>LR824619.2:2650833-5299166 GCA_902829305.4 Spodoptera exigua | reverse complement strand
CATTTTCATCTAGTTTATCCTATCAGAAAGATTAGGTATATGAAAGAAGAATTATTCAGCTTTTCTTTAGACAAAAAAATATTTGTCTGAGGTGTGAATTATACATCAAAAACCAGTTTTCTTCCGTTAAAACATATGTACTCATTCATAACCTTATCACATTTGTGTGAATTGTGTTCTGTACGTAGAGACATATTGTGCATTCAAGGAAACATTAACAGATTACAGAACTGCATGGCACACTTAGATATGTACGTATTTGCATGTGTCAATAAATTGTCAATGATTCGATGTATGACCTTTCTTTGTAGGTGGTTCGAGCTTGTGCTCTTTTGAGGGACTTTGAATTGCTGCCTCATGGAGACTCTACGCTGGTTGGAGAGAGGGGTATCAGTCTTAGTGGTGGGCAAAGAGCGAGAATTGGATTGGCCAGGGCTTGTTATAGAAAAGTAAGTACCAAACATACAGAAATAGGTCTTGAATTATGTCGAACATTTTATAAGCTAGTAATAGAACCTCGCCTCGGATTTCACATGGGTCCAACGCTGATACAAAATTTGTCCACTATTAAATGGATGTTATTAACATAGAAAGCTTTCTCTGCAATCACTCTATCTATTAAAAACGTATGCATCCGTTGTGTAGTTTTAAAGATTTAAGCTACCCTGCCGGGGTTGCGGGTTAAGCGCAATGAGTCACCGCTGCCTCGGCTCAGAGCCGGAGAAGGAACGTGGGGGTTTTAGTCAGTGAGAGTCACACACTCTCTCTCTCTCACCTTACACCTTACACTGGGCGGGAACATTAGATGATTTTTACCTGACAAAAAAAAGAAAAGCAACCCTATGTATAGGGAAATAGGGACAGAGAAAGCGACTTTGTGATTATACATAGTTATGCCTTTTTAATGTTATAATTTAGAGTTTCGGATGGAACTATACAAAGTTTGGTTATCTAACCGATTAGACATGAAGTATCTAATGATGTTTTAGACACTAAAAAGCCGATTTAATGTCCATTAACGCACGCGCCAGACGAATGCTCGCTTGCGGTGAGGGAAAAGTGATGTCCCTATAATATAGTTAATTAGTGGTCAGATAAAATATTACGATTGTAATTTATCACGTGTGGCCGATAAGTCAATGACAATGGAACAAATCAATATCTTATCATTTTCTGTCAATATTGAACAATATAAATAAATCTTTAAAATGCATTTATTATGAGAACCTGGGTAAGGCTATTTTTCATATCTATCATTTTTATAGTTAACTAGCCGCTCTTGTGCGGTTTCACTGCCCGACTCCCTTTGATAGAGATAGCGTGATGTTTTGAAGCTTAAATCACTCAAAAAGATTGTAACTATCTATCAGTGAAAGAATTTTCGAAGTCCGACCAGCGGTTCGAAAGATTACCCACTACATACAAACTTACAAATTACAAATTTTACCTCTTTTACCTGCTAGAAGAATCGCTTAGAAAATACAAGAGTAAAGTGAAAACTTCTTGGAAAGGCAAGAAGAAAACTAAAACTCATACACTTTAACTCTTTCTTTATCGGATAGGACAACAAGACAGATCAACTGATGGTAAGCTATCGATGTCACCGAAGCACACTTGAAAAAAGAGCCTTGCTGGCCTGCTGGATGTTAGGGATTTGAGGTTTAGGACATTCGGGAACTAGGTCATTCATCGGTAACCGCATCCTCAGAGGGCTAAACACAGGGAAACCGGCGTTTTTATGAGGCCATGGTATCCTTTTCGAACCGAAGTTTTTCTAGCAATTCCTTTGACCACCTGCAGATACAAGAAGCATAGCAATAGAAGACAGCTTTAAATATATACAACATACCTTAATCAAGTTCAGAAACTTGAAAAATAAAATGAAAAAGTTTATTAACTCGCTAAAAATCACTCTGACGCATATAACACGTCAAATGTTTTAAATTCGTGTTTGGTTTTACGATTCATTGATTGCGATTGGTTATTAAATGTAAACAAATGCAGAGTTTGTTAAGCAAATTGATAACTGTAATCTCTGTCTTATCGTCCAGTCATTAAACTTAAGCTAAGTTGCATATATTAAAGATATATTGGCACTTTGCAGTAAGTGGTCGGTCGGTAGGTACTTATCTTTGAGAGAGTAACGAGAGTTGTAAAATTGGTTTACTCATATGATATGGATTACAAATGACTTAATGTAAATTTTTAAAGGTGAAATACCCTCTAACCATAATCTAAGCTGATACAGTAATTATTTTTTAACCTCTGAGATTGTTTCGGCATTTCTTCTCAGAGTAGTCAGATAGGAAATAGCTTTATCTAGTTCTTCACATATAATTTGACGTGTAAAAGTGCCGGTTTATGCCTATTTGCAAAAATAAATTCATTGTTTCATTGTTTCATTTTGAAAAGACATTTCATTCCCCCACCGCAGGCGCTGGTACGGAATGATTCCTTTCGTGTCGTTCTTAGATATACCTGTGTGATGTGTATGCCTTTTAGTTGATCTTGAGACATAACTGATTAAAAATGATTACTTACTCACGTGAATTATTCTACTAATTTCAAGTCACAACGGGACTCTTAATTATAAGCAGCGTGCGGGTCGGCTGCGATTATATTCTAACTTATAATGAAATTATGAAATAAGAAGAACTTTTATTTTTAATTCAAATAAATAAGTAAATATATTTACAAAAAAAAATAAGGTTATTATATGTAGATACCTACCTGTCTGTAGCTACTTACACTTAAAAGACTACCAACGAATATCGGAACATGCAAATTTATGACATCAACGTTTTCCTACATCGAAAATTAATAATCTCCATAATGCATATTGGTTTATTACCAATACCAAACAAAGTCAAAGTCAAAGTCAAAATCATTTATTCCAACTAAACCATAAATAGGTACTTTTGAAACGTCAAAATAGAAAAGTAGTCTGTCAGTCTGTTCGTCAGTGAAGCTAGGTGCTCATTCCAAATTGTAGATTCGAATGGAGAAGAACGAGCAAGAAACTCCATTCGTTACTCTTTTTTTAAAAAAAAAATGTTTTACAATTTCAATAATATAACATTTATAGTATACATTAGTGTACCCTTATGTGAGAACAATGCAGAGACAAGTTGTTAAAAAAAAGGAACAAATGAGGGGACCTATCATAAAATTTTACTCCTTTGTCGTCTCGAACATGGCGCTCACATATGCGTACTCACAATCTTTAAGAGTGCTTCTATATAAACTTTTTGGATATATAAATTAAGGATGCATTATTTTTGAGAATTTTACCTAACTGCTGACTATATTTGAGTATTGTCCAGTGGAGCCGAATCAACACGCTGCCAGGCATTCTTATCCTCAATATAATCTGAAAGTTTGTAGTATGCCTGTCTACACAATTCACGTTTAATATAAGTTTTAAATTTTCGTTCGTTAAGATTCAATACAGTACTTGGAATTTTATTGTAACAATTTACACAGAACCCCATAAAGGATTTCTGTACCTTGGACAGACGGAATCGTGGCACAGCCAGCCTATCTTTGCCTCTTGTATTAAAATCATGTCTATCGCTTCTTTTTTCAAATAATTGCAAATTTTTCCTTACATACATAATATTTTCATATATAAACTGACAAGGCACCGTCAGGATATTTATCGTTTTAAATAGTTCTCTCAGAGATTCGCGACGGGGCAAGTTATATATCGCTTGGATAGCCCGCTTTTGTAGAATAAATATTGATTCTACTTCCGCAGCTCGACCCCACAGCAAAATTCCGTATGACATAATGCTGTGAAAATAGCTAAAATAGACAAGCCTTGCTGTGTTCACGTCTGTGAGCTGTCTTATCTGTCTAACTGCAAAAACAGCAGAGCTTAGTCTCCCCGAAAGCGTCTTTATGTGGGAACCCCAAACAATAATTAATTTTTAATTTTTTTTTCTCAGGCTGACATTTACCTCCTTGACGATCCTTTGTCGGCCGTGGACACCCATGTTGGCAAGCACATGGTTTCTGAATGTGTTATGGGACTCCTCGAAAAGTCTACTCGAATCTTGGTGACGCATCAGCTTCATCACCTCAAGGGCGCAGACAAAGTTGTCATCCTGAATCATGTAAGTATTTAGATACTAGCTATTCTTGCGCGGTTTCTCCCGCTGCTCGGCTCCATTTAATCGCAGCGTGATGTTTTATAGTCTGTAGCACTCAGGAACACTGTAGCTATCTATCAGTAAAAGAATTTTGGAAATCCGACCAGTGGTTCCAAAGAGTACCCCCTACATACAAACTTACAAATTTTACCTCTTTATAATATTACCTAGTATAGATAAAAAATTAAGTAATTATAATTTATTTACAAAGAGATTACCTAAAGTATTGCACCACAATATGACACGTTATTTGAATAATGATATAGGTAGACAGGGATTCTGTGACACATTTATTAAATGTTTATCAAAGAATTTTTTTACGATAGCCAAAAGTATTTGTTCAACTAATATATAATTTGCTAAGAATATAAGAAAAGAGTTTATAGGTTATAAAATATTTAATGTATGAAAATTATTGATTAGGTCTTCCCAATCTTAGAATCTTTTCTGCGTTAGTTTCACAAAATGTTCTAGTCGTCAAACCAAATTAATTGAAAATGAAACAAAATATTGTTGCTTGAAATAATACTTTTTGCTCATGACCATGGATCATGACCAATTATGTATTAACCTATTTCAATAAAAAACACATAGGTACTAAATAAGAAACGCTGGATGATTATTGAGCTGTTCAACACTTTTTATTCTCTAATAAAAATACATATACCTACCTATTTCCTTGTCTCGCAAAAAAATCATTCATTAAACCAACGACTAACGGTTTTAGTTATTATTAAAATCCAGATTGACCAAAGCTTTGTCGAAATCGAAATCACTTTTTTTAGAACGCAACATTTTTGGAATTGGTTAACGGCAACTTTACTAAATTCAAACTTAGAACACACCTTCTTAGGTACTTATTTTTTTTATTTTCGATACGTTGCCATTTTTGTTTCGAAATTTAAATAAATTGAATTGTTAATTTAATCTATATTTTATTACAGGGTGAAGTAGAAATTCAAGGTTCCTTCGATGAAGTATCACGTACGCCACTATTTGCTGAACTCTTACAAGACGAGGAAGAAGAGGCGACTACTGGAGGCGAACATATCAAGATGCAGAGAAGCATTTCTGTCAGGGTAAGTGCAAAAGTTAAACACTCAGCTAATTCAGAGGCACCATCTCATTCAGAGGCCCAGTCCAACACGTATCACTTCAACATTTTATACATGGGTCCAATGATATTATAATTAAAAAGGTGTATATATAGGTCATAAGCGCTCAGCAATACATAAATTTTTCAACAATTACTTTTTCGTACTTGTCTCTTTTTCACTCGCGATTATTGAATCATGCCATCCCACTTTCACGTCTAATCATACGAATTGTTCTAGTGTGCCGTTTTTGAAAATCGAATGTTGTATCTGTATCTACACCATTTTACTTATAATATCATTGCATGAATCTGTAAACTGAGATGTGTACCTATTATGACAATGAGTATTAAATAGTCATATTTTCTTATACAGTCCCAAGCAAGCAGTATCTCGCCAGCGGAAGGTATCGGTGGTGAAGATTTGATTGAGCAACAAGTGGAAATAGAAGAGATCACAGGCACAGGTACGTTGAAGCTAATGCTAATGCCAATTTAGACCATTATAGAACAACTTAAAGCACAATTTTAATTGAGAATAATTCAGATAAGATTGCCTGTATCATCAGCTAAGTGCTTACTATGAAAATTGGCCATCTGAAGTTTAATTTTCAAAATGTTTTGGTAACGCTTAAGATTATTTTCACAGCCGAAATTAAACAGACTTTACAATAGCGTTGTGTTAGAGCTTCAAAGTAATCTTTCTCGGTAATTTCTGAATCTTTAGTTAGATAATGCGACTACCAAAAAGGAGAAAGTTCTTAATTCATGCAATTCTTTTTTGTTCATGGTTGTATGAAAATTTCGCATCTATGCGTCCTTTACTTTTCTTACGATATCTTACAAATTATGTCTGTTGTATAATTGCAGGTCGTGTCCCAGGGAAAGTGTATTCCAAATACTTCGGTATTGGAGCTGGTTGCTGTTTACTCTCTTCTACAGTGCTCGCCATTCTATTCGCACAATTTATCACGTCCGTCAGCGATTTGTGGCTCACACACTGGTAATTTTAATGAATTTTAATAGCCTTTTAGAAAAATCTTCTTACTTTGAAAATACTAGCTTACAGAATCTTCTTCAAACTTTCACAAAGACTGTAGATATTTTTGTATTTGCTGTTCGAATTAAATGGCAATAATAAAAAATTGGCTCTTAGTTTAAGCAAATTAAATTAAGAGCCAATATTTTAATTAGAGTTATTAAAATTTGAAATCTATAGCATTTCATTTACGTTTAACATGAGACTCATAAATAAATTTTAATTTCAGGATGAACGACGTTGAATCTCAATACATATCAAATATGCCTCTTTTCCGAGTTGAAAACAATACCATAATTCCATCAAACGATACCCTTGTGAACGCGACTGAGTCTGCAGTAACTGAAGGAGCTATAACTACTACTCTCGGTGCTATCACTACAGCCTTCCTTTCTAATGATACAATGGAAACAAGTGAAGCAATACTAAACGCCACTGGATTTGATACTACAATTGTGGCTCCTGCTAAAATCAATGACCGCTTTTACATCTACATTTGGGCCGCTACCATCGTCGGATGCATCATTGCTACTTCTGTGAGGTTAGTAGTAACTTTGACTTCCCCTTGAATCTTTTGGAATAAAACTACAACAACAAAGTTGCTTTTAGTTCATGTTGCCATCCTGATAACGTCTCCAGATGACCCATTTTTATCAATATCCTTTAGACAACGTATAAGTCCTCTCTTTCTATCGACACCTTTTACTTGTTTCGCTCCACGGTAAGGTTTGTTTAGAAAAACGAAAATAATTATTGATCAATCTAATTTATTTCAGAGCTATAATGTTCCTGTGGGTGTGCATGCGCAGTTCGATCAAGCTCCACAACGAGATGTTCAAAAATATTCTGAGTGCAACAATGCGATTCTTTGACACCAACCCCTCTGGTCGTATTCTTAACAGATTCTCTAAAGACATGGGAGTCGTTGATGAAATTCTACCCAGAATGTACTTGGACACTATTCAGGTAAATTGAAAAAGGATCACTTATACATTTTTCGTAATAAATAATTTTATTGGTAAATGTTAATGTAATGAAAACAACATCAACAAAAAAAAAAATAAGAAAATAAAAATATTTTTTACAGGTATTCATGGTGATGATGGGTATTCTAGTGATGGTGGCTATCGTGAACCCCTACATGTTGCTGACGACTGGAGTCTGCGCTATCTTCATGTATGGCTTGACCGTCGTTTACCTCAGCACTGCACAGGCTATTAAGCGGTAATTATTATTATTTCTGTTGTATTCTTCGTCTTTTTCGTAAAAGACTTCCAAGAAAATATAGTACAGAAAAATATACCTTACTGCCTTTATTTTAATTGCTATTTTTTTGTTTCAGAGTTGAAGGTGTATCCCGTAGTCCAGTGTTCTCTCACGTCACTGCTACTATGTCTGGTCTTGGCACAGTGCGAGCCTGTGAAGCAGAAGAAATGCTGAAGACACAATTTGATGACAAACAGGACGTGCACACAGCTGCATGGTGAGTTTCAAAACTTCATATGCTTACTAGTGCAGCCTCAATAGCCATTATTGAGCCTCGGTATTCTTAAAAATACTTTACTACTGAAGCACAAGACATAGTATAGTCACATCGAATCCTATCTATACTTTTGAATAGGAAAAATATCACGCCCATTTTATGGTAAAAATTAATAAATTTCACAATTTTAATAAAAATTTTCTTCTTCAGGTACTTAACTCTGGTCACCAACACTGCCTTCTCCATCTGGTTGAGTCTTTGCTGCAGCGCTTATGTTGTTGTGGTTGCTTACACCTTCCTGTTCTTGGACGACGGTAAGTTCACTTTAAGTCCAAATCAATGAATGAATATCATCAATGCTCAACTCAATTAGCACTAACTAATAATTTCTAATATTACTTTCCTCTGTTATTTGTCAATGACGTTATTAAAAAAACCTATCTAACACAGCAATTTTTTCATTTAGGTAACACCAAGTCCGGTAACGTAGGCCTAGCCATCAGTCAGGGTCTGATTTTGGTGAACATGGTCCAGTATGGAGTCAAGCAAGCGACAGAAGTGATCTCACAGATGACATCGGTGGAAAGAGTGATGCAGTTCACATCGCTGCCCCAAGAGGAGACCGAAGGACCTAATCCACCAGCCAACTGGCCGCAGAAAGCTCGCGTTGTCTTCAAAGACCTCACTCTTCGATACGACAAGGACGCTGATCCCGTACTGAAGAAACTTAACGTTATCATTGAAAGTGGATGGAAGGTATGTTCCTTGTGAATTTATTTATTTATTTATTTAAATAGAACGACAGAAGCCAATTACGCTATTTAAACATTTGTAAACCACATTAACCTATTCGAACACACAAGAGAAACATAAAATAAATTCATTAAACATGCACTTTATTCAATTCGTCAAGTATTTTGGTCAAGTATTCTGGGGCTTTCAGATTTTGATCAAAAATATGGTTACACAAAGTTACACTTCCAGTTTTAAAGAGATTAGTTTTCAAAATAATTTGTTCGTAATTTTGTAAGGCCGCCTTTTCAAACACGTAAGTTTCTTTCAGGTTGGAGTCGTTGGTCGTACCGGAGCTGGTAAATCTTCATTAATCTCTGCTCTCTTCCGACTGGCGCCAATTGAAGGCAACGTCTACATTGACGACGTTGAAACTGGCAAAATTGCTCTTAAAGTAAGTATTATCACACTGACACATACAATTGATTACGAATTATATCTATACATGTTTAACGTTAATTTATTTCTTCTAGGAACTGCGTTCGAAAATTGCCATCATTCCCCAAGAACCAGTGCTATTCTCAGCAAGTCTTCGATACAACATGGATCCCTTCGACAAATACTCTGATATTCAGATTTGGGAAGCTTTGGAGCAGGTAAATGATTTCAGTCATGTTCAAATATTTGCAAAAATAGTCCCTGATCGTCAGTTAGCGCTTTTCTCTTTCTTCTGTCCTTGCCCTATCTTATCGTTACTTAGCGTATATACAAATATCTTATCATTTTGTTCATTTTCTTTCCAGGTGGAATTAAAGAGCAGCATTTCATCACTGTCGTCTCCAGTAGCATCAGGAGGTTCTAACTTCAGCGCAGGACAGAGGCAATTATTGTGTTTGGCTCGAGCTGCACTCGCACGCAACAAGCTCTTAGTTCTAGACGAGGCTACTGCTAACGTTGACCCTACGTAAGTATACAAAACGGTAGACACTTAGAAGGATTTATTTCAAAAGTTTCTTCGTCTCTCTATCTGGAGGCTACTTAGGTACGTCAACAGGAAACAAATGTATAATCGTGTTTTATCTCTTGCAGAACTGACGCAATGATCCAGAAGTCTATTCGCAGACACTTTGCTGATTGCACTGTGATAACTGTCGCTCATAGATTGCACACTGTTGCTGACTCCGACCGCGTGGTGGTAGGTTACCAAATTTATCTCTTACTCAACTTCTGTAAGCAATAGTTAGACTGAATTCTTATTGAAGATAAAATGTAGTATAGCTGGAATTGCCATATTTCTATTGTTTCGTCATAATTATAAATTATTCTTTACTAACTAGGTAAATCTCGATTGCGAAATAGGCTTCTTAAAATGTTCCCTATTCCAATCGTTCGATATTAACATAGGTGTCATTATTTCAGGTAATGGAAGCAGGCCAAATCATAGAGTGCGGTCATCCACACGAATTACTCCAAGACGACGAAGGTCCCTTCACGAAGATGGTGAAACAACTTGGCCCTGCTTCCGAACAGAGTCTTCGAGATTTAGCAAGCAAAGCGTACTCAGAACACAACATCAAAAACGCTATGAAACCTTAAATAGTTTAGCAACCTTTGAAAGAGTTTAAGTTTTTAGCTATTGCAAAGTTTGCAGCTTCGTCCAAAGTGTTTTGTAAAGGGTACACCGTCTGCAGTGAAAATACGAGTCGACATACGATCAGCGACTTTCTAGGACTGACTTCAAAACATAACCGACCTTTTTGCAGAGTTTCGCTCGTTAGACGGCGATGGTGTGATCTAAGCTTTATAGAGTTGTACCAAAGATTCATTTTAGCAACAAATTCGCGCCATTTTACTATTCTAAATTCAAACGAAGTTCCACAACTTTTTTTAAGTTATGATTTGTGATTTTTTATTCTTTTTGTAGGTACATATGTATATTTATACCTACGTTTATTTCCGAATTGTTATTTTTATAATTTTTTAGATAGATAATTTATGAATGCTTAGGTAATGAAGTGTGCTAATATTATTGAATATTTAATAATTATTTAAGATTATGTGTGTTTATAAGAGTATTATCTTTAAATTTACGTTAAGTAGTAAAGTAAGTAGTGCCATGAATCTGTAGATATTTTTATAATAACTTTAAGTATATTTATACTTTACGCTTCGGAATGCATAGTTTTAAAATGTAAATAGTAGATAAAGTTAGTAAATTATTTAAATTTATAATTTATAATAATAAGTATAAATATCAGTACTAATTACTAAGGTAATATTTTTAATAAATTATGTAAATCAACTGATATTTTTGCTAGTATTTTACACGATTGTAAACTAGAATCTGTACCTACAGACACAATTAAGTACCTAGGTGCTAATTGCTGTATCCTCAAAACTCCAGAATTTATTAAATAAATTGTCCTTATGTAAACCATAAATATGTTTTTATTTTACTAGTTACATTCGCCCGGTTTCACCCGCAACTAGCGTGCTTCGATAAACGGTTTCTGAAGTGATAGATAGCTTTGGCTGCTATAAATACTAGAGGGTTTTCATAATTTTACTTTAGAGGATTGCCAAAACTGAAAATTCTTGATTTCTAAGTATCACAGTATGTAGTTCATGATATATACGCATTGCGCAGCTTATAATCGGGGTTTGGGGCAATACGGGGTGGCTTCTCACCCTTACGGAGAACGAAAGAATCCATTTGATGACTTACCCAAAAAAAAGAGATTATATAGGTACTTTATACCTTATTACTTTAGACTGCACTGCCACGCAACGTGTCGCGGGTTCGATTACCGCACTGAACAACACTTTGAGTGATCCACAAATTGTTGTTCCAGGTGTGGGTGTCATGTGTATGTGAAATTGTATGTTTGTAACCGCACCCATGACACAGAAGAAAATTCCAGAGTGGGGCAACGTTTTTTTAAGAAAAAAAAAAGAAAAAACTCGGCCAAAGTCTGGTCTGATCTGAATTTAAAATTCTATATATCAAACAATACCACTTTTCGTTGTAATGTTATAACTCAACAATGCCTTTACCAATTTAGATAATTTTTGGACATTGAATTATTTGTAGAAGTTTGAAGACTAGGTAATCTGTTAAACAAGCACCTAACAATCAAACAACGAGAACCCTGCATTCCGTAGTCAAATTGTAAGTACTTATGTAAAAAATGTTACTTTACCTGTGTTACAAACGTATCAACATCACTTTACAGCATCTCATTCCCAAGTCCGAACGAACCTCGTATTTTCTGTAGCCTATAGGTTTGCACAACATACTTACAACTTTTCCCCACGAGTTTATATTACGTATATCGTGGAAACACATTGAGAGGCAACTGTCATTATTTTAATTTCTTTAAATAATTCCCTGAGCGAATGCCTAGGACTAATATCTATTGTAGATTGATCGAATAGCCCTCTTCTGCAGAACAAAATATGAAAATCAGCAGCATTCCCCCTAACCCACAACATAATAACTTATAACATACATGATGCTATAGAAATAACTAAAAGTATAAAAACTGAAACCCAACTACAACAAAGAACGACACTGAAAAAGTATAAAACAAGATTTCCAGAATACTGAAAGGTGTAGTCACACGTTACATGTATACCAACCAACCATTGGTTTAAAGTTAGTGGTGCCCGCTACAGACCGGACTTGTCTACTGAAGCGACTATACATTAATCGGATCAACTGCACATACTTCCCAGGCACACCTTCCTCCTTAAGGGCCCACCACAGAACATCACGAGGAACCCGGTCGTATGCCTTTTCGAAGTCAACGAATCTCTGTATTTTTCAGACACAACTGACGTATAGCAAATATGGCATTCGTTGTACCACGACCAGGCATAAAACTGAATTGATTATGTGAAATTTCACTCTCTTCTCTCAGCCGCCGTTCAATAACTTTCTCCTATACTTTCATGGTATGCGACAATAGCTTTATTCCTCTATAAAGAACTGTTGCACCATTCATCAGTATGGCTTCTTCCTGCAACAATTTATTGAAGAACAACGCCAACCATACCCATCAATCTACTCTTAATTAATTCCACACCCCAACTGGTATTCCATCTGGGCCCATGGCTTTACCATTTTTCATTCCATTTACTGCTACCCTGACTTCCTCCATACTAACCATTCTCATCACTAACCCCACATTCACTGTTTTATTCTCTAAAACCCCACTCCAATTATTTTCCTCATTCATAAGTCTTTCAAAATATTCCTTCAACCTCTCTTTGATATTTACCGACTTCAAAAAAGGAGGAGGTTCTCAATTCGACGCGTACTTTCTTTTTTATGTATGTACACCGATTACTCGAAGACCCTGGACCGATTTCCAAAATTCTTTTTTTTTATTTGATAGGGTATACTTGCCATTTGGTCCCATTGTCATGAGGTCAGGATTTGATGATGGAACCCTGGAGAAATCGAGGGGAACTTTCAAAAATTGTAGGGGCGAGTAGTTCTTTTGTATGATGTTTAAGTAGGTATTTTGGAACACTACAACTTGACGAAGGTCGAAGTCGACTGATGTTGGAGCTGGAAGACAGTCGAAGGATCTCCACGACTATTTGGAGTAGTTGCCTCGTGTTTGGGCTTCAATGATTCGTATTGGTGATCACTTTGCACCAGGCTTGGTCGTAACTGTCATTGAGGGTCTGATGATGAGAACGAAGGACAGCTCAGAGAACTCTTGAACGGTTTACAGTAACTATTTCGTGTTTGAACTTAATCCATTTATTTTGATGATATTTTTGTACCTGTATGGATAACTACTGAAGGTCTGCAGTTTACCTGATGATGGAGACCATTGACAGTCAAGAAAACTCCTTAACGATTCATAGTAGCTACCTTGTGTTTGAGCTTGATTAATTGGTTTTGAGAAGAAGTTTACCTACACTTAGATGGAAGAATGGGATCCGATGATGAAGACGAAGGACAGTCTAGAGAACTCTCTGAACTGGTGTTTGGACTTAATTTATTTATATTGATAAGAAATTTCCCTCTCCTAGAGAGGAGTGTGTCGCCTGTGTCCCACAAGTGGGAACATTAAAAAGGCTAGTTTATTCTGTTTAGGGCTTGGCACCGACTTCAAACCTATGAATAGGTAGCACATAGAATAGATAGTGTTTTATTATTAATATTAAAAGTATTAGCTTCGCGTATGTAAGAGTGGTATTAAAATATCTATTTTAATTATTTGAGACTTTTTTGTTTTTGAAGTCGGTTTTTTAAACGTAGTTTTTTTGTCATTATCTGATAGAACCATTCCACTTTCATCTCTTACCCATCTTACCTGGCAAACATTCCTCGCCTTTCTTTCCCTCATTTTAGAGAGCTGGTACAGCTCTTTCTGGCCTGCAGGACTGGCTAATGTATCATATAGTTTGTCCTGGGCTTTTGCTTTGGCAATAGCCACGGCCTTTTTTGCTTTTCTCTTTATAGCATCATACTCACTCTTTCTTAAGTTACGATCCCTCGTATCCAAAGCAATGTATGTATGTATGTACGTTCATCTATGGGAATAGATGAACATACATACATACATACATAGCCATAGCATATACATGCATACATATCTAGCATGTCAAAATCATAACCCTTCTTTTGCTTTGCCGTAGTCGGGTAAAATAAACTAACCGCGTTATATGTACATCTATGTATATATCATCAATAATATTACATTTTTGTTGTGTGTTGCAATAGCATATGCTGCAGAACTTATGTGCTTCGACAACCTATCTATATGTCGGCTCCACTGGATCTTAGCGTCTCGGCCCTAAACGCTAAGCCCCAGTAGGGCTTAGATACAATTGGACTCTAGGAAAAGATAGGTGTATCTACAGGACTCAACTCCTCGCCCTTGACAAGCACGCTGGTTTTTCCCTGTTAACATTTGGTACAACACCAAAAGTTAACTGAATACATTCAGTATTGGTTTCTATTAATATTAAAAAGGCATCAGAAGGGCGTAGTTCACCATGGCTATAGCCGAACTACTAAACCTAAATATTTATCACTAACACACACGGGTAACTCGGAACTGAAAAAATATCGATCTTCGACACGTAAAATAAAATAAATTTTATATCAGGTTCGTTTTTTATCCTCCTATCGAGGCATGTAACTGGCCGAATACGGTACGTAAGTAGATCATATATTTTCGAAAACTACCACTGAAATATCCGGTACAAACTAGAAAGGATTTTGCTTAAAAATTTAATTTGCTAGGAATATTATAGAAAATGGTCAAAGCCCGAGGTTGGAGCATAGGAGGATGGAGGACAAATGTGTAGTCTCTTAGCTTCCACAGGAAAATTAACGCTTATTAACGAGACTCAACGGTCAGCGGCAAAAATTAGGGTTGTATCATTAAAAAAAAATACAAAATGTTATGCAACAAAAAATATTTATTATCAAAATAAAATCATTATTTTTAAAAACATTTGCACTTACTTTTTAGGTAGGTACATATATTTAAATCTCAATCACGTAAACAAAATAAAAGTGAACCTTTGTATTACAAAGTACACTTAAAAATTAATACAATGCGATTTCTTTACTTCTGGATCAGCAAATCGTAAACAGGTTTCAGTCCCAATTTATATTGGTTTTGGAAATGTTCTAAAGCCTCTCTTGGCAGCTTGTATTCTGCCACAACGGGGTCTTGGAACATATTGTCGATGTATTCCAACTGAAAAAATAATAAGGTTTATTGAAATACGCTACCACACCTCGCGAGATCGACCGCTAGGTTTGTTAATTTAAAGATTAATAAAGCTCCATTTAACTGTACAATTATGTATATAGGTACTCTGATCTATGACATATTTTTCCTAATGCCAACGAAATGACTTTTTGTGCTCTTCAAGGCTCCCTAAGGTTACCTATCTTTGATTTTTTGGACTAAAAAAACGTAGAATGTTGGTAATTCTTTATTTTTATTCGACGAGTTAGATCCTAACAGTATCTTTATTAAAACCAGTACTAGAAATTTTCTGATTTCAGTATAGTGTCCTCATAATCCCCAAGCCATTACCGAGCGACCAACAAGGTAGATAATACATGTAGGTTTTAGGATCGATATTAAAATTGTTAAATATAACACATGTCATGATAATATCAAAAAACGCAAGTCATGCCACACGCGATAGTAAAGCGATTTCATAATATTGCGCAATAATTCCAAACCTGTGTTTATAGACGAAAATAGGCTAGGCACAAAATTCAGACGATTCGGTGCTTTGTTTATACTTGTATAGTCCAAAATGTCTTTTAAGACACGGAATTTGTGTAAAAAATTATAAATAGGTAATAAAGATTTATAAAAAGCCACTTAAAATTGTTTCTCTATTTGGAGGAGTTGCCCTTTGAGCAGTGATACCCCCCATTTTAAGCTAATTGACTTAAGTTTAAAGAAAAATGCCATGTTCAGAGTTTACTATCAGAGATACAATAAATGTGTACCTAACTATATTTAAGATTTCGCATAGGTATTGGTTCTTTAAATTATCATAATACTTCTAAACAGATACAGAAATAAACACACTCCAATAAGCCGTCAGGGGAGACTAACAAATCAAACAGTCGATAAAAACTGTTATCAAACTCCTGCAACGTGTTTTAAATAAAGCGTTTGATAAGAAGATATGGAATATCATTCCCACTCACCAGCAACTTGTATTTCTGTTTGTCCAGTCTTGCAAGATCATGCTTGATGACATGCAGCCTTTCGAACCAAGGCCAGATCATGTAGTCGGCGTAACCAGGCTGGTCTCCATCGAGGAACTTAGTACCTCTGTTTTGTAACTCTTGCTGGATAAAGGTCAAATTCTTGTGGTAAGCAGCGATGTTGTCTTCCGTGATTGTGTCTGGTCCTCTCACTAGTTTGAAGTATACGGTGTGGATCTGAAATGGAAGAAAATATTGGTTGATTTTTGAAGTTTTTGGGAAGAGCCTGTTGCTACTTAAAAATACTTACATCAAAATATCCAATATTAATGCCATGGTTTACTCTAGTAAAATTAATTTTTAACTGATTTTCAATGTGCAATTATTTATTAAAATCATATTTCAGTAATCAGTTAAGATTATTAAACATTTTTCTCTCTCGAGAAGGTAGTCAAAGTTTATCTGCGTCGACTAAAATTTTTTCGTTATCTACTGGAAAAAATATCGGTAGGTGCCTAGGCAATATAAATACACCTTTTATAAATTTAATCAGTTATTTTCAATCCTATTGTTTCGATGATAATTAGCTTTGATTAAAGCCAACTCAATGGTAGTTTCAATGCCGAAGTACACTTCACTTTAGATGCAAGGTTTTAAGGAAAAAAAATGGCCATTTAGATCCTATTTTAAGCACCTACTTTTGAGTTAAAATATACCTAATACATTTGGCTATGTCTTTTAAGTAAAGAAGGTATTGTGAAGGAACTTCTAATAAGATAATAGATGTAGATCTTAGTGATAATGTAAGTTATGTAGGTACAAGTCTTAATGCCTTGATACAGTGGTACATTTCAAATACAATAAGCGATTATCTAAAGCAGGTCATATTTACTTGTTTTAATAGCCTTTTAAAGTGTTATAATGTTTACCTACAATTTTAAGTTGGTAAATATCACAGAATAGACTTTGGATCTAATTCAAATGTGGGAACGCCATATGCTTAGGCACGAATGGGTCGCGCGCTCGACCGGAGTGATACCACGTCCTCACAGAAAACCAGCGTGAAAAAATCACAGCGTTGTGTTTCGCCGTATGAGTAAGGTTACCGGAGGCCCAATCCTTACCCTCCCCCAATTCCTAAATCTCCAAAAGGTCGGCAACACACTCGTAACTCTTCTGTTGTTGCGGATGTTCATGGGCGGCGCTGACTGCTTACCATCAGCTCGTTTGCCGACTTACACATAGAAAATATTATTATTTTTCTAATTTTCATAAAGTTGCTATATCAATTCCGCTACTTTTGCCTGCACCTAAAGTTGAAATTTAGAAAAAAAAAACTAATCGTATACTGTACTCAATAAATTCTCAAGTTACAATAAAAATATAGGTATATTTACCGGTGTTAGAGCTTCAACAAGGATTTTGTCTTTGGCCTTCTTCACCGGGTCCTTAGGGAGTAGAGGTCGCTGAGGGTAGACATCGTCCAAATACTCCACCGTTACCAAGCTCTCATAAATTGATACATTTTCTGCTATTTCTAGGGCTGGCACCTTTCCTATGGAAGAAAAAAAAATAAGCCTAATGAGATTAGTTTTATCAATGCATTTTAGACAAACCATGTCCTTAGGCCGCTTTGGACGTTGCAATCATGATTGGCGAAGCGTCTTTTTTGACAATATTTTTAAAATTGATGTTCTTTATATTAAGAACTTTGTAAATGTCCCCAATTTAGGTATGATCCTCTGACGACCCAAGTTACAGAACAAGTGGCAAGCAAATATAACATCGTCAACTTTGGAAATGAAATCTCCAAATACCTAATCCTAAGAAGGTGAGCAACGCACTCATATCTCCACCGTTGTTGCGAGAGTTCATGGGCGGCGCTGATTGCTTACCATCAGGTAATCTGTCTGCTTGTTTGCCGTTTCATAACATAAAAAAGTACCCTATTGTTATGTTAGATTAGGCATAAAACTTACCAAAAGCACTCTTGGTGGTGAGCCATTCAGGTTTGTCCATGAGATCGATGTTGACGATTTCATAGTCGATGTTCTTCGCGTTCAGGGCTAGGACGGTGCGCTGTGCAAATGGGCAATACCGCATGTTGTACAGGCGGAGCTTGCCCGTGTAGGGAGGTAGGGGATCACCTGGTAATAGTAATAAGTAATTAAAAAGATGGAGACTTTCTTTTAGAACCACAAATTAGACATGTAACGTGTTAGGTACTTTGGTCCTTTAGGTAACTCTGACCCAGACTTCTAAAACCAAGGAAAAAGTAATAAAAGTTTTGTTCTGTGTTATTATTGGTGGCTTGGTGAAGAGGTTTGGATCAAAGTTACCCCGCAGGTTTAATGTAACCGGAATTTACCCGGTACTCAAGTGGGTACTAAAGATGGGCCAAATGTAATGCAAAAATGCGAAAAGAACTTAGAATTGCTACACATCCTTTTTTATGTTTCCAGTCAGTAGCTTACAGATAAAGCTTTAAAGGAAAAAAAAATTAACCAGTTTTCAGTTTTGAAGCAACCCTTTAAGATAAGGTCGAAAGGCAATTTAAATGAAGTGGCCATATCTAGGTATCCCTGAATAAAGAATTTAATACTACATTTTTTTTACAAGCTCTATTTCAACTAGGTTCCTAAACTCTAAGAACTTTCGTGTGTGCACTCCGTCCTGTTTTATTTTGATTATATTGCCGTTTTGTTTTTTACTTTTAGTTGTATCTTGTTTCTCATCTTTACGTACTTTGCTACTGTAAACTGGAAGAGCGAATCAACCTAATACACGCATAACATTGCTGAAAAGGTGATTTCAAGTGCCGTATTTGTAATATGCATAAGTAGTTTTTTTTTCTAATATTTTATTTGCAATGTCCTTTGATGTTAAGTAGAAAAAAATAGAAAAAATCCTAGTTTGAAGTGGAAGTAGGTAATTATGAACAACGATGGATATAAACTACCAGTAAAGCTTAGAAAAAAAAATTCGTAAGTCTCTAAAAAAGAATTCTAATTCCTATATTTTACAAAAAGGTACCCATACGTATAATAATCACTATCTTTAATGAAATTATAGTTCCTAATTGCACTCTTCAGCAATTAATTAAGTAATAGGTAGCAGCCATAGAGGGCACACCCTGTAGACTAGTTAGCCGCCGTGTTCCATTAAAAAAATAAAACTCTACTGGAGTGCGTGTGGTCATCAAAGAATTGTTTTATGGGTACCTAAGTACCGCCTGCCACTACCGTACCACTCGATACATTTAATTTAAAGTAGATATTAAATCATTTTCAGCATTTTTTGCAACAATAATAAAATTGACTTAGGTACTAGAGACTTTATAGCGTGTTTTGTGCATATATTATATCGGTTAGTTCGAAAACTCCTTAGCCTTGACTAGACAACAACTTTAATGCGTGTAAAAAATTAACTGTACGTGTACGTACATAAAATAATGTGTGATTCCAATTCTCAAATCATGTTATGCCTTCTTTACAACTAAAACTAGAATAACACACTTAACGACTTGTAAACCTGTTTGTCGAAATAATTTGACGTTTGTTTTAATTATACACTTATGTTACATAAAGATATTTCTGTATTTTTATTCGGTTCACTTATTGATATGAATCTACTTTAGTTAGTTCCTATAGTAGGTTCCTATGGTAGGTTCCTATAGTACCTATTATATAGGTATAGGTTTGTGCGGTATTGTGATACTTCTCAAAAATTACAGAGGGCCATACTCATTTGGCTTCCATATTCAAAAGAAATACCATTTTAAATTTCGCGCCTAATACTTACTCCCACTTTACGCTTCACAATATTTACTCTTGTCATTATGATTATATTTTTAATGAAAAAAAGTATTTTGTAAAATCGTTTTTAAAAGTGTTCGCCAATAATTTTATTTTATCATTAGGTAAATAAATTTTCCTATATACGCCTATCTGTAGCATTAACACTACAAAAGATTAAAGACTAAGCTTTATCAAAATGTTGCGCATTATACTTTACAGCGTTAATGTTTACCAGAGACAACTTATTATTAAAACGTAAATTGTGACACAACTAACCTGTTTTCAGATGTGGGGTATTGAAGTTTCTCTTATTTGTTCCAACCATCGTGCTGTAAGGTAATAAACGTCCGAGTGCTCGTCCTATCGTCTGTACTCCTTGAAGTGAGGAATACAAATGCACCGCGAAACTTATAGTAGATGATAACATACCTAAACACTCCCCGAAAAATCACAGATAATGACTCGACACAAATATCAAAATAATATGACTGGGCAATATTAATCGACTGTTTATAACTTACATCACAGAACCACAACAGTTAAGCGTTACCTTGACAATATTTTTGCTGTTTAATCTCGCGCGTGCTACGCATACACTAGTTTCGTAATCGACGTGAATAAACACTACCCAGACAATAAAACAATATTCTTAGATACGAGTAGATAAAGTTGTACCGCAACAAATGAAAGTTAATGACCATTTTTGGATATTGACGAGCCATCACTCAGTGTGTTTGTTCATAGGAGATTTTTTAACTAAGTATTGGATTTATTAATGAAGCTTAACTAAGTATATTGATGAGTAGAAAAATAGAAAAATACTGATCATACCTTAGCCAATCAAAGTAATATCTAGTTAACGCCTAAGTAATTAATATCCTTCAGTTAAACATATTTTTAATTCCCTTCAAAAAGAAGTGTAGATGGTCAATATAGGATTAATCTGATTCTAATATAGGACATTTCAGTTACACTAGCTAAGGCAATTGTTGGCTGCACTAACTATTGGGAACGTTTTCTTTATTTCTAAGTTTCCAGGCTGGCTTTAATAAGCATAAGAATATTAATAGGTAATATATCCAATTACTTCATGATTAACTTGATATGGAAGGTTAGTACCTACTCTACCCTACCACAATATCGTTACGAATGCCTACCTGTATACCTAAATTGGTACTCAGTGAAACCGGGTTTTCGTAAAGGACCGCAGCCTAGGCTTAAAGCAGGAGAAGGAACGGAGGAACGGAGGTGTGACACCCCCTCCCGCCTCTCCCTGGGCGAGAGAAGACATTTTTAATGATTTTTCACTCATAAAAAATACGGTACTCCGTGGATTACCGTAGTCATGAGTTCCAACAATCGATGTAGATAATTAAATATGTAGTTAATAGGCATCGTAATTAGAATAGCCCGTAAAATGTCTGTAATCTGATTTATAAATACCTACGATGGACAATACAATTTTTTTAATGGAATTGGAGGCAAACGAACGAAAACGAAACTACTTAGGCAACGCCCATGGATACATGCAGCACCAGAGGAGTCACAGGCGCGTTACCGCGGCATTTTAAGAAGGAATACGCTCGTTTCTTGAAGGTTTGAAGGTGGTATCGGTTTGGGAATGCCACAGCCTGAAGAGATTTCCAAAATTTAGGTACATCTACGTAAGCTTTATTTTGTACCGATTACATTATATAACATGAAATCCACTTTATTCAAATGGACTTCATGTTATAACAAAGTCATTCTATCATATTTGACAATCATGCAGTTTGCATGACTTGTTTTAACAACTCATTGAAGATGAGACGTCCATTATCACCATTTATCAGTCCCATTTAATCGAACGTTATGTAGGTAGTGTGACAGGTTAGAGATAAAAGTACCTAACGTAATTATCTTTTGAAAAGTTACCTTTTTGCTGATCAGCAAAATAAACTTACGTTCTCCAGAGGCCCAATCCCTAAGGTCCGGTGCACTTTTATCGTTCCTCTGGTGCCCTCATACCTACATCAGTTTGGTCGATGGCCCCTCAAACCAATAAAAGTATGAACCATAGGAATTATCGGCTTTAGAAAGTTGTAGTTTACCATGAATATGAACCTACTACATATCTAACGAAAGACCGCGATTCAAAGTCAAACACTGTCTCTTTAGTGCATGTCTCTACCTTGTTTCTATAAAATGCTGGCTAGAGAGAGATGATGATTATGATGATATAAGAATGATTATTATACATGGTGCTGTCTACTTCATTCTATTTTCTATTAACTATTTACTATTTTTTTATTCTATAAGTAAATGTGGACAAATTCCAAGGCCTTTTCAAACGGGCTGGTCACCAAATAATCGCTAAAATTTACTTTGAATTAGAAAAGTCATCAAATGTCTCTTGCCATCCCTCTGAGGCGTGAGGGAGTGTCAGTGTTACTGATTAATAACCAGTCCGTCTCGAGTACCAAGCTGAGGTCGAATAAAGTTATCATCACTTTGGCCACACCACAACTTCTGCACAGACTATTATTTTGGTACCGTATCAGCTATTTTACAGCCTGATTTATGAAAATGCACTTAATATCCTCATTGTCTTTCTTATTTCATTTCATTGAACTGAATGCCTATAAAAAGTTATAAGTTGCATTTTGCACACAAAGTAAAATTTCTATGATGCAAAAAGCCTAGGCTCCATTCAATTTATTTAGTCATTTAATTTTGGTAGTACAGATTTACCCTGAAAACAAGTAAATATTGATTACAATTTATTTATTTTGATGTTACAAAATTTTTATGTAAAAATTGAGCTTGTCAAACATACAAAAGTCGTTTTTGTGCTCTCACATACTAACATCTGTATTTTTTTATTTTGTTTATGTAAAGTATTTCTTAAATTATTTAACATTATTCCAGTGTAAATTTGAATTTAACTACTGGCAGCACTGGTACGTACTGTTGACAGCTGAGATTGGCTTAAAGGACTCGTATCCAGGCCATAAACTCCAAAAAAAAAAAAATTGACAGCTGAGAATTTTACGACGATGTGTTGTGACTTGACACTTTGACAGTGAGAGGAGGTCGAGAAGGAGAGGTAGAATACTATAAATTTTGAAGGCCGGCCGGATCTGCGGCAAAATAAACCGACTACGTGTTGAGAGTTGCTGTTGACCAGCGTTACTAATATTACACATATTTTACAGATAAATACAACTGCTGCAAAATGTCTGAGAAGCATTTACAAACCGGTATGTTACTGTTCTAGAATCGACCCGATTTTAATGAATGTTTTTTAGTATCTTATTTTAACCTCTTTTGTTTTTTTGTATCAGGTGATGCCTTGCCGCCGTATGGTGGAAAACTTCGGCTGTTTGCTATGAGGTTCTGTCCTTATGCTGAAAGGACTGTGTTAGTGATGAATGCTAAGAATTTGCAATATGATACAGTTTTCGTGAATTTGGATCATAAACCAGAATGGCTTCTCAACTACAGCCCTAAAGGTGAGTTAGTTAATCCAATACATATTAATTAGGAAGATAAATGAGTAATATTGCTTTACTAGCTATTTTCTAATTAGAATGATATTGGGTAGACAAAATTAAATATAATTTTACACCACCTACACATTTCTAATACATTTTTACCACACTACACTGATTCTACTGATAATTTTTATGCCATTCTTTCATCTATTAAAACCAAACATTTAAAGAATTACTTGCTTAATACATACAATGTACTTAATTTATATATTTTTATTGAAAAGTTAATCTTTAAAATATTCATTAAATAAGTACAATTTATTATAATAGTATTGATATTTGCAATTAATATAAGTACAGAGATAAGCTGTTACAAATATGCAATCTACCTTTATGGCATGCAAATCCCCTAAGACTACCCACTGACCAATATTTTAATAGTATAGTAACAGAGTTAAGAAACATAAGAACTTACTTCAATACCTTGTTTAATGGATTGGCATATCTTATAAATGTTTGAAGACATCTGCCTAAAGTAATCTGCATAAACAAAAGAAACTGTAAGACTAGAAAATTTTGCTTCTCATTCTTTGATACAATCTTACAAAAATAGTGCAAAATCATATTTTCTTACAAGAAAAACTAAAGTAACTAAGATTATGAAGTCTTATTTTTAATAGTGGCTTAAAATATAACATTGTGGCTTTTATAACAAACTCTATATGCCACTTTCCTGCTGATAAGTGTCACTACACAGTATTATTTATTTAAGTTGTGTTGGATATCAGTACTGATAAAATGTGTAAAATGATAAAGCTGAACAGACTCAAATCTCATTCAAATGTTATGCTTGAACAAATTAAATCAATGACATTCTATCCAGTTTAATGAAGCGTGCTAATGTCTACTCTTGCATGAAATAGATAAAGGTTAAATTGGTAAAAAATTCTTTACAAGTCTTATTAATGACTTAAAATAAAATTCACACAATTTCATTTGTTTAATTCATCAAACCGCAAATGAAAGCTGGTGTTCATGTGCCTATTGTTCTTCTATTGTGTCTCTAATGACTACAATTGAATAGTAAAATGAGAATAAGCAATGGTGTACTTACATTTCCATTACATACCCACTGACCCACAAAATTAACATCAACTTTTTTCTTACTAAAAAGGGCCAAGCCTATTCCTTCCACAATACCAACCTTCATGTATTTGCAGAAAATTTTGAAATTCAGAAACGAGACAATAATTCATTCCTTTAGACTAAATTGTCCTGCAGAATTGGATGTTTCCTTAGTCAAAAAGAAGTTATTATAGTATTATTCATTATTTTACTATATATTTAATATTCTTATTTTTTGGCAATCCAAGGGAAATAAATATCTTATTTGATGAAAAACATAAGTAGCAATTTTGAATTTCGTACTTGTTACATAAGAAGCAAGATACATTGTTCAGTCGGGGTTTCTGGGTAAGCGTAATGGCGGCGTCACCTCGGCCCAGAGCAGGAGAACGAATGGGGGGTTTTTAGTCAGTTAGAATCTGACACACAAAACAAAGATGCATTATTCAACAGGGATAACACCTACCTAGAAATTATAGTGACTCTTTGTATTATTTAGGTACTGTACCAGCTCTTGAGTATGAGGAGGGCAAAGGAATCTTCGACAGCAACATCATTAATTTCTACTTGGATGAGAAGTACCCAGATGTACCTCTGCAGTCCACTGACCCACTGCGCAGGGCTGAAGACAAAATTATTGTAGAACTCTTTGCTGGGGTATGTGTTTTTGTTTTAATTCTATTCTAATTAGAATCATATTTGATTGAACTTATTGTAACATGTTACCAATAATTATTTATTAAGTAGCTAAAAATAGAAAAAAAAATAACTATTTCTATAAGAAAACTGTTCTATAAGAGAAGAGAAAAATTTTATATAAGAAAAATATGGTAACATTTCTTTAAAACTCATATAATATTATGACACCATTTAATTGGTCCTCTTATAAATATTTGACTTCCATGATCAGTAATGTATTTCATTATTGTTACAGGTTCAATCAGCATTCTACACTGCTGCCTACAATTCACAAGCTCTGCAACCTAACATGGTAGACACCTACCACAAGGGCCTGGAAGGTCTCCAAGACACCCTGAGAGCACGTGGCACCAAGTTCTTACATGGAGAAACTCCAGGACTAGTAGACTACACCCTGTTCCCATTCTTAGAGCGTTTTGAAGCCCTGCCACTGGTTGGCAAACCTGAATTTGAGTTAGTCAAGTCAAAATATGAATTATTGGTAAGTATGACTTGCAAGAAAAATATTGCGTGACTACTTCTTGATGGTTTTATTTTTAGTTGCGTTACAAAGTGTTGCGCAATAGTAATTTTCAACTGCTTTTTAACTATTTTGATACACCAGAGAAGTAATTTTTATTTGCCTGTTGAAGTCGTATTACCCTATTAAACTCTCTGTTTCCGAGAAATAAGTGGTATGACGTTATGTATGTAATGTGTAATAATTTTCACAGGTGAACTACATTGAAGCTATGAAGGTCGTTCCTGCTGTTAAGCTGTACTACCTGTCTCCGGAGACTCACGCCAAGTTCATCGAGTCACGTAACAAGGGCGACGCTAACTACAACATGTTAGACACCAGCAGTGTTTGCTGCATGCGCCCAAGGAAGAAGAAGGAATAAAGGAAGAATCCCTCGACTGATAAACCATGAACTATTACGTAATATACACGAACGTCATTATTTTAATTTGTTCTAAATACACAAAGTAGTACATTTGTTTAATTTAATAAAGTACAATTTTTTGTATAATGTTTTTTTTTATTTTTTTTTCGTGGGTTCCAATGCCTCGCGTTCATTTGTGACAGTCGACTGATAACAAGTGCTGCTCTCAACCTTCGAAATATTTCAGTAGCAACATAAAGTAGTACCAAACATTGAAGAATTAACCCGTGATATGCCGTAGCGCAGATCCACGCGAGACAATGTGTTTTCTATTGTTTGTCATATACCTACCGGCAGAAAAGAGGTGAAGTCTCTAGCAACCTCAATCACACGGCGAAACACAACGCTTGCGTTGTTTCACACCGTCATTCTACCGCTCCGGTCGACCTGGCCCATATGTAAAACATGGTTCTCCCACACTTCTGCTACATTACCTATATAATTTATTTCGTGCCTTTGATCAAGGCAATCATGTACCAACTTGTATCTTATCTTTGTGGCATTGTTATACCCTAAAAGGTCAGTTGTGGTATAGTTGCGGTTGCTACCGAATTTCCAAACACTTTCCTATCTGTAGTATTTTTTATTTTATCTTATAGTCAGATAATATAAAACATTTCACACGGCCTGTTTGCACGCTACTCTATGTACAAATCAATCTCAATTGATAATCAAGAATCATGGATTACTATCATGTATTTATTTCTGTGTTCATACAACATCGATAAACACCCTAAATCAGGGTGAAACCAATTTCTAAACGTTATTTATCACTGATAACGGTACACATAATTTCGAAACTGTTAATATCTGATTTTTATATCAATCAATGTTAAGATATAATTAAGTGAAAATTTTGTGATTCTAATTTATTTGTAAAAATGCGAACGACGAATCCTGGTTAACCTAGTCTTACTATATACCTAGTGCCTACTATCCTTTTGTGTACCTAATAGATATAATACAATAGTCTTGCCATACTTTACATCCATGCTATAAGTACCTAAAAGTAGGTTAAATATCCCACTTAGCTATCAATAATCTCAAAATCCATATTGTCACAACCTCTTTGTACAATATCCACGTAACTATGTATGTATTTGCTACAAGTTGATCAATGTGCCACCGTCATCCCTGAGGCTATTAAGTGACCGCGTTGAGCCCCCTTTTATTACGCCTGATGCCGGCATAATACTGCTGTGCCTGCGGAAGCCTCGTCGACGCCTTCTTGTGATCCTGTTGAACATTCTTTTGGAATATTAGACTCAAAAATAGATGCCACTTGCGCCTTTCTCTGTCAGCATATCATAGCGGAGGACACGGTGGAACAAACGGTGGCGGTGTGCCCTGCTAGGGCTGAGCACAGCCATGTCCGCAGAGAAGTGATTGGCGGCGGCGTGCTCTCACGTCTGGCTAAGAGAAGGCCACGGTGTGGAACGGGAGTAACTGGGACGTCGTTTTCTCTTTCTGCGAAGCAATGATGCTGGCAAAGAAGGGGCGGAGCACGTGTGGGAGCTATCCACCTCACGCCAAAGCTGCAGTAGGCAACACGCCGGGCGACGGGGATCGAACGACGATCTCCGGAAACCGTCTGTTGACAGCAGACCCGAGCGTATGGCGCGTGCCTTAAAGAACCAATAGACCACCACAGACTGATTTTTAGCCAGGGTTGCGGGAAAAGCGCAATAAGGTACCGCGGTCTCGATCTGGAACAGTAGAAGGCGCCAGAGGATTTTAGTCAGTAGTAGTCTGACGCTCGGAACTCGCCTTACCCGGGGCGAGAGAAGTCATTTGATGATTTTCGCCTCACAAAGAAGCATTTAATTACTGCTGACAGAAACAACCTGGCGACTAGGACCCACTATAAGGTTTATGATGGGTATGTACTCCTGGCATGTAATGTGCAGAATCCAGGACACGCACCTACGCAATGGGTACCAATCAAACTAGGTACCTACTCAACTGGTTTAACAGAGAACTGCTGAATGAGCAAGCTTAGCATGAAATTATCATGTCTTTGTTAATTACAAAAGTGGCCATGCCGATATATCTACCTAAGCCGCATGACTGAGCTATGACTTGCGTTTACAAACTAACTCGGAACTTTGAATTATTTACGATGACTGTTTACGAATTGATGACATTATTATGTTCGTGATTCGTGAATGATTTGATCAATATGAAATATGAATAAGGAAAAAAGTTGTAATGTTATCAATAAGTTTAAATACTCTTTTCATGTGTTTAATGTACTTACTTATTAAATTTAAAAGCATGACAATTAAATAAAAAACATTTTATAAAATAAAATTTATATATTTCACAATGTTAACACAACCTCCAAATATGTTTATGTGCCAATCACTGATGTGTTTATACAAAGCACTTTTCCGTTTCATTCAACTAGGGGTATTAGCGTATCTACTGCTATAGTCTAGTAAATAACATTTTGCTGGAGATTCAACTATTTAACGAGTATCTATGTAATGTAACAGTACATACAGTGAATATAATAAATATATATACGTTTTTAAGTATTTATTTGATTTTATATACACGACAATAATAGAGTTATATTATAATTCGAGTATTTTGTTTTAAAGAAGGCGTACATAATATATTGTAAATCAATTATCACATGTTCATGGTTAGTTAAGATCGTATATTCGAAGAGCATACAGTTCTTATTAGGAAGCACCATACTAGTTTAGGTAAAGGTATCTCTGATTGTATACACATACATATAAAATTATAGCTTCAATTATTCAATAGTTTTGTAAAATAAGAGAATATTGTTGAGAAGAAATCATCATAATATACACACACTCAGATTGGGATTACCTGACTACTGTACCAAATATTTACAGGTAATTTGTTACAAAAAGGAAACGGTATTATTACGAAGTAGTTATATTAGTAACTTAAAAAAATATTGTTTTAATCGCTATCTCAAATCTGTAGATATTTGCAGTCGAATATTTCGTGATTTTAACACAAATCAGAGATATCATCGTGAGTCTCGATGACACAGAGGCACAGATAATAAAACCACCATTCAATAGATAATATAATATTTAAGTACTTAGTAACATTGTATCCCTAATGGAGTTTTTAAATAAAACGAGTTGTATATTGCACTAATTTGTACTATCCTAAGCTAAAATGAAATTAATAATACTAATTAAGTACTTTTTGTGAGAGTTTTTTTCGACGTGCACGAATAAGGGCATTTAGAATTTTGAGACAATGAAAAAAAGTACCTAAAACAACAAGAAAATTTTAATTGTTACGTCTTTGATTCTACGACACCTATGTTACCTAATTTTAGTATGTTACCATTGGTTAGCTAGCTGACAAGAAACTAAATATCAAGGTGATGTCCTCATTCACGACTAAGGTGTTTATTCACTAACAAAAAACAATTACATTACCATCCGTGCTTCTCAGTAACTAACAACAAACATTTATGTAATTAAAGTGTGAGATGGTTGTACCATCAGGTCGCGTAATCGCATTTACCTTGTATTGACTCTGTTGTCAATCAACCCTTTTTTCTAAACAGTAACTATCGTGAGACATACAAAATAATTGAAAATAAGGACTTCCTCACATGAATTAACTGAAAAGGATCTACTCAGTTGGATGCGCGACGTCGCCGCGACGCGCACGCTGCTCATGAATAAGTTTTGACTTGAAACTAGTATAGCTCTTCTCAGTAAATTCACGTGAATAAGTTATTATTTTCAATAACGACAATCAACCCTGGTATTTGATCTCTGAAGAGTCTCCTTACACCACGGTGACTTATGATGGTGACCGATGCGTAGTAATGATATAGGACCCTTAGGGCTGACTTTTCAATAGTCAGATAAATGTTATCTGAGGAATAAAATTGTTGCCGTAGCTGGCTTATACAAACATTCTGACGCGACACCATCATAATTATTTCCCTGATAACTATATCTAACCATTGAAAAATCAGCCCTTAATTAAGAAAATAAACACTTATGTTTCCAAGTTTGAACCCCATTTAGCCTAAGAATGCACATAAAAATAATAGTGTATAATAAATAAAGTTAAAGGAGTAATATCATGAGGAATGTATAATTTCTTCATTAATCTGACTTAGTTATCTAGTAACATGAAAAAGCTTCTAAAATATGGAGTTAGGAGTAATCCTTGTCATGCGTTGGGTTAAAGCATTAATTTATACTAAAATAGTTTATTTTATGGCATTATTTCTTTAGAGGAAATATAGATGTAATAAAATATAACATTTTAATTGATTTCCTGTTTGTCGATGCGTAGTTTAATTAATGTAAGATATTTCATTTGGTGATTCAGTTTATGAAATAGTTAAAATCATAATTAATTCAGTTCGTTCATGAAAAAATTGTTTCATTTATAATAAATAAAGATACAGATAGGATTTATTAATACCGTGGGGTAACAATCATCCATCTTACTAAGTATGACTTGCAAAAAAAATATTTTGGTTTTGATAAACAATATTTTATTAGGTATAATAATATATTACATGTTATTGCGCAAGATTTTTTTATTTATGCCATTTTTTATATTCTTTTATTTATAATAAAAGGGTGGTAGTAACTTTTTAATTTAAAATATTGTAGATGGTTCCAAATGAACACATACTATATTTAAATGCGTCTATAAAACCGCATCGATCGTACCCCATGTAATTTTTTGATTATAAAATTAAGAATTCTCGGTAAGTCAGCATGACTTGCTTGAAAAAACATTGTGTAAGTAAACTTACGATAAAAATGTTTTGTCTTTAACATTTCATATTGTTGTGTAAGAATTGAAATGGTTTATTGCCAGAAAAATCCATATCTCCCCTGCGAATTGCGAACCTCGCTTTTATTAATTTGATAGATTAAATTATTTATTTTGTTTATACTGAATCGAAGCAATAGTTCACATAAAATATCTGGTATAATATCAACCAAGAAGTTTACTTCTTACTTCTAAAAAGTAGATATTTTTCTATGTATACCTTGGTCTCGATTTCTGCAAAGCAATGCCAGATTGTTTTGTGAATATACCGAATCACCAAACGTAATAAATACTTTATCTAATGAAGTTATTGTACAAGTAGGTGTTTTTTTTTTGTTTTGACACATTGGCAGATATTCCCAAACTTGCATACATATGCTACCGTATTATTTGTATGAATTGATTTCAAATTTCAATGCGAAAATGTTCTATTTTTTTATGTGATCAAAAATACTGCATAGATTTGTTCCATTATTGTTATACTTTGGTATAATGGTACCAACTGACCCATTGATCAATAAACTAGGCACTTGACTAAATTTTGACATATGCGAATATGATTTTGAAGTAGTATTTGGAAATATCTGAAACGATTAGCCTTTTTTTATTGTTTTGAACATTTTCTTCATGCGACCTGACTTCTTAAGGTATTTTATTGGCATTATAATTCTAATGAGTAGAAGAAAGTGCTATAGTCTTGCTAAAGTCTTGCACTTCTTCTTAACATTAGAATAAAAATGCAATAAAACAGCAAAGTAAAGTATTTTCTTCCTACAATTTATAACATTAAAGCAATTACCGTTAAGTTTTCTTCTTAAAAATGTTCTGTAAGTTCATATTCGATTTTGATTGTTGGAATATCTGTGTGACTCTTCTTCCGACCTCCTGTGCAGCTTGAAGGTTAGTGTTCGGTCGTGGTGGGGGCTCTCTGATCATGTCCCCGCTTCCCCCGGTGCCCACCAAGTTGTGTATGAGAGCTTCGATGGCGGCCTTGTACTGGGATAACGCTGGTGATTGTACGTTTTCTTCTAATTTCCTGTTAGTGAAAATAAGTATATGTTATTGAGAGCCTATTAAGATACATAGATAAAATCAAAGTCAAATCATTTATTTCAATTAGACCATGAAAGCCAATTTTGAAAATCGATTTAAATAATGAAAAGTGCCCGTTTCTTAGTTAGTACATATATAGAAGCTATTTGCTTGTGCCAACGATTTCTATAGAGATAAACATATACATGCATCCGTAGATCGTCATAGATATATTCATAAATACAGTTATACAGTACAGTTCATAGTGATGCCAAACAATTATTACAAACTTAAAGCCACTCTAAGACAAGCTTGAATCTGTAGTTTGAGTAAAGTATAATGACGTTAATGGACCGTAGTATAACTGAATACAGCCACACAAATAAATAGGTAATTAATTAATATTAAACATGTTGAGACACATGAACAAAATTTTATAAGGTGGCTCTAAGTCCCGAATTATATACACTTTAGTAACATTTTTTAAATCTATAAAAATGTTAGTAAAGTTTTATACAGCTTACCATTTATGGTCATGCAAATAAATTTAAACGCAATCGTTAGCAGATGTTTGCTTTAAAATGAAACTGCAAGATCGTCACAAAAGTGCATACATACACAGAGTGCTTTATAAAGAGATGGTAGTGATGTATACGGACCTGAGTGCGTGCAGTAAGGCAGGATGGTGCCTGCAGTGGTGCACGGCCAGCTGCAGGCCGGGCGTCAGCGCCGCCACGCACTCCCGCGCGCCCGCGCCCGCGCATAGCGCGCATAGCAGCGACACCGCTAAAGTTCATAAACAAACCTTGCAATTTGACTGCACGGTTGGCGCGGTGGCTGGGCAACTGGCTGCTGCGCAACGTGTCGCGGGTTCGATTCCCGCACGGAACAACTCTTTGTGTGATCCACAGATTGTTGTTCCGGGTCTGGGTGTGATGTGCATGTGAAATTGTATGTTTGTAAACGCACCCACGACACAGGAGAAAATCCTAATGTGGGGCAACGTTTTTTTAAAAAAGAAAAAAAGAAAAAAAAAAAAAAACCCAAATTATAGAGAAGACATCCAAACTAAAATTTTAAATGCAAACGTAACTCTGCTTGTCTGTCTTTTCTTCACGCCTTAACTACTGAACCTATTTTCGAAAAATTTGGCACAGAAATAGTTTAAAACTCGAGAAAGGACAGTGATGCCCAAACATTTTTGGTGGTCTACATGCAAAAAAAAAAGTTTATTTCAATTTCAATAGGCATTTGACATATAATTGTTGGAGGCCTACTTTTTTTAATGAAAAATTTGCTTGTGTTAAGAGACTCCGCTCTTCCACTTGTCTGTCTTTTTTATGCATGAAGGTGCAGGTTTCAAAACTTGACAAGTACACAGTGCCAATATGAACTTTTCCGAATTATATTTACTTTTTAAGTTTATTTGAACACCATTGACAAACGGTGCAGGTAAACAAGGTAAGAAAATGTAATTTAACATAGCCAATCAGCCTTGACCAAGCGGGGTCCAAAAATCCAAACTTCTACGTGTAAGTAAGAAGAGACCTTTGCTAGGCAGTGGGCGCCCATAGGTTCGTGATGATGACTTAATTAGCCAGAAAAACTGTTGAACAAAAACTTTCGCTTAAGAATGCCACAATCTCCTTGAACATCTATCTCCTTTAAATATTATGATAAGAGGTTTGAGTTCGAACATAGTTAAGTTGCTGAATATTTTGAGAATGCTACCTATACATAGAGATCGTATATTTAGGCCACTGGTACTAAAATTAAACCTGCGACTAAACATAGTATACACAGCAACTAATAAAGGATAAGTAACATTCGTTGTATGGAAAATATTAAGCATAAACCAATTATCACATTAATGTCGACCCTAAAAAGTTTTTTTTTTTAACTACGCATCAAACTAGAATTTTCTCTCCTGTGTCGTGGATGCGTTGACAAACATACAAATTCACATACACAAGCCACCCAGACACGAAACAAACATTTGTAAATCACACAACGTATTATTCCATGCGGGAATCGAACCCGCGGCACGTTGCCCAGCCACTGCGCCAACCGTGCAATCAAACTGAGAAAAAGAAACACACAAACCTTTCTCAGACACAGCGTGGTTATCAACAGTAGGCAGTACGAGTAATGCTAGTGCCTCAGCAGTTCGCGCTGCTTCTTTGACAGTGAGTGCCTGGTTGGAGGCCAACATGTCCTCGACGGGCGGCCAGCACTGCGCCTCGCAGTCCAGGCCACGGATCAAACATGTCCGCGTTACACTACCCCATGCTGAAATCGCCTCTTCGCGAACGGACCTACAAAATAAAATTAAAGTTACCATTATAAATGTAAGCATTCTTCTAAACTCTCGATTGCTTAAAAATTATCTCTCTTTTCTTAATAGCGTAATGTTTCTCAAGTATATGGGCTCCTATCGTTAGTTGAAACTAGTCGGGTAATCTTGTCAAATAGTTACGAAGTAGCAAAACATAATTTACTGAATTTATGACAAAACACGCCGAGTATATATAATAATTGAACATAAGAAAAAAGGGGTTAATTCATAATTACAGTAAATTTCCAAAAAAAAATATTACTTCTGCCAAACTGTAAACGAGTAAGAATCAAAATAATTTCTATTTAATGCCAGATAAGCTAATATATCGCAGAAGGCCTATTTTTATGAATGAAAGGGTATTAAGAGATTTCTACGTAAAAATATACAGAATAAATCGATGCAGTGTCTTCGCGTGACTTACACATCTTCATCGTGTAGCAGTGCCATGACGGCGGGCAGTAGTTGTCTCTCTATACATCTCTCTGCCAGCTCCGTTGCGTTCAGTAGCTCCGTGATGAGGTTCGCGATGTACATGCGGATCGTACTACCGCTGGAACTCTCGCAACTGCTGGCCGCGACTGTACAAAATAATATTTCTTTAATCACTACATAGTATAAAACAAAGTCGCTTCCTCTTTCCTATGTCCCTATGTATGCTTGAATCTTTAAAACTACGCAACGGCTGTTGTGATTGATGAAGGTCTCTATGTATAACAAATAAAATACAGTAAATTGCAGAAATTTTGTATCAGCACTGCTTCATGCAATGCCGCGCATCGCTAGATCACCAACTAACCGAAGTTACCAAGCAAAGCACTTATAACTTAAAATACATTAGTCATAATTTTTTTGCATAGCGTTGTAAACCGCTCTTAAAGGAGGTCCATTGTCTTAGCGATGCCCTTTTAGAAAATAAGAGAAACTAGAAAACTATTTATCAGGCTAAACGTTTTATTTGGAAAGATATCTGCTTATATAGAAAGAAAGAAAGAAAGAAAAAGTATTTATTCCCGTCTAGGACGCACAGGTACATACAATACGGAAAGGTAACGTATGTCGCAGATATCAAAGTTATACAAGAACCAGATTATTGAAGAAAATAAGACACAACTATAAAGTTTAGGGAAAGTGTTTGAAAACCTAAAGAAGTCGGTGTTGCGACTTTACGTGAGAAGCACTGATTACTTGCCGCTATCATAATCTGCATGCCCCTTAAAAAACAGTTCTCCTTAATATATTCAATAATTTTTTTGTACTTACATTCTCTAAGGTGCTGCAAATAAAAATCTAGAGATTCTTCTTTATGCTCCGCCACCCATTTCAAAGGTACGGAGAATATTTTGACTGGAAGGCCGCGTATACTGCTGTACATTACCCATCTAGAAGTTTAAAACTTATTTAGAACCTAGCCACAGAAAAGTAAGGCAAGGTTTAGATAAAAATTAAGCTTTATGCACTTCATTTGTACATAGGTGGACTTAATGCAGTAGGCATTTTCCATCATGATAACGCTACCTAGATCTGATCCTTTTAGCCAGTCAAAGTTTGGTTGGGGAGATGTTAATGCATCCGCAGTATAATCCGGTCTTTGCCCCTTAAGATTTCCACCCGTTCCGATGTTCTCAGAATTTTTAGGCAGTGTCCGTGTGTTAAAATCACTAGTGGACTGACAAAACTACTTGGCTGGCAATGGGATCATGTCCCCACCTTCAAGATGGCAAAAAATTACCGAACAAAATGGTACCTGAATAATTTAGTTAAATATTCAAACTATATTTAAAAAGTTTTGATTTTCCTTAAAAAATCAACCTATTATTATTTAATATGTACTCCATATAGAAGTTTTATTAAATGTGATGATTCAGCCAACTTCTTCAAGAGATGCCCACGAATAGATTGTAAATTTGTATAATATTTATATTACATTCACAACGCCGTGGTTGTTTCACGCCACTTTTCTATGAGGCCTTGGCATCACTCCGGTCGTGATGGCCCATTCGTGTCTAAGCATAGCCCTCGCACATACGAATTATCTTAATTTTCAAATACTTACTTCTGTAAAAACTCGGCATGTTGTACACTATCATCGAGCACAGGTAATATAGTGATCAAGTATACACCAACTGCCACAGTACTATCCACATTCACAGGATGTAGTTTTTCCATCTTATGTTCCAATTCCGATATAACGTCAATAAATATAGGTTTTAATATATATTGAGTAAATGGAACGCCAAAATTGTCCACGTAACTGCTGACCAGGGATATAAGGAGTTCGTATATCGATGTGTGGTTCAAAACTTTCGTGTTTGATACCACGTCTAGTATTTGTTTTAATCTGTAAAGATAAAGAGTTCAGTTATATTGGGAAATAATAATGGCATTGGCTATCTGAATTAAAGTAGTAAAAGTATTATATTATTTTTGCTAGCAAGGTTATGTCGTGTTCCAATAAAAAAAATGCAATTAAGAATTAATGTAATATTTATAAACATTTTCATATTATGTATTTGTTTTTTTTTTTTCAAAACACAAAGTCAAAAGTTGATTGTAACCTAAATGTACAATGTTGGTTTTACGTTATAATAAACGAACGTTCGACATAATATGGTATGTGAATTACTGAGGTTTCTATCCCTTTCTATGTATGAGTTGGAGCATTTTTGTGAGCTCAAAAACTTCCTATATTCTATAACATAAAGATAGAAAATCAAATAAATTAAGATATACTCACGTGCTAATAAACCAACTTAACTCCGCCCATCTGACATCAGGTTTCTCCTTAATTAAATTATTAGCTGCCAACAAGAGTAGCTTAGCGTCCTCAGTTTCCGAGAAATAGCACTGTAGATCCATAAAATACTCTTGTTCTAGAGGTACTTCTTGTAAGTTAAAACTTTGTATATCACAGTTATTTAGGGTAACTTCCCTTACTATTTGTACATTGACTACGTAGGCCAATTTAGCTAAAACTATCATTCGTAATACATCTAGGTATAACAGTACTGCCTTCCACTCGTTATCACTGCTTGCTTTCGTTAAATTCGACATGATACGACTGCACAGGTCCGTTGAGAATTTACCTGGAATAAAAAAAATATTATGAAAAGGCAGAGTCCGAGAAAGCATTTGGTACTCAGTTGCTAGTTTAATTATTAGCTCAAAATAAGAATATGTTCATAGATGTTAAATTAGAAACTCCTTTTATAAACTGCTGATGTTCAGCTGAGTTTGGCAAAGACTCAGTGCAAACCCTTTTTTTTTCAAATGGCTTGGTTGTCTGACTCTTACTGACTATAAACCACATCGATCCTTTTCCTGTTCCGAGCCGGGTTTCGGTACATTAGTGCACTTGCATAACCCCGGCACCAATAAAAAGCTTGGAAAAAATGAGACTCTTGCGAGACTGTGATTTAAGTGACATGACCTAACCTAACTTCCTGATCATATTCATCAACATTATAAAAACACACTCACCAGCCATCAAAGCACTCCTAGCGAGAACAGGTACAAATATATTAACAGTATCCTTCACACACTTTTCAACTGGATCCTTTAGGAAATTGAACATTAAACTTTCCAGTTGACTGTACTTGTGGTCCGCAACGGGACAGATGAGGCAGGCTGACTTGAGTCCCAGTGTTCTGATCTCAAGCTCATTGGACTCACACATAAGTACGACGAGGCTTAGAAGTAAAGATGTGCAGAGCTCTATGGGGACGTACGGAGCTATAGCCATGCAGACCTGACTGGCCAGTATGCGACGCTCTATGGACCTCGAGGCTAATAACTCCGCTATTGACGATAGTACCTCGCCGCTGCCACCCCATTTTACTATTAGACAGGTTGCTGGAAAAATTGATATATGATTATGGATTTGTGTATAGAGAGAAGTAAATATGAAGGATTTGTGTGCGCTGGTGTAGAAGATTAAATTTTTATGCATCAAAGGTTTAGGTTATTATAATAGAGTTTAGAGAATTTAGTTCACATTTTGAGCAAATCTGACTTTGGCCAGTTTTGGGCCATTTTGATAAATCATACCTACAAAAAATGACAACTATTTTTCCATTAGTGTAGGCTAAACCTACATATTCACATCGAATTGATCGATCATAAACGTACTTATACACTTACAGGGTGTCGGGTAACTAATGTAATCTTGAAATGCCTTTTAGTGTACTAAGAGGTATAGAAAAGGGAATTTTTTTTTTTTTTTTTATATTTTTTCTAAGTGAACATAAAATTTTAAGGTTATCTATTATTTACCGGTCACTCAGTATATTCATTTTATAAATAATACACCAGGTACATAGTCAATACAGTCTAAATACCTTCACATATAGTATGTGTATCAGCTCGATCAGGTTTTTTGACGAGAGTGAGTAAGGCGTGCAGTGCCCGCGCCCGCCGAGCGTCCCCGGGCGGCAGTAGCGCCGCGACGGCCGCCAGCAGCGCGGCCGCCTCGCCGCGACGACCCACCAACGTATGAGGTATCACCTGTATAAATACCATTATTGGGTAATTTCCTTTCCTTAGTCCAGAAAAAATTACTTAGATTTAAAAATATAGAGTTGAGTATAAAAATATTCTTTTTTTTTTTAATTCATTGATTTATGAAAATAAACATGCTATGTGTAATAGATGCTGGTTTGCCACCACCTTATTAATTAGAACTTTAGTTACTACATAGTTGACATTGGAATAGTAAGACCATTTAAAAAATAGAGATTTATTAAGTCAAAACCTATTTTTTTAAATTACTAATTTACTATTCCCCGGCAAATAAAATCAAAAAGTAAATGTCATGTTCACTACTATTTTAAATTATCTTTCATTTATGTAAAATGTACATTAATAGCCACCAGTCATATTGGAATCATCATTGAAATGACATAAATATAAAAAAACTTTATTTTATGAATTTATAAGCTCCCGTGTCTCTTGAAACTAGTCGAGCATGAGTAAATTACCTAATTAATGTTAATATAAAAAACAATATACAAACCCGAGGCAGCGTGTCGGCGACCAACGTAAGTAGACCTGGCAGAGTGATAGGTTTCTCACTAGACACTAGCTCAGCCAACAGATCATTTGCTAGAGGCTCGTTCAGGTTCAACGTCTCACAACACCAGTTTAGTATCGATACTTTCAGCCCGTTCGGTATACCACTGAAAGGAGAAAATCACATAGGATATTATTAGTATTATATTCGTGTCAAGTTTATTTGTAATTCTTAACAGATTATTATGAAAATTGATGCCGTATATCTGGCACATTGTATACGTTTCCCCGAAATCAACTGATATCAAACTCAAATAGTTTATCCAATTCCATTTAGAATTTTACAATGTAGTATTTAAAGTTTAAACTACACTTGCTGCCGCACTTCTTGACGCAGGTTCGATTCACACACGAAACAACTCTTTGTGTGATCCATAAATTTTTGTTCCAGCTCTTAGTATGGCGTGTAGTGAAATTGTATGTTTAATGTCAGAAAACAGAAAACCCATATCAGAAAAAAAAATTCGTATAAGAAATAGAATGGTCTAAATGCAGTTGATTTGAAACCAATAACAAATTTAAAACTTTATTACATTGGAGTAAAGTACCATTTTAACTTATTAATATATAGGACCAATTTAATTTTGATATCTGCATCCCATTTCTACTGCATGCTACAAGCAGTCTTGAACGTAACAAAACAAGGTGTATATTCAAACAAAAAGTTTCTATACATTACCTATCAATCCACAACTCCTTGCTATTGGTCTCTATGCTATTGTACTCATAATGTACTCTGGTCCATTCTCCTGCATCGTTGATACTCAGCGTTTCGTCCAGGGTTGTCACACTGCCGCGGCGTAATGGTGAGTCACGGGTACTATTGTCTCCGACCGCCCCAGTGTCGAAGGAACTTATATTTGACCCTTTCCTTGTACTGTGGAACGGAGAAAACTTTTGTAATACATTGTAATTCTGTCTAGTTCACATTTAAATGAGGAAGAGCCATGCATCGGCACGAATGGTTCGGCTCGACCGGCTTCACAGATAACCGGCGTGAAACAACCACAGCGTTGTGGGAGTGATGTTACCGGACGCCGAATCCTTCCCCTCCCCCAATCCTTAAATCCCGAAACTTCTAAAAATGCACTCGTAACTCTTCCTTTGTTGCGGGTGTCCATGGGCGTCGCTGATTGCTTACCATCAGGTAATCCTTCTACTCGTTTGCCGTGTTATCACATAAAAAAATGAATAGAAAAATATATTGTAAGCAATAAGTAGGTACTGCAAAAGTTGATGACCCTAAGTACAAACAAAAATGGTTTGTAAATGTGAAAAATATGTCTTGGGAAGAAAAAGAATATTTTATTATTTTACTAATCACAAAAGATGATGCAAAATAAGGTAGGTAGTTGAAATATGTATAAAGTGAAATAACGTAATCGACAGAGTTTCTACTATAAACACCTTTACAAGTAAAAGTTACTTCAGATTAAAATCGAGAGCTCTTCGAAGAAAACAAAAGTACCTATGGCGTATTACTACGGCAACTAGAGCATATCAAATTATTCTTAAAGCGAGAAATACTTGCAATTTGGTGTTAGGCACAGACGCGAGCCGTAAAACATTAAAAAATACGTAACAATTCCTAGCACATTCATTAACATACAATGCATGATGTAATTTGATAGACATCTGGTTCTATTTATAATTTAATGTTGAGAGATACAAGCACACAATTTTTAACAAGCTTTGTGTGTCATATGTACACTAAATATCGAGATTTTCAGTCTCGGTTAAAGTATTGTTGGATTTTTCCGCTACAGGAGGATAAGGCAGTTCTATAAACTTTGTTCAATATACATATATTACTTATACATTGCGGCACATTCCTAAGCATTTTTTCGATTGTGATTTCAAAATGTCAAATATAACATACACCTAGGAGCAAACAAAATTTTGCGCAAACTTTTGTTGTATTAAGCGCAATTTGCACACGAAATACTCTACATTATGGTTGTTTGTTAAAGAATGCCTAAGGCGCTAAGTGGCGCCCTCCGCCAATCAGACTGTTTTGTATGAAAAAGAAATAAATAAAATGTTTAGGCTACAACATAAGAATACTCGCTGAGACAGTATAATAATGTAATTCGAAGCGTATGTTTGAGTAATTCGTACTTACATTGCACTATTCTTTTCACTATCGATCATTTCAAATTGTTCTGGCGTTGCACTGTGTGTAGAGTTACTGCTTCCATAGTGGTTCTCCGAAGCCGTGCAAGTAATGGGTTTGGCTTCTAAACCCTGTTCCACTCTTTGCACAGATAACAATTTGTCCTCCGGTATATGAAGGTCGATTCCCTTGCTCTCAGACGCTGGGCTCGTCAGGGAATTCAAACTGACAATGGCAGCATCATATAGTTTTTGGAAGTTCAATTTTTCAGTCTCTAATGCTATTATTTTTTGTTTTAGTAATTCTATCTCTTCAGCTTGGATAAGGAGCTGTGGAACAAACATATTATGATGTATTCCTTATAAGTAATAATAATTATTTGAATCCACCCTTCGTATAATTTTAAAGCACAAATGAAGCGAATATTTTTTTTGCAAAATGTCTGTGCAAACGGACCACGACACAGGACACAATCCGAGTGTTAAGGAGGCCTTTTTTAATTGAAATATACCAAAATATTAATGTCATATAAATGAATGTAATCAAGATAAGTATTACCTCATGACTCCAATCAGTCTCGTGATCTAGTGGAGTTTGGCAGCTCACACATAAATTAGTTTCATCCATATCAGTTTGACAAGCCGTCTCCACAGTTTCCCAGCTGGTTTCCGTAGACGCATCTTCTTTGGGCGTTGTAACACTGGTACCGTTCCCTCGAAATAATGAAACCAGACCCGCTGGCCGAGGCATGTTGAGACCAACATCATCCCAGTCTTCGAACTCCTGGAATTTTAATTAAGATTTTTATATAATGGGTAATAATATGAAATGTTTAAGTTGAAATATTATAGTGACTAGTGATCTACATGTTACAAAGATTATAAACGCGTTAGTTTGGTCTGCAGTAGATACCTACCAGCGTAGTTTATAGCATATGTATGTTTATTTCAAACAATAATATATTATCGAATGTCTGTGTCAAATTTCATTTAGATCCGTTTAGTAATTTTGATGTCAAAGAGTAAAACACATCCTTTCGAACTTTCGCACTAATAATATTATCAGAATAAATAATAATTACTGATGATAATGATTAGGACACGCAGTTTTAAAATGTGTCCAGTATAAACGTATTACCATGTGCGTAACAATATAACTAGCTAAAAGAAGGTGTAAGTACCTGTCCATCCTTTTTAGAAAAAAAAGACGTGATATTTACCTACACAACACAATACATTCAACAAACATGACAGTATCAGAGATTTACAAAAGAAAAAAAATTTACAAAATAAAAAAACCGCCTTCAAAAAAAGTCAAGCAATAAAAGTTCCTACACTAAAAAGTAAAAAATAACAATTTGAATTACTGTAAAAAAACTTAGTTTATAGGTAAACTTATTTGACATTAATATTTTGCAAATATTCAAAATTTATTACTTATTTTTGGAGTCGGTGCCAGCATTTTAATGTTGAAACTTAATGTTAGTTAGCTTTTTAATATCCGGTGCCATTTTTCGTACATAATGCTTAAACATTTTCAATGTACTTAAAATGTTTTTGTAAGTATATATTTTTTATTTAAAAAAAATGTGCAAATCGGACATTTTTTGTAGATAAGTCTAATCTGTATTTATGTCTTAATTAATATACCTATATTTGAGTATGCAAATAGGTATTAAGTAGTTTTATAATTAAGTAAGAGGTAGTTTTTCAAGGGATTGTTGCCCATTTGTATTTCCTTGCATGGGCTGGCACCGACTCCAAAAATAAGTAATAAATTTTGAATATTTGCAAAATATTAATGTCAAATAAGTTTACCTATAAACTAAGTTTTTTTACAGTAATTCAAATTGTTATTTTTTACTTTTTAGTGTAGGAACTTTTATTGCTTGACTTTTTTTGAAGGCGGTTTTTTTATTTTGTAATTTTTTTTTTATTTGTAGCCGTTTAGTGTTTTTTTTTATTATAATGTGTTATGGCAAAGAAGTCAATATCGTTCCTACATTTCTTTTGAAAAAGTTACCAATGTCATACTTATACGTAGAAATACATATCATAGTACATTGTTACTGTGTAATCGTTTTGATCTCGAGGAGAGATGATATGATGCATGAGATACTTATGACTTATAGTTAAAAAAAAATAATAATCTTATCATAAATTCATATTAGTTCTCGCCAAATAACAAAAAACTAGATATTTTCATCAACAGACAGATAAAGTTCAAAGATACCAAATGCAATCTAATTTAGTATCTATGATTAAATACATTCGTACATAGAAAAAAGACCGATGCAATTATTGTTTTGTATCAATTGTAACCTTAATGGGTTACAATTGATACAAAACAATAATTGCATCGGTCTTTTTGATGAAGAATACTATTTTGTTATTACTAAGAACATTCATATATAGACAAGTTGGTAAAAATACAAAAGACCATCGCTATTGTAAATATACATTTATGAGTCATTCAATGTATGAACCTTTTTTAAGTACGTATTATCTACATATGTGCACACAAAAGAAACACAATTATTGTTTTGTACGACGCAATTATTGTTTTGTAACCCATTTAAAACGACTGTTTTGTTAAAAATGCCAATGAATTCTCTTAGCCTATTACCAGGAAAACGATAAGAACACAATGACGCATTTCACCACTAATGTGTAAACGCAGTCCACGTGGACTAATGCAAAATAGCCAATACTAGGTCAAACTCCGCCCCCAAAGGTGTGCGGTCCCGCTCTAGAACCTTTCGGCCCCATCGGCCATCTGTTCTACGAGCAATGTGCCGTGCCCACTGTCACTTAAGTTTGGCATTTCTTCGGGCTATGTCGGTGACGCTGGTTCTTCTGCGGATTTCTTCATTTCTGATTCGAACATGCACGGAAACTATGAGCATAGCCCTTTCCATTGCTCTTGACAGCTCTAATAAGCTTACACAATACTAGGCCCCATGCCAACCTTCCAGCTTCATCATCACATCAGTTCAATAGTACCTTACAGCCAAAGTGCATCTTATAACAATTCTAACAAGCCCAAACACGGCTAGGACATATTAATTAGGTACGCAGTTCCAGTGCCTACCTTCCAGCTCCATAATCATCATTAAATCAGTTCGATGATAACATTTCCAACATAATTATTTAAGATCATTGGTTTACAGTGCATTTTCATAGTTGCTGAACTACCTTGATTGTGATATCTATGCGAGTGTCAAGTTTCATCACCCATTTCTGATCTTCTTCACCAGTTCCACCCCATCAAATATTACTTTTTGACTGTAAATGCTTGAGTGCTCTATGAAAATATTAAAATTACTATATAGTTGCCTATAATATTTGAGGAGTTCCCTCGATTTCTCATGGATCCCATCATCAAAACTCAATTTTGAAAAGAATGGGACCAATCTGGAAGCGTATCCTTTCAATCATAAAAAAAAATTTGCAAATCCGTCCATAAACGACGGAGTTCTGAGGTAACAAACATAAAAAAAAAAATAAAAAAAAAAAAAAAAAAATACAATCGAATTGAGAACCTCCTCCTTTTTTTGAAGTCGGTTAAAAAGCAAAACACTTTGCGGTTTTCCTTGTTGATTGCGTCACGCGCCTTGCTTACAATTCTTCAATACGACATACCTATTGTAATGCATATATCTTCTTTATATATAAAAATGGATCGCAAAATGTTGGTTAGCGCATAACTCAATAACGACTGGTCCAATTTTTCCGATTTCTTTTTTGTTACGTTCCTTATTTTTATGTGAAGGTTCTTACAAAAGAAAACTTTAGAAAAGTAAAGGGGAATATCGGGAATTAACAATCCTCTAGATGCTGTGGCCGTTTGCTAAAAAAACAAATGACTGACGGGGTAGTCGGATACCTACCCGTGCGAAGCAGGGGCGGTCCGCTAGTTTATCTATAAAAATAAGCCTGAATGCTCTGAACAATACGTGCATTAAGTACTATTAGCAATGGGTTACAAGTAAGATTGCCGGGCAATCTGTTTCGGAGTTAATTCCCGGGTCACGTAAAGTGTAATAAAAACTTTTCTGAAGTTGCGCCTGCTGATTGTGTATAAACGAAATTATAACTAGTTACTCTGCTTCGCTCGGGTGTCTCAACTACCTCAATGTCATCCTTTATTCGTTTTGTTAGCGAAACGCCACTACATCGAAAGGGTAGCTAATTCCCGCTTTTCCCATAAGCAATAAAAACAATAAAAGCCTTTCACGCGTTATGCAATAAGGGAAAATTAGGAATCATATTTATAAAAAAATAGATAACCACACCAACAATACATTCGCTTACAATTCAAATAAATCTTACATCTCAAATTGATATGTATTGCAGTAAATATTACTTGAGATAAGATATATCTCTGTCTTCCCTATGCATTTAAAAGGTGACTGATGTATGCTAAGGTTATAAAAATTAAGAGTTCATTTGTTTGCTTGAACGCGTTTATCACGGAAACCACTGGTTTGAATTGAACAATTCTTTTTGTGTTGAATATTCCATTGATCTAGGAACGCTATATAGGATATAAAACATCACGTTATGACCAATACGAATCGAGCAGCGGGTAAAACCATGCGACAGTGAGTAGCATTATAAAAAAGATGACACATTTCATTAAAATGCAGAGATATACGAGTATGTGCTATTATTATATAAGCATAATGTTACAGATGTATGGCCAGATCTATAATGCATGCATTCTTTCCTTGAGCATATCCTGCTTACAAAATACTTGTTAGATACTTACTTAAATGGCTCTTGTACGAATTATTTCCAGCCATGCAATATTGTACCTAATTATACTAGTTGATTATGATTTATTATCAATTATTGGATGCAGCACATATTTAATAATAGATGAAATATTAATTCAGTTCTAACCAACCAATGAGTGATTATAAGATAGACCTCAATACAATTGATAAAACATGTTTTTTTTAATAATATAATGTTTTGCTTTTTTCTAGTATTTAATACATTAGTGTCAAGATAAATATATTACAAACTGAAATCTTTGCATGACATGCATTCAGTAATAAACAACAAAATTACAGGTTCTTTACAATCATAAAGATATTTAATTAGCCATGGCATAAGTTAATGTGGTAGGCACATCTGTGTAAACAAAAAAAGTGAAAGTCATTATGATTGATTGTTTCTTCAATCTCCTTGTGAGCTAAAACAGATATTTCCTCTCATCTTGTTACTGACACTCTTTTTAAGTTTTTCTTTGATTAATAATTAATAAGTTTCAAAGAAACTAATGTAAACTAGGGACCCAACCTAGCTTTGTACAGGTGCAATTTTGTTACTAAATTTCTCCAATATTAAATAGATGTTAATATACATATAAACCAAAAAACTGCCCTTCAATCATTCTATCTTTAAAACTTTGTGACATATTTTTTTTAAGCATACTGGAGATATAGGAACAGAGAGTCTGTTTAATATTGTTTGATGGATGTTGAGCATGATGCTATATGACATTCTGAGATTTCTCTCTACAGCTCTGGGAATGAATGTAAAACCCAGATAAACAAACAAACAGACTATTCTATTATTACAAGCTTTCAACTTGCAATTTATGTTTCTATATAAATATGTTTGTGAAGTGGAAACTTGCAACAACATTTTGAATATATCCTTCAACCGATTGAGCTGTTATTTGGTATTTATGTTTAGTTTATATGACCATAAATATGAAACTGTCAGGTTTAATAAAATCTGAATATTCACCTGTGTGATAAAAGCTTATTTATAATTAATATGTTTTTTGTTTTAATTTAAATAAGCAACAAGAGTTATTTCTATTTAAACATACAGATAATAAATACACACAAAATGGCTGAATTTCTTAAAATAATTGCTTTGACTTTGACTTTGACTTTATATAACTATATATAAGAAATTACACAGTCATTTTCACTCTCACCTGTTCTGGATTTTCATCAGAAAATGTTATGGAAGTTAGTTTATAATCTTGTAAGAGAAGATATTCATTTATAAGGAAGTTTAAAGCTCTCTTTTCATGTGGCTTCAAGGATCTCTGATCAGACAAATCTCTGGAACTTTTGTCCAAGGTAGATTCTCCATCTGAAATAATAATTTAGGATATTATTCTGTAATTGTGTTAGCCTGTAATTTTTAAATAGTAGGCTTGTAATTTATGTATGTGCTTGTAACTCATTTTTTTTGTATTTAGTAAGTTATTTTCATACCTACATCACTACATTTTTTCTGAAATAGAATAATTCTTAATGAATGTTGAATTTTTGTTCCAAAACAATACATCCCAAAGATTAAATTATACATATAACTTAACTTATACATATAACTTGTTGTTTCATTGTTTCATTGTTTATACATACAAACATTTGTCTATAAACTAAGACCTGAATAATGATGGTGTAGTTCCTTTCCTTTTTTTAACATCAATTATTTTTAGGGTGTAAAGTAATTAAGTAAAATACAAATTATAGTAGGTAAGACTATTTGGATTAATTTTAAGTTGAAATACATACCAGCAAATTGAGTTAGATTAGCTCTAAGAGCATTGATGGTCTCTCTTGCTTTCCTCAGCTCAAATTCCAGTACTGCAACATCACCTCCACTGCCACCACGGTCACCACCACCATCTTCTGAGTACCTTGCAGTATCCAACGAGTCTAGTGTTGCCTGACTTGGTGTTCGGTCTATTAATATTAATCGAAATTTAAATATTATGTATTTTATCTTTTTAGTAAGATATTTAAATAATAAAAATCAAAACAGCAATCTTAGATTGTCAATAACGCTCATGATTCAATAAATGTTACTTTGTAATATTGAGTTTTTAATTTTTTCAATTATTATTTATATTGCCTACAATAATAAATAAAAAACTAACGCATTGAAGAAAAGTCCGATGCCCTAGAAACATGTTGTTCAAAGTTGCCTGGATTTGAGAAGAATTCTCTGAGTTGTGGCAATTCTTTGCCGCTCTCCACTAACTCTGTATGAAGCTCCAAGGCTGTCAGGAAGTAGTGGTCCTTAAGCAGTTTCGTAGCAATGTCCTCATAAGCTAAGTGAGGTGATGCTGCGAACGAACTTTCTTCTATATCCTTATACGGATTCATATTGTTACACAATTGTTTACATGTCACATGTAATTTAAAAATGTAATTATTGTCTTAATTACACCATCACTTTTTTCACGATTCATTCAATGTTTTTTTTCATAAGGAATAGGAAAATGTATTCCACAAAAACTGAACTTGACAAATATGAAATAACAATACGAACAAAGATGTCATTCAAGTTAAACGTCACTTTTTATTTTTTCTTCTAACTTAAGTAGAGATGTGCCGTCATTGCATGTGTGTGGAATATTTGTATGAGATTTGGTGTTATTTATGGTTTTTGTAATATTTCAATTAATTTATGAAAAATTACTATTAAATGCTCAGTTCAGTTCTAAGCTTTGATAAACTAAATAATCGAAACGAATTAAACCGACTAATGACTGTAAAATTTACAATAAAACTGGTGAAAATCCCATGTCTGAAAGCTCTTTATTTTGTTTTATATTTTATATTCCCACTCTAAAATATTGTCTATTAATTGGTACCTAGCATTGTTAGACCTGTCAATCAAATGAATCTGAATACAAACAAAACTTGAAATGTCGTTAGTTCTTTGGAATGTAATATTGTAAAAATAATTTAAAACAGAACATGCACACAATTTCATTTTTACAATTCTAACATGTCATTACTTCTCGAAATTCAGAACGACATTGATAAATAGTAATTGGTAAATATTTTTGTGTGTGTTCTGTAAAACTTGCAAAATGGGTGAAGCTTATTTTACTTTGAAGCGTAAACTGGAAGATCTCGGTTATAACATCACGTTACCAATAGATGCAGTTCCCTTAGTAGAATGTATACTAGCAGACCTTTTACAAACTACACGCAGCTTGCAACATTACATGGATTTGTCGAAAGAAGCTCTTATGCAGCGAGATTCTTTGATGATGGAAGCAGAGCCCTACAAATGCGATAACGCTAAACTTATACAGGAAAACAATCAACTACATAAAAAAGTGATGAAGCTGACTGAGGATAATCTAAAACTTGCTAAAGAATCAAAAAGAAAAATTAAAAGCTTAACTGAAGAGCTTATGAAAAAGGATGCAACTATCAGTAAACTGCAGCATGACATACGAGACCTCAGTCTTAGAGGTTTGTGTACAGACACTTTCAGTAGTCGAAACAAAAGCAAAAGGAAGGATGGGGAGAGCACCAGCTTAAGCAAAGCATGTATATGTAATGAGAGAAAGAGTGCATACAGTGACAAAGATGTAACAGAACTAACCAATAAGATTCATGCCCTTGAAGAAAAGAATGATGTGTACTGTGATGAAATATTGGTTCTCAAAAATCAAGTTGAACATAGGGATGAAGAAATTATACGCCTCAATATGCTCTTAGAAGGTGGTAGACCTCTTACAGCTATTAGTAAAGATTGCTGCAACCTAAGCTCCAGTGAAAGAGTCCAGAATTTACTTAAAGATCTAAGGGAACTAGAATCAGCCAATGAGCTCCTGAAAAAAGAGGTTGATAGTGGGTTAGAGAAACAGCATGAAGCCATGCTCAGAGCACTCAGTCTGGCAGACAAGAATAAAAGTTTACAAGAAGAATTACATAAGGTTGACACACTGGCATTAAAAGTTGAAGAGGATTGCAATAAAAGACTGGCTTCAATGACAAAAGAAGTAGATTTTTTACAAAAGAGAGTGGAAGGTTTGGAATTGAAAAATTCAGGATTAGAAAGAAAACTTCAGGAACAGCAATTAAGTGCAAAAGACAATACACCTAGGATAATTAAATTGCAGGGAGAGTTGACTACAGCTTTAAAAGAAAATGATGCCTTACACAATGAAGTCAGGGATTTGGTAGATCTAAACAAAAATTTGCAAGAAAAGATTTTCACACTACCCCAAGTGAGCAAACCAGATCATAGTGATGAATATGGATATAATAAAGATAAAATGGACTGTCTCACAAAAACTGATTTACAAAAGCTCCTAAGAGAAGAAAGAAATAAATATGAGCTTCACATGACAAGTTTTCAAGAAAAAATGAATGAACTTATGAACACCTTCAATCAACACATGTCCAAATGCAAAGATAAGGAAAGTCCTAAAGTAAGTCATTCCAATGACAATGCATTTATAAGAGACTTGCACAATAAATTGTGTGAAGGAGAACAAAAGATTTTGATGTTAATGAAACAAAATGATGAATTGAAAAGAAAAACAAGTTATCTTGAAGAGAACAGTAAGCAGAACTATAAAGATGTTATTAGCCAGCTAAATGTAGAAAATGCTGAGCTATCAAAAGAAAACATTGAATTAAGTAAGCAGCTAAGTCAATATAAAAATTTGAGCACAGTCAAACACAGTGACAGAGGTGATTTCTATAAAAATGATGCCCAAAAGCTGAAGGATCAAGTAAATGAATTACTTAATCAAATACAATTGTTGAAAAAAGATAAACAAGAATATAATTTAAGATATAAAGAAGCACTAGAGTTATCTGAAAAATTAAAAATGGATTTGGTATTTAAACAGAAAGAAATTGAGCATTTAGAAGCAGAAAACTGTTCATACAAAATGACAAGTAGAAATGGAATGGCTTCCACTGAACATTTAAAAGAAGAATGCAACTTTTTGAGAGAGCAGCTAAAGAAAATGCAATCAGATGTTATCAAGGAAAAAACCCTTTCAAGTCAAATTAAAAATATCCAGTTAGAAACTGAAAGGAGTGGCAATGAATTACAAAATGAATTATTGAATGTACAGAAGAAACTTAGCTTATCCAATGACACAATAGAATCATTGGAAAGAAAGTGCAAAGAACTACAATCTGAAATCTCATCTTTGAGAAATGACAAGTCGAATCTCATAGATAACATTAAAAAAGTTGACCAAGAACGTGATAAACTTGTAATAGAGCTGGATCATAAGACAGAAAACACATGTATGCTTGAACAAAAGATAAAATCACAGAAGTATGAGATAGAAAAATTAGAAAATGAAGTTTCAGAATTGAAGAGAAAGTTAACTGTTAATAAAGTATCTGAGCATAAGCTAGCAGATCATGAAACACAAATTACTTTCTTAAATGGTGAAATACAACGGCTTACTAAACAACTTGATACTGCTATTATGGAAAATAAACATCTGCAAAATAGTTTGGCTGATGCCAATGGTACATTAAAGTTAACAAAAATAGAATATGAAAAATCTCGTAAAGAAGTAGATACTTTAAAACAACAGCTGCAACATTATGTTGCTGAAATCAGACGCATTGAAGAACTATTATCTCAAAAAGAGGCAGAGAGAGCTGACATGTTAGAACATTTTGCCAGTCTCTCTGTAGAAGCTAACATTTTGGAGAACACAAATCACTCTCTGGAGAGTGAATCAGCTTCTAAAACAGTACAGCTACAGACTTCTACAAGCAGGATTCAAACCTTAGAAGCTAAATTGATGGACAAGGAAAATATGGTAGAGGCTCAAGCCTCAAGAATAGCTGCTATGCAATGCAAAATAAATTCTTTGGAGAATGAAGTAAAACTTATTTCAGAAGAAAAGAATATTCTGGAACAAAATGTGTCATACTTGAAGCAAATGTGCAGTAACTTACAGTCAGAAAATTGCAATACTCTCAGAGGAATAAATGAAACTGATTCTGAAATGAAACTGTATGAGACAAGGATTAAAAGCCTTTCAAATAAAAAGACGAAACTAGAAGTAGAGAATGAAGAAATGAAACAGAACTTAGAGACTACAGAAAAGTTGTTATCAAATGCAAGAAAAGAGATTGTAGAATTAAAATTAGCATTACAAGATGCAACTTCGGAAACTAAATTATTGCAAGAAAGTGTCAACAGATTAAGCAGAAGAGATGATGAACCTCGTGAGGTAACCATAATTATCTTTTTCACTGTATTTTTTTTTTTATTATTTAGCACTGGGTTCTCATCGCGGTTTCGACAATACTAGCATCCTACTACTTCTTGCCTATTGCCTTCTTCGATAAATGAACTAACAAACACAAAAATAATGTTCCATTCGAACCGGTCGTTTTGGAGATTATCGCGTCCAAACAAACAAACAAACTCTACTGCTTTATAATATTGGTATACATTTTCTTTCTTTCTTTGGCAAAGTTAGCGTCGCTCAGCGCGCGATGGAACGGGCTCTGCGCGACAAAATCCGAAATGTGAAAATTCAATTTCCACATTTCATAGACATAGAAAATGTATTTGGCGAATTTCCGAAATTCGCCAAAGAACCAAAGTCACCGACATAGCTCGTAAAATCTGCAGGCTAAAGTGGCGACCAAGGACCGGAAAACGTATTGTGGGCAGACCTCCCGCTAGGTGGACCGACGACATCGTCAGTCGCGGGTAAATAGATGCAGGTGGCAATTTGTTGTTCGAAGTGGAAGGCTTAAGGGAGAGACCTTAGTGGACGTTTTCCGGCTAATGATTATACATTTTCAAAATTAAGCTCTAATAATTGTTACAGGGTTGCCAATTAAGAAAACTTTTTTAGTTTTTTTTTTGTAATTTTTTTTTAGCCCTCAACTTCCAGGGTGAAGAATCATGAATATGACTTACCTCTTATGCTGGATGAGATTCATGAAGAAAGCCACGAGGATGATGAAGAAAGCACAAGATATAGAACACGTAAATCTTTTGCAAAATATTCTCATAGTAGCAGCACTTTATAAGTATGATAGTTAAATTCTATAATTTTCAAATACAGGGTAAGAGGTATACTATCTACATATATATTGTTTATCTGTAGAATGAAATTGTTACATTATTTATTTAAAATATTGTATTATGACAATCTTGGGTTCTAGATCACATTTCTAGAATAATTTCATTGTAAAATGAATGTATTTTTGACTTGACTCTATGTTGTGTTGGAAAAAGGTTGTACTGTAAATAGAAAGCTTTAATATATTGATTTTGTATGTTAAAAAAGTTTTATTTTTGTACCATTCAAAAAAAATGCTTCAAATGACATTAATGTGCCGAGGTAATAGGACAAGAGCGATGAGGTAACGCGGACTCATGCTGAGGCCGACTGGACGAGAGAAGCAATTTGAAAGCATTCCTATCCTTAAAAAAATTATGTGGGTACTGAAAACAATTTTGCATGACAACAGTAATGGTAATTACACAGTACATGTTTTTGACGTAAAGGTTTAAGTAATGAAATTGCTTGATAATATCCAAACCATTTATTTCCTTTGGATAATGTTGAAATATGGAAAATGATTTCCTTTTTTCAATGTTCCTCTACATAATAATATATCTATTTACAACATGATCACACTAGCTTTGCATTTTTTATAGTTTTGCTTCTACAAACATGATATTTTACTATTGTACATAATAAGTACAAAATTGTGAAAAAATAATATTTCAAATATTTAAAACATCCATTTCACATGGTGATAACAATATTGTGGTTTTGACAGTTTAAACTGAACTTTATGGGTTTCTATTAGAATCTTAAATTGTTTGGTTCTATGCAAAGGCTCACTTGTATTTCTGAGAAACTGTTATACAGTTATAATATAATACAAAGAAACTTCATGATTTAAACATACTGATTGTAACATTTCATCTAACAGCGGCTTTAAGATAAACATAACTCATTATTCTGCAGCTATATCTTAATAATAAGTGTAATTCACTATACCATACACCACTTCAATAAACCCCAAAACCACATAAAAATAAATATTAAAAGTATCACCATGCTCCATTTAACATTAGAAGAGTATGAACATAAAATTGTAACGGGTAATAATAAATAATGTCAATAAAGAAAATATAATTTAAATCTTCATCCAATTGATTACAAATTAATTAATTCTATAAATAAATTAAAATATCATTTCTTTACTTGTGAACAGTAAACATTGTACATTGTCAAATAAATAAAGGTCTTTGTGGCCCTAGGAAAAATTCTAATCAATTTAATCATAATTTGAAACTTAATCCAGATTGTACTTATAGAAAAATGATACTGACAATAATTAGGGAACTATTATGTACAAAAATATAAGTACAAAACCAGATATGAGTGTGATAATTAAAATCAACAGCTTTCTAATAAGACATGTTTGTTCACATGATTAAGCTACCCTCAGACTAATGCTGGGAATATGTCCTGAGAAATGTCGGTGGGCCTGATGAAGTCTCATGTATCAAGAATGAGCGAAAATAGTCAAACAATAATTTAAACTTTACAATTAATGACAATGTCAATGCTAAATATTATTTTTTTCATACAATTTTAACATGGAATGCATAATTTATGGTAAAAATGATTACACGGGCTCAGGTATACAACTTATCACAATACAATCAAGAAAATTAAACAATAATGAAATTTAGGATTCATTGAACAATACCTTTGTCTCTATATGATTTTAAGTAGAAAAACTAATACTAGAAATATGTATTCTTTGTGAAACATCAGTCATTATATTTTATAGGTAGGCACATATTTACATTCTAAAACAATTTATTTTTTTATTGCATAGTCATATTCATAATGAACTCCCTAGGTTTCTTTACTATAATTTATACAAATATGCAAGACATGATAGTTCATACAAAAATTAAGCACATTGTGTATTATATGCCGCTACATAATATATCAATGATTACATATTTACATCAGATAGCTAATGAGTATTTACTATTGGGTGAACCTTGACCGACAGTCAAGTCATCCACTATTCAAGGAAATTAATGCATTAACCTTCAGCACCTTCCCTTTCACTACATTCCCATTCTATATTCTATGTTAATTGACTCAGAATTTATTGAATTTATAATAAATTATATAGTTCATAAATATATTGTGATGTAATTAGCTAAATAAATCTAGTTATCATTATTACAAAGTAGCCAAAATCCTTGTGAAACCCATTCCAGCTCCAAGCACAGTTTGGCCGATTCCCCAGATCATGGCATGTATAGGAGGCATAGTCAACGTAGCGGCTCGGTATATGAACGCGATGGCAGCACTGGTCGCGACACCCGAAGTCACTGGAGTCACGACACCCATCACTATTAACAACACTGGGAAGAACTTCCCATACTTATGCTTTCTTAAAGTTCCAAACGCAACTAGTGCCGCACACGTATGCACAAACACTGACGAGAACAAAGACCACAGAAACACGGGGTACCACATTTCACCAAATGTATTCAAAGGATCACCAGGAGTCAATCTCAATATATCCACGAATGAATCAAATTCCGACACTCGAAACTCTGACAACATGTCATACATGTTGTCTTTCCGTTATTAAAGCTTACAGGCATCGGGGCAGTTTTATTTTTCAAAAAAAAATCTTACGATACAAAGTACTTCTTTGGAACGGTTCGTTAATCTAAACACTCACACCCACTTACATGATATTTTAATTAGGACCCTACGCCGTTATAAATCATATTAAAATATGGATCTTATCAATTCTAGGATAAGTTACTAATGTTTATTTGATAAAAAATACGGCTGATCGACTGGTTCGGAGCTGACATTTTGTTTTGTTTGACAGTTTTTCCTTGACAACCAAATGTCAATCTTGAACGTATGAGTCAATGATACGGGCCCATTATGTTAAATTACCCACTAGATGGCGTATTTTTAACAATTGTTAGGGCAAGTTCTATTTTTTTTATTTTTTTTACTCGCCTATATTGTCCCACTGCTGGGCAAAGGCCTCCCCATCTCGCTTCCACACCTCCCGATCCTCAGACCGTGTCCACCAGTCTCGACGATAGGCGTCTAGATCGTCACGCCATCTTTTCCGGGGCCTACCCCGCCTGCGGCTTCCATCCTGAGGTGTCCACTGGGTGACAATAGTGGCCCACCTCTCTGGATGCATTCGGCTGACGTGTCCGGCCCAGTCCCATTTTAATTTTGCCGCCTTTTGGCCCACATCAGCGACTCCTGTTTTGGAACGTATCACTGTATTCCGTATGCGATCGGTCCGTTTTATGCCCAACAGGCTACGTTCCATTGCCCTTTGGCAAACCCGGAGCCTGGACTTCTGGGCAAGTTCTATAAAATGTTAAATAATTATATTTTGTCCATATTTTCTTATTTTTTTAAAAGATTTACACATCATGCATCACATATTCATACGGCGTTTATCACGTATTTTTCTATTTTCACCAATTCGGCACGGAGTTTTCCCCTTGAGCTTTAAACAGTTTCACACTTTCTTTTTTCTTTGTCGTTTTTCTGCGTTACTGTTTCCAATGACTGAAGCAATGGCAATCATACCATTCAAAAATAACAATTCGTTTTACAGTAAATGGTTTTTTTTTTCAATATCTGTTGATTATCCAAAGGTACATATTATGTGACATTACGGAAGTAAAGTTCAGTTTTTTAAACACTTAAATTAATAAATATTTAAATTAAATATTTTTCTATTACTTTGTTTTGTTTTTTATCTCTAAAATAAACAATATTCGGCAAGTATTGTAGGATACTCTGGTATGGTTATAGATATTTTTCCTTTCCCAGTTGACAATGGCTATGCACGCTGTTTTCGTAGGTATGCCTTTACTTTATAATTATAATCATTCATAATGGTACATTTCCTTTCACATTAATGGTAATAAGGATAAATTTTCTTCAAAAAGGTTGTAAAATAAATAAACTGACCACTTACCTTTTTATTTTTTAATGTTGCCATTTACCATTTTCAACAAAAAGTAATTTCTGATTAATGAGTGTCTATGTCATTGACATACTATCTCAATGGTCTATGTATAATGAAGTTAGTAACGATTGAACAATAAGCTTATCCCACCGGAGAACCGGACAATTTGAAGTTTCCAATTAAATAGTATTGGAAGTTGCGCCTATTTGTTGTGTTATTGACTATATTAAAAAGAAAATTCTTAAACATTCCGGATATAACTATATAGCTAGGAAGTGATAAATTCTTGAGAACTGTAAGTATACATGGAGATCTTTCCTTTACTTTCCACTGTCATGAAGTTGGCGCTTATCGTTTGACATTAGCTTACCAATCCGCGAACGTTGATGATAACCTTTATTTTTCTGCGTAGACCGCGTGAGTTGTGGTTATTTTATTGAATTGTAATTATATTTTAAGTGTTGATAACGCGACAAAATGGGGAAGGTACGTTCAGCACCGGGTGCACCCCGGAAACAAGGGTTCAATAAAGGTGCACATTCAATGAACCCAGATAGACCGACTGAAGGCTTGAAAGGAGTTGCCAAGCCTAGGACAAAAGCAACCATCAAACGGCTTCAGATGTACAGAAACTTTAAGGCGAAGAGAGATAAAACTGGTAAAATTTTGACCCCAGCTCCATTCCAAGGTTGGTTACCATCAGGTACTCAAGCTCGTGTGGAACCTAGCCAGAAGTGGTTTGGCAACTCACGAGTGATATCACAGAGCGCATTACAAAAGTTTCAAGATGAATTTGGAGCTGCTGTCAAGAACCCATATCAAGTTATTATGAAACCCACAAACCTTCCAATAACATTGCTCAATGAAAAAGCAAAAAATACAAGAGTACATTTGTTGGACACGGAAGGATTCGACAAAACATTTGGTCCAAAGAAACAAAGAAAGAGAGTTAATTTGAAATTTAGTGATCTAAATAGTTTATCAAAGGCTGTAGAAGAAAGCACAGAGAATTATGATGAAACAAAAGATATTGACAGAGTTCGTGAAGACACAGGAGTTAAAGAAGGACAAAGAGATTGGGTGTTTGGAGCTGGAATGAGTAAAAGAATTTGGAATGAATTGTATAAAGTAATAGATTCTTCTGATGTTCTATTACAAGTCCTGGATGCCAGAGACCCTATGGGCACTCGGTGTCCTTATGTTGAGAAGTTCCTAAGGGAAGAAAAAAAACACAAACATCTTATATTTATTTTGAACAAAGTAGACTTAGTACCAAACTGGGTGACACAGCGTTGGGTGGCTATCCTCAGTGCCGAATACCCTACTATAGCTTTCCATGCATCGATGACACATCCCTTTGGGAAAGGCTCTCTTATAAACTTATTGAGGCAATTCGCTAAATTACATATTGACAAGAAACAAATTAGTGTTGGTTTGATTGGATATCCTAATGTGGGGAAGTCATCGGTTATTAATACACTCAGAGCTAAGAAAGTGTGCAAAGTTGCACCTATAGCTGGTGAGACTAAAGTATGGCAGTACATCACATTAATGAGGAGAATATTTTTGATTGATTGTCCTGGTGTTGTCTATCCTTCAGCTGAAACAGACACTGAGAAAGTACTGAAAGGAGTTGTAAGAGTTGAATTAGTACAAAATCCAGAAGATTACATAGAGGAGGTTATCAAGAGAGTCAGGAAAGAGTATTTAGTGAAAACATACAAAGTAGATGCATGGGATACTGCAACTGAATTCTTAGAGAAGCTTGCTGCTCGTACTGGGAAGTTATTGAAAAAAGGTGAACCTGATGTCAGTCAGGTAGCAAGAATGGTTCTAAATGATTGGCAAAGAGGAAAACTACCATTCTATGTGGCTCCAGAAGGTTTTGAAGTTCCACTATCAAAACAAGAAAATAATGAAAAAACAGAAGAAGTTACAGCAAACACTGAAGAAAAGAAAACAGATGCTGTTGAAGAGGAAAAACAGGATGCAGAAAAAGAAAATGAAGACACTGCTGATAAACCAATTTATATCAATAAATTAATTGTTGCACAAGATTTTGCAAAGATCAGAGTTGGACTACAATTTGATAATGATGATGATGTGAAGCCACTAGAAAAGTTTGATATACCTGAAGAACTTCAAGGAATTGATGATGACAATGCAGAGAATGATGAATCTAAAAGTGTCATTGAAGGCAATGAAAAGATTGACAATGAGGACCCTGATTCATCAGACATTAGTGACTTTTATAGTGAAGATGAGAATAATTGTAGTGATTTGGAAGATCACTTAACTAATGATCCAGAGACTGTGAAGGAGATGAAACGTAAGAAACTTGAAGCTGCTAGTGGTCAGTTCACAGTAGAGGAAATACCAAGTGGAAAGAAAAATAAGGCAGGAGTTAAAGACGGTAGAGTTAAGAAAATGACTGCTAAGGCCAGGAGAGCTTTGGAGAGGGCCCAGAAACGAACTAAAACAGGAAGCAACTTCTATGAAGTATCTAATGTTAAGAACAGAAATAGAGCAAAGAAACCTCGTGTCTGAACTAATTAAATGTATTCCAACATTATTTATCGCAACTGTCTGTTTTATTCACTTCCAAATTAATAACTTAAAATACCGCAACCAATTTTGTTGCTTTTTGTATCTCCTAAAATGTATTTTTTATTTGTATGAATTTGATTATTACTTTATCCTACCTGGGACTCCATTACACAGTAAAACATTATCACCTACATATTCTGAAGTTAAATAAATTAAATAAACTTATAGTATTAAAAAGGTGTAATGTTGTGTTCAAACATCAATATTATTTAATTTGTAATCCTCAAGGGCACTTAACATACCTACCTAATATTTCTATATAATCTGTAATTTAGAAATATCAATAGTTACTAACACACACTACACATACGTTAGTGTCATCCACTTCCTATAGGCTCATAGAAAAGCTAGAGAGAGATCCTACTTCAAAAAATATTTTTACTCACTTAGCAGTCCACAAAGTAGATACATTTTTTTTATACACACAAGAACCAGCTTTTTTTTTATGGTATAAGTCGGCAAACGAGCAGACGGATTACCTGATGGTAAGCAATCGGCGCCGCCCATGGACACCCGCAACACCAAAGGAGTTACGAGTGCGTTGCCGGCCTTTTGGGGATGGGGGTTGCGGATATAAGGATTGGGAAGGGAGGGCAATTTATTAAGAATCTAGCAAACTGTTGCACAACATATGTTTTATTATAGGTATTAACACACTTTTCGTCATAATCACATCAACGCGTAGGTACCTAGGGTATTTGATTACAGGTTGGCCACTAGCTGTTAATTTGTTATTAAAAGATACACAATTAATTAAAAGGTAAACCAATGAAAATCAAATTTAGCAAATTAATATCAGGTAAGTAATAAAATTTAATGTTTTGTCCCATTTTGTTTCAGATGTCGTCGTCAGGGAGCGAGAGTGATGAAGAATACGTGCCAGGAGAACCTGAAAAATTATCAGAAGAAGAATCAGCGAATGAAGAAACAGATATGCAGTTTGAAAAGGAATTAGAACAAAAGGCAAAGAAACGGAAAGGAGGCAAAGAAGCTACGAGCACGAAGAAACGTAGAACACGGAATGGTGCGGTAGAAAAAGAAGAATCTCCAGTAAGAGAAATAGAGAAAACCGAAGAAGTATTAAATCCTGAGGAGGAGAAAAAGAAAGAAGATGATTTATGGGCTAAGTTTTTGGAAGGAACCGATACTAAGCCTAAACCTACCGCGACAGTAACCAGCTCGACCATTGAAACTCCTAAAACTGTAGCTAAAGAGGAAACTGCCAAAAAAGTTGTATCCAGCACCAGCGATGATGATAAAGCAAGAGAAAAAAGAATATTTGAATTCGCCGGAGAAACAATAGTTGTCGAAAATAACAAGATCAAAGAAAAGATAAAAACCGCTGACAGCCCTGCAACAGGTTCGTAGATAGATAGTTATGTTTTGTCGGCTTGGTACTAAAGTTAGGTAGGTACTTAATAAAATCAATATAACATTAACTAGCTTCCGTCCGCGGCTTAGATCGCATGGAAGATAAAAGAAGCCAACCTTAATATTTCAACCAAATCAGTCCATCAGTTTTTGCGTGAAAGAATGACAAATATACATCCATACATGGTCACAAACTTTCACATTTATATTATTAATGCCCGGTTTCCGAAAGCTCGATTAATGTTAAAATCAACTAACTAGGTGTCCAATCTCTTGTCAAGTCATCTGATTGGTTGTTGATAATTCAGTCAACCAATAAGATGACTTGAAAAGAGATTAAATTGATTTTAACATTGATCGACCTTTCGGAAACCGGGTGTAAGTAGGATAGTAGGATTTTACAGGTATCTACTTACAAAATTAATGTTGTGATCTCGGCTGACCGTTGTGCTTGCTGTGCATGTGCTTCTGTTTGCTTTCCAATCTCCGATGCATGTAGCGACGTAAAGTAAGCACTTCGAGGAAAACTTATGCACAATGCCAAGTCGCAAGCATCCGATTTCCATTAAAACTTTAAAAGCACTGAGCTTAGCATCGACTTCAGTATTTCAAAGAAAATTTCAGTTATACAAGTTAGCTAGAAAAAGGATGAGAAACGAAGATTGGATTGGACACAACCTTTTTTAGTACAAGCGATCATTTTGACCCGTTTCGGTGAAGGTCTTAACAAGGGTCAAGTAATGAAGATTCGAAAGGGTTTGATAAAGTTCGACACGATAACTTTATAACGAGATCAAAATTACTTGAATCTTTGTAAGAATTCCGAAGGTTGTTGGAAGTAGCAACTCAATTATTTTTAAAAAAAATATATAGATAGTAAAATGCAATTTTCGTACCTTATCTGCCTGTCTATCTATCTGTATTTTTAGCTTTTTTGTAGCTATCCTCGTATCTACCTACATTTGCATTTTCTAAAGCTAACGTTATTATTAATTTCTATTCCAGGAAGTAAAGTAGAAGCACCGGCACGCAGCAGATTCGGAGGTGGAGGCCTATCCAGCGTGCTAGGGCAGCTCAACAAAAAGAACACGTTGTCCACCCTCGAGAAGTCAAAGCTTGACTGGTCTACCTACAAACAGGAAGAAGGCCTTGAAGAAGAGATTGAAAGTCATAATAAAGGAAAGAATGGGTATGTTAAACTTAACATTCATACTTAGTAAAAACTGTCTTCTTTTCGGATATTTTTTCTTATTTTTATGGGGCACTGGACTGGCGATCTGCACATGGACAATGCTGATACTTACATTTCTGCACTTTTAATGGATACTTGCTACTCTCGCGCTGTTTTACCCGCTGCTCGGCTCCATTTGATGGTAGCGTGATGTTTTATAGCCTGTGGCACTCAGGAACATTGTAGCTATCAATCAGTGAAAGAATTTTGGCAATCCGACCAGCGGTTGCAAAGATTACCCCCTACATACAAACTAACAAACTTACAAATTTTACCTCTTTATAATATTAGTATAGATAAAAATTTCTCTTCAATCACTCCTATCTATTAAAAAAAGTATCAAACATCCATCCATGCAGTTTTTGGGTTTATAATATTACTTAGTAGAATTGATCACCTACTTTCAGCCATTTAAGTGGCTAGTCCCAAAAAACTTAAATAATTGAGCAAGTTGTATTAGTCTACAACTGTCTCTGACATATACTAAACACATACCAGGACTGCACTACTTTTAAAATACTAATATTAAAGAGATCTGTAAAGTCTTACAATATAAATGACCATTAATTTAACTAATATAACTAATTTTCTTATAAGTAAATTGTTTATTTCAGTTACTTGGACAAACGCGATTTCCTGGAACGCGCAGATGTAAGGCAGTACGAGATTGAGAGGAACTTGCGCATGAGTCGACGCAGCAATCGATAAAACATTAGAACAATTTGTTATAATTACCAGCTACTCACAATAAGTCTATGACATCGCTATTAAACGCTGAATACAATGCTAGCCTTTTATTTATTCTTTAAACCCTATACCTACTAAACTAGTAGAAAGCACATTTTGATTTATATATTTTAAAATTTACACATTGCGCTTGCCCTACAACCTGGGCTTCTTGGGTCCCATCGGTGGTGGAGTACTAGCTCTTAGAGGCGCTTATATCTGGTCTGGTTCTAGACGGTTGGCGAGCTACCTTTACTTACCGTCCGCAGTCCCGCACTTACATCGTCGCTCGATCCCCGATGGCCAAAGTTTAGCCTGCTGCGGTGGCTGGGGCGGGAGGAGTTTAGCTCTCATGCGCACTGACTCCTTCTTTGCGAGCATCACTGCTTCGCAGAAAGAGAAGACTGCTTCCCAGTTCCTATCGCTCAGCGCCATGGCCTCGCACGGCTTCCCAATTCAATTCGCTCCCCACCATGCATGGTCTCGCCGACTAAGGACGTATAAGGAAGATCACCGCTGCCGAAATATTTTGTGTTTTAGATAAATAATGTAAAAATACAGAATGCGTGAACTTAGGTATCCCCCGAAAATCTGTTAGAGATTTAATAAAGTTCCAGAATTACAAGTGATTGAAAAACTAGGTGCAAAAAAGTAAAAAAATGTCACCTCTGTTCAACACTTAATAAAACCTTGATACGGTTCTTTTGCAATTATTTTCAATATTAATTTAAGTGGCAACCTTCCAGATTATTAACAGTCAATGGTAAAACGAATTTACTGTTGAGTGCTTACTTAGCTATAAATAATGCGTACAACATACCGCCCTCAGCTGCAAATATATTTTATGACATTTAAATAATTAACAACAAGCCTTGAATGGAGTTTCTAGTCTAGAAATCATTAATTTATGTTGTAGACTCAACGGACTTTAATTAGAAAAAAGTACTTATCTATTCTGTTGCTATATTTATCTACCTACTAATATAATAACAAAATCGATTGATATCCGTCTTATAATATTTACAATCGGCATCCTAATTCAAAGAGTCTGTTATTCCAAATACGAAATGAATAGATTAATTGCATTCCTACTTCAAATAAGTACCTACATAACACCTGCTCACAAAGCAAAACACAGGTAGCAAACTACGTGAAAATATGTGTATTAGCCACGACAGAGGCTCTCGGAGTAATTGTTCAATATATGGCACCGCGACCAGAGAGCTGCATCAGCTAACAAACGCTGGTAGTAATGGTAACAAACTGCTTCACAAGGACCATTTCATCCATTGTACTCAATCACGTCAATGAGTCGGACTCGAGAACGTACAATCAATTTCAATTTGTGGGAGCCCGGTCGCGACTTGAACGATTTGCACACGTTGTGCTAATCAAGCACTAAACAGTTTATTTGTCGAGGCCGCAGTGTCACACAGAACTATTCAGTGCAGAGTTTGCGTCCGTGCCGCGTTCATGAACAACGGTTTTTGTAAATAAAGTGCAGTGCCGTCGAGGTTTTGTGTCATAATTAGGAATCGATGTGAAGTGCTCCAAAATGACTACTTACGGCAGATGGACGGTGTACGATGGTGGAATGCATGGTGTACAGGTAAGATTTATTTTTATTAGGTATCGTCGTGAAAATAAATCGTTGGAAAGGAAAATTAAAATAAAAATACTTAGGTACCTAATTACTTCTCCTTTGTACGACGACGACGCACGGTAGGTACATTGTGATATGACCTAAATACCTTCAATTGTTTATATAAGCATTTGTCTACCCTGACAATTATTGTAATTACCTAGTCATGAATGGGCTAAGCCAATACGGTGCAAACACATCCTTTTTTACTATTGTAAGAAAAATTGCCATACCAACGCACACATTTTTCATCCCTAACAAGCGAAGAATAGAATGAGAGCCATTTACGACCACACAAGGTTGAATCATCATAATCGGTTGAACCTTTCCGAAATCTTCTCACTACCCACAGAATACCAAAGAGAAATTCCTGCTACGTGGGTAGGTACGCCCTTTCTGGCACTAATTAGCACCTTACAGAGCGAGTATTCAAAAAGTAAGTAAATAGGAATGGTAGGTACGTGACAATAGCTCTTATAGGTACTTTTAAGGTCAACGGTAATTGAATTACGTGCGTCTGGTTAGATTTCCCTGTGACTGAAAAGTCAGTTGGTAGGTCCTATTTTGTAATAACAGAACATCTGCAAAAAGTTATTTAGAGGTCACCAGTCATTCCAGGTCGCAAGCAGGAGAAAAAACGGAGTGGTTTTTAATCATGATGAGACTCATACTGCCTCTCGCTTCATCTAGGGCGGGTGATGTCATTGGGTGATTTTTCCCATAAAATAATAAAAGTACCTACTATTTATTTGGACCATAATATAATTTTCGTCATCATCTTAACTAGTAGCCAATTAGCCATAAGACATCTTCTGCTGAACTTCGGTCTTCCTTAACGACTTTTTTATCGGTCAGGTTGCGTTTAGTCAAGGCCTCTGGTCCTCCAAAAAAAGATTTGCCCATTGGTTTCTTCTCAACCCCATATTCTCACTCTACCCACACGGGGTGGATGAGAATGGATTTGCATTCTGTATTTATATTCGCTCACTTGGGTATGTAAGTAGTCGTAGGTACTAATAAAATTTTTATATCTCTTGGGGAGTCAAGAAGAAACAAAAACTTATTTGGAATATAGATACCAATTTTTCCTCTTTCAGGAGACTAAAGTATAGGTCCAGTCTACACACTATTTATTGTGGACCGAAGGGCTGAGAATTGACTACCCTTTGGAAGCGACCTGCATAAATCGAATATTATTACACAAATTTAATACACAATAGGGATCAATGTGCCATGCTTAGGACGTGCCAAATCAATTCGCTCACTGACCAACTCTAGAGTGGATCTTGAATTCTTGAATCTTGGCCTCCAATTCTAGATTGCACTGCTCGCGGTTCTTGGCAGTTTCTAGTCAATAAATATAACCTCAAGGTTTTACCAAGTACCAGTAACATTGTACAAATACGTAGGTAATATTAATATTTGCTGAAACCTTCTTCGTCTGAAAAGAGGCCTTTGCTCAGCAGTGAGCACTTATAGGCTGATGATGATGTTAACAAACAAATGTATACTCTCAAAATTCGATGATCTACTAGTTGCTGGGTTGTTATATTAAAATTGCGAAAAGACAATATTTTCGGGAACTATTGGGTTGGGGAAGAGCCCCAACCCAATAGTTCCCGAAAATATTGTAGAATTTGAAATTGGAAAACGCGCCGCGTAGGTTTACACGATGTTTCTTTTCAAATTCTTTTTCTTTTGATTATTTGTTACCTATCTGATTATTTATTTTTCTACCCAAAACTTGCACGTTTAAACCAAAACAAAATTACGAAAACAAAGGAATTAGCAGTAACAATAAACAGGCGGTTTTAAGGTACTGAGGTAGCGGCATTAGCCTCCCACGGTGGAGGTAACGAGGAGTCAACGAAACACTAATACTTAGTAATAGTATAGATAATGACGTAATCTGGAACAGTGAACGTAGTAGAAAGGAAAAGTGGGCGAAGCGATTGAGTAGGTACACAGCCTCGAGCTGCGCCCACGCAGCCACGCTCCTTGCGGTCTGCTGGTCCCTTCCAAAATGTGCAATATGACGGAAAGATCGCTCGAAAAACTAAGCTCTTCGTTTACTTTTTTTTTTACTTCAGACGCTACCTACTTTGTAAGATTGCTAATAAGATTTATGAATACAAACGTGGAGGTTCTTACGAAACCCTCTATTTTACAAGCCCTGTGATTGCACCAATTTTACGCTAATTTAATGTTCAATGAAGCAAACAAATAAGCTGCAGAATTGTCTGCCCTGCTCCGGTAACACTCGCAGTTCATTTCGAAACAACGGATCTATTGTCGTCCAGTTCCATAATATTTGCTCAGGTGTGCGCTACTCGAGGCAAGACCTGTACAAATGAATGGGCCACGACGGTGATAGTGTTGCCCAGTGCGCATGTGTACGCGCGCTCGATAACCGCACTACGCCCGTGTCCGCGGCACGTGTCCATGTGATCAGCCGTAAGGATTCTGAGCGTACCGCCTGAGATGAAGGAGGCTGTGCCGCGACCCCATACGATTGCGTTCGCGAGCGTACCGACCGAGGTGCGAGGGTCTCGCTCGCGCGGGGTGAGCGATGCGCGCGACGGCCGCGGCCCGGTGGCGGCGCGCCAGTCGCACACTCGCGCCTCACGGGGTGGCTGCTAGTCCGGTGCGTGAATTTTATCGCGCTTTTTAAACGTTGCCGTATTCTGATTATACATATGCATCGAATTTGTTCCGAGTATTTATAAGTGATACTTTGTATGTTTGGATTTGCTCGTGATGTGTGGAATTGTCTTCGGAATACCTCAAAAGTGAGGTGCTGGAGTCCTGTAAAGTCGTGGAAAATCGCGTTATCGGGAAAGTGTTTTTCTTGTTTGTGGTGAGCGTCGGTGGGAGCCGACGAGCGGGCGTGCGGCCCGTAGTGGCGGGTCGGTGGATGGTGCGGCGCGGGCGGGCGCCGGGGCGCGGCCGGCGGCGCCGCTAGCAAAATGTCGATACCCCTGGGCCGGGAGACGGTGCTCCCCACGCAGGTGAGTCCAGCTCCGCTGCTTGCGACGTTACTGCCCTGCACCGAGCAGGGGGCGGCATGAACTGCTGCATGCTGTTCTGAAAAAATGCAATGCGTTTTCAGTAGGGCTACTTGTACAGAATCATCTTAAGAAATTATTTAATGCAAATCTATTTAAAAAATAAGTGGGCTGGTAGGGCATTGAAGATCAACGAACGAGTCCGTTTAAAAAAAAATAGTACATAGGTACCTAGTTCTATTAATTGTAATTAATCTGTTTTGAATTATTTAAAGGTAGAGCAGACTAGAGTGTTGATCTTTTCCATAAGATATCAAGAAGAATTTTTTACGCGATCAAACTGGGTGGGAAGCTATGTTGATATGACTGTTACAACATCTAGTTGTTTATTTTATATATTTGCTAGAATATAGGTACTCATTTGCTACTTTGTTATGGTAACTTAAACAGGTGGTCAACTATGAACAGCTAACCACTTGACATATTTGATAAAAATGTAACTTATCTAGTAAATAACGTGTCTATCAGGACGATAGATACTATTTAGTTCTGATAACACATTTACATATTGGGTGCAATGAAAAAAAACCGCTTGCTTAGGTATTTATCTAGGAAAATTAACTAAATATTTTTATTGAATAATTATTCCGAAATTTCAACTTGGTCTTACTATCGCCAATGTTTTTAGAATAAATAGATTTGATATTAAATTAGGTTCGATGAAAAGGAGCCTAAATGAATAACATTATTCGATATCTATGTAAGTAATTAGGCATTCTTGGGTATTTTTATGAGTAATTGCGTGGTTTTTCACACGTCGACACTGAATCGTCACCTGATATCGAAAGATAAGTAGGTAGATACTTATAGTTACCTAGTCGAAGTTCCTTAGTTGCGTATCATCGGTGTGTAGGTAAACAGCGAGATTGGATATGACAGGCGATAACAGGCACTATAGTTACAAGTAAAAAAGAGTGTTTAGCAAAACCCGCTCTTATTGCAACGCCATAAAAGCGCTGTCAATGTCAAATTGTTACCGATGACCATAGAACCGTATCAAATTCGCAAAACTGTTGAAATGTTAACGTCTTATCAGGACAGTTTCTCACAAATCACAGATGCTTACGCACAAACATTGATTTAGTCCCGTCTCGGAGAAGTCTAAAAATAAACTATTATGCAAGGATAGTAGTGACAGATTTATTACGTAAATGTCGCGCCTGTGTTTCCTTCCTAACGATAGACGGTCCATTATACATACTTACATATATCTCGAAAACGATAACAATAAATTAATCGATTACGCAATTCGCGTGTCTCGAATATTTCCTAAAGAATTGATTACTTAAATCAGGATTGATGACTTGCGTTCACCTCTGTGCTTCCAGCCGCAAACGTACCTACATAGTATTTTATGAGTTATGTAGGTAGGCTATCCTTAAGTCCAGCAAAGAAAAAGTAATTTATTTTCCATTTTTAAATCGCAGTGTGTTTTGTAAACTTTGACAGATGTCTTAGGTGTATTAATTTCCTTTCAAGTAATGTTTGTGTATATTCGATTTCACGAAATAATATGTAAATGAATAAGAAAATAAAATCTAAATTATAATAAAATTAAAAAACTGTCCACATACGTATGCATAACACGTAACCATTACTAACTTCTAGTCTCCAGACAGGTTGTAGACTTGAAGAACTCAAGAGTCTAAAAATATGTATCAGACAGCAATAATGTAACAACTTTAAAACATGATTATAACGAACATGTGTGTGTGCCTAACGGTACTTACTTGCTTATGTCACACAGAAAATTACATCAACCCAGCTTTGCTATTTGGTCGTAAACTTGGCGCTACAGTTAGCAGAATTAGGCTCAAGGTGGATCGATGCAGATCGATACAAAAAGGTTGCTCACCACAACCAAATTGGATGCCGACCGCAGTTGTATTTCAATGAGAAATCCATAATTTGTTTTACGAACAGCATTACCTATATTTAAAAAGTACCGTACTTAGATGAGAGTACCTACATGATTTTTGAGGTAGCATTAAAAACTGAAATAAAATGTGTATATTATGTTTTATTATGTAACATGCAACATCAAATACCTAAACATAATGGTAAGTATTCTTAAAAAAACTTACACTTACTTCACAAACACATGCATATAGCTAGTCGTGTAAAAAAATGGCCACACACACACACCTACATTAGTTCACATTCGAGTCTAATAGAGATGTTTTCGATAACATAATAAAAACAGTATAATCTCACTTCTTTAGGTCTTACATACAAATATACATATTTCGACTGGTTTCGTACAGGATGTGGGCGAACAACGTTTATTGATATTGACAAGCTCCGAGCGTGACCATAGCAATTAATTTGTGAGCTCATTCTACGGAGCCGAAACGACGGAGATCAACTACCTAATCCTCGAGATCTAAGACTCAATATTGACACAAACGTTTCTAGGAAGACTAACCGATTAATATAAGATATTTCCGATTCTATTTAGATTGCAGTCCTCTTAATCAATATTCATAATGGTTTCACTATCTGGCAATCTAGCTTAAAAACCTATTCATAAATGTATCCGACTAAAACTACCCAATAATAAATTAATTAAAATCGGTTTTAGGCTACACAGACCTAAACTCATGATCCGCAACCAATAAAGAAAAAAAAATCTTAATTCCTTTTAAATGTCATTCGAAGTGACTTACATTCGAAATTTAAAATCGATTAATCATCAAATCTTGGAAAATGATATTGCAAGAAATGAAAAATATTTTTTAATATAGCTAGATAATGTATGATAGATAGGTACCTACGTGTGATAAGTATGAGTAAATTGAGATCGCAAAAAACTGGCTTCTACACTTTACTAATGTATGCCACTCCAGCAGCTTAGATCTACTTATCGTAAGTAAATATGTATAATTCTACACAGCACTTGAGTGCGTTAAGTTTCGCGTGCGCTACTAAGCGTAGTTCAAGGCTCTATTGATCCATCAGACAGTGCAAGGTTGCTGCCGGCTATTTGGGGAACCATTTTCACATTTCTTTAGTCTACGCCGCTAGGAGACGCCATAACATTATTTTACGTAGACTTATAGCTAGTGATTCAAAGTGAAACGGGTCTAAACTCCGCCATTAAGCTAGTTTCCTCGTTCTAAATGCGATGTTAGTGTAATTAGAAAAACGGGAAATGTATGCATGAGGCGGTAGTCCTACTTTCCTTAAACTGTCCGATATTATTAATCTGTCACCATGGTTACGGGAAGAAAACTATAAAAAAGCTGTTTATTTGTATCTAGCGGGCGGGGATAACGAAAATATTTATTTTGTTTTAGTATTAGTAACTTGTAAATTCTAGGTTACTTTTCGTATTGTTTATATCTTAGGTACGCATATATTCATTCTCAATAAGGATTTGGACAAAAGTTGTCTACGTTGTGTAAATAAGGTCACCTTGCTCTAGCTACATAGTCAGTGATGTCCGTGTAGGTACATCTAACAGAATCCTGCATGGTTTTAATATGATTCATGAGTTCTTAGAAGCTAAGTTCTATAGATAAGTTAGCTTTATGTAGTCAGCACTCATGAAGATAGACTAGGTATGCCATAATTTAACATTAACATTGGCAAAATTTCTATTCATAGGTATTATATAAACGCGAAAGTTTGGATATGTATGGATGTTTGTAATTCATTCATTTAAATACTACTTTGCGGTTAACGGTTATGAATGAATTTTGCCATAGATTTAGATTATAGTCTGGAATACCACAGGCCACTTTTACACTGATACTGCGGGCGAAGCCGCTGGTAGAAGCTAGTACTCTATAACTATGATTAGCTGTTTATTCGTTTGTTACGCTTTATCATCTAAAACGCTGCTTATATTGTGATGCAATTTAGTGTGATACAGTTATTATACTAAAGTTGTTAAATTTAATAGGTACTGAATGAATCATCGTTACGAAACCGTAGGCGGAATCTACATATAGTTACAAAATAATCAATTTTATTTTATAACGATCCCAAGAAAATTGAATACCTAACGAAAGTAAATTGTCAAGAAAGGTTTTACGATAGTAATAAAATATTTATGTGGAATAATTTACTGTTTATTGTGTGCCATAGTGGTAGTTTGCTTGTTTTTCTGTAAGCTGTATATGGCAAGGAGGGTCGCGTAAAAGGTCGGAACAAAAAGTAAACGCGAAAAGGCTCGACTTTGAACTGTGGAACAATGTCCTTCCACACGCTTATAAGGGAAAGATATTTTTTACATGAATCCGAAATGAACGCTTAGAATTGAAAATTCGAAATGTTTTCACTGATACCATATTGTGGAATTTGAAATCCTATAAGACTGAAGTTATTTTTACTCTGTGGTCTATGGCAAGTTTAATTGTCTTTTGTTTCGCTACGATGACAAAGTCCAAGGCTTTTGGTTCGTTCTGCCGAAATAGGTTTTTTCTCTTGCTTTATTGTTTAGGTTTCAACACTTTCAACGATTTAAGGCTATCACATAGCCGAATCTTTGTTAACATTACTTATAATAATATGTGAAGTAGTGAGTGGATACGAAAGGTTAAGCTAAAATACTTTAGTGATCATAGTTAATGGAATATTAATTACGAAAATATGACAAGCTCCCACACATCTGCCTACACTAAAAGTAGGTAATCAAATATTACAAATTACAATGCTAGTTAATACTAGGAACAAGAAACTTCTTGAAATAATAAAATACTGAACGAATGTTATCCTTTTTGCAGATAATCTGTTTTATAATAATGTAGGTATAGTTATAATGCTATTAATACTGTTAATACGTGCATGGACTTTCCTTAGCACATTGTTTTTCAGAATAAACGCCTACTCTGTACCAGAAAGGAAGTTAAACATTTCAACTTTTAAAGTTCATGGTACTACTTAAATCTTAAATGAAGTCATAAACCGAAGGTATAGAATAATACCTTACTTTTAAATGAAAAGGAAACTGTACGAAACATTTTATAAAATAAACTGAACGAAAAGTTTTATAAACATAATTCTTGAATAACATTGTCTTAAGTTGAGAATATAAAATAAGCTGCAAGAATTTAAACATTTAGTTTTGTGTATTTTGTTATTCAGGTGCACCACATAAAAGTAGAGAGTTTATATCTTAAATTTATTTTTATTACGTCTAGACATTGTTAGGGGTATTGCACGTGGCGCATACGAACATGAGAAGCCTTTCTGCTAACTGGGTTATCCTGAGGCAGTATGCTTATCGTAAATACATTGTCTGCATCTTAGCTGGCCCTATTGCGATAATGGATCGCTGCCCAACGAGCATCGCCATCAAGCTTTGAGCATTTAACATTATATTGGCTCATGAAGTCATTAACTGTGTGTTCGAGTTACACATGGTAGGTAACAACCTCTTAAAATTAAAGCTAACTAAAGAGATTAGAAAATGTGGTTGGAGTGATAGCAAAAATGATGTTCAAAAACGGCAAGAGGGCGCGTCGGGTCACAAAACGATTTTTGAAAAGTCCAAAGTCAAAATCATTTTAGAGTTTGTTTCGGGTCAGGGTAATGTGGATAATATGTTTATAACCACAGAAAACAGGAGTAAATCCTAGTGGATCAAGAGTAAATCATAAAAAACTACCTACACTGGTTTCAGTAATCATTCCTTTTCGCAATATTACCACCGTATATTATAAGGACTTGTATGGAAATATCGATAATAATTGTTGCAGTAATACGTCTCGAGTGGCTATCGATACACTAGAGTGGTCAGGATATTAGCGGCTGAATATTCATTGGAAGCAGGTCTGTCTGCTTGGCCGATAACGAACATTCTAGATGCTGTAACTCTGCATTAATGGCCATTCGAATTAATGTTCAGTCTTCATCCGTCTGTCTTGTTGTTCCTCTATGTGTCTTAGGTAACTTCTGTGTCTTCTATTTTATGTATTACTAGCTACTCTCGCGCGGTTTCACCCGCTACTTAGCTCCATTTGATCGTAGCGTGATGTTTTATAGCCTATAGCACTCAGGAACATTGTAGCTATGTATCAGTGAAAGAATTTTGGAGATCCGACCAGCGGTTCCAAAGATTACCCCCTACATACAAACTTAAAAATTTTACCTCTTTATAATATTAGTACCTATAGATTTGTTAATTTATTTATTTTTTGCTATTGTGATGTTTTATAACCTTTCATGATCGGTGAATGTACTGTTCCTAATTACTCAGATCGCTCTACATTCTTCTATCATCAATATATAAAAGTATTATAAATAAGTAAGACTGTTTTGGAGGCAGACTGCAGTTCGCCGATACATTATCGAATGTTCACTTTCAATACATTTTACCTGTTCGTGGTACGTTGCAAGCTTATCTCGACTGATTCGTAGATATCCACACTTTGTACGGTTCCTTTATCGATGCTGATAATGTCTCGATAAAGCGATAAGTACGCGGTTCTGTTTTGGTTTATCGAACATTTAATAGTTTATGTGGCGTTTCTTACCCACCGAAGATATATTTGTTGTTTCGAATAAATTAATCTACATCCGAATGTAGGTAACGTAAACAGAACTTGTCACTGTGAACACAGTGTTTTATTTCAACAGTTTCATAACACAGAAACTTTTAAACGTTCAGTGACAATAACAACAGTTTCGATATCGGTGTGTGAAGTAATCACAATCACAGTCTTTTGTTTCACCGCGGCGAGGTTTAAACATTTTGTTGTAAACACGTGACAATTTGCGAGCAATATTTTCCCGAAGATTCACAGACTCAACCGGTTGCGACGAAAAAAATCAAAAGCGTCCAAATTACGATGACTGCGTGCATCGCGTGCGTGGCTTCGCAGAATCGTCTGTTCCTTAAAATAACCGCGACCAGTATTCGGCTGGTTCTTGCGCGCCGTCCTCGGCGGCGTCCTTTGCACCGCGCTGGGAATGCTCCTGACACCCTTATTAGGCTACATAATAATCGAATCAACTAACGCTCCTGAATCCCTCGCTACTTCCAATATTCGATTGTTCGACCTAGTTTGGATATCTGTGATATTTTCGGCAATGTCATTAATGACCAAATACTTTTTCTATGGATCTACCATGCAAAAAGTTGACGACTGCCTTTAGGAGTTTGTCCTTCATGTTTTACTTAAACACCGAGATAGGAATTTGTTTTCTGATTGCGATTGAAATGTCGTTTCTAAACGTTTAACTATAATTAGAAGTCATTACCGAAGATATCTACGTCAGGCAGTAGTAGTTAGTTCTGTGTAAATTTAAAACAAGTATAACACATGTTAAGTGGCGCCATGACATTTTAATGAAATTAAGCGCATGCGAGTTACACGTAAACAATTTAGGGCCTGCGCCTAAAATACCTGGTCTGTTGCAAGTCGCCGCAGAGCCCGTTGGCCGCCAGCGCCATATAAGGCGGCGGCACATCGAGGCCGGCGCGAGAGCAGCCCTCTCCCGCGCAGCCTCGCGCCTTGCCTAGCGCGAGGACTTGAGGACATCTCCGTCACGAATCACCACAATCGATACAAACCGTCACAATAACCCTGTTAACCTTTTAACTTTGTTCACAGTACTTTCCGCAGGTCTATAATTTGTAAGACATTTATTTGCGAGATATAAATCTCAATGTTAATTGTAGGGCAAGAGAGAAATGTTTTAAGTTTTTAACAACATTTGCAGAACGAATCGAAGCAGTAATTATTATGGAACATTAAAAAGGCGGGCAAGTAAACAAAAGTTATTTGGTAGCAACAGTAGCAGAGATTTCTATCACACTCTTATGGGATGATATGGGACGGCACGACGGTCTTGCATAGATAAGACACGTCGCGAAAACCAGAGCAAATACTTGGTATAACAAGCTAATCAAACGCTCGGCCCCAGGCAAGCGGGCCGTGCCGCCACCGCCAGCCCTGGCAATCTAATGTCGACTTAATAGCTTCTCGCACTTAGCTCCTATATCATTAGAAGCTAATACGGACAAGTGGCAATTGCACTTACATCGTCATCCATTCTCTAGCAGCACATGTGGTATGTTATGTAGTGACACTCGCATTGCCATAAAACTATAAGTGGATTTGATCTACATTCCAAACAGCGAATATTTTTTCTATGCAACTAATGGCATTCGTTCCTATGTCAAGTGCTTCTGTGAGCCCCTTTTCACACGCTCTTGTTGATGTATAGCCGCCTCTGTTGAAAATCTAATTCTTCTTGGTAATTAAATCAAATTGAAATGGTAATTTGAATTTCGTCATCAGTCTGTTGTAGTTCTGATGTTGCGTGTGTGTAAAGTGCCTAGAAATTTAGAGAGTCCTATCGATATTGGCAAATCATGTACTTGATGGCAGGACATAATTGGTGGCGTGTGGTCGTTGTGTACGTAGAGCTATTAACGAAGTAGGAACGCCACACTAAAAGCCGGGCCCCAGTTTAATTAAAACGTAGTATGCAAGTACAGCCCGAAAATTGTATTGCGGTTAGTTTAATGGACTCCGGTTCAATTCCCGTTTTAAATGAAAACAAAACAAAGGGCTTCCAGTGACCGTGAAAGATTGGTAAAATATTGACCTGCGTAGGCTGACCACAATGCCCGCGCAATCATTATTTCGACAAACCAAACCATTATAACAACTGAGCAAGATTAATTTGATCCGTTACAATTTGTTGATGACACGGTGCTATTATGTTCACAAATGAGCAGAAATATTGTTTTATTATACAACCATCTGGTTGGTTTGGCAAAAAAGTGCGAAGTCACAGTATGCTTGTGGTATGACTCTGCCAAATTGGGTATTGTGTCTACACGGATATGTAGAAAAACCGTCAAGTAGAAACGGCAGATCGGCAATCACCTTCAGATCTTATCTTAGTAACCTAGATACAGCATACAGCTAACGTACTCGTAAAAGACGATCTTGACTTTGCTAATAAACGTTCGAGCGGGTTTATATGACGGGTCAATAGATCAGCTTAGCTCTCGATTTTGCAGCGCTACGCTCGGTCCTATCGACCTAGATGTGGACCAATAAATCAATAATCCTAATCATCAATCTATCTAAGGCGACATTTACTTAGTAGGTAACCGTGACAAATAACATTAGTTAGAGGGCTAAGTACGTGCTAAAGGCAGAGACAGGACAGGAAAGTGTTTAATGTAATGTAGCGCCATACCGTCGCCCAGGCCGGGCTGTGTTATGAATGTAGGCAAATCGGTCACCTTTTGCATTACAGGTACTACACCAGCTTTATGCTACTAAACAATACTACCATTGTTCCTCAGATGGAACCTAACACTTTCCAAACTAAATATTTTCTCATTATTCTGTGAAGAGATTTAAATTCTGAAAGTTTCTAATTAAAATTCATCCGACGACCCTTCTTAAGGTGGTCGTAGAATTATTTCTTGACTGCTAATTGTGGTTCATTGACCTCTAAATGGGCTATAAACAACGTTTACAAAATTGCAATGTATTTGTAAACGTTGGAGTTGAAAAGTTTAATGAAATAAGGGCTGTTGGGAGCGTGGCGCGTGAGACGTGGTCGCGGCTCGGTATAAGGGGAGATATCGTCTTTACGATTGGACATGGCGACAAGTTGTCGCAATTAGAGTGCCTATACAAGAGATGATAAATCGCAGCGGCTGTGCTATGCGGCGACAGCGGGATGACACTCGCTGTATTCTGATGACTTTTTGAACCGGTCCATTTTGCGATGTCGTTTATCATTTGATCTTTCTAAAGCCACATGTAGGTAGCTTTGGAAGCATTTCTAAGAATACATTAAGATGGCGAGACAAGTAATATATTGCGGTATTTCTTTTATCACGATTGCATATTTTGGCAGCAATTAAGCTTGGCTGGTTTGGTTACGTGCTATTTTTGTATAACAATCTTTTTCTTAATGTGTTTATTTCGTAACGAGTATTATTCACGGAGCCAAAGTTAAGAAACGATGTCACGGTTCCGGATTAGTTTGACACGCAATAGAGGTTTTACATTATTTATAAATGAAATCGCAATAAAAAATTGGAATATTTGTGACGTATGTGTCCATTTTTCAGTTGTTTTTGTGCAAGCAAGTTTGTCGATAAAAGATATCATATGACGCACGTGCAGCCGCATCGACATATTTAATATTGACACTGATATCGAACATACTCAACGTAGTATTGAAAATATCTACTATAATAGTAATATGTAGTAAACAGGGTTGGACAACACTTACCTACGTTGTATTTTGCTGTGTGAGTGCGATAATAGGAGGCCCAAATCTTGCGTCACCTTCATCATCAGCCTGTTGACGTCCACTGCTGGACATAGGCCTCCCCAATTGCACGCCGCTGAGCTCAATGTTCAGCTCTTCTCATCCAACCACTGCCAGCCACCCTGCGGATGTCGTCAGTCCACCTAGCTGGAGGGCGCCCTACACTACGTTTGCCTAGACGTAGTCTCCACTCTAGAACACGTTTACCCCAGCGGTCATCGGTTCTTCGACAGATGTGACCTACCCACTGCCACTTCAGCTTGCTAATCCTTTGGGCTATGTCGATAATTTTGCGTCACCTTCCTACCCCATTTCTCCTAATTCTCAAATTCTTAACTCTCCCTATACACAGGCAAAGCATTTGCGATTACTATGGTGTTGGGTTGCAGGTGTCCATGGGTGGCGCTGCTTACTTTTCATTTGCTGTGTCCAGATGCTCTGTCTGCTCGTTTGCTTTCCTATTATCTGCGTTCCCAGAAGTGACTAAAAGATGATATCCGGATTCCATTTCATCATTTGATTTTGTCGAAAAATATGAAGAAGGATATGAAAAAGATTATTGCGGTATGAAATGGTTAGAAATTTTGTTCTGCCACATTTTGCAGTACGTTCTCATTATTTCTCAAAAGATACCAGTCGATCCTTGGAAGATGTGCCATGTTATCTACTTTCACAACTGTCTAACAATACCTAATTGTAACGAAGGTTGGATGTTTTCCCGGTGCATTGACACCTTGCACCAAGTACTATGTGTTGTTTAGTCTGCAGTCAACGACCTCGAGTGTGTTATAAAAAGTAACTTGAACCTGCCCGCCGCATTACTGCAAATTGACGCCATATCTGACGATAGCGTCCCCACTGGCGATCGAGCTACTGCCCGCTAAGTATATTGGCTCTAGATACGGCTCCGCAGCTACTCAATCTAATATTCTCGATAAACCATCACTATCTGTGTGAATCATTTCTCGAAACATTTTTAAAGCCAAAATCGACCACGTTGATACTTGTTACCGTTTTGCATAATCATAAAAACAGCTTAGATTACTTAAATGATTACGGACCGAATAAATATCGTGTTTACGATTTTGTAAATATCTGTAGCGTAGCAGTCGATTAGGGGGTTTTAATGGAACGATAACAACTTGATTTTAATGCTAATGGAAATGTAAATTGATATATTGCTAACTATAAGCATAGATATCTAGTGTTACCAGCTATAAAAATCGATAAAGGAGAAAGTGTGTTACAACATAATGAGATCTCTTTAATATCGTTGCCATCTGATAAATAAGATCCAGTGAAGATCCTGTCCGTTCAGAATAATTCAGATAAGTTTAATATAAATGACTGTTGTTTTAACTGCTGTTATCGTGCCGGTGAAATATTGGCCGGACTTTTGAAGCGAGCAGGGACCACATAAATTTTAGTTCTGTTAATTGAATGTGCTCTACTGACGGTATTGGACATAAAAAAGGAAAGGCCGGTCGTCAAGCCGGAGATAGTACCGAAGCCGACCCGCAATCTAACACTACGAGCCTCCATCAAGAGTAAAGTACTGGGGCAGACATAAAATGTTGACAGCTTATGCAAAATAGTCCTAATGAAATATTTTGGATTTATTCTAGCGATACTATCGATTAAATTAATCAAACATACCCCTGAGAGTTACGCTGGCGCAGTCTACGTATCACTCTTGACTTTCACTGATCAAATTTTTGCTAAAAGCCGGTCCACGTTTCGCGAAAGTGGTTGGTCTGGTGGCCAGGTGTTTATGTATCGGTGGTTAGAGGAGAGCTGGATAGACACGGCCCGTCGCATGCGCACTGTACTGTATCCTGTTACAATTACTTTTAGTAGCGCACTCTGACGTCCATGCAAGACAGTTCTCAGCCTCTTCGTCAGCCTGTTCCAAAGTATGATAAGAAAGCTCTTTTTGCCCATTTCTATTAATAAGAATAAAGTCCAATTGATAATACCCTAATGTTGCTGATAATGCTTAATGTCATGAAGAAATGGAGTAGGTTTTACATTCAACAAAGAAACCAGCAAACCTCTAGAGAGAACCTTTGTAATGAAAACTGTTCTTACGACTTCTTTTTCAGTAAAAGCTAGTCTCTTTGACTGCTCCAAATAAAATTAGGTAGGGATATTCTAACGCTAAGGGATACTAGAGCTTCTTTTGATATAGGACATAAAGCTGGTCCAAGAATAAAACTCACGAGAGAAGTGCTAATATATTATCTAATAGTACATTCATAGAATGAATTTGTCGAACTGTGAAAACGTATCACGTTCGGTACGTTTAACTGACATGAATTGTAAAACTGGCTGGCTAGATGGTTTGAGCTGATAGCAGACTGTTTGGCAATCGTTGTGAGAACTGATAAGTGTTGGTGTGGTTGAATAAAGATGATTTAGGTTATGTAGCTAGGGTACTAGCTTAGATGTTATTTTCTAAATACCTAATGAAAATTAGATACAAAAAGAGGCTAATTAAAACAAAAGTAACCCTAACACTTGTATTAACTGAGGTTATTACTTTAACGCTAAAAGCTGACTTAGTAACAGACAAGCTATTTATAAATAAAATACTATAAGTAGGCAATCAACATCGCGATTGCGAATACAAACCGCAGCATCGAAACTTTCTATGTCAATGGGCGCTGCGGTAAATCACTTGTGAACATAAATACTTGTGGGTCCATACTATATACGTATACCGTACTATATGTACGCAGCTATAAACAATGCTATTATTCAGGACATGACAAAAAGGGGCTTTTGGGTTGTATGCAAACAACTGCTAACTACCCTTACACAGCCCTAGGCGGGCTCCTCTAAAGTTTACCGTTTCGACCGGACGTTACTTCGCCATTCCAACCAGTAACTATGTTACAGATAATTGAATTTCCTCTCTGATAAAAGGAGGTTTTTTATTTTCATCGACGTTAAATAGAGCAAAAAGGTTTTATCGACTGACATGGATACTTCTTTGTGGATTGTGGACACAGTACTAAACTTTTTGTAATCTTTTTTTATGATTCGGTTTTTAAATCTAGTAGGTTTAATAGGTATTAGATAGGTAGGTTTAATTTTAGAAAGCATTGTTTTTGCTTTCCACGTTAAATGAATGTTTTTCCTTATGATTTGTTTTATTTTGCCGACAATTATAATTTATACTATCGACTGCGACTGTTACAAGATCGTAACAAGGCTAATTTCCTAATGACCGATAGGTATATCAGTAGCAAAAATGTTTGAGGACGTTAATAAAAAATGAAAAATGTTTCCATCATCCTTCCGTCGTAAATCTTTCGCTGCTATTGCTAATGTCAGCCAGTCTCCCTTCATGTGTGGCATTATTTTTTAGGATAACAGCGGCACGCGCGCACACGCTTAGTTCATCAAATTCCCGTCACGTCCCAACAAATTGATATCAATGCACGATTTTAAGAAATAACGTGTATAAAAATATATTTTATAGAGTCGATTAACATTCATGTGCGCCTTAAAATGATAAAGAGGCTATACACATTGAATTTGTAATAAGAGGCGCGAATTCGATTGGGGTTCTCTTTTAGAATTCCACGTTGGGCGCCAACATTGCAATTCATCTTGTCGCCTCTTCCTTAAATCTTCGTGTTTTAAAGCTTTTTTTATTAGATGAGATTAGATTATACAGTCGTGATTTGTACGCGTCTGATTAAATCGTCCGATTCCTACAAAATGGATTAGCATAGATTGACTGAAGAGCTACGCAATAAAGGTTCTGATTAACATTTATTACGTGTTGTTTAGTTCTGTGTTAGTTGCCGATGGTCTTAAGTTACATTGTTGTTATCTCATTGTAATATAACATGGGATACGAGTACAAATAGGCGGTGACATTGTGTTTAATGAATATTTCGTGTGTAAGTGATATCTGATTTGAGTGAATGCGATTGTCGTGACTGTCAGGGAATGCATACAGCTTCTGAATATGCAACTGTCGTTCTAAAGTACCTACGTGATTAGCTTTAATATGAATGCTTATACTTATACTACAATTGAAATATGATTAAATTCAAAAATTGCTTTTTTAAGATTTGATCTATTTATCGTGTCTACGATATACCTATACCTACCTAAATAAAATGAATACCTTTTGTTGCGTTGATCTTGAAGTTAATTTGTCTTAAAATAACATTTCTACAAAGCGGAATACCATCGATCAATAAACGTCCTGGATTTCTGTGCATAACTTGATAAACTATTAACAATATAGCTATTCAGACCTCACTAACGCGTTAGCTAGACGATAGCTTATCAAAGGCAATGTACCTAGCAGCATCTGGTGCAATCGGAACATGTCTGATATGCAAATAGAGCGCTGAGACCATGTCGGGGCTCAGATACAACCTTTAATTCAATCGACGCTACAACTAATGAATAATTCAACGCCAACCGGAGACGACTGCCGACAAATTTTTAATGTCATGCAGAGCCCTCTCAACCGATTTGAAAGTCAGCGAAAAATGAAAACAATAACTAGCGGCAGAATTAATGTATTTAGTGCACTCTAGTTGAGGGCTGTCCAGCTTAATTAGCAACTGAGTGCATAATAAAACTAGCTCGTAAATGCGGAACAACATTACCTGTGAGTAATGGAAATGTAGCAAATTGCTGACGCCCGAGTTCTTGACACTGGGGACTTTCTAGTTTCTCCTGTTTTTGTTTTGCTTAATCAGGAATGAAACTTAATGTAGGGGAAAGCAGTTTACTTGAACAAAGCTTTTCTTCGCGAAATCTTTTTCTTTTTACTTGGCAAAGTGATTGGCACATTACTTTTATGTGTATATTTGTTTGTAGCCTTACGTAAGATGGTAAAGCTACATCGAGAGCTTATCCGTCTTCTTGAAAAGGGCAAACGGTTTGGTTACATTTTCTTGTCTACATTGTAAAATAAATCGCAGCAAAAAAAAACAAAGTATATTCCATCAATATTTCTCTCTTCTTCGAGGACAAGTCTCGTCATTTTTAAATTACACCCATTTGAAACACTTACCGATTTTATTTTCGTTGAATAGTCAGTAGATGGATAGTTTAGTTATACTGTAATAGCGGGGAATAAATTACTGCATGTGGCGCCGTCGGCTTAAGTTATCGTCTTAATAGTGGGACACATGTCTTCCATATCAGTAATGTCGTACATATTATACGAATACCAGCGCGTATCGATAGCTGCTCCATTCACATGTACAGATGCAAACTAAACAAATTAATTAAGTTCAATATTTTCCGAAGCGTCAGAGATTTGAATGAATTTGATTGACTTTGTCTGTTGAACGATGCAAAGATTATAATGTTTTCGAGCCACTCTATACGATAAGAAGTACAAATAACCGATCAATATTCCATAAAAAGTCCAGTAAAGTTGACCGCGAACTGCCGTCGATATTTGCACGCAAATCAGTTTATTTGCACTTCACTATTGGTTCCCGGTGCAAAATAAATTGGATTTACAGTCGATATCGAATGTACATCGAGTGCCGTAATCATTTAACTCGTGGGTGCATTAATAATTTTACTTGGTATGTTTTATAGATTTCCTTTGACACTTTCCTGTATGGTATTGTATGTTTTAGAATTCGTTTTGGTTTTGCTGTGAGTCCAGAAGTTATCACATCACATGATACAATTGACAATTATTTCAAAGAAGGAACAAAGGAGATTCCTTTTAGGAGCAGTTGCGTCTTATATAAAAGAATGCTATTACAAAAACGATAAAGACTGATGCCCCATTTCGCTCAGTAAGATGATACAGCCCCATTTCGCTCAGTAAGATGTCATCTAAAATGCAATAAAAATAATAGGAAAAGTAACGTAAAGTCAATGGCGCTTTCATACCGAGGGCATTGTGCACGCTGGCGTAGTAGCAGCAATTTTATAGCAATGACGAAGTAAACTGCTGTTCGTTTATCTCCGTGCGGTTTTCAATAAAAAACAAAGTTTATTGCAGAAGTGTATTCACAGTGGTCGGACTACAAACGCTGCGGACACTGCAAGGAGGCTGCAATTATATTTAAAATAGCCACCGCCAGCCCGCCCATGTTGGCTACTGGCGCTACGTTGTATCTGCGTGTGAAAATACCATCAATGGGACTTGCTCCAGGCGAAGTTGCTCTGTTGTTCAGTACACGTCCAATGTTTCGCGTTCTCGAAACAGCGTGTCTGTCTAATTATCATTTTACAGCAAACTAACAGGAAACAAAGTTCACCGAATAGCTTGTGTTCTATGTGGGTGGGTTCCCTTGCCACCGGCAGTTTCAGAACAACGCGGCTAAGTAATTAAAATGAACTAAATTAAAAGATTATGGAAAAAGTTATTTTAATGACTTCCCTTTTCTTCTGTTATCTGCTATCACCGATGTAATGGGCGGCGCGGTAAACATAGCTTAAAGCGGGTTTATTATTAGAGCAGATAATAAGTCCATCATCAGCTCGTTAATGAGGTCCGTCAGCAAGCCGCACAGTTTTAGTACTTGTTTATGTAGACTTCAATTACATTCACTATCAAAGTAAACGTTAAAACTTTAACAGTAAACCTCAACAGACTGATACATCTAAATCGAATTACAAAGAAGACACGTGTCTGAAAGAAAAAGATTTACTAAAAACTTTGGTCGATATAGTTTGTATGAGGTCAGTAGCAGGCGATACACTGTCTAAGGATAAAGTTTTTATACGACTACTTAGTTTGTTCTTAGAACGCCTTCTTTTGCCACACAGACGTGCCAGAAACATCAACATCATGTTTACATTAATAAAAAGGCATCGTGTCCAAACTTCACAGCGTGACCACCATTTTGGTCACCAAATGTCTCCGAGAACATGACTGGGAATGTTTTAATTTTACTTATGTGCAGTGCACTGTCATTATGCCTTATGAGCGTTGCGGAAAGCGGCAGTGGTCTCGTTTTACGAGGCGACTCGGATTCACTCGTACCCTCCCAGACTTATTGCAATATGCAAATTTTACGACACGATGATTATTTACAAGCGTAACCATGGCATGATACTGAAGCATATGTTTAAGTTTGTTACAAACGATTTATTATTTAATACGTTCACCCGTATTTGAGAAAATAGGGGTCTGTCTCGAATATAAATCTCTTATCTCAAAAGAAATTAATGCCCATTTATGGGATATTTCAAAATGAAACTGACTTTGGACTCTATAAATGGAAAATGATTAACAAAAGTCCCTAAAAGGCAGTTGGATTAGTAAGAAATGCGTCAGTAGTGAGCTATCTCACGGAGGCGGTTATCTCTCTATCCTACAGGAGTCAGTAGCGGGGTCAACGCCCCTCGGAAGTCACGTTTTTGTACAAAAACTCCGACGCAATAAAGCATTGGAATACCTCTCATCTGTCATCTGATCTAGTGAACAGTGTACACCCCGTGACGCTTATGCGTTATAAGTTAAGGCTTACTGTCACACAAGCAAAGGTTGTTTATTGAGCCCTTTTATTGTGCCGGCAGTCAGCGCACCCTTTGTGCGGCACACAATATAAATGTTGTTATTTTATTGAATGCTCGTGTGATATTGAAAGTTGTTGTGTTCTTTGTTGCAGGTACGTATCTAGATAAAGTGGATCGAAATTTGGATAATCAGTGAGTACTCAAGGTTGTAGTTGATACTGTTGACATTGAGATATCAATTCCTAAATTATGTTGTTATAAAAACATTAAATATACCTACTGTAGTACATTTGAAGGCATCAATTTTCGAACAGTTTCTAAAGTATTTGTGGGATGAACATATCTAAACAGGATTGTTCTCAGTCGTATCAGTTACGGCGGTGTAGGTTATAAAGAAGTTGTCCGTTTGTTGTTTTGTGAAGCTCGCGTTGACTTGTATCGCGTACATTACGAGGCTTCGCGGCGGCCGCCGACAAAGTGCGCGTCGGCGGCGGCGCGAACAATCAAATCAGCCGCGACAATTTCTCCAACGACTGTACCTTTGTCCTTTGTACTCGGCACATCTCTGTTACCGCGCTCGTGTCGCATATTTGTAACACTATCTTTTGTTACACTACAATCTCATGCACTGACATGACAGTTCAACTTAACGGTTTTCGTCATAACTGCATACATACTTGAATACTTAACTCTTTTGAAATTTATACATGCTTAAACTGGAGTACGCTACATTGTCACTCATTTGTAACGGATACAAGTGAACTATATCATTGTACAACAAACTACGTACTATAAGATATGTGTATGCAATCGTGCACTCGATAGTTATGATTTGCCCTATATAAATAACATTCACGGGCCGCTTGCAGCACCATGTGGCTACAAATATGCATTTATATCTGTTCGTCATTCCATTGGGATTCTGGGTCACTTCCATACAGTATAACCCTATCGATTTGGAAAGGTCGTCCGATCTATACGCTGTAACGGTCCAAAGATCGATAATCAAATAGGCCGGGTTGCACATATTTGTGTGTCCCTTATCTCCACTATAAAAATCAGGTAGTTGCATTCCCAGAAGTGAAGAGCCACTTGAGGCACTTGAGGCTTTTTGTCTGTGGGTACGAGCACTTTAATGGATTCATTTGGACGAAGCGGCGGCTTATGGTTTTTGCGTAAAAGTTTTACGAAGAATTTGCAAAAAAATAATATGGACAAACATGTGCGCGTTATTTTTTATTTTCATTAAAATGTAGCGCGTTAACACTTGTGCCATTCAAAGCTTTTTTCTATCGCTTTTTGTGATGACCTCCGAACCCGAAGATAAAGATAAAACAAATCCAGCGGCATGCGGTTTCTCTTGAAATTTGATGCGTTCGGGTTTTTGGATTCCTTAGTTGGTGGTCACAACGAAATGATCTTTGTGATCCTTTTCACGGTCTCACGGTACTCTAAGGAATATAAATCTTTTGGTATTAATAATACAGCACACAAGCAACTTTCTCTTTCATAATAGTTTTATTCTTAATTAAATGTAGATATGGTTTGTCAGTAGGATATAAAGTGCGATAAACATTATTAAATAATGGTCGTTATGCAACTGGGTTATTAGGTGCCCAACATGTTTCATATGGCAGCAGATATTTATATCCGCATTCACCTAGTTCTCTTTTTTCTTTGTTCAGAATTCTGGTCACATTACCGCGGCTGAATAAACAATTCTTCCACTAGGTATAATCCTCTGGTATTTATGAGTACTTTTTTTATATTGAGGCGGAGAGATCAATACATTAATATTACGTCAGATTACGAGGTGACCGGCCGTGAGTCAGCTGGTCGAATGTAACCTACCCACCCTGTGGCATAGGGCTGACCATCCCCTCGAATGGGATTATCCGGAACTTTAAGAATGAAATTATTTCCTTCACGTCAAAACTTCGTTGTACCACAAAGCTATGAGTTTAAATACATGCACATTCTTGAACGGCTTATCGCTGCACCGAAGTAACCCATTTCCCCAAGTCGGCTCTTTGTGTGACTGCTAGGTGATAAGCTGTTTTGTACCTACACGACACATTTCTTCATATCAACTAGAACAAGCAAGCTGATTCATGTAGATTTACAAAGCTTAGTAACTTGTTGTTGTTTTTATAAAATATGCAAAATTTGAGAAATTGCCAACCCTGTTGTTGCGTGCCCTGCGGCAAGGCCTGGCCAAAGTGTCGCCACATTGAGCCTCGTTTACAAAAGGTCACCCAGTCTTTAAATGAAAACTCTCATTTTCATTTTGATAGCATAATTATGGTAACGATGTCAGCAATTAGTAGAGTTCTGGTTACTGGATAACGAATTGCAAATTGGCTTAGATTTTGTTTGATGAAAGATGTGGAAGAAAATTTGAGAATTTTTAAGAATTGTGACAACGAACTCCTTCATAGACTAAATGAAAATAATATCATAGGTTCAATGCAATGTATATATTTCTTTATTATTCTTATAGATACTTAATGCAATTGAAGAGTTGATACACAGAGAGATAGTCCTGTAGATAACAATAAACGAGAAATCGCCATTTATTTACTAGCTACTCTAGCTGAGTCTAAGTCTAGAACAATACAAGACAACAGACTCGAGGTGTTTCAAGTATTACATGTTGTACTTCGTGGAAATATAAGTCCTCTATGCTTAGAAGTATGCTACCTACTAGTCTCTTTTATGTGTAGATCTGTGTTCGGCTCGTCACGCGCCATGTGCAAATTCGTTCCAGCCACGAATGGCCTCTGACTCAAACGCATAATCATCAGTAATCGCGTTGAGATTGATAACAAACTTCGAGAAATTTACTACGACATTAATAGGTCACTTTGTAGGCTTGTTTCTTTGAATACTCAGAAAATTTTCTTTACATTTACATACAACCTCAAAGTTTGCCTAAAGTTTTCTACTAAATTGAGTTCTTCTTAAATAAATACCAGCTTCGAAAGGTTAGATACACATGATTCAGATCGTTCTAAAAACATAATGATCTGTGTCCTTATCCGCCTTTAGTTATGCTCAATGAATCATTGATGAGAAGCGTGGGAGTATTGACACCGTCCATCCACAAAAACCGCAAAATCTTATGTTCGGAATGCTGCATGCAAATTATTAAGTAATTTAATTTCGTAAGATAAATATTTGATGTTTAATTGACACGGTTGAAATGTTTTTGAAAACCGAAACCCGAAATAACGGAATTCTGCGTTCGGAGTTTAAAATGTCGACGTTTAAAATTGTGCACATTCTTTATTTATGTAGCGAGAATAGCTATTACATTTATGTACACAAAAGGCGTGCATGTAGAATGTGGAACATGTTTTATTTATTATTCAACAACAAACATTGTATTTGCGAGAGCGGAAGGATATTTCCCGCGGTGCGGCCTGCCTATGTTTATGTTATAACAACTCCATGTGTTAGCATCAAAACTGAATCCAATAAAAGCAGAAAGCTGGCTCCGTGACGTCTCTGTGTATCGTGCAGCGGGCATGTGTTTTGCGGAAACCACTCCCCACATGGATAATATTCATATTTATATAAAATATTATTCTTAACACTTGGAATCAATAACAATTTAGTTCTGCATATAAAATAAAGTTCATTCAACGAAGCGTATATTATAGTAGGTATATCATATTATTTGTATAAATAACGAGCTCAAGTTTAAAAGTAAAACTCTAGTGTATAAATATTTTCAATTTTAGTTTCATAACTTGAATTGCGATTTTCATTTAAGTACTTTGTTTGTAAATTGAATATTTGAATTCGATTTGATACCGTTCTTTGAAACTGAATTGTGGAGGTAAGTACTTTCCTTTACAGAGATTACTGGGTATCCTACCTATTCTTAGTTTGTGTACGGTTCAGTTTTATTTTATTGGGTTTTAACTACAGAACTTGTCGATTTAGTAACATTTATTTAAGTTAGCGAAGTTCTGTTCAACGTCACTCGTGCCTAAGTTGGGTTATATTTTGGTCAAGCTCTGTTCCCGGCTATTAGAGTTCATTATAAACAAACATTCGTACGTGTAGGAAGATTTGTGTGTAGAACTGCACTTTTTCAAACGAAGGCTGACACTGACCGATGTACGTACCTACAAAGATCTTTGTTTCTTTCAGTAGGAAATGTAAGGAGGAGCAACCGTTTCGTATTTCCAATCATTTCTAATACCAGTTGAGTTCTTTATAGCGAAACTGCAGTTTAAAAGCTGATAAGACCAAGAAATATTAGACAAATCTATTCTTTGTTTGAAAAGAGAATAGTAATGTCATTGAACTTTTGGTTAATTTTGGGATTCTAATACCAGTGTGCACACCTATATTCATACATTTGAAATTAGACTGTGTATTACCAGCTATGTTCTAAAAACTAGATATACTCGTACGATACGGGGGGAAATACCTATAAGTATCATTACTTTGTTTTAAGTATAGACACTCAATTTGTTCGATAAACACTTTTCTATGAACTTTTCTAGAGAATGACTTTATTACTAGAATCACAATCTAATCAGAACCTGTATAATCGATTGTTATTTTGTATCGAGTTGTTCTATACAGCGCTTAAATCATTGTCAAGCGAATTCTATAGACCATCATTAACTTGAATTCATTTCTCGTGTTCAAGAATTGCATTACAAATGGATTCGCTCTCTGTCCCGTGGACAATTTGAGGTTATAATAGTCATGAGGATAGTAAAAAGAAAAAGGAAAATAAACATGCTTTGAGTTCATCCTCGCTCCATGTCAATATCACTGATTGCAAAGAAAGGTTCCTTCATATATTTGCTCAGTTCACATGTGGAATAAGTCTTCGGAAGACCCTTTTTTACCTGTTACAAGATTTTGTACTTAAAAGAGATCAAACAGCGATCATTGGTACCATTCGCGGCCCTTTTCAAATCTATAAGAAACGTCGTGTACCTGCCTAATTAGATAGGTATTCATCTGTTTCTTGAAGTAAAACAATATTTTGTCGCTTTATATTTATTTAATTTCAAAACTGGAATGAAAAAAATCTTAAACTAAATAAGTGTAAGTAAATGATTTTGTTTTAGAATGTTTAGTTTTTGCTCTACTAATTTTATCCATATTGGTTTATTTGTATATTTTAATAACAGTCGCTTGTATCACTATGACTGTATCTATTACATGTAATAATTTATGGGTAGGTATGTTTTTGTAATTTTACTCTAGGGTCTACGCGGCTATGTAGAGAGATCAGATTGTTACCTTTTTATTCATATACGCTCTTAGGAGGTGAGGAACATAAAACCACTCGTGAGAAGTGCGCCAAGAGCATTTTTGTATCCGAGTCACATTGTAGTTGACATTATGAAGTGTTGGATTGTGTCATGAAGGGCGGACGCCGCTATCTACGGCGGGCAGTCGCGCGTGACCGCTCATCTCGTTACCGCCCGCCCTAGCACGGCACCCTGCCGCCCGGCGCTACCCACAGCCCCTTTCTCACCACGTTATAAATTTAACTTAATTATCGACACTGTTGATCCCTTGTTCAGCTTTAGAAAGGGTTAATATTTTAATGCAAATTCTCAGAGGAGAAAGCAATGAGTAATGACTAGGAGTTAGAAGCACTTAATGTCACCACACCCCCTTTCCGCTTAAATCGGTATTATGATTTATTGTAGTATGCTGTGATTAGTGTTTGAACTGAAGTCGGAGGTGCGTGCTTGGCGTGGCCCAGTAATCGGCCAGTGATTGGATGACGGAGACTTCCGAGCTCATTAGTGTAGATACCGTCGCGGTTACGTAATCCGTCTCGACTCTCTTCACAGACAATGTTCCACAAACAAAACCCCATTTTTAATTTCCGGATAGTAATTTGTATAGAGCGTAAGCCTGCGGCTGAGTACCCAATTTCATTGTCTTCCTACGAGCTAATTTTGTGGTGCACATGCCTGAGCGGGCTCCCTATTTTTTTACCACCCTCGGTTCTATTAATGCCCTTGTTTTTATTAGCCCAGAACCCTATTGCGGACATTTAGGTTACATGAGCAAGAACTTAATATTCATCCTTTTGTATTTACTGAAGTAAATAAAGGACCGCTATTGGAAAAGTGTTCAGGAGTATGTTAGTTCGTATCACTCCTCAAAGTGCTCAGCTTCTCGAGACACGAACAAGTTTTAGTAGTACTCAACATTAAGTTTTCACGCGGCAGACAAGCGAGAGTCTGCAAGTCGCATTCTCACGCGCCGTGTATAAATCTTGAAGTATTTCTCCACAAGCTGCAGATCGTGTTGAATCTGCAAATGCCCGACTGCATTTTGCAGGAACACTTCCACTGAGGCACTGAACTTAAATATTTTCTGCTTTTAATTACTGCTCCAGTTTCTCGTGTACGTCAGCAGATCAGTAAAATTTTGTTTGATATTTAACAATTATTTTTGTAATGATATGCAGCCGAGAAAGTTCGCACAATGAGGTTTATATTTCCTTTGTTTTGATACCCTTTACAACGTTTTGTTCCAAACCGAGTGTTTACACAAAACCTTTAAAATGTTTGGAGTGTTCGTCATTATTTTCCAGTTCTAATTATAGTACTTATTCTGCGTCTTGTTTGAAGTTTGTATTCATCATAATTAAGAGGAACTCTTTGTGCTTTGTTTTTCCTTTCTGACTCCTCGTAGAGAAGAAAATTCTGAATTTATGTTATTTACTCTACCGATTTATTGTTTGTTATAATTGTTAAGGTTTTGTACAAAAAATCATTGCTTATTTAATTACGGAAAATCGCTACTCTCTTTAAATGGGCTTCGTTGATTCGTTGATTACTTCATTCTTCATCGTTCCTTCATTTATATAAACCATGCAACTTAAAAATACACGTCAGATATCCGTTTCAAATGATATTATTTACGCCGAATGCCAAAACGTAATTGTTTACACCTTCACACTTGTTTTTTGTTTTAAAATAAGCCGCGTTATTGTTTATTATATACACATAAACTTCTTTATAAATAATCTGTTGCTAAAAATACTATGGTCCTCAACGAGTGAATAAATTCATGATTACTTAAAAAAATACTGTCTGCAAGAGCCTGAGACGTCGCGACATTAGATCCACACCCTAGATTGTGTTTGCAATCTAGTTGGTGTATCTCGTCAGCAATATTTACTGAGGACCCTTCTGAAGAAGCTCGGGGTTAAAAATAATCCTGCGTCTAAGGATTAAAGCGCCTGCAGGTGTCTCACCTTCATCTGAGATTGTAACCTCAATCCAAACACTCCAGTGTGCACCTTATTACCAAAAGCAATAAGCTTCTTTACCCTTGTCGGTGTTTAATACAAAATCGATTAGGCTTTATTGTTTACGGAGTGAATTTTTGTATCAGAATGGAAATCTTAGGTTATGGCTTGGAGTCTAGCATGTATCAATATCTTATCAAGTAAAATGAGAATCTCTATGAGAAGATATGCCTTGTAAAATTCTGAGTATTTGCTTTAGCTCCGCTACTCCTCAGTGTGTGAATGGTCCTGTGTTCGCGCGTTCATAATGTAGGCATACTATAATTGGATATTTGCTTACTTTTTAAAAGTCGCAGTTTGTATTCTTTGGGCATACAATGGCACGCTTAACATGTGAGTATGGTGGCTGGCGGTAGGCTCGGCGCCAGCGCGGGCGCCGCGTATCTTCCTTGTATCGCATGTCGTTGGACTATTTCTCTTACGCACAGCGACGACGCGCCGCCGACGCACGCGCAAGGTCGCCGGGTGCTCGTCTATCTCTGACGGCGCCTGCCATGTCCTGGTAATCAAATAACAGTCCTTTGTCTATACACATGCGGTCTGCGTCTTCCCCATTTCCATTATCACACATTAGCAACACTTACTTGGCTGTCGTCGACGCGCTTTCGCCATTCGAGATATTTTAGTAACAGGATTCGTATGCATCAATGACGGTGTTGGCTCCTGCGTCAGACTGGCGTTGGGTCTATTTTGATCATGCTATTGAACTAGCTGGTCTTAAGCTACTCTTGGGGGACTTTCTGCATATTCTATTTTAGATTGGTGGATTTTCAAGGCACACATGGTTGATTTACGGTCGGTCTGTAAATTAACTCAAAAACGTTTCTGTGTTGCAGCAAGAGGTGAGGACGTTGACTCATGAGGGCCGCACCTACCGTACCGTATTTGTCATACGGATAAGGATAGCTTGGGGTCATGTCAACGATTGTTTCATGGTCGAACACTTGGTTCGTTTATTTGTTCATTGCATTTTCGGTTTTTTCCCAATTTTTACATAAACATGACAGAACATAAAAAAATGAGTTTAAAACGCGTCGGTGGCTCATCACGTCACTTTTATGTATAGTTAGTTAGTTATAGTGGTTTTGTGGTAAGACAGGACGACGCCCTTTGGAAAAAAATGATTACAGATTTATTTTCGTGAAGTATTCATCTTGTTTGTGGAAATAGACTTGTGTACACATGGATTAGCATAGTAGTGACGTAATAGATGAGGCAGTAAGCCTGTCACATTGTTTGAATATCTGGCATTGAGTGGTCTATAGATGATAGATAAAACGCCAATGGCCAAGTGTTTGTAGTATCTCATTACTGGGGCGTTAGATATTCGCATTCCATGCCGTTTCGTGTTACATACAAATTGTACAGATAAATAGTTTATGCCACATAATTGCGCTCCCTACTTTATCCTCACACAATTTGCCATTGTCAATATCTATCCGTTTTATCAATATTTGTCTTGTGTTCCTGTTTCTGCAATTAGTTTGGTCTCCATATCTTTCAGTTTATCTTTAGACTTGTAATTGCATTCGTGTTCGTTGTTCGGAGGTAGGGTAGTTGTGTTAGATGTGAGTATATTGTTCCACGGTACTCTCGATGGAGGAAAAGAAGTATATCCTACAGTCTTGATCTTTGATTGATTATGGATCTTAATACCATTACTGTAGTTTTATTATGCCATTATAAAACAAATCCTTTATAAATGTAAGTGTATTAAAAATAAGCATAATTAAACCAAAAGTATTCATCAGTTTCCTATAAAAATTCTAAAGTGAAGAAAACATCTTCGCTAGGTACTTAGAATATTTTTCCTTTACCTAAACCTAGTTGTAGTTGTGGTAAACATTTCAAGGCGAACGTAGAGTAATACCTAGCCAAGTACCATTCATAGTTCTATTATAGTAGGCACTTATTTTAAGTATAGATAGTTTAGTAGGTAATATTGGCTGCGGTTTTCCTCTGAACTTGTAAAACAAACAAGTTTTTTGTTTTTATTATTTATGCTTAAATTGCTGTTTCTTCTTCATTCGATTTATTATTGTTTCTTACTTCATTTTCCTTCTGGTGCGTTTTCGGAAGTGTAAAGTTAATTAGTTTGTGGTAAGTCACTTCGTCATTAACCTCTTTTTTCTGTAGTTTAGTAATTGAGTTGTATACCCGAAGAGGTACTTGTGTACCAATGTTAATAAACTAGTGTACGCTCATAGCTCTGCTTATTTTACTGGCGTTTAAAGAATTTAATCATCGTAATAAAGTGTTCTGTTGCGTGTAGACTTTTAAATTCGTCATGGATCGATTTGTGTTCAATTACCAAAACAAGCTATCTCTTAGTACCTTCGTTCTCAACTTTAACATTACTAAGTCTATCAACACCAAACAGGGCAACAACATTAAAAGTCTGTTTAGAGATAATAATATTACGAATAGCTTTCAAAACCCACCCCAGACCCATACATGACACTGATATTTTTATACAGAGAATCGAGTAAATCCGCCATCAATCGGAGGGACGCGTGCCTCGAGTAAGCCAGCCCAGATTACGTTGACGATGAATGAACGGAACGAGCGAACATATGCGACCCTCTGTCCGTGACGAGGGAAATTGAGATTACATTCGCGTTTATTACGTTATTTCCTTCCATTAGGACAGTGTTTTTATGGATAAAGCCTGATATCGCATTAAGTAATCTATTGTACCCACCCATACTTGTGATTGCTTTGGATATCGTTTCTCTACGACTGTCATGGTTAGAAAGTTATCGTCGTTGTTTTTTTTTCCTCATAAAATTATCTGATCAAACATTTGGCAAGTTATACTTTTTAGGTATACACATCATACCATATGCCATAAGCCTTTCAATAAAGACTGAAAAGAAATGTCAGAACCAAATGGAAACAAAAATATCAAAAATGTTTGTAGAGAGAAAATTTTGGTGTAAAACATTATTTGCGTTTCGTGTTGCTGTTGCGGTCAACAACGGTCAAATGTAAATCGTGTAAGTTATTGTTTTATCGACGTCATATGGAAACAATGGCGAACTAATATTAATATTAATAGTGCACGTGGTCGATGGTTGAGTGGTTGCATAACATTCGCATGACAATGCCACACACTTCCTACATGGTGCAGTATTGAGCTTTATCAACGATTTACATTCAGTTACGAAGGAGCGCGCCATAAACTACCTGTGAGGTCTTCACTGACGCCGGGGCTAGTCCAAAGCGATCATAATTCTTCCGCAAAGCACCTAAAGCGCAGTTTATGATGCTTCGTCCCGTCCATGCCTATTTATTTATAGTTTAGGCGTCAATCAACTGGTCATTCGCACATCATTTTGTGCCGACTGCAGCTGTACTTTGATAACAAGAGATACGGACTTGACGCAGGATAATAGAACCTAATTAAGCGCTTTAATTACTGTTTCAAGAGCCGACATTTGGAACGCAATTTCTGGCGAAATAACCGCGTTGCTTGTTTTCGTCACACCTATTCCATGTTATTTGGACAGTTCTAGAACAATCACTTTTAATTGTGGTAATTGTTTAGGGAGTGTTGAAGCAAGATTTATAAATAAATAGGTACTTACCTATTTTTAATAAATACCGTCGTAATATACCTACTTTCATTGTATGTTAACTCTCAAACAATATCGACCGTACAAAATGGCTGTACAAGATTCCATCCCTTGTTCTCCCCTTCTCACTTCAAAAGTTACAAGGGGTTCGTCGAGAAGCAAGCGAAGTGATTTTTAATCTTTATTTACATCAGAAAGAGTCGATTAGTCGATTTTTTTCGGCTTTTACGTGAGTTACGAGTATACTTCAATAGAATCGAGGAGACTGTCGATCGTTTTATAGTCTTTACTCTTCAGAATATTTACATGAATTTTCTTTGTGTGAATTATTGGTATTATCTGGTTCTGATAAAATTTATGGAGCATCATAGAGTATTACACCATCTTAAAAAGTGTATACGAATTAAATGGTACTTATTACTTATTGTGAAATTTACATGGTATCTACTAGTAATGCACCTACCAAAACTACTAAATTTTATCTTTATTTATTGATTTTATTATCTTTAGATGTGTTTGTAGATAAGAAGTGCGCTAGATTTTGAAATCAACTTCAATCTTGGCATAATTTGACGATATCTTTTTACTATATTTTTTTATAAATTAAAATATCTGTCTTTCTATTCAACTAACCTTGCGAGCACGGAGTTTTTGCATCGGATTCGGTGTTAGAATAGATGTTGTTGTATTGTTCACTTTTTTGATTTCTATATTGAGTAATGACTTTAGCTGTTAGTCACTACAGTTCTTATGTGCTTATGTTACATGTACAACATATTTATTTTCATTTTCTTACTTCATATTTTACTCTCTCGTCACCTTTATTAATAAACTACAAACCAGCAAAAATAATTGTAGGTTTAGGTTTGCTTTGTTCTGTAATTAGGTACCCATTAATTTTAAAAGGTTTTACTTTTTATATTCAAAATGTCTGTTTTGGTCATTTTATCAGTATAGATCTACATTCTACATCATCAGCTGTTTTATAAATAAAATCGTGCTGCATTTGTTTACGGCTTAATAGCTATACCAACAAGATTGCGTAAATGCAAAATTAATTGCTTAAACGCTAAAATAAAAAAGGCTACGTAGACGAATAGCTAAGCTTCTATGTAGAATATTTTGCACGTATTTAGTGAGCTGAACGTGAATGTTACATGAGTGTGTGAGTGCGTGAGTCGCGACGCACTCGAGTGCGTATCGCAGATTGGAGTGGCTGGTGCTGTCACGTCAGGATGAGTGCGATGTCGATGTCAGCCCCCCGGCACCCGGCCCTTCTGCTTCTATCTGTCTGCTGTCTGATACAGGGTTCACACATACGCGCGTTATAGACATTTTCATCTGATCTGACACAAACCTTTTTTGAAAGACCGCGGCTGTTCTCTCAGACGTTGGTATCTTTATCTACATTTTGTTGTGCTTTTTATGTTATATGTAATTGTAAATATTACTTATTTGATTTTGACAGTTCAGTTCTTCAGTTTTATAATTGAAGATTTAAAAACAGTATTATGGGTGCAACATGATAGGCAGCAAAACAACAATAGGTACCTAATGTACAATTCTGAGCCCACCAGAAGGTGACATCATAAGGTCATTAAGCAAACTGTGTGACATTTCGTCTCTCACGCAGACTCATTTATAATGTTCTTTTGCACACTTCATACAAATTTTCCTACTTACTTAGCAACGTTAAACAGGACAGGAGACGATTCCAAATTCCTTGGTTAATATACCTATTTAAATTCTTAAATCGAAAAACATATTTACTCAAATCTACAAAGTAATTGAAATCAGCAAGAGTGACAGCCCTGAACATGCGCATTTTATATTAACGCCCATAGATACGGGTTTAACGACAGTTTACAGATGATTGAATATTATCTGTGCGAGAAGATGACGGTACTTTACGCTATGTGCAATTTGTGCTGATTTGTTGTCAGTAATAATAGAAGATAATGTGCTTTTAAAATACTGTACAGCGAGTCGAGAAACTAGCAACCCTACTATTATGTCTTGAGAAACTTCCCTATTAACAACCGTGTTTAACTTTGTAATAAATACTTCTACTTCTTGATTTGTTACATAAAGATGTCTACGTTAAATGCGACACGTGCCTAGATTTGCAAATGCTGCGGATATTAATGTCATATATTCATTATTCAACATTTACGAATTACAAGCCAGCTGATTCAGATTGTTCATTTCAAACACACAAAAAGCATAGTCATTGCCCTATTAATTTCAATCACGAAATAATATCTGAGGAGCCTGCAACAGTTTAGATTCGAACAAATTGTTCGCAATTCTATATCGGTGCAATAACGTCAGACAAATTGGTCTAACAAGAGCCCAAGTTATATTAAATCGCAACATCGGAGGAAGTCTATCCAATTCCGACCTCAATAGGAAGCCGAGGACATATTGATGAGTGCAATATCACTCGCAATATCCTCCACGTTGGCAATCTTATTGAAAACTTGGAACAGTTTGTTTTACATTCCTCCACCTACAACGAATCATTTCTCTTTCAAACATTTGTGTATGTTCTATAACATTTTAGCTGAACACGCAATACCACCAATAGATTTGGTTCTATGACAAACAGATTGCCTCAATTAATAATAATCAAGTTGATGAATCATGTCGATCGTTTGATTTTGTTTCTCTTTTGTGTCATTAGTCAAATAGCCGATCTACCACGTGCAGTCTGTGAGGCAACACTGGCAACAGTCGGTGAGAACAATCACAATACTGGTGAGCAATATAATACAGGTACATGGTACTTCACTACTGTTGTTGATGGACGTACAGAAGCGACAGCCCGACAGACCATACATCAAAACGTCAATGACTCGTCTCGCTTGCCTGATCCCCGAACCTCTCCGATAGGTGCCGATGGTTTATCTCGATTGATCTCACTAAGTAGCCATGTTCCCACACGTAAGATTATATGCCTTATCAAATGAAGTTACGATAGACGATGTTTACCTTTACGATATGGACGCATGAGCTTTAATTAAGCGGCTACTTCTACACGACTGGACGTTCACATAGTATAGACATTTATTCATAAAATCTTATGGCTCTGTTGCAATATTCTAGAGATCAAATAGAAGATTAGCTAGTAGATACACAATCAATTCATCTTAAATGTTAAGAGACCGTAATTGCTGTTCTAACTTACCTCTCGTTTCAAATACCGACAAAGAACACCAAAATGTACAAGAAACTTGGTAAACAAGCCAACCTACTTAAAACTTTTTCTAGTAAGTTTGGAGGAGGCTTCATTAGGCCAAGTGAACGGGCAACAAAATGTAATTGGACTTCACCTTTGTGTTAGATAGGGATCGGGAATACAACCGGAGGTACGTAGGCAGGCAGCTTGATTTAGTTGTGTTAAAACAAAAGAAAGTAATTTAACTATGTTAACGGTACGGCCGGTGTGAAGGATTAAATTAAGGTAGCCACCGCCGGCCGTCATGATTTATGACGAGATAAGAATTATGATTCGCTTTTTATTCCATTTTCACTTCCTGTGCCTTTCAACATGAGCCAAGGAAAGAAGAGTACAACACAAAAGCATTATTGTGACAACACAATCTTGAGCCGAAAGAGCCTTTAGTGGTTCTGTGGATACATCATTTTTGTTTGTAGCTTTAGGGGAGCGAAATGGTACAGTAATGAGAGTACTTCACATCGGTCGTTCGGGTAGAAAAAATGCGGAGGGTGCCAAAGACTTTCATCCCGCCGGGAGACGAGTCGTCGCGACGGGGGAGTTGTGCGACACGGCTCCCAATAACTTCAGCACAGCTGTCCAAGTGTTGCAACTTTTTAACGTCCTAATACGGACATACAATATTTAGGTTACCGTGGTGGTACAAAGACAGAAAGAGACAGTAAAAAAAATATACAAGTTATTCTCTTATTCCAAATACGAATTATTTTGTCAAATGCGAGTGCCTATTGCCTATCCATTGAACATGTAAATTAAATAACCTCTCGTCCTTCTGATCTACATAATCATCTAATCTAACACAAAATCTTTGAAGCAAAATGTAAATATTTTGATGTAGAAACTCCTAAACATTGCAAAAACAAACCGACCTTGTCGGAATGCATTACGGAGATGACATTAAATATTGATGAAGATACGACCAAGTTACTATCACTATTCCAGTGCGGGTACAATAATGTATAATGTACAGCCGTCTGGTTTCCTCTCAGGAGAGCCGTGCGACGCGCGACCGTCTGTGGACAGTGGTCGCCAAAGTTAGCAATGCAATGGTACAAGGACCGAGACAAAGTACCGCTTTGTCTCCAGTACAGATTAGTTGCAATCACTTCTCTGATTAGTAGCAGCTTAGAAACCTGTTCATTGGTTTCCAGTAATTTATCTTGCGGTACTGGCCAGGCCGCACTCCTATTTATTTGTTAGGTTGCGCTTTTCCAGTGTAAACCTGAGTCACTCGTAAATGGAATACCTATCTATCACTGAGGTTTGCCTCATCGCTTTTACCGTTCAGTGGGACGACACGTTGTAAACATGCGGACATGAATTTATTTTACTTTAGCCTTTTGTGATGTCAGGTGTAAAATAAATAATAAACAATTTTACGACACCACAGACAGATATATTATTAACCTTGTTAACAAGCTATTCTATAGGTATGAAGTCGTAAATTATCGCCAACTTTCTAAACTTGATCGCGAAATGTATTTCTAGTAACGAATAATAATAATATTTCTCGAACCTGGGTTTAGAAAGTTCACTTAATCGCTAGAGAGGTTAATGTTTAATCACTTACTGTTACTTATTTGACTATCACGGTGAAGTAAAGTGGCTATAAAAGTTATTAAATAGTTACAACTACCGGCGACTACTTTCCAACAACGTCAAACGTTCCGAAGTGTCCTGGGTACTTACTTACTTTGCAGACTTCTTTGTAATTCCACGCTCCACTATTTTAAATCGGTTTAAAACACGGTAGTCTTGAAGATAAACAAAATTAAAGAAGTTCAAAATTATTTCTATAAATAATTTATTATTTGAAGTATTTGAGAAACGCTGTCATTATTTGGTGCCAACCGTCTATTTCATAATCCAAAAGGGTGACTGGCAGTAAAATCCAATTTATGCCATATGTCATATTAATCTAAATTGCGCGTTACTAAACTATGAATGCTCCTTGCATTCATAGTTTAAAATAATTATAGCTGAGCTGCGTACCGTGTGATGTGGAGGGTTGCATATAAAGTCTGTGAGAGATGTCCATAAGTAAAATGTTCGAAGCTAGAGGCCTTTTAGAAGGCAGCAAAATAAACCATTTTGTATCAAAAGAAATATCAAAGGACAATATTTATTAAAAAATCCTTGATCGGGCCACGCAGCAAATGATTGTCGCGAAAACATTTTCAGTTTGTTTGAAGTAGTTCGAGGATTTTAATGAAACAGTTAGCAAATAAAGCAAAAGCCCGCACCCGAACGTACAGTACGGCCGAGTTTAATCACAGCCAGTGCTCTCGAGATGAGGGCACAACTGTGCATCAGACGAAATTGTTTCAAGTCCTCGAGTGTTCCACTACTTCGGTACAGACGCCGCAAATAAACCTTCCCCTATTTATCAAAATCCTCCAATAAAATTTCAACCTTATCGTATTTGAAGTAACGTTGCAATTGTGCTGAAGGATTTTGACAGTTTAGGTTAAATTGATGTGCCTGTAGTCGCGCAGTTCGATCTAAGTCGCGACGTTGACTCGTACATTAATTTATTAAAACAGTCCTGCGCAGCGATCACGATTCACAAACGTGCTGGAACTAAATCAGAGAACGTTACTTGACAATTAATTAACAAAAAAATACTACGACTGTCACGACTGAGGATGCCAGGAAACTGCACAAGCAATTAAGGTGTTCCTTATTTACTTAGTAGCTCTGACGATAATTTGAACGATGAAGAAAGACTTGCCAAAGCATTCATACCAGATACCAGATCGCAATATTCATCTGAAGGAGAAAATTATGAACTATACAATAATACGATTGCTGATTACGTAATAAGTTCTCCGCTACAATCAGACTATGTTTTAAAAGCTATGGTGTCTTTAATAGCAGCTGATGCAGTTAAGTGTAAACGACCTGCTCGTTGCTAATTCGGCCCCAAGCCTATCACTTTCAAGATTAAGATCTCTTTTTGCGGAGGTATCACCGAAGTATCGGTTTTCCAATTAGTGGACTCCTAATTACTCGCTCTAAACGGTAAGAAACCAACTAAAAGGTGAATGTTATGAGTATCGGAAATGTTTTTTTATTCTCCGGTGTGGTGGAATGAAAAGATATTATATTACCATGGAGTGTTTAAAACCTTTCTTTTTACGAAGTCTTCGTGCCAATTTCGTCTTTATAAATTGTGGTATACAATTGAATTTGCAATATTTCGTTTACATAAAGCCACACCTACCCCAAAGCTACCTACTTGTTCGATTTTCCTGCGCCATTTTCGAGCGGAGTATCGATATGTTTGCAATATTTTACCAAAAGCCACGTTAATATTCGGGGCACGTCGGGCCATATAGGCTCCGGGCCACAGCTCCCGAGCATTGTCCGCGTGACTTGCCACCAACGTGTCGTTTGGGTGGCTGCCAAAATATACGTCGCGACACAAGCTACAAGTGTCAGACATAGTCTGGAACCAGCCGACGTTTCTTCCCGACAGATACATAATTGGGACAGAAATGAGGACGCGATTAAAAGTTTAAAATCATTTTCCAGTGAATAAAACAGCTACCGAGTTTCAACAGCTTCGAGCTTTTCTTCGTTGAGAATTTAAGCTTCGTAATCGCCATTGTGAGCGTACCGCGTTCCTTGTATAAAAAGTCGACGAACCCCCAAAGAATTGTTATCCTGCTAAAAGAGAAGAAAAAAATCGTTTCTATTCTTCGGCGTCTGCATATCTATAAAATGCACTGCAAAATTGCATCACTCGGGCCTCCGTCGCCCCTCGCCCTCTTGTCGAGACTTCGGAGGGAGTCTTTTCAATTCGCCCCCTTGGACTCGGTTGCGTTGCTCGCCTTGTTGATGTGGTTATGTTATTCAATCTTCGGATAAATTACATTCTCTCATTTACATATTTTATACTATTTTATACAGTTTGATTTATCGTAAGAGCTTATAAAAATCGAATAAAATGATATTTAAGCGATTCTTAGATGTCATAAAAATAATAATAATCGTTATGTGGACAACATATTAAAATTATATAGACCGTCCTATCATGAGAAAATAATGTAGCATCGGATCTTAGTTCAATAATTTTATTAATAGTAGTATCAATTTATGAAGGAGGCTTTATACATGTGGGTGTTAGCGTTGAGGAGGCGTCACGTTATTACCATAATAATCGATTTGCTGTCCGCCTGGATGTTAGCTCAATCGTCTTTTATACATACATTTTAGCATTCTTTACGAGTCATTTTTCAATTACTTGTAAAATACAGTATTTAGACCGCAGTAGTGTGGACACAAACCCCTGTGAATACCCGAAAACTGTCAAACAGTTTCTCTTAGTTCAAACTAACAAGAGGATCTTGTTATTTGTGTATCGGGTGGCGTGTTATCTATGGAAACACCGGTACACTCGGCCGATGTAACCGAACAATGTTTACCCGTGTCTGGCGTGTCACATATCATGTCAAATGACGCACCGCTAGGTATATCAACACTGGCCCGTTTGTCCTCATCCGAGCACTCAACCTCACCTACAATGTTCTCACGCATACCATTCAAGATTCTTAATTGCTACTCAAATTAGTATTTCATAGAATTCAATTTACTGAGTCAGTAAACTGAACTGTTAGCGCATAATGATTGCTATGCACGGTTATAAATGTGATTTTAAAGAGCCATGATAGTTATATGATCATAGTTTCGGATATGATGCGTGGGATGGTTTATCTCTTGGGATAGGTCGTTGACTGAGCGTCACTGGTAACTGGTGGCTGGGGAGGGAGTTGAATGTAGAATTATGATAAACATCAATGCTTTGGAAAGAGGTTTTCGATAGTCGATTGACGATTTTGGAACTCAATGATTTAGGTTTTTTTTTTCAAATGTCTATATAGACCAGAAATAATGGTGATTGTTAGATATTTATATTTTCTTAGAGTAAGTATAAAATTGCAAAACATTTGGTATATTGCTTCTAAGGTCTAAAAATTATAAAATATAATTCACACACGCTTAGTACAAAAAAGGTTTTTGTGATAGTCTATGGCGTTTATCCATTCGAATTCGGCTTTCAAATATGGCGCCAATAATGTTTTCTAAGTAGGTAAGTATTAATGTTACTAAAATCAGTGCCATGTGTCAGTAGATTGCGATCTACTTCGCTTTTTGCAAACTATTGCTTCGTGATCCACTCAAGTGCCAAACACTTTTTAGTTTCAGACAAAAAATATCAGTCAAAAGTACGAGCGAACATTAACGGCTTTTTATGTCGAAAAAGTCTGTTTCAAATTTTGTATGGTCTTAAAAATGCTGGCAGCCATGATGGGGAACTTTTTGTACAAATACTAACTTCAACGTGCGCCATGTTAGTAGGCCCTATGCAAGAGTCGTCGAAGAATTTTTGCATTCGACGTTAAATTTTACTGCTCGCTAGATTCAAAAGTTTCGCCATCTGATCTAAGAGTTTTTAAAAGGTAAAGTTAAAGTAGGTTCTACCCATTGTTATACACTTAAAAGCATTTGGTTTAATTAAAATTTTATTTGTATGTGAAATATATGTACTTATAATGTTTATATTTATGTACTATAGCTACTCTATAGAAGTATAGATAGGTATAGATTTAACTAAATAATAAAAGGCTACTAGGTCCAAAAGCCTTTTTCTCTCATAATACCAATATAAAGTAGGTATACATATGTATTTATATTGGTTTCACTCAAAACCGATGCAAAAGCCATTATTTTTTTAAATTATTATTAGTGTACCTCCAAAGTACACTAATAATAATTTAAAAAAATAATGGCCATAGTCCTCCAAAGTCCTGTAAGTAGGTAGGTACCTACTTACAGGACTTTAAAAATAATCCAGCAGTCAAAAAAAATATATTTCAACTAAACCATATATTATGTACTAAAAGTAAAAGTAAAAGTATGTAGTAGGTACCTACTACATACTTTTGAAACGTCAAAATATACAATACTCCGTCAGTGAAACTAGGTGCAAGTTACAAAGTGTAGATTCGAATGAAAAGGAACGAAAAGGAAACTCCATCGCTACTCTTTTAAAAATATTTTACAAACTTTTCCAATGCTACAACATTAAACAACATTATTAAATAAGCCTTTCCTTCTAAACTAAATTCTAAAAATAAGATATTATAGTGAAATAAATTTTCCTATAAAATCGTAATACTATGAATTTTTATTTATTGCAGTTTGATTTGTACAATACATTTATTTATATAATAAGTAGCCATATTAGGTAAGTTAAAAAGGAAAAACAAATAATAATCTATAATAAAGGTAACCAGAAAGTAAAGCCATAGTAAATAATTCATAAATATCTATTTGCTAAAAAAAATACCTGAAACGTAATACCTAAATGGACATCTTTTTTTTTAAATATTGCTTAATGTGTAAGTATCATTGTATCTACCTACCTATAACAATTTAGTTCTAAAAACATTTCGATATGTTACATGATGACTGATATTTTTTTTTATGTTAAAACCAATAATTTCATAACTAGTGCATAGAATAACGTGTTATATGGAGTAACCGTTATTTTATTTGAAATGCTGAATAATTAACATTACCGAGTAACGATTACGGGGCGTCGCAACTGGGAGCCGATGATGTCCTTAATTAAAATAAAATAATACGCGTCTAGACGATACTCGTGGCGCCATACACCGCTATAATACCTTGCCCACTAGACGCCGACCAGGGCCACGCTGCTGGTGTTACCAGACTAGGTGTTTTAAGTCATTTAAATACTTGGTAGTTACAAGTTGCAACTATAATTGCTGCAATTTGCAACATTTCAAGGGTCTCTAAACGTCTTAGTCTTCTGCCCACCACGTTGATTGTTTATTTGTCCTGCTACGAGTAGAGGAAGGAACAATTATTACAACACTTATCTGCCTAACTCTAAAACTTTACCAGTACACAAGCACTCCAAATGTTCCTTTTTTAAATAATAAACTAAACCGCGAACGGTTATAAAAACAGCAGTTTTTTAGCAAACATTCGCGCATGCGTGTTAACCCTTCGCGTACTACGGGAGTGCGACCTTCCTAGGTCGGCGCCCCGCCATTCAGTGCCCTGCCGGTCTTCATTGATTTTCGACCCACTATCATATGACGGGGTCTACTAGAGCGGGATGCCCATCCACACGCTTGATTTAGCAATATTTGTGACACGTGTCCTGTGCATATCGCTGTGTAGTAAGCAAATTGTTAACGCCGTGCCATCTACAATTGCGAATCCATTCCGCCCCCGTTCCACATCGAATGTTGGATAACCTCAAACTACGTACGTACTTATTTATTATTATTTAAGACAATATAGGTACCTATTTACTATTAACCAATGGAGTTATTTCACACTTCTGACGAAGTGACCTTTTCGAAGGAAATGTTCATAGAATAACTTGCATGATTCATTCGAATAAATTTACTATGGATTAATTATTGCATTTCGTTAAGGATAACTTTGTTTCGGTTTATTCCAATTCATTGATAATGAATTAAATTGTGAATTGTAAACAATAACAAGCCGAACATGGTATGGTACATGTATTTGTTTGGCTAGTGCTGTGGTAACACTGCGATTGTCTGTTTGTACGTATTTGTGGGCCGATTTAGGATTTTATTCACGTCAGTCCTGTTCAAGATAAACTTATATATATAACAATAGTAGATACTAATACATAATAATTATTAACATTACTTTTTCCTTCCTCTTACTTAAATAAACAAATATACTTACATCTGCCCAATTGGTGTAGGCATTTTATTAAACTGAATTGTAACTGACCTGTTGATTATCCGTACCTATACATACCTACTTACTAATTATAATTAATGTTAATTGAATATTTTTTCCATTTTATTACGTACTCGTAGGTAGGTAATACAATAATATACTTAAATAAAATTTTTGAAGAAGAAATTTCTTAAACGTTACTAGGACGTTTTCTTAACTGTAAAAGCGTTTTAAAAATAAACATTGTGTAGACAGAACTAAGGAAAAAAACAATTTCGAGAATACTCCATTATTATAGTATTCGTATAAATAATAAAAGGTCAAGCCAATGACCTCATCGACCTCGGTACAAGCCGTACACGTTACGTGCTTGAAGTGTGCCTACGATAGGCGCCTGCGCACAATACCGTCCACAATTCCGCGAATCAGCGTCATGATTCACGTAAGTATATCCGGTCTCAGCCTCTGCCATCTAAAGGATCAATGCAATCAGTAATTAAAGAAAGGTGTGGAGAAAGTGGCGATTTCTATCAATGGTTGATTTGACACTGTTATAACTTATACCTAACTCTAACGGTATTGACTAAATAAATCGTAACTAGGTGTTTAGTTAGCGGTAATTTGAACTTGATAGATTTTGATTTGCTTTCAGTTTTGTCAATTACCAGCTACACACGCGCGGTTTCACCCGCTACTCGGCTCCATACAGCGTCGTAGCGTGATGTTTTATAGCCTATAGCACTCAGGAACATTGTAGCTACCAATCAGTGAAAGAATTTTGGAAAAACTTACAAATCTTACCTCATTATAATATTAGTATAGACAACTGTGACGACATTGAAATATGTACTATCAGTGTCATAAGTGCATGGATGATTCTAAATCAAAATCGTTTGTACGGCGTTTCATCGCCTTAATTATATACCATGGACGACATAGATGGCGCTAGTATACTAGTGGTATTGAAAAATATACATTTATAGTTTTTATCAGATACAAAGTTATTAACTTAATAAATTTTTATACAAATTAATGCTACGATATTCCAAACCTTTTTAAAGCAAAGCACGCAATAACCAGGATTCGAACTCGGTAGCATAAAATTAACCGATGCCACTAGCCATTAGGCCATTACGTAACCTTGAAATGTATTGAAATTATCCTACTCTTTATTATATTGAAGTTGTTTAGCAACTATAACCCGATCATAAATCTCAAAACAGTTGAGGGTAATTTAAAATTAACTGTATAAAAATTAAACCTTTTTGTTCAATCATAACATTCTTTACTATCTTTGAGTGAGTTCAGTCACGATTTGTTTAACAAGTTTTTAAGATTTATTTTTATTATGAATTTGCGTTCAAATGTTAATATATGGCTACGAGGGCCCAAATAATAGCATTGCATAATCAAAGCTTAAATTATACTGGAATTTCTAGAGAAACTGGCTTAAACGTAAGTATTCTTATAAATGACCGTTTGTTATTTATTTTACTATCCATGGTTATCGATACATGAAAATAATAAATAATACACGTCCCTTACAGGTAAAGACTGCCACTTTATGGATATCTAAAGCTGTTTCAAGAAGAGGGTTCATTGGAGCACCGTAGTGGATCTGGCAGAAGACGTGATATTGACTCAGACCAGTTTCAACTTATGGGGCAAGGTTATGAGGAAAATTACTGGAGCATTGTCATCTTCAGTGATGTAAACAGTGAAAACTACATAGATGTGCTGAAAGACGTCATGAAGATGTGCTAGTGATAACGTTCGTGCAGGACAATTGTCCTATGTGTAATGTTCCATAATTGTGCAAGTGTTTAGTCAGCAATCAGACATACGGATTATTCCTTGGCCAGCGAGATAGGAGAAATAGGATCGATAAAAATGGCGGCTACACTAGTTCTTAAAAGAAAAGACATTGTTGACTATAGGATTAAGCAATTACAAGACCGGGGTAGCTATAATTTATTTAATGGATAAATGTTCAAACTTAGTGTTAGTAGGATAAATTTATTGACTACTTTATAACCAGCGACTGTTATACAGTAATGATTTTAATGTTTTACTAAATATGAGAAATAAAAATAAAAGCAATATTAATATTTACAGATGCTATTGATTGCAAAATAATAAATTATTTATTTATTAATTACTATGAACAATTCGTCCCATATCTAGTGAATGCTATATCCCGGTCTTAGAAATGTTATTGATTTAAGGTCTAGCTTCAATTTCTTCCTTGTTCTGGAACGAATACTTAAGCTATGAGCCTTTGTCATAACATGATGCACAAAATGAATCACTTTAGTCAATACTTTAATTAAATTTTAGGTTGTTTAAGTAAGTTTTAGGTAAAATAGTTGCAGAAGTAAGGTTGTATATTATATAGAATCGTATTATAACATTGTGTTTAAAACTAACTAATAAATGACTAGCACAACACAATTTTGATTTAAAATACTTATTAATCTTATAAAAAGTGTAATAAATAATGTGTCAGTTAGCTGGAAAGTTATTAGGTCAGGGTATACACTATATAAGAAAGAAATAAATATTATGTTTTAAGAAATAAATGTCTGAAATTATAATGTCACTAAAATAGTTTTATTTGTTATCCTTTATGAGAATTAAACTTAGTATTAGTCTTAATCTGTAAGAAAAATATGTTACTTTTACATTAATAGTTAGCACATATTATAAAAGTTATTTATATATATTTATTAATATAATTTTATTCTAAAATAATATATTTATTTATTTTTGTTATCTTTTATAAATATTAAACGTCAAATATTTTATTTATATATTATTATTATTGATTTTATATAAAAAAACCATTGTTATAAAACCTGAATTTAAAAATGATAACCCGGAATTGAACCGGTGCCCTTCGACTTCATTATACTATCATTCGAGATCGCATTTTTAATGATATCGAAAATGCGGGTTAGTTTATAACTTTTATTATTGTCTATTATTAATTATTGACGCCATCTTTTAATTGGTTTGCTTGACTTGACTTAGATGGCGCTATATTAAGTCTTCGGAAATGTGAAAATTAACATAATTTATGTGTATTTGAATATAAATATATTATTGTTTCTTAGTTATTATTTTAACCATTAAAAATCTTATTGTGTGCCTCTGCAGTGTAAAGTATTCAAGCTTTGCAGGGTTATTTTCATTTAAAAGCAGCGCCATCTAGTTATCAATGGTAGCGTTATGCAAAACCTGTCAGTCAATAGTCGACCTTAAGCTCTCCATGCATTTTTGTCACCCTTAGTACATAAATAATCTTCTATCTAATCATTAGTAAACTGAGCTGACCGTACACCGTAACGCTTGAAAAAAATACCTATTTTTATTACCTACATTCATAACTCTAAAAAGTTTGCATCAGATTGGTTTTTGTCCTTTTTATTTTATTCCTTAGCTGTGAAAAAGTTCGCGTAAAATAAAATGAACACAAATTCACTCGAATAAAGCCAATATGTTGGATTTATAAAGAAACTACATTTCATAAAACTAAATCGGTTACCTAAAGTTAGGTAATAGGCATAACTTTTGTGGAGGAGGTAAATGTGGATTTTCCACAGAAAGTATAATAAATAATATTTAGTTAAAATTAAAATCATTGGTATTACCTAATAACTGATTGCAATTCTATGAAGTATAAATCGAAACACAACTATCTACCTTCACGGAAAACGCAGAGTAAAATTAATTTCAGTTTTGCGATTTTGTAATGCATCCAGTTGCAGATAAGTACTGTTATAGTCTGCACATGAAAATGATGGTTGCTTTAGATTCAGTACCATTGTTTGGTTAATGAGGCGACTGAAGGACAAAAGATGATTGCTTCATCAGAAACCATATTCGTTTCGGCGCTGAATCTATTTTTTTTTTTGTTTTTTTTTTTAATCGGATAATTATCCAATGATTTCTCCCATCGTGGTTACGTCGAAATGTTGTGTCTTACTCTAGTCAAAAAACTATCCCTTTCCTTCTCTTACTATAAGTGGGCCCACTTTACATCGCATCTTTATATTAAGGCCTGATTTTTCAATGGTTAGCTAAAAGTAATCTGGGGAATAAGTATTATGCTGTCGCGTCATAATGTTTGTATAAGACAGTGACAGCAACAATTTTATTCTTTGGATAACATTTATCTGACTATTGAAAAATTAGCCCTAAATAGAATACTGGCCTCTTTTATTCATACATTATGTAAAATTGAGCACGAACTCCTTACTTTGTGGTCGTCGGCGATAGGCAATCGTAATGAATGTGCTATTAATATTAATTTTATAGCGTATCCAGAACCATTTACATTATATTACTGTTAATTAAATGTATCTATTATTAACATGTCTAGCCAGTATCTTTATAGCTTGTTTAATTGCTGATATAACAATGTGAATATATGGATATTAATTTCCCTAATTGTCAAATTGTTATATAATACGGAGAAACAGTAAAAATAGAGAAGGACCTATCTCCAAAATGGTTGTCTGTTCAGCCATTCAAAATTGTTAAACATTGAAACGCAGATCTTTAGTTATTAAGAAGTTCTAAATCATAAATTCGTGTGAAGGGTGTGGGTCCGAAACTTGACCAGTACCAATGTGACTTTTTCACTACACCACAGACATACTGTAGGAACCTAGACTTAGGTATAAATTCTAAAGAGTTTGAAATCGCCTATCCGCCTTGGGCAAGCGTGGTTAGTAATGTTCAAACCTTCTCCAAGTGAGAAGAGGCCTTACTTCAGCACTGGGCACTTATAGGCTGATGATGAGGTGTATGTGTGAAATAATGAATTTAATTGGAATATAGGGTGCATTCTAATACTTAGAATGGAAAACATAATGAGCAGTGTTATTGTAGGATTCGTTACCACAAAGGTCGAATATCCGAATAAAGGTACCGAAATATGGACATTAATTTACTTAATTCTTTTTTTTAACTCTCTTTCTTAACTCTTATTTCTTTCGTAAGATCCTTCACATAAAAAAACGAACATAACAAAAAAAGAATCAGCAAAATTGGTCCAGTCGTTATTGAGTTATGCTCTTACCAACACATTTCGCGATTCATTTTTATATTATAGATTGTAAGTATTTGATACTTTCTCGTTAGATGTTCAAACAATCTATTTAATTTTAGCTTTTAACAAAATAACAACAATAGCAGTATTATTTATAGCCGAGGCAAGCGCAATAGGGTACCTAGAGCAGAAGAAGGAACGGGGGGCTATTAAATTTAGTCGGCGAAAGTCTAACACCCCCTCTCGCCTCACACTGAACAAATTTTTGACTCACAAAAAACAACATTATTTACGTATATACCTAATACTAAGTATAAGTATCTAAATAACGTTATAGTTTGGCGTTGCATGTGTGTACGCACCAATGACGTAGCCGAATGACTCACGCGCACGAACCAGTTCTAATAAATTCAATATAAATATAATTATATTTAACTTGTTTTCAATTGTTATTATTTCGATCATAACGTCGGGACTCATCGCACTGAATACTCGTACTTGTGTCTCTTTTTTAATTATAATATTATTATTATATATTGTATTACGTGTTCGTCACTGGAACTTACAGTTTTGTTTTGTAGTTTGATTGTGATAGTGCTGTGTTTTGTGCAAACATGTGTCGGTGCAGGAGATACATTGAAGTTAGGAAAGTTACTGCCATATGGATGAATCCGGTAAATAATATAATATTAATTATATGTTTGTAAATGCACCTACGACACTGGAGAAAATCCTCATGCGGTGCAAACCCTTTTTACCTTGTTCAACTCGTAATAGATTTGAAATTAATCAGCTGCTGCTATTTCAATTAATAGAGTCGGATGTTTTTGTTAAAATATTCTAATTTAACGACACGCCAAGCTACTATGTAATATAATCTCTTAAACATCATGTACCTTGAAACTTTGAATAAAAAGGCCCTAATTAACAAAACAGCACAAGTTCACCAAGCTTTTGTCAACAACCCTTATCGGTTGCATAAATGATTGCATAGATCGGAAGCGGACATGGCCTGCCTCAACACGCGTCGCGCGTCGCCCACAATCTCTCGTTGCACAATACGATCCGTCATTATCGGCTGATTTAGGACGCGCCCGTTCCGCTGCAGCTGCGGCCTGCGCAAGCGCAACATATGCGCCCAAACACGACGTGGGCGGAGCCCAATACTAATGCGAAAATTATAGGAACTGCTTGCTGCTGTTTCACCAATATATGATTGATTTGTTTCAACATCTAACAATAATGTGCATAACGAAGAATATATCATTGTGTTTCATTATTTAAAATACTTAAGTAAAAATAACGGTTGTTAGCTTAATTAGAGCTTAAGTAAGTAATCTTTGAAAGGGATGATTCAATGTTGGAGTGGTACATGTTCAACGTTAGTCACAATTTACAATTAAAACCCACTTTATAATTATTCTATGAAAAAACAGCGTAAATAATATTAAAATAACTATTTTTTGTAGCAGACAACTGAACTGTCTCCATAATACCATAAATACTTTAAAGCCGGTATAGTACCTATTTGTAAAATATTTTATTTTTTTATTTTACGTATGAACGTAACTTTCTTGTACATTGTCCTAGTGATGTCTTCTCTTTATATAAACGTGAAACTCTATCTTTCCAAGGTAAACAAAAGGTTGGTGAAGTACCTACAATAAATCCTTTTAATCTTAACTGCACAGCAGGATTAGGAAAATGTTTATTCAGAGACTTCATAAAAATAAACTTGGAAGTTATAATTTGTAAGGATTACTCGGAAAATGGGAAAACTTGAGGATATTAAGCTTATTTTTGCTTTTAAACTTGTAATATTTCTTAGCTCGTACCGCAACCGGCGAACGGTTAAAAGTCAAGATGCTGGGATGTCTTTCTTTCTTTTTTTCATGTTAGATCATATTTTTTATCTAAGAGACGAAGACCGAAAGGATGTCGTAGGATTGAATGTTTATTTCCATATTGAATGATTAGACTCCATTAATTATTTTGATCGTGTGCGAAATGATAACTTTTCTACCTTCTGATTTGTGGGATTTTAAATAGCAGTTGATAAATAGTGTTCTGTTTTCTAACGAAAGTTTGTATGTTTGTTGCAGTGTATGGCGCGAGCGTTGTACGACAACATAGCGGAGTCTCCGGACGAGCTGGCCTTCCGTCGTGGCGACTTACTCACCGTACTGGAGCAGAACACCGGAGGCAGCGAGGGCTGGTGGCTGTGCTCGCTTAGAGGAAGACAGGTAACTGCTTTTTTATGGAATACGAGGCAAACGAGCAGACTGATCACCTGATGGAGAGTGATCGACGCCCCTCATGAACACCTTTTAAGAAGGTCGACGCTCGTCTCTTGAAGGTTTGCAGATCGTATCGGTTCGGGAATACCGTCGCCGAAAGATCATTCCAAAATTTTGCTATGCGAGGCAGAAAGTTTCGCGTAAATCGCCTTGTGAATAATAACAAAAGTTGCGATTAAAATATGACTGACACCACCACATTGATATCAATGAAATTCCTGCTAGCCAGCCTGCTAGATGGGTCTGCCAAAAATAATAAGAAGTAAACTTCTCGGATTTGAGTACCCTCAACTCCACGTGATTTATCAACTGTTTCTATTAATCTTATGAGAAAATCTCAAGATGTGTCCTCGACCCTAAAGTTGGATTGTCCAAAACTTAGCCGGCTATCTTCAAAGCGATCACTTGTCTTAGGTCCTAAAGTTTTATGACAAGTGAAATGACCCTTGAAATACCTAACTCGTGACATCTCATTGCTCATCTAAGTCTTTTAGGTAGACATGTATCTTCATATGATACTTGAATGGAGTTTGCCTAGACGAAAGTCTGTTAGTAGATGGATATGAAATATGATTTACGCATTTTTCATAACTTCCATTCATAAAATAAAGACACAATGAATACTACCAGTTGAATATTTATCCTTAATGAACTTTATCTTCTGGTGACGCACCCCAAGTCCCTACTTAGGTACCTAAGACAGCGTCACGGTCAAAGTTGACTACAATAATATTGTTTTCAAAGATTATTCGCGGTAAAGTGACGTCAAATTCAGGGAATATTCAACTTCCTAGTCTAATGTGTGTGAGTCTTCATCTCGTGAGGGTCGTAAACATCACGTAGGCCACCAGTTTATGTCATTTTGTTTACGCATTTTGTTGTCCACGACCAATAAATACCTAAGTTGCAGTAATTGACTGTGTTGTTATTTTCAGGGAATATGTCCCGGCAACAGACTACGGATAGTAGCAGGTGTATTCGACGCGAGTGGTGCAATGCAAAGGCGGCGGGCGCGTGCGCCTGCGCCCGTGGCTCACCAGCCCATGCCCACACAGCAGTCACCTGCTTTTACAAAAGTGAGTTCTACGGATATCTTCAACATATGTATATTTTCTAAAGAAATTCTAAGCTGAATTACCCTGGTATAATTCCAAAATGAACACTTTTTAAAAACGGTTTCTTTTAATGAACAGATCGAAGAGTGCTCTCACTATGACGTTCCTCGAGCACCAATGCCGGTGCAGCGCATCGGTATGTACGACTCCCCGCGGCCGCTAGTGGACTGGTACGACGCGCCGCGCGCCCCCCGGCCAGCCAGCGCGGACTCCGCGTGTAGCGGCACCGGCTCCTTAGCCTCGGCCACCTCCAGCGCTTCAGCGAACTCGGGCAGCTCTGTACATTCCGCTGCTTCCGCCTCCAGCACTTACGACGTTCCTCGGTCACGAGCACTGCCTTTGCCTTGTGATGCTGCACTTGAAGCGCTCGATAGACTACAGGTTAGTCAAAGAAACATTTTGCAAAAGATTTGAAAAGGGACGATCATAAAATCCCTAACCAATCACATCGTAGGTAATCAAACCTTAAAAATTGTTGAAATCTCTGTACTTATTCGTCAAACCAGATGATTAGGTTTTAATAAAGTTATAACCGTTTTGTCATGGTGTAACCAGGAGGAGGCGTCGGCAGCAGTGTCCCGGCTGCTGTCGTACGTGTCGCCGGGCTGGCGGCGGCGGGGCGCGCTGCGGCCGCGCGTCCTCGACGTGCGTGTGGCGGGCGCACGCCTGCGGGCCGCGCTGCACGACCTCGCCGTCTTCGCAGACGCCACGCTCGCCAATGCACATGATGCACAAGATAAAGGTACTTTATAATTCATCATTACAATCTCTTGTCTGTCTATGTTAAGCTTTTCAAACCTATACAACTGCAGTGCTATCCAGTAAATGGTAAATCTCATCTCGAAAGTCACACACCACTTTACTTCTCATCTCGCCTGTACACAAGCGTCAAAATATTCACTTGTTTTAGTTCCTTTCACTTCGTTATTCACATGGTGGCGCCAATGTAGATCTCACTACATTTGAGAATAAGAAACTTTAAATAAGCATGATTTCACCGCGGATTCAGAAGTTACTTCGCCAAATTACTTTTGAGAATAGCCTAGTCATAAATATACACTTTTCACCAACTAACCGCATCACAATATTCCAGGTATCGCAGTAAAGCTACGTCCTTTAGTGAAAGCGTTGAAGGACGCAGAACGCATAACACACGAGGCGACGAGCGCTCTGGACGCAGGGGACTGGGCACCTGAGAGACTGGAGAGGGATAGAGAGCCTACGGACGGGACTGAAGACGCACTGGACCAGCTCGTGTCATGTGCGCGGTCTCTTACCGAGGATGTGAGAAGAGCAGCTTCTTTTATCAATGGCAATGCATCGCTGTTGTTTAGGTAAGACTTGATGAATTATTATGTTGATTATTTCTATTTCCAAAATTTATCGCAGTTCTTCATGATCTAAAAGGACCATGGAATTGTCATTAATTACAATTAATACAAACTTCTACCATTTATTCAACTTGGTTCGAATTAGCACTGAGTGTTACTCAGATTATTGAAGTTTATTTCTCAATAACATGAACAATTTGTTCCAGGCGGTCACCAGCGGTACCTGTGCCGGAACACGAGTGGACAGAGGAGTATGACTACGTTAGACTGGAGTCCCGCTCGGCGGTAGGCCGGCGTAATGCAGAGATCAGGGCTGCGCTGCCGGACAAACTAAGGGCTTCCTTCGACGCGCTTGTCCGAGATGCCGATCACGCGGGCGAGGTGAGCATTCCGTATATTTTGAACATTGCACAAATGTGCCCCTACTTATTTATTTATTAATATAAACACAGAACAAAACAAAAGAATAAAAACCATGAATTTAATAAAGCTGAGTATGCTTTTAACCAAATTGTTAACAATAAATTATTTGCCTTAGGTAAGCGCAGTGGCCGCGGCTACTAGGCTCCCCGCGGACGACCGTCAGTTGGCTGCGTTCTACGCGGCGCAGGCCGCCACGTACGGCGCCCACCTCGCCACCGCCGTGGAGGCCTTCCTCCGCACTATAGAGATGGGCCAGCCGCCCGACGTCTTCCTAGCACACGGCAAGTTCGTCGTGCTCAGTGCGCATCGGATCGTGCACGTCGGCGACACAGTACACAGGTACCTATATAATTCATTTTTCTAATTAATGTGTTTAAGCTTCACTTGCTCAATTTCTATTAGATATAGGTATTTTTTTTATTGTTGACTCATATATTTTGTTCGTCCATAGGAGTGCCCGCCACGCTGGACTGAAGACCCAAGCACTGAGATGTTCGGACGCACTGTCGGATGCGCTGGCAGCGACGGTAGCTAAGACCAAGGCGGCCGCGCAGCAGTTCCCGTGCGCAGGCGCAGTGGGCGACATGGCGGACGCGGCGCGGGCGCTGGCGGCGCGCGCGGCCGAGCTGCGCCGCGTGTTGGTGCGCGCGGCGGACCCCCCCGCGCCGCCCCCGCACTCCCCCGCGCCGCCACACTCCCCCGCCACGCCTGTTCCGCCTTCTGCGCCCCACACGCCGCTCACGCCACTCACGCCGCTAGCCTCGCCGCCCACGCTGCAGATATAAGCCCTCGAAGGTGACCTCAGTATGTGTGGCTCGACGCCGAATAATCTTGCTCGTACCTGCTGCGGGCAAGCGGGAGGACCATTTCGGGCTGGAAGCTATCCGTCAGTCCCGATCCTCGAGCCCCCGGGGAGGTGATGAGACTGAAGACCTCGCGCTGGTCGTGGTTCTGTTCCTACCTCACCTGCGGGGCGTTTCTTTTAGATACGCTAGGCCCGGCGTCCGCTTAGCCAAGAAGCGAGTTCGGGTGGAGTGGACGCCCTCGTGGCACCCCCTATGAGTAGCATTACCAAAGAAGCAGAGACGGGCCTAATGAAGCCTGTCGACCTAGACTGCCGGAATGTTGACGAGAAAAATGCAGTAAATTCTATTTAAATGTTAGTATTTATACGTTTATGATAAATTGAAGGCTGCTACTAGGACTTTTTGTTTGTGAAGCGTTTCGCCAAGGACTAGGAAGGCGAGTTAAAAGTTGCTGGATGCTCATTTTGCCGTAGTGAGTTGAGTTGTCCGTCCAGTTTTATACAATTTTGCAACAGAACCATATTCGTAGAACGAGTTAGTGAAATTGTAAAGTGAGGCATATGATTTTGCCGAAATTAATGGAGACGTTTTAATTCAAACGAGTTACAAGTTAATTACTCTTAAAAACTCCTGAAATGATGATGCACCTGAATGCAAGTGAATAATAATCGTATGTGTCCATACGCTTGCGCTAAGAGAAACGCTGTTGCGATGTCTCATCGCTTCCTTGCTGATTTACGAAGTAACTAATGCGAGCACAGTTGAGCGCCTAAAGTAATTAATGGATGTGCAATTTGTGATCATGTTAACAAAAATATTGAAATAATTAGTTTGGGCCAGATTGTACTTGTAGCATTGTGATGCCATTTGCCTCTCGTGTGACGATAGCCACAATATTGAGGGTCAGAAACGTCGCATACATGAATTTAGCGAGACAATATTCTTTTACTGTATACAACTAAACAATTGTTTGAATGTTCCTTGTAAATGGCTCAAAGTTTAACAAAGTATGTTTGTGTGTAACATTCGTGCGGAGGTCAGGTCTAGAGGGAATAGTTTCGTTAGCCGCCAGACTGACTCAACAGCTCAATTATAATAAATTATGTTAAAGCTCACCTTTATATACTTGTGGCTTCTCATTACTTACCTACTTACCGCAATAGCGTTACTGTATGTACCTACGTACCTACGTTTTGTACTTTATACATATGACACTAGTAGATAGACGTAGGGTTATATCAATGTAAAAAGCATGTTGTATATTAGCGATGTGTAATATATTTTAGACGTTGTAGTTTAGTTAGGTATAGATGAAATTGTACAAATGCATATTAATAATTTTAATATTGAATTATAATTTAATCATCTTGTAAAACGCAATCAAGTAAAATATACAAAATTTTCGTATCTACAACTTGTGTTATTTTATCATCCTTACCTAAGTTATTCTGAGTTTAGCAACATTCTCCTTGAGGCAAGGTAACGGGAGTTAGCGATCACACGGGCTACCATCATCCCGAGTGCTCCAGGGACAAGTAATAGTTTCTTATCTTCAGCTTTCCTTTATAGACTGGTCGGAGTGAACGATGACGAGGTATAGCTTGCCTTCATTGGCCGTCCAGAGTGGAGTCGCGAGCGTAGTGATCCTGTTCAGCGGTTGGAGGACGTTCTTAACTTTAAATAATTTGAAATCATCAGCATAATATTAAAGCGAAATGACATTCGTAATTGCATCACGAAGATCGTTAATTATTAATATGACAAGGATAGGGTCGACTACTGAACCTTGACTTACCTACACCCGAGCGAGCGATGTGGTGTGGGAGTTACTCGTACAAAACTAATCTTAAGTACGAATTGTTATCGGTCCCGCAAATAATATCTATGCATGAAGCGTTAGGAGGACCTATCGTACTGCGCTTTTATTATAGCTTACATTCCATAACCGTGGTGAATGATATGTTCTTATAACAGCTTTTATGTCGCATCACTCCGCAAAACTGCAGACATGAGTTTCCAACAAAGAAAATAGAAACAGACAAAATATGTAGGTAGGTACATAAAGGTATCACAAAATCAATTTTCCATATACCGTTTTGCCTTCGGCTGAAACGCGTTATTACGTCATATGCGTCGATGGGTAGATAGCTTTTTAGGAACGTGGAGAAGTGCCACCTTTAATCATTGAAGAACAAAGATCAGTGGCACTTCTCCATATCATTGTTCTAAGTTTGAAATATGTGTGTGAGCGCCTAAATGTAATATATAATGACACTTAGAGTATTTTATGTTAATGCTGAAGACAGTATTTTGAATACTTTATTTATTTCAACAGTAAAAAGTATAATGTAATGAAAAACAGTATAATAGGTACTGTTTTTAACAGTAGGTATAGTTGGCAACCCTACTTTTGGGTATGAAAAATCTCATGGTAGGGTCGACAGGACGATTTTTCCCTGAGACAAAAAAGGGGTCGACAGGAGGTTCCGAAGATCACTTATAACCTGTTGAATCTGGAAGAAGAATGTACCTACCTACTATAGCTCTGCAGAAATAGTTTTGAGCAAGCTCCTTAGTTGGTCTTAAAAAAATTGTCGATATGTTACGTCCATATTTTATCTTTTATATTGTAAAATACCTGCCTAGAGACAAAAGAGACTCTAGTCGAAAAGTGACCTCAGATGAAATGTGACAAGCAGCTTTAGCAGCGGTAAGACCTCTCTTTGAGGAGTGGCTAGAGACGCCATTGCTTCCTCAAATGATGACAATCTGAATCAGGTACATACGGACAAGGGAACTTCTGTAAGTACCTGTTTTAGATCTGGCGAAAGAAAATGTCCAGATGAGGGCTTTGTGAGGACCACCCACAGTGAACACGGTGGATCATACGTGGGCTTAGCACGGCCGTGTCCTCAGGGAAATAATCTGAGAATGAATGAGAGGAACTGGGAAGCCCTTTCCACTTTCTGTGAAGTAGTGAAGAAAACGGATCGCGTAGAGGTATCTTCACCACCATAACGGCGAGCAAGGGTAGCTCGCCGCCCGACCAGAAACAGGCCCGAGCATTCTGCGCGCGCTTCTTAGAGCCAACAGACTACCACAGGTGGGGTCCAACAAGAGCAATAAGTCTGATTTTTAGCCAGGGAAGTGCAAGTAGGAAGATACGCGAACGGCTTCGGTTTAGAGCAGGAAATGGAACGAGGTCGATTTTAGTCAGTAAGAGTTTGACATTCCACTCGCCTCATCCTGAGCGAGAGAAGTAATTTGATGATGTTTTCCACTTAAAAAGTGGAGGGTGAGGACATGCCATAGTATCTCTCAAGCCACTCCTTAAAGAGGGGTTTTGCTGCTGCTATAACAGCGTGTGGTCGTGGTGGCCCGGAGGTTAAGGAGCCCGCTTCTCATAATGTTACTTTATCCGAGTTACCTATATGTACTTTCTATGATTATTTAGACACCACTGCCACGCGGTGAAGGTAATCATCGTGAGGAAACATCGACTTATAAGTTTGAAATCGCCAACCAGCATTGAGCAAGCGTGGTGATTAATGCTCTAACCTTCTCCATATGAGAAGACAGGCTGATGATGAAAACAGCGTGTACGGCCCTCGGATGACTCACACCTTGGATTCACAGTTGCATCGACATCTCTTCTGTACATATTATACTTCTAGCATCTTATTCGATGAAAATCGTGAGATTTACCTCGATATTTCAATTTCATCTAAATAAAGGAAAAGTCAATTTTTTTACTATTATTGTATGGCATTAGCAAGATTTGCTTATGGTCCCATAACAAATTAAATAAAATCCTAACTAAGATAAAATCCTTCATGAGTCTTATTCATAAGTTGCAATAATAGATCTTCCTTTTTAATAGACAAAAAGACGGCAGACAAGCCGAGGACAAGAGAAATACGAGCACATTATTGTAATTAGATCGTTTACTCGAAATTCAATATTTTCTAATAATTTAACCTCATGGCTTTTGAGTATAATATTTACATTTCTATTATCATTCATTATTTCAGTTCGACATAATATTTTGCATTATTTTTTAATTTTAATATCACTGTTGCCAGTTCTATACTATAATTATTTTCAACTAGTGTGGTATTGGTGTAGGTAGTGTTGTGCCCTTGTTTCTTCGGCTGTGTAGGCGAGAGCAGGATGGGCAGAGGGAAACTTCATTTCTGCTGCAATTGCCTCCAGCCTCGCTGCCCTCAACTTCAAAGCAGTCTCTCTAGCTTTCGACTCACGTTCAGCCGCGTCAGCTTGTATTAAATCCTCTATCCTTTTTCTCTTTAACTGTAATCAAAAACAGATTTTAATTATTCACTTTATTATCTTCACAATAAAGGCGGATTTTGTTAGTTAATGGGTTTACATACCTTAGCAGTTTCTAGTTTGTAGTTTAATAATTCAATTTTTAACCTCACTATTTCCTTGTTTTCAAATTCACTAATGGAATCTGTAAAATAAAGGAACGACAAATGATGAACAGTCGATTTAGTAAGAAGCCCGTCAAGGGAGAGCAGACATATCACCTGTTGACAACTGATTGCTTAAGCCTTAATTTCCATTTACGCTCTTGGGGCTCAAAAAAGGTTTTGTTTCGTTTGGTAGCCCCGAATCATTACTCTTACAGCAAAACATTTCATAACAGCGAAGCGCTAAATAGATGCAAGAGTATAGTGACGCTTTACCCGGGCCATTCTATGTGTAAGCATGTTTCTCCCACATACATAATATATGAGCTGCTGCGTGTGAGCTTGGCCATATTCTCACTAATAATAATAATTTGCCTTATTAAGGGATTTGAATACGAGAAACGCTGGTAGACAATTATACTTGAGTAACACACATATATAAGTGTGTCGGTTCAACTCCCCAAAAGGTCGGCAACGCACTAGTAACTCTTTTGTTGTTGGGTGCTTACCATCAAGTAATCCGAAAGGTCGTTTGCCATCCTATTACATTAAAAAAATGTAGGTACTACATAAGACTACTTACTTGAATTAAATTACTATACAAATAAAGATTACATTAAAAAAATGTAGGTACTACATAAGACTACTTACTTAAACCTATTTCGGTGTTTAGTACAGTGCTTAGCGGATCCAGTGTCGTGTTGACGTCACTGTTGCTGGACTTATTGTCAGCATCCATTTGGTCGTCCAGGTCACTGTCGTTGTCAGCATCCATGCTGCTTCGACATTCGAATAACGGTTCAGATTTTATTTTCTGAAATTTTATTTATCAGTTTAGGCTTTCATGTTTTTTGGTGTATGTGGTGGATTGGTCGCTAGACAGATGGGTTTCGGGATTTGAATATCAAATGACTTCTCCCGCCCAGAGTCGGGCGGGAGGGAGTCTGCACAACGTGCAGACTCCGGGGGAATTCCGCGGGGTTTTTAAAAAGATTATCCGATACTTGACTCTTAGTTAAAAAACCCCTTCTTCTGCTCAGGGCCAAGGCCGCGGTGTTACATTGCGCCTACCCGACAACCCCGGCTAAACATCAGCCCTGTAGGCCCCTGTCTGTCGTGGTCTGTCTATTGGCTCTTTGGGGCGCGCGCTGAACTCTATGCGCGTTACGCTCGGGTCTAGTTCTGGATGGGCTGAGAGCTACCCTTACACTCCGTCCGTAGTACCGCCCTTACGGAGACCGGAGGTCGTCTCGCGGGGATTTGAATCCTAAAGTCGTGCAATTAATGTTACCTAGTTGCCGAAGCCGATTTTTATATCACTTTTATACATATATAGGTACTTTATTCTGTAAAGTTGCAATTAAAACTTAATAGCACAGTTTTAAGTTACAAGTTACGTAATACAAATAAAGTAAAATGCTTACACTACCAGAATCTTCTAGGCTATGACTTTTCTTTGCGAATTCCTTGAAATAGTTTTTGATGTTACTACTTTTTACCATTTTCCTCATGTTTGAAAACTTTGTTCTGAGAACTTTTGGGGAACGTTTTTGTGGACTCAGTTTGTTATATGAATTTGAAATCTGAAACAAAATGATAATTTTTACGCTATTTTAATAGATATACCTAGTAACTGAAGAGGACTGTGTATAAGCGTGGGAGAGCCATGCTTCGGCACGAATGGGTCGGTCGGCTCGACCAGAGTGAGACCACGGCCTCACAGAAAACCGGCGTGAAATAACCACAGCGTTGTGTTTAGCCTTGTGAGTGAGTTTACCGGAAGCCCAATCCTTACCCTCCCCAATCCCTAAATCTCCAAATAAGGCCGGCAACGCCCGTGTTACTCCTCTCCTCTGTTGTTCGTGGGTCCAGTGGCGGCGCTGATAGCTCGGTCTTTTTTTGTCACAAACGTTGCCCCACACTCGGATTTACTATTTTAACTTATTATTAACTATTTACTTTATTTTATAAGTAATGTATTATTTTGTAATCCTTTCTAAATTATATTGTCAGCCAAATAATGTTTGGAGAACGCCTATTTGGTTTTTTTTTAAACTTCTTAAATGGCATTTGTAACATGTTTGAAAACTCCATTATCCATTAATTATAACCATTTGTTGGTGGTCATTTTACAAACACAATTTTGAATGGATAATATTTTAATAAATTTAAAAAAAAAGGCCAAGAACACTAGAGCTAAAAAATCTGATACTAACCCGTTCCCAAGCACGATTTTTCATTTTATTAAAGCTTGCTGTGTTTGTCTTTGAAAATACAATATTTTTTTCTTGCCTCACACATTGGAGTAACAAATTGCATTCATCTGGCGAGAAGTTTATCGACCGGCTTACAAATCTGTAATTGAATTTTATTTTCATAAGTAATGTACCTATTTTAAGAATAACATTAAAAAATAATTGTATAATAATTTTTTTATTACACTTCGCTTCTGAAATTTATTTTTGTACCCTTGTTCCACTGACTTTGGAGCTTAGCTCCAGCTGCTTTCAATAGATACCATATGCAGCAACTATTATCATCATCATCATCAGCTGGAAGACGTCCACTGCTGGACAAAGGCCTCCCCCTTAGCTCTTCAAGTCGAACGACAAGTTGCCATGTGCATCCATTGGCTCCCGGCGACTCTGACGATGTCATTGGTCCACCTAGCGGGAGGTACTATCATCTAGTACTTATAGTATATGCCTAAGTTATACTTTGAAAGCATTTACTTGGCTATTACTATTATTTTATTGTCATTGCTTAAGTGATATACATATTATTTATCTCAGGCAAATTAAATTAAATGATATGCCATAATTACCTTTCATTTGCACCATCTGTAAATAGAAAATAATTTGTGTACAACATAAGTATGTATTGAATATATTTTGATCTTTTATCTCTATAGTAATGTACTTAAACTCATTTTTGCACAAAAATAAAGGTATATTTTTATTTGCGTTATTATTATAATCTTTTCTTTTCTTAAAAAAAAAAATATAATTATTTAATTTTTAAATATAAATATAATTTTTATAACTACACTTTATTTTAGACTTTTGCACCAGTTTGACAAACTTTTATCTAGGGCTGCTTTCATCATACCCAATTTAATTTATATATTAAAAGCTAGTGTACTTAGATATTATAAAATACTAACCGGTTGAAGAATCATTAGAATCCTTGTCTTCATTACCATTCCAGGGTCTATCATTTGATTCTTTATGATTTTCATTTTCTGAAACTATAATAAAATAAAAAGGTGTTTTACAGGGTATAATACAAGTGGAGATAATGAGAGTGACTTAATTATTATTGTTTAAAATAGATTAACATCTAAGAAAAGTATATTTACTTTTCTAATTATTTTTTGAAAAATCATATTATTAGCACTTACCATTTAAATCTTCGCTAGACTCTACAGGGTCTTCCACATTGCCTGTGTTGTTCTCCACCTCGCACATCATAGCCACCATTTGACTAGTTGTCTCATCGAATTCATTGTGGCTCAAATCCATTAAATTTTTTGACATTGCCATTCTTGCCCTTTTCTTCATGTTATCCCATTTTATTTTTAAACAATCTGCCGACCTTACGTGACTTATTCCTTGTCGATTAAATGTTTTAGCTATTTTCATCCAAGCTACCTCTCTTGCACGACAAGCGGCTGATGTTGTTGATTTGTTAAAAATTATGGTCTTATATTTATCGACAATATTAAATAATGCCTTCACTTCTTCTCTGCTAAATGTAGGACTTCTGTGCCGGCTGTAATATCGAATGTTATTTGTTATTTATTGAGAGGGTAGAAATACTCGAAGAATATTCTATATTCTTTTATGATTCAGGTACTCACAGGTACGCGGGTACCGAAGGTTCATCTTGTGCTTCCTCATCCATTTTTAATAGAAGGTACTAAACAAATAAATTAAAAGGTAATAAATAAGACTCCTTTTTAATTTCAGGTGATAATTTGTTGTATTATTTACATCTAGTAAATGTCAAACATAGGTTTATCTCTTTGATAATATTATTATTTTTACTAATTTTTTGACAATTACGAGATGTTTGATATATCGGCTTTTTAGGAAGTGGAAATCTTTCAATGAAATGCACTATGGCAACTGTAGTATGAGCGGTGGCGGCGTGCTACATTTTCAGACGAATAAATTAATGTCATAATTTAGAGGTTATGTCGGAAGAATAACATTGTTTTGAAGAAAATTAAGATTTAAAAGTACGTAAAATAGATTTTTAGTTACGTTATAGTACTTAATCTGTGAACCTTTGATACCTTTATTTGTTTTTGTGGTAGATTAACGTACAATGAATAATTTTATGATTGCCCTTTATGGAACCAAAATGGCGCTATGAAAATTACGAGCAGTAAACACAGCTCACGTTAAAATCTGACACGCTTCTTACGACTGATAATTTTAATTAAAGAGATAGTGATTCTTCTGGTAAAGTGGATGTATTAACCTCGTGTTCATTACTATTAACCTATGCTTAGTGAGATATGAAGGAAGTGATACTTGCCCTTGTAACCTTCGTATGTAGCGTATTTTTAGTTTTTGTCTTTGTGTTATTTTGTAAGTAGCCCAATATGCTTGTGATTTCAATATGTTACTAACGAAATATCGTAAGAATACGATAATGGTGGATTTGATGAGTGTTATCATTAGTGACATTGTTATTGTTCTTTGTTTCAGGCTGGTACATTGTGTGGAAGTGTTGTTTATCGAAGTTCAGATTTGTGCGTGAGCTGCTAGGTGGTATGTCAGATAGCCCACCAGCATCTGAAGTCAGACAGCCAACTAAATCAAGGAAAACTCGAAGGGAATAATTGATTATAATGTAATTATGATTAATTTTTGTGATGTTTATTACATATTCACAAAATTTTATATGCGTAGTTGTATTTATGTGGTGGCGTGTTGTTTTTTTACAGAAACTAAAATGAATATTCGGTGTGCGAGGCCTAGTGACCTGATGAATATGCAGCACTGCAATCTGCTGTGCCTGCCAGAGAACTACCAGATGAAGTACTACTTCTACCATGGCTTGTCATGGCCACAACTCAGTTATGTTGCTGAGGATGAAAAGGGACATATTGTTGGTAAGTCACCACAGATATTTCAATTAAAAGTGTAAAAGTGGTGCCTTTTATGTATTCTGATTTAAATATTGTAGAAGTAAGGAAATTTGGGGCTATCACTACACACATCATTAACCTATAAGTGCCCACTGCCTTTTCTCACACTGAGAAGGTTTGAATATATCTGGGGCTATATTGGGTGCTAAATATTCATTTTCATTAAAGTTTTAGTATGTGTTCTGAAAAGATAACTTGTTTTTTCAGGCTATGTGTTAGCCAAAATGGAAGAAGATGGCGAGGACAACCGCCATGGTCACATTACCTCCCTTGCTGTAAAGAGGTCGCACCGACGTCTGGGACTCGCTCAGAAACTTATGAATCAAGCTTCACTTGCTATGGTGGAATGTTTCAAGGTATATTTGACATATGAATAAATTAATTCAATATTGAATAAACCAATACTGTTTTTATGTTTCATTTGTAAAATGCAAAATAGTTATGTACATTATTCATATTATAATAATCAAAGTCCAATTGTTCTAGTTATGTGCATTAAATTATGACTTTCTTTTATTCCAGGCTAAATATGTATCTCTACACGTCAGGAAAAGCAACAGAGCAGCACTCAACTTGTACACTAACAGTCTTGGATTCAAGATACTTGAGATTGAGCCTAAATATTATGCAGATGGCGAAGATGCTTACTCCATGATGCGTGATCTAAGCGCCTTTGCTGCAGAAAACAAGACAGAGCCTCAGCCGACCGAAAACTTAGAAATTAAATCAGAATCTGCAATTATATCACAGTGCTGATTATTATATATGTAAATAAAGCATTTAACTCTAATTTTATGTGAAGAGTTTTATTTATATTGACTCAGACTACAGTTCTATGTGGTACTACTAATATACAATCCGTGATACAATCACATCACATCTAGGGCCATAGGAATAAGTTGTAGATCACACAGACTATTTTTTTTATGCAGATAGATACATTTTGTTGCAGATTTGGCCATAATCTATCATTCAGCATTATGGCAGTATATTACAGTCCTGGAAATATTAATTTTTAGATTGAAGAGGAATATTTAGACACCTATAACTCACAGATGCTTGAACAAAACATGTTAGTTGACCAGGTTCTGTGTTGTACTGTTATTGAAATTTTATTAAAAAGTAAAACAGTACTAAAGTTTTTTAGCTAGCTTTAATAATTTAAAAAATAGGCATAAAATGGTATCTTTATTACTATAATAATATAAGTACCTAATTTTAGTCCACAGTTATTGTTAAAAATATTAAGCCGAAAAATCATTCATCATCTTCAAAGAGATGATCCAGTTTTAATTCAACTTTAGTGCATGAACTTGCAGCACTATTTGATTTTTCTTTCTTCACTAAATTTACTTTCTTTTCTTTTTTCTTTGTGACTCCTACAACATACTCAGGCATCACAACTTTATTGCTCTTGAATACTGGCTTTTCTTCTTCTGGTTTAGGTGTTTTTTTCATAGAAGATGAAATACAGAATGTTGGTTTTTTGAAAACACCATCATCTGTGTCAGTTTCCATTGATTTTTGTGCTGCTGCCTCTTTTTCTTCCAAGTCACGTATTAGTGCTAGAGCTGTTGCCGTATTTGTGGAATCTGACATTTGTTCTGGAGTGACATCAGCTAAGGAGTAATATTTATACTTTTGTGGGTTTTTGATGTGGTCAGGAATAGTTTTAGCTCTAAGGCACTCACGAATATTTGCTTCAGGCCTTTTGTAAATACTTTCTCTGCCTCTAAATGGTTTCATTTCATGTTTCAACTTTTTGTATGTGTACTTATCAATTGTACCATAGTCTTGGTGAGTAACTTTGTTTGTTTTAGAAAAACTGTATTGGTCTTCAGCTTCTTTCAAAGTGTTGAACAGGCTTTTCTGCCTGTCTTGAAATGACGACATCTTCTTATTTTTAGGACTGTAAAGAAGTAAAATTGAATTCTAAAATTGCACAATATAATAATTTGCTCGTTGAAATTTATAAGTTAGGTAATGAATATGTGGTCGAAAGACTGCACAAAATTGTTAAAATTTAATACTAAACCTACAATTATCTGTGTCAAGTGTTTTCAGTTTAGATGTTTAATCTATTAAAATTATTTCATTACAAATACGTAAATAATCCATGCATTTGTTTCGTTGTTGATAATTATGACATTGACACTTTGAAACTTGCTTGACACTTTGGGCTTTGATAGAAGTTATTTTTTTTCAGAAATTTGAAGCTAAGCCTTTATAGCAAAACTGGTTTGAATTAAAAAAAATAAAAATCAGCTGCCTGTTTACCAAAATGTTACTAGGTACTTTTAAAATAATATTGTTACGATTTTACTGTTCAGTATTAGCTTAACACGGTATTTTTATCAAGCATTATGTTATGATGAAAAAAATGTGAGATATTTTGTTTGCTTGTTCCTTGTAATCTGCTCAATGAGTTCAGTATTGTGTTCAAAGTAATGGTCTTTTTTGAAGTTCCTAAATTATATAAATGTAAGTATATAATTTAAATAAAAGGTAACCTAAAAATTAGCAGGTGTCGCTTTCTGCTTTTAAATATCTCGATAACATAATATAGCTGCTATTATTTGAGTGTAGGTAGGTACGTTTTTTTTTAATTTTGGTTCGGTATCGATTTATAATAGACGATTTAATCGACAAATAGCTCCTCTCTCGCGAGTAAGACTCTGGCTTAAAATCATCCAGCTCCTGCCCCTAATCCAGCCCGAAGCTGCAGTAACTTATTGCGCTTGCCTCGCAAGTCGCAGCCCTGGCTGAACAGTCCTCATCTGAGGTGGTTTGTTGGCGTGTCAGCCACAAACTAGGGACTGATACCCTTGCTCGCGCGACTGCGCGAACGCGCGATCGCGCGACTGTACTGCTGGAATTGATAAATTTAATGCACAAACATGTTCGGATGCACATTTGGAGATGTGGCAGATGTTTAATAATGTACCTACTTATAACATCCACCTACTTAGGTTATTACGTCTGAGTGTTGTCGAACTGACAAAGAACATAAATTATAGAATTACATTAGTATTATGGAGCAACGTTACTCACCAGCGTTCGTTTTCGACAAATACGATAAATGAATCATAACTGTGATCCCGTGGATGATCTGTAAAAATTGAGTAATGTTCTAAAAATAAGTATTATACGGAGCAGTAGAGATTGCATTGTTATTATTTATGGCATGACTAAGAAAAATATCTGTAGCTGCATTTTGGCCTGGAAAGCGTGGTCGTCAAACTGCACTATAGCTTTGATAACTAGGTAGGTACCTATTTACTGGAAAATTAAAAAGAATGTAAGAAGTTTTTGTTATTTATAGACACTAAATACCTAAATAAGTACGTCAATGAGTTTATGTAACTGAATAACGAAAATAAATATGTAAACGAAATTTTAATGTTTTTTTACTAACGAGTTAGTAGGGTACTTACCTACCTATAATAGTATTGTATGCAATATGGGTATGGGTAGTTGTCGTCTAATTTTTTTGCGTCAAAATAGCATTCAATTTTTTTCTTAAATAACCTATCCAATATATACAAAAACTACGTAACTTAGCATCAAATCAATGAATAAAAGTGTGATTGATTATTTTCAGTACCTAATTTGAAATATATAATTCATTGTTGCCTGAGAAAACAAGCTAATTGTCATCATCGCTTTATCGTCTTGTTCGCTCAAGGTGGATTGGCGATTTCAAACTTATAAATAACAATTATTAGTCCAGATTTTCTTTAGTTTAGATTATTTTTTAGTTTAGATTCCCAAATGATGTTTTCGTTCACTGTTTGCCAGTTGAGTGTGGTATAAATAAGTAGGTAGTCTTAGAAAGCACATACTTACCAACTCAGAAAAGAAAAAATCGCACCCATCTAGGTGAAAATCGGGCGCCTTGACTTTCGGACCTCCACGATGTTAATGGTAGAGTCAATAACATTGTACAGTAAGTAAAGCGAACTGAATTATCAAAGTATACCTATTCATACAACAGCTTCATTTCAAAGACTATCAGAGTCCTTGGCCAATTTTAGTAGATGCTCATAAGCTCTGACCGTTAAAATGGATTACAGCTAAAATAACAAAGTTCAGTAATTACAAGATTAGATAAAGTCATGTGTAAATGTTTTATTTGTGCCACTGCAATTTACTTAATATGTTTGGACCGTGTGAGGGATTATTTCTAACGTAGGTAGTACCTACTCACTTATGTCATTTTGAAAACAAACTTAAGTGTGGGAGAGCCGTGCTTCGGCGAGAATGGGTCGGCTCGGCCGGAGTGAAACCACGGCCTCACAGAAAACCGGCGTGAAACAACCACAGTGTTGTGTTTCGCCGTGTGAGTGAGGTTACCGGAGGCCCAATCCTTCCCCTTCCTAATCCCTCCCCAGTTCCTAAATCTCCAAATCCCTAATCCCTAAAAGGTCGGCAACGCACTCGAAACTCCACCGTTACGGGTGTCAATGGGCGGCGCTGATTGCTTACCATCAGGTAATCCGTCTGCTCGTTTGCCGACCTATTACATAAAAAAAAACTTAGGTTATAATAGATTTTAAAAAGTAGTACATATCATGTAGAGTACATATCACAATGTTCATTTTCAACTAAATTTTATTGTATGTTTAACTAAAGTTAAATACATCAATTGGTGTTACCGTGACTAATGTCTACCACTTTGATGGAAAAATACAATTATAATAAATAAGTAGATATTATACCTACTTACTTAAGTACAAGATCTAAAGAAAAGAATAGCCTACAATAACTATTATTATCTAATGTAATGTACAAATAGTACATAAATAGTAGGTACTTTGTATTTATCATTAATTTCATACACCGGAACAACCTTTGGTAAATAAATGGTAACCGGAATTGGTTACCGGTCATATTGTTAACATATTAAAATTGTAATAGACGTCGAGATTAAAACCTCGAAGTAATGTGAACGCCCTACAATGTTATTGTTATAATTTTAAATTGCGCGTGAGTCAGTGACGGCGCTTTATGCGCACGCGCATATTGTGTACGAGCACCTAACACCGGCGGCGGCATAACGTGCGAGTATGAAATAAACGAGCGAATTTATAATTGGTTTCTGTTTGTAAGGTCTACTTGTGCTTATCATTTTTATTGAATAATTACATAGAAAAAAATTTTTTTTTTTTATACAAAAGAGTTTTTTTTTGCTTAAAAATCGTTCTTATACTTTTATTTACCTATGGTCTACAGTCCAGTGGTTGATATGGGCTATTGATGATAATTAATGAATGATTAATGACACTAATTGTAATAATCTGCCCTAAAGGACAGAGCAAATGATCCTAAAGTAAAAAAAAAAACACTTTTTTACGGGGATAGTGTAGTGAACGATCACACCGATCAGCTGATTAAGGAGTTTCAATTGCGTTGCCGGCCTTAGGGGAAAGGGGGAGGACTTGGTGGTTGAGAAAATTAAGGACGAAAGGGGAACGGGGTAAAGTTTGGACCTCACGTCACTCACACGACTAATCTCAACGTACCTAAGTATTTTTTAACACCAGTTTCCTGTGACAGTGGTATCACTCCTTCGTACCGAAGCATAGTGCTCTTCCACACTTGATTGCAGATTGAGATAATTAGAAATTATAAGTCCAGGTTTCCTTGCGATGTTTACCTTCACCGTATGTCAGAGGTGTCTAAATAATCATAGAAAGTACATATAACTCGGAAAAAGTCACATTGGTACTTGCCCGGTAGGTAGTATTCTGCAGGTTAGTATTTTATGTACTGACTGCCATCGATAAGGGATTCTTTTTTAAAGACTTTGCAGAAATTTGCCGTATTTGGGGGTAAGTTCGGTGCTATTATGAGTACCTAATATGAATACCTACTGAGATGTCTTGAAATTAAAAGAGCTTATCTCTTACGTGAGTAACGGTTTGTTTCATAATATCTAGATGATCACAACATACCAAATTAATTAGATTATTAGAATATATATAGGGCGCGTAAGTATTTATATTTGCGGGTATCGGAAACCCAATCTTACCCCTTCCCCAATCTCTAAATCTCTAATTCCGGTTGGCAGCGTACTCGTAGCCCCGTTGTTGCGGGTAATCCGTTATCAGTAAAATTTGTTTCCCGTCTTATCACATAAAAAAATGTAGGGATATGAACTGTGGGACACGTTAGTTTTTCAGTTAGGTACTTATAAGAAGGCGGTGAAAAAGACCCCAAGAAAGTATTCATTTGATGGCAATTAAATTCCGCAAATAAATAACATTAATTAACAGTCATCATCTGCTGTCGCTCAAAAACAATAAGAGTGAGAACATTTTATGTTTTTAAAATTATCCTTATCTAGGCAATTGCTTACATAATGCTGTATGTAAATGAGTTTCTGTAAAAATATAATTAACTATTTTAATTTAGTATAGGTACCTACTAATAATTAAAACACACGTAAAATTTTAATGTAAGTACTAGTTACTACATCTTATATTCGTTAATACGTATTTATTTAATAGATATCGTTGTCTTTATGTAGTAAATTATATTAGGTAAGTAGTCAAATCACAAAATGACTGATTTTCAGGATTGTCTCCAAGAATACCTAAGTATACATAGAAGTTTGGAATGACCTACACTGCGTACTTTATAAAATCAAATATAATGAAATCTTTTTTATTGGCGACCAAAGAGCAGACTGAATACCTGATGGTAAGCAAAAGGCGAAGCCAATGGACATCCAACCCACCGAGAAACGGCAGACGCTCTCCGGAAGAGCGGGTCTGCGGACGGCGAGAAAGGGTAGCTCGCCAATAGACCAGCACTGACTGAGCCCTACAAGGCTGATGTTCAGACAGGGTTGCGAGATTAGCGCAATGTGGCACCGCGGCCTCGGCGTAAGGCTAAGAACTCACGGAGCGATTTTGAACCGTGCCCGCCGCGGTAGCAAAACTGCGGTTTTATTCCCAAACTCACGAGACCGGTTATTTGCGCGGTTACACAGCCGCCGCGGTTGCGATCATCGCCCGCAAACGTGGCGGGCGATGATCGCAAGATTGCAAGACGGGCGGTTAACGATCAGTTAAGGTCCAGACCGCCATGGACACACACCAGAAACGAGCCGTTGCATTATATTTACTTCACAGAAGACCCGCCGGCCCCCGCGGTCGCTCGCCAACCGATCGCAAAGCGCGCGGGTGCCACCCGCCGAGGCTGCGGGTAACCGCGGCCCGCGCGATTCTACTAGTTGCCCGCCGGTACAGCGGGAGCCGCATACAACCGCGTACACCGCGGGCGTAAAACGCGTCGTGAAATGTGCTTTAATTTTTTATATAAATATTTGAATTCTACAGAAGCTGCGGGCCCGCAACCGCAGCGGACGCGGGCGGAAATCGCTCCGTGAGTTCTTAGCCTAAAACAGGAAAAGGAACGGGGGTAGGGGGGAGGGGGTTAGTCAGTAAGCCTAAGAACTCACGGAGCGATTTTGAACCGTGCCCGCCGCGGTAGCGGAACTGCGGTTTTATTTCTAAACTCACGAGACCGGTTATTTGCGCGGTTACACAGCCGCCGCGGTTGCGATCATCGCCCGCAAACGTGGCGGGCGATGATCGCAAGATTGCAAGACGGGCGGTTAACGATCAGTTGAGGTCCAGACCGCCATGGACACACACCAGAAACGAGCCGTTGCGTTATATTTATTTCACAGAAGACCCGCCGGCCCCCGCGGTCGCTCGCCAACCGATCGCAAAGCGCGCGGGTGCCACCCGCCGAGGCTGCGGGTAACCGCGGCCCGCGCGATTCTACTAGTTGCCCAGCGGGAGCCGCATACAACCGCGTACACCGCGGGCGTAAAACGCGTCGTGAAATATGCTTTAATTTTTTATATAAATATTTAAATTCTACAGTAGCTGCGGGCCCGCAACCGCAGCGGACGCGGGCCCGCAGCTTCTGTAGAATTCAAATATTTATATAAAAAATTAAAGCACATTTCACGACGCGTTTTACACCCGCGGTGTACGCGGTTGTATGCGGCTCCCGCTGTACCGGCGGGCAACTAGTAGAATCGCGCGGGCCGCGGTTGCCCGCAGCCGCGGCGGGTGGTACCCGCGCGCTTTGCGATCGGTTGGCGAGCGACCGCGGGGGCTGGCGGGTCTTCTGTGAAGTAAATATAACGCAACGGCTCGTTTCTGGTGTGTGTCCATGGCGGTCTGGACCTCAACTGATCATTAACCGCCCGTCTTGCAATCTTGCGATCATCGCCCGCCACGTTTGCGGGCGATGATCGCAACCGCGGCGGCTGTGTAACCGCGCAAATAAGCGGTCTCGTGAGTTTGGAAATAAAACCGCAGTTCCGCTACCGCGGCGGGCACGGTTCAAAATCGCTCCGTGAGTTCTTAGCCTACGAGTTTGAAACTCTCTTTCACTTGACTCCAGGCGGGAGAAGTCATTTGATTATTTTCCCCTGACAAAAAATAGATTACACGAAACACATTTTTTGTGAAGAAAATTTTTGTGTTTTTCTGTGAAGCAGGATGGTATATCACTCCGGTGGAGCCGATTCATTCGTGCGGAAACATGGTATATAGATACATAAATTTACCTATATTTATACCTTTATATTATAGTAATTACAGTTTTAAAATAAACTGAAAGTATTTGCAATAGATACCTACTTAATATTCATTTTAATTGGGTTTTAATACGATAAAATGTTGAAAAATAACTATACTTTTATTCATCGATCGATCGATACACTAAGTTTTAGATATTTTTTAGCTAATTTTTTTAAAATAAGTAGACGTCATAATTAAATGTTTCATACAATTTTCATAGAAAAGTATCGTTTTTGACATTTGGATAAAAGTATTGAATTTGACTAGTTGCAAACAACCGTATTATAAAGAATTAGGATCAATAGGGAATTAAACAAAATGTTTTATCAGAATCTAATGACGTTTAGGTACATATTAAAGTACGATATACATACATAATATATACATATAAGCAATATAATTAATATCGAATGTTTTTCTGTGTAAATTTCTACCGAGTTGTTTTGAGTGCCTTAATTGTATTATCGAATGGTCGCTGACATTCGAGTCGGGGTTCGATTTTCGGGCTAGACAAGGCACTATTGTTTTTGTTCCCATACTAAACTCAATAAATTACATCCCATCTTAAGATAAATTAGTTAGGATATTGCGTTAGTATGTTGTATCTATGTGACGTCATATTATTGTGCGTAGAAAATAACGACAATAAAGCATTGTTCAATCAATTGTGTGTATTAATATTACAATATTTAATGTGGAATATTTTTTACCTAAATGTAATGTTCTTATGGGAAAGTTAAAACAAACTAAGTACTTATTTTTAGTTGAGGTAACATCTCAATTCCTGATTAGATATTATGTATTAGAATAAAATTGTGACTCCAAAATAAGCTCAACGGTTTTCACACTGAAACTTTATCATTGTCGATATAAAAAATACGTAAAAGATACTTATGAAATAATGGCCCTTGCTCTATGAGCATGGTTAGTTAAAGAAAAGACATAAGTCCGACAAGGGTATACATTTTTTTATTTGTATTTTTTTTATGGTTAGCGATAATGCGGCCTCCCCTAGAGCGCGCCTACCTATCCGTAAGCAACCTATTTACTCTAAAAATATTAGTTTAGTATTGTGAATAAAAACCTTACAGAATTCGGATTTGAGACTCTAATGTATCGTTTTTATATTTAGTTTATTTATAGTAAAAGTTTTATTGAAAGGTATAATTTACTAAAAATTTGATAACTTTTATTGATAAAAAATTACTTCGAAGCCACAGACAGTCCTTCATCTGCTAAGACCTGTAAGTAGCCGTGGTTAGTAAATCAGTATATTTTTCTCATATTTCATCTAAATCTAAAGGGTCCTTACAAACAAGGAAGCCATTCACAAAACGATTAGTTCTTAGAATTGTAGTTATTATTGTTATGTAAAACAAGGTCGTGTTTACTTTGTATGGTTACGGTGTTCGATTATGTAGTACAGTAAGCGAAAAAAGTAGGTTAATACTGCCCAAAATCCGAATAATTTTTATCATCTTTGTAAGTACACATGTACTTAATTAGTATAACCGAAAAACATAATCACTAATGTACTTTGTATTTTGTAGATTTATATTACATAATGTTGAAGGTTAATTTTGGTTCAACAATAATTAATGGATCACACAAAGAGTTGTACAGTGCGGGAATCGAACAACATGGAACGCCGCAGCCGGTTGCCCAGCCATCGCGTCAACCGTGCAGTCAAAATACATTCATAGATTTTATGAGCAAGGGAGAGTTAATTGCAATAATTCAGTTTTCTTGGTAATGTTTGAGCCCGGAGCCCCAAAAATTCAATAAAACTTCCTGAACCAAAGAACCCCTCGATCGGCTAAAATCAGTGTTTTAGAATAGAATAGACATACAGAAATGACGCTTACTTCAGCTACAGCTACACTAGTTATAATATTTATTCATTTATTTATTTTTTTATGTTATAGGAGTTCAGACAAACAAACGGATTACCTGATGGTAAGCAATCAACGCCGCCCATGGACACCCACATGGCAACAACAGAGGAGCTACGAGTGCGTTGCCGACGTTTTGGGGATTCGGGATTTGGCAGATTTAGGGATTGGGGACAGAGATTTGGCCTCCGGTAACCTCACTCACACGGTGAAACACAACGCTGTGGTTGTTTCACGCCAGTTTTCTGTGAGGTGGTATCACTCCGGTCAAGCCGACCCATTCGTGCCGAAGCATGGCTCTCCCACACTTACTATACAAATTCATGTACAAAGCAACATTTAGGTTTTTCATAAGATATGAATCATTGTCTAAAATACAAAATAATTTTATTAATAATATTTTGCAGTTTTAAATATTTTATTGTAATTAGTTACCTATAACCAACATTAACAACGTAATTAGCAACATTGAAAAAAATTTGTTACGAACTGTATTTTAGCTGCTGACCGTAGACAATGCTATGTATGTGAAGACTCTACTTATACCTACTTTTTGAGTTTGCTTAGTTTTGAAATTTAAATTGAAAATTTGGAATATAATCACTTAGTTTCAATGTCAACTTCTTCAGAACTTCATTATTTTTAAATTCCCAAAACATAAAATATTGTCTAAGTATATTTTGTAGCCTGCATAAAAGATAGAAAACACCTATAAAAAAGAGGTAGGTACTCATATTGTCCTCATAACAACATATTTACGAGATGTAGGTACCTACTCGTAGCCCAAGGCCTCGCGGGAGATCGATCTCGACGAAGTTCTGCAAAAAGTTTTAATACGTATAGCGATACCTGACATTGCACATCATACTATGTTTAGCTAGAGCTAGTTACTCTACTTATGTGTGTTATCGTTACCTAATACTATGGATAATAATATAAGATTAATTCGCTAAAAAATTAATATTTCAACTACAATTTGTGGCCTACACAATCGTGCGGTGCACTACTGTGCTCCGTCAGGTAAAAAGTTCTAGTTGTCATATTGTCATGACGTCTCGATACTTAAGCTCACGTAGAGCTTATGGTCGTTTAGTCAATAATTGCTGGTTACTATGTAAGTTGAGTGGCTACTGTTTGTTGTGATGTGCGTGGCGCATGCGCGCTGGCGAGGCGGGCGGCTGCCCAACGCCTGTAGTCGCCAGTACTCGCCAGCCGGCGACCACACTTATCATCGGAGGTTCGGCGTGAGCGCGCCTCTTGTACCGCGCGAAAATCTACAGCTAATATTAGCATGCGACTGCGTGAGTCCGCCGCTACGGAGTCGCTCAGTCCGCTTGAATCGCTCCGCTGAACGCTGTACACTCGCGCGGAGTACGGGCGAGGTCGCGCAGGGCGGGCGGCGCGCGCCGGTGCGCCCCGGGCACCCTGTCTCACAATACACTACCCACCACACGCACAAAAGGACGTGTTCCCAAGTGACACGCGATTAATACAACAAATCATTAAGCATTTCATCAAATTCAGTATTATTTAGTATTCTGTGAAGTGAATATCGTACGTACGTGTCTTGACGATCCAGATTTCCATCGGGACATATGATTCATCAGTGAAATGTGATCAGTTGGCCTCTGTTTGACAGATCACCGCACATCACAACAGGTAATAAAAAAGTTTTGTTATGTTTTAAGGTAGTGATGTGGACTTTTTTGTGGTGTAGCATCTGAAAATGTTACAGGAGACGACTGGATAAGTTATGAAAATTTATCAGTATATTCTGAAGCTAGGCTATGTGCCATGTGCTAAAAACCTGGAGTTAAAAGTGCGATGACTGTTCTAAAGGTTAATTTGTGTACACCCACTATAATTTCATAGATGAAATTGTTTATCTTGTGTTGTGCTTCTTAATATCAATAATAACTAAATTTGGGACCCAAATTACTTACTTGTGGCAACCATGCATTGTTGACAAATTTTATACCTGGGTACGTAAATTTACTTAGGTTTTATTTAGTTAGTTAGTATTTAGTTTATGCATTTTATGATCAACCTACGGTAACAGTCATCTATCCTCCCTGATCTCTAATTGCTTGAAATCCTGCTAATGATATAGATGCGAAAGTTTTTAAGAATTGATGGATGTTTGTTGCCCGTTGACGTTAAAATTAATGATTGGATTTTAATGAAAATTGGCGCAGTGCTAGATTATAGTTTGGAAGATCACATAGCATTTTCACCCTTGTAATTCGGACCTGCTGATAAGACCTAGTATGTTTTATTTTATTTAAAGTTATTGCTTCATTTCACATTATCAGTTTTTTGCGAGATTAATATTTATTAATACATAAATCTTATAAATATTGTTAACACACATATAGTACGAAAGTCTAATTTACGGTTTAGTAAAATTCTAAAGAATACTTACACCCGGTTTCTGAAAGGCTTGTCAACGCTAAAATTAACTAATCTCCTGTTAAATCTCTTGTCAAGTCATCTGATTGGTTGTTGATAATTCAGTCAACCAATCAGATAACTTGACAAGAGAATAAATTGATTTTAACATTGATCGGCGTTTCGGAAACCGGCGGTTAGCCTTTTTTGAAAATTAACTCTTTGTTTTTATACTTAGACATTTTGAGTTCTTCATGGACTAAAATACTCTTATTATGAAGAAGTTTAAAATAAATACTTAACATAACTGCATTAGATATACGAATTACAGCTGGCATACTTGAAATGAAATTTATAAATAAGTCACTTTTTTACTACACATGAATACAATTTTACGCATTGCGAAATGACGATACAGGCTATAAATAGTCAATTCATAAGAAAATTAAGATTATTCATAATTTTTATATGAGAACCGTTGGCAGATCTCCAAAACGTAACGTTTGAATCACTGGGAATATCAACATGCATTGTAAACTTCCAAGAATGTTTAGTACATGAACGTGTAATACACAGTTTACGTTCATACGATCGACATCTTTATGACGTTTGGCGCTCTGATTGGCCTAGTCCAAACTAACCAACCAATCAGGACGCAAAACGCGGTGACGTTTCAATAGCGTTAACGTGAAGCAAACTTTTACTAGGTGCTCTTAATATGCACTCACTGGAGATGTGAGAGATCGATATTTCCACAAAGACTTGGATATGGGATATCAAGTCGGTATACCTATGTAGGAAAATTGTACATCATACAGCTCGAATGTCATACATTTTGCAGTAAAATTGATTTTGTATATTATATTACATAATTATGACATTAAAAAAAAACAAATGAATAAAAACGACCAACTAATCAACTAATTAGGTGTTCATCTAAATACATGTACCTAATCATAACAATAAAATATTATTTTGTTTGTTTTCAAAATTAGATTGTTTCAATCTGTTTTTTTTTTGGCTAATGTCACAGAGGTCCAATTTGCTAATGAGTATTTATTAAGGAGTTTGTAATCTAAAATCTAAAGAAGTCGGTTTAAATAGTTTTTAACACTCGGTGAGCGCAGTACGTTATACAGTATATCACTAGAGATCAGAAGACCAAAGAAGCAGTCAGCCTAATTCACAATAGGTGCGTATTCTCTTTTGAAGTCAAACGACGAAGTGACGGTATTCAACCAATCGTAAGGGTTTACTTCGAGTCAGTGCCGACGACCCTTTCAGGCGCGCCTATGTCTACTTGTCTAGCTAATTGAACTAGCGGATCGCCCCAGACGGTCCTAGGGAATACGAGCATTCAGTTCTTTGTAGACGTTTTGCAATTATTCATGCCTGCTTTCTTTTTTAAGTCTTTTTTTTATTTGAAAATGAGACGGTATTCCGTTGTGATAAGGTTTTTGTTTTGAGAGGGGAAAATCATTAAATGTTTGTTCTCGCATAGGGTAAGGTGAGAGTGTCTGACTCTTACTGAGTAAAAACCACCCCGTTCGTTCTCCTGCACCAGCCCGATGTTGGTACCTTCGTCGCGTTTGCCGTCTTTCGTCAACCCCTGTTGTCCTGTTTGGGACAGTTTTTGTTAACCTTATTTTTATTGCTGGATAGGGTTTGATAGGCCCCTTTGTGTGTTTGCATCACGTAAAATGAGATATATTTATATGATGTAGAAATTAATTGATGCAGAAATTAATTCTGCCAGGCCATACATCATATAAATAACAGCCAGATGAATACAAGATGCATTTTAACTTTTGCTATGATACTTACTTATAGGTATGTATATTAAACGCTTGTTTCGCCATCTTCTCTTATTAACGACACGATAAAGTTCTTCTTCTTCTTCTTTTTGTTTATGGCTCGTTTGTAAGTATTCGAAGATTTTGCCAACGTCGAGGTAGGAAATGATACTGTTATCGGTGTAAAAAAATCGAAAATAATGTAACTAATGATCGGTAATCAGTGATGTTTGTAGTGCTGGAAAAGGACAAAACAATTTGTTAGTATTAACGACACAAGGGTTAAAACATAAAACGAAGGGGAGTGGAAAGTAGATGTTTAGGTTAAAACCACGATAAGGTTACTTAATTATTTGAATCACATATAGTGCAAACGGAATACGTTCCATATTCAAATTCATTTCTGGTGGCTGAACAGACAGTGTGAAACGAGGCCTAGGGCCTAAAACTTTCTGTAACGGAACAAAAAAGTTAAATATTTATAATGTAGTTCATCTAAACACAACATAGATTTTTGAGTTAGTTGTTTGTGTTACATATAAAATAATTGCAAAGGAAAATAATAACAAAATAGCAGGGAAAAATACAACCACAATAAAATAATATTTAATTCTAACAAGTCGGTGTATCTGAATGTACATGCTTATATAGAATAACTGACCTCAGAATGTAGGTACTAAACTTATGTAGCCTACGACACATACTGTATTTCTAAATATCTATGCTAGCGACTATAGCGACGTCATTGTATTTTTGCGACGATAAAAGCTTACTTATTTCTTAAAAAAATTGCTATAAAATATTGAAAATTTAGTGTAGGCCTATATAGATCGACGAATAAAAGTAGTTATAGGCAGGTGGTTACATTTCAATATTTTTATTGTATTGAAACGTCGATTTAATTTATTATTGACTATCAAACTGCAACTATTTGATTACAAAACTATGAACAATTTGAAAATGGAAATATATTTAAAGTTTATTGTGTTGTTAAGCGAAGCCGCGGACAACAGTTGGCAGTCTATACAACCTTGTTATGTTTCGCACTATTAACGTAATTAGTGCTAGGCTTGTAAACTGAATTACTGATTAAATAACACAATTATACTATGACTAAGCTTATTGTTATTGGGTGAATTATATTATGACATTGTTCTGTACGTGGGTCGCTTTAAAGTATCTATAAGTTTATTTAAAATGAGATTTAAAGTTTTTTGCTAAGTAGAACATACAAAACAGAATTAGGTATTGACTCATTCTGAATTCAAAATTCTTCGTGTAAATTTTATATAAGATAATATTTAGTTATTTATGTAACACAAAATAGGCTCTTACAAGAAGGACAGACTAAGCGTTCTTAATTATTGGCAACTTTTTTTAGAACGTTGTTCCATATTACGATTTTTTGCTATGTTTCGTAGGTGCTTTAAAACATATAAAAAAAACATGCACAATCAGACCTGATCTACAACAACAATTTGTGGACCACTCAAAGATTTGTTCTGAACCGAACTCGCATCACGTTGCTTAGCATCCAGTTTCTTAGATACTACACCAACCATACAGTATTTAACTTTGTCATATATCTAATAAGTATATAACTTATAAGTCCTATATCACTTAAATCCTATAATATGCGAAAGTTTACAACAATGACTGTTTGTTACTCTTCCACTCACTGATATGCTAAAATGGCATAGAACAGGACACTTAGTGGCTACCTATACCTTATTGATTATATTTTCTGGAATAGTCTGGAATAACATGTACATACTCGGGTAGGCTACCTTTTTACCCTAGTAATGCGAGAGAAGCCGTTTAGGAAGAAGATGGCATTGGAATTAAAGATATAATGTGAAGCAGTCACTACTTAATTATAAAATAATCTACTGATTAACAATTTGAAGATAAAAACAGAATTGATTTACAGTTTTAGAATGAGGAAACAATCCGATCTAATTGTTATCCGCATAAGTAAAAACAATAAAAAAAACTACGCGAAATAAATGTTCAGTAATTAAAAATTAGGATAAATAAAGCTTAACACGTAGTTAGTAACAATAACAATACATTTAGAACGTTATTCTCAATGACATACGGTTGCAATTTATATTTTATTAAAGTTTACTACAGGGACATTTATCAAATTTTCAGTTTGTATTGAAATGCAACGAGGAAATTTAATTAAAAACGAACGTGTATACTTCTTTATGAAGGTTTATCACGGATTTCTTTTATTAGAAATGCGTTTTTAAAGTGTTCTACAATACTACCTATTAAATATGCTTTATATTTCTGAACACTATTCAGGTTATGTAATAATATCTGCATTTCAAATATTATGAACTATCGACCAGCCCCACGGGAGCAATGCTGATACTTAATTTCGTCACTATTTAATGGTAACATCCATTACTTAATACGAGTAAGCCAGCCTCTTCAATCATTCTATATATTTAAAAAACCAAATCAAAATCCGTTGTGTAGTTTTAAAGATTTAAGCGTACTGTGACATAGGGATATAGGGTCGGAGACTGCGACTTTGTTTTATACTATGTAGTGATCATTTTATTATGAATGAGCTACCAACCGAAACTCTTTATTTATTTATATATATACTTTATTGCACACATACTCTAATAAGCAATACATAGGCTACTACTATAAAGAAAGTTTCTCTAACTAAATCTAGTAATTACAATGGGCGATCTTATCACACAAGGCGATTTCTTCCAGACAACCTTTTTTTGGGTTTTATTGTTTTTTTTTGAACTTTATCGGAACGTCGGGCACACTTTATTAAGGGTTGTTGTTTAGTCATTCTCAGTGTGGTGAGTGCTTCAGTTTCCTGAGATTCCATAATAATACTCAGGTTTGCCTTTGATAAGTCGATGACCGCCATACTTTTGATAGTATTTTTTCTAAGCTACGGTCTAAGTAGATTCCTTTACTTCAGTGAGTAATGCTACCGGATCTTAATATCGCAAGTTCAAAAGGTCATAACGTTCTATAGAATTTTTTCGAACTGCCAATTAGGGAATTCCGAATTATTCGTTCAGGAATGAACCCATATCGACACCTCAATCTAACAATGAATGGAATGAATATTTCTTAATACTCACGTTTTACATTAATTATATTATTTTCCGTGATGTAAATAAAGCGGGTTTATTAACACACTTTATGCAAGTTACTTAATTCAGAGTACATACCGATGACTGTACTAAGCTACGTAGGAGCAACGTCAAAATCAAATGTTCATTCGATTTTCAACTACACTGCAATGGCATACAGTTGAAAATAAATTGAAGAAATGTAACAGATGGGATTAGGTGGACTTGTCCGCGTTTATATGTACTTACCTACGTAGGTAAGGTTAAAGTTCTTTAGCTTAAAGATGACGTAGTGTGGACGAATTTATGGTTATTTGCCATGGAAAACTTGAATCAACTTTTATGTGAATTCTATCCAGAAAAGTTTCCTTTCAAACAAATGTAATGATTAATATATGGGGTTTATATACCCGACGCCCTGAAAGCTTTTCTCATTGTCTTGTCGAATGTGTTACTGTGACGGTCTGCAGGGACTGTATCTACTGAAAATATTGTGTAAGTGTCTTTATTTTACTTTAAGTCTGAAGCCAGAGGGTTAAATACTCTAAGTAAAGGCTCTATAGGGTTTAATTCAAGTTGTCCAAGTCTCATATAAGACGGGGCTTTTAAAATGTTCGGACGGTAGTTCTAAAGGTGAAAGTGAATAGTTTTTTATGTTTTAAAGGGCATTATTAACAAATTAAACTTGGTTTAGCAAATAAAATACTATCTTAAAAGTTTAAGATATACTTTTTTATTACGGGGGAAGACCTTCAGAAATCCTTTATTTTCTTAAATTCTTACTCCACTAAAATCAGCGGTTTTAACACGGTGGCCATCATCAGAATATGTAAGGGGCATAGGCACACTTTAGAATTAAGATAGATAACTAATCCGGAGTTAGATGCAGACAGACAGCTTCTCTTGCATGAGGCGCGATTCCCATACCTGGGAAGTAGGTATGGAAATCGCCTACCTACCTAGGACTTTAGAAGTACTGGTATACATATTTAGACGCCACTGAAAAAGACCACCGATAAAGGAAAATATCGTGAGAAATTCTGGACTTATTCTAATTATAAATTTGAAATCGCCAATCCGCTCAAATTTTCACTGTAAGAAGAGGCCACTTATAGACACCATTGATTTATGCAATTTTAATTTAGGTTTTTAATAACAAATCTTTTTTTCAATACCAAATCTTTCAGGTTTTGGGTTTATATTTTTGAAATAAAATCGTTCAGATCAAAAAACGTACGATTAAAAAAAACGTTATTTAAAGGAGTTGAAATGTGTTGAAACTTATTATATCGGTTAGATAATCAGCGCAAATAATTATAAAGTTCCAAAATCTTGAAGTACTTCTACCTAAAGATCTCAGGATCAAATATTATTTTCACAAATCGATATTAAAAGAACACTCAGAGATATTTTCGCTATCTCTCTAAAAAGAGATACAGTTATTCTCATTAACTTATATAAATATTCGATTTCGTAATCATTCCGTAAATTTTCCTTATCTAAATTGAACTTGCGTATTACCTACCTTTTTCTTCAGAAGAAAGTGGAAATTACCTTACCGAATTGCAAATCTTATAAATTAGCTCGACGGCTCGTCAAATTACCTCAAAATGTTGAGCACATAAATATTTATTCGGAAGCTTTTACGTGCTAAATAATAGCACGTAACATGATTAGGCATTTGATATTGAAACAAAATTATTGATATTTAGCACTGTATTGTACAAGCCCTGTCTATGATTCACTTCGTTATAACAAACTGTGAATTAATTCCATTCACATTTTTGTATCATACGAGAATTTTGACCTTCCAATTTTATTACCATTTTTACGTCCATGTCGATCTAGTAAAATCAAAAAGTAGCTATAAATTGGAATTACGATTGCCATGATAGGAATATAAATTAATACGTTTACGTTACTGTATGTAGTCTACAAACAAAGAAAATGACCAACAAATATTATGACACATCGGGTTCGAAATTTGAGATTTTATTATTAAGTATTTGATGTAGTTTATGGTCGATCGTTCGTTTCTGTGGCTGTACCATCTCTATATGGCCAGTACTAATATAAATTTAATTTATGGTCATTTTTAAATATTGGAAGTACGCCGAGTAAATATTATAAAATAAAAATCCGGTATGCGTATCATTAATTTGTTACCTTGTTTAATGAAAAACAATTTAAACAAATAAGTTATGTTATATGCAGTAAATTGGTTTAAAAATAAATTTAGGTATGTATGAAGGTATTCATTTACCTAACCATAACCCTATTTTGAAACGATGATATTTTTCCTTCTATTAAATACAGTATGGAAATGTTGCTGTAATTGTGTGTATATTAGATATTCATTACATTTTTGTTTATAAGGTTATTAACATGGAACAAACAAGTACAATGTTCGCGGGAACATAAAAGTAAAATTTTATTTTAACGAAACTTTGAATTACACATATATGGAAACTTTAAGAACTTGTTAAATAAATACCGACCTAAATAAAATAAAGTACATTATACACTGTTGCCAAATTCCCCATTCCGCCATGAAGCTGGATTTTCAGTGGAGACCATGTACGTTGTACACTTGACCCAGTTGTGTGAAAGTAGGGCGGTGCCAGGTCGGGTCGCCCGGCCATACCGCTCCCGTGGGTTGCCATAAATAATTTGCCGTTATACTTCAAAAGTATCAATATCAATAAACGCTACTAGATTAGATAAGTAAACGGGAAAATTAAATGATAGAGAAAATAATTATTATTACAATTTTCTGGTGTAGGTAGGCACTGAAAAAGGGCCGTTAAGATATTTTTGTATCAAAGAAAATCTATTTCGCGGGTAAGTAAACACAAACACCCTTCTGGTGAATGCTTTCACTTTCATCAAACTCTCTTTTGTGCCCAAACCGTGAATTCTTCAAGTATTTTTTTACGACTTCTTTAATTTGAAACTCGTGGTACATTCGTTTGTTGACAGTTAACAAATTAAAATTGCGCCCTGACCTTAAAGGTTTCAGTTTTGTTAAGAAAAAAAAAACGGAAGCATAAACAAACTTCCGCTAAAACAAATTGTTTATGGTGTGTGAATTATTTAGTGTTTATTTATTGCTCCAAATAAGTAAAGGTGTTGAAACCTTGTTAACTAACGGTCACTCGCAGTAGTTAGCTAACTATTATGTATTTACCTTGTAATATGGCTTTCCGTTAGTTGTAGGGCCTTTGTGGTGAAGAAAATGAATCGGTTGATAACATTTAAATGGCCGCCGTGCCGCAGTGGTTGGAAACGGAAGTGGCTTTATATTATGTTATAGACATAGGAAGCTAATTGTATCAATACTTACAAGTTGTTTACGTAACTTTGGTCTCAGAGAAACTACATAAATAATAAATTGAATTGCACTTTAAAAAATTGCCCGCGTTCTTTTTGATGTTCGAAAACGGCGACTCGAAACAAATAAATAAAATTTTGCATACTGTCTGTAGTATGTCTGTTTTCGATTCAATTCTGTTTTGTAAACAGGAAAACTAAAACGCCTTGGTCGGAACAGTGAGTACTCGAAAGACAATTACCGATATGAATAGAATCATATTAGACAGACATTCTTTGTGCTTTATGTATTTTTCCTATTTCGACTTCAGTGAGGCTTTACAAAAGACCACTTAACACGTTGGCAGGTCTCATCTATAATTTCAATGTCAAACCAACGAAAGATATGTTATTACGAAACTTAAAGACGTATGTACAAATAGTATGGATGGCTCTGAAAATAAATTATGTTTGTACTGCTTTGTGCAGTTAGCGTGTAAATATTTAACGAACTGAAGCCAGTAAATGACCTTTTTCTGTGTATTTACACTGATATGGTAGTGGCCAGGAAGATCTAATATATAAATCTAATATTTGGCTACTTCGATTGAATGCATTTTGTACCGTTCGTTTCATTCTTTTTTTAAACAAAAGTTGGCATATTCTATGTGTTGTGGGCATGCTTGTGTGGAATTTTAATAAAATAAGACTTTGAAATATAATATATGCAATTATGGAAACCAGATAATTGAAATAAATGTAGGCTATGGCATGATAAATATACCTAATGACAATACTCGTTTATAGCCTCACACTAGCCTTGCCCGCGGCTTAACTCACGTCAATTTATCTGCCCAAGAAGTGGCCATTTACTTCATGCATGTTGCCTATTTATCTAGTTTCGAAGTATTGAAAAAAATAATCTAAAAGCTGTCTTGCAAAACCTAGTTCTGAGTCGACAGCATATTAAATTGAATTCGTAACTCCAGGCTAGGTTTCAGCTCGGGTACATGGCAATGCAATTGCATATTTTATCCTTCGTAAAGCTGTATTCAGTACACGCTCCCGCTGTAACACGAAGAGATTACTCTCCGGACGGAATTGGAATCTTATTACTTTTGCATGTTCGGATTTATGCATGGACATACTGCAGGCACCAGCTTAATAATAATTAGTCAAAAGCTGTTAGTTTGAATAATTGACTTGATTATCTAAACCGCTAGTTCAAGGGTAAAGACATGGGTCTGCGGACGGCGAGCAAGGGTAGCTCGACCAGAACTAGACCCGAGCGTACGGCGCGTTGCGTTCCGCGCACTCATACCGTCAATAGACCACCACAGCGGGGCCCTATAGGGCTGGTGTTCAGCCGGGGTTGCGGGGTAAGCACAAGGCACCCCGGAGAAGGAACGGGTGGGTTTTTGAATCAGTAAGAGTCTGTCATTTGATGATTTTCCCTTCCCTTCACTTTGCCATCAGAACGGTAGGTAAGGCTATATTAGAACTGCGGTCCGCACATAAATCGAATCACCTAAGTCATTCCGTGTCCTGCATTAAATACCGAGGGAAGTGGAAACTATTTAGTTTTTTCTTCTCCTCAAATAATATCTTCTGATTTATTTCGTTGCGGGATCCAAGACAGTCATTCATGTCCCTGGGACGCGCTGAACTTCAGTGTTCCGGTGTTTTCATGGTTGTATGATTGTATCTACTGTAGATCCTGGCTTAATGTAGTTGCAGCGGTTTTGGGAGGTTGAGGCGGGCATGTCCCATTAAAAAGAAATTTACGGTTTATCGGGTTACCAAAATCGTAATTGAATCAAATACCTATTCGTAAAGGCCGTTGGTTGAATGGTTAATTTAGTTAGTTGACGGCGACATATACCTATACAAAATGAAAAAGGTAACTGGTAAAAATAACGTAAATTTGCATTATTATCGAAATATATTACGGGATATTGTTACCTACTCTAACGCCCAAAAAGCATAAAGGATTCTGATGAGTTTCGGCATTAATACAGATTAGTCTTATTTACCAAGGTAGAATTACGCGGGTAGTAACGCGAAAAATAATTTTGGTAGGGTCGTGGGTCGTCGCAAGCAGACATGACATCAGTCTGCTTGCGACCACGACCTGTGCAACCAGGTCGAAAAGTCAAGCCTACCGAGGTATATGTATTTTTCGCGTTAATACCCGCGTAATTAAGTATAAATTTTTTTGTAAACATGAAACGCGAAAGTTTGAAGGCTGGAGTAGTCTTGGGACCTAAGCTAAGCTCTTTTTTCATTATAATCTTAATATCTTGTAAAGGACTTTCATTTTCACTAAGTCGTTTTTATAATAATATTCCTTGAAAAAATACTAATAAATACATAACACCTAGTAGATTACGTGTCTACCTTTGAGCCTTGTTAGTAAAATTCATTATTTAAATTATTTACAGGCTTTTCGTGGAAACCCTTCACCTAATTCAGCTTTTAAGGCTTCGTATTCAAAGGGTAAATTACATTAAAGGAGTTAATTTATTTACCCTTTGTCTGCCTGTCTGTTTCAGAACAGCCTGTACCTACTCGTATATTAATTAAGTAGCTTTCTTGTTACTAGAATTCAATTTTTATTAGTCAACAAACCGAATCGCTAATAAGAGCAATATATTTATTCGATACCAAATTGTTTTAAGCGTTTTCTTTAAAGTACTTATACTTATGTTAGTATACTTAACTTAATTTTTAACCAGGTAACTAGCGCCCTGCCCCGGCTTCGCACGGTTGCAATGCTGGTTCTAAATTTCTACTTTTTAATGGATGTTATTATACATATAAACCTTCGTGTACAATCACTTTAAATCTTGTAATAAACCGCATAAAAATCCGTTGCGTAGTTTTAAGGATACATAGGTTCGAAAGGACAGAAAAAGCGACTTTGTTTTCCACTATGTAGTGATAAGTAGCACGTCCTAACTTAGCTTGGATAGTATTGATCAACTTTCCCCGTAAATTCAATTATCATTTAGCACAACCCTTATCCTAAGGCTAACGAAAACCATTCGTGGGCTATGGGCACATATATGCGTATGCACTTATACAAACAATATGTAGATACACCTTTATCGATATCGATTTGTATAGATTTTATAAAGGTTAACCGACCCGAGATATACTGATAACAAGATTTCAAGATAAGAATAATAATTTCAAATATTTGTTCGAATAAGATCACAATTTCGGTTAGTTTGTAAACAGCAACTACCTAATACTAATAATAAAAAGACATATTATGGCAATATTTGCCTAGATCCTTATCTTAGTCATATTTATTTGACAATATTTCGGGATAATATCTGCGCAAGCGGCGCGGCGGTGTGCCCGCACTGTTTGCACATGCGCGCTCACGGTGCGCCAGAGTCGATTCACTGCACATCCATTTCCGCATGTCGCAGCCGCGTTCTATATTCAGAGACACTCCTGCTTCAATCTGACATGTTTCTTCTTATATGCGACTTACTGAACACAAGCATATTTAGTCTAGCGAGTGTTTTAATACCGATTTCAACTATAGAACACGTTCACTGATAATTTTACTTTACCAAAAACATGTTGAACTCATTCACCGTGTTAATTGAGACACAGTTCTTGTGTAGTTATTCATTTGAATGCATTCCTGCTATTTATTTCTGCAAAAAACTTAACCTGCTACAAATTGTGCATAAATTACAAAATCCTACAGCGCAACGCAATCAAATTAGACGTATTTAAAAAATATCCTGCCGATCAATTATAAAGATAATCCCGAGATGGTTTAATTGGAAAGCCTTGGGTGCGATGCAAGGTTACCACTCACCTATCGCCAAGTCAAGTTAAGTAATTGTTAGGATCCACGCTTGGCGGGTGCTGAGGGCGTCAACCAAGCGTGACAATCATATGTTACACATTTTTTATAACAGTAATGTAACACATATTTAAGAAGAGCAAATGAGTAGACATTGATAAAGAATCGATTTCAAAAAGTTCTCAGTTCGAAAGAGTGTTTGTGTTTCGTTATAAGCGAAGAAAACAACAAGTTTTAAGAGGATTCCAGTTCATAACTTTGTTAGATACAGCTTCGAGTTTCCAAGCGATTAGGTACAAGTAACAAGCTCTAACAAGCAGCCTGATACTTCAATAACTCGATGAAAAGTGCCTCGAGGGAACATGGATTTTCTTTCAGTAAATAAATAGAAAATATACTGTCTACAGACAATTGTTTCAATCAGAATAACTTTTATTTAACATTGTATTTTTCCATTACATTATTCAAACAACAGTTGTTGACCTGAATAAATAAATATTAGCAAGTTACTTATAAATTTGTATTAGGACTGATTTTTCAATAGTCAGATAAATGTTATTTGAAGAATAAAATTGTTGCTGTCATTGTGTTAAACAAACATTCTGAAGCGACAGCATCATAATAATTTCCCAGATTACTTTAATCTAGCCAATGAAAAATCAGCTCTTAAACTAGTCGTGGCCTGGAGTTTTACTTGCGTAGGTTAATTTACGTATTGGGCCAGTGCTGCTTCCAAATAGTGAGAGGATTTGTAATTACAAACCTTCAAACAACTGAATATTCAAAATTGTTCTCTTTTTAAAATTTGTTTAGAAAAGATACCTTAGGAATCACAGTCCAATAGTAAACGCTGTTTTACAGACTTGATTTTCAAGTATATCGCTTACTAACTTTAGCCCGCGGCTTCGCCCGCATGGTATGTTGATAAAAAGTAGCCTATGTCCTATTCCGAAATGTATCCTATGCATGTGCCAAATTTCATCCAGCTCCGTCCAGCCGTTTTGGCGTGTTCGAGTAACAAACATCCAAATATCGTAACTTTCCCATTAGTAATAAGAGTAAGAAGTCAGATAAGATCACTTGCTTCAATATATAAACGACAGACCAGTTAGCATCGCGACACACGCGCAACGCTCATGATTATGAGCCCTTAACAAGACTTGAAATTAGTCGAGAATCTCGTCAAACAATTACGCAAGCCGTTTAACATAATAAATGATAGAAGCTATAACTATCCTTAATGTATAACATATCCACATAAAAATATCTCTAGACTCTTACCAAAGTACTTATATGATAGCTTTTCTAACTGGAATCTCATCCAAAGTGGCTTTCCCTGTTTGTTTCACGACAAATGGATATCCTAATCATATCACAATGCGTGGGTGGTTGCTTGTAAGGCTGAAATGTATTTACTAATGAATATAAGAGAATATGACTGGCATAATTGAGATTGATGGTTGATAAGCGGGGTAATTTTGTTTCGGTGCTTTAATACATTTCGAAGAACGAGTAGGTTGAATTTAAAATCATTTTGACGAATAAAAAGTTTTCCTTATCGAATGATGAATAATGCAAAAATAATATAACCTATGTTTTGAAAAGATGGCGCCTGTACTTGCGCGAATTTAGGAATACATTACCTGCCATTAATTTATAGACGACCATAGCTATGGCGCGTTCGTAATTCGAATTTCGAATGGTACTCTCTGTATGTAGGGCAAATCCAGCCGGCGCGGCCATGCGAATGTATATGGGTTACCGGTAGCATCACAAATAACCACGCTCTATCGTAAAATGTCGCTATGTTTCGACATTAGCTGCATTATAACGTTTCTGGCGAACTAGGAAGATGCCACGGGATGCGTTGCACAACAGAGAAATGAATTTAGGCTAAATATTTTAATAGCTTTTCTGATTACCGCCTCCGCATTCGGCTGTCTTTCCCTAAGCTATGAGGGGTAGTTGCATTACTTCAAACTGTTTAGAAAGCTGTTTGCTATACATGTACAGAATTATTCATCATGTCCTTTCGGAGTTTGTTCTTTAAATAAATACCTCTCAGTAATTATTTATTATTTCACCATGTATTGTCAAATCTTCTGAAAATGCGATAATATTCTTTATCAACTTGTTGAGAAAAAAAATTAATTAGGTCATTCAGAATTCTTGGATGTCACGGTGTAGTGTTAGTTTTGAGTTTAATGGCAATTGACATACTTCAACTTGAGTAGATAGGAATTCGATGCTTTAACATTCTAGTCGCATTTTCAAGAAAATAGTACGGGCTGCTATAAACGATTTAATATATAGTAAAATTGTCTATTTTTTTTCCTAGTTTCCTATGCGAATGTGCTTATTGTTTGTGTTTATCTGTGTACCAAATGTTATCCAAATCTTTCAAGCCTTGTGAAAATGAGAGTTTACATTATCACTACAGAGTTTACATTACAAATGCCTCGAGAGAAATGCGCATTGATCACCATACTTGCTCATAGAAACTTATAATTAGAATTATAAAGTCCAGATTGCCTCATAATATTTTTATTCACAGTAGGCCAGTGTTGTCTTAATTAGAAAGAATTACCTGGTGGCAAGCAATCAGCGCCGCCCATGGGTACTCGTAAGAATATGGGGTATATCCTTATTATTAAGGATACATCCTTAAATCCCTAATAAGCTTGAGGATTGAGGATCGGGAGGCGTTAAGGATTGGGTCTATATAACTTGAAAAAAGGACAAAATGTGAACTTTCAATGGGAACTGGTGCATAAGAAGTGAGCGCCTTGACTTCTTGACTACCGCGAAATACCGAAGAAAAGTACTGATAACATATATATACAAGCATTCTTTAAAAAACTTGTATTATTTTATTCCTACTTTAATAGAAATGGGATATAATAACGAAAAGAAATGGTGTGTATGATGTTGTTAGTAGATTAGTAGCCAAAGATAGATCACGATCAGCTTGTCACAATTAGTTGAACATCAGTTTCGATAACGCTGTTTATTATCCCATTAATGTAGATCCAAGGACCAAACGACATTATTATAGTTGTATTTGTATACTTACCTACATTCTCTGATAATGTATAGGTACCTATGTATATATCCGTAATGCATACCTACGCATGTAAAAGCACGCACCAATCTATTGCAGAACTTTCAGCATTGAATAATTTTATTTCTAGTAAAATATGGGCTTTTTACAAAATAAGGACGTCTGATTTATTTTATCCTTTTGTATGTGATATTTCGGCTAACGACCAGACGGATTACCTGATGTTACCATCAGCAATCAGTGCCACCCATGGACACCCGCAACAACAGATGAGTTACGCGTGCGTAGCCGACCTTTTGGAGATTAATGATTTGGAGATTTAGGGATTGGGGAAGGGGAAGGATTGGGCCTCTGATAACCTGACTAACTAGCGAAACACAACACTGTGGTTGTATCACGCCTTCCTTAATTAAATCAATCGATGGATTTTCTAAATAAAGTGAGATTTTTAAAGCTTATTTGAACAAAAGTGTTGCGTAGATTTTGTTTTGAATATAATGGGTGTTACGGGGTAAGCGCAACGAGGCACCGCGACCTCTGCCTAAAGCAGGAAAAGGAACAGGGGGGTTTTTAGTCAGTAAGAGTCTGACACTCCCTCCCGCCTGGCCCTAGGCGGAAGAAGCCATTTGATGATTTTGCCTTCACAAAAAAAGGGTTTCATCTTGGTAGTTCTTTGTTTAATCTAAACAACTTGTGAGTTTCACGATCCCCAGAAACGGTTCTGTACATACCTACCTACTATATAGAGGTGTATTTTTGTTTACGCGCCATGGAATGCGTGGAGTGACGCACGTGTATGAGCATTTCGCCAAAACGGACGGACGTTGAGTGCGATCAACTGGAATTTACTTAACAGAAGCGATTGTTCCCGGCAATAACATTTCAAGATAATTGAGTTGTTAGATAGGTACTTATTGAGTGTTTTCAATAGGCTAAGTTGTAAACGAATTTAAACCTTAAACAGATTCGGATAAATTACTATTTCATGTGTCCTTAACAACTCTTCAGGGTGACATAATATCCACTTTATTAAGCTTCTATGAAACTAGAATAGTCAGCCTTGATTATGGTATACACCGATCGCCCATCCAATCAGTCAAAACATCTCGAAACTCCTATTGACAACTAAAAACAATAACAACCAGTATTTATATGTTTGGGGTGTTAAAGACATTTTCGGATTGGTAATCTTCTAAAATCTGAGGTAGGTTGCTACGAAAGAGTCTAACACCCGGTTTCCGAAAGGCCGATCAATGTGAAAATCAATTTAATCTCTTGTCAAGTCATTTGATTGGTTGACTGAATTATCAACAACCAATCAGATGACTTGACAAGAGATTTAACAGGAGATTTGTTAATTTTAGCGTTGACAAGCCTTTCAGAAACCGGGTGTAAGTAAGTCAGGATCACGTCACCTGTATTAAATGGCATTTCAATAAAGCCAGTAACTTAATCTATACTAATATTATAAAGCTGTAGAGTTTGTTTGTTTGAACGCACTAATCACCGGAATTACTGGTTCGAAATGAATAATTATTTTTGTGTTCGTACTCGGCTATAGGCCTTAAAATATCACGCTACGATCTGTATCGGCCGAGCAGCGGGTAAAACCGAACGAGAATAGCTAGTTCATAACTACAATGAACAAACTCAATCAAAGTAATTTGATCGGAGCGTGCCTTCAATGCTAATTAGAGGATAGCCGCCAGCTTCTGTATAACTAATACCTATTAAGTTCCCTCTTCATTTTCTGATCAACAATATAAAGGGGAAATTCAAAATAAAACAATTCGGTACCTACCGACGGTTGTTTAGATTGTTTTATTTGTAGTTACGACTACTTAATTAGAAAATATTATAATTGTTGTTCGGAAGGAATTATTGCGGGTCATATAAGCATACGCGGTATTGGATTCTCCAACTAGCTCACTGAACGATGACATGCAAGTGCTGCACGGAATCTAGGTCGCTGCATTTTTAATACGAGTAACGTCGCGTCCGTACAGTTGACGCACAACTTTACAGAATATTTTTCGATGGTCCAATACCCTCCAACATAAGGTCGCGTGGCACTAAAATTGGATTGTTTATCTTCAAACAAACACCAGATACTACTGCCCTTGGTACCGTATTTAACACGTAGAGATGATTCGTAATACAAACTGAGTAATAACGATCCTTAACACGATACTGATATGTTCATACAGGATATAATAAGAGGCATTAACAGTACGTTAACTAACACCACTTAGCGTCCACCACAAGGAAGGACTACAAAGAACATAAAAGTAACAATACGTTTAGTTTATTGTGCTCTATCGATTGTTTAACGTTCAATGCAGACGTGATAGTAGCACGTTGCTGCTATGGATATTTACAGAGCCAAATTATCTTTTAACTGTACCCCGATACTATTAAGTATACAAAGGTTCAGAACTAAGTTATTCTAATGAAATAATGTCTTCTATTTCAGGTAGTGCAAACAAAAGACAAACACAATGACGGTGGTGACTAATCCAGCGCGGACCAACTCGGATGATGAGATCGAGTCGGGTCATGAGAGCGCGGCGGGCGAGTATGCGGGAAACCTGGACGTGGAGGAACACGCTCGTCTCTACGACGACGAGAAGCAGTCTGACATCGTGTTCGTGGCCGGCATCAATGGCGACACGTGGCGCTACCCCGGCCACCGCCGCGTGCTGGCCGCTACCAGCCCCGTTTTCGCCGCGCTGCTGGCTTGCAAAACCGATGTTATCGTCGTCGACTACATCGACCGAAGAGGCTTCGAGCAGCTGCTCCGCTACCACTACTGCGAGCCAACACAACTCAACTCCGTGGCCACAGCTCGATGTGCACTCGATGCGGCCTACAAGTTCCTCTGCTCTCCGCTTGCAGAGCGATGCGCTCGACGTCTAGACGAAATGTTAGATGCTGGTGTAGCGCTCGAGATACTACGGGACTTACGATTCCTTTGTGCCAGGCTACCCGGAGCTGCGTCCGCACCGCCTCTGCCAGCTCTGTCAGATGATGCAGCAGCTCGGTCGCTGGCGCAATGTTCTCGCTGGTGCGACTCTCTAGCCCACAATGCTCTGCTGGTGCTCGATGATGACGCAGATACTGCACTCAATGATGAACGCTTGGAAGACCTTACTTATGAAGATTTGGCGCTTATTGTAAAACGAGACACATTGCGTGTATCCAGTGAGCTTGTATTGGCAGAGGCTCTATCGCGGTGGGCCACAGCTGCTTGTAAGCGTACAAAGCGGGAGTTGACGTCAGCCAATAAAAGGGCGGCTCTTGGCGAGCTCGCCTACTGCCCGCGCTACCTGCTTCTCTCGGGTGAAGAGTTAGATCGAGCTCTTTCTTTGGAGTTATTGGAGCCGATGGAGCGAGCTCTGGTGACGGCACGTGCTCGCAAATTGTCGGCGCCAGTGCCAGTAGGCGCAGAGCAGGAGTCGCTGCTGCGTCGCTGGGCGCGGCCGCGACCCACCGAGCCCGCGGCGCTGCCCGTGCACCTGAGCCCGCGCTCCGAGCCGCCCGTGGAAGAGCCGCAGCCCAGCAAGCTGTGTGCCCGCCGCCCCAAGCGTCCCAAGCAGCCTAGCTTTGCCCCTGAAGAGAAGCGCAAGAAGAAAGGCTGCTGCGCGTGCTTCGGCGAGGGATTGTTACGTGCTTTTATTTGTCTGTTTGACTGAGACAGGGAGCCAACCTACGTGTAAGGTTGAAGTATTGACAAATATGTGGACAAACTGACACTAAATGTTAAAATAAGATTTCGACTGAGTGTTAAGTACTGAAGTGACAAAACTCGGACTATACTTATGAAAAACTTCTTAAATCTTTCCTGTCTATCTGACTATCTATTGGTGTAAAATTACATGTTGAATTTATGTGGAACATTACGTATTGTGTAGGTATAGTATAATGTGTACATTACGATTTATCAACAACCAATATAAAATGACAGTTTGGTTTGATCAACATTTGGATAGACGTGGAGAGGTTGGGAGTAAAGATTGCCATCTTTTGTATTTTTTTACGAATCGAAATTGTAAACTATTCGTAATAATTATATTTATATGAGGTTTGAGTATTTTAGCTTTGTTGTACTTAGCAATGATTTAATGTATATTTAGTTAATGATGTAATTATACTTTATTTATGCAGCTGAGAATTAGAAGATTTGAGATAATATTTTGTCCATTTTAAGTCTGTGTTCATTTATAGTTTATGAATAGTTTGCTGGCGGCTGGACAATCTGTTTGCTAGTGAAATGTTAGGAAAATAAAAATAAACGCAATTTCGCGTCTTCATGTAGTAGAATATTGTATGTTGTGATATTTGTATGTAATACTTATTTTTTCATGATTATGACGCGTTTCATTTGTTACGATGACATATCGGATTGTTTAAAACAATTTGCATTTTTAAGAATATTTTTGATGAAATTAATTGGTGCACAAATTGTCGTTGTTTAGTTACCTACGTACCTAGTTCTATTTTGTTGTTGATAAACAGATTTTGTTGCATTTATTGTGTTCTAGGTGTATCTGTTGAGAGGATATCTAATACTATGTTAAATAAACAATTCCAACATGTCTGACTGCTTGCGTCTGCAAACTGTCGCTCGAATAAAAAAAGCCGAAAAAATATAGATTCTCACTGAAACAAAGCAACATTATATTAGATAACCTCTACGTTAATTACTTAGTAGCTTCGCTTAGTTAAATTTAGGTAAATTGTTTAGTATAATTCTTCCATAATTTAGTGAAATAGTTACCTAAATATTCACTAGTCGTATACCAAGTACATTAATATATCAAGGATTTTAACTGTATAAGTATTTGTTGGAAACGAACGTTCGGAGAACGGATTGCGTTTGCAATGTAGCTTCAATTGTATATCTTGATTAATTTTAAATTGTGCCATATAGGATGTGGTCTTAAAATACATTATAGTATGTTTTTGGTGTCGTGATACCACTTCAAATTATTGAGATTTGAGAGTCGCTCTCCATTTTTCGCATCTTTAGCAAATTGAGAAAAAAAAAGCTTTTTATGTAATTAAATTACTTACTATTCAATGTATTATTGATGTCCGTTTTAAACGATTATTAATGTGAATTGAGATTGTATTGAAGAATTTTTTCGAAAATGTATTAAATAATTTACTGTATCTAATCAAGAAGTATATAATATATGTTCGGCTCAGAGCTGTCAATCAAGGAAACCAATCTTAAGACAAAATATATGATGTTAAAATATTAAAATGAATTCTTTATTTACTACCTCCATACCTGCCTATCTGACTATCTTGTAAGCTAGGTTTTTTTATTGTATACGTCAACAAACGATCAGGCAGGATTAGCTGATGGTAAGCAATCAGCGCCGCCCATGGACACCCGGATCACCAAAAGTTAGGAGAGCGTTGCCGACCTTTCAGGGCTAAGGGTTTCGGATATTTAAGGAATGGGAAAGGATGGGGGAGGAAGAGGGTTTAGGCGAAACACAACGCTCTGGTTGCTTCAAGCTGTTTGTCTGTGAGGCCGTGTTATCACTCCGGTCGAGTCGACCCATTCGTGCCGATGCTAGAGTCTCCCACACTTAAAGCTCAAGCCGAGCTATTGCCAGCGCGATTGTAACAACGCACATGTTATGTAACGCGTTCTTCAGTTATGTTATACTAGCTGTCTTTTCCCAACTTCATCCCCAACCTAAGTAATAAATACACATAAACTTCCTTCTTTCTTTGTGAGGGGAAAATCAATTTGCTTTAAATACTATCTAAGTATGTAGTGAGTTAGACCCACGAATTTAAAAGAGAGGAAAAGAGAGAAAGAAAGATCCCGCCTATCACTTCCTTGAGGACACGGTGGTGATCAGCCCAAGCAGGACGAACAGCCATCGCATGCTTCACCGTGTTCTACAGGTGGTCCTCATAATGATGATACCCGGGCGGTTCCTCCCTCCCACCAGCCGACTCAACCGAAGCTGCCATGCCCGGTAATGCGTCAGATGGAAGGTGAAGACGCCATGGTGTCTTTCTACCCACTTCTCACAGGGATCTTACCGCTGCTGCTATCTTTAATGAACCTGAACTCTAGATTATATCAATCATGCCAATATCGAATTTTCCAACAAGGTAAGGACGGCAAAAAACGTCGTGGTGGCCCGAAGGCTAAGGCCAGGTGCCTTAGCCTTCTTGTTGGTTTAGCCTCTGGGGCTTCTGGTTGGTGGTGGTTGGGGCTGGGAACAAAACCTGGCAAGTACTAATGTGATTTTTTCCAAGTTATATGTAGGTAGGTACTTTTTATGAATATTTAGACACCACTTACATACGGTGAAGGAAAAAATCGTAAGGAAACCTGAACTTATAATTTCTAATAATACCTTAGTCCAACCTGGACTTATAATTATTAATTATAAGTTTGAAATCGCCAATCCGCCTTGAGCAAGCGTGGTGATTAATGCTCAAATCTCCGTGTCAGAAGAGCCCTTTGCTCATTGGTGGGCACTTATAGGCTGATGATGATGATGATGATGTAAGGACGGTATCTAACGTTGTCCATTGTCTACAAGCCTAGGGGTTGGGTAACCTTACATATCTTTACTACTAATACTAGTAAAATTTGTAAGTTTGTATGTAGTGGGTAATCTTTGGAACCCTGGTCGGATTGCCAAAATTCTTAAATGATAGATAGCTACCATATTCTTGAGTTCTATAGGCTATAAAACATCACGCTACGATCAAACGAAGCCGAGCAGTGGGTGAAACCGCGTGAGAATAGCTATCTATCTATATATTGTATTGTGTTTTTCTCCAGGGGAACTAAGTCTAGACTGGGGGTCGAACTGCCTAATGTTTGATATGAAATTGAAACGTACATTTTCTAAACTTAGGAAAAAAGGCATTACCTACCTACTTAATACGAGTAAGTTCTCGACTCGACAATAAACGTACCTAATCAACTTTTCAAACTATCACCAATAATATAATAAGTTTAATTAAAACGGTGAAGTAGCTTCCGTTTCTTTATGTGATAGAGCGGCAAACGATTGTTAACCAGTACTAGCAACACCAAATAGGAGGACAGCGGATATGACGTCATATTTAGATTATTTATTTACTGATTAATTTAAATAATTGGTTTATAATTATGTCCTAAGTAATTCGATTTAATTTATTGTATTAATGATCACTGGAGATTTAATCACACTAGAAATAATATTTATTAAACATAAATAACTAGTCACTTGATATTTGATGAAAGTATAAATAAGGTAGGACGATTATTTTTAAGGCATAATTGTTCGTGATTTGAAAGGGACCGTTACTCTGCTAAAATACATACTAGTTGTGATAAAAAGTGTTACGTGTTTACTTTTATACTGTAAAACGATTATATTATATTCCCTGATGGTAAGCAAATGGCGCCGCCGGCGAGTTAAGAGTGTGTTGCCAATCTTCCGGAGATTTAGAGATTGGAAACACAACGCTGGGGTTGTTTCAGGTTGGTTTACACGCCGGAAAACCTGAAACAACTACAGCCTTGTCTTTCGCCATGTGAGTTTGGTTACCGGAACCCCCTTTTCTCCACTCCCATTGCTTCCCAATCCCTCAATACGAAAAAGGCCGGCAACGCACTTGCAATTGTTCTGATGTCCATGGGCGACGTCGATTGCTTACCATCAGGTAAACCGTCTGACAGAATAATATGAAGAGTTCCATATGAAAACATTTCCGTATAATGCAATAATTGCTTAACCTTTCGACAGCGATGATAACAGAACAATAGTTTAGATATAATTGTGCGTACTTAAATGCATTGTTTTATGCGTCATACCACTAGACAGCTAAATGTGGGTGACTATGGAATCATGGTCCTCAACCTCCTCCTTTATCGTTGGAGCCTGGGACCTTAGAGACTGTCTCTGAGACTGCAAACTGTACATTTCTCCCCTAGCGGTCAGGGTTTCGATGATGTCCACTTTGTTTGTCATTTGTTGCAAAGCGTATCCCATTGAGCGCAAATCATTTCTCAACAAAGCCACTGTGTTCTGCAACTCTATCATCGAATTTATTTTATTATCGAGTTTTTCAAACTTATTCATTATTGAATCTCTAGCTTTATGTGTCCGATTTACTTCTTTATTCACTCTCGTAGTAATTGCCCTCCTCAGTTCTCTGAATTTCTTCTCGAAGCCGTTGTCCTCTACTTCGCGTGGTTTCACCCGGTCTCCAGTATTCGTAGCCAGGGTACGATACTTGTATCCCGAGCTACGTCTCGTGTAACAACTCTTGTGGAATATTCCCGACATTGTACGAAAATGTTTTTATTCTTTCAGTTTTTTTTTGTTATAGTACAAATAATTAGTTTTGGCGCTCACTACATTACGTGTCTGTTTTTGACTTTTTGTTTGACGTCTACTTGAAGGTTGACATAACAAAATACATTTATAGTTAAAAACAAGAAGTTTTCATCAAAAACGTGCTTACTGTAGTTGTCTATTAATGAGATACAAGCGCCATCTGTTGTATAGTGTTAGTATTTTGTCTGCATACTAGCGTCGTGTTGTTGATAGGTGCGAAAAGTGGTTATATTTATAGTTCACTGTCTGACCAACAGATGGCATACAGATGTAGATTTTATGAGTTTTTATTTCTCGTCTTACAGAGAGAGCAGTATAAGTTAATTTTTGGATTTTTTTTGAGGGTGTTGTGGCATTATTTTTTCCTTTGATTGTTTAACAAAACATTAAATGTACACCGCTTTATCGCTAGTTTTGCTGTGAGCCTTATAATAAGGACTTAGTCTAATATCATAAGCACGGAAATAATTAAAAAAAAATAAGAAAATAATTCAGTAAAAAGGACTCAATAAAATGTAAAAATATTATGAATTTTCACTTTATAGTACTTACCTGTTTGTGGAAAATAGTTGGGTATCTACCTCTGCCCACAAATGACATAACGTCGGATGCTTATGCATAAGAGTATTAGCGAACTTTGTTATTTCGGTAACAATGCTCCAAATTTAATCTTTGTTAAACATTCATATTCGCTTTTCAATACAATTCCACTTGTATAGAAAAAACCGTTGAACAAGGTAATGTGGCATTTTGAATTGAACAAACAATGAAATGGTCATTTTGAAAGAATCTATTCACGGGCCACTCGAAAACGTCGCATAAAAACTTGGTTAAAAACAATAATTCAGTTTGGTGTAAGGTTCACAATGGGCTGCAAAAACGGTGAAGGCAATTTTTTTCAAGGCATTGTATAGTTACAAACAATAAGGGCCCAGCAGGTTGGGACCGTACAGTATATTATTTCCAGATAAATTTATTTTTGATGAAGTGCAAAAGTCGGTGTTGCTCTTTTGACAGTATTTCGGTAAAATTTGTGATTTGGGCACAATGTGGACACAATCGTCCGTGAAGGGTTCTGCACACATGGGCCCAATATGTCCATTGTGCTTTGTGAGCTGCGACTAATGAATGTCCGTGTGAGAACTCCGTTCTTACACCAGTTTTTATGTGAAAACATTTATGGCGTTCACATGCACGATGATTTGGCTGAAAACCATTTTTTATTCCAGTTAGTTAATGTTTACGCTATGATAAAAATGTGTGAAATACCTTTATTAAAATTGCGTCATTTTTTTCTATTAATTCTTTAAACATTAAGATAAAAGTCTTATTTGATATTAAAAGCAAAGTTAAATAGAATAATATATCATAAACCGTGGGCAGGTAGAACCTAAGTTATTGTAATTTTCGTAAAGGAAAATGTAAATGTAATATTAAACTTTTGTTATATCAACGTTTAGTTAATAGCCCGGAGATGTTACTAGGGCCTGTACGTTACTATGGTTGTGCTGTTGTAAATTAGTCTTTCTCACTTACAATAAGTGCCAATGTGAACAGTTGGATAGCAATTATCCTTGTCTATTTGTAGGGCACACCCACACTGCGTGTATTGTCAGAGACAGCGAATTTAATGGGCTGACGGGCACTGGGCACGTCAGGTACCTGGGAATGCTCTGACGGATCATAATAGCCGAATAGCGCCGCTCTCAAGCCACTCCACGCATTGTAGCTAACAATACAACTTACAACTAAGCGCCACTTCATACAAAATTAACATTTTTTCTAGCAAACGTAGTTTCGTAGTAAATCTGACAGGTTTTGGTGACGCCAGGCGACACAGGTACCGATTTTTTTCCTGACGGGTCTTTCCCAATTTAGATATGGATAGATATCGCTCAGGTAAACTGTCGATGATTGATATTCGTAAATGATACGCTTACAGTTTTGGTATGAATGATATTTGATTCTCACCACTCATATGGCCAATTAAATGTGATCTTAGTTAGCTAAATAAATGCGGTTAATATGTCGATTAATTGTCACATGTCTAATGTAATTTTGAAGATAATTAATGTTGGCTTGGTACAACTTGAAAGGTATCAATGTTATCGCTTAAGTACCTAAATATCTACTTGCGTGGATACTGAATGGTATTCAATGATATTTACTAACGAAGAGTAACGTGTAGTTACGCAGATGTGGTTACATTCAATTACTATTGCTAATTAAACTTTAATGTTTTTAGAATAAGATCTTATTCTTTCTTCGGCCTTTATTAAGTTTTGTCCACCATTTATCAGAAGGTTTACTATTTTTGGAAAGCTTGAAAGTATCTTGATACCCAAGTTATCTTAGTGCGGGCTAGCCACGCTTCGCCTCGAATTGGTTGGCTCGACTATACTGATACCACGGCCTCACAAAAATCAGCACAATATTGTGTTTCGCCGTATCAGTGAGGCTACGGGAGGCCCAATCCTTCTCCTCCCCCATCCCTGCCCAATCCTTAAATCCTCAAAACCTTGAAACCCCAAAAATTTGAAACTCATCTGGTATTGCATTGCAGGTGTCTAAGTGTCCATGGGAAACGCCAATTGCTTACCATCAGGTAATCCGACCTGGAACACGAAGTCTATTAAAAAGACTACTGCTAGTCTATTAAAAAGACTACTGCTAGAAATGTGACTGAAAACAAACAACCGAAACGTAAAATAAATAAAATGACGAATATATATATATTTTGTCTCTATTGGTTGTTAAAGATCAAAATTGATTAAATTTCTTGGTAAATTTTAATAAAAAATATTGTAATGAACGTCTCATTTAGCATATTGAGATTTAACCAGGGCAAACATTAACATGTGCCTTACATTAAGATTCATTGAATAAGGCTATAATATCAATCAGATGATTTGAATTTGTAATATATACAAGGTCTGATGCTAATTTCGTCCCATTTTGACACATTTTAGGAATAATTGTGCAATTTACGCGATTGGAGGCCATTTTATAGGACTCTTTAAGACACCCAATTAGTGTTTTGTGCCTTAGATGCGAATCAAACATGTACAATACGTGTCACGCCAATGACTTCACGTGCGTGACATTTTTAGATACGTGGTGATACGAGATATGTATTATTCGTGTATCAGTTGTTTTTTAGTGGAAATTCTAAATGCTTCAAATGAATTTCTCCGCCCTGAGTGTCATCATCATCATCATCATCAGCCTATAAGTGCCCACTGCTGAGCAAAGGCCTCTTCTCATACAGAGAAGGTTAAAGCATTAATCACCACGCTTGCTCAATGCGGGTTGGCGATTTCAAACTTATAATTAGAAATTATAAGTCCAGGTTTCCTCACGATGTTTACCTTCACCGTATGTCAGTGGTGTCTAAATAATCATAGAAAGTACATATAACTCGGAAAAAGTCACATTGGTACTTGCTAGGTTTCGAACCCACACCCCCATGAGAAGTGGGCTCCTTAACCTCCGGACCACCACGACTGTCTGAGCCCTGAGTGTGCGAGAGGGAAACACTCTCTGTCAAACTCTAACCTACTCAACCCTGTTGCTTTTCCTGCTCTGGGCTATGGCCACGCTACATTTTTGCACTTACATCAATAAACCCAAAATGTATAATAGCAATGCAATGGTGTTTCTTGTAGAATTCCAAAAAGAATCATAAACAGCGTATAAGTACTATTAGATAAGTTTCGCAGTGCCCTTAAAGAGTAAATTGTAGTAAAAAGATGTCACATAATTCCTAAAGGGAATTTAAGCGGCACATTCCTGTGTCCCGTCGCGTCTAGTGTCTGGCTCTACTAAACATTCCGAGATAGTAATTCGACACCACTTTGCCGTAAAATAAAAAAAAAAGTAAATAATGTTGATGGTGCGCCCCGGGAGTTAACTTTTTGTAATGTGCGGCCGTAGGGTTACCAGAAACAGACAGCTAAACATCCCAAACTTATTTATTAAAGATACTTTCACAAATACGCATTTATATTACCTACATCAAAAAGTAAAAAAGGGAAACCTAACTATATTTGTAGTACTTGTGAGCTTTTCGTTTTCGTATTTTCCTCGTAGATTGTTTTTCTTCAATCCTTTGTAAAGGTCGTATTTATAGTGCTTTGTATACGATATCAAATACATGTTTATTTTTTAAATGCCAAGCTGGTAATTTGAGAATTGTTTCATTAGCTGTTATACTTCTGGAGAGCTTTCATAAGTTCATAATGTGAAAAGTGGGTGGTACATACCTAGCTTGAAAACCCACATTTTGTGATTATAAAAAAGTTACTTAGGCCGGATTACTATTCGAATATACCTAGTAATAATTCCTATTTGATTTTAGAAAATACATTTTTAATAAAAAAAAATATTTCAAAAATATTTTAGATAAATTTCGACTATTAATTGTTATACCTATTTTAAATGGATATACTTTTTAAATTTGTTGCTATCGCCACACTACGTCTGCGTTGATCGCTTTTATTGGCGTCAGTGCTCGGGGGCCATGTTCGTCCATAAACTGTTTCTTTTTTACTTTTTATTGATACATTGTCCGACACTAGGCCTCCAGATTAAAACGAATCGATGTGACTAATCAAAACACTCCAAAATTAGAATGCACGTGTTTTTTATGTTGTCAATTATTTTCTCGTTCGTTATTAACTTCATGTAATTATGTTACGGATATATAATGTATGTGTGTTTTCCCATTTATTTGTTGAGCTAAATTATCGAGTAAATTGTTACATATTTTTGTAACTTTAATGGCTTAATACTGAAATATTCAATGATTTCTGAAATAAGTATTTACAGTAGGCAAGTACCTAGAACGACCTTTAGTCGTACAGTTATCCTCATTTGAGGTTTCTTACAATGTGCCTAAATACAATTATATTGTAAATGTTAAAGACATATCCCTAAGTAAATAGGTACAATGTAGGGCGTAGGTGGATCTTGCTTTATTTGTTTTTGTTTACTTCAAAATGTCTCCGGTAAGTGCTAAAAGGTTTTTCATTCTATTAGGTGTCGTGTACCTAGGCGGGTGTATAGCTGAAGGCAAGTAAACAATAGAGTCGGATCGCCGCCGCGGCGCCACTGCTATTACCTCACATCAATGGGAACATCTTCCTTCAGATAAACGAAGACAAAATGTGCATAATTCAGAACGTACTATGTATATATTTGTTTTTGTTTGAGTGGTGCCAAGACAAGATCGTCCAAGTATTCACAGCGAGATAAAAGTGTAAGTAGTTAGGTAGAGCGTAAGCCGGCAGTCGGCAGTCGGCGGCGGCGCGCTGTCGTGGACAATGCGCGATGTTAATTCCTGCCGTAAAAGCTCTAATTGGTCGTTTTTCACCGGCGAGGAGGACGGCCGGCGGCCGAGCTCCGAGGCCGAGCAAAAAGTGGAGCCGTCGCGGAATGCGCCCGGTTGAATAACCAGCCGTCTGTTGGACGACGTTACTAGCTATAAACAAAGAGCCTGTTGCGTAAAAATACGTTATCCCGAGCGTACCATATCGACGTGATTTATTTTTCGTGGCACCGCCGGCCGCCTCGCCGAGTGCGCACTTTCAACTCGGAGTGGGCTTATTTACGTTGACGCTCGTTTATTTTTTCTCAGATTATCGGAGCTGCGCCAAGAATGTCGAAATCATTCAGGCCAGTAAGTGGGCAGAGGAATTCGCCATTCATATTGCCGGTGCTTTTAGAATAACAAATATATTTCGGAACAGTAGTTTCTGACATCTGAATAATTATTGACAGTAGGCGTCTAAAGAGTAGGTAAAACTCTGTTTTGAATAAAAATAAGAGAGCGTCGTCCATGTCGGACTAATGAGACTAGCAGGAGATATTATTCAACGGACCATTTAATCGAGTTTGATCTTGAGATGTAAAAATAAACAGCGATTCACGAACACCGGAAACGGAGGATTCTTTCACATCATTATACAAATAGGTAGATATCTAGTTAGTGAGCTGATGTAGGCACACTGAGGCATCACGTGGGCAATTAGTTGTAAGCGAGGAGTAGGCAAACAGTAGGATAACTATAAGCGTAGGTACCAACATCGGAGCTATTATTTAATTTGTTTCATTTAAAGCCGGCTGGCTCATCCGTTCCTATTTTTCCTGGAAACCTATAACCGAGAATGGGTATTGTTTCTGTAAACTGAATTAATCAGTGGTTTAAGGTTAGGTGCTCTTAATTAATAATTATTACAATAAAACATTTTATTTTATTTGTCTCACATACATTCAACATTGTTGAGTACCAGTTGGGCGCAACAGGCACAAAGACAATTCTCTAGGTGTTCTTAAAAGAACTTAAAAGTAAAATGTTTATGAGGTAAAATATTGGATCGTCAAACGCCCTGTACTTAAATATGCAAGGGGTACTGCCTATACTAGTAAATCGTAGTAAACGTTTGTACATGCAGTAAGTCTTGCCTCAGCTTCCTTCGCGGACAATCAGACATGATGTTTTGTTAATTTATTGTTTCCAAACATTTCTGTTGATTATAATAATCTTTTTGTACATTGTTTGGTCTTACAATGTCCTGTATACACTAAGTTGTATATGTACGTAGTACTATAGGTAGAGTATATGGGTTGTTGTAGCTTTTGATCATATCATCTACCTACTTATCATGTTTAATAGATTTGTGTATAAAAGTTATATAGAGTTATATGTAATACTTAATCTGTATCGGTATATTTATGGTTACTACTGCGCTAGATATGCGGGTTTGTTGGCTGTTCAGAATTCTCTCTTCAGCCAGAAACAATAGGTATGTGGATAGCACTCTTCTTATAAATCATTCTATGATTTGTCCTGACATGGGTGGGGCGAGATATGTTGTCGGAGTCTCACTGACTGAATACCACCAAGTTCCTTCTCCTGTTCCGAGCCTTATTATGTACCATCCTTCATACTAAACAGTCCCTGAAAATTGTGGTAGTTAATCCACTATAAGCTCAGTCGTACGTTTTACAATAATAGGTCTGTAACTCTGTACGGTCTATTTAAATTTAAACAACAATTGTCATTGTGTGACATCATGGAGAACCCATGTCCTCATTCATATCACAAGGTTTTCCCATCATCTCTATATTTAAAATTAGCTGCAAAATGAATTGACCACAAACGCGAAAACAAAACAAATGTATTCCGCGGCTTATAATACCTTTTGATAAGTTTGAGGACAAACGGAATGGGCGCGATTAATCGTTATGATTGCACGTCTCATTTACCATACGTCATTGATATATTATCTCCGTAAATTGGTCGGTACGTAGTCGTACTTACACAATATCAAGTAGGTGTGTCATAAATGTGTAAGTGGGTATTGTTCGTTGTTGTTTATAGTAGGAATACCTGCGCGGTATTGTGGCGCGGCGCAGGCGCACGCTCGCGGGTCATTATCCTGCGCAAGCGCACCCATACCGCCCGGCTGCGGCTGCGGCTCCAGTAAAATAGTGTAGTATTTACGCTCGCCCTACACAATGCTGTGTTTACAACTTATTCGAGTAAATCATTCGAGCTTAACTTACTGGGAATTGATTACGCGGCGGCCTTGTTATTGTGCTTCACTTTGTTGTTACATACACACATGATTGCATTTATTTACATATATGTTCCATTTTACTGTTTAGCTTTAGGCGTGTACTCTTATTGTACACTTGATTGAAATGAATCATATACTATGTACGCTTTACAAACCCAAAGTTCACTAAACTACCAATAATATTAGATTTCGATAGAATCGTAGATAAGTAATTATATTTAGGCATAGAGTTGTTCAAATAGCATCGTCTACAGTTTCGAAGTAATTACTTAAAGAAACCGGCCCAATCTCAGCAGATCAAGCAACTTGTAATAAATAACCGAATACAGGAAGCTCAAAGCACTTTAATCTCGATATTTCATCTTCTAGAAAATAGGTACCGGCAATCAAGCGAAAATTATCTGAATATGCAGTAGATAATTTGAACAACATAATAGTAAAAGAACATTGTTGAAATTAATTGGCATAGCCAAGGTTGCGGGGGTCGATGTCCTTGTCGTGCGGTGTGCGCAAACGCAGCGCGCCCGCTAACCTCGCGCGCCAGTGATGTACCGTGTGCATGTCGATTGACGATGTCGATACTTTACTTTAGCAAGCATCACTCGTTATAAACGAAGATGGTTCAATCTGTAAACATTTCTGAAAAGCTCTATCTGTATTTAAATTCCTACACGTGATAATTGCATCAAGAAGCATTTAAGAAAAAGTTAAGAAGTTGTAGATTTAAGAACACTTAACTAATTTTGTTATGCATAGTATGATTGCACAAATACTAGAATGTGAATGGAAACAGTTTCATTTTAATAACGCGATTGAATAAAAAATACACTTTGTTCCACTTTCAGTACATTATAAAGCTTCAGTTAGTCGTTTACTGAAACCATAACTTCTTTACTTGAACAGTAAGTACTTATTTTCAGAGCCGCTTGAAATCTGTTTAAATAAGATTTCTTAGAATCCATTAACAGGACCATTTTTAATCTTTCGATGTGAATTCTAAATCCCAAATATCGATCTCAGTCCACAGTTCTCCGAAAAGCCTTATCGTTCGAAATTGTACCTACAACGGTCGAACCAGAAACTTGTTTACGTGCCTTGACTTACAAAAATACTCGTAGCCTTACGTTGCTTGTCAATTAAATCGCTCGATATTAGCATTAGTAATTTTTAATGGAAATATAAATCGATTATAGTGGTCGGCATTGACGCGGCGCGGGCGACTACCGCGCTACGCGGTTGCCGCGCCTGCGCCCGCGCAGCCCGCAGTAATTGTCAGCAATCATTTGTTTATTGGCGCTTAAGCTTCATCATTTCGCACTACACTCATTAACGATGCTATTTTAAGAAAGCGCGTCTGTTAGCATGTCCCACATTGCTACGCTACTATTGATATAAATGAGCGAGATAACTTAAATTAGGATGATTGATAAACACTAAGAGGTCAGAGAGTCACCCAGATTTTAAGAGAGTTTAGGAGCTTAATGACTGTGAAATCGTGTAAAGAATTAAAATGTAATGCTTGCTATTTTTGAATGCAGGTATATTTTTACTTAGAGTATATTGAACGGACCCGCGGAAAAGAGAACAACAACGAATGAGAACGTCATACATAACCAAGCAAATGTTAAATCATAAAAAATAATATAACCGCCCGTTACACTCTGTAATTACCGACAATCATAATATTAAGTAACAGCTCGATTAATAAGTATTTCTATCAGGAAAGGTGATAGACTTAGATTGTTTTGGTAAAAAATAGAAACTGTTGTATTACGTAAATATTGGTAAACTAATGACGTAATGCCTATCAGCTCGGATGGTCACTTCGTCAGTGTAGAAACACCTAATTTTGTTTACCTAGGCCATTAGGTGCGCTAAGAATTTGTTTGATGACAAATGACGAATGACCGTTCGCCGACCCGGAAGCAGCGGTCTTAATAGCCAATGGAAAGAAATTCGCGCGTAGGTTATACGTGGCGGTTGTACGGTTAAGGTAATATTTTTATTTGATTTTGTAAACATATGTATGTAGGTACTACATACATAGATTTAAATAAAAAAAAACAAATTTTATTGGTAGGTAAGTGATTTTGCAAATGTTTAACAATTATTGATTATCGATTTCTGTGCTGAGGTTTTACCTATATTTTCTATTTGCATAATATTAATTTTTTTAAAAGATCTCAATGGTAAATCATTTTAAATTTTCTAAAACTAAATGCTTTATTATTATGCATAGGTATGTACATAGATGTATGTATGTATATGTATAAATTTTCCGGGAATGGCATTAGTTATAAATATTTTGTGGTCATATAACAAGTAATACATTATGTTATTTCCCCGTTACATTGTGAGTCGATTTTATTTTGTAAATTAATAATTTCACTAACATGAAAAATATCTCCAGTTGTCTCATCGGATATAATCTTCATCTTAACTGTTTGTTGTCCAAAAACTGGTGCTATCATTAATCTGTCTCTCTATTTTAAATTCAACCGTTTAGTCTCAATTTGGTATGAGCGCGGTGCACGAAATTGGCCACAGTGTTGCGTGTTCAGTGCACGTGATTCTCTCAATTCGTGTGGGCAGTGTGCAGAACAAGGACTACACTTGTGTTCTGTGATGTGACCCATTAAACGAACAAACACACCCGACCTGTTCGTGTCGATATTCGCAGCATTCGCGGCCAGCCGCCAGCTATCGGCACAACACACGCAAACACCCGACTGCCCTCCATAACCCCTTTTATCTGTCCATAAAGGGGCCCGACCAAAGTTTTTCTAAGAATCCTCCAAATGCACTTTTTATAATCTTTCATTTAATTCTGTTATCCTCGACGGAATTTTTATCGTATTTTTCTGAGACTTAATTAAAACCAAAATTCAATGTTACTCAGATGTGTACCCACAAGCGTTTTTTATAATATAGTGATTAATGGCGTTTTAGTTTATGTAACAGCTATTCTCGTACCCACGGAATCTCGAAGAATTTTAGTGATGTCCTTTTACGGAGATTCTCACACGGATTGCGCGAACATCGCGTGATCGCGCATGTGAGGCTTCCCGACACACTCATGGGAATTCGCAACGTTCAGCCATTATCGTGCCGATACAGTTTCAATGTTACTACCTAATAAACTGATCATACTGTGAGTCACATGTATCGGCCATTATTTACGTGTGATTGTCTTAAACGGTTTGGTATTGCAAACTGTTGGTTGAACTAAATCACAAGATAGATCTTAAGTACGTACTAAGTTTATGGTCTCGTAGCTACGCACCGAAATAGAATTTATAGTAGACATAAATGTACAGATAATAGTACTAAGCTGCTCGGTATTCGCTACATTGCTCGGCTAAAACCATAAATAGAAGTTGTTTTGTCATCACATAATAAAACAAGCTAAGGATTGCAGACGACAAAAAAAAAGAATGGTAGAAACGCCGGCGGCGTGCTCTGCGCTGCTTTTATTACTTCACGAGCGAGGCGTTTTCTTTTTAAATTTCAATGAAAAATCATACGCACACGCACTGCTTTTAAAAAAACTTACATTCCACCTTACCATTAAAGATGTGTTCCCAGAAAATGAGCGCCTGGAATGCAGCTGTGCAAACTACTTCATTAGGGGACCGCGGGCATAGAAATAAACCGTCCGTCATCATTATTTTAAGCACAAGAAGTTGCTTCTTCAGCTTCGCCTTTGTCTAATTATTTTCTCCCCCACTCCTTATTGGTAAAAGAGATTACACTTAAGGAAAAGTTTCAATTCTTCTAGCTTCTCTTCTAGTAATACCCCTTAAAACTAATCTTTGTCTAGTAATAAATAGTAAGTTAAAATAAGCATATAACTTTACTATACAATTTAGCTTCAGCTTTCCAAGTTAATAAATTTCAGCCATGCTAAGCTCTATGTCAGACTGCGTATGAACGATAGTTACTGACAATTTTCTAGAATTTCTGAAAGAGCTTTTGTTAGCAGTAGCTCCAAGAAATTTTAATGATTTCTAGAGAAGTCCAAATTCCAAATAAGTCGGATCGATGTCACATTCAGTATGTACGATATGAATCTGACCACTAGAGAATGGAATGGAAAATTGAATGCTGTCAGAATTAAATATAATTATCTTATATTCAATAAATATTGATTTTATTTAATAAGCTAAAGTTATTATGCCATCTTATGTTTATAAGGCGAGTAACTTTGAGACGCCTTCTTCCTGAAAAGTAGCGTCCTTAGCCCAACTAAATGGGTTGCGCAATATAAAATGACTATTACTACAACATTGCACACTTTTTGTCGTCATTTCCGTCTCTCAAATACTCGAGCCTATGCGTCATACATTGGCTCACTTCAAGAGCGACTGTTTAAGTTACGAAAATGACCTGTGATACCTCAACTTCCAGCAAATTGTTTTCTTTTTTTTCTTTCCTCCTAGTTTATTCCAAGTTAATCTCACGTTAATCCTAGATGAGGTTAGGGTTAGCCGGGGTTGCGAGTCAAGCGCAATGAGGTACCGCGGCCTCGGCTTGGAGGAGGACAAAGAACATGGGATTTTAGTTAGTAAGAGTCTGACACTCCTTCTCTCTATACCCTAGACCAGAGAAGACATTTGATGATTGTCCTTCTCAAACAAAAGATTAGGTTAGGTTCGGAGGGCAAAAACGTCCAGAAACAGGTCGAAACTTGATTCTTACAATTCATTCGATAACAATTTATTAACTGGTATTATGAAGCCGTTCATTTCAGAACTACGTGTAACAAATACTCAAGTGAGAGCCGTGTCATTGTTGCTGTGTTTATATACTATTTAAAACTTTATTAGAATAAACAGCACGCATTGACACTGGCTTGATGGAAACGGTTTGAAACAGTCATTCATTATGAGTGCTAGGATAAAACACACGTCTGTACCCCTACAGCTGCCTATTATGTAAGGCCACACAACGATACTTATGTAATGATATTGAATCAATTACGGCGAGTATGGTGGATAGTACTGCGAAAAGCAAAAAGTAATGGACGCGAATAATTCATGGTGTGTGCGCTCAGCTTTACATTGAATGCTTTCAAATCGCACAAACAATCGAGTGTACGCATCGAATTCCTTTTTCAAATATTTCTTTTTCTCATTTCGCCGTTTCCTTTTCTGGCTTACTGCCACATGTTTTATTGATGGCCAGTTCATTGATATGGCTGGCTCGTTCAGGCGGTGGGTGACTGGCCACTTATATGAGCCATAAAAGGCCTAGCCTTGGCCATATGGGGAAGCCGTCACACAGCGAATGCATTCATGCGCGCGCGCATATCAGATCGACGGGTTACAAAACAAAGTGACTGGCGAATTTGTTATACGAGATTATACTTACGTGGCTGTTTGTGGCATTGTTGGCGGACATTTTTAAATGACAGGAAAATTCTTTGAAAAACAGTTCTCTTCTATAGAAGGTTATGGAGTGGAAAAAGATAACTATGCAGGCAAGATGTTTTAATAAATTGTTATGTGTATCTTTGCTTCGTAGTATTTGACAGTATTGGTTTCTTCTCGAATATAATTTAAACTTCAGACTTCAACAATTAAATTTATCAAATAAAACATTTAGATATACATATACTTAGTTTATAACTATCAAAGAATTACAACAAGAGCGACGCAGTCTGCCTAGCAATTTATCTGCATTTTGTTAAACTGTAACATTGATGAACTTTGACTTATGTCACATGACTGTGTGTTTTATTTACCTAAAGCGTGTACATATAATACATTTAATAAACACAATGACATGTATTCAATAAATAAGTCATTATATAACGGTAATACGTAGACGGTAATAGTTTATTGCACCGTATTATATGTATATTTATATAGAAAATATTGTAACTGGTTTTATCTAGATTGCGTTGGCACTGAACCTTTCGATGTGACTTGGAATTAAAAATAGAATATCTTAATTATGTGAGGTTTTAAAATTTTTGACATATACACATATTGCAAGAAGGGAACAACGATTTTACTTCTGAAGACCATGAGAACTGCTAACCGTAAATACCGCTACCAGTTTAAAATCATACGCGGAAGTAGGTACTAAATTTCATCACATTCAGCTCATCAATTCATGAGTTAGACTTAAAAATAAACATTTTTTCTTTCTCATTTACAACATATTACGCGGGTATTAACGCGTAAAATAGTTATTTGCACAGGCCGAAACGTCAAGCCTACCAAGGTATTTAAATAATTGTTTTTCGCGTTAATACCCACGTAACTATAATAATATGTTTTAAATATGAAATGTAGAAGTTTAAAAGTTAGTATATTTATATCCAGTAGTTTTCAAATAGTCAAATTCAATACTTATACTTAATGAAATATCAAAAACTATATCTACTTTTCTATGAATTTTCACGATACTTTACAACAAAATGATGAAGTCAAATGTCAAATTTATTTCGGAAAAAACATATCATTAAGAAAAAAAATAAAATTAAAATATACGTAATCAAATCTATGCATGAATATATGCAGGAACAATTTTTTTTTAAATAATTTGTTGTACCTTCTTACTGGATGGTCATAATAATTAATTATTGCCCGAGGAATCTACCCAATTAGTACATAGTATAATGAGTGTATCTCTGTTCCCTTTTGGTGGGAAGTTAGCTTAGTGGAACAGCTATAAATGGAAAACGTGATCAATATCTACTTACTATATCGGTGGTGTCCGTCCGAAGCCAGATTCGGACTATCTCGGATTCTTGCCAGTGCTTCACGTCGATTCTATAAAATTTGTTTGATTTTGAATCTTGTTCGAGTGTGAAGGGAGCGTCGAAGTGACGGGGAAATTACATTATAGAATGCCACTTTTAATGTCATCTCATACTTTATCTATCAAAATATTGCTGTCAATTTAGTGCAACTAGCAAGTATAGAGCTAGTGTACTACAACTCACAGCGGATTCAGATTCGAAGTTTAGAATGAAGTCTTACAGAATTACAGTGCTTAATTGTGAATCCGCATTATTCAAAAACAAACAATATGTGACCTATTAAAGTGGCAAGTGATTGTTAATTACATATGTACATACCTAGGTGTGAATTGAGTTTAAATGTAATTATGGTATTCGTTGTTTTTGGTTTTGTAAGGACATTGTATAGCTTAATTTTTATTTAAAAACTGTAACAAGACTATATTTAAAATAACCTATAATTTCTCAGAAATTATAGGTTATTTTCTAATTTCTGAGTTAGAATTAAGACTGATATTCGAATAATTTTGAAATCTACCTATAATTATTAAAATCAATGTCACTTTTCTTTGTAATGTTATAACTCAACATTGCTTTTACCGATTTGGCAAATTTTAGTCTTGAATTATTCGTGTTAGTCCAGGAAAGGTTTGTACGTAGGGTACGAAGTAGTACGAAGGTTTGAAAATTTAAAAAACATCTTGAAAACGTGTAATATCGGCATCCACGCGGGCGTAGCCGCAGGCGACCGCGCTAGTATAGTATAAATAAGTATGGTAGTCTAAAATAAGTAAAATATGGTTTATTCAGCTGATAACATACTCTGAAATTCTGAATATAAATCATTTTGGTTTATGACCACATTGAGAGCTCTCGCTAAGACCATGAAGAGGCTATTCGTTTGTGGAAACTGTCAGAAAAAGAACACCAGAAACAACAACTGGTAACTGAGTTACGAATTATATTTTTTGATTCAGAATATACCGAGTTTATCAATAAAGATGAAGAATTCTATTGCTTCTAAATTATTAACCTTAAGATAAAAAAAACATACGGTAATATTTCAATCTTTATTTATATAGGGTCTAGAAGGTGTTGATTTTTTTATCAATCATGACCGACGTTCCCGAATGATGTAAACTTTATTTTTTCTTATTTAAAAAGCGTTGCCTCACACTAGGATTTTCACCTGTATCGTGGATGCGTTTACAAACATACAATTTCGCATTGACACCCAGACCCGGAACAACAATTTGTGGATCACAAAAAGAGTTGTTCCGTGCTGTAATCGAATCCACGACCGCGACACCCAGCCTACGTTGCCCAGCCACCGCGCCAACCGTGCACTATAACTAGAATTTGGCTTCGGAAGTAGATTTTCTTTTGTGGAAATGTTAAAGCTAAGTAGCCCACGTTAATTTAAAAAAACAGTTTCAAATAAATAACTTTATTTAACCTATTCCGAATCTGAACTAGTGCAAACTCATTATTTTTGCACAATCAATTGAAATAACAACACATTTCTCTTATTTATCACTTTCAAATAGTTTAACATTCGCAGATTCAATGTTTCTTTCAATAAAGCAGTTTAGATCACAGCTAGTTTTCGCGTTCCCAATTTAGTCGAGCTCGTAGGAAGGTAGGTACTAGGTGTTTATGTATTACGAACGATTCCCAAATGGTGGTTAACAATTTACATAACATGTAAATGTGTTGTGTTACCAGACACCGGCTGACCTGTTCGGCTGTAGTGTTGGTGTACGGTTGTACACTAGACGAAATAGTATATGCGATGCACGTGTCGCTCAGCTGATAGAGCGAGAGGAACGAGGGGAAGACACCCTCCCCCTCCCACCAGCCGCTCCTCTCCAAGGGACGGGAACAATCACTATCGATACTTCCATGGTCGATACGCACTTGGAACATTTTAAACGTGTTTTTTTTTTATTTTGATAGATCTGAATATATGGCTTTCGGGTTCTCGAGGACATGAATGCGATCTGATTGACAAAAAATAAATATAAACTTATAATGTAGGTATGTATAGTAGATAGCGAACTCGTCAAATCTAGTAGTTAGGTAACCATTAACTTTTTAAGATCTGTGTTAATTTAAATGGAAAGGTGATCGACGGTTTCAAGCCAAATTGATAAATGATTTTGGCTATCTCGATCGAGCATAAATTAGTGTTGTTCGCAGGAAGTAGTCTTTTAGATATGTAAAGTAGTCGAAAGCCTATATCAAATATCAAGTTTAGTATATAGAAACAATATTGCTATCAGCTAACATGGAAATACTTTCGAATTTTTTTAGCGATAAACAAATAAACATTCCTATGATTTCCTTTACAAATTAAGCCTATAAAGAACGTTGACTAATGAGTCACATTGCCAATGGCAAACTGATAATGGCGACTGATTTAAGTAAGTACATAAAAATCTTGCCAATTCAATGTGATTATTGCGTAAGCCACAACACATAGTTAAACAAACATAGAACAATAAATATTGTCATGTACAAATTATTAGAGAGTATGACTAGTCGTAAATGTAGAATGTGAGGTGGATGTGTCGGTGTGTTGACTAGTGGGCATCGATAGTAAGATGTAGTAGGGCCGGGCTCCGCCCTACTGACGCACGTGTCTCGCGGCCAAGGCTGCGTCGTGAAAGCTCTCTGTGTACATACCGCCCACGCTCGGCGCTCACACAGCCGCGCCGCGCGCCGATGCCTCCGCACTCACACACACGCCGCGCCTGTCTGCGTGCACAGCCTTTACCGGCTCTGTTGCCAGGCTTCGTACTGTCACACACTCATTGTGTAGTGGCTCCGATCACACACGTGCCTCAGTGTGAGTAAATATGGATTGTTTACGTGTGTGTTTGTTCTCCGAGCTTCGTAACTTGTTTGGACAAATTCTTAGAATCACACTAATGCCAGTGCGGTTTATCTGGCTTGAATTTCGTTGATTGTGCTTCCTTGTCATACTCACTGGACAACGTAAAAAGCGTTAGTCGGTAGTAGTGTGATAACATTCTTTTCGAAGAATAGCCCTATGTTATGTATCTATGTATGTAAGTGTAGCTAGGTATATAGGTACACGATTTCACTGAAAATTGTTTTAATAATGAATTCTAGCAACACTATAATGTATATCCATCAGTAAAATAACTGTAAATGTTCAATATTAATATGAAAGTTTCATTCCTAAAGTTGAAATATTAAAACAAAGAGTACTTAGGTTCAGCAAAAACTAATATAATTTCGCTGAAGGCAAATGTTTTTCCATGGAAAAGATAAAGCTTATTAATTAGTGTGTACGAAGCGAGCGAGTCGCTGTACGGGCAACACGTTCTGACTTGTTCGCCATACAATGATCTCATATTTCCACGCCTAGGCATAAATCCAGGCGATAAGAACTTCCTATACTAACTTGAGTTAGTCATTCAATTTTTTTTTAACAGACTTCATTTTAAATCAACATGGTCGTTCAACCTAAATATAAACTGAAAATATGTGTTTGTTTACACTTAAATTTTTTTTAAAAAATATTCGAGCAACTTATAAATTCCCAATCTTAAAAAATCTATATTATAAAATCTCAGTCATAAAACTATCTAAATATTACTGGGTAACCAAATAAAATTTCAATGTTCATAAAAACACAGCGTCAGACATAAACGAGATTAAATGCCTCCAGGCTCTTAACGTGAAGCTTCCATTAGGAAATGCAGTCTCTTATCAATTTGGTCGCGTGACCATCATAACTTGGCCTACCCTAGAACTTGAAAGCTTCCCTTTTCCGAGTGCCTCCGGCAGGGAGTTGATGTTGAAGATCTGGGGGCTCTTGTCGAGTGGCTCTGTCGGCGCAAGGGTGTGTGCGGGTGTGCCCTTGTGCGCTTGCATCTGGGTTACCGGGGCGACATTGCATCCAGCCCCAACGCGGCCGGCGAGATATCGCGACCTGACCTATATTCGGCAAGCTATGCAAATACACCCTGTTTACTCATTCCAACCAAATATTTACCATCCTCACTTTTTACCCTTATTGATATTTTAATACCTTCATATTAAACTTTCGATATTTTAAATTCGTGACAGTTGAGTTCATCTCGATTAAACCGAAGATATCCTTCGTAATTTGCTTCTCAACTTCTACATTACTTTGTTTATTCTACAGTTCAAAATTTACTCAGTGGGAGATATTTACTTCTAGAATACAATCAAATTATAATTCAAGTGTTTACTTTTCTTGAATTGATTAATACTCTGAAGCAATGGAAAGTCAAGTATTGCTCCACGAAAACCTCCATGATATGTTTCACAGCATGTGTAACCTTTCACAAATTTAGTATCAATTGAGAGATATCCAACATGACCCTTAAGGCAATTTCACCCGACCTACGCTGATTTGTGAATAAAGTTTTAAAACAAATTTGTAAATGACGATTATTCCGACTCAATACGTAATTACTACAGATGAAAGGTAATTCCATACATAAAACATTGCAAAATTCTGCTAACCCTCATTCAAGGCAATAAACAAAAGAATATTGTTTTTCCCAATCGTCCTAATGACCCAATTCGAGGGTATGAATGATACCCCGGCGGGCACTAGGGGAGGGAGCCACCCCCCTCCGCGGGGAGGGGCGCATGCCTGGGAGACGACGTCGACGCCTCAGCGGTATGTGTCCCTGAAACCGCATGCTACAGCGCTATACTAGCCATATAGCCACCAGACCATGTTAGGAGCTCATTATATAAATTTAGACAATTTACCCTAAACTTTGAATCGATTATTATTACGAATAGCATTATATTAATTACCGAGAAATCACTTAGTATTCAGAAAGTATTTGAGTCTGCTTCTCAAGTCGTAATTGTGATAACAATGTGGTTTTGCCAGTTTGCCAGTTCGCAGTTCGGAGTCTGCCGTGGAAATCGATAGTTACACGGTTGTACGTGGTAATGATTTGTTTGAAGATAAGTATTATTAGAGCGGTGTAGATGGGCGAGAGTGGCGGGAGTGGCCAGCTAACGATCCATTAGCTGTGATGGACGCGCTCATGCTGGATTGTCGCTGTATCTCGCTCACCCTGCTGACATTACCGCGAATCACCGATTGATTGCCCGACACTTGCCCGCTTAATATATCTTCATACAAACGTTACACCGAGTATTACTTTTGATATATGACTTGATTACGCCATTCTAGGTTGCTCTCCTACTTTTAATTGTGGAAAAATAGGCCCTATAGATAATTTGGAAATTGGTACTAATTTTAGGACTTACCTATAGGTATTCTTCAGTCGTGAGCGCACCCCCAGCTAGGGGACCGGTGGACCCCCTAGTTGGGAGACAAATGCACACTTACCCAGGGACAGGGGGCTCTCCCTGGGCGGACCTCTTATTTCCCCCATACTCGTGGGACTTCAATGGAGATGTCTAAAAAAAACCAAAATAAAAATCCATCTACCGGTGAGGAGAAGGCAAGCGAGGTTAGCTCGCTTGGAGGCGATAGTGAGGGCCAGGGCGGCTCCCGGGTTCGTGGGGAGGCGCTGGTCCCGTCCAGCAAGTCCCGTGCACGGGCCCCGGGGAGGAAGGAGTCGGACTCAGAGTCCGACTCATCATTGTCTGGCGTCAGCATCGCGCTGCGCCACAAGAAAGACCGGGGCGTCTTTAAACGTCCCAGGCTGGAGGATGGTCGAGAGCCGTCCTCCAACGAGCAGGAGGCCCCAGCCCCCAAAATCCCCACGGCTGCGCGGGGTAGGGGCAAGGGGAAGGGCTCCACAAGGGCGGCTGGGAGCCGATCTGAGCCGGCAGAGCGGCTGGCAGCGGAGGGGAGCGCCCTGGGAAAGGCTGCCCCCTCGGACTCCTCGGAGATGGAGGTGTCCGGCGGTGAGGATGCTGTAGGCGGCGCTGAGAGCCTCCGCCTCCAGGTTAAGGAAGCACTCCGCATGCTGGCTGGGAAAAAAACCCAGGCTGGCAGGAACGGAGTTCTTAAGCACGCGGAGGCCGCTATAATGTCGGCGGTATCCCAGCAGGGCTCAGCAGAGCGGCAGATGACCGCTCTGCAAAAAGAGATGGCCGGAATGAGGCGCGAGCTGGCCCGATTAGCGGCTGCGAACTCTGCCCTGGAGGCGGAACTTCGTGCAGCAAAGGCGGAACTCGCCGCTGCTCGCGCGGGTCGTCCCCAACCCTCGCAGCCAGCTGAGGCCGACCTTCTCGGCCTTATGCGGCGGGAGATGGCCGCCTTCCAGCAGCGTTTCGACGTGCTGGAGGGTAGGCTCCTCCGACCTCCACTCGCAGCCGGGTCGTATGCTGCCGCAGCGGCTAAGCCCAAGCCGCCAACCAGCCGTGGGGCACAAGCCAGCGCACCGGTGAAGAAGGGAGCGAAAGCGCCGACAGCCTTGTCACCGACGAGGGCGCCCGAGTCTCCCTCGGCGCTGGCTCCTGCGCCGATGAGCCGCAAACGAAGAGGAGCAGCGGCTGGAGCCCCAGCCGCATCGGCACCTACTCCGCCGTCTGAGTCGCGTGCTGGTAGCGAGTGGCAAGTGGCGGGGGAGGTGAGGAAGGTCGCCAAAGAGAGGAGGAAGCTCCGGAAGAAGGAGCAGCGGCAGCGGCGACAGCAGCGGCGCAAGGAGAAGCGCGCTGCGGCAATGCTCCTCGCCCCAAAATCTTCGGCTGTAGTTATCACACTACAGCCGGACGCGGCGAAAAAGGGGGTGACGTATGGCGAAGTCCTCGCCAAATTGAAGGGGGCGGTAACTCCCGCGGAGTTTGGGGCACCCGACGGGTTCGCAGTGAGGGTCACTGCCACTGGAGCCCGTCTCTTGGAGGTCCCCGGCGCGGCCAGCGGCCCGTCCGCTGACGCCCTTGCCGAGAGGCTCAGGGCGTGCATTGCGGCGGACGAAGCTCGCGTGTCCAGGCCCACCAAATGCCTGGAGCTACGCATCATGGGCCTGGACGACTCCATGACGGAGAATGAGGTGGCGGCCGCTGTCGCCAGGACGGGGGGGTGCCCTGCTGACCAGGTCAAGGCAGGCACTATCCGCCCGGACAATACGGGGCTGCGGACTGTGGTAGTCAGCTGCCCCGTCACAGCGGCCAAAAAGCTGGCAGAGGGCAAAAGGCTCCTGGTGGGCTGGGTTTCGGCGCAGGTGAAGCTGCTGGAACCCCGACCTTTGAGGTGCTTCCGCTGCCTCATTGGCCATCATGTGGGTGCCAAATGCACCTCAGAGGTGGACCGCAGCGACCGCTGCTTCCGCTGCGGTCAGCCCGGTCACAGGGCCGGCGCTTGTACCGCCCCGCCGCACTGCGTAGTATGTGCGGCGGCTGGCAAGCCGGCCGATCACCGGGCTGGGGGCAAAACCTGCTCCCCCCCCACCAAGCCCAGGAGCAAAGGTAGGCCCTTAGCCACCTCCACCGCTCCCACCGTCGCTCCCGCTGCCGCCGCAGTCGCCAACACCCCTGCGACTGCTGCTGTCGCCGCTGCCGTCAGAGAGGAGGTCGTGATGGATACCCAATAATGGCTCCATTACGCCTCCTCCAGGCGAACATCAACCACTGCGTCGCTGCTCAGGATCTCCTGCTCCAGAGCATGGCGCAGTGGTCGATCAATGTTGCTGTGGTCTCCGAGCCGTACTTCGTTCCAGCCAGGGAACACTGGGTGTCAGACCTGGACGGCTCGGTGACCATCATCTCGTCGGCCGCCGCCGGTACCCCAACCCCCGAAGGGCCTCAGCGAGGCAGGGGTTGCGTCGCGGCTCGGTTCGGAGAGATCGCCGTGGTGGGCGTGTACTTCTCTCCGAACCGAACTCTCGTCGAGTTCCACAACTCCCTCAGGGAGTTAGTCACCGTCGTCGTCGGGTTCCGTCCCCTCCCCGTGTTGGTCCTCGGGGACTTCAATGCCAAGAATTTGGCTTGGGGTTCCCGGCTCACTGATGTCCGGGGAAGGATGGTCGAAGACTGGGCTCTGGAGACAGGCCTAGTCGTGCTGAACCGGGGTTCTGTCCCCACGTGCGTACGGATGCGGGGCGAGTCAGTGGTGGACATTTCGTTTGCTAGCCCCGCTCTGTCATCGCGCGTTGTTGACTGGCGCGTCATGGAGGAGGTGGAGACGTTTTCGGACCACCGGTATATACGGTTCGACGTCTCCGCCGAGTCCGCAGACCCGCCAGTCAGACAGGCCCCGTGTGGCCCGCGTTGGGCGCTTAGGCAACTGGACCGGGAGCTTTTCCTGGAAGCCGCAGTCGTGCAGGCCTGGGTGATACCACCGGTCAGGCCAGCCGACATTAACGAGGAGGCGAGATGGCTCCAGGACGCCATGTCAAGGATGTGCGACGTGGCGATGCCCCGGATCCGACCGTGCCAACGCAAGCGCCAGGTGTATTGGTGGTCGCAGGAATTGGCAGACCTGCGCGGTGAGTGCACCGCAGCGCGACGCCGATACACCAGGCACCGCAGGCTCCGTCTCCGCCCTCTGGACGCCGAAACCAGAGAGGCGGAGCTATACGAGGAGTACAGGGCGGCGAAGGCCACCCTCAGGGTGGAGATCCGGCGGGCCAAAGATCGGGCCCGCGAGGAGATGTTGGAGACTCTGAACAGAGACCCGTGGGGACGCCCCTACCGGATGGTGCGTGATAAGCTCCGCACCTGGGCGCCCCCACTGACTCAGAGTCTCCGGCCGGAGGTCGTGGACGAAGTGGTTGGGGCGCTATTCCCCCGACCACAGATGGGTTACACGCCTCCGGCTATGCCCCCGCCCCCTGCGGTGCCCAATGCGGGCTACATCGACGACGACGACGAATCCGCTCCGGAAGTGACCGAGGTAGATTTGAGAGTGGCGGTGCGCCGGCTGAGCGGCAAGAATACCGCCCCAGGACCTGACGGGCTGCATGCCAAGGTCTGGGTCCTGGCCTCGGAGGCTCTCAGGCCTCGACTACTTGGTCTGTTCAGCGCATGTTTGGAGAGAGGCCAGTTTCCGCTGTCGTGGAAGACGGGTAAACTGGTCCTCGTGAAGAAGCCGGGGCGTCCTGCGGACTCTCCGTCCGCGTACCGGCCCATTGTGCTGCTCGACGAGGTGGGAAAGCTGTTCGAGAGGATAATCTCAGACCGCCTCGTCGGGCACCTGTCTGGAAGGGGGCCGGATTTAGCGGACGGCCAGTTCGGCTTCCGCAGAGGGCGCTCCACGGTGGACGCCATCATGCGCGTGAGGGACCTCACGACGGGGACAGCGTTGGCCGGGAGGCGAGTCGTCGTGGCGGTGTCTCTGGACATCGCCAACGCCTTTAACTCGCTGCCCTGGAGCTGCATTTTGGAGGCACTCCGGTACCACCGGGTGCCTGCCTATCTCCGTCGTGTAGTCGAGGCTTACTTGACGGACAGATGTGTCATCTACCCCGGTCACCGGGGCGTGTGGAATCGGCGAGAGGTGTCGCGCGGTGTCCCACAGGGATCGGTCCTGGGACCTCTCCTGTGGAACATCGGGTACGATTGGGTGCTACGCACCGACCTCCCGAGCGGCGTCAGCATTGTCTGCTATGCTGACGACACGCTGGTGCTGGCGAACGGGAGGTCGCATCAGGCGGCGGCCGACCTGATGTCACAAGCGGTTGCGACAGTCGTTGCAAGGATCCGGCAGTTGGGACTCGAGGTGGCGCTCCACAAGTCCGAGGCCATGTGCTTCTATGGCCGTCGGAGCGCGCCACCTCCAGGTGGGTCCCAAGTAACGGCAGGAGGAGTTACCATCGGCGTCGAGTCGGCGATGAAGTACCTGGGTCTCGTCCTCGACAGCCGATGGAACTTCACGGAGCATTTTCGTCGTTTGGCCCCTAAGTTGGAACGGTCTGGGGCCGCGCTCAAGCGGCTCCTTCCCAACCTCGGGGGGCCAAACGCCTCCTGCCGGAGGTTGTATATGGGAATTGTGCGATCCATGGCCCTCTACGGTGCCCCTGTGTGGGCGCCGGACTTGAAGCGGCGGCCGGCTCGTACGCTGGTCGCGTCCCAGAGGGTCATGGCTATACGAGTAATCCGCGGGTATCGCACGATCTCCGGGGAGGCGGCGAACCTCCTTGCCGGATCACCGCCGTGGGATCTAGAAGCGAAGGCGCTCGCGCGCGTCTACAGTTTGCGCGCAGACGCGCGTAGCCGGGGCGAAGATCCTTTGCCGCGCCAAATAAGTGCGTGGCGGAATGAGCTCCGGCGAGATCTCATGGCAGAGTGGAGACAGCGACTGTCGCAACCGAGGGCCGGGCACGCTACCATAGCAGCGGTAAGACCCCTCTTTGAGGAGTGGCTTGAGAGACGCCACGGCGTCCTCACCTTCCGTCTGACGCAGGTGCTTACCGGGCACGGCAGCTTCGGTAGGTTCCTGTTTCGGATTCAGCGGGAGGAAACGCCCGAGTGTCGTCATTGTGAGGACCACCTAGAGGATACGGTGGAGCATACGGTAGCGGTATGCCCTGCCTGGGCTGAGCACCGCCGTATCCTCAGGGAAGTGATCGGCGGCGGCGACCTCTCGCGCCCGGCCTTAGTCGAGGCCATGATGCGGAGTGAGAGGAACTGGGACGCCGTCTCCTCCTTTTGTGAAGCAGTCATGCTCGCAAAGAGAGAGGCGGCCCGCGTGAGGGAGCAATCCTCCTCCTCACGCCCCAGCAGCCGCAACTGGCGACACTACGGGCGTCGGGGATCGAGGGACGATCTCCGGCCACCGTAAGTACGGGCCTGCGGTCGGCGAGTAAGGGCAGCTCGCCGCCCGACCAGAACCAGGCCCGAGCGTACGGCGCGTAGCGTTCCGCGCGCGCCTCAAAGAGCCAATAGACCACCACAGACGGGGCCCTAAAGGGCTGATGTTCAGCCGGGGTTGCGGGGTAAGCGCAATAAGGTACCGCGACCTCGGCACAGAGCAGGAGAAGGAACAGGGGGGTTTTTAGTCAGTAAGAGTCTGACACTCCCTCCTGCCCGGCCCTGGGCGGGAGAAGTCATTTGATGATTTTCCCCTCACAAAAAAAAAAAAAAAAAAAAAAAAAAAAAAAAAAAAAAAACCTATAGGTATTCTATTTCAGAATGTTCTGGTTAAATTTTCTTTTTCACACTTCAATAACAAGTAATGATGAGTAGTTCTAAGAGGGAAAATAATGAATTTTCTTGTAAAACAGAACGTCTATAAATAAATAATTTCGAACACATTAAGGGTTCAGTACGACAACTAAGACTTGTTACCCAATGAAGCGGCTCGTGTGCTTTTCCTTTATGGCGTAATGGAAAATTTTGTCCGTAGGTACCTCGTGTTATTTGATATTGTAAATTTACGGACCACACCCCTAACGGAATAATTTCTACTAAATAATTATCCGAGGTTTAAATACAAGTGTAGTTTATCATCCTCAATTTACTTAAATTTAAATATTTAAGGCAAATTTATACGAGTGTAAGTACCTACTAAATGATCCTATTAATAGTTTTAGTTGGATATTACCTTAAGTGGTTTTATGAGGCGCTTCACTAAACGAGTCTTCCGAACGATCACTTAAGGAAATCGGTCAATGACTCTAATGAGTTTAGATTTCCATTCAGTTATAAAAAGCCACCTTTTTGGAGAAAAGCTATTTTGTTGTTGTTATCATAGTATCAGCCGCAACATGTATTATGCTCAGACAGGGTTCCGGGTTAAGCGTAATAATCTACCAAGGCCTCGGCCTGCAGCAGGAAAGGAACGGATCATTTTTAGCCAGTAAAAGTCTGACACTCCCTCTTGCCCCACCCTGGTTGACGGTGACTTCTCCCCATTTGATGCTTTTCCCCTCACAAAAAAAGGGTTGCATGTCAATCGCAAACCGCAGCCTCGGCCTGCAGCAGGAAAAGGAACTGGGTGGTTTTCAGTCAGTAAGAGTCTGACACTCCCTTTCGGTAAGGGAAGTCTTTCGATGTGATGTGTAATGATTTCAATGCCGAACATAGGCCTTATATAGGCCATAGGCCATAGCAAAAACACCACAAATAATAAAAGCAAAAATAAATAAAGGTAACACCAATCATGTTCCTCCACAAATAAAAAGCAATGTTCTGTGCTCTCAATCTATTTAAATAGCAGGACAACAGACAATAGATGTACGATCAAAGATCACCACTGTTAATTTACAATTGAATCTTAGCCATAAATTGCGAATACACGCAGCTCGTCAGTAAAGTTCAACAATTCAATTCCTTGTCAACTGTGCACCCGCGATACATTTGTCAACGCCGATTGTTTGAAGGTGTAGTTTATATGTTAATTAATAGTTTGTAGTAAGAATTAATCTGTTGAATATTATTTAAGATTTAATTGAAACCCCATCTAATTTGCAATAAGGCATATTATCATTATCAGCTTAAAACAGTTCACTGCTAAGTTAAGAAAGCCAAAAGCAAAATCTCTCTTTTGAAAGTGAGTTTATTGCTTCGGTAAGAGTCTCGGGGGTAGTAGGTAAGCTACTTAAAATATCTATAAGAAGCTTCGCTTGAATAAATAGCTGTCAGACAAGCCTTCTGTGTGTAGACCCCAGTGAGAGATCCTTTTTGCTTATTTAATGGCATTTTAACCAAGAAAAAAGTTTACGAATTCGGGGATAATATGTTACATTAATTTGAGATAAGATAAAATTTCTACCATTTGAGCTCGAATTAACTGGGAGGTATCAGAACAAGTAATCTGTACGATAAATGAGGAGCAGTGTGCTTTCATTTAAACTGTGAGGTTATGTATTTATAGCTGGGGCTGCATGGATCGCTTGGTGCAATCAAACGTTTGGCATCGCCGGTGGCGGACTGGCGGTGCAGCCAGCGACATTAGTGCGTGTCACTAAGACGCGATAATAGCACGATTAATCGCCGCCAGAATCGCTACGCGTGACAACGGAATACAGAAAAACCAGTTTATATTGACAAAAATGCCTCATGAAAATATCTTCAGAAATAATGATTGTGAGGACCAATATGATGAAAATTGGTTTGTGATAAGAATAATATTCGATTGCGAATAGAGGAAAATAATCTACTTACCATTACTTATGGAAGCTATATCCTCTCATCAAATGACTTCTCTCGCCTAGAGTATGGCGAGAGAGAGAGAGAGATAGAGAGAGATAGTCAGACTTTTAATTACAAAAAATCCTTATTTTCCTTCTTCTGTTCCAGGCGGAGGCTGGCCTTATTGCGCTTGATAGATAACTCCGGCTAAAGCTCTATCCTCTAAGGAGTAAATTCTGCTGGTCTCTGTACAATTCCGATACGAATTCCGTGTTGATGTTAAGAAATTAATAATCGAAAATTTTAAGTATTTTTGTACTGATTTACATGTCATGTCAACTATTGATTAAAAACTGCAGATGGCTAGACATGTTTTTATCAAGTAACCTAAAAGATTAAATAGATATACTAATTATACTTACAATTAATAATACATTGCAGGTATCTTGAGTTACCAGTGATTCAGTAACTTGTAACATTGACGCTGACTCATCCCTAATTAAATTCAGTTTAGATCCGGGTTCCTTTCCCATTTAAGCCGTAGGACCACTTTTTCTCATATTCCTAATGTTTTGGTGTTTCGTTTAACGTTTTGTACTATTAGCATAGAAGCCGTGAGATCTTTCAATGTTTGGTTAAACCCGAAGCTGTGATTACCTACATTTCCAACATCAACGGTTTTGCCACGACAATGTTTCTTAAACATGTATGGAATTATGATCTATGATAATGTTCATTTTCCCGTCTTCTATAAGTATTTTAGGAATTGAGTAAGACATAGGCAGCTTATAAAAATTCTAAGGTCTCAGTAGGCCACGTGGCAAACACCACTTCCAACTGCATCTGGTTAAGATAATGCCAACGCAGACCTACTTGGAAAAAGGCCAGGAAAAATGAGGATGCTTACTTTTTAGTTTCGACAAATAAACTTTATTATTCTTTAAAATAACTGTTGGTAACTATTGTAGACATTTATTGCAAGACTGAAAATGAGTTTGGACTTCCCTGTTTCTTAAATTCGGATTGATATTTTACAGCTAACAGATCTTCTGTTCCTGTTTGTGGTGTGGTGCCGCAATGTGCGCACGCGCTGCAGCCACTACCGTGACATTTGCGAGCATCACTCGCACGTAGAACAATGGAGATCATGTCGACGTATTTACCTACACAATTATATAAATAACATGTTTAACTGTGGCTTTACACTGACTCATACTTCGCTTCAGAATATTTCATTTCAGTAAATTATCACGTTACTTAGTTACCTACTTATTCTATTTAAAAGTCGAATACTTAGAAAATAATATTATATATGTATACAAAAACGAAGGCTACGCATTTCTAGGTATTAATTATGTACCTGTCTTGTAATTTATCATATTTATTCCTGGAAAATGAGATCCCGTGTTGTTTAATATTAACTATTTACTTAAATAAGTGAGCATCGTTTGATGGACGAGTTTTAGAAATTCGCGGAAACGTTTCGGCGCCTGGGAAGGCTCGCGGGTCTGGCGTCCATTGTGTTAATTTGGTCCTCATACCTAACAGCTTTTGTACAGTTACACAAACAATGAGTAGGTACTGTTACTCTTTCAAAATATCCTTTCCTACATATTAAAAAGATTCGCATCTTAAGTAGGCTTAATGAAGTCAAGAGCCGAGTACAATGATAGTGCAGAGTGAGTGTTTATTCATAGTGGTGTACAGCGCAGAGCTGTCCGCGGCTAGTGCTCCTTCCTTTGAACGTAGGTACACTGGCTGTAATTAAAATAACTGGTAATGAGTGGCGCATTCTTAGTCGTGGACACGACACAGATGTATAGCCAGCACTCGTACATTCTCAGCCACGCTAGGCGTCACGAGTCGCAGCTAACACGATGCAGGACAGGAATGCCATGGGTGGTCTCACAATGCTAGACATTAAATTGGGATTGCACAAGGAAGTGCACGTAAGGTGCACGTAAACAAGTCGCTCGTTTCTAATGAGCTAACACCTCGCTTTGAACTCGAACCTATTTCAGTCAAAGAACAATGTTGCTTTGTCGTTCTGGGAAAAATAAATCTTCACACGGTTGGGGCGTCGCGTCGCTGTGTTTACTATGAAAACTTGCGACTCGTGTTTCTTACGTTACAATACGTATAGGTTTTGCAGTATTGCTATTGTTACATATTTCAGTTGACATTATAGATCGTCTTTACATTCTCGTTTTACAGTTATAGCAACACGCACCTAATGTTAGCGGTATTTACTAGCACCAAATCCAAACTTGGATAGTACACACGTACCCATCTAGGTACTACATACATTGTATTGGATTCGCGTAGGTAAGAATTTTTTGGCACATCGCTATGTAAACGCAGATGAAGCAGCCAATAAAGTTTACGTTTGCTCCGATTGTAAGACCTTGATAAAAATCAAACGGTAATATTGTGCAGTCCAACAAATAGTGAAACTGAAATGTTTATCTAACCGCTTTGCTCAACGCGTCGTTAAAAATATATCGTGGCACGCACCAGACTGTAGTGCTAATGTAATGATAGCAATTTATATGGCAAACAAATAGAAACTAGACGGCGATGCGTAGGTTTCGTCGGAAATAGACTAGCGGCCGCCCAGACTGACTGAACGCCCTCGCCAGCGAAATAAGAGGAGTGCGCGCGCCCGGCGTGGTCGGCGGCGGCGCGCCCCGCGTCATTAATTATGTCATAACGTGTAATGGACACACGAATATCTCCACTACCTGCATAACTCCGCACCCCGGGTATATTTACTTCTTCTACCTACATTATTACAGATAGCCTAAGAAATTCTACACGTGTAATAACAGTACGACCATTTCCGCTTACTTTATTTTACAGAACCTAGACTGGGTCTTATGTCGGATTTCTATTAGAAATCCCATTAGGATTCCGACAGGTTACATTATTCAAAAAAGGACACAATACTTACTTAACTCAACTTGATATTCTTTAAGTGTGGCAGAGAAATACTTTGGTACGAATAGGTCGGCCAAAGTGATACCACGGCCTCACAGAAAACCATTGTGAAACAACCACACCGTTGTGTTTTACCGTGTGAGTGAGGTTACCAGAAGCCCAATCTCTAAATTCCCAATACCCCTTATACCTCTGCTGGTTGTCCTGGGTGGCGTCGATTGCTTACCATCAAGTAATCTGAAAACACGTTTGGCACTGCTTCGTATAAAAAAATAGCATGTCTATAGGTATTATATTATAGTATCTATGCGCTCGAAATTTTTTAAATGAGGCCAGTTATCTTAGTTTACTTTAAACAGGCTTGGTTAATTAATTAACTAATTAGAAATAAAGAACCTACATAAAAATTTCTTGTATTTTTTGTCTGATCATTTGGGATTCGTCGGTATGTGGAGCCCTTAGGGTTGGCCAACATACCGCTCTACCAATTTGATCTTAATGCATACCTATTGAGATGGATTAAGTACGATTGCTATGGATCAGGTGTAGTTTTACTATATGGACATTGTGGAATGTAGAATAAATTTCCGTGTGTTTAAAGGCGTTTTCGCCATATATATTACTTGAAACAAGTAAAGAAACTTACACATAGGTCCTATTACAATAGTAAATTTCCCGTAGTGTTTGGTGACTGGGGTTCTCCTAGTTGTACAATCTTTTTACACGACCGCCAAAAAAAGGAGTGTTTTATGCCTTTAAAGCTTAAGTCATTCTGTTTCCTGCATTAAATTTACCGAAAAAAGTGGAAATCATTCAAGTATTTTACACTTTTCCTCAAATAATATCTTCTGATTTATTTCGTTACGGGATCCAGTCATTCAAGTCCTCGTGTCCAAGGACGCCCCGGTCTTCAGTGTTTCTACTGTAGATCTTGGCTTACAGTTGCACGGTTTTGGAAGTATCAGTCGGCCTTGTTTCACGAAAAAAATACGATTGGTAAATTGAATGTTCTAAAGCAACGTTCATGTCATTAGCCTGTGGGTAGCGATGCTGTGGTAAGATTTACATGAGTGCCGCCATGCATATGTGCCTGAAGAAATGCGCAGAATTTTAAGCAGTACATCAAGTCACAATGGCTGTGGCGGCAGGTAGCTATAACCATCTATAGCCGACAACGACCATCATTATTCTCCGCAGAATTTTACAACTTAATTATCAACACTCTCTTTGCATACAAGTTGTTTCTGCAAATGGCTTCGAGACATGCGCATGCGCACACCTTGAATTCCTTTCCATAAAATAAAAGAGGCGTGACTTCTGATTATTTTAGATGTTTTATTCGTCGCCTACGTGTTGACGTGGATGTTTTAAAGGGACGCTTAGCTTTGGCAAATATGGAATTCAAATATTTTAAGGTGTAAGGACAAATAAAATAGGGATGTCAAAGGGTTTAAAATATGACTATTTTTTCTCATAAGGTCTACAAAGGTTCTACCTTTACTCGTCTGGTCACTTAAAAACGTAAAGTACAAGAGAATACACCGCTACACTGCTATTTGGGAGGGCACATCAGGGATTATGTGCATATTATGCATTCAGTGTTCATATTTGCATGCTGTCGAAACCGCGGCGCATATAATTCGGCATAACGTCTGGCGGGCAACGTACAGAAATAGTCTAAATGGCAGACTATAATAAACCTCGATACATTTTACTCCTCGTAGTAAATTAATGTTTAATAGATACTATAGAAATCAAAGAGTTATTACGCTCATACGCGCCCAAGATTTGCTGCGAAAGCACGTACCAATCTCCTCTAATATTCATAGACATTCCCCGTTATTTGGCGAACGAAAACCGTTGCAATAACTTCCAAGATATATTTTGATCCTTTTCTTATAAATATTTTAAGATAATGAGCCTTTTGTATTGTACCTGGATGAATTTGATCAGAAATGTGTGTGGGAGAGCCATGCTTCGGCACGAATGGATCGGCTCGACTGGAGTGATACCACGGCCTCACAGAAAACCGGCGTGAAACAACCACAGTGTTGTGTTCCGCCGTGTAAGTGAGGTTACCGGAAACCCAACCCTTCCCCTTTCCAATCCCTCCCCAGTTCCTAAATCTCCAAATCCCTAATCCCTAAAAGGTCGGCAACGCACTCGTAACTCCTCCGTTGCGGGTGTCCATGGGCGGCGCTGATTGCTTACCATCAGGTAATCCGTCTGCTCGTTTGCCGACCTGTTACATAAAAAAAAAAATCATAAAATGAATTAATTCATAAATCTCACTGATACTAAGGTCGAGTCACTTCATGGTCATAGAGGGGTCATATAATACGACAACAAAAACTAAAATTAGCTATTGACTGAGGAAAAGAAGTGCTGTACACTGAGTTCTCCACACAGGCACACTTTGATCGCTATTTCAGGAAAAATGTAAGCTCTTTTGCATCTCCGAGTAGCGTCTAGCCTAAAAGCATTGCATTTTCGCAACAAAACAAAAAAATTGCAGAATGCTTTTAAGCACAAACGCTCAACGTTGGGCTGTTGTTTTGTTGAGGAAGATACCTGGTGGTCTACTACCTGGATTTCTACATTACATTATGTAAGTAAGTATACTCATATAGACATGATACTCAATATTTAGGAGCACTTCAGTATTGGAAGAATGTAGTGAACGTAGTAACTGTAGCATGAGAAATATTTTCTGTTCATTTAGTTACTTTGAGTCTACATATGTGAAAATGAGTATAGAACTAAAATAAAGACCTGTAAAACGATTTACAACTTATTTTTTTAACCGACTTCCAAAAAAAGGAGGAGGTTCTCAATTCGACCGTATATATGCTTTTTTTTTATGTTTGTTTGTCGATATCTCCGATATTCCCAGATTTGAAAGTCCCAGAATGGTCCCATGATAAGGAAATCAGGATCTGATGATGGAAGACCAGAGAAATCGAGGGGAACTTTCAAAAATTGTAGGGGCGAGTGGTGCTTTTGCATATGGTTTTAGTAGGTTTTTGACAAATTTACAACTTGCCGATGTTCGAACCCGACCTGATGATGGAGCCGGAAGACAGTCGAGGGATCTCCTTGACTATTTTGAGTAGTTGCCTTGTGTTTGGGCTTGAATGATTCGTATTGGTGAGTACTTTGCACCAAGATTGGTCGTGACTGTCATTAAGGGTCTGATGATGAAAACGATGGACAGCTCAGGGAACTTCTGAACGGATTACAGTAACTACCTCGTGTTTGGACTTCATTCATTTATATCAATGAAAACTTTGCACCTCTATGGATTACAATGAAGTTATGCAGTAAATTCTGATGATGGAGCCGGGAGGCAGTCGAGGGATTTCCTTGATTATTTGGAGTAGTTGCCTTGTGTTTAGGCTTGAATGATTCGTATTGGTGAGCACTTTGCACCAAGATTGGTCGTGACTGTCATTAAGGGTCTGATGTTGAGAACAATGGACAGCTCAGGGAACTCCTGAACGGTTTACAGTGACTACCTCGTGTTTGGACTTAATTCATTTATATTGATGAGAACTTTGCAACACCTATATGGATTATGTATAATGAAAGTCTGCAGTATACCTGATAATGGAGGTCATTGACATTCGCGGGAATTCCTCAACGATTTACGGCACTGAAAGCTGACTAACTCAGGACTGCCATTACTGTGATTTTCATCATCCAAGCTTTCTCTGCCTATCACTTAAAATGGTGAAATAAAATAATTTTTAACAAAAAAAAAACCGACTTCAAAAGTAAACTAAAAAGCAAAAAATAAATTTACTTTGTTCAAAGTAATACACACTTTCATTTAGTTAAATAGAAAATAATATTTATTAACTATTTTATAATTTTGAAGTCGGTGCCAAGTAAATGCTACATACCAAACAACAACAGTATTAGAAAAATATATTGATCGGTACCTATTAATCATCAAATTAGCAAGAGGTATGTAAGTGTAAGTAATATCTTTACACTGCTATAGTTTTACTTGGCACCGACTTCAAAATTATAAAATAGTTACTAAATATTATTTTCTATTTAACTAAATGAAAGTGTGTATTACTTTGAACAAAGTTTTTTGCTTTTTAGTTTACTTTTGAAGTCGGTTTTTTTTTGTTAAAAATTATTTTTGTATAAGAAATGGTTTATATGGATGTTTATTTGGATGGTTAAAGGATTAGCAAACTAAAGTGGCAGTGGGCAGGTCACATTTGCCGAAGAACTGATGACCGTTGGGGTAAACGTGTTCTAGAGTGGAGACCACGTCTAGGCAAACGTAGTGTAGGGCGCCCTTCAGCTAGGTGGACTGACGACATCCGCAGGGTGGCTGGCAGTGGTTGGATGAGAAGAGCTGAACATCGAGCTCAGTGGCGTGCGATTAGGAAGGCCTATGTCCTGCAGTGGACGACATCAGGGTGATAATGATGATGTTACAAAACATGTAATATATTGTCTTTTATCAACAACCTGCTCAGGAAAAGGGCAAAAGAATATTTTATATAATAACAAGAATATTTTTCTAAAGATCAACATACTAAAAATCCCATAGCCGAGCACTTAAATCTCATGTTACAATAATTGGAGAGCAATATACCTGCAGTTATTATATCGGAGCGAGCGTGGGCTGGTAGACGTCTGCTTAACTGAGCTTAACGAGTCAACAAACTACTCTCAAAATAATACATAGGTGCTCGTAACAATGTACAAAATTCTTCTACAGAAATGTATATGATTATTAAAGTAAATATAAGATAAGTGTGAGAGAATAATGCTTCGGCTCGAATGGGCCGGCTTGACTGGAGTGATACCACGGCCATACAGAAAACTGCGTGAAGCAACACTCACGTTGTGTTTCGCCGTATGAGTGAGGTTACTGGAGAGCCAATCCTTCCTATCCTCAAATTCCTAATGACCCACAAGATGCCCGCAACGCACTAGTAGTAACTTCTTTGGTACTACAAGTATCCATGGACGGCTCTGATGGCTTTTTTTGGTGTCGGGTTGGAAAATCCTCTTGGAGATCCATCGCCCTCAGCGGAAGGGCGAAGGGTATTGTCAGACTCTCACTGACTAAAAACCAACCTGATGTTCCTCCATTTACCCATGTGTCGGAGGGGCGAGTATCGCCGAAGCATTCGTCGCTTGCCCCGGCGGGCTCTGATGGTAAGCCATCAGATAATCCGTCTGCTCGTATGCCGAATTTTGACATACAAAATTCATTTACAAATAGTACTAGACTACTCTTTAAAATTTATTCTTGGTTTCAAGAAAACTAATAGTGACTTCCTGCAGATTTTTGGTATAAAAACTATCCTATGTCCTTTCTCGAGCTTCAAAACTATGTCTGTAGGTACTAAATTTCGAAAATCGGTTCAGTAGTTTAGGCGCGAAGACAAGACAGCCAGACAGAGTTACTTTCCCATATATAATATTAGTTTGGATATTATCTTAAAGAGGGTAAAACAAATAATAGAAGCAGATGAAGGAATATTTCCTTATTACCATACGTATTCGTAACAATCATTAAGTTTGGTAGTATTGGTTGGAATCCATTGTTTGTTTTAACAAAAGTACGTGTAGTACGACCTCTTCAGGAAAACACAGGCTTGATGTTACATTACATAATACAATATCGATACCTGCTAGCCTTAGGTATAGATTTCTCGAAATTATATTTAGTTTTCAGATAATAATGCGTAGGTTTTGGCCAATATTGAGTACATAAGTTGTAATAAATACGTTTGCGATCAGTATTTGAGTATTCCGATTGTCTGGTCAGATTTTTGTTTCTTAGAAGAGTCTGGTTTGCGTGGTGTATTCATGTCCACCTACATAATAAGCGGTTTCAGGCTTACTGTGCACTTTTCACTTGGGTGGGCCATATATGTATGTGGATTGTAAAGTCACAATTTTCATTTTAATATGCTCCTAGCATGTGAACTCTTGTGACTTCTTATTTATACTTTCTAGTTTATAATCTTTATGTTATTGTTTGTATATGTATGTATGTGTAGGCTTATATACACGCCTATGCCAGAAACGAGTCGCGTTGTTGTATATGAAAGCATATCTTTCAACATTAAAATACAAATTATTAATGTCACATTTTCAAGTATAATGCAAAAGTGGAAATACATAGCTTCACTATAAAGCTACTGACGAGCAGACGTTTTGCCTGATGATAAGTAAACAGCGCCATGGATATCCGCAACAACAGAGGAGTTACGAGTGCGTGGCCGATCTTAGACCGTATATTAGGGATTCGAAGATTTAGGGATTGGGGGAGGAGTACCTAGTATTGGGCCTCCGGTAACCTCACTCACACAGTTAGTAGAATCCAAATCATGTGTCTTTATTAATCGTTTCACAGATAAAAATACGTTGTGAATTGCGCTTTGATCGATGTGTGTGATAAGTAAAGTAATATAGTAGATCACACATGTCGCTATGCGCCGGCGCACCTGCTTGTGTCACGCACGACGCGCGGCGCGTACGCTGACTACCGACATTGTCCTCACAAAGAACACGCATTATAACTGAGCCGCAGCATTTAGTGGAACGATCAAAGGTTACCTACATTGTAAGGTTAAAGTTCATTTAATAATAACTCATAATTATTTAATGTTACTTAACATTAGTCATTTTACCGTTAATTTTGAAAATAGATATAATATTTTGCCAAGTTACCTACTACCTAATATGTCGTCGATGGAATATTATCTTTCATTTTAAGAATGTGGTATTGACATACCTATGTTGTTATACTTTAAGTACGGTTTGCGGTGTAATTACATTCTTATTACAAATTTAATTAATTATTTAATTTCTAAAATCATTGTTTAATGAAATAGGTACCATGATGATGACTAACTTTTCATTTAGCCCTGTAGGTACTCGATCGACTCGAATAATAGTAAGTAGGTAATAAAAATTCGAAAACTTTTAGTTTTTTATAGACACAGTTTTCTTTCGTATAGGTTGTACGAAAACAGCCTCATTGTCTATAAAGGCTTTGAATTTAGAACGTTATTATTTTATTTGAAAGACATTCTTTTTTACAAATTAATTTACCTTACGTAATATTTTTGCTTTTTTATCTGGAAAAAAACAAATTTCTCAAATCAGCCAGCTTCATACGGATTTTCGTAAGCCTCTCCAAGACTTTATAGGTAATAATTTTAAAACCTATTATTTGGTTGTGGGAGGCAGCAGTAGCAAAAAGAAATCCTTTTTTTGCGGGTTTTTAGTTATTTCGAAATTTTTGGTTACCTTTTTTTTTTAAAAGAGAATGCCAATTGCTATGTTTTTAAATATCTACTGACAATATCTACTGACAATTTTAAATATCTACTGACAATATCAATGAAGCTTTTTTCTTTTCGTAGGTTTATTTTCAAATAATTTACGTATTATAAATTATGTTGGTAATATTTAAATATTCGACAGCACTTAAGTTTCTAGGAAAAAGAAATAGGAATCTAATACTAGGCCATTTAGGGCGTACAAAGTTTGAGTGCTTATTAAAATAAAGGGGATGTAAAGTTCAGGGAAAATTCTGAGAAAAAGCCTGATAGGAAAATTTTTGTGAGGGGTTTATTTTTCTACAAGACTTAAAAATAGAGCTTCTTCTACTTATTTTAGCGATCTCAATCTACATTAGGTGCCTATTAATGTTATTTTTTGTTATGACCTATTTTGCTTATTTATTTCTCATTTAAAAAGAAATTAAAAAGTATTTATAAGTATTGGATTCTGGATTCAAATATTTTCCTTGCCTGTTTCTTTAACCTCCATTTATTATTTGTTTTTTTTTACCTTTTTTGAGATGGGTATTTTCAGGCGACTCTTACTGTTTTAACCAAACTGTGCCTTTTCCTGATCTGGTCCGGATACCCATTACATTATTGTGGTTACACCGACTACCCCGGCTGGACATCGGCCTTGGGGGCCCTATCTTTTGAGGTCTGGTGGTTCTATGAGATGCACGTGTAACCTAAGCTTACATAACGACTATTTAACTTAATTTGTTTAATGGCGACAGAAAATAAACTTTATTTTAATATTTTTTTTTGTCGAAAGGCAATAAATTTGTATGATATGAGTAAAATAGAATTATTGTCATCGCCTGTTTTATGCAAATCTGTTTTAGCTACTAAAATAATTTGTTCTTTTCTTACCTATTTAAAACTTTTTTCCATACTATATGATGTTTCTCTGATTTCTTTGAATGCCGCTTCAAAATTGGCCCTTTGTTTCAAATTAATGTTGTTAGGAGCATCACACATCTACAATATTTGTTTATAAAATATAGTCCTTAATTTATTTCAAATAAGTTTACCATGCATTTAAAAAGGTTTTCGTCAAGGCTGTGTTGGGATGAAAAAAACGTTTGATTGTGTTGTGCGCCTGAGCGTGTCCAATCGATCGATGGCCCTTTGCGAAGAGTTCAACGCGATGGTTGGTTCACAACCTACGAGCAACTGAACAAGCTCTCTCGTGTACAAGATTATGTACCTATTTCATCATAATATTTATAATAATCGTTATTTTTTGGTATTTTTATCGAGTAAGTTGGTCAATATTTTTGAATTTGTTACATCAGATAAACTATAATGCATACCTACGCCTGGTTTATCAATATGTTTCTAAGGTTTTAATAATCTTAAAATGGACTAAAGAGTCCATATTGAGTACAGTTTCCAACAAAAATGTTGCCTCTGTTTCCAAATCACAGGAACAGCATCACTTTGTAGTACTATGTTGAAACGGCTAATAAAATCCAACATATTTTTGTTACAATTGTCTGTTTGTCCATTTGTCGCAAGGGGTCGGCCATTATTGTGAGATAAGTCTTGTTAAGGCTTATCTTTGTTACCGTTTCTTTACTACACAATGGGAACCAGGATTACTTCTAAGTGCTCAGCTACCGACAATTGTATTTACAATTTAAACGTTTCTACACTTTCTACGTTTTTTCGTAAAGTTGTCTTAATTTTAGGTTCTTAAATAAGCTGTTCTGAAATTGTTTAATTTTGGTCATTATTTATGATTAGGATGATGAAACGGGGTAACGCAGATTTCCTAAACTCGATGCAAGTGAGATAAGTATTCAAAATAAAAAGTAGAAAGGTCCCGAAGGTAGGTATCACAAGCTCGAGGCATGCCGTGACGTCAGCGACATAGAATTATAGAACCGGTTCCAGAACCTTTCCACTGGAGATGTGTGGGAAATACCTGTTGTAGAGAGTACATGCAATTATACATTGCACAGAGCACTGGCAGTGCACACGAGCGCCCCGAGCCTGGCAGGGCCGACACTCAATGGGCGACCTGTCCACCGCTGCATCGTCACGGAAGTAAACTTTCATATTATGTTGAAACGGCGAGCGCACGTCCGACTCTACATAACAGCATCTCTCGAGCTGATTGATAACTTGCGAGCCGTTTAACAGTTGCGTTGCATCATGGGTTTACGTGGCGGAGCGCGACGGCCGCGGGCTACCGACAGCATTCGGTGGCAACGGCCAGCGCTCACACAAGAATTCATTTGGCCCGAGAAGTGTTCGGTTTCAGTCTGGCACGACGAGCGCTCATATTGCATTTAGTATTTATTTATGTATCGGTGGAGCGCAGGTTCTATCGGTGGCGGCGCCGGGCGCGCGGCCCGGGAGGGGGGCATACTTACTACGTGATTAATCCGCGCCCCCCGCGCCGCCGGGCGCTCCGTACTCGCGCCGGGTTTCCTCGTCCCCGCGCCTCACGGCCACTCACTACGCACGGGGCTCCGCGTAGTGCCGCCGCCAGTCGCAGCGCGACCCGCGCCGACGTCGCACTCCGTTTCGTTGTCGTCGTCAGATCGACCCATGATATCATTCATGCTAATCTCCGCCCGTTGATTTTCCTGCCGAGTGACCGCAGTGAAGCCGGCGCGCTATACCGCGAGTGCCGAATGTTCGTGGACGTTACGCCCGTGTACTTTTCCATCGGAATCCGAGCGTACGAAACCAGTTCGGAGTGTCGGACGGCGGTGCCTTCCCTCGGATGAGATCTCCGACCGGCGAACGTTGCTGTGACCTGCGGCCTGCGATGCTGCGCCCGTGACCGTCTTGCGACAGTGCCACGAAACGTAAGGATCTGTTAGTTGATTTGGCGACTCGCGTGCACGGGCCGCCTTCCTATTTGCATGGCGCATACGAGTGGATTTTATTTTCGTCTGGGGAGCGGTGTGTGCGTGCCTGCGCGAGTGTGCGGCAGCGCGGGTGTGTGCACCGCGCGTGTGTGCGTGTTCCGCGTCCGTCAGCCGCTGCTCCCTGCTGCCCGCTTTATTTAGTTTGTTTCCGAGCGTATCGCCACCTCGCCACCTCGCCACCTCCTCGGCCTGGCGCCTGCCCACTGTGCCCACCGTCCTCTGTTGTTGACAGAGTCTGCTACAATGTATGCGCCAGCAGACAGCCTCGCTTCTCAATGTCCTTACCTTCTACAAATCATTCTTAAAACGTGATAAAAATGTGTGCGTAGGAAGGAAAAGTACCGAGTAATATTGAAACGAAAACAACCATTCAACGCTATTCCAATGGCCACGAATTTACTTTCAAACTGATCTTCATTGCATGATAAAACACCGGTAGCATTTTGGAGCAACGAGTTTTCGTATCTGGCAACTCATGGTATGAAAATAAGTAAACCGGTCTTATTATTATGTCACTATGTTGGCAACATTATCATTCTCCACTATTCATTGCATGTCAATGATCTTTGTGGGTACAGAGGCCACTTATGTGCAATTTTGACACATTGTACTCTGACGATGCGTTTTTAAGGTGCTGCAAGTGATTTATTACGAAACACCTTGATTAAGTGATATCCACGATCCACGTGATTGGTATTAATTATGTATCAGCTAATTAACGTGTAATAGAGTAGCTCTAGGTGTGTGTTGACTGGTGCATGATCTACTATCTCCGCGTGACCTTTTGGACGAGTGTCACAGCGCTACAAGCGTGATTTTGTTAAGCATTTCCAAAGGACGCTATAAACATGGAAATTGATGTGGGGACTGCTCAATATACGCACTTTACGTGGCTACATTACATGTTATTAGCCTCATTTTAGACTTTTAAAATACTCTTTAGACATCACGTTGCTTTTAACTCTACATACATAAAGTTCCGACAAAAAATATTTACGTCAATAATAAACACATAGACTGTGACGTGTTTTGTGATATTCGTTCACTTGTTGAGCGGTTAGCCGGTCATTTTACCAAGAAAAAGTAATCAGCTTGTGTATTTATACAACATTGTCGTACTAATTATCTTGTAGGTATACAGTGTAACCGCAAGCATATATTGTAATTGAGGGAATAATAGTACAAATCAGTAATTAGCGCGAGTAAATTATTAGCTTTGTAAATAAAGGAACACTACTGATTGTGTGTTACTTGAAGGAATAACTGTTAAATAATTACTGTCACTGTGTGATAATAATATGTTGTTATCAGTTTACTATAATGCACCATTTTCAACAATTGATGGGTTAAAATTAGAACAAGTAGGAAAAGTACAAGTGGGCAGTTGGGTCGTGTGATAACCTTCGACCCGGGGGTATGAGACGGTACACGCGATACTATGTAGTACCTACTTACAATCGCTTATTAATACTTATATCTTTGTTGGCCGATAAACGTGGCCAACTTATAGTAATCGTTAAGCCTCCGCGTTATCTAGCGATACTGGATGTTAGACATAGAATGTCTTTTAAGTAAACATATTTACGGCTGGTAACTAAGACCATAAATTCGATGAAACGATTTTTTATTGTAACTATATATAATCTATCCATATGTAGGTATATCAGTTCTCACACAGTGACACAGCTAAAGGCCGACGGGAAATGAAAATAGTAAATAACGAAAATAGGATTAAGATACTATTTTAATATGCTGTAAAACTGCAAAAGGCATCAATACAAATGCAATAAGATAAAGATAGTAATAATAATATATATTTACATGTATACTTACAAATACTTTTCAGCGATGACGCAAAACGTTCTAGCAAGTCGGCTATTATCGGAAAATCCTTTGATAAAGTACACTAGACTACGCACACGTGACATTCAATCTTATGATAATGTAAATACGTCAATGTATATCTAGACAGGCTGTCCCGAATGAAATAATATACCTAATATACCCATTATTCAGCCGCTGTGATTCATTAAACATTAACTTCTTTCAATAAAAGAAAAACATTAATGAAAAAAAGTAAATACATTTAAAAATGAACTAAGAAAGCGATAAACTCAAAACCTTACTTTTTTCACCTATAAAAATAGTTGGCCTATCTTTATAATTTATCTATCATTTTTTTATTATCTAAATGAATACTAGGCTTAGGTTTATCTATTTGTTTCTTTATCAATTATATTTAAAAACAAGGAGTGAAATACAAGTACTAATATTTTGGGTTTTTGCTTAAAAGTTGTTGAGTCATCTTGACTGTACTTTTTTGAATATAAATAGGTAATATTAATAATATCTTAGGTGTAATCACTTAATAGGTTGTATTAGAAGCGTTGAGATGGAATTTGTCGACGTTATAGGCTATCAATAGCGATTTTGGGGGCACGCTCCAGATCAAAATTATATCTGGAGCTAATTTTAATCCATTTTAGAAAAACCTCCTTGCCTATACTCGGCGAGTTAACTTACCTATTTATAGAACTTGCTTTCCTAAGCCTAAGTACATCTAGGACTTAAGATAAACCTACATACTAATTGCAAGTCAAACTCAGACATGCATAAATATTCATACTAAGTAGAAACTAATGTTCGTCCTTAATCTAAATTGAAAAGTTGTACTGCAAAAGAGCAAGCAATTTACCCATAAAAAGTCTCCTTTTAACAAATTCCTTAAACAAACGTTAGCTAACTTAATGTATGAGTTAACTTCGAATTAAGTAACAACAACGGGACTTTTCTTTAACTTTTACAATAAGTAATTTCACGTGGGCGGCGCCGTCGGCTGTTCGTAGGTAACTCCCATTGTGATAAAAGTAATCCCTTTTTATAAATATGGATATTTTGGTCAACAACTTACAGTTTATTCTGAAGGGTGGCTTTCGACCCTTTTCAGGTAAACACACTTGAGCCATAAATGTTACAAATCAGGTACGGGACGGGGGACGGGTTGTCCGTAGAGGACGCTTGCTAAACTTGCCCTTGTTTGTGTTATTTTAATAATTTCTTTGTCACACTGTCAATAAGGTTTATTATGGCGAAGTCATTTATGCTGTAAAATAGTGAGAGATGGAGAGTCTCCAAGCCGACCTTAACCTAGTTGGGGTATAGACCACAGTGAAAGAATGATGTGCGAATATTATTTTGACCAATAGGCATTGGTTTTACAATGTGACAGTCATCTTTGTTTATGGATAGGCATATTTGGCGTCTGTACTAAAACAACAAAGCATTGTTTGACAAGGCTCGGCAATACACGTGTTCATATTTATAAAAAGGACTAGCTAAAATTCTAATCACAGTTTGTCCTGTAGACTATACATATAATGAAAAAAGAATAAAAAAATATTTACAAAGGCGTACCTAGTAATACCTCACGTACCTATCTTTACACTATTGTCTACGATAAAAATATTTCCTTGAAATACTTTATCAATAAAAATCTTGGGTTTACCTAAAATACTTATAGTAAAAAATACGCAAGTATTTAATTAATCGTTTCTACCTAATTCACTTGATAAGCGTTTTATCTTTAAATCCAGGTGCTGTTACTAAATGAAAAATATTTCGTATTTTTATCAATTAAACTTATCTGTTTGTACTGATGTATACGGATCTAAGGATTGAAACTATATCAATATTAACTTTGACAAAACCAAATTGATAAATAAAGTACAAAAAATACTACGAACTACGTTGGTTACGTCCAAATATCGATATTACGTATTCAGTAACTTTTTGTGATGTTATCTTAATCCGTCAAGTACTTAGTAAATACGATAGAAAGACAAACCATTCTATACTACATAGAGAAGAGATTTAAAAATAATTAAGTATTGCGTAACAATAACAGTATCTAATATCGTATCCTCGGACCCGACGTCTGAATATCGATAAGATTAACGAGTATTACGATGCACACTTAACGCTAATCGATTTCGTCCTGTATCCGTGCATATACATAAAATTAGCCTGTCGACTGTCGTGCTTACTGCTGATATACAACGCGTTATTACCAACCGCTTATTACTAACTAACAGTAATTCGACTCTGCTAAGGGTGCATGATACCTATTAAATAAACGAGGACCATTTGTCAGATAACAAGCGGCGGTTGCAAAGAAAACAAAGAGATAACATAGTTTGTGTCACAAATAGTGTTACATACACACACATTGATGGTAGAGGCGTGCATGTAGGCGCGGCGTGCGTATGTGTGCGGCACGTTATCAGGCCCGAGCTACCGCGCCCGCCTACGTAGCGATATCTGCCGGTATCAGCTGTATTAGCAACGATAATACCTCGCATACTTACAGGTATTCGTATGCATACACATATTATTTAGGTACATAACCACATGTAGGTATATCATACATAACGGACATGAATGAATGCTACGTTTTAAACTACATAAAACTAGTTGGCAAATAATGAGCTACTGGAACTGAATCGTGTTCGAAGTTTATTTAAAAGTAGATAGAATGATGTTTTAATAGAGTCGGTTGATGAGGCAGGCTCAAAGGGAATGGGAGTCTCCATTGCCGTCTAGTTTATAGACAGATTGACACGTTTCAATCACTTATTAGAAGCTGGATTATTATTATTAGCCTAGGCGAACTCACAGAGATAAGCAGAACCAAGACCTGTACCTAGAACCAATAAAATTCTAGATAGAATCCCGACCTATCTTCTTAGTAAATTAGCTTGAGATAAGGCCTTTCAATTAGTAAGGATATATAATAAAACTAGCTACTCTCGCGCGGTTTCACCCGCTGCTCAGCTCCAACAGATCCTAGCGTGATGTTTTATAGCCTATGGCACTCAGGAATATTAATTGTACCTAGCTATCTATCAGTGAAAGAATTTTGGAAATCCGACCAGCGGTTCCAAAGATTACCCCCTACATACAAACTTACAAATTTTACCTCTTTATAATATTAGTATAGATTGGCAGTGGTTTAACTAGATTCAGATACTAGAAACCTATTACCAACACATTGACGTAATTTAATTATAAAGTAAGGGATTGTAGTTACCTTTAAATATGAGGAATTATATATGCAGATAGTACATCAATACTAAAAAGGCAATCGAAAAGTCACACAGATAATTACAATGTTAGTATACTTACAAAATTTTAATACGTAACTAAAGAAAATGGAAAAATTTCGAATTAGCGTGGTGTTTTTCCATGTGAATTTGTCAAATCATTCGTGTATATGTTTCTACTTAATAGCTTATGTGGTAATATGTCAGTTTGTTATATGTTTTGTATGGTTGTATATGTCTTCCATAGTGTTGGGAACTTCTCGATTCCGTGAACCAACGGTATCTTGTGTTAGGAGAACAAATGACAGACTTTCAAGTCGGGACGTCACGTTCGTAACTATAGACTAGAATTTACTGGATTTAAAGTCTATATTTATACATACATATATGTTCATATAACTCGCGTATTTCACCTTCTTCAGAATATTAAAAGACTAAATTATTAAAAAATATGAATTAACTAGTTTTTGCCTGCGACTCCATCGCGTGTTATAGTGATTTCCTGCAGATTTTTGGTATGAAAACTATCCTATGTCCTTTCTCGAGTTCCAAACTATGTCTGTACCTAAAAATTTCACAGAAATCGGTTCAGTTTTAGAGTTACTTGCGCATTTATAATATTAATATACATAGAACACACAAAGAAACCATTATTAACTTAATTTAGCCTGTTGAGTACGAGGAAGGATGTTAAATAATCCATGCAGAAAAATACCATAGTTATATTTTTATTTATTAAGCTGGAAATCCGAGCGTTTTATTATAATGGTAGGTATTATTCTCAATACATATCAGTAGCAAGCTAATTAAATACCTAGGTTTATAACCTTAAAGCCTATTTTGGACTCAATTTATTTACATAATGGATTTGTTATGTATATTACTCAACCTTGAAATAAATATACCATATTATATACTAACATAATGAAACATTAGTAGGTATGTATACTTGGTATTTATTAAATTAAATAATTGAAAGATATTATGTCTATGAAAAAAATATTTCTTTGTAAAAAAACTGACTCTATTATTAATTAAGTGGTTCGATCACACGATTTTTTTACATAAGATAAGAAAGTAATTTCCAGGTTATATGAAAATTGGCATACTTGTATAGCAAAATCCTTCTCTTGTAATATTGTTACGGAAAATACCGCATTTCTACATATATTTTCAAAGGTGAAAAGTGTAAAATTGAATACGTGGCTCCTGTGCAGTTTCTCGGCTCATGAATACTTGCTTCCTTGTTATATACTTAACACACGTAAGATAAAACAATACATCATATAATTAGCGTATATCGTGCAAAGACTGAAACCACAATACTGGCCGCATTAAAGAAACGTTCACACGAACGCAAAGGAGATCTTATTGCAATATGTAAACAATAAAAAGAGGTCTTCAGTGTTTCTTGTTACTGGCTGTAGCACACCGAGGTGGGCATTTCTTTGTTATCTTATAATATTAAAGCTACACGACCCCACACATAGACCAATATAAGTATTTAGTTGCCATTATAAAAATCTCTCATAACCTAAAATTTAAATTTAAAAGAGAATGCGTGCTCATGCCAATTCTAACCTAACTCCTTCATATCTCCAATTAATGAAATGATAAATTTCGAATCAGAGAATGTATCGGATATTCAGGTAAATATGGGGAAAACCATTCAGAAATTACCACATGAATGTTAATTATCTTTTAAATGAATGTAAGTTTTAATGATATTCAGTGAGGCTGTTATATACCTACATATGTACTTGGACTGTTGTAGTGTAGGTACAGGTAGGTAAATACAGGAAAATGTGCACATTTCATTCTATTGTCACGAGGCACTTCTCAATGGAGACAGACACATATTTGTTTAACAAAAAGCTAAAAGACGAGTTTTAATCACGAGCTATTTCTGTTTCAACTGAAACAATGAAAATCGTGAAACAATTTGCATTTAAATAATATTCATTACAAACATACATTGTTGTTAGGTAAACAATGATTATATTTAAGGGTGTGTGTTTGTCAACATGGCCCTTGCACAGTTGAATGTTTGTACTGTTACCTTCCTCTAGACCAATGTATACATACAACACTAACCATCTGTTACAAACAATGACCTCGCTATTATTTTTCTTTCATTAATACACTATGGATATAAACGTAGATGCTCCGTGAATCGCATAGCGCCTACAAGCCCATCTTTATCTATTTACCGTTAGTTGACATGTTTTTTAATCGGCGCCATTAATCTACACAAGTTTTCACATTAAGTTATTATGTGATATGAATTATTACCAACATGATAACTCAGTCAGTACTCGTCGTTAATTTTAAACGACAATTTGTGAACATGCACATCCGATTTAAAACCTTTTTATTTATGAATCAAGTTTTTTTTTTCATATTGTGTCGTGTCTCTTTCCGACTAAAAAAGCTAAGCTAATACTATAATAACTATATTTCATGAGAATATACGGAAACAATAATAGAGAGTTCTCATAGCTTCATCATGCATTTAATTGTAGATCACTGACATTGTTAACAATGGTAGATTTGTATAAATAAAATAGTCACTGTAATAATCAGTGCTACTCAATAGGATCCTAGTTCATATGAATTTCATTTTAGAAAAGTAAAGAAACCTGTAACTCTTTGTAGTGGCTGTGTCTGTGTTAAAATGTATCGCGTTACAAATGCTCGCATTACTGATTCTGTATGTCTGCACTTTGCGCTGCTCACTTCCTCCCCACTCGATGTATTCGCAACACACTTGATCGATGTTGTTGACCCCCATCTCCTTGGGACACTAGTCCTGTCTAAAAATACGACTAAGCTCTTTTTGCTTGAATATTTTAACATCGACCTCTCGACGTTTCTTCATGTTTAACCGCATTGCCTACGGCCATGTTTTCAGGTACAAGTTACGAAAGGTTACTTTCAGGTTCTTGAAATGCGTGGGTGTCCAAGTAATCTTACATTGTAAAAAGCAGGTTATTTCATATCTAAAAATAATTCGTGGTTCAGAGTATCAGTGAGGATAGTTATTCAACACTTGCTCCGGTGTCAATATTAGTTATTTCTCAGTGTAAAAACTAATAATAAGAGTGATTAGGATTAAATAACTAGTTACATTCACAGCTCCGTCTAATCAATGGGTCGGCAGCGCCTGCGCAGTTACGTCATAGCTTTCGCGGCTACACTGTAGTAAGATGTTGCGAAATACGGCACTTATGCAAGAAGAACGATACGCAAATACGCCAACTGAGCGAATGTTGCTTGCACCGCGCTTTTATGTTACTGCATCGCAGCTGTGCCCACTCATGTGCCTACACTGGCTACAACCCGGATAAACAATGGCTACGCGGCCGGATTTGATTCACGGTCTTATCATTCTTGTGCCGACAGAGAGATGTCTCAACCAACTGAAAGTGGAAAATATTATGTACATTAATACAATATGCGGGTGTTAGTCCGATTCGATACTATCACTAACATGTCTTTAATGGTTATTAGATACGTACCTATGTATGTACTTGATTTTCAATGTGATCTTCTTTTGTTAGAAGATCTTAAAAGATTTTCCCAATATAAACCTTATTGTTTTACAGGAGAGAAAGAAATATAGCTTCGTTTAGTGTAAATTGACAGGCAAATTGATTCAATATATTTAAATTCGACCTTCGCTGTTCCTGAGGCTCTCGTAATTGTACTACTTAGGTTTCGCAAGAGGAACGAATTTCTATTACCTACCTTTCTTTTATCTGTAAATCGTCATTTTTTACGTATTTTTATATATGTATATTTACGAACATTTCAAAACGAATTTTTTTTAAGTTATTCTAATTGATGTTTCCAAGAATTAATTATGACGACACGTAGGCGCCAGTTTTGTTGTTTTTATAAGAGGAAAACATTCGTTATTTCGACACATACATAGATATAAACTTCCGATGTTTCACAAGAACGTTAAGTATGTACCTACGTATAATTATATTGATTTACTACAGCCGATTAACAATAATAAAGATATCATAGTTTCATGTCACATTATCGCATGATTGAAACAGAATATCGTACTCAAACAAAGTTGTTTTGTAATAAAGATACGAGATCTAAGATCTTGTTTTGCACTTAAATGGCAACTTAACGAAAATAGATAAATGTGTTTTAATGTAGGTACATTATTTTTATATTAGCTGACGATAACTGACAATAAAGTTATTAACGCTTGGTAACTTCGATAAACTAACGGGGAATTATACAAGAAAGGAGATACCCCATCGCTTCTCATTTATGGAAAGCGATGTTTAATGAACAGTGTATTAGACAAGACGCATGTGTATCCATATTATGCAAGGCAAATGAGTTCCTAACGATACGTTACGACACCGCGGTAATGGATTCAACTCCGACCTTAGAAAGCCATTTTGCATAATAATTTAACTTTAAGTAAAAAGCTGACACGCCATGTTTAAATCGTGTTCATGTTTTTAATTTGTTTCCATTGATTTATACCGACAACTGCATTGGACATTCTTGTAGTGTCTATTCGCTCATTAATAAGTCTTCTTTACTTAGATGTGATGTAGGAACAGTGATCATTATTCTTTAATTAATACTTTTTGTTGCTTACCTATCGCCACTTCAGGATATATTGTATTGTCATTATTGTAACTTCTACTCATAATAAGTGTAATGAAATGAAACTTTTTGTTTAATTGTAAGTATTATAGTTTGGTTCGTTTTACTATTACAACAGGAGCCAGTCTACGAACACAAACAGTTTACAACTTACATAACGTGTTTGCGAAAAACTTTTCCATTCTTGTTTTTTCGCTTCAACATTTTTCATTGACTATAAACTTAAATACATAATTTATCGTCTGAGAAAAATGTGAATCGAAACTTTATCACGGTTTGAAGATTATGACATCAATTTACATAAATAAATACCTATGCCTGCATTGTTTATCACTGATATCAATGATGGTTCTGATAAAGGCTAGTGTAAATTTCCGCGATATGTGTTTCCAACATTTTATCGATTTTTTGCAGATATAAATAGTATTCTCGTATAACGTGCGTGCGATATGAAGCAACACACTATTATCCGTGAGTAGAAAAATACAACGACTTTAATTTATTATGATTTATTGTTGATTGCAAAATGTTATTTCAAATTATACTATTCCTTGACAAGCCTACTAGACTTGTACTATAAATTCCACTTTAGAGTCGCGAACTCGATAAATGTGTTATTATCTACTAATTAGTTTTTAGTACCTAACTTTTGTTGCGATTGTACATAAATCAATGTTATATTGGAACAGATTATGAAATATAACCTAATCAACCTTCTAAGACTGTGTGTGTATCGTTTTTAATTTTTCTTGTAGCTAGAACGTAGTTAGTACAATTTCATAGTGTATATGTTTGACATAGCGGCTAGGTAGTGTGTGTGGCTATGAGGCTGTGTTCACGGTTAGTTAGGCTGGCAGGCGGCGCTGCGGAGTGCGATGTGGCCGGTGCGATAGGCGGCGGCGGCGGCCTTGCGGCGGCCGCGGCGCTAGTGCTGCCGCGCCAGCCTCGCACGTGTACGTGTGAGCGTGACGTCACCCGCACGCACCGCAACACACGTTCAAGTTCAATGTTGCCTATTAATTTTACCGTGCCTTACCACCAACTAGCACTAGCAATAATCGTCAAATATAATAGAGACGGCAAGGACGTCTAACAACACTGTATCGCTAAAACCCTGCCTCCGACTAACCGTTTAGAAAGGTGAAACCTAAACTCACAGCACGCATTATTTAGTACTCTGCGAATCGTTGGCTTCCTGAGCTTTCTTTCATTGTGTTTACACAACATGTATTTTCTGTCGACTCCCAGTATTGCGGATTCTAAAGAACGTTTTGAAAACAGTCTCTCGCATCTTCCTCGGTCCATTGACAGCGGGTTCTTCCTCGAAGAACGCGTGCGCATGTGTCAACAATCGCATAGCAGTGGCCGGTGTCGCCTGGTGGCGTGTGCCTCCATTGTGACGTCACCACACATCCGCATGCGTCGCTCTCACTTCCAAATATTTATTATTTACACTTCCAATTGACAACGCGCCTTGTTTCTATGTCGACCTCGGCGCTAGACATCGCTGTTGATAGTTTGAATTAAAACTTTTTGTCAACTAATTGTTTCTATTCGTAGCGTCAATAAAAAGTGATAAAAGTAGGTAATATTTCTTCTTCAGAAGGTAATTCTTCATCCGTGTTAGTTGTCAATGTTATCGCTAGTTAATAGTTTACAAGTACCATCGCAAGTAAAGCGCTTGTTTTGTTTTTTGTCAGCTAGGTACTATTATAGGCAATTAGTTAGAACAGAACACGAACAGAATCTCGCTCAAGACGAACTTGTTCTGGCCGTTTTTGTGATCCTCAAAGATTTAGTATGAATAAATTGGTCAGTGTGTACGTGACCTGCGGTATGTAGTACCGACACAAGTTTATCGAAAAGTATTTAATTACAAAAGATTCGTAAACCGCGCTTAGGTAGTCTAGGGGAAATCTAAAAGGCCGCGGTATAAGTCTCTTCCACACCAATGACGCAAACTCTATCATTGGCGTCTCAGTAATACAAAAAAGGAAAATATCTTTCTTCTCCAAGGTAACGGCGACTGAGATGTACAAATTACTACAGACCTAGAGAATAGATTAAATGAACAATGCTGCTATTCATTATGAGATTCACAGAACTTGAAATAGGGTCCTATTTATAGAGATTACATGAAACTAGCGCAGCCTTCAATAGGGTATAAAGTTCGCAAGACTATGAGCTAAATTTTGTTGAAGTTATAATAGATTAGGTACTCGCTGTCGTCAAAGAACCCTGGTGGGTCAAAAGATCTTAACACGGTTCAGTTGATAATGGCCGCCAGTTGGCAACAACAGCTGTTATAGGAATTATCTTATCTGACCCAATGCCGGTTAAACAAACAACCAAGTGATATTAAACGTTGGCCGAATTCACTCGAATTAACCCGGGAAGTGCACATATACTGCTGATAACAGGCCAATATTCGGTGGATATATATTGTTTGTTTTTCAATCAACTCCAAGTACTTTGAGGCACTGCCATTTCAAAACGGGTGTAGAATTAGGTAGGATTTATTGATAGATATTACAACGATATGGAACGAAAAACGAAGCTTAGTTAGGCAAAGTAAAACTAGTGTTAACATTATTGTAATGCAATAATCTTCAACATATTTTTGTCCTATGTTGCCAACATGCGTCTTTACACGTGCCCCGAAGATCTATTTTAATAAACCCGAACTTATAAACATTGATAAGAATATTTGTTTTCACTACAGATAAATAATTGGTAACCGTTGAAAAACAGAGTGATAGGTACGTTATATCACCATAACATAATTATAATAATAAATAATGAACGATTTTGTTTAAAAATAAATGGCTACATAATACATGTGTAATTGTGTATGTAAATATTCTTTATTTAAACACGGAATCAATCAAAGTAACTTTCATATAACCTTGGATCATCCGTGGACAGAATTATTAAAACCAATACTTATATTTCAAATGCAAATTTCCTAAAAGTATGCTATATTATATGTAGCATACTATACTAATGATCCTATCCTAATGATACTTACTTGTATTTTTTAATGATCAAGATACGCTACTTGAAAATACTAGAGCTAACATTTTATGTTTCAGCAACTATAGTCATAGGCTTTCAAATACTAAAATACTAAAACAAGTAATACTAAAACAAGTACAAAGATCTAGAAATTTCCCTGACGTAGCAGTTGAAAGTCCATATCAGACACGTGTTTCACAGGTTGCTTTTTCTGATTATATCAACAATACTTGTTACCAAGTCAACCTCATTCAACAATTGCGTTTTGCAAGCTTCATTAAAACCACAAAATGCATAATAGCATAATAATAAACTATTACGTAATGCGGTATCCGATGGACAGACTTACTCATAAGTTCCGTTTGCTAATCACAAAAGGCAACTATGTTTGGTGCGTACACGGATTCTTTTATGGCGACAAGGCCATTATAATTGAATTTGGCATTTGATAATCACGTCGATTTCTATCGGCGCGAGTCGGAGTGCCGCTGTCGGCCGATCAATGGCAGTGGCGCGGCCGCAGTCACTGCTGCTTAGCATACAATCGATGGTAATTCCTCCTGGCAGGTTAGTCACGCGGCCACTAAGATCTGCTCTTTATATTCAAGGGACGATGGTGCTAGCCTACGCGTGTAACAATCACGAATGGAATCTAAATAGAGAAGCAATAACTGTTCACACGAGGTCACCATCAACATGTTTGCAAATATATTGCAAAATAGGACACGCAAAGTTTATATGGCCGGCCATTTATCAACTTACTTTCTACTTAGTTTGAACGGGGCACGATAGCAGGTCACATGTATTACGAGTAGATATATATTAGGTGTTAAATATATTTGATTATTCATGTAACAAACATAAAACAAAGCTTTTAATTAACAACACAATCTGCGTGATAGATAACTGATTGACCTTTGGGGAATCAACAATAATTGTTATTATGAAGGCGCACTGCGACTAATATAGTTACGTATCGAAGTCTTAGAGACAGGCATGCATAGCATTGTTTATTTATGTGTTAGGAATGAACGGAGCAGCGGCGTGTCCCCGGCAGCCGGCCAGCCAAGGGAAAGCACTTGGCACTTTGGCACAAACACCGTCTATTGAGCATTGACGCGACTCTTTGATTGATGCTCGCTATTCTCGGATATGCTTGCTTATTATCCGAATGTTTGGCAGCTAGACACGACATTTCGAACATTGTGTGACTGAATTTCAGTACCTAACAATTAATGTAGAATTTGCCGCCACATTATTTACATACTACTAACTTGTTATTTAATGGACGTAAGTATATCATAACATATTTTTGTTTACGACCGCCATTCCCGCATTTAGGTATATACAGAATTACAGATATCGTTTATCAATATTAAACGGAAAACGCTTTATTATTAGGTATTATGCTAAACGGCTTATCCTGAAATATAACAGTTTAATCGACTAATTTCCTCTAAACACGTCCCTAATTAATCTATTATAACGGTCCAAATTGGAATAATATTAAACTGATAATATCTAACGATGTGTCCACATATTTATATTAAACCTACCTTTTTTGCAACCACTGATGTAAACGGAAGGAAAATTTGTTAGATTCAGAATTTGTTGAAAAGAAAAATGTACATAAATATTATTATTATTATGACTTGGCATATTGCCATATCAAATAGAACACAGAATGCTTGTAACCATTAAGTAACCTGTTTAACAATTTAATTAACATTGAATATCATTTTCATTACTTATATCAACTTAAAATTGCTCTCATCATGTATGCATACATATATTACCTGTCCCGTAAAATTAAATAACATTTGAACTTATTAATTATTTTTACTCTTTATTGATTTTGGAGGGATTTTCCATATTAACGAACATGTCATCTTCATAGGAACACTAAAAGTAGGACAGTATGCAAAACTTACGATCTATGCTTAATTCCTAAATCAACTAGCTTATAAACTACAGATTTAGATGTTGGGAAAACTACAATTGAATTAAATAGGTATTCCCAATTCCCGACAAATGTACCTAAGATAGATATCTTAGGTACATTTTCTTTTAATTCGACATCTGTCTGCTGAACTTGTTATTTCACAACACTACTAAACATCATCTTTTTACTGACGCCATATCATCTCTAAATATTTTGACGAAAAACTATAGGCAACGGGAAACTATCGATTTCGTCACTCAGCTTTTTAATTTAATAGATCACGTGAGATTTATTATGAGGTTCTAGGTTCGAAACTTGGCAAGTACCAATGTGACTTTTTCCGAGTTATATGTACTTTCTTTGATTATTTAGACACCACTGACATACGGTGAAGGTAAACATCGTGAGGAAACGTAGACTTATAATTTCTAATTATAAGTTCGAAATCGCCAACCCGCATTGAGCAAGCGTGGTGATTAATGCTCTAACCTTCTCCGTATGAGAAGAAGCCTTTGTTCAGTAGTGGGCACTTATAGGCTGATGATGACGTGAGATTTTAGCTTCGTGAAATGAATCAGTTTTATTATATTCGAACAGTGTGTCGTGGCCTTCACATTGGCCCCCAATGAAACTATTCTTCGGTTGCGCCTCGTTGTGGCGAATAATAAACGACAATGTAGCCGACCTTTACATTTCGATAGCTCCATAATCATTGAATACCAGATAAGATTACATTCGAACATAAAACGCGCGACTTAAAATGATATAGGTAAGTATTTAATTATTATTAGATACACCGTTTAAATATATTTATGAAACAAAATATTTTTTTTATCATACATAAACAATTCACATTAATTATTTACTTATCAATCTGTGAATTGGTAAGAAAAATATTTCCATGATAAATCAATAATAATATAGTATGTGTAACGCTATTGTAAATTGCTCATTACTCAAATATTTGAGTAGACAGCGAGCGACCCAGCTAGGTTGACGGCTCTAATCCTGAAATTCATTTTCTGACAGTGCTTAACGTTCATTACATTATTATCAAGATATTAATCAGTAGACAATGGTACGTACATTTCCTTTGTAAGACAGTGTGCGAATCCAAGAATCTTTGCCTACACAACTGATTATTATGATTTCGTTCATTTCTCAGTTTCTCACGTCAATGTCCGGCTAAAGTGGGTTTACAAGTATTTTTACTTTTGTCGTATCGTAACATGTAAAAGCTATTCTGAGTGGCAGTGTTCTGTAGGCTGTCAACCGTGCAAGATTTTCACGGTTCACCCGTTTTATTTTCACCACCGTTATGAAGGGTCGATGGAAATTAGCGTCAAGCTATGGCAAGTTTAAGGTGGCACCTAACAACGTTGCTAAAACGCTGATGTACACCATCATTCCACCATCACCAAAGCTTAAATTATAGGGTCACAACCAAATATAGTACCTATTATTGATAAAATGATTGATAACGTTACATTTTAATACTATAATGGGAGTCGTTTCTATATAAGAAGACATAGCAAATAATAAAGTCAGTCAATTAAATGGCTAAAATGCACCAGTTACGAAAATATCCGAAGCAAAATGGCGGTTAAAAGTGGCATTGTTAAAAGTAAACTGAAATAACGGCATAGGGAAAAGGGATTAAAATTAGAAGTGACCCGGATTTCGAAAGGCTGTTCCGTGTAGCTATCTAATGCAGCCTAAAATAAAGTCCATTTAGCAGCGAGCGGGTGTAGGTGACGCTGACACCCGTCTCATGTCTCTACATTTTCAACAATGTTTTGTTTTCCCAGAAATTCCACGAATACGGAATTCACTAATGCATTTTCACAGGTAAACATTGAATAGTTCCAAGCCCGTGACGATGTCTTTCTGATGTTATATCCGTATGTGGATTATCCTGATGATCAAATTCACAAATTATTTTGAAAATTGTTCACTGGCTTTGTACTACGATATTTAAGTATATTATTACAAGGCATAAATATAAAAATATAGGCAAAAGGTCACCATTTTGTTCAAAAATGTCTGAACGAAGACTTAAATAAAGTGTAGGCTTTATCCTTGACATTACAAAATTGAAATAAAGACACGACTATTATACTACGTTATGTAATAAGAATTTTATTGTTATTTAAAACCTCTGGGATAGGCTTGTTAACATAGTAAATAAAGATTTTTACAGTCCCTAGGTGAACTAGCGTGGGTGACCTGAGCGCTTGCTGATTCGACAACGACAAATCATAAATTTTATGGTTCCATGTCTAATTTAGTAAAATATTCACTTCAGTAAAAGCTTCTATGATTGTTTAGTTATCAGATTATATGTTTGTCATAAATTAGGAACAAGACTTTTGGAGTAAATAGTTGAGGAACGATTAATCGACTAGGTTTATCGTGGCAGTGGAGCGCGATACGTTACTACCTAAATCACAGCTTTAGGCGATTTCCGATGGTAAATGTTGTAAGTTTTTTAATCATTACATGTCTCAATCAAGGCTTTGTCGAACGAGGTTTATTTGTTTATTTTGGCTTCATTATTAATGTTAATTCTACAGGTAATAAACACTAACACATTCAAATAACACCTATTTTTGTCTAGACAAATTGAAATGTTTATAATCTATGAAATAAAAACTCAATTAAGTACATATTTGTTTCGAGGCCAAAATAGCTTAGCTCTAAGTCAACGTATCTCGTATACATGACATGCAAAATAATTGAAGCTGCCTCTACAAATACAAATTAATCAGCGCTAGTTTTTCACACAGTTCGCCTGGCATATTGATGGCGCCTGTGCACACAGGTGGCGCACACATTAACACCACATTGTCGGTGTGTAGGCGTGTGGGCGACGGTGGCCGCAACTTAACAATAATGGACATACACAGGGTTGTCAAAAGTTCAAATTCCTCAACATCCGTCTCCATGAACTTTAGCAAAATATCCTCATCGGTATTTTTATCATTTCATAAAATATAAGCCCAACCGTCACATCCAACCGCCCTGATTTAATAATCTCGACATCAACAAGAATAGAATCATTTCTAAATTCGTATTTTTTAACGTTACTTCAACCGCATAATAAACGTTATTTACGTTATTATACACGATTTATCTGGCAACCCTGACGTGTATGTAAATAGAAGTCTGACGGTGTAACGTCGCGAGTCGCGAGTGTAGGCGGGGTTGTTTGCCTCGGCTCTCCTATTGCGTGATACACTCAATAAAACTGTTGTTGGGCTCCAAATTGGTCGTTTAAACGAATACACCGCCTCCTTGTAGGTTCGACGCAAACCGTGGCCATCAGAACCGGCAATTACGCGGGATAATTTAGTTCAGCACCTTGTCATTATTAAAACTAGTGAACGCGTACACCACTCGCTGTTATTCACTCGAGATTGCCTTTTACATCGCGAAATGACTTCTTGTTCTTTGTGAACAATCGTGAATACGATTACGTAAAGTGTATTTTTTCTTTAGCTGCCATCTCGAACCGAGTCATATCTTTTGTAAATTAATAATACATTGACCTGCAGTTTTTGCTTCAACTTTATTGTAGCCACGACTACATAATAAGTACACGTGCGATACTGCAAATGAAACTCGAAATAACTGTCCTTAACACACCGGAGCCGGTTTCTCGATACGAATCAAAATGCAAGTTAATATTATAATTAGCAATACTGCAATGCAATTAACACGTCAGTTACCTTTTTACCGCAAACAAGTAAGCTAAGTTATATTGTGGAAACTCGGTTTTACGTAACAGGCGTCGCGTGACTAGAGCGGTTCATTCAGCCTCGTCAGTCTCGCAACAGAACCAACATCACCTACCTATATATTTATACATTGGAGCTTTTTGCTGACAGTCCATCATATATATTACTATAAGTAAGTTTCCAATATGAAAAAACAAAACAATTTTACAATCTTTCAAAGAGCATGTCATTGAATTTGAATGTTGTTCCATTCATTTGATTTTTCTCCGGAATTACGGAGATGCTGTGGGAAACCCAGTTGTCACTTCACTGCCACATCGGAGTTCTTTACACTATTTTAAAGTATGTTCAATATAAATATTTGTACTATTTCTAAAAGTTGTTTAAGATCAGTCAGTCATAGTGGGGTTTTACGTTGTTCATTTAATAAACAGGGAATGGAAGAGGCGGGCGCGTGCAAAAATATACACCTACCTACTTTGTTTGTCTGTAAAGAAATATTCTTTCTGACTTAGTATTCGCTTTTTATATCACTTTGCACATGCAAATGCGGTGCCGAGTGATCTGAGCTGAAATGTTTTCCTTGTGTTAAACATAAACGCTGCAATGTAAATATTTAAGTTTGGCCCGCTACTACATTGTACGAGAAATACTGATGCACAATATTTCACGAGTCGCGATTTTAATGCTATGCCAACTTAAAAATAACATTTTACAAAATAAAATACCGGTTTTTGTGGTTGTAATGGCCACTTTATTTTATGGATAAGATACCTAGTTTAAGGCGTGAAATCATTGAAAGATCTTTTGAAATTGGTCTTAAACTTGGACTAGCAACCGATCTGACTTAATTTTAGTATATTTAATTTACAATGGGCACATTGACGTCAGTTGTATGTTTGGATAAACTAATGGATGCTAATATTGTACATAATTCTCAATACGTTACGTAAGTAAAGCAGTGCTTGATAAAGATGTCCGCTATCACTCGAGATTGGGTCTCGCACTTCGATTGTAATTTTTACTTCATTTAGGTACTTAATAAGATAATAATAAGTACATAACAGATTACATTTTGTTAAAGATAGATAAGGTAAATATTAATTTTATTAAAATTGAATTGAAATGACACATATCTACATAATGTATGTAGGTACCTATACATGTACTCAATTAGTATTATTCCATTCATTTCGACGCTTATTCAATGAATCGGCAAATTGCAAATCTTGCAAAATTTTATTGACTACTTAGATAAGACCCATCACTTAATCGTAATTTCGCAAGATTTTGTAAAACACAGGTATAGTTGCAATTAAAAATCACTTGGTTTAAATTTTGTAGCGACAAAAATACTCAGAGAAAATAAATTAAGATAAATTTTCCAAGGTTGTTGATTGTTTTCGACAACGACTAGGTAATCAATATATCAATTTTCTTGACAATGTTAGAAAATCTGATTGAATTTCATCTGCCAAGCTTATCTTCCATTTTGGGGCATTTATTTCTAAGTCTAAAGCATTTAAATCTGCTTGGGGAGCCAATTAAAACAGTGTGTGTTTGGGGCCTAACTGATGATGATGATGATTATAAATCCTTATTGTGTCAGTTGGCCTTACAAGGCTAGAAATCCTGGCTGTTATTGCCTTGGTCGTCGTCTTCAGTCTGCGACCTCGTGTGAATTCTAGACCTGTAACCCTTTCGATCCGTTTTAAACTTGGTTGGGTTAAGATATTTCTTAGAAGACCTAGTATTATGATAAACGGTCTTTTCAGAGGATTAGTTCTATTGGTAATTAAGCTTAAGACAAATGTTTGAAATTTAATTCGATTACTTCGAAAATATTTCTTCCGATAAATTCACTTCATTATGTATTCGGCAACAGTGTGTCGCCAACATAATTATTAATGTTTGTTCTTGACTTCACACCACGCCAAGTAATGCTTATTGTACTACATATGTATGTAGTTACCAATTATATGTAACGTTTGCATGTCAAGTCACCGAAATTGCTAGGGCTGAGCACTTTTCTATTCAAGAGCTACTAACAAAATTACAAATCACAGTCTCATATCATAAATATCATTGGTTCATAAAACTAATCTTGCAAAAGTATAAACACAATACCAGTATAAAACAAAGTCGCTTTCTCTGTCCTTATATATTGATGCGATTTTTTAATGGATAATGTGGTCGAAGAGGAAGGTTTATATGTAAAATAAGATCAATTAAATAGTGGAGACCATTAGTAGCAGCCTTGCACCCTTTAGAGCCAGCTTTTTTTGAAGTTTCTTTTTAGTGCATTGATTACAGCAATGTTTAGCTATTTCTGATAGGATTTGCCAGTTCAGACGAAAGTTTAACGATTTAATCCCAGAATTTAGGGCAGCAGACGTTACGTAAGGAAAACACACGTCTGGCAGCGGTAGCCCTAGCTTAGATATAATGTCCGCGACAGCTGGGCGAAACAGGTGCGCATCATATCATATTATGGCATTCCCACCGATTGGACATTGCCGCTGTACAATTATTATACTAATTACCAATACTAACACGTCTGGCGTGACACAGTATCATTATAATTACGAACCAGACACAAATTAATACATTATTACTTTCATGCGTCTTATCACACTAAAATAATTCCGCTATCAGCTGATCCTGTTTTTATTTCGCATGACCCCTGTTACTGTACCATTTGTAGCACACCTGTACCCACTTCGACCAGGAAATAAAGTGTTTACTTGTTTTTGCTAATAAATAATTTATTGTAAACAGTTTCAACTTATTTCAGCTGTTTTCAGATCAGTTATTATTATTGTTATAAGAGGTAAAACAGCATCCCTTTCAGTTTTATTACAGGAAAAAACTAACTTTTGTTTATTTTACGTTTTAATGTTTCCTGAAGTTTTGATAAATCTTACTTAGTGTAAACAGATGTCTGATAAACATCCCAGTGCGTCGAATCAAGCGTAAAGTCAAAATAATCCGAGCATTTGTAAGTTGGAGCAGGGCGGCGTGCGTGACGGTGGGCGCCGGGGAGGGGTGCTGGGGTGAGGAGGTCGCTCGGAGGAGGGGGGAGGGGACACAGCGGCCGCTGTAAGACGCGGCGTGAATGGCGGCGGCAAGGTCAGGGGCGTCGGAAGTGGGTTACGGGCGGCGCCCTATCGACCGCCCGCCGCCCGCCGCCCGCCCTGCCTGCCACCACCCACCCGCCACGCCGCCTAATAACACCATACTGTTATTATACTACTTTATAAACGATACTCGTAACTTTCCGTGTATTTATAAATTGTCGTAAAAATCTCAGAGTTGTTGCAGAATGTGTTTCTCATTTAACGTTGGCGACTACTCTATTAGTAAACAGCTTGATTAATCTATGTAACAATTTAGGCGGAAATACTGCAATACAAGTAGACATGTACATTATTAACTCGAGACATGCAATAAAGAGCTAAATTAAATCATAGATCAATGTCAAAGTAAGCATAGCAGACAAACAGAAGTTGTGTTCGCGCTCTGATTGCGATTATTTAAATAAAAAAGCAAATAAGCGGCTGTCCAATATTTTAACAAATAATAATTAGCTGAGCGTTACGGCGGCCATGTTGAGCGCGTGATGTAAGCGCTTCCGCCGAGAATCGCTCGCGAATTTGGCTCGCCATTCATACGCGGTTTTTACCGTGCGGCCGGCGAACTCGCGGCCTTGCTGCCTGCGCCTACGCCGATACGATCACAACCGACAGACAGCGCGCCACAAACTCACAAATTTAGAACGTTCTTATTTATACTAGCATTTCATTATATCCCAACGATCAATGTATTTATGTATGTCGGACTTTAGAGCAATTTAAAGGTCGCGGACGTACAAGATATACTTGATTAATCACCGTTCACTCGCCCGTTTGAACAACATGTGGAAAACGAATCGCATGATTTTAAATCAGTTTTAATGACTTGTATCATTTCAACAACGTGATCTTGAATATTGTTTTTAGCGTCGGAGAGCATCGTGATTAGCTAGGTTGTAATTCGTTGTATATTACTGGATTTGTATCTAGCAATCTAGTTTTGATTTGTACATTTTAGTTAGAAGTAGAAATAAAAATAGTTCAGTATGGTTGCTTAGTAAGAGTTAGGTAGTTAGGTAGTGGTGTTGCACGTCGTGCCGACACTCGGCCGCGGCTCAGAGCTAGCTAATTGACTTGAATTTTTAAAGCCTTAGTCACGACACTCCATCTCGCATTGTTTTTGTGACTCACGCCCGCAAACAATGTATGCGATCTTCCTCCATCGCGAAATTTTACTTTGCACGAATATTTCTGTGCAACTTCACGCTTTTAACAATTACGTAACAAATTGACAATGTTTATAATTTTACACACATTTTTAAACGTTGTTTTGTTGACTGATTCAGCCTGGAATGCGATATGAAGCTAAGACTTAATCTATTCATATTTTTTCCATGAAACCAGATAAGGAAAATGTAGTAGCCGATTTTATGTATCTCTGCGATGTTTCCTTATATTCATGTTTCACTGAATCATTAGTACTAGTATTCGCCAGGCTTGGGCAAATAACAAACTTCTCTTCAGGCTGGCTGAAACAGTTTTACACTGGCAACAAGGTCGCGAAAGGTTCGTGACTAAATCTAGAAAGCCTAGTCTAGAGTCTTGTGTAATATTTCGATACCTATCGAGTTTCACGTCTTTTGAAGGAATTATGTAAGATTTTTGAAATTATCACTGGGCATAACGAAACGATAGCCTCCGTGTTTCAAAGGATTTTTTCAAGTAAATAAAAGATAATAATAAGTTAATTTTACACCTAATGTGAAGTAAATGATTAAAAAACTCGCTCCTGTTTCAAGTGTGCGTGAAGGCACGTACTATGGTGTTCTAGGCTAACAAGTTTTTGTCAACCTCAAGCATATGCACGCACGTCATCCCCTGCAGTGAGAGGTGTGCTAACTGGAAAAGAGCTTATTGTTTGCGCAGGTGCGTCGGCGCATTCTTTGTTCTTCAAATTATCGCCTGCAGCACTAACACGTACAGGAATGCTGACGAACCTCCCAAACCACATATTCTTTATCTTCCAACTATTATTGTGTATGGATATTATATTAGCAGTTTCTTTGAAACCCTAGAAGTTAAACCTTTTTAAACATATCCGTCTGTATGAGCAAAACACTTTTTTGGCTGTGTAAAATATTTTTTACTGACAATTTTTTTTTATTCGGTATGGCCGCTATCACATCTGGTTATAAGCGATGATGCGATGGAGTAAAACTACTCATCAACTTATTCACCTGGGCCTTGAAGACACCCAGGTTATACCATTCGGAAAACACAGACTCTGGCAAGGAATTCCACTTACTAATTACACAGTCTATATAGTATCTATACTACTATATAACAAAAGGCACACATTTTCAAAAGCACTAAACCACCGGATCACATATTTAACGTAACGAAACAAATAGGTGTAGTGTGAAAATTCAAACAAAGTAGAAAAATATTTACTCGCGTACACGTGTTTCATGTTATAGTGATAAGTACCCAAACAGCCGAGAAAACGTTGTATCGGTTTGAGATAACCTTGCGCTAACGTTTGGCTGCTCAAATTAGAAATAATTTATCTACACCCAGGTATTGGTGCTTCGTTTTAATTTAACTAATTGTTTAAATTGTAACTACCAAACTGTTTAGTTTCGATGCAATAAAAATTTAAGAAATGTTCGGCTCTCTGGTTTTTCGCTAACAGATATGTTTAGACTAGGTACTCTAGGATTTTAGCGTATACTGGAAAAGCTATCTACTCCGCAGAACGTTGCTTTTCGCGCATCATCACCTCAACTCATGGCAAAATGTTATCAAAGTCTATGGGTTCATACACTCTACAATGCGGTCTAAGATTTATTAATGTACCTTACAGTTTTTTTCATGTCTTTGATGTTATTTAAGAATATTATTGTAACAATATCCGAGACAGCTACAACAACATACGGACGTTTATGTGTAGTAAGTTAGTATGAAGCAACAATAATTACGCCAGTCCAGTTGGAACAGCTCGGCCGGATCACGCAGAGTGGCGACGATAAAGCAACAAAGATCGTTTTATGTGTATGGTTGACCGTACCCTAAAAATAGAACAAAAGCCGTGTTTATACGACAGACTACTCCACGTCATGTGGCGTGCACACTGAATTACTAACTTTTATGTACGTGAATAAAATCTATTTATAATGTTGACGTCGGCCGCTCCACATTCTTATCTTGTCGCGATACAAAATACTCGATCTAACGCAGATGCTGGACAACTACTCGCGGCTCGTCGAGATGGCCGCCTCTCGCCGTGATCTAGTTTGCTACTAATTAGTGTTTAACAATAACAAATATGATTCTGATCATTTGTAGCAATTATATTATCGCGCTTTATTGCCGATATATGTTTATGAGTTTATAATATGAGATGAGCGTTATCCATTAATACGTCACCGAGTTCTTTGTTAACGGTTTAAACATAATTAATTTGTATGTTTATTTGTTTCCAGCCCGTCCGATGATCTCAGCGAGTCTCCCCAGCGAGGCGCTGGCCCAGCTGGGGCAGCTCGGGCAGCTGAACCTGTACCCTCCGCCGCAGGCCGGCATGACGCCCGAGTTCTTGGCACCTCCGCCGCGCCCGTATGCGCGGTACGCGCCACGGAGACCGCGGGATGCGATGCCCGCGCCCCCTGCGCCTTCAGCGCCACCATTCCCTTCCGTGCCCGGAGCGTACGCACCGTTCCTGCCGCACCCGGCGTCGTACGCGTCGTACCTGTACCGGACGCGCGCGCCGCCGCAGCCGCCGCCGTCCAACTACCCAATCAGGCCGCGCGCCACCTCTGGTTTCGTGCCACCTGCGCCTGCGCCCCACTCGCCCCCCGTGTCAGCACCAGCGCCAGTACAACCACCCAGAGAGGTACATTTTGTTTACACATTGACATGAAGCAATCTACAAATCACAATTTAATAGCTGCACGAAAAGCATGTCACCACAACATGATTATTCGCTATACCAAAAACTATTTACAACAAATCAAATTACCTACATGCTTATATATGTCACTTATTACTTTTTTTAATTGTTTATTGTAAAAGCAGAACCTTATTCAGTGTTTACATTATTCCAGGACCCTCCTACGTCCCCCGAGCGAGGTGCGCCCGCGCCTTACTTCTGCCGAGGGGCGTTGATACGGCTGGAGGACGGGTCATTACGGCGAGTGGAAGAGATGCGAACTGAGGACTTCGTGATGAGTGCAGACCGCAGTGGAGACCTGGCGCTCACTCAGTGCACGCTTCTGCGGCTCGACGAGCGCGGCGACAGGCTGGCCCTCACTCTCACTTACGACAGGAATCGCTCTCAGGTCAGCAAGGTTTGTTGTTAACTTAGTCTTTCTATACCTACCATTTGAGCTACTGATATAAAGATATTTGCAAAAAACATCTTGTATCTATTTTTGTAAAATTGACTTTGAAAAGACTGTACAAAGTGTGTAAGTACATCTAACCAATAAGGCTTAATGAAGCTATAGAAAGTTTAAGCTAATGAAAGCAACAGAAATCGTCATCATGAAGCAAAAGCGATTATGAAACTAAGCAAAATCTTATAAATTGCAGGTGGAGCTGGAATCCACGGTGGAGCATCCATTCTTCGTGTACGGGCGTGGCTGGGCGTCGTGCAAGCCGGAGCGCACGCTGGCGCAGTACGGGCTGCGCGTGCAGAGGCTGCAGGTGGGCGACGTGTGCGTGTCGCTGGTGCCGCGGCGCCACGCGCCCGCGCCCGCGCCCCTCACGCCACACACGCCCCATACGCCACACACGCCTCACACGCCTCACACGCCCCACACCCCAGCCGCGCCACCCGCGCCCCCACAGACGCATCCAGAAAACCTCAGCGTGAAGGAGGATGCGCGCAAGCGGCGCTGGTCTGCTTCAGACGTCTGCGAGGATAATCCCCCTCCTCTCAAGAAACGCTGAAACGCTGACCTTCGTATTCGTATTTGGAGGAGAACTGTCTTGATCGTGTTGTGATCGTTGCAATTCGCTACTCGTTTCTGACTCAGTTTCGTTGTTCTGTGTGCCGGACCTGCTGAACATGGTAGTGGAACGAATGGACAAGTGCTACGGAGGAGATCTTCCACGTGGAAGGAACGTTATAGATAGATAATGAACGGCCCCAGTGAGTTCGGTTGCATGTTGCGGCATGCACTATTGTTAAATATTAATTTGCGCGGTTTCTGCAGCGATCGGCAGTCCATAATAGTACGCTTATGAAATTCTATTGGGGAACTCTAGGTGCTTTTTACTGTCGGGTGCTTCTGTACGCGTTCGTGTACGATGTTGTAAATATGTATGTAACTTAGGTCGAAGTTAAACGTTACGCTCCATGACTAACCTAACGTGTCACAAAAGGAAGGGGTCTGGCGACGCCGAGCGTTCCCCCACTCCTCATTCCTCTATGGTACACGAAGATATATTACAATATACGGCATACAAAGTAAAACGCTTTAGACATACTTACACGAGAACCTATAAACAATATTATATTTTAATTTTATATTCCACAACCATGGAGATAAAACATTTAAAATAATGAGCACAAAAATAACAAAGTGTAAGTTTGTACCAGATCTTAAAGTAGGTTAGATATTGTGATAACCAATGAGATTTTATCGCCAGTCTGCGTGGACACGTGGCAACGCATATAGAAACAAAAAAAGAGGTACAATGAATGTTAGATAGTAGGTAGTAGAGTAATGGGCTGACGTGTGCTTAAATCTCGACTGATTTCTTTCTACGAGTATTCTGAATGATTATGTTTGTAACGGACGCAGTCATCTCAGAGTTGCATTCTCCTCCGATGGTTGTGACTGCAGACATATCCATGACGATGTCATTGTCGTTTCGTGCTGGTGGCGCGCCGCACGCCCCGTTCGCTGAACTGTACTGGCAAACTCTTCTGACAAATAATTTGATCTAATATAAATGTTGATAATTGATAGTTATATATTGTAACATAAAATGGAATATGTATAATGTTCATGGTATATATAGATGTCATCTCTATTGCTTTTTGACGTCCATGTGTGATACACATAACTTTTCTATGAGAAGATGTATACATAATAAACACACAGTCTGTGATATTTTGTAGTTATTGGTCAGAGTAGGTATGAAGTATTGCTTGAATAAAAGAAATATATGTTTTAGACAAATAAGTGCGTTATTGGTAAGAAAATGTATAGTTGTTGTATATCTACTCAAAAATAAAACTCTGAAAAACTAAAACAAAACAAACTTAACATAGCGTCTGTGATGAAACATATAAAGATAACGTTATGGAACATAACGACAAACGCATGGCCATATCAAAATCAAATTAATTTAATATAAATCTTAAGTGAAAATACACTGCACGCAATTTTCGTATTTGTATAAATATAAATTGAAATCCATAAATATATTTTTTGCATAATAAGTTTATGTCGAACAATTACGTTGTCAGATGTAACGAGTCATGGATGTTCTATCGCACTTGGCAGATAGAGTGCGCAGGCGCAGAGTGACAGGTGACACAGGGATACGGACAGTTAGATTTGCAAAGGGTTGCTTTCATTGTACCGCAATGCTACGTGCTCTTAATGATATTGTGTTAAACGATAACCGCGACCATAGAATACAAACACCTCACGACGACGGATGGTGTTGTACAAAAGTTAATAATTTGTTGTATAATGTATGTAATTCTAGTTTTATCGTCTTTATATTAATATTTGTAATTGTAATGAAAGATCTCATTTTATTAATCGGTATTTTCTAACAAGGCGCTTTCATTAGATCATGACTAAGCCTACCTCACAAACTATAAGACTAGTGTCTCGCGGCGGCGACGTCCGCGTGGCGTGCGCGTGCGCCGGTGACGTCACGCGCGAGCGAGTGGTCGCTATCAAGTCTAAACAAGATCTCAATTTGATGAAAATAAACTTTTGAAAAGACTGGGACGCTTTACTGAATGTTGTGGGATAGTAGTTTCTTTGAAGATATTACTTAAATTATGAGATAGGAGCATTTATTTGTGGGCGCGAGCTCGTTCCGTCGTTTAACTATGAAGCTCCGCTATCAACGCTGGACAATCATTTAGTACAAAATTTGTTACAAAAAGTATTATTTCCCAAAATCCAAATTCAGAAAGTATTAATTTAATTTCAAAAAGGTGCTATATTATTTTTGTGGACGTAATTCAGGCACAATCATGATTGATATTATAGAGAAAATTTTGTTAAGGGACACTTTGTTGTAATATTGCCAATCCATTGTATAACATTGGCACAATCGATGTTCTTCCGCGCCTCCTCGTAGATTTAGTGAGTCAATTATACGTTAAAATATCGTTAATGTGTAGGTACATATTCAGTCAGCACTTGTTACTTGATTATATGCTACATTAATAAGTGTATAATAATTACCATCTTTTATGTGCATCGATGTTTGTTGTATAATGTATTGATTAGACAATATGCAAATGTTATTTGCAATGTGTTGGATTCCGTCAGAGATATTTGTTATACGTAAACCAGAGGCTGACATTTCTAAAAGCAATTACTGTTTACAACAAGTTAACGGACAGCTTTATCTATTCCAATACAATGCCTTCCAATGAGAGTTTATTTTTACAAATCGATGTGATTACATGACTCGCGAGTAATCGAGACTGTTATCGATTGCGATCGCTATAACATCTCTATCGACTAAGTCATAGAATATGCCCAAAGACTGACATCAAGTATATACTGTTGGCTCCGTTGTAAACGATCATTGCTTTTGCTATGCCAATTTCTTTCGTTTACATACTTTTATAAATATCTAGATATCTCTCTCTCTTTCTTCCAAGACTTTACTACGAATGTTATTTTGTGCGAATCGCGACTCTATTGTGATTGATATTTAGGTGTTACAAGTATAGTGACAATAGATAATAATGTATGAAGAGAGATTCATAATGTTACGTTGATGTTGCCAGCGGGCAAGGCCAGTAATGGTTCACATAGTCTGTGCGTTGACTGTGCCCTCACTGACGAAGCATTACTTGACACAAATGATTGTGCCATCCTTAACAGATTTTCAAATATTTTAGTATTCCACTGCTATTGCTGAGTTGGAGTTGTTGTCCAAACATTTCAATGATACCCGTATTGTATAAACAGATTAGTACCGCGGAAAGTTACATCGGGAACATTCATTGTCTATGCTACTATCAGAACCAAATTTGTACCGACTATTGAACTTTCCGAGGTAATAGCGTACTGTAGAAAACAGGAAATGTTGTGTCATTTAAATTAATAGATAAATAACTATAAAATTGTTATTATATGACAGATATCGCAAAAATATATATATGTATATTTTATTGTATAGCGGAATGACTACTATTCAGATTTATTGTAAATGGAAAATGTTATAGATCGAAATATGTTAAATAAGTTAACTGTTTGTAAAAAGAAGAGAAAATATGTATAATTGAATATTTGCTATAAGTTTGTTTTATTTTATTCACCCTTCTGCGAAAGCCTGACTTGAAATAGAGCTTACACACTATACAAAGACGTGGCTTAGGTACTCATCCATGATGCTAAACTTAGAAAAAATATCCTCATGATTACTAAACAAAATAAGTAACTTTACGTTTGAAAATCAACATACAAAATTATTTTTACACTAACTACTATCTAACTAGGGGGGGGGGAAGCTAGGGTAAGGTTTGGTGGGAATCGCTGTTAGTGAGAGCAGCATTACCTATAAAATGCCAAGATGCCTTCTGCTGTACTCGTGGCGGAGTACCGTACAAAGCAGAGCCCTAGCCAGTCCGTGCCATCCACGTCCCCGTCGTCCTCCCTGGGACCTGCTGCAACCGCGCCGCCGCGCGACCGCCACCTTGAGTTGCAGCTAAGCTAACGGATGCAGGGCGCAAGGCGAGTATTCTGCGCCTTAAAACAGAATCGACTCACTAGGGAGGAAACCTGACACAAAACCAAGCATATCCGCAGGCTCTGAAGCGGCAGCCCCGCTAGCGGATTAAGGCACAGTGGGCTAATCCTGCTTGCTCGAAAATATTTGATTATGGAAACCGAAACTGAAGCAAACCGGACTGATCTTTCAACGACTACTTTTGGCATGAAATTACGGACACGAATTGCTTTTTGGAATGTGCGGACGCTAAGTGAGGACAGCCGACTAGCCCAAGCAGAAGCAGTAATGCTTTCTTACAACCTGCAGATACTCGGACTAAGCGAAGTGAGAAGAAATGGATTCGGTGAGCTGAGAACGACCAGAGGCTTGACTTTGCTGTATTCAGTCAAAGAGAGCGAGGAAGATGTACGTGAGCATGGCGTTGGGCTCCTCCTCTCTAAAGCGGCGAAAAATAGCCTCCTTGACTGGAAACCAATCTCAGACCGAATCATATACGCCCGTTTCAACTCCAGAGCCCGGAAAATCTCAATGGTGCAGTGCTACGCCCCAACCAATGCAGCAACAGAAGAAACTAAAGACGATTTCTACAATGCCCTCAACGCCACCCTGAGGCGAATAAAGAAACAAGATATCGTCATCGTCATGGGAGACCTGAATGCAAAGGTCGGGACTGACAACACAAACCGCACACGGCATATGGGCACGCAGGGACTTGGAGTGTGCAACGAGAACGGAGAGAGATTCATCGAGTTCTGCCAGAACCATGATCTGACCATCGGGGGAACTTTATTTAATCATGGCGATCACCACAAGTACACGTGGAAGTCACCCGATGGCGTCACGAGGAACCAAATTGACCATCTTGCCATAAGCTCCAAATGGCGTTCCTCCTTACTTGATGTCCGCAACCGCAGGGGCGCCGATATTGATAGCGACCACCATCTCATAGTTGCTGAAGTTCGGCTCAAGGTTGCTGTAGCCCGTAAACCTGGACGCACTGGCAAGGTCGGAAGAAGATTTGAGGTCGGCAAATTGAATAACCACGAGACGCGTAAATTGTTCCGTCTCGAATTACGCAATCGTTTTGCTGCTCTTGATACGGCCCGGGATTCGTTAGACGAGGAGTGGAATCGTATCAAAGTGGTCTATACAGAGACCAGCTCCGTCGTTCTGGGGCACAGAACGGCTCATTGGCGGGAAGAGTGGATGTCGCAGCATACATGGAGTCTGATTGAGGACAGAAGAAGGCTTCACCTGAGATTGCTCGAGGCCCAGGATGACGCTACAAGAGCCGACCTGAACGCACAGTATCGTCAAAAGCGGAAAGAAATCTATCGCAGCACCCGCAAAGATAGGAGACAGTGGGCTGACGGTATTGCTGATCACGCTCAACAGGCTGCAAACGCTGGGAACCTAAAAGAGCTATATAAGGCCACAAAAACCCTGACAGGTAACAACAAGCCTAGAAAGAAAAAGCCACTGAAGTCTAAAGACGGTCAGCTCATTGCAACATCCGAAGAGCAGCTGCTTCGCTGGCGTCAGCACTTTGAGGAGGTCTTTCGCATGTCGGCTACAGCGACACCTTGCGCACTAGCTGTTAATTCCTCACCACCTCGGCTACTTGACATCAACACGGAGACTCCAACAGCTAGTGAAGTTGCTGAAGCCATCCGCTCCTTGAAATTAGGCAAAGCACCAGGACTCGACTTGATAACCGCGGAAATGCTTCAAGCCGACTTATCCTCCGCTGTCGACGTCCTGTCGCCTCTTTTTGAAAAAATCTGGACGCTAGAAGAGTTTCCTGATGACTGGAACAAGGGGCTTATAATCACAGTACCTAAGAAAGGAGATCTTAGTCAGTGCGATAACTGGAGAGGTATAACACTGCTCTCTATTCCCGCAAAAGTTTTTTGCAAGATTCTCTTGAATAGACTGCCAAAGGCCGTGGATCCTCTTCTACGCAGGGAGCAGGCAGGTTTTCGATCGAACCGTTCATGTACGGACCAGATCAACACTCTTCGTATCATTCTAGAGCAGGCAACAGAATGGCAAAGGGAGATTTATCTTACCTTTGTCGACTTCGAAAAGGCCTTTGATACGTTGAAGTGGTCTAGCATCTGGTCCCGTCTGCTGGACTTGGGGGTTCCGCCAAAGATCGTCCGGCTGTTGGAGAGCATGTATAGGAATTATTCCTGTAAAGTGTCACATGATGGCCTTATCTCCGATGACATAGTGGTCCACGCGGGTGTCCGACAAGGCTGCCTCTTATCGCCGCTTCTTTTCTTGGTCGTTCTGGATGGGATCATGCTTCGCACGACTCACAATCGGCGCCGCGGGATAGAATGGGGATTATCCAACTGCTTGGAAGATTTGGATTACGCCGATGACCTATGCCTGCTGAGTCATACCCACGCCGACATGCAAGCAAAACTGGACGACCTGCGGCAGGAGGCGGCAAAAGCTGGCCTAAGAATTAACACGCGAAAGACCAAAGAAATTAGAGCGGGTGTGAAGAATCCTACACCGTTGCTGATTGGCACAGAGGCAGTGGAACGCGTCCACAAATTTACCTACCTCGGGAGCGTCGTGTCAGAGACTGGAGGTACTGAAGAGGACATCACTTCAAGGATCGCAAAAGCCCGAGCTACTTTCGCGCAGCTAAGACCTGTGTGGCAGTCACGGAAACTGACCCGAAGGATTAAGCTGAAAGTCTTCGGGTCCAATGTAAAATCCGTACTGCTCTATGGGTGCGAAACGTGGAAGGTAACCAAAGACATCTCACGTCAACTTCAAGTCTTCGTTAACCGATGCCTGCGTCGCATTCTCGGAATTTACTGGCCCGAGACAATCTCCAACATAGAGCTTTTGGAGAAATGCCACGAAAGCCCAATCGACCGACAGATCAAGCGCCGCAAGTGGGGATGGATAGGGCACACGCTCCGAAGGGGTCCTGGCCACATAGCCAAGCAAGCCTTGGATTGGAATCCCCAAGGGAAAAGAAAGCGTGGCCGTCCACGGCAAACCTGGCGTCGCACCGTACTGGCAGAAGCGACGAGCATCGGTATGACGTGGAGTGAGGTGAAGCGTGAAGCTCAAGACAGATCGCGATGGAGAACTTCAGTGGACGCCCTCTGCCCCATCTAGGGGACACAGGATATTAAGTCAAGTAAGTCACTATCTAACTATGTACATAACAAACTACGTTAGTAATACAGATTGCCCTGAGTCCATGAAACTTCATAATGTGGTAAAAAAAAAATGCAGTGGCCATCAAGTCAACCTACTCATTTCTGTCAAATTTTGATTTTGATTACCTACTTTAATTTTTTGAATTCGCTCCCGCTTGACAAGAAGAACGCTAAGGTCTCGTTTACGTACACGCGGGGCGTTACGCGGCGCGTATTTCGTTTGTCGTACATTACAGCATCAAATCTTGTCAACGGCCGTGCAAACACAAACATATGAACATCACGAGCAATGTATGACGAATCGCACATCGCACGCACGCAACGTAAACGAGGCCTAAGTCTGTATCTGTAAGATACTGGTATTTCCTTCATGATAATATAGGTACCTATAGGTACCTTCCCCTCCCGTCATGATAATCATATATAGAGTACAGACTTATTTATATTTGTACTTTTATTTATCTTTATAACTCTGCTGTACGTGTGTTTGTTATTGAACTCCTCCTAAACGGCTTTACCGATTTCAATGTTTTTTTTTCTCTATGCTTTAGAGTGGCGCCTTTGATGGTTTAGATTCATACATCAGCCCGGCAGATGGCGTTGATTGCTTGGAAAGCATGTATAGTGCTCTCGGAAACGGCCCTAAAGATTTAGTCGGGTAGGGTCTGCTAGTTTCTTATATATTTATGTGTATTTATATTATATATATATGAGTATTTACATAAATAGGTATAATGGTTAAGTTCTTTCAGTTTTTTATTCTTCTCTTATTACACTGTGTCGTGTATCTTAACAACTTTTCCTTTCATTCCTATGAATGAAAGACCTATGTCTGCAGGAAGACATTACAATATGTAGCACCTATGTACTTGTGTGTTGCCCCGTGTAATGCTGTATGTGTGACCATTAAAAAAAATAAACAAATAAGGTTGAATATCCAATAAATAAATTACATATTGGAATGGGCTGGCCAGTTTTATGTACCTAGATAACAAATTAGTTTTGGAAGATTAACAGCTAGGTGGAGTGCTCATTGAGCTTTCTGACATATTATTGAAAAGGGCTATATCCAACAGTGGAAGGAAATGTGTTAATAGTAATGAATTCTAATATAAATTTAGAATAGTTTAACCGAGAGAGATCTTGATAAAGGTCGTTACGAGACAAACCTAAAGGAAGATATACACTTTCATATTATACATGACACGTATGTACTCATATCGCAATTTATCTCTCTCGCTTTCTCTCTCTCTCTAACTTTAACTTATGAAAACATATGAAAACGACATGCTTCTGACGCATCACGCCATGTAATATGTTTTAATTTTAACGACTATTTTTAATTAAGGGCGGAGGCAGAGATATTTTATTCGGAGAATGTGAGCGCAATAATGTTCCATGACCCCGACCCGAAACAGGAGAAGCAAAGGGGTGGTTTTTAGTCAGTAAGAGTCTGACACTTTCTCTCGCCCCAACAACAGCGCGAGAAAACTATTGATGGTTTTTCTGCTCAAGAAAAGGCTAATAAAAGGTATTTAAAGTACAGACTTATTTTATCACAACGTCTTCTCGACAAGAGATTTAATTAACACAAAAAACATTGGTTCCTAAGATTGTGAACCAAAGCAATCTACTAATACCAATACAAAAATGACTTCTACGACAACGTTTCAACTCAAGAGTATAAAAAATGAAATTACAGAATTTTATAAATAAATTTTATTGAAAGCAATCAGTAATCACAAGTTGTATACATACTATTGTTTATTTTGAGAGGAGCTACCATTGAGATTGTTCATATGTCAGAGTTGAGATCGAGTTTCACTTTCTCGCCGGGTTTGAAGGCTGGCATGCCCAGGTACGGGCAGGTCGCGCAACGGAACGCGTCACCAAGGTAACACTGAAACAAAATACAATTGGTTTTTATAACATTTCTTTAGGACTACTCTACTACTACGATGGGTCGGCTCGACCGGCCTCACATAAAAACCGGCGTGAAACAATCACAGCGTTGTTTCGCCGTGTGAGTGAGGTTACCGGATACCCAATCCTTCCCCTCCCCCAATCCCTAAATCTCCAAATCTCCAAAAGGTCGGCAACGCACTCGTAACTGCTCTGTTGTTGCGAGTGTCCATGGGCGGCGCTGAGTGTTTACCATCAGCTCGTTTGACGAGATATCACAAAAAAAAGTTACTAGGTACATGTCAAGTTTTGTCGCATCGAATACTGAAAGAAAATGAATTTCGTCACAATTAGCGCAACAAAACCAAATTCAGGCTAGGTTGACTAGACATAAAATTATAAAAAAAAACTAACTGTAACCAATGTAACTAGACAATTTCGTTAAGCTTATGTAACTACATTCTGAGCTAGGCAACAATGTAGTCCAAGAACTGCTGTTCATCAGTGTCACCCTAGCGCCGCGACAGACAAGTAATAATATAACGCATAACGTATCAACATATTTTTTTTTTTATTTCATACAATTACGGTTAATACAATTGACAGCACGGTTGGCGCGGTGCGCGGTGGCTGGACAACTAGTTGCCGCGCAACGTGTCGCGGGTTCGATTCCCGCATGGAATAACTCCTTTTGTGCTTTACGAATTGTTGTTCCGGGTCGCTGTTTTTTTGTTTGTGACAAACTGTATGTGTATTTATCTGTAAACGCACCCACGACGCAGGAGAAAATACAAGAGTGGGGTAACGTTTTATTTAAAAAAACATCTTAACAAGGTTATTGTAAAATATCAATATACCAATTTCACATTAGCTGATCAATATCAATTCAACGTTTTCGCTTAGAGCCTGAATGAAATCACTGTAGACAAATGCTGAATTGAACTTATTTTGACTTTTCATTGCTATCCGAATATTATCGATCAAAAAATGATGAGTAAGAAGGACAAAATCGTTATTCATCATCAGCATATAAGTGCCCACTGCTGAGCAAATTCCTCTTCTCACACGGAGAAGGTTTGAGCATTAATCACCACGCTTGCTCAATGCGGATTGGCGATTTCAATAGATATTATTAATAAAATCGTTAGTAAATAAATCTAAACCTAAAATACCAACTTTAAAAACGAAAACTCTTATCTAATTACAATTTGACCCAAATCTAATACAGCTAGGTAATCGAGTAAACATTATGCAACTGACTGGCATTGTTAGTGTTTCAGCGCGTCGCAATGACGATAACTAAGTTTAGGTAACATATCAGTGTTTATCACATATAGATTAGAGGTAAACGGTGACTTTTTGTTATTTTTTTGTATGTCATCGTTAGAATCATCGTGTATTTTTATATGGTACTAGGCTCTTACCCGCGGCGTCGTTCCCGTCATTTTCTATGTACTCTACCCTACCTACCCTACTCTATGTACTCTACACTACCTACCCTACTCTATGTTCTCTACACTACCTACCCTACTCTACCTACCCTTCTCTACCTACCCTACTCTACCGACCCTAGTCTACCTAGTAACCTACACTACCTACTCTATCCTATTCTATGTATTTCTCCTGGCTCTAAACTGCCTCCCTGCCAATTTTCAGCTAAATCGGTTCAGCCGTTCTTGAGTTATAGATTTGAGGGTGGGGTAGGTAATCACCCATTGATTTCTTCCTACCTTAGTTAGATTAGATTAGAGGTAAACGGTGAGTTTTGTTATTTCTTTGTATGTCATCGTTATAATTCATCATCATGTATTTTTATATATGGAGTGAGGGGAGCGAAATCATCAATTGACTTCCCCTACTTTGGTGTAGGGGACTTTTTTTCTTTAAAAACTACCCCGTTCTTTCTCCTGCTCAGACCCCAATTTAAATAACTATATCAACAAGTGTGAGAGAACCATGCTTCGGCACGACACTCACAGAAAACCGGCGTGAACCAACTACAGCGTTGTTTTCGCCAAGTGAGTGAGGTTACCGTAGGCCAAATCTGTCCCTAGAGACCCTTATCCCGAAAAAGCCGGCAACGCACTCGTAACTTCTCCGTTTGATCGTAGCGTGATGTTACATAGCCTATAGCACTCAGGAACATTGGGAATCCGACCAACGCGAGCGGTTCCAAAGATTACCCCCTACATACCAACTTACAAATTTTACCTCTTTATAATATTAGTATAGAAGTACAGATATAGAAGTATAGACAACGGATTTGTTTTTGACGGTCCATTGAATTTTACCTGAAGGTTTTTACCGTTTCAAGTAAATAGTTAATCGGGCATTCACGCTTTCGACATTATACGTAATCGTCAACCAATAATGTTCGCTAATAGAAATATTAGGATTTTCCTCATATCTATTTTTTTTTAATTCTCTGGTTGCTGTAGTACGTGACTACTTACGCGTAGACATGATTGGCACTTTGCCTGGCGTATCAATGTGAATCTTTTCGTATAGTTATTAAAGTTGTATTTTGAACCGCTTAATCACAGTGTGTGCGTAACTTTGTAGTGGGTCTCAAGCTTATAGGTAACTAATTAGTGTGTGAAATAGGGATGCCCTCTAAGAATTTATTATAAGATATAGGATCTTTATTAACTATATTTTGCGCCTTAAAACAACTCGTTACTGGACAAAAAGTTTTATTTAGGGCGATTCTGAAAAAGGGGCAACAAGTACAAAGCAATTTGGTTTGAACTTTTAACAGTTTTAACCTATTTAAGAGAGTGTAGAATAAATATATAGAGTTGGAACTTACGTATATACATATACATATATCTAATACTGTGAAGATGCCCAAAAATCTAATATTGTTCTGTGACTGTGAGTGTACATTATTTGTTTGTAAACGCACCCGCGACACAGGAGAAGATCTTAATTTGGGACAATGGCTTATTAATGAAAAAAAAAACAATATAAATAACTATACTTACACTTCCACAAGATGATTTCGGTGTGTCCTTGACCTCTCCTTTGAGCTCCTCAGCGAGACCACACGAACAATCAGCACACGCTTTCCGTTTACCGGTCGTTGCGCAAACTGTAAACCATTTTATATTCTCTGATTAATCACATAGAGTCTATTGTTCTATATTCGTTGTTTTTTGATGTCGAATTGGGCCATTGTATCCTTTTTCTTTTAATTTGTATTATAAATGTACATAAATAATATACATCTGTAAATTGTTGTAGATACTGTAGCCTTTTTAAGTCAGGCAACCTATATAATATATTAAAAATGTATTCTTTCCCTGCCAAAACAATAAGTGCTTCATATTGTAGTATCATATCAAAATAATATACCAAAGATAAAAAAACATAATGAAGCCAATGACATCTTTAATTATTCTCTTTTACTTCATTAATTACATTAATTAGTGTATGACTGTGAGTGTCATTTACGTTCATTCTATCGCATCACAAATAATATCGAACTCTACAGGTATAAAAATAAAACTTGTACTACACCTAATGCCATTGACCTTGCGTGAATGAGCTACGTCATTAGAAATAGTCGGAACGCAAAACCTCAACCGCATCAAACTCGGGCGAGGGCTTGGAACGCAAAACCTCAATTGTTATTTTTATCAAGATAACGAGCAATGTTCACAACAACAGATAAGTGTTTCCTTATCTTGCAACTCATTATTTTATTATATTCAATAACATATCGTGGAAGATATTTGCATGAAAATTGTGTTTTGCCTGGTCATTCAATAGAGGTATGCTATTTCAACCTATATCTATTAAACTCCTGTTAACATGATAAGTACAGATAAATCTTAGATGTGCCTAAGAACATTGTAGCTGACCAAACTTTAAAAACATAATTATTAGTGGTGTTGAACCGGCAATAAAAAATAAACTATTCTATTCAAAACTTTTTAATTTGATACAGTTTTAAAAATTTAAATGCATTTTCAGACTCTCACTGAGCATTTAGACCATTTACAGTACATTAAAAATTTAAAACCATGTGTATAGTTATTATTAGAGACAAATATGAGACAAGTAAAATAGGAAATATTTCGCCTTTACTATTGCTGAAAATATTGCAGATGTGGAGATCAACTTACCTCTTAATGACTGCTGATCTGGTTTCTTCAGATCATTTTCATCTAACAGCTCGCTGTCATCGATGAGGTCATCGTCATTACCACCGGTCCAAGCTTCTTCAACCGTGTCATCTATTTTCCATACAGCGGGCTTTCCATTTAGTTTTAAAGAGGCTTTAGAACCAACCTGGAAAGTATAGAAATAAAATTAATTAACTATTAAACTGCCAGTATTTAATTTAACACAGGTTGTCTTTGTTCAGGCACCTAATATTATGAACTTGGTATAGCTTTAAGCAAAAGCGTATACTTATTGTAGATTATGAGTTCTTCAATAAATTTTATTTATTTTATTTTATTAGTATTTAAGACAATCAAAGTTTCTAGCCTCATTTATCATCATTAACACATCATACATGGAATGCTTATACTGTATGTTAAAACATTATAAAAAAATTATAAATGAAGATTTTTTCTAGTTTTATTTTAATATTGCTAAAGCTATTCAGATGTATACATAGTACATACAACAAACAGTTTCTTTTTGATTCAGTTTTCAATTCTATTGGTATGTGTCACTTAGTAAATGTAATGTGTTACTTTATTAATTTTACATCTCCATGCAATGAGCATCAATGTGCTACTGATATTATTAAATGTTCTAGATTGACAAGTGAACTTCGGGTAATGTGTGAAGTGACATTTATTTATCATTCGTATTAGACAGCTGCACACTGCAGTAATTCATTAAAAGATATCTGTGTATCACAAACGTGACAAGTTTAAGGACACAAAACATAAGAAAATAAAATTAAAACAAAATAAACTCACCTCAAATTTAGGTTTCTCAGCTAAATATAAATTGTCCGGAGACTTTGTGACATTGATGAATCCATTTAATTTAAGTGAACTAGTCAAATCTGTTGTATCTTTAAGAATTAGTTTCCCATTTGGCTTGAGGAGTTTCACAATAATTGCTAAGATATTGTCAGTGTGTTTTACTGTATGTGGGGACAGCCAGTTTGATATAACAGCTTCATATGAAGATGGGGGTCTTGATGCTGGAAAAATTAAATCTGTCTATCAGTAAAGTTTATGAAGGTAGGCAAAATTATTTTACTGTATTAACATTATGTCTAATCTTTAAAAAAATATCAAGTCAGAAACTAATCTTGATGGTCAAGTCTTTATCAGATAAATTATAAATTCGTTTTATGCCTAATATGTAAGTGCACGATACAAATTGAGATAAGAAAGCAAATTAACGCAAATTACTTACTTAGTAGTACTTGTGAAGCAAGGAAAGAATAAACTGTTATAAAACACATAAAAGAATATTGATAAATGTACTCACATTCTGTAATCATTTCAGAGTTTTCGAGGACAAACGACCCATTTCCAATTATCGATTTTATTTCTTCCACCAAATTACTAATGCTGTTTTTGCTATCGTTATTCCAAATAATAAGCACGTTATCACCAGACTTCAAGTTCTCCATTGTTATAATAATTTGCGGTGCGAAGTTTGGTTACAAATAATAAATTGATGAAATTTTTCTTTAACAAAAGCTATAAAAAAGCGTTTCAAAAATATATCAAGTTTCGTCACAACGTTTCAAAATACGATATTCACACTTAACACACTTGCGAACACTGAATTAAGTTTCGGCTGAACTCGATGAATAATCGTTTTAACAAATAAACGCACTCCTTATAGCCAATGTGGAAAGGTAAAATATCAAGCGAAACGAAACCACTCCGTCAACCTGCCTATTATGACATCATTGACAATGACAATTGACATCTAGATAACACAGATAAAATGCTACTACGATTCGTTTCATGCAAAGTAACAATGCGTTTACAGAAAACGATTTGAATTAATAGTTGGAAAAAGAAAACAATATTGAAAATTAAATTTTTCTTTCATATGTTTCAGTAAGCCACATTTCTTTTTTTTGTTATTTTACAATATTTTAGTAAGATGTTGAAATAAATTTCAGACCTTTCGTCGAAATTTCTTCGTGAAACATAACGCATTATTTTTTATGAATAAAATCGATTCTTTATTCATAACCTAAATGTCGTCAATTGTTTTGCTAAATGTTTTTACACTAAAATCATGTTTTATGAAGCATTTTTAGCCGGCATATGGGCTTCAGTTGGTAGTACTTTCGGAAAATTATCAGGAACCGCCAGTATTGTAGTAAGTTTGTTGACTTATTTTAATTTATTATTTCTATTTGATAGATAACGTTACATTTCGTGATAAGGAGGTATAGCACATACCTTACGTACTTTTGTTCACATATTTTATTTAATTTCGTGGCAAAATATCGGCAGGTGCTGTGTTAATTGTAGTGTTTTATTTATTGCATACTCTAGAGAGTTACTTTACAGGTTTATTATTCCTACGTAGGTATACTATTTATGTGGTTTTGTTGAACGGAAACATTGCCCTGGACAACCAACAAATAGTTTTCGTACCGATTTCGAAGTTTCGAACGGCAGATGGCGCTATAAAAAGTTACAAAATTGTTCAATGTACCAATTATACCTATTCATTTATTGATTAGGTATTACCTATTTTTCGTGATAGATTTAGCCTAAAGCATTGAATTCTGTTAAGTTACTAGTTATACTAGTACTGGTTTACATTACCTCAACTTACGGGTTTATCTCCTTGCTCTTTTTAGTGGAGTGGTGCAAAAATTGCCGAGAATGGGTTTACTGCTGTCAAAGATCTGGAGCTTGTTCGGTAATGAGGAACACAAACTACTCCTAGTGGGTTTGGATAACGCCGGCAAAACGACAATCCTATACCAATTGTTATTAGGAGAGACTGTACATACCAGACCAACCATAGGCTCGAATGTAGAAGAGTTTGTGTGGAAGAATCTGCGATTTGTCATGTGGGACCTGGGTGGTCAACAAAGTCTGAGATCAGCGTGGAACACTTATTTTACGAACAGCGAGTTCGTAATAATGGTTGTGGACTCGACAGATCGGCAGCGGTTGAGTTTGTGTCGTGATGAGCTCCATCAGATGCTGAAACACGAGGAGCTTACTAAGGCTTGTCTACTAGTGTATGCGAATAAACAGGACGTGAAGGGATCAATGACCGCAGCAGAGATATCTGAGCAATTGGAATTGACTTCGATTAAACAACACCCTTGGCATATACAGGCGTGCTGTGGACTTACTGGAGAAGGGCTACATTTAGGTTTAGAATGGATTGCTAGTAGAATTAAGAAAAAATGACACGGTACCGCATTAGCGCTCCAAATGTAATTTATTAATTTTATAGGTGGATAATGTTGTTAAGGATTTTTCACGCAGGTCAGATTCTATCATAAAATTGTGCTTCCCTTCATTTACCTTTTTAGTTAAAATATAAAAAGTTTTTGGAGACTCGACTAACACAGCTCGTGTTACGCAAATCTCTTAATATTTTAGTTAGATTCACTTTTTTAACGAGTTTGTGCCTAACTACGGTGACAATAAAAATCGGAATCGAAATGATTATAAACCGAAAACCGGTGTCGAAATTGTCTGCGTGAAAGAGCATTAAATCCCTTATAATTTGAAGTTATAATTCATTACGTTTGCAGAAATATTGCTATATAAACTATATTATATAAAAGTATCAGATTCTACGTCCGTTGTTTTGCATTTATTGCCTATTGTAATAAACGTTTTTAAGAGTACCTATACTGTGAGATGTTTTATTTTACTCAGACACACATACCCCATGACTCAAACTCTGTAACACTAGCGCAAACTGATTGGAATCAATGTAGCTGAGAATCACAGTCAATTATATCTATACTAATATTATAAAGAGGTCAGGGGGTAATCTTTGGAACCGCTGGTCGAATTGCCAAAATTCTTTCACTGCTAGATAGCTACAATGTTCCTGAATGCTATAGGCTATAAAACATCACGCTACGATTAAATAGAGCCGAGCAGCGGATGAAACCGCGCAAGAGTAGCTAGTCTAGTAATAGAAAGGAAATGAAAAAGTAAGCCTATTTTTAACTACCTACTACTATGTAGTAAAAAGGACATCAAGATTAATTTTTTAGGCGGGAAAATTATCTAATTTCTTCTCCCACCCGATTTTCTGAGTAGGACGAGAGGCGGTAATAGACTGACTGACTGTAGTTTTATTTATTAGTTTCTCACCTGCTTTTTTTGTGCAGCGGGAATTTTGTCAAATTTCTTCTTCTGCTACCGTGAGAGGGAATAATAGAGTAGCTAAAAACCTCCCCTTCCTCCTGCTCAGAGCCGGGCCGCGGTGCATAATTGCGCTTGCACCCGTTACCACAGAACAGATAAAAAAGGTTTTTTATCTCTTTTTTAGGTAGGGCTAACCTAGCGCCATATTTGATAGAATATCAATATTGATAGAATATCTGACATATTATGATAGAATGTGACATACATCGACTGCCATCTATCTTCCACAACTCAAAGGTCATAGGGCCAACAGACAATTTAATTTCAATAAGTACAAACTACGGTGCAAAAATGTGTGTGTCACACAATACGTTAACACTGGCGCGATGCGGGTACGCTTAATATTCCACAAGCATTTTGTATGTAATGAATGATTCGTTCACTCATCAGCGATGTGATATTTTGTGACTTCACAGTCACAAAATATCACACAGACCTCGGCCCAGAGCAGGAGAAAGAACAGGGGGGTTTTTAGTCAGTAAGTGTCTGACACTCCCTCTCGCCCGACCCTGGGCGGGAGAAGTCATTTGATGTTTTCCCCTCAAAAAAAAAAAAAATATTAATACTTCGATTTGTTTACGATAGAATAATTAATTATCACGACACCATTCATATATTATTCACCTAAATGTATTCATATTACAGTCCTTTTTACTGACTATAACCAACTCTACTCCAACTGCTTTGGCGTCCCACCCCGGGCAGTGAACCTAGTAAGCCCACACACATTTATCAAATTCAAAATCAAGGTAACCGGATTAGATATTAGCAAGAAAGAAAAATATTTAATTGACATTGAGGAGTTTTCTCGATGATCTCTTGTTTCCATCATCATAGTCGTCGATCTAGACCATGAAACCAATTTTAAGGTAAGGAAGGTTTAAAACATCAAAACGATTTTTAAAATCGGTTCACTAAAGGGGAGTTATCCATACACTTACAAAAAAATATACATTGGCATTAGAACCCCCACCTAACTTTCTTGTAAGATGGTTATAAACACAATGATTCATATCTTTTTAAGATTTATTTATTAGGTTCTCACCTGCCTACAGGTCAGTAGGTAGTAGATACCAGGTACCGCGAAAGGGAGTGTCAGACATACCTACTGACTAAAAACCCTTATCCTGCTCCGGGCCGGGGCCGCGGAACGTCATTTGCGCTTATACTCGCAATCTTTTGAACAAAACAGAACCTGCCGGGGATACTATTTAAAAAAGAAGATTTTTCATGGATATACATAAAGTCCGTCACTCGCAAATCAAACTGTTACAAACATGAGACTTAAAACTCCAGACACAAGCAAAATCACGATTACTTAAATCCTCTTTTCTTCATATCAACAGGGTGATAGTTACATCATATGGGGGGCGTTGTTAGTGACTATGGTGCTAGCCAACACATGGGGATGTCGACATTACCTCCGCTCACTTGACGCCGCCACTAACTCGGCAGCACCGACCGTCATATCAGCTGGCTCTAGTTATGTCTTATCGGTAAGTTTTTACGTCATAATACATAAAAGACACATTAGTATACCCTATTAAAAGTGTAGGTGAGTTCGCATAAAAATAGTATGTTATTATTTTTATCACCTTGCAGGTTCTCCTACGTAGATACCAATTATTATTAGTACCTATACCTTCTTATCGAGTCACCTAGCAAAAACTGTATCTACAAGATACGCACACGAGCTAATAGGCCCGTTTTATAGATAAACTTAGGCTGTTTGTTTAATGTTCGTTAAAGCGTCACCTAATATTGTCTGGAGAAAAACGTCTCTCAAAAACTATGATCGGATTATTTTTCAACACAAAACAATTACTAAAAAAAATCTATGCACACCTCCTTTGTTTGCATTTATCAATTTTAGTTACTGTCCATAGGATGTCAAAAACCCCAAGAATGCCATTAAAGTTTATTTTTTTTTTATTTTTTTTTTAATCAATACATGGCTATTCTGTATTTTTTTTATCAAAAATGGACAGTGTTTTGGTGTTGTGTGACCAAAAAGGTTTTTTACCCTTTTCATTAGTTTTTCACCTTTTTATTAAGTTGACCTGTGTAACAAGCTATGCGGTAGATATTTACATACATTTACATAAAACTTGCTCCAATATTGTAAATTACTTTAATATAGCTAATCTATTTAGGTACTTATTAGTATTTACAAAAATGTTAAAACTTTCATAAGCGAAACTTAAGTTTCTACACATTCCTAGGTCCTCTGTCATCTCTTACTATTCAGAAGACCTACATAAATATCCATATAACTACATATCTTAACACATAGACTAAGCACTATTTGTTGTTATATACCTACACTATAAGTAATAAATAATGTATCTATACATATTTGAACTCTCATTCTTCACTGTATGAAATCCCATGTAATACGAATCTGAGCCATGGACTGGGCATATTTCCAAATATAGTTTTGTAATAAGTTTTTTTGTTTTCAGGGAGTTATAGGTATAGCACTGTTTGAAGAAGCTTCGTCCATGACATGGTGGGTTGGTGCAATGTTAATCGTATTCGGCCTCGCTTTGGTCGCTCAGCCGAGGACTAAGAAAAAAGAACAATGATGAAAAATAAAGTATACGGGTACATTAAGTGGTATTAATAAATTATAATGTATTTTTAAATATCCAGGTTTATAAGTTTATTTCATGGCAGAAAAAGCCATTTCATGGCACGAAGGTGGTTCTACCGAAATGATACCACGGCCCAATTCTACCCTTATCCCCAAATACCCAATCTTCAAATTGACATTTTCTACAAAATGACTTGACATCGAAATTGTACACCTTCTGGCGCTTCGAGTTCGACGCTATCCCAAGACGGCATCGATTGCTTATCATCAGATTGTCCATAGTAAACTTTCCAATTATTATTACTGCTTCTACGCCTTACACTGTATTTTTATGAGTATTGAAACATCTTAGAAATTAAAATCGAAAGTATCTTTACGGTTTCGAAGAATTACTAGCTGCTATTTCTAATATCTTGAAGCTAAACTTTCGAACAACTGCGTAATCGTTTAGCAATTCCACGAGAACAAAGAGTGTATGCAGTGACTAGGTTATCTTTAGAATCTTCTAGAAGTTAATATTTTACCCTAGGCATTATATACTTAGTATATTTTTGCTATCATTTATGCAATGTAAGTTATTAACCTTCCTATTTGTGTTTATTGACTTTAGAATATTTTTTTTTTTTTTTGTCAGGGGAAAATCATCCAATGACTTCTCCCGCCCAGGGTAAGGCGAGAGAGAGTGTCAGACTCTTACTGACTAAAACCCCCCCCCCCCCGTTCCTTCTCCTGCTCTGGGCCGAGGTCGCGGTGCCTCATTGCGCTTACCCCGCAGCCCCGGCTAAACATCAGCCCTTTAGGGCCCCGACTGTGGTGGTCTATTGGCTCTTTGAGGCGCGCGCGGAACGATACGCGCCGTACGCTCGGGTGACTTTAGAATATTGAGGTGGCATTTTATAATGTGGACAACTTAAATCTTTCAACAAAAAAGGGATGGATGCGGAAAACATGATTACAAATATGTAAATGTAACAGGGAATCTTATATAGGTATATGTTATACATATATCAATGACAGTTTATATCAACCCTTTACTCATTTTAGATCAAACCTGACCAATTTCTAGCTAAGGTTGTGTTTCCCAATATTTTGTTTCTTAATACTACCTACTTACTTGAGGTACGTCAATAGGCCAATGTTCTGCCGGAGTTGCGGGTGCAAGCGTTATAATATACCGCGACCTTGGCCTAGAGCAGAAGAAACGGGAGTAGATTTTGTCAGTATTTTAGTCAGTAAGATACTGACACTCCCTCTCGCGCTACCCAGTTTTGGAGAAGTAATTTGATGCTTATAAAAGAAGAGGGTTTAATGAAGTCTATCGATATACATATTGGCCTGGTGCTGCGACAGAATAATATAGGATTCCTTCGTATATTTTACATATCTGAAGTTCCATAAAAAACGTAATATCATGGCACATAAACCCTTATCTCTTTGATCAAACAGTGTGCGTAAAGCTGGCAATAATTAAATATTTGTTCCAATATATGTCGGTACCATCGTTTTACCTTACTTTGTACCTAATTAGTTATTAAATGCGGTATTTTTTACAGTATTAAATACATTTATTTACAATAACTATGACGTTGTTTTATTTTTTATTTCTTTACAGTCTTTTAAGAACTCATCTTTATTCAATTTCCCGTAGCAGTGCATTTTTTGTTAGTTTCACTGGGAGATAGCAAACTGTAAATATGTACTTCATTTCTGATATCGTTTGCTTTTCACAGCAAAATAAAACTTGAATTTAAACTCTCTATACTATATACTGTAGTCTTTGCTTTAAACGGAATGCAACCTTTCAGTAACTACATATCAGAATTTGCTGACTGAATGAAGTTTCGGGAGGCATAATCATTCCTCTCTTCCATCCTCCATCCCCAAATCTCCAATCCTCAAATCTCTTACAACTCATAAAAGTCTGGCAACGCGCATTATGGCTTTTGATGTTGCTTTATCACCTGATGATAAGTTACCATCCCATCTCATCTCATTTTTCCTCTGCAGAGGACGAAAGGAATTCTAGGTTTCGTGTAATTTATGTCTATTGAACGGTCTTATTCAATGTTTTATATTATTCTCTTAGCTCGATTAAAGCAGTTAACGGATTCGCAAGGCGCTCCGCTGTCCTCGAGTATCTTTTCATTCATTTGTACCGCACTGAGGCACGAAAGTTGTTCCCGTGTTTTATATCGATACTTGTGATAATAATTTATGATTTATTATGCATGGTAAACGTGTCTATTAGCTTGTAACTAATGTGTGATTTAGATTGATTTGATTCAGGTCGCGTTATGCGTGCAAATGTCTTCTTTCTTCGACTTTTTACTGTGTTATGGTATCATAAGTGAGCCTAAAATTATCTTCGTGACTGCTATTATAAGTACTTACGACTTACTCATTCAATTATTTGTAAAGTTAAGACGAGACACATTTCGAAGAATGTGTAGCAAGAAAAAGTGGTTCGTAAATCTGTTTACTTGAAAGAGATTTCCTACAAATCTCTTTCTGAAAGTTAGTACTATGTTAGACATCGACATATAAAGAAATCGACAAGCGGCCGTCCCTCCAGGGTTGTACAGACGCAGTGTCGCCGGGCGGGCAGTCCGGCACAGACGGCAGTGGCGCGTCGCGTCCCGAGCACGTCGCACGCGTCTTCCAACCACGCCGCGAGCCGCGAGCTAAGAGCTCACACGCAAACAAACACGATCGATAACACAAACCCGTGATAAAAATCTAAAACCACCAACCTGCAATCTCATTGAAAACACCTCTAAACAGCTCATCCTGATTATCATGCTAAACATTTTTATGTAACTCATATTAGATGGCAACATCGATAGCGCGTGGCGCACCGGCGTCAACAATGTAGCCATAGTGACGCGAACGTGTTGACAGTTTGACAGAACATGACACTAAAATACCGTTGATTTTTGAATAACATGTTTATAAAACGTTATGTGTTAGTTGTTATGTATTGTTAAGATGATGACAATAATTTTGGTGGTTTGAATAGTTGGTAAAGTACTATACGAAAATGGGAAATGGAATGAACAAGGTAAATTAATATTTCATTATAATAAATAAGTCTTAAAGTAATTTTATTGTGCGTTAGTATCTGAATGTGCGAAGAATGTGCAAGCGGAGATAGTTACGTAACGATATCGTAGCGGCTCGTAGCTCGTAGCGGCCGCGTAGGGGCCGTAGCGGGATGCAAGCGGCTACGTTTCTTTATTTTTTTCTGTTTTCTCAATGTCTATCATATTTTGTTTGTTGTTATGGCTATAAAATCAAAGTCAGTATTTCTGCAGCACTGTATTAAATGGTTTATAGAATTTCGAGGAAGCTGTAATTATTTATTTTGTTTTTAATGATATTCTTGTCTACATTCAAATATTTTCTTCTTTATAATTAATAAGAATTGACTTTATCATGTACTTAAAAAAATATTGAATCAAATACATATATTAATTTCCGACTTTTTAATAAATCTCCGGCCCGATTCCCAAAAAGATATATTTGTATGTAGTAATACTTAAATAAGTTTGCGACCGTTATAAAATAATTGAAACAACTAAAATTAATATTCAAGAACATAATAATATATTTTTAATATTAATTAATCTTTTGTTGACATTACACAAAGTTGTAGCATGCTTGAGCAAACACGATTCATCTAATAAAGCAGATATAAGTTAATTTAAAGTAAATCATAGATCCATAATAATAAAGCATATTATTTCTTACATTTATCGTTGTAATTTATAAGCCTTAAGTATCTTCGTGAGACATTTTATTGCTCATTCTCCAACAAATGAAGCCACATTACAAAAAGGTATTTTAATAATTTCATCGCTTTTCTTTAGAACTTTTTGATATTTAATTTCAAAATGTCCGTAGGTAAAAAAAATTTAAAGACTATTATTATATTTTTACGTTACTATCTATCTGTCAGCGGCTTAGTCTACATTACTCGGATAAAAAGCAGCCGATCTATGTGTTATTCTAAACTATGGATAATCTATCTCTATGCTTCATTCAGATCCATGTACAGTTTTTGCGTATGACAATTTTATGTAAATAGCAAGTACCTAGGTCAGCTCTCGTATACATACTTATACTAATTTATACATATTTATTTTCTACTAGCTGACCTGGTGAACTCTGTACCGTCCTTTTAAATATAACTATGTACATATATGTACCTTTTAAACCTTCCCTGGACTTCAATGAATATTTTAAGACAAAAAATATGATCCAAAACGGACCACCCGTTCTTGAGTTTTAAGGAGATTTTCAAGACTGTCGTTTTATCAGAACTACATTAATGGAAATCTGAAAGGCCACAAAAAATCACATTCCGCACTTTATTAAGACTAAATGTGCAGAAACACATGTTTCCGTTACGATGACAACAAGTATCGTTAAACTGCCGAATTAATTGTTGGCAACTGAACTGTATTACCTAATATAGTCTTTCTATTGTCTATCGTTAGTATTGCTTCAAATCGTAAAGTTTGTTATAGGCAATAATATTGTTAAATCTATAACTCTAGCCGTAAATCGATGGCAACGAGACCAGAACAGAAAGTTTATTTAAGCAACATTTAAATAAATACTTTTTGTTAGGTTCAATGACTTCTCTTAGCCCGTATTGGTATACGAACGATTTATATGCGCATATTATTCTGTGACCGTGTGTGTGTTTATTCACAGGGAATAGGCCTTTTCTCGTCTAGATCTAAAGTATTGAAAGGAGGTTGAACGTCAGTATTTTTTCTAAAACTACTCGCAAATTTTATTAATACTGACTGAAAACAGATTTGGTTGACTATAAGCCGCAGAACCGCAGAATTGATAAGAATATCACTTCTTGTGATATTTTACTCAGTAAGAGTCTGACATTCCCTCTCGCCTCACCCTTGGAGATACAAGTCATTGACGATTCTCCCCTTACAAAAAAATAATCTGAGCTTGTCACTATCGCTTGCCCGCCGCGGCGACGGACGCTTTTCTCAGTTGATTCGTTTAGTCAGTTGGTTTTTTCGTCGATAAGACGTGAGCTTCTATTAATTTAATATTTCTCACGATAGATACTATTCCTAATATTATTTAAAGTTCTATTCTGGATTGAATAACTGTGTTGTTACCGATCCCAAAACATTTTGGCAGTTCAGACACATCAAACAAACTTACGATTTCTGGACGAAATTCTCTCTTTATGCGGGATTCCGGAGTAAAAGCGTTTACCCGACGGGGTTTCGCGATCTACTTAACTATCCCAGAGGTCTTTGTGAGTCGCTCTTTTATATTGGTTTACGTTAACTGATGCCCATATAAAATACAAAAGTATTACTAGAAATATAGGTAAGTTTGAAACTATGTGTTGTGATTTTGAAGATTGTAATCTTCTTGTTAAAACCCTTGGCTTTTCTTATTTTAAGTAATGTTAATAGTCTTTACGGGTGTCTGTTTGCTATGTTAGTCGAACATCTACTTTTTCGAAGAATAGTTCATTTTTTTATGCAACGCCCATGGACACCCGCAACGGAGGAGTTACGAGTGCGTTGCCGACCTTTTAGGGATTAGGGATTTGGAGTTTTAGGGATTGGGGTAGGGGAAGGATTGGGCCTACGGTAACCTCACTCACACGGCGAAACAACGCTGTGGTTGTTTCACGCCGGTTTTCTGTGAGGCCGTGGTATCACTCCGGTCGAGCCGACCCATTCGTGCCGAAGCATGGCTCTCTTACACTTATACTGGTTATTAAAAATAATGTTGTTCTATTTCTCTTGTTATCGAAACAATACGGAGGTTACTTTTAGTTATGAGTTAGTTAGTGCACTAATAAAAGTCGAAGGGCGTAGTAATTAAAGTATCTAGGTAGTATCTATCGCAGAGTAATCGATTCATTACAGCTCTTGACACGAGTTCAGGCCTCAGTGTGCTAAAGTGCACTCCTTCACGAACGAACCTCATCGGCGAAGAACCTCCATAGACAAAGATAATACTTACACAAAATAATACCTTACTAGTAAAATATAATATTATGTTTGTTTCTGTAAGCACGTCATGAAATGTGTTTTACCATCATCTATACTGATATTATAAAGAGGTAAAATTTGTAAGTTTGTATGTAGGGGGTAATCTTTGGAACCGCTGGTCGGAGAGCAGGAGTAGGAACAGGGGGGTTTTTAGTCAGTAAGAGTCTGACACTCCCTCCCGCCTGACCCTGGGCGGGAGAAGTCATTTGATGATTTTCCCCTCACAAAAAAAAAAATGGTCGGATTGCCAAAATTCTTTCACTGATAGATAGCTACAATGTTTCTGAGTGCTATAGGCTATAAAGCATCACGCTGCAATCAAATGGAGCCGAGCAGCGAGTAAAACCGCGCGGGAGTAGCGAGTAGACAAAATATAATACACAAAATAGTACCTTACTAGTAAAATATGTGTTTGTTTTGGTTAGCACGTCATGGAATGTGTTTCATTATCATTATCAATATCTTTGAATATGCCTAGTTTTTTTTAATATGCTTATAAACCCGAAATAATATGCGCGGGTCAGCGGATGGCGAGCAAGGGTCGCCCGCCTCCCGACCAACACCAGACCCGCGCGTACGGCGCGTTGCGTTTCGTGCGGTTGTTCAGTCGGAGTCGCGGGTTAAGCTCAATAATGTACCGCGGCCTCCGCCTGAAATAGGAGAAACTACATAAAGTTTTTAGTCAATAAGGCTCGTTCTCTCACTGAACCCAGGGCGAGAAAAGCCACTTGCATATTTTTCCACCTCAAAAAATAACCACATAGACGCAAAATCGCGGTAAAAAAATTAGTTTATCTAGAAGTAAGATAAAGATATTTTAGATCTAAGTAAACTAAAACATCTAAACATCTCTAAGGAGGTATCTAAAAGGCATTATGGAAAGTAATGTTTCATTGCAGCCTTCAATCCTGTTCCAATTTCAAAAGATTTATTCAAGAAAACATTGGCCAAATGTCATAAGGGAAAAGGCAGACGCCATTTTGTTTGTTATAACTCTGATTGTAACCGGGCGAAATTTTCTATCAGAAAAACAATATCACGCGTTTGTCTGACCTGGGATTTGGGGATTTAGCGGATTCGTTCAGTAGATATAACCTCACTGTCTCATTACATTTAGTAAATAAATGCCAAGTCATATGATGAAAGTATTAGGTAACTGGGGAAGAAAATGTTTCTTGATTAGGAAAGGAAAATTTCATTATGATGAACTTGTATGATAAAGAAAAACTGAGAAAATGATCTGATACCAACGCATCTATGCAGTTGTTTAACCAACTTCACTTAAAAAGAAGGTTCTCATTTTAGCTTCTAACCTGTCAGTACGTAAAAAGTGAATACGAATAATACTTACTTACCTATTTGTTACTTTTTAGTTCTTTTGGTATTTAGAATGCCATATGGCAGTAACGCCCGCTTTCTAAAAGGCTTGTCAACGCTAAAATTAACTAATCTCCTGTTAAATCTCTTGTCAAGTCATCTGATTGGTTGACTGAATTATCGACAACCAATCAGATGACTTGACAAGAGATTAAATTGATTTTAACATTGATCGGCCTTTCGGAAACCGGGTATGTATTTGTCTATCATACGTGCATTAAAAAAATAAACGGTTCTTTTTAAAAGGTAATTAATTCCTTTTTTTAAAAAAACGTTCACCATTCGTTCAGCAAATTTTTTCTTGTGTCTTATTTTACTGTGAAATTGTTATTCAGTGGCTGTTCCTACCAAATGACTCGTGATCGCCAAGAAAACAAATTCCTGTGGTATTTTGATGGCGCGCCTTCAAACTTCAGGCCTAAGTTATCTTAGCAAAGTTGAGGCAATTAAGAAAGTACGAAGTGTGATAAAATACTAAAAGCAAACATTTTTGTTTAATCTAAACTTCACTGGAGTTGGTTAAACAAGAATAAAGATCGGATAAGACGATTTGAGTTTAAAGATTGCAGAGAAAAGGTGTTAATTTGTTTGAAATGAATAAATTTAGAGTCATGTGTGAATATATAAACCTATGAAGTGTGGGAGAGCCATGCTTCGGCACGAATGGGTCGGCTCGACCAGGGTGTTACCACAGCCTCAGAAAAAACCGCCGTGAAACAACCAGTGTTGTGTTACACCTTCCACTCCTATAATTTATAAATTTCCAAATCCTTAATCCCCAAAAGGCCGGCAACGCGATCGTAACTTCTCCTTTGTTGCGAGTGTTCATGGGCGGCGCTGATTGCATACCATCAGGTAATCCGTCTGTTTGTTTGTATATCACATTAAAAAGTACTAAGACTAAATTTTAAATACTGATTTAGTTATATATGTATACGTGTCGTAACAGCTTTTGTCGGTACGGTTGTCGCAGTGGCTGGGCTTCCCGCTGCCGCGCAACGTGTCACGGGCTCGATTCCCCCACGTTGAGGAACAACCGTAAAGGAAAACATGAAAAAAAAAACAAATAACTGAGATAAGAGAGAAAAAGTATAAGTAACGGGGCTGATAAATTTAAGTGCCTACTTATACTGAAAATCCCTATAATACCAAAAAAGCAAAAAGTATGTCCTGTTACAAAGTACCCACATTTAACCTGTCGCCATTTCAGAGCTTTTCAAGTATGAATTTATGTAATGTAGGTACTTATATAGCAGGTACCTATAAATAACTCAGTGATTACCTATGTCACGCAAGATATAAAGCCTAAATTACCCTTGGGTAACAAACCTCTTTAGTTAGGACACTGAATTTTGTACAAAGGCAACATTCGCCACACACCACAGATAACGCAAGTTTTAATAATGCGCACAGTGTTGCCCGTTGAGAATTAAGTTTCAAAGGTTTTAATATTAATTCTGAAACTTTACATGTTATCTTAATAAAGCATTAATGAGGTTTTATTGATTCTGATATAACACATAATTGTAAAGGTGTTATCCATGGTATCTCAAGAACTAGGAACGCTCAAACAGTACCTAATCATAAACTGACAGTGTTCTAAAATATGACTATTATTAGTCACAAGTACAATTAAAAAGCCTTCCTTATAAGTAAAGTAAGTCGCTGTAAATAAATTCAGCACAAATGTACACGTATCTGAGTTCGTGGAGGCCTATTGTGGGCAGATTTGGCAGGTTGCCATGTCAGTTAGTTGCTATCTATGATACGTTCCGAGCAAGATTAAGTATTCAAGTAATACACGCGTACATTGCTACTAAATCTCTGATTTTGAAAATAAAATAGAGAATTAAATGAATAACCTTGCGCAATTAATATGAATTGTTAATTAATAACAATACGCAATTAATTAATACTTAATCTTACATATAAAAATGGATCGCAAAATGTGTTGGTAAGCGCATAACTCAACAACGCCTGGACCAAATTTTGCTAATTCTTTTTTTGTTTTATTTGTTATTGTCGGGAGAAGGTTCTTGTCAAAGAAAATGTTAGAAAAGTAGAGGGGAAGATTAGGAAAAAGTGAACCTTTGATAGCGAGATAGTTGGACCCGTGCGAAGCGAGAGCGGGCCGCTAGTACCTAATAAATACAGTATCGTATCTAGCAGTATCAGTATATTGGTACAGTACCTATTTTATTTATCAATATCTTAGAACCTGCTTATTAGGGGCTAGTACCACTACTTGATAGTGAATGAGGCAAACCGTGATTTTCATGTCATTTTAGAAGAAAGAGAAGAACTAATAACTATTCTTTCAAACTTTCACGAGTTATTCTTCTATTGAAGTACACCTCTGGATATTCTCTGAATATATTACATTTCATCCCTAATCTCAGCTTTTCGCCCAACTTAGCTCTAAAATATTTATAGATTCAACGAATGTAGCTACTTCAAGCAGGTCAAACCGTGTTTCTGAAGGCTGTTAATTAATAAATTCTTAGGGCAGTGTTTACTTACAATAAATGATTGATTTCAAGGCCAGACAGTGGCTGCCCAAATTAAAATAGCGTTCATTCTATTTTCGTATGATTGGCACGTTAGTAAAAATATAAAATTCCTTAATTAAAGTAAGTAAGTTGTGACTTTTTAAAAAAAGAACATCATCATATGACCACATACATGACGTCACGTAACTGAACATGGACCCAATGAGTTCCAAGTCAGCTGTTTATTGCAATCACGATTAATGGCTCTTAAATATACCAGTTTGTAAGCTAGGTACTTACTTTGTTTCTCCCAGTGACTTTGCTAATTTTAAAAAAGTATCGTATGTCAATCTCCACATCCTCACAGATCCGAAAACAAAATACAAATCTATATAAATATATTATAAATGCGAAAGTAACTCTGTCTGTCTGTCTTTTCTTCACGCCTAAACTACTGAACCCGATTTCTGTGAAATTCGGTACACACATAGATTTGAACTCGAGAAAGGACATAGGATAGTTTTCATACGAAAAATCTGCAGCAAGTCACTATTCCACGCGATCGGAGTCGCGGGTAAAAGCTAGTATCGTATAAGTAAAACGGTGAGTTTTTTAATAACAAATTGTTGTCGGATGCAGGTTTATCCATAATTTGCTTGATGATCATTACATATCATCATCATAATTACAGACGAATTCACTTTTCTCAAGTTATAACATCTAACACTCCTTTTTAAGTAGTAAATACTAAGTATATACTTAATACATAATACTGAATCACATCTCTGAACCTTAAGAATATTTACTTGAATAGAACTGACATGTTTCCTTATTAAGTTAAGGTATACATTAGACAAAATATTGCTCAGGTAGATTGTATAGCCACCCAATTATAGTTATTGTTGTGTGGGAGACATAGCGACTGACAAGTTTTGTAGGTATATTTGTAGGATTTATTAGTGGCGTCAAAATGATGGATTCAAGTCCTTTCGTTGTCTGCAGAAATAGGAAAAAACATGACATATTTTCAAGTAATAAACCTATACTTATATACTAGCGATCCGCCCAGGCTTCGCATAAGTGCCATGCTGATACAAAATTTCTCCACTATTTAATTGTTGTTATATACATGTAAACTTACCTCTTCCGTCACTATATCTATTAAACTGAACCGCATCAAAATCCGTTATTTAAAGATAAGGCATACATAGAGGTATAGGGGCAGCGAAAGCGAATATGTAGTAATATAGTACCTATCTTACTTACCTAAACAACAGTAGATGAAACGACCCAAAAAATCAGTCGGTAAATGACAAATCCAATATATACAAAATTAGAAAAGGGACGTTGCAATAAAATTGAGCCTAGACAATTGGCTGGATTGTAAACACAATCGTTAAAGTAGGTTGACATGAAAACCGCAATTCCGATTCCCTTTGGACAAATTTAGGACGATGTAACGCTTGTTTTCCCCATTGGGGGTGTAGGGCACTCCAATTTTTCCACCTGTGTTTGCCCAAGCAATGCCAAATTTAATTCCGGACATGTCTCCTCTTTTTCTATACGTCTGGTTACTATGTAAGCCGAATAATTTTACTCACAAAAGAGACAACGCGGGTATTTTTTTGTGTATTTCAAGTAAGAAAATGTGTGTGAGTGGAGCGGTGTTCATGTGTAGGTACATGTACACAATGAATTACGAAGTTTCTTTTTGTATTCATTGTAAGTAAGCAAATGGAAATTCATACTTTTTCTTACGCTTTCCTATTCCTATCCGTTTTATGTCAAGAGCAAGTAGCTTAGTTAGGCTCAACAAAAAGTTGCAAAAAAACTAAAATTACTTAGATCGGTAAGTTAATGGCTTATTGTACTAAAAAGTCAATATAATTTATATATATAATATATATATATTTTTGATTTAAGAAAGTACCCAATTTATCGTTATCCCCAGAAAACAGTAATACCTAAATACCTACTGCCCTTGTTGCCTGCTCCAAAACAATTCAATAAGTACCTCCATTTAGAATGTTTACGTCGTATTAAAGACTTTCGACGAATTTCAATATTTTAGTGGCTTAACAATAAAAAACGACATTTGGTATCTACACTAAAAAAAATAGACGAAAACAGACATTTCTATTGGCAATGTCAGAAAGAGGCCATCGTAAAAAGTTCTCATATCTTGCGTTACGTAAATATTTTATTAGCCAATAAATATATTGAATTGACTGACGGAAAGTACTTAAAAAGAGTCCCAACCACGATATTCAGAAAAAATATCCGAGTTTACAGAGAGCGTTTCCAGCGCGTCAACAGAGATCTATATTTTTGTAAATACGGGCTCATTCAAAAAATGTTGGTCGCATTCAATGGTGCCTCTATTTTGACGGATTTCAAAGCATTTTTCGACGCCCGTAAAACGTTGACGTATTTCAAAACGGAACAAACAAAAAAATAAACTTTTCTGTTTACCTATCTATCGCTGTAAAAAATGGTAGACCTAAATTCAAAGCTGAAATATTTTTGTAGCCGAACCTTTTACGAAAATTAATGTTATATTGTTTTTTTTATTAGTTGTTGATCATTGGTTCTAATTCCATAAGAACAGAGTTTTATCGAATACCTATTTTTTTTTAATAATCAAATCAGTTACACATATTTACTACTAAACTTTTCCACATTTCATTTCAATGAACGTTTTACAACAAACAAAATTCAGGGTATCCGTTTGTTCGGGTTTAAGTTGTTAATCATTAGCGGATTCATCATCATCAGCCTATAAGTGCCCACTGCTGAGCAAAGGCCTCTTTTCACACGGAAAAGGTTAGAGCATTAATCATCACGCTTGCTCAATGCGGGTTGCCGACTCAGTCCAGGTTTCCTCACGATGTTTACCTTCACCGTATCGTCAGTGGTGTCTAAATAATCATAGAAGGTACATATAGCTCGGAAAAAGTCACATTGGTACTTGCCAGGTTTCGAACCCACAACTTGCATGAGAAGCGGGCTCTTTGACCTCCGGGCCACCATTACATATCGGCTATGGTAGCGGCTTGGTGACCACGATTTGTTGAGGCCAGTTGTCCATATCGCTATACCGCCCTTCCTCTAAATATTCGTAGTATATCGTTTAAAGCAAGGAGTAAAAACAAAGAGGAGACGTCATAATGAGATTTCCCTAAGAAACACCGCGTGATATTTTGCGGGGTGAGGGGGGTATTAGACTCCGCCCATTTTTTATTTGCCATCTGCCGGTCTATAGCAAGACTACCCTCTCATTCAATTTACTTCGTTTTGTAGTTATGTAACTATTTCACAATAGATGTCACTAAATGCAAAATGCAACAGGGTCGTACTTAGAATTACCGGGGAGTTATTTTTTAAATACCTTTGCGAATCATCTTCATACATATATTTTTATCGAAATAGTAATATTATTATTAGTGAATGAGGATCATTCTACATTTATCAAAACCATTTTATTGTAACATCTTTTTCATTTATAAGGGGTTATTCCGTTAAGGGCGTAGCCTGAAGTGAAGAACTCGTATACTATGCTACCAAGAGGCTGATGCCCTGCTGATAGCTGGTTCTTTGTGATGACGAGTTTTATTATTAGATATGTCATTCCTGTACTAATGTGTAACTCGGAACGGCATATGCGTTTAGACTGGTGCCATCTTCAAACATATGATTCAGGGATTCGTCGACGAAATAAAAGACTTCATGTGTATCTTCAAGGGAAAAGAATTAATCAAAAATATATTATTATGTTCATTTAATCAAACAAAAAAATGTTTGAAATCGTTTGCTATGTAAAAGTCCAAATGAGTCAATGGCACTAATATAAATGTTCTTCGGGGCTATTGTCTAATAGTGCGTTCTCTGAACTAATCGTTCCTGCAATTCTAAAGAATATTCCGAAAAACACATTCAATCAACTCATCTATAGATTGCGCAATTGTATAAAAAACATTCGGTAAAATGACCTATCCGTCGGTACTGTCGATTAATATTTTGCAATGTTATAAATGCGAAAGTAACTCTGTCTGTCTTTTCTTCACGCCTAAACTACTGAACCTATTTGAGTGAAATTTGGTACAGACGTAGTTTGGAACCCGAGAAAGGACATAGGATAGTTTTTAAATCCAAAATCTACAGGAAGTCACTATTCTACGCGAACAAAGTCGCTAAGCTAGTTTCTAATAATTGTTTTGAAAACTCATGGGCAGTTGCATCATTACGTAGCTGAATACACATTATTACTAAAGTTCAGTGTCAATTTTCGTATATATCCCCAAATAACTGATGACTTCAATAAGTTTTTCATCAGCAGGAGTTGATCGAGGAATGACAGGCAATGTTTGACAAAAGCCCCCTGACAGCAAGTTCAGAGCACCACCAAAAACCTGTTGAGTCCGCGTAAATTTTGCATGGTTCGATTAAATGCTTCTATTGATTTTTTATTCGCCATTGTATGAGTGCATCCCATAAAATAATTGACGTTAGTTGCAAAACTTATGCCATAGCAGAATTTCCCGAAATAGGTATTACAAGTTACACTTTAAATTACCTGTACATTCAATAGCAATGCTAATGAAGAGTGTGCGGTCCTACCACCTTGTAATAATGTAGCAGCAATCGTCTTAATAATGCCACTTGATTTGCATTACGTGTTCGCCGGTTTTACCTCAACAATATTTTGGAACATAAAAACACAAAACAATAACTCAACAATATTTTGGAACAATAACGAACATTACATCTAATAAACTAGTGGTATGTTAAATGCTATTCCAAAGTTAATAATACTGCCAGATTCTCCATATATAACACATCCTAATTATCTTCACGACTGTCATAGGTACTACTTACCATGAAAAACGAACAAAACCTGCCCTAATGTGACGACATATTTCGAAATAAACGAAGAATGGAACGAAAGATATGTACGAAGGACAGAGTGTGTTGTGGGCATTTCATAGGCTTACTGGCGATACATATCTGAGTTGTATGACCAAAGTCCCGATGCCCTTAATTTGGGGTTGAAATGAAAACCGAAGAGGAACTTTAGAAGTATAAATAAAGTCGTTCAGTTTCAAACACTCACGCACTACGATTTAGCACTCACAGCGTGCGGTGAGGTGCGCTAAATTTGAGTGATTCAATTCGCGACTTAAATAAATCAACGATATAAACCTTAAAAAGTAATTGACTCCTAATTACTGCCCTGGCTTTATTTATGTTTTACTACTTGACAATAGATGGCTGTCTGTTTATAAAATGATATAAAAGTTACATAAATAATATTTTGGCGATTAAAGGATCTTTAGGAATGCATGTCGATCAAATTACTATACCAACGATCATTAAAATATACTAATACTGAACTATGCGTACCTATAAAAATTTTGTTTCTATGATACAAAGTGTCGACATCTAGTGTCGCGTAGATTGATAATTGGAAACGCTGACAATAAGAGACTTTGCTAGAACTATTTTAATAAATGACGAAACTTATACAAGAAAAGTGATGCCATCCATAGCACCGTAACGTTTATCATAGTATTTTTTACAAGATAAAACACAAGATTTAATTTTGTTTTCTTCTGTGACGAGTAAAATGAATATTATATCGAAGTTGTGCCCAGGACGAACGACCACATTACACTGACGTAAGCCACGCCCACCTTGATGACGTGAGGGCCGACTTGTGTCACAGGGCCGAGTTGTTTAGGCCGTCTCCTCTTTGTTCTTACTCCGTGGTTTAAAGTGTCATGGAATCCAAATAAAAGTCATTTATTTCATTGAAGTCGTTTTTCGTCTTTTAATCATTATTTACACTCCTAACACGCGCAAGAAATTAATAAGTTTAATCACCAATCTTAATTAATGGTCCCCAAAATGAGAAAAAAGCATAATTATTAGATACTTACAAGTTTAGCAAATGAAAGTAAATAATGTTATCAAAATCATCATATAACAACTGAATGTCTCCATTCCACCGATTTGACAAAATAAATGTAACATAACAAAGTTCGCAGTTTCCATACTTTTATGAATAAAGTCCTTGACGCAAGTTCGCCACGCATTACTTTTGCTTTCGTCGACCGTGAGCCAGTGACAATGAGACTGTGTGAGTCTGTGCGAACACTATGGAAAGTGAGTCTTCCACGACCTATAGCGTCATGCTTTGGAGAAATCACTTTATCCTGAAATGATGCAGTTGTTTATATGATTTCATTATACTTGATAAGAACTTTTTAAGGCAGTTATTTGTTAATTGTTAAAAAGGTTTTGCTTCTAACTTTTCACTTCTATTTCTCTATCAATCCTTAGTCAGCTAGAGAGTTTTATTAGAAAGTAAACAATACGTATAAGGGGGTTAATTATATGTGTGTATATGTACTATTGTAAAGGTATACAACCTAGTATATGAGGACAAACGATAACGAAGTGGAGAAAAGAAAAAGAAAGAGTACAAAGCAGAGGATATTGGTTCACCCTATGATAATGGTGGAAACAAAGTAACCCTTGTTCCACCAACTATTTTTGTTTTACTAACACAGATTTGGGTTCCATAGAAAGTGAGAAAATAACCTCACAAACACGGGCATCATAATAGCACGATTACTTTGCCTTCAGCAGTAAATATTCAGTAGTTGGCGTTCATCCAATAAATGATTGATTCTCCCTTACATTTTATATAACAAGTTTCAAGGGAATCACAACAACAAATGTGTATGTAATGAAGTTTAAGTAAATAGATTACTTACCTATTTTTGTTTTATTTGCACGGTTGGCGCGGTGGCTGGGCACCTGGCTACCGCGCAACGTGTCACGGGTTCGATTCCCGCACGGAACAACTCTTTGTGTGATCCACAGATTGTTGTTCCGGGTCTGGGTGTGATATGCATGTGAAATTGTATGTTTGTAAACGCACCCACGTCACAGAAGAAAATCCTAATGTGGGGCAAAGTCCATTTATGTAAAAAAAAAAAATTGTGGTCCACGCCCATGCAACAACGCCAAAGCCTTTGCCGGCCTTTTGGGGATAAGAGGTTTGGATACTAAAGGTTTGGGGGAGGAAAGGATGGGGACATGGGTTGGGCTTGGACCTCCGGATACCGTACTCACACAGCGATACAACACAAAGCTGTAGTTGTTTCACGCTAATTTTCTGTAAAGCCGTAGTATCACTCCGGTCGAGACGAAGCTTGGCTCTCTCATACTCATTTTATGATTGTAGAAGTTTTATTTTTCATTTTTTACAAGCGTATTTTATGTTGTACCAAGTAAAAGTGAGACTGTCTGGTTTGAACGAGCAGCGTCACCTCGCTGTGTGCCACACGCCATGTTTGGTCACGCGACAGTAACAACTGTTCACGATATTCTTTGGCATCGTAGCACGAGTGTAATGCTGTAGGAATTCTAACTCTTTCTTAGGATGGGATGGAAGTAAAATAACCACACTTATGAAGGTCATTATTTTACACAAAGTATGTTGAATTGTTATTACATGTTTGCCGCATGTCAGACGAGCGGTGGGCAAAATTTATTACCGAATGGAGCCCACACAACGCTAATAGACACCGAGGCAGGCCCAGAAGGAGATGGCGGGACGAACTTGATGTCTTCGACGAGGATTGGCCGCAGAAAGCTTTGTGTAGAGAGGAGTGGAAGAAGGGTAGGGAGGCCTTTGCCCTGCAGTGGGACGATAACGGCTAATAATAATAAAATGTTGAATTGTATTGTTAATCTATGTCAGAAAATAAAACACTAATATTTTATATTAAAAAAAAAATTTGTTCGCGCTAAACTATGAAATGCCTGGACCGACTCGACCGACCGACTCGACTCGACCGATATTTCAAGAAAGAAATTAACCGTAATTTTTTTCTTGAAATATTCGTGGTAGTCCAAGTAAGGATTTAAGCGAAAATTTTCTTGCCCATACATACTGTTTACATTTATATATATATAAATGTAAACATTTATATATATATAAATGTATATTTATACTACTATTTATGTAAGAATATAGAGTATGTATTGAGTATTTATTTTATAAACCATACCACCATATACCAGTATAATTATATTATTCTGTATATATATAAATATTTATTTATTTTAGTGTTTTTGTTGTATTTTTAATCTTAATTTCTCTTCTTCAAATCAAAGTTCTCTTCTTGTTGCACCTACCATACTCTCTCTGCATCACCCTAAGGTTGACTGGTGAGAATGCCTACGGCATTAAGTCCGCCTATGTAATGTTTTGTTGCATAAAGTTTAAATAAAATAATAAATAAATAAATACTGCTGTGTGGGAAATCAGACATTAGATTTTTGACAAGGAACTGATTTTTTGCTGGATTAGGTACTTATTATGCTTGGGCTTAGTTTTTTTTCTCAGCAGATATTTAGTTAGCATTAACACGACGGAAGAAGAAAATTTTAAACTAACCTACAATAGAAAAGTTTGTAAAAATATTAAAGTAAATATTTTAAACCGATCCTTTAGAAACTAGCTTTTGCCCGCGACTTTGTTTGCGTGGAATAGTGACTTCCTGTAGATTTTGGGTTTAAAAACTATCCTATGTCCTTTCTCGAGTTCCTACTAAGGGGTCCAAGTGCTCCTGCGGGACCTAAAATATCCAAATTGTGCGAAACACTCCGAGAGGTCAAAGTACAATGACTTCCCAACTAAGTCCCTAGATCCCATAAGAACCCTATTACTGAATAAATAAATTCATGAGCTTTGGTATTATAGTACCGGTAAGGCATTTGCGTCTTCGCGAAAAATAATGGTGTTAAACGAAATACATACTTAGAAAAAGATTTCAAACTTCTTAGTGTTACTTAAATTCGTTGTTTTTCCTAGAAAAGGTTGTTTTGTAAGTGTTTGTTAGCTTTAAATAAAACCTATTTCTGTATTGATTTTTTGTACCAGTATTATAAAGGCCTTATAACAAAACAAGCTACCCGTACCGCATTCGCACGGGTCCGACGTTGATCTCTTACTAAATTTCTCCACTATTTAATGGGTGTTATTATACACATATAAACCTTCCTCTTCTATCACTCTCTCTATTTAAAAAAACCCATTATAATCCGTCGAGTAGTTTTAAAGATTTAAGCATACATAGGGATATAGTGACAGAGAAAGCGACTTTGTTTTATACAATGTACTGATAGTTACGTAATCCTAAAACGATCAATTTGTTTATTACATTGTTTAAACACCAAATTATACATTATAAGTAATATTTATAATGTATAATTTGGTGTAAATGGTACACACAAAGCGGGTGGAGCATCAATGATAAATTACATAATTATTAAAATTTAAAATTCACAAAAAAAATCCCTGAGGAACACTTTTAATTTTATTTTAATTAAATAAAGTAGGTATGGCTTTAATAACACTGGGCTGTTTTATTATGAAGATACATAATTAGCTGTCCTGTTTATAATTAATGTGTGTCACATTATCATGTACAATAATGGATACCTACCTATGTATATGAATACAATTCATATAGACATATAATGACACAGACTGATTAGACCTGACTACTTGGAACATTGTGTCATTAAAGTATTTATTTTTACCTCGTATCATATCAACAGTTTGTGTCACAGTGTTAGTTTAACTTGTGTACCTACTCCTACAAAAGGGCTTTATACATTTTAGCAAAATTTATATCTAAGCATAATCAGTAGGTCTGAGAAACGGCTACTACTTTTCAGACCCTAAGTGATTTAAACAACCCTTTTGTTTACTCTTAACAAAACATAAGGAAGCATGTTTTCATGTATCTTGGTTCTATTTAATTACTCTCTTTGTTTTTTATAATATCTACAGTAACCTCGCCCAGGCTATGGCGGGAGAGAGTGTCAGACTCTTACTTACTGACTAAAGATCCCCAGTTCCTTCTCCTGCTCCAGGCCGAGGCTGTGCCACTTTACACCGCTTGACCAGCGACCCCGGCTAAAATAATACGATAATCTACCTACGTGTTTTTTGAGACAATTAATGCAGCATTGTCACGGCGCTTTGGAATAAAATTGACACTTACAATAATTCCAGATGTACATCTTGTGATGAATCAAGACTTGTTTACATATGTTTGTTCTCCCCCGCAGATCAAAATAACAGAAAGCCATACTGATATTTTTCCTATGTATTATGCACAGCTGCATATATACTGGTACCTAATAAAGTGAGGCCAGCTGTCACGCGGTCGACAGCCGTGTAGCCACCGACATATTGCCCACCTGTCCGCCTTGTTGACTTCACAACCCCCCCACCCCTCCCTACATAACCCGACGCATCTGCGCATAGTTCCGTGACGTTCTCTGAATAACAGTTTCCTCGGTTTTTGTATGCCAGATATGTTTTTCGCTTGTTCACATCAAGCTAGAGATTATGTAAATCAGAGAAAATTTCACAATAGAAAAAATATGAATAGTATCTTTCTGTGGATAGGAAATAAATGAAGATGTGTTTATTGTAGTGTAAGTAACTTTTCTGGTTTAGATAACTAAGTAAGACTATTTCTTTTTATCGAAATTTCTTATTCTACTCAAATCCTTTCGGTGCGGTAGTACTTATTTATTTAACACAATATTCCTATCATGTCAGTTGGTTAAATCAAATTTCTCACTCATACTGGTGGCTCGCCCCTGCCTCGCTAACGACGAAAGCGTCCCCATTTCCCAGATCTCCATTCTTCTTTTCTAAAATTTTAGTTATTAAGAAGCTTCTCCTGGCAATAAGAAACAACACATTTTGCGATTATTATACATTAAATAACGTTTTCTTAGGCATACTTCTAACCAGGTTGAGGTCATTGTGTAAGAAGTACAGATATACGGATGACGAGCAAGGGTATCTAGCTGCCGGACCAGAACGAGAGTCGCGTTCTTGCACGCCTCAAAGAGCCATTAGGCCACCACAGATGTGATTTAATAGGGCCGATGTCAAGTGGGATTGCGGATGAAAACTTATGTAGCACTTAATTCACACGATTTTTTTTCTATATTTAAATTAATAAGGTACAAAGTCGCTTTCCTAACATTATGAAATAGCCCTTAAGTCTAATACATACAGGGTATTAATTCCATATTATCCGATAAAGTGCACAGTTCGAAAAAATAGCTACGGATGGTTGTTGCAAACTCAACGACAAATTGTTACAGTGAGTTTTATGCGAACCGAATGATAAGCACAAGATGATAGAATTATAAAAAATTGTTTGTTTAGACAGTTATTTTGAGGATTAATTCTTATTTTTACCACGCTAAGATTTTCTCCTGTGTCATGCGTATGGTCATAAATATACAATTTCCAGAATTTACAAAAACAGCTATTTGTCGGTTTAACATATCGGACCAGCGAGACTTTGTACAACAGCCGGTTGACAAGCACCAACGTCATCTATCTCTATCTCCTAATAACAATAACAAGTAGGTATACCATACTAGCTGATAAAAAGATTAAAAGAAAAATAAGAGTTCGCGAAAAGTAGGGCAAGACCTTAAAGAACAAGAGCAAAAGGCTCCAAGTTATATTTCATAAAGATAGACTAATAACTCTAAGTAGGAGACAGTGTGTTTAAGTACTCGTGCCCTCGACACTGACCTTCAGAAGGTCAGAACTGTCAAGAGTGTGGCCACAAGTCAATTGTTGTGAACTTGTGACGTTTAGCCGGTAACTCGACCGGTAACGTGGTACGAAACAATAGACAGTGGAGTCCCAAGGGATCAGATTAGTTAGCTCTCACTTATAATGGTTGATAAAGGTTATATTTGCTTGCGTTTTACACTTAGATTTATCCTGGTTCTTGCGTATTCAATTTGGTCGGGCTATTCTAAAATGCTACTTAAAAAAAAGTAGAAATAGCTTTGTGTGAATCTAGTGCATTATTTGTTGATAATTCCCGTTCGACATTGTCCTATAAAGACATTACAAAAATATGATGGGCATTCGCATATTTAGCAGAAGACTAGAATTGATTGATTTGTATTATTCATAACAGTCACTATTAACTTTTAAAAGGTGGTCACAACAAAATATCAGGTCGCTCAGGATTACGCATTAAAAAATAATATCTTAATTTATCTATACTAATATATAAATGTGAAAGTAACTATGTTTGTCTGTCTGTCTTCTTGCAGGAAGTCACAAAGCTAGTCTAATATAAAATACCGTTAATAATGTTAATAATGTTGCCCGCGACTCCGTTCGCGTGAACTTTAGTTTACAGCGCGGTGGTTTCCATTTCCGTGGCAATGCAAATGGGAACCACCACACACACACACACACACATACATCCACATACATGATTACTACTAATGCCTGAGAAAGAGAAAGAGAAAGAGAAAGAGAAAGAGAAAGAGAAAGAGAAAGAGAAAGAGAAAGAGAAAGAGAAAGAGAAAGAGAAAGAGAAAGAGAAAGAGAAAGAGAAAGAGAAAGAGAAAGAGAAAGAGAAAGAGAAAGAGAAAGAGAAAGAGAAAGAGAAAGAGAAAGAGAAAGAGAAAGAGAAAGAGAAAGAGAAAGAGAAAGAGAAAGAGAAAGAGAAAGAGAAAGAGAAAGAGAAAGAGAAAGAGAAAGAGAAAGAGAAAGAGAAAGAGAAAGAGAAAGAGAAAGAGAAAGAGAAAGAGAAAGAGAAAGAGAAAGAGAAAGAGAAAGAGAAAGAGAAAGTAGTGTGAGTGTGAGTGTGAGTGTGAGTGTGAGTGTGAGTGTGAGTGTGAGTGTGAGTGTGAGTGTGAGTGTGAGTGTGAGTGTGAGTGTAAGTGTGAGTGTGAGTGTGAGTGTGAGTGTGAGTGTGAGTGTGAGTGTGAGTGTGAGTGTGAGAGTGATAGTGAGAGTGAGTGTGAGTGTGAGTGTGAGTGTGAGTGTGAGTGTGAGAGTGAGAGTGAGAGAGAGAGTGAGAGTGAGAGTGAGAGTGAGAGTGAGAGTGATATTGAGAGTGATAGTGAAAGTGAAAGTGATTGTGATTGTGATTGTGATTGTGATTGTGATTGTGATTGTGATTGTGATTGTGATAGTGATTGTGATAGTGATAGTGATTGTGATGGTTATAGTGAGAGTGATAGTGAAATTTGATAGTGATTGTGATAGTGATGGTGAGGTGAGAGCGAGAGTGAGATTGAGTGTGAGAGTGAGATTGAATGTGAGTTTGAGATTAAGATTGAATGTGAGTTTGAGAGTGAGAACAATGAAACAATGAATGTATTTTTGCAAACAGGCCATAAAACGGCACTATTACACGTCAGGGAGAGTGAGAGTGAGAGTGAGAGTGAGAGCGAGATCGAGAGTGAGAGTGAGACTGAGACTGAGACTGAGACTGAGACTGAGACTGAGACTGAGACTGAGACTGAGACTGAGACTGAGACTGAGACTGAGACTGACAGTGACAGTGAGAGTGAGAGTGATAGTGAGACGGAGACGGAGAGTGAGAGTGAGAGTGAGAGTGAGAGTGAGAGTGAGAGTGAGAGTGAGAGTGAGAGTGAGAGTGAGAGTGAGAGTGAGAGTGAGAGTGAGAGTGAGAGTGGGAGCTAAAACATAGCAAGTAGTAAACGTTTTTTGCTTTCTAATCTTTTTAAATATCCCTCTATCCATTACAGTCAAAAATAATAAATATAAAATAATTTTACTGTTTTATTATATGTATGTATAGGTAATGCCGTCTAGACGCAGCTCATAAAAATATTTGTTCGTATTATTTTTCAAACTTTTCCAACGCCTACCGTCGTCTACACCGTAGCCGTCTCAAGTGGGTAATTCAATAACATTTTATAGAAGTTTTCGATCGAAAATAATCTCAGACTAGCACATTATCGTCTCGTAAATGTACCGTTATTCAATTGCAAGTGCCGTGTCGCCATTTTGCCAAGTTTACGATCCAATTAATTTACCGCCCCAATAGGTACTTACGGACAAAATGAATTGCAGAAACTGAATGTTCAACTGACGCGACTGACTGATTTGATTACGTTCCCACCGTGGATTATTTTCCAAAAAAAAACAGAGTAGGTACGACACAATTGTGACCTACTTTTCATTTTTAAATCGGATTATACATATATTCAGTCCGTTCGTTTTTTAATGCTTCGTTTAAGAATGTGCAACGGTTTCGGAAACCTTACAGGTTAGTTAGAACGAATATGCATTATAATGCATTATCATTTGTAATTGGCTTAGCTGTAAAAGAACAGTTTTGTAAGGTGTTTTATTTGCTGAAACAGTAGAAATCCTGTATGTATAAACATTAATAGTATGTATATTATTATAAATGATAAAGTAGTTAACAATTTTGGTTATCCCTAATAACACTTTTCGGTCAGTTTCAAAATCATTTCTGTACATTATCATTTTGCCTTCTAGCTTAGAGCAATAGATTAGTATGATGCTCTTAACAACAGAAGTAAAATGTGCCACATTACCTTATATCAAAATTCCATCTATAAAAGTAAATAAATTGGCTTTTAAAAGTTTTATTTCGTTCACTTAACAACGTGAGAAAAACATTTGAAATTTAAAGCCGAAACATTTTATGGATTCACGAAACCATTTCCGACATACGGGCATTTTAAAACGTGGACGGAATCGCTTTGAGTTTCGGGAAATAAATTTGCGCTAAGTGTACTAAAAGTGTAAAGAAACCTTTAATATTAAACCATGTTATACCACTAAGATGTATTCCGCATTATTGCAAATCAAGATTTATCTTCAGTCTAGGTTTAAACTATTGAGTCAGGTTTTGAATTCTGAATCTTATTCCTATCTACCTTCGATTTAAAATGCAAAAACTGGCTCAATGGTTTAATCTTGTTTTATAATAAGGTGGATTGGGTTTAATATTAATTGACTATATAGGTATTAAGAATAGCAGTTGAGTCAAGAGTATGGAGAGAGCTTTCTTATTTTAAAACACTGTCTAGAAGTCACAATATGATTGGAGCAGTGGCTTGACAACTAATTTCTGTGCAACGAGTAGCGTGTTAGGCGGGTCCGCACGAAACAACACTTTTTGAAATCCATAAGTTGTTTTTCCGGACCTTTATAAATTGAGTATGTATGTATATTTGTATGTTTGTGTAGGTACCCATGAAATAGGATACATCCTGTATGTGGGGCAACGTATATTATTATTATTGTTATATTCACTATGCCCACTATATTTATGTAGTCCATATTTCGTCATCATCATCACCAGTAGATCCAATTGCAACGGACTCATTCCATTTTCGAATTACTGAACTTCTATGATAACTTAATGAGAACAGTGTGCCATTTCTCGAAATAAACTAATTAACATTTTGTTGATAAAGCACTGAAATAACTGGAATTGCTGTGGTACTACAACTGTAATACTATTTATGCCGCTGTGGCCGAGTCAGATTGTTTCATAATATTTCAAACGCTAACGTTTGAATTTCAACGAATGATAAAGTTATTTTAATTACTTTATCATTGTAACGAGTTATTTTAATTACTTTATCATTTTTACGACGTTGTTGTTTGTAGTTGGTATAGATAAAGTCTTGCGGATTCATAGCTATAGCGAAAGAAAATAGTCTTCAGCCGAAGCTTCAAGCCTATATTTAAATACAAAAAAATATAACCACATTGTTGTCGCATATCGCACTCATAAATATACGCATCGATAATAATTTTATTCTGAAATATTTTAAAAACTTATTAACTTATGTCAAACCTATGCTACGTAAGTATATAGTCTTAAAAAGTTTTACAGACTATACACCGTCATTACATAAGCATCAGACCACAATGACAAAATTAAGATTGATTTATACCGAGCGATGCGCGGCATTAGTATGGTGCCGATAGCAATTATACGATAATTGCATTGCATCGTGAGCTGCAATTACAGTGGTGGTATTGACACGTCATGTCGTGATTATGGTTTCACGCTTCAGGGCTGTACAGCTGAACACGCACGCATTAACAAACTAATTGATTTAACATTAACCATTGAAGAGTGAAAGCTTTGCGAAGTTGATTAAATGCGGATGATGGCTTTCTTTTGTTTTTTTTTCTTGAGGTTGTAAATTGTCATGTTACTTCTGTAAGACGAAAGGCACTTTTTTTGTCAGTGAAAAATCATCAAATTACTTCTCCCGCCCAGGGTAGGGCGAGAGAGAGTGTCAGACTCTTACAGACTAAACCCCCCGTTCCTTCTCCTGGTTTAGGCCGATGCCACGGTGCGACATTGCGCTTACCTCGCAACCCCGGCTGAGCATCTTGCCTTGTATGGCCCCGTCTGTGGTGGCCGCAACCCCAGCACGTTGATAAGGGTTTCTTCAGGTTAAACAAAATATGTAACTTAAGACAAACATTCATTACCTGTTACTATTAGGATTTTTATACGAGTGAGTTTTATTTTTCCTACCGTCCTTGTAATCTTATAAAGTAAGAACATATTACGTGAACTTGTTCTAAATTCATTTTGATAAATTGACAACACTTCGTTCATTATCAGCCTATAAGTGCCCACTAGTGAGCAAGGGCTTGCTCAAGGTGGATTGGCGATTTAAAATTCATAATCATAAATTATAAGTCCAGGTTTACTCACGATGCATGTTTTCCCTCACTATTTGTCAGTGGTGTCTAAATAATCTTAGGAAGTACATGTTAATCTTAAAAAGTTGGTACTTACTAGGCTACGAACCCGCATCCTCATGCACGAGAGGCGCCTTAACGTCCGGGCTACCATGACGTACATTTTGTTAAGAGATAAGTAGCTTATAAAAAGATTAGTCTTATCCCAGTAGCTACGATTTTGCAATGTTACCGAGTTTCTATTCAACAGTGTGTGCATAATGCGTCGACGCGAGATAGGATTACAGTCTTGCACACACAAAATAATAGGGTAAGAAGCGCTATGCGAGTGAATGCAAAAAAGAAATGCTAATCCCAAGCCAAGCGTGGGGATTATAGCTTAGTATAATGTTTTAAAGACAACCAATTTATGCTAAGTAAATGTGTATTGATGATGATCAGGGGTATAAACTGCGATAGATACAGAGTAAAGATTAAGATAAAGTAATACTTATAGTAATAAGATTTATAGGATAGTAAGCATTGTTATGACAGAGGGCAGAACGAATAGTGGTACTTTTGCTGTGCGCTTGTTATTTATTTATTTCTTTTTATGTGATAGGTCGGTAAACGAGCAGACGGATAACCTGATGGTAAGCAATCAGCGCCGCCCATGGACACCCGCAACGGAGGAGTTACGAGTGCGTTGCCGACCTTTTAGGGATTAGGGATTTGGAGATTTAGGGATTTAGGAGGGATTGGGGAGGGGAAGGGTAACCTCACTCACACGGCGAAACGCAACGCTGTGGTTACTTCACGCCGGTATTCTGTGAGGCCGTAGTATCACTCCGGTCGACCTGACCCATTCGTGCCAAAGCATGGCTCTCCCACACTAAGGAACACTTAGAACTAACAAGTTAGTTTCATTTATTATTTTCTGTATCAAATTATTTTCCTTTCTCTTTACTCGAGTTCTTTCATTAATAAACAAGAGATGGAACTGAGCGGATTTCATATTTCCAATACAATTCATAACAAACATCATGTTATTAATTTGACGTTCACGTCAAAATGTCGTGAAAATTGTAGTCAACTAACAAATGGACGTTACATTTAAAATATTTAAAGCTATTTACAAAGGTAGGCGTTTAGGTCACGCCTTATTATGTCTAGGCTAGACTAGTAATGTATAATGTTTTTATAATTACCTACTATACATGTTATGTAGGTATGTAACTTTTGCTATCGGTAGATTTCTTGACTGCAGACATATGAGGATATGGCAGTGTTGATCTAATGAATTTCTATTGAATTTAAATTTATTTTTATATATAGTAACTACTGTGAAACGTAATAAATTTATTAGTTTATTACTGCCATCTTGTTTTTTCTAAAACCAAAAAAATATTGTGTGCTTGATCCAAAGCACACAATATTGCTGGATATGGATAAGTGCCATTCTAATTTGAAATTAATAGATTTTTTTTCGGTTTAAAAATCTGTCGTTGGAATGTGCAGCCAAACAGTAACTGGTAGATTATTGAATAGGGAAACACATTGCTAATTCTCCTTGAGCAAGCTGGTGATTAATGCTCAAAATCTCCGTGTGAAAAGCAGCTTTTATTTAGTAGTAGGCACTTATAGACTGATGATGGTGAATGAACGTGGGCCAAGCTGCTAGTCATAAACAAAGCATAATTAAAAACGCGGAACTATTCGATACAAAAGTTAGTGTTTTCGTAATTTGATGTAATTAAAGTATTTCTAATTAATAAGTACGATGTAAGTTAGTTTATAATTAGGTGTATATAAGTGGTCGTCGATCGATCGATATACAATTGACATAATTATCACTACATTGTATAAAACAAAGTCGCTTCTCTCTCCCTATATGTATACTTACCTATGTATGCTTAAATCTTTAAAACAACGTTATGGATTTTTATGGGTTTTTTAATAGATAAAGTGACTGAAGAGGAAATTTGATATGTAGATATAATAAGATACATTAAATAGTGGAGAAATTTAGCTTTGCACGCGTTCAAAGGGGCGATCTGGGGCGCGTCGCTACTTACAAATAAATAAGGTCTTTTGTTATTTTTTGGCAAAACTTCCAAATGTATTGTTGATTGGTTGATACAATACATCCGTCAATGTCTATCTGGCTGATGCCAACTATTAATCTTTTTCATTAATATTGTATCGATAGACCTAAATTCCTATAGTATTTCTCATATTTGAATATGAAAGAAAGTCGTGTTAGTTACATAATTCTATCATTATTTGAGATCTGGTAGATTAAATATATTTAAAATACGATGAAATACTAAAAAAGTTTGCTTTAAGATGACAAGCATGAATGAACTTTACCATAAAGATTGCCAAGCTAATCTGTTACTTTTATCATGGTATTGCGAGCGAGTCCACAGACAATAATTTGTATGAGTAAATATACTATGAATATCGTTTTCAACAATTGATTTATTATTCATTTCACTGCTTAACACGATGATTGATCACAGTACAAAATATTTGGTAAATAAAACCAATATAGGCATTGTTTGAGGTAGATTTTAGCATTTCGTTTGATATCATACGATTTTAATTGGACCAGTGAGTTGGTAAATATTGGTTGATAAATTAAATTGTTTTACATGAAACGGAATGACGCATTTGAATGAAGAATGGGATTAGTGTTCTGAATATTTTAAGGCTCAATTTTGTCTACATTTATATACTGATATCTTGTCATTTATATCAGGTTATGTATAGCTGAAAAATATTTAGTCTAAAAGACACTTACACCCGGTTTCCGAAAGGCCGATCAATGTTAAAATCAATTTAATCTCTTGTCAAGTCATCTGATTGGTTGTTGATAATTCAGTCAACCAATCTGATGACTTGCCAAGAGATTTAACAGGAGATTAGTTAATTTTAGCGTTGACAAGCCTTTACCGGGTGTTAGTGGTTTAAAGTGTAAATATTTAAATTACACAATTTACAATTGTAGTGAGTTTATGTTATCATAGGTTATGATAAATAAGAACTAATTGATAAGTAATTTCAGATTATGATTGTAAAGAACCTATCAAATCAATCGTATCCACAAATATTCCTATGACGTCACAGATGACACAGCAATTTAATAACGTGCAGGTTGTGGGTGCACACAATAATGTATCGAGGCCCTGGCGTGCAGAAGGTGAAAGAAAGGGTTGGTTTTTAGTCAGGGAGAGTCTGACACCTTTTCGCTCAACTCAGGGTGGGAGAAGCCATTGGATGACTTTCAATTATCTAGTAATAATATTACCAAAACTCGTTTTAAATACAAAGATATGAATAAAATAATTGAAAAGTCTTATAGCGATAAGGGGTTTAAGCTTTCCCGCACTCACACAGATTACATGTGTACAGTATAGCTCTTAAGTGCTAATTTTCCTAATAAAAGTGAGAGATAACAATTGATTTTGTTGGCAGGTGCTCCCCGGGTTGTACGTGGGCAATTACCGGGATTCTAAGGACACGGTGCAGCTAGATAAGTACAAGATCACACATATACTGTCCATACACGACGCTGCAAGGCGATTGCATTCGGTGAGTTTATTCATTTTTATATTTCCTAGAAATGGAAGAAAGAAATTGTTATTTCGTTTTGTTTGCTTTCGAAGTCGTGTGTTTCTGTTTAAATCGACTTGGCAGTATGTTGAACTTTATTTTTTATATATATATATATTTTTGAGTATAGGTACAGTTATATCACGTCAATACCTAAGCCGTTATTTTCTTCAAAGCTAGGTAGTAGGAAGTATGTAGGAATTTTGCGCTTTAATTGGTAATAAATAATACCCAAGTTACTAAAAAGTTTAACTACCAGAGAGGATAATGATTTGTTAAATAAATATTAAAGTTTTTTGGAGAAATACTTACCTATTTGGACCACCAGTACTTTACAATGGATGGATTAACACATGTTTTTCTTTTGGTATGTTTATACATACATAAAAGTATTTTTTCTCCACCTATGTTGCTTTGTTATGTTAAAGTTCTGCGGGAGGTATTAATTAGGAGATTACTATTGAAATTTACTTATATATTTAAGGTAGGCTCACAGCTTATGTACTTATACAAAGTATTTTAAAGTATTGGTTATAGGCAGTAGGTCTTATACATTAGCCAGTTACGAGCCTAACCAACATTCTCAAAATTATGCGTTTGTACAGACAAAATACAATATATGTATATAAAAATTATAACTAGAACTTATCATAGTACAGTATAAACTAAATAAAATAAAAAAATAAATTTGGTATGGTCTACCATTTATGAATTAAGAATTATGCTACATGAATGTATAGTGTAGTTATTATTTTAAATATTAATATTATTTGATATTTATATGGTATTTAGTTCAAAATTCTACGATAAATATCTTTTAAAAATTACACGATAGCTTCGTGTAATTTTTAAAAGATTGATGCTTTTGATGATTTAGATTTAGATTGATGATTAAAGCTTAATGTCGATCTGCAGGCCATTAAGAACTGGTCCGATAGGTTTGGGATAGCTGTTAATCCTAGCAAATGCCAGGCGATAGTTATCGGCAGTTCCCGTATGCTAGGTAAGATTGGCAATAGCACGCTACCACCTGTAATTTTTGATAATGCTGTCATACCGTTTAGTAGCGATGTTAAGGATCTCGGTCTGCACATTGACAGCACCCTCAGCTGGCGTACGTAGATATATAAATAACTTTTAAAAATTACACGATAGCTTCGTGTAATTTTTAAAAGATATAGTAACTTAATATTGCAAGGCAGAAAACTGTCCTCTTATATGTGAATTCTCTTCTAGGCAGTTTTCAGTGTGTGTGTGACCCATCCAATACTTGACCGCAATAACGTTGTTTAACCTATGATCCACATAAGTTGTTGCTTTTTTAAGTATTTTTGTGAGTACATTTTTTAGTTAAAATAAGAAATTTTAATGAAGTAGTACCTAGTAGAAAACTACCAGAAAAAGTGAACATTTGCAAAACTTTATTTGAATAGTAATTATTATGAGATATTTTAAATTTATTCAAAATAACGACTTACTCGGGTCAGAGTTTTAAGTTGCAACGCGACATTCATGAGTAAGAGTCCCGTGTGACTTGAAACTTATAGAGCTGATTGTCAGTTAATTCACGTGAATAAAGTAGTTATATCCAATAAATTTGGCAAACCATAAAATGCCCAAAGCAAAACAAAGTTTAAATAAATTCCTTTTTTTAATAATGTTAAAATTCCCATCTCTCATAATAGTATTTCCAACACTGACATGACAAAATATTTTATTCATCATCAGCGTATATGTGCCCACTGCTGAGCAAAGGCCTATTCTCATACGGAGAAGGTTACAGCATTAATCACCATGCTTACTCAATGCGGGTTGGCGATTTCAAACTTATAATTTGAAAGTCCAGGTTTCCTCACGATTTTTACCTTCACCGTATGTCAGTGATGTCTAAATAATCATAGAAAGTACATTAAACTCGGAAAAAGTCACATTGGTACTTGCCAGGTTTCGAACCCACACTCTCATGCATGAGAAGCGGGCTCCTTATCTTACGGGCGACCACGATAGCAAACATTTTATTCACTTCCAGTGAAAAATGAAATAAAAATATAAAATAGCAACAAATAACACATTGAGTAACTATGACTATGAAAATTAAAACAAAGAAAACATTGATTAAGTGAAGCAGTTACAAAGAACCATTAGAACTGTATTTCATTACTATTAATGTATGTTGTAACAGTGATTCATTCCCAGAATAATTGCTTTTAATGTACCAGTACCAATAAATGTTTTTTATGGGGGTCGAATGACGTCATTTGCGGGGTTTAACTTTTATTGCTAGTCATAAGCGCTTCTTTCTATTCTACTTCGAATGTTGCTAAAAAAATATAGAGCGATAAAGGTAAGGGGTTTTTTCGCTACATATTACATTTGATGTAGATTTAGAGCAATTGTTTAAGAGGTTTCAATGGTTTAAGACGTTTGCCACTATTTCATTCATCTTCGGTTGGGCGAGAGGGACAGACACAGACACACAGACAGATTGTCAGACTCTAAGTGACTAAAAAACACACCCCTTTCCTTCTCCAGGCTTGACCCGCAACCCGGCTGATAATCAGCCCTATTGGGTCCATCTTTCTACGCTTTTCTAGTGAGTTAGAATTCGAATTTTAAAAAGATCAGGATCACTAAATTCAAAATGGCTGCTGCTCCGTCCCGGTTAAACTAGTATTTTATCTGGCTTTTATAACATAGGTGAGAGGAGAGGTGGTATAGACCTGACGAAGGTGCTTATTCTATGCTAACATAAGTATGGGGGAGCCATGCTTCGGCACGAATTAGTCTTCTCGACCGGAGTGATACCACGGCCTCACAGAAAACAGGCGTGGAACAACCACAGCATTGTTTCACCGTGTGAGTGAGGTTACCGGAGGCCCAATCCTTCCCCAATCCGTTAAATCTCCAAAACCCTAATCCCCAAAAGGTCGGCAACGTACTCGTAGCGTTGTTGTGGGTGTCTATAAGCGGCGCTGATTGCGTACCATCAGTTAATATGTACGCTCGATTGCCGTTCATCACATATAAAATATAAGGCTATTTACTATATGACTTTAGCGCTCCTAAAATACGTTATTCAAGGCACGACCTTGTACTCGTACGTAAAGTGACTTGAACTCGAAGGTGTTGATGAGTCTAGTCATATTCATGATACAATCTGCTCGTCACGTACCTAAGTAATTAATTTTGATATACTCAATTATAGTGCCTACAAAGTTACTCAGCCGTGAAGGGCATAGTTCACTTTGAACTAGCGATGCGATAGGGAATTAACTCATTTAGAAACTAGCAGACTTTGTTCAGGTTTTAGTATGGAGGTTTATCAGGTGTTGATCTTCGAAGGGTCCAGTGCATTACTATATAATACAAATTGGTCATCAGTTAGTTATGCTATAAGTTCTAAGTAAAATACTGGGTACAATTATGAACCGTACTACTGTCGCTTTTTAAAAATAACGAAAACAAAACCTCAATTGTACAGGAGACACATGCTTCGGCACGAATGGGTTGGCTTGAACGGAGTGAAACCTACTAGGTACGGCTTCGCGGAGTCTCGGCGTGAAACAACGCTTTTATTATGTTTAACTGGATGAGCGATATAATTGGAGGTCCAAACCTTCCCCCGAATTTCCCCAAATCCCTAATCCTGAAGACCTTAACCATCATTAAAGGTCGACTGCTCGTTAGTATAGTAGCTGCTTCGACCTTGAACACCCATCCATGGGCGACACCGATCGCACGCCATCGGGTGATCTGTCAATTTATTTTATGAAGCACCACACCTATACTAATATTATAAAGAGATAAAAATTTTAACTTTGTATGTAGGGGGCGAAGTTTGGTACTGCTGGTCGGATTCCCAAAATTCTTTCACCGATAGATAAATAGCCACAAAGCCTGAGTGCTATAGGCTATAAACTATCACCCTACGATCCATAGGAGCCGAGCAGCGAGGGAAACCGTGCGAGAAAAGTCTTTCATAATATTACATAGACGCACAGTTGATCACCTATCTAAGTCGGTGATTATTATGTGTCAACACTACTTAAGTTTACAATTTCCACATACGTTTTTACTTATATGTCATAAAAATAATTTATTTTGACATACAAAACTTAAATAATATTAATAAGTATGTTATTTCCTTTATTAACTCCTTAACTATACTTTTACATTTTTTAACTATAACAATTATATTTAAATTTAGGTAAGTCTCAATTACATTTCAATGCGTTAACTACTAGGTAAAACTTATCTGTAATATAAGTTCAATGATCTAAAAACCTATTAATAACAAAATAATCAGTCATAATTATTCATAGAATCTTTGAACCCCGATTATAAAAACATTTAAGACACTAAGACGCATCGACAAGCTACTTACGGTGCGGTGGGTCCATTTTCAAATTAGTCGATTGTACCTTACAATAGAATTTGTATACATAGTAAAAGCAATTCAAATTCATTTTCAAATAGCTTTTCGTGTAAAATCAGAAGCACGAATATCGTAACAGTTTTACAAATGAAATTCGGTGTGTTAATTATTTTATAGCGATGTTAATTAAATAATGAGCCTTTGATATTTTGTAACACCAAGTTCTTGTTAAAGTTTCGGTAATTAATTATAATTAGTTAATTGAACAATACAAATTTAAGTGTGGCAGAGCCAAATTCAGTACGAAATGTTCCATTACCGTTTCGACTGGAGTGATATAACTACCTCACAGATTTACGGCGTGAAACAACGTTAACGACCTTTAATCAGTCGTTTCAGGGAGGTTCCTGGAGACTCAATCCCTACAACCCACAAACGGTTGGAAACGCAGTTGTTCCTACTAAGACTCTTGCTTACCATCAGGTATTCGGTATGCTCGTTTACGGACCATCAAAGAATATATCAAATATTATGTAATCACTACCTCCGGCCTGTAGCTTTTCCTGCGTTCTATGTTAATAAAAAGCAGCCTATATGTTAATTTTATATGTTAAAATCTACATTCCAAATTTTTACCAAAATTGTTGTTTTTGCGTAAAATAATACCAAGCATACACAAACTTTCACATTTATAATATTAGTAGGAAGGATAGAAATATTCCAATTTGATTACTATTTCCTTCTTTACCTAACTTTTAAAAGCTCAAACGTTTAAGAACGTAGTTACGATGTAAAAATTATCCAGCTACGAGAAAGAGCATGTTTATTTTAGTATAATTTTATAGTTCTCAACTGCGAATGTTTACTTTTAATTTTGGAGCTTAATAAAGTATACAGCCTTACCTCCGAGCCTTCGAGAGCACTTACAACTATCAGTCAAAGTTAACATTTCAGTATCAACAGTTTCTACTAAGTTATTACAATATGAAAATAGCCTTCCTACTAACAGTAAAGTAATAGAAATCTGTCGTGAAAATGAAGACTAGCATTTATTGTTTAAAAATCAAACAAATGACGAAGATTATGAGAAGAGTATCATGTATGAGAAGAGGTTAAGGAGCCCGCTTCTCATACACGAGGGTTCGAAACCTGGCAAGTACCAATGTGACTTTTTCCGAGTTATATGTAGTTTCTATGATTATTTAGATACCACTGACATACGGTGAAGGTAAACATCGTGCGGAAACCTGGACTTATAATTTCTAATTATAAGTTTGAAATCGCCAACCCGCATTGAGCAAGCGTGGTGATTAAAGCTCTAACCTTCTCCGTGAGAGAAGAGGCCTTTGTTCAGCAGTGGGCACTTCTAGGCTGATGATGATGATGACATCCCTTTATGAAGTACCATGGATTCAGACAGTAAATAGTTGCAAAATAAAATTTTGACAGTTTTTGCAATTTATTATGTACTATTGTAATATTTTTTATTTAAACAATACATATAACATGTCACTACACAAACCCAAATTGAATAAAACCTTTTTTAATCCAATTCTAAATTAAATAAAAATCCAAAAAAAACAACAAATGAAGTAGAGGCATGAATTAAAGAAAACGTGTGTACCCACTTCTTACCTTACCTTACGTAAGAAAATTATATAAGAATCTCATAATTCAAACACATTTGCAACGAAGAAAAGAAAAATCGTTCGAGCTTAACGAACAAAATTGATAGAAAGGGGACTGAGACTCGAGTATTTGTATAATCTTCCGATAAACTCTGTGGGGGGCGACGCAGAACGTATAACCGCTTCTATAGGATCTGTCTTTTATCACAGGAGAGGAAAACGTTTAAGTAAGGTCGTTTAAAAATAGGATTAAGGTATTTTAAAACTGTTATAAATGAAAAAGTTATATTACTGACGTATGGGGTAGTCATATATTTTGAATGTGTTGTAGGCTTAGATTCAGCTGATAATTGTACCTAACTGTACGGTTGCCGCGTAAGATGTTACGGTTTCGATTGCCGCGCAGAAAAACTTTTGGTGTGATTTAAAAATTGTGTTGTCGACGATGTTTTTTTTATAAAAAATAATTATCATACTAGTCTATGTCATTAGATAAGTTTGAAATTTTGTGAAGGGTTGACGGTTCCGAACCTATAAAAGTACTCAACCCAACTTCCGATTTGAAGTCAGAATATAGAAAATGTTTTTAGAACTTCATACATCAAAAATATGTTATAATTGATAAATGCTTAGCAAGCTATAAGTGTTACGTTACGAGAATGTATTAGTTCTATTCTTGGTTTAAGTATACAGAGCACGTTATTAGGTCCTGACCCTTTTTCAGGTCATAGTCTCCTAGTTCTAAGTAAAAAACCGTACGTTGTACTTTTCTGTGAACGTTTTTCTTTTAACTACAACTTTTATTCATAATTTATCTCTTATAACAATGCGGATAAAGTCTTTATTTTACTTACACAAAGAATATTTTTTTGCAAATAAACTGCGGTATTTTTTTCTACGAAAAGACGATTTTCGTAGCAAATAGCTACGTCTACAAAGGGTTACGAATCGCCGTAGTAGGTGCTACGAAATATGAAATTTGATTATTAACATCGAAAAAATGCAAATTATTGATGTAGTTAAAAATGTGTATTCATGATCTACGTTTCATTTATTTTTAATAAACAAAACTATAACAGTGTAGAAAAATATTAATACATTGTAGAAGGTCCGAACCAAAATGGTTGAAGTATAACATTTTTCATTGCTTGACTTATTCTATTGTTGCTCATGAAATATGTCAGCGAAGATCCAACTGAAATCTATCCCACATTTTGAACAATACCAGAATGAGAACGGTATTTTTCTGAATCACCGTTGTGATAAATACGGTCTACGATTACATTCGTTTTAACCTACTTCAAAGACTGGGAGGTTACTTCATCATCTTTGTGCACTGTATGCATGGCCTAAACCAAGCTTTATGATAGTTAAAATAGGCACTATAAATATGTTTTGATACTTAGAAATAATTTGTCACTATCATTTTTGCAAATCAAAGTTATAGCACGTTTCTACTTCGTTTATATAGAACAATTTGGGTCCCTTACGAATACCAATCACTTATCGCGCCCAGGCTGAGGCGAGATTAAGTGTCAGACTCAAACTGACTAAAAACCCCCCGTGTTGCTTCCTCTTCTCTAGGCTGATGCCGCGGTGCCTCACTGCGCTTACCCCGCAACGCCGGCTAAACAAAGTTATTCTAGCTGAACATGACCCGAGGTCATTGCCTTCTGAAGTTTAGATTTATCAACCAGAAACTTCTCCAATACAATTGTGGAACTGTAACACTAAAAGCAAAGTCGTGTCGACGCTGGTTACTGGTTACTTGAAGGTGGCAGTTAATTATTCTGAGAGGCTCTACTGCGTAATTCAGTTTACCTGTATTATAACCGCAGGCCTAATCCTGTGCGGTGTCGCCGGCAATCTTAAGTTTACTTCGTGGTGTTTAAATAAACAATTACTTGTTTTATCATGCTGAAACATGTTTTTGGGCGGGTTTTCTCGTGATTGTTATTGTTAATTTAAGAGATAAGAGGGATGTCACGTTTCGTTTTGCTGATGGTGGCGCTAGTGTAGATTTAAGGGATATTTTTATACAAGTCAGTTGTGTCATTATTAATTTGAATATCAAATTTTATTAAATATCAGGCAATTTGGCTCAGTCATGTCTTATTATTATTATGATAGTGCTACAGGTACACAAACAACAAAGGTTGACGTATCGTTTGACTATAATACTACGATTTACACAAATTTAACCTTTTTTTTATAATCTATAGTATCTATACTAGTATTATAAAGAGGTAAAATTTGTAAGCTTGTATGTAAGGGGTAATCTTTGGAACCGCTAGGCGGATTTCCAAAATTCTTTCACTGATAGATAGCTACAATGTTCCTGAGTGCTATAGGTTATAAAACATCACGCTACGATTAAATGGAGCCGAGAAGCGAGTGGAATCGCTTGAGAGTAGCTAGTTAGAAATAAGAATTTAGCGCCAATTGTACAAAATGCACGTCAGTATCGAATTATAATTTTGTAGAATACGTTGGCCAACTAGTTACTGATGGTAAGCAATCAGTGTTGCCCGTGACTACCTAAAATAATAAAAAAAATATCCTGACGAATTGAGAACCTCCTCCTTTTTTTGGAAGTCGGTCAAAAAGAGTTATAAGTGTGTACCGGCTTATTATGGGTTTATAGAGATTAAGATTATTCGTGCCGAAACTTGACTCGCTCACACTTATTTACGCGAGATACAAAAATATAGTACGTGTGTATATAATACGATTTACGGATCAAAGTACAACTTTTGTTAATGAGTTCGGCAGCTGTTTGATATCACATTATCACCCCTTCAAAAGCGCTGTGATGACGTAAGTAAAATCGATAATTGTAGTGTGTTCTTTTTTTTAACGGAATATTGCAATCGATTACTTTTAATATAAACTTTTGGTATACAGCTTGTTTATAGCACACATACAGCTGTATGTGTGGGTTTGTTAGGAGGTTCGGCCGGGGTTGCGGATCAAGAGCAGTGATGTACCGCGTTTCCGTTCATAAGGTAACGGGATGTTTTAGTCAATAAGAGTCTGACTTCCTTTCTCCGCAAACAGTACGGAAGAAGTCGTTTAATGATATTGCCCCCAAAAAATGTTTTAAGGTTCCCAGTCTAATTTCTGGGAACCCTTTAAATCTTTTATAGTCTTAATAACAATGTTGTTCCGAAAATAATGGCCGGATTAGGTAAAGTTTACATGAGAGTAGGTATGTGCAATTAAAACTAAAATTTTATAACACAACCTTATACGATCTCTGAAACACGAGAAAACTAGTATTTTGAACACATTTTCAGTGCAAAACAGAAGAAGTTTTCTTTAGTGAGAACTTGTGGAGGCAATAATTTCATTCAACCTCGACTATAACGTTGAATCGCCATTATCGATTAATATTTCATGCATAATAAGCAACTGGTTTAGCATAAAACACTTCCTCAAAGTTTCCCCATTTCCTTGACGACTTTCGCATTCAATTAAGGGCTCAAATAAGCGGTGTCGTCGTCATTGGTAAATAGGGGTGAACGGAATTTCAATCTTTACCAATATATTAATGCGCAAGTCTCTTTGTTTGTTTTTCCCTCTTTCGCCTCCCAATTGAGGTATGATTGTGTATGATCTCTGCTAAGAAATTTCATGACAGTATAATCAATGCAAAACTTGATCTTAATTCATCAAACGAGTATTATAGTAATTATAAGTAATATATTTACACTTGGGATCGCATTTTTTTTCACCGTACTTGATAACGGATAACGGTGAAAAATTAAATATTGACATTAAGTACCTACAGTAAATGAAACTTAACATTAAAAAGGATTCCAGCGTCAACTTGTACTTGATACAGAAGCACTTACACATTCCGGATACTTCGTTGGAATTTATAGCGATTTTCCGTGCGTTTCATTTCATTATCGATCGTGAGGGATATCGCTTAGATGTAGATAGTTGAATTCCCATTGGACATGAAAAATCTTTTAATCACCTTCCTATTTTTAAGTTATAAAAATATTATGTAACTAATCACATATACCTGAGTAATCAAATATAAAATATTGATAATAGATATATTTTTTTTTCAAAGTAGCAAAGAACATTGTTTTTAACGATTACCTTTAAAAGTAACGTTACTTAAAAAATACTTCAACAATTCAAATATTTTTGTGTGTAGATTGAAACGTCTAAACAACAATCTCAATTATATTTACTTAATTAAACGTGGTGATGAATGCAAGTATCAGTAAAACGTCGTTAACGACCCTTTTCCATCAGATTTACAGCTTTTCTACTTACTTAGACATAATAAAACGGCAATAAAATCTTGATTAAATGGCGGGAAAACAAATATGTCCGTCAAATTGTTCAACTCTACAAACGTCATAAAAGCGTGCCTTTTAATTGCGGAGACAATTTTGTTTTCTTTTTTGTAATGAATAGGGAGCTTTGTTGCACACCAGATTTCGTCCGTTTTTTTTGTTATTTTCGATTTTGTTGACACTAATATAGGTTATGGTACCTATGCATGGATTTGTATAAGACGCTGAAATTTACAAAATAGTGTGTAACACTTTTACCCTATTCGTTGGCCTATACGTTCATATGCATATACATATTAATGTTGAGATTTTGTATTTTGTTGTAATTTGAAGTTCACATCCACCTTCTTGTTTAATAGGTAAAGACGTTTCGTCCCCCATTTTAAGGCCACTGCACCGTACCCGGCGCCAGGCGGCGTGCGCCTGTGCCCCGTCTTGTTATAAATAAATATTGCTCCATATTCTTTATATAACCTCCTTTACTGTAATATTATCATAATGTAACGTTTTAAGAGATGAATGAATACATTTAAAATTCCGAAATAAAAACCAATAACATTTTTTTTTGGACATGACATTTCAATGTTCAGTCCGCCAGCCAGCAATTTCAGTATTTTATCACTATTTTATTAGATTTAATGTTTTTTATACGAGTTAAATATTAAAAATACAATATTAAATAGGTATTATATAAAATATAAAAATTACCCTCAGCCTGCTATTAAAGGGCAGTTATTTTTTAAAACAATAAAAAGCGTTGAGCTTTCATTTTATATCGCTTTATGGAACAAAATTAATCTGAGAATGAATTGATTTTGTAGTTCGAGAATGATTTTAAATATAAAAGTGAAATGAGAGAATTGCAAGATTCTGTATTATTATAAGCGAATTAAAATTTTGAATTTAGTACTAACCACAAACTTTTTAGTAAATCAAACCACAACCTTTTTTAAGATGGCATTATAAAAACACCATTATCAAAATAACTAATACTAATCTCTGGCGGCTGTGGGTCTATGGAAAAAAGATTCAATAAGACACGGTCTTTCAAGAATGAATTTGAAGGTCTGGTACGCGCCCTTAAAATAAAAAAAGTTATCATTCAGTGACATTGTGTTTATTGTTCAAAGAAAAGGGGTTGCCTCACCCCAGGTTAAGAGGTCGTTAACTCATTTTTATTGAATAATACGCTATACAAATGATGCTAACGTTTCCGCATAATTCTATGTAGTTAAGGTGCGTGCGGCCATTAGCGTAACTCATCAATCTTATGAAAATCGACCAAGCCTGATTTCAGTACGGAAAATACTGGCTTAAAGATATTAGTACCTAAGTATATAACTACGTTTTTTAAAACAGTCGCTTTTTATGATCCTATTGATTGCTTGAATCTTTATAACTATTCAACGGATTTTAAAAATTATACGTATAACCTAAAACTATGAAATAGATGTTCATTTCTGAGTAGAGAATTTTAGTCTCAGCATTGTACCGGTGTAAAGCCGGAGCGGGTCGCTAGTATTTATTAAAAAAAAAAAACAATAATGCCATAAGTTTGGTGAATAACGAAAGAAATTAGGCACAAAATAATAAATTAAAAATACCAAACAAAGAATTTTAATTGGTAACCACGAACTTGAGTTCTGATTTTATTAAAATTAAATCAACGTTCATTGTAACCGCATTACATTTACCGCTTCCACGAATTGGAAATAATTTTAATACTTTTTCTACCGCAACAATGTAAACCATTTTCATGATTCATTGTGCATTAACGAACGGAACCATGACCTTTAGGATTCAACGGTGGAATATTAAAGCCTTCGTTTAAAGTTGGTTCAAGTGGCTACATAAAATAACCACTGGGCTCCCCACACGGGTGTTTTGGGAATGAACGAAGCAAACTTTTTGAATATTCAACGTTCTCGGACGACGCCGCGACGCTTCAATATGCAAATTAGCGCTTTTGACTCTCACTCTGGCCGAACGACCCTGATGTGTTTTGTATAGGTCTTTATTAAATCAAATTGGACTTTTTTATGAATTAAATTTGCCTTGTGTTTACACAGTTTGGATTGTAACGTAATCTTGAGAGCGAATTTTTTTTTATGGAATAATTCGGCAAACGAGCAGACGGATTACCTGATGGTAAGTAATCGACGCCGCCCATGGACACCCGCAACAGAGGAGTTACAAGTGCGTTGCCAACCTATTAGGGATTAGGCTTTTTGGAAATTAGGGATTGGGAGGGATCGGGGAGGGGAAGGATTGGGCCTCCGGTAACCTCACTCACACGGCGAAACACAACGCTGTGGTTGTTTCACGTCGGTGTTCTGTGAGGCCGTGGTATCACTCTAGTCGCGCCGACCCATTCGTGCCGAAGCTTGGTGTGGAAGACCACACTTCCCACGCGAATAGTCAATATGTAGCGTGTTGTGGCCATCGCTAGGAAAGTGTTGCAAACTCATTACATATTCATACTCCACAGATTTCTTCAAAGTTATGCCGACCGATGTTCTCTTTTTAACGAATTTCCGATATTGAATATGCTTAGAGCTTTTTGAGCAACTTTTTTTATCGTTAAAGTTCATTTTTTTAATTAACTTTTATTAGTTTTTAGTTACTTATAAAAAGTTCATAATACTGCAACCAAAATGCATAGGATTGCAGGAGCAAGCGCATTAATATACCGCAGCCACGGCCGGAGCAGGTTTCTAAAAGTTATTATTTATATGAAAGATTTTAAATTTAGTCAAGTTATTTCCGCCAAATCGCTAAACACAAAATAATAAACTTTATATCTATTTCTTTTAACAAGGAATCTAGCTATTAATCTATAAATTCAGTGAAATCTGATTCTCTAGTCTGAATTAAGTTAGGAAGCTCTTCAGCAAAGAATTTACGACAAGACGCTTAACAAACAATAACATTTCTCTTAAACCGCTATACGGAATTGAATCTACAATCCGGCGAGGGTAAGCTGTTGATAATCGGCATCAAAATACGCTGGCTTCACAGTCAACCGATGCGTAACATAATGCATCTTATTCCCTTAAGAAGAAGAGTGAAATTTAACTGTCTATCTAATTTAAATGATAAATTGTTTTGGTATTATGTTGAACACACGTGGCGTCTGATTTGTAAATGCCTCTCAAAACGGTACTTCTTAAAATTGCAGTTATTTTGAAGTGGTGTCGTTTTATATTTAAGACTAGCTATGCCTATTAGTATCATCCGCATTTAATTAGTCTACATTTTACTAACTTCTTAACAGTGCAAGATTTTTCTAAGTTTTAGAGCCTACTGGATTCAAACAAACAAGCAATTACACCTTTCATCTAAACTTCTATACTACCTACATATAATATTATAAATGCAAAAGTAACTCTGTTTGTCTGCCTTTTTTTTCACCGAACCGATTTCTGTAAAATTTGGTACAGACTTAGTTTTTTACTCGAGAAAGGACATAGGATAGTTTTTATACCAAAAATTTGCAGGAAGCCACCATTCCATGAGAACGGAGTCGCGGGAAAGTTTTAAACGTCATTATTCATTTGTAAGATTAAAAAAGTTGCTATGATTTCTATGTGACCAAATTACTTTGTTGGCCCCCATCATAATGTGCCTCGGCCTGAAGCAAGAGAAGGAACGGAGGGTTTTTAGTCAGTAAGAGACTTCCTCTCAGTTTATCCAGGGCGAGAGAACACACTTGATGAGTTTCCCCCTAAAAAGGACGTAGTTTTATAACCCAGAATAAGGACACAGTAATATTATTACACAGTATATTTATTTCTGTGCCGATAACAATATCTTTCTATTCTTGATGACGTCATTCTGTTGCATGTTTGATTTCAATCTGAGAACGTATAAATTGTCTTTGCTATATGATTTCTGCGATTATTCCTAGACTTTTGTGACGTTTATGACTGATTTATTATTTGATTTCGAGCTTTGTTTTTGTAACAGTGTAAACTTATATGTATACAAGTATCTATACGTTGCACCGTATATTTTAGAAGGGTATATTTGCGCCGCTGTTGTTTTAAGTTACTATATTTCTTTTATGGAATAGATCGGCAAACGAGCAGACAGATTACCTGATGGTAAGCAATCAGCGCCGCCCCTGGGCACCCGCAACACCAAAGGAATTACGAGTGCGTTGCCTGCCTTTTAGCAATAAGGGTTTTAGCTGATTGGGCCTCCGGTAACTTCACTCACACGGCGAAACACAACGCTGAAACGGCAAAACCTAACCTTTGAGCAATTATGTGTATTATATATTATTATATTCACAAGATTGCGAAAACAGCTCTGCAGCAAAAATTTTGTACAAAGGGTTTTCGGTGACGAAACAGAAAATAATACCTAATAAAATCCAGAGCGAAGCTCGGTCGCTCAGGTTCTTGCATTTTTTTTGTTTAGGTTATTTAAATAAATGAAAACATTTTGACATTTCAGGTGTAAAAAATAAACAATACGTTAAGCAAAAACGTTAATTGACTTCATGTTGCTTTTTACTTAGTAAATTTATTTAATTTGACCTATTAATGTGACTTAATTTTATAACAGTAACGGCTCGTTCCAAATTCTATTTAAGCTTATTTCTACAGATTAAAAGAAATAAATAAATAAGTTACCTACCTGGACCTTTAGCTTGTGAGTATTTAGCCAACATAAAGTACATACGAAACTAGTTTTTTGTTGTGAGCGGAAAATCATCAGATGACTTCTGCCGCCCAGGATCGGGTGGGGGGGAGTATCAGACTCTTACTGACTAAAAACCATCTCGTTGCTTCTCCTGCTCTGGGCCGAGGCCGCGGTGCCTTATGGTCAGGTTAGGCTTTATTTGTATTTACATACGATAGTTTGATCAACTTCTGTTATTACAACTTTACTTAACAATACACCTGCTTTTAACCAAAAACAAGGCAATTAGAATTAAAATTGAAATGTTTTAAAACTTACTGAATAACGAAGTTAACTCCTGCGCTCAATGGTGTTTATTTTAATTAAAACTTCAGAACACATTAATTACGAAGTTATGACGTTTTTGCATTAATCTTTTTTTGTTAGAATACAAGGTTTCAGGTCGCCATATGCATATTATTAATCGAGGATTGTGGAGTTTATGTAGAAGTTGTGTGTTATATGCAAAATCAATCGATTTTACGCCATTTTTATTGCTGACTAACGCCCCGCCCCTGTTTCGCACGAAAGTCACCTTTTCGCAACTTTCACCCCCTATTTTCCTAAAATGTTTTTTCATGAAAAACCTTTTTCTGATTATAACACAAAAAAATGCCTACCTATATAAAGAAGGAATAGGCAAAATAGTCCAAGACGTTTTTATTGTTCAGTTATGCGCTGACGATTACAATATGCCATTCATTTTTATATTTTATTTCATTTAAAACACATAAGATTCTTTATTAAAGTCTAAATAAAGAGACTAAGAGACAAATAAAAATTATCAATTCCGAATAAATTTCTAAAACCCTTTACTTTATTTATATACATAATATTTTTTCCTCAGATAGTAAGCTGAGGAAAAAATATTGTTGCTGTCACTGTCTTATACTAACATTCTGAAGCCACAGCATCATAATTATTCCGCAAATAACTTTTATTTAACCATTAACAAATCAGCCTTAAATATAATAAATTGATTTCTCATAACTAATATTAGCGCACAGATTACAGAACATTTATAATCTGTGTATTAGCGTAACATTGACGGACTGTACCAGGGAAGTTGCAAAAAATTCGATATCTTACTAGTATGTAATTACAGCGGATATGTGACCAATAATCCACACTCTGCCTACATCTGTAAACGTGATTGACATAAGGTTTTGTACCTTACCAAAAGTTTACGAGGGTCAACGTCACTGGGGAACCATGAAAATCGAATCAACGTGTCTCCTGTTATTCGAGTAGACAGCTACGAAGTAATGGTACATATAATTTCTTTCAAGTGGGTCATCTATACATAAATAAAAATTGCAAATTGTTTTAGTAAGCGCATAATTTAACAACGTCCGAACTTTTTTTTGTTTGTTAGTAGAAGAAGGTAGTTACTTATAAAAGAATATTTTAGCAAATCTTTCGTCATTAGCAAGGTCGTCGGACAACCATGCGAAGCAGGGCTGGGCCGGTAGTTTGATACAAAAATGTGAGTTATTATATCAATGGAGTGGGTAGGGTAACATTATTATCACATTTTGGTTTTTGTTGTTTTTATCGTAAGTTGATTTTTCAACGAATTTCTAAATGAAACAACATTTAATTCGAAGCAAACGTCGTATTGATGTCTAATAATCCGTGCAAATAAATAAATCGTACAACAGGTTAAGAATTAACTTACATTACATTACTTATCACTTTAAAGAACATCATTTATTTTAAAGTAAATGCAATTCAAATTCTCATAAAAGCAAATAATAACAGAATTAAACCGAAAAAAAATGTAGCAGCCCTAAAAACCGTTAGCCATTCACGTTTAAAAAAAGAATCAACCCCATTTTTAAATCCGAGTATCGAACGACATTGGGCCTGAATCGCGCTAGCAAAGTTTTCGACTTATATGGCATGTAGTTGATATTTTTCAATCGTATATTGGGGTCCGTTTCTATTCAGGAAGACAGTGGTTGGGGTAGGGCTGTTCTAAACTATCCCAAGGTTTTAAGTTAGTCTATATGTATGTGTATGAAGTAATTATTAATTCGCTAAGGTAAAGACAATTCGAGTGTTCATAATGTGAAATAGTTTTAACTATATTGTGTAAGGTCTCAGTACGTTCGGGACCATGTAACACGGAGGCCTAGATGAACCTCCACCCCACTGATTAGAAGATTTGACCTCAACCTTTTTTGGAGATTTTTGTTTGTTATTATAATCAGTAATATAAATTTTTAGTCCTGTATATTATGCCATGTTGTTGAAAAATTAACATTCTAATGATATAAAAATTACAATAATATTTTTTTTACCCGGCAATCGAATCCATATCCTCTTATTCGAAAAGGGCGTACCTGCTCAGTGCTCATTCGCAAAGGCAGTCAAGGTTATTAACCGACTTCATTTTGATAATAAACTTTTGTGGAGGTAAATTAAGATCGAGGCTTACTTGCAATGTTTTGATTAGAATATTGGAACTACCCACTTACTTACTCTTTAATTATATTACAACGAAAATGTTATTACATACGCACTTAGTTTTTGGCTTAAATACATATTAATTTTAATAACACCAAGTTATAACGAATCTACAATTTGTATCGATGAACACTCAACATAATATAGTTATGCGGGTATTAACGCAAAAAGTAATTATTTAAATATATCTGCTTGCGACCACGACCTGTGCAACCAGGTCGAAACGTCAAGCCTACCAAGGTATTCAAATAATCAATTTTCGCGTTAATACCCGCGTAATTATATGTGTTAAAAACATGAAACGCGAAAGTTTAAAAATGATAAACAATCAAACCAGAGAAGGATATATCTATAATCTATAACAATAAAATTCTTTTTAACAGATCACGTCACTTAGCAGCTATCTACATATAAGATTGAGCGAGACAGCGAGTTTTTTTTTTACTTTTTTATTTTACGGGACTATAAATAAGAACTAAAACACATGACAAATTCTTTCAGCCGATCGATTAACGACACGGTCATTATTCTTAATTACTACGTAGTATTGATTTATACTTAGATTATTTAAATAATTTGTAAAGTATATTCTATATACTTTTCGTACGTTTCATTATAATTAATTTTACTGTTTTTTTGCCCCACATTAGGATTTTCTCCTGTATCGTGAGTGCTTTAACAATCATACACTTTCACGTACACATTACACCCAGACCCGAAACAACAATTTGGATCACACAAAGAGTTGTTCCGTGCAGGATCGAGCCCGCGACACGTTGTGCGACATCTAGTTGTCAAGCCACCGCACCAACCATGCAGTCAATTACTGCAGAAAAGAAAAATAAAATTAGAAGATTATAGTATCTGTCTTCTGTCGGGATTATCTTGCGATTAGGTCTTAATTAATGAAACGTTATTGCTGTGACAAAAAATGAGTAGATACGAGTGTGAAACAAATTATTTAACTTAATCGATTCGACATCATAATTCCTACTTAATTTTCGTATGTACCTGAAGCACTAAAAATTAATCAGACGTACATGTCATGTAAGGGTTTTAGTCACTAGTCAATGGGGAGAAATCATTTGATGAATTTCCCTACTCAATAAAAACACATATCTACAAATCTTGGACATAACTACCGTAGCGAAGTCAGCGACCTCTAGTAATACATAACTGTAATCATATCATCGCTGCCGCTTATTTCCCTCTAAGGAATTATATCTACGGAGTTGAGTTCGCAGTTTCCCCTCTGGGAGTTAGTCTGGCTTAGATTGAGCAGCACAGATACGAATACTGAGATAAATATAGTTCGGGATAGCAAATACCTGTCAATTACAAATGTAGCAGTTTATTTAATTGTTTATTTACGTGGAATTTTAAATTCATAATCCATTTTGTGACTAGTGTGTTGTTTCTTTTGACACGTCTCATTCTTTTGTGGTTGTTTTTTTTTTTTGATATAGTAATCTTAAGATTTGAGATTTATTATTAATAGACTAGTTACATTTTTATTATAAGGATTTTAGTGACTCATTTAATTTTAAGCTTCGGTTTTAGCATTGCAACAGATAAATGGATAAGGAATAAAATTGTTGCTGACACGGTCTTATACAAACGTTCTGACGCGACAGCATCATATAATGTTCCCCAGGTAACTTTTATCTAACCATTGAAAAATCTGTAACGTTCAATCAGTACCTAACGTGTCGTTTTGCCAAGCAGGAAACTATTAATATTCAATTTAAACTTCTACTTATAATTGTAATTTTCTTATTTTTAAGCTTGCAATGTCGCAAACTAAGAACGTGCAAGAAAAGATTAACATTTTTTTTATTTTTCAATTCTTTCACGAAACTTCTGGCTTCATTGTAGTGTTCAAGTTTTAGATCTGAAGCCACAAGACGACAATAGCTTAACTTAAGCCCGGTGAAGTAAAGTACGAGTTAAGTTCTCATTTCTCCGTCCAATTGTACACGATTTAACTTTTTATTGATAAAGTTTGGCGTACGCATCTTTGTTAACTTGAGACTTGAAATATATTTTTTTATATCATCGCCCGGCAAAAGAGCTGATGGGTTACCTGGTGGTAAGCAATCGGCGCCGTACCACCAGTAGAGTTACAAGTGCGTTGCCAGCCTTTTGGGATTAGATTTCTGGAGATTTAGGGATTGGGAAGGGATGGGGAAGAATTGGGCCTCCACACCGACAACGCACACACGGCGAAACGACACTGTCGTTGTTTCACGCCGGTTTTCTGTCAGGGCGTGGTATCACCCCGGTCAAACCCATTCGTGCCGAAGCTTAGCTCTCCATACTATAAATATCGAATACTTTAATTAGTAGGTAATGTTTAATGGCTTACTTAAGTAATTTTTCGACAAGATAACTCAACTACCCAGTTTCAAGCCACGCCAAGGGCTTATATTCACGACATGACACACGACCCTACGAACAATTGCGCATTTGTGCTTATATATTTCACAATAGTTATGGTATAAAAACATCAAAAATCTCATTAACATTTTACATCATCGTACACATTTTTTTTTTATTTATTTAATTTAGGAGTTTTTATCACAGAAATGACAACCCCGTCATACCCTTTTCCAAAAATATAGGTATCAACTTTGAATTATTATCTAGTATAATAAAAATGTTTCTTAGAAAAGAAAAAATAAATAAAAATAAAAACAAGAACATGAATCACTCTAGTAATACGGTAATTAGTTTGCAAAAAAATTTCTTTCTTTCTGAATATGGTATAGAATGAAATGGTATGGTATAGAACTGTGGCAAGCCCACAACAAATAATTCCATTGTGCTATTATTTAGTTATGAAAGATATATTATGTACTTTGTCAAACAAACAACCTCATGCTGTACAACTGTTGGACAACTTCTAGAAGTGTTCTCATATCAAATTTTGAGAGTAACCACACAACGTCTAGAAATTATGTTTAGTATTTGAAACTGTAACCTAAGCCTAACTCTTTGAGAACAAAAGAGGTTGCTTCATTATTTATACAATTAACAAACACGTTGTAATGTTGCCATGTAAATAATTTATTCTTTCACAAATAACGGCCAGTACTCAGCCGATACAAAACTTGGATAATAGTAATTAATGTAAGCGCTTATATAAGTATAACTGAAGTTAGAACCGACTATTTTGATTGTCTTACAAGGGGTACGTTTGTAAAGCAGATTATATTAATGTTTCCTCAACTTTGGGTTTGTTTAAAGATTGTTTGAACCGATTTAGGATTCGAACTGTTACTATAACCGAAGTGTTGTATTAAATATTAATTCCCGACGGGACGGTCGATGTTTGTAGGCGAGTCTAAGACCGGCAATGTTGTCATTGATTTCTTGTTTGAATGCTCTTATTCTATGATCGCTGACTGCACAGTTGGCGCAGTGGCTGTTGTGCAACGTATCGCGGGTTCGATTCCCGCACGGAACATCACTTTGTGAAATCCACAACTCGTTGTTTCGAGTCTGGGTGGTTTGTGTATGTTTGTACATGCACCCGAGTTTTTTTTTTTTTTTTGTGAGTGGAAAATCATCAAATGACTTCTCCCGCCCAGGGCCGGGCAGGAGGGAGTGTCAGACTCTTACTGACTAAAAACCCCCCTGTTCCTTCTCCTGCTCTGTGCCGAGGTCGCGGTACCTTATTGCGCTTACCCCGCAACCCCGGCTGAACATCAGCCCTTTAGGGCCCCGTCTGTGGTGGTCTATTGGCTCTTTGAGGCGCGCGCGGAACGCTACGCGCCGTACGCTCGGGCCTGGTTCTGGTCGGGCGGCGAGCTGCCCTTACTCGCCGACCGCAGGCCCGTACTTACGGTGGCCGGAGATCGTCCCTCGATCCCCGACGCCCGTAGTGTCGCCAGTTGCGGCTGCTGGGGCGTGAGGAGGAGGATTGCTCCCTCACGCGGGCCGCCTCTCTCTTTGCGAGCATGACTGCTTCACAAAAGGAGGAGACGGCGTCCCAGTTCCTCTCACTCCGCACCATGGCCTCGACTAAGGCCGGGCGCGAGAGGTCGCCGCCGCCGATCACTTCCCTGAGGATACGGCGGTGCTCAGCCCAGGCAGGGCATACCGCTACCGTATGCTCCACCGTATCCTCTAGGTGGTCCTCACAATGACGACACTCGGGCGTTTCCTCCCGCTGAATCCGAAACAGGAACCTACCGAAGCTGCCGTGCCCGGTAAGCACCTGCGTCAGGCGGAAGGTGAGGACGCCGTGGCGTCTCTCAAGCCACTCCTCAAAGAGGGGTCTTACCGCTGCTATGGTAGCGTGCCCGACCCTCGGTTGCGACAGTCGTTGTTTCCACTCTGCCATGAGATCTCGCCGGAGCTCATTCCGCCACGCACTAATTTGGCGCGGCAGAGGATCTTCGCCCCGGCGACGCGCGTCTGCGCGCAAACTGTAGACGCGCGCGAGCGCCTTCGCTTCTAGATCCCACGGCGGTGATCCGGCAAGGAGGTTCGCCGCCTCCCCGGAGATCGTGCGATACCCGCGGATTACTCGAATAGCCATGACCCTCTGGGACGCGACCAGCGTACGAGCCGGCCGCCGCTTCAAGGCCAGCGCCCACACAGGGGCACCGTAGAGGGCCATGGATCGCACAATCCCCATATACAACCTCCGGCAGGAGGCGTTTGGCCCCCCGAAGTTGGGAAGGAGCCGCTTGAGCGCGGCCCCAGACCGTTCTAGCTTAGGGGCCAAACGACGAAAATGCTCCGTGAAGTTCCATCGGCTGTCGAGGACGAGACCCAGGTACTTCATCGCCGACTCGACGCCGATGGTAACTCCTCCTGCCGTTATTTGGGACCCACCTGGAGGTGGCGCGCTCCGACGGCCATAGAAGCACATGGCCTCGGACTTGTGGAGCGCCACCTCGAGTCCCAACTGCCGGATCCTTGCAACGGCTGTCGCAACGGCCGCCGCCTGATGCGACCTCCCGTTCGCCAGCACCAGCGTGTCGTCAGCATAACAGACAATGCTGACGCCGCTCGGGAGGTCGGTGCGTAGCACCCAATCGTACCCGATGTTCCACAGGAGAGGTCCCAGGACCGATCCCTGTGGGACACCGCGCGACACCTCTCGCCGATTCCACACGCCCCGGTGACCGGGGTAGATGACGCATCTGTCCGTCAAGTAAGCCTCGACTACACGACGGAGATAGGCAGGCACCCGGTGATACCGGAGTGCCTCCAAAATGCAGCTCCAGGGCAACGAGTTAAAGGCGTTGGCGATGTCCAGAGACACCGCCACGACGACTCGCCTCCCGGCCAACGCTGTCCCCGTCGTGAGGTCCCTCACGCGCATGATGGCGTCCACCGTGGAGCGCCCTCTGCGGAAGCCGAACTGGCCGTCCGCTAAATCCGGCCCCCTTCCAGACAGGTGCCCGACGAGGCGGTCTGAGATTATCCTCTCGAACAGCTTTCCCACCTCGTCGAGCAGCACAATGGGCCGGTACGCGGACGGGGAGTCCGCAGGACGCCCCGGCTTCTTCACGAGGACCAGTTTACCCGTCTTCCACGACAGCGGAAACTGGCCTCTCTCCAAACATGCGCTGAACAGACCAAGTAGTCGAGGCCTGAGAGCCTCCGAGGCCAGGACCCAGACCTTGGCATGCAGCCCGTCAGGTCCTGGGGCGGTATTCTTGCCGCTCAGCCGGCGCACCGCCACTCTCAAATCTACCTCGGTCACTTCCGGAGCGGATTCGTCGTCGTCGTCGATGTAGCCCGCATTGGGCACCGCAGGGGGCGGGGGCATAGCCGGAGGCGTGTAACCCATCTGTGGTCGGGGGAATAGCGCCCCAACCACTTCGTCCACGACCTCCGGCCGGAGACTCTGAGTCAGTGGGGGCGCCCAGGTGCGGAGCTTATCACGCACCATCCGGTAGGGGCGTCCCCACGGGTCTCTGTTCAGAGTCTCCAACATCTCCTCGCGGGCCCGATCTTTGGCCCGCCGGATCTCCACCCTGAGGGTGGCCTTCGCCGCCCTGTACTCCTCGTATAGCTCCGCCTCTCTGGTTTCAGCGTCCAGAGGGCGGAGACGGAGCCTGCGGTGCCTGGTGTATCGGCGTCGCGCTGCGGTGCACTCACCGCGCAGGTCTGCCAATTCCTGCGACCACCAATACACCTGGCGCTTGCGTTGGCACGGTCGGATCCGGGGCATCGCCACGTCGCACATCCTTGACATGGCGTCCTGGAGCCATCTCGCCTCCTCGTTAATGTCGGCTGGCCTGACCGGTGGTATCACCCAGGCCTGCACGACTGCGGCTTCCAGGAAAAGCTCCCGGTCCAGTTGCCTAAGCGCCCAACGCGGGCCACACGGGGCCCGTCTGACTGGCGGGTCTGCGGACTCGGCGGAGACGTCGAACCGTATATACCGGTGGTCCGAAAACGTCTCCACCTCCTCCATGACGCGCCAGTCAACAACGCGCGATGACAGAGCGGGGCTAGCAAACGAAATGTCCACCACTGACTCGCCCCGCATCCGTACGCACGTGGGGACAGAACCCCGGTTCAGCACGACTAGGCCTGTCTCCAGAGCCCAGTCTTCGACCATCCTTCCCCGGACATCAGTGAGCCGGGAACCCCAAGCCAAATTCTTGGCATTGAAGTCCCCGAGGACCAACACGGGGAGGGGACGGAACCCGACGACGACGGTGACTAACTCCCTGAGGGAGTTGTGGAACTCGACGAGAGTTCGGTTCGGAGAGAAGTACACGCCCACCACGGCGATCTCTCCGAACCGAGCCGCGACGCAACCCCTGCCTCGCTGAGGCCCTTCGGGGGTTGGGGTACCGGCGGCGGCCGACGAGATGATGGTCACCGAGCCGTCCAGGTCTGGCACCCAGTGTTCCCTGGCTGGAACGAAGTACGGCTCGGAGACCACAGCAACATTGATCGACCACTGCGCCATGCTCTGGAGCAGGAGATCCTGAGCAGCGACGCAGTGGTTGATGTTCGCCTGGAGGAGGCGTAATGGAGCCATTATTGGGTATCCATCACGACCTCCTCTCTGACGGCAGCGGCGACAGCAGCAGTCGCAGGGGTGTTGGCGACTGCGGCGGCAGCGGGAGCGACGGTGGGAGCGGTGGAGGTGGCTAAGGGCCTACCTTTGCTCCTGGGCTTGGTGGGGGGGGAGCAGGTTTTGCCCCCAGCCCGGTGATCGGCCGGCTTGCCAGCCGCCGCACATACTACGCAGTGCGGTGGGGCGGTACAAGCGCCGGCCCTGTGACCGGGCTGACCGCAGCGGAAGCAGCGGTCGCTGCGGTCCACCTCTGAGGTGCATTTGGCACCCACATGGTGACCAATGTGGCAGCGGATGCACCTCAAAGGTCGGGGTTCCAGCAGCTTCACCTGCGCCGAAACCCAGCCCACCAGGAGCCTTTTGCCCTCCGACAGTTTTTTGGCCGCTGTGACGGGGCAGCTCACTACCACGGTCCGCAGCCCCGTATTGTCCGGGCGGATGGTGCCTGCCTTCACCTGATCAGCAGGGCACCCCCCCGTCCTTGCGACAGCGGCCGCCACCTCGTTCTCCGTCACGGAGTCATCCAGGCCCATGATGCGTAGCTCCAAGCATTTGGTGGGCCTGGACACGCGAGCTTCGTCCGCCGCAATGCACGCTCTGAGCCTCTCGGCAAGGGCGTCAGCGGACGGGCCGCTGGCTGCGCCGGGGACCTCCAAGAGACGGGCTCCAGTGGCAGTGACCCTCACTGCGAACCCGTCGGGTGCCCCAAACTCCGCGGGAGTTACCGCCCCCTTCAGTTTGGCGAGGACCTCGCCATACGTCACCCCCTTTTTCGCCGCGTCCGGCTGTAGTGTGATAACTACAGCCGAAGATTTTGGGGCGAGGAGCATTGCCGCAGCGCGCTTCTCCTTGCGCCGCTGCTGTCGCCGCTGCCGCTGCTCCTTCTTCCGGAGCTTCCTCCTCTCCTTGGCGACCTTCCTCACCTCTCCCGCCACTTGCCACTCACTACCAGCACGCGACTCAGACGGCGGAGTAGGTGCCGATGCGGCTGGGGCTCCAGCCGCTGCTCCTCTTCGTCTGCGGCTCGTCGGCGCAGGAGACATGCACCCGAGTAAAGTTACTCCAGTGTGTTCAGAAAATCCTACCGTGGGGAACGTTTGATTAAAACAAACCTGTAACTGCGTTATTGTATGTGAATTCCATAATAAATTTTATACTATCAACTTCTTCACAAATCACACTATCCGTTGATGAAAACCTTACGATAAACCGGCCGAGAGTTATTGAGACTCCTGTTCACACATACAGACATTCAGACGCATAGAACGATTTCTTTTTACCATATATAAGAACGTCATATTTACGTGTTTTTCCTTTGTCTGCAGGACAAGCATTACCTGTGCATCATGGCGTCGGACTCACCAGAGCAAAATCTAACGCAGTATTTCAGTCTGTGCAACGATTTTATACACGCCGCGCGACTACGAGACGGAAACGTCCTCATACATTGGTAAGTATCACCTATTGTCAACCAAGTTTGCCACGAAGTTGTCAGCAGATAACATATAGCATTTTTCTCAAAGGAGTCTCAGATAGACCTTCTTCAAAATTCGAATACACAAAAAATTCGAAATTCGAATTTTTAGTTAGAAATCTCGACGTAAACTGATGCTGAGCAAATAGACAAGAATTGTGACGCAATTTTTGACGGCTTTGTTTTTTTTTCCTTCAAAAATGTATCTTGCAGGCTGGCTTTTATACCGGAAGTCAGGCTATAATTTTAATTGACAGTCTGAATAGGAAAATAATCTTCTTCTATTTGAAATTAATAACTCGATTTTGACTTTAACATAAGCAGCCAAAGAATTGCACGGTTGGCGCGGTGTCTGGGCAACTAACTGCCGCGCAAACGTGTCGCGGCTTCGTTTCCTGCCCGGAATAACTCTTGGTTCAATCCATAAATTGTTGTTCCGGGTCTGGGTGTAATGTGTTTGTGAAATGATATGTTTGTAAACCCGACTACGACACAGGAGAAAATCCTAGTGTGGGGTAACGTTGTTTTTTAGTAAATAAAGATATTTTGCAGTAGGATCCGCACTATTTAAACTTACACTAGCTGACTCTCCCCGAAAACCCCCACCTATCAAATTTCAGTGAAATCGTTAGAGCCGTTTCCGAGATCACATGCTTTTTCAAGCAGCGCCATCTGCCAGGCTTTATTTCTTTTTTCTTGTGAGGGGAAAATCATCAAATGACTTCTCCCGCCCAGGGCCGGGCGGGAGGGAGTATCAGACTCTTACTGACTAAAAACCTGCCTGTTCCTTCTCCTGCTCTGGGCCGAAGTCGCGGTGCCTCATTGCGCTAACCCCCCTGGGGCCCTAAAGAGCTTAACATCAGCCCTTTAGGGCCCCGTCTCTGGTGGTCTATTGACTCTTTGAGGCGCGCGCGGAACGCTACGCGCCGTACGCTCGGGTCTGGTTCTGGTCGGGCGGCTAGCTTCCCTTACTCGCCGACCGCAGGCTCGCGCTTACGCTGGCCGGAGATCGTCCCTTGATCCCCGACGCCCGTCGTGTCGCCTGTTGCGGCGGCTGAGGCATGAGGTGGAGGATTGCTCCTTCACGCGGGCCGCCACCCTCTTTGCGAGCATAACTGCTTCACAGAAGGAGGAGACGGCGTCCCAGTTCCTCTCGCTCCACACTATAGCCTCGACTAAGGCTAGGCGCGAGAGGTCGCCGCCGCCGATCACTTCCCTGAAGACATGACGGTGCTCAGCTCACCGTATGCTCCACCGTATCCTCTAGGTGGTCCTCACAATGACGACACTCGGGCGTTACCTCCCGCTGGATCCGAAAAAGGAACCTACCGAAGCTGCCGTGCCCGTTAAGGACCTGCGTCATGCAGAAGGTGAGGAAAAAACCATCACTCAAACGCATACAGAAAAACAAGCTTTCGAGCCGTGTTTTGGAACAAAATTATAGGATAATACATATCCAGCTATAGCTGGGTAAGGGCGTTTTTCATAAAAAACAAGAATATGAATTCGCGGCCCGGCTGTGTTATAAATTTCCACCCTTCTGACGTCTCAGGGTCACCATCGGGCCCTTCCCTTTTCAGGGGTAATGCACTACGGGATACGGTTGAAGGTGATATTTATTTAAGGAAATGGTCTTTTAGAACATCTTTGGTACAAGCGTTGTTTACGCCTTTCCATGAATAAAATAAATAGGTAAACATTAACTAAAGTTGTCAAGCTGTAATGGTAGTATAAATAAAAGCAACAGTTTATTGTTTAATAATGTGAACCAATGTATTAAACATTAATTAAAAGATTTTTTAGTGGTCACATCTGAGTGTGATAATTTGTATTAAAGAATGTATTCGTTTGCTTGTAAATTATTTTTTAAAAGAGTAACTTCATTCGAATCAACCTTTTAGACCGAACACCTAACGTCATTGACAAGAAGATTGTTTATGGTTTAGTTGGAATCAATTATTTTTACTTTGAATAACTATCGAAATATGAACTGACTACTTGTGTGTGTAAGTAAAATATATAATTAGGTGTATATATTTTTCCCTCAAAGAATACAATAAAAGAAATACCTAATAAAAATATATTCTGAATCTCTTTCTGCTTCAGAAATTTTAGGTTAGTTTTTGCCGTATATTGTATACGCGCCAAAAGCTCCCGTGTCACTAAAACGCTATTTTTCTTTGAGAGAACAAAGTGGTTTTATCTACTTGATTTATCGTTGGCATTTCTTTTAGACGACTGAATAAAAAGTGATGTATAAGTATCTAAAGTAAACTCTTGTCTGACACGAATAAAATATATTAAAATGGACGCCAAATCTTTCGCAAAGTGCTGACCATAGATTAAGGTTCTAAGTTTTTATATCGATCGACCAAAATTGGATCTAAATGAACATTGAGATCCAATTTTGGGAGTGTAAGTAAAACTTTCCAGTGGTAGGTATATTATGAAAGGAAGGGCCATATTTGGCAATTGCTAGCAATTCGCAAGAATCCAATAGTTCTATTCAAATTCCAAAATTTTATTGAAATATCGAAGACTATACTTTTCTATAAATTTTGTATGAGATTGCAACCTATACACGTCAAAATATTTTTTACGTCAAACTACATACTTATTATTTACAAGTTATTTAGTTTTTATTTACATTCAACGCCAAGCGTTTTGTTAACACAGATTCTTTGAAATTATATTAGGTACTTTTACAAAAGAACTTAATCATAATGTACCTACCATGTTCATTGAAGTGCCTAAGGTCGTTTAGGTCCGAATTTCGACACTTGTCTCATTTATCGAAGTAGGGAATGGTCGTTGTACGAATGTTAGTGCGACCTAACCACATTTGTTACTCTGATTGATTCCCATCGGAAGGCCAGGCTCCAAAGCGACAAGATCGATCGAATTCGTGTCGGCGATGACGCAAAGGGAACCGCGGAATATAAGGGCTAACACTGCATTATGGCGAATTTTATGAATGACACATTTTTGTTTCATATAAACAAGAATCAGCGTAATGCATATTGTCATACTTTTGATTGATTTTTGTTCTTGATTCTTAAACCACAATTAAAGAGAACGGTTTTAGAATCTTAAATCAACATTTTATTTTATTTCTTTTAAAAACGTTGCCCCACACTAGGATATTCTCCTGTGTAGTGGGTGCGGTTACAAACATACAATTTCACATACACAAGCCTCCCAGACCCGGAACACCAATTTGTGGATCAATCAATAAGTTATACCCCGTACACGAATCGAACCCGCGACACGTTGCACGGCATCCAGTTGCCCAGCCACCGCACCAACCGTGCAATTAATTGAAGATGAGAGGTAGAATCGGAAAAATCGACTTACGAATAAGTTGATGAATTTTGAATTAAATAATTACATACATGTAGTTAATTATATTTACTATTATTGTTGTACTATCATGTTATTACATTACGTAAATAATGGTTTTTGAATAGTGAGATATACTAAATTTATTCAATTAACTGAAACCTAAAACACACTTCAATTAACTGAAACCTAAAACCTCTATTAGTTTCAAGTCACTGCAGGACTCTTATTCGTGAGCAGCTTGCGCGTCGCGATGACGTCACGAAGCCGACAAAAGTAAAAATCTATATACATATATAAAAATAATTACAAAATGTTTTGGTTAGCGCATAACTCAACAACGCCGGGGCGAATTTTACCAATTTTTTTTTTGGTATGATTTTTGTTTGCAGACGATGTTTCTTATGAAAGAAACTTTAAAAAAGTAAAGGATATAACTTGGGAATAGGGACCCTTTCATCGTTAGCAAGATAGTAAGATACCCGTGCAAAGGGGCGGGCCGCTAGTAGTTTAAAATTATAACCAAGCAACTGTAGATAATAAAATTATATGATAAATGTAGCAAAGTCATAAATCAACCTTTCTCCAGTAGGAATATACTGAAATAATGGAATGTCAAAACCCCAATCATGATCACACTATACACATATAGATCTACGATTATATACATCGTAGTCTTCAGTCTCCGTTCCCGTTCCCTTGTTATGGATAAGTACATTAAGTAGCCAGTATGTAATCGGTTCCCTTCTAAAAATGTATGGAGAATCGATAATCGCATCGTCATTAAGCTATTTAGGTACACCGCTATTATATTTCTCGGTCACCAATTACGCCATTCTTAGCGTATCATTTCCAAGACCAAATACCATTAAAAATGCTTAGAGTTCACCTGGTTCAGTGGGCCTTATTCAGAACGATCGACCTCATTCATTTTTTTGAGGGCGATTACTATGTATATTTTAAGACGTAATGAGTTTTTTTAAGTTTTGTCCTGTTTTATAATCTGAGGTTTTCTCTTAGGTAATTAGGATACTCTTAGGTGATGATCGTCTCATCGAGCGACAAATTTTACTATTTTTCCCGCAGCTACATAGACTGTACCCAAACTAGGTCCCCCATCCAATATGGATGGCACAATGGATCAACTCGACCGGAGTGATACCACGGCCTCAAAGAAGAAACCGGCGTAAAACAATTTCAGCGTTGTGTTTTTACCGTATGAGTGAGGTTACCGGAGGATACTTGGCCACCCCCCGATCTCTCGCCGATTAGTAAAGCCCGGCATTGCACTAGTAATTCCTCTGGTATTGCGGGTGTCCATAGGCGGCGCTAAATGCTTGCCGTCCTCATAATAACAAAGGAATAAAAATACAGAAAGAATTAGTAGGCAGAAAGAAAGTGCCTACCATAAGATTATTCATTTCGTGGAAACTTTTCAAAAGCTTGATGAATTGGAAACCGTCCGATGTACGGTAGATAGAATTAATAGACTGTAAGGGTGAATGAATTTAAGGTCGCAAGTAATGGGTCCCATTTATAAATCAAAGCTTAGTGCGGTCCCGAACTCCCGATGAACACGCACATCACCACCCGTTCTGTTGCCGTAATTTTAACAAAGTGAATAAATGATAAACTAACAACCAATCACCTTTGATTTAAATCTTTTTTTTCTACTGTATAATTTACTAAAAGGTTGTTACCGCTGTTACCAAACAATGTACAGAATACAAAATTTACTTATGCTTATAAATGGATGGTATAATATTTGTTAATGCTGTAGTGCCTCCATCTAAGTGGACTATGTATGGCAAAAATATATCGTATACAGGTGTTCAATTTTAAAAGATATTTGGGTTATAAATCTTTGAAAATAGACCAAAATAAACATGTCAACAGCAGACATAGATTTCTTTAAAAGCTTTAGCCAAATAAGGTGTTATTTTTCATCTCTTTTGCAGTTGCATTTATCAAAATAATTGCTGTATGGTTTTAAGTCATATAAGTACATCGTCAAGTAACTTTAATGACAAAACTAATAAATGTAACTCCAGTGAAAAACTAGTCACATACATTAACGAGCATAAGATAAAATGCATATTCATAAAACTTTTACCCAAAGTAAATATGCTGTAGGTACATATAGTGTCAGAATAAACGACATTATAAAGTTCTGAATGAGCAAACTACGATTTATTCTCAAGGGTGCTGTACAGTACTTATTAGAATCACAAAATGGCGGAACGCGTCGAAATATAATAAATCAGAAACACGTATCTCTTTATTGCGGTCGTCTAAATAAAGCAGCGAATAATACTCGTTTGTAGGCAGTTATTATTATTTACAAGTACGAGCTTGAAGCGTCATCCTGTCTAACGTCTCATAAAATCCATTATATGTATGTACAGCTATTTTTTTTGTATTATCTTCTCACATAGGTATATTCTGACGCTTTTGTTACGTGTGATATTTTCTGTCGACTTTGTTAGCCTTTTTTATGTTTGTCCGGATTTCCACTAGGGCTACCAAAGGTGGGTAAATACTAAGTTTTATCCAGATCCAGTTAAATGGTAGTAGCTGTCATCTGTCTACTAGAATTTTTTAAGAGTAATAAAATTCCTAGTCATCTATTACTCTATAAATATATAATATTATAAACCTGTACAGTTTGTTTGTTTGAACGCGCTAATCTCTGAAACTACTGGTTCGAAATGAACAATTCTTTGTGTGTTTGTTAGTCCATTTATCGAGGAAGGCTTTAAAACCACGCTACGATGAGCCGACGGAGCCGAGCAGCGGATGAAACCGCGGGACAGTAGCTACTATTTTACATGCAGGCTACGTGCAGCACGCCTTTTACTAAAAATATTCAGCTAACTTTTTAATCAAGCTGCAAGAAACCCAAATTACGTAAAAAAGTTAAATACGTCCCGTAATTTTAGCCACAACCCACATCCTCTGGCTAAATAGCCTTACATATTTTAGCTCTTATTTTTACACACGGCTTGTCCAATTAAACACCGACACATTTTTATATTTTAATTACTTCCTGCCCTTTGTCTGGCAAATACGAAACAACTTTGAAATGCCTTGAGAACGCTAAAGAGTTATGGAAAAAGTGGAGCAAGGAAAGATTTTAATGATGCATCATTTGCCGCGGCTTTGGTTACAAGTATTAGGAACGAGTCGATCGGGAGAATGGCTAAGACTGAGATAGATAAACCAAATACCTAAGCTACGTCTAACTACACAGATTTACTTAATGATATAGAGTTCCTCGTGCTGGCAAACTTGTGAGTACCAATTGCTACTTCAAATCTCTTAGGTACTTTTAGTTTCAATGTTCCAGAATAATATTATACCATGTTACATTTCGTAGGTACTAGAGAATTTAGACAGAACATGGAAGCGTTCTAAATACGCAAACTGCTAATAACGACGTCTCGGGAAGAGCATAATTTATCAAGTTGATTAGGGTCGCTTTGGACTTGAGCATATAAATAGTAGCAAACATTTTCGCGTCCCTAGATTTTGTTGAGTTAGTACACAAGAAAGTAAATGGATATATTTATCACTGGCATTACATACTTACATATTTATTTTGATAACATTCGACATTTATTTTGTTACGTGTTCTTCTTCATGTATAGCTATTATTACGTGCTCTCCTTTGAGAGATGCTAGAGTCTAGAACTAATCTTATCGTGTAGTGAAGTCGCATCGCTTGCAGTTCTAACACGGCCCGAGGGCCTGTTGACTGTTCGCGACACCAGCTATCTCACGTTCGAAGCGGAGGAGAGCGACTTATCTCGAGCGTACACACGCACTGGCGCATTGGCACTATTCGTATTTCAAATGCTGTCTGTTTGAAATAGGGATAGTTTTTGTATGTTAAGAACCTCGGAAACAGAATACAATTTACCATTTTATCAAGTTTAACAGCGTGCTTGTTGTTTTTAAGAAGTCAACTGATGTAAAACTTCGGATGTAAGACGTGCCTATATTGTTCAAAGTTTTGACTTTTAGCCCGAAATAAGTATCTAAAAATACCGGCTACCTGCCAGTACGAAGCCGGCTAAATATAAACATAAACTTTTTGTAAAGAAACTCTCTTACTTAATTCCTTTTCACACATATTACCGATTTTGCCATTCCTATTTCGCGTCTTCTACAATCAGGAACCTCTTCATACATGCTCGTTGATTGATGTTTTAAAATTGACACTTTATTTTTATTCTATAGCTATATCTATTAAACATGATTTTTTCTTCAGTTTGGCAGGGATGTCACGTAGCGTGACAGTAGCGGTGGCGTACATAATGTCGGTGACTCCACTGACGTGGCGTGAAGCTCTGAAGGTGGTGCGAGCGGGACGCGCTGTGGCTAACCCTAACCTCGGCTTCCAGAGGCAGCTGCAGGAGTTTGAGACGTACAAACTAGTTGAGGTATGTTTATATGTTTTTTTAAGTAGGTACTGTTAATCTTAATCTTTGATAACGCTGGAAGTATTCAGACGTGTATAAGAGATATAGACATATTTCATGACCCGGTTTACTGCGTAGAATACTTTTTTATGGTGGCAGTGAAAGGGATTAATAGATTACCGAAAGACCTACAAAACGAAACTAAAGAAATGATATTTGAGAGGATTAAAAAAGTTCTTAATACAAAAATGTTTGTACTCAACCAAAGTATTCTTCGAAGGAAAAATAGAACACCAACTTTAATGTTAAAGCCCACCTCATATATAACCCCTCACGCACACAAACTTAATTTGTTTTTTTTCTCTTTTATGCAATGTGGTGTAAATTAAGTAATTTTATATTATTTTATAAGCTACTAATAGCTCTCTTTGCAACGCCTGAAAAAGGCCGTTAAACTGTGCCTGTCATTTTAATTTAAGGTCCTTGTACCCACCTTAACATGCAAATAAAGAATTTGAATTTGAATTGAATTTGATAAATTATTGTTAAATTAGGTTCTCTTGCGTTATTCCGTTTAAACTGGAAAGTTGTACTTATTATAAATGAGCTTCTAAGTAATATTAAACTGATATGGTAATAGACCATCTCCACACATTAAATAAAATAAGCGGAACCTCAGGACAGAAACAATATTTTACGACATTACAATCTACATACATGACCGTCGTTTGGCAGTTAGAAACTAAACCTCGGTAATTTACATGTGAGCTACATCACACGTCACACGACCGCGATGGGTTGCGGCCGGCTCGCCTCACGTGACTTACTCCACACAACACCCCCTAAATAACCAGATGGAAATTTAGGACATATTCCTGTTATGCCAGACATTTGTTTTGTACAAAATAACAACCGCAAACAAATGGCGTTTTTAAGCAATACTTTTTTTTTCCTTAATGGCAACTGAGTCTCCAATGTTGTCGACTATTCTGCCAGTGTCGAGTTGTTAAGCAATACTGTTGTGTTTAAAAATATAAAATTCTTAAGTACCTAGGTAGTAGGTTGACATAAATTTTGACATCACTTGTCGAATGTCACTGTCAATATCATGCATAGATTTTTTTTCACCCTTTTTTTTCTTGAATGCGATCTGCGTTCTGTTCTCTCGCTCGACTTATTTAAAAGCTAAGCTATTTTTTCCCTCGATCCTTACAATATGTAAACCGAATTCTATAGTTGACGGTAGTTCGTGTCCCCTTTGAAAATGCTGTGTAACCTCAAGTACTGTTATTAAAAGTACTGTGCAATCACGAAATTCCGGTCATCAAAGCATTTCTTCGAAAACTAAGCCATTCAGTTCAGTAACCGTAATGAATCATTCGCGTGACCAAGTTGAATCGATACTATACCTAGCTATTGTCAAAATTAGGTCTTATTAAATTGAAATATAAAGATGTTAATTACAAGGCACCTGCCCTACGTAGGTGTTAGGAAATTAGGTTTCTATTACTTTGATTCAATCTTTGTTTCGTTCTGAATTATGAACCTGTTTGATTAATATCAAACAGGTAAAGTAATGAAATAATGTAATAGCTAGGTACAAATAAATAAAACGAAAACGTCCTAATATTTCTTAATAAAGTTTAAAAAAACGGTTCCCCCAAACGATGATTTTTTGGTGTCGTGAATACAAATTGACAAGCTTATTACACACAGACCCGGAACAACAATTTCTGGATCACATTTGACTAGACCGATATAAGGTTAAGAATTTCGAGATTGGAAAACCTAAATTACTTTATAACAAATCGACAGATAAGACTTCATATATTTATCGTCTTTTAACGCACTAACAAAAACTTACCAAAGTTACCCCCCACACAGAGTAAGGAGGAATCGAATTGTGTGCGATATACGAACAAAAAACTGCTGACTACAGTAACTTCGTTATTATGGGAAAGTCAACACCATAAACCATATTGGGCGCTCCCATCTTTAATGGAAATGGGTCACATAGTCACATGAAGGGAACGTGAGGTCATTGGTCATTTTGGAAATTTCCATTGTGGTCAACATTACCTACACCATGATTAAAGGACATTCTTATACTTCTTTACTGATAAAGAACACGCTTCCAGAATACTTTTGTCGATAGGTTTAACTTTAAAGAAACGAAATTAACTTTATAGGAAATGCGGCGCACAAAAAAATAGGATTTTGCAGTTTTTTTTTTTATAAAAAGCTAATAAAATAAAAAAAAATGTCACATAATACTCAAAATTGCTTGTTATATCTATCTATAATCAGAGTAATTATTACAGTGTCCTTTTCGCGTGCGAATTATCAATGAAACAATGAATTTATTTTTGCAAATAGGCCATAAAACGGCACTTTTACTCGTCAAATTATATGTGAAAAACTAGATGAAGCTGGCATATCGCGCCAATAGACCACCACAGACGGGGCTCTATATGCTATAGGGCTGATGTTTTAGCCGGGGTTGCGGGGTAAAAGCAATGAAGCACCGTGGCCTCGGCAAAAGAAGGAAGGGAGGGGTTTGTCGTCAGAAGGGTTTACCACTCCCTCCTCACCAAAAAAGTGTGAATTATCGCTTTGGACTATCGGCCCCGTATGCTGACATTGGTACGACCCTTTTTCACCGAAATTCTCACACTCTCTGTGCTCAGCACACATAACAAACTATCACATGTCAGCAAATAAAAAGATACATTATAGAATATAGTATAATTAGAGAAATGAAGAATAGGGTTTTCTCTACTTTCGTGGGTGCTTTTACAAACATGCGATTTCCCATGTTGGCAAGTCACGCCCACACTCGGATTAAAACTTTTGGATCACGTAAAGAGCCCAACCACTGCGCCAAACTTGCGACTTGCGAGTGGGAAGTTTAAAAAATATGTTTATTAACATTTATGGGATAGCTTAGCAAACGAGCAGACGGATTTCCTGATGGTAAGCAATCGGCACCAATAAATGGACACCTGCAACACCAAAGGAGTTACCTACGTGTGTTTTGCCAGCGTGTTGGGGATAAGGATATCGGATATTTAAGGATTGGGAAGGCATGGGGGATGGGAAGAGATTGGGGGATGGTCTCCGGTAACCTAGCTGTAACTCACGCGGCGAAACACAACGCTCTTGTTGTTTCACGCCAGTTTTCTGTGCGGCCATATTATTCCGGCGAGCCGACCCATTCGTCCCGAAGCTTGGCTCTGCCACACTGATCATATTTTATAATTAAAATAATCGCAAATATTATCACCAGGAAAGAAGACGACTGAAGGAACGTTACCCGTCCTTGGCATTAGCTGACAGAGATCTGTCAGAGTGCCGTGTCATGCTGGACTCCTACCAAACCATGCTTAACCAGCGCACCATCTGCGAGGGAAAGTGCTCCATGGGCAGACAATGTCCCACTGGTAACTATTTACCTATTCTATACCTTAAGAGACCCTGCTTTATCGGTAGAAGATCATTTTAAGGGAATATCTTCCCTACAGTCACATAAATTTAATTTTGTGTAGGTACAGATAAAAAAATATACACAGCTATACTAAATGGAATACTTTTTAACTTGATAACATCGTCATTTTATCTGTACTGAATAAACATTAATTTTTAAATGCATTATTTTTACCGACTGCATTGTTTTAAGTAAAATCATAGTTTGTTTTTAATTTGATCGCTACCTGATTAAAAATATTACGATTACTAAAGAAAGGGGCTGTTACTTGTGTATTTATCGATGCAACTCAAATGGTACGCTTATTTTTGGGTGTTTTTTGAATATAAGTAGTTACTAGTAAAGGTGATCTTTAGAAGGGTATTCGCCTTTGTATTAAGAATACTGTTGATTCTGACCAATCAGGGGGCACAATTTGTTAAATGTAATAATGTAATTGGTTACTGTCAGTCTCAATAAATATAGCTCACTTTCTCTCACTTTTCTGTAGCTCATATTGTACCTATAGCCCCATTTTTTCCTGAACATATAACAGCAGCAAAAGTGAACGTCAAATATTTTTTTGTAGACAGCGAATAATGAATACTTTTTTAAAACTAAAGATATGTACATAAATTTTTCGTCTCAGTCTTTCTCAATAAAAATAACTATAGTAAGAAAGAGGACACGGATAGTTAGTCTGAGTTTCGCCATCCATTTATATAAAATTCTTAACGAGTTCAAAGTTGATATATCAATGTCGCTGCAGCTGTTAATCTTCAGCAAAAAAGCGCTTCGAATTACTTCAGTGACCTTTTAAGAGTGAAAAGAAAACTATCGTATTTCTCCTCACGTAGTTGTACATAGTTCAATTTGGCGCTGTAAGGGCCAACGTAGTTTTAATACAATCGGTAGAAGGCCCTTACCCCGGGCCTCACACCCTGCCAAAATTCGATTTTACTTTAGCAATCTCATATTAATATCGTCTGTATGTAGATTGTATGGCCCGTAAGTCGCAAGATATTGGGGTAATCTTTGATGTTTCCAAATAGCCTAAACTATAGAACATTTGTTTGATGCTTGTACTCGAAAAGCGCCGAAACCACTTGGAATTGTTTATTTGCTTCATAACGAGAATTTCTCCGAATATTACAAAGTTACGCTCATCCAAAACTTTGCTTATTTTGCGTAACAGCAGCATTTAACTGTAACGTTTGGAATATCATTTGGTGTTTGCTATACTAAAAGTTGTAGCTATTTATCAGCATGTACGGACTGACCCAAGTATTGTAATTATGTTAAGTAAACAGTGTTATAATGTTGTAAAGCACATTTCGCTCGCAAAGCAATGCTTTTAAAATATAAAAGAGTCATCTGGCTGGTGTTGGCCTCTGCTACCCACGACACTGTGACACCTGAGCACTGTTCTATCGTTCGATGTAATTGTGCGCACATTCACTACACTATAGCAGTACGTGTTCCCTTCTCTCATGTCAGGAGTATGCAGAACAGGGTCGAAGCGACAGCCGCGACCGAGGAAGCCGTCAGTTGCCGCAGGGTCCGCGGAAGGCCCAGGGCTGAAGAGGTCTCCGTCTACTTTATCCACCACGTCCACAGTCTCTGGATACCGACCTCGATCGTCGCCAGCCGGACTTTATAGTTATACCGGAGGTTTGTAACCGTTTATTTAATGAACAAATCAAACCTATACACAATCTCTGAATAATTATACCTCACATAGAAATTAAATTACAAGCATTTCAGTTTCTACGTCGTCGCCCAAAATTGGGCTACGACGTAGCTCATTAAGCCTACGTGCTACGGCGTAGATATGCTACGGACATACAGTCATCTTTCTCTTTAGGAGTTCTTCATAAAGGATGAAATTACAAATCAGCTAGCTCTTAATCTTTCGATACAGCCCCGTCTCGTCCGACACGTTCCACGTCAGGGTTGAGCGTGACGCGCGTGACGGACCCGGTGGGCGGCGGAACGGCCATGGCGGTAGGAGGGACGGAGTACTCACGCCGGAGGGCTGCTTCCGCACCTGCTACTCCTGCACTCTCGCCAGCCTCCTCGCCGCCCGGATCGCCACATCGAGCACCGCACAGGTACACACTGCATAGGTACTTGCAGAAATACTCGGCAAAGAGTTTGAGGATATACATAAACAATACCTTGCACTTTTCAGAGTCATAATTTTAATTTTGTTTTATTCATCGTCATTCATTCCGCTTTTGAATTAGGCTTATTCTTTCATTTGATACATTTAACATGTGGGCATGAAACATAGCAACTTCAATCAACGAAAAATGTACAGGTCAGATTTTTCACGGAACTTTTGATTAAATTCAAAAGAATCCGGACCTACAATGAAAATAAAATTTGTGTCTGAACGAACTGCAATAGCGTAACATAAAGTCCGGAATACGAGAATTCATAAATTCATGTAGACGAATCAGATTTGAATAATAAAGTTTAACAGGAATTGCGCTCGACAAGATCCGGTTATAGTCCATTCAACATTCATGCGAAGGCTTTGCTAGAATACCAACATGGCCTGACTATGTAACCTTTACAATTTCAATGTATTCCAATCGCGAATGAAAACGATAAAGAGAATATTATGTAAAAAGTACTTTTCAATTATTTCAGCAATAATCATTTCTATCTTGCTCACACACACATTAATGATTTCTTTAATTTAATTCATTCCATTGCAATCACACTATTTAATTTTCTTTTAATTTGTATTTTAGCATGTTTGTTTTAATTTTTCCATTTCACGCATCTAGACGCGGGTGTGCCTGGGTGATACCCTCGGTGCAGTGGGACCCCGATTCCATGTGACGTCATCACACCGTCTCAAGAGGTCTTAATCACTCTCACCGCACCCTCACCCTCCAAAAGGTTAAGCATTTCTTTTGTTCCTCACGCTTATTTAACAATCATTGTAGCACGTCGGTCTGTCCAAGTACCTTGTTCAACTTTTTTAGCCTTTAGGTAAGTGCTGACTATGATTTTGAAAAATTGTGGATTGAATGTTTGAGTGTTTTCGTACCATTCACTCAGAAGCCTGTCGAAAATGTTAAGTATGTTTTACAAGAGTTCTTAAAGTGAATTTAGTTGATTCGACAATAATGGGTTTATTGTGTGAACCGATATTTATGATGGTATATAGTAGTAGCCTTTACTGTGTAGATTGCGCGAGTATAGCAGTTGTTTAAAACACTTCGTATTTCCCATTCGTTACAAAAATAAAAATAAAAATATGTACATTTCGGAAAAAAATACATTTGCAAATCCAACAAAAAATAAATAAAATCGACCCATAGTCCATACGTTTTCGATATCAGAAAGCTGCACTCGTTCGGTATAACTATAGATATTCGACGAATAATTGGAACGCTTTTAAAAGCCGACTCCATTATTACGCTTTAGTATTGGGAATTATGAAAAGCGGCTTAATGGAGTACCTTATTTGAATGTTAGTAATTCGACGAATCATTGTAATGATTTTGGGAAGGGAACGGTTAAATTGAAAAGTTTTAATAATTATTTACGCCATAAAATCAACCCTGCTTGATTTTTGTTTCATCTGATTATGCATAGATGGTGCTTAAGTAGTTTTTGGACGTATATACTATTAAATACAATAGCATAATTTACAGCATGTTTTTTTTTATTTGATCCAAAACTTACATAATTTACAGCATGTTTTTTTTTATTTGATCCAAAACTGACTTAATTATTGACTACGCAGTTTCATTAACTAGAACAAGGAGTCTTATCCTTTTTAAAATCGTCACATGGTAACCCTACCTACTAAAATAAAAACGCGCGAGTTTTATTTTCGCGCATGCCACAGATTGTTTCGAGAACACAAAAGCGAGCACAGAACATAATTATTAGGAACTTGCTCATCATCACGACGAGTGAGGAAACGTTGGGAATTAATGAAGCGTTGGGAGAATGAATAAGAATTCTTATACTTTTGTTTTACATTATCTTCAGACTTGAGTATAATCCTTATCTGAAGGTACAGTGACAAACAACTTTCTTTGCATTCTAGGTGTATGTAACGGTACCTAATTATAATATTTGACCGTATACATTGATGGTCTAGCCAAGAATGTTGTATCATTATTGGTGTGACTGACTTCGTAACCAAAAATGGATACGAAATTCATTGCATAGCTGCATATATTATGTGAGCAATAATTCATTTTTTTGTCAAATTGTTCGTCAAATTATGGTTAGCAATCAGCGCCGCCTATCGACATCCGCAATACCAAACATTTTATCGATATTTTGTGATTTGGAGATTGAAAATGTAGGCGATCTGGCTTCAGTCTCCGTTGATCTGGGAACCTTTCACGCTGGTTTTAATTAAGACTATGGTAACTACAGTTAATCGGTTTGTGAGAACTTCAATTAATTGGGCCTACGCATCTCCCACGCTTAATAATTTCTCAATTCTATGTATAATACTAATCATAACTAGAGATCCAATTTCATCGAAGCGGGTTTAGCGATTTCGTACGTACATTTTATTAGCAACAATAATTCTGTATTTTCATCAACGAATTTGAAGTTCAGTTATGAACGTTCGACGGGCGAAGACAAATACTGTGGCAAGCTCAACGAAGTGAGATAATACTGTAACGGGATTAGTGGGGTCTGCTGGTAACGCTAGCATTCTGGTAGATATAGACGTATAGACGCAGCTGTGGTCTGTTTGCACAAGGAGAGGTTATGCCCCAGTTCAAACATTAGCGCTTGACTTTGCACTTTAATGTTAGAATTTTAAAGAGGTTTTTTAATTGCCAATTAGGTTATTTTGTGTGGTAGTTAGTTCGATTAGACTAGATTGGTTTTGGAAATTCAAAGTTAAATACTATTGTTTTGGATTGAGTGCGATACCGGAGTGATGCCACGGCCTCACAGAATACCGGCGTGAAACAACATTCACGTTGTGTTTCGTGTGAGTAAGGTTACCGAAGGCCGTTCCTTCCTCTCCCCCATAGTCAAGTCCCAAATCCCCTTTCCTTAAATTCCTAATAACACACAATAAACCGTCACTTTTAGTTGTTTGTAGTAACTTTTAGTATTGCGAGTGTCTATGGGCGACGACGATTATTTCTCATCAGGTAATCCAACTGCAAAAGTCAGCTCATTTGTGCTATGTCATAAAAAAGAAAAGCTAGTGCCGTTACTTACTGAAAAATTCTCCATTTTTAATGGATTCCAATCCTAGAAGGTCATGCCTGGACGATACGCTTATGACCTACAAGTACCTACTAGCTCAACAAGGCAGCTAGATTGGGTATAGTGTAGGTATCCAAGCACGCTATAGTACACTAACCGTCCTCTCTTGAGCGGACACCACGGCCGTTTCATACGCTTGAATGCCACCTTATTGCCACATAGGGCTTCATAATATACCATAATCGCCATAATTTTTAACTTTGTTTAGTTTAAAAATACCTAAATAGCTACTGGGTAAAAAATACTTACGGAAATAAGTTAAAAAGGCACTAAAATTAATAATTATTTTGTTCTATTGTAATATTTGCGTTTACTGTATTAGTCCCTAATTATTCTAGCGTAAATGAGACGACCGTGCAAGATGTCAGAAAATGAAAAATGTTAAAAAGCTACCTATTTAGGTTCAACCTACATATGGAAATTTTAATCGTAAAATATAATTGGACAAACTCAATACGTTATGCATATGAAAGACCAAAGGGGTAGCAAGGGAGCCCTTCGTATTAAATTCATATTTAAAAAGGTAGGGTCGAGCGGACATCATAAAATTTTACTGGTTAGCGCTGACGTCCGGACAGACTCGCGTCCGTAGTCGAATGAACTAATTTGTGTTAACATAGTCTGTATGCCAAAAATAGTCTTCCAACGTTATGAGACCGTGCAATGTTAATTGAAAGGTATTCCAACCTTTTTGTACATGTACACAATTAACCTTTTTGGAAATGTTTTAACCACGTCTGTAGTTAATTCAAGACTAACTTCCTCAATCGGCTTCAAAGTCAAAGTCAAAATCATTTATTTCAATTAGACCCATACAGGCACTTTTGAACGTCAACGCAACTTTAAAGATATAAAGCGTCAGTCTGTCGATCAGTCCTCTTAGTGAATAAAAAGTATATGTACATGTGTTTGCAATTTCAACCAAATCGATCCATCCGTTTTTGCATGAAACAGTAACAAACATACATCACATTTCATAAAACTAGCTTCCGCCTGCGGCTTCGCCCACGTGGTATGTTGATAAAAAGCAACCTATGCATTAATCCAGGGTATCGCCTATCTTCATACGAAATCGGTCTAAAAGTTTTTGCGTGAAAGAAAAACAATCATGCATCCATACATACTCACAAACATTCATATTTATATTTAGTAGGATTCATTAAATCTTTACTAATTACTGCGTATTCACCATTCATATCAGTCTTTTCATTTTATTACCAAGGCCTATAATTAAGGTATATGAATTACCTGGCTTAAATATGAAAATTAGGTTATTTATTTATTTATGCTTTATTGTACACAATGAAATGAAGTTGGTACAAAAGGCGGACTTAATGCCATATGGCATTCTCTACCAGTCAACCTTTGGGTCAAATGCAAAATCTGCGAAAAATAGGTACGAGAAATATGTTTATACGAATTTAATAGAATAAAATATTAAAAGACAATACTATATAGATACAATCTAAAAATGATAAGATAATACATACTATATATGTATATAGAATGTTACATATTACGAACAATTAAATATGTATATATATGCCTACTGTATAAATGTATATAAACAAATAAAACATATTGACGAAAAACCTTAGATATCAGCATTGCAACGATTTAAATAAAGTTTATAAACCTCACGCTTAAAAGTAATTTTGTTTGGAGCCTTTTTAATTTCGGGAGGTAGCTTATTCCATAGCTTAATTGCACCAACCGCGGAAGAATTTGAAATGAAGCAAGTACGGTGGGAAGGGATCTCTAGAAGCAGGTTTTCAGATGCACAAAAGGTTATGATGACAAATAGTCACATCTAATGTGAACAATCTAACTAATGAATTTACCTATCGTTAGCTGCAAATTCTAATTTGTCTACATGTTTTAAGTTATAGCAAGTCATCGATTTAGAAAAGTTTTTCATTACTTAATAGATAATTTAGTTGGCGCTGTGCCTAATGATTTAACCTCGGTTTTACGCCTGTACTACACATTTAATCCTTTCACAGTTTTTGTGTTCTTAAATTATATGAACGTTATAATTTAACGCCATTCTTACCTAATTTTATCTTGTCCAGATCATTCTCAAACAACGAAATCGCCATTATCGGTTTGAGGTCTTTTGTAACTCATTCGTTGACTACGCTAGACTAAGTAGTAATTTTCAGGACTAATCTACCAAATTAGTTGTAGGTAGTACCGAAGCAAATGTGACAGTACAAACGCTGTATCAAAATAGACTAGACTATATCATAAGGATCCAAGTAAGCGATTCCAAAGTACTAAATATGTTTTGGTTTCAGATCGCGCGCCCTGCAGCGGTGTTCTTAGCAAACGTCCGCACGACGTGCAGCATCCGGCCAGCCTCGAGCGCACAAACAACGTCTCACTCCCGCGCCCTCTAGCTCGTAACGTGAATACTCGCGGGCCAGTCTCATTACTCGCTCATTTAATCTCCAGAAGTAATCTCAATGATTAAACTGGCATTGTGTCTAAGATTGGCAGGCCAATCAATTTTATACAAGCCCTTTCCATCAAAAAGGTCAGATTCCCTGAATTGTCTTAAGCAATAATGGACTCGACTATCCCCGCAAAGGAAGAAAACATCGTAAAACGGAAATTATTACTGATGGAAAAAACGAGTTTTCGTCCAACATTACTCCCTAATGGTTTGTCGTGTGGATGTGTGTTCACGTTAAGTACAATGTATCATGCAACAGGGCAGCTGGGGATGAATTATGCATGGAGGGCTTTAACAAGAAACTAGGAACTAACGGACAACGCTCCGAATATTAAATAGCGAGTACAGAAACTGACCCTTTTTGCTTCTGTGGCTTAAGAATGCCAAATGAAGCTTGTAAATGTAATAAGCAATATATTAAAGATTGTGGATATTTGGAAGTGTGATGATGCAAGGTAATTTTTAAGGATAGAGGTTTGATAGCGTTCGAAATTGTAGGGTTGGACAAGTTGGATCAATTCTAAATTGTCGTTTGCCTTCGCGGTAGCGTCGTGATATAAATTACTTCAACGAAACTAAGGACTTAGGTATGTTATAAGATTCGGGTGATACGCCGCTATTGGAGCGGTACCATCCAATGTTTGAACCAAGTTCATGATAACGTTGGACATGTTGGACGTTGAAACGGTTTTAGCAAAGGTTGCTCGATGTAGAAATGCGACTATTTGTTAAATGCTCGCTCTGTGTTCTGTGCTATGCACGCTAAATGAAATTAATATTTGAAACGGAGCTGAGCTGAACCAAGCTGCTTACGTATATTTGAGAATTCTGTCGCTTCGTATTACTGTGCTCGTAAAATTATGTCCAAAAATGGCTACGGTATTATTTAAGTATTTAATTCTAAATGTTACCGCGAAATGTCTTATTAGTTCAATTATTTATATGATAATGATGAAATGAGTACAACGTGCTAATGTTACGAAGATATGGTTACTCTAGTTTACGTGTGTCGGACATGCCCGTAGTTGGAATAAGATAAGTTCTGGCTGGTTCAGATTTCTATTTCTAAGATTTCTACCTTCGATAAATATCTAGCTCGTATTTTTTATCTATTGTGGTTAGATCTGTAGCTGATACTTATTTTAATGATGCATTTAAAAATCTATTTACTAGTGGAAACTTGAGAGACCTTACTGAGAAGTACCTAATACTTATTATTTTATTTAAGATTATTAAAAAAGATCGTGTTTAATATGAAACGGATACCTGAATTCTATTTTACCTTATTAGCATTATTAATCATTATTATAATGAGAGATATCCCAAATAGATTTCTATTCATCTTAAAGTACCTAATTACGTATACTTTAATTAACGTATAATTTAGTCGTAAGTCGTCACTGTAAGATATCCCACTTCGTTTTAATTGACGACAATTATAAAGTTACCTCCCGAAAACAAATTTTAATTATCTACCTCTTAAAGTTTAAATATTAGTAGCCACGCGTTTGATAAATCTTCCCAATGTTTTAGACTATAGAAATGCCTTTGTTCTGTCTGAGTAAACTACTTATTTGATTACAAGTCCTCCGCTTCAACTTTAAATGATTTGGAGTAAAACATGTCTGGAAATTATTAAGATATGTAATTGCTCAAATGGGTAAACGAATCCGTTCCTAGCACAGCACAATTTACTTTAGAGCTCATCACGAGTTGATCAGACGCTCAGTAGCACGCTCTCTACACAGTAGGACAATTTAGGGACAAAACTAAGTTGTGAATTTTTGCATATCTCTCTTTCTATTTATTACTAGGCTTAGCCTGACTTAGAAGATTGTGATTTAGTTAGATGCCTTTAGCACGGTGGCATATGTAGACAATTAATATAATAAATACGTTTGTTTTATGATTATCTTATGAAATGCTGCCACTGTAGCTTTGTTATAACTCGTTTATAAGTCTGTACATATTTGTGTAATGTAAGGCAACGTTTCATTGGAAATTATTTTGTGGATAAGATCGAGGAAATTGCTTTTTTTATCTGAAATGTAACGAAGATGTAGCAAGAAAATGATTTGTGAGAGACGAGATTGCGAGCTCGGATCTGTAGATCGATGCCCTATTGTATTAGAAATGACATTTGTTTTGGAAAATTTAAAGGAATATGAACTTTATAGGTCATGTAATCAGTACAAATGAATTTTTTATTGACTGTTATGTTGTATGCGCTTAATATATCTTCTAGGTTTGTATTGTTCTTTCAAATATTCCTAACAAAACAATGCTTCATTCAAGTTAATCACTTACCAGTTAAACTAGATCAAGATAATTGTTCGTCACGTGATTAATCCGCTCCAACAGAACAATTAATTCTTTGAAAGCAATTTAAAAGCTTTTGCGTTAATTGAATGTGAAATCCGTTCGTTAAACACATGTTTTTTTCGTATCTATAAAATCTGTCTCACTAATTGATGATGCCTAAGTGGTATAAGTAGGTAAATAGGTATCTACTTACTTTTATGCTTTTAGGCTATTGGTATATAAATAGAGCAGTGCTTTTCAGCGGATTTGAACTAAAGCTACAAATCCTTTTCTAAAGTATCTAGCTAGGTACTAGGTACCTACTACGTACCTACCTAATACCTTCTGAGTTAAAGTCCTTAACCTTATTGATTTTACCTACTTTAATTAAGAAATGACAAAGACTAAACTGTGTTTATTTATTTAATACCTAGTAGCTGGCGTTCGTTGTACAACTTTTGATATTTTATTCCTAATTTAAATTTGCCTTAATTCTTTGATAAGTTCTAACTGTTATTAATAACCTTACCTAATAAATTACCTTTTAATGTTACCTGTTACATTGGGCATTGTGCCGCTGCGTCAGACAATCGATTAAAAGTAATTCGTAGGTGCCTATTTACCTACTTTGTTTTTGCAAAAGGTCAAAAAAACGAATAAAAATGTATAAGTAGGTATTTCTACTCCTAGATCTTATTCCTGTATTTTCTAATTTATTAATTGTTTCAAAAATACGAATAAAAGATCCACTATTTATACCTACTCAAAGTACCTTTCACTTTTAAATCTTGAATACTCATACACATCAATCGATCCATCGCAAATGACAATATTTTAAGAAATATTTAATGAGCACTATTTTTCGTGAATATTGAAAGTTATTTTGAGTGAAAAACAATGTTTATTGAAGTTGTTACGTACGGTAAAATGTGGCTACTTTATTTACTTGGTGAACGACACCACCATTAGGCTGGCTCGCCTAGTCGCTTAATTTGTACCTGCTATGCTATTCTCAAAAGAGAATTTGCGCAATCACTCTGCATTAAGCACTGAATCCGCGGTGAAATCATGTTTAAAGTTTCACATTCTAAAATGGAGTGAAATTTACATTGGCGCCACCATGTGAATAACGAAGTGAAAGGAACTAAAACAAGTGAGTATTTTGACGTTTGTGTACAGGCAAGATGAGAAGCGAAGTGGTGTGTGACTTTCGAAATGAGATTTACCATTTGCAGAATAGCACTGCTGGTATAGAATATTGTAAGACATCGTATCGACGCGTCTTAATTACTACAAGTCTAAGAACAAGTACCTATAGTATTTATTTTTTGGTCTTTCCTCTGAAATCTTTTGAAATTGTGTGTGTTTCTATTAATAATGTTTAATAGTCTATAAAGTGGTTTTAAAATACCTCGTAGCAAATCATAAAAACTTTTGTTACATTCAGAAGTAGCTGCATTTTACGGTACATTTTAAAATTGGATAAAAACAGAGTTTTATAGTGTTTCTATATTTTTATTTGGTAGGTACTCGAATCTTTATTGGTGTGTTTGATGTGTTTATGTTTAGTTGAGTGCGGTAAGGGGACCATGTCTAATTGTTCGTTAGACAACTATGGAGCAGGATCTAGGCGAATCAGGTCCTCAAGAATACAATTATGGATATCTATGTATGGTCTATCATTTCAGGTGATTAACTAAAGGTAAACAATCTAGGCATGTCTTTTTATAATGAAGATGTAAAAATACATGAAAGTTTTTAAAAATGTATAGATGTAGATATGTTTGTTGTTCTTTCACGTAAAAAAGGACCGATGTGGTTGAAATTTAGCATGTAGATAGATTATATCCTGAATTAATTACCACATGGGCTTTTTATCTACGGTATGTTGATAAAAACCGCGGGCGTAAGCTAGTGTTACTTAAGTGCATAGGTATATTATTTATTTCTGGTCCAACCCCTTACCAGGGCATTAGCATGTTATAAGCTTCAACTTCAAAATTCCAATAACGAACGAGTACCTCCTTACATTTTAATTTTAAACGACTTTAGATATAAGTAGTTATTGCATTGTTAAAACATTTTTTTTAGATATTTACGTTATGCACACATCGTAGTCCGTTTGTCAAATATTGTATTTGAAGCAATAACAATAGGTATTGTGTGATCGCAACAGCTGAGAATATGGTTATGTACCTAACTGTATATTTTTAATATAAAACTTTAATAATATCTTCTTTGTTTTATTTTACCCTTTTTTACCTTGTTGGTAAGGTAGATTTTTTTTACGGAATGCGAGGCAAACGAGCATTTGGATCACCTGATGGTAAGTGATCGGCGCCGCCCATTGACACCTGCAGTACCAGAAGAGTCACAGGTGCGTTGCCGATCTTATAAGGAGTATGCTGTTTCTTGACGTTTCAGGACGTTTTCCCTGGTGGTAAGCAATCATACAGCCATCTATGGAGCACACCTAACCCCATAAGAAAACTATTCACTCAGGTCTTGAAGACACCTATGTTGGTACCCTGCAAAGATAAGTCCTTGGCAGGTGGAAGAGAACTTATCCTGGAATGGATTCTTTTATTGTATTTTGACACAGACTTACAATTTGGGAATTCTCCTAGACAGCATCTTAAACTTGCAATATGTAGAAAAATTGGTTACACCTTCTGTAAAAACACTTTTACTGGTAGGTTGATAGGGTAGGATGACCATGGAGTGGAATTGGCCCATTTACAAAATCATTTTTCACATTTTGTGGGATATCCATCTACACCTAAAATAGACTGACTCTAAGTTTGTTTCAGCATTTCTTCACTTGACATTATAGATAGATGGGAAATGCTGACTCAGATAATGTAATCTAGATTTTTTTCATACTCAAAGATAACTTTAAAAATAACTATATTAACTTTATTTCTTCCTCGTTTCTTTGGTTCCTTGCATAAAAGTGGACCGGCGTTTTAGTATGTTGCACACCATTATTTTTTTAAGTTGAATTGGTACTTTAGCTGTTTGTCTATTTTTATCTTAAGGTTATGATTGATTATGAGCTTTATACCTATACCAGTTTTCTATTACACAATAATATCATGTAGTGGGGTATACTGTTACGAGAAACAAATAAAAAACGATATTGTTATATCAATATTATTATTTATTTATACATATACTTAAAAACTTGGAGCTAAAACAGTTTTTAATTAATAAAATATCTAACGTTAATTCATTATGTTTATTATATTTTCTTCTCAACAATCATTCAGGCGATACGTGTACTAAATGTCCTATTATCTGTTACAAAAATAAATCTTTCGTTACAGAAAAGAAAGCCTCTTATATTACAAACGGCCTATGTCACATATATTATGTTAAAACTCACTGTTAGATCATACAAAGACTACAAAATAATAAGGAAATGCATTCAAAAAATTCAAATGATTTAGAATTTCTTTGTACTATTTAATTAGCTAGCTATGTCATGAACAAATATTAGTAAAGACTCCGTTGTTACGCTTCTAAGAAGTTCCACGTAAGCCTTAATCACTATTTTCTTTGTTTTTTCTACATCTATTTAGCTATAGAATTGATTAAGTGACTTTTCTTACAATGCAAATCAATCTTATAGTTAAACAAATGTATCTTATTTATACTAGTTAATAGTGACTTTATATGATCTAATACAGTTTTACGCACCTAGACGAGGGAAGGTAATTGACTAAAGAATTTGAAATTAAGAGGACTTCAGAACCACATCCTTGCAAACAATTATAATTAAATAGGTATTTGGTAATAAAGTGTTATTTACATTAATGCGAAGTTAGGAATAATAATACACTTACAGTTTATTAAATAAAATAAATATATAGTCATATGTATAGTAATTACTAATCTTATTTAAAATATTAATTTAATACATTACACAAAGTGACAACAAAACAACATGTACGTTAGAATACATTTAACACATAAAAATAATATATTAATTAAGTCGTTCTTAAATAAGGGTTGATCAACTAGCAAATATAAAGGATGTGTTCACACTAAGCAAGATTAGTCAATTTCCTAAAGACAATACAATTATAAAGAGCGGATTGTCAACTCGACTCAGATCGGTGTGAACACAGCCTAACATCAAATTCTGCTAACGAAACAATATGAATTGATCGACTATGTAAGGGCAACAACTTTAAACATCGGAGCCTAAGCAATTTGGACGGCGAAGCAGAGGTAAGCATCGACAAATGCTTAATTCAATACAATATGTACTTTAACACTGCAATTTTAGGGTTTATTTCACAAAAATAGGTAATTTATTTGGCAGTGATTCTTTGGTATTTGGCAAGAAGGAATGTTTTAATTTTGTGCATAACATTAAACAGCAAAAGATCGCTTGCACATTAAGTCTTAAGGAGAAAAATAGCTTTTAAAAGCTTAGCAATAATGTCTATTTTCATTAAGATGCAGATTTAATTTGGCAAAAGGCACATCCAAAGGACTCGTGTGTTGTTTAATATTTATATAGTTTGAAAATTGAATAAGATGGCTCCATGGTTCCGTGCTAGAGTAACGAGATATTAACATCCATTTTTCCTTATCAGCCCTTACAGCGATATCATAAAAGCTATTTATAGTAATAATAATTCCTTTTACCTGTACAATTTGTAATGTATCAATTGTTGATTTACTTATGTTACAAACTATACATCTTATATTCCTATGTCGAGCCGCTGTCGCCGTTTTGCCGTACCGTATAACCTCTATAAGTCAAGGCAATAACTTATTACTTATATTTTTACTACAAGTAAAGCCTCTTTAATTCTTATTATCAAAAAAGGTAGGTAGGTATTTTATGTGTCTACGATAAAAATAACATTCGAAAAACAAATTCTAAATCCTTGCGCAATGGGGCCTTTTTTGCTAATCATATGGCGCCAGTGTCGCTTTTCGTCCAATAGGAAGTTAGGTAGCTGACAAACTTGCCTTGTGCTATATTAGCGCCATCTAGTGTAAATATACTGTCATGGTAATGGTGTGCCATTGCAACTACATAAGACAACCAAGATAATTTCTAATTACTCATTAAAACAATAGTAATAACAAACAATTAAGTGATAAAAAAAAACTTATCTTCATAATTAAATGCCAAATTCAATTAATAATAATAAAAAATACAACAAAAACTTAATGACTATATTCATATAACACCCAGTTATGAGTAAAGCTTTTCTTTAATATTTCCTGTGAATTTTATATTTTATTTATTTATAATATCTTTCTGAATATTGGTAACGAAGTTATTCTATGGGCCAGGCATTTACAACAGTACGCGTTAAAAGTGGTAAAGGACTCCAAGTGATACATAAAAATATATTCTTTATCTTTTAAAATGAACTTTATTTCTATTAGCTTTCGTTCCTAATTTCTTTATGCAGTAAATTGTGTTGTTATTCGACGAGATTGCATCATTTAATTTACTATTCCTTTGGCCTTTGTCCTTATAACTTGATTAATAATAAAAGCATTCGCTAGACATTTAAGTTTTGTTATATTAAATGCGAAGAGAACCAAGTTCTGTAATATTTTCCAAACAAACATTGGATCCAAGTCTCTTAAACCATTAAGAGGTTGGATGCAAGTCGAATAACAACAGTATACCGTGATAACAACGCCAACGAGACAAGATAAAATCGTTTTCATCACTTAAAAGTCAACCTTATACCTTTGCAGTCTTGGTTCAATTTTAAATGACTAACGACCAGTTTCATTAAACTATATATAGAACTTAGAAACTTCTAGAAAAGATATTATTGAGGCTGGTCGCTAATGTAAATAGGTGTTAATTTACAATAGAAAGTAGACTTTATAGCAAGTTGTTAGAGTTGATTATACCTCGTATCGTTGGGTTAATGGGGCTGGTCGTGGAAAAGTTTAAGTTCATAGGTGCTCACTGGAATTCGTCATCGGAGCTGAGTAGTGTGGTCTTCTCGTGGTAGTTGGTAGCGTGGCTGATGGTAGCTACGCGTTGTGGAGGGGGGCGTGGCGCTAGGGCCCCGCCCTCCTCTCGTTTCCCTGCGCCTGCGCCGGCCCGCATTACTACGTAACAAATGTATTAGTCACATTGTTATATACGTGTTGTACAGTCCGCACAAATGTCAAAGCGTTCGGGGTTAGCACAATTACTGTAATTAAATTAGAAAGAATTCCCACCACCTAAAATACCTATGTATATTAAGAGTTTGCCGACAATAAAACTGATTAAGAACAAAAATACTTACATTATTTTGAAACCCAAAACGCTTAAACACTTAATGTATTTGAGATGGTACATTGGTGGTATTTCATGTAGTGCCTTTTTCTAATTATTAAAAAAGTGAGCACTATATTGTGTGCAGTCTTCGTGACAACCTTGTTCATTGAAGTAGATTATTGTTCCTTTTTATAAATCATTCAATAAGCAATTTATATCAGTGTGTGTATTTCCACTCAATTATTTTGTGTTAGCAACACTGAACATCGAATTCAGTTGGGAAATTGAAATATGTGCAGACTACTGTGTTTCATATCACTGATTGTAAAAACAGTAAATTCTGGGATTAATTTTGTAAAGGTATATTGCATTGTAGTCTAAAACATTCTAGCGACACAAAGTATATAAAAAGCTATTATAAGTATATATTTCAAAACGTGCATAATGATGTCACACTTAATGTTATGTCAAAACATTCAAATGTATGGATAAGCATGCCAGCAAATTAATAAAAGAAGCGATTTTCCAATGTCTTACCTTTTGCCTTCACTGTGTTATGTGTATGTGTATGTGGGCATGTATGTAGTGTATTTTCATAATTAAAATCCAAATATAATTAGGTAATATCTTTTATTATTAGTGAGAGGCGAAATACAAGTGTTTTTAAAAATCAAACTGTGGTGAACTGTAAAAAATAATTATTATTACAACTTAAACCTACCAGAAGTATTCTATAATTTTAATTTCAATATAAACTAGAACTAAAGTAAAAAATCTCCTATTTAAAATAATATTATGATAACAATATTTAGGAAATGAAAACATAAAGTATGGCTTCACAGGTTGTTAGTTTTTCATATTAAATAAAGTTACTGTTATACTTATGAAGCGCGTTATTACAAAGCATAGGCATCTCGCCTCGACATTATACTGAAGGTGGAAACATGAAATGCCGTTCTTTGGTTTGGCAATAAAATGTGCAGGTTTCACTTCCACAGATAAAAGCAAAATTAATTTAAATAGAGAATGTACAAATATAGAACAACCCGATAAATGCCAGAATTTTTTTTACAAAAAATATTTACTTTCTCATTTATTTCTCCGGTTTTTTTTTCTAGCAACATCTAAGGATCATATCCTGTAACTATAGAGTAACAAAATAATATAAAAAGAAAAGTAATATAATCACAGAAAATAACATTTACACTAATCCTTACACAACACATACTAAAGGCATAAAGTACAAAGTAGCTAATTATTTTATGGCAATGAATAGTCCGAATATTGTAGCAAACAAAGGATAATTATAATCAGCTATACTACATGCAGGCCTCCGTAGGTGAATCTAACTGGTATCGTAATCTCCGAATGAAATTCAATTCTAAACATCATTACAATATGACATATTTTCATCTGTAATGAGCTTACGCCTTTAAAAACTTCTTAAAGCCACTTCACCTACTGAACCTACGTATTTCCTTCGATATCAGTTCACCCCTGTATAATTTCAAATACTCCTATTTATATGTATGCATGCTTTTTGTTCTAAATAGCCTTCTGATATGATACTTACCTAAGTTTTTCGTAAAAATTCGTTATGCGTTTCGGACTAGCCAAATACCTTGATATTATAAAAATAAACATCTTAACTAACTCGGGTTTGCTACCGAACCCCGGACACCGATCTCGTGTCACCTTAACTTGTAAGGCACAGTACAGTACAACACAGTACAAGAGATATATTTTTGAAGTGTTACTTGTGTAGAAACAAAAAGTCTCGATATGTTTGTTGTAAAATGTATTACTGGGTGTTTATCACCCAAAAATAAATAAACTTTTTCGCATGCCATCCTTGACACATTAATATCGAATCCACTGGAATTTCGAGCGTCATATTTTACTTTATTTGTTTTTTTTTTTTTTCATGCATAATGAAGGTTTGTGAAAAAAGGTTGAATGAAGACATGACAATTCGAGTGATTTCGATATTCGAATTGAAAATGAGCATACGTTTGACTGGTTTATTTAACAATAAAGTTAGTGGTGTTTCCATGCTCGGGCATAATGTATTTATTATTACATGTATGTATGTATAAACGGACAGACAGCAATGCACTTCATGCAGAGCACAGCTATGGCAGTTTATAGTTTCTCATAAGGCAGTTGAGAAGTGACATCTGAAAGAAAATAAAAATCAAAAAATAAGAAGGACCTAGCCTACGGCTTAATATGGCGAAAAAATAAATAGTGAACAGTTTTTAAACAAAGTTTTGTATTTTGTGTGGTAGGTTATCGTTTTAAGTCGTGATTTTTTACCTAAAGTCCTTATTGCGTTGATTTAAGAGCGTTGTAATCTTATCTAAGAGTAAAAACAAAAGTGCAGATAAAACTCAATCTAGCTATCAACAACGCGATTTCCCAAATGAGATTGAAGACAATTTTCAGATGTACAGAATAAACTATGAACACTTTCTATGCTAAATAATACTGATACGTATTAAAAGGGGCATAGCACACAAAATGCTGTTAGCATCGCAATCAGCGACATGAAAAAGAAAAATTTAATTAGTATCATATCATTAAATATCACTGCTTTGCTACAATAGCCCATATTTCTATTTCATTAGGGATCAAAATCGATTACTGTCGTACAGACATGTCTAACGTCTTGACTTGGGGATTGTAATTTGACGTACAAAATCTCAAAATTTACCGATGTGTTATAATAACACTCAATAATTTCAAGCAAAGAATCGCTGACGGAACGACACTAAGAACATTTAGTATGTAATCCTATCAAAAACGAATAGGTAAAAAATAAAATGCAAATTAAAATGGCGACCAGGCAGCGTACGAGCATGCGCAAAGTTTAACAAGATGGCTACGTGACTTACCGGAGCTGTACTGCGTGTACTGTTGGTACTGAGGGTGGAAGTTGTGGAACGCGTCCGTCATAATGTCCTTTGGATTCATCGTCTCCTGAAAATTTTAAGTTTATGTGTTAATTTCGGGCTAAGTAATTTATTTGGGGAAAGTTGGAACTGTTAAAGTATTTATAATAATATGGTTGAGTTGAGCGATGCTGGAGTACGTGTCATTCGTGAACGGGCGCCGTCAATTGGGAATGGTCATCTCCGGACTGTCTATTGTCCTTAAAGCTATTTTCTTTTACTGTTTTTTTCAATAAATATTAATGTTACACTGTTCTCACATAATCGAACCAACTAAATAATTTACGGTACCAAATATACGGTATATTACACTAATTAAAAAAAAAATAACTATGGAGCTTCTTGCTCGTTCTTTTGCATCAGAATCTATACTTTGGAACGAGCAAATAGCTTCACCAAGAGGACTGACCGAGAGACTGACGCTTTATATCTTTATGCTTTGTTTGGCGTTAAAAAGTGTTTGTAAGGGTTTAATTTAAATGAAGGATTTTAAATATTGACTTTTTAATATATTTCAATCAAAAATAAGTAAACACCCAAAACTGTAAATATTTTTTAATCTACTTTCGACCTTTTTAAACAATAAGTTCTGAGGCCAATTATGGCCAACTCTAATTATTATTATATTTGCTAATTAGAATTAGTCATAATAACATAAAAACTACAAAAAAATACATTACATCTCATCTTTAATCGTAAGTTAATTATGTATGTAACATTACCTTGAGGCTACTAGAGATAGACTGCATAGTGACGGAGCGGTGGGGGTCACGGTGCGCATGCGCATACACGGCGGCGGGGAAGGCGTAACGCAGGGCAATGGCGGCCGCCAACATCTCCAAGCAGATGAGGAAGTTCTGGTAGCCAGCGGATACTGTACCAGCCGTGGTGGGCACGCCATTCGCGTCGTGGAACGGAGATATCACTTCAGCCTTCTCAAGGATGGCTAGGGCTACACCTGGAGAGAGTAAAATTAGGACATTAGCACTCTAACTTTATACAATACTTAAACATCAGCCATAAGTCATAATTATGTAATGACTAGCTTCCACCTGCGGCTTCGGTAGCCTGTGTCCTATTCCGGCGTGTATCCTATGCCTGTGCCAAATTTCATCCAGATCCGTCCAGCTGTTTTGGCGTGATTGAGTAACAAACATCCAAACATCGTAACTTTCGCATTTATAATATTAATAAGAAGTGAGATATAATTGAAATCAATTGTTAGGTGTTAAAATATTTATGATACGGTACTTATGAGTGATTCTCATAGTCATGAATTAGGCCTTCACATATAAGGATATGTGAAGGCCTCACATGGGACTGGAAGTAAAGACTTTATTCTTAATCACTTAATATTTTGGACACTAAGTATCCTCTGCTGGATAGATGGAATATTGGCCCACTGAGTTGGATGTTCAGCTATTAGGTTTACGAATTATGACATTGTAATTCTTCAAAATTGTCCTTTACATAAAAATGAACTTTGTACCATAATCAGTAGAATCATGTTTACATACTCACCTTGCCAAAACGAGAGGAAAATAACAGATTTGACGGTGAAGAACTTGAGTACTGGGTCGAAGGGTTTGAGCATCTCCCTGGTGGCTCCGAGGAAGAGGAACAGGCCGTAGAGCGCCAAACTGACGGAGAAGTTGTATACGATGGTGATGTAGATGTAGCCGCCGTCGGGGCTCCAGTCACCGTCGTGGTACAAACCTCGGGCCTGGAGAAAGCAATGATTAAATATGTAAGTAGATATGCAAAATGCCCATTTCGATAAGTAAATTGTCACTGTTTCTATTTATAGGTTAAACATTACAGAACGTCTGGTAAAAGAAGATGGAACAAATTCCTAAGTATCCTCGTAACAATTTAATATACATATCACGGTAGAATAGTAGTATGATATCACTCATAGATTATTACTTAATTATACGTTAAATTGTTGCTATGTAAAACCTTTGATTCTCTTTCAAGGTTATGTAATTATATCTGAATCAAACACTTTATTGTCTAATCCGAATCACAAGTCATATCAATTATTAGTGCCTACTGATGGGCAAAGGTCTCTTCTCACACGGAGAAGGTTTGTGTATCAATCGCCCACCTTGCTTGAAGGGGATTTGCGGGAATTCCGGATAGCGAATTCAAACCCTTGTATTTTCAAAGATGAACTTTAGGTAGTGGATATATGTAAATGAGGAAAAGATAACAAATATTTAACTATAAATATAGATAATAATAATACATGAGTAATCTTATGAAACAGCTGATAAAGCAAAAGTGATTTAAACAAAAGTTAAACCAATTAGGCACGTGTGAACCTTGCCTTATCTCTTCGACTGATAGACGGACGTCCATTACAACATACATACGTAAATATAACTTCAGACATTTTAGTATATTTGGTGTATCTGTTTAGTAATTAACTAATAACATTGCAAACTTTGGACTAATCCGTCCGAACAAAAAAAAATAGAGTTTTATTGCCAGCGTTTTGTTTTCTAATACATTGAAAAATATACTGCAAATAAATTCTAAACTAGTTAATGCGACCTTGCATCTCCATATACTAAATAATACTATTATTATTGTTTTAAAAAATACAGTCAATATTGTTTCATGGAAATAGCAGGAGAATTATCCAAATGCTTTTTAATTAACATCAAACAAATTTCACACACGTGAAACCTGAAGAATACCAAATAAACAAAAAAAAAAATTTTTGATTATTCGGTATTTGATGGCAACACTTATTTAAAAAAAATACCCGTTGACACAGTAATATGTATCTAACTAGTTTAATAATGTCTCCTAACTTCTTAAGAATTTTCCTAATGCGACTTGAAGTAGCTACTCCGATTCATAAGCATGGGAAAATCCATTGAAGCTCAATATGCATTAAGGCCATTCACTAGTTTAAGCTAAAATTAACCTTAATGTCAATATAATCGATATTCTCAAAACACATTATCGTATCAATTGTTCTAATTGAAATTTACATTAGGATTTCATTGTTACTAATTAACCCATGACTTGCATATCAATGGAGAAACTCGTGCTTGTAGTAATAAATTATTCTTTTATTGTCCTCATTTACAATAGCATTTTGCAAGTACATAACACTGTTAAGGTAAGAAAAATGTCGCAAATGTAACAATCTTATCTTTTGTACAAGAATGTATATAAGTGACTGGCTTGCCAACCGCGCTTTCCGCGCCATAGAAACCATAATAAAACACACCTGAAGCTTTCTCAGGAATCAAATGATGCGTTGGCAAAAACCGTTCATACGGGCAAACGCGAAAACGGACTTGCTTTAACATTATGAAAATATTTTCTTTACCATTCTGTAGAACGGTAAAAAATTAATCTCTACCCCTTTTTAGGGGATAGGCCGGCAAACGAGCGAACGGATTACGTGATGGTAACCCATCACCGCCACCTATAAGTATGTCCACCAGAAGAGTCCGTTGACAACCTTTTGGGTGATAGGGATTTTAAGAATGGGTATAATTTGGGGATCGGGAATGGGGGAGGGATAAAGTTGGTTCAATAGTAACCTCATTCAAATTGTGAAACACAACCGAAACAAGCGTCTCTTCGGAGTTGTATGATACCGAAGTACAACTTCCACATTTTCTTAGGCACATGCATCCACGTGGTGCATATCGCCTGCTGCTTCACATATTGTATACGGTTTCTAGTAACTCGTTAACCCAAACTGCGCACGTTACATTAACTAGGGCTATAAATATAAAATTCAGCAACGTTTTCCTTTACGTTTCAAACTTGGTTCTATATTACAATTTATTTTGCAATGAAACACGTAAGACATTTGAAAATTTATACACAATTATTATGTGTTTGCTGTTTGCTATTAAGTTTTAATTTTAGCGGAGCATCTTATATATATATTATTTATTACAATTACATCATATAAGTGTATATATATGACGTTCAATTTTTATTATATTTATAGAGGTATTTTTTTACTAGCACCAGATGAAAGAGGTTCATAGGAATTCCTTCTGCTGACGAGACAAAGATCAAGATACTTCCTCTGAATGGCTTATTGTGTTGAACATGACATAATGGTACAAGGCCTTTTAAAAGGAGTTTTTTCTTTTGATTTTCTATGCATTATTCATTCATCGAACTTCTATTGTTTCTCTAATTGTCATGATCAACAGGTTCTCGGATCCAGAGACCATCTTAAATGGACGTGCCACATGCCGAGGTCCAAGCAAGATAAATAAAGCAAACAAGTTATTGTGTGGTGGTAGTTCCAAGGGATGGTAAAAGGAGGCAAGAAAGGCCAAAAACCTGATGAAGAGGTGACATTTGTCTAACTTTGGGGCCTTAGTGGAATAGAGTACCACAAGAGAGGGCACAATGGAAGGAGTTGGAGGAGGCCTATGCCAAGGGGCACGCCGTGTTTAGGGATATTACATAAATATGTGTATAAAATTATGTTATTCTAGGTACTTGCTCTGTAAAAACTGTAAACTCAGAAATTAAGGCTATCTATTATTATTATTCTGTTACGCTTTTAGCATTTCTCCCGTCAAGTGGGGTTAAAATAGTCACGAGCCAAAGCCAAGTGCTGTAGGTAAGACATTTAAAAACTTACGAAAAAGACGGCATATGTTCAAAATAATGGATTTTGTAAAAGTAGGTAAGTTGACGGGCTAATATTTAAAGAGTTCCAAATATTGTGAGGGGCCTAGGATTCATACCTGTAGGAATATAATAATGAAGGCGCAGACGGGCTTAATAAGACAGAACTGCAGCGTGGCCTGCTTGCAGAAACGGAGGAAGCCGATCGTGTAGGTGGCGCCACTGAGGCAGCAGGTCCCGTTGACGCAGGACGCGCGCACGGGCCGCCCGCGCAACTCCGACATTATGTTGCCCTCGCCGCCCAGGTACTCGTAACATAGCGACAGGAAACTGTAGATCACGAATGCTGTAACAATAAAACATAATATGATTTAAAACTACCTACATGGAAAGCAAATGTTCGCCGCGGATAGACGATTTTAAATAACAACATTAAATCACTTAATAGGTTGGAGTGTTATCTTACTAATATTATAAATGCGAGTAACGACGTTTGGTTGTTTGTTACTCAATCACGCCAAAACGGCTGGATGGATCTGGATGAAATTTGGCATAGGCCTATGATACACTCAAGAGTAGGACATAGGCTACTTTTTATCAACATACCACGCAGGTGAAGCCGCGAGCGGAAGCTAGTAAGTATATAAATCTAAACTCCAAGTTAAGACGAGGTAACAGTCTGGAGGGACCAATAGCATTATGTAACGTAAAAATGGGTAACCCAACGAACATGGGTACGGTTACACAATATATAGTACAAAATCATTTAATTCACATCCGAATACAATATAAATTAACCCAAAACAACAACATAATATCATCTTTCAAATTATTAACTACCTACATAGTTGTCCCAATTTTAGAAAAGAGGAACGTCACAAACTATTCCTAAATTGAGTAGTGGCACAGCCATTAATAAATGACCTATTTTCTTAAAGTGACTGAAGTCTTTGATTCAGCTTAGTAAGTGCCTTTCAACGACCAACAACGCGCAGTTACAACGTTTTAAAAATCACCTTGCTGATGTAATAAATAAATGAGAAAGTTTGTGAGAACTGATGGGTGTTTGTCGTGCCGGAGATTAAGGCTGCTAATGCTCTAATGATTGTTCGAAACCTGGCAAGTTCTAACGTGACTCTTTCCGACTTATATGGACTTTCTAAGATTATTTAGACACCACTTATCAGTGGTACGGTGATGGAAAACATGGCGAAAAATGAGGGCTTATTCTAATTTCTAATAAGAAGTTTGAAATCGCCAAACCGCCTTGAACAAGCTTAGTGTTACCTTATGCCAACTTCTTCTCCGTGCGAGAAGGGGCATTTGCTCAACATTGAGTTCTTATAGGCCTAATGTAAGTGGTTGTTCTAACTACCAGTAACTAAAAATCAAGAGACCATCTAGAAAAGGAATCTGGTACAGATATGGCCTATGTAGTCTGGAAAACATATCATATGACGTCATTATCGTCTACTAATGAGGATTAAAAATAATACCTTATTAGTTTTATTATAGTCTATTATCAGATGAGTCACTAATATGATACCCAGTACAATACCGCCAACGTATCTTGGCGAGTCTGAAGTTAGCCGATTAGCTGCGCAGTAGGTACACAACTATGTTCCTAAAAGATAAACGGCTAACTTCAGACTCGCCAAAATACGTCGGCCGTACTGTACATTTATTTCAGCTAATAAAAATATTAGACACATTTTTGCAACAGATACGTTTACATATGAATGAACGTCTTCAATAAGGCTAAATATTAGTTGTCTGATTTTGCACAGATAGCCATGACCTTAATTTTAAAATCACGAACGGAACGCATCATCCATAATATACGTATAATCGTATAAATACATGTAATAATTTAATAGTATTGTACACTTTCGTAATATTGTTTGTGAAGACGAATACGGGAAACTAGAAAATCAACTGCTCCATCACTAAAGGTCTTCTGTCACCCTGAGTGGGGCGAGAGGTAGTGTCAAGACTTACTGACTAAAAACCAGCCGTTCATTCGCAACCCCCGCTGAACATCGGCCCTATTGGGCCCCATCTGTGGTCCTATTGGGCAACTTTGGTGTTTAATGGCTCTGAGGCACTGTCCCATATATTGTGTTTAATTTTAAACAGTTTTATGTTTCGCTTGGAATAATGAAAAGTTTAACGTTACTCTCTTTCTATAATGGGTAACAACAGGGTAAATAAGATTTGTATCATATCTTAAGACATATATCTAAATAATTAGGCATGTTATAAACATTGATTAACCTTGATACAGACTTAGGTACCAATATAGTTTTAGATTTATAGGAATCTGAAAGAATTGGGTGAACAACAAAAGGAGGAATAGATCTTTGATTTGACTATGATTATATATCTTAACATACTTAGGTACAATAAATAAATAAGTGCTTTATGTATGCTTTCAAGTGTATACATTCGAAAACAACACAAAACACAGAATAACTCGTTTAAAAATTTAGCGTTCGTATAGGTATTGAGAACAAAGCCAAAAGCAATATACAGCTCAATTGCGAGCTTGTCAACCGCCTTAATTCCAACAAATAATCGAATGATCCACATCGATAACGCAATCGATATACCAATGTATTTAGTTCGAATCAATTATATCTTAATTGGTTGACGCACTCCAGATGCCAGACGAAAACTAAACACACTTTTTAATTATAAACCATGCAACCATCTTTAAAAGGCGTGTATTTATTATAGTCTTGTGCAATCGCCTCATCCAAAATTGGTGCCTACAAATATTATTCATGTGAAAGTTTTTTACTTGGGATGTTTATTAGTCATCGACGCAAAAACGGCTATGCGAATTTTGACGTTATTTAGCATATAAATAGGCCTTATATTTGATTAACTAGCTTATCTCGCGCGGTTTCATCCGCTGCTGGGTCCATTTGATCGTAGCGGGACGTTTTATAGCCTATAGCACTCAGGAACATTGTAGCTATTTATCGGGGAAAGAATTTTGGCAATCCGACCAGCGGTTCCAAAGATTACCCCCTACTTACAAACTTACAAATTTTACCTCTTTATAATATTAGTATATGTAAAAGTATAGATATTAAATAGTTTTGTATACCGAATCTGAAGCTAATAAGAAACTATTACATACTACTTATTTATCTTGGAAAGCCACGTTAAAAAAATAGACATAAAAATCTTCTTGCTCGTTGGTTTCTGGAGCAAGTGGTCAATTTATTTATTTAGCCACATGATACGTTGACCGTTATTCAGTAGCTGCAGTTATCTAATTTATTTGCATAGTCTGCTGGCATACTTCTATCTACTTAGTGAAGGATATCCCACACACGCATGTTAACGCAGTTAATTTTAAACCTAATGATAAACCGGGTAAGATCTTTTTTCTACATAGCAAACTAACGTACCTTTAACTGGTAATGTTTGTTCGTACTATTAGCTAAAAATTATCTCTCAAAAAAGTAATATCTCGCACATTACTTTTACATTGTCTGGGCTTTTAGAAGAAACTGATCTCTGAGTTTGTTTCGGTATTTCTTCTCAGAGTTGTCAGATACTTAATCTAGATTTTTTTATACAATTTTGACTTGTACAAGCCTTGTTTTATTTACGTGAGAAACACTTGTGTGTCAAATTGGCTTGTATGATATTGTTACAAAAATTTTAAAGTCATAAAAAACATTTACAACGTCGAGTCATTGTGACAAATAAAACAGTAAAGTAAGTACCAAATTTTTCTTTAAATTCTAATTTAAATAAAATAAAATTTAAACAAGAAGACAGCAAATGAAATTGTATTGTTTATGACAGACACTAAGTTCTTTTTTGAGCCAAAACGAGCCATTTTTTGAAAATCGCAATATTCTTTGTGTTCTACAAAACTATTGTAGCCTGCATCATCAAAAACCACCAGATAAATTGCTTTGCAAATAAATTATTAGGTACTAGGAGTATTATACAAAAACCTTAAAAGATTCATTTTTAATAACACTTAATAAAATTAATAAGTATACTAAACATTTGCAAGGTTTACGAAGGAAAAGTATCTACTACAAGAACACATTACAGTCCAAGTCAAAATTCTGGCCTCGTCAACTGTTGTCAAGTTTCCTCATAGGCAAAGACGTGTTTAATCTACTAGAGGAAATCAATAGTAGAACGTGTAATTATATCAAAGGAAAAATAATAATTAAAAAGTTGCGAATACTGTCAACTTAAAGGACGTAACGTAAAGTAGAAATAAGCCACAACAGGCGGGAAATGCACTTTTAACTCCTGTGTTATGTAGTGTTTACGGGTGGCGCCGATTGCTTAAGATTGATAAGTTGACTTATCCTGGAAAAGCCTTACCTTCATAACAATCCCGTACGGTGAAGAAGTATACATAGTAAGAGTTTCCATTGAAGAAGAGCAGCGAGATCCAGCTGTAGCACCCGTATATTGGTACGATGAACAGGATGCGCACTATCCAGCGCTGCTCTGAGGGATTCGTGTACCAGCGCAGGTGCTGGTAAATCTGAAACATTGGAAAACAGGGAATTAAAATACATATAGCGTATTTTTTATTTTTTTAACCACAATAGTAAGGCAACAGTTTTCAGGGTTTGATGAATTAACCCCTAGTTTGAGTGAATTCAAGCAAGACACAGCACAAAGTATTTATAGTATGTCTCGTAATGGCGGAAGAGAAGTTTTGGGATGATTTTTAGGAATATTGTCGCAAGTGGACGGTAGAATAAAAATAATCATAAATTGAGCTGAGTGGTCTTATTTCATGATTCACGATTCCCGACTCCAAAAGCTGCTGCTTAGAACATAACAGAAAGAAGTTGGTGCAGCCAGTCTACGTTTTGGAGAAATAAAAGGCGTGATGACAAAATACGAGCCTGTATGTTTAAGATCATTTGGGGATCCGACAATTTTTCAGATAAAATCTGGATTCTAATCCAAACAAAGAACCAGATGTTTTGTGATTACCTCGACAGAAAACCTTTAGTACCTATGCACGCCGAGGCTGTTGACTCCTAAACTAATCTCTACAGTTGCTTCTAGGTTCAGGAGTGGTATGGAAAGCATTGGATTTATTATGGTGGACAGCATCAAATGCCTTCTCCAGCTATTATGGGTGGGGCGAGAGTTTCAAACTCTTACTAACTAAAAACCACCATGTTCTCTTTCTCTTCTCCTACGCGACTCAGAGTCGGATCGGCGGTACTTTAATAAGCTTGGACCCATAGCTTCTACTGGAATATTACTGTAATAAATATTAAATAAAACAACTACCTTTGCAAATTGATATTTACTGAAGCTTGTTTAGAGCATGAAAAATGTCGGAAAGTTCTTACTATCCCGGGAGAGCACCTTCATGCTTTTTAACATCATTTATTTATTGCTGAGATATATTATAGTTACAATAACATTACAATAAATCTACGTAAGTACGAACAACTTTATTATTTACCCAACTGGTTCGAAATATGTATTTAAAGGTATTGTATTAAAACAATTCTACCTGATAAGTATGACGTTATTTTTGGCGCGATAATTCTCCATTCTTTTTTCTCTTTGTCCTAACGTTCGAAAGAGGTTGAACCGAAGCCTTAAACTTTATGTTTGAAAATAAATAATATTAAAAAAAAAACATTGGCCATGGAATGTATTCATATTTCCACTTTGTTTTCAATTTATGTTTTCCTTATGTTAGTCGCGATTATTAATAGGTATAAACCGCTTCATTTCAAATTGAAATTAATTGCTAAAATTTGCTTTACACGATACAGTAAACCCATACGAAAAATCCTTAATATTTAAAACTGGTATTAATTTAGTTTGATAATGCAGCCATGTTTTATATTGAACAATAATACATACTACATAAATAAATAATTTCAAAATATCAGAACCTAAATTGGATCAGAATACTGTTTCCGTTACGGTACATAAAGTTATTGGTTAGTCAATTCTACAGTCTGTCTTTACGTCTGTACAATCGAAAGTTGGCCGATTCGTGACGAATACAGAACTACCATCAAGAATTTAAAAACCTTTAGATATGTAACCTTAAAATAATATACACCGAATTCATTTTCCCTTTACGACCCATACAAAGTACCAATTCAGCACGCTGCGTTTATATGAACATTTTACCAATTTGTTAAGCTTGTTACAATTTAAATTAAAAAGAAAAGATTACCTACAATGAAATACCATTTAACTTAATGACGTCACTATGAGGTAATATTGTAAAATACACGCATTCACGAACAACACTGGACCGCTCTCTTCGTTATCGTTGAAATCATTCGTTCAACGTTTACTAATTGACCAACAGTAACGGTTATAACTTAATGGGATAAAATAACGTTTCTTGCATTTATTAGCGGTGTGTACTATACTTTTATACCATTGAAAAAGACAACGACCTGCCCATAATTATGAATTTATAGATGAATACGGTGTGACGGGAAATGTGTATCATTATTCTATGTTGTACCGTCGTGGTTTATATTAGCTACGTATAGTTGTAGTTAGGTATTATACAGTTCAATAAACAAGGCAAGGAATCTTCAATACTAGCTAACTACAGTTATATTGAGTTCAGGAATGACGTCAGAGTGTGAGAACATACTCGATGGTCACATCGCAGCTATGAAAAGAATACAGCGATGATACTTCATTATTTAGTTACAAAATCATAATTTAAAGGCCGCTTAAAAAAGTAATAGTGGTTAAAACCTCATTTTGATAACCTAGCAAGATAAGAGGCAGAAAGCAGTACTACTCATTGGCTAATCTACGGAATTACGAATTGTATAATGAAGTTAATTATAAGAAACTGCCTTTTCTTAATTGTAATTTGAATAACAGTTTACTTTTAAGAATTTTACATTCTCTACAATGTTAGCAAAAGCCTTCATTTATAATATTCGATGAGTCAACTCGGCTCATCTTGGTAAATCTTGATATCCGTCAAGCGTAAAAATTGTACCGTAGATCAGATTTATTTGGGCACGTAATGACGATAAAGAGCGAAGGTCTTCGGCCTACGTGGCCACTCTGATCCCGTGTTACCGCTCCATCATCGCACGTTCAAGCTTAATTCCCACATAAAAATGTACTATGTACTTTTGTAATTCGTTTAAAGGCTGTTCAACTACATTTTTGTAACAGTAAAGTACGCACATTTCCTGTCCCGCTGGGAAAACACAAGGTCAAAAACCGAATACATCATGGCGCGAGCTTCGCTGTATACTCTCTTGTGGCTGAAAAAGTCATTATTCATATCCTAGCTACAATAACTTGTTATCAATGAGCAAATACAAAACGGAATATAGCCCATAACTAAGTGCGATAACAAACACTCTGATAGTGCTACAAAAGAATTGACTAATGCCGTATTTTAGATCGAAGCGCGACGCTCTAGAAACCTTATCAGCTGTTAAATATGGTAACTATTTCCTTGAATATATCTATATGATAAAGTCAAACAAAACACAATACAATATCAATAAAATGCATTCTACCAGAGTTCTGTGTTCAATGAATCTGTGAGAAAATATGTCATTCCATATCGAAGAAATCCACGAAATAAGATTGGCGCGACGATACCAACATTAACAAATAATTAAATTCCTGTAACTAATTAAACAAACAAAGTTATAATATAAATAGGAAGCCACACATGTTTAGAATTTCTTAAAACATTTCTTAACACAAAAACTAACCTTGGCCTTCATTTAGATTAAAAGCGAAAACTGTTTTACTTGAGCGTTCTTCTATGGTCGGGCGACGGTATTAAATCTAGGTAGAGAAATATATCAGTAAGGAAAATCGGCCTTAATTCTTAGAAGATAAAGGTGATGTTTACATGGAATAATCTCAGGTAGCTCCCCTTTTTCATTAGTGTATAAGTTTGCGTTCCTCTAAACGGGGATAACCCTCTTACCTTACCGCATATCCACTATAATCTGTACCTGTATATGTTTGAGATACGGCCCCAGGTACGTAGGTATATGAAAACATTTCATTATTATAGCTTGCAACACAAATATATACAACAGTCCCCGATTCTATCTCATAAGGCCATGTTTAAAAAAATATTTAGCTTTAAGCCAGTATGCTACATACCAGGGCGGGTCAATAAGTCCGTGACTTTTTTATTTTTCCGCCTCTTAATTGAAATGGCAACACTGCTCCCGTCAACAGTCATCTATCAGATGACTCCTGACGAAAATTCAACAAGCTGTGACATTTAGTTAGTTTTTTACAGCCGTTAATATCAGACTACCGCGTTGATTGAGAAGAAAATGGAAAAAAGTGAATTTCGTGTGCTCATTAAGCATTATTTTTTGCGGAAAAAATCCATTACGCAAACCAAGGCTAAGCTTGATAAATATTATGGGGACTCTGCACCATCCATTTCCATTGTACAAAAGTGGTTTACTGAATTCCGATGTGGTCGTACCAGCACAGAAGATGCCTAACGTTCTGGACGCCCATCTGAGGTCTCCACATCCGAAACCGTTGAAAAAATCCACGATATGGTTTTAGCCGATCGGCGATTAAAAGTAAAAGAGATTGTGGAAGCCATGGGCATCTCACATGGCTCAGTGGTTTAAATTTTAAACGACCATTTGGGTATGAGAAAGCTTTCCGCAAGATGGGTGCCGCGTTTGCTCACAATCGACCACAAACGCAAGCGTTTGACAATTTTGCGGGAATGTTTGGGGTTGTTCAATCTCAATATGAACGAGTTTTTGCGCCTTTTTGTAACCTTGGACGAAACGTGAATCCACCACAATACACCAGAGACCAAACAGCAGTCAAAACAGTAGGTTGCTCGGGGTGAAACGGCGCCAAAGAAGGCAAAGATGGGTTTGTCAGCCAATAAAGTCATGGCGACTGTTTTTTGAGATGCACGCTGTATTATCCACATTGACTACCTTCAAAAAGGAAAAACAATCAATGGTGAATATTACAGCAACTTATTGGGTCGATTCGATGAGGCATAGAAAGAAAAGCGACCACACTTGGCCAAGAAAAAAGTCATTTTCCATCAGGACAATGCACGGGTGCACACATGTGCAGTTTCTATGGCAAAAAACCATGAATTGGGCTACGAATTGCTCCCTCATCCGGCCTATTCTCCCGATCTAGCCCCGTGTGATTACTTCTTGTTCCCAAACTTAAAGAAATGGCTCGGTGGAAAGAGATTTGCGTCCAACGACGAAGTCATCTTACAAACAAATGCCTATTTTAAAGAACTCGACAAATCATACTTTTCGGAAGGGATAAAAAAATTGGAGAAACGTTGGGCTTAGTGTATAGAGCTCAAAGGAGACTACGTTGAAAAATAAAATAACATTTTATCTAAAAAATTGTGTTTCATTTAAAAAGTCACGGACTTATTGACCCGCCCTCGTAAATACTTCAACGTTTCTTTCAAGATCGTCGTATTAACAAGTACAACTTTACTTAGTCGTTTATAAAAACTACTTAAGGGATGTTAGACTTCTAAAAACATGGTTACATGATACACCTTTCAAATACAATCTAGCACAAACGGAACGAGATGACTGCATAAATAAATTCTTATAAATATCAGTCATCAGTTGAAACGGTGACTAAATACAGACACCACACGTCATCCGTCAGCAAAATTAATATAATCATCTATTGAATAATAGATTATTATAACTGGCCATTATTGACATTTAGACCAAACATCGAGAAATTCTAGAATATTCGATGCAAACACTGAATAAGACGGTTGAAATAACAAACACGTTTTGAATCAAATAAGATGTAGGTATCAGATTATGATAAGATTCAAATTAATATGAACCGCTTTTACTAAACATCGATACGATTTTTATGAATTCTGGTAAAAATGGCGATAATTTTAATTTTTAATTTCAATGACAAAATTTAATAAGTAATTAAATTTTAACTTCAGCTTAGTACATAGTGTAATGCTGTTCTTACCTATGATGTATAAAACTATTACCTATAAGAGATTGTTACAAGTGTGTTACTATGATAAATGATTTAATATTTTATTGAGTAAACAATAAATAAAATACAAAACCTCTTTAGTTGCTTCATTTAAAAACAACATGAAGTTGTATATCTCATTGGAAGTCTAAAACAAGAGCTTATTTTTAAACCCTCATCACCTAAACACACCTACATCTCTTCCTATCGATTTTCATGATAAAAAGCATACGGGTGTTAGTTGGTGCTTCGGTGCTACAAATACCTTATAACACATTTGTAGTTGCAGGCAACTAAATTCTTCGAAACACACTACATCGTGAATTGTGGTTATGGAGGCATTGTGCCATCGTGTTTTCTCAACAAGTAGACCTTTATAGACAACAAATCCTCCAAGGTAGAGTAAATGTTCGAGTTAAATAGCTACATTATTGGTATTCCGAGTCAAATCTAAATATTTCTTGTTTTTTTTTTTTGTGAGCTTCCACTGCATAATTTTTCCGGCAGTATTTCGAAGAGCCTATCGAATGATCGACACTGCACAATGCACATAATATGCAATTTGCGATATCGCGCATACATGTGATGCATTTAAAGCGATGCATGCGCCTTGTCACAGAGTTTTGACATGCCTGTAAAAATTATCATCACTATCTACAGCTTTGACGTTACTATAAGTGGTCTTGTCGCGTGAATTCCAATTATGATAAGCATATTATGACCGACTAAAAATGTATTAGTAATATGCGCATGCCTACTTTTTTCGCCTTATACTTGTTTGCGTAGACGACTATGATTCAGATACGATAAAACAATACCACATTTATTAGAAATTTAACTTGTAGCACGAAAGACTTGTAGGCGACATCGGACAGGATCGAGCGACGATCTCCGGCCACCGTAAGCGCGGGTCTGGTCTGCGGACGGCGAGCAAGTGTAGCTCGCCTCCTGACAAGAACCATACCCGAGCGTACGGTGCCTTTGCGCGTGAGGGGAAAACCGTCAAATGGCTTCCATTTGACGGTTTTCCCCTCACGCGCCCAGTGTGAGGCGAGAGCGAGTATCAGATTCTTACTGACTAAACCCTACCCCCCCTTCCCGTTCCTTTCTGTTCTGTGCTTTATTGCACTTGCAGCTCCGGCTGAACATCAGCCCTAATAGGGCCCCGTCTGTGGTGGTATATTAGCTCTTTGAGGCGCACGCGGAACGCAAAGGCACCGTACGCTCGGGTATGGTTCTTGTCAGGAGGCGAGCTACACTTGCTCGCCGTCCGCAGACCAGACCCGCGCTTACGGTGGCCGGAGATCGTCGCTCTGGACGCCCATCTGAGGTCTCCACATCCGAAACCGTTGAAAAAATCCACGATATGGTTTTAGCCGATCGGCGATTAAAAGTAAAAGAGATTGTGGAAGCCATGGGCATCTCACATGGCTCAGTGGTTTAAATTTTAAACGACCATTTGGGTATGAGAAAGCTTTCCGCAAGATGGGTGCCGCGTTTGCTCACAATCGACCACAAACGCAAGCGTTTGACAATTTTGCGGGAATGTTTGGGGTTGTTCAATCTCAATATGAACGAGTTTTTGCGCCTTTTTGTAACCTTGGACGAAACGTGAATCCACCACAATACACCAGAGACCAAACAGCAGTCAAAACAGTAGGTTGCTCGGGGTGAAACGGCGCCAAAGAAGGCAAAGATGGGTTTGTCAGCCAATAAAGTCATGGCGACTGTTTTTTGAGATGCACGCTGTATTATCCACATTGACTACCTTCAAAAAGGAAAAACAATCAATGGTGAATATTACAGCAACTTATTGGGTCGATTCGATGAGGCATAGAAAGAAAAGCGACCACACTTGGCCAAGAAAAAAGTCATTTTCCATCAGGACAATGCACGGGTGCACACATGTGCAGTTTCTATGGCAAAAAACCATGAATTGGGCTACGAATTGCTCCCTCATCCGGCCTATTCTCCCGATCTAGCCCCGTGTGATTACTTCTTGTTCCCAAACTTAAAGAAATGGCTCGGTGGAAAGAGATTTGCGTCCAACGACGAAGTCATCTTACAAACAAATGCCTATTTTAAAGAACTCGACAAATCATACTTTTCGGAAGGGATAAAAAAATTGGAGAAACGTTGGGCTTAGTGTATAGAGCTCAAAGGAGACTACGTTGAAAAATAAAATAACATTTTATCTAAAAATTGTGTTTCATTTAAAAAGTCACGGACTTATTGACCCGCCCTCGTAAATACTTCAACGTTTCTTTCAAGATCGTCGTATTAACAAGTACAACTTTACTTAGTCGTTTATAAAAACTACTTAAGGGATGTTAGACTTCTAAAAACATGGTTACATGATACACCTTTCAAATACAATCTAGCACAAACGGAACGAGATGACTGCATAAATAAATTCTTATAAATATCAGTCATCAGTTGAAACGGTGACTAAATACAGACACCACACGTCATCCGTCAGCAAAATTAATATAATCATCTATTGAATAATAGATTATTATAACTGGCCATTATTGACATTTAGACCAAACATCGAGAAATTCTAGAATATTCGATGCAAACACTGAATAAGACGGTTGAAATAACAAACACGTTTTGAATCAAATAAGATGTAGGTATCAGATTATGATAAGATTCAAATTAATATGAACCGCTTTTACTAAACATCGATACGATTTTTATGAATTCTGGTAAAAATGGCGATAATTTTAATTTTTAATTTCAATGACAAAATTTAATAAGTAATTAAATTTTAACTTCAGCTTAGTACATAGTGTAATGCTGTTCTTACCTATGATGTATAAAACTATTACCTATAAGAGATTGTTACAAGTGTGTTACTATGATAAATGATTTAATATTTTATTGAGTAAACAATAAATAAAATACAAAACCTCTTTAGTTGCTTCATTTAAAAACAACATGAAGTTGTATATCTCATTGGAAGTCTAAAACAAGAGCTTATTTTTAAACCCTCATCACCTAAACACACCTACATCTCTTCCTATCGATTTTCATGATAAAAAGCATACGGGTGTTAGTTGGTGCTTCGGTGCTACAAATACCTTATAACACATTTGTAGTTGCAGGCAACTAAATTCTTCGAAACACACTACATCGTGAATTGTGGTTATGGAGGCATTGTGCCATCGTGTTTTCTCAACAAGTAGACCTTTATAGACAACAAATCCTCCAAGGTAGAGTAAATGTTCGAGTTAAATAGCTACATTATTGGTATTCCGAGTCAAATCTAAATATTTCTTGTTTTTTTTTTTTTGTGAGCTTCCACTGCATAATTTTTCCGGCAGTATTTCGAAGAGCCTATCGAATGATCGACACTGCACAATGCACATAATATGCAATTTGCGATATCGCGCATACATGTGATGCATTTAAAGCGATGCATGCGCCTTGTCACAGAGTTTTGACATGCCTGTAAAAATTATCATCACTATCTACAGCTTTGACGTTACTATAAGTGGTCTTGTCGCGTGAATTCCAATTATGATAAGCATATTATGACCGACTAAAAATGTATTAGTAATATGCGCATGCCTACTTTTTTCGCCTTATACTTGTTTGCGTAGACGACTATGATTCAGATACGATAAAACAATACCACATTTATTAGAAATTTAACTTGTAGCACGAAAGACTTGTAGGCGACATCGGACAGGATCGAGCGACGATCTCCGGCCACCGTAAGCGCGGGTCTGGTCTGCGGACGGCGAGCAAGTGTAGCTCGCCTCCTGACAAGAACCATACCCGAGCGTACGGTGCCTTTGCGCGTGAGGGGAAAACCGTCAAATGGCTTCCATTTGACGGTTTTCCCCTCACGCGCCCAGTGTGAGGCGAGAGCGAGTATCAGATTCTTACTGACTAAACCCTACCCCCCCTTCCCGTTCCTTTCTGTTCTGTGCTTTATTGCACTTGCAGCTCCGGCTGAACATCAGCCCTAATAGGGCCCCGTCTGTGGTGGTATATTAGCTCTTTGAGGCGCACGCGGAACGCAAAGGCACCGTACGCTCGGGTATGGTTCTTGTCAGGAGGCGAGCTACACTTGCTCGCCGTCCGCAGACCAGACCCGCGCTTACGGTGGCCGGAGATCGTCGCTCGATCCTGTCCGATGTCGCCTACAAGTCTTTCGTGCTACAAGTTAAATTTCTAATAAATGTGGTATTGTTTTATCGTATCTGAATCATAGTCGTCTACGCAAACAAGTATAAGGCGAAAAAAGTAGGCATGCGCATATTACTAATACATTTTTAGTCGGTCATAATATGCTTATCATAATTGGAATTCACGCGACAAGACCACTTATAGTAACGTCAAAGCTGTAGATAGTGATGATAATTTTTACAGGCATGTCAAAACTCTGTGACAAGGCGCATGCATCGCTTTAAATGCATCACATGTATGCGCGATATCGCAAATTGCATATTATGTGCATTGTGCAGTGTCGATCATTCGATAGGCTCTTCGAAATACTGCCGGAAAAATTATGCAGTGGAAGCGTTTCAGGTAATATCAATAATGTCTCTGATCAGCTTTCTACGTGTAGATAGTTAATGGCTAGTTCTAGTACTATAAATGTGGGAGAGCCAAGCTTCGGCACAAATGGGTCGGCTCGACCGGAGTGATACCACGGCCTCACAGAAAACCAGCGTGAGACAACCACAGCGTTATATTCCGCCGTGTGAGTGAGGTTACCAGATGCCCAAAGCCCAATCCCTCCTCCTTCCCCCATCCCTTCCCAATCCCTAAATATCTGAAACCCTTATCCCTAAAAGGCCAGCAACGCACTTGTGTTGCAGGTGTCAATGGTCGGCGCTGATTGCTTACCATCAGGTAATCCGTCTGCTCGTTTGCCGACCTTTACCATAAAAAGTAATCATATATTCTTAACTATCGTATTGTAAGTTTGTGCAAAGACAAAAACATACAGATACAGACTATTACATGCTATTACATCAAAGGAATCTTAATTCCATAGATTTCTTCTAAAGAAACTCGATAGATTGTAGGGTCTTCATGCCGGTGTTTATAACTCCCAAATTAATAATGTACCTTAATTTCTTTTTAAGACGACCTGCGATGTTATTTTCTTTTAAGGTAAGGATTTCCTTTGTAGCTAATTTCAAAGACTTTGATCCTAAGCACGGTCACATAATTGGCTTTACAAAAAAGTTTAATGAACATTCTCAAGATTTGAAAATACGAGAACAATATCTATCTTTCGCAGTTTCAACATGACATTAACTTATTTATACATAGTGTATGCTGTTTTATACTAATTCTTTTTAGTTTAGTTTAAAAATAAAAATTTGATTTATAAAAAAAAAGATTGTACAGCCTATCCTTTTCTATTAATACAATTTCTAAGCCTATTTACAATTTGTACGTTTGCGTAAAGTACCTCTTCGCTTATAACAAAACATAAAACAATGGCGTCGATTTATCAGTACGGATCTCCCACATTGGAGCTACAACGTGTCCATTATAACACCGGCCTTGGAATATCCCTGATCTACTTAATAGCGTTTGTTGATACGATTATATTACATCTGAGGAAACACAAACATATTCCCCTCCCCACGGCACATCCAGCCAACTTCTTTATTTTATTCGCTTTTTTGTGAGGGCCAAGACCGAGGCGAGAGGGAGTGTCGAATATTACTGACTAAAAAACTTCCCGATCCTTCTCCTGATCTAGGCCAAATCCGCGGTGCCTTATTGTGCTGGCCCTGCAACTCCGGCTGAATATTTTATCCGCTGTTTTTTTCATCTACTTTTTGCCCAAAAAGACATTTTGTCGACGGCCTCCGTGTTAATTTGATGCGATCACATAATAACACGTTAACCTGTATAATTTCGTCATTAAACATTATAGATATTTATAATTCTTACTAGTTTCACACTTTCTACACTCGAATGGGAGTTTAAGTGAATTAACAGGTCAGATATTACCATAATGTATTAGGTAAATGAACAAAAAAATGCATTATTTTGAAATGCACGGCCACTCTTATGGTAAAATTGTATTTAAAGTAATGCTTAAAACATTTGAAAAGATAGAGAATGGCTCTCCTTTATTAATACTGTTCCCTAAGTCACACCATTTATTGGACTCTCTAATTTTTCCGAATCATGCGATGCGGTGCAGCAATAATAATTTTCCGGTTTATTATGAAAAAATGGCAGTAACACACCTTGTGATAGCAAGGGAGCGATACAATTTAATATAACATTATTGATTTTATACGCAACTAGCTGTAGGCATCGCCCTGCCCACGCTTGAAGGCTTTACTGAGAGTTGTTTTCTTCACCAGCATAATACGTTTATGGAAATTGTGTGTATTTAGCAGAGGCATTGGATAAAATATTCAATCATGTTCATAGTAAAACTTGATTAAAGTTTATTCAACGCCACCTTTAATTTTAGGACGAATTGGAGCTCAAATGTATGCATGATTTATCAGGAAAATTGATTTGTATCGCGGTGCTGTAACTGTGTGTCTAGGACACAGGTGCGTCATCTTGCTTGACGCAATTTTCGCAACGTAAACAATCTAAAGACATCAACCGATACCCAATTCTGACGTCACCCACACAACCGAGGGTCCGCTGTTGTGTTGTGTTCTCTTAACATAGCACATATGCTTAGAAATCTAATTAGCTAATGGAGCATCACATCACATCGTAAACATCACAAACGAAGGTAATTATCTGAACTAATTGCTTCCTGCTTTCGAGGAAATTCGTTTGATACATATCACGGAATACCAACTAGACTAGTTTTACATAAAAATCGCCAGTTGCCAGTGTCGCAGAACAATTAATTATAATAACAACGACTTACGAGTAATTGATTGTGAATTAACAATAAGTAAAGACAATAGTAAACAATCCGTCTGTACAATCACGGCTTGTTCTCAGTTCTATTCATTTCGAATTGAAACTTTTTGCTAATGTACTTTAAAAAAATGTGACGTAAGCCCACCTGTGGCGACACAGACAGCCTTAACAAAGACACCTTGTCTTTTGTATTGTTGATGTGACAAATTTACGAACGTAACAAGTTTGCGATGAAATCTTATCAGCAACTTTACTGGCTGCCTGTGGTCTACGACGAAAGGAAAGTGGTAATCTACGCCAGATCCTGTTACGCAGTTTTACTGAGCTGTTTATAAGGTGTGTTACCTGTTGGCAAGTAATGAATAGCGCGGCAAACACGAAGATGCCGGCGATACCCTGTGCGCCAGGGGTCTGGAGGAACATCCCCTTATCGTGGGGAATCTCCGTGATAAGATCCGTGATTGGTTGAGCCGTTACGTTGATGGTCTCCGTCGAACTCATTCTGTAACAAAACAAAGAATACTTAATTCAATACATCCCTTTCTTACTTTCTTTCTCAATAATAGACACTTCCTTCCATGACATTGATCGCTAATAGTAATCTACTGGTGAGAACAACTATTCTTCTCGCTTTCTGTTTTATTAAAAACCTTGCAGCCCATGATTTCTCATACAAACATCAAGTAGATGACTCATTAATACAGTTATGAGGCAATTTACGATTTTATTACAATGATAACTCTCAATAGGTAAAGGTAACTCCAGCTTCATTGCGATAAATATAAACAAGGACTCTACAGTTCTCCGATTGAAGACTTCAAATAAAAGAAAATCGTTGAGACGGACAAAGTAGCATTTTACTCAGTTTAAAAAGGAATCGTTCTTTGAAATACGGATTTAGAAGCAAAGTGAGTCATTATAAGTTATTTTTCTGTACTGTACCGCTGGATATTCTGGGTTGTTAACACATGCAAAACAAATTAAATGCGTTGCAACACAAATATACATACTTCTTTACGAACTCTTAAGTTTAATTCAGCTTGTACCGTATTAAAAAATAATTACGGAAGACAAAATTAAAATATTTCTTAAGCAAGTTCGAAACAATGATACAATCAATGTTATTCACATTCTTTTTCCATTAAATACAAACAAGTCGATAGTCATCTAGTCATAATATGATGCTATCTATTGTTTTACTATAGAACATTGTACTGCTCTCGCTATTATTCAGTTGTGGGGTAGGCAGAAAGGCTTGTTCTCTAACAATGCAATATCAAAACAATAAAATTGAATCCCAGAGGCGCTCAACTACATAGTTAATCAAACGATTGTGGCTTTGACCACTACATGCGGTACATTATAAACTATATATACATTAAAATAAGGTCATCTGTGTACATATAGTATGATCAAAGGTTACCTGAACTGTTGCATCTATTTATGCGAATGCCAAAAAAGCGTTCTATTTCTCGACTATTAATATCTAAGTAGGTACTTACACATTTTTTACCAGCATTATTCATACTGATTCATGGTATTGTTAGATTGGACATGATAACGTTATTGATAATTGATCGTTTTTTATAGGATAGGGGGTGTTCGGATCACCTGATGATAAGTAATCAACGCTTCCCATGGACATATATTTAATATAATGCCTATCGGAATCAGGAATGAAATTTGGAGCCAAAGAAGCATTGAAGACATGTCCTTTTTCGTTTCTGTTTTGTTATGTGGTAGGTAATTTTGACTATAAATGTACGAACCTTCAGGAAGTGGTGGATAATCCTACAGATAAAATAACGATTGATACATTTTATTGGAAAAGACATGTAAGGATAATTCAGCCAAAACTAGAGGCCAAATTTCGGACTCGTAAGGTGAACCTAACAGCCTGGTCTAAACGTGATCCATGAATATGAGGGCATTACGGAGCCTTAACTGAAAATAGGTGCAACGGACGGGTACATCGGAACATAGGTAGAGTAACCAGCTTAACCAATATGACAAATGACTTTCACAGGACTTTGTTGCTTACTATCTGGTCGGTAAGATCGATAATTTAATGAAGATAAAACCGAGTAGTTGGATTTGCTGGTGCCTACTGCCTACCACATACAGAGAGTAGTTTAAACTCCTAACAAGTATACACGTGCCTGCTTAAAATTAAGTAGGTGTACATCTAGCCTTAAGTACGGCGGTATATAGTCCAAAGTGGCCCTTGGTCTCGTCCAGAATATTTCAAAATAAAGGCTGTAATATCCCATCATACCGTACTTTGTGCGACACCGTCGGTTCATAATGTTACTATGTTTGGATGTTTGTTACTCAATCACACCAAAACGGCTGGGCGGATCTGAATGAAATTTGGCATAGACAAAGGATACAATCCGGAATAGGACATAGGCTATCTTTTTAACAACATACCAAGCGGAAAAGCCGCGGGCGGAAGCTAGTATTTTCATAATAATTTAAATTATAAGTCAAAGGGATATTGTAACTTGATAATTAATCCTTTGTCTTATGGTTTGCTGTTATATACTAGTGAAGTCACAGTCAAAGCATTTATTTCAAGTAATACATATTGAGAATCAGGAAGCCTTTAGTTCAATCCTCAGATAAAAAGTCATTATAGGTCTCCCTAATACAACTTGTACCTAATAGATAAAAGAACCTGGCAATGTGAGAAAATTTGGAATTTCTCCCATATTTACTCACATGGAGTTTTTATTAAATTCCTTGGATTGGAGAAGAGTCTTTGGATAGGTACCTCTAGAATATATAAACACAAACACATGCGTATAACATTTTACTGACTTGTAACAGATACCTGATTTTCAAAGCAGTGGACACTTATAGACGGATGATGATGATGTTATGGTGATGACTAGATACTGATTTAGTAACAAGTATGATATTGTTTAAAGTCATTACCCTTTCACGCATTGTAAACATTGTTTTGTCAATGAGATTTAAATATTTATTTAGTTATCTATGGTTTAAAACTTTCAATTTTTTTTTTTACTCATGTCAAACACAATTGGGTTGTAATTTAAATTTGGAATAATCTTTTTTCCTTATTTCTTAGCATCACAAATCAACCACTAAAAATGGAAATAAATATGTTTCAATGAAATGAATAGATCAATGATAATATTTTAATTCTTTAGCCTTAACATTTATTTTAGACACAGCCTTAGTAATATTGTTGTATCAGATTGGGTTGACTCACTGGCCTTGATTCAACAATTTAGTGAGACTGGTTCACTCATTTATAATATATTTTTTATCAATCTTATATACCTATTGAGGAACCAATCTGCTTTAAATTTATTTTTTATATAAAAGTAATGGACTGCATTGTCTCTTAGCAACAGTCCCTAGTATTTTGTACAGGTATTTAATTATTTCCTATTAAGAGCTATTAGGTCTGTGGTTAGGTTGGAGGATTTTAGAAGTAATTATTGTATGAATAGGTCAATAAAATATATTAATATGTAATTAGTCTGTCATTTACTATGCTATTTTTATATTTTGTAATGAATGAGAGATAATAGTATATAACTGCACTTAAAAAGATATGTTCACACTAGTTTACAAGTTTTTACATGTATGAGATTTATGTCTATTTACTTTTACATAAAAATATAAACACTAAAGTATAAATTGTATGTAAAAAACAAACAACAAACTCGAATAATATTTGAGTCACTTGTAAATCTTGTAATTATCTGAATCTTATCATAAGTACTGATGATAACATCAAAAAGATGTACAACACAAGAATATAGCAACACCATATTTCCTTCTCTCTCTTACTATCACAGAGTAAACAATGAAATCATTACATTTTATACCACTTTTTATGCTATACACCAATACTAGCATTTGAAAAGTTCTAGACTTATCTACCTATATCTATATATTAATCAATAATGTCCAATATACATTTGATAAGATAAAAGACTGACTAATTGGTATTTGTTATCAAAATATTCATGAATATAGGTTGAAGAATAGTCTGTGCCTTGGATATCAGAATTCTTAAATTTATGTATATTATGTGTGATTTCTTAGAGGTGGAAAGCCATTAAAATATCTCCTTCCCATCTGGGTCAGGAAAAGTGTCAGATTTACTGACTAAACCCACTCAGTTCCTTGAACTGAACATTTTGTAATTTCGGAGTTTAGGATACCAAAGTAATAAAGTGTTAACAACACAACCATACAGAACAAATCACTGATCACTTCTTTTTGAGTGCTGAAAACCATCAAATTCTGCCCTGAGTGGGTTGAGAGGGAGTGTTAGAATCTTACTGACTAAAAGCCACGGCCACAGAACATTATTGTTATAGAAGTCTAAACCCACAATCTTGGCTGAACCACACAAATTAATAATGTACCAAGATACAATGAGGCCATGTTAATAAACAGAATCCTGTTTACATACATTGTAAGTCAACAGAGTGTAAATAAATAGAACATTTAGAGAAGACTTTGTTTACTAGTCAGATAAATAAAAATGGTTGAATTGTAATTTAGGCCAAGCAATTGTTTTTTCCTAAGCAATAGCATTATTTATGAATAATGTACTTAGTTACAGGAAATAAGTTCTAAGATAAGAAAATGTATGATTTCACCATTTTTTCATAACATGCAATGTTGTTCTCAAGTCACATGTAATAAGTAAAATTTAATAGAAATTATGCCTCATATCAGACTAGTTATTTACTATATTATAACATGTAATGTATCAGTACTTGTATCTTGTATATTTAAAAAAATACGATGGAAAAGGAAAACCAATAGTTTATTTGTCATAAAAGTGTCATCTCTGCATCACCCAAGGCTCGACTGGTAGAAAATGCCTAAGGCATTAAGTCCGCCTATGTACCCATTGTGCATGAAGTTTTAATAAATAAATAAATAAAGTGTATTGCTACAGAAGGTTTTAGCAAAAGGGGGAATTTTTAAGTTGAATGAGGCATGAGCCAAATAATTTTAAATAAAATCCTGTGGTATATAAGAAATTGCATTATGGACATTGATCAGGGGGTCATCTGCATAAGTATGAGCAGCTTTTGTAACATTTTAATAGGAAACAAAGGCTGGCAAAAAAACACTATGTATACATAACTTTTGTTAAGAATTCTTGTGTTTATAATGTTTATTAATACTGGTGGACTTTGACCATTTATGAAAAATAATATAAATATGATGTATGGACCTCAGTGCAATGCTATAAAAAAATGAAATTCACTCCTCCATAATAAATGTTCACAGCTATTTTATAAATGTAGGTATGTGTGTCATCTTTCTCTTTAGAACTACCTCACACAATGTGATAAAAGTATTTTTTTTTGTTTACAATTCAACTTTATTTTTATAGATCTTGAAATCTTGGTCTAAGATATGTAATTGATGGAGCATTAATTAAGACAGTAAAAAACTATTTTCTACTGGTTCCAGTTAGTTGTTATGTTGTTCAATCACCATTACAATTCGCCTACATACGAAGTGGGACAATATTGTTGCAAAAAACAAAACCCAATAGTATGCTATGGAAACCTCCACATATTTGTGCTACAAATCGTAAATTATTACGGAACTCGAAAATTGGAGGTCACACGTCTTGACATTTTCTTGTTTGGTGTTTAATACTAAGTGAAGGGCGATACGTTTACTGACGCACTAAATAACAGTATTGCAATTCCTTGTACCAGCGATTATCGATTCTAATATTTAAGATGATAGAGTGCATGCTATATTTACCTGATTTTGGATTAACAACGTCTCTAAAATACTGTTTTCCTTTTGTTAACAGATGTCATTCGTAATCAACACTCTGCGCATATTGTACACATAATCACGTAGATTTCCTACACAACAATGTTCACGCAAAGTATCTTGATACAAAACGAACACAAACGTATATTTAACAAAACACTGCAAAAACAACAATTTCACTTTGCTTGCTTTCCCATCATTCACTTTGCTCAACACTTGCACAAATTCGTGATTCATTTTCTGCAACTCGGGTTGAACCGAAGAGCGCGCGCGGTGGCGAGCGGGGCGGGTAGGTTGCCAGACCGCCGCGCGCCGCTCGGCTCGACTCGACGCCGCCGCCCGCTCGCCGCCTAGCCCGCGATTCGCTAGGCCCGAACGACACCGAGCGAGCCCGAGTCAGCACGAACAACGAAACGTAGTCGCGGCGTCCGAGCCGCGAGCCGCGAGTGAAAGAGATAGTTCTCGTCTTCGGCGAACAAATGACAGAGTTTTAACACAAAAGATTAGATATTTGTTTTGTTTACGTTTTTGTTATTACTACTTAGTTCGTAATTTATCGTTTTGTTGCGATATTATTAGTTTATTAAGTTTTGTTTGTCTGATTAATAACTTTAGAATGGCTCCAGGAAACAGGAAAAGTGTGGCGTGGAAGTTTTTTTCGAAAATAGACAATAATACTAAAGTACAATGCAATTTGTGTTCTAGTCAATACAAATTTAGTGGAAATACGAGTACCTTGTTCGTGATTGTCTTCGTGACGAATTGACGTTTGGTTCAGTTGATTTTTTCCTACTACCAAACTTACCAACTTACTAAAACTGGAGAGATTTTTTGCACATGCAACATTATCAACAATTAAATTTCAGGACGTTTTACCATGGGAGAAGTAGTATCGTTATCATATTTTTGAAAACGAATAAGTTTATTTTTACGTATAATAATTATATTGCACGTCAAAGTAAAATTATTAATCAAAATTTAATCAATGTTTAGTTTATTTCATTGTGTGCATCAACCTAAGTGCAATATATAAGGGCGTACAATATTATTTAAAATTGCTGTAGGTAGCTGCAATTTTACAACTAATTATTTTCTTAAACATTTCATTGCTTAGAAATTGATCCTTTACGTTTATGGTAAGGTAGTTTTAGGATGTTCGACTTCTGGCAACATATTAATCCATCATAGACAATTAACAAAAATGAAAATGTCCGTCGTGAAAGATACGCTCTAATTTATTTTGTGACTATTTAATATTCGTGGCTTGCGATGTGAATATTTTGTAGTATTTATATTCTTATAAGTGCATATAATCCACCAAGATGATTGTTCAAGAACCTATACAGGTGAGTAAGAGACTGAACTCCGATAACTGTCAAATGAAGTATTTTCGTAGAGAGACGTTTCAATTCGTTTTAAATTCCCACAGGTTATCGTTTGGGATTGTCTCAATAATTATGAATACGACAATGCTATATTTCTGGCTGAGAGACTACACGCTGAAGGTAAACATATAACATCTCTTTAAAGTAAAATTTGCGAAATTAAATCATTGTTTAACACCTGCATATAAGTTGCTGTTATTGATTTTTACGTAATTCATGATTTCGTTATTAATTATGCACTTACATACCGTGTCTTATCATCAACGTTGAAATTTCTGTTTCAGTTGCATCGGAGGAAACTGCTTTTTTATTGGGGACTTGTTATTATAGAGCTGGAAAAATAAATGAGGCTCAATACTTGTTGCAAAACATGTCATTGACATTACCACAAGCCAGATTCCTATTAGCTAAATGTTTCTTGGAGTTAAAATCGTAAGTAAAAGTTTAAAATATAAAACAATTCAATTTGCAATAATGTTCTTACTACATTCAGTAATTTGTTATTTCAGATTTAAGGATGCTGAACTTACGCTTGGAAATAATTTAGATATTGTTGCATCTGAATTTGGCGAACAAGCACCATATGCATTACAACTTCTGGGCAAAATATACAATCTCACTGAAAGAAGAAGCAAAGCAGTAGAAGCTCATAGAAAAGCACTTTCATTGAACCCATTTATGTGGAAATCATTTGCACAGCTGTGTAATATGGGTGAGAAAGTTGACCCTCACCAAGTATTCCAAATGAACAATACTGACTTTACATTTGGTGTAACTACATTAGTGAATCTAGTCAGCAATTCAGAAAACATTTCATTTGTTAATAGTAACAACATTCCTAATAATACTGCTATGAATACCAATGTCACACCTAACAATGTGGCTACAAGAACCCCTATGACAATGTCCACTAGTATCACACCTGAGACTCAAGCTCCTGTAAAGAGAATGCATAGTGTGTTCAGTGGCATGGCACCCATTCCCTTTTCCCCTTCTTTTGGAATGCTACCGATGGAAGAATCTCCTGTATTATATACACCAACTCTAACAGACTCAAATGAGCAGAAAGCCATACCTAAGATAGTAAACTCATTACGAGCACAAATGGGACAGTTAAAAGATGCAGTATTCAGTCCAGCCCCTAGATGTACTCTCGGACCAGCTCCACGGCGGTCATCTAGATTATTTAGTAATAATAACAGCAGTTACTCAGTAAAAGAAAATAATAAATCACCAAGTAGAAAATTTGTAGCTCCTAAAAGTCCTTCAAGAAAAAATAAGCAGCGTACAGCCAAAAATATCAAAAGTAATACAGTAGAAGCTAATGAAAGGAATAATAAAAGTGTAGAGACAGTTACACCAACAATACCACCAAAGAATTCCAACGGTGTTGCATTGTTAAATTTAATGCGAGATTTGGGAGAAGCCTACAAGTCACTGGCATTCTTAGACTGCAAAACTGCAATTAAATTATTCCAAGAAACATCACCAAAACAGCTAGCATCTCCCTGGGTTCAGACTATGATAGCAAAAGCCCATTATGAACTGGCTCAATATGAGGCAGCTGCAAAAATTTTTGCTGAAATTAGAAAACAATATCCAAATCGTACAGAGGGGATGGATATTTATAGTACCTGTTTATGGCATTTGCAACGGGAAGCACAATTATCAGCATTATCTCAAGAACTAGTAGAATTGGATAGGAAAGACCCAATAGCTTGGCTTGCTGCTGGTAATTGCTTTTCTCTTCATAAAGAAAGAGAAACTGCATTAAAATTCTTCAAACGAGCTGTTCAACTAAATCCTGAAGCAGCTTATGCTCATGCTTTGTTAGGACACGAGTATGCAGTTGCTGAGGAGACAGACAAGGCTCTTTCTAGCTTCAGAGCAGCAGTAGCAATTGACCCACGTAATTACGTTGCGTGGTTTGGGATTGCTACAGTATATGCGCGACAAGAACGGTGGAAGCCTTCTGAAGTGCACATTCGACGAGCTTTAACAATACATCCTCATTCAGGAGTCTTGAGGTGCCAATTAGGATTAGCACAAGCAGCTCTGGGCAAAATGGACAGAGCTCTTGCTACTTTAGAAAGGGCTGTTGCTTTAGACACAGAGAATCCTTTATGTCGTTTCCACAGAGCTTCTGTTTTATTACGGGCTGGTAAACCAGAAGAAGCTTTAGCAGATCTGCACCATTTGAAAGATATTGCGCCAAGAGAATCATTAGTATATTATTTACTTGGAAAAGTTCATAATAAGTTAGGCAATTCCCATTTAGCATTGATGCACTTTAGCTGGGCTACAGACTTAGATCCCAAAGGCACGGGAGGACACATAAAAGAAGGCTTTGATCCATCTAAACAAGAAGACCCACCAGAGAGGTCAACCTAATTGGTATGACGACTTAAAAGGATTTAAAGGATTGCAGAATAGCCTGCACTGTTGTGGTTGGCAATGCAGTCAATACCTGACTGATCCCATGTAAATATCGCTCTCACCCGTCGAGCTCTTACTGACACCAAATTCTTCCAACAAAGCTTTATGGGGTTTGATGGGTGTGTGGTGGCATTTAGTCGCTATAGTAATAAGGGCGTATGTGGATATGTTTATATAGAGTAAGATGTGGATATTCGTAATGTTATCCTAGTTTATTATATATCTTGTATAGCTTATAACTTTTAGAAAGATGAAAGAATATAATTTTTAAAAAGATGATGCTTTTGAAAGTTAAATAAGACTCAGAGCCTTGATCTCAATGGGATGGTATAAATAATAATCATATAATATAGAGCCATTAAATAATTGAAGTTGCAAATTCTTACAATGCCATAATTATGAATTCCTGAAATCTAAATCTACTAATTGTTGTCCTCATATTTGTATATAAAATCATGCCTTTCTGTGTTGTACCTAGTGAACAACTAACGGATGTACCTAAACAATTTAAAAATCATGTAAACAATATTTAAAGACCTTGCATGAAGGTTTTATTTTGTATGACAGATAGCTTTGGATGTTAGTTAGGCTGGGGTCATAGAAAAGCATTGAAAATGAGAATCGTAAAACGGGGTGAAGGGTGGTGATTGGCGAATTTTCCTTTTATCTATTCACCCTGTTTTACTGAACCAATCAAAATTTTTGTAATCAGCTCCTGCTTCAGTAATCCTGGATCTTATTTCTTAGCATCAATGGAAACTGTTTCGTGTGTATGTACATAATAAAACATTAACTTTATAGCACCATTGTCATTTGACATCACCAATGAACTGCTAGCAATGTGGACAATCTTGTTTAGACCACCTAATGTATGAATTTAATAAATAAAACTGATGTAACTTATGGTCGAGTTTTATTGTCAGTAAATGCTAAAAAATACATTATGTCAATTGCATCTACTGAGGTAAGCTGAATTTCGCGCAACTTGCATGTGCATGTACAAATGCAATACAAAATATTTTTTATAAGTTTGATAAAGTTACATAAACCCACTGAAGAAAAATAAATGCTTTCTTGTCTGTATTGGCCTTAGCCTCTTTGCAGCGTTGACATATTGTTTCGCTTTACATTTAACTCTATTTTCTAACAGAGTAAAAAATCATATTTTTGTTGAAGTAACATTATACTGGAAGTATCTTTTTCGGTTTATAAATCTTCTTAATTACACACATTTTCCTGAACTATATATAAAGTCACGAGCTAGTCAGAAACAGCACAGTATAGATTCTTGAAGCACAATCAGAGTCACAATGTTTATGTAAACTTTTGTAATATTGAATCTAGTGCTTTTCTAACAGTGGGATCACTTAGCAGTTTATTCTGTGGGGTAGGTGGTGCGGGGGCTGGCGGAGTTGGGGCCGCGGGCGGCGGTTGTTCCACCGGTGCCGGTGGTATTACTTTCTTTTCATTCAGTATACTAAGAATTCTCTGTTGGAGATCTACTTGTGTTTTGTTAGCAGGAGCCGGATTCAATGGCTCCCCAAGCTCTATTTTTACTTGCTGTTCTCTGCGTTCCTGTAAAATTCAAAATTACGTCAGATAATATTTGTCGGCGGAGTCGTGCTTCGATCGTGCGAAACGTCAGGCTATGACATGGGGCTGTCATCGCTTGGGATTGGTCTGTGCTTGGTTTAAAAATGGGATTTTTGGTGTTGTGAGCCGCCAGACTGAATGCAGGCAAGAACAAAACTCTCCACGTTTTTTATTGCAGACGGATTGCAATAAAAAACGTGGAGAGTAGTACATAGATAGTAATAGTTACCGTGTTTCGTGTACTAAGTAAACCGTTTGAAGAAGTTGTTTGTCATCAATCTGCGAGTTTATTCCGAAGAAGATGAAACAAACACGATCCCCCTCGTCCCTCCGTCATATTAAAGACTATAGTTGAATATACATTTTAAAAGATTTAGTTTCACAAAAAATATATATCTATGTAATAATAAAACATGGAATTGGGGGAATACAAACCTGTAGGTATTCTATGACTTTATCGTACTGCAAGACCGTTAGGGTGCGTCCGTCAGCGAGTTGGCCGAGTAACGCGTACACTGCTTCCCTACCAGAGGGACCACCTCTCTGCACTTCTTGAAAGTTGCGGGATAAAAGCTGAAGGGAATCCTCCAGTGGCATATTTCGATGTTCTATTAGAAAAAGACATAGTATAAAATTATAATACTTAATTGTAATTTACTAGAATATTAATATTGAATTGAAGTACTGTAGGCTCAATTCCTCACCCTCCATCTTCAAATGCCCAAAAGGAACGCTTTAACATCTCTGGTTTAGCGTATGTCCATGCCACCCGTCCGTAAGCTAGTTTGTCACTGTATCCCAATAAAAAATATTTAAATGGCTCACCTTGAGGTAGTCCATGAAGTATTGTAAGTGTTAAGGACCTATTTTCTTGATTTTGTGGCATTACTAATATTGCGTACAGACAGCCGCGGGACGCAATGTTGCCCAGCACTTTGCCAATCGGAACATCTTCCATGGGAAACAGAAGATCAACCACAATCCCTAGCCTTTTGAGGCGACCTTCAATGTATTCTGCATATTCGCTATAAACAAAATAATTATAAATATTAACACACGTGTTATAAGAAACAATACAACATATTTTGGACTTTCGATAACAGACCTAGAAGTAGAAACGTTATAATAAATCCCGATTCGATCTACACAATGACTAGTAACGATATTATTTTCACTTTTTTAAGCTCGTAATAATGGAATGTTATTGTAAAGTAATACTAAGTAAATAAATCCTACTATCCGGCTAAAAGGTTTGATAAAATATTAATGTCTTTCGATTAAAGCATTGAAGACCAGATAAGATTTAATTAATAGGTAGGTACTTACGTAAGAGATTTTGAGACGACGATGATTTCACAATCATTTCTCTCCGTGACAGGTACCGCTCTAGGATAATCTGACATTTGTTGATAGCGATCGTAACTACTGCGATCTTTCCATTCACCAGCTGAAGAGAAAACAAAATAAATTAAATCACTAAACACTAGACATAGACACGTCTAGCATCAAAATAAAGAGACGTTAAAACATCAATTGAATGAATAACAAACTAAAAATAAAAATCAATTGTGGTGAACGTTTTTTGTACGAGTTGCGCAATTTGATATATCCAGAATGCCAGTATGCCACTTAACCTCATGTGTTTAGTATATATACTATATACATTCACAGTAGGTATACACATATGCAAAACAATGTTTACATATCAGGGATATCAAATGACTAATAAATTCAGGGTTGTTCCTAGCATTACGTTATCAGAAAGAAGCTCCAAGTCCGTTTCTTTTTTAAACGGTTTTATTTACCCGTTGGGTATTCGTTTGTTTGGGTCAAAATTAAAAATTGTAATTTTAAATAATTAAAGATAACTTTAGTGCATAGAGGGATAATTGCCGGCTGATGTCCCATTTCACTTATATTAAAGTTGTTCAAAGGGCCTCTGCGATGTGGCTTGGGCTCCTCGTACGCCTTCCAAAAGTCCGGGACCCTGTGGTCCCGTGGGTGGAAAGAAAGATAACTTTTAGCTCTAGTTCGTATATAAATATTAGTTTCAATGTTACCCCCATTTTATTTGGGAGCATAGGCTTAATACTTTTACAAAGTTAATAATTTCTGTACCCTCCAGGATATCACACACTTAAGTCTTAAAATCACCATTTAAGTATTTTATTAATGTGTAATGTCCAGCACCAGTAAAATGAGAAACCTACCTACTTAGAAAAAAATGGGTATGTGGTCGAAATAGGTACGATTTTTTTGGGGTACCTACTTGAAATAGTCTGAAATTATGTACTCAACACCACAATATAAAATCTTTGTTTAATTAAAACTGAAAAGTTGATTTAATATTGATGAATATGTAAAATATGTACATATATGGAATGCATGAAAAAGCAAGATAAGCAAGGGGGTTCGAAAATATGGTCCCACATCATATACCCACATAACAAGAATAGAATAGGATCAGGAATAAGTGACAGTATTATGTCAATTTTCAAAAGTAAAAGACACCCCCTGGCACAGTCATCGAAATGCTTAAAAGGGGATGCCACCGACTGTTTAACAATGTAATTCGTGTAATAAGGAAATAAATCGTATTTTTATTAAAAAAAAAATATGGTCTTGTGTAAGTGAATACCTATGTAATTCTTTATGGCAAATAAAGTTTCTTAAACCTGTATCATAAACAGCTTGATTAGTAGGTATGTGCATGATGTGCCTTGAAATTTACAACCAATTGTAACACAAACTCTCTGGATAATTTATACTCACTCCATAAAAATGGAAATTAATGAAATATGAATGATAATTAACCTTATTTTTTTTTATAATAACTATCGTGTTCTTTTTGGCATATTATTGTTGAACTCATGGGTGAAGACACTGGCCCTTGTAATACAGTGTAAACTAGTTCAGGGTCAGGGAATTCTGCTTGTCTGTGTAATTTTTTTTTTTTGTCAATAAAGAATTATTATTATTATTTATGTACGTTCTTTTCCGTTCACGGGATCACAGGATTCCGGACCTTTGGAAGGCGTACGAGGGGCCGAAGCCAACTCGCAGAGGCCCGTTGAACAACTTTAATTTAAGTAAAATGGGACATCAGCCGGCAATTATCCCTGTATGCACTATGAAAGTGCACCCAAGGATAATCCCCGGTTGATGCAGGACTATTGCGAAATGTGGTAAAAATTGAAAGGGTTATGGGTATGGGATGCTATGGACTGGTGGATATGATAACTATGGAACTACTATGGCCCCTGCCCCTGACCAATATTGATACATACGGATAAACAGGCAGGGGGTGACTGGCAAACTCAATTAATGGGCCCCCTGAAACGGCCGCTAGCATGTAGCGACACGGAGGCAACATACGTTGAGCTGCTTGGGGAAGGAGAGGCATCCCACGGCTATCAGAGCAATCCCGGAAGTACGGTCAAGACCCCTACCAGCACCTTACTGAGATACATCCTTCCCCCGAGTCTCCTTCAACTCCCACTCTTATTATTAAATTTTAATTTTACCTTAAAGAAAAAAAACCAACCTCTACCTGAGATCGGCGAGCGATCCCTAAAGCCGGGGGGAGCTCCACGGCCGCGGCCACGTCCACGTCCTCTTGGGCCACCTCGGCCACGCATTCCTCCTCGCCCCTCCCAACCAGGTTTACCCGGGTAACCATCATCATATTCCTCATCTCTATAACCTGAAACATAATAAAATAATTTATATGCATTAGTTACTCATTATGATGGTCATAATCAACCTCTTCATAAAAGCAACTTCCTAATAAACAAGAAGTTGTCCAGTCTTTGGGCTTCAACTACATAAGAGAGGTTCAACATAATCTCCAATCATCTACGGGAAGCAAATAAAGTGATGACAGTGTTTTCTTCTCTGCCATCAAATATTACCACTTGGTTATTCTATATGTTGATAGAGATTGGGCATTAAGACCATAACTAGGTACCAAGGATTTGAAATAGATTTTTATAAATATATTTTGTTCTCTTTTAGCCAAAACACACTTACTCTGATCTCCAATATAATTCCCGAAATTATCATATAACTCTTCATTGCCATCATCAGCGCCCATTAAGGGGGGTTTATCATTATGATGAGCCACTGCTGGAGGCATATCAGATGCTGCCGATTCAATATGCCTGAAAAAATAATATAACTATTATTGTAAATTGTTGTGTGATGTCGCGAGGTTGAATTTGTTCTTGCCCTTACATTTGAAATTAACTCAATCTAAAAGACTAAGCAGTGTACTTAGTCATGTGGAAACATTTGCACAGGGTTGGCATTAAATTTTTACACTAAAAGTTGCTTACACACACCAAAGTACCTTATGCAACTTTTGATTTAATTTAATGTTAAACATTTTAGTATCCTTGCTTATACTTGATATAACATTCACTTGTATTTGAACCACACACACCTGTGCCAGGAGAGGCCGCTTTCCTTTATTTTGATTACATTTATGATGATGAATGTATTTATATGTAAAAATAGGTGTTTAACTTGATTTCACTGTCAAATCATGATCTTACTCAATAAAACTTAACTAAATTCTATGTAAACCAAGCCAAAGGCAAGAAGAAAGCCTTTAAAAAATTGTTGATAATGTACAGATACATATATGTATAATAATATGAATTCAGTCTGATTTCATTTTAATAGAGGAGACTGCATTAATCATACTTGTTATTGAAGGTCTAGCAGATATTTACATTTGTGATGACTAAGTATGAAATAGATGGAAAAATTGTCTCACCCCAGACATATATGGGACTCCTAAAATAACTGATTGACTTGCGCATAAGAAAAGTTTCATATTTTAGGAGTTAAAATGATCAAGTGAGTTCTCCCACTCTGGCAAGGAGAGAGGGAATGTTCTGGCTCTTATTAACTAAAATCTACAATGTTCTCTCTCCTGCAAAGAGCCATTAAATCAGTGCTTGCAACCGCAACCCTGACTAGACATTGGCTCTCCTTGAGACCTGATATTCTGGTTTAACCAAGTGTAGTTCATTTATTTGAATAAAACATTTGATAAGAATTTAGAAGCTGGATGGGCCCTATAGTTTGGAGATATATACTACCTCTTGTCCATAGCATTAGTGTTTGTTTGTGCAGTTTTCACACTAAGAGTCCTCCCCTGGAAAACAGTTCCATTTGCTTTGAGGATAGCCTCCTGGGCACTTGATTCTTCAGCAAACTGAACAAATCCAAAGTTCCTATTGATAACAATGCCATGAATTTCACCATATTGTATGAAATGGTTGTACAACTCGTCCATAGAAACACCGTCTTGTAAACCACCGACGAAAATACGAAGATGGGATGTTGCAGGGTTTTTCATAGCTAGTCTACCTAGGGGTAATTTGTCTGAAAAGAATATAATTTCAAATAAGATCATAATAACTCAATTGTAGTGTATATACGCTGTTAAAGAGTATTTGTTATACACATTATTTTGAGTTTCTTTGGAATAAACAAGCTGAGAAAGTGTATCGTGTCATTCGAATAATCATAACGATGTAATAAGTTATTAATATACAGTCTGTTTCATTGTTTACCTGCCATCGTTAGACTCAAAATCTTTATTAGTAGTTACAATAATTATATTCGTTTTCAGCAAGACGCGCTTTTACGGATGAAAATACAAAATCCACAGATAAGTAATTAATTTCCAATCCACAGATTTCGGTGGGATGTTCCAAAGAGTATGTAACTATGGATGTAACTATGCACTATGGATGTCCTTATCATCCATAGAAAAACAACTCTTTTTTTCTATTTTATTGCTTAAACCATAGACAATTCAAATTCGTCGAATTTTTTATGAATTTTTATGTTGAAATATCTTAATATTATTAACGAGTTTTTCTATTAAAATTAATCCAAAATATCATTTTGAATAAAACAAGCATGCAAAGGGGCACGCAAGGGGCGTGCCCCATCCATGTATAAGGCTCGCCTTCTATTACCCCTACATACAAACTTACAATACCTTTTTATAATATTAGCATACATTAAACAAGCAACCTTTATTTTAATCGTGATAATGGGATACAGATCAATTATTCGTAATTATTGAGTCAAGTAAAAGATGATCAAGTTGCCCTTCCGATATCTAGCGTAGGTGAAGCGAATATGCACCGCTTGGGTTATTATTTATTAGACGACACACTTCAGATATTATTATTTTTGTGTAAAAGAAACAAATATATTTTATGTTGAGTTTGTTAATCTGTACAAACCAAATATAATTATATTATCAAAATAAAATTAAAAATCCTAAATAAAAAAATACATACAGTATTTTTTTTTATTTGATGTAAATATACGGATCTTACAATAAAAGCAAGTACAGTAGCATGGCAACACAGTTCAACATTGACAATAATGACATTGCTTAATAGACTTGTATCCAGGCCATAAACTCCAAAAAAAAAAACAATAATGACCTGAATCTATGGTCATGAATAAAGTTTAAAAAAAGATTACGATAATGACAGTATTGACAGAAGTCCTTTGACAGCATGGTTTTTTGGGTAATGTTTGAATTTATTGAGGTTAGAATTTTCATGGAAAATCGAGTGATTTTATTTGAACAGCGTTATATAATATAAAAATGGACAAAATTTATAGTGAATAATTTATTTAAAACTGCTATGGACAACATATAAATTTGATATTCTATTTAGGTACCTTCATTATTAATTAATGTAAGTATTTTTATTTAAATTTAATTTACTCATATTTATATTAATCCTTTAATATAAAAAAGCTGTAAATAAATGGTCGAATAATTGTGATAAACAGAATTGTGTTGATATAATAATTACTACTTAATTTCAAAAAAATGCCTAATTTGAATTAGCCAAAAATAAACTGCACCGATACGTAATATCTTGTACGAACAAGTGATTTAATATAGGTATCATATTATTAGTCTATGTAGGTATCTACATTATATTTGTTTTTTATTTTTTACGTTTTTCTTTTTGCAAAGGTAGTCTTTTTGTTTTTTAAATATTTCTAATGGAGTAAAAGTACCTATAACCTGATATTCCTTAGATAGGTAAATTATCTTAGATAGGTAAATTAACTTATAGTGAGGTTCTAATCTGGTCACAGTGCTTGAATTATGTTAGAAAATAAGATTAAAAAAAAGATAAACCCTTTTCTTAAATAGTCTGTTTGTGACCTACATTCTATAAAAAGCTACCTTTTCACTTACAAGGGGTTTATTTTTTGCTGTATAAGGCTAGAAAAATCAAAAGCACTCATTGCACATGTTCTAAATAATTAGAGCTCTACAATATCCATATCTCTATTCATCTCAAATCTCAAGAATGTTACATTTAAATAAACATTATCATTACTTAATAGAGCAACTACTTAATTTGTTCTAGATTTTGCCCTAGCAATGGTAATGAGAAGAGCGTTGTCCACAGCTTACAAATCCTATAAAAGCGCAATAGACAATGCATTTAGTCCCAAGAATCTATTATATACAAATGTTATGATATCTATGGGATCATCAAGTTGCGGAGATTTGTTACAGCAATCATACGAAATCGTTAGAAAGAATCTTGTACAATATGATTTCCAAAGATCCACCCAAATGGCAGTCTCAGGTTTTACTTCAGGTGTCATTTGTCACCATTGGTACATTATCTTAGATAGATTTATAGTTGGTAGATCACTCTATATGGTAATAAAAAAACTGTTACTTGATCAGTGTATCTGCTCTCCAATAGTAATATTATCATTCTTTGCCACTGTAGCATTGTTTGAAGATGATCCTTTTGATAACTTCACTAGTGAAGTCTCCCAAAAGTTCTGGACTCTGTACAAAGCTGAGTGGATTGTGTGGCCACCAGCACAGATTATAAACTTTTATTTTTTACCAACAAAGTATAGAGTAGCATATGATAACACAATATCATTTGGCTATGATATCTATACTTCTCATGTTAAACATTCAAAGATTAAAGCTACTGAGAAAGAAAATGTACAAAGAAATGATAATGAATGAGAAAATTAAGTAGGTATTGGTTAGAATGAATGTATGCAATGTATTTTTTATTTTCGTGGCATATTGTTTTTCTATTATTGATTTAATAATAAACAGCTTTTATTCATGTCATAATCTGTTTTATTCGAATTAGGTACAAAAAAGTAAGTTAAAAATGTAGTTATAGTTATAGTTGGTCTCTGTTGACATTCTTTTCACATTGCATGAGCAGCTGATACAGTTAAATTTTTTATGTCCAAAATACTTACTATATTGTAGAATTCTAATTATCAAATCTCTCAGTTTATCCAAACACTGGCAGCCAAATATCAGAACAAATGAATTACGAGTTCTGTACTAAAGAAGATCTACTTATTAGGTTCAAAAAGTATTCAGAAGTAATGTGATATTATTAACTGTGCAGTAACCACTTTGGCAAAAAATGTAAAAGGCACTAGATGTAGTTTAAATAAACACTGGCTGACATAGCTTAAAAGATTAATTTTTAGGCCTTTTTCTGGACCATGTAAATGGTATAACAGAAAATATTAAAAACTAATTTGTTTGGTGGTGGTTCACTTGCTATAAAACATAAAATATTGTTCTTGTATGACACCTGTATTGTAGGAAAACATATTTATTTATTGAAAATATACTAACGTGAATTAACTGAGAAGAGCACAACTAGTTTCAAATCATCATGGGACTTATTAATAAGTAGTGTAGAGTAGTGTTGGCATCGCGGCGACGTCGCGCATCCTTTTAAGCCAACTAGTTGAGCTTTTTCAGTTACTTCACCTCATATTTGAACAGAATGATAAAAAATATATTTTATTGATAGCTAAATTAAAAAGCAGGCATGTGATCTATGTGGTTGGCTTGACACATTCTGTAACGTTAACAGTTACATCATGCATTACAGTTTAAACAATTAGGCATATATAATTGAAAACACCATGTTTTATTTACAGATAATGAAAATACTAGTCTCCACATGGAGAACTATAGCAGCCAATGTAAGAAGAACAACAGCTATACCGAAAGTTAAAAGTTTCATGAAAGTAGCATTTAGTGACAAATATTTATTTTATACAAATGTAACCATATCACTGAGCCTATCGTCAGTAGGCGATTTGATGGAACAGAGTTATGAAATTTATATTAAGGAACAAACTCATTACGACTTCAAGAGATGTGCGCACATGGCATTCTCAGGAGTAGCATTGGGGATTCTATGCCACCACTGGTACAAAGTATTAGATAAATTTATAGTAGGCAAGACTGTGGATATGGTTATAAAGAAACTGGTGCTAGATCAATTCATATTCTCACCTGTTATGATAGTCACGCTGTTCGGAAGTCTGGCCCTATTCGAAGAGAATCCTTACGAGAACTTCAAGGAGGAAGTGAGAGACAAGTTCGTGAAGTTGTACCGTGCCGAGTGGATGGTGTGGCCGCCAGCACAAATCATCAACTTCTACTTCCTACCAACCAAGTACAGAGTACTGTACGACAACACCATATCATTAGGATACGACGTATACACATCACAAGTTAAGCATTCGAAGCCTGCGAAAGCTTTACTAGAAGACAAGATTAAACATCACTCATCTTGACGAAGGCTGTTGAGTTCAAGTATCAATCATAATAAGTAGGTAGTAAGAATTAAAAAAAAATTAGTTTTGAAATGGCACTTATTGTCAATAATTTATTGTAATTACTACAATGTGTAGTCTTGTCAGTTTTTTGTAAACACCTCGAGACATAAGCTTTGCTGTGATAAAACGTTACCTACGTGCAAAAATAGGTACTTATAATGTAATTAATGATCAATTACCTATGTTAAATATATTTTTCTTATACAGTAATTTATTGAATAGGTACAAAATAAATACTTGACGTAATGGATTTTGGTGTTTTTAGATTACTCTCTTCCAACTACCCCGTAGGGACACTCTTGCACACTACCAAGTATACACTTAACTCTTGACCTTCCTGCAATGGGTCCTGCTCACATAAAGACACACAGGTAAACAAGCAAAAGATGGATCTGGATATGCTCCCATATTTTGCTTGTATACCTATCATATCATATCATTTTATTTACCTACCTAACTATTGTTGTTTTCAAGTGCAATACAGACAAGTCTAAAGTACCAACCCGTTATCAAAATAAAATTATCATATTTTCAAAGATTTTTAATGAAAGATGTCTTTTTGTGTAGATTAAATTATTTCGAATACTTAATCTACTTTGGTGTCATAAACGCTTCTTCCATTTGCGAGCTTCTCTTGCTAGTTCTTAAACTGCTAATGACGCTACGAACCACCGAGTCTTCGTAGATTCTTTCGGGCCACGACTCTGTTTGCCTGCTGTAGCCGTGCCCAATGCCTTCCGGCACAGTTCTTGGAATACGACTGGATCGCGGAGTGCCACGATGAGAAATAAAGGATCTGCCTCGTTTACTCTCCTTCAAGCCCAGTAGTGATGTCAGTAACTTGTCTAGTGCAGCTATGTCATCTACATTGGAAGGTCCAGTAGTCCTAGGTCCAGTAGGAGTGCTGACTCCAGAATTGAGTTGGCTTGATAACAAGGAAATAGGTGTTCTAGACAGCCCAATAGTGCGGAAAACCTAAAATGTTAACACAAATTTAGAACCGCCGGTGGTTTTCCCGTTAGATCAATTTGAACCTGCGTAGGGAGGTGTTATTAGATACTGATTATGAGCTCACGATCGCGATGTTAAGTTCGTGACTATCATTATAAAGTAAGGAATCTTTTTTTAAGCAATTTAAATATGTCATTAATATTTTATAAGGTCACGCGTCTGAGAGATAATGATCTAAGTAATTGGATTGAAAATCCTTGAAGTCTATACCTATTACTTATACATGAATTTAGTTAAAACTGGTATTTTTCGTCATGCTGTACTTATTTACATACCGAGCTACTATTTTATTTCCTATTATCTTAACATACAAATGAGCACACTCCCGATAAATTCATGTTGTTTTAAACTTATCTCCGAAGGTTAGGCATCACGCGCCATTTTGATAAAATCAGCTGTGCCAATGGGTAGGTAGTAGGTAGGTATATTTCACGCAAAATGTTTTAAAAAGTAATTAGTTTTAAATACCTCATCAGCATTATGACTCTGGTAACTCATTCTCTTCACTTTCCTATAAGTTTCATCATCTAAAGCCTCTTCCACAGCGGCCTCTAGCTTTTCCCTGATAGCTTCGTCATTTTCTTGGTTGAGATCTTCTAGCACCAACCTAAGATAAATTATCTAGGTAAGTTAGATATCTATTAACTAGTATTAACGGTTAACAAAAATATAATTTATGGCGATAGCTTGCAATTTGTAAGTCAAATACCTAGGTACCTTCTTTTGCTTGTTTTGTAGATAGCTAATTATGTAAGAAGTTTACTTAAGTAGGTAGGTAGGTAGACAGACACATTTGGGAATCGAACATCCTACCCTACCACTGAATGGCTAACGATTTCCGTCAGATGCTAAATCTACTTTCTGTGTAGTTTCAGTTCGGTCCTATGATGATTTGAATTGAACACATAAAAATATTAAGTAGCTAGTAATTAAACTTTATCGTTTACAAACAAAACACATGATCATACATAAACATCATGCCCAGTCACCGACCACAACAAAATTACAAAAAAGAAAACAAAATTTTGGAATTGTTTTGTGCGGGAATCGAGCCCTGAAACTGTGTTGCTGCTATTTGATATCTATGCTATTCAATCAACACCGGTTCAAGTTGTGCTCAAGATACTATTAATATTTACTTACGTCATTTACATCATCATAAGGTTACAAAATATTAGCACTATAGCAAATTCATGTGATAAGATAGTGTGATGTGATATCTATACATGCTGTCATAGGTACGTAGACCTTTTCAGTAACAATTAGGTAATCAAATCATATAGTCGTTTAAGGCACTTCTATGGATTTTTAACGTGCGATAGTTTAAAAAGTATTTTTTTATAATATAGGTCGGAAAATGAGCAGACGGATGACCCGATGGTAAGCAATCAGCGCCGCCAAAGGACACTCGTAGCTCCAAAGGAGTGCGTTGCCGGCCTCTGGTGGATTACTTATTAGGGATTTAAGGGTAGGGGGTATTCGTGGTAGCCCGGAGGTTAAGGAGCCCGCTTCTCATGCATGAAAGTGTGGGTTCGAATCCTGGCAAGTACCAATGTGACTTTTTCCGAGTTATATATGTAGGTACCTACTTTCTATGATTATTTAGACACCACTGACATACGGTGAAGGTAAACATCGTGAGGAAATCTGGACTTATAATTTCTAATTATACGTTTGAAATCGCCAACTCGCATTGAGCAAGCGTGGTGATTAATGCTCTAACCTTTTCCGTATGAGAAGAGGCCTTTGCTCAGCAGTGGGCACTTATAGGCTGATGATGATGATGATGATGACGGGTAGGGGATTTCGCAGTAGGCAACACACCGGGTGTCGGAGATCGAGAGATGAACTCCGGACACCGTAAGGGCGTGTCTGCGGACGGCGAGTAAGGGTAGCTCGCCGCCTGACCAGAACCAGACCAAAAGTCCACCACAGACGAGGCAAGCGCATTAAGGCACCGTAGCCTCGGCCTAAAGCAAGAGAAGAAATGGGGGCTTTTTAGTCAGTAAGATTCTGACACTTCCTCCGCCTGACCCTGGGCGGGAGAAGTAATTTGATGATTTTCCGCTCACAAAAAAAGGGTAGGGGGTTTACGGTTTCAACATCGGGCGAGAGGGGGGAAGAATTGGGCGAAACACAACGTAAGTGTTTCTAGCTTGACGTATGTAATACGTCATTGGCTTGACGCCGGTTTTGTCTGAGGCCGTAGTATCACTTCTGTCGAGCCGTACTCCCACAGTGAAGTAGGTAGTTGGTTTACAAAAATAACGATTTTTATGCTAGGGATGAGTCGGCTGATGGTAGGTAAACTAGTTACCTAAGTACGTAACCAATACCGCCCTTGAATATCCGTGTCACTAGAGGCGTTGTTGACGACCTAAAATAATTAGTTTTATAGGATACGGAGGCAAACGAACAGACTGATCAAGCGTAATCGATCATCGTAATCTGTGGGAGAGCCATGCTTCGGCACGAATGGGTCGGCTCGACCGGAGTGATACCACGGCCTTACAGAAAACCGGCGTGAAACAACCACAGCGTTGTGTTTCGCCGTGTGAGTGAGGTTACCGGAGGCCCAATCCTTCCCCTTCCCGGACCCTTCCCCAATCCCTAAATCTCCAAATCCCTAATCCCTAAAAGGTCGGCAACGCGCTCGTAACTCCTCCGTTGCGGGTGTCCATGGGCGGCGTTGATTGCTTACCATCAGGTAATCCGTCTGCTCGTTTGCCGACTTATTACATAAAAAAAAAAAATCACTGCCTTTCAGCATTGCATATCGATACAACTGCAGAGAATTGGTACCTAAGTGGATTGTCACCTGTTTTAGGACCCAGAAGGCCTCTCATTTGGTTTTATATTATGTACAAGTGGAGCGCTCCTGCTTCGCACCGGTATCTGACTACCCGGGTGTCAGTAATTTGTTTTATTAGCGAACTGCCACGGCACCGAAATAGTTGTTATTTCCCAACCTTCTACTCTTCTTTTATAAAACACCTTAACAAAAAAAGAATTGCTAAAATTGGTCCAAGCGCTGTTGTGTTATGCGCTTACCAACACATGTTGCTATTCAATTTTTTTTATGAAGTATAGGTTATTTTGGTACTTACTCAGCTCGCTCATCATCTTCCGCTTTATGCAGGTTAGCTCTGTTAGCATCCCTTGCGACTTTGATATCCTGCTCCCAAAAGCGTCGAAGGTCTGGACTTGAAGTGTAAGGTGCAGCTACTTCTTTAATCTTCAGGAATATTATGGCCGTTATGAATATGCAGATAACGTTCACTATTGTTAAACAGCAGCTGACGATTCCTGTGTAGAAGTCACAAAAAATATAGTAGATTAAAGTTGTCAATAGGGCCGTATTTACGCCGATGGCTACGACCCCTCATACGCTTTCCAAACCCTCAACCCTCCCCAATCCTTGAATCCCCAAAACCCCTTATCCCCATAATGTCGCCATGGCACTCGTAATACCTACCTCTGGTGTAGCGCGTGCCCATGGGCGGCGCCGATTGCTTATCACCAGATAATACGCTTGCTCGTTTGTCAGGGTATAACATAAAAACATGTTAGTCGGTATCAATACTACACATACCATTTACAGCGAACTCAATCGGAAGATAGTCGTGGTACAACGGGGTATACGATGAGTTGCCAGTGTAAGCTTCGCCTTTAATGTGTGGAATTTTGACACCTGGATACAATAGCCAGATGCAGGCTAAAGCCCAGTACAATCCCTGGAAATAAAGCGAGATATAGTTTGTTTTTCAATATAATGTAGGTAGGTATATATCCATACTTAACTATATTTGTAAACATGTTATATAAAATGTGGTGAAGTCCAGCTGCTATAGCTATAGGTACCTATATTGATAGCTTGAATAAACTGGCTTGACTGAGAAGCTTACAACCATACCTAAAGTACTGCTTGCTTGATTTATGTATGTACAGTCGGTTATAAAGTACAGGTTTTGGATAGCCACTACCTGTCTACAAATTACATTTTAAAAGGCACAGTATTTAAGTAATTTGTATAGACTATATTTTATCAGATTGTAAATGATCTAGCTTTTCATCTAAAGTAAAAAATCCCAACCGAATTCTGAAAACTTTACAGCAATACTTACACAGTTAACGACTGGTGGTAGCAAAGAAGCTGAAATAGCGATACCAATGAGTGGACCAGCACTGCCCTGAAGTAAGGCAAGAGCTACTCCTGTGCCTGACGTCAGGGCCCACAGTACGCCCATCCATAGAGATCGAACGTTGCCTCTATAAACAAAATGTTAGCAAACTTATAATTGATTCTCAGAAAATTTGCTGTTATACGAATTCTGTGCTTCATTTCAATGATCGAATTGAAAGGGTAGGTACCAACTGCTATTGATAGATATGAAAGTGGTTTCTAGGTTACTAAAGTGAAAGCGTAGACTTTTTGATTCGGCTGTTTTTCTTAGAAAATTTCATGAATAGGATAATAACCTATAGAGTACCTATAGAGTGTAGGTAGTAAAGGACCGAATGTCAAAATTTAGTACAATTTTAATTCTAAGTACCTAATTATAGATTGCTCGCATCAGGCTTTCAATTCATGCTACGAAATGGGACGATGGTTGGCGAATGGTTTACTACAAGCAATGAGGCATTGAGCATTGAAGTTTGCGTCCTAAATTGAAAAAAATATATGTAGTTAGCGATGTTTCTGAAGAATGTTTAGAAGTTTCCTAGAAAAAATCCCAAAAAAACATTGTCCTTAGTGTTGTTAAAGTCTAGTCTACTTAGTAAAAAGTGTTTCCTCGTCTTCCGTCTACGCTCTGATGATAGCCTAACAATGTGTGATGTTATATCATACAAAAAAGTATTTCAATCACTAACCGTCCCTTCATCTCTTCAGTAGGCCAATCTCCAAAACCCCAAGGCATTTCAGTGCTTCCCAAAATCAGGCCGAAAATAAACCCAAATAGCAGTGACAGGAACATGCCTAACACCAGGCTCTCGAAGCCACTCCTGATGAGGCTCCTGTCAGATATGATAGTGCCAAAAGTGATCGACATTACAGGACCCATGAGAGGTGATACCAACATCGCTGCTACGATGTTGGATGCGTTATTTTCCACCAGGCCGAGGGCTGCCAAGGAGCTGAAAATATGATAAAGAATCCTTATGAAGGTACAAAACTAATACATATCATAATTATATTCTAATGTGTGTGTGTAATAACTAAGTACTTATTGTTTTTTTTTCGGAAATGCTTATTATGAATGTCTACGTCCAGTATTTGATAGTTTTAATTAATTATATCATACTATGTTCTGTTTAAACAGTGAATTGGTCTTTTTATTACTCAGTAAATGACGCGGTGGCTGAGCAACCAGCTGCCGTGCAACGTGTAATGGGTTTGATTCTCACACGAAACAACACATTATGTGATCCGCTAATGGTTGTTCTTATCATATAGGAACAGTTACTAAATTCTTTTTATGAGTAAATTTTGACAAATGCGTTATCGTTAGATGCATCTTACAAGAAATGTAAATATATATTTTAAATTTCCTCTGGTTCATTAAAAAGTTGAAATGAATGCTAAAACATATGATTAGTATTGTTTACAACTCACTCAGCTGTTATAATTAGCGTGAGATAATCAAACGAGAGCTCTCCTCCCCCCCGCACCCCATCTACAACTTGCTTCACTGTCAATTTAGACCTTATTGACTCGACGAAATTCCTCCACCGAGTTGCGTCTTCAGATTTTCGCCTGTAAAATTAGGTTTAGCATATAAAGTGCATTTGTGACTTAAGCATTTTGTAGGGGTAAAGTCATCAAATGATTTCTCTCACCCAAGGTGAGGATAGAGGAAGCGTCCGAATCTTACCGACCAGAAGCCACCCAGTTCCTTTTCCTGTTCTCGGCTGAGTCTACTGTACCTTAATGTGCATCACTCGCGCAATTCTGGAATCCTAACTTAGGCTAATGTTTGGAATTCTAACTGAATCAAGTTTAAAATTTTAAACAAATAATTACAGCTTCTACTCCAACAAGGTCAGAATAAGTAGGTATTACTCTTGCCATAATACAATGGGGCCGGACCGGTGGACTAAGGAAGAGTGTACAATAAGTAGTCGAGAATTGCGATTTTGGGAACAATATTTTTTCTTTCAAATAATTTGCTTAATGATAATATTGTACTGGTTTGTCACTTACATTGCCGAGTCGTCAGTGATTGGTTCATTTGGCGTCGCTGAGTGCACCACGTTGCAGGGTAATACACTGTAATATTGAATTATATATTTTTATATAAAACAATATTGTGCTACTTAAGTATATTTTTTTATTAATTTTGTGTTAGGTTCAAACTAATATCTTTTACATTTTTATGGAGACCTATTCGGTTCTCGAACCCTTTATAATTTTATAATAAAGGTTAGTAAGGTATAAATACCTACTAAAACCTTCTCAATATTATGATTTTGAAACTATATTCAACAGTCTAGCATCTGGTACGTAGGATGAACAACGCTTCCAATGCTAAACAATTATCTACTTGTTTTTTTGAGGGGTGATATCTATACTAATATTACAAAGAGGTAAAATTTTTAAGTTTGTAAGTTTGTACCTATGTAGGGGTTTGGAACCACTGGTCGGATTGCCAAAATTCTTTCACTGATAAAAGCTACAATATTTCTGAGTGCTATAGGCTATAAAACATCACGCTACCATGGAGCCGAACAGCGGGTGAAACCGCGCGAGAGTAGCTAGTCATTAATAAAAGGCTTCTCCCGACTTAAGTGTAGCGAGAGGGAGTGTGAGACTCTTACTGACTAAAAACCACCCACCCTAGGTTCCTTCTCCTACACTAGGCCAACAGGACAGCGCAACACTTTATTGCACGAGACCCAAAATAATTGCCTACCTACATACCTATGTTTTTCTTTAAGAAAAAGTCGCGAGACATTATGCAGACAAATTGCAAACTCGGCCGTTTACACCACCTTCATATAAATTCTCTATCGACTAAGTACGTCGACTTCCCTATAGACTTATGAGGCATATAAGTAGTTCTTTTATTTCCTATGTGAGAAGGCGGCAAACGAGTAGACCCATTACCTGATGGTGATTGATGAGTGCATTGTCACCTTTATGATGTGTATTGGGGATTTAGCAATGGGGGAGGACAAGGATTGGGCCTCCGTTATCTCAATCACGCGGCGAAATGAAACACTCGTTTTCCCGCCGGTTTTCTGTGAGACCGTGGTACCGGTCGTGGTAGCGTCGTGGTATCGACAAAGAGTGGGAGAACCAAGCTTCGGCACGAATAGGTCGGCTCGACTATTACAGAAATATAGATACCACGACTTCACAGAAAACCGGCGTGAAATAACCACAGCGTTGTGTTTCGCCGTGTGAGGTTACCGGAGGCCCAATCTTTCCCTTCCCCCGATCCCTCCCCAATCCCTTAATCTCCAAAATGCTAATCCCTAAAAGGTCGGCAACGCACTCGTAACTCCTCCACTGCGGGTGTCCATGGGCGGCGCTGATTGTTTACCATCAGGTAATCCGTCTGCTCGTTATCCGACCTATTAAATAAAAAAACGGTCTGGTTGATCAGGCTCATTTGTGCCGAACCCTAACCCCATATTATTCATATAAATTACGTTCCTTATTCTAATTTATCTAGACCTTAAACTAGGTAATCAGACTTAGACAGTGTGCTATTACTTAATAGTAGTAAGACCTAAGACGGTATGTAAGCCGACAGCGATCGATGATTGTTAAGTAAACTACAATGGTCTCAGGCCTTTGCATATTGTAAAGGGATTATCCACCGTCTAATGGTCCACGTAACTACCCTACTATTGTTTTACTAAACTATAAAGCCTTTAGCATATTGTAAAAGGATTATTTGACTTTTAGTTAGTGACTGTTTCGTTGATTTAGTAAATGCCCGTGCTGTTGATCTCGGTTTTGATTGGCGAGTCGGACATAGAGAAGTGGTTGTTTGGTATTTGAAAAAATCAGTATTACCACCGCATTTGGAAATTGCTTCTACCTAAAATCAATAATGGTGCAATGTAGATCTATGATAAATGGTTTCTCACGGGTGCAATGTAGATAGGTAAGTACAATTCTTTCCACTATTTCTGTTATTATGCATTTAAAACTTTCTCTTCAATCACTCCATCTATACTAATTATCATAAAGAAGTAAAAGTTTGTATGTAGGGGGTAATCTTTGGAACCGCTGCCGCGGGTCCGATTGCCAAAATTATTTCTCTGATAGATAGCTACAATGTTCCTGAGTGCTATAGGCTATAAAACATCACACTACAATCAAAAGGAGCCGAGCAGCGGGTAAGAACGCGCGAGAATAGCTAGTAGATTAAAAAAAACAACAGAATCCGTTGTACAGTTTGAAGATTTAAGCATATGTATGGCCATAGGCACATAGAAAGCAATCACACTATAGTGTGATTGCCTACTTTTTCAGGGAATAATAGTCCTTGTTTACCTCACGATAGATTTGCATCTCACTCCGATCCCGAGCTGCGTGAGACAGTGCAGCATGGTCTCGCATTGGTCGCCAGTTGGCAAAGGAAATACAATCTCGAAATAATTCCCCGCTTTGTCACTTATCCAAACCACATGTTCCACGTGCAACTTGCTGAGCAATTCTTGTAGTATCTGCGTACAATATTATGTTTTTGATGTTATTTGGATTTTTACACCTATCTGGGCATATTTGTTAGTAGTTAATTTGACACCATTAAAGTTGTATATTTTAGATATTTTTCCGGTGCCATATTTATTTGTAAAACTAAGATGGTGGCACCATTATTGGTTGGTGGCCACCTACCGTGACTACCGATTCTGTTTTTAACCAATAGACAGATGCATTCTTTTATTAAATTAATACTCTTGCATATACAGTTTGTTAATTTAAATGCCTCATGAAAAATATCGTTGTAATTGAGCACCAAAGTCGGGCCCTTTAACCTAACACACTGTATAGTGTGCGGGCGCACTAGCATTTTCTCTTGTGTCGTCGATGTTTTTACAATCATAGAAAGTCACATGCTCATCACACTTAGACCCGCAACAATTTGTGGGTCAAACAAAACGTACAAAACGTACGGGAATCGAATCAGAGCAGCAGTTCTTTGCCCAGCCACTGCACTAATTGTGCAATGCAAAGTAATAAACAGTAGCTGTTCCTAATGTATATTACGTATGTATTTGAATCTATAAATTAATTAAAATTAGATCAAATAGTGTAAGTGAATAAATTGGCAAAAACAAAACTTTCTATTTGGCACCAACACTTACATTCTCCATGGTGAAAACTTCGTCGCATTCGTCAATATTATCCAAAGGCTGGCTGTATCCTTCATTATAATACTGTTGAGTTAAATGTACAGGAATACTCCTTGATTTCTTATTCCTTAATTCGACTGCTAATCTTGCCGGCTTAATGGCAGATTCTTCGACAGGAACCAAGTCTTTTGGCTTCCCAAATCTTAGTATATGTTCGTAATTACTTGACGGTATGTATATGACAAAGATTACTCCCGAAGGCATGGTGTTGACTTGAAGACTGGGTACTGACTGAATCAGAGCTAATGTCTACGGAAGTACATGAGGCAGTTAGCTTGTGAGCGTTGGTTAATTAGCTTTCGTTAAACAATTAGAAGGTTGAAGTGATATTGTGTTGTCGCATGAATATTAATGTTTTACTTTGACGCGATGGGTAATAAATAGGTACATATGTATGTTGGTATGGATTGCTGATTGTTGATCGCTTGCTGTCTCATACGATTGTGCCGGTTTACCTTTGATTTGCTTTATTCTTTAGTGAAGTGTAGTAAAAAATATTAGGTATATCTCATTAATTTCAGATTTAAATATGCGGGGACGTCGAGTATTATTGATTATTGATTGTTTATATATAGATATATTATTTTAATTGTTACTCCTGAAAACCTGTAATTAGCTCTCCGGTGGTAACTTTTCGTTGTCTATTGATCTAATTTGAATGGTTGCTGGCCTTGTTGGTTTTACAAATAAGAAATACTAAATACGACAAGAGAATGTCAAATATTATATACGGAGCTGACAATATAACTGTTAAAAAGTCTCAATTCTTTAAGATCCGTTTGAATTTCTTTATTTTATTAACCTAACATGTTGGTGGCACATTTTTAGCAAGGTTTTCGAAATTCTAGGTCTCCTTGTAACTTTAAAAAAAGGTGTTAAATGAAACAATATAAAAATGACAAAACGTAAATACGTTTATTAATATATTCCTTTTTCATTATCTCGTTGATATTTATATTCATATCATAGAAACATTTTTGAAAAAATATTATTATTTATAATTAAGTACCTAGACATAGTAATACTATACATCGTAACTTTTTTTGTCTAAGAGGACTTGATTTTTCGCTTCCACCGTGTAACTTAACGACGGTTTCAAAGTAGGGTAGTCAGGGACCTTAGGGGCACCATCTTCACAAATTTCTCCATTTTGGTATCCTATATTATAATAGCTGTGTTGCATTTCATCCAGGTTTTGTGTTTTGTCCCTTATACTGCTGCTTGCTGTTTGTGTTTCTAAGCTGGCTTTGGTTTCCACTTCCATTGGTATGTAGACGTCTGATAATCTGCAAGTAAATGAGACGTTATAGTTATGTTATAGTTATACGTTGAGGGTATATACTTATTTTAGTAGGGAAAGCCCATGAAAGGATTTCGGTAGTGACTCGAGCGCGTCAGATTAACATATGGGGAATATTTTAGTATTACTATATAAAAAAATAAAGTATATGTAAAATAATTCGTCAGATTAAGAGCGGACAGGTAGATGTAAGAAAGTGCGTTTAAAAAATCCGCCGATTTTATCGTCGTTTACAATAGTGGTAAAGTCTTGGAATCTTCAGAATCCATAGTAGGTAATAATAGATTTAGTTCCAACCACTCATTCTTTTTTTATCATAATATGTTTTATAATAATATTCTTATTACGGTGCGGTTTTACCCGCTACTCAGCTCCATTTAATAGCGTAGCGTGATGTTTTATATCCGCACTCAGGAACATTGTAGCTAGCTTATCAGTGAAAGAATTTTGGCAATCCGACCAGCGGTTCCAAAGATTACCCCCTACATACAAACTTACAAATACCTCTTTATAATATTAGTATAGAAGTATAGATAGATTCTTACTGTGTACTCTGACTGAACCCGTCCATGGCTTGTGACCTGAGCCGCTTGATGAACGAAGGTCTCCTGCGGAACGTGACCGTGCTGTTGTCTATGAGACCCGGCGTCACGCTCGATGCATGATCCTCATTGTTATCTACTTTTGTAGCTGCTTTTTCGTTATACCATTTGCTGGAAATCATTATGAAATGCTTTGTTAGATACTTAATTTTGTAGTTTTTTGGTACTTTACTAGCCGAAGTGTTGTATGACGTCGTACGTCATAAAACTCTTCGGCTTTCTAACTTTGTTTCAGAAAGAACATGGTACTGTTGCCAATGCAACAAACACACTAAACTATTAATTTTATTAAGTGAGGAATTATTTGATATTTCTAGTATAATTGATAGAGTGATTATTGAAGCCTGCTAAAGCTGCTGCCTCTTTTTTTCTAAGAGTTCGGTTCTAGAGCAATCCCAAAGCATATCCCAATACTATTCTCAAAGCATATCCGTATTTTAAAATTAACTGACCATTTTTTTCGCATCGGTGGCTTCCGCTTGGATTGTTTTAACCAGCATGGGAAAGATTTTTACAGGAGTTCAAAAATGTAAGTAAATTAACATACTAACTTGTAAACATCCCAGTTTAAATTGTCTTTGTTTTGTTTAGCCTGCATCCTACTTCTGTTGGCCTTCCACCACGATATGTCCTTCCTCTCCAACGGACTTACTTCTTTCACCTGGAAATAATTTTGAAATAAAAGAATAGGCATTGAGTATGTTATTTAATAAAAAGGTGGCGGTATTTGTGCAATTGCGATTTCCTAGTAAAGTGTTTCAGATCCAGATATGATTCCTAAATCGAATAGAGTGATATTTTTTTGTCGATTATAGTATGGAGCTCTTCCTGCTCCTTATATGAGGTTTACGAAAAAGTGCAACTTCTGCATGCGTGATTTATTTTATAATGGGATCGGTTTACAAACAAGCAAAAGAATCACAGACCTAATTCTACCTTTATAATTCTACCACTGATGGTAACTAATCGGCTCTACCCATTTTTTTTTGTTTGGGGAAAATCATGGCACGCCTTTTCCCGCCCTAGCGCTCGCCGGGTGCCTCATTGCGCTAATCCCGCCACCCCGGCTGAACATTAGCCCTATAGGGCTGTGGTAGTCTATTGGCTCGCACTAACGCTACGCGCCGTCCGCTCGGGTCTGGTTCTGATCGGGCGGCGAGTTACCCTTACTCGCCTGTCCTCAGACCCGCGCTTACGGTGGCACCCATGAACACTCGCAATACCAAAGAAGGTCTAACAAGTACCTACATTGACGACCTTTTGTCGTTTTGTTGGTTGATTAGGACTTCAGTTTTGAAGACTTGGGTATCGAAAGGAACGAAGGATCGGAAGGAAGGATTCATTCGTGCCAAAGTATGGCTCCATCATACTGTTTTATTTTTGAAGGTTCAATATCATCAAATGATTTGTCTTATCCCGCCCTCGGTGTGGCAAAAGGAAGTGGCAGACTCTTGATGACTATAAAAGCCACTCCGTTCCTTCTCCTACTCCAGGCCGAGGCCGCGGTACCTACATTATTGCAGTCGAACCGCAACCGTGGCTGACTTCAAAGGCAAATGCTTGCACTTTCCGCAGAAACGATAAAAAATGTTTCCACGGAGCGGCATCGCCGCGTCACTCACTTGTCATTCGGAGGTTGCATTCATTTTGGCATAAGATGCGTCCTTGGTCAAAACGTTGAAGGTACACATCCGAATTTCGCTTTTCCCCCCAAATATACAACGACTTGTACATAGGTATTGGAAAAGAACAAAAATAGCAACTAATTTGGTTTAACTATCTTGTTATCAGTATAAAAAGAAAAAAGCATATATATATATAATAGAAGCTTAATTCAATGCAAATAGTTTTAAACCAGCTACAATGAACTATTTAAAGTTTCAAAGTTGAACGTGCGTTGTAAGATCTTGATCTCATTAGAAACGTGGTACCTACGTTTAGAGCACCGAAGTAGCTGAAACTTGCAAGAAGTTGGTGCAGTTTTTATAATGTGTATTAGTTTGCATTAACTTTATAACTTAGGTAGAACCTGGTTAGGTAAATGTTTGCTTTTATTCATTGAAAACTTGTCTTTTATGGGATATTTGCAAAAATAATATTAACATAGGAGTTAAGAAGTTGAAAATGATGAGGAAAAAGGTGAGTAAGTTCAATTAAATGTTAAATTAGAAGTCCTTAAGTCAGTAGTGGGTGAATTTGGGCAGATTATTAAGGTACACTTTTATCTATAACCACTAGAACAATATTCAATGGGCCTTATTATGCGTTTATTCATATGAATGTTGTACTTTAAAACCAGGCAGCAATAGCGATAAATCTCTTTTATTTTTTATCAAACTGTACCTTATAAACAGCGACTCCAGCGAGGAAAATGCAGACGATGTTGACGAGGGTCAGACATAGTGACGCGGTGCCCAGTATTGCTAACTCCGAGGGTTGTACCACCAGCCAGCGGAGTTCTTCTGTCGTCACCAACAGGCGAGTCAGTGCCATCGCCCAAAGGAGACCCTGGAATATTATGATACTCATTATTGTAACTGAAAACACTGATGTGTTTGTTTTAATGTGGTCCACTTTTCCAATACGTTAATCGTCAACATTCCTTTTAATCCTCAAAATGTTTGATACTTTGGGGCTAGTTTAGTTGATAAAAGCTCTAAATGAGATTGATGCTTAGAATCCTTGTCGAGTCCAATGCTAAATCCATAATTAAAAATTAAAGGTACTTATGCCGAAAGCCACCCTAACTCCTTCTCTTAGCGCTACTAGTCCATAGCGCGTAGCAGCGTTTTCCCGCTATTAATCTCGTACCACTATAAACTGTCTCAAATAGCGTGTCGGTCGGTCCCTAACTATCTACACCTCTGTGAATACACATGGCTTAATTGTTTTTCAAACCGCCTAATGAACTTGAGGTTAAAAATGTATTCTATACTGTATAAAATTTCTGATACAATAAATTGTTTTTGTAGTAAGAAAATAGCCGGGCCCTGCATATTGACTAAGTTGAAGGTATTTATTTGTTTTTATGGCATAAGTCGGCAAACGAGCAGACGGATTACCTGATGGTAAGCAATCGGCGCCGCCCATGGACACACGTAACAACAAAGGAGTTACGAGTGCGTTGCCGGCCTTTTGGGGATAGGGGTTGCGGATATAAGGATTGGGAAGGGATAGGGGAAGGGGAGGGATTGGGCCTCCGATAACCTCACTCACACGGCGAAACACAAAGCTGTGGGTTTCACGCAGGACTAGTAATTGCCAATTAGTTACATGTGGACTGGGCAACATTTTACAAGTTTTTATGGAATATTAAATAAGTTACAGTTTGTGCGGCTGCGTCTAAGAGTATAGTTACATTCGATTCGCCTATTTCGTTTACCTCCATAATAAGTATACATGACATGACAGTCAAAAGTTGACTGTACATATTGTCGGCCGGAACAATTCAACAATTCGAAGCTATTATGATGACTCATGACCATTCACAACCATAATCGTCGTAATAATCGTAGTATTAATGGAATGCTATATTATATAGGAACGCTATACGCTACGCTGCTAATGTTTACATCAATTGTTGTCATTGTAACTATTCTATTGTAACACAGCGTTCAGTTTTGTCTTTTGTTCAACGTCAAAGGCTTAAAATACAAGATCTTTTAATCTGAATCTTTTAATCTGAATGAATGTTATCGTCTCGTTTTTCTTTTAAATTCAGTCTCATATTTGTTGTAACAGAGTATTTTACTGTTACTGTTATAATGATTAGGTAAACTCTGAGCACAAAACGAGAGCACAATAATTTTAGAGTCTGTGTAAATAGGTATTGTCTAGTTTTGAAATGCGAAATATGACTAACTTTTATAATGAACTCACACTGACTAGGGACGTCGATTTCAAGTAGGAGGAACTCCAAAATCCAAACGAAGCAATTTGGCTTAACAACGTATTGGCTTAGAGGCGTGTAACGGTAAATATTTAAAGGTTTTAAAAAAACACGCTATGAACCTCCCCCCCTGTGCCGATAAGTAACATTGAGCTTATCAACGTCCAAAATTCGCAATCCGGAATGCACTAATAACCTCGTTCTTCACGGATTCATGACGTCATATCTATATGAATGAGGGTGTAATATTATACTTAATACATGCATTTCATCCAGCTCTTACAGAAATAAATGAAATTCATGACGCACATTCAAGATTCAACAATGACGTAGTTAGCCCAAAACAAAAATATTTTCACCTCATTCTAGCGCTACTAGAACTTTCAAAGTAAATAAGTTTAGGTAACTCAAACTTCTGCTTAAAATTTATGTATCTACGTAGGTACGTCAACATCTAAAAATACTTATTCCAAATGAAGCAAGACTCCATCCTGAACTGACTGAAGACTGCAAGACTTTCGCATCACCTTTATTCTATTTATTATGACGAACGTCAATGAATGGCTATTTTAGGTTTTCCATAAATAATGCAATTTATTTTGGTGGCATTGTGTGGTACAGATTTGGCATTTTTGCGACATTATATTGCGTGTGATAGGCTACGGCTACTATTAACCGACTTCATTTTTGTATCAACATCTGAAAATATATAAGAATTGAAGTTCTTATATATTTTTTGGATGGCTTTATACTAGATACGTCTTTTGATATGCGTATAAACATAGACATATATAGCTCGATGAAAAGCTTGTAAAACATGTCTTATCGAAAAATCTGTGTTTCCACAGCGGAACGAACAGACTGACCGGCTAATATAATTCTATGTACCTACCTACGTTTCATAAAAAAACCGACTTCAAAAACAAAAAAGTGTCAAATAATTAAAATAGACATTTTAATATCACTCTTACGTACGCGAAGCTAATACTTTTCAATATTAATAATAAAACACTAATATCAATTCTATTTGTATACCTATTCATAGGTTTGAAGTCCTCCTCCTTTTTTGAAGTCGGTTAAAAAGTACCTATTTATGGTTTAGTTGGAATAAATGATTTTGACTTTACTGCGAAATGCCTAAAGGTCTTAGTAAGAAATTCATACTCACAGCATTAACAGCGGGAGGTAGCAAAGAAGCAGAGATGGCGACTCCGACAAGAGAGGAGGTGTACTCTCCAAGGACGGCCAGCGCCACTGCAGCGCCACTCGGGATCGCCACCAGGACACCCACCCATAGAGAACGATACTCACATCTGGAAGTCAGAAAACTGCCTTTTAACTATGTTGTTTTGAATAAATAAATAATTATTGTTATATCATAAAATACAAGCTGCTCTCGCGAGGTTTCAACCGCTCTGCTCGGCCAATTCTAACGCTATGGAATTGTAATTTTATAATCTATAGCGCTCAGGAACATTGTAGCTATCTATCTATCAGTGAAAGAATTTTAAATCAGTGGAAATCCGACCCTCGGTTCCAAACATTACTCCCTACATACAAACTTACAAATTTTACCTCCTTATAATATTAGGTAGTAAAGATTATTAGCTTGTAGGCACTAAGCGCACCCATGTTGCTCCCTTTTGTGCAAAAAGTTAAACAAAGAAATAATATCTATTGTATTATTGTTACAAATCCCATTTTTGCACGCATGTACATAGGTACTTGGGTTCCTTACTCTTTACATACTACTAATATTGAGAATTATCGAAGTACAATGACATTGACACGAAAATAAAAAAAAAATATCAATTTCTTTTTTTGGGACGTATTAAATTTAAATTATTTGCATCTACTAATAATTATTCGTAGGTATATTGTGCCTGATTAAATTTCAAATGTGGTCATTCGAAATTTTGAATCTCAAGAATGGAGTTTCAACCGTGGAAGAAGTAGGTACATACTTAGTGTTATTTTGGCATTTGGCGTTCCGCTGACCTTATCTGAATCTGGGACGTTTATAGGTCATAGGTCAGTTTAGAGAGAAGTCCTGTGGAAAGAACATAGAAAGAATAAAGGAACAGAATCAGATGTCCACAGAGTAAATGGACGATAATGTCTGGTGGGCTACTGTTATGACGATTTTTGACTGTCTTAGTTAATTTTTAATAGTTATTACGAGTAATTAATAAGTTATCGAATATTAGATTGCCGTGATAAGAAGTGATCATTTTCTCTCTACAAATTCGTTATCACGTACCTTGAGGATAAGTATATGTAAGTAATAAGGTTATATAACCAATATGTACATAAATCATCTTGCAAAAATGTGAACACAATTGTTCGATGACCAATTATAGGTACCTATAGAGTAATAATAATTATTTGAATTACTCAGTCTCAAGTTGGAACAATACAGGAAAACATTGTTCCTTGTCTAATAACTTAATAAGTTATAGGACAGTTCTAGCTCATTTTTAATTAAAAGACAAAACAAATTTGATTTATTAGGTGACCTATATCTTTTGAAGATTGCACGGCTATAAGGAAATCAATATGTTGTTATGCTGCGACTAGACAGTGTGATGGATGGTTGGATGTATCATTTATCACATACTGACAATATCGTCATGTTGGGACAGGAGCGATTGTGATGTTCCAAAGGTGAATAACCGACCTGTGTCCTGTTTTCTAGAACCTGGGTATCGGTAGAGTAATTAGTCGATCTTAGATTGTTATTATAAGATACCTAGTGCAAACCGTGGTGCAAACAATTTTTTACATGACTGTCCGAAAACCTTATTCCATTTACCTATTTAAAAATGCCAATAAAAACTATGACGTCGTTTCAAAGATCTAACCATAGATATATAGAGACAGACAACTAGAAGCGACTTTGTTTGTTATTATGGAGTGATTTTTTAATCTATATTAATTCTATGATTAGGATAAAAGTATGTTAGGTAAATATTACATATCTAATACTTATAGTACCTAAGTATGAATGCCTACCATAACAAGAAGCGTTAGAATTTTTTGAAATAACTGAAACGTTTATCTATCAATAGCACTATTTATTATGCTTTACTAATTGATTAACCTACTTATTGTGATCAATGTTTACAAATTTTACGATTACCTTCTACATGTATACAGCAACCAGCAACGCGACACATTTGCATGATTATCTCATTTGAAGTGAGAAAACTTGGTGTAATAATTCCTAATTGTAAACGTATTTATTTTGAGTAGAACAAGTCATTCTATGACTTCTCCCACTCTAGATGGGGCAAGAGGGAGTGTACTAGAGACCACCTTGTTCCAACTCTTGCTATAAGCCGGACCGGGGTACGGCCTTGAGCTTTGCTCATCCCACAAGTTAGCGGTCTTCTGCACGTCGATTATATAAAATTTGTTTGATTTTGAATCGTGTTCAAGTGCGAAGTGAGCGTCGAAGTGACGAGGAAATTAAATTTTAGAATGCCACTTTTAACGTCATTTCATACTTTATCTTTCAAAATGATGCTGTCAATTTAGTTCAACTCGTAAGTGTAGCGGTAGTGTACTACTACTCACGGCGGATTCAGATTCGAAATTTAGAATGAAGCCTTACAGAATCACACTGCTTATATTATGATGATGAACATACCTTGAGATCATTTCATAAGTAGGCCAGTCTTCCACAACTCCGTATCGTTCATCGATAGCGCAGATGGTCAGCCCGAAGAGGAAACCCATGACGAGTGAGAGAAACAGGCCAAGGAACTCATTCTTGACTCCCATCAGCTGCAGAGAACGGTCTTTGACGGCTGTGCCTAGAGTACCCGCTGTTATTGGACCCTGGAAATTAAGAAAATGTTGGAAAAGACTACTTGATTAACTCAAAAGTATGTAGATTTAAGATTATAATATAAACCTAAGTCTTAAAGTAAGTAAGCATGCGATATTTCTTTTTACTTAGAACACCTCGTAAGAGTGGTGTAATTAATGAGTTTTCAGTAAATGTTGCATCTGGTACCGAATTTTAACATTTTGACCGAAATTGTCGGCTATAGACGACAAACGAAATAGGCGTTTTCGCCAATGTCGAGCATAGCCGACCAGAAAACTTCATAGTTAAGTGTATTTTGGATTTTCGTCTATAGCTGACCATAGCGGTCAAGAGGTTAATAATAAATTTTGATATTCAATATGTTAACAATAAGATGTAACCTTTTTAAGAATAAGTATTTTTACAAGCCCTCTTACCATAAGCGGCGATATAAGCATACTGGCCACAATTATAACAGTGGAGTTTTCAACCAGACCAATAGCAGCAACGAACGCGGCAACCAACAGAAGAAACACCCAATCAAAGGTGAGGGCTGCGTCTGCGCGTACATCGTGCAACACTTGCGCGAGATTCGTGCGCGCGCGCACCGATGACGAAAACCGAGACCACGCTGTATTTGAAACGCTGAAATCATTTATATGAATGCGTTAATATAAAATTTTAATCTAAATAGTTTTCTATATAGTTATGTCTATGGGCCATTGTCGGTTGAATGTAAAAGATAAAATAAATAAGGACGAAAAGTAAGGCTTCATTTTTCGTTTATAACGAACTACTTAGCTAATCCCGCGCGGTTTCACTCGATGCTTGGCTTCTACAAATGGTAACGTGATGTCTTATAGCCTAAAGTCTTCCTCAAAAATGGATTGAACGAACACAAAAATTCAATTCAATTCGAACCAACTATAATAGTCGTAACCAATAGTTCCGGAGATAAGCGCGTTCAAACAAACTCTTCAGTTTTATAATATAGATGTATTTTGAAATTGGCATTTAGAACTTGTACATAATCATAGTTCGGCCGCTATTTATGGTGGTGATGGTTAAGAACAACTAGTATGGTCCATAACCAATAGTAATCTTTCTATCTAGATCTGAAATGAGATATGTACCAACTTTTTTCCTAGGAGGTTTAAATGTACACATAAACATACATTTTATACAGCAATGACGTTTACTTCTGTAAAATACTTGTAAAAAAAACGAATTACTAGAAGTCATGGGAAGTTATGGTAATGACGAAATGATTGTTTGCCCGCCATTTAAATAAATGTTTATTTCTGTGGAACCAGGTAAGTGTAGGTTATAATGTAGCCATTGTAAAATATATATGATTGTGGTGTAGATTATGTAACATGAAATGAAAAGGCGAATAGATGGGGTGCCACTAGGGCCGATCTAGGGTTGCAGGTGCAAGCCATATAATCCGCCATTTAAGCCATATAATGTAGGTAATGTGGCCTTGGCTCATAGCAGAAGTAGTTTTTAGTCAGTAAGAGTGTGACACTCCTTCCCACTCCACCCAGGCGATAGAAGTCCCTGGACGATTTCTCCCCCGAAAAAAAAACCGATTACATGTTTGATTTGAACAACAAAGAATTTTATTCCTTGTCTGAATATAGATGGATGAGATCATATTTAGGTATTTGAGGTTTTTCTCGGTGTGTAGGAAAATATAACTTAATTATATCTACTTATTATAATTTGTGTTATAATTTTAGTAGATTTGCATAAGTATAAATGATATAAGTATCAATGTCATATGTTTAAAGTAAGTCGACAGAGTGAAATCTCTAATGGTCAAGGTGACCAAAGATATTTTTTTATTCCATGATATTTTTTTAAACCTATCTTAGGAAACAAGTATCTAGACACATTGAAATGTACATAATAGACAACATACCTATGCTTCAAAAATATTTGTTCGTCGTCTCGGCATCGTGTAGTTCAGGAGGCATTTAGGTGCAAGGTTATTTATAGTTCTGGTGGGTTAATGTGGTGGGTGGGAAGTAATAGCTGTTCGTTAAGATGCTGTTACGAGTATTCAAGATCAATTGTTTAATTACAATCACTAGTTTATTGATAGTTGTTAGTTACTTGTCTTGATCATTCTACATAATTATTGTCGAACTGCACGGTTGGTGCGGTGGCTGGGCAACTGGCTGCCGTGCAAACTGTCGCGGGTTTGATTCCCGCACGGAACAACTCTTTGTGTGATCCACAAATTGTTGTTCCGGGTTTGGGTGTCATGTGTATGTGAAATTGTATGTTTCTAACCGCACCCTCACCCACGACACAGGAGAAAATACTAATGTGGGGCAACGATTTAAAAAAAAATAGAATAAAATAGAAATATTGTGTTTTCGTTGTAATTTTATTATTGTTCACATGCATGGTATTTTGATTTCTGTGTGGGACTGTCTGATGTTTCCTTCAAATTTAATAAAATTGTTAACGTATAAGTGTTTTGAAAGATGAATTCTGATTTGGTGATTTTGGTGTAACAAAGTTATAGTCGAATGGATCGATTTCGATTAATAATGAGTATAAAAATATATATCACAATGACTATCACCACCATGGTCTATTTTGTTTTTCTTCAATATGTTCTATTTTTTTATGTTATAAGTCGGCAAATAAGCCCATGGCCAACCGCAATGACATGACAGAGGAATTACGAGTGCTTTGCCGACCTTTTAGGGATTAAGGATTTGGAGAATTTGGAAATGAGAAAAGATTGGGGGAGGGGGAGGATTGGGCCTCCGGTAACCTCACTCACACGGCGAAACACAGCGCTGTGGTTGTTTCACGCCGGTTTTCTGTGAGGCCGTGGTATCACTCCGGTCGAGCCGACCCATTCGTGCCGAAGCATGGCTCTCCCACACTTAACATTAGTTACTATACACGGAATTTTAATTCCATTCCAGATTTGACAATTTCAGTGTTGCAGCGTTATGACACGTAATAAATAGTGACGTTGCGAAATTATTCGATGTGGAAATCGAATATTTCTGAATCGATTCCTCTCGTTTATAAATTTAATCTCGTAAACTAAGTTTATCAGGAAATAAAATATTTATGAACCGATAATTTAGTTTTGACAATTAATTAACGATCTGAGACTTTTCTTTTGAAATTGTGTGTGAAATTAATAAAAAATGTGATCATGAATGAACGTGACAAATAAAACAGAAATTTTATAAAATGTCGCCGTCATTGCTATCGCTATCGCTGTTACTTTCTGTAACATTTATTATGAATTGTGTCTGTGATATTTATTGTCAATTAAAATATTTAGCTTACTCATTTTTTCCTCTTCTTTGACAACATGGGATACGCATTTAGACCATTCGATAGCCGTAATTTTTTGAATGCCTTCCTGAAACTGATTCACCGATTGTTTATCGATTTTTGTGTTCATCACTATACTGTTATATGTGGTATCATTATTTCACAAAATGACAATAGGTCATGTCAAATCAGGAATCGAATTAAAATTCTGGTCACAAGCAAGTAATTTTAGAATTATATACATAGGTATGATTGCTTGTGACCACGACCTGTGTAACCGGGTAGAAACGTCAAGCCTACCAAGGTATTCAAATAATAATTTTCCGCGTTAATACCCGCGTAATATCATAAATAAGCGTAATATCATTAATTCTAAATTAGTTACTATAATAAAAGCTTCAGTTATCTGATACTCACTCTTCATGTCGAATCACACCAACTTCAGAGGCTGGTGAACTGACTTCATCGTTAGACTTGTAGTATAGAGCACATGGTACTAAACTGACTGATGATTGATACCGAGATCCGATCCCAAAGGTCCTCAGAACTTGTAATAACTCTTCACTCAGATTCCCTGATTCTAGTGAAAATGTCACCTACGAAAAAAGAATAAAATCAAAGTCAATGTTAAAGTCATTTGTTCCAACTTCACCATAAATATGTACTTTTCAAACAACAACGAGAGAGAAGAACGAGAAAGAAACTCCATCGATGCACTTTCTTTTTTTAATGGGTTTTACGAGTTTACCAATACATTAATACACCATTATTGTATCCATGTGTGAAAACAATGCAGATAACAAATTGTTTCAACAAAAGAAGTAACAAGCGGCTCAATTCCTCATTTAAAGATAAGACTCCTAAGACAAATACATTTGCACTTCTAATTAGTTTTAAAAGATATAAGCATTGGACTCCTGCCAGTTTAAGTAAGTAAATCGCAATTATCTCATATTCAACTCTTAAATGCCAGCTTTACTACCTCCATAAACCAAGATGGCACATAGTTCATTCGAGTAGCGTTCTATATTCAAATTTATCTGAAACATATTCAGACAGTGTCAAACATGCTCTTAATCTAATACCTATACGCGATAAAAAAGGTTTTATGCTACCTATAAGTAGGATAAAATAAAAATCTAAACCTGGCTGATTGTTTTATTTTGTTGTCATTAATAAAACTAAACAAAGATTCTATTTACAAAAGTTATAGACGTTTGTTTCTATAATAAAGTCTTAAGTTAATTTTACCAAAAACATCGGGAGATTTGACAACAACAAAACATTATTTTTATGGGATAAGGGGGGGATAAGGGGACATGGGATAATAACTAACAACGGATCACCTGATAATAAGTGATCAGCAAGAAAATGCAATTAAAAATTAAATAGACACTTCGGCAAATCCGTTTACGTTCAAATCGATATAATAAAGTATGGTTTGTTCTATTGTGTCCACTACACCACTTTGGAAGAACACAAAGCGGGTTTCAAGCAGTTTGGACGTCTACCGCATTCATAACGTGCAGTTATGAATGATAACTTGGATCCTTATCCGCTTAATAGGACCTACGCGATGCAAAGACTTTTATTAATCTGATTTACATAAGTAGCTAGACATGTAGGGAATTGCGTGTTCGGATACTGCACAATACAATTACTAGTTTTGTAGGTAAACTAGCGACCCGGCCCGGCTTCGTACAGTAGGTACACTGCTGATACTAAATTTCTCAACTACTTCATGAATGTTATTATTATACATAATTATATAAACCTTCCTCTTCAATCACTGTATCTGTTAAAAAGTACCGCATCAAAATCAATTGCGTAGTTTTAAAGATTTAACCATACATTATATTAAGTAGTGATAAGGTTATTATGAATCAATCTTTGTTTAAGAAATTGTGCGAGTCTTGGATTTCCGTTTAAATGTTCAAGTTCATAAAATAATGAAGAATATTTTCAAAAAGGCGATTAGTAAATTTACACACAAACGTAAAATCCCTTATGGCTGCTTGAAAAAAGAATATTTCATTAATGTTCTCAATTAAGTTTTTAGAACCTAATATTTTGAGTACATCATCTGTTCGATTTGGACTTAATATTTTGAACTTTATTTGTTGTATGAAAATGATTAAAAATCTCAAAATTTATATATAACGATGAATTCAACAAGAAGCGAAGCCATTAATAGAAATATAAATAAAAGGGCAAACCTTTTTTAAATTTAGCTATCATCCCGGGCTACACCAGTGCAAGCACAATAATGAACAGTGGTGTCGTTCCACGCAGGGCGGGAAAAGTCATTCGATGACATAAAAAGGATTTATTCTCAAAGAGTATTTATTCTTAAAGACAATAAAATATACCAACCTGCCAAAATTTATCATCCTTTGTTGAACTCCACGCTGCATTTTTGATATCCAGTCGTTCCACTATTTCCGCTAGGATCTAAAACCAAAGGATTACATAAATTATGGTTATTAAGCAAAGGGTTAATTTATAGCACATTAAACTATCCCAAAATACCATGGTACTTTCAACTTTATTTCAAAGGGTTAAGGTTGAAAATCTAGTCAAAGTAGTTGGATATCAGATAAGGGTAGTTTGATGTGCGTTTATACTTAGTGTTCGAGTTTACTGAGATAATGGTCAGTGGAAACAATAAATTCTAAGAGAAACTAGGCATTTGAAGTTTCAAAAGGGTATATATTCCTGGTGATCTTACGCAATTTTATACCCTATGGATAGGCGTTAAGGATACAATTAGCAGGTTCTTTCTAACTATAAGATATAAAAAAATGTTAAGTATTATAAACAGCTCTCAATGTTTCAAAGATGTTATTACTGGAAGCTATTTATTTTCATGACGCATTTGTTTAATACGGCTGCGTAACTTGCTAGGTATAGCGAAAAGAGGAACGTTATATTAGAGGAAAGTCACCAAATATGAAATAGTATCCTAATATGGAATACCTTCATTTCTCTAAGACTATAGGTATGACACGCAACACTCGACCATCTTCTGTTCCATTCGGTCTACTAACTATCGCACTCACACCATCGAGTCAGTTGCGCGAACACTTCACGTGTGGCAGGCGCGTTTTGTTTTGTTGTCGTGCGGAAAATTTTAAAGGTAAGTAATAAATGAGTATTACCAGCTGATATGTTTGTATACATAAGTGTTATACTATTTAGTATATCGGTATTATGTTTATTTCACCATTTTGTGATCTTTTAATTTCAAAATATTGTGACTTAAAAAAATATTTAGAAGAATTTGAACTAGTATAAAAATCCAAATATGGACAGTCGTCGGTGTCTAATTATGGAATATTCCATAATTAGATTTAATATTTCATATGATAGATACTTGCTTGCTAAAAAATATATGTAATGTTTGTTTTTAGAATGTCCGGTTCACAATCAACCAAACGAAAAACCTGGGATGAAGAAAAAATGGCACAAGCTATAAAATTCGTCCGGGGGAAGAAAATGGGGTATTTGAAAGCGGCACAGCATTTTCAAGTGCCTAGGACAACTTTATTTCGTCTCTGCCAAAAAGATGAACAGTCTCCAGAAGTGGCAGCAGCTACTACATTAGGACGAAAAACTATCTTGGGCTCCGAACTAGAACATCAGCTAGTAGAATACATACTAATAATGGAGAGTAAGTTTCACGGTTTAACAAGAACTGATCTTCGCCGTATGGCGTTCATGCTAGCAAAGCGAAACAATTTGCAGAATCCCTTCGGTGAATCAGGTATGGCTGGAAAAAAGTGGTTAAAGTTATTTTTAAATCGTCATAAAGATAAACTTTCGATAAGAAGACCAACTGGTACATCATTTGCCAGAGCATTTGGATTTGATAAAGAAAAAGTGGAAGCCTTTTTCAACCTCCTTGAAGAGCTTTACGCTAAGAATAACTATCCACCAAATCGTATTTACAACGTGGATGAATCAGGCCTCACAATTGTACAAAGTAAGATACCACAAATCATCGGCCACAAAGGTAAACGCCAGGTAGCTGCACTGACTTCAGCAGAAAGAGGATCTCTGATGACAATAGTTGTTTGCATGAATGCTACTGGTCATTTTGTGCCACCGTTCATTATTTTTCCCAGAAAAAATATGAGTGCTCAGCTAATGAGAGGCTGTCCTCCAGGATCAGTCGGAGTTGCACACCCATCAGGGTGGATACAAATGAACATCTTTACAGACTGGTTCAAGCACTTTATTCAACACACCAACCCGACTCCTGAATCGAGGGTTTTACTGATACTAGACGGACACTATAGTCATACTCACAATATCGATATAATAGATATTGCTAGGGAAAATAACGTGGATATAGTTTCGTTACCTCCTCATACGACTCATAAATTGCAGCCATTAGATAAAACTTTCATGGGGCCTTTAAAAACATACTATAGTGAGGAAATACGCATGTGGATTAGAGACAACAACAGACCTCTAAGTCCATATGATATTGTGGAGCTGTTTGGCAAATCCTATTTGAAAGTACAAACAGGCGAAATCGCAGCCAACGGGTTCAAAGTTACTGGATTGTGGCCTTTAAATAAAAATGTTTTCAGTGATGTGGACTTTATTGCTGCGCAACAAAATGCTTTAATAGACGGTTGTACAACCAATATCCCTCCGCTGGAATCAAGATCTGAAACTGGTCAAGTTCTGGTAGAAATACCTGCACCACAAACAACTGCTAGTTTACAACCTGAACCTGTACCTTCGACTTCTGGGCTTAATCGCAGCAGTTTGGGTCTGGTGTCTCCGTATGCCATAAGTCCAGTGCCAGAGAAACGAAGAAAAGTATCTAGCAGAGGAAGAAAAGCTGCTGTAGCAGCAGTCATAACATCTTCTCCCTACAAAACTGATTTAGAAAATAAAAATATGAAGAGACAAGAAAAAGAAAATAAACTAGTCAAGACAAAGAATAAGAAGAAAACTGCGAAGAGAAACAAACAAACGAAGAAAAATAAGGATGATAGTGAAGAAGAAGACTCTGAGGAACTAGACGTTATCCAGTTTGATGAAGGTAGTGAACATGATGAGTTGATGGACCAAGTACCTCCTGACTCTGCTGATGCAGAATGTATGTTCTGTTCAAGACTTTTTTCCATGGATAAAAGTGGAGAAAGCTGGATTAAATGCTTGATGTGTGGGCTCTGGGCACATTATGATTGTGCTGGTCCAGAGTTTGATACTTGGATCTGTGACTTTTGCAAGTAATTATGTAACTTCTTTCATTTATCACAATATGTTATATTTATTTAATTGATCTCAAAGATATTAATGTCCATTTTTGTTATTGTTATGTTGATTTATGCTTATATTCCATATATGGGTACCTATTCCGTATTTGGTTACTCATTTGTGATTTTGTTTTTTATGTTAGATTTTAATTTGATAACTAATATATTTGATTAAAGGCTGTTAATTACTACATATAAATGTATGACTGATTAGTAAAAACATTAAACTGTTTTAATTTATATGAAGTTTTTTTTTTATATCCCAAAAACAAAATAGTATTCCATATTTGGTGACTTTCCTTAGTATAATCTGTGGTTACTTCCATGTAGTACTCATTATTATATAACTATTACTTAATGGCTACTAAATTGTACATTAATACCTATAAGTTGATGTCATTATGTTTATATGTCATTATTCATTACTGGTGATAAGTCTCTAGTCAGTTTATAAGTAACATTTATGACAAAACAACAGTCCAAACAAAGGTTTAATTGACGAATTATTTGTTTTCTTTTAACCTCATGCGGCTAAGAAATAAAATTACGGATCCTTCAATAAGTAATATGGAAAAAAAAACATGGGATGAGCGATAAACAACGACTAAATACATACCTACTTCATTACTCAGACAGATCGTATTTTTTTTCTCAAGGAAAATGTTTAAATATTTATGAATGAGGTTTTATGCATTATGCCACTATCTGAAGGACAAATAGAGAATTCTTACTGAAATGTCCTAAAAACATTATCACAATAAACGAATAGAGAATTGTTATTTTTTATAATAGAAATTACCTAGTTAAATTAGTACTACTGTAAGTATTTTTTAAAAGGACATATAATAGGTATCGACCTAAAAAAACTTCGGGAAAAAACTAGAGTACCTAAGTAAGCAAGCTACATATCTTTGTATAACTATTTATTCGCTTCAATAGAAAAAAAAATGTAGCACCGATAAACTATTCAAAATATTATGAAAACTTTTTATTGTCTATGCCTTCTATTGTTTATCTAACTATATAAAACAATAGTAACGAGTTAAATGCTCGGAAATCTGATCGATATACAATATAGTTGTAATCATTGACTGTTTGAAACATTATGATGACAGAAAGGAGACATTTCAACATGGTTTTGATAGGAAATCTATTGTGTTTGTTACAAGGTAAATTTGCAAATTAATTTCTTCCGGTAACAAGGTACAAAGAACAACAAAATAGCACAATGCTACTATATCCTATGACATCATGTTTATACAATGATATTATAAGTATAATGCTATAGATAGGTTACATAAACAAAATTCGATTTTTAAAAATGGACACTTATGATACACGTTGAAGTGGGATGGTATGATTCAATAATCGCGAGTGAAAAAGAGACAAATATGAAAAAGTGTGGCTAGTTAGCCACATTTTAATGTATCAATTGCTGAGCGCTTTTAACCTATCTACACCTTTTTACTTATAATATCATTGCGTATATATGTACGAGTCACTATATTTTCATTACTTAATTTAAACTTACTAGGTATGTTGTAAATTAGACAACCCTTGAACTTATTTTAACAATTCTGTTTGTGTTGTGTCTTATGACGATTTTAGGCAAGTTGGAGAAAAATGAGAAATAAAAACCCCTTTTCCGATAATGAGGTAGTAACGGAACGGAGCGCTAGTTACTTAGGTACTAGTACTAGACAGACAGTATGTGCTCAAAAATGAATCCCATTTACTATTGGCCACGCGTTACTCTGATGATTCTCTTTATTCTTTATTTACAAACGTCACGAAAAGATTAATATTACAGATATTTTTTGAAGAGTAGAAGGAGGGGTATCGCTAAATAAGTAGGTAATATCCGTTTTGATACCGAACGGTTTGGTGTATCGTGCCTGGTGCCGAATTAAATGTTTTTTCTTTCGTTTTCTTAAAAAAACTAAGTCCGGTTTGCCATATGCGAAATGGCGGGGCGGGAGAGAAGGGCGCAATTTTTATATCTCTCATAATATGCATTGAAAAGAGGAAATAATGTTAAATCAAGTACTTATATCCTATTTTAATGTGTGAGTGCCATACACAAATTGTTATTCCTGATCTGGTTGTTACATGCATTGTCACATGAAATTATATGTTTGTAAACGCACCTACCGTAACATACACGAGATAATTCATGAGTAAAAAAGTCAATGACAATATAACCTATACATAGATATATCGCCAAACTTATCTTAGGAATAGGAAATTAGGAACAGACATTGTAATGCCATTTGTATTCAAAAACGAGGTCGGAGAATTTTCACTAACATCTTAAACACAAGAGGAAAATCCTTTATTAACTAAAAAACAATAAACAGAGTAACGTGTTAATCAACAGTATTTTTTAACACTGAATTAATTATTCATATGTGAAAAATAATTCTCCCTTTCTTTTACTTTGAATGTCGTCTAAAATACCAACTTCGCTTCGTCGACGTCATTATGTTTATGCGTCATTATAGCATACTTATTTATGAAAAAATAGCACGGAAACACTACAACTAAGTAAGCAGGTATATCGCCCATATACAAAACCATAGGTACTTATTATTTTTAAAACTTTATACATATTTTACAATGTAAAGAAAGCCAAAATACGTTATTGTCGCCGTAGAAAACCCGATTGCTGAGCCAAAATTTGTTATCAGATGGCAGCACTGAATTCATGCAGTCTGGAAATGGAAAGGGCCTCAAACACTTTAACATGTGTTATAAAGTATAAATGCAAGCCTCTGCTTATTCATTTAGGTATTCATTAGCGAACCCGGAGGACATGGTGGAGTATACGGTGATTGTGTGACCGGTTCGGCCTCCCACGTCTGGCCTAAGTTTTGGCCGTAATGCGGACCGGGCGATAATGGGAAGCCTCTCTTCTCCTTATACGAGTAGTCATGCTAAAGAGGAGATAGAGTGCTTAAGGCCTTCTTACGCACCAGCTGCTGCAGGAGACACTCTGGGTATCAGGGATCGTGAGTCGATCTCCGGCCACCGCCCGACTAGACCCAGATCTGGGCGTTCGGCGCATTAAAATCGACGCGCAACTTGACGAGTTATAAGACCACCGCAGCTGGGGACAACTAGACCCGATATCAAGCGAGGGTTGCGATTGCAAGTACAATAATGTGTGAGCAGGAAAAGGACCGGTGTGTTTTTCGTCAGTAAGAGCCTGGTATTTCCCTCTCCCACGAAGAGCTGGGGAAATGGTTAATTGATTACCGCCGCAAATAAAAAAATGAAAGGAATTAATCACCGTTAATTAACAATTTCATCAACAAGATGAAATATAATTATTTAATTATCTATCGCGTAGGTAACATTCTTGCAGAAATTTTATTAAATATGTAGGAATTCGCGTTTTTTATCTTAAACCGCAAACTTCGTCATGACGTTGTTTTTATGAGCATAATAATTGACCGGGCGTCTTTTTATTTCATCTTTTTTGTGGTCATTTATTTGAATAGCAGTCCATGCAAATGTTATTTTGGACACAAAAATATTTATAGAAACAGTTTTAGCACAAAAAATGAAGAGGTTTAGGGGCTGTACCCATAATGGAAGATAGTCTTTTTTTAATTAACTTATTGACGTATTTCTCAAGGTCATTGCACTCGTTCGGTTGGCAAACAAATACTATCTCAATATTTAAAGCTAGACATGACTTATATTTTTATGTTCAGAATTGAAATTGCTAATGGAGCTTAGAGATAGATTAAGATATTCTTGAATAAGATAGACTAGATCTGGACGTTAGATATAACGCTTAATAAATTGTTAGATTTAAATCAAAGAATGGCAAAATAAAAGAAACATGCCAAAAAGCTAACGATATAAGTACAATGAGATGCTATGAATAATGATAGTTATGAAAGGAAAGATAGCGTGTATATGATAAGCTGACATGGGGTGTGATAAGGGAAAGAACGAAAAAGAAAACATTTAAGCCGTCCCCAATCCAAAATAATGACGACTTCGAGGAAGACATGACTACCAAAGAAATTACAAGAAATATTTCCATCGTTTTAGTTAAAGTAATTGCTAATAGAAACAGATTTTATCAAGGAGTTCATCTCAAACTTTTTTCAATCATTTGGAGTGAAGTGTCTCACGCGTAGTGTCTCAGAGACAAAGGAACTTAGATTATTTGATTAGGGACAAGCCAACTTTTCTGCCTGATTAACGCAGATTTAAAAGTATGTCGATAGGCCCATATCATATTTTTACCAGTTACTTAGATTTGTTATATTTTTAATACAGGTGTATTATTAACACAATTTTCACTACTCACTAGTGATGTGTCTTATGTGATTTTTTGTCTCGATCTAAGTGCTGGATGAATGCCATTCCATTTGAAGTAAGATTATTGATTTTCGGTTTACTAACTATAATTATATTTGTATACTTAGTTCAAAATTAAGAAAATAAACTGGCATAAGCATTACTACTTTTTTTAAGTTGCAATCGGCGTGTTACTTAATAAACTTGTCGTTGTTGACGTTTTTACTTTGTCACTGGGAAAAACTATAACATATATAGAGATTTTCACCGCTTTTTAAAGTCTTTATTTGGGGTTTTAATGGGGGCAGGTGTTAGTTAACACGGACGCTATAATTTAACAAAAGCCCTATATAACATTTAAACATGAGCTTTTGGGTTTCCATGTCATGTCAAAGGTTATTTACAGTCGTTAACCCGATTCCCGGTTACATGTAGGCACCTAATTATATAAATATAATACATTTTCACTTCAGATAAATAGAAAAAATGAGCTAAATATGTGATTATAGCTGCATTTGAAAAGTGGAAGGTATTTACATGTAATATGTTTAATCCAGTTTAATAAAAAAGTAATAAAAAGCAAAACCTTCTTATTCAATGGAATGTTTTAACATTAGAATCATAACATTCTAGTATTAACATAAGCTTCAATCATAAAATAATATCGTTGCCATTGATATAAAAAACCTTATATCAATGATCGTTGCTAACGTAAAAAAAAGAACTTGGAATCGATAGATGGATCGTGAGCATACACATACATAGATATACGTAGGAAATTGAGAAAATATCTACTATATCGGACGATTTCCTAAATCTCTCTATTAAAAAAAGTATAATAAGTACAAAAGACAACAATCTCTGTATCATATTTCCATTATTATTTTATTAAAGAAAATTGATTAGTTTTTTTCATGAATGATTAAGTCGATGTTGTTTTATGGATGTTCTTATCTTGTTTCGTCTTTTTTGTTGACCCAATAAATATAGCTATGCCAAAGTTTTGAGCTCCGAGCTTGAACATTCTAAAATTGAAATACTTTCCTGGAATACTTGGTGAAGAAATTTTAAGATGCCCCAATAAGGAGCAGGTGCAGTATCTTCTTTAATGAAAATGAGGGTTAACATATCTAATTGAGTCAGTAACAAAGTACTTACAGTTTCCAGTGGTGTGTCCCAGTGAAATGCAGAGAGCACATCAACTCCCCGTGTAGGTCTAGTTATTGTAAGTTTGTTCTTCCGCGGCTTTATCGCTTGTTTTAACTCGTCCCAAGACGCCTTCACATAACCTCTCCGATCCGCCGGATCTCCATCTGGTAAACCACTCTCACTGGGACATCCGAAAGAATCCGCTCTATTCTGATGCAAACAATCAGTCGAACGACACTTTGAAATTACGACAGCACTATCATCATCCTGTGCAAACGACTCTATAGATTTAGTTCCTAAATGCTTTTCTTTTAATTCATGGATAACTTTTGACGCTCGCTCGTACTTTTCTTTTTCGAATACTAAACTTGGAATGATATTCTTTTTTAAATAATTTTCATATTCCTTATTGGGCACGTTCACAATAAACAGTACTCCGGCCATGGCTGACTATTCATAAATAACGTTCGTACCAGCGGAGGTGCAGTGTGTTGCGCCCGCGCTCGCGTCTACTTCTGATCTAAGCTGCCGCTATCACATCACTAACTAATTCAGCCCTAGTAGCATTGTTTTATTTGCTGTCGAAATGTCGCCTTTATGTGCGGAAAATTACAAAACAATCGGCTTCCGTTCTTGCGAGGCATTCTGGCTTAAATTTGTTTTTTTTCTTTGTAGATTGCTTTGTTTTGGTTTTGTAATTATAAAGTACAAAGATAAGAAATACATTATAATGGTTAGGTGTTTAACTAGGATCATCTTTGTAAATGTAACATAAGTGTTCTACTACTTGTTTGAAAATTACATGAATAGTATTTACATTTATACGTAATAAGGTGGTCCTGTTATGGATTTTTCTTGTTTAGAAAATGAAGTACTGGCGTAGCAAGCATGTAGTTGTTATTAATGTTTAATTATTGAATCAATTCTTTACCACGTAAACCTGTAACGGATAGTGAAGTAAATCCATATAGAGCGTTTAAGTTTATTGACAATGTTCACGTGGCCGTTTCATCTTGTCGCGAGCATCCCCTCGGCAACGGTTGCGGGTCAAAATAAAACCGTAGCCGCGCAGCTGAGGCGGGGGCGCGCAGGGCGGCAGGGCGGCTGGCGGCCGGCCGGGCGCCCGCCCAGTCGCGGCACAGCCTGCCGCCCGCGCGCACCTCGCGCCCTACCGCGACACTCGATCAATAACCGTGATAACCTACACTGTTCTCCTCTGAACCCTTCACATGGACTGAGCGGAGTGCCGTCAGCTCGCCCAGCCACTGCCGCACACTTCACGTGGGTACCGCACTTCGTAACGCCGATAGCCGTTGTCAACACCATAAAACATGGCCACCTTCGAAAACACATGATCGCCAATACGGTTATTGGGACGCGAGCTATTCTCGTTGGAACCACAGAACGTCGGTTCATGTGTAGCTCCAGTGCCTAATGTATTCGTGTTTTTAACGTAGTGTGTTACGTAAATGCGCTACCGTCGTTTCAAAATCGATAAGTTATTAAATCTTTATGAAACGATTTGATTGGCGCCTCTTATTGTAGCAACTGGCTCCCGTCTTCGTTTCAAACGGCATTATTATAGCGTAGCATTAACTTTCCTTAGGTAATGTTTTGGTCTCCGTCATGGCTGTCTGTGAGGTTGACTAATTGGCTTTCCCGTGTTATTCAGCGGCGTTAGTGGTCGGGGGCCGTGGATGTTGTGTAATTGCCAAAAACGTGCGGCGGTAGGTAATCCGTCGTCAGGATAAATCTGTCATTATATAACGCTATCCTTGTTGTGACGTAAGTACTGTGCACAGGTGAGCTCCAGACAGTATGGATTTATTTATACCTTCTACGCAGACAGTTATAATATAATGCTCGGTACAGTTTAACACGTATGAGTTTAGTCTGAATATTTAAAGTAAATAAACGTTGTATGAAATTATCCAGAATTTGGATCTCTCCTTACATAACACATGTTTTACATTAAATTTTTCTATTTATTGTTCGGGTCGAACGACGTAACTAGGGGCCGATGCCTGGGGATACGCTATAGGGGTCGCAGAGTATTGAATGTCAATGTTTAAGCGAAACGTCTGCAGAGATCTCCGCACGCCACGTCGATGTGTTGACAACATCTGTTTGCAGATGGATGGAAGGAAATTTTATTGATGAGGTACCGCTAGAGGAATTTATGAATATTGTTAAATTTTCTTGCTTTTTGTTGTTAATGCAATCGGATTAAATCCATATTAATAAAAATATATACAATATTAGGAGTCGTTCGGTATTCTAACAACGATTTTACAAAAACCTAAAATAAATTATTGCAGTAGTAGTTAATACATATAGAAAAAATATTTACAGAAAATCATTTTAATGACGCGATTATTTTGATTTACGAGTTTCAAAAGCGTATCTACATTTCGACTAACTAAAACAAACAAGAAACTATAAATATTTTGAAACACAAGACAATCACTACTACGGCAGTAGTATTACTTAGGTAATCGTTTATTACTATTTAAGTACCTAGTTAGTCGGTGCGAGATTACAAATTTAATAACAATTAATATATACTTATCTACTTATATAAAGTGCATTTAATTTACTGAAATTATAAGTAAAACTGGTATGTAGGTAGGTACTGAGTTTGGTTCGTCACACAACGTCATCCGTGGATTTTCGTAAATTTATACGTTCAGGATTTTTTTTATTATAATTAATATTTAAAACATAATTTACATTCGATTTTCTTTTGTAAAACATATAAAATAGCGCGTTCAATGTCAAGACCACAGACGAGGTTCGAATTTTAAAATTGTAATATCCAAAGTTTGTTTGAAAAAAGGTTCGAGCCATAGATTATATTATGGATTGTAACCTTTTTGTAAGTGATGTTAGAAATATAGGTCACATGAAAAGCCTTTGTAAAGAAAATGTCAATGAGGTATGTAATTCGTCAGTCGATTTCGAAGTCGTTTCTAAGTATGGACTATTCGTAAATCGAATGAATGTATTGAACTAAAGCATTTTTTATGTTTGGAATATGGAACAATAACCCCTATATAGCATGGCACTAATAACATAATTAGGAAAACCTGTCATCAAGCTTAAATTAGTAGTTTAATTTAACTAGACCTATTTACTTACCTACCTATAGCGAAAGAGAATCGCGGCGTCCATTATCTTGTTAAATTAAATTAACATTTTAGAAGATTAAGCGGATTTTAGCCCTTGACTGCAGAAAAGGTTTCATTTCCCTTCTAATCATAATAAAGATGTTGATTTAAGGGTCAGTAGAACTAAATAAAGGATACTATAACAAAATATTATTTATCCACCAATACTTTAATATATATTCTTGATTTTATCGTGATGCATTTTACGTTTACTGGTATTTTTTTCCTAATATACAGTGTAAAATATTAATTACCGGTTTAGCTAAACATTTTCTATGTTTAGCATTGTTTGGTAGTAGCCTCGAATCTGGATTTATGCCTGGCTAGTTGCCCCGCTTTTATAACGGGCAAAATAATGTGTTTACACAGCTGCCAAACTGTAGTTCAGCTATAACTGATCATGGCGCTGATAGTCTGATCCAAAATAACAATTTTATTGACTAGGTATCTTCTGGATATTGATAGTGAACAGATTGCTTTACGGGAGGTTAACTACTGAATACAAATATCAGTAGTATTGATTTGACATTTGACATATTGATGTCAAATGTTAGTGCCTTCTTCTACGTAAAATCAAATTAGTACCTAGGATTCACTTGGTTGCCATTAAAGGGGAAAAAATTGCACCGAGGGGTGCTCATTAAGGGATTTCGGTAGTAACTCGAGCGCGTCAGGTTAACATAGGGAATATATAGTATCGTGTTGAATATACCTAGGTACTCAATACTTAACGAAAATAAGGAGGGGAAGCGGAGGTTTGAAGTAAAAAAAACACACGACAGGCAAGTTAAGGGCACGTAGGTATTAGGTACTAGGCTGATTTTATTCTATTTTTTTTTTGAGAACTATCGTTTCCTTTTCTCCCACTAGAGGAAGGTCATTACACCATTGGTTCGGTCTATCAACATACATATCTTCAAAATTAAATTGGTCCCTTCAACGCTCGAGTAACTATAAATGTACCTTTATTTACAAGTTTACTGCGTTTTACGTAGCTCATAATTATGGTATGAGTATCAACCCTTGATTAATTAGATTGGACACACCTTTGTTTGACTCTTGGATACAAGATAATGAATGGGTCTTATGTGATGAACAAGCTACATCTAACATTATTTTTTGTAGGTATTTAAGACCGTTTGTGTTTTGCCATAAAGTTTAAAAATATTATAAAATATAAGGTGACAGGTGTGATTTGACGTGGCGTAGTTTTTGTTACAGTACAAGTGGAAAACACTGGATAAAACTCTCCTTTAAAGTCTTCTTTGCCCAAAGTGACTATGTATTGACTATATATTGGCAACGAATTGTAATTTGTAGTTACAAAGTCGTCTAAACGTCCCTTCGCGACACCCTTAACAACTAAATCGATTCTTTGTTGATTTTATCAACAATCAAAATACGTTCCCATTATTTGGAATTTGGCACAATAAGAGGTTTGACCCTTGAGGAGGTCATAGGACATTTTGTTTCATTTTGAAAGAAATTCTAATGAACTGATTCGATTCAACATAATAGGGTAGCTGCCTTATAACTACGACTTATATTTTTATAAAAGAAAACGATTTTATCAAAGGCACGTTGCCTTTGATTTCAAGCAATCGATGGACGAAGAGGAAACATTTTTATCAATTCGCCAATTGGTCAAAATGGCTTAAAATCCATATATGACACAGACTTCAACTTATCACATGCATTGACGTTTCTGATCTAGTCGACGATCTCCTTTATGCTAGTTATCTACAGAAGCAGTGGAAAGCTGTCGGAGTACTTTCGAGTTAGATGTAAAACATTGTAATACTAATTATATTGCTTTTTAGAATATTTAATTTATGGGACATGGGTTTGAAAGTTTTCCTGATTTTGGCGATAGAGTTAGATACTCCTCATCATTTAACTGAGTAAGAATTAGAAGAATTTGTTTTTCAACTTATTCTTTAAAGTAGGTATATCTACAATCATTCTTGTATATATCATCATCAGCCTAGTAAAGCCAACTGTTGAGCAAAGGCCTCTTCTCACACGGAAAAGGTTGTTATCCATTTTTTGGTCGGTGCTTAACCACCACGCTTGACTAGGCGGATTAGAATTTCAAACTTCTGAGGGTGTCCGTTACCCAGACCAGATGTTGTCGACAATGGTCATTTGAATCTTATAGATAATTAGTTGTGCGGCTTCTGTAATTGTTGCACACGTTTTTAAATTTGTTGCGCTTATAGTTTTTTAATTATTTCACAAAAACATTTCTAAAGTAACCTTCTAGCAAGACTGAGTGCGTGAATGAAAACAATGTATTACCCCCTCACCCCACTCCTCCCGCGTCCTACCGAACGGCATGCTCTAGCGGTGATTTTTGATAATTTTTTGGAACTGGAAGATAATGTTTTCTTTTATATTATTATTATATAGGTATTTAACAGTGTACGCGTCTGTACCAAAATTGTAAGGTGTATTATACTAAACATTTCAAAAGATAGTACAATGTTCTGCGTTTTCGCTTTTTCGTAACCACCTAAACTTGGTCGGCTTACCACGGTCATTCACTTCCTAATGACTTTAATAGTATTATCTCATTAATTATCCAATGTATTGAGCTGAAATTTTACTGATTTACAACTGATCTAAACAACTAATCATTGACATAACATTCAGTTCATATATCCAATCCAGTGGCCAAATAACACCGCGTGCATTAAGACCGTGCTCGTGAAGAACTGAATATCATCATAACTTGTTAAATACTTACGGGATACTAATGAAACTTCACATACATTTGAAGGCAGTTACAAGCTTTAAAATTATGTTTAAAGGAAGTCTAAAGACTTCTTATTGAGAGTGCTGGGGCCAATTGAAGTGTTTTTCTATTTAATGAAATAACCTTTAAAATATGCATTATTTTGGTTTCGTTATTGCACAACAAATTTAAACTAAGTCCTCGGAAGACGTGTACAAAATATGATAAGAATCCGCTTAACCATTTCAAAGATCTAGCAAAACCAAAAACGTTACCGCAGCAAAATCTCGAATAACTTCGCAACCGAAGAAAGAACAAATACAAAATAAGGCACAACATTTACTTTATGTAGACAACTAATTTTATAGCTAATATTTATTTAAATATTCCCATTAGAAAGAAAAAGGTCTGGCTGTGGTAACGTTACGCCAGCAGGAAATGTTTTTGTGAAATAATTAAAAAACTATAAGCGCAACAAATTTAAAAATGTGCGCAACAATTACAGAATCCGCACAACTAATTATCTATAAGATTCAAATGACCATTGTCGACAACATCTGGCCTGGGTAACGGACACCTTCTGAGGCTAGGTTTCCAAGCGATATTTTCCTTCTTTTCGTTTGTACCTACTTATAACTCGGAACAGTAGAAAATTGGTACTTGCCAGGTTTCGTGCTTGCGTTCTCATGCATCCAAAGGAGCCTGAGGGTATTTTCAACGCCATGTCGATACCTAGTATATCTACACTATGCAAATATGTTCTCAATAATGATTATTCATTGGTGAATATTTTATTGGCGACAACGAAGAGCATAGATCAACATTGTACATGACAAAGAGACGATCTGAAATCGACAGCAAAAAAATAAAGCGGTTTGAACGGCATTAATCTCATTCTCATTTTCAAATAACGGTTCTGTTATTTTTTTATTTTTGAATACTAATTTGTTACTTTTTTATTGTTTCGTTGATTGATTAATTGATTGATTGATAGATCTCTAATTGCTGTTTTAGTTTCAATTAAAGAATTTAGATTGATTGATGAGGCTTTAGAAATATTTTTGCTCATTTACCACACATACCATGAGCGTAGCACATTTTTTTTGTGAGGGGAAAATCGCCCTTATGTCTTCTCTTGCCCAGGGAAAGGCGAGAGGGAGTGTGAGCCTCTTACCTACTGACTAAAACATCCCCGTTCGTTCTCCTGCTTCAGGCCGAGGCAGCGACATCTTATTGCGCTTGCTCCACAACTCTAAATTAGTAATTAGTAATTAGTTTTTTTATTGTACATATTTTTTATGGTTTTTAGGTTGTTACATTTTTGTGGCTGGTATTGACAATGATTACGCATACAATATTTATGTCTTTGTGAATAGTTCATAGGTTATTTATCTATTTATTATTTTAAAAGTTATTCTTGATAACTTCTTCTTATCTTACTGATGTTAATTTTTAACTATTTACTAATTTTGAATAGCTGTCGGTATTTCTAAGTATATAAAGATGCATACTTTTTATAAGTATTATCAGGTATTTTATCATACATTTCTGTAATCGATTTCTATTTAGAGTTAGAATAACTTCTCGATATTTTAGTTTGGTAAAATGATCTCTCACCTAACTTTTCTCGATGTGGATAACTAGCAGTAGGTAGTAAATCACTTTGGTTCCTGGTACACTGCCAAAATGGTGACTGTTTCCTAAAATATTCAAACTTAATTACACTTCGTCCATTGTGTTTAGCTTACAAAACATTTTTCATATTTAATAAACACTTTCTTCCAATTGGAGTGTCTAATCCCCGAACACTCAATCGCCATCTTGAAAAGTCTTTCTGTCTTTGTCAATGGCCCTCAAAAAGACAAGGAGGAAGCATAAAAGGTGAAATTCGGTTAGGAAAAGATGATTTTGAGTCGTAAGAGTGATGTAGTTCAGAGACATGGAAGAAAATGTGTTGAATTACACCTAGCAATAGAAAGCAAACTCTGAAGACGTTTTAAACTCATAAATATCTAAAGAGGTCTCATAGGCCTTTTGGAACTCATAGCTACTTGGCGGACCATATTGCCTTGCGTATTCCAACAATAGATTGACAGAAAACCGCTTCAAAATGTCAATATTAAAGATCTAATAAAACCTCGATACCTTTCGACTTACTAGAGCCTGTAAAACAAAGACTCGTTGTTTATTTATTGCCCGTAACTGCTACTAGCTAATGGCTAAGATTACTGCGACCATAAACTTTATCTGGCAATGCGAATGACCAGAATTGTGGAGCCAGACTCTGCTAAACTAGCAGACAACTGCAGACGTCTAGAAAGGGCATCGAACTGTCACAATTTGTAGAGATGCGGTTAGAAAAACGCGAGTTGCAATTTTACGTGTGCATTTTATCTGAATGTTATTTTGTAACTGGAATTTATAGCAGTAACTACAGAAAAGACAGATATAATTTTAATCTGATGAGCGGTAATGTAGAAAAATCAAGTTGTTTATCTCAAATTAGACAATTAGACATCATTTTTTATTTTTGACAATCACAAACCGTCAATATTTAAAATTCAGTACATACCTACCTACCACGTATTATATATACATTTGGATTATGCTCTATCTATGCCTCATCAACCATAGAAAAATAAATCACTTGTTTATCATTCACAAATCGATATAAGGCGTCGTTGGGCTGTCGCATGTCGTTGTAAATTTTCCATAAATCGATTCAAGCAATCGCGATCGCGTTGACATTGGCCAGTCATTTCAGTAACTACTTGAAATTAGCTACATTATCGATGACACAAAAATTGTAAACCAACCAATCAACCAAAGATATACAGAATATAGACTTGAGCCAATAAGGTCAACAAATCATTAGTTCCAAAACAGACCTGAGCTTACGGCGCGTGTTGTTACGTACGGGCCTCAAAAAGCCATTAGACTACACACTACACACTTGGGGCCCAATAGGTTCGATGTTCAGTCGGGGTGGGCCACTCCCGAACAGGAGAAGGAAATATACCGTGGTTTTAGTTAATAAAAGTCTGAAACTATTTCTCGCCCCACTCAGAGCAAAAAAACACATATTATGATGATCTTCCCTTCTCAAAAGTACCATGGTTTCTCTTTGATATGCAAAAAAAAAAAAATATAATGACCGCATACTCAATCAGGCATCACAATGATACCAGAATATCTAAGCTCTGAATATGGTTTCAGGTCGTAATTCTGTATTTGGTGGCAAAAAAATTCTGTGCATTGCTTTTTAATTTATAGTAATAACGTTGCCTAGGATTCCTTCTGTGTCATGTGTTGGGTTTTCTTCTGTGTATGTGTGAGTGCGTTTACAAACACATTATTTCCCATGCATGTCACACCTACACCCGGAACAACAATTTGTGGATCAGACAAAGAATCGATCCAAATGAATCGATGCTCATAAGCAGTCAGTTTTAACCATATTTCTATAGTTTTATTAAAACAGGGTTTCAGCAGATTTCACTCAGGCAACAACCGGTTGCTTCTTATTTTTTTAATCAATACAAAAACCTTGGCCATTTCTGAGCAATATTTTTTCTTTGTAAACGACAAATATTTTTTCAGTCATTGAGAAAAGCTTTTTCAATTTTATATGGTCCACATGATATTTTAGCGGACAGTTTCCTGTGACCACATCAAAAAGATACCAATACTCATGGCAAAAACCCTATTCAATATGAGGATGATTTTTCAAGTGGACGTCTATGGCTGGATGAAATGGCGAAAAAAGAGATGACAACATCCATTTCAGTATATGGCAGTAGACATAGAATACTCGTTGTACATTTATCAGAACATTTTGTGAAAATACCTTACCGTATTTTTTATTGGCTTACATGTCTAAGAGTTTGACGAGATAACTCGACAGGTTATAAGCCATGCTAGAGGCTCATATTCATGAAACGCTGCTCGTAAGCCAATACCCAATTAGAATTGATATGCTATACAGCTTTAGAATTCGAAACAATCGCTACGAAATTATATCATCCGCATGATATAGATACTTACATCTTACGTAACCATATTTAGGCAAGTACATCTTATTCCTTGAAAGAGAAACTAAATAAACAGAGCAATGTTTACTCAGGGAAAACAAACATTTGTTTGATCTGAGCAATACATCACAAACACGGCTAAAATAACATCTTTTGGAACTATACGATTTCCGTCCATTGATTTATTTATACCGAGCTATCAACTGCCTCATTTATCTGATTCATTGGTTGCTCACAATTTTGGCTGCCAGCAAGGGCAGCAGGCAATGTATCATTCCTGAGTCGGGCAATTGGCAATCAGTTTTGTGAAAGTTTCTCAGTATCTTATTTCTCAGCATATGAATATAGCGATTAGACCACTAAAGATAGGGCCCAATTGGGCTGAGGTTTACCCAGGGTCGCGGTTGGTAGGTAGGTCGGGACTTCTTTACTACCCGTCTTTTTTACACGTTGTCAAAGTGCTACGGTTGATAGGTGCATGTAACGTGTGACTTCGCCTTTCAGTATTTTGAAAATCTTGTTTTATACTTTTTCAGCGTCGTTATTTGTCGTAGTTGGGTTTTAGTTTTTATACTTTTTTAGTCAGAGTCTGGCTTACACTTCCTCGACCCTTCTGGAGGACTTAAGAATACATTTTATGATTTTCTTACTCAAAAATAGACACACGAAAATAGGCACATTCCTGTATAGGTAGACTCTACATACCTATTTAGCTATATACATAGGTTTAAGACTTCTAATGTAATTGATTGAGTACTACATGCATATCTCCACTCTTCACAGTGACTCTGTAAATGTTATGTCATTCTGCTACATTATAATTATAATTTTACTAAAATGTAATTTTCTAGTGACCTACTATTACAAGATTAATGACCAGGCGTTCAAAAATGCTTTGTCTTTAAACAATCATAATTTATATTGCCACGTTTTCTTTAGACATTCTAAACAAAATTAGGGGTCTAGACAGGGTAGCGTGATACAGTTCATAGCTCAAATTATAAACATCGAAGGACATACTGGACGACATTAACCTTGTAATATGGTCTATAGTTATACGTTGTTGGATCTAGATAGAAAGAATTAGCAACAGTTTGAACAATTTTATTTATACTTTATCGCGGACTTAATGTTATATGGCATTACCTCCCAGGCATCTTTAGGGCTTAGTGGGAAGTTAGATTCAGCGTTGCAGCAACTTCAAATAGAAATCATATCGTAATACATTTGAAAGTTATATTGTTTAGGGCACTTATTCCTTTTAGTATAGGGAGGTAGCGGGTTTCATACCCTAATTGCACTAACTGCGCAGGAGTTACACATGAAATGTACGGTGGCACGGAAATCCTAAAAGTATATTTTTTTATAGTAATGCCCAAAATGTGGAAGCTAGTTAAGCATTCAGTATTTTTCTATCAAATTGTCATAACGATATAAACGCCTGGGGTTTGGGGGATTCAATCTAATATCTTACAAAAAACTTCAAAAAGGGGAAGAGGCATCTCAATTCAGTAGCTTAATTGTATATCGCATACCTACTTTTTTAGCAAGCCCAATTTTCCATCATCGCATGTATGAATAATGAAGTCTGTTCATAGGTAACCGTTCTTTATTTCCCCACACCAAAATACAATTCGTGCCAAAAAATAACACTTTTTCTTTCCAAAGCTTATCTTTTATAGAGGCTTATTTTTCTTGTTCTATTCATACTTCTTGGAAAGAAAATATAAATATCAGTCCATTAGACGAGCCGAAACTTTGTTTTATTGTTAAAGATTTATGTGAAAATATTATACACGAAGGACGAAAGCCTTTTCTGTGAATGGTTTCATAGTGGTCTCACGGGATCGCTGCTGATAGAAACAATTTGTTGTGTATAGAGATAAACAATAATCGATTCTGTATCGATACTGACGTAAGCGGTGTGAAATACAAATTCAATTGACAAATGAATAATAAATTTTTTGAGTTATTATTTAATGTGTTAAAAGTAAGACACCTAACAGTATTTGTCAGGACATAAAATATTTAATTCGACAGATATTAAAAGTATAAAGAATATATAAATAAAATATGTATACTTACTGGATTTGACTCATGCAGAATAGGATGGAAAATAATGTTTGAAATGAAAGATTCTATCTCATATGCCACAAGAACTTATGAAAGAAATATATATGTACATTATATAGGTGTATCCTCTTCACAGTGCATACACATAATGACGCACTTAACCATAAAATTGTCTTAACGACCCAAACAGACGCAGTTTAGACCACTGTGCTTAATCGAGGTTACTTACTCATTCTTTAAGTAGTCAATAAAAACATTCATATTTATTACTCTTTCAGCCTTAAAGTGAAATCCATTCAAAATCACCATTCGTTTGTTTTTGGCGCCCAAGCTTCAATTTCGATGGCATTTAAAAAATAAAACTGTCACAGACAATATTTTGGTAATCTGTTTGCGTATAACATACAGTCAACTTTGTGAAAACAATTTGAAATTTGGATACAACAACGCACCCTTTTGAATATAAAATATTATCCACTGCCGGCCTTGCGTGGCACATAACTGAAAGTCAACATGTACATTCCACTTTTATATTTAAAAAACCTAAAAGGTTAGAACTAGCAGTATAATACTTACTGCATAAATTAGTTTTGACTATAAAATGCCAAAAGCCAAGGTCCTAGTTTTTATCTAGATTAATAGGTACGAACATTAGTTTGAAACGATTTTTAGCAAAATGTAAGTTCACAATAGAAAAGTTTATTTTGCAAAGATCCTATATCACGTTATATCAACATCTATGTGTGTATTATGAATCAATAATATTTGAAGTCTGTGACAGTTTTACTTGGGACACGAATGGACACTCAAACAGACTGACACCACACCTTACAGCAAGAAGTTGGTGGCCCAATCCCTTTCCCCCATCGTCAATCCCAGCTCCTCAACAATAAAATCTCTGAAGCCCAAAAGACCGGCAACGCACTTATAACACACACCTCGATGTCAATTGTTTACCATCAAGGGATTTCTTTGACGTTTGCTGATCTGTCCTGTCTCCGGAGGTCACTGGTGCAAGCGCGATAATGCATTACGATCCGGGTCCGGGCAGAGGGCCTACCGGGCAGAGGGATGGAGCTATACACCTTTTATAGCTCCATCCTTCTTTCTCGCCCGGAAGATTCACGCTTTAACACTTCATGGTAGGAGACGGTACGGGGTGGTTTTTAGTCAAGTTAAGAGTTGATTTTCAGGAAGGTTAAGAGTCTGACACTGTCTGTTTGTCCTGGGTAGAGCCTAAGGCGGGAGAGGAAAAGTCACTAGATTGTTTAACCCCTTCAAAACGTTACTAAACGTAACGTAATATGTTTGGGACGATTAGGTATTTCTAGTTAACAAATAATGTAGGATCAGAAACCTATTATGGATATCAACTTAAAAGAAACAGTTTGTCTACGTTTGGTCTTTAACTTATTGCTTCCGCCACGGGCGTCTAATGACAGACAGACAATGATTCTTAGCGATCATCATTTTGAGTAAGGATAGCTTGCCGCCCGACCAGAACCAGACCCGAGCGTACGTCACGTAGCGTTCCGCTCGCGCCTCACAGAGCCAATCCAGCCAAGCCAGCCAGAGACCACCACAGACGGGGCCCAATAGGGCTGATGTTCAGCCGGGGTTGCGGGGTAAGCGCAATGAGGCACCGCGACCTCGGCCTAGATCAGGAGAAGGAACAGGGGGGTTTTTAGTCAGTAAGAGTCTGACACTCCGTCCCGCCCGGCTCTGGGCGGGAGAAGACATTTGATGACTTTTCCCTCACAAAAAAGCGATCATCATTTTCAACTTTACAACCAGTTTTTAACGTATCTAATGTGATAACTGATACGTAATATTAACGTCCATTTAGGGAAATGGAATGTGATAGTATCAATGTTACGTTCGTTAGTTCCATTCGACTGTAAATTGGATGTTCATTATAGATGGCGGGTCAAGCGTTTCACTTGTTAAACAAATGGGCCACAAGCATATGGAGCTTATAAATACGTATGCACTGGGTACTATCGACGAATGTAACATACATTTCGTTTTTCATGTTCCGGTAGAACTTTTCACATGAAAAATTATTGTTACCATTGTATCTTTTATCTAGTTAAGTACAATCTACAGATTTCCATAATGGCCCATTTTGAGACGATTTATAATCTGTTTTAATAAAATATCAGAGATTTCACATTGATCGATGGTAAAATGAAGACTGTATTAGAATTCTTTTTATCAAGTAGATACAGGTAATGAAAATCGTGATGACTATAATAATATGGAGTTACTACTCTGTAATGAAATGACTAATCTGACTAATTATAAGGTGCACTTCTCTTATATAATTCTGACGTAAACAAACGCGTATAGTTGTAAACATTGTTTATTTTGAAAGGTATTTTAATAACATAGTTGAGATCGCTTATTTCTTACGTCTAGCTTTCATAAACTAAGACGTATTGGCTTCTGATTAAAGTTTTTAATCGCTTTCCCAGAATTAAAAGTAGCCTTCATGATATTCTACGTACCTAGATTACAATTTATTTCTGTGTTTAATTTCGATCTGATTAGCGCAGTATTTTTTGATCTAAACGACTTACATTCATTTTAATTAATGTGGGAAATCATCAATTTACTTCTCTTGTCCTAAGTAGACGAACCAGGAATTGCCAGACCTAACTAAAAATCACCCCGTTCCTTAGCTGCTGCAGGCCAAGGCCGCGGTTCATAACTGCTCTTAACCCACAACTCTGTCTGATCATCAGCTCCATTGGGCCCCATCTGTAACCAGTAACATACATTTCTGTAAGCAATCATTTTTTTTTATATTAATATATGAATATGACTAGGCCTATGACATATGTATGACAAAGACATTAGGATGAATACCGAACTAATGGCGCTATAACCATTACATTAAGAATCTACGTGCCATGAATAACATGATCAGCTGGCAATATCTTTCATTTTTACCACACGATAGATTTCATCCTCAATTATGTTCGTATAAACTCACCAATAATGTAACATTTATGATTGGGTTCATATCAAAAGCTCTTTAAATTGTAGCTACTGGTTGTTATGTTTCAACCGTATTGTAGAATTGAAACGAAATTGCTTCTATATTCGGTAAAGTAAAATAGGAACGGCGACCAGCACTACAAATATTTTATGGTCTGTTAAAGTAAAAAATATAATATTAATATATAGGTAAAGATAAGATATTATATATACATTTATGTATTTGTACATTTTATAATTTTAAAGGTATCCATAATTTTCATGTCGTAGAAAATACGATATATTCGTATTTTTAATTATATTCCTGACGAATTAAACACTCTTTTTCTTTTAATCTTTATATCCTGTCTCCATCCCTATTATGGACCTTTACATTTAACATGTAGTAGCAAAATGCTACGAAACTGCTACGTCGTAGGCCGTTCTAACGAGATAATGATAAAATACGCAAAATTGACAGCAATTATTGATTTTATAGCGCATTGTCAAACAAAAGTAAACGCTACTAAATTATTACCTAGTAGAAAGAATCAAATATCTACAAAGATTTTCTCACGTGATAGAAGTAGAGCCATTTTGCTTAGGCAGAAGGTCGGTTCGACTGGAGTGATATAGTGGTCTCAAAAAATATTACTGTAAAATCTGCAGTTAACGTTACAACATTTAACAATTGTTTGCGTTCCGTTTTGCCGTTAGGTAAGTAAATGAGGTTCATTATGTGAGTCCGGTGGTTCGGATATTCGGGTCTCGACTGATTTCCTACCATGAAATTCCATTCCTAAAATCTCACCTTCTCTTTAACAACAAAGCCTACCGATCGATTCCAATCATGGAGGCTAATCCATATAACGAGAGGAGCTTAATAAGCAAGATACATATGTGTATTATAGTGAGTGCGCTTACACACGTGTAGGTACCTACTGACTATAACACCCTAGCTCTCTGAATTCGACGGTCAGGCGCAGGACCAGCTGCAATGACAATATAGCCATAGCGGCTTTACGTGATTTCCGAGGCAGGGCGGTCAAAGATCTTCGAACTTTCTGACTCTGAGCTAGCCATGTTTATTACATTTAGAAAAAAAACCATAGCACATCTAAACGCGGAGCGTTATAAATCAGCTAGTCATTCGGTTACTGCGCCAACCGTGCTGTCCACCTGAATAACACACGTGTACCAAACATGCAGTGTTGCAGTACATAATCTATAGATACAAAATAACATATAGACAGTGTTCGAACAGTTGATCGAATTTCCATCGAGTAAACTTTGTTATAGCAATAGGTCATGCAAGAAACATCTCAGGATGTAGCAGTAACTGGATAATTGGGGCGTCCTACTAACCACCTTCTCTTACCACCTTATACTTTAGGGTATACCATCACATTACATCATCAGCCTTTAAATGCCCACTGCTGAGCAAATGCCTTTTCTCACAAAGAGAAGGTTTGAGCATTAATCACTACGCTTGCTCAAGACGGATTGGTTATTCACGATGTTTTCCTTCACCGTTCGTCAGTGGTGTCCAATTTTTGAAATTAGGTACTTTCCAGGTTTGCTGAATTGCATACTCAGCCTAGAGCAGGAGAAGGAACGGGAAGGTTTTTAGTCAGTAAGAGTCAGACACTCCTTCCGCCCGACCGAAGTAATTTGATGATTTTCTCCTCACAAAAAAAGGTAAAGGATAGGGAAGTCACATTTGCACTTCAAATCACAGCCACCGCGACATTAAAACATTTCTTTTTAGCTAAATTTTTTGTTATATAGAATAGGAAGAAATAAAACATTTGCGATTTTCCACATTATCCAGGTTTTATGAAAATTTAATCAATACAAGATTTAGCTTCTGCAAGCGGTTTCACGCGTGGTATTCAGATAAAAAATATACAAGTGTTTTTAAAGACTACAAACAATTTTTGAGCAAATTTGTATCAGAATGCATTCTATAGTTTTTTAATATTGGGCTCTGAAATTGTATTAAAATGAAACCAATGCAATCATCGTATTATCAGTAAACATCGTAAACTTTATGAGCTTTCGTTAATGTTACTGTTAAACCAACTTAAACTTCTATTCATAAGGTTTAATTTCTTTTATCGAAATGTTACATTTTATACGGAATGGCATACTATGACGACCGACGTCATTGCACTAGCTTTCCTACGAAACTCGAGTATGTTGCTTTCACCCTCGTGACGTCACCGCACTCGTTTCGCATTTAACCAGATGAGGACAGCCTGCTATGCTATGACGCACTAACGACGTTTAAAGCGCGTGTTTCAATTTACGTACTTGGTATTTAAAGCCATAATAAGTTTTCTAATAAATTGAGATTTACTTCGCTTCAATCAATAACGGTTCGGTGTATTGTAAGTATTTCATCCAAATCAGTTAAGCTGTTTTGATATGAAAGCGTAAGTACAAACAAGCTTTTTGAATTCCCTGCGATTACCTGGTTAAGATGACTGATTATAAGATGATGATCTACTCATAGGGAAATATATAGATATGCAAACATTTTTGAGTACTATTGTCCGTTTACTGTTATACGTGTCATGTTTAAGTGTGGGAGAGCTAGGCTTCGTACGAATGGGTCGGCTTGACCGGAGGGATACCATGGCCTCACAGAAAACCGTAGTAAAACAACCACAGCGTTGTTTTCCGCCGTTTTTACCGAGGTAACCGGAAGCTCAATTCTTCCCCTCCCCAATCCCAAAATCTCCAAATCCCTAATCCTAATAAGGTCGGCGACGCACTCGAAATTCCTCGGTTTTTACCATAAGGTAATCCGATGCCGTCCTATAACATAAAAAAGGTACATACCTAATGTTCAAAGTCATAGATGTTAGATCTTTTATCACTGGCGACATACATGTAGTTTTCAAGCGATATTTTTTTTTATTCAATACTCGTATGATCATATTTTATGAGGATACCGAAAGTTACCTACCCATTGAGATTTTATTACTACGAAAAACCGTTTGATACAATACGATATTCTCTTTTCGAGATAGGTACTAAAAGATATTGATAACAGGTATGTATTTATAATGTTTTGTTGTAGGTATATAATATTTCTGCAGAATTGTTGCAATTTTTTTATTGTGGTAAAGGTATCCTTTTTATTTCTTTCCGACATGATTATAAACACGAAACATACAAATCATCCTGTTTCATTTAAATATTAATATTGATCAAGCAATATTCTAGAATCGTTTTGTAACATTTATTTTTTTATCATGTAAAGTGTATGTTTATTTATTTGTTATGTTGATGTCATCTAATTGTTAGATATGTTCTAAGCACTTACGTATTTTGTAAAAGCAATCCTTATAAAGAGCGGTACAAGGGAATTGGATTTATAACATTTTATGAAGACCCTCTGCGGTGCTCATCCGCCTCTCTGTCGGCTACAGATAATCTTTTAAGTAGCCTTAACTTTTGTTACGGACCGGGAAATAGTTTTTACACTAAGTAGCTACGTAGCTTGGTATTATGTGGTCAGAACCTTTCTGATACAATGAAGCAGAGTGTATCAAATTGATAACAATCGCTCTTCAGTTTTGTATAAGTAGTAATTTAGTGTTTACTATTACAAAAAATACACTAAGTGCATATTTGAAACGTTCGTTCTTTCAAAATCCCTGAGTTACTCATGACGAGAACCATTACGTATATATAAGTTGCCTCCCTCGATTTTCTAGAAGTTTTTTTGTGCGAAAACACGCAGGTGACACACGTCCCCCTTTTCTTGGTAAACACTGAAGACAGGCTAGAAGCTCTTATCCTCGTAGGCGATGTGCTCCATCTGAGTTTACTACATATTTAATATCACAAGCTCGCTTGACATACATTTTATATGAAGCAGACTTCCATCTTGCGTTCACGTTCACATATTTGTTTACGTTCTAGGAGTTAGTAAGATTAAATACGTCCCGTTTTAACCTGTACCAGGCACTATTTGTATTTGAATGTCAGATGATAAGAATTTGCATGTTGATTCACAAGTTGAAGGAAAGTAGCTCGACTTGGAATCCGATTATCGTGCAGAAGTTTGGGTTGAATGACCTCTGATTTATTCATGCATTTTGGAGTAGGGGCCACCCCTGTCGCGTCCTCAACCAATGTTTATTCTCTAACAAGTACTATACGGTCTCATATTGTGAAAAATCAATACGTCGCTACTCGTTGCCAGATAATAAGAAAATTAAGTTAAGGTACGATAGCAATAATAATGTGTCAATAGAATAGTATGAAATCTGATCACATGCTATAAAATGAACATAAAATTCTCAAAGATTACACGAATTATGGCGATCACGCGTCTGGTTTATTTTAAATTAAAATAGATGCCTATAATGCAACTCTTTCATACTTACTTATTGCAAAAAAAGGAGTAGGTATACATTTTTGATGTTCAATGTCCGTAGGTATGGCCGTTTTTTAGGTTATGAATGTCAATATATAATCTGTAAATAAATAAATAAAAGCGGCATGGACTACATGAGCGGCGGTAAGAATCCGGTTTCCGTTCATTAAGTACGAGCCGGAATTCAGATTGAGGAGAATTCGGATGCAAGATACTTAAATGTAGGTCTATGTAGGTAGAATTTGAAGCACGTATATTTCCGGATTTAGACATTGTTCATGTATTTCAGTGACCTAGATATTATACATTTTGAAATTGTTAATAGGCTAATAGGTACCTACATCACGCGTTTTGTATTTGTGCTCGATTTGTTTTAATAGAGAAGCGTGATGTCATACCGCGGCCCGAAAAGCAGGAGATGTTTAGTGGTGGTTTTAGTCGGTAAGAGTCTAACTGAGAAATCAATGAATGATTTTAAAAAAAGCTACCCGCCAAACATAGGTAAGGTAGATTAGACTAATACTTGCTAAATAGGAAGATATTTGTATGTTAAAAAACAATTATCATACAAATTATAGCTCTAAGTATGTGATTTTTATCAACTTGTCATTAGGTACTGAATGTATCAAGGTTGTTCTAGGCCACGTTAGCACTACTAAGAATTCAAAACTATAATGACGTACCTACTAAATAAAAAATGTAGGCAACTAGTTTTTATTAAAATTTATAAGATATTTAAGTATAGGTTAGCTTAGCTTGAGCAAATAGTAAATCATAGCTACATTTATTTATGATGTTAGATATTGTTATGATTTGGCAATGAAGAAGCAATGATTTGGCGAAATTGCTGTTAGAAAACGTCATTCTTTTTTTAATTTAAATGCTTCTTATTTTGTGGTTTTCGTTTTTCTCGTAAATCTAGTGGCAACGTTTGTTCTAACTGGTACAATATTGGATATGTTTAATTAATATTATAACGCCTATAGCAAAATAAATTGCAACAAAGGGCTAACAAAAAACAGATTGCCTGAATGTTCAGGCTGAATGTTTAGGGATTTATCGATTAAAAAGATTTTAATGAATACCTGGGATATTAAATAATAACAGCTTTTATTTCTATAAACTATGAGTATGTTCAATAGGTACGTTTTGAATCTGATTAAATGTGTCTGTTAATTTTAATTATTTATACGTAATGCTATTACTTAATATCTACATCATTAATAATAGATGTTGTTTTACGTAGAAATCTAACTCCTTAATAATGTTATCTATAAAAAAAACCATTATCCATTGCGCTGTTTTAAACATATATGGACAGACAAAGCGATTTTGTTTTATACAAGAAGTGTAGGGAGGGATTAATAAGAAACAAAGACTAGTTCCTCTATGGTCATAAAAGCTATTTTTTTATTATAAAAACGCTTACATGGTACCAACTTAAAGAGGACGTAATCCTTATGATTCAGTATGAATGTCAGAGAAAATAATACCAACATAGGCAGGTACTGTTACGCATTTCATCCGTCCATTTGTCTTGTTTAATTTTAGCTCTTTCCTTCGGTAAGTTGAGCACAACTAATGTAGATGAACATTGGCTATTTATTTTCTTGAGTACGCTATTTATTCTTGGAAAACTTAGCGATACGCCCTAGTGGGTCCTTTTAATCTATCAATATATAACATTCCAGTGAAATATTAGAACTTTAAAAGGAATTGTGCCCACAAGTTTGTTTGAGTGTTTCTTTTCAGCGTACCTATTCATTCATCTAGCATGATATAGGTATTTGTTGTCTGATAGAGGGCAAACGTTCCGGCAGATTATCTGATGGTAAGCAATTACCGTCGCCCATGGACCCGTGCAACAACGGCGGAGGTACGAGTGCGTTGCCGAATTTTTGGGTATTAGGGATATGGGCATCCCGTAACCTCATTCATACGGCGAAACACAACGCTGTAGTTGTTTCACGTCGGTTTTCAGTGCGGCCGTGATATCACTCCGGTCGAGCCGACCCAATGGTGCCGAAGCATGGCTCTCCCACTTAAAATATAGGTATACTTATTTATTTTGTATCTGTATGTGTGATTTTGAATAGGTAGGTACTTATTATTTAAAATCAAATAATAAGATATTAAATTCATTAATTTATATACATTCTCATATTTCTAAATTGGAATACATGACTTAAGTATCAGTTTGTAATTTTTGTGTAAAATCGACATCCACGCGGGTGGAGCCGCGGGCGACCGCTAGGATATCTATAGCCAAATATTCCCAAAAGTAACTGTGACTCGAAATACGAACAAAAGGGTTTTACATAATATCAAATTTAACACCCGTTATACCTACATTGAAATCGTATTACGCTAAACTTTCTTTGACCTGACCTTTCTTACATTGACCTACCTATTAGAAAGTCACAATAAAGTACTTATTACTTTTTAAAACAATGTTATGTAATCCAGCATTTATTTACTAGACGAGTTTCAAGTCTGGAAGTAATTATATGGAAGGGGAAGTTTGTAGGAGCTCGTTTAATTAACGACGGGAGAATAATATTTACGTTATGCGGACGTGTTGACGTTGCTTCGTGTTACCCGGCACCAGCACTAATTCTCTAACGTCCCACATACACATAACTAACTAATACATAATATAAAACCTTTTTGATACGCCATGTTTATAGTATTTTCACTACCTTTTCATTATTTTATCTATGGATTAACGTACCTATTAGGTTATATTATCTCATTTTTGTCTCTTTTTATTGCTCTATGAATTTAGAATTGAAAATGGGTAGCTGGCTGTCTAAATCACATTCATATATTTAAAAAAATGTCGGTAAATAATAAACAATAGAAACAAGAATTAAAAACATGGACACAACAATTAAAATCATAACACATTTGATATTTAAATTAGCTGTCGCAGGCAACTACTTAGCTTAATAAGCCTAATTAGCTTGATGGCCTAGGTAGGTAATTATATCTCAATACAATTTTGGTAGGTGTTCATTTTTGGGGGCAATTTGATGATTCCTAGTAGCGACTGCATTTTAAAGACAATCCCCCTAAATGAATACGAAATTCAGCAATAGTTGATTAATTTTGTAGCAACATACCTATTGTATGAGTCTGAAAAAAAATTATATATTTTTCACTTAATGATCTTTCATAATTTATTATCACATACACAATACATATTAAACTGAGATATTAACACATCAATTTTGAAATTCGAAACGAAAAATAGGTAGGTACCTAACATTCTGCGTCGTTTAAAGGGTAGGGCGGGCTAGTCGAGTTTGTAAATACTTCGTACTAAATTGAGTCGTGCCTGTCGTCCGTCGAGGCGCAAATAAACGATTCCAAGCTTTCATTTCACACACGGCCGCGGCCGCTGCAGTGCCCTTGAACTGCATCATATTGTCATGCCTCACGACACCTGTTTACATTTTTAAATACCAACTTCAAACAACAAGCCTTTGTGCTGAATACAAACAATTTAAACAAAGACATTTACTATTATCGTAGTAATGCCAGCTCCGCATAGGTACTTAGGTAGGTACACGTGGCGCTAACATTTCGTTGTAGCCTTCAGATTCTAACTGCAGAACTTAACTTGAAGGTTTAGGTATAGGTACTGACGTGAAACCATACTTTTTTTGCTGTATTGGACTTTTGCACTAAATTTTGTGGTTAAATATCGTGTGTATAATAAGCATTTTTATATTCTTCATTTAGATTTGTAATTAATGTTACTGGCCACATCAGGCATAGTTCAAAGCCGGGTGATCATCATCATCATCATCATCATCATCAGCCTGTTGTCGTCCACTGCTGGACATAGGCCTCCCCAATTGCACGCCACTGAGCTCGATGTTCAGCTCTTCTCATCCAACCACTGCCAGCCACCCTGCGGATGTCGTCAGTCCACCTAGCTGGAGGGCGCCCTACACTACGTTTGCCTAGACGTGGTCTCCACTCTAGAACACGTTTACTCCATCGGTCATCGGTTCTTCGACAGATGTGACCTGCCCACTGCCACTTAAGTTTGCTAATCCTTTGGGCTATGTCGATAACCTTAGTTCTCTGTCGGATCACCTCGTTTCGAATACGATCCTTCAGAGAGACTCCAAGCATAGCCCTTTCCATAGCTCGCTGAGCGACTTTAAATTGGTGGATCAGTCGCACTGTAAGTGTCCACGTCTCGGCTCCGTATGTCATCACTGGTAGGACGCACTCATTGAAGACTTTTGTCTTCAGGCTTTGCGGTATCTTTGACGAGAATACCCGACTGAGTTTCCTATACGCTGCCCAGCCAAGCTGTATCCTCCTACGAGCCTCCCTCTCGAAGTTGTTTCTACCGAACTGGATAGTTTGCCCGAGGTAGACGTACTCTTGAACAACCTCGAGAGGAGATCCATTGATGGTGATCGGCTCCGGGAGAACATGTGAGGGTTAACAAGCCGGGTGATAAAAAACTGATTTATCTTTTTTTAATATATCGGTTGCTCTGACTTTTTTACGACTTTGCCAGCCATATTGCTATCAGAAAAACATAATTGAACTTGTTAGTACTTAATGTGTTTGTGTAAACAAATAGATTTGAAATGAAATTGCAAATAGTTTTTTCTACTTTATGTAAGAATCTACTTACATTGAATATTTGGAAGCAACAAAAAATCAGAATTTTAAGTACCGGCACGGAAATATTAATTTTACTTAAGTTCTTTTATTATGGCTCTTTGTAACATATCAAAGACAAATTGGTTAGTTGGTAGACTAACTAGCTGAATTGAAGATGAGCGTGCGGCTTTTATTCCGGAATTCAATAATGAAAGTTGCACAATCTCGCTGAATCGCACGGGTGATACGAAAATCTTCAGCCGTTGGTTGGCAACGTGATCGTTCGAGTATACATACCATAGGTACACGTAGTCTATGTACCAATGTACAAGAGTTCAAGGGCAATGCAGTATAGACATGCGACACTAGCTGAAAAAGCACTCATCTGCTGAATTTTAAAAGGCTAACTCGTTTATTTCATTACTTAGTTACCTACTTGAAAAAGTTTGTTATGTTTAGGACAGCGAAAATACGATTTGTGTTGGTATTAAGGTGATAATTGTTTTTCAAAGGTTTTGTTATGAAAATATTATTATTTCGTATTCTTGAACGGTTAGATAAAAATGTCGTATAGGTCGTTTAATAAATGACGAGATTGTTGTTTAATTAACTCAGAGAAGTTGAATTATGGGCACAGCTGTAAAATATTGACACAAGTAGGGCAAGTCCTACGAAGAATGAGGCAGCCGTCAGTTTCCTACGGGTTATAAATTTAACTAGATTGTGCGTCTAACCCAGTCGGGTGTGGCAATGCGGTCAAGGGTACACAGAATATTTCAAGCGGAAACATTTCAGGAATTATTATTGCGCAAAATCTGAATAGACATAAGATGATCCATAGACTTAATTATAATTCCATATATCATAAATTATAGGCATCATTGAGGGTATGAATTCATAGTATGATACTTATTCTTATACTTGTGAATTTTGTAGCAAAGACACAAACATTTCGACTACCTACCTACTGATTCTTGAATATTGAATACGCTGAAAAACATTTATAGAGACGAGTTCATTCACTACTAGATTAAATAATATTTAACAATGCAATTGTAGTAAATGTCACGTTATTTTGGTTTAAATATTAAACAGTAAACAGCGTTCAATTGTTAACTGCGTCGAATGAAGCGTGTGGTATGCAAATACAGTTCGAAGCTGTACGTTTGCAACGTAACTCGTTTATGGCCCTTTTATGCCGGTGCAGTGCATCGTTTCGATTTATTTACTAAATGTGTCGGCCATCCACGTGCCGACTGAACGTGTTCCATTTACAATTCTCCCAGATCCATTTTGTGGGATAATAGCATCGCTTTACTGATTTCGAAACATTGTTCATTGTAATAAGATGGGTATTGTGAAGTAGCGATTAATTTATTTGTCAGGTCGTTTTAAACAAACGCAGTCAAATACAGAAATTAAAATTAACGTTATAAAAGCTTTTTGTAGGTATTTATGTATAGGTATAAATAACAAAGTATGATTTAATTCGTTTTCTTCATCACATGTTTATCTTATTCGCGTTCCTCGAATAAATATGAGGTTTAGTTGCATTCGTCCTTGGAGACTATTTAAATATTTATCCTCGCTTAGTAGTATCCGACCTACTTACTGGCAACCTTGAATAACTTTAAAATATTTTATCCAATTTTCAAAGAAAACAGCAAGGTTACTTCTACAGCTTTGGATTGATCGGACATTTAACACGTACCTACCATTTATAGGTACCTAATATACTTACATAAGTTAGGCATCTTGCAGACTTGCGAGTTTTTAGATTTGGGAGTTGCAATTTTATTGTTTAATTTTTACCAACGTTTGATTTAATACACTGTGCACTTAATGTTGGTTATTTTATAGTAAAGGGCCGTGATCCTGATCTCTGTGTTAGGTACTAAAAGTGTAGAACATCGAAAATTCTAGGTATCAAGAGAATTTTCGGCTATTAAATGAAACCGTAAAATGGTGTTATTTTGTAAATCTGTAGTTTAAGACAAACAGGACTAGTTCTCTATAAAATGAGAAGCTAATTACAATAAGGAAATTGTGGTAGGTACAGCCTATCCTAGTGATGTGAATATGGACATTGTAAGGGAAACTCTAGTAGGCTATTTAGTGATGTGTCATGGCGATGCCGATGGTGACATTGTTTGCTATTTGCATTCCAAGATTACCGTAGCAAATGGATAGAATTTCCAATGTATTACGCCATAATACGTAGCAGCTCTACGTAATGGGTTTAGCACAATATGCCATAATGTCCTCGAGCTTTTAGACATGGGATCAATGCCAATACAGTGAACGTTCGTGTAAAGCTAATGAATACGACATTTGTACAAGTCCTGTGAAGTCAACATCCTTGGAGTTGGCGCAAGGGCGGATCGGCGCCGGCTTGGCGTCGGCGTCGCCCGCCCACAGCCCATTGCCATATTACATTATGATTCTCTGTGACCCATCAAGAATACTCATTTTTCATCTAAATGAAAATTAACTTTCTCTTTATACTAGCAACCACAATAATTTTGTTCTTATAATTTAAAGGTTCAATGTGATGAGACTAAAAAGATTTTTCAGTCGTAGTCTTGAAATTTTCAGTGTTATTATTAGTTTGTTATTTTGTGCTGATTAATGACCCGCTAATTTTAATTAACAGTAACTTTGTGTAAACATCTCTGGAGCTAATAATAAAGTGAACGTGCATTACTTGCCAAAATTATTCTTCATAATTACAAAGTGTTTAAATGTACTCATTGAACATTGAAATACAAGTTATTTAGAGAAACTAATTTAAATATTAACTTCGTTACTCACTTCTCAGATTTATGCTCAGTTTCTTCTTATATTTTTTGGTAAGAACGCTAAGGAAGAGGTGAAAGAAAAGTTTACGAGTGATAGTCAAATTATTCCAGTCTTATTCCTGTGAATAGGCGTAGGCACCTAATACCTTAGCCATAGTATAACTTAGCCGCTCCATAATACCAAGCTGTAAGGTAGACGTAACAAACTTAGGTGCAAAATGAAAGGATAACTACTGAATAAGTATGTGTATACTTACCTACCTACCAAATTCTACATAGGTACATTACTTATAGGTACCTATTTTTTTTATATTTGGAAGCCTCAATTAATATTACATAACTGCCTACTTACGAAACAAAAAACGTCGAAAAATTCCATACCTACTGTGATAGCTTGTTAACGACTACAACGATTTTAAGTTTTTAATAAACCAGAAAATTAAAATTAGGTACATCTGATAAGCGAACACCTCCGAACTCACGTCCTCGAACGCAGTTAATTGAGAGGATTTTCAGTTTGTTCAATTTAAACTAACTGTGGAATTCAACTAAAATAAGTTTATGTTGCTGTATACAAAAGTGTGTAAATATACAATTTTTATGGCTATCGGTGCGGCGTTACGAATTGTGAGATTATAAAGTAATGAGATTTTAAACAGTGGAATAGGCATTGCAGTTTGAGATGTGATAAGTGATTGTTGACAGTGGTAGTGATAGTGTTGCCAGCATGACGTCATTGAAGCACGGTGTCAATTTGAGCCGGCGTGCCTGCAGGCGATCCCTCGTGTGGGGCGCGCTAGCCGCTGCCTTCCTCTCCAACATACAATGCAATCCTGTCGAAGTAAGTACTTTTATTTTGTTATTTACTGTTTAAATATAGATATATACTAAGGCGTCATTGCTTAGATATCTATTGAAATATAGTACCTACTTATAGTTTAAGAAAAATCTTTTATGTAGGTTGCGATTTGGACATGTTAGGAAGGTAAAGAAGCTAAATAAAAATTTAGGTGATTAAAATTTAAAAATAGGTATCTTAACTTTTATGTATGATTGATAGGTTTTGTTCAGATTCCGAATTATAGCATAAACCAGTATATTATGGGGTATCAAGAATAGAATAAAGTGATTGCGAAACCAAGTTTGTCAAGCGCCAACCCATTTCAATGTTCAAATCCGATTCACTTCAGGATTTTCTGCGATAAAAAATTTTAGCGTGTGAAATTGAGGCCGGCCGAAACGGAGAAAATCTACCTTAAATATATCTAAGTACGAATTCATATAACGGGATTTCTTTAATAGATTTTCGACTGACTAATCTACCAATTATGTTAAAGATAATTTGAATAATATTTAAGAGTAGGTACACTACACTACTTTTCTACACTACATATTTTTCCTGTCTTGGGCATAAATATTGTGTACAAACATATCTACGTGTCACACACAGATGCGGAACAACAATTTGTGGATCACACAAAGACTTGTTCCGCAAAATCGAAACTCGCGACACACTGCAGCCGGTTACGTAACAATAACTTAGAGTATCTAGAGTCCGGTACTAATTACTTAATGAAGAGTTCTGTGAGAAATGTTGAGATAGGTTGTTAATAAGATAATGGCTGTACCTATAGCTAATATCATTTTATCTCACGTATCTAATAACATTAAGAGTTAATTGGAGTAATGGCACAGGATGCGATGTCAAAGTCAATCTATGAAAATGTTACTAGGAAAGGTACCTAATCAATTTACTCTGAACAAATTACTTTTAGATGTATACAATACATATCACCCAAATATCTCAATAAGCCTTTCAATAAACTGCCTAGCATATTAAATTAATGATACTATAATTTTGATAGCTGTTTATTTGTGATAGTGATTCGATTTCAGAGCCAGAGTCCCACTGAATTTTGAGAGCAACTTGGGTTCTACAAAAATCCACTCTTTAACTAACGCCTGAATGAGAAATCCAGCCGTTCAATCAAACGGCTTATACCTATCATTCAGGCCGTCAGTTGAATGGCTAATAAGTAGATATACGTGTAAAAATATTTCATTTAGATTGAAATGGCTAGGTAACTATCTACCTGTCTTTATAGTATTTAGTTCGTCTGTTCGCAGTTAGCATAATCTGTTTAAGTTGTAAGTAGGTACTTGTTACTGCAACAATTTTTTTTTATTATGCATTGCTTTGTAACCTTTTCATAAATTGACTTATACATCACATCTCAATATTCAATACTTTTACATCTTGTGCCAAAACTGCATAATGAGTGTTAACATCCTCGAATGTAGAAATTTAGGTGATTATCTAAAAGAATCAATGCTTTAAAAACGAATCAAAAGTAACGGAATTTATTTGCTGACCACGTGACTTCGATTACATCACGAAATCTTTCATAAGCCATACAATTGCCACAAAAAATGTTTCTAGCGCGAAAACGAAATTCGATACATACCTACCGAATTTGCCTGGGGTGTGTAAATTAAATAAAAAATCAAAGCATTACTGTTTTGAGAAAGACACCCTAAGAAGTTTTAAATAAATGTAAATCCATTGCGGTTTCAACAACTGTCAACAACATCATAATTAATCGTTCCAGTGCGGCTACACTGAAAATATTAAACTTTATATCTGCATTTCAGTTCAAAGCTTCTGCAACAGACGTGCCTTTATTAAAACATTTTATAATATAAAACTAAGCGTAAAAACATAATAAGAAATAAACAGAACAAAACTTCTTATAAAAACGGCTGTTATTTATGAGAAGAGGCAAAAAGGTAACCGCCCGAACAGGGACTTGAACCCTGGACCCTTGGATTAAAAGTCCAATGCTCTACCGACTGAGCTATCCGGGCTATAAATGCTATATTGAAATAACCATTTGTAACACAGTACACCTTAGGACGAGACAGGGAATAGTGCCAAAATGAAAAAAGGGCCAGCAATAAAGCCAATATTTGAAATACTGTTCACTTATTGATTTATGTTAGACGAAAAGAATAGAAAAAATGTACATTGAAAAATAACAATTGAAGTTGCCTCCTCTGCTTTCTTTGTTCAAGTGTTGCGTATGGATGGGCCGGATAGCTCAGTCGGTAGAGCATTGGACTTTTAATCCAAGGGTCCAGGGTTCAAGTCCCTGTTCGGGCGATTTATTTTGTTTAATTTGTAAAAAAAGTATTATTTAGTTGTAAGGTAGAATCGGTATTAAGTAGGTACTTGAAACATAGGAGTGACTGGACTGGCTATTGAGATATACTTCTTTTTTAACGTATAAACTTATTTATTTAATAATTATTATTATTTGAATAAAAATTTAAATATCGTCAATTTCTTCTACTAAATGAAGCAAACAGAAACAGCATTAATCCACTGTCGTATTTATTCATCGAAATATTTGAGAAAACGTGAACGTAAACTTGTTTAATTAACTGTTAAAAATTCATTGTAATGGTGATCAATTGTACCAACACTGATTGCTACGTAAATGGTTTCTGATTACTTAACTAAACAAAACGTTTAGTTTAGCGATAAAAACAAAAAAAAAAATGAATGAATATAATATAATAGTAAGTAGCTATTCTCGTGCTGTTTTACCCGCTACTCAGCTCCTTGCTTGCTTGATCGATATTGATATTTCCCAACGAAAACCACCTAAAACGCAAAACACGGATCTACTGGAATCAGCCCCTACCCCATTAGAGGCAGTAAACAAAATAAATAAATACTTCTCCACTATAGGCAAGTGTCTTGCTGACAATATAATAAATAACCCTGAAAGACAGACCAACAAAGACCCTAACATACCTTCGACCATCCCGAATCCGCCGGTCTCGTCCTTTGTATTTATTGACTCAGACCCTGACGAAGTAGCTGCCGTAATTATGAGTTTAAAATCTGATAGCGCTACTGGCTGGGACAAAATCCCTATAAGTTTCTTAAAAGCTGCCAAAACCATCATCTCGCCAATCATTTCACACCTAACCAACCTCTGCTTTGTACAAGGCACATTTCCTACCGCTCTGAAACAAGCTGTAATTACACCTGTGTACAAGAGTGGTGACAGAGCTGATCCATCTAATTACAGGCCGATATCCGTGCTTCCGTCCCTGTCTAAAATTATCGAACGGTTAGTAAATCGACGCTTGAATACTTACTTAACAAAACTTAATGTAATCTCACCCTCACAGTTTGGCTTCAGACAAGGAAAGTCTACCGAAGACGCTGTACTGGCGCTTACATCTACAGTCACTAAAAAAGTAGACAGTTGTGACAAGTGCATGGCCGTCTTTCTAGATCTAAAAAAAGCCTTCGACACAGTTTCTGTCCCCACTCTCTTACACAGGCTAGAAGACATTGGCATACGTGGAATACCACTTAAACTTTTTCAAGAGTACCTAAGTGAGCGAATGTACGTAGTAAAAATAGGTTCAGTCACAAGCTCCGAAGAAACAGTCACATACGGAGTGGGGCAAGGAAGTGTGCTCGGACCGACGCTGTTTCTCATTTATATAAATACCCTGTGTAACATGAGTATCGAAGGTGCTCACATATTCTCCTATGCAGATGATACGGCAATTGTTTTCTCGGGAAAGACATGGGACAGCGTCGGTCGCATCGCTGAACGTGGTTTGACTAAAATAGCTGCCTGGCTTGATTATAACCTTTTAACCCTGAATATCTCAAAGACTAACTACATCTGTTTCTCTATATACAATAGTACCCAGCCAACAAAAGATCTCCAAAATAAAATACATACTTGCCCTAACCCCCAAGACACTAACTGCTCCTGCCTTAAAATACACAAAGTAAATAACACAAAATATCTTGGAGTAATGCTCGATCAACGACTTTCTTGGCACTTACATCTAGAACTCATAATGAACAGAGTTAGAAAATTAATTTGGACATTTAAATCTCTTCGTCACGTTGCCACTAAAGACCTTATCCAGCAAATTTATATCTCTCTGGGACAGTCTATACTGATGTATTGTTTACCAATTTGGGGTGGAGCATCAAAAACAAAGTTTTTAGAACTTGAGCGGGCTCAGAGGGCTATACTTAAGGTCATGTACTTTAAACCCTTAAGATTCCCCACTGATAGCTTATACTTAACAGCGAGAGTTTTGTCCGTCAGAAAGTTGTACGTCCTTCAGACTGTTTTAAAAAAGCACACATCCCTCCCATTCGTCGCTTCCAGGACACAATCGCGGAGAACAAACAAGGTAGCACCAGAATCCCCAGTCAAAACTACATTTGCTTCTAAGCAATATACAAAACAATCCTCTCGCATGTACAATGCCCTTAACAAGGTACTTGCCATATACTCCATGACACGTCATGACTGCAAAAGAACACTCACTGAATGGTTAATGACTATAAATTACGAACAAACTGAGGCTCTGTTACATACGACCACATAATATTAGGATTGGTACTAAACTAAACACACACACACACCACACACACACACACACACACACACACACACACACACACACCACACACACACACACACACACACACACACACACACACACACACACACACACACACACACACACACACAAACACACACACACAAACTTACACTCACATTATAGTTACTGTGCGCACACTTAATAAATTAAAATAAACTATCTTTATTAATGTCGTTTCCATTTTAATAAGTTTTAATTATAATAAATTGATAACATTTTTAAAATTTTATAGAAATTTGCATGCATATTATAAATTTAATTATTGTTTGTTTCTCACACAATGTAAAGTTACTGTAAACTGGAGGACCGGAACCACCTAACACAAGCAAATCTTTGCTTAAAAGGTGTCTCCAAATTTTAAAAATTGTAATATTTACACGGTTGATGAAATAAACATTTTTTTTTATTTTTTTTATTTATTTTTTTATTGATCGTAGCGTGGTGTTTTATAGTATTTTCTCGATAAATGGACTAAGGAACACAAAAACAATTCGAAGCAGTAGTTCCGGAGATTAGCGCGTTCAAACAAAAAAACAAACTGCAGCTTTATAATTAATAGCTCTACCAATAAAATTAAATTCGATTTTTACTCAGTATCGGCTAATATCTACATCTCGTTATATTCTGTTTAAAAGATGAATTGCAACATTAGCATCGCTTCGTTACGAGCACCTAGGTAATTTAATATTGACACTGTTTATACATATGAGTCAGTTGACACCTAGTACCTAGTAACAGCACATAAGCGACGTACATAAACTGGTCATTTCAAAACGAAAATTCGTCCGCAGAAGAGCGAAAAAAACAGCTTTTTTACATATCTACCTAGGCACCTAGCAATTTTTTCCTATTTACCGACTTAGGCATCTAGTACCTAGAATATGAATAGAATTAGTTCGCAACACTATAAGTAGTTCACCGTCACAATTTTTTACCAAAATCGGTAATAAACGTGATTCATACTTTTGTATAATATGATCCACAAACTGCGCCATCTTTTATTATGACCGGTTATTTCACATATACTGGTACGGCCCGGATAGCTCAGTCGGTAGAGCATTGGACTTTTAATCCAAGGGTCCAGGGTTCAAGTCCCTGTTCGGGCGACCAACATTTTGAATTTCCAATCCATTTCTTGTGTTAGTTTTGTATAAATTCTAATAAATTATTCATATTAAAACTAGTTTCTGAGTAGGTAATCAAGCGTCTTCAAGGTTATTATTCCGAATATCTTATCTGACTGTGAAGTTTTATTTCCATCTATATATAGCACAGACGATTTTTTTTTTGCTATTGATGACTACATTAACTTATTAATATCTTTGTTGCTACGGAGAACTTTGTTGTACTTTTTTGTGTTTTTTGTCCGTCTTTAATTTTCAATTAATGTTTTAATTTTTCAGTGGTTATTTTTTGGTAACGGTTTTTTTTAATTCCAATTAACAACTAATAAATTTTTGTTTTTTTTATATCAATAATACAGGTCTATGTGATTTAGGTAACTATAGAAAAAAAGAAAATAAAACAGCTTCTAGAATTATTTTTATGTCACAAATCGTATTAGGTATTACTGAACATAAAGATACATTAGTTACTTTACATAAAAGCGGTACAACTTATGTAACGAGAAATAGCAACTCTAATTCTAAAAACCGAAACGACAAGACCTCATCTAATGTCCTGCTTAACATCATGACCTAAATCAGGACTTGAAATTAGGAAACCTAATTAGTCCAATTAGGTAGATAGTACTAAGGTCTCATTCTAAACGTGGTTATGAATAATGAAATGAGCCCACGATGTTCGTTTAATAGATAAAGAATGGTTTATAAATTATGGATTAAGGTAATTCTTTAAGTAAACAGTGTGCCTAGTAAGTACAGTGAATGTTTTCTTTTGTTTTTTTTTTTCAACTTTTTTTCGTTCGGTTCACAAAAGAAGTTGTTGGACGATTCTCCAGCAGCCAGGTACCTGAGTAAGGCATTACTTCTTTTAAACGCCGGATCCATTTTAAATTAATCATAAAATGAAATTTATTGTTACTTTATACCTATAGTAAAATTTGTAACCTAACAAATACCTACATAGAAAGATCTGTACTGTCTGTACAGGACTATGTAAAATTATAAAATACACAAATAAGTAAAGATTTTAAAACGAAAAGAACTGAGAAGGTACCTACCTAAAGACGATAATTTCCTCTTTTTTTATTTAAAAAAATAAACGTTGGCACACAAAAGCGGTTAGCATTTCCATAACTAGAACACTCCTCACCAATTCGGCGAAGGCCGAGGTTGCAAGACAAAGCCAGTCCGTGGCCAAGGTCAAGATGACTGTCTAGAAAGAACCCTCAGCCACTTCTTTCTAAAGTTTAGTATCCACTATAATATTAGATGAAATTATTGTGAATTTGAAGTCCACACGATAGCCATAATCCTTACCTATTATTACCTGATTTATGGAGATTCTGAAAAAGGTCAAAGTCAGGGTTGAAATAATTAAAAAAAACTTATTGTATCACAACTTCACATGCCAATTATTATCACATCACATTATCTATAAGGCCTCTTCTTACACGGAGAAGGTTTGGGCATTAATCACCACGGTTGCTCAAGGTGGTTTGACGATTACAAAACTTATAATTATAAATTAAAGTCCAGGTCTCCTAATGATGTTTCCCTTACCTTAGGATCTTAGAAAGTACATATAATGCGCGTGCGTTCGTGCAGCGGAATGTTGTTGAATTTAAAGATTTTAATTATGCAGATATTTAGTGTATGACGTCTTATAATTGTGTATGGTAAAAAAAAAATTGTGCACGCAACCATTGTGGAGAAATTCACCAAAAACTGATTCCGCTGGGCGAACGTTGTCCTGGCGGAACTTTTTTTAATTTATAGACTTTAGAAGAAAAGAGATGTATCCAAAAATTAGTGTGTATTTGTGTGTAATTGTGTATGTATGAATAAAACTAGTGCATGCATAAACTTCGGAGATATTCAAGTTTCCGCTACTTCGCGTAGAAGTTTTTTGTAGCCATCCGAACTTGGTCGGGTTATGTAGGTTTTCGATACTTCGTCAGTATTATAATTGTTATTCTTTAATTACTGAATTTAATGACATGAAATTTTGCATGTGAATAGTTGAATGAATACACTAATTATTGGCATACATTTTACCATGCAATTTATTTAGAACGTCGTGATATTTGACTGCTTTGTAAACAGTGATCTATTCATGGTAAATTTGTCCTATAACTATTTAATTACTAACGGAACATCATTGATACTTGGCAACATGTTGCAGACACTTACAAGGTTTGTATAAACGTAAAAATCTAGACCCTAAAGTGCATACTTTAAGAACTAAGACCTAATAAGCGTATTTTACGTTTATATTTTTATCTTTTAAACCCTACGATTTTTTCTAAATCTGTTTTTTAAACAAATATACACAAATTCAAAACAACGTATGTAAAAATCTACAGCTCTCTATGTAAGCGCTTTATATGAAAACTAGCTAATGGCCAAACGTTCGCGTAGCGGAAACTTGAATATCTCCGAAGTTTATGCATGCACTAGTTTTATTCATACATACACAATTACACACAAATACACACTAATTTTTGGATACATCTCTTTTCTTCTAAAGTCTATAAATTAAAAAAAGTTCCGCCAGGACAACGTTCGCCCAGCGGAATCAGTTTTTGGTGAATTTCTCCACAATGGTTGCGTGCACAATTTTTTTTTTACCATACACAATTATAAGACGTCATACACTAAATATCTGCATAATTAAAATCTTTAAATTCAACAACATTCCGCTGCACGAACGCACGCATATAATGCGGAAAAGGTCACATTGGTACTTGTCAGGATTCGAACCCGCATCTTCATGCACGAGTAGCGGGATTCTTAACCTCCGGGCCACAACGACGTAACTTACGACTATATTTTACTAGGAAACTTTAGTAGTCTTACCTGAAAAGTGTTCAATTCTCCAGTTTCACTGGAGCTTTGTTAACTTTTCTAGATCAATTAATGTTAACGTAATAATTTTTTTATATAACAGCATAAAATAAGTAGGGGTTTAAGAAATCTTATTCAATTTAGGCTGAAACGTCTAAGGACCGGTTATGTACGTGCTATATTTACCTGGAGATCGCAGGGAAATTGTATAAAGGCACCCGATTTTTGGGACAGTGAACGCACAAAAAGACGCCGATCTTTGCTTTAGGTGTGAGTAAACTATAAGAAAGAATGAAATAAAAGCCCTCGGGAAACGAATGCGAATGTGAGATTTTTGGTATCTAAATAAGGAAAATATAGTTTTATTTGTAGGTTGTAGGTATACGAGTACTTTCTTTTTAGCCTCTTTGGTTGTTTGAACATTAACCCAGTGTTTCATGGACGAAATCGACGCCTTGTTGAAAACAAGGATTGCACAAATTAGAACTTAACAAAAGCAGTTATTTGGCCTCAGATAGTACCTACAGCTGAAGTGTATCCCAAATATCTTTATTTGTTACATTTCAATTATAATTCCGAGGTTGGGTTTTAAATCTTATACCCAGTACTTATCTATATGCACTTTATTGCTACGCTACGTGAAAGAAACCAATATATAATGTGGAGGTACAAGTTTGCTAAACAACAGGTTCCAGTCTACTGTTCTATAAATAGGTAGTAGTAGGCGGTGGAAACACATTGGAATTGACAGGTCTATTCAAAGACATATCTAGCATATATCTATCAAACCATAGTGTTCAATGAAACTGTTTAGAACTTTAGATGTTAAATACCTATATGTAATTTTCTCTTTTAAAACCATCTTACGTAAATAACTGCATAAGAAATAATATTGCAATAGGGAACTTCGTAGAAGACGAGGGTAACTTGGCACATAAGTATGTAGTTTATAAATGGTTCTTATGTTCTATATTCAGCAGCTGGTCAGAAATTGTGAAAAAGTCTCCTTCAGTATCAATACATTTTGAATCCTATTATAAATTAATAGTAGGTAATTAAATCTCAGTACTCGGTAATGACTTTCCATTTAACTGATAATTTTGTTTTATTTTCAGAGCACCACGAAACAAAGTCCGTCCATAACAGTTGATGGGATTTCCACGTATCCCGGTCTGGGGTTCGGGCCCATGGGTCCCGTGGTGCCGTTGCCTGGAGAACCCCCTGGTACGCAACTTCGCCAACACCAGGATACTACCACTAATTTACCAAGTACAGAAACGCCTGAGAAAAAGGTGAAGAAATTAGTCATTGCAGCCTTTGAATTTCATCGGGTTGAAACGCCTTTCTTAATAGGATTATGGATTTTCTTCGCTAGCATAGCAAAAATAGGTAAGTTATACTATAAAAACTGTAAATTTATAGAAAGTTCATTGAATTTTAGATACTTTTAATTGTATTAGAGCACAAGGATTCAAATATTCAGTATATTGTTTGTTTACGATTAAAATATTAGTTTCTGGTAGTACTGAAAGAAAAATGGTTAACATTTCATTTTATCAAACGGCTTAAGGCAAGACTTACTAAAACAATGGCAGATAGGTACTTATATCAAATACCGCAGGAATATGGACGACACAAATTAATTAGCTCGGTTAATTAGGGCTGTTGTATTGATTAGCAGAATTCGGTAGATACCTATGATCGGAACCGATATGCGTGAATCCAAATACCTCTGTGAGAATGATGTATGAGAAATATTGCTGGCTGATATTGTGGGATTAATAATGATAAAACTCATTGTGTAGGTTACGGTTATTTTGAATAGGTACCTACTCAAAAGCATGTATACAAACTGGAATTTGCTAACATGAATTTTGTAAATCAAAAAACGTGAACCTGCAGCAAATATTGATGCCAGCACTCCCCACGGCTGTTTATCTATTAGAATGCGCGCAATACTTTGCCTATGTAACCAATTCAGAGTCTTTAGTTGTCCCGGGCTGAACTGCGGACAAAGCCTAGTGATGTACCGCGGCTCGATAGGAAGAAAGAGTAAGAACGTGGTGGTTCATGATCAGTAAAAGTCTAACACGTCCTCTACCTAGCCTCATACAGGACAATTGGAATTATTGAATAATTTTCCATCGATAAAAAGTATTTGTATAAAAAGGTAAGTTTAAGTTCATACACCCGGTTTCCGAAAAGCCGATCAATGTTAAAATCAATTTAATCTCTTGTCAAGTCATCTGATTGGTTGACTGAATTATCAACAACCAATCAGATGACTTGACAAGAGATTTACCAGGAGATTAGTTAATTTTAACGTTGACAAGCCTTTCAGAAACCGGGTGTTAGTATCTAAGCACATTATTAATTATTCACATGGTTACATATAATTTTAGTGACATATCATTTTAGTTACATAGAATACATATTTTGCTTTTATACTTCACAGAACAAGTGACAAATTGTTCTGCATCAGACCCTTTATGCAAGTTAACTTACTTGCGGCGTTTGCAAATTGACAAGTTAGGCAAAATCAGTATAGCTTCCTTCGTCAGAACGTGGGGCTGACCTACATTCGTTGAATCTCGTCGGGATTCAGCGCAGATACAACTTAAACGCAATCAAAGGCAAAGCAAGGAGACAAGAGACATGTAAAGTTATTAGTGAATAATCAATAATAAATACTTTATTCTCAATATTTGGTACAAACAAATAAATACACGAAACAATAAATTTAAACACTAACCATTTTGAACCACAGCAGGTATGGTTCTAGATTTCCTCCTCCGTTTTACAGAAAACATCTTTCTATATTTGCCTTTAAGAAAACTTCTCCGCGATTTGACTGGATATGCGTCCAACTTATTGTTGCCTTCATACTTAGATGATTGGCTTTCTGGGACAGATGCAAATGCTGTGACATAAGCCGATTTCGGTACAAACCCTATTGTACGCTGATGGTTAGGTACCAAGTGGCGCCGGCCGTGCGATGGGCATTCAGATTCAAGGTCTAAAGAACTAGAGATAGTTGTGAAGGAGTAATCCTCTCCAGATATAGGACTTGTATTCTTATCCTCATATCTCGGTGTATGAATGTTTGTATTATAATTCCCCATTTTAACATCCAGAAAATCAAATGATTTACTTAAACCCTTCGAATGAACTGAATGCACTGCAGAATCTTTGGGAGAATAACCTTTGTTTCTGAACTGGCAACCAACGTCTCTTATAAATATAACGGACTCATTACTTCGATTTTCTTGAACTTCATGGGAGAACTTGCTATGCGAAGGTTCAAATTGGCAAGACTTATTAGATATACAGGTGTAATGATCAGTCAGACAAGGCGAAAATGTTTTGGTTACACAAGGTGAATTTGCATTTAACAAAAAAGGATTGTAGTCATTCAAAAACTCGCACCCATTTGGTACTCTCGAGACGATGTTAATTTGATGATTCATAGTATTTGTAATTGAATCGTGTTCACAAACTGGAATATACTTGTATTTAGAAGTATGTGGATAATCTGATCCATTTATATCGTTTCCCACTTTATTTGTAGCTTCTTCGTAGTGTAAACTTTTTGAAAAAGGTACGCATAAAGGCAGATTTACACAACGAGGCCGATGCAAACAAGGGGGAATATATTCGCAATTATTTTTTAGCACATTCGCTCTTTGACAGGATGGAACCACAGTACAAGGTGGATGATGCCTGCAAGCTTTCGTTATTCTAATGATACGAGGTGTCGATTTAGGAACAGAATGTTTTGTAGCACATTTATGATTGTCATTATAAAAATTATTATCGGTTGGTAGTATTTGACACACTGGCACTAGTTCACAAGGGGGTTCATGTAGACATAAATCACTGTTACTTATGTTCTTGATTTTTGAACGAACTCTGCAAGCATATGCTGTGGTTGATGGTATTTCTTTACAGCGATATATTGAAGAATGTTCATGTTTTAGACCTGACACTTCTGTTGTACTTATACTGATTACTACATCAACTTTTTCTTTGCAGTTTGGGCATAACACCTTTCGAGTCATTTTTCGAGACCTTGTTTTATTTTGGAAACGTTTGTCATCATTGCTCTTGTCACTTGAATTAGGTGTTTCATTGTTGTATGCAACATTTATTGTTGAGCCTTTATTTTCATTCGGAATATCTACTTCAATCATTTGTGCTATACTAGTATTTGTAGGTTTATCTTCTCTAACAAGTTCCCTTTTAAGCGTTCTTGCCTTGCTAATTTTTTCTTCTTCAACAATTTTACTGGTACTTGTAATCTGGTCCACCAAATTTATTAAAGATTTGTTGGCATTTACTAGTTGAGAAGTAGATTTGTTAACAGTACAAGGACAGGTATATGAAAACAATTGACACGGACATGGAGCCTCCGCATATCGTCCTTTGCCCTTCTTTCTCGCCGAATAGTTTTCTTGTTTGGGTTTCGTGTATTCTGTACGATATTTTGCAAAAGACCAAAATTTTTGATGTCTCTCATACAAATTGTTGTTGTGATAATTTTTGTTAAAATCATGTATTTTTTCGTCATCTCTGAAGTCCATTACGGGCGAATGGGGTGATAACTTTTTCTTTACTTTCTTGCGACTTAACTCTTTACTATCACGTGGCAATATATGTATTTGAGTTGCACATTGTTGGCCAATAGATTCAGATTCCCCTAAAACGATAGGAGATGGAGACAATCGTGCCATTTTCATTAATTTAGCACTTGACATATTGAGTTCAGTAAGACAATGAAATGAGTGCCTTTTGGCGATATCATCCAAATCATAAAAAATTGTACTTGTAGAGGGTGCCATATTTTTGCACGGGTCTTCTTGAATAAGTGTGTTGTATTGTTCACTAGTAACGTAATTTGTACTTTTTGACTTAAGATAATCACAATCCGGTAATTGTTGGGCGGCCCCGCCTGTAGCGTGAAGCTCTGAACTATCTCCCGGTTTGGTGATACCTAAATTGTGCATCAAATTATTATACGACGTATCACCAAATATATCGTAAACACTAGGATAAGATTTTGTTTGAAGTAGATGGTTTGCCTTCGAATCAGGTGACATATTCCGATTTCATTAATTTACTTGTATATTTTACAACCCAAATGTAGTAATGAAATATTTTTAATTCTACGTTTTATTTTCCATCACTGAAATAATTACATTTTTACATGTTTCTATCATTTTTAATTTATAATGTCACTTTGTTTTTGACATTTTAATGGCAACCAAAAAGGATTTCTACTTAAATTATTGTTTTTAGTTTTTTAATGTTTTACCGCAAAATAAAGCTTTATTACCCGGTATACTTACCAGAACTGCAGAAGAGCTCCTGCGCCGGTCCGGGGCAGAGGAACTTTGAGTTTGCATCCGAATTTTTTTTTTGATGAGGGCCTTTTTTCTGTTATAATTCTGTAACCAGTGTATGGAGAATTGAAATTGTGTGACTAGTTGAAAATAGAAATATAACCCAAATTGATCATAATGTGGCATCATTTTGATAAGATCGAGAATATTGATATGCAACCTTCTTCTTCTCAACAAATCTGGAGAATTGCGTGTACTTATTTGAAGTATATCTCTTAAAAAGAGTCCAATTTCCCCAATTGGATTGGCAATTAAGTCATCATCAGGTTTGAGCAAAATCACTTTATCAAGAAAGATTGGCGATCTTTATCTTATAATTAGAAATGAAGAGTCTTTATTTTATCACCATATTTTGTCGAGTAATCAGTCGATGGCAAATAATTTCAAAAAGTACATATAATTCACATAGATACTTGCCAGGCTTTGAACCAACACCTTCAGGCATTATAAATTAGGCCATTAAACCATGGGCCACCAAGATTGACTGGTTCCAGTTTAAGGAAAGCGATACTATACGAATTTACTTTTCCATATCAATAGAATCCGCGTTCACTCATAATTACATGTCGTCAAATGTGTCCAAAATCAATACGTCAATCTCCCCGCCAGCCGCACTTCCCACCCGCGTAATGTTGCCGACAGTGGAACAGTTCCCTTGGTTTGGGGTAATTTTACAACAGGAGGGTAAGATACGAGTAAACCCAACAAAATAGGTAAACTTACGACAAATGCAACAGACTAGTTGTTCACACATTTCATAGAGGTATCATAAAAGTTGACGATTTATGGCTGTGTTAATTTTAGTTACACAACAAATAAAATAAAGCTTCAATAGGTACAAAGGTTTTATTGCGTTCCCTTTTGCTGATTTAGTTTTTTTTAATATGTCTTTAGACTCGGAACTAAAGATTAGAAGTCTACTTACTTTACTTAGTTCCTGAGAATAGCGCATTCTAGCAAACAAACAAACAAACTCTTTAGCATTATCATTAGTATAGATATATCTTAGTAGGATATGCTGTTTTCAAACCACCTTTGTCATAAATATATCTCTTCAAAGTGAATTGAGCAAACTATACTCTGGCTAGATGGTTTCCAAAATTAATCTAACCGTGCCCTTTGTATGATTTGTATTTATTTTTTTGTTAGAGAAACTAATATGACATAGGCTCCATAATGGACAAAAATATAACCCACAACAAATAAATAAGTGGGTAAAATTTTCACCAGAAATGACAACACTCACAAAATGGCCGCATCATTTTCATAGAAAAATAAATCAATAATTAATTAAATATACTATTGCAGTCGATGCTTGCAGATGAAATGTAATCTTATCCACTTTTTTCGTAATTCCAGTCGCATTTTTACTCGTAGTAATAACACAAGACGGCATAATGAAATTAAAATTGATACTCGTAAATACGTCACGACATGCCACGTGCCAAAATTGACTAATCGTAGAAATTTCATACTATTCTAGTTGAGAATGGTTTTAGTTGCTTTAGTTTGAAGCGCGATGGCGCCTTCTGTAGCGAATTGACAAACATCACCCTTTAACCATGTCTTTAAAAATAAACGATAATTTACTAAAACAATAATGTTTTGTTTCAGGATTTCACATGGCGCCGAAGTTGTCTAAAATGTTTCCCGAGTCTTGTCTTCTCATATTTGTGGGGGTCCTCATAGGGGCTTTGTTGTTAAGTACGCACAGTGTACATGTACAGCCATTGACGCCGGACACCTTCTTCTTATATATGCTGCCTCCTATCATCCTAGACGCCGGCTATTTTATGCCAAATAGATTGTTTTTTGATCATCTTGGAACAATTCTCTTATTTGCGGTAGTCGGGACTGTGTTCAACACCCTCACTATAGGTAAGTTGCCAAATCATAGGTGAAAAGATTCGCCAACCGTTATAGTTATTAAAGTAATATTTTATATTGATGTGCTACCAAGAATAAACTCTAATTTAGCTGTTGTATTGTCAACAGGGGCGTCCCTTTGGGCTTGTGGTCAGACCGGAATGTTTGGCTGCACAACTCCTCTTCTAGACATGCTCTTATTTGCTGCACTAATATCTGCAGTGGACCCTGTAGCAGTGCTAGCTGTTTTTGAAGAAATCCATGTAGACGAAGTACTTTACATAGTAGTATTTGGCGAATCGTTACTAAATGATGCTGTCACAGTTGTTTTGTATCATATGTTTGAGGCTTATACGTAAGTAGCCAATAATTTACCTGACGTTGAAATAGCCTCACTGCATTTAATTTTATGTTTAATATAAATATTTGCATTTGCATTTACATCCACCAGAGAAATGGGACCATCACGTCTTGAATACACGGATTTCCTAGCCGGTCTCGCTTCATTTCTGGTAGTGGCTGTTGGAGGGACGTGCATCGGGGTAGTTTGGGGTTTCGCCACAGGCCTTGTCACACGTTTTACACACGAAGTCAGAGTAATCGAGCCAATATTTATCTTTGTCATGGCTTACTTGGCGTATCTAAACGCTGAGATGTTCCATATGAGCGGAATACTTGCGTAAGTGACAATAATTTACTTACAACTTTCGTGACTCATATTAAAATAATTATGTTTAACGGATTACTTAGGTAAATTTTAAGGTTGATGACTCGACAAATTTCCATCTACGCTATGGGCTCACACAATGGACGTTGCGCATTCAGCCGAGTTCACACAGCCGATAGCCAGAGAATCGAAAATTGTCATACGTAAATATACATATTATGAGCCCCTAGCGGCTTGAATCTAGTCGAGTTATCTCAACAATTAGTTTCATGAGTTACGGTAGCCGTTAAACATTATTAATTATTTACTTGTAGAGTCCTCTTAAATATGCTTTTCAGTTATTTAATTAGGTACTTAATTATATTTTATACTTATTCTAAATACATGAGCACAGTTGTATAGTTATGTAATATACAACGTAATGTTATATTTATCTAATATAATTGTCTTATGTTTTCAGCATAACATTTTGTGGAATAACAATGAAGAACTATGTCGAAGCAAATATATCTCATAAATCGCATACTACTATTAAATACACTATGAAGATGCTGTCTTCGTCTTCCGAAACTATCATTTTCATGTTTCTAGGTGTAGCCACTGTAAATAATAACCACGACTGGAACACGTGGTTTGTTTTATTAACGATCGTATTCTGCTCAATATTTCGAATAATAGGTAAGTTTGTTTTTGAAAACTAGTTTTCTGTCATTTTCTTATATTCACTACTTGTGTAAAGAAAATATAATACGCTTTTCTACGGCCGTGACCTTAAAAACAAAGAGAGAGAAAAGTAGGTATAAACAGAAACAGAACAATGGGAAGCAGAACAATGTGGTCACGTGTGAACTTGTGACCGGAAAATGCCAGTCAAACTTTAAGGCTTCATCTGCCACGTGCCAGCCCCAAACAGTCAATTGCTACGAACAGAGATTATAAGATTTAGGTCGTTTTTTTAAAGCTCCTTTAGTATCGTCGTTTAGCTACAATGTTGTGTTTATCGATAATAATTATTTATTTTTCAGGAGTGTACATATTTAGTGCCATAGCTAACAAGTTCCGTTTGCATAAATTGAATAGAGTGGAAAAGTTTGTAATGTCTTATGGAGGTGAGTTATAATTAAAAATACTTTCTAAATATAAATACTTTTAAAGGTAAAAAGGTAAACCATATGGCATGTGCCATATGGTTTTAGTCCCAATAGGAATAGCTGAGTGTGCAAGCCGAGTTACTTGAGGTTTGAGACGGTTTACTTAGATGTATCTATTCAGTCTAGCCGCTAGTAACCCTTAAGAATATTGAACTCTTAGCACCCACGCTTCGTAAAGGGCAGCCATCTTCAGATTTGCTGGCTCTATGGAATATTTTGATAGTGAAATTGCTGAAAATAATTTACAAATATTGATTTTTCTAATTTAAATGTTGGTTCGTACGTATCTAGGCGAGAATTTGAAGGATATTATCTGTATAAAGAAAGTAATAAGACGTTTCAAAGGAGAAAATATTAATTCCTAACACGTTTGAAAATATCATTACAATAAAATGTGAGAACTATCTGAGGGTTTTATTTCACGTTTGCAGGTCTTCGCGGTGCAGTGGCTTTCGCTTTAGTTTTACTTATAGATCCTGAGGTTGTAGAACTACAACCGATGTTTGTGACTACAACTATAGCAGTGATATATTTCACTGTGTTCATACAAGGCATTACTATTAAACCTCTGGTTAAAATACTCAATGTCAAAACTGCTGAGAAGAGAAAGCCTACAATGAACGAACGAATTCATGAACGGGTAAAAATATATTTATTTCTTTTACTGGCGTTTTTCAAATTAAAGCTGTGTGAGACAACTCGTAACAAAAATAAAATAGATTTGCTGAATTTTAAGTAGCTAAGAGAAAACATTACTCTTATACATTTTTAGTTTATGGATCATCTAATGGCCGGCATTGAAGACATCCTTGGAAAACATGGAAACCACCATATGAGGGACAAGTTCAAAAGATTTGATAATCGTTTCATAAGGCCGTTTTTACTTAGAAATTATCAGGTACGTAACCTAATTGGTTTTTTATTTTGTATTTTTTATCTACTTGACTTAATTCCGAGGGAACCTTACGACTTATAACGTTGAATTACAGGGTGCAGAGCCAAAGATTTTAGAAACTTACTCAAAGTTAGCTATGAAAGATGCCATAGAATACATGCAAAGAAATGCATCGACAATAGGGAACATATCTGGAGCCGAATCAATGTCAGCTATATTCAAAAACTATACAAATGCCAACTTTAATGGAAGGTATTATTTTCAGATTTTCTATGTGTATAGGTACATTTTTTGGCAGCTAATTGAAAACTATTTAATTATTTTCAGTCCGAGTTTCAGCCAATTGGATTCGTCAACATGGAACATAGACATGCAGGAATTGGAATACAATCCGTCGAAAAAAGATTTGACTGACGCTAAGATACATCACCTTTTAGCTGAAGAACTTTGCAAGCCATTTAGACGCGTACGTTTATTACATGACAGGCTATTATTACACAATTTATTATATGGGTCGTGCGTGGTGGTCGGTTGGGACCTGACATACAGAGAAAATGTCATAGTATTTATCCATGGGGAAGCTCTACGAGATTTTTCTGGGTCAGAGTGTAAATAGTGCAGGCTTGTTTATAAAATTATGGAGTTACTAGCTGTAGTTAGTAGGTTACGTTTACAATGTGACGTTGTTTAATATTTAATAGGTACTTATTATTACCAAAGATTTTACGTAAGATGTAGAAGTTATAACAAATAGTCTTGTACAAAAATCTAGTCATCGCATCTGCTAAAAATATTTGGAAAGCAATGATTTTATAAAGCGAAGCCAAATCAGGGGTAGTTTTCTTTTGGAAACAACGTACCCAACACAAGTAGAAAACAAAAAGGACTTTCCAAATGATGATATCCCTTTTTTTCCTGTAGCACCGTCGCCTGAGCTACAGTCGTCATGCGGTAAACGATCGCGACCTCGGCACGCAAGTCAATTACAAGACCCATATGAACATACGTCGACGGGTTGGTGATAGGAAACATCATCACAAACGTAGTAAACGCGGAAAGCAGGTAAATTACTGACAGATCTTAATACTGACTAAAAATCAAACGTGATATACCAACATATTAAAAAAAGAAAATCAAATTATAATGTGTGTTAAAGACGTATCAAAAAAGATTACTTTATCTGTTTCAGGATGGAAAAAATCATGTGACTTTCCCTGAATTCCAGCAAAATGGTTCGGCTAAACAGTTCACGCACGGTAAAATAAAGTATTATAGATTAGGTACTTATTTATTCTTTATTATTATCACGAGTGTCGATCGCATGCACGTGTGGGTTCAAGTATTATTTTATTTCTTTTGTTTATTTCCAAATACATACATACATATATGTATCAGTCATTATTACGTTTTCTTTGCAAGCACAAACGCTTCGTCTTACACTAGTTAATATTAAAGCGACATAAAAACGCAAATTTGTTAAAAGTCTAGAGCATTAGTACCTACATAGCACATGTTTATTTTTTGGTTTTGTGTTGTCCTTAAAATGTGATTATTATCATACATTGTTTAATTGCAAAAAACCCTAAACTTTCTACATAAAAAATAGAGGCTATCGAATTTAATAGCAACGTTTAAAAAGCAACTCATAAATATTTTTAGTTGGCTTGTTTTTTAAAGAGTTGTAATAAGAAATATACTAACGATGTGGGCCCTAATTACAGACTACATAGATGAGGTACTTCAAGAAGAGGGAGACGAGCGCGAGGTGGGACAACGTCGCGAAGGTGACGACGGCGGTATTACATTCACTGCCAAATCCCCGCGTAGGTATTCTGCATGACACACCCTGTGTAAACCACCGCAGTTTGGATTTGAATGGTAACAATGCTAATGCTAATATTAACCGTACTGTCTACTGGATCAGAAGCACTGTGTAGATAGAGCAACAACATGAAGTAAATGTAGTGTATTAGCTAGACGTACTCGTATAATATAGGTAATTGCATTATGTAGGCACTCAGTACAGCAAAGAAATAGCCGGACTTAAGAACACTCACTAAACTTGTAACTAAGTGATAAAACAGTTTAATTACCATAAAAAAATGTATTAATCTTTCAAAATTGATCAAAATTCAATAGGCTTGTTATGAAGTTAAATACTAAAATAGTTTGTGTAATCAGAGCCTGTTTAAGAAAACCAAATATCATTATAGGTGGTGAATCCAATCCAGTATGAACAGTAAATGTATTCCATCCAAGAAAGCTTTGTATTCAAATCCAAACGACTCTATAGATGTTGTCAACTAACGTTGTTTTTATTTTCCGCACTACCTACCTTTTCTTGATTAACCAAAATGGAATACTTATATTAAGTGAACTGGTGTTTACTGAATTGGTATACGAATATTATTTGCTGGGTCCAAAAGCATTCCTTAATTTTCTGACATGGCTACGTACTGTGAGAATGTGCTGAAACGTATTTGTGGTGGCATGTTCTTAATAATTTCTCTATATGTACTCTGTTCGTATATTTTCCGAATTATCTCTTCACAAAGTTACTTTCATTGAGTTGTTTTGATTCTGTTGCCTATTTCAAGTGAAGATTTGACTTTTGACAACCAACTTATTCGCAAACCTAACATTTTAATTACAAGCAGTTTGAATATAATTTTCTATACTAAAGTAAATGCGGACGAAACGTCATTTAGAGTATTAATTATTATTAAAGTAATTAATACTCTAAATGACGATTTATTTTGGCTTCTTATGCGCCAATGAGTAAATGAAACAAGCAGTTAAATAAAAGAAAAAGGCTAGATTTCTGATTCTGCTCATGTTAAATACATATATCTAATGGTTAGCGAATACAGTTGGGCAAAGGAAAGTTTACTTTTTCCACTTCTGTCCTGAGCCCGAAATACCATTTCGTAATCGTATAGGAATTCCTACTAATCTTCTAATCGCTACCTACGTAACTACCTATCTGTTCATCTCTGCTTATTTAATATCGTTTGTGTTTGATCGCCGTTTTCTTCCCTTCTGGCAATCTTCATGTGGCACCGCAAACTAACCGATACTCTCGACAACTGGCGATGATAATATTATCAGCTGGATACAAAGAAGTCAGTCCGACGTCCTCGCATAAAGAAAATAGTAGTTCACTTTTAAATCAACTGGCTAACCTGCCCGGATTCAATCCCTTGAAAGCGAGGATCGTTAAGCAGTACGCTAAAACACCCGAAGAGATCCTCCCGACAGCTGTTGAGAAATCCTTACCGTGGAGAAGGGACAGATCCACGTATAACTTTGGTATGTGTTTACTTCAAAACTGAACTGTTTTACTAATTGTCACTAGATAACTGCGTGCATACTTGCGTCTGATGATCAAGATTTTGATTTAGATTATGCTTTAATGTGTCTGTGCTACGATTACTGCAACCATGATTAAGTATAAAACACGCTCAAGGTAGGCGAAGGCTGTTAACGACTTTGTAGAGACATTTAGCGTCAATTACGTACGACATTGGGTAGTACTGGGCACTAACATGTATTAGTATTTAGTTATTCAGATTTTTAGTAACCTTTTTCAGCCACTTATGATTTGTATTTGTTTTAACGTTAAACATAATTTGCTTATATATATACCTAACCTAGTTATTTAACTACGAACATATTTTTTTCATCAGACGCTTCGCAAAGATATTGGTCATCCGATTCAATGTTACTATTGCATGCCATAAACACATACTATTATTAATTCCTTTTTTATTCCGTACTAACGCTCAAAGTGCATAGTAACCAATAAAATAATATAGAACGTTTATGCAGTAAACAAAATGGGTCTGGGTGCCACAATCTCCTGTTGTTATATTTTATTATTATGTTGGTTGCTATCGTAGTCCAACTTTGCTCTTGTTATGTAATCGGTGTATCTATGTATTTTGTTTAAAACAGTAGTAGTTATTGCATGATTATGATATGTATCTATCTATATGCACTGTGAACTATACAAGTAAGTAACTATAGCATTTCAGGCTTAAGAATCGAGGTTTTGTTGAATATGTTGTAAACAGAATGATTGTAATATTTTAATTATCATGTTGTATGTACGAATAATTAATTATCTATATAAGAGTTGCTTGTGTATTTCTCAAATATTTTTATAGTATTAGATTTGCAACTAATAGTTTTGATCAACTTTTTCATTTTACACACAAAAACGCATAATAAGAAACTTATTTTAATCAACTGAAATATATTTTAAAGCATAGTTATTTTATATTTTTAGTTCCTAATGAGGATATTTTAGAAGAGGACGAAAGAAGATTGTCTGACGAAAATGGTAAGACATAGCAACCTATAAGCCCACTGGGATTGCAAAAAAATTAAAAAATAGAGCTGATATTTTAGCAGCATTTTGAGATAAAATATCTCACTCTGTGATCTCACTATTGTTGTGCTTTATAATGACAGACGCCTACATGATAGTAGCTGAGCACGCTCGCGTAGCCACCCCAACGGCAACAGAGACCATGCTGCCATGGAAACGGGAGGAAATGGAGGGGTCTGGCTGTGGTGCCCTAAAACAATCGGAGTTCCCTGCATGGGCGTCGAACAAAGAGTACTTAGCATATAGCTCCCCTTCGGCTACGTTCTTAGGTGAGTTAATAATTTGTATTGAAAGTATTTGGACGTTAAATTGGATTTCAAAAAGTATAATAAATATTTGAAAATACCTTCATACAAGCCAGAGTGTAGAATGCTTTGTAAAAGTCAAATGCAGGAAACATTTTCGTAGTCCGTTTCGTAGCGGCGTAGCACGTAGCGGCAATAATATTGTCTACGTATCTAGCGCGTGAACTTTCACCACACCCTAGAAGTTTAAGTATGTATAAATATTCAAAATAAGTACACTGAACGTCACTAAATATAATTTTAATTGTAATAATTAACTTTAGCTTTAGTCTTGATTTCGAACTACAATTTCTCAGTGGTTCTTATCACCAATAGAATAGTGTGATCGAATGTAAGTTATTTACAACTGCGGAGCTCACATTACTAGTACTTATTTTCTGAAAATGTGCCTAATTATACCTTCCATTTTCATTAAAATACATATTTACACAGTTCCTTCATGATATGCACAAACACGCCTTAGTATTTACATGTGTCGCGAACTTTTTTCATAGTTTCGTTTCAAGAACTTTAGATTCAACCACAAGTTTCAAAGATTTGTATATCACCGCGCATGTTTGCTTATGCCAATATATTTTTATTAGCACTAATATTATCCACAGGTAATTGAGCCCTTCCATTGTAATTAGAAATTAACTTTCCAAAACCCAATTTGTTCTGTTAGTGTAGTACTAAATAAGTTAGTGTTTAAAATAGCAAATTAAAAAAAATCAGCACCAAATATTGCTTCGTCCGAAATGTAATTTAAAAGACTCTCTAACAAATTAAATAATTACATAACCAAAATTAGCACTATATACCTTAGAATTTAGAAATTGTATAAACTTTTTCTGACACTTCTATTTTTCTTTTTCCCTGATCCTTTCCGCTGTAAAACACATCCATTCTCATAACCTTCCCGGTATTAGGAGGCATAGAGAAGCCAAAACATCCCAAATCTATCATAGGTCTCTTCCGAAGAGAGAGCTCTAGTTCTACACAAGGTGCAGCGGAGAGTGTGGTTCTATCAGACTCAGAAGCGAATAGAGACAGTTGGAATAAGGGAGAGGGGACATCAAAAGATACAGCAGCAAGACAAGGACCGAGTTTGTTGTCTAAGAGGAGCACAAGCCTGGGAGGTCCGTCAGTATTGCTGATGGAGGACGTAGCGCATTCAGATCCCCTCGGCGCATCAAGTAGACCAGCCAGCATCATGCAGGGACCACACAGAGGACAGTGTAGAAGAGGATCAATGTTAGAGTTAACTGGGTATGTCTGATGTGATTATTATGGCAAGATTATTTCTCAGCGAAAAGTCTCAATCGATATTCAATTACTCTGTACACTAAATGCAAAGTCCTTCAAATATATTTTTGATAATGAATATAACAGTAGATAAAATTCCATTAGTTAAATAATTACCAAAAGCAGGCCAAAATTTCAAAGGTAAAAGACACATTAAGCCCAACAAAAAACAAAATTAATATCTTTTTTTGTTTTCTATTTCAGTTCACTGTCACGCGATGCTATCACAGAAGAGAAATGCAGCAAATCACTACCAGAGAGTGAGCGGATGGGCGTGAGACGACTACCACTAGGACAGCAGAGTCTACCGAGAGAGCCATTTATCCGGCAGCTAACAATGGCTTCCACGCTGAACACCAGCTCGTCGTCAGACGATTCCTCAGACGAGAACACCTGAGTGCCCCGCCGTGGTGACCCTGATAGGTTGCCACTGTTGAAGTACAGGACGCTAGAGTAACGTTCTAAAGCGGAAAGTGATATATAAATGTCTAAAAACACACAAACTTCTTAAAAAGTGCTGTGAATCTGTGGTGTATAAAATAAGTAAAATGAATATAGAATTAAAGAGTGTTAATTAATCACTTGTAACGAAATTTATTCTGAAATCTATTATTATATTATGCGAAATACACTTATTCGATGACTTTGCCGAAGACAGGCTAAAGGCTTTCATCAAATTGGTTCAATGTGATAGATAAACATAGTATTGAGGTTTTGACTATTGTTACCGTTTTACCATCTACCAGCTACTTGTAATGATAAGACACTTAATTATGACGCGTCACATTGTCAATAATCATGATACGCACACATAAAGCGAGATTAAAATCGTGCGGATAGTTAAGGTAACAAATCTTTATAAAACGTAAAGATGCTTGCCAGATTTGTCTGAGGCTTTCGAGTTATTTTGGTAGCTGTAATTATACATACCTACAATTTAAGGTGTAAATACGACACGTTGCGATGAAATGCATCTTGCGACGACTGGTAGGCGTAAGTGTTTAAAAAAAACAACTTTTCCTATCTACAATCAGTCTTTCCCAATTTTGTTTGTGTCTAATTAAGATAGCATCAATTAAAAAGCTCCTTTAAAACCTACGACTAATAGGAATGTAGCGGTTAATCAAGAATTATAACATTGCTTTAACTATTTGAATGAGTAAAACCAATTTATAAAGTTGTTTGAAGTGTATTTTTGTATGCTCTTTGTAAAATATCATGTAACTACATTCAAAACTGTGTGTAAGTAAATCGTTTTACTAAACCTAATTATTATATTTATGAAACGATATTAATTATTTCATGGCACTTGTTGCCAATGACAATACCTACCAGTAGTTAATGAGAGTCATGAAAGTAAGTTTAATTGAAATGTGATTTGTAGATGTAGACAATTGTGTTTGTTATGTAATAGATATTATAACTTATGCGTTTTGGAGGCCATTTTGAATTAGCTGTAGAGAACTACCATGAAATATAAAAATCACCTGTTATTTTTCTATCCCTACGTAATAATACTGTAGATCTCCTGGAAAACTTAGATAGTTAAATAAATAATATTCCATGTAAGTTTGTTCCGGTCATATACCAATGTAGATAGTTTGATAATAGAATCGTCACAAGCCTTCAAAAAAAAAATTGACGTTGCCATCCCAAATCCATCAACCAGCTTTTAATATAAGTAGGGAAGAAAAGAAAGAAAAGAAGAAAGTTTCTAGACAAGTTTTCAATTATCTACTTCTAAATCATTCATGTACATCTTTCGATGATATTAGTTTATGGCTATGTCATGTTGGAAACAAGAACAGGGTAGAGTACGGAAAACTTAAATTGATTAACTTGATTTTAAAATTTGTGGACCGATTGTAAAATATCAAGGAAGTACTAATGGTTGATATTTAGATATGATTAAGGGCCGGTTTCCGAAAGCCCGATCAATGTTAAAATCAACTAACTAGGTGTCAAATCTCTTGTCAAGTACTCTGATTGGTTGTTCATAATTCAGTCAACCAATCAGATGATTTGACAAGAGATTATATTGATTTTAACATTGATCGGGCTTTCGGAAACCGGGTGTAAGTAATAGGATTTTAATATTTATAAAATTTCTAGATCGATTTCCATTTTTGACAGGAACTTCATACCACTAACTTTGGGAATAAGATCGGTTTTTAATTTCGGCTGTATGATTTATCTCCGCATTCAACAACCTTCTTTGTATTTAATGATGTCATTGGCAATACGACGTCATTTTAGTGTTACCTTTATAAAAAACATTACCTATACCATCTACGCAAAAATGTTGACATTGTTATTAGATTATTAGAGGTAGGTAGGTAGGTGTGTACCTACCTACTAATATAACTTTGTTTATGAAGAATAGACTAATTTAGAACAATAATAGTTGTAGTAATATAGAAAGTGTATCATAATAACGAATGTAAATAATAAAATAATGTTTGTTAAATATTTTATCAAAAAACAAGATAATGGGATGATAATCAAAAATTAAATATAAAAAAATGGCTTATGTACTCCATAAATCATAAGTATGTATTTTGTTGAAGGTAAATTCAATGTTCAAATGAAGAAAAAAAACACAAAACTGACAGTTATATTCAATTTGCCAACTACCCTTATTTCAGAACCCTCTATTTTGTAAGTAAAATAACTGGGCCAGCATTCACTGACCTAATGATAGTGTATGAATTTCAACAAAAGATTTATGTGCATTAGCACTAACAGGACCTTGCCCTTACATGGACTTTATATCTCAGAACTACCTAACGTTGTGTAACAATTATATTGACATTGTAAAAAGTAGCTATATATCTTCTCGTACAAATAAACTCATTACGTGCCTATTTCGTATTATTTCAGTGCATAGAAAATTGGTAATTCCAGGAGCTTGCTGGGTTTTTATTATACCCATAACAAAATATTTTTTTAATTATAGTATCTTACATTACGGTAATTTTCTACATTAGTTATTTAAACAAGTGAAAAAAAAGTGTATTTCATACCACCAACTAAGTAGTGCGTCCATCAATCAATAGCAGTTAATTTAGAAAAAAAAATGATATTAAATTAAACATGCTATATTGTGTTAGGTAGGTAAATTATTAATCTATAATAATATTTATTATGATTTAAGAAATTTTTTGTAACAATAATTTGTTAAAATTATTAAGTACCTACTTAACAATATCAATTTTATTCTGGCCAAAACTAAGTATGTCCTACCTTCCTATTTGGATTTAAGGTTTTTGTACAATATTCATAATTGCACATAAGTATTCAAAATTTTAAAATTGCCTTTAAATTAGGACACTTGATTCAATGTGTCATAGAGTTTTTGTGTCCCCATATATTTTGTACCTTTTGTGGATTTCTGGTTTGTGTTAAGCCAATTTAAAAAAGTAACAAATTAGCACAGAACTTAATAATATGACTACATGCTACATATTATATTATCTACATACCTCCCTAATGTTGTTCCTGTAACTAGAACCATTAGGTTGCTTGGCCAATAATTACCATCATTAGGTAAACCTGTTTGGTAAACAAGATCTTTTAAATAAAAGTAATAAGAATAAGAACATGTACCTAAGTACTACTAACAAAATATGACGTATCTCGAGTGGGTACAGGCACTGGCACATTAAGGCACCAACATTTGAAAAAAATTTATACATTATCAACTTGTCTCAGGGCCTGACTTGAGGCTTTTATCCACTAAAGAGCCACCTAGAACTTGACTTACCTGCTTTGTGGGGTACTCTTTGTGAGTATTGATATAGTTTTAAAGAACTTGTATGGACAGTTTTTTGAGAGATAGTCTCTCCTGCACGGCCAAAAAGCGCCTAGCCAGGCTGAAAATCTATTAAAGACCAGCTTGATGTTCTGATGTCTGTACTTATGCATACCTATTTATTTATATATTACTTAATTATTAAATAAATTGTTAAATGAAAGATGTCTAGTTACTCTACTTTAAGCAAGCTTTGTATAAATGGGATTATGGTGTGTCAATTGATAAAATAATAGTGCCTAGCGTAGTATATCTACACCGCTCATTGAATGATAATATTGTGGTTTTGTTTTTTACTAAAATTATTGTTAAAACTGTATTATACTTAGCGCAGTACAATAGATGATATAAAAACTGAAATAAAAATCACATTTGAGAGTTATTCTATGTTTCATTTTCGCCAAATTCATTTCAGTGTTACAATCTTTTAGACCATCTGGCTGAATAACATTAACATCACATTGTTCATCTTTGTTTATTTTAGGGGCGGTTTTTTTTTTATTGTTTTATTTTATTTGGCATAGATAGGGTAAGTATCATATTTTCATGTAACTGTTATGGTGGCCTAGAGGCTAAGACATTGAGATTTTCGAGTTATAATGTACTTTCTGAGATAACATAGCAGAAGAAAACATCATGAGGAAAATCGAATTGGAGGAACCAAACGATCATACTATTTATCTCCTGATGGTAAGTGATTATAGCCGAACTCCGCCCCTAAGACGACCCACTGACCCAAATCGACAAGCCACTGACCTGATCAAGCTCGGAGATTAACGCTCGATTCTTCTTCGTGTGAGAAAATGACTTTGCTGAGCAGTGAGCACTTATATGCTGATAATGCGATGTGATGTGAGAGTATAGGTACAGAATAATATACCGACATGTGAACGAGTTGACAGATGACCAGATGGTATGCAATTCATTCATAGCTCTTGTAAGTTCCTATTCCATGTTTGTCGACTTCTTTCTACCCTTTATTTGTCTAGAACTTACCCACGTTGTGCATGAGTCACAAATTTTACGCGACACACAATAGCAGTTTTATTTTTAGAAAGTTAACAGCCGTATATTACTAAAATAAAACACTCCGGAAAACACAAAAAGAATTTAAATATAGGTACAGTATAATAATTTTTTGCATTAAATTTCCCGCGCGTCGCCTCGTTAACTCAATGACATTAGATTTTGTATTTGAAACTTGACCTTTTAAGTCATTAAGAAAAACAGTCACGAATATTATTATAAAGAAAAACTTTATTAAACACAAGTAAAAACGTCTGTGTTATTTTAATATTTTTGTGTTGCATTGTAATATTCGCACATTATTTTCGTTTTGCATTACCATTTTATTAAAAGCCAAGTATCCGAGTCAAGGTTTTCAAGTCACCAAAAAAAAAACAACTTATCCGCTCGTTCGCTGTCCGTCTTGTGATTTTTCTCCTTGTTTCTTAATTTCATGAAAACTAACGGAAAATAGAATGTAACAGTAAAATTCTCTAACGAAATGGATTTCAATTAGTTCCAAGTGTTAATATGTATATGTGTTAATAACTCCCTTTACTTCAATCTGTTTATCATGTGTGGCAAATACATCAATAAAAGAATGAAACATACTTACGTTTTGTAGTAAACTAGAACAGCGGTAAGTAGCGTGAAAAATATTTTAGAATAAATATGTTTAATGTATTGTTTCTCCCGCAAAAGTTGTTATAATATTATGTTGACCTGCAAAGTTGATTTAGGTTGTAGAAACCAAGTGCCTTTCTAAACTGTCAGTTTGTTTTTAAAACTGAATTATTTGAAGGAGTCGAAAGAGAGATTATAAAATTAGATTGAATTGATAGTATAATAAAAACTGTCTCAATATTCAGTAGGTATCCAGGCGAAGATTTTCTATTTCTCAATATATTGGTTTGAAATGCGTGTAGGGCATTTATCTTATCAGACTTAAGTCAGATATCAATAAGTTTGACGCTAGGTACATAGCTATTCTTATTCGAAAAACATATACGAATTCTGAGATACACTTGTTAGAATTTGTAATAGATTTTCTGAAGGGACAGTGGTTGAGGTCTATTAATGTTTTATTTACAAACAAAACAACAAAAACAAGTGCTAAAAGACTTAAAAAACAATCAATGTTAGTTAATTAACAAAGTGATAAATATGATAAACAGAGGATAAATTCTTTGTGTCGTGCAGATATAAGATTTAAATTGTAATTAATAAGTATTTTGTGACAACTATGTGTTTTAATATATTGTTATATATCTTTTGGTAGGTATTTTACAAATAAGTTTAGTTAGCTACTTAGTAACTAAAAAAGTGAATCAATAATTATTGATGCATAGTGTGTGTAAAAATAAATTCAGCATGTCAATGCATTTTATTTTTAGTGTTTGTTTACTTATCTCAGTAATTAAATACTTACCTAATTTTCAAGCCACTATTTTAGTGAGAGTATACTTTAAAACTTCTTTAATTGTTATCATTTTAATTCACAAAACTACATTAATGTATAGGAAAATGAATAAAATACAGTCTTTCATAGTTGCAATAACTTTTTAGACTATGTTTTTTTAATTATTTTGTATTTTTTCAAGTTAACAGTGTTTTTAATTTTCAGATAGTGTAAAAAATGGAGCACTCGGATTTAGTGGCCGAGATGGCTCAGGTGGAACACCTCACCACACAGGAGAGGCTCCACCTAGCACGAAGGTAAGCTCTCACCATATTTACTCTTAATAACTGTTATTGTCATCAAAAAATGTCTATAAGACAATTATATGTATTCTTCTTAATTCAATTTTGTCTTGCACACAATCAACTCAACTGTAATATTTTCTTCTTTATAAACTAGTTCCAAGTGTTTAATTAATTCAGTAATGTTAATGCTTCTGCTTCATAGCATTTTAATTGCTCTTTGACATTATCACCAAGTGGATCTGTACAATGTAAGATTTGTTGAGTAATGTTAAATTTTTTTGCTTTTGGTTTTTACCACTACACAAAATTGTTTAAGGAAAATCCTTGTGATAATATTATAAGATTTCCTATTAACTATCTTATGTATGTAGTAATTTTATTGGTGTTATTAAGATATATCATTATTTATTATAATCTGAATAGTACTACTATCAACTTTATTTATATCTATTCTATTTTATTTATAGTCTGCATAAACAAAGTGTAACATGAAAATAATACCCAATGCTGAAACAATAATTTCTGAATTACATAGAGAGCTGCCCCGTGCAGGAATCCAAACAGCTACACATCACGAAGCAGTATGTTCCAAGTTAACAATGCAGTCATAATAAACATCAATATTTAAAATGTTGATTGCAATTGTTAAATGATAGTAATGTTAAATTTAATTTGAAATTAATGGTGAAACGCAAGTTATTAATTACAAAGTGATGATATTGTTGGCTATCTGTCTGTCCACAAACAAATGTTTATTTGTGAATTATAGCTAAGTGCTTGCTGTAAAATTGCTATGAAAGTAGGATTAATGTAGTGGAAAGCATTCCTTGTGTTCATAGCATTCAATGTGGGGCTTTGAAAGACAGTTTTACGTTTACTTAGACAAAGTGCAATACAGTATGTTTTACGTCTTTCCCAAAAGTAGTACAGAGTCATTGTGGATAGTATGATGACTTCACACAGCAATGAGCTAAAATTCTTTAGTATTCAGTAATCAATTGATTTAAAAATTTCGTGCTTGCCTCGTCTCAAGTATCACTACCTAACTAGCAAAGTACCTACTAACTAATAGGTTTTTGGACATTCTTTGAAACAACCGAATCTAAAATTGTGCCTGAATATGGCCTGAGGCTCGGCCTTCATAACTTATACGGGGCAGGCTCTCAGTTGATGCGAAGTATGTTAAAAAACCATTTTAGAATTTCTTGCTACGAATCTAAATTTTGGTACGAGTAACTAAGTCGGTTGATTGTTGGTGAATTCAATTTTTCCCTTTTACAAGAGCCTGGATAAGGATTTATTGAAATAAATGCTTTAAATTTGCCTCTCCCTGTCCCTTGGAGGGATAAAATTCGATGTCGCGTTTTATTCGATAAAGTAGACCTTTACACCAACGAGGTCGTCTGTTGTAATAAGAAAAAAGAACGAGAATTGATACAACCTTTTTCCTGTTTAAAGTTTAAATATCACCCAAGCAAACTATTTGATTAATCGTAGGTAATTTTAATGAATTTGTGAATAATTGTAATCTTGATAAGAATGATTAGGCAAATAAGTAGCATTAACATTATTATTCTATGTTACTTGTGGATAAAAAATGTAAAGTTTTGATAGAAATACGTATCTAATATTTTTTATCGTGGAAGATGCCAGTCTTAGATAAAGGTTGATGTATGGATCGAGCAGGGCTGATAGGTGAATTCACGTTGTCCGACTTGTATTATTTTTTAAGAGTAAGACTTCAGATAATGATGTTATTTTGAGTGTTGTTTTGTATCCATCCGGATTCAAACTTTCCCTTTTCGCTTGCATAAGCGCATACTTTTGAACATTATGGTTTTAAGAACAATATCGAACTATATACCGAGACAAACAGATTAATGATCAATTAGAAAGCATGCCTTAAAAAGTTGATAAAAGAAAATGTTAATTTTAAATACTTTTGTTAAAAATAGTATTTGAATGTATTTAGCAGCTTCTATACTTATAAAAGTACATTGAAGTCAATATTAGGTTTTGTCATAAACTTCGCAGGCAGCCCTATAATCCTCCACACACTTACAGTAAATAGCCTGTCTAACCCAATCCAGAAACCTTAAAACACTATTACAGTTAAGTGCCATTTTTCCCAAAAATAGTTCATCAATTTGGCGCGTGGCGCAAATCTTATTTGTGAAAAAATTTTTGACACGAAAAATGTAACTCATTCAGTTTGTAGGAAACAATTTGCATTAAACCGTGTTTTAAAATAATTAAGCTGGTTATTTAATAAAATACGAGTACTTAAACCGAAACATTTAAGTAATTACCGTAATGATTCGACATGAAGTGAAATTATCTTGGGTTTAAAGAACACTACGCCTACAAATATTGGAAAGTTGGCATTAAAATTAACTCTCCAGTTTCTTGACTTTCCATTACGAGTACTTAGACTACTTAGTCATCGACTTGGTGATTTTGTATTGTATTAAAAAAAATCTAGACTAAATATCAATAATAACGCCTAGGTACCTATGTACTGAATTTTGTATTTGGAAACTAACGTATTTACTGTCCCTTTTAACAGATAGTGAAAGCGACGATATCTTCATTTACTATATACATAGATATGTATAGAATATTTATATACATGTACATAATATATGTATGTATACAATAAGTACACATAGTATTGTTGAATGTGTACACAATCTTTAACAGGTTACACTTGATAGACGCCGTGTATGGATTTATGTCAACATGAGATATATATCACAAGTACACTGTGCTGTTTACATCGCTGTAGGTGTATGTAGGTATATGTACCTAATCCTTTACCTGTCTCCGACGTCACACAGATTAACGGAGTTAGCTCACGTGTGATAACAGCTATCAGAAACAAACGTGCTTGGGAAAACTTCCGATTATACACGCACGGTAGTTTAAAAATAAAAAGCGTCTGCTTTTAAAACGGTTTTATTGCTTTTTTATGAAGTATCATAAACTGACAGTGATGTATGGATTTTCGTCTTTGTTCTTATTTTTATCTTTGTATCGTAAAGCTCCAAGATTCAGTAAAGGTTGAACTTAATGTTCGAAGTACTTGAACCATTGTTAGTGAAGTTTAAGGGGCAATAAACTGAAACAGGCTGAGATAACGTTAACGTTCTTACTTACCATGGTAAACGGAATAAAACTTAGGAAGTATTTCATTGCCAATTCTGAACTATATTATGAAAGGCATTATAAATATAAAGTGAAACCTTGTTTTCACTTTTTATGATTGCATGACAGTTTACTGTTAAGTTAAAACCCATGTGGGAATAGCTGTAAGCCGTGTCGTAGCTGTATGAAATGGATTACGAAAATAAGCCCCGGTATCTGGGCGCTTGTGTGGGTACCGAGGTGTTTCATACATCGCATCGTTATCATTTTGAAATGCGGGCCGTGTCAAGATTGAGTGACCTAACAGAATATAAGATATCTAAAAGAATTACTTCTGTCACTCCGTTCGAGTTATGTACAACACAGAGGATTGCCATGCCATGCCTAATAAACAAGGCATTGTACAGCTTCATTACCCATTCAGTACATACTGACTGACGTTCGACATACGATTACCCTTGTATTTATCCTTTACAGTTAACATTTCCTGCCCATACAATCTTTGTTTTATGTTAGACCGTCTAACAAGTTTATTGTACACAATTTCAATAAGAAACCCTATCCATCACATGGAAAATACCAAGGCAATCCCTTAATTGTGCTTCTACGATATATTTATCAATGTGACAGCTTGTTAATTAATATACTACTGTTGTTGAAGCTAAGAGACGACGCATGTATTCATTTCACACCAATTTATTTTGCTAAACATGACAATTGACCGAGAATAAATCCATATACGGTTGTTGAATTTTGCGTCAAGTGGGCGATCCGCGTCGGACGCCACGAAGGCATTGGAGGTCGATCGTTCAACGTATGTATGAACAAAACACGACAATGGACCACTTTACAAATTCATATTTATTGAGTGATAATAACTTGTGTCGCTAATAGATGTTAAAATTAGACACATGTCTTTACTTTATAAGGATATTCTATGAGACATTTTGTATTCACTACTGCGGACTTCGAAAGGTAAACATATCAAATATTTAGGTAAAACATATCAAATATTTAGGTACAGTGCGCGGTGACACTAGTTATCTGCGAGTTATAGGGGATTATAGAATTGTTAATTAGCTAATACATTACCCGCATTCGTAATTTCAGTAGTAGCAGAAGTTGTATGTTTCGTATCTTCCTCTGCATTGTAACTTTCCTGTCCTTTTGCATATAATTTAAGGTCACTGTCCAATTCTAGTTTCCGATTCTTACGCCCGCTCTTATAATTAGTATATACTTTCAACATCCTTTATCCTGTTTCAGACGACGAATGCAGCAGTTAAAACTATGGCAGCAACGGGAGAAAGAATGGCTGCGTTCTCGAGCGAAACGGGAGAAGAGCAACAAGCGGAGTATATACTTTAGTGATAGCGTGATGTTGCTGGAAGCTGCGGCTAGGAACGATATAGACGAAGGTAAATATATTTGGAGCCATTCGTAGTTAACTACATTAAGTAGTAAGTGTGCGAGAGCCAAGCTTCGGCAGGAAAGGGTCGGCTCGACCGGACTGATACCATGGCCTCACAGAATACCGGCGTGAAACAACCACAGCGTTGTGGTTCGCCGTGTGGGTGAATGTTTATATCCGTAACCCTTATCCCCAAAAGGCCGGCAACGCACTCTTATCTCCTTAAGTGTTGCGGGTGTCCGTTGTCGGCGCCGATTCCTTACCATCAGGTAATCCGTATGCTCGTTTGCCGATTTATTCCATAAAAAATATTAATTACAGCGACTGCTTTTTAACAATCAGAGTAATTACAGCTTGTTAACTATAGATAACTTCGTCCAAATTGCCCCTTCCGACGTAAAAGGTTGCAGTTACTTAGCTAATTCATATTGGTAAGTCTATCCACAAAATACGCTGAAGTAATTTGAGTTTTCTAATGCCTAAAAATTGTTATTCATACTAAACTCCAGCGATAGTTTAAAGCGTCTCTAATGCTGCATTCTTCTGACATTTATGAATGTCTTCATCAATCAAGTTAAACACTCGTAGACCAATGAAATCATCTATATTTTCGGTCCTAATTTCTTAACTCTTGAGTCCAAATTTTAACTACCTACTCTTCATAGTGTATATTAAAACTGTCTTCTTTTAAAATGGATCAGATTTGGGGTGAAGTACTCGATTACCTACCGTCCTTATAATATGGCAGAGTAGGGTTCGCCGGGCAATTTAACACTTGTAGTTCTATTAATATGACCTAATTGAGCATCCAATCGATAAGATGAATGGGTGCCTAATCTCATAAACGGCCATGAAAAATCGAAATAAATTATGAACTCTCCGTCCCTTTCTCGCCTTTCCTTATTTCTTCTCCCGTTTCTGCATAAAAAATACGCCATCTTTTCTATAGCATCCGAAGCATTTCGATTTCAGTACATCTGCACTCGTGCCATAAATCATCTGTTATCACAGAGCTCACACATTAAATTTTACAACGTTTAAACATTTTAAAGTGACGAGCAATTATGTTATTATCCACAGTAATTTGTTGTAAGGAACTTGTCGGGTTCGCGGCTGACTAATGCAATGTTTTGATTAGCACAAGGTCTGCACCTGTGCTGATTACGACATCGTTCTGATAATTCATTGAATGAGAACTTTTTAAAGGTCAGCTAAGGTACGACTTATGCTAAAGTTATTAACTTATAGTACTTAAGTAATAGTCTCAAGTCTCGGTGCATTTCGTGTCCTTGTGCTACTCGTTTTTATAATTTCCTTATTTTTATGACATTACTAAAAGACTAGACAGAAACGGAACAGGTAATTATTATATTTATGTGTTACTAGCGGACTGTCCCTGCTTTGCACGGGTATCCGACTATCCCGGTCAGGCATTTCTTTTGTAAGTGTACGGCCACAGCACCGAAAGGGTCGTTAATTCCCGATATTCTCCTTTAGTTTATAAAGTCTTCTGTCGTAAGAACCTTCTCCTAACAATAACGAACATAATAAAAAAGGAATCGGCAAGGTTGGTTCCGGCGTTCTTGAGTTATGCGCTTACCAACACAGTTCGCGATTAATTTTTATATATAAGAAGATTTCTTTCTTACAAAATTCAATTCAAGTAACATTTTAATTAATTGCATCCGAGATACGGCCATATGGCACTATGTACCTACATTAGAAAAACTACTCAACAAGTTTGTATCTAGAAATATATCGCTGTACCTATAATAATAAACAGCTGTTCTTGATTGGTCAGGTGACAGTCAAGTATAAAGTAGTTTCATAAATAAGTCAATAAAAGCGACATTGTGTCGTTATTACCCGGCCAATTACACACTGTATATCATAATGAGATTATTAGGGAAGCCTAATGACTAGTACTGTGTTTACTTATTGTCTCTAATACCTTTCATATTGTAATTTCACTTGTCCCCCGATATTACTATGTATTCGCTCTCATATTACCTACAAGTTCTCACAGATTGCGTAGTTCCAAGTTGTTGAATTGCAAGCCTGACGTCACGTTCGTATGTCATCATAATTATTGATGCTATGCATGCAATTATCTTCACAATAAAGCTATTAGCGTACAACTTATGCAAACAGAATACAAACCTTCTTCAGAGCATCGTATAAAAATAATAATTGTAGGTACTAGTAAATCTTGAAGTGTACTGTACTTATTGATGTCTTGGTCAAAACCTGTCAAAACAATATTGCTTCGCATCAAGAAGATTGCTTTTAATCTCGGTACGCGTTTTATTAGGTTCACCAATTGACCATTACTACATAATACATTAGAATTATGTAGTTTAGAAATGTCCAATATTTGACAAAATTTTATTAATTTTATTATACTCCTTATACATACCTATACTTACTAATAATATGATTGACAAAATACTTTGGGGAATTAGAAAACTATATGAACCCTTGTCGGACAATTACACCATGATCATCGAGATAACATAAAACCCAGTAGGTGTGTATTTTCATTACAAAAATGTAGTCAAAATGTATTTGGTGATTCCAGTGCGGCGTTTACTGTCCCGCGGCGTGACGCCGGACGCGACAAACGAGGACGGCCTGACGGCGCTGCACCAGTGCTGCATCGACAACAACGAGGCCATGATGCGGCTACTGCTCGACCACGGCGCCAACGTCAACGCCGAGGACAGCGAGAAGTGGACGCCGCTACACGCCGCCGCCACCTGCGGGAACCTCAACCTCGTGCGGGTACTCATACAGCGCGGGGCCAACCTCCTCGCCGTCAACGGCGACGGCAACATGCCCTACGACATCTGCGAAGAGGAGCGGACGCTGGACGCGATAGAAAGCGAAATGGCCGCCAGAGGCGTTACCCAAAGGTTAATAGACGACACACGAGCTTCGACCGAAATGAAAATGTTGAGGGATGTCGATGAATTAGTGAAAGCAGGGATGGATTTGGATGAACCAAGGGATAATCAGGGTGCGACGCTTGTGAGTATTGCCTTTTTCTTATGCTGTGTATTTTTAGTAAGTAAATATATTATTCTAGAAAGTTCGATCGACTCCTTATTTTGATGACATTGCTAAAATACTGGAGAGAAAAAGAATAGGTAATGGTTATATTTGTGTGTTATTTCTTCAAAACTCCTTTCTGGTAATCTATTTTTTATGCTTTATTAAGTAAGTTAATAAATTTTTATAGAAAGGTCGATCACTACATAAATACACGTGTGGTATTTAATTTTGGTGTTGAATGTGACATTTTGATTACACACAACTCCAGCCAACGACCCAACGTGCTCTTAACATTAACGTATTAAAGTGAGAAGTAAAAATCGTGACGCGTGTGTTTAAATAGTAATTACAACGTCCTTTTATGTCGCCCTACAATTATATCTCAAGGTTTTGCTAAATCTAGCCACAGACAGTTAACATTTGTAATATCTTCCTTTTGTTTTTATGTATCAGACTTTATGACGTGTTATAAAAATATATGAAACTAGCTAATGCCACGCAGTTTCGCCCGCTGCTTGACTCCTATTTGTCGTAGGGTAATGTTTTATAGCATATGACACTCAAGAACATCGTAGCTATCCATCAGTGAAAGAATTTTGGAAATCCGTCTAGCTATCCATCAGTGAAAGAGTTTTGGAAATCCGTCTAGCGATCCTAAAGATTACCCCTACACACACTCTTCCAAATTTTACCTCTTTATAATATTAGTTTAGATGTTATTAAAAATCTCATAGCTCTTAAACAATTGTTTTATTGGAGAAAACCATATAATATAATTGTTTCATTCCTTGTTCCAGTTACACATAGCGTCAGCGAATGGTTACATCAAGGTGGTGGAATATCTACTGGAGCACCGCGCCTCCACCGACGTGGTGGACCACGACATGTGGCAGCCTGTACACGCCGCCGCCTGCTGGGGACATGTACGTTAATATTTGAAATATTATTATATTGAAATAAGTAATCATGAAAAAGTAGCTTTAAGCAAAAAGGAGATTTAAAAATCCTGTTGTTAGTTTAAAAAAATTGAATTATAAGTGGAACTCGAACACGGTTTATGCCTCATCACTGAGCTATAATTTGTCACATCTTCGTTTTTTTTTATGTAATAGCTCAGCAAACTAGCCCACAGATCAACATACGTTAGGCAATCGGAATACCAGACATTTTACAAGTGCTTTGCTGGCCTATCAAACACCTCTGGGAATTCGTAATAGGGAAGTGGAGGTTTGGGCCTCATGTGACTATTATGTGTGATATTAAAACGGCGAAAAACAACATATCCTTTGTTTCACGCCGATTTTCTTGTGCGTACTGTATAACTTCGGTTGAGTCAGCCCATTCGTGCCAAAGCATGCGATCTCCTAAGTTACTGTTCTTATTCCTTTTAAGTCTGAGCCAGAGAAAAATAGTATTTATTATTAGGTATTATCCAAATAATCATTTCGAAAGTCGACAAGCATAAAAGGTTACTTACTGACTTACCAGTAGATTTACAAGTAAAAACTAAAGATTTTTGTTTACCCAATGTAATCCTATAAATGGATTATTGGATTAGCTAACTACTTTGACAAACAAATCTGGCTTAAACATTATATACACGTACATATGTTTAAGCTATATTTGTCTGTATCTGCTTTATAATGAGTAAGCAATAAAAACTGGTTTGTACCAGAAGAGCAGGTTATAAAAGGAAAATACAATAACCTTATAGTAGTTATAAAACGCAAGTTTAACTTAGTAACAAATAGAAATTATAAATTTGAATAACAGACGAAGGTTTTCTAGTATTTACATAACACCTAGGTACATATTTTCTTTAAATATTATCTTGAACAAGTTCTAAGTGTTTACAGGTAACAAGTTTGTTGACTCACAATGTTATTGTAGAGATAAATGGTAATGTTTGTTTGTTTTGTTTCGTTGCAGTTGGAGGTTCTAGAACTGTTAGTACAATATGGCGCTGATCTCAACGTGAGGAATAAGCACGATGAAACGCCAGCTGGTAATTTTTAATTTATTTCTTGTTGTAAAGCTACAAAAGTATTGCGGAACTTAGGTTTCTAAATTCAAAATTCAAAAAATGTGTTTCGCTATAGAGAGATTCCTTTTTACATACTACCAACTGCATAACGTATAATTGAATTGGGTAGTTTCCTAGGTTAAAAATAAATTATTTCGTCGTTTCAATACAATAAAATATTGAAAAATAACTATACTTTTATTCATCGATCGCTCGATATACTAATTTTTAGATTTTTTTAGCTAATTATTAAGAAATAAGTAAGCTATTTGACGCAAAAAAGTTATGACGTCATAGCTCAGTTTTTTAGACAAATTTCATAGAAAAATATCGTTTTTGACGTTTGGATAAAAGTATTGAATTTGACTAGTTGGAAACTACCGTATTGTATGGTGTGTGTTTTATCTCAAAACCCTTCTGAATTGAAATATGTGTAGTAACAACTTTTTGTGAAAACAGGACTTGGCCCGTGTGTATGCGCTTACTTTTGTACAAAAAAAGTGTTCTTAGCCCGATAGCCAAAAGAAGGGTTTATGTGACCCTAATCTACAAATAACAGCTCTCAACTGCCTCTGACAGCTTTAATGCAAGCTACTAAATAGTATTTGTTTTAAATAATGTATTTTGTTGGCAGATATTTGTGAGGAGGGTGAGCTACGCGCGCGCATATTGCGGCTGGCGGCGGACCAGGAGGAACTGAGGCGACACGCGGCCGCCGACCGCCTGCGGACGGCGCGACGGTCCTCTTCCAGCGCTAGCACTAGCCGGTACTACTTATTACCATTATTTATCACCAGCAGCCAAATATATGGCTTAAGTCTCATACAAATTGTATTATACAGCGTCAGAATGTGATCTTATTGGTCTATTAGCAATTCTTCCTGACTATGTATATCAAGTTACGCCACGAAGTACCGTTTTAGATAGAAAAATTACTTGAAATTGTGGTTCTATTTATGCTATTAAGTGTTTTCAAAGCCAAATCTTCGTTGTAACTTTCCCGATCCAATCAAGAAATAAGTATTTTTTCCTCAAGGTTTCGTAATTTAGGCAAGAAACCTTGTTATTCACACAAAAACCAACAAGACCAATTTAATATAATATACGATTATTATAAAATAGCAATATTCAATACTTTGCCTGTGATTACCAGTTATCTGCGTTCTGACAGTTTGAGTACTTGCGCGACCCACCCAAATGTTCTTTTGATCGGTATTGTTCGTCGGACAACTCAGCAGCACTAGCTATACTGGTTGCAAACTGACACTTGCGTGCCTGTCTTCAGAACGGGTCCACTTAAACTGGTGTGGTTCTTTCATCAAAAGACCACTACAGAATGAACTTGCACGATTCTCTCCCATTATGTTATTTTACATTGTCTGGACTTGAAAAGAGACTGACCTCTGAATTTGTTTCGGCATTTCTTCTCAGAGTAGTCAGATAGGAAATACCGGCTTCATCTAGTTTTTCACATATAATTTGACGTGTAAAAGTGCCGTTTCATGGCCTATTTGCAAAAATAAATTCATTGTTTCATTGTAAATAAATAACTAAAAAAAAAAGTATCTTATGTGTAATTCCAGACTTTAACCTATCTTAATATCTAATTTAATTACATTCAAATAAACTCATTCAGTAGTTTTCACATAAAAAGGTAACAAACATCCATCATACTTAGAAGTTTTCGCTAATAATATTAATAGGATTTATCTGTATTAATGAACAAGTTCGGTAAAACACAGTACTCTCAGCAGGGTCCGGTCGGTGCGGCGCACGTCGCTGCGTGAGAAACAGCTGACGGCCAAGGCGGACGTACGCGGCGAGGCGCGACTCAGGGAGACCTTCGACTCCGCTGTCGATGACGAGCTACAGGTCAGTTTATATTAAGTACAATTTTATAAGGAATCTATCATCATAATCATTATTCATCAACTGTCTAGATTATGGATCCTCTACAAAAAAGAAAATTAAAACAAAAATGACATTTGGATTATTTCAATATATTAGACACTAGCTAATCTCGCGCGGCTTCACTACTGAAGCGGCTCAGCTCTATTTGATCGTACCGTGTTTTATATCCTATATCACTCAGGAACATTGTAGTACACATTGTATCTATCAGTGAAAGAATTTTGTCAATCCGACCAGCGAGCGGTTCCAAAAATGACCCCCAACATACAAACTTACAAACACACAAACTTACAAATTTTACCTCTTTATAATATTAGTATAGATGTTCTTCTTTTCGTTTATTTCGGAATCAAAAGCTTCCAACAATTAATTGATTTATTTGTCGATAAATATCGCGTGACGTCACTGCTAAGAAAATTTTATATTTTGCAGTGACGTAATCAAAGAAGTTTTTGTTAGTAAATTTAAAGAGTGAATAATGCGTGTCTAATGTTTTTTTTTCAATATTCAACTGACCGACTGAATAGATTTTCAATTTTGTTTAAGTGAGTTTAAGATTTTAGTTTTAAAGTTTGAGGTTTATCAGAGAATGTTGCGGCCCGGTTTTTGTCCAATTCCTAAGCCTATATGCTAATTTCTGTAGACATTTATCCAGGATCTGTTCAATGTATGCGTCTAATTATTTATCCAATTTGTTTCAAAATCTAGTATTGTATTATTATGAAATCACCCTTTGATTTGATAGAATACTTAATTTTGTATATTTCTAGTCAATTTGTGAAGAAAATGTATGTTTCGTACACTCGCGAAGGTTTTGTTCTAGAGGTTGGACAATGCGAAGAAAAGATCACTTATATAGTGTCTCGTAAAGAATACAATTTACAATGAAAACTGTTGACGATACCTTTCTCGAGTCAATAAGTTATTGGACGCGATACATCACACTCAATATTGTACAAAATTAATAGATCTGTGTAGATATTTCAAAATCACCTATTGAATTTGACTACTTGGAATGCGCCGTATTGTTCATCGTTGTAAGTACCTAACAATGACAAGACTAACGGGTGATTGTGCTATTCGATGCGATGTTTCACATTAGAAATCCATTAGTGGGAAACAAAGAGTTTAATATGAGACTAATAGCATGTAAGGCTATTGGCTGACTATTAAGGCGGACGGCATTCAGAACTGCCTCTAACATACCTTTTTTTGTCAGGGTAAAATCATCAAATTACTTCTCCCGCCCAAGGTAAAGCGAGAGAAAGTGTCAGACTCTTACTGACTAAAAACCCCCTTCCTTCCTTCCTCCTGCTCTGGGCCGAGGCCGCAGTGACTCATTGCGCTTAACCGGCAACCCCGGCTGAACATCAGCCGGGGCCGAGCAAAATCATCAGCATTTGATGATTTTGTCCTCCGCAATAAAAGATTTCCTCACTTTGTTTTTTTTCATCGTCCATTGATGGTGTCTAAATGAACTTAAAAAGTAGGTGTATATGACTTGTAAAAGTACATTGGTACTTGCCAGGTTTCCAACACGCCTCCTCATGCATGAGAAGCGGGCCTTAACCTTCGGGGTACGACAATCATCCAGAAAAAAACAAAATTATTTACTGAATTCTGTTTATAAAATATGGCTTTTTGCGTCCGCTATTTGTCTTGCCTAAAAGCGCGCTTAGTTTGTAGTTCCAAAAGGTTAATTGTATCTTATTTTATGTATATTCGTATTTAATTACAGTAGTAGATAACGATAAGATTTTCTCTGTTAATTTTATATTGATGGTATATAGTGCCCGTTATTCTGATGGATTGCACCACTAGTATACATATTTTAACACCGATACAATCAATATCCAAATAAAAATACCACCTCCTAAACACTGAAGTTAGCATGTGAAAACTACTTGAGACTACTAACAGAAACAAACATTGCAACCCTCATAAGCTACATAGTTGCAGCGTTGCGTCTGTAACATACGTGACACGCAACATTGCATACATGCCATTATCATTATCATAATGAGCACAGATCTCGTGCTCGGAGCTATTTTAATAACGACGCCGACGTCATTGTCCGTCCGAATTAATATTCCGCTTTCGACTTTCGCGAAGGAAAAATATGAAAAACCGACAATACGTGTACAACGTACAAGTAATGAAATTCAGACGTCTGTTGCACGCATCGTGTTCCGTACAAATTATGATAATGAGCGACCGAATAATTACTGTTATGTAACGTTCCTTTAAATTTTAGGTAAAGGTTTTGTTTGAAGAGTTTCTAAACCAATTCCATCCTACACTGTACTCGTTCTTGCTTCGTTACACGTAAATTTAAACAATGTTTCTATAGCAAAAATATCCAAAAAAATATGATAATAAATGATACTAACTTTTGCGCTTAATAAACATGCATATTTCCTAGTTAAAACAATAACAAGTGAAATTAATTACATTATTAGCATAAAATTATACGTGAGCCACACGGAACCCAAAATATAGCGGTGGTTTACTGTGAAAGGGAAACTGAGTGGCGACACGACACGCTATTTACAACGCATTGTTAATGTGTACCGAGTTTCGCGTATTATTGTGTAATTGTTCTCATTTATACAATTATTACCCGCCAGAATACATCGGCTTGTGGTCATTAAGTATTGTATTATGTTGATTATATTATAAATACCCAATCTTTTATAAGTAAGTCTATATTTTGCAAAATATGCTCAATTAGGTACAAAGCACAATAAATAAAATAAAGCCATACGCAACTCATTTAGCATTCATCATTAGGGGCAGTGAGATATTGAGATAGTGTAACGAAAGGCCTCTGTTATTGCATGAGCAAAAATACATCAAACACGCAAAAAAAGCTAGTTAATTTCTATATTTTTGGCAAATAAGTAATATTGATTGAAACTGAAACAGGATAGATAAGCATCGCCTGATATGATAATTGAAAAGATCAGCATCACAATGTAATCATTACAATCGGTTGCAATTCAAAGTGAACTGTTTTTTCTGTCAATGATTTGAATAACTCTTCAAGGATTCGAGGCGGTTAAATGCAATGACATACTAGGGCCGATGCTACTAGGTGATGAAACAGGATAGTATTAGCCAATAAGAGTTTGACACTGCCGTCAACTTGGGGCGGAGGAATTCGACCGATGATATTCCAAAAAAAAAAACAAAGCAATGGGATTCGATTACAATGTTCTGCTATGAAAAACAATTAATAATAAAACATCTAATTGGATATGGTAATAAGCCAGTTGCGTATTATAAAATGCGGATGGATTTTTAGGTTATCGCCATTTTGTATCTGTGCGTTGCGTAAAGTTACACCTGAGATACTCAAATTAATTTACTTACCTAGCTCATGTTTGAATATAAAATTCCAGTCTGTTATAAAGTTAATAACTATGCTTGCATGATTTAAATTACAATGTATGTAATGTTTTTAAGACCGGCAAGACAAGTTTTATCCTGGTTAAATTATCATAATCTTATATTTCGTTGCACATATCTCTATCCTTTTGACCTTTCCTTACAAGGCTATGGTTTGCGAAACGGATTTTACTGATAGTCAGTATCTTATGTAGGCTTGAATGTCTTAATATAAGTATGTTCTTGCCTTTTTTCTATGTCTCTACTAAATATAAAATCATAGGTTCGTAAATCAGTTCCCTGGAATACTGTAGTTTCTAAATAGTCAAATTCAATACTTTTATCCAAACGTTAAAAACGATACTTTTCTATGAAATTTGTATGAAAAACTGAGTTTTGACGTCATAACATTTTTGCGTTAAATAGTATTTCTTAACAATTAACTAAAAACATCTAAAACTTAGTGTATCGATCGATCGATGAATAAAAGTATAGTTATTTTTTAATATTTTATTGTATTGAAACGTCGAATTAATTCATTTTTACCTAGGGAACTACCCAATTGTCACTCTACACCCGGTTTCCGAAAGGTCTATCAATGTTAAAACCAATTTAATCTCTTGTCATCTGATTGGTTGACTGAATTATCAACAACCAATCAGATGACTTGACAAGAGATTTGACACCTAGTTAGATGATTTTAACATTGATCGGGCTTTCGGAAACCGGGCATATGTAAGGCATCCATTAACATGATTTGTAATAAAAAGAAATAAATGTCGCATTCTGAAATCTTTATAGAAATCCTATCGAATGAAATATAGGTGCTTAAGATAGATTTAAAACCTATAAAACTCAAAAAGCACTTGCTCATAATTTATTATGTCTGTGTACATTTGTAGTGCAAATTTTATCGTTTAATGTACAGTGTAGACTTCAGCTTAGTGCGTAATTGGCTTGCAATTATATGGGAAGTAATAATACACGCTTTTACGTTCGTATTAACAGAAGGTATGTGGCGCAACCAGCTTCGTACTGGATCTAATCGAGACGTTTCCTCACTTAACAGACACCAGCTGGTCAACCTACTCCAGCCTGGTCTTTTTCACTGGAATTTAGACTTTATGTCAAAATCATAAAGTTGAAAGACGTAGTTTAATAGAGGTTGGTCGTAATTGTTGCATACAAGTACAATCCTGTTATATCACACATTTATACTAAAAGGGGGCCTAAATACGTAGTAACGGTTGAAATATTTCATGATTAATTGAAGCACTGATATTACTGAAGGATCGGTTAAGTTAGTGATTTATAGCTCCTAAACAGTTTTTAATGTACTCGTAGGTACTTTAAGATTTTTTAAATTAAGTGGTTCAGTACTGTGTTTACTTCTTTAAATGTCAGTCTCTTTCCTATCTAAAGATTTCCTATAGAAATGCTAAATATGATACTTTTCTATGAATGTCGTATGATACAAGATACTTATTTCTTGAATAAATCCAGAAAAATGAAGTTGATATATTGTAATAAAAAATATTTTCAAATATTTTTCTTGCATTGAAAAGATGAAATAGGTACCTAATTTATTTTAGACTAAAATAACAACCCAGTTCTTAATCTTTTTGAAAATTTGATGATGATACAAATATTTAGCTCAGAGCGAAGAACAAAACGCTGAAACGATAGTACCTCTTTACACGCCAGTATGGAACAGTTATCCAAAATAGTAGACGGAGTTTATGGCTGTGCCAGTAATGGATTAATTAATTTATCGCACGAATGAACGAGAAATTATAACTATATGTACCTCTAAAAAAAATAGCAATCATCGCACGCTATCTTTACAAGTAATCGGAAATCGTTGGCAATTATGGCAGAAAATACGAGAGCATGTTTGTCAGTTTTTATGGTTTTGGCACATCAATCTGTTTCATAGGATTTCTTGTGATTAAAGAAAGCTTTGATATAAATGTATTTAGGTGCTGAGCTACACATTTAATCAGATCAGATATGCATCAACAGTGATAATTTTAAGTGTCGGAAACCCAAGCTTGGGCTCGAATGGGTTGACTCGACCGGAGTAATACTATCGCCTCACAGAAAACTGACGTGAAACAACCACTGTGTTGTGTTTCGCCGTTTGATTAAGGTTACCGGAGGGCCATTCTTTCCCTCCACCATACCTCCCTTATCTTAGGGATTGGAATCTCTGAAACCCTAATCCTCAAAAGGCACGGCAAAGCGCTCGTAATTTTGAGGACGGCCTCTGGTATTGTGGGTTGCCATGGGCGGCGCTGATTGCTTTTTTTTTATGTAATATCTCGGCAAACGAGCAGACGGATTACCTGATGGTAAGCAATCAGCGCCGCCCATGGACACTCGCAACGGAGGAGTTACGAGTGCGTTGCCGACCTTTTAGGGATTAGGGATTTGGAGATTTAGGGATTGAGGAAGGGGAAGGATTGGGCCTCCGGTAACCTCACTCACACGGCGAAACACAACGCAGTGGTTATTTCACGCCGGTTTTCTGTGAGGCCGTGGTATCACTCCGGTCGAGCCGACCCATTCGTGCCGAAGCATGGCTCTCCCACACTTACCATCAAATCCGTCATCATGTAATCCGTCTGTTGTTTGCCAACCTACTAATAACAAAAATAGATACTTATTCCGGAAAGTACTTAAAAATTCTATAAACCTTCATGATAAGATTGGCTTTCGACATGTTACAATACTTTCGAAATTACTTGTCAGTATCAGCATCTGAAGGAATAGTGTTTTCATCTCACTTTAGCAGTGTTTGTTCTGGGACTCTGTGAACACATCGTACGCAATAATCTCGATGATAATCTAGTAATTGTAACAACGCCTTATAATTATTGTACTTTTACTTTCTTTCTTATTGCAATTATATCAAGGGCATTGCATTTATCTACCTTCAAAAATGTTAACAACCAATTAACATTTTTTTGCTCGGAATGTGTTGCCAAATTGTATTAATTTTCTCTGTTTACAATCAACATTCGTTGGACATAACATACACAATACATGTATAATATTTATTATTATTGATCGCAATATAATACAAAGCTGGTATTGAAAAGCACTTAGAGCACGCAGATAAAAGTGCGAAATGCTTTGACATCACAGTTTGAGGATAGAATTATACATAGCTTTTATTTACTTAGGTACTTATTGATCGCTGATAAAAAACCTAAATGTTTTCTACAATACCATTATGAAGGTAAATACGAACAATGTTCACCACGCCTATCGGTATGAGCTAAGTGAACGATTTGAACACTGGACCGTTGTTTTTACGTTCGCTTTGTCGTACTTTCTCTGCTTTCATCTCAGCTCCCGACGGTAATTACTGCAATAGAATAATTTATCACTCACAGTTGGACCAAGGCCGTGACGTAGAAGTCTAGTAACTCACTGATATCATCAACAATGTATCATTCAGTTATTTATGCGGACACAAACTTGCACTAATGAAGATTTAGTGTCGTCATAAAGAATTTAATGTTACACATTTGGTGCAGTCTTGTAAACTTTGACGAATCTAGAGGAATTTGTGGTTTTGTTATATAAATTAAACATTTTTGATGATCTAGATGTTTCTTAGAAATTTTTTTCTCTATGCAAAATGGCAATCATCGCGAAATCAAGGCCGTGTCGTAGGCTTGTCGTGTTAAACATTAATAACACTGGTTCCTGCCCACTTCGTTACTTACTAGAGCGATTGATTTGCACTCGCTTCTCGCTTGTACACTCTTTGTAATAGCTTCACGGAATCTGTTTATATATAATTATTATTAATGGCTGAAAAATTGGTTCATAACTTTCTATAACGCAGACATGCGACTTGAATATCGTCACAAGATTGAACACAATTAAATTGTGTTATTCGAAGTATTTCCTAGTTGTAAATAAGCTGAGAATAGTGTCGAACAACGTAGGTTACAATAATAATAACAAAATAAAATTAAATGCGTCAAAAATGTTTACTGCTCATGTTTTATGATTCGTGCGTTAAGTGTGGTCCGATGTTTGACTAGTTAGTACATCGTTCATCAGGCGTGGTGCGTGACACCGCGCGCCGGCATCCCGTTCCGGCGGGCGCATTGATCGACGACACGGGCGATTCACTAAGTTTTCCTGCGATTTCCCTCGCTAGGCGGTGGTTGGCGGCGTCTGACGGCCGCGCACGCGCCTCAGTCCGTCTGGTCAGCGAGCTAACACGCACCGCTCATTGTTCATAAGTTTATTCTTTCGACGATGCATTTTGATATACAAAAATCTTCCTTCGAGCTTCAATTCTTCCTTTATGGTGTTTCATAAAGTATTGACCATTGTTCTTTCAAAGGATATTATTATGTGGCTATGTGATACTACAAGTGTTATGTGCTGACTACGGATTACAAATATGTCTTTGGATATTATGTTTTTGACTAACGACAACTTGCGCCGCATGCGCAAGGAGCCGCATGTCCTAGGGCTCCGATATCGGGTACGATATAATATTTTTTTATTTATGTAATTTATTTTATTTTCATAATAACTGAATTAGAGAGACCAGTTTCACAATGACTACCTAAGTAGCTGCCATGCGACTGATACATTTGAATATAGAACGTTTTATTTTTATGAACTGTGTGCCACAACCTTTATCGGGAACTTATATTAAGGCGGTGAAACAGACCCTTAAACTTGCCTTCCTAGATCTTCTCAAAGTAGTCTGGTAAACTAGATATGATATAAAAAGTACCATAAAAATCACATTTGGTTTTTTTCTTTTTTTGCAATGTTGAAGTGTTATACCTAGTGATTTTTCAAGCCTATTTATTACGAAATAAATGTATGTATTTTTCATTTCATGTTGTTAGGACAAAATGCTTTTTAAATAAAACAATATTCTGTTATTTTCATAATAACTATCGTGAGACATACTAAATTAACTAAAATTCGCGGGTTACTCACGTGTAAATGTTGAGAAAAGCTCTACTAGAACTAGGTAGGTTCGAAACTAGTAGAGCTTTTCTCAACATTTACACGTGAGTAACCCGCGAATTTTAGTTAATTCTGTTATTTTCGTATCGTGGTGTACTTTATTGACATTTTGGTCATTTTATGTCACATTCACCATGTAATTGTCTACCTGAGTAGGTAGACAACGTCTCTGACGTTTATGATTGCAATTAAGTTGTAACTAATAAATAGTTAATTCGAATAAGTTCTCATTTGAAATTTTATCTTCTTGTTTCTATATTACTTGGGCTCATTCCTATGTTACTTGTGTTAAGCGCATAATGACTTTTTCTGTTTTAGTAGGATAAAACAAATGGCCTTTATGGAAAACTGCCTTTTTTATTATAATATTGTCCATTGCTCCACAAAATCTATCCGCCTTTTCTTCCACCAGTTCTTTTTTTCCATCCACATTAAAATTCAAAACACGTTCTACCTCATGATGTTTGTATCTCCTTATCACATGTCCATTATTGTCCATGCCATACTTATCAGAGCATTAGATAAACTAGACTATAATATATGATTATTATACACCTCTAATAATCAGTACTTAACTCGATGAGACCAATAAGTTTTAAGATAAAACGAGTATAAGCGTCGTACTCGAGTTATGACTAAGTATTGATGAGATCTTCGTAGGTCAGAAAAATGCCACCCCAACAATTAGAGCTTGTTGATTTTCTTGTAGCTTTACTGTAAAATGGGATATCTTTTTAAATCACCGGCTTTATAATCGGATAATCAAAGCACCTGAATGATCAACTAATTGCAGATATTATCCTTCGTAAATCTGATTACATTCATTAGAATTTCCACCCGTTTCGAATGCCGAAGGATGTCCGTTCAGATTTCGTTTATTATGTTACAGGGCCTATCAAATGGCGTGGAAAACGACCAGAACACCGCGAACCTACAACCGCTGGAGTTGTCACACAAGCGGCTATCGAATAGTTCTACCACCTCAAACCAGAGCTACGACTCGACCGTGGAGTACGCGGTGCCCAAGCACTCGTACAGCCAGCGCGGCGGCTCGCAGCGCGCCAGCGACGTCAGCGACCTCTCCGACCTTGCGCCCTCGCGCCACCACAAGATCTCCAACCCTCTGTTCGGGGTTAATGCCGCCTCGCACTACGCGCCCGGCGCACAGCCCGCGCCCTCCGCGCAACACGAAGCCGTCAACGAACAAAACAAACATTACGAAAGAACGAGCTTACCCAATGGCGTTAGAAAAGCGCCCGAGGGACAGGACAATGAGATTATCAAAAATGAGGACGCGATAGACGGTAGGAAAGAACTGGTTGTGAACCCCAACCAGATCGCGATCACTGAAGGCGGCACCGCGACCTACACCACAGACAATAATGGTAAAATCAATGTTCATGTCACCGTCATGATTAACGCAGGTAATTATATGCATCCTTACGAACTCAAATTGACCGTAACAAGCACATCTAATATACATACTCAATATATAGCACAGTTATAACAAGTTTATCTGTAAAGTTAACCTAACAGTTTTGCACAGTGACGGTTTATAATGTAAATGAAGGTTGGGACTGTGTGCCGGTTTCCAGAATTGATTCACTCTCGAGGATGCATATGAGGCAAGCAGTCTCTCATTGTAGTTGCATGCTGGTTCTTAGCGCGTGGCTCGTCCGTTGTGTTCCTAATTGTGCTACTCGTTACTGGGACTTGATGTCGATTTGTTCAGTGCACGTATTCTCACAAACTGTCACCTATTTATTGTTCTGTTACCTATCTGTACTGTCGATTGCACTATTTCTTTTCCAAGATCTTTCTAAATGTTACGGTTTATTTTACAACACATTTTGTTTACGTAATTTGTAGAACTGCTATGATGAAGATAAGCATTAAATGTTTACTAACATTTTAATTAAAAGTAACGCACCGCAATGTTGATTAAGAAACTTTTCGTTTTGAGAAAATTTGAATGTAATAGCCATGCTTATCATCAAAAGTGAATGTTTCGCAGTAGAAGCGGTAATGTGTAGTGAGGTTTGATACTAATCAGTGCTGGGTGTTCCAGGAACTCTCGCAGATTTGAAGAAGCAGCGATCTCAGATTCGAACAAACGGCAGCCCGGTAGAGAGTAGCCTGACGTCGACCAACAACCACAGCATGAACTCGCTGTCGGAGGTGTCGAAGGCCGACATGCCGGTGCAGCTGAACCCGCTCAGCCTGTCGCCCAGCGCCGCCAGCGTGCCGCGCTTCTCGGGCAACACCAGCGACGTCGTCGGCGACACGCGCTCGCGGCGCTGCTGCATCATCATGTAACACCAAAATGCACCGACCACTGCGGTAAGCGTACAAGTCTGATTGTCATTCCAAAACCGATTTTCAAAGGCTTTTGGACCACTCGCCCGGTTGACTATTTCAATCTTAAAAATTGTGATTACGGCTCTGGAGATTATTATAGAACAAGAGTACTTTTTTGTTTGCCGCGACTGAAATATTGGAATTATCGGTCGAAAGTCAATCGACGGGTGGCGAGTCCGGTAGAGAAAATTATAACGTAATATATGAATGTTGCCGATAGAGTATTGCCATGTTTGCTCACAAAGCAAGGGCTTGCCAATGGCTGGAAAACAGTGTGATAGATATATAAGAGCTCAACAATTATTGTATTTTAGCATTAAGAAAACTTGCTGGTTGCTAATATTTTACATAGCGTTACAAGTGAATCCTATATTGCAGTTATTGTCATTATATTTAAGTATTGTATTATATTTCCTGAACATTCCATTATTCATTTATATTGTTGAAATGTTTAATTTATTGTAAATAATTTAATTTCATTGTAAATTTGTATGTTACAGTATTCTTTGAATGTTTCCAATTATTATTTAATGTTACATAAAATGCATAATAAGCATTTGGAACAGAACAAACCGTAATCGCAATAATGATCGTATCGATTGTTCGGAAGTGCCTGTAGTATTGGTCTATAATGCTGCTATGTATAACATAGTATGATTTAATTACTAAATACGATTTATTTAAACAAAACTAATAAATTATTTTAATAGTATTAAGTAAATAATATATACCTTACGGAGACGAAAGTAAAAAGTTATTTAAATCTTGTAGAACAGAAGAGTTGAGTAAATCCTAACTGAATTACTGAACCTAGCTGCGATAACTGCCTTAGTTTCATCGGACCACTCTATGGCAATAAAATAATATCACTAGAGTTATAACAGATATAAACATAGTACTTAATATGGATATACATTGTAATACGTATCATACTTTCACAGTTTTAACAATTAGATATTATGCCATCAGTAATTATACTATTCAAAATTATAGTAATCATCATTAAATTATAACATTAAATATTCTTAATAATTATCCAAATGACTTGTCTACTAAAATAATAATACTATGAATAAAGTAATTTCTAAATGTTAAATAATCAATTAAATGAAGTGTTTGAGTTACAATTTCAAATTAAGACTGGATATGTTGTGTAGGTTTTATATTTATTAGTAGAATACTTTCGGCAGCATGTGCTACTACATTTGATTATTACAATGCATATGCGCAGTAACCGAAGCGTATGTTCATTCAGTACCTACACCAAATACAACATAGTATAGGGAATTTTGAGACAGCTGAGATCGTGTATTGCGACTGAACACCACACGACCAAACACAAAAGGTGTTCCTAATATGAAGCAGTTTTGAAAACAATTAATTATGTAAGAAAGTCGGTATGATAATCATTGTTTATGTGAACTTCGCGATAAAATGTTTACTTTATAAAGTTTGGTAGATGAAATAAAACTATATAACAACATCTTCAGTGAGGGTAAAGAAAGATACTGAAATATTACATCTCTTTTTCGTGAATTAAAAAAGGTTTCTTTTTTATTCGAAAAAACAATGCAATTTATACTGACTTTCAACATATACTTGATATATGTTTATAAATGTAATAATCGTGTAGTGGAGTATGCATGCCGAAGTTTGGTTTAAATTCAAAATACAGCTGTATGTTGACAGAGCGAGGGGGCCACGGCATTCGTGCTGGTAGTTTGTTTTACCATCCACAGGTTACAGTGAAACACGAACCTACATAATCACATGTTTAATACAAAATAGAACTAAGTCATAAAAGAGGGTATTTCAAAATTGAATGTTATTACTGAAACATAATTTTTAAGATTTCAGTGAGTCTTTTTTTTGAGTTAAGCCTCTTTTCTATTTAGCGTATGATATATATCTGTATATTTGTCTATATGAAAAGGAATTAAGACGAAAAATTATCCAAAGTCCTATACATACATAAGTTCTATACAAATAACTCATTTGATATTGTGGACCGATAATTTTGCACCTAAAAGACAGGTGTTTTCACACTGCACATGGCAAAAATGTTGAATCATATCATAGTGATTATTAATCAATGATGTGACTGATAGCATCAATAATATTATTTAAATTACAACAAAACAAATTAGACTTTGGACAAATAATATTATTTAGACTACCTAATGATATAAAATACAATAGAAAAAAACTTTTCCTGTAGTTTAAACTTTAAATATGTGCAAAATCTGTATTGAATTAAGCTACTGTTTTACTTGTAACCTATGGATGTAGAGTCGAGTGCCTTTTTCTTCTTTATTAGAGCTAAATACTCAATTTGTGCCAATATTTTTATATTTTTTAAATTGCAAGCACAAGTTACTTTTAGATGGAATATTCTATCACAGTGTTACCACGAAAACTGTGAACTTAAAAATCTTAAAATTTTCATGTCCCAACTGAGTTTAATTAGAATTTCAGCACAGTAACCCCTATCTTCCTGAACTTTAAATAAATAAAAAAATATTCGTGGCAACACTGTATATGTTGATTAGTTCAACCCTTCCTTTACGTAAAGTGGTAACCCCTTTATAGAAAAAAAAAACTTTAGAACTAGACGTATTTTTAACTAATCTGTAGAAAAACTTTGTGGAATTATGTTCTATAAAAATCCAGTGTTCATTATCTGTGGTATACTTGTTAGAGGTGAATGTAGTAGATTGACATTCCGTTGTATATCATCTTGTTAAAAATTATATTTATACAATGTATATTAAGCTTTTGGAGTCGTGTTTATCATGTGTAGCCGTCATCTTTAGCACCCATCCAGTAGCAATCCATTCGTCCATATCTTAGTCATTAGTTTAGCTATTTGGTAGATTGATTATATCTTCGGTACTTAAAAAGTACTTAAAATAAAATATGTGTACTTTAATATGTAATATGCGTAAACTGTCGTGAATATATCAAATAATCATATTATAATATTATCTATATAAAAATTAAAATAGACAAACAAACAAAGCAATACTAAATGGCCTTATAAGTAAGCACAATACATTTCAATTTTTATTTTTTTGTAACAGTATTATTTTTTAAAGCATTTTACAGGCGGCATTTTGTGATACCATATAGTATTTGATAAATTTTTGACAGAACAAATACTGATATGTTATTTTTGTAATATACATAATGTTTATCAAATTATTTGTGCTCTTAATTAGTTGTATTTGATTATATTTTTCTTAAGTACCTATGTGTGGGTTGTGATGGCAGCTCGTCTTGCCGCGAACAGTGAATAGGATACCAAAAGGATTGAATTAGTTTATTATTTTTATTCTTCAAAAAAATATCGTTTTGCAGCTATATATAGTACGATTTTCTTTAATATGGTGATTCAAAAGATATAATTAATATCATGTAGAAGTGATGCAGAATATCTTTTTTAAATACACTTTTTACATAATTCGCAGTTGACTTTAATATTTTTCAAACAGCAGTATATTCTGTCGTAACATAAAATGTCTATAAAGCTACGTTTAAACTATTCTATGTGATAATTGTCTTGCAGTAGTAATATTGGACAGTGCCTGTTGTGTCTTGCCTTAGTCAAGTCGGACTCCTCTGTTGATAATTATTGTTATTGTCACGTGATCCTATGTACATAATTATTCTTGTAGGCAAATATGAACTCTATGTCGTGGAATTAAATTGTATAATAATTGTTTGTACGCAGTGGCAGCTGATCCCGTATACCTATGTATATACCAGTTAGTGTAATTAGTCACTGTTATAATATTTATACATAGTATAGGAGTGACGTCACAAGTATTACGTCAACAATGTTACTTTCATGTTACTTAAGAGCGTAGCCAACCAGCATCACATTACACACTGTTGATTTTTTTGTATAATTCATGGATAAGTTTCACAGAACAAAATTTTAATATTTCCGCCTAGGTATTTGAATACGATTTAATTAAGTATTTTAATACAAATGCGAAAGAAATTTGTTATTTTTGAATGACCTAGAAGTAATACAGGATTTTACTAATAAGATTAGCAAATTAGTCATCTTGCCGTTTCCATCTTGCCTTAAAAACGTCATTAAAAATTAAATCTTATAAAATTACTGAAAATTAAAGTAGTTATTCTATTATTAAGATTTCGAATTCTTCTATGGTCTTCAATATTCCAAATACAAAATTTAAACCCTGATTGGTCAATTCCTAATATTTGTAGTTCTTTTAAACTATCAAATAAGTTTCATATCAAGACCCCAATTTTTATTAAATTGATAGGATTATTTCGATTATGTACTTACATGTTTACAAAATTTATGAATGTTGTGTGTTTTATGTGGTCGTTCTTCTTAATATGTGGAATTTTGTTACATTGTATAAGACTTTAAAAGACAATGTGAATTGTAATCAGAGCTATAGGTGATTTGCCTTTACAATCTTAACGTGATAAAGAAAGTAATTTTATTATACAAAGGTCGATAGCTATTGGTATTATGTGGTATGGTTCACTACAGTCTCTTCAACATCTATGTATGTTCTTATAAAACTTTTAAACACTACTGTTCGATGTTATTCTCCTATTAAAAAAGCGTGATAGTCCAAACTTGGATGTTTTTCTCCCGCTAATGATTGTGCATGTGTTAAAAATGTATAAAAAGAAGTTTTTAAAATTATTTTGTCTTAGTCAAGGTCACTACAAGATTTTTTTGCATATTTTATATTTATATTTTGCATATTAACTAAGTTTTTGCAGTATTAAATCAATGATTATGGAACTTTCAAGATGAGGACTAAATCGCCTTACATTTTAAATATATATGCAAAAATAATGCAAGATTTTATGTTAGTGTGAAGGAATATTGTTGTTACTTTATGTTTCTGATTACTTCTTGAATGATGCGATTCTATGCCCTCTAAACAGTAGTGTAAATTAAATTATCTGGAAAATTAATAAAGAATTTGTTTAAATTAATTAGAATGTTTTATTTACACACAAGAAACCGCTTTCTCCCATAACATTTAAACTAAAGAAAAACAAACTCATTTATTTGTTCGTTGCTTAGATAATTTAGTAATGTGAGTTTTCAGAAAAAATATACACAATCCAAATGAGCGTGGCACTCAAAAATTCAGGTACACAATGAATAATACCATAATAACATTATAAAAATGTTACCCGCAGCTCTTTCGATTGTTACTTATTTAAATTAAAATCGAAAGCCCGCAGAACTGAACTTCGCTTCAAGTATTCCAACAGTTGGATCTGGCTGAGGCAGTGAAGGAGTAACTTAGTAACTAAGAACATTCGATCAATGACACTTTGGCAGTGAACACACATTTTTGAAGAGTTTAATTGAACCAAATTAAGTTTACCCCGAGTTAAGATACCTAACTGCCTACCTCCCTGAGAGTCTAAACTTTTAGCGTTAGGCATAGCCTTTGTCTTCTACAAGGAAAATCATTGTACCTATATGTCTCCCACCCTGGTTGGGTTCGAGAGGGACTGTCAGATTCTTATTGTTCTTTCTTTCTCCTACTCCAAGACGGGCCGCGGTAATAAATCTATTCCAGTCTGTGTTGTCATCCGTCTCTATTATAACATTTTATTTATTTCTGATCTTGATTTTTAAATTTTTAAATATTTTCACAAAACAAAAAAAAAAAAGAAAAACTCTTAAAAATATAAAAAGTAGTATCCCACCGGTTACGGGAGGGTTCCAAGCAACCGGTGGTCAGGGCTCCAGAGAAAGGAATCTCCGGACAATGCGCGCCGTATCTAGAAGTACAGCTTTCTGCATCAGATTCTTGACCCAACCACCTAACTGCCTGCTTAGGTGTTTATCAAGGCTTTTAGCCATGAGACCATTGGCAGAAACGACGGCACGGCATATCGGCACAATGATTGCTGAGTCTACATCCCACATGTCGACAATCCTATGAGCTAAATCAAGATATTTACTTGCTTAATCTTTTTCAGCTTACACAAGATTCTCGTCATGTGGGATTGTTATATCAATTATCATTGTACGACGGCTCGATCGATCTATCATCCATGTCAGGTGTGTTGGCTACAATTGTCCTATCAGTGATGATAGTTCGATCCCAATACAGTGTGACATCTCCATTCTCGAGAACTGGGTCAGGCAGATACTTATAGTACGGCACTTCAGATTCAACAAGTTTGTATTTTAAAGCAAGTTGCTGGTGGATAATCCTGGCCATGAGGTTGTGTCTATGCAGGTGCTCTCCATTAGATACATGAGAACAACCCGAAATTATACGTCGTCATCCGTATAATTATTAATGTCTTTGATTTACAGCATGTCACTAATTCAGCACTTAGAATAGAGTGGGCCACATTACGCAACCTTGTGGGACACCAGCTTAGCTAAGCTTACAGAACAGGATCAGAGCATTCACCGACAACAACAACCTTATGCTTCTTTTGCTGAGGAGGCAGGAGACCGAGTCGCACGATTTCCTAAAATCCATCAGAAGAAAGCTTTGAAAAAACCTCAATATGCTAAAGTAGGGCCTACACTTTAGACGAAGCCAATCGCTACGTCCAAACTAACAACCAATGTAAACGGAGTCAGATGAAATTAAAAAAAACTGAATTTAGAAAACTCTTTAAAAAAGAAACATGTGTTATTGATTCATCACGTGGTGGGTAATCCGGCAGTTGGTGTCAGACACGCGGTCGCCTCGCTAGCAAGATTACACAACGTGTCCGTCGCGAAAATAGCGCAGACCATCCAACAAAAGAATCCCTGTACCAAAATTCAAAGAAAAGCTTTGATGTGCCATTAAACATATTATTTATTTACTGTATCATTTCAATCAAGCGGAAAACTCTTTGTTTGGGTTTAAAGTTATCTGCCGAATGTTGCACACAGCACGGCATTGTGTAGTTGGAAAACGTGTAACAGGTTGTGACGGCAAGGTAAAGCCGTCGCGCCATCGTTTATTACCGCAGTGTTCGCCGGACCGCCACAGCTAGCAGACGTGTCGCGGCCGCACTCCTCACCTCGCCACGATCTCAATCACGCGGAAATCTAATACGAACTAAAATTATCCTCAAATAATAATTATTACGCATATACAATTTTAAACAAATTGCACATCTGACCCACTGGGTACCTCTCTTCGTGCATGTTGAGATATATTAGAAGTTTCTTCGCCATGAAGCCACCAGTTAACGTGAGTACTTATTACTTATTTTAATTTTTTTTTTATTATTACTTAGTCATTGTTTGCATATTTGGGGTGACGCGAAATTCGTAGACACACCTAAGATGTTATCATGATTTTGCATTAGTGTTACCTAATCTTTTAAATAAAACGTTGCTCGTTTCTGCTATTAATGTTTTTGTAGTTATCATGGTATAGGTGATCCTATCGTTGACATAACTTTTTCATAACATCAATGGAATTGTTTTGAAATAATATACTTTACTGCTGCTTTCCATTTCCTGGATTTGTGATGATTAATATTACAAACTCAAGAAACATTGACGAAGATAAATATATCTTCTTTTTTACAACCTGGGCCCATGGCTTACCATAAGGGCAAATTACCGGACAATTACACGTTGATGATAACTTGTCTGCAAATTATAACGGTACGATCAACTCAGGAATTGTTACTTGTTTTATTTTAAAACATGGACGTAAAAAGTGGAGAGGTCATGGTCCCATATGGAATTAACATTGATGGATATTATTATAATGACGTGTGGAAATGGAAGCAAATTCGGAATAGTTTTTTAGTACCCATCTACTTTATTTCTTCAGCTTTCATGAAGCTAAGCTCTGGAGTGTAACATAGTACTTGAGGATTGCAGAAATTTCAAACTGCCTACAAAATAATGAAGTTTTCAAAGAGGGAAGACAAACGAGGTCTCCAATAAGAATCAGCAACCTTCAACAGCCAACAGTATTTTGATGATAAAAATAAAAATCTACGATAAACTTATTCATAAAAATCTTCGATAGGTACATCGAATCACTTTCATCGTTTAATCAACAGATAGTGTCATATCCTAAAACAAATCTAATCAGTCTTTTGCATGCGTTTGTTCTGAATATTTTTATTACTCTCCTGCTTAAGTTTTTTGGTTATTGCATGAACTTGACCTCTGAATTTATCCTTTATTACGTTCTGACAAACTGACACACCATTTTACTGTAGACCCTATTTTAAATCTAATAAGGATGTGGACAATTTTCCGAGACAAAAATAGATGATAGGCCTTATTTGAGAGGGTCTATTGTACATATAGGTCTAGGTCATCAGACGCGTCACACGAAAATGGGGCTTGACATTCATTTCTCTCTATAAGAATAATACTTATACATTTTGTACTAAAAGTAAATAAGCATTTTATCAAAATATAAAAACAAGGCTGACAGAAGTCCTGCTACAACGTACACGTCTTCCAGTTTTAATTCAATTATGTGGTGTCAGTTATTCATCCTCCTCTCAGCTGTGGAACGGACTCCAGGAGTCCTCTGTCAAAAAGTGCGGATCTGTGTACAGCGCTCCTGGAGTCCGCTGGGACCCGTCGCTTTATTTTATCGTATAAATGACGTTGACAAATCTTGACGTATGAAAATCATCATCAGCCTCACGATCAGCCTATAAGTGCCTAGCGCTGAGCATTAGGAGCTTAGGAGATTTGACGGAGGTTTAACGTATAACAATATTTATAAAACAAAGAAAAAGTTCTGCAAGTTTCTCTTCTGCACAACAAAACGTAGATGATAAAATCTCCATTCAACTAAAGAGTGCTCTAATTATATTATATCAATACGAGTAAATATATAATTAATTAGAGTTCTCATCACCCACGGCGCATAATCAATAGACAATTACGCTGTTCCTTGTAGGGGACCACAGATAACACAAAATTATACGCAGTTACTATTGTTTCTGAATGGTCATCCTTGTATGATGACCTTTTGACTGTAGATAGTGCCGATAATAGGATGAGTAAATTCTCCAAGTTGTAATGTTATGACATATTTATTTGTCTAATCATTCGTGTACGAAGAAAGCATGCTTACCCACTGTGCACGATTATTAAGATTACATTGTTTATTATTTTGTGACTTTAAAAACAAATATCGAAAACTACTGAACTAATTTCGCATATTCTTTTTTGTTTTGTTTGTTATTGTCAGATCAATTTTAGAAAAATAGAGGGCAAACCCTGGATTCAGCAACCCTTTCGATTGCTCAAAAAACATTTATGAATGACACCGATGTAGCTGGGTCACAAGCAATGACGATATTATATTCTCTATGGTCGCAAGTTACCCATCACTCCATTTATTTCTATCTTCGCTATAGGTACTTTATTAAAATTAGTTGAGGTTTTTATTCTTTGGTTTAATATTCTATCTCGTATTACCAGGCTGCTGTCCTTCACGATGTGGACATCCCAACGAAGAAAGCCACTTTTGGTATGGGTTGCTTCTGGGCCAACGACTCTTTATTCGGAGCCACCCTTGGAGTAATCCGGACTCGAGTCGGCTACTCAGGCGGCACCACAAAGAACCCAATTTATAGAAGCATGTAAGTACAACGCAGTAGTACCTATCTAAGCTTTCATTATTAAGGTACAAAGGCACATTTATCTGATGGAACCACAGGTACTTAAGGTAGTTGTCGAATTTATTGTTTTTAACCCCGACGCGGAAAGAGGGGTGTTATAAATTTGACGTGTCTGTCTGTCTGTCTGTAGCATCCTGGAGTCTAACGGGTGAAGCGATTTTAATTTAGTTTTTGTATTAAAGGTGACTTACGTGCGAGTGTTCTTAGACATGTTTGATGAAAATCGGTTGAGCCGTTTAGAAGTTATGGGGGGTAAGTGGGGAAGGGTAACCAAAGGTCTGCAAATATACTTGAGTGGGGTCTTAAATGACAGCGCACTGGAAGGGAATGTTGATGACTTAATCGAGAAAAAATGATATAAAATACCTATAAAAAGTATAAAATAAAAAATAAATTAGACCCCCGGCAAAATAGAGATATGAAGTAGATAATAAAAAATTTGGATCGGACCCCCAACGCCACGTTTTTCTTTAATTAATACTTTTTAAAGGGATACTAGTTTTTTTTTAATCACACTTATCATCATCAGCTTATAAGTGCCCACTCTTGCCACTGAGCAAAAGCAGCAAAGGTATCGGCATTAAATCACCACGCTTGCTCAATGCGAATTGGCGATTTCAAACTTATACCTAATTAGAAATTATAAGTTAAGGTCTCCTCACGATCTTCTTTCACTAAATGTGGTCTCGTCGTCAATGGTGCCTAAACAATCATAGAAAGGACATGTAACTCGGCAAAAGTCACATTGGTACTAGATTTCGAAATCGTAGGTACTCTCATGCATGAGAGGCGGGCTAACCTCTGGACCACCAAGTCATTTATGTAGATAGCCTAGCTGCTACAAATATTCTTCGTTCCTATGTTTATTAAGGGTTGATTTTTCAATGGTTACAACATTAAGTTATCTGGTGAATTATTATGATGTTCTCGCGTCAGAATGCTTGTATAAGACAGTGACAGCAACAATTTTATTCCTCAGATAACATTGCAACAACCGCCCTTAGGAAACTAATTTTCTAAGTGTAACGGCTGCTTTGTTTCCATTCATTGACCTTCCTGATTCAAACCATTGCAAAGACAAAAATGAACCCATGACGTTTCAAGGCCTTTGTCTTTGTGAGGTACACCTAAAAGGCATTGCGACATTAACAATACTTCCCTATGTCAATCTGAATGTGGATCCTCAATTATTTTGTTTTAATTAATCCATGTGATGTCTTGAACGTTGTTTAGAAGACCATGGTTGAAGGAGCGCCGCATCAGTAAAGATCCAGACCAGAAAATAATAAAATTACTTGTAAATAGTTCAAACATTAATATATCTTGAAATTTTTGCTACGTGTAAAGTGTAAACTTATTCTTTAAATTAGGTACTTGTGTATATCTACAAAGTTTTTTAAACATAATGTGATTGTAGGTACTCAGCTCCTTTTGACGACCCGCCTGTGGTTTTAATAGTAGGTAAATTTTAACTGATGTCAACTGAGTTATATGGTTACCAAAACATTTTGCGATTTTTCAGCTACATAGATTGACATATGGATAAAAAGATACTAATCAGCCTTTTTCCATCAGAATCAGATAATTATTATATCTAATCTGTCCTTTCAAAGTGACTTTCAATTCGCGGTCATTGTCCCAAATTAATTGATAGGTAACTCGTACTTCCCTACATTGCAAATAAAATCTAAATCGATCTCGGTATGAATATAAATATTTCAATTGATACCTGAACCATGATAAGATGATAAAAAGAATCAATAAATTTAGAACCTGTAGAGATCAGTTGATCTGTGTAATGCTCAAGTTTCCTGCATATCCGAAATTCAGCGTTGTGTTTCGGTGTGTAAGTCCCATCCTTTGGGGTTCCTTTTGTTATTTTTTTTGTTGTCGTATTCGTATATCTCTCTGACTTTTATCTCTCTTTTACTGACTTTAAACAACCCCGTTCCTTCTCCTGCTCGAAGCCGAAGCGGTAATTTATTGCGAATAGGTTTCTTGCTACCACGGCATTTTAGTCAGTTTTTTTGTCAATGGAATATCAGGTGAGGTAGTGAGTGGTGAGGCGGAGGAAGTGTCAGACTCTTACTGACTAGAAACCCCCTCCGTTCCGCTCATTACGCTTGCACCGCAACCCCGGCTAAACATCAGCCCCATAGGGCCCCGTCTGTGGTGGTCTATTGGATCTTTGAGGCGCGCGCGGAACGCTACGCGTCGTATGCTCGGGTTAAGCTTTAGGCAATATTGTCTTTTCTATTATAATAATATAAGTTTGTAAATAGGCTATAAAACAGCACTTTTACACGTCAAAATTATATGTACCTAAAACCTAGATGAAGCCGGAAATGCCGAAACAAACTCAGCGTAACTGCGCACTTAAATCATCATAAGGCATCTTTCTCAACTCTCTAATGCTTTCTTTATCAGAATTCTAGTATTTCTAGTCATTTAACGATAGCTATTAAGTACCTGCATGTAAGTTAGTGGATTAACTATTGTTAAGTACCTTTCGTTAGTAAATGTAAATGCATTGTAACGCAATTGATTTTATGGCGAAAGGAATTACAGGATTACGAAGTTATAGAGCCATTGAAATACTTAGAATGGAGTATTTTAATCTTTGAAGTGTCAATAGGATTACGAAAGAAAGTCAGGAAGACTTGTCTCAAGTATTTATTATGGAAACGGTTTTTAGTATACCTAAAGCCGAAGATGACGAAAATTAACTACATCATAAGCCTACATGTGTTTATTGTTGAGCAAAGGCTTTTTCTCACGCAAACTCATATAATTATATAATTAGAAATTATGAAATCCGGGTTTCCTTACGATGCTTTCCGTTACCTTTTCGAAGTGATATCTTAAAAGCTATGGAACTACAAGTAATTTGGACAAAGCCACGTCGGTAATTGCCATGTTTTAAACTAGCAATGGCTGTCGATCTATATTTTCTAAACTCTTTAAACCGCGTACTATCAAAAGGAGCAAGTTTCTCAATTCAATTTATGCTTTTTATCAGTCTCTGCTTACACTACTTTTATAAGAGGGATCCCATAATAATATGCCTTTGCCAAGCCGCGGGCCAGACGGTCTTAGCCCGCTGCTGAAAAAAAAAAACAAAAACAAAACATAACCTATTCAACTGTCATTATTATTATTTTAATAGTGTTAAACCTTGTGTTTTTTTAACAAAACATAACTAATTTGTCAGCGTCTTATTATTATTTAATTAATCCTAAAGCTTTTGTTTTATTTTAAGATATAGCTACGGAAGTGTGGTAATAATATTGCTTGGCAAAATCACCTACTTTTTTCATCGCCAGTATTTATCAAAAACTCAAGGTCGAGGTCGGCAATTCCACTAAATTTAAAAAGAGAAAGAGGTGACCTAATGATAAAATTAGCTTTAGGTATAACAAAAACCTCTTAATAATTGAAGATTCCTTGCTGAATTTATCTTTTGCTGTTTTTTATTATCACCACAAAATCAACGCGTTTATAAATGATGGTTCTTCTGTGTGTAGAGGTATTTTTTAGCAATGGGATAGTGTTAAGTTTTTTAGAGGAAGAAATCATCATATGACTTCTCCCGCTCTAAGTGGGGCGAGATGGAGTGTCTGACTCTTACTGACTAAAAACCTCCGCGTTCCTTTTGCTACTCCGAGCCGGAACCAGTTTATAGCGCTTGCATCGACAACCCCTGCCCAGCTGGGATAGTTCATAAACGCTGGTCACGTAATAATGTTAGCAAATGCCTAGGGGATGGCACTAAGGCCATAAAAAATACCAGTCCCATATTAATAGCATTATATTGTACCTTGACACAGAGGAAATACACTATTCAATTATACGGAATTTACTCTCACTTGAGATTAAACGTCGTAGTAGGATTAAAATAAGTGCGTTATCTAGACACGTGTGTGATAGTTTCACTATTATCTTGGTAAATGTGTCTGTAATTATAGTTTAGCACAATTACGTAGCTATTAATGTACCTAGTTCATTGTTCAGTGAATTACGTCACAGAACAGATAAAAAAGCTGTTCTGTGTATTACGTGTCATCATGATATGTTAATGCCCGGTTCCTATATTTAACGAATCGTCGTTGTATACGCATTACGATCAAATGACAGTACGAATAGTTATCTTGACCGTCTACTGACGGTTAATATTTTATAGGAAAACCACAGGCACCATAGATCTCCATACAATTCGCTTACCGATATCCGTTAGTTGCAAAACGTCAGTAAGTTGCACGACGAGACGTTTATTATAGGAACGGTTTTAGCTTACGAGTCGTATATAAAACTACTATTCGTAATTAAAACGGATCGTTTCTCAATTATAGGAACCGGGCGTAAGACGATTGGATTTAAAGTTTCAGATAATATGTATATCTTTGTTTCTTCTTTATTTCTTTCTAATTCTCTAATTATCTTTGGCTAAACATTTGGAGAACGGAGTTAGTTCGCGGTTTGATGGAAGTAGGTACACTCGTTAAAACACCGTGGCCGGTCGTTCTTTTTCTAATTCTCTAATTATCTTTGGCTAAACATTTGGAGAACGGAGTTAGTTCGCGGTTTGATGGAAGTAGGTACACTCGTTAAAACACCGTGGCCGGTCGTTCTTTTTCTAATTCTCTAATTATCTTTGGCTAAACATTTGGAGAACGGAGTTAGTTCGCGGTTTGATGGAAGTAGGTACACTCGTTAAAACACCGTGGCCGGTCGTTCTTTTTCTAATTCTCTAATTATCTTTGGCTAAACATTTGGAGAACGGAGTTAGTTCGCGGTTTGATGGAAGTAGGTACACTCGTTAAAACACCGTGGCCGGTCGTTCTTTTTCTAATTCTCTAATTATCTTTGGCTAAACATTTGGAGAACGGAGTTAGTTCGCGGTTTGATGGAAGTAGGTACACTCGTTAAAACACCGTGGCCGGTCGTTCTTTTTCTAATTCTCTAATTATCTTTGGCTAAACATTTGGAGAACGGAGTTAGTTCGCGGTTTGATGGAAGTAGGTACACTCGTTAAAACACCGTGGCCGGTCGTTCTTTTTCTAATTCTCTAATTATCTTTGGCTAAACATTTGGAGAACGGAGTTAGTTCGCGGTTTGATGGAAGTAGGTACACTCGTTAAAACACCGTGGCCGGTCGTTCTTTTTCTAATTCTCTAATTATCTTTGGCTAAACATTTGGAGAACGGAGTTAGTTCGCGGTTTGATGGAAGTAGGTACACTCGTTAAAACACCGTGGCCGGTCGTTCTTTTTCTAATTCTCTAATTATCTTTGGCTAAACATTTGGAGAACGGAGTTAGTTCGCGGTTTGATGGAAGTAGGTACACTCGTTAAAACACCGTGGCCGGTCGTTCTTTTTCTAATTCTCTAATTATCTTTGGCTAAACATTTGGAGAACGGAGTTAGTTCGCGGTTTGATGGAAGTAGGTACACTCGTTAAAACACCGTGGCCGGTCGTTCTTTTTCTAATTCTCTAATTATCTTTGGCTAAACATTTGGAGAACGGAGTTAGTTCGCGGTTTGATGGAAGTAGGTACACTCGTTAAAACACCGTGGCCGGTCGTTCTTTTTCTAATTCTCTAATTATCTTTGGCTAAACATTTGGAGAACGGAGTTAGTTCGCGGTTTGATGGAAGTAGGTACACTCGTTAAAACACCGTGGCCGGTCGTTCTTTTTCTAATTCTCTAATTATCTTTGGCTAAACATTTGGAGAACGGAGTTAGTTCGCGGTTTGATGGAAGTAGGTACACTCGTTAAAACACCGTGGCCGGTCGTTCTTTTTCTAATTCTCTAATTATCTTTGGCTAAACATTTGGAGAACGGAGTTAGTTCGCGGTTTGATGGAAGTAGGTACACTCGTTAAAACACCGTGGCCGGTCGTTCTTTTTCTAATTCTCTAATTATCTTTGGCTAAACATTTGGAGAACGGAGTTAGTTCGCGGTTTGATGGAAGTAGGTACACTCGTTAAAACACCGTGGCCGGTCGTTCTTTTTCTAATTCTCTAATTATCTTTGGCTAAACATTTGGAGAACGGAGTTAGTTCGCGGTTTGATGGAAGTAGGTACACTCGTTAAAACACCGTGGCCGGTCGTTCTTTTTAAGGCTTAGATGAGGGCAATGTTGAGGAATAAACAAAGAAATAAATAAATACTAATATTCTTATACCTGAACCCTGGAAATTGTCGGTAATAGCTAAGACTAGGCTCGATGTCTACAAATAGTATCTAACGTCTTGTCTGACCTTCCGTCTCAAGGACGCACGCGATCAATACTTTTATTGGACAAGGTCGAATTAATGTTTTGTACACTTGAGGGAAGCTCGTTGTTTCTTGGACTAAACACCTAGTATATATAGTATATAATGAACATATGTAATACATACACCTACTTACTAAGTTTTACAATTTCAAATGTCAAAGATATGAGATTTTGACTTTTGGAATTCGCATTGTGTTTTCAAAGTCATAGAGTTTGACTTGATCTTTGATTTTTTTAGATTGTGTTTTGACCTAATGAGAATTATTGAAAGTCAAAAAAAAAATGTATATTGTAGCTAATGCTTCACATGTGTATACGATTAGTGATCCAAAAATGTAGTAAACATTGTTGAATAGATAGATAGGTATACCAATTTTCACTGTTTGGTAAAGTGCCCTTAATAAAACAATTGTATTACGACAAAGTGAAATTATATACTGTACCTATATAAGTATACTTATCTACTATTTTTATGACTATATGACGTAAGAATAGATAGAGAAGAAACATAATCTGTTTATCAATACACGAATGATTTGCGAATTTTGTGCTGTCCTTGACTGCCGTAATATTAGTAGATAAGTAACAAAAAGATAGGTAGGTATATTAACAAAAGAGTATTTATTTATAATGACTAGCATACCTACAAGCGAAGAATCAGGTGGCTTGGCAAGTCATTTTATTTTCCCGGCTGAGGAAATATTGTGCAATAAAACTTTACTTAAACGTTTTGAGGAAAAATAGTGTTTACTTGCATATAAATAAATATCAGGTATGTGACTGGGACATAGTCACTGTGTTAGGAAAAGTTAGTAAGAGAAATTACTAAATGGAAATACCTAATAAAAAAAATTCCAAAGATATTGATTATATTTAAAATAAGTTTAAGTGTTACTTAGACTAATATGACTTAACAATTTTTTTTAAAAGTACTTGAAATAAACTTTTTATTTGTCCAACTTGTTAAATTAAATCTTTGTCAACAACAACAAACCTCAAGAAATCACTTAACTTATTTATTACTATTAAAACCACATAATTTAATATCCTATAATAATTACCTAATACGTCTACACAATTTGTTAATTTATTCAGAATTCCATCTTAATGACCAAAATATATAACTGAACGTTCGTTACCGAGTAATGAGTTTGTAAAAACTATTATCAGGTAATACAAAAATTATCTACAACAAGCAAACCGTTACCTATAGATAACTGTGTATAATAAAGTTAATCACAACAAATGCTATTAAAATAAAATGTCAAAAAACGTTTATGTAATTGATATGAACAAGAAACTACATTTCAAAATCTATGTCCGGTAATAGTTGTGCCTAATTTGATGATAACGCGTCAAGGTTGGCGGCCCCTGCGCGTGCGCAAGGCCAAGGCGTCGAGACGTCGCGTGCGTCCACGCACCAAACTAGTTTTTATTTACGTTACGCTCCTCTCTATGCTATTGAGACGGTTTAAAAATATAACGTACACGTGCATGAAGTTTTTGGTAATTGTGACGAATTTGAAACAAAACAATTTTACTATTTTACATGCGCACTTTTTGTAATCAGTTCAACAATTTGGCTTTGTCTGCATACCTTATTTAGTATCATCTATATTATCTAGTTACATACCTTTAAAATAATTTGTCTATTAAATTAGGTACATGATATCAAGGAATGCCAGCCTCTTAGTGACTCAAAGCAACCCTTTCCATCTCCTGGTTCGAACTAGGCTGCAGAGCGTCATTGTCTTTTGCCCGCATCAGTGGCCTGACATTGACCCTGGTAGATGCCATCCATCATGTACTGGACTGATGCCTTTTTGAGGAACGTGAGGTGTCGTACACTCAGGCTTGATTGTGATCGGACCGCGAGCTACCCTAGTTCACCCTTCTCAGACTCCCGAAGCTAAATAACTTTGAAATTAGGGCAATAAAAACGGTATCATTGCGTTAAATAAAATGTTCCAGGTTTTAATGAGTTTATTATTTAATTATAAAAATCTACTATTTCATTTCCAGTGGCGATCATACGGAAGTGATCGAGTTGGACTATGACCCCAAGACAGTAACCTACGATCATCTCCTGGAAATGTTCTGGGCCAATCACGAGTATGGACTCACCACCAAGCTAAAAAGACAGGTACTAATTGACAAATTAAAGCTTCACGCCTTCTTGATGTTGAACATCATATTTAATCGGCAACACCCTCCATTACCTAATTCCCAAATCCACTAATACTTGTTACGTTACCCTCTAATTATCTGATGGTAAGCAATAAGCGCCGCCCATAAACATCCACTGCAATGGAGGAGTGACGAGATGGAAAAAGAAGGGGAAGAATTGGGCGTCCGGTTACCACACTCACACGGCGAAACACAATGTCGCTTCACACCAGTTTTCTCGGCTTGGTCGGGAGGAAGCCTTAGGGACGGATTTATTTTGTCAATGAACAGCGCCGATAGCTTACAATCAGGATCTGCATACTACTGTAACTGCGTCGTTGTGCTTTGTAGTGGCAGCCGAATATAATTCCTACATTTGTCGCAGTCCAGGCCGTAGCCTCTGATAAACCGGCCTTATCCCTTCGCTGGCCTTAAAGTTAAAGCCCTCAACAAGAGAAAGCTCCATCGCTACCTAATAAATATTTTGCAAGTGAACAAATTCATTTTCAATAATAAAAAGAAAAATATTTGCCGTATAGTTATAAGTCGTTTTTATGAAAGTGTCAGTCAGTCGTGCCAATATTGTAGGTAGACCAAATAGTTACACACACGTGCAAAACTAAACATATCTTTTTCCAAAACATACATAGGTAGGCATAGGACGTATTGCTTATTTACTTTTACCCGAAGATTAATACAATAGGTGCTTAATTAGTCTTACAATATTATTAGAGATCTTCATGAAAAAACCCAATCTTCATTAGTCTTCGTAAAATACAGTCTTCATAATAGCTTAGATACGCATCCTAACAAAATTTTTATACACATTGTTCAAACCTATTGATTATTTTTCTTTCATGTACATTTCAGTACCAATCAATGATCCTGTATCATGATGAGGAGCAGCGCTTGGCGGCCGAGTCTTCGTACAAAAAGACACAGGAGCGCGTTAACGAACCACTGCGCACTGAGATCGCACCAGCGGGCACCTTCTACCCTGCTGAGGAGTAAGTGCAGTCCTTACATACCCATTTATCAATCAATACCTTATCATTATAACTGTAGTACCTTTTTAATATGTTTTTGACACAGAAGATCGCTTGGTAGGCAGTTTGAATGTCCGTCCCTCTTGGACCTGTCCCTCATTAGCTGTTTGCATTTTTAGGAAGTATACGGGTCCGTATTTATACCTAATTGTGCATTAACCTAACATAGATATGGTAAAAAATATGTTTTTCGCTTGCCTGAACTAAATACACATGTGCAGCAACTTTGGAATTGGGTACATTTTTAATTTTGGAACCTTGAATATTTACTCAGTGTCAAACCATTTTTCATAAGAACTGTCTTCTGGGGTTGTGGGCTATTGAGCAGTAATGTATCGGGATGGAAATAAACAAAAGACGATTTTTTCACCTCAAAAAACCACAAAGAACAGACCGTGCTAACATAAATGACAGTATACTATTATATATTTATGCTTACTAAAGTATTATGTAATGTGTAATTAAGAATCAATTATTACGTGGAAAGTAAAATAAATCACAAAATCGGGTAAACCGTGAGTCACATAATATTTTACACGTGTCTTTTCTAATGTGACGATCTTCCCATTGCATGTAAATCATCAATTCTTACTATGTACCTACGTAATGTATTGTTTCTAAACACGTAATATGTATTAAGTAACTTTTGCTTATAAATATTAACCTTAAAACATTGAATGAGCACTTATACTACAATGTTGCCATTAATAAAATTAAATGGGAATCACGACATGACATCGCGTTAGATAAGTAGGCAACATTACTATAAAAATTCACCTTGGTTAGGCGTCTAGCAACAACCTTCGAATATTTAACGCATAGCATACATAAATAACTGTCGATTATGGCAACAATTAGGCCAGGGTCTATGTTTCATTTAACGTCCGGGCACCATATGTAAATGGGTGGCAGTTTCAATTCTGCACATCGATTTATTACGGTTTAAAGAATGAGTTGGACCGTGTTGTTAACGTTAGCGCAGGTTACAAATAAAATAATACGACTACAGGCTTAGTCATTTATTTTTCCTAAAATGGGTCCAAAATTTGCCTGAACCGTCTAAATGTCCGGCGCACTTAAGGCACCAAACTTCCATAAGTCATCATGACCCGTCTAATGTACTTTCATTTATCATTTTGTGTATATTGAATAATCAATAAATAAATAGAAAGAGTGCCCTAATGAGATCCTAGACTATCTTAGTATTAGCATTTTTTGTGGTGGATAACCAGGAAAAAGAGTATCTGACTATTACTGACTAAAAACCAGCCGGTTCTTTCTCCAGCTCCAGGCCTAGAGGCCGCGAAACATCATTGCACTTGACCCGCAACTAATGACACTATAACCACTATATCCTCTTTGCCCGCAACCAGCTTACAGTTTCTTTTTTTTAAATACCTATCCTAAATTAACATTATTTCTCCATATCGATTGATGTCTGTTTATTAGGACCTTTAACATCAACACTAGCATAGACAATTGAGAAGATTTAGAATTTGAACCTAAGATCATATCAATCACCAGCAATCGACAAGTTCGTTGCGCTGGTCAAATCACCACAATTGGTTTTCTTGAAACGCAATTGAATGCTCTACACGTGATTTTATACTATCAAGCTATTTATATACATACGTACTAATTATAAATTTATTGTTTACTATTGATAAATTATTGTAATGCACAGATTATAATTTTGGTCGTACGCATTTCGTCTTCTCAGATAACAAGTGAGAAATGTTAGCGCCATAATTATTATTTATTTAATTAACTCGTGTTTAATGGAATATATTGTTATTTCATTGATTCCTAACAACTAAAAACTAATATTATCAAAACTGTTCAGCTTTTTACCCTTTCAAACTGTAATGTGCAACCTATTTGCTAAACCAGGAGATTATGGCGAACCCACTCTTTAATCCAGTCGGTTAATGAGGAGATAGCTGTCAATATGTCTAACCTCTTATTTTTTATTTCCAGCTACCACCAGAAATATAGATTGCAAGGTCATAAGGATCTATGCAAAAGTCTGGGTCTGGACTCGGAAAAGTTGCAGACATCACATGTAGCGGCCAGACTGAACGGCTACCTAGTGGGGATGGGGGGCAAGGCCCAGTTTGAGAAGGAAGTCCAAAGTCTAGGCCTGACTGAAGAGCAGGCCGCATACGTAAGGCGAGAACTGGAGCGCAACGAAGGTGGTGGCCTGTCTTGCTAGCTAATTCCACAGGGTTCATTAGTGAAAATCTTTTAAAGCGTTTTCAATCAACGACAATTTGGTTCATGTCGTAATGGCAAAAAATAAAAATTTTCTTATTAATTTTGTAATGGATTTTGAACCTTAACATTTCCAAAAATAATGGAAATCTGACGTCACATTTTATGGCCAAGGAGTAGGTATTAAAATATAGGGTTATGGTGATAATAGTTTTAGAATATGCAAGTCCTTTTGTATCACTGAAGTGACACACACGCGTATCATGGCGATCAAGCCAATGGAAAATAGTTACCGTAACTTACCAGAGATGTCGCTGACCAGAGACTGTCACAAATAGAATATTTACTTACAAAACAATGAAGTTTGAAAACGCCTTTAAAGATGTACAGCTAAAACATTTGACATGTTTTAGCGGCTAGTAAATTACTAGTTATTATTTTTTTATTGTGATATCACTGTTAAACAAATGGACTACGTTTATTTTAAAGTTCAATGTACCTTTGTAATTATAGTGCGAATATCAGCACTGCATTTTCAATTAACTTAGTTGATAATTTATTCTAGTTCTAATTTTAAGAAAATGTGTTTTAATTATATCTACAATTTTTATTAATGGATTATATCATTATCATAATGGTTTGAGTCATCAAATTCAACGATAGCAAAGAAATAATTAAAATTTACATAGAATACAGTATTAAGTTTGATATTTTGTGAAAATAAATCATTTTAATGTTATCTCATTGATACGGAAATGTATCATGTGACTATTGATATATTTAGTGATATTCAGATAAATATATTTTCTCAAATTTTGAAGTTTTATTGGACAATCAGCATACATGCCTACAAACTGCTTTGTTTTGTTCAGGTTAAGCATAAAAGGTACAAACTGGGAGGAACTGGCCATTACCTCTTTCTCTGATACAGTCATATTCGCAAATTAGGCGGAGTATGTTGGGGACAATTCACCTCACGGCCCAATCACCATAGATGGCCCACTAAGGCTGATGTTCAACCAGAGGTCACCAAGGCCGATGTTCAGCGGAGGCCTGCCCTCTAGGGTCGATGTTCAACCGGGGCCCACAAAGCCCGATATTTAGGCAGGGTTGCGTGTACAAGCACAATGATGTATCATGGTTCACTTTTTAGTCAGTAAGAGTCTGACACGCCATCCCGCCCTACTTAGGTCAGGAGGAGACATTTGATAATGAAGAACAAAATATCGACTTCAGTTGCATAACACCACTTCTCATAAATATCTTTCACTTGTTTGTTATTTAAGCATAGGTACGCGTTTTTTTTGTGAAATTTAGAATAAGTATTACCTAGTCTAGATAGGGTAAAAACAGAATCGGTCTATACCTAATGCAAACTAAGCAAGTGCTTCGGCTCGGAACCCAGCTTGCGGAGAGGGGCGAAATATCTGGAAGCGAATCTCATACAAAAAATCAGGTGTCAATAAGATGCTAGCCCACGACGCTTACCAGGCTTAGTCCGCATCTGGGTAAATACAAAGCAACTGTGGTTTTATGCTGGTTACTGTTAGGTCATGGACCAATCGAGCCGATTGTTACTGAAACACAGTTTTCCTCATGATAAAACAGCATGATAATGAGAGGAAGACCAATAGGTGCGCTTTATGCTCTCGACTGACTAAAAAAATTACAAAATGAAAATAGGAGGTAAATTGCAGAAACGCAGATTTTTTTATTCCTTTTTCGAACAGTAGTGCCCTCTATGAAGCACATTCTTACACTATAAGGTATACAATTTATCACTACTCTTTATCTCTACAGACTGCCCGCTGATATAAAACTAGACTTAAGTTAGTACGTAGTTGTAAAAGTAGATGGCATTGCTAGACAGGTGCTCAAATCAATAAATTCGAAATATTTTTTGATACACTACATTGTAATTTTATAAATTAACGATAGATGTCGCTATGTGTATTTGTTTGGTCGATAAAATCATAAAATGAGTACCTAATTCTCGAGCCTCGATTGGATGTCTTCTCTTCGGCTGCTATGGCATAATTGTACAGTTTCTTTATTTCCTGCATGTTCTGCTAAGCATCTGTGATGCCTACCTTTTTTGTTACAGCCTCAGGCGACTGCTTACCGTCAGGAGTTCTTAATCTTTCTTTCTACCAACACTAGTAAAAAATACATATCCCATAGCAGAATAAAATGCAAATGTAAAACTGGCAACTGCATTTTTTTTTATGGAATAACGGTCCTACGAGCCGACGGATCACCTGATGGTAAGCGATCGACGCCACCCATAGACATCAGCGACACCAGAGGAGTCACAGGTGCGTTGCCGGCCTTTTAAGAAGGAATACGCTCGTTTCTCTACTGCATTCTCAAACCGGGTCTAATTTAATTAAATAGGTATCTACATATCTACATTAGTTACGTTAATTTCTTTGTTATTTACATTTTCCGTTGCAATACCTAACAGATTAGTTTTCTAATGGATTTCTCAAATCTAGTCAACCTATTGTATTCAAAAATTCTTCTCGTCTAGCTCCGCACAACGGTTATACAAACATAAAAGGTTAAACAAACGGAATATATGAAAGCCATTGTATATATTACCTAAACTACATTCTTTCCAATAACCATTTCTTACTAGCTTTTTGCATACGACTTCGCCTATGTGAAATCTATATATATTATCTCGAATATATTACGATCCCACAATATCCCTAAATAATTTAGAAAGTATCTATTCTACTTATGATACTCCTTGAAAAGTTACTTTTTAATCAACAAAAAATCTCTTAGGGAAGGTCCAGGAATTTCGGAGCTCACTCAACACATACAAACGAACTAACAAACTAGTGTTTTACTCTTTATAATATAAGTATCTATAAAGATGGATGAAGAATACTTCGTATGTCATTTGTAAATCAAATATCCAGTCATTGGCCTCAAGCAGTTGTCGAAAAATTGCGTTTCAAAAAACTTATTACCTAATCTCGGGCATTTCACGTTAAGCAAAACGTGATATAGATTTGAGCTTTGATATAGGATGGAGGTTCGTGCTAACATAAAAGACAGCACGTGTTTGTAATTTATTTAAATTAGCAATAGCTACAACTGTTTCTTAATACGTCTACGTGGCTAAATGATCGTTTTAACTGCATATGTTAGATACAATTTCTATTTTATTTATTTTGTCGTATGTGCTTCAGTACTTACTGTCAAGGTTGTGGATGCAAGTGCAATAGTATGCCGTGGCCCCTGCCCGGAGCAGGAGAAGGAACAGGACTGTGTTTAGTCAGTAAGAGTCTGATAATCATTCTCGCTCCACCCAGGCCAAGAAGTCGTTTAATGATATCACCTGAAAAACATATAAAAATCGAGCTATTTAAACTTGCTGATAGACTTTGGTCCTTGCTTGGAATGAATTTGTGATCGGTATAGTATTTAAAATAAATATTATGGCAAAGGTCCCGGGTGCGACGGTTTTTAACCGCGTAATTTTATAATGCAAGGAACCACATTGACTCGGTTTCATTTGGATATTTTCCTGAGAGATTTTTGATGTAGGTACTGAAATATTATAGATACGGTGAAAAACCGCAACGGTTCCGTCTTGTGCGTCCGTCGTCCGAGGATACAAAAGTATTATAAGTAATTTCCACACTAAACAAAAAATTTATAGATTGCGAGAAGAATGAAATGGCACAGAAAGAAGGTTTCGACAGGGTTAGTTACTATATTAAGTAGAGGGAGGTAGAATAGGCAAAATAAGACTTTTTGTGGTGACTCCAAGTACATCCAGTCCAGACGATGGCCAAATTTGATTTTAAAGAGTTCTACTTTAGACACCATAAAACAAAGATAAGTAATTAGGTACTTTAGAGTTAATTCCATTTTCTTTTTGTAAAGCTGGCTCCACACTAACAATTTCTTCTATGTTGTTTGTTTGTTTTGTTTGCTTGTATGTTGTCTTCTACCTTTACATACATAGAAAATCATAAGCACATTACACCCAGACCCGGGCCAACAATTTGTGGATTACACAAAGAGTTGTTCTGTACGGGAGTCAAATCACCGTCACTTTGCACATTGCACGGCACCCATTTAGCTAGCTTCTGCGTTAATCGTGCCCTCGATCATTTTATTGTTTAGGTCGACAACTTCGATTCGATTCGGTCGATCACCAATTAGCTCTTATTGGGGTCACATTGACACACAAATCACCTACAAATTTAGTTTCTTTCAGCTGCCCCGTCTTCTTTCATACAACGGGGTCGATACGCCTATTATTAATATTTACCTACTTAAAAAAGAGGTGTTTGTGTTTCGTACACTAACACTGGAAGGTAATTACATAGTAATAAACTTTCCAAAGAGTAACAATCTGACTTATTTAAATATCATAAATCAAATATTCTGACCAAACTGATTTTGTTCGCGCAGCAATATTAAACAATGAAGAATGGATTCTATTTCATTGACCTTCAGGATTAAAGTAGTTTGAAGAACTAAATGAAAATAAAAAAGATAAATGAATTGTCTATTAAAAATAAGACATTTATTTATAAACACAATACACTCTTTTGTTCAACTATGTTGTAGTTAAACTTAAAAAAATTGTTTTGAGATTCGATGTCGGACGTTATCCATTATTTATGAGGTTTCATGTTAAAAAGGTTTTCTTTGTAGTTGAGACTAGGTATGAAACAACAGTTATTGTGTGTCGATCAGTGAGGTAACTGTTGGAATAACAAAAATCAATCTACTTATGTTTCTCACGCCACTATTATATTTACATAAGTGCCTTAAGTGGTCAGCCAACCCTCACTGAGATGTTGACATCTCATTCGGTCCTGCTTACGCCTTCAGACAAAACACACCTCCAAAGTTATAACAATAAATTCCACATCTCCTATTTTTTTTTATTTGGTAATATGGTGGTCTCTTTCCCCAATCCCTCCTTAATCCGTAAATCTCCTGCTTTGCTTACCATCAGGTAATCCACGAGCTCGTTTGCCGTCCCATCAAATAAAAAAAATTATAACGTAAATACGTGAACGCTATGAACAAATCAGTTAAGAAAAGAAACGCAGTTTATCGGTACTTATGTAGCAAACAATAAACAATTCTTGATTTGTAGTGAAGCAGATCGTGGCAGGCATACTAATAACTGATTATACGTGCCTTTAGGTAAATATGAATAAGCAACTAACAGCCCGTCCGGTTCAACAAAGAAAAAATACGCATTTATTAGGAGTACACTTTGGTTAAACACTAGTGTTACACTGTTCTCACATAATGGAACTATCTAAATTATGTAACAATGCATTGTAAAAAGTGATTGAAAAAGAGCAACCATGGAGTTTCTTGCTCGTTCTTCTCCATAGGAATCTACACTTTGGAACGAGCAAATAGCTTCACTAGAGGACAGACGGACAGACTGACACATAAAGTTAAACCTTATGATATCTTTTTTGCTTGACGTTCAAAAGTGCCTTTTTTGGTCTATTTAAAATAAAGAATTTGATTTGATTTGATTGATTTGATGATACAAAATTTTGACTGTACATTTGACGCACTGATTGGACGACCGGCTGCCGTGAGCTTTTACCTACAACTATTGGGAGTCGCGTGCATGTTTATCCTTTTTCTTTATCCTTTTCTTAATATACGTGCTTTTTTTTTGTTAGGGAAAAATCATCACATCACTTCTACCGCCCAGAGTAAGTCGAGAGGAAGGGTCAGACTCTTACTAACTAAAAACCCCCCGTTCCTTCCCCTGCTCTGGGCCGAGGTCGCGGTGCCTCATTGCGCTTATCCTGCAGCCCCGGCTAAATACGTATGAATGTGTCGCAGTAAGATAGATTTAGCCGTAATATACAGATCCCTAGAGATATAATTATATACCGGGACATAGTTATACAAAAGCGATTCATTACTAATACATAATCGTAGATGAACCTTAAAAAAACAAACAGAAAAATCTTACTTTCGCATAATAAATTAACAGTTGGAATGGGTAGATTGTAGATTCCATGTTTATAATCAGTATATGTATGTATACCTAGAAACTGGATAGATTTGTTCTGAATGTTTTATTATTTACACTACTATTTCTTGTTTTTATGTTGATGTCCGGACTGTACAATTTGCATTGAATTGATTTACTGATGAAGTTGAGAGGCACAAACATGTTCTGGAGAAATAACTGTATTGTAATATGTTTGTATGCCAAGATCTAATACATATACATGTGTATTACATATATGATTTAGGCACTAACATGCTCGATTAGAGAATATTTATTTTGTCTACCGCATAACGGATTTATGTAACTGTAGAAAAACTGTGTTTTACAGAAGATTAACTGTACCTACTATTTCTATGAGTAGAAATTACAACTTCTTATTTTAATAAGGGCTGGTCAATGTCCAACTCATTTATTCCAACTTAATTATAAATCGGTACTCATGAAACGTTATGTACCTACGAATAGAATAGAAATACTAAATAGTTTTTCAGTCTGTTCGTTCGGAATTTAGGTCTCAGTTAGGTCAGTCTGGTCGTTCCAAAGTGTAGATTCGAATGGAGAACAACGAGCAAGAAACTCTATAATAGGTACCTAATGGGTTATATGTATATATACATTTATATTAATATACATTTCCCTTCTTTATTTTATTTTCTTACACACAAACCCACATCAACAATTTGTGGATCACGCTAAAGATTTGTTCCGTGCGGGAATTGATCCTTCTTTAAGATAAGGGCAACCAGCCACTGTGTCAACTATGCTATCCCAAGTTATATGTGACACTAGCTTCTGCCTGCGGCTTCGCCCGCGTGCTGTGTTGATAAAAAGCAGCCTATAGCTATAAAACAAAATCAAAGTATACATAAAAATTTTTATTGATCGTCTCATGTGTAGAGTTACATTGTCAATGGGTAAAAACCCTATTGCTCACTAAGTCTCCGATATCCGTCCGTCCATAGATATAATGGTACGGATCTAACTAATAGGTATGTATTATAAATATTTCAAAAAACCGCGACGCGTCGAGAGCGGCGACCGTTACACAAAAATAATCCTTATAGCATGATGCAGTGTTCCCGAACCGCAAAGCTATCAGGAGTTACACGTGCTGTTGTGTTAACCGTAAAAGAAAAACATATACTTTATTACAATATGTTTTAGATAATTTAATGTAACATATTTCCGTCATACATAATTTCTATGTAACTTTAACCGTTAAGGCTACACACGCGACGGAAACTTAAACAAGGCAGTAACTTCTCCCGTTTTTCCAACATTTCCCTTCACTGACAAAAGTATACTATAACCAGGGTACAAAAAATAGTTGTACCAAGTCTCGTTAAAATCGGTCTTGTAGTTTTTGTTTCTATAAGGAACATACAGACAGACAGACAGACAGACAAAATTCAGGACAATTTGTAGGTAATTTCTTCTTTTCATTGACCAAATCCACCTTTTTGGGAGGGGGGGGGGGGAAACAATCTAATGACTTTTTCCGGCCTCCGTGGAGCGAGAACGAGTATCAGGCTCTAACTGATTAAAAAGCACCCTGTTCCTTCTTCTGCTCCAGATCGGGATCGGCCGGGCAAACAAAAACAAGAAAATAAAACAACCTTGAGACATTAGGTATTATATACTTCCTAATGTCATAAAGATTTTGATAATAAATAAAGTGATACAGATAAGTTCTTTATATAATATATTACTCATCATCATTCATAACAAAAATTTTATTGACAAAATTATTTAGAATTGAAATTGTTATCGCCTTAAATGATTAGGTAATAGATATCTTTTTTCAATGGCGTGTACAAATATGAATTTTATTTATTTATTTATTTTCCAAAACTTTGACTATTTTTACAGGTTTTGTACCCAATGCAATAGCCTAGCTTATATGCCTAAACAATAATATCTACTTATCCTTACTTGACTACAGTTTTATAACATATAGGTAAGATAGGTGCTTACCGACCAATCAAACACGATTTCAGTAGCCTTTGTTAATTTAAGTTAGCAATTTAATGTATTATGGTCTTAAGTAATTTCAAATAACACACACAATATTTTTTTATGTGATAGGTCAGCAAACGAGCAAACTGATTACCTGATGGTTAAGCAATCAGCGTCGCCCATGGACACCCGCAACGACGGAGGAGTTACGAGTACGTTGTCGACCTTTTGGGGATTAGGGATTTGGAGATTTTGGGAAAGGGAACTGATTGGGGTAGGGGAAGGATTGGGCCTCCGGTAACCTCACTCACACGGTGAAACACAACACTTTGGTTATTTCACACCGGTTTTCTGTAAGGCCGTGGTAACACTCCGGTCGAGCCGGCCCATTCGTGCCGAAGCATGGCTCTCCCACACTTACTAAGTTGGATCCGACGTAAAATTCTCAAAATAACCTAACCTTACACCAATATGCCTAGATTGGCTTACAAGATACTTACGTAAAATCAATACTAGCCTAAGTCGGTTTAAATTAATTTTGACTAGATTGCAGTAAATAAGTTCAAAATAAAACAAAAGTAGTCTTGAGATTATTGTAAGCCTAGTTTTAATTGGTTGGGTATCCTACTTTTAGGAGATATAGGCCGTCACTGAACGAAGTTATCCGGATTATTCCGGATATTTGGTAATTGGACCTGTGTTGAACAGTGAACACATTCTGGTTGTTAATTTAATTTAACTATTTATTTTAGGCTACTAAGGCCCATAAACACTGTACATAAATAACAATCCTAAAAAAACACAATAAATCAATACATAATAAACATTTTACAAAAGTATATAAATACTTAAACCTCTGTTAGTAACACTTCACTATGCACTATGTCACTGTGCGGTCCTGTGGCCCTTGTCCGCGGATGCGACGGAAAACCACGTCCTGTGGCCAGAAGCTCTCTTTCAACACGAGGTGCAGGAGACACGTGGGCACTTGTTAATGACGTTTCATATTAAATGAATAGCTACAAAGGAACCATTGCTGGAATATATTATTCCGCTATATGTTAGGTTGTTATTAATCCCCACGGTCGGGCGACGTGTTGGAGTTTATCGTTTTAATTATTAGAGGTAGATGCTACCTGCATATTCTTTGGCGCCATATAGTCAGCTCCTTCGATATCCTCAACAAAAGGGTGGTGAAAGATGCATCTCAGCCAAGCCAAAAATGTATCAAATTTTAGCTTGGCTTGGCTTTGCCATGGCAAGCTAAAATTTGTCAAGAGTGTCAGAGTCTTATTGACTGAACAGTAAAAACCACCCCGTTCCTTTGTAGGTAGAGATATTTTTGTAAAGACATTTGTATAGAAATATAACCTATAATATCTATACTAATATTATCTATTTATATCTATCATTATCATCATCATCAGCCTATAAGTGCCCACTGCTGAGCAAAGGCCTCTTCTTATACAGAGAAGGTTATTTATCTATAATTCTATACTGATATTATAAATGCGAAAGTAACTCTGTCTTTTCTTCAAGCCTAAACTACTGAACCTATTTCTGTGAAATTTGGTACAGACATAGATTTGAAACTCGAGAAAGGACATAGGATACCAAAAATATGCAGGAAGTCCACGCGAACGGAGTCGCGCTAGTAGAGAATTTAAAAAATATAAAAGTATTCTAATTTGTTATTCCTTTGTATCTGGACTAATGGGTATTAGGTAAACCCGAAAATTTAACCTATCTCGATTATTTCTTAGAAGGTGCGGTGCGGTAGTCGGTATCTACTTTCAATATTTTCCTCGATATCTTTTTTGCCATTTTCCTTATACTATACTGACGCATCAAACAATGTGATTAAACCATGAGGACGACTTATGTAATTTAGTTTATATAGATAATAGGTTATTTTGTTGATGGCTATCTTTGATTAGGTAAGTACACATTACCAGAAAGTCAATAAGTAATATTAGGTACTTATTCAGTACCTAACTTTATCAACTTTAGTAAGCCTATAAGTACCCACTGGTGAGTTAAGGCCTCTTCTCGCACGGGGACGGTTTAAGCATTAATCATATTACATAACCTATAATTAGAAATTAAAATTATAAGTTCAGGTTTCCTCACGATGTTTTCCACACTTACACAGGTGTCAAATCATATCGAATGGCTTCTCCCATTTTGAGTGGGGCGACAGGTAGTGTCAGACTCTTACTGAATAAAAATCACGTCGTTCCTTCCCTTTTTTGTGAGGGGATAATCATCAAATGACTCCATGGCCCATGAGTGTTAGACTCTAGTTTCCTACTCCTGCTCTGGGCCGAGGCCGCGGTGACTCATTGCGCTTCCCGCAATGAGTCACCGCGCGCCCCGCATCCCGCTTCTCCGGCTGAACATCAGCCTTGTAGGGCCCCGTCGGACAGCGAGATACTCTTACTCGCAGTACACAGACTCGGTGACCGGAGTTCGTCTGTCGATTCCCGAAGCCCAAAGTGTCGCCATTCTTTCTCGGGCTTTATGTAATTTATTTGTAGTTTCTTTTTATTTATTTATTTACTGAGAGCAATTCTGACTTATGTTCTGAGCTTCAAATGGTGTCAAATTATGGCATGGAAACTATTGCTGTTTTATCATCTGTCGTAGCATCTACAACTGCATTTCAACATATCATGGGAAGTGTTCTAAGGACTTATTCGGTTTGATCTCTGCCGCATGTGTTCGCCATCGTCCACGCGAAAACCTTTTCAGCCCGATCACATTTGGTTGGCAGTGCGAATTTCGTGAAACTTTCTGCCTTGTTCATCAAAAATGATCTTAAAATCTTCAAGGGCATGAATGGAGCAGATCATCATCAGCAGGTGATCCGTCTGCTCGTTTGCCTCCTATACCTACTATAAAAATAATAACACTGCTGTTGAAGGAAAGTCACCTCCAGTGCACAACATATATATTCGTGTTGTTCTGTAAGTACTTAAAAAAAAATTTTAAAAACCCCCGCCATTAAAACTAATTTTCGTTTAAAAAGTAATAATCAAAAGAAAACGTGGCGTTGGGGCACCGATCTAAACATTTTATTATCAACTACATATTTCTATTTTGTCCGGGGACCTTCGGTTACCCTTCACCACTTACCCCCTTCCCCCCCCCCCCATAAGTTCTAAACGGCTCAACTGATTTTCGTCAAACATGTCTAAGAACACTCGCACCTTTCATACAAAAAAAAACTAAATTGAAATCGCTTCACCCGTTCAGGCTCCAGGATGCCACAGACAGACAGACAGACACGTCAAACTTACAACACCCCTCTTTTTGCGTCAGGGGTTAATCAGAATTCTATCAATACTGTGTTTACCTTGAAACCACAGAGTTGTAAACTTGTGAGTATTTATCGCAAAACCAGGCGGTCAAGATCTTGCTCCTGTCTGATGAGAAAAACAAGTCAATTATCCTTCTTGCTGGATGGATAAACACGTATATTTACCTACCTACTTATGAAGTATGTAAGTTGGTATCTGTATAAGTATTGGTTGGTTTGTAGTCCGATCTTGTAGCTTGAGTTTTACATGTTAAACACATTACCGCCGATTTTTTTTAAAACAAGCCACCATCAGATAAGTCAGTCAATCCCGGAACCAATCACTTCACAGAAATTTGTAAAAAATTTAGATCAAATACATACAGATGATCATGTATATAGCCAATCAAAATAAATGTGTTTAAAATTTTGTAATTTACAACAAACTAAATTAAAATTTAAAATAATCTTAGTATTGTTGCGTGCCTGACTATGCGGGCTTGGGTTACGGGATTGGATGAAATGAAACACTAATACCGGTTTTCAGACTTTCTATTGCACTTAAGTTACAGCGTCCACGGAGTTAAGTTATCGGCGTTCCTCTCCAGCAGAGTCCGGCCGACTGACACAACTTTGCCGTTCACGCTGACTTAACTCACTTAACTGACTGCACTGCACTATTTCACTGCACTTCACTATTTCACTCACTTTTCTTCTTTCTCACTTCTTTCTTTTCTTCCGAATCGCTTTAGACTTAGAACTCAACTGCCAGCGGTGAGCCGCAGTTCTGCTTATATACCCCCGGTCAGGTTCTGGAACATTCAATTTCGTTATTCTTTTTGATCGTCATGCCTCCAGAACCTTCCAATAATTTCGCTATTCATTTTTATTTATTCTCCTTCTCACTCTTTAATTTTTCATCTCTTTCACACAAATAATTCCAGAAAGTTCGACAAAACTTCCATCAACTAAAAAACTTCATGTTTACGGCGGGACTCGAACTCGGGGTCTCTGTGGTGTAATCCACACGCCTTACCAATTACACCAACTCGTATTGACAATTCACGACGAAATTTACAATCTCTAGGCAACGTTTGACAACCATCCATTGACGTCATGATGTCAAAGAGTTTGAACCACTTTTCCGTCACACTGCCCCCCTCTTAGATTCGCTCGTCCCGAGCATCGTTGCTGCCGTAATACCTCGCCAACCTGTCTATATGGACAACTTTCAAAGGGCTCCTTGAAGTCTTCCGAATTCTGTAAGTAATGTCATTGATCTTCGTGACTATCTCATAAGGACCTTCCCAACTCGGTTGCAGCTTCGGAGATTTTCCCTTCCTTCTGACTGGATTATGAAGCCAGACCAATGACCCCTCTTCAAACCCAACAGAATTGGCTCGTCGATCATAGCGCGTCTTTGCGCGAACACTAGCTTGAAGACCGGCCTCCCTGATCTGCTCATAAATGTCCAACATTTTTGCCCTTAACTCGTTTATGTAATCGCTAAACTCGGTGCGAGTGTCGCCAGGTGGACAGCCCGATACAAGATCTGCCGGTAATCTCAATTCCCTTCCAAAATTTGCAAATGCAGGCGTCTTTGCGGTACTTTCATGTACAGCAGTCCGATAGGCAAGCAAGAAGAGAGGTATGTAAGTGTCCCAATCTCTCTGATGGCTGTCAACCACCTTTGCTAAGTGTCGCTCCAATGTTTGGTTGAAGCGTTCGACCATTCCATCTGACTGTGGATGATAAGGGGTCGTTCGAGTCTTATGGATTCCCAAAAGTTTACAAGTTTCCTGAAAAACTTGGGATTCAAAATTCCGTCCTTGATCACTGTGCATCTCCAAGGGCACTCCGAATCGGGTGAATACCTCGTTTACCAACTTCGTGGCTACAGTTACTGCCTCTTGATTCGGTATGGCAAAGACCTCCGGCCATTTTGTAAAATAATCCATAACCACTAAAACGCAGCGATTGCCCGAATCAGTGATTGGAAATGGTCCAGCGATGTCTAAGGCTATTCTCTCCCAAGGCATACCAACATTGTAGATTTTCATCGCCCCTCTGCTTCTTGTTTGTGGACCCTTGACAGCTGCACAACTAGTGCATTTCCGGCACCAATCTTCGACGTCATATTTGCAATGCAACCAATAAAACCTCTCCTTGATCTTCACCAAAGTCCTCCTAATTCCCAAATGTCCTCCAGAAGATCCATCATGGAACGCTTTTAATACATCCCTTATTTTTGAACGAGGCACCACCAATTGCAAATGCTCGTCCTTGCCGTTTGTTGATTCCCATTTCCTGCACAGAAGTCCGTTATGCAGCGTAAGGCTTTTCCACTGTGCCCATAAACCTTTCGTTACCGCGCTATATTGGGCGACGTCACTCCAACTTGGCTTGTTACCACTTCGTAGCCACTCCAGTATTGGTTTAATATCTGCATCTCTTTCCTGTTCTAATTTCATCGCATCATCTCCCCATGCCTCGTCAACAGTATCAGTCCTTATCACCTTAAGAAAAGCAGTTTCCTTCTTGGCACAATGCTTGCAATCTTCCACGCATGGGCGTCTCGATAATGCATCTGCGTTGCCATGAATTCTTCCGCCGCGATGTTCGATTTCAAAGTCAAATTCCTGGAGTTGTTCCAACCATCTGGCTACTTGGCCTTCGGGATCCTTAAACTGAAGCAGCCATTTCAAAGCAGCGTGATCTGTTCTGATCAAAAATTTCCGTCCCAGTAAATACTTCTTGAAATGGTGCAGAGTTTTAACTACGGCCAGCAATTCCCTCCTGGTCACGCAATAATTCCTCTCCGGCTTGGATAGTGACTTGCTGAAGTAAGCAATAACCTTCTCCTGCTCACCATCGCGTTGTGAAAGGACACCTCCTATTCCAATATTGCTGGCATCCGTATCTACTACGAATATTCCTTTCGCGCTGGGGTATCCGAGAATTGGTGTGTTACAAAGCCCTTCCTTTAGTTCTCGAAAGGCTTGCTCACAATCCTCGTCCCAGATAAAGGCACGTTTCTCCTCTGTCAATCGATGCAAAGGCTTGGCAATGTCCGAGAATCCTTTCACAAACCGCCGATAATACGAGCACAATCCAAGAAATGCCCGAACTTGCGTTTTGTCTTTAGGTGTTGGCCATTCCTTAACAGCGACAGTCTTGGCTGGATCAGTCTCAATTCCCCTCTCAGAAATAACATGTCCTAGATAATTCACTTCGCGCTTGAAGAAAGAGCATTTCTTTTGACTCAACTTTAAATTTGCTCCACGCAGCTTGTCGAGTACCTTTTCTAATTTCCTTAGATGATCGTCAAAATCCCGTCCAACAATGATGATGTCATCGAGGTAAACTAGGCAGGTTTCGCCCAGCAGTCCCGCCAGCACCTGTTCCATCAAACGCTCAAAGGTTGCCGGTGCATTGCATAATCCAAATGGCATCACCTTAAATTGCCAGAGTCCCTTCCCAGTTGAGAATGCGGTCTTTTCCTTGTCCTTGGGATCCAAATCCACCTGCCAATAGCCGCTTTTTAGATCGAGCGTTGAAAACCATTTCATGCCACTCAGTGTGTCAAGTGTGTCATCGATTCTTGGTAACGGGTAGCTATCCTTCTTGGTTACATCATTCAATCGTCGATAGTCTACGCAAAACCTCGTTGAACCATCTTTCTTCTTGACAAGCACGACAGGTGAACACCAAGGGCTAGAAGAGGGCTCTATCACGTCATTTTTCCTCATATCGTCAATCATTTCTTCAACCTCTTTCTCACGAGCGAATGGTATACGTCTGGGCCTTTGACGAATTGGCATTGTATCACCTGTGTTTATTTTATGCTTCACCAAACCAGTTCGGCCAATATCACCATCGCTTCTTGAAAACACATCAGAGAATCGAAGAAGTAAATTTCTAGCTTTCATAGTCTCCACTTTTGTCAGACTTTTGTTTTCGTCTAAGATTTTCGTTACAAAGTCTATTCCCGTACTGTCCTTCTTCACAAGATTTTCCGAGCATTTTCTTATCCAGGCCACTTCTTCCAATACGCCCACAGGCTCTCCTTCTTCAATCGTAATTTTTGAATCACTGAAGTTGAATACCGGAATGCGGTTGACATCAGATGACCCCACGACAGTTCTTGCCGGTAGCCATGAGTTTACGTGTTCCGATTTATCAATCACAGCGCACCTTCGAGGTAAACTTCCTTCCCTCCTCCTAGGTAATGCAATTGGTACGAGAGTCTGTGATTTTGGTGCAAGAACAGTTCTTCTTAAACAGCAAACTTTTCCCAGGGTTCCACCCTTCATCGGAATTTCCTCAGTTCCACATAGTAATACTCCAGATTTTAAGTCGATGTTACACTGGTGCCCTTGCAGGAAGTCAAGTCCCAGGATGCAGTCATCCAGAATTTCGGCCACAATAACCTCATGTCGATAAACACGTTCCCCAATTTTGATTGTTACATGCAGTTTTCCACTTATCGGTATGCACTGGCCGGTAGCTGATTTCATTCGTAGGCCAACAATTGGTTTAAGGTGTTTCCTGATGTTTTGCCCAAACAGCCGAACATTTATCACCGTCCTTGAAGCTCCAGTATCTAATGTTAGCTGACTGTTTTTCCCATTTACTTGACCGTCTATCACCAGTGTATTTCCATCGTTGGTTTGCTTGATGTAGATTGTTGGGGTTGTTCCACTTCCAGCCAGCGCCCACCCCGCAGCCTTGGCTGGATTTAAGTTTCCCTGCTGGTCAGAAGTTGAGACCGCCGCGTCCTGGCGGTTCATCTTCTTCGGGCAGTCGCTCCGTATGTGCCCACGCTCTCCGCATCCATAGCACATGAAGTTCCGACGGCGTGGAGGTACCTGCTCCGTTGTCGTCATTTCCCGCAGACCTAAGGTACGGGGGTTGCCACGCACGGCTTCCACTTCCAATGCATGGGCCAGAGCTTCTTTCATGTTCTTGTGATGGCCCAGATGAACAGCAGCTCGTACTTCGGGGTCCCGAATACCGTAAATGAATGCTTGGAGAAGCGTGCCTTCAATCATTGACGGAGTCGACCGGAAAGCTCGACGCACAAGTTTCTCGATTTCCACGGACCATTGCTGTAGGCTCTCATTAGCACGCTGAGTACGCTCTTTTAGTTGCGCTCTGTACACGTGCTCGAGGTGGCTGTCTCCAAAACGTGCCTCCAGTGCGTCGAGGAGGGCACTAAAGCTGAGATCCCCACTTGCGCCGATAGCTTCCAGCACTGAGAGCGCTTGATCACGGAGGGCCAGGGTGAGGGCTGACTGTGCTTCCTTCTGAGTCCAACCATAAGCCTCCATAAGTGTCTCGAACTGTAGCTTGAACGCGGTCCAGGATGTTGTTCCGTCGTAATGGGGAATCTTGAGCCCTTTCGTTGCGCTTGAGGCCGCATTTGGGGCGTCAAAAACGGCTGCAAGACGGCTTCGGCTCTTCAAAGGGCTTGGGCTTGTCATTTCCTGCTTGATTTTGGAGATCTCTTCTTCCACTCTCTCCTCTATGGCCATGACGCGATGTTCCAACTTGCCTAACCCTTCCTCCACTTCCTGTACCCGTTCGACAGCCTTTTGCAGTCCCTTCGTGAAATCCTTGTGCATCTCTTCCAAGCGACGCGCTTGCTCCTCTTGGCGGCGAGCTTGATCTTCTTTGAGCTCCCGAAGCTGTTCTGCCTGACAGCGTGCTTGCTCTTCTTGGCGGCGCGCTTGCTCTTCTTGCCGGCGCGCTTGCTCTTCTTGGCGGCGCGCTTGCTCTTCTTGGCGGCGCGCTTGCTCTTCTTTCAGCTCCCGCAGCTGTTCTGCCTGACAGCGCGCTTGCTCTTCTTGGCGGCGCGCTTGCTCTTCTTGGCGGCGCGCTTGCTCTACCATCATTTGCTGCAGCTGTAGCAGAAGATCCACCTGCACAGGCTTGGCTTCTGCATCGCTGATTTGAGCTGCAGCACCCTCTTCCCTCACACGCTGCGCTTCTGACATTGCGCGGGTACTCACTCCTCTTACGTCCTGCGGCACTAGCGGCATTTTTCTCCAATCCCACTTCTGACACCAAATGTTACGTGCCTGACTATGCGGGCTTGGGTTACGGGATTGGATGAAATGAAACACTAATACCGGTTTTCAGACTTTCTATTGCACTTAAGTTACAGCGTCCACGGAGTTAAGTTATCGGCGTTCCTCTCCAGCAGAGTCCGGCCGACTGACACAACTTTGCCGTTCACGCTGACTTAACTCACTTAACTGACTGCACTGCACTATTTCACTGCACTTCACTATTTCACTCACTTTTCTTCTTTCTCACTTCTTTCTTTTCTTCCGAATCGCTTTAGACTTAGAACTCAACTGCCAGCGGTGAGCCGCAGTTCTGCTTATATACCCCCGGTCAGGTTCTGGAACATTCAATTTCGTTATTCTTTTTGATCGTCATGCCTCCAGAACCTTCCAATAATTTCGCTATTCATTTTTATTTATTCTCCTTCTCACTCTTTAATTTTTCATCTCTTTCACACAAATAATTCCAGAAAGTTCGACAAAACTTCCATCAACTAAAAAACTTCATGTTTACGGCGGGACTCGAACTCGGGGTCTCTGTGGTGTAATCCACACGCCTTACCAATTACACCAACTCGTATTGACAATTCACGACGAAATTTACAATCTCTAGGCAACGTTTGACAACCATCCATTGACGTCATGATGTCAAAGAGTTTGAACCACTTTTCCGTCACAGTATGTTTTTATACGGCTTCTTTAATACAAAAAGACATGCCAAAATCTTAACAGATCGAACATAGTCGTCGAGCGTTATCGGAACATCACTATGACGTTTGACAGCAGGTAATAGTCTGTGGTAATCGGTGTTCCCGCGCTTTTTGAACGTTCTGCTAAGTCTGGGGTGAATAGTGTACCTATTATAAAAGGTTAATAAATCTATTCTAATAGGTATTACATTTAATTTCAGTTCAGTATATAGGTATTATATTAATAATGAAGCTTGGTTTTTTATGAAAATTTAACAAAAAATAACGACAAAGTGGACACTTGCTAAAGTAGTTAAGTACATACAAGTACCTATTTATTGCATTTACTTGTCATGTACTTAGACAGGAAAGTATCAGTTATCTATTATCAAGTTTAGAAATTAGATTAGCATTGCGGTTATCTAATCTACTTTTAGTGGACATTTGTTTGTTCGAGTCGTAGATATTAAATTTAATAAGCTTTGCTACAAAGAAAGCTATAATAAGATTTAAGCGCTTCTAACCAACTTTTGATTAAGATTTCCTAATAAATTACAAGGAATTATGTTAAGTTTCGCGAAGTACCGTACCCCAATTAAGTACCTACCTTTTTTATATTGATCAAAAGTCGGTTAAAAATAATTCGGCATCCACCTCTAGAAGTGCTCCAGTGTTGTATGTTGTATGACAAATGGTCAGGCGTCGTGACTGTACCTCAAAAACATAGTTCTTTTAAGATAGATTTTTCTTAGACTACCATAGATGGGCCCATTTGGACCCAAAGCCGTATGTACCGCGGCTTGACTGACGAACAGGAAATGGAACAGGGTGCTTTTTAGTCACTAAGAGTCTGACAGCTCTACTCGCCCTACCCGAAATGACCAAAAACAAACTTTACTGGCATGTTATAGCTTTTACTATAGCCTTACCTTAAAATAGTGTAGTCGTTTATTTACGGACGGTCGTACCCACCTGTACCGGAAGGGCTAGTTTTGCGTAACGACATAATTGAGTCGTGGACACCTCCCCCATTCCCCCCGAGTCCGGTGGCGCACCCAACACGACCCAGCACAAGGGCGCGACCGACACAAGTGGAAACTCTGTCTACCGGTAGATCAACTTTCAATTTATTTTTAAACCATATTTAAAGGTACGATAACTTGAAATAAATCATGAAGGAGGTTATTAAGTTAACGCTTTTATTGTAATTACTAGCTTCCGCCCGCGGCTTCGCCAGCGTGGTATGTTTATAAAAAGTAGCCTATGTCCTATTCCGCAGTGTATCCTACGCCAGTGCCAAATTTCATCCAGATCCGTCCTGCCGTTTTGACGTGCTTGAGTAACAAACATCCAAACATCGTAACTTTCGCATTTATAATATTAGTAAGATTACAATCAAATCTGTTTGTTGGTTCGAACGTAAACTTATTTATTTGCATAGAACTGCTCGGATTGCCAACTCATCATAATTAGTTAATCGCCCGGTCTTGGGTTCAAGTGCGATAGTGTACCATGGTCTCTGCCCGGAGCAGGAGAAGGAATGAGCTGTTTTTAGTCAGTAAGAGTCTACTACTCCCTCTCGTCCCACGAACGGCAAGAGAAATATCATGGCGAAGTGTGAAGTTTCACTGTTTAAGCAGCTCTAAGATCTTTCTGTACCATGCTTCCTGCAAATAAATGAATTCTATATTCGATGATCTGATGATTCTGATTAAGTGTGGGAGAGCCATGCTTCGGCACTAATGGGTCGGCTCGACCGGAGTGATACCACGGCCTCAAAGAAAACCGGCGTGAAATAACCACTGCGTTGTGTTTCGCCGTGTGAGTGAGGTTACCGGAGGCCCAATCCTTCACCTTCCCCAATCCCTCCTCAATCCCTAAATCTCCAAATCCCTAATCCCTAAAAGGTCGGCAACGCACTCGTAACTTCTCCGTTGCGAGTGTCCATGGGCGGCGCTGATTGCTTACCATCAGGTAATCCGTCTGCTCGTTTGCCGACCTATTACATAAAAAAAAAGATCTTCCACCTCAAAGAATTACATATCTAATAATTAAAGCATAGGTACAACGAAATAAGGTCATTTTTTTTTCATAACGTAGGTAATGCGTACTCCCTCATTTCAACGGGGAATACTAGTTCTTCCTTTGTTTTTTTATTTAAAAAATTTTGTTGTCAGTCGTTGTGTAGCAAATGATTGTATACGGATCAGCAGCCAGATAGTTTAGTCTATTTGACTAACAGCCTGAATTGTTTACCTACAGCCGTTATTTTGAATGGCTAAGTCTCTTGGATGTGAATGGATGAAGTGTGCAAGGGTACATCAGAACTGTGAAACAAAATATATTGATAATAGAAAATAAAATCGTTCAGAATATTAATCCGTTAAAATAATTGCATGGCGATATGTTTTATTTATCAAACTAGCTTCTAGATGGCATATAAAGCAATAGTTGCCTGCAAAACCCCGATTTTGAGTCAATAACATTTATTGGGATCAGTACCAGCGTACAACCTGATATTGTGGTTCATTTTTTGAATTTATTTGTTAATACGGAGATAAAAATCGGCTCCATTCATATTTAACACAGTTTTGGTAAGCATATGAGCCACAAAGACACGAATTTTGGTCATATTTGTCACCAAAACTGTCATCCTCTTTACGTTATCTTTAAGATTAGGTATGCACTGTTACCAATACATATCCGGCATAAATATATCTGATTTGAAGGAAGATTTTATGATATACTAGCTTCCGCCAGCGGCTTCGCCCGCGTGCTGTCTTAATGAAAAGCAGCCTATAGCAATAGAACAAAATCGGAGTAGCTATACATAAAATTTGTTATTAATCGTCTCATTTTAATGGGTAAATACCCTAGTACTTACTAAGTCTCCGCCATCCGTCCGTCCATAGATAGAATGGTACGGATCTCACTAATAGGTAAGTATTAAAAATGTTTCATAAAACCCACTATTATATTATATTTATACCGCGTCGAGCGCTGCAACAGTTACACAAAAATAATGCGTACTTATAGCATGATTCAGTTTTCACATGCGACGACGGCGCGATGGCTTATTATCCGAATTGCTAAGCTATCAGGAGTTACACGTGCTATTGTGATCTATATAAGTAGATATATCTATCTTTTATGGTTAACTCACGTTAACCATAAAAGATAGATATATGCCGTATAACATTTTTTTGAGATAATTTTATGTAAAATATTGCCGTCATACATAATTTCTATATAACTTTAATCATTAAGGCTACACACGCGACGGAAAGTTAAAAAAGGGAGTAACTTCGCACGTTTTCCCAACATTTCCCTTCACTACTCTGCTCCTATTATTTGTAGCGTGATGAAAAGTATCCTATTACCTGCCCAAGAGTATAAAGAATAATTGTACCAAGTTTCGTTAAAATCCGTCGAGTAGTTTTTGTTTCTATAAAGAACATACAGACAGATAGACAGACAGTCAGACAAAAATTTTACTGATTGCATTTTTGGCATCAGTATCGATCACTTATCACCCCCTGATAGTTATTTTGAAAATATAGTTAATGTACAGAATTGACCTCTCTACAGATTTATTATAAGTATAGATTATTTTTAACTGACGATTCACGTGCCTATATGTTTTCTAACCAAATGCTTTGATACATTCAGTATCTATAGAAAATGGAGACTTGTTTGCAATAAAATTATTTTCATAGACCAAAGTACCTAATAGAAAGCAACATATCAACAAATGAGAAACGACTAAAGGTACCAAGGTAGTAATATTACTACCGTGGTAACCCTTCATTTTTCGTTTAATAGAGTATTAGGCTAAAATAGTGTTGGTTGACACATCCATATCGATAAAAATCCTTAAATAACTAAAGAAAGTAAAAAAGTTATTCATATATAAATCTCGTACACATAAAATACTATATCCATTTTTTATAACATTTCCCAAGAAACCATTGTTATTATCTTCAGCTATTGTATTACTCGGTATAGATTTAGTGTGATATCACTAGATAGGTACAGTTATAATACAAAGTTATCGATGAAAGCCCTGAACAGGTTGATTGATAAGCATATACCAATTCCATTCAATTCAGTTGTCCACATTTTTATCAATAAGTGTGTACCGGCCACGTGTGTTCTTATCAAAAATGTTGATAATATAACATTCAATATTATTGTCTTTCTCGTGTTCGTGACACACGTTAGTACATTTGAATATATAGGTATAGGTACTTAGATATGTATATCGAGGTAATAAACCACCACAGACGGGGCCCTAAGGGACCGATGTTCAGCCAGGGTTGCGGGGCAAGCGCTTTAAGGTACCGCGGCTTCTGCTTCTGCCTAGAGCAGGAGAAGGAACAAGGGGGTAAAGATCTGACACTCCTTCTTGGCTCACCCTGGGCGAGAGGGACAATTTGATGATATTCTTCTTACAAAAAAAAGTATTTAAGTTATTTAAGAGTGGGAGAGCCATGCTTCGTCACGAATGGGTCGGCTCGACCGGAGTGATACCACGGCCTCACAGAAAACCAACGTGCAACAACCATAGCGTTGTGTTTCGACGTGTGAGTGAGGTTACCGGATGTTCAATCCTTTCTTCTCCCCCAATCCCTAAATCTCCAAATTCCCTAATCACCATAAGATCGGCAACGCACTCATAACTCCTCTATTACGGGTGTCCATGGGCGACGCTGATTGCTTACCATCGGGTAAACCGTATGCTCGTTTGCCGGTCTATTACATAAAAAAAATGTACAAGTATAATACTATAATACGAATTAGCTACGTAATATTCTTATGAATTTTTGGCAGCAATTGTCCCATGTAGGAGCCACGTGCTAAACACGCTTCTTAAGACAAGTATAAAAATATTTTCTGCCTTTTATTTGGCCTGTTCCCAATACATATTGTGTCGAATGGATTGAATGTCTTTAGTTTGAATGCGAAATGGTGCTGAATGTTAAATAGGAGTGTTTTTTTATTCAAACTCATTTTACTGAGATTTTTATTCTCAATTCTGTCTTCTTGGTCTACTTCTAAGTTGTTGGCTCAAATTAGCTTGTTTTGCTTTGCCAGTCTCTCCTTTCAAGCGTCGTCTCAAAAATATATTTTTAAATCTTTCGTTACATAATTTTTGGTGTATTCATTGCTTGTTTATTCTATGGGCATAGCTAGAGCTGAGAGATATCTGTAATTTCGCTCCGACCTACCCTAGAGAATCAAGAAATCCTGTAGACTAGAGTGAAACAGTAAAGCTGAATGCTTCTGCAGCTCCGTCACGCACAGCCAACAATCTATATAGGGTTAAAACCTACTACAAAATATTAGCCACTATAGGAAAATTTTTAATCCAGTGATTAATTATACTATAATACCTTGTAACTGAAGATTAACTTCATCATCATGCTGTTGTCGTCAACTGCTGGACATAGGCCTCCCCAATTGCTCGCCACTGAGCTCGATGTTCAGCTCTTCTCATCCAACCAATGCCACACACCCTGCGAATGTCGTCAGTCCTTATGAGATTAACTTATGAGCTAAGGAATAACCTTCAACTAAAACACTCTTGATGGCTGCTGCAAAATGCAAATTATATGGTCCTTCAAAAATCATCACCACTCTTGAGCACTGAATTTCTATAATATTTGATACATCTGACAGCGTCAAATCTATCAGCAAGCGAAGCACCGCGACCTCGGCCCAGAGCAGGAGAAGGAACGGGCGGGTTTTTAGTCACTAAGAGTCTGACACTCCCTCCCGCCCGTCCCTGGGCGGGAGAAGTCATTTGATGATTTTCCCCTCACAAAAAAAAACCTCTCATCTATCGACATTAAGCACATCGGCACACGTAAAGCAGAGCAAAGCAGACTTAGTTTTGTCTTAAAATAAAATGGAAGTTATGGAGACACTATATTTTGTCTAGAAATGAATTAAAAAGCAAAATAACTACAAACGCAAAGTATGTCATTGTGTATCCACGGGGCATGTGTTACAATTAGTGCACAGATCTGTATTCTTGTGTGATTGTGTGATGGTCTGCATAATTAGGTAGTTACGTCATGCTTCATGTACATTCGCTTAACTATTGTTCATAAAAGACACGCTTTATAATCCTCAAAGGATAGGTTATGGTATGTGTTTAATAATATTTAGGTATAAGTAAGTGTTAATTTTGTTTCAATTTCATGTTTATATTATGCATATACATTAAACTAAAACAAAATGGTCTACATAATATTTATAACATGCAAGTCGAAAACCCAAACTGTTGCCCGAGGAGAGTGTCTTAACTTTTGGTGACTCTTTAATAGTCATGATAATAAACCATTGGGAAGTTTCCTAGGACGAATATACCTAAATTATTTTGACTTTTCAATACAATGAACTATTTAAAATAAAATCATTCTTTCATTCATTTATTTGACGATAACATATTACAACGTATGACACGTTGCGCTGTCATAAAAAAATCATAGTAAAGTATTGTTTTTGACATTTCGATAAAAGTATTGAATTTGACTAGTTGGAAACTACCGAATTGATGTATTAAAACCCCCGGTTTCCGAAAGGCCGATCAATGTTAAAATCAATTTAATCTCTTGTCAAGTCATCTGATTGGTTGACTGAATTATCAACAACCAATCAGATGACTTGACAAGAGATTTAACATGAGATTAGTTAATTTTAGCGTTGACAAGCCTTTCAGAAACCGGGTGTAAGTCCGAAGCAAAATCATAGTGACATGACAAAAATTTCAGACTTTTGGTAAATCTATAGATTAAGATAATTTAATGTCTAATCTTTTTTTTATTTTAGGTGGATTCAATTTGATGAGTAATATATACAGTCATCAATATCGTTATTGCCAAAAAAATAATTTATTTTATTTATGTAGAAAAGATAATTAATGGATCGCTTCTGCAATCAAAAAACAACTATTTTCACTACATAGTACAAAACAAAGTGGCTTCCTCTGTCACTATCCATATGCTTGATTTTGATGCGGTTATTTAAATAGACACCCTCGCTGCAGAACAGAGGGTGTCTATTTAAATAACAGCATGTCCTTAAAAGATGCATTCAGATTTTTTGTGATTAAATTTACACCGTCAAAACTGTTGCCATAAATAGAATTTTAATTTTATAATTCTTCAAAAAATGATTACAATAAAAATTATTGATCTGTATAAATTTTAAAATTTAGTGATTATTCGAGTAGTTTCTAGAAAGAACACGAGTTAATTAAGCGTTTGCTGTTTGTTGTTTATAATGTTTAACGCTTAATAGTTAGTTCGTATTAATAGTTAATTAATATGGCGTCTGTTTTAATTGTAGCTTAACTAAGCTAATCAAAAGAACCGCCAACATCTTGTGTTTAAGCTTACAGTGTATTTGCTTTTTTAAGAGGAATGATTCTAAACTTCTTTTAGGAGGTTCAAACCTCATGGATGCAACTTCTTCAACAGTGCATCTCTTCTACAGACTATGAGCCATTTCTTTAAAAGAAGGTCTACTATACTTTCCAAGCTGGACAACCGACTTAGATGAAACACCCGGTTTCCAAAAGGCCGATCAATGCTAAAAACAACTTAATCTTTTGTCAAGTCATCTGATTGGTTGACTGAATTATCAACAACCAATCAGATGACTTGACAAGAGATTAAACAGGACATTAGTAAATTGATTTTAGCGTTGACAAGCCTTTCAGAAACCGGGTGTTAGTTTTATAACTTAAGTTACAAAGATTTAAGGTTTTTAACGAATTATGGTCGATTTTTGACGTCATTCACGTGATTCTGTCGAACACGAGATTATTATTTTTTTGGCATCGATCGTCAACGAGTCACTTGATGTAAGCAAAATGCGACAAGTGCGTTGCTGGCTGGTTTAGTGAGTTTTGAGAACTAGAGATGAGGGATTGGGATTAGGCATACGGTAACCTCTGTGGTATTTACCACGCATGTCGAGCTGGCATATTCGTGCTGAATTCCGGCTTCATAACAATGATCCAGAGATTTTTTAATTACCTCCACATTATTCCGTAAAAGGTCCATCCTTCCTTTTGACAAAGAGCGCTGCTGCTGATACATCTTATATCCAAATACATTAAGCATTATATTATGAGATGCAGTTCCGAAGCTGTAATATAAAACTTAAAACAGACTTAGCACTCCTAGACCGGAAGGTACAGTGACTGCATACCTACATGACAAATCATTAAAATATTTACAACACTGAATCATTTACGTAAACTAATGACTCAAAGTTCGTAGGTTCCCTGTCAAAGTGTTCTCTCGGAGTAGTTTATAGTAATCTGTGGCGGTTCTCATAAAATGGGTGACCTTAATGTACTTACTCGTATGTACCCGATAAATTTATGTGGCATATAGTTCATACATGACGTGGTGGCTTGGAGCTTATGGCGGTGCGATTTCGAATTCTGGCAAGAACCAATGCAACTTTTTATAATGCATATTCCATGCTGGTTTGGTCGACTACCTATGTATTTTCTATGATTATTTAGACCCCATTGAGGTGAAAACTCCGCCTATTACTGAAGCATGGCACTTATAATAACATGTTTTTAATTATTTTGTACTTATCAGTTGTCGTGAAATCTAGAGGATGTTTGTATAAGAATCGGGACCGACGGTATACGCTCCCATTAGCATGAGAATATTCAACTCTAAATATTAAGAATGGCCATTCAGTCACCGGCATTAACATCCTGTGAGTGAGAAAATAAAAAAATATATAGTTATATAATAAATAAAACCTTGTAAGTAACTGATTAGAGGAATAATTAATGCCTACATGAGAGAGTGATAAAATTGACATGATTTGCAGTTTAATTAGCACGGGCATGTTTATGCATTTATCTTCTTACGAAGGTATGTCAGTCTTCTTCTCATGCAAGAGTGCACTAATTGTGAATTCAATTATCCACCATAAGGAAGGTGGTGGAGCGATTGAGGGAGCTATCTTCCTTAGGCCTCAGCCGTCGCTGTGAGACTTTTCGAGCGTCGAATCGCGTGATGATCTATTCTCAAGCTACAGCGAGCAAGGTTAGCTCGCCGCCCGACCACCACAGATGAAGCCCAATAGGGAAACTCGGCCTTGTAATGGAGCTAAAGTAAGAGCAGAGTGATTTTTAGTCAGACACAGTCTGATACTCTTTCTCGCCTTGCCCTAGGAGACGCAATTTAATTATTCTAACCCCTCAAAAATAAAAGAAAACTCACATAACATATATCAATGAAACAATGAATTTATTTTTGCAATTAGGCCATAAAACGGTACTTTTACACGTCAAAGTATATGTGAAAAACTAGATTAAGCTGGCATTTCCTATCTGACTTCTCTGAGAAGAAATGCCGAAACAAACTCAGAGGTCAGTCTCTTTTTAAGTCCAGACAATGTAAAATAACATAATGTGAGAGAACCGTGCAAGTTCATTCTGTAGTGGTCTTTTGAGGAAAGAACCACACCAGTTTAAGTGGACCCGTTCTGAAGACACGCAAGTGTCAGTTTGCAACCAGTATAGCTAGTGCTGTTGAGTTGTCCGACGAACAATATCATTATGTTTTTAATAGGAAACAAACTGTAAAAGTAAATAGAAGCATCGCCGTGATTCGGTTTCGTGCCGAGAAGTACAACCTACCTATAATTATACTTCATATCATTAATCATTAAATAGCCACACATTTCTCTTATATAATTAATTTATCAATTTTATTATTAATGTATTATACAACGTCGATAAACTTGCATTTATGATGCACTATTACGTGATACAGTGGTCTAGTATACTTATATTACCGTGTCCATATATCGACCTTGGAAATGGGAGAGCGAATGATCACATTTTAACCTTGACCGAGGTAATGTTCCATGGTGACTGCCAAGAAATAAGGAAAGCCCTTTATTATGTTACCGTTGCTTCAGTAGAAAAGAACTCGTGCAATAATACCCTCTATGGTCGTATCATTATGATTTAATGCACCATGACTTTAATTTGATTTCCGCACGAAATAGTTCTAGGGGTGATCAATAAATTGTTGTTCTGCGTTCGGGTGAAAAATTTTATGTTTGCAAACGAATCCACGACAAAGTGTTTCGCCGTGTGATTGAAGATACTGGCCTACCTAATCCTTCCATTCCCCCAATTCCTTCCCCATCCCTAAATCTGCAGAGGCGTAATCCACAAAAGGCCGGTAAAGTGTTCGTAACTCCTCCATTGTTGCGGGAGTCCAAAGGCGCCGTCGATTACTTATCATCCGTAATCCGTCTGCTCGTTTGTCGACCAATCACATCAAAAATGGAACATCTAGGATGTTCGCCCATCGTTACAAAGAACTTTGCTTTATAAGTATACAGGGTCACAATTACCTTTTAAAAATTCATTATTATTAACCACCATTTGTTGTTCTACTACGAAAGTAATTTAACGCCATTGGACATATTATTGTTACGATTAGATAGCTTGGCTATTAAGGATTACGTTTTTGTAATGCAGTAGACGGATCACCTGATGGCAAAAATATGCTCCGCCCATCGACATCCGCATCATCAGAAGAGTTCTCGGTGCCGATGTTTTGGGGGTTTAAGATTTGAAGATTTTTGGATTCAGGAATTTCGGATAGGTGAGGGGAAGGGTTGGGCATAGGATTACGTCAGTCAACTACGTTGTTGTTGTGGTGAAGGAAAGGCAAACTCGCTTACGGATGGTAAGCAATCGGTTCTACCCATGGTTACCCGCAAAACCAGAGGAATTACAAGTGCATTGCCAGCCGTTTAGGGATTAGGCTTTCGGAGGTTTTGGGATTAAGTAGGGAGTGGAAGAAGAATTGGGCCTCCGGTAATCTCACCCACACGGTAAATCACAAAACTGTGGTTTTTACAGGCCGGGTTTTCTGTGAGGCCGTGGTATCACTCCGGTCGAGCCGACTCATTCGTGCCTAGGCATGGCTTTTCCACATAGTATTCTGTGTGGCCATGGTATAACTCTGATTGAACCGGCTCAATCGTGCTATGGCTCTTCTAATGTGCCAATTAATGTTAAATACATTTATTAAAATCATGATTCCTACAAAATTTCTAGTTCGAAAACCATAATCAGTCTTCCTGTGTTTTCGTAGTTAAATCAATATGCATCACACTGGTACTATTATTGAGTGTTATTCCATTCCTATCGGTTTACCACTGAACCGCGAAGTTTTAAACAGACCTAATTTAATTAGAAGTCTGCAAGATTGCGTCATGGTTTGCTATTGACTCAAGCTTGATGAATAATCTGCGTTTGTTCGTTTGTTTAGAGTATTTAACACCCTTTGTAGGAAGTATTTGGTTTCAAATTGGTACTGATTGATCTTTAAGTGTTTTGTACAAAGTCTAATCTAAGCGTGAATCACTTTCACACGCGATTATTGAAGAGATTTTTAGTATACGCAGAACCCATATTTTTCCGTTGTGTTTTTTTGCGGATTTTTCTTTTTGCTATCCTCTAATCATCCAACGAAATTTGCCAAGCCATTTTATAGTCATTTGAGATGTGCATATACATATGTATTATGCCACTAGAACACGAGTTGTCAATGAAGTGGTGCCTATCAGAAACAGACTAGAGTACTTAAAACAGACGAAGAGACTGGAAGGATTTTCACAACTTTCGGTGAATTAGTTGGATTATCTACCAGTATACTTAATATTCGCAATTTATTACATCATAATAAAAAAATAAATATGGAAGTAATTTTTGGAAATACTCAAAGAAAAACTGTCGATGTGATAGCAAGTGTTGAATTTAATTGGTTTTTGAATAGGTACGCAATAAAATAGCAATAAATAGCGATGAAAGGTGATAGTTACCCCACTGATCAACATCAGCAGACCAAATATCGAGCTCACATTGACACCCAATAACAAAAACACTTGAACAAATTATGCAATAATTACTTGCAATAAGTATTCAACTGTTGTTTTTAAGTATGTGTGCACTTAGTTTGCACTCATAGCGTGAAACGTGACACCGTCGTGTATCTGCGTAGGTGCCTGCAGCATATGAATTGACTTGATTCATGATTTTCCTTTTATTAAACCATTCACGTCTTTTATTACTGCTGTGGTGTAATTAGGACTTGTAGATATTTGTATTGGTAGCTCTTTATTTCTCTTTGTAATCTTTTCCTGTGAGGTTTATAGGTGTGTACTGTGTTTTCCTGCTATGATACATTGGTTAGGTACGTGAATATTCTTTGTCAAATATAATGATAGTGTTTTTTTCCTGGGTATAAACTGTAACGATTATATTCTCTCTCTCCACCATTTTATTACTCTATGGGAGCAGTCATAAAATGACCGAAATGGATACAATTCCAACTGTGAAGGTATCATCTATATGTGGATTTTTATTAATATACACTGTACTGATCTTTTAATTAGTCACGAGAATTAATACCAAAATCCTAATATAAACAGCTACAATATCACAATAACTATTATTTTGAACAATTAATAATGTACCACAGACTACAACGCAATTAAAAAAAAATGTCAAGCATCCATAGACAAATTAACGTCAAACATTATAAAGGCATATTTTTCCTATTTTAATTGTCACAATCGCGTGACATGTGTGACAGAATTAATGGCCTAGCTATAGAAACTGACGATCTAATTAATAAAAAGCTTTATTTAATTGCTTTATGGCAATTAATAGCTGAGGTCGTTTTGTATATGGTGCACAAATGTGAACAAATGAGCCTTCAGACTGACATTGAACTCTTTGTCCTATGTGTGGTACGATAGCATGATCAAGGCTAACTTTAGCATTGTTCTTTTAACAACAGCTGAATTAAAAATATTTTTGCAGTCTTTCCATAGATGGTGATGATGTTCTTTTTTTTGAGAGCAGACGATAACCTGATGGTAAGGAATCGGTGCCACCCAAAGACGCGCAAAACCAGAGGAGGAACGAGTGCGTGCCAGCCCCTTGGGTATTATGGTTTGATGGATTGGGGAGTACTGCGAGGTGGTATGGAAGGCTTTTTGGTTAAAGTGTTAGAATTTTGCTATACCCAAGTCTTTATTTACAAACTGGTGACTCGAGTACTTACCTATCTTTACTTAAGTACGTTTCGTATAGCCTTAGTTACTCATAGGACAAAATAAGTGACACATTGGGTGCAAGTGCACTTGAAGTACTTCTCTGTCTCACCTTTGAGGGGAAAAAGCACAATACCTATCATGTTACAGCTTCTGCCAGCGGCTTCACCCATGTGAGCCTGATGAAGAGTTAGTCTATGTGTTACTTCGCAGACTATAAAACATTCAATCAGTAGGATTTATTCCTTTATCATTAGTTACCAAAACTACATTAAATACTTAATGCTCATGATCAGAAACTCACAAGGACTGTCAACATTGCTAAATACGTAGTAAAATGTTACGTAACAGATACTCGCATGTATATACCTAGTAATATCATAATCACAACACACTGGCTACTTAAAACTTCAAGCAAACCATCACACTGTATTATCACCTTTAATGACTTCAAAATAAATATCAAAACGAAATGTGGAACATTTCGCACTGCACAAAATAAAGACTTTGCCTGGGACCTCAGGGACTTAGTCATCGTGATCATAAAGTAAAATCATTGGTCCAATGAGATCCGAACCATTTTGGAGTACAATCCAAAATGGTTCATCCAATCAATCACGCCTTACCAAAAAATCTAGATACAGAAATGGTTGAAGGAAAATCCTACCTACGCTACGTGAGAAAGTCATGCAGATGGCTGGCCACGATAACGAAGCAAGGAAGTAATATCCTCGACATAACAAAATAAAATATGAAATTTGACATTTAAGTTGACAAACAGCGCCATTTTGGTATCTCAAAACAAAATGACGATTGTTTATCAATATTGATTGAAGAATGTTATTTATTTGAAACAGTTATATGCGTTTTATCGTACAATATATTTATCCTTATCAGTGTTATCTTAAACCTTTATCATTGATGTTTGTGTACGATATAATAATAACGGTTTCTGATGAAATGTGACGTTTGCATTTTGTGTTGTGTGCAGGCCTCTTCCTCCTGACCTTGCCTGTGTCAGCTTATCTACAAATAAAAACTAACTTTGACACATTTTTTTTCTACTTAGTATTCTAGTTTATTATAAGACGCACTCTCTATACTTAGACGTTTTGATGAAATTTCCTGGATCGCATTTTCGATTATTGTTCATCATTTCACAGAAAGAATCGCTGTCGACGATTTCCAATTATTGAATTCTCATACCAATAATTGTACCTATATCTATTACATAAAAATGAATCGCGAAATGTGTTGGTAAGCGCATAACTCGACAACGCCTGAACCAATTTTGCTAATTCTTTTTTTGTTATGTTTGTTATTGTTAGGAGAAGGTTCTTATTAAAAAAATGTTAGAAAAGTGGAGGGGAAGATTAGGAGAAAGTGACCCTTTGAAAGCGAGATAGTTGGCCCCGTGCGAAGAGGGGGCGGGCCGCTAGTCTTTTATATAAAATGAATCGCGAAATGTGTTGGTAAGCGCATAACACAATAACACCTGGACCAAATTTACCATTTTTTTTTGTTATGTTCGTTATTTTTAGGTTAAGGTTCATACGAAAGAAAACTTAAGAACAATAAAGGGGAATATTGGGAATTAACAATCCTTTCGGTGCTGTGGCAGTTTGATAACAAAACAAATGACTGATGCCGGGGTAGTCTAACACCTACCCGTGTGAAGCAGGGGCGATCCGCTAGTTTATGTAACTATAGAATTGACTTCTGTTCTAAATTTGAAATTTAAGTTGTCTTAAAATAAGTATCGGTTGTCCACGATGTCTTTGAGATTCTTACGTTAATTAAATCAATATTTGATCAGCACCAATAGACAAACACTGTACACGAATCAGAATCACATAGCAGAAGTTCTTTTGTTCTATAAAATTCAAATCAAATAGCAGAATTATTTGTAAAAAAAAAACACGAAAATGAAACTGGCAACTTGACAAAATGTGACAAGAAAATAACTTTTTTGTGCATAAATCAAGAGCAATTTTAATTCTGTAATTCTGCAGCTCACGCCTCCTAAATAATCATTTTATTAGCTGTGATTATACCTACGACCAATGACAGCATGAATCATTGAGTGCACACGCACTGAGTTCGCACTGAGGTACCTAGTTATCACATCATCATCCTTGAGCAGGTTTCATTCAGAGCTAACCATCTACGGCCGATTTTATTTTGTTTTTATTCTAATTTTGTTACGCATTAAGGCTGTTTTCGTGTTTTTGTTTTTCTTAAGAAAATAAACCTAATATTATGTATCTGTAAATAGGTACGTCAGAAGTGTTAAGAAGTTTTATGAATTGAATAGATTACTAGGTAGGTAAATAAATTTGGACTCGTAATAAAATACTGCTATACAAAAAAACATACCTTTATTTATTTATCTTCACTATATCCATAATTTTAGATTTTTATAGCATTTGTTTTCAGAAAAATGACGTCATAATGTTGTGATCTTATACAAAATTCACATAAAATTAATTTGAATAGGTGGATACTATAGGGTAACCTATGTTGAAATATTTTGTATTTGAATTTGATTAAGTAATAGCAGATTAAGTTGTCCTTCGACATGACCTCAGCTTCCACGCTAGATGCCGTATTAAATCTTCAAACATTCTTTTGATCATGAATTCATTAAAGTTAAGTATTACGCAACCCGGACATGAAAACCAGAATATGCAATAACTGTGAGGTCTGGCACCTACATATCTAACGCTACGATGGAACCGCACATTAAAACATTTTTTGTTTATTTGTTGTTTAGAAAAGCGTTGCCCCACACTAGGATTTTCTCCTGTGTTGTGGGTGCGTTTACAAACATACAATTCCACATACACATCACACCCAGACCCGGCACAACAATTTACCGGCCAGTCAGGGTGCCGAACGTCATAAATGAGTCAATTGCTTCAAAGAAAAGGAAATTTCACAAACAAACGAGCTCAGCGGCTACCTAATGGTAAGCAATCGGCGACGGTCATGGACATCATTAATACCAAAGTATTTATTACAAGTACATTGCCAGTCTTTTGTGGATTATAGGGAATTTAAAGGATTGTACGCCACCCGGTAGATAATCAGTGAGACCATTATATTACTCCAGTCAAGCCGACCTATTCGCGACGAAGCGCTCACCCACATATGAACGCGTATTTTTTTGTTCACTGTGAAGGTTAACAATTTCCTTTACATCCGTTCATTTAAATATATAAACGATTTGTAATAATAAGGCACCTTATTTGGAAATAAACGAATATATTAACATAATAACAACAAGACAAAGAAACACGTTTTACGTTGTACGATGACGTCAGAGTTCGATATAGTGTTGACGTAACCCACTGACAAATGCGAGCTTTATCCAAAACTTAATACACATAATTTTATTAAATACAAAACAAGCTATTTTTCGTGTCTGAACCGACATTGTTGTCTTTGGTTAAGTATATGTTTTTTTTTTAAAACGGCATTTGACATCTTGTCAATTTCAATACTTTTATTGAAATGTCGAAGACGATACTGTTCTATGAATTTGGTATGAAAAACAGAATTGTGACTTCATCATATTTTTAAATCAAACACCATACTTTTTCCCTAAAATGTAACCAATAAGTCCTAAAATAAGGTTTATCATTAAATGTATCAATGAAGTACCTACAATTATTTTTACACATTTTTGACGAGGAAAATACCCTTCTATCTACCTTTACAGTTACTTAAAAAGTTTTAGGTTAAGGATCCCAAACTCCTTCATCCTTATATCCAAAAATTTAGGCGCTTTACCTCTGTCATCGTCAAAATGTGATAACCCAGTTATTTCCCATACTTTATGACCCCACGAAGGCTTACAAGTTCAATTTCTACCTAATCAAACAACAAGGCACTTAACCAATCAACATTGGACCATTTGTATACCAAAATTTTGAAAGAAACTTACGCTTAAGATTGTACGAATTTCGTACCAAATAAATGAGCACCTATTGTATTGTTAGTTCCCCTCGGTTGAGCGACATTCATAGAGGTCATGGGTACACAGAAGTCGATTGCTTCCTTATTAGACGGCGCCTTACACAGCGCCCTCTACCGACGAATCTGTCACTCAATTAATACCAATATCTGCGTCAATTTACTATGCAGATACTGGTCATCATTTTGACTCTAAAACCAGTGTATATTGAGCTTGGATGTTGTGGTTTCTCTTGGCGTCGCTAGGTTGGATTACAATGGTTGTTGTCGGCTAAATTGTGTCTATGTCTATTTAATGTATTCGAACAAATTGTTTATTAATAAGCAGTGTAGGTAGTACCTACTACATTTCTTCAAAAATTCTACAAAAGAAGCCTTTACCGTCAAATTCACGTTGAAGTGAAGAGCATGTTTTGAGGGTATAAACCCATCATCATCGTCATCAAGTGACTTCTCTCGCTCTGGACAAGAGGGATCGTTCCTACTCCTGGTGAGGTATCTTACTGTGCTCCCAAAACCCCAGCTGAATATAGGCCTTGTCTTCTAATCGCCTTGTGCTCTAATAGCTCCATGAATACATACGCTTCAACTTCGTACTTAGTACTAAACAATTCTACAATCACTTCAATTACCAATGTTTATAAAATACGCAGTGAAACAACAAGTTTAATTGACTAAATGCTTAAATGTTTATGTAGATATTTCAACTCAAAACAACTTTTTACTATGTAAAGAGTAGCAAAGTGCGCCCTGTGATCTTTGTGATATCATTTAAACATCAGCTGATTGTGTGTTTTTAACATATGACTCCGCTCTTGTACTTAGACCTAAGTCATTATGACGATTAATAATAATTAATGCTTCTCAGTATATGCAAAAACCTTAAAGCTTTCCGGATTTTAACACCATTGAGAAAGAAATAATTCTTGTTCGATGGAAAATGGACAAATATCCAATGGACCTCTCATATAACCTGAGGTCCAGAGGTGTCGCTAGTATGTAGCCGAATTTTTAAGCCTTTCAGATTTCACGCTGATTGACTACACGGATCTCCTACGGAACAACTCTTTGTGTGATTCACAAATTGTTGTTCCGGGTCTTGGTGTAATGTTTATGTTAAATCTAGGTTTGCAAACGTTTAAAAAAAAACTCATTATACTTATCAATACTTTCAGGAAATACTGTCTACTTCTCTCTTTCTAAGGTCGCTAGGAGCCACGAGACATAAATAGGACCCCTCAAACAGACAACAGGATAAAAAGTCCTTAGTACAGGGATTTAAAACAAAACAAACTTATTTATCCGTTATGAGTATCTATGCTTATTTTGAAAGAGTCCAAGTCACTGGCGTTACCATTTACAAACTTCAGCCAAAAGATAAAATAAGACCTACTTACCGATTACCCTTTCCAAGGATTCAAAGAAGACATCCTACTTACCGAGTACCCTTTCAAGTTTTCAACTTTCATGAAGTATTTAAGGTCAGTAGGTAACGCGAGTGTCTTGTGCCACTTCTGTCAAAAATTCCATTACCCTGAATCCTTAAACCTAAAAGAAGTTTAATAGTAGTTCGAAATTCAATATTAAAGAAACGTTAGTCGATGGTTTAACACCTGTATTTGAGGATTCTGTCTGTCAATGTGAAATGTGGTTCATAGCCTAATTATTGCCCTTATTTCTCAGTTTTTCGTGTACATTGATTAAGGTCTTTTTGGACAAACATGATATTTGGGGCATTGGTCTTTGTTCTTTAAGGAGACCATTACCTAGTTCATTTCATTTCAAGTTGTGTTTTCAATAAGAAACCATTTTGTTTTTATCCGATTGTTTTGAATAGAGGTCAGTTATAAGGATTCTGCGTAGCTAAGTGATCAGTAGCCATTATATTACCATAGATAAGCCTAACGGAATCGTTGTTCAGCTGGGGTTACGGATACAAGCGCTATGTTACCAGGAGAAGAAATGTAGTGGTTTTTAATCAGTATGAGTCTGACACTATCTCTCTCACCATCCAGGATAGGATAGGAGTAGAGATTTGATGGCGTTATCCCCTTAAAAAAAGTTAAGTCTAAAAATGCATAGTCCCAATAAAATTCTCACATTCAATACTTTATTAATTCTGCATGAGGATGAGGGATAGTTTCTTTTATTCTGGTCGATTTCGTATTTTACTCGAAGTTGTGTGAGAAAGCCCATCACTAGGTTCTTGATATTAACGTCACTTGAAGGTACCACTAGGTGTTTATCGACTAATAGACCACAACCGTCATTAGGATCCTTAGCAGGTATACTGTTTACCTACTTATTATATTTGATTACTATCACGATCTTTGTAAGGTAAATGTTCGGTACAATTTAAACTTCAGCCGTAAAAATTCAAATAGCATTCATTTGTTTAATGGAACCAATTGCTGATTCAAGGACGACACATGAATATTCATAAAGCACAACAAACTATATGTGTACATAGATGTACACACACAACATTACCTACCCTACAATCATTATATCAATATTGATTTGAATTGTAAATTATAGTTTTTTTACTGAATAGGTACCTACGTTGTAAGCTGAGTACAATAAAGGTAAAGTTATTGGGTATACCTATAGGTGTTTTTGATATGTACCTACAACACGTCTGTCTTTCTATGGATAAGCTAATTTGTTTTTTGAGTCAGAAAAACAACTCAGGGCGAAGAAAATCCTCTTACAAAATTCATTATTACTCAAAATATTCCATATATTTTTCCAGAAGACATTTCTATCGAATGTTTAAAAACACTTCCATTACGATCGTATTCGCAAATATTCCAAGATTTAATTAGTCATAAACTAAGAATCATATCCTAGATAGCGGATTTAAGTATTTACGATGAAACCACGACTGATGTGTTTTTTTATTAGTTTTTATTACTTATAAAACTAGCACTTCAAGCTTCTTCATTTTTCCGTATTTTAAGAGGGAGAGCCTTTTCAGCATGAATGTCTGACTAAAGTAGACCACGCCCTCACAGAATACCAGCGTGATCTAACGCTTGCATTGTGTTTCACCGTAGAAGTTAGATAACCAGACGCCGAATCCCCCAAACAAAATTTCCCCAATCGTCAAATCCTTAATCAATAAAAGACCGGCAATGTATGTACCTACTATCTAACGCCGATTTCTTAGGATCAGGTGATCCGTGTGCTTGTTTGCCTCTCTATACAAGTATGAAGGCACCAGGGGGTTGGTACAAATATCAACATCCTGATCATCGTCTTTACAGTCCATTGCAGGGCGTAGGCGATCTGTCTCATATGACAGTCACAGCGCTCGCTCTCCACTATAATGCGCACGCATGTCTGTTTGACGTTCTGCCAGAGTACAATTCATTGTAGGTACCCTCGTCCGATGAATTGTGATGAAACCTCCTTCAAAATTCAATTTAAATAATGGACGCTCCGTCAAGTACATAGTACAATCAATAATAAAATGCCTGTATATCATTATAGAACTACATATAATAAAGCTGATTTTTTTTATTTAGGTATGTCTACTGCATAAAAATCGTGGGCGTGGTCGTTTGTTATTATTATCTATTTTTTGCATTTGGCTTTGTCCTTAGTACCTATATAATGGTTCAGATAAATGTAGCACTAATTAGTCTCTGGACACAGTTCGCTTGCAATGCCGATACATTCTCTGGGATTTAAGCCTGTGTGCAGTTGATCATTATGACGATGTATGAATTCATGTGCTCAGATATTATTCGTAGCGCTTTGAGTAGCTTCTACAAACAGCTAGGCCTCATCAAATGTACTCGGCAGCAGGTAATCATTGCATCGGCTTTATGTAATATCATTATGTATATTTTACGATGTGCGTTCATAACAACGACGGGTTGTTAAATCATTTTCTGTTTACGATTTTGGAACTAGTTCTTATTTTTTCTTTACTGAACCAATAGTGTATTGTGTATTACTGAAATATATATCTACGGATCTCGGCTTTGATGTTTTGAGGAAGGTATAATTATTATAAGCTATTCCATTATGTTACTAATTCTTCAAACTTCACTACGAATATTTTCTTTTTAATTGACTGCACGGTTGGTGTGGTAGCTGGGCAACTGGCTGCCGTGCAACGTGTGGCGGGTTCCATTCCCGCACGGAACAACTCTGTGTGATCCACAAATTGTTATTCGGGTCTGGGTTGATATTAAAGCAACGTAATTAGCAATAGAGACTAGTCGACAAATCGGTAACAAGATAAAAACGTTGCATAATCGCAATTAGATTTCTGTTTATCATCCATAAGTTATGCAAGGGGCCTGTAGAATGTCAGCGCCATGCCCTGTCTAGCACATGCTGAACTGCCCCCCATTTTAGCGCCAGATTTTTAACGTAATTCAACGCAAATACGTTAGCAAGTGTGGGAGAGCAAGCTTCGGTACGAATGGGTCGGCTAAACCGGAGTGATTCTGGGGCCTCACATAAACCGGTGTGAAACCACCATAGCGAGTGAGGTTACCGGAGGGCCCTACCCCTCGACCATCCCTTTCCAATCCTTAAATATCCGAAAACCTTATCCCCAAAAGTCGGCTACGCACTCGTAACTCCTTTGGTGTTGAAGGTGTCCATGGCTTGCTTACCGTCAGGTAATCCGTCTGCGCGTTAGCTGAACTATCGCACAGAAAAAGCACTTACGAATACAGAAATAAACACACAACATACATATCGACATCCGTCCAAAAATACTTCATTTGACCTTTAAATGAAAAAGTACCTAATTAACAGGAACAGCAAGACTCATTTTTAAATCATAATCGATAGGTTTATTCGTTACGTAACGGTTACATCATTTAGTAGTTTAGCAACACTCACTCAGGATGGCAACAATTCATTTTAACTTCAGAATACAATACAATAGACACGCGAGCCAGCAACACTGATTTATAGACTTACTAAGAAACTGAGTGTAACAGTCATTAATTTTATCACTTACCATATTACTAATTATTAATATTATTCACTTCAAACATTAATCTATTGAATAGTAATATTCCTTAAAACCCGAATTCTAATGTTGAATCGATTCATAAATCGATTCAGTTTTTCGAACGTTGCAACACTGTCCCGGTCCGCCATTCAGATTTGAATTCGGAGATTTTTGGAGAGGTCCGTCAATTGTATTTCTGTAGTATAATTAAATATAATACTTAGTAAAAGTTTGTGTTTTATCTCAAGAAACCCCATCCTTCTGAGCATTTTCACAGCTCAGAAGTGGGATAACAGCAAAAATATATATTTTTGCTACGCCCACAAGTCAACGTCTAAGGTATGTACATGATTTTTTTTCCCTCGATACGTGTAATGACTATGTCTTATAATTCAAAAGGGTATATTTAGCTGAGGTGAATAATAACGAATACAATTGCAAAATAGATCTATTGCAATATTAGTTTAAAATTTGATAAATAACGCGTCGTTAGACACGATGCGACAGCTAGGAAAATGGCGTATCCTTGTCTACGAAGATATTTATTTAAATGTCATCACAATGAATACTGAATATCTCGAGCTGTTATTAGTGTGCATTGTAACGTATGTGCTTTTATAAAAATCGAAAAATCTCATCAAATACCTACTTTTAAATCTGCACCAATAAAAAGTCAAGCCGCAGAAGGCCAGCTGTCAAAGTTATTTTTTTTTTCTTAATCGAAACAAAGGCTTTTTAGCAAATGCAACATTTTTTATATATCGAAAATAAAATACTGTTACTAAATAGTTCTATGACTACTTATTTTTCATCTCGATTATTATAGAATTGAAAATAAAGGCCATGATCTGAGATGCGATTGGATTGAATTAGTATCTCTGCATTTTTGCTGTTTTTTCACAGTCGCAGTAGACGTAGAAACAGCCGTCGTAGCCGTAGTCATGCTCGCAGAGAAGTCAATCGACGTAGTCGCAGTGGTACTCGTAAACGGAATGATGAGAATAATGAGTTGCGTGAGAGGCTATTCCTGTTAGAGCAAGAGTTGAAGAGACAACGTAGCCGCAACGTGATATCTCATGATATAGCTGATAGCCACCGACGGCAGTTTTCCCCGTCCAGAATGATGCGTAGCCCCCTTGGAAGTGACACTGAAAACCCAGTTTCCGAACGGCCAAGGGTTGTAGAGCCTGCTAAGTTCCTTGAAGAATTTGTTAAAATTTTTAAGGGCAGGGATCGTGAATCGTTTCCTGTATTGAATAATGTTCTTTCGGATTTTGACCCACTTTCTCGAGAACAGACCATAGAAATGTGGATAAGTAAAGTGGACGAATGCGCGGAAATCTATAATTGGAATGACCGTCAAACGGTTCACTATGCCCTGCCCAAGCTTGTAGGACATGCTAAGACCTGGTACCAGGGCTTACCAACTATTAGGCATTCGTGGAAAGAGTGGAAGGTTTTACTGAGAGAATCTTTCCCGTCTACCGAGAACTATGCTGAACTTCTGACCGAAATGCTTAATAGAAGGGCGCGCCCTGGTGACTCCCTAGAATTATACTATTTCTCCAAGATAAACTTATTAAATAGATGTAAAATATTTGGTAAGCAGGCAGTAGATTGCTTAATTTTTGGAATTGAAGACAAAGGCATTAGATTAAGTGCTCAAGCAGGGAAGTTTAACAAACCCGAGGAAACTTTAGAGTTTTTAAGACAGTTAAGTCTCATCCTAGAGAGTACAGCGAGGGTATTAGGAGAGAAGGAACCAGTAAAGATAATAAGCGCTTTCAAAGTTTTACTGCAACCTCGACCAACTCTGAAGCAACTAAAATCATAGACAAAACTTTTAGAAATCGACCGAAAGGGAATGCGGTTTGCTTCAACTGTAAGGAAGTTGGTCATATGAGTTATCAATGTCGTAAACCAATAACCAAATGCTCTGAATGTAATTTTTTAGGACACGACTCAAATATTTGCCCTAAGAGGTCCAATAACTCTAATAATGGTAACGTGTCTAGTAAAAATATTAACGATAATAAACCGAAAAGTGTACTTGAAGTATCCATAAATGATGATAGCAATGACAAGTATAGAGTAGGCATCAAAATAAATGGTGTAGTTATTGCTTGTCAAGTTGATCTAGGTAGCCAAGCTACTCTTGTCCGTAAGGCCGATGCTCATAAAATTGGTCTTCAGTGGGACACCGTACAGGGCCCATTGTTGAGAGGATTAGGCAGTATTCCCTATGTACCCGTAGGTAAAACTTTTGTTACAATTGAGATCCAGGATATAAGAGAGGAACAGGTAGAGGTTTTAATAGTTGATGACTCACTTATAAATATTCCAGTGCTCCTCGGGCACAGTTTTACGGAACGACCTAATTTAAGAATAATAAAGACCGCCACTGATTTACGATTTGAAAAGGTTGATGTAAGTGGTGAAGTTAAACTTCTACTTGTTACAGTTGATGATTTTGAATTAGATATAGGAGGACTTAGAGCAGTTACAGTCGGAGCTAAAACGAATTATAGTGGTAGCATTTATGTTGGAGGTTCGATAAGAGGTAAACCCGACAGGGAATACTATTTATTGCCTGGTGAATACCAAATGACCAATGGAGTGTGCCGCGTACTAATACAGAGCTTAAGTTCTAAAAAAATTAATTTTTGTAAGGATGCGTTGGTTTCCCGGGATAGGACGACCTTTTCTCAGGATCGACTTTTAGATGTGTTGCAGATAAATACGGAGTTGGTTAATGAATCTCATGTTAATTCTATCAAAATGGGAGAGAGACTTACTATTAGTGAAAAGGATATGTGTCAGGCTTTATTATCGAAGTATAAGGGTTGCTTTTCGACAGGGTTGCATGACTTAGGTTATACATCCGTGGCTGAAATGGAAATTCATTTAACTGACACAACGCCTGTCGTGTACAAGCCTTACCGGCTTTCGCATTCAGAACGTGCCTATGTTCAAGGTTTGGTGGAGGAAATGGTAGAACATGGTATAGTACGTGAATCTAGCTCACCTTATGCGAGTCCAATCGTCCTCGTTCAAAAGAAATCGGGTGAAAAGCGGTTGTGCGTGGATTACCGAGCCCTCAATCGACGCACAAAAAGAGATCATTATCCACTTCCGCGAATAGAGGACTTACTTGACCAACTTTCAGGGCAGTCACTTTTCACAACGCTTGACCTTGCATCTGGTTATCATCAGATAGCCATTGCTGAAGCTTCTAAAGCGAAGACAGCATTTGTCACTCCCGAAGGGCAATACGAATACAATCGTATGCCCTTTGGACTGGCAAATGCACCTGCCGTTTTTCAACGGGTTATTCATAAAATCCTTAATAAAACTAAAGTACCATTCGTGATCATATACATGGATGACATTTTAATTCCATCGAGATCATTCGATGAAGGCTTACAACGCCTCGATCAAGTCCTTGCCTTATTGCTGGATGCTGGGTTAACACTAAAAATGGAAAAATGCTATTTCTTCCAAGAGAAAATAGTCTTCTTAGGTTTTGAAATCGATAAACTTGGTATCAGACCTGGAGAACAAAAGACCCAAGCTGTGTCCAAGTTCCCTGTGCCACGCAATCAAAGTGACGTCAGGAGATTTCTTGGCCTGGCCGGATTTTTCCGCAGGTTTGTCAAGGATTTTGCTCTAGTGGCGAAACCTTTGACAAACCTGCTAAGAAAAGATATTGCTTGGCATTGGGCGGAGTCACAGGAAAACGCATTTGATACTTTGAAGAGACTGCTAGTAGAGAGACCAATCTTAGCACTATATGATCACTTGGCCGAAACTCAATTACATACAGATGCGAGTAAGTTCGGCTTGGGAGGCATTCTGATGCAAAAGAACGGAAATAATACATGGCAACCCGTCTCTTATTATAGCCGTCAAACTAGCACTGATGAACAAAAACTCCACTCCTTCGAACTGGAGACGCTAGCAGTCATTAACTCATTAAATAAGTTCCGCACCTACTTATTGGGTATAAAATTTACCATCGTGTCTGACTGCAATGCGTTACGTTCGACATTTACCAAACGAGACCTGATCCCGCGGATATCACGGTGGTGGATCCAATTTCTCGAATACGACTGCAGTATCGAATATCGTCCAGGTGAGAAAATGGCTCATGTTGATGCTTTAAGCAGAGGCGCAATCATAGACCAACAAGAACCAATACACGTGCTGGACATTTTAAATGTTAGTACCGATGATTGGATTTCAACAGTTCAATCCGCCGATGAAGAAGTTAGGCGTATCAAAGAAATCCTACAGGATCCTGACACTGCCAAAATTGCTGCTATTCATAAAGATTATCGGGTCAAAAATGGTCGCGTTTTTATGGTAATCGAAGATGGAGCATTAAGATGGCTCGTCCCGAGAGGTGTGCGCTGGCAGGTCCTCAAAACCAACCATGATGACGTAGGTCATTTTGGTTTCGAGAAGACCTTGCAAAGGATCAAGTCCCTATTCTGGTTCCCAAAGATGCGGAAATTTATTCAAAAATATGTGTCAGCGTGCTTGGAGTGTGCACACCATAAGGTTCCATCTGGCTCTAAAGAGGGTATGTTACATCCGATTCCAAAAGTGGATGTACCACTACATACCGTACACGCTGATCATCTCGGACCATTTCCACGCAGCAAGCACGGTAACATGTATATTTTAGTGATTGTGGATTCTTTCACAAAATATATATATTTATCTGCAGTCCGTAGCACAAAATCAAAAGCAAGTATTAAAGTTTTTAAAACGTATTTTAGTTTATTTGGGTGTCCATTGCGGCTAATTACCGATAGGGGTACTAGCTTTACCAGTAAAAGATTTAAAACCTTTGTTCAGTCCGTTGGGGTGAAACATATACTCAACTCAGTCGCGACTCCACGAGCTAACGGACAAGTTGAACGATATAATCGCACGATTTTGGCCTCTTTGGGAAGTATGACTCACAGAAAAAACAGTGACATTTGGGACACCTTTCTTCCCGATATCCAATTAGGCATAAATACCTCGATACATGACGTCACAAAAAGATCACCAACTGAATTGCTATTTGGGCGAAAATTAGGCAACCCGTCGCAAGGTATTTTGAATAATGTCTCTGAAGAGATTTTAATCAGTGAAACTAACGAACCCATAGAGCAAATTAGGTCAGACGCTAGTGATCGCATTAAAGAAAACCAAAACAAAAATAAGAATCGATTTGATAGTCATCGGAAATCACCAAACAAATATAAAGAGGGAGACCTAGTCAGGGTAGTAAGAGCTATTGTTTCGGGTTCAGGAAAATCAAAAAAACTAGAATCTAAATGCCAAGGGCCTTATCGAATCAAAAAGGTCTTACCTAATGACAGGTTTATTATAGTAGACACACCGCTTACACGGAAGGGAAAAGCATACGAGAATGTGGTAGCGATTGATAAAATTTACCCCTGGATGAGCTTTGATGCACCGTCATATTCTTCTAGTGACGAAAGTATCTAGTTAACATAAAGATCATTATTTTATTAATTTGTGAATGAATAACACGGATCACTTAATAATAGATTTTGTCATATTATACCAACAAGATTTGGCTATACTCAACAATGTTCCCATAGACATGTTTAGTTTTAAATCATAATATTTAATTTGTTAATACATAGAAGTATGATTAATTTCCTTGTTTGATGTTATACCTTTCTAATATATAACTTTAGCCAATGTTCTTCTTATATGACATTATTTTACTGCATAGGTAATTTAAAATAGGTATTTTTAATGAAACTGATTATCTTAGTAAGAGAATTTAATTGAGTGAACCATTGAATACCGACTGTGAAAATATACAAACGAAATACTGGCTTTAAGGAAACGTAAGATTCACACCCTGCACAGAGCTTCGGTTGGTTTATACCGAGCATGAGTGTATTAAGAAAAGTACAACTTACCTTAATTGAGAGCTTTGGCAGATTCGAGCCTAGCATGAGAATTATTTGATCTGTTCAGTGAGGGTGTTTCATACCACAGAGCTTGATTAGATGCGAGCTGGACATGAGTGATATGGCCTAGAGGGTCATAGCACAGAGTTCAAGCAGAGTCTAACCACGCATGAGTGATATGACATAACACGCAGTCACAAATTGATGGTGAAAGACGTGAAGTAACCTCTTTTTGTTGGCTATATCTAAGTATAACAGTAGAATCAAGTATATTTGTCTTGTTCAGTAAAAAAAAAAAAATATTTGAAATTGTTAAATAAGATTAAAAATTACTTAAAAGATGATTTAAAACTAATGTTTGTTTTTAAAATAAATGTGACCTTAAACGAAGGGACTCGTTTATGTGACGGATGGCCGACTGTAACAGTCATTAATTTTATCACTTACCATATTACTAATTATTAATATTATTCACTTCAAACATTAATCTATTGAATAGTAATATTCCTTAAAACCCGAATTCTAATGTTGAATCGATTCATAAATCGATTCAGTTTTTCGAACGTTGCAACACTGTCCCGGTCCGCCATTCAGATTTGAATTCGGAGATTTTTGAGAGGTCCGTCAATTGTATTTCTGTAGTATAATTAAATATAATACTTAGTAAAAGTTTGTGTTTTATCTCAAGAAACCCCATCCTTCTGAGCATTTTCACATGAGTGTCTATGGAATTGGTAGACACCAAGAAGGTCGTGACTCGTGCATGAGTTTCGTGGCTCCATTATTTATGTCGACGTCAATATTAGACTCATGAAAGAATAATGGATGATATTATTGTAATTATGATGAAGAATTGAAAAGGTATCGTCCTCAGTAAATGAGTTAAAAATAATTTATTTACCTACGTCTTACTCGTTAAGTGGACGTAACAGAACGTGTACCTACGTATAAAAAAAATGGCGGCAATTTTTTGATATTATAACGTGTGTGCAAATTTTTATTGTAAGTTCAAATAAAATACTGTCTAGTGGCATTTTTTCTATTTATAATTTGAAAGGATATGGGAGGGGAAAATCATCAAATGACTTCTCCCGCCCAGCGCGGGGCGCGAGGGTAGTGTCAGACACTTACTGACTTCCTTCTCCAGCTCTGGGCCGAGGCCGCGGAGACTCATTGCGCTGATCCCGCAACCCCGGCTGAACTAGTAATAACTGCCAATCTCTAAAGTTTGAAAAACGAACTGCTTAAACGTCTTTACGTATTAGATCATAGCTCAAAACCAAAATGTATAATTATAGGTACAGAGTCAATACTTCATACTCCTTGTATACGTAGGTAAAAAATATGTATAATTATAGGTACATAGTGCATACGGCATATACACAGGTAGGAAGGCTATATAGATTCGTGCCTACGTCTGGCGCACCCTGGTCAGTCAACCTCGCGACCATTTTGTTTTTTTTTGTGATAGATCGGTTAACAAGCATTATGGTAACTCGTAATACCAGAAATGAGAGTTGAGGATGGGATTTGAGTATTAGAAGACTGGAGGTAGGGAAGGATGGAGAATCTAACCCCTTTCTAATCCCAAAATCTCCAAATCCCTAGTTCTTAAAAAGGTCGGTTACGCATTCGTAAATCCCCCGTTATTGCCCATGCCCATTTACCCATGGACACTCGTCCATGGGTAGCGCTGATTGCTTACCATCGGGGAACCAATATGCTCGTTTTGCCGTCCTATCACTTAAAAACATGTCCATTAGGAAATTTCACTTAAAATACAAGAGAAAAATACTTATAATCTCCAAGTCTAGACGGCCATATTAACTTTACTATTAACAAAACAACATATGGTACTTAATTACATACAATCTATGTTATTATATTTATGTTAGTCGCTAGTTACGGAAGAACATATCGATTAATTAAAACCACTTCCTCCTTGGACGGGTCGATTGCTCGTTTGTAAACCGGTTCTAATATCTGCCAAGTAAATACATTATAAATACAGTACCTATCAATGATGTATAAAACTATAGATACGTTGTCCGCGCTCTAAAATGACGACATGAAATGAAGGCAATTGACAACATCGCGCTTAGTTACGCACCAACCTGCCGCGCGACGCTACGTTTGTTTTTAATTTATATCGTGTGTGTAAACCTCTGCGAAACATAAAGAAAGCATGTCGTCGTGTGTGTTCAGACGATGTACAAATTGTACTCCAAAAGTTAAAGACAAAAATGTGTCATTTCATGCGTAAGTTCACCAAACAACCTATTTTAATTTTATTTTTTCGACGCCGGCGCCCGCCATCTTATGGCGGCCGGCGCATGAAGGTATAGTCACGTGCCGATGTAACTGAAGATGTATATTTATCTCCCTCTAGCAAAGGTATTCCACTATACGATGTCATATTTTCTTTCCCTTTCTTTACTCGTAGAAGTAGTTATCTAGTATTTTCGCCGTTTTTAAGCGCCGCGATGTTGGTTCATGACGTGTCTATATATAATACGTCATTGGTACCTATAACATATACGTGTTATATGATACATAAGAAATTAAATATCATAACTGTTTATGTAGATGGACTTGTTAAGGATGGTAATCATTATATTCCCATTAAGCACATAATTTGTTTAGTATGTTGAAGAAATTAGTTGAGATTTAAGAAAAATGTAAATGAATTGATGACAAAATGTCACTAAGAAGTATACCTACATAGAATGCCTGGAATAATGTCGTAAACCATCCAGTTTGTTGTGCGTTGGGAAGAATGGTGGGAAAAATTGGGTAGGTAGTTTCCTTAGTAATAATGATTCCTTATGAAAACACACTTTCATTCACAATTAATGTGTTATTTTAAGAACGGTTACGGATTGGTTCTGGGTGTTTTTTTAAGAAATAAATATGTTTCTTGCCGCAAAATGTTACAACATCATATGTTTCAGCCTCTTAAAAATGCTTAGATTTTTTTATCATTTTACAATTTGAATGTCATGTAAAAACGAATTACCTTTGTAAATATTATGACAATTATTACCCACATTGAGGAATAACAGACAATATTATTTAGAAGTTGCTTTTAAATTTAAAACGAAACTACTATAATAATTATCACTATATAGTTATAGCTTTAACTAGGCGCTGACATAAAAAAGATGGCAGCCATATTGTTTTAATGCGGAACATTTGCCGCGCTGACCGTGAGCTATTAAATACTGAAGCAAAACGCTGCAAATTGCCAAGAATTCTGGCACCGAAGTGTATTTAATCATAAGTGCAATCATTTCGTCGAGTTCATGGTTTTGACACTGTACATTACGTACTTAGACATAAGTACGAGTAAAAAAAAGTGCACAAGTTATTGTTTAAGAAGATATAGGTACTTATTTAACCATAATTGGGTAGTTTCCTAGGTCAAAAATAAATTATTTCGACGTTTCAATACAATAAAATATTGAAAAATAGCTATACTTTTATTCATCAATCGATCAATACACAATTTTTTTGATGTTTTTCAGCTAATTATTAAGAAATAAGTAAGCTATTTGACGCAAAAAAGTTATGACGTCATACCTCAGTTTTTCATACAAATTTCATAGAAAAGTAGCGTTTTTGACGTTTGGATAAAAGTATTGAATTTGACTAGTTGGAAACTACCGTATTATAGGTATTGAACAGCACTATAGATAAGGATATATCGTTTTTATTCTCATAATTTTAATTTATTAATTAATACCTATACAATATTTTACTAATTAAAAAAGAATTAATTAACTTCCTATACGTGCAATTTGACGCAAGAAGAACGTGACGTCACAATACACAGTCTTGTACAAAATTACGACAAAGTAATTGTCGAATTAGACAATTGGCAAAAAAATTAAAGAACTCTAAACAGTACTCAGTGCCATCATATGAAATACAAGTATAGCAATAGACAAGTGCCTAGTTGTTGCTTTTGCTATCGTCATAATACCAACTGATTGCATCAAGATGTCTTTCGTTATCCCTCTGACTGGACCAGCTGATAGTAATCAGATTCATCTATTGATATGACGAGCTACTGAGACCGCTGCATTGAAAAATTCAATTTTAGAAGGAAATGGGGGATTGATCACAGTTATTTTTTTCTGTATTTGTAGAAGGAGATGTAAACATTATGGGTAGGTAGTTCAAAACTGCTAAAATTAATTTTAAGGAGTAACTAAGTACTTTTCTATTGCCGTTGTTCCTAAATAACTCGGATAGCGTTAAAATCGAAATGCACGTTGTATTATACTGGCTTAACTGACACTGAAGAGGGTGTTATGGGATGTTGATGAACACAAACCTGTAACCAAATCTGATTAAGATTTAAAACACTGACTGAAAAAGCCTTAGGTACTTATTGATAAAGAAAATATAAATATCAACCAACCAGTCAATACTTTCTGTTTATCGTGACATAAATAAATAAGTGGTATCAATAATGTTCGTAGGAACAGTGTAGTGGATAATGTATGTGGTTCGGAAGCGGAAGGTGCGTTGACCGGCCCTCAGGAACGGCCTTATTGGTGTAGGTAGGTACGTATAAACAACGATCATGCAGCAAATTCATGACTTACCAAGTTTAGCGTGGCCTTATGCGGATTATTTTACACGGGATAAACGATACACCTCACCTTACAACTTTATTGAAGTCTTATTTGCAAATTATAATAGAGTGATACCGCGGCCTCACAGAAATCCGGCATGAAGCAACACTTGGGTGCGTTGTGTTTTGCCATTTGAGTGAGATTACCGGAGTCCCAATATGTCCTCAATCCTCAAATCCCCTATCCTTAATAACCCAAAAGAGGCCGGCAACGCACTTGTAGTAACTCCTTTAGTTTTACGAGAGTCCATGGGCGCCGCCGATTGCTTACCGTCAGGTAATCCGTCTGCAAATTTGGCGACTTACGATGAAATAAAAAAATGTGTTATTTGTTTTTCCTTATGACCCCAGGCTAGTGTAGTTGGGTTGTCCTCAATTCCACAAGATAACTAATCCTTTTGACGTTAAGGTATTTCCGTCAGGGAAAATGCAAGGATTGTTTGACGTTACCCGTTAGGTAGTTCAATTAAAAGGATAATAAATGCGTTCGCATTTCTATACTATGGCAGGAGTGGTTGACCATTCAAAAATCAAGAAGAACAGTTAGCTTAACGAGATTTTTAGAATGAAAGATTGTTGCCAACGCTTGGTTTTATTATAGTTTAAAGATATTTATAAATACAGTATACAGTTAAGCGGTTGTGTTGTAATATTTAATTCCGTTACTTTGAGCTATTTAGAAATATTAAATCTGTGAATAACATGTTATTTTCTTATGTATAATAAAAATGATTTATTTTTTGTACATTAAAATTGGAGTAGTGTTTTATGGCAAATTGTTAAAATGAATTATACAGAGAAACACATTTCAGCAGCAAAATTGTTTTATGTAATGCATTGCTTCAAATAAAAATGATTTATGACCGAACCCGTAACCAAAAGGTAAAGTGCAACGTCTGTGTAACTAACGATACTAAAAAAAACAAAGGATGTTATCACCGTGCACTAACTACATACATTTGATTAGTTTTTAGTTATTACAAAAGCAACGTACCTACCTACGTTTCTATTTTTAAATCAATATTGTCTATAAATAATTGCATTGTTCCAATTTTAAACTAGTTTAGGCTCTTAGAACTCCTTTATTTCTATATTGTTTAGGTGTAGCTCTAACGAGACGAGATCCTTGATAAGGGAGTAAAAAAAAAACAGGTACAAGTCCCTAGACAACCTTCACGTTTTTGGGAATATGAATGAATAGAAGCCATGTGCCTTATTGTGTCGGTCGGGCGGGTGTAGCCGCACATTCCATACAAACCGAGCGAAGAAACAAATACCCGATATCTACAACGTGATACAACTGAGTCATCTTTCGTCATTCGACGAGCGAGTTGTAGTGGAATTCTCATGGCCATCAGTTCGCGTGCACCGGTGTTCGAGCGCGGTCAAACATATCGTCGGTCGCTCGTTGCTCGCTCTATATTATCGTCGCTATTTTCGGTCGAGAGCCGAGCGATTGATAAGCACCAAACTACCCTTGTGCTTCGATCGCGTCGCACGGTTCCACAGTTATAACCGCGACTCGAAAACGCTAGTTCGAATTTCAAGTTGAAAATTTCGAATATTATTCGTATTTGCGCCGGCGACTTGTGAATTTCAATTTTATATTAACTTGCAAATAAACGTGACGGATGAGTGAGTTTTCGTTTCCGAAGGTGTTGTGGGAGCGCGAGTCGGCAGGCGCCAGCACAATGGACAGCTGCCACAAGCTGTACACTTGGATCAACCACACGGTGCTGATGCTGCTTTTCCAGATATTCTGGAAAGTGAGCCAGATCTCCGACTACTTGACTGGAAAGTGAGTTCATTCTTCCACCTTATCTCCTTTTGAGAGAACATGTTATCAGTGATTAACATTCCAAAACGATTACCATTTTACCTTGCGTGCCTAAGAAAGTTTTTTTCGTCCGCTGTGTTGTGTAAACATTGAACAATGTTTAGGTTATCTAATTTTATTGTGTTCAGTAACAACAATACAAATACATCTGTAGGTAGGGAGGTACAATTACTTCACCTGGTAGTTGTTAGAATGTCTCTGCATCTATGTAGGTATACCTTCTTGGTTAAACTTCTTAGTTTATTGATTCTTACATTAATATATTCGTGACAATAGCTCATTTATAAGATGATATCAAATCAGATAGAAATAATCCGTCTTCTTTCGTCGTTATGTTTCATTCTAATTCAGAGAATATTAGAGTTAAGCAGGTCTCTTATGAAATGAATGAACTACTTAATAAAAAGCAAATAATACTTTTTACAATAACATTCCAACCATACATTTCTTCCTTCTTTATTTGGCTTCATATGGAAGCAAAAAAAAAACATATCAATGAACAACCATGTCTCCGAACATGTGAATGCCAGGCAGCTGATTTCTGTGAGATGTTATAAAAACACTTTTTTATATTCTTGGCTGAATCTATTTCTATTTCTATCACCTGTGCCTGTGAACACTTTTAAATACGATCTCTTTATTCTATAAACTTTTTTAAAAATAAATCGCGTACAATTACGCGGGAAATTTAAAAATGGAAAATGCATTTGAAACTTTGTCGATTAGGTATTATAAATGGTTACACTTTTATGCAAAAGTGAACCCAATGGAAGGTTTGTTACGACTTAATCAATCGTCAAAATAATAATGTAGATACCAATAACTATTTTATTGTTTAAAATACACTCGTCCTGTGAAACTTATTGATTTACTCTTAACAATTGCTAACTGTGGAAGTTTTAAAATAAATAATTCATAATATTATTATCTATACTTACTTATTGATTTTAATAGAATCGCCTTTCATTGACTTTCCCAGGTCAGGGTTAATCTTATTCACATTAATTTGCTTATTATCTTAATAAGTGAGAATATACCTAATATTAAATATTATACCTTAACGACTGTGACAGGTTAAAAACCCTGCTCTCAGTGCCAAGCTTAATTACAAGTATGAGAAAAAATAATCCATTAGGCAAGTAAAGTTTTATTAATGTTATCCGTCGGAGGACCGTTAGGACACGGTAATATTTATAATATTACCGTGGTTAGGATATATATGTATAGTACATATCCTGTATAGATTACTTTGTGGAGACAGTTGTGTGGCTATGTTTAATAATTATAAATATTTTTTGCAACACATTTACGGCCTGATTTTTTAAGCAAACTAAACCTGTTCTATTCTTATGATCTTTAAAACTGTAACTTTGTTCAATTTAGTAAACGTTAATAACATATTCTCTATTCAAAACAATGCCGAGAAATTAAATGTTAGAACTATTTAAGTGACTATTATGCATTATGAATAGTATAGCTATCTAAATAAAATTACGTGTCTTTAAGTTATGAATAGGTATGTTTTGTCTTCCGTGTGTCTAGTTCTATTACCTATAATTTGTAATTTACATATTTTTTATCTGTGTGTGTGTAATAAAAACTGACTTTATTTAAGGTAGGCTCTGTTAATAGGTTTTTTGACTGTCTTGTTTATTTGTGTATCTAATAAAGCTAGTGGATAGTCTATGATCCTGAATCTAAGTACGTTTCAAGTAATTAACTTCTAAATGGCTTAACCGATTTTCGTCAAACATGTCTAAAAACACTCTAAGAACGCACGTAAGTCACCTGAAATAAAAAAAAAACTAAATTGAAATCGCTTCACCCGTTCAGGCTCCAGGAGGCCACAGACAGACAGACAGACACGTCAAACTTATAACACTCCTCTTTTTGCGTCGGGGCGGGGGTTAAAAAGTAAATACTTGTTTATAGCGGAAGAAAAATAAAAGAGCGTGTCATTCCGTTTTTCGTCATCTGTGGAAAATCAAAACATTTTATAAAGTCATCGTTGTTTGTGTAGGTACAGTGTAAACAAATGTTTAAGAGTCAATTTAAATGCGTAAAGGGAAAGCAATATTGTTTGCTGTTTGCGTAGTTTGTCAACAAATTTTATTAGGTACCTTCCTACTTAATTTATTTATCAATTTGGTTTTGACGTAGGTACGGTACGATCATTGTATTTCTTTTACACAGTATTGACAATACCTAAATTAAGAGTTTTTAATGAATGAATTTTATCTAAATTAGGTACTATAGAGTTTCATGGAAAAATATACTTGTAGGTTATCTATTGGCAGTCTACATCATCACCTTTGCCGAAAAATTGTTATTGTTTATAGGAAACGTTAGCGAGTGTATTGTTTATTATTCATTGCATACCATGCCTTATTGCAATCGATGTGCTCTTTAAGTTTCCATTCACTTCGTTACAAAATGTTCAAGTACAATCTGTCTTATTTTAAAACTAAATGCCAGTAATAGGCACTAGAATAAGTTATAGGATTGGTACCTACATGATATCATCGGGATCTAAATAACAGACATGTTCGTTTCAATTTCAATAAAACATTTGGGTTTGTTTTTGAATTTAGAAGAGGGGTCCGTCAAGAAAAAAATATACGATTTATTTTTAAAAGCAATGCCATCATTCGTTCTTTTTTTAAAAGCTAAATTGTAGCCAGCCCGTGAAATAATGTTGGATGAAACAAGAAAAAATGGAGGACTGTAAGTAGGTAGGTATTTTTTATCCTCGACAATACTAGTTTTTTCAATTAGTATTTACCTACGTTCTGTGTTCAGTGTGCAAGACGATTACAAGGTTATTCAATTACTTATCGATTTTAGTTTTAACCAGGAAACCACTTGATGAAATTGCACTATTCATTACTAGTTTATAATTATAATAGAATAGTCAGAAACACATTTTCATTTTGTAACGACTTCAACTGTTAATTATACGTAGGTAGGTACTTGGCCATTCGATCATCCGCGACACAGATAATAAAACTAAATGAAAACAATGAGAATGCAAGTTTCCATTTAATTAATTATTTATGAACAATTGTTACTGGCTGCTATCGGTAAGTGTTTTAATGGCGCATCTAAGCAAGACACGCTTAGCATTCCTTACGATAAGAATGATGAGGACTTCACTAATGAATTCAAGAATTAGCTGTAATCATGTATTCTCAAAGTTATTTTACAGCAGTTCGCAAATAGAAAAAGACGAGTCTTAATCAGAAATGTAGATAAAAAAAATATATTGCTATTGCCAAATTGCATTTAAGCATTGACAGTGACAGTGACAGTATTTTTGTCAAAATTTTCGTCGAGTTTGACGGACTTGGAACATGCATAAAAAATTTTTATCTATCGAATTCCTTCCGCGATATTCTGATAAAATGATAATTGAACTCTTTGAACACAGAAACTTTTTGGTTGTTGTACTTAAAAAGATTACAGACAAGTTTTTTTAAAGAACAGTAAATAAGCTAAACTTTTTTATCTATGTTACTACTTTTTTTTCTATGCTAAGCTCCTCATTATGCAGTATGACGTCATACTGACCTTAGAGCTCTGTCGCAAGGAAACGTGCGCACAATAGCATTAGGTCGTAATTATTGCACCTTTCGCGTTGGTACGAGTAGGTATCACTTTCTTGGGTTGCAGGGCCAAGCCATTATGCAAACGTAAAGTAACTGCATCTGACATAGCTACCCAGTTGGTATTGCAACAGTTAGGTACAAAAATTAGACTGGAAATCTTGTCAGCTGTTTAAAATGGCGGCCATATTGGACTGGGACTCATGTCAGCTGTTTTGGAAATCCCGCTAATTTGGTTTTAAATAGTCCGGAAGGCTGCATTGCTGGTTTTGGATACCTAAGTAGTGTTGATTTGAATTCTGATATTAATAAGTACTTTAAGTTATATTACATCCACAATTGTTTTTGTATCCCAAAATAATGTCATGTACCAACTCTTTGGATTAAGAACTATGGTTTTATTATTTATATTTATGGCCTTATTCGCTGTTTTTATAGCCATATACCATATAAAGATCATACACCTAAAACACCAGACTAGTAGGTACAGGCCAATCGGTACCGTACTAAATTCGCAGTTGCTTCAGAAACTATTTCAAAACAAATCCACTGTGGTATGTGGTACACATGATTCATTACACCTTAACAATTTCGTTCTGTGGATTATTAATAAACCATATTACTAAGACCTAGGTAACGTTCTTCATTAGTTTCGCCCACATGATCTATTCTTATGTACCGTATTTATTTTTGGTTATCTGTGGAAATAATTATTTGACATGGCTCCAGACTTTGTGGCGGGATTTTTATAACCTCACTTCAATCTGTGCAGTGGTCACTATTAGCATGAAGGGGCTACGAAGCTCTAGAAATCTACCGTATCTGTCAAACAAAAAATAACTATTTACTAATAAAAAATCTTCAAATATAATAGCATCCAATGCAAAAAGGTCATAACCGACTTGGTAACGTTAATAGAATTTTTATTTTACGCTAAATAATTTAGATTGTACCTAAGTAGGTATAATAGGTGTAGGTACGTATGTTTTAAAATGACCTATGAGTTAATTTAGGTATAATTTTATCTACATAAAGTTAGTTAGGTTTTGTTCTCATCCAGCCAATAATGGTTCGACGTTTATCTTACATTCCATATCAATTGAATTGAAAAACCTATAAATCCTGATATCGTTTTCACCTTGACTTTTGCGGAGGTATTGTAATATTTCATTTGACGAATAACATTTTCATATTATGTTTTTCTTCCTAACCATTAAGTTTTATGTTCGAATGAAATATGTCGAAGGCACTTGTATACTTATATATAGTATAGATAAGATTAGAGATAACTGATTAGCTAGGTTGGGTTGCACTGGATTTGCACGTAAATTGAACTATTGTGCGTACCTTATTTTTTATGACTAGCTTTTGCCCGCGACTCCTTCGCGTGGTATAGTGACTTCCTGCAGATTTTTTATATAAACACTATCCTATTTCCTTTCTCGAGTTCGAAACTATGTCTGTACTCTGTAGTCTGTACCAAATTTCACAGAAATCGGTTCACTTGTTTAGGCGTAAAGAAAAGAAAGACAGACTTACTGACTATCGCATTTATAATATTGAAGTTTGGACTATTTAAAATAAATATGGTTGAATTAACTAAATACTATATCTAAAATATAAAACGCTGTTCTCTCTTTTGATTATTATCTTGCTGTGCCCATAAGAGTCTACATCTAAGTGTGACAATTTAATGTGTCCTTTTTCACCTTATGTACAATATGGAATGCAATAAATAAACACTATGAATATCAATATCTACTTATTATCGGTTTGGTGATTACTTACAGTAATTTGAAAGTGAGCGCGTTCGGACTCTTAAACTGCTATACCGATTTTTATGATGTCTTAAGAGACTGATAGATAAGCCAACGAGGTACAATTACATATTTGGCCGTAGCTTTAAACTATGTCGCAATTTTTTTTAAGTATTAACATAAGGTATTTTGTATAAATAGAACGTGCTGCGAAAACGTGCACTATACAGGGTGTAAGGGACAGCCCTCCACAAATTAACAGGGTGCATTCAGCTCCTTATTCTGAATCATATTCCAGTGAAAATTCTTTCAGGAAAATTTTCAATTTTTTTTTCGTTTTTTCAGTTCCTACACCTCTATTTCAATGTATAATTACATTCTATGTATGAAGAATAACATTAATGTAAATAACACAGCTAAAACAAAAAAATACGCAATGGTTGTGTGAATTCTCTAAAGAACTACGCATGAAATCAGCTGTTCAATTTCTACCTAGCGCGAGTCGTTTGAACTCACCGCACCGCGGTCACGGCGCAGCGGCTCGGCGCCCCACCGCGCCGATCGCCGCGCCACGCGCCGTAGGTATAATACCTACGATCCCGTCCAACGTACAGAATAGCTGCCTCCCTTTCTATCGCCCCGCCTCCGCGTCTCCCCGTCTCCCCGATTCTTTGCACAATGTTTGCCCGATTGAACCAGTGTTGCCAATTTTTAACTTTTGTTACCTCAGGTAGTAAACGAAAATGTTAGAACTAGCGAAATTTATCTAAAACTTGAGAACTCCTTTGCATTCATAATTACGTTGATGAGATTTTCATTAATCAATTAATGAAAATCTTGTCGCGCACATAAATTGAATAAGAAATAAATAAAGATTAGTCTAGTTTTAATTTTAAAGCATTTACAAATACTACCTAATTTATTAATTGATTTTTCTTTTTAAGCGATTACTGGCTAGTTTTTAAACTACTTACAGATTTTTACATGGCTTCACAATAGCCATGAATTGATAGTCGAGCCAGAAATTAAACACAATCTCCCTGGAATGGAAGCACAGCTTTCTATCACACTGCACTTTTATTATTCTAAATTAACTAAACAATGAAATTAGAATTAAATTGATTTATTCAATTCATTTCTCTACAAAAAATAACAGAATGATAAATTACGACCATGCATAATTTTTTATTTTTTACCCCGAAATTTTGTAATTTTCGTGTAATTGGCAACAACAGATTTATGTTTGTGTGTGTCTCATCACATGCAGTCGCCATTGTGCCTTGCTGCGATGTTATTGTTTGTGTACCGCGAGCATGTGTCGGCACGGATCGCTCGCGCATTCGGCTTAAAAGTTTTGTTATAAGTAGTGTTGTTAAGTTTTATTAGTTATGTAGTGTGTGAAGTGTAGTGAAGTTTTGTTGTAGAAATTGTGCGAAATTACTACCTAGGTACGTTTAGCGCGCGTGATTATGGGGAGATGATAATGTGTTGTAGTAGTGTAGGTATCCTGACCGTCGCCATCCATCAGACTCCAGGATAATTACTGGTGACTATCAACGCTTGCTAGAAAACCAGCCCATTGTTCCCAGACAAAAAGGCGCCGGAAGACCAATACCTACGTGGATTTTGGAATTGGTTCGCTAACGTAAGGAGACGCTACCACTTACCAGTGCTTTCCTATTTAAACGTAGTTTAGGTAGGTTTGGACCGCAACCGTGGCCAGCACGATCTCCAGACCTAACCCATTTGGACCCCTTTTTGTGGGGGTTACGTAAAAGAAAAAGTGTTTGTGAGTGCGTGTGCAAGTGAGTACGAAATGCGAGACCGCATCACAAATGCTTTCCAGAGCCGGAAACCGGAGCGATTCTAAGGTACCTACGCATTTTTCTTTTTTTATCATTTATCAGTTACCATGTTATGATTGTTAGATTTTTTTTTGTAAGTAATGCAGCTATCTTTTAAATAATAATTTATTGTTATTAAAACGTGGCGCGAGCGCGATTATTACATTGTCTTTTGTAAGTAATGCGGCTATCTTTTAAATAATAATTTATTGTTATTAAAACGTGGCGCGAGCGCGACCGTTTGTCTGAACGTAAGGTCGCGGCGCTGCCCATAGTGTAAAGTAATAATACTAAAAGCGCTGCCGTTCGCTGCGTGCGTTTGCGGTGGTACATGCATTGCGTGTAAGGTAATGAAACAAATCGGTTTAATTGGATTCCCATAACGTTCCTGAAATAATTTCATGTACCGGTCAACTTAAGACGATATACTGAATCCACCCTATCAGTTTGCGGAAGGCTGTCCCTTACACCCTGTATATTTACATCAATAATTTTAATCTATGTAACCGTCATTAGGTACCTGTTTGACAATGATCTTCTGATAAGCTAATCCTTGTCAGTTTTATGATATGGCATTATCCATATCCCATTCCAATTTGGGAAAGTCAAAGCATGATTTTTTTTCTTGTAAAATGTGAATTGTTAACGATTTTTGGTCACTCAAGAAGTCAACACAATAATTTCATACCTTTTTATATAGATACATAAAATCCCTGAAATATAGCCGGGGTGGCGCATCAGGCATAAAAATGTACCGCAGCCCCTACCCTGAACAAGATAAGGCACGGAGTGGTTTTTAGTCAATAAGAGTCTGATACTCTCTCCCACAGAGAGGGAAGTAATTCGATGACTTCTATTACTAAAAAAAAACAAATAAAATCGAGACGAGATGTTGTATAAGAGTAACCTTTAAATATTGTATTTAGTTGTAAATTTCAACTATACATATTTATAGTTTTCACAGTCCATGAGCTTCAGTTCGATGACAGACGGACAGACTGACAGATAGACAGACAGACTGACCAACAGACTAGTCGAAACCCTGGAAATGGACAAAATCATTTTTAATATTTAACGTTTTTTTTTGTTTAAAATGTATCCTTCATGCAGTACGATATAAAGGTTTTCCTGCACCAACATATCGTTAGTTCGTGACTAATTATAAATGCATCTATCTATAAAACATTAAAGTATAAAAACGGTATTTAATATCATTCTACCAGGCCAATGTCGAGGTTAAATAAAATGACGTCAATTCGATAGATATGTATAATATAATAGGTAGGTAAGTAGGTACCTACACATACACGTCCAATCCGATGTGCTGCCAAAAGTTGTCAGAGCACACGCGCATCCAAAGTCCAATGCATGATTTGATTACGAAGATCGCCATTTAATACATTTTATTAAGAATTTAGTCACCAAAAGAAAGTTGGCCTTCGAATGATTGGCAAAATAATGAAATATTTTGGCATGAAAGTCTGGGAGACTTCCATTACGTAGTTTAGCTACGACTAGCCATTGACGAGACAGCCAAATGGGAAGGTCATGAACAGACTGAATAATCAGTCCTAGGTTTCGGGAATCAACTTTGGTCAGTATTTTTTTATGTAATTCATTTTCACCTGGCTAGGTTGTTGGTTGTTTTCCTCTCCAAAATTCTTAGGTAAAAAAGTACTGCCAAATTTCTGCAAATTCGTTGGAATCGTTTCCGATATCCTACAAGAAGCCTGCCTCTGATTTACATGGATGTCCAACCAATTAAGTACCTTGCTAATGGCGAAAGGCTAATTCCCAATGTCCCACTTTTCTAAAATTTTCTTTTATTAAAATGACCTCTATGCTACGAGCAATAAATAACAGCATCATAAAATTGACAAAATTGGTCTAGGTGTTGTTGAGTTATGAGTTATATAAAAATAATTGTAATAAAGATAATATTCACATTATGTATCAGTGTCGATGGATTATAATTAAAAATGGATTAATTGATTGATTGATGAACACTTGATTTCCTATTCTAATCAAACAGAAACTTCATTTTATTACTTGTATCTACTCCAATTTAACATTACCTAATTTGATTTTGCATTATTCATTTTTGTATGTTTGTGATTTCAATAAGTATTTCCACGTAAAAATAATTAGGTACCTACACAATATACCTATTATTAAGTATTTTCAATTAAAAATATTTAAGTCAGTACACAAAAATGCTAGTGCTAAGTCTGTTTAATAAAAATGTGTTATTAATCACTTGTTTACAAAGAGAAAGAGTTTACTTAATTAATCGTTATCGAATATCTTTACGGAAATTGGATAACATCGTAGAAGTCAAATTGAAAAACCCAGATACTTCGAACTTCTTTATCAAAACCTACTTTATAAATAATGATTGTGTAATAGTCACGGGTAATAGTAATGAGAATTCCTAATTAAAACGTGTTATGTCTCTCTTCTCTTATATTTATTGTAAATAATGTCAAATGATATCTTCTATCTCCTAGGTTAAGATGACATCATCTATACATTCTATCTTTTCATAAATAATTACCTGAATTCTGCGTCTAGAGTAGCTACTTTTCTTAATGCTTATGTGATAAACTTATATAATCAGACCATAGACCATACCATATATCACAATGCCTATGCCATAGGCATTCTCACCAGTCAACCTTAGGATGATGCAGAGAGAGTATGGTAGGTGCAAAAAGAAAACTTGGAGACGATAAATTTTCACTGGATCTCTGAAGAACGGGTCCTTCATAAGAGATAGGATCCTCAAAAGCTAAATTGTAAAACCACCTAGCCAAAAGTAGGTACACCTAGCTAAAAGTAAAAAGTATCTACTTAATTGTCTGGCTAGATAAAAATAATACTTAGGGCTGATTTCTCAAAGGTTTTGGTTTTCAAAGGATTTATAATTATGATGCTCTCGCGTCAGAATGTCTGTATAAGACAGTGACAGCAACAATTTTATTCCTCAGATAACATAATCAGCCCTCAGGTTGAAAAATTGTTGACAAAAATTAAAAAAAATTGTCTGAAAATTGTTTTTGAAAGTAATTTATTGAACGATTGCATCACTGCTTACCATCAGGTGGGATCGCAGTCAAGCACTAGCTTAATGGAAAAAAAAATTATGAGAAGATGGGAATTGCAAATTATTGATCATAAAATCATAAATAAAAACTTATAAGTAGGTACTTACATGTTGTAACTAAAAGTAATATTATACTTATTTACTATTGAATTGTTTCTGGGAAGTCCGTACAACAACGTAAGTAAATTAAACACAAATCAAGTTCATAGGAAACAGATTCAATAAATAATATTTTTATTTATTTATTTATTGAGATGAATCACTGTTTTTCTTAATAAGGAGATAAGAGTATAAATGTTCTAGACTAGTGAGTCATCGTGACCAATTATAAAGATGTGCATAAGGTTACAAGGTTTCTTGTAACTTCTTTATCGTAATTTATTTTCGCGATTTAATTATGTAGGTACCTATATGATATTTATATAATTTACTAGCTGCTCTCGCGCGATTTTACCTGCTGCTCGCTGATCTGCTCCATTTGATCGTAGCGTGATGTTTTAAACATCACGCTACGATCGAATTTTGGCAATCCGACCAGCGGATCTAATGATCAACCCCTACATGCAAACTTACAAACTTAAAAATTGTACCTCTTTATGATATGTATTAGTATAGATTTACCTGTTATTATAACCTAGCTTTTGCTAGCCCTCAGCCTGTAGTACCTGGGCAAAAAGCCCATGTGTTATTCCAGACTATTATTTAGGTATCTCTGGGACAAATTTCATTTAGACTCGTATTCAGTTGTTATTAAGCGAATGAGCAACAAATAAGTAATCCATCTGTCGGCAAATACGATAGTTAGTAACTACATATACTTATAAAGTTTCTATAAGTTCAATGTCTATCTGCACAATTCATATTGCTTAATTGTAATGCCTATTTATTTTTATTTATTATATTTAATTTTAGCTAGTCAAACGAATATAGTTCTTAAATTGCCTTAACTTAAGAGGACTTATAGAATAAACTAGTTTTACTTGTACTGCCTTTCTCTTTAAATAATAAACGTAATGATGTTACGTGGCCCCAATGTAAAACATGTATCAATAAGGTGATGTCATACTTCCATAAAATGAAAGTAGCTTCTCATAAGATCATAGCTTGATCGAACTGTACAAAGCAAAATTTGGCATCTTCTAGTCACGTGTTCAAGCCATGCTTTGATATGAATGGTTCGACTGGAGTTATGGCCGCACAGGAAACTGGCATGAAACAACTCATACTTTTGTGTTTCATTGTGTGAGTGAAGTTACCGGAGGCCATAAATCCCCAAAATGCCTTATCTCCAAAAGGCCGGCAACTCCTCAGGTGTTGCGTGTGTTCATGGTAGGCTCCTAGCTTACTATCAGGTAATCCGTATGCTCGTTAGCCGCTGTATGGATTTCACACGTGTGTTAATGTCACATTGAAGAAAACGTGACTTTTTTAAGGAAATCTACATAAGTACCTACATTGGCAAAAGTTCGTGAAACATTTAAATTTTTCGGCAATCGTGATTTGGGTCCTCAAAAGTGCTTCGTTTTACAGACCTTTAAGTACATTGACACTATATGTTTATTGTATTAAAATACTTACATAAATTAATTAGGTAGGTAGTCAAAGCCCAATGGTCGACATCCGGGCGGGGTTTCGCCCATCGAGCCATTAGAAGTTAATTCATTACAGTATGTTATCTACTCAATAACATCGTATCAACGAACTTTGTACCGAACTGTTGTTCTCTTAAAAAAAAACAAGAGTCAACGAATGTTTATTCATTATGTTTTTGGACGAAATAATTTAATACTATGGTAATTAGGCGATTGTTTACCTACTTGACGCAACTTGACAAATCGATTCTTTTTTCGAATTTTCAAAATTGACTGTTGTAACTTTTTGCACGTGTTCGTTGAGTGACGTCATGTTTTCTCTGGCAAATAGTTCGAAGAACATATACCTACCTAGTTCTTGAAAATAAGCTTAGAAAAAACGTATATTATGAGTCTATCGTAAAATAAATTAATAAGTATAACGTCTTTTAAATATTTTATTGCAGTGACGTTTCGAAATACTTTGTCAAAAGCGAAGTCCAGTTCCTATTCGCTTATCGCTTAGAGTCTTACTCTCTCACTCTCAAAAATTATTTCATCACATCATGACAATTAACGATTGACAGAGAGATTAATAAATTAAGGAAAAAATACAACACTATTTACCTATGTATGTACCTACAGGTATATTAGGTACTCATTTTCATTAGCCAATCGGAATTATACCTAATATGATTTATCTTTATCATAAAATCTACACCTACCTAAATAGATATATATAATCTACAGTTTCGTAAGTAGCCTTCGTATTTCATAGATGTATTAAATAAAGTTCATTGACCCGTAGACTGTTGTCCGGTAGGAAATCCACTAGATAACGTAAGCGTCTTGATCTAGGTAGGTAAGTAGGTTCTTTTGTTTTTGTTAGGAGCGCAATCTAATAAAGTTATAGCGAAAAAGAATTATAATATACATGTATGTATTATGTATATATTAAGTTATTTTGTAGACAAAGCATAGCTTTTTAAAAGTATTCGCCGCAAGAGGAGTTTTTAAAACTAAGCTGGTACCTAATGCAAATTAAATGGTTTGCAAGGTGATGTAAAATTTTTGACAGTTCTAATGATTTGACAAATGTGAAGCTTTATAGCAACAGCACCATCTGTTGGTCAGAAAAACAAACGTCCTCACTGAAATCGGTAAATTAATAATGTATTTCGGACAGTGATTGTAAATATTTATTCTTTCGTTTTACCTAGATATAGAGAATAAAAAATTAAAAGTAAGGTGGTAGGTAAGTAAAATATAGTTCTACAATGAATTTAAAATATTTTCTGAGCCAAAGAAGACAAAAATTATAATTCGCTAGTCAATTTGCAAGACATTTTACTGAAAATAATTCCACGTCCATGTACTTAACATCTAAATCTAGTACTTGAGGCCATGTCGGCCTTGCCTAGGTTTGACTAGAATATTAATGCTAATTTGAGACGATCAGTACTAGGTACCTACACTACATGTTTACTTAATACTTACATATTATTTATGTAGATAGAGATAGGTCGATTAAAGTACTGGTAAATGATTATATTTTGCGATCCGAATACCCAGATATCTTTTCTTATTTTTAAAATTAGTTAAGGCAATAATTTTGTATGAAATATAATTAATTTATATGCCCACTTTCGACAGATATTATAATTACTGTGTTACTTCAAATTTACACACAAAGTTTATAATTAAACTAATTCTTTGGCGATAATTCATAACATCCTACAGATAGACGTTTCCAATATCGGTCGCGCGTCCGTCGTTTAAAATATTTAAAAAAACGAACGTTCCAATTCTATAATTTATTCTTTATGATATTATTTGTTATTATTATTGTTATTATTCTTTATGATATTTCATATTATTTGTCTTTTTAAACAGTGTTCCATTTTATTGTGTCGTCAACAAATCAAATGATTTCGTTTCATTTGGCACTTGGGCTGTGAACATTGCTGTATTGGAGTCGACAATTTACATTTATTTATACAGCGAAGTATCTGCGAATAAGATTCACGTCATCCCGCGAATATCTGGTTTATAATGAGCGGGGAAGTGTTTGGAATGGAGAGATGGTAACAAAACATATGTAGGTAGGTAGGTACATACATTATGTAAAATCTTGCCAGTTGTAATCCAACGGCTTTTCTTGATCGATCTTTGTTTTTGATAGACACTTAATATGACTAAAACTATTTTAAATCAGAGAATTTGGGGCCGTTTTAAACTTTGACGATGCCAACAGAATACTATTGGAGGTAAATTCATTGCTACTGTACTTAGATCACCAATGACCTACGTCGTGGTTAGCGTGTTGCTAAACAAAATTTTCAGATAAGGAGACAGAGTCTTTTTTGTCGTCCCAAAGGCGATGGGATTCCTTACCAAGATTTTCCATTTTGAGAGGACTTTGATCTGCAGAAGGGCATATTATAACTTTAACACAAAAATATCTGTAGCTGGTATTATTAGCCTAATCTCTCCTAAGCCTAAGGGGACTGAACTACAGTCCTTGTCCTTAGGACTATTAACTAGCACGTGCGCTAATCTTTAAACAATTTAATGGCTTGTGTTTACTTTGTTTTGAAGTTTCTTCATTGTTAGTTTTATATTGTGAATGTAAACAAGTAATTACATCTGGTCTAGTCATAACAATAATTGTCATTAGATTATCTTAATTACTCTTTGTCGAGCGCATTCTAATGAGTTAAACGTGTTTATAAATATTTACTTGACAAACTGCCTCGTGGGTTCGTGGGCCCAAGATGATTTAGGATGAGTTTCCAGGGTGGGCAAAGTATTTAGAATCGTGCCCCCAACTCAACTTGAACTACTGTATTGATTATGATGAAATAAAGTTTAGAGAATGATAGTAATTTTATTTAAAAAAATTAATGGCACATTCGATGTCACACACAGAAACTCGTTTGCACATAAAAAGGTTTTATTTATAATACAATGTTTATATTTATTAGGCTTTTAAATCGATTCCTATGGGTATCGACTAGTAATTAGTTATAAAAGTTGGTGTAAATGTTGATCAACCACACCCTGTCTAGTATTTAACCTTTAATTAGGTTATTGTTGACTTACTGAGCCATTAACTCAAAAGGTGCTAAACATTATATTTTATACCTTAGACAAGTATATATAGCTTTCTATAATTATTATAATAAGGTAGGCTCACAGCTAATATATACAAAGTAGTTAAAAGTATTGTTGTAGGCAGTAGGTTATATAGCTTTAGGTTATAGGTAATTCAATATAATGAATATATGCCTAAAATGGTGGCCAAATTAAACTGATTTACAGATAAAAATACCTATCTAATTAAGTAATCATTAAATTAGGTATTTTCAAGACGTAACAAAAATGTTCTTGTCCAATGTTAATGAATTATTTTTATCTATGAACAGAAATGAATGACGCCTTTTAGTTCCTAACATTATTCATAAATACCTACCTATGTAATTAAGATAACTTATATGACGTCACAATTATTTTTGTATCATCATCGTGACTGTAGCATAGGTACTCTTATACTAAATCTCTATTCTTTATTAATCTTATCTTTTATAAAAGGTAGGAAAGTGTAAGAAAAATTGTAGGTAGGTACGAGTACCTACCTATTTCATTCCTTGGAACAAATACGAAACTATGAATGGTTACATTTCATAGAAAGAACTGATTAACAATCAGTTATCAATTTTTCGATAGGATTATTAAATACGTAGATAACCAAGTTTTAATCAGTATTCCCAGGTATATTAATATCTAACGATTAATATTTAATCGTAAGTCATAATTAAGTATTTTTTTTTAGTTTTGAACTTATCTTGAGTGAATAAATTTCAATGAAGAAACTTTTCAATCGTATTGATTGAAGACACAGTAGAAGAACAATAGTTGCGCGAACGCCGGCGATCGCTTGGGGTTTGATGAATTAAATGTGGGGAAGCTTTGACACGCATTGATCAGCTTGACCGGAGTGATACCATGGCTTCGTAGAAAACTTAGCTTTTAGGCTTAGTAGTGTGAGGGAGGGAGGGTAATTCGTATAAAATAAAAATACGCGTGCGTTTTTCATACAAAAGGGGGGTTTAAAACCCGACGCGATACCATCAAGACATTTTCGGAGTAATATTGTATTAATATTATTAATTCATAGCGGTTCTTTTGAAAACCTAAACGTAAATTTTCCGTATATTTATTGTAAATTTATGTTTTCACCATGACACATTATTAGGTACCTGGAAAAGGAATAAATAAATATTTTCCTTTACCGACATTCGGATAATAGGTAATAATAAAAATACCTGATTTAATATTATGTTAATGTTAATGATATTAGTAATTACAGATGTATAGTCCATGTCACTAACAAATAAATATTTTAATAACACATTTGGACATAACTTAAGTATATCCACAATGAGGAAATAATAAATTTTCTGTTTTTTAATAATATCCGTGAATCTCCAAATCCATAATCCCCAAAAGGTGGGCAATGCACTCGTAACCGTTGTTACAGGTGTCCATGAGCGGATTTCTGGTTTCGCATTAGGTTCAGATACAGGTTTAGAATTAAAAAAATATCAACTACTTTTTTTATTAATGAGAACCTTTAAGCCAGTACCTAGGTGTCAGAAAAGAGAAGAGGATTGGCCAAGAATTTTTAAGACAAAGCCAACAAACTTCCATTTTAAGTCGGTTTAAATACAATAGAAAGATGATGTCAGTTGCATTTAAATCACAGATTGAAAACGTGTGCTCATATTATTATGAGTAACTAGGTATAGACTGATTAACATTGTGAAAAAAAAGACATTTAACGAAACTCAGAATGCTAAATTACGACCAAAAAAATCTATAACCAAAATCTATGGATATATGGTCAAAACGTCAAAATTTCGTAATGGCGCGAAATTTAAGGTGCCCGCTTCTTATACATAAGGGCTTGCTACATAAGTGAGTAGTAATGTGATTATTCCGTGTTATTATAGACTTTCTAAGACTATTTAGGCATCATAACTTAGACGCATGATTTCTAGTTATAATTCTGAAATCTCTTACTCTGAGCTAACACGGTGATCGATGCTTAATTCTCCGTGTGAAAATGGCTTTTGCTAGATAAATAGTGCGGACGAATAGGCAGATAATGATAATACATTTGTGTAACTTTGATTAAATTAAAATCGGCCTAAAGATTCTCTCTGGATTGACATTGTTTACTAGTTTCCAACGTTTTCATTTCTATCCAATTTAATACAGTTGGTACGTGCCTAGAAACAAAATCATTCACAAATCTAAGCTTGCAGCACGCTGTATTGATTAAATGATTAGTTGACCAGCATTGTTAGTTCCACCGTGTCATTGTAATAGCAACTGTAAATAAAAACATGTGCCAATAAAAATAAGCAATAAGTCCATTGTGTAAAGGTTGCAAATATTGTTGCGTCTTCTGTTACTAAGGTTCATATTGCAATGATATGTCCGTGTTTAGAGTGAATGCTACTTACTTGATTTGTTACAGCTGCGTTATCAAGGAAAATTAATGTCTATTTAACGATTACGATATTCTTTGTTTGTTTATAGTAATAATTATTACCGTAACTAACTCTTTACTATTAAGATAACTAGGCATTTTGCCTAGATTTCACAGGTCGTCTAATAAAAACTATTGGATTTATTTTGTTTGATACAATATGTAGATAACTGTGTAGTAGCTAGAATTTGTTTAAACCAAGGACTTACTAATAGTTATTTAGACTTTATAATGGGTAGTGTTAATAAACGGTACCAAATTACGAAATAATAATCGTGCAAGGATAGATATCAGATTTTAACTGAAATACCAGTAACAGGAGAACGCTTTTAAAATAATTTAAATTGACCTATATGTCATTAGCTTTTATCAAATTGATGTCGATTCCAACTAGAGCCTGAACTACGTAGAGAATCACTGTCATTAAATTCAGAATGATGTCAAAGGTACCTAACAAAAATCTAGAAGAATCGTAATCGTAAAATAACGGTCAATAAATTGGCGTTCGGTCGTGTTGTACCTATGCTAATTTAATTTTATGCCTACTACATATTTAGCAAAGAGGTTTTTCATAAAATTGTACCTAAACTTTTGTTCGTATTTTGTTTAGCTTTAACTATAATTTAATTGTCTTTATTTCAATTATGTTTCCGTTAATAACTTTATTTCTTCCTCAATTCTGAATGTGCCTGTAATTTTATTGGTTGGCTACTCTCGTGTGTTTTCACTCGCTGTACGGCGCCTTTAGATCGTAGCTCGATTTTTATAGCCTTTAGCACTGGCGAACAATGTAGCTATCTATCTGTGAGAGAATTTGGAAATCCGATCAGTGTTGCCAAAGATTATCCCCTGCATAGGTACAAACTTACAAATTTTACCTCTATGTAATATAAGTATCTTTAGAAGTATAGATTGCATTGTTCTGTGTGTATTAAATATCCTGTAATATAAAAGTAGCTTATTACTTACATATACTCAATTCAATAATGATGCTCCTGTAAGAGTATAGTACATCTGATCCGATTTGATACACTGTAACCCATAATTGTTGAAATATAATAAAAGTGAACCAAATAAATAAATAAAAATACTATTTATGCTAATCTTGAGCACGCGTGTGCAATCCTATGTGCCCATTGTGCAGCAGTCAAAGCTAGTTTCTAAATAATTTAATGTTCTTGTTTTCCAAACTCCCTCCGACTAGAAAAATAAATGAATTGATGGGCCGTCTAGCGACCAAAGTTTAATACGGCGCCTACGTAGACAAATCAACGAACATAGTTCTAGATTGTATATTACTACTAGCAATAAATTAATTTGTTTTCATTCTAGTAGTTTTAGGTGCAGACGTCAATGCTTAAACAATGATATAACATTAATTAAAACACGAGAGGGCGAGAACAAATAGAAGTATAACTACAATATTTGACAAATTGTGCAATTACAATGATAATTATCACTATTAATAGGCATTACAAATGAATAGTATTCTTGTATCGCTCAATAAATACTTTCTCTCGTCACGTGTTGTCAAACAAACACTACGTAAATTCCTTATAAATATTGTTATCTCATTGTAGGTACTCATGACTGATGCAATTCACACACTTCAACGTCACGTCTGTCTCTTAAGATTATATTGCTAAAAGGAACTTTTCCATCTTTCCAGATCACCAGAGCCGAAACCCGAAAACATGGTCATCACATTCTCGCCGCTCACAAAGGAGTCCAAATACAGAAGACACATCAGATCAATGTCAGATGTCCAGAGCAGCACACCTTATAGAATCCCATTCAGGTCTAGGAAAGGAAGCACACAAACTCTTATGTACGACTCTGACACCAGAGCCAGAAGGATCCGTAATCACAGGCACAGACAACTGGAATCTTCAGACTCGAGCGATTATTTTGAGTCGCCCAAGAAAATCCGAAGTCTAGGACAAAACATCTTGAAACATACAGACTCCATGAGAATCCTGTAATGCAGGCAGAGATCTGATTTTAATTATTCAATGAGGCTGTACAATCTAGTTTTTGACTAGATCGGAATCACGCTGGGTTTCAATGGAAAAATCTGATACAATGGGACGATCTCGTATTTAGACGAAACAGGAGAATTTTGTGATTGATAGTTATATGTATATTACAAATATATATTATTTAATATTTCAGTGTAATATTAAATATGTCAGAAAAACACGTAGATCATTCACGTTTGAAGCTTATTATGTGCATAATTGTTAATTTGTGCCTTGATTTAATTAGACGGTCCCAATGATATTTGTCCCAACGTGATTCGGCTGAGTAACAGACTTTTGTGATTTCCTTTATGAGACTGTGATGAAGTAGGTTAACGATATTGATGACTATTTAGTTGTAATTACTAATTTTAAGTTGATTTTCTCATTATCGATTTGTGCCAATGCCTATGTGAGGATAAAATTAAAAAAAAATTAGCGAATAGGCATTGATGCACCTATTTTATCGCGCGGTGTCTTATTCCGACGAAATGGTCTTTTTTCAATGTGTTAAAATTTTTAATTCTTTACTTATCGTAATGTTTACCAAGGAGAGGTTGCAAATTACTTTGCAATCATTGAAATAGGTACTTATCTAAAGGAAAACAAACATATCGTTACTTACTATGTTTCGGCAACTAAGAAATACTAGAATAATGTAATGTATACGATAAACATCACAAAATACTGAGTTTTGTTCCGTTTTATCGTCTTGTAGAGAGACTTAAAAGTACCTAGTAGAGCCAAAGTTTTAATTGTGGCCATAATACCTACAGATTAGTTTGTAAGAAAATGTAGTCTGTAGTTTTTCAATATCTATGATATATTTTTCCTACGACGCACAAAGAAATGAGAGTATTAGGTTAAACGACGTTTGTTCTAGACTAGAAGGTTTTTCAAACACCTCACAATGATAACAGTTCAGTGTTATTTACATTTCAATTAAACATACGAAACCTTTATTTAACTTTATTCTAATTCTGTCAGTGGAAAATTGTGAAAAAAGAGTAAATATGTACTAATTACTTTAATACTAAGACAAAGAACGAACAAGAAATTAGAATCGCAAAAAGGTTTTTTGTTTAGTGCAGCACTATTTTTTCTTTTCTATTTTTTATCTGTGGTAATTGACAATACGGAAATATAGATTAAAAATTTGAATATTTCATTATCCTTGGACCAAAAGAGTATCGTGTAGGATGAAACTTTGTAAGTTAAATAAGTAATGTTTAGTTTACTTTTAGAAATGTTGTCAGAGTAGTTTGTCGCTACTCAATGCCTTCAAATAACAAATGTGATAAGTAGCAGTTAAAATATCTATAACATTGTTATTTATTACATAATGAACAGTGATGAATGTCAATAAACAAAAGCAATTTAAAATACATTGTTTCTTTTCCCTAAATTTATTTTTAGCGATGATGATGATGACGATGTTCCAACCAGCCTTCAAGTGGGGTAGGTACTTGCTGCGTAGGAGTAGGTAATCGGTTCACAATGTTTTTATACACCATATACTTACTTAAATCTAAGAGAACCTAATACTTAATTAGGTAAATTTGAAAGTCACATTAGTAATTGCCAGTTTTGGAGCCCAAATCGCCTCTTAAGACTCTTTACTAGATTAATACAGACTGCATCTTCGAAAATAATTGGTCGTGTCACAAATGCGTCTTGATTCTTGATCTCGGATTCGATTTCCAGGTCAGTTAAAAAGGTGAGCTCGTGCCCTCTGCTTGATTACCTACGACCACTTAGCTACCCATAATAATGGATGTACATTTCACATATTCAGTCTACTTAAATGATAAAATATTCTGTTTCTACTTACCTTATTGAGCATGGAAAATTGTATTAAGTACCTATCTGTCATAAAAAAGTGAAATTTTGCGTAGGTAATTCTTAGAAATACGCTACATACCTACTCAATATACTTCAATGTATTGCAATTAATGGTGAAATGACAGTACAATAACATTAATTTGATTTCTGGCGGAAAAAGAGGGGTGTAGTGTAATCACAAGTAATTGGTTTCCACAAACCACAGACTGACGTCATAAAAAAAGACAAAGCGATGCGAGTGATTTATGGAAAAGTTTACTATCTTTGGTAAATATCTGTACAGAGTAATGTAAATACAGATGTTGCACGTTTAGTTGTGCAATCGTAGTCATAATAATGTTAATGAGTCTCGATGACATAATATTTCGATAAAACATTTAGATTAAAACTATGACCTTGACCTGATGCTGTCTTATCTATCTAGCTTGATTATCTAACTGGCATTATTGTTTGGTTACATGGTCAGCAGAAAATAATTAGTTATCAATTCAGTAGTGCCTACTTGTAGGTACCGAAGTCCAATTGAAATACCTACGTAGGTACCTAGGTATACATCGTAGATACATTTTTAAAACACTGTGACTCTCTCGTATCAATAAGTAGATTCCTTATCATTAAGTTAGAAACGTCATATTAGTCAAAAACTTTTTTAATAATAGATGTTGTGGGAGATCCATGCTGCAGCACGAATGAGCTAACTTGAGTGATATCACGACTTCACAGAATACCAGCGTGAAACAACTGTGCAGTGTGTTTTGTTTGCAAAATTCTTTCTCCCTGTCACTAATCCCCAAGCCCCCAATCCTCAATACCACAGACTTATATTTAAGTCTGTGCTCAAAACCCTAACAACCTACAAAAGGTTGGCAAAGCACTAACTTGTAACTTCTTGGATGGTGTGTAAGTACTTTAATTGTCGGTGTGGGCGGGGTGATAACTAACAACCAAGGGATCAGTTAAACAGCATGACGATCTATATTAAAAAATCCTAGCTATGATCCTAAGTTCCTCATCTTGGGTATTTATCATGATTGCACGATTGGCTGCTGTGCAACGTGTCACGGGTTTAACACATGACAAAGCATGTCAGGCAAAAATTGGCCAACGATTTTAGTACCTAAGTAAAATGACAATTATTATGAGCCTGGAATTGGAAGGCGAGCGGTAAAAAAACATGGTTCGTGAATGCAAAAGGTTTAAATAAAATATTGAGGGTGTAGACTTTTATTGAAATAGGTAGGTACCCACATTCTACAGTTGGTGACTTAACGACTAACTAAAACATAATATTTATTAGTGTTCAAAAAATGATTTGAGTGTCACCTATATTTATTTTTATTTAGGATAAATATTGTACCTATATCATTACTTATAGAAAATTATCAGGCATAGGTATACTTAATTATATTTCTTTACATAATAATTCAGTTTTGTCGTAAAATAGAATTAACGCAAGTTGAAGTACGAACTGCTAGTGCCATCTACTCAAACGGTATAGCAGCTATGCTTGAAGTCATATTATAGTCTTTGAATGAAGTGGTAGATTGCGCCACGAGCTTCAACATGTTATCGAGAAAGAGTGGCGCCCTCTAGTTGTATTACTTAGCACATAAAATGCGTACCATGTAGCTATTTATTTAAGATTAAACATTTTTAAGACTTACGTAAAAGTTTTCTAACTTTTTGCCGTTTGCTGGGAACAAATAAATAATAGAGCAAATCTAAACAATCATTTTACAATTGATTGCCAATGACATTTGACTATTAAATTGACAACTGCTAGCAAGTGTTTTGACATTTAAACAATCTTGTATTTGACATTTGTTTGTTTACAAGTTATGTCGCGACTTATCTCGAAAACGACTTTTCATTGTTAATTCGATCTCGATCGTTTTGTCGCAGTGATACATAAACTGTATAATTGGAAAGCTGCATAAATCAAAATGAAGACGCTTCTTATATTACTTTTCGTAATCAAATTAATTTCTTCAAAGCCGACATCGATTGTTTTGTGGCATGGAATGGGTGAGTTATTACTTTTATTTTAATGAATTTCATGATTTTCGGCGTAAAATAAAATTTAAAATAAATTATACCTAACTGGCGTATAAAAACTCAACCCAATAAATATCAAAATTAATTGCTTTTTTGATAATAAACTCTTTTAGATTTATGGGTAAGTGATAATCGTAATTTTATATTCATGCGATTTAATATTATTTTGCCTGTGATTTTCAATACAAATATCCACTTAAAAATTCTTAATAAACTTAAAAACTCACAAAAGTCGAAAATTATAATCGTTACAAATAAAAAGAAGTTTTTGAGATACTTATTAAATTCTTGTGTGATAAACAATTAACTCTTACTGTGACCTAAGTTTGTTATGATAAGGGATTACAGCTTTATCGGTTGTTTCTGTGACCCTTTTCACCTTATATTTCTCTTTGAATCCCTTTACTAAAAATAACAACATTGGAATAAAATGATTATAAACTTCCTTTATGTTCTTTGACAACAGGAAAATCAGCTCACAATATATATTAAGTATGATAATAATTTTGAATGGAATGACTATGGCTTATTTTATTTTTAAAATGAAATTCCCATACAGTGAATATTGAAAAAAAAAGGGTCAATATATTTTATTGTAGCACACTTACAAATAAAATTATAGTTACTCAAAAGTTTTATATTAAAAAAGCATTAGTAAAACAAAATGTGCATTTTATATGTAAAACAAACTTTTTTTTCTGCAGGTGACACTTGCTGTGTAAGCTTCAGTCTAGGAGGTATTAAAGTATTTTTAGAAAACAATATCCCTGGTGTTTATGTCACTTCACTAAGGATTGGCAATTCCACTGTGGAGGACTTTGAGAATGGCTACTTTATGAATCCAAACTACCAGGTGGAATATGTGTGTAAACAGTTAGCTGCCGACCCCAATCTTAAGGATGGATTCAATGCTATTGGCTTTTCTCAAGGAAGCCAATTTCTGTAAGACATCTCTGTTATGCTTTAGGACTTTGGCCTTTCAAAATATTTTAAATAAATAATATAAGTTTTAGATGAATTGAGGTAAGTATTTACTATTCAGCAATGGTAAATCAGCCAAGAAAACTAAAAAATGAATTATAAAGTCATCAAATGTTATATTTGTTCTACAAAATCAATAACTGAGCAATGAGCTGCTGCGAGATGGATCAAGGGTTAATTCCCACATGTAACAACTCTTTGTATGAAACACAAATTGTTGTTCTGGATCTGGGTATGATGTGTATGTGAAATTGTATGTGTGTAAACACAACCACGATACAGGAGAAAAATCTTATGTAGGGCAACCTTTTATTTAACAAGAAAAAAAGAAAAATAACTCAAACTTTTGGGACTTTCAGTATACAGTAACAGTCAATTTAAAAAATGTTATTATTTTTAGACGAGCAGTGGTCCAGCGTTGCGGCCACATTCTGCCTCCGATTAAGAATTTGATAAGTCTTGGAGGTCAACACCAAGGAGTTTATGGTTTGCCTCACTGCGGAGCCCTTATGCATCCCACCTGCGACTATATTAGACAGGTGCTCAACTATGCTGCTTATGACAGGTAAGTTACTTTTATTTAAATGTTATTAAATTTTAAGACTTTTTTCTTTTAAAAAACCGTTCATTGGTACTTGGTTGTAGTTTCGTTTGACGCTGTACATTACGTATATTTTTATACTAGCCTCCGCCCGCGGCTTTGCCCGCGTATAAAACTATTGTATACCGGGATTTTAAAAACACCATCGTTCAATTGCTTGACTAAAATTTATCAGTGTGAGACTTTTGAAAATCCGACCAGTGGTTCCAAAGATTACCCCACTTATTAAATAAACTAATAATATTACATTACAAACTTTACTTCATTATAAGTAATATTAGTATAGATGTTCGTAGGTAACTGTATATCTATATTATGTATTGTGCGTACGTAAATTCAACATGTCGTTGACCGAATACAACGTTATTTGTAGTTTATCTATCTTGTTATTGTTTTTGTTTCGAATTCAATTCGTAATTCAAATTTGGTAATAGACAATGCTTGTTGCCGCTACATACATATAAATAAACGGTACCTAAGATTGATTACATCACTGGTATTACACACACACACACAATCATCATCATCCTATAAATTACCATTACTGAGTAAAAGCTTCTTCTCACTCGAAAAAGATTTCAGCATGAAGCTAAGTGTGGGAGAGCCAAGCTTCGGCACGAATGGATCGGCTCGACCGGAGCGATACCACGGCCTCACAGAATACCGACGTGAAACAACCACAGCGTTGTGTTTCGCCGTGTAAGTCTCCCCCGATCCCTCCCAATCCCTAAATCTCCAAAACCCTAATACCTAAAAGGCCGGCAACGGTAATCCGCCTGCTCGTTTGCCGACCAATTCCATAAAAAAATTAAACAATACGTTTGCTCAAGGCAAAGTGGAGATTTGAAAGATTTGCTCTCAGTGTTTTCCTTCTCCTCTTGTGTCTAAATGAACTTAAAAAGTACCTACATGTAACTATGAAAAAGTTTGATTCGTTTAATTAGTACTTAGGATTCAAATTCGCATCCCTTATGCATGGAAAGCGAGAAAAATCGTAGGTGACCATTTTTTATTTGGTCTTTCTGACGCTTTGGCACGAATGGATGGATCGGCTGAATCTGAATGATACAGCGGTTTTACAGAAAAATGGCGTGAAACAATATTGTGCTGTGTTTTGCCAGAGATTACCACAAGAGGTTTAAACTATCTGAAGGGTGGCAACGTAATTATATCTTCGCGGCTGTGAGGTGGCCCCATTTGCTTGCCACCAGATGGGCCGTATGCTCGTTTGCCACTTCATCCCATAAAAAGAAGCGATATTTATTATGTGACGGATTACCTTGATGGCGAGCAATTCGCCCAATGGACATCCGCAACACCAGAGGAGTAACGAGTGCGTTACCTTTTGAGGATAAGAGTTTCGGAGTTTAGGGGAGGGGAAGAAGCATTGGTCCTCCGGTAACCACACCTCACTTCCCACACCAATTGGATTTCGCCATGTGGTTTTTTTACGTCGGTTTTCTGTGATCACCGTATCACTCCAAAACTTATTACTCTGGAAGATTAAAAGGGTATTACTTTGTACGTAGTTGCAAGTGTATTTGTATTAACAGTTTTGTATGCATTGCGCGTTGTACCAACAAAGTACTCATTCGTTACCGTATAAGGAGCGGAATATGTGAAGGTCAATTTTAATGCAATACCTACTAAGTACTTGAGTATCCTTATGTACGCACTTGAATTGTACATGGGCAAATGTATAAGAATTACTAAATTGGTTTATGCAAAATTGAACATAGTCTTTTAGCTCTTAGCTACTATATTCGAGGTGACACATGCATTTCATAACTAGGTAAATACTTACACATCTATGTGGAAATTCTACTAAATGAAATGTTCTTTAGGTATACTTAAGGCATTCATGTTCTTCGTCATTTGTGGTCGTGGCGTTGATTTCTCCTTCCGATCCTGGCTTTAAAGCAGGAATCGCAATTGATTTTGTTTCTTATTCAAGGCATATTACTGTGAAGAATTTTTTTATCACCACTTTGTATGTAAGACAGTGGATTTTTTCTGCAACTTTATGCCTGGTCCTGATTATATTCAACACCAAAATTTCCTTAACTAAGAAAATTCGCACAAATACTGTGCTCGGCCAACGCACACGCTACCATTAGGGTTACGGAAATCTAGATTATTGCCATCATTTATATTTTATGTAGGTAATAACGTACTTCGTTCCGCTTTCTACGTATACCGCGAGAAAATTCTGATGATAAACATATGTAGTATTTCTTGTTTCCTTTCACTGACATGCGATGGCTAGTGGTAACCGCAGTTTGTATCCGTTTTTGCTCCACAAATAAATCAAGACTAATAATAGATTGTAGATGTCGCTTCAAGCGAAAATCGCCAATAAGATTTGTACGCTGATTTCAACCTCATGTACTGAAAATAAATGCTTTGTTTGACATTTTTTCGCACTGGAATTTACACCTGTGTTATGGGTGTGGGTGTGGGTGCATTTAGAAAAACACGACACCTTCCCCTGGTTCAAGAAATTTTAGATCAAAGCGTTGTTCCTTGCTTTCCGAATTTGAATAAGTACAATTAACTTCTTTTTATGTCCTTAAAAGTTAGCTGTCAGAGTAGAAGTTATCACAGGTACCTAGGCCGTTAGACCAAGGAAAAATGGCATAAACACTTGACTTTTAAACTATGATCTTCAATTGCAAAGAAATCTAATAGTCCAGTAATAGTTGGTGATGATTAAAAAACCTTGGAATAAGTAAGACTACTGATTATGGACTTAGTTAGCACGAAGTCTCTTATATAGATTACCATTATCTACTTTCCTGATAATAGACACTTTCGAAGAAGCCATTAATACTATAATAAAAAGCCATAAAAACTATAAATCTAATTCCAGCTGGGTGCAAGACGCTCTAGTCCAAGCGACATACTGGCACGACCCACTTGACGAAGAAACCTACATCAACAAGAGCATCTTTCTCGCTGAAATCAACAATGAACTTCGAGTTAACAAGACCTATATAGAAAATCTGAATAACTTGCAACATTTTGTCTTGGTGAAATTCGACAATGATACCATCGTGCAACCAAGGGAAACTGAATGGTTTGGTTTCTATGAACCTGGACAATCTAAGAGAGTTGTGCCGTTTTACGAGACCAGACTGTATGTGGAGGTATGTTGGTTTTGTTACTTTAGAAAAATATATAATACCACCTGATGTTACTGGTTACTATCAGATGATCCTGCCTTTGGCCCTCTATTTTCATAGAAAATGCCATCATTACCGTCTTTTCCGTTCCGTTAATTTCTTCCCTTGTTTAAAGGTAACTCGAAAGGTAAAATTCCATGCCGAGATTTCTTTTGGGAATACAACAGGCCTCTACTATTTTCTAAAGTTTCATTCGATTCAAACCTGAGTTCTCAAAATACTATAGATTGGGATTTAAGCTATCATGGGTCTCTTTTTACTGCACTGATAAATAAATAATGATAAATTTAAATGTGGAAGAGCCACGCTTCGGTACGAATTAGCCGGCTCAACCGCTGTAATACAATGACTCACAAAAAAGCAGCTTTAAATAACTTGAACTTTGTCAAATCAAATCAAATCAAATCAAAATCATTTATTCCAAATAAACCATAAATAGGTACTTTTGAAACGTCAAAATAGAATAGTAGTCTGTCAGTCTGTTCGTCAGTGAAGCTAGGTGCTCGTTCCAAATTGTAGTTTCGAATGGAGAAGAACGAGCAAGAAACTCACTCTTTTAAAAAAAATATTTGTTTTACAATTCATCAATAATACATTTTTTATACATTACTGTACCCCTATGTGAGAACAATGCAGAGACAAGTTGTTAATAAAAAGGAACAAATGATGGTCTATCTAATCTATCATTAAAATTTTAATCCTTTGTTGTCTCGAACATGACGCTCACATATGCGTACTCACAATCCAAAAGAATGCTTCTATATAAACTCATTCAAGGTTTCATTAATTTTGAGAATTTCAATAACTACTGACTACATATTTGAGTATTGTCCAGTGTAGCCGAACCAACATGATGCCAGGCATTCTTGTCCTCAATATAATCTGAAAGTTTGTAGTATGCCTGTCTACATAATTCGCGTTTAATATAAGTTTTAAATTTTCGTTCATTAAGATTTAATACACTTCTTGGAATTTTATTGTAACAATTTACACAGAACCCCATAAAGGATTTCTGTACTTTGGACAGACGGAATCGTGGCACAGCCAGCCTATCTTTGCCTCTAGTATTAAAATTATGTCTATCGCTTCTTTTTTCAAATAATTGCAAATTTTTCCTTACGTACATAATGTTTTCATATATAAACTGACAAGGTACCGTTAGGATATTTATCGTTTTAAATAGTTCTCTCAGAGATTCACGAGGGGGCAAGTTATATATCGCTCGGATAGCCCGCTTTTGCAAAATAAATATTGAATCTACTTCCGCAGCTCGACCCCACAGCAAAATTCCGTACGACATAATGCTGTGAAAATAGCTAAAATAAACAAGCCTTGCTGTGTTCACGTCTGTGAGCTGTCTAATCTGTCTAACTGCAAAAGCAGCTGAGCTCAGTCTTCCCGAAAGCGTCTTTATGTGGGAACCCCATTGAAGTTTATTGTCTAGCGTAATACCTAGGAATATAGTCTCGTTAACAAATTCTAACTTTTGCCCATTTAAAATTATGTCACAATCATTACTGTGTACGTTGGGCAAGCTAAATTTAATACATTTTGTTTTTTTCTCGTTAAGTGCTAAATTATTGACTGTAAACCAATTATGAACTTGATGAATGGATCTGTTTACTTCGTCAAAATTATTAACACGTCGACCTATTCTAAAAATTAATGATGATGATCTGCAAACAGCACCATTCTTGGCTCGGTTTTAAATAGAAATGGCAAGTCATTAACATACACTAAGAAGAGAAACGGACCCAAAATTGAACCTTGCGGTACGCCAATTCTTATCTCAGAGCCCCGTGAGTTAGAACCACCTACATGAACTCTCAGCTGCCTATCCTCTAAATATGACTTTAGTAGACGGAGTGCAGTATGTCTAATCCCGTAATGATCTAATTTCAGCAAGAGTGTTTTATGATCAACGCAATTGAACGCCTTTGAGAGGTCGCAAAAGACACCAACAGCATCCTGTGCTTCCTCCCAAGCACGTTTGTTTCGTCAGTGATGTTATCGGGGGCTTTTGCCTCCTCTTTCCGATCCCCAATTCCCTCATTTTTTGATACCTCAACATCAGCAAGCCCCAATAGATCTATCAGATCTATCTATAAGCGATTTGCTTTCAGGCGATACCTCTGCTAGTTTGCCACCTTATGCCTTAGAAAAACTGCGTAATAGATCTTTTGGAGAGATATAACGAGTAAAATATTGGACATGATCATCATTAAGTATGATATTAATAGCTAAATGTTTCCTTATATTGCAGGATCGCCTAGGACTGAGGAAAATGCACAAAGAAGGCAGGTTGGTACTGATATCAACTGAAGGCGACCACTTACGGTTCTCAGACAAATGGCTTGTAGAAACTATTATTAAGCCTTATCTCCTTAATTAGAACTGATTAACAAAGGTAATGTACTGTTAGTTTGTAAGATTAAATGTCATTAATGAACATAAAAAATTAATGTCTTATATCTAAGTGAGTTTATGTCCTTGAAAAGCTATCATTTTGGAATCGTCTGGTTGTTTTTTTTTTCGCATTGATTCACTTGTTTTTTTATGTCACATCGTTAATGTTTTTTAAACCGAATAATATACCAAAGTGAAAAATTAATATAAAAAAACATGTGTTTTATGTAAGGTTATTTTATATTGGTAGATAATAAGGTATTATCGTGTATATAACTTGATAGCTCGATACTTATATGTCGAAAAAGATTTCGAAAAAGTTAAACAATCCGGTTCCCAATACAAATAAAGTGGATATAAAAATCTACAATATTGCATACAGCTTTCAAAATTGTGTACAAAATTTAACCAAAATATGAATAGATATTTACATATATATATATTTTGACATGTATAAACGGAAAAGCAACAATGTATGTAAATTTTTAAACAAGTTTACTTACCTTAGCAAATTCCTTAAAATATTTGCTTCCCAAATATTGTCAAGAAATAGTCTCAATCCTCCATATCAAATAGTTTTAACGATCTGTTTCTAAGAATCTGTGGGCAAAAAACTAAGTTACTTTGTTAGGAAAATTTAGTTGTTTTTGTTATTATGTATACACCTACAAAACATTTATTTACTTTTTGTATTCATATTAGAATCATCAAGCAATATAATGTGATTAGGTATTTTAAATAAACTTTTAAATTAAAATGAATACGTCTGGTTTTATTTTGAATCTGTTCAAATACAAAAACAATTAGGTACCTACTCATTTTTTGTGTAGTATGTTAATGTCTATCAAAGGATTATTGACCTCCCTAATAATTTGGTACCTGGTATTATATTTTAAGAACAAACCGACCCAATCAACTTGTTTACCCAAATTTGACTTGTGTATTGATAAAAAACAAAAACATTTTTATTATTTTATTTGGTAAGATGCAGTCTGTGATTCCTACCTGCCTATGCAATTAAAACGTGCAAAGTTGTCCGCTAAGACAATTCAAATGCTAAATAATATCACAACCGCGAGTAAAAAGAACTTAACAATAATCTTTATTAAAACTGTACAAGATACCTGTATTATCTATATGAAAATAAAATATAGTGAATCCATTAGTCAGATGGTGAAAAAAAAGATTTTTTCTCTTTATCATGTTTAGAGTTTTTTTATACTGTACTGTACTTTTATACCGGGTATAAGTATATGTCAGTCCCATAGTACCTTATAGTCTACTTAAACCTATTTTTAGGTACTTAAAAAAATCATGGGCGGTTTTAGGGTTAGGTAAAGGCTAAAAAACGTTTTAAAGGTTATTAATTTTAAAACGTTTTTTGGTTTGTGTTAAAAAAACACCCTTTAATGTACCTCGAGTTGTGACAATAATAAAATCGAAATTAATACTTCGATTTGTTTTGAAATTAAGGAAAAAAATAATAAGTCAATCAGTTATTATATTTATTATCTTTCCCCTGTTACTCTATAAGACTTTCAAGATCTTGCTTCTTGATGGTTGTGCGGTCCGTGTCAGGCTGTGGACGTGCATCCACGTACACGCGAACGCATCGGTTGAAATCCGAACTTCGTTTTATAAACGGTGCATTGGCACCACGCACCTTATGCAGGGGAAATTTGACTAGGCACTGTAGCATACAACGTTCCGCTATTTTATAGCTGAAAAAGAAAATTTTTGATAGTGGCACGAACATTGACAGCCATTTTTTGCTATCGTAGATGGCGCCACTTGAGAAGATGGCTTTATTCATAAAAACTAATTATTTTACCAATGGATTAGTGATTTATTAATAGTTTAAGGAGGTGTTTTGACATCTAAATTTAAAGCAAAAATAAGGCCAGTTTAGGAAAAACCCAATTTACGTCTGCAAGTCCATCTTAAAATCGCCATTATACCGACGTTTATCAGAGTCAAAACGTATTGCAGAGTAACTGTATGAGATTTTTTCTTATTAGTTTTCAGTTCTACCTTTTCTATAAGATTCGATTTTGAGCATGGGCTTTATATTAGCGGTAGGTAAAATAAACTTTAAGAATACCTAACTAATTTATACAACATTCACTGAGAAGGCATCTGTACGCAGACACTGCCATCCCTTCACAAGGTTGCTGTGCAATCATATGCATATGTTATTGACTAATAGGGTCGCTAAGGCCTAGTAATTTATTTAATTGAAAAACATTAATATAATATTTAATTGAGGAAGATGCTACTACTTCACATGTAAATGTGAAGGGCAGGAAAGATAAAAATGTTCACGGTAATAAGGCAAAGACGCCAAAATGGATAATTAATGTGAAAAAACTCCATTATTACAAAACAAGATTTATCTTTAGTCTAGCTTTAAACCATTGAGTCAGTTTTTGTATTTTGAATCTTATCCTCATCTACCGTAAGGCCGTCAGTCTTGTCCACTTATAAGATGATACTAGTAAAGTCAAATTATGTAGTGCCTTGCGTCGAAACCAGTTTTGATACTTACTCGTAAGGATTGATGCAGTCCATACGAATGACATTGTACCCTTGATCATGAGCCAAATCTTTACTCTTTTCCGCCATAAATACGGCCAGACCTTGCCTTCGAAATTCTGGTAGAACTGTTAACATTTTTATCTGGAAAATAACAAATAATGGTGTATTCTAGACGTCTTAAATTTAACTACACACATATTCTCTTAGGTGATCAAGGTGGCACATAGTATTATAATTCCTGCTACTATTACATATTATAATGTTAATGTTTTCTACTCTTTCATGGAAAAACTACTGAATATATTTAAATGAAATTTAGCACAGATGTAGGTTAAAGCCAGAAGTTAATAAGACACAATACTATTATCCCGGAAACACGAGCGAAGCATGCAGCAAGCTGATATTTCGTAAGCGCAACTTTACATTCTGCCATCTCCGAGGCTTTCCGATACCAAGTTATTTTAACATAGTGGGTGAAATACACAATAAATCTACATATTTGTGTCAAAAACTTCCAAAATCTGTTTGTTCGTACCTCATAAACTTTTTGCTGTTTGAATATGTCCCACAAGTTAGGTGTCTCCTGCAGCTTTGCCGTGAAATACAAAAAGTCTTTGGTGTTAGGATCCTGGCGGTATAATAAAAGTGATAAAAACAGACTTTCGTACAACCGACTTATATAGTAAGTGAAACTGCGCGAGAGTAGCTAGTATTTAATAAAATTGAGAAAGTGGTACCTGTCTGTAAAAAGCATAGTTTCGTAAGTTCCTAGGGTCAATCGGGCTACTGGCGAAGTTGACACATAATCCCGCTATTGTGCCGTCTTCCGCCCTAGCGAATATTGAATTTCCTAGAAATAATAAAAATTTAATAACCATTTTATCGATAATATATCTATGCATAGATAGCATCTCAATCTCTGAGATAAAATGGTAGCGATTTCCATTAGAGTTCTTGGATTAGGCCAAAAATAAAGAAAAGAAATGTTAATAGTCAAAAATATTCAGATCATATAATCCATATCTTTAAGGTTCACTTTTGAAACGCTAAAATAGAATAATAGTTCGGCAGGCTGTTCTTCAGTGAAGCTAGGTGCTCGTTCCAAAGTGAAGAATTGAATGTAGAAGAACAAGCAGCAGAAACTCCATCTTTACTCTAGCCTGATCTAATTAAGAAGATCTAATACAATAATTTGACATAACCAGACAAACGTCGTGGTGACACGTCAAAGACCCCGCTTCTCATGAATGAGTGAATGAAAGACGATGAAGGAGAACATCGTGAGGAAACCTGGACCTTATAAGTTTATAATTAACAACTAGCTCTTAACAAGCGTTGTAATTTGTGTTACCTAAAGAAAATTGGCACTTATAGGCTGATGGTGTGGATTTAGTTATAGAAGCCACCATTATAGAATTCACCTTACGTCATGTCCTGTCAGTTTATGACCGATTTTAAGATTCCATTCCAAAGAAAGCGACCCGTTCCGGCTTGGCACAGGTGCGATGCTGATATCTGCTTGAGACAGATGGTCTAATAAAAAGACCGCATCAAAATGCGTATTTTATTTCTTTTATAAATTTTATACTATATAGTGATGATGTAGGCAGAATAGCTACCGAAGATAAGTGAAGGTTTTACTCTGACCTTGTTTAAGTAAACTGACGAGATATTCGTCAAGTGCATAGTCGTTGGAGATATCCATGTTCCGAGCTCGTACCAAGACATGTTCACTTAAGAAATAACGCTTAATCACTTGTAGGGCAATATCGTGGTGTTCACTTGTAACTTGGGACAGAGTAAAATGGTCTGGCTGAAATTAATTAGAAATGGGAAATTGAACTTTATTGACAGTCACTACACATAGGCACATAAGGTCTAACAAGCGAAGATATTATAGCAACTCAATAAGGCTTATAATCAGCTGTGGACGCTGATCCATTCATACCTTCTCTTGATGAATCAAATCCATGATGCCGAATACACTGTGACATTGTTTTGACTCGATATGTTTATTACCAATGGCCATTAATTGGGACGAAATAGCAGGACCTAACTTTGAAAGCGGTAGGCGAAACATAACGGGAATTTATCACACAATTACTCTAAACTTTATCTACAAACTAGGCTACACCGATTGACAGCTTAATGTCATAACGACAGTTTATCAAGTAAAATTTGTACACGGCCAGTTATAATTTAAATATATGAAAACGAATTTAAAAATCCGTTGCAGCGTATTCCTATTTATAGCTAATTAGCGGCCCGCCCCCGCTTCGCACGGGTCCAACTATCTCGCTATCAAAGGGTTACTTTTTCCTAATCTTCCCCTCTACTTTTCTAATATTTTCTTTGATAAGAACCTTATCCTGACAATAACAAACACAACAAAAAAGAATTAGCAAAATTGGTCCAGGCGTTGTTGAGTTATGCGCTTACCAACACATTTTGCGATCAATTTTTATATACCTATATAAGACTAGCCTACGCCAGCGGCTTCGACCGCGTGGTGTGTTGATAAAATAATAGCGTGTCAACAAACATACATCCCTACATGCCTACAAACCTTCACAATTTTATAATAAGTAGTTTCGTGCTTCTGGTTTGAAAATATTTTGTAAGGGATATAAAATATTATCTGTGATAAGTACGAAGGTTAGTTGCACGTGTTTCCCAAGTTATATAAAAGAAATGAAAATGAAGTTCATTAAACAAATAATTAAATGGTATGGTAATAGTATTAGGGTTTAATTTCTTTGAAAATAACTCATCAATAACTACCTACATGTTGTAGGTAGTTATTAAGCATTTTGGAACTCGATAACGCTTGCACACGTTTGAAAGGTTCGGTAATGTAGTCACGTCACCTTGATTAGAATGAAATTATTTTTTACAAAACTCGCAGTAGTGTTATGTAAGTACACGAAAAGGTGTTTTATGAATTCCGTACTATTATAATTCTCTGTAATATTATTTTTTTATCTAATTCTAGGTACGTTAGAAACGATGGCTCAGTTGATTAAATGTTTAGATTTGGTAGACTTTACAGAAAGACCCTACAAACCGAGACGGGTACCAAAGAAAGTTGGTCGTATACCGGTGAAGTATGAAGAATACAAACCAGTGCAAGTATCAGTGAAGCCAATACGAAGGTATTGGTTACTGAGCGACAGCAACCAGTTTACGAAAGGTGTACCGGTACAGCAACGCGTGTACGAAGACGAAAAAGACTCGAACATCAAACAGAAGATAGCGATGCTTGTGGAGCAAACGATGCAAGACGCTCACAGGAAAATGAAACTAGTTGACGAATTAAAAGAAGAACATAGAGATGAAGCTCCTTACAAAGCTGGATTTATTCTCAGTATGGTCAAAAAGTCTAAAGACGTTTTGGATGAGTTGTTTAATGTAGCTGTTAAGCACAAAGATGAATGGATGGCTCTAGAACAGTTGAAGATCTTTGAACTGATCGTGCATACTAATGTTGACACTACAAACTTGCTTAGGCAGCTGGTGGACGTACATGTTAAGCACATAAACGCTACGAGGGATTCTAAAAGAGTGATACTCATTTAAACGAAGCTTAAAAATACTGGTCACTTCTTCAATTTATCAACAACTATTCGCAGGATCTCTACAGCAATAAAACTTTGTCTACTATTAATGTCCCAATTTTTTTTTTTTTTCTTCTACATAGATTATTTCCTCACCGAAATAAAAAAGTTAAGAAGCCTTTACACAAAAACACAATGATAACAATAAATATTTTGGTAACTACGACTAAAATAGAAATTAACCAGTAGAACCCGCAGACTCAAACGCGTTGATTTCCATTTACATCAAACAAAAGTGTTTTGTTCCATTTCCAGTTGTGTTCGAAGTAAAAAATGCTGCGCTATATTCACTAGACAATACACACACGTGGATCCGAACCGCACATTGTGTAGCATCTTCTTAAATAATGAGAAGGCGCATCCCATCTTTTCCGCGCGGTAATTATTTCTCAGGTGGCGCCGCTGAGCCGCGCCACAGACACGCCACACCTGCCCCATGATGAGGTCGGCGCTAGTGCATTAGTTGATGACGTCACGGTTCGGTTACGACGCCACGTGTTTAAATGTTTTCATGTTGGATTAAGATATTCAAATATTATACAGGGGTCGTACCTTTTTATTGGAGTTAAGATTAATTTAAGGTCTGCTTGATAGAGTAGGTAATTATGATGAATGAGGCCTTTTCTGAAGAAAATAAATGCTGCTTTTCTAAGTATTTTACTATAAAAGTGAATGCCCACTTTGTAACTAATAGATAAATAACGCGTATACATATCTTATTGACTTAGTAAAGATAATCTATACTTATACTTAATATATTATAAAGAGGTAAAATTTGTAAGTTTGTATGTAGGGGGTAATCCTTGGAACCGCTAGTCGGATTGCCAAAATTCTTTCACTGATAGATAGCTACAGTGTTCCTGAGTGCTATAGGCTATACGACATCACGCTACGATCAAATGGAGCCAAGCAGCCGGGGGAAACCGCGTGACTGTAGCTAGTTTTCTATAACGATCCCAGATAACTACAGTACGTTAAATGAAAACCACTAACGGATAAAAGTGTTATAGTTTCATTCTCCTGAAATATTAAAGGAATAGCGTCAGAGTCAAACAACTCCACTTTTATCGGTACCTAACAGTATCTATCATCCAATAACAAACACTAACACCCGGTTTCTGAAAGGCTTGTCAACGCTAAAATTAAGTAATCTCCAGTTAAATCTCTTGTCAAGTCATCTGATTGGTTGATGATAATTCAGTCAACCAATCAGATGACTTGACAAGAGATTAAATTGATTTTAACATTGATCGGCCTTTCGGAAACCGGGGATAAGTATCTAAGCACATCGATTGATCAGATCCTAAGGCCACACACGGAACCCTTTTCCCTACTTCGCTAACCAAACCGCTCTAAAAACGTGTACCTATCGTATAAAACAAAAGAGCATCACAATGGATGTACGAAAAACTTTTTTGGCTTACCTAAATAAACAATGGAGTGTGTAGGTAAAAATTTGAAATGGATATATATTTTGGTAGGCGAGTTTTGGGTACCCGTTTAGCGAGAGAGAGTTATACTCATAATAAAATGCTGGGCTATTTTACAACATAATATCTATGTTTATCGGGGATAGTGCATTTTCCTAACAGTGAAAAATTTTTTTAAATCGAGCAAGTACGACGTACACTGTAGCTACCTTAATATTTTGTGCAACTAGCTTGGAACTTAATAAATAGGTAGTTTTAGAGCCTACTGAATAGGCGTTTGTTATTAATTCTTATAAACAAATTTAAAATAAAACGTATAAGACCTTATTATTATTAGTATAGATTTACTAAATAAAATACTGCATTGGAAACGAATATCTGAATGCATCGTAATGTATTGATATTTGATTTGATTGTAATAATAATTTATTATATTTTTCAAAAGCTCAGGTCTAATACGTTTTCTTCTAAATTTGTTTATTAGAATAAGAACTACATATACCTATAATTAATTATTCTTCACGAAACCTACAATAAAATTAAACTTAAATATAAGGAAAAGAAAAGAAATGAAAATAACTTTTAAAAATTTGCACGGTCTATTCATGTTTTCTTGTCGAATGCGCTGCGCTGCATCGTGCGCGCTCATCCGCTCCCGCCCAAAATGACCAGTAGTAGGACTAACGCGTCTTGATCTTATGACATTTCTTCTACAGTTAAACTCTATTCAACGTTTGTCTGGAAGAAGTTGCTTGCTTTTTAGCGATTATAACCCCGACTTTTCTTGTTTTTTTTAAAGAACGTTGACCCACACTATGATTTTCGCCTGTGTCGTGGGTGCGTTTTCAAACATACAAATTCACATACACAAGCTACACAAACCCGAAACATCAATTCTTGGATTACACAAACCTTGCAGGAATCGAACACGGGACACGTTGCACAGCAGTCAAATTGTACTGTACTGTCTTTTGTATTTTTATTATTACGGTGTAAGTATTAAAAAAATAATATTCTATTTTTCTATATTATATGGTCTTTCGTCGTGTAGTCGTGTTCTGGTAGCCCGGAGGTTAAGGAGCCCGCTTCTCATGCATGAGGGTTCGAAACCTGGCAAGTACCAATGTGACTTTTTCCGAGTTATATTATGTACTTTCTATGATTATTTAGACACCACTGACATACGGTGAAGGTAAACGTCGTGAGGAAACCTGGACTTATAATTTCTAATTATAAGTTTGAAATCGCCAACCCGCATTGAGCAAGCGCGGTGATTAATGCTCAAACCTTCTCCGTGTGAGAAAAGGCCTTTGCTCAGCAGTGGGCACTTATGGGCTGATAATGATGGTCTTTACCAAATTATTACATGTGATTTGTGTTTTTGTCAGTTTGGGTTAGGTATACATTTCAGAATGTCTGGACTGTGTAGCAGATTTTGAATTTAGAGCGTTATTTGTTTTTAGTACTTATAAGTATGAATATTGTGAAACAGACGCTTAGTGATAATTTCCTATTGTACTTATTTTATACTCATCGTCAAATATTAAAAAAAAAACCTGTGTGGTTTAAACATTTTCTTTTGTCACGTAAAAAGTTTATCACAATTTTAATTACATTTGATTACACGTGTGTTTGATGTATGTAATTAAAATTATGATTCTTATAGTTTTTATTATTTATGCTCATAACGTGTAATTAATAAAATGTGTTGATTAATCGTGTTAATACGTTTAATATTCATTTTTGTAGTTTGCGATAATGTTTGTTTTTAAAGGTATTGTTGTATCATGATCATAATAAAATTTGCAATATTATGTAAGTATACTATTTTCATCATTTATCATACAACTGATCAAAGTTTTATAAAATTTAATTTTTAATTGTGATTATAAGTGCTATTTAAATAATTTCATAATTGACGTTTTTACTAATTTTAGATATAATGAAAATGGTGATACAAAAATCTATCTGCCTCAATTTAATTGATTTACCGCAACATTTGTATGATACCAGAAGACAGATGGATAAAATCAAACACAGACAGATTATTTTATTTCGAGAATCGGATGGGTCATCACCACAGAACGAAGCAACTGCTTCACCGACTATGTCGCCAACTATATCACCTACAACTATCTCGCCAACTGTCTCGTCATCTGTCTCGCCAACTGTATCTAAAATCACATCGCCAAAGACGTCGCTAGACACATTACCTCTTAAACCAAAAATATCAAATCGACGCAGAAGATTCTTGCTAAATAAAAAACCTGAAAACAAAACATATTTAAAGTCGTTTAGAAAAGCGTATGAAGATGAAAAAGATTTTAATTTAAAAAGTAAAATAAGAATGCTGGTGGGCCTGGCTATGCAAGATGTTAGTAAAAAAATGGAAGATACAGAATATATAAAAGAGAAATTTAGAAACCATAAACCTTACAAGGCTGGGTTCGTTTTAAGTTTGATAAAGAAATCAAGAGATGTTCTCAATGAGCTATTTAATGTGGCCATCAAACACAGAGCTGAATGGAAAGCTCTAGAACAACTTAAGATTTTCGAACTAATTGTACACACCAATGTCGATACCACCAACCTGGTGAAGCAACTTGTTGATATACATTCAGGTAATACAAATTTTTCTCTTCCAAATCATACTAATACAATAACAGAAGAGATTCAGAATTGAAATTGTACACTTATGAGTAGGTACCGACAGTATAGGAAAAGTTCTGACAAAAAAAAAATAAAAAAAATTACGCATTCGTTTTTGAAACGTCATTTTATTAAGTAGATACCTTTTCTTTGAGATATAAATTAGAATTTATTTTAGCAACATTTAGAAAATAAATAAATAAATAGGTAGCATAAACGATCAAGTTCTTGAAATCACACTATACATTGGTCGGCGACTTGGTCAGTTTCTTTTATCTGGGTAGAATTCGTGGGTAATTGTGGCATTAAACAATAGAACCTCTTAGCAACACAAGTTACTCGCATTGTTCCATCACAAATACTGGCTGGATGCTGGACGGACGTAAGTTTGTGCTCGCCTGCACAGACAATAAAAAATCCGGATATTGTTTTCTCTCAAAAACACGACGAAACTGTTTTTGAACGGCTTCGTTTGGATGCGAGGCATTGTTTTTACAGCCAGCGGTTTGTCTAAACTTTTGTTGAGAAATTATGTTGATGTCTAAACAGGGCTTTTTGTGTGTAGGTGGGACAGTTTTTAAGTTAGGAATTAATAGGGATGGAAGATATTTTGTTACTACATTTACCTAAGCAGGTTCGGGTGTCCTTAAAATTTAATATACGTAATTACTTTAGTAATTTTTCAATCTCTTCAAGATAACGATAATAGATAAGGCACAACAGAAAAACAAATCGATAAAATAAAGATTGAATCCATTCAAAAATAAAATATTCCAATCAACAAAGAGCAGATTTTAATTAATTAAATTCATTCAATGCTGAAACATCACTTGCTTTCGAATCATTCTCAGACAAAGCTCAAAGTGTATTATTTTATAGACAAATCAAAACAGAACGGGATTATGTGCTTACATAATATACTAAATACTACATTAAATTGATCTCTATTCCGTTATACGTAGGGTAGATAACGCGACGTGTAATTAATGTAGTTAGGCTGTAACAGTATTGAGTGCAAATATAATAGGGGATGGAAGGGGGCGTGGCCGTGGCTCAGCGCAAATATAATCAAGGACAGAGCCGGCTATAGAATTATTATATTAATATTTTAATATATATTTTTGGCAACTTGTTTTTTTTATTAAATCTGAGTTTTTTTAACATTTTTAAGCTGGTTCTTACTGCTTATACGTTTCGTTGACTTATATTGTATTGCATCAGTTAATTATTGATAAAATATTTTGTTTTTAAACGTTGAAGGTTTTCTACGTAGGTTACGACTTTATTAAAGAAGACTTCTTAAAACAAAAAAAAAAAAAACACTTAATCGGCATGTATGCTTTTATTGCATAATTTTTAGAATAATATTGACTAAAATTGCAATTACTAGAGAATTCATTTATAATGTTGCCAAATAAATAGGTAAAGAGTCCAATTCACAATAATACAAAAAAAAACTGTTGTGTAACAGACACATTCTATCGTTATATTTCATCAGTTGGGGATGTTTTTCCAATTTTTTTCAATGAAATAATGAATTTAGTTTTGCAAATAGGTAATAAAACCGCACTTTTACACTTAAAATACAATTACCGCCAGAACCGGCATTTCTTATCTGACTACTCTGAGAAGAAATGAGGAAAGAAACACACACCAGTTTAAGTGGACCCGTTCTGAAGACAGGCACGCAAGTGTCAGTTTGCAACCAGTATAGCTAGTGCTGCTGAGTTGTCCGACGAACAATACCGATCAAAAGAATATTTGGGTGGGTCGCGCAAGTACTCAAACTGTCAGAACGCAGATAACTGGTAATCAAAAAGCGCGGTAAAGTCTTACACGGTCCTTACAGTTACAGTAATAGCAATATAATAAAAATGTCAATAAATAAAAAACATAAACAATCTCCATAAAAAATAAACTATTGTATGTCACAATAGGTAATAGGAGGTAAAATTTGTAAGTTTGTATGTAGGGGGTAATCTTTCGAACCGCTGGTTGGATTTCTAAAATTCTTTCACTGATAGACAGCTACAATGTTCCCGAGTGCTATAGGCTATAAAACATCACAGCTACGATCAAAAGGAGCGGAGTAGCGGATGAAAGCGCGTGAGAGTAGCTAGTATTTTATAAAATGCTTTACAGTAAAGTTCATCCTTTATTACACTTTTAAATTTATTGAGGTTCAAATTTTGAATATCGCTAGTAATTTTATTGAAAAAGCGTAAGTATGTACCTATTCACATCTAAATGAACCACTTATTTTCTGAAGCCTGGAGGCAGGCACAACTATTTGTTTTCCCTCTCGTGTTAATATTATGTACAAAGTAAAAGATTTTAAAATTAACTATCGTCAGACATATGTAGTTAAGTACTAAATTTATTAAATATAACGACTTATTCACGCGAATTAATTGTAAATTCACAACGGGACTTTCATTTATGAGTGGTCCCAGTTTCCGGAAGACTTTATTTCATTTCATACTTTTTGCGGTCCGAATCGCCGGAAGCCTAACAACATAGATATTTCATACAAAAAGTTTATCGTTAACTTAATCAAAGTGATGAAATAGGCCTTAAATCTGTTCACTTAATCTACCCAATTCATGAATTTTATTTGCATTTACAATATGAATGAAGAGATAATCTAAAATTGTTACACACACACAAAATAAAATCTTAATTTCAAGGTCATCTCTACATCATCATTGTTTTAATCAAAGCTGTGATGCCACTATAGATACAAAGGCAGTTTAATATTAGGTAACATTATAGTATGAATGTCGTCTCCATCGGGTCGCTGTGCACTAATCAACGCGGCTGTACGTCTGTGCTCTCTATCACAATGCTGCTATTACATTTGCTCAATAATTGCCGGCGACCCCCTCCCCACCGCAAGCTTTTCCCCTCACCCCCTTACTAATTCTACAATAATCGACTTAGGTATTTAGGTTTTGTGGACATTTTGTTACAAAAGAGCTATGCTGACTAGATTGATATCACGGCCTTGCATGAAATAGGCGTGCAACAACGCATGCTTCTTGTTTTCAGGGAGGCTACCTGAGGCTACATCGCAATCCCCAAATGCCACCAATTTTGAATCTATCACCCCCAAAACTGCTCTTAACATACTCATAGTCAGATTAATAAGATATATTTTTCTTGTGTAGTTAAATCTTAATACCATTCTTAAGGCTAATGTTTTCTTTTCTTGAAGATAAATACCTACTAAGGAAATGTTTGTTTTGGACCTGTAACTGTGTGTTTTGAAATTCTAGAAAATAATCTTAGAATGGGACGGCCTCCTAAACACCGCAGTGAAGAATTTAAAATCAAAAACGTGTATCAAGTGTACTACTTAATACAATTAAACAAATATCTATGTATCTAACTCATAATGTTCTAGTCAAAACAAAAAATAATATGTTCGTTTATCAGGTAAAAATTTTATTTAAAATCAACAACCACAATTCGAAACGCGCCACGTTGAAAATGGAATTCACATTTAATCATGATACATCAATCAGTAATTGAATATTTTAATTCATTAGATAACCTTTTGATTACCATAAATAATGAGTAATGTAACAATTAAAAGGTACTCTCGCCTGGTTTAGTGGATTTGCGGTTGAACCGGACCGGACGTCAATTCATTACCGGATTGAATAGCTATCCGATTTTCCCGCGCCACCTGCTAACGGTAACTCAATGGGATTAAGCGTTTATTTGGAAATGGTCGACGCTTTATGTTGCTAAAGGAAGCCATTTTGAAATTCGTTAGATAATTTATTTTGGTAGTTCTTCGAAAAACAGATTTGAATTTACAATGTTTATTGAGTTTGACAATAATATAAATTTATTCGTAACAACAATGAATTAATTTAACCGAAATCTCAAAAACTATACTTTTGTATGAGATGCAGATAAGTGACGTAATCACATTCTAGCGAAAAAATAGGTCCTTGTTTACTAAACAAAATCTAGATTAACGCACCTAAGTAGTCGAATAGTGAATGAAATACAATTATTTTACTGTCTTCAAGACTCCAAATATTATTTTTTCTTGCAAGTTCAGTGAAATTTGGAACTTAGAACCTGTTAAACTGACTAAGTATATTTATTTAAACACGAATACGGCTTTGTTCTTACGCCATAGAGATTATAGAGGTAATAGAAGTTTTTTTCATAAAATAACTTCTTTAATTGCCGCATTACAAACTGAATTCTGCACGTCGATTCTATAAAATTTGTTTGATTTTGAATCGTGTTCGAGTGCGAAGTGAGCGTCGAAATGACGGGTAAATTAAATTTTAGAATACCACTTTTAACGTCATTTCGTACTTTATCTTTCAAAATGATGCTGTCAATTTAGTTCAACTCGCAAGTGTAGCGCTAGTGTACTACTACTCACGGCGGATTCAGATTCGAAGTTTAGGATGAAGTCTTACAGAATCACACCCCTGTATTGCAAACTGAGAATAGAATTACAAATTTTAAAATAAGAATAGAATTTTAGTACGTAACATAATCGCTAATAACAACAAGTAAGTACTCAAACGAGATTTAAAAATAGAATGACAATATTGTAGAAAAATGCTACAGAAGACACAAGTGAAAAAGTTTATAAGTATGGAGATGAAAATACATAATACAACATCAAAGTGTTCTCTAAAACGTCTGGAAATTAGCAAAGATTGGCTGCAGATACGCGTAATTAAGTACTTCAGATGAGACGCATAAATTAGCTTAGCCAGACTAGGAGCACCATGTATCGCAATCCCACTTTATCGGGAATTCCAAGTTTAAATTTTTACCTAATGTTTTTCGAAATGTCGAAACGGTAGCTTTCTATAAATTTTGTAAGAGATGAAAGATAATATAAAAATGAAAATATTGGACGTCATTACCTACAACATTACTACCGTGGCCTGTAATTTTTGCACAAGTACTTTGTTTGTGTTGGGCGTTAATGAATAAGTATTGAATTAATGTGTTTAAGATTTTAAACACTTAATTTGAATAAAGGTGGACTTTTTTACTCATTATCTGCCAGTCTGCTATTTGTGTAATACAGAGAAGAGTAAAATGGTAGGTGCAAGGAGCTAGAAATTAATTTGACTAATGAAAACAAAACATAGCTCAAAACAGCCTTCTAGTATATAGTATACTTGCATATTTAAAAATAAAACAGATATTTAGGGACTGTTGATAATTTAGTAATTAGATCGCTATTTTAGATGTATAGAAATTAAAAGAAATAAAATTAAGCCACTTTTCCCATAAATATTATTTTATACATGGTATGTCCAAAATGGAATAGAATACATTGTCACCATGAACCTTCGTACCTATCTTTGATGGTGACCGCTACGAGGAGCTTTAATTAAAGGATTGCCCGTTTTCCACGCGCCCGGCACTGACACGATCTGGTCCGGCCCGTAAAGCAAGCCGATGTTGCCACTGACGAATTTTACCCAAACGAAAAGTTCCGAATTTAAAGAATTTAAGAGGACCTGGATTTTAGGGTTGAAAAACCTTTTTATGAAGTTTGTTTGGTGGGAGTCTGGTGGTAAACTAATTTGCACGTCAATGTTATGAAGGATCATCAATGAAACAATGAAACAATGAATTTATTTTTGCAAATAGGCCATAAAACGGCACTTTTACACGTCAATTTATATGTGAAAAACTAGATGAACCATCAAATAGGTGACAAAAAACAATCTATTCAATTAATATATTTTTCCTGTACTATCAACTAAAGTTTAACGTACCTACTCAGTTTATTGTTTAGAAATAAGGTTTAAGACATTAAACGCAAAAAAAGATAGGTAAGTACAATAAAAAAATACTTAAAAAATATAACTAAACTCCCGATCGCAAACAAAATACATATCTTTAAATGGCAAAGTATTTTAAACTGTGAAATAGAACGTATTATATCGAATGCGTACGAATAGGAACCCTGTGCGGGCCGTGGGGGTATAATTATCCAGATCAAATGGACTTCACCCGGATTCGGTTAGACTGAGGCGTGCCACAGAAACGTCAGCTTTTTTTGGACCTTTTGCTTCGTCCCGTCAAATGAATGTGAAGCCGATTTTGTGTACACGGACATTTTATTTTGACTAAATAAATGAATGATTAGAAGAAAGCTTTCTGAAGATTACGCCTAAAAAAAATCCAATTAATAAAGTTATTAGTTTAAAGTTTATTTAGTATCTAAACAATGACGATTCTATAAAAAACTAAGTACATATTCTCGACGTGAAGCGAAGTGCATAACCGAACCACTGAAACAAGTAATTAATGAACGAAACAAAAAACAGAACCCTTTTGTGTGTTATCTTCCCGGCGAATATTCCTCGTTATTGTGCGCTCTTTAACAAACTGCATTCGAAATTAAAATTTTTCATTCTGCGCCCTCCCCCGGGTCCTCTCTCCTCTGGCTCTGTCCTTACAGGAGCGAGATCACTTTTGATTATATTCCCTCCCACCGCAACGTAATTGGGATATTTTGTTGGAACAACAATGGCTTGCACATTCATTCGTTTTAGGTATTATAATTTTTTTCCCATTCTTCTCAACTCGGTGCTGTTGTACGTCTACCTACATATCTTTCATTTGGGTTATATCTTTTATTATTGTGAACTTGTGTGGCTAGGTAAGTATTACTCATAAAATTACATTGTGTTCGTTTTAGTTATCTTTTGATTGCGTCTGACCTGTGGTTTGGGGGCAGACAAACATCTGATATCGATAGACCGGATTTAAAGGTTCTACTCGGCAATTATTTTGTGTGTAACTATAAAAAGGGTATATTTGTGTGCCGTGTAGCAGGTAGCAGGGTTAAAAGGACAACAGAACAAAGCGTATTTTTCGCTTCTTCACCTTTTCCCGTCTAAATGGTACTTTCAATCTTTTAGAGGAATTAGTGGCGGTGCTGAGGAGTGGTGACAATGTGGCAGGCAGAGGTGCAGGGTGTCGTCGACGCGGCAGTGCGTGACGTCATCAACTAATGCACTACACGTAGACATTGTCGCAGGTGAGCTCGCCGCCGCAAGATACGAACACAGAGATCTACGTAAACTAGAGATGTCTTATTCCTAATGATATTGCAATAAACACGTTTTGTGGTTAGGAGAGACGCCTGTCAAAAAACACCAAATATGATTCTCCTCCTCCTGATAGAAATCAAGCAGGATATTTCGTCAGCCTTGGGTGACTTCAAGCTCCAAGCTAAATCGTGCATTTAGGCAGACGAGCTTTATCGTTGCCACCAAGTGACTTGGTGCCGAAATACCCCATTAAATATGTAAATTAAGGTAAATATCAGCACTGTATATATGTGGGAGAGCCAGGATTCGGCAGGAATGGGCTGGCTCGACCGGAGTGGCCTCGCAGAATACCGGCGTGAAGCAGCATTTATACGTTGTGTTTCGTCGTGTGACTGAGGTAACCGAAGCCCCAATCCCAACAAATCCCGTACCCTTAAATTTCAAATAACACAAGTAATGCACTTGTAGTAACTTGGTAGAGCGAGTTTCTATGGGCGACGCCGACTACTTACCATCAGATAATCCTTCTGCTCGTTTGCCGACCAATGCCTTAGAGAACAGTTATTTAAATGAAGAGTAGAGAGAGTAAGGAGAGCCTTGCGAAAGGGATTCCATAGCCTCATAGCGTGTAGCGTAAACAATACTTGTGGTTGTTGGATGTCCAAAACTTCCCCCCAAGCTGGTGACTTAATGAAAAATGTCTAACCCCCAACAGATTGGCAACATACTTGTGGTGTTGAATAAGACCTTACCATCAGGTGATCCGTCGTTACTTCTGGTGTTGAATAAGACCTTACCATCAGGTGTACCGTCGTTACTTGACCTTTATCACATAAAAAGTTTTGAAGAATAGAGTATGACCTCATCCCAGACCGCGACCTCGGCCCAGAGCAGAAGAAGGGACGGGCGGGTTTTTAGTCAGTAAGAGTCTGACATTCCCTCCCGCCCGACCCTGGGCGGGAGAAGTCATTTGATGATTTTCCCCTCACAAAACTCCTTCTCCTTCCCAATGCCTTCCTAATCCTTAAATATTCGAAACCCTATTCCCAAAAAGGCAGGCAACACACTTGTAACTTAGGTGTCCATGGGCGATGCCGATTGCTTACCATCAGGTAATCCGTCTACTCGTTTGCCGACCTATGCTATAGAAAAATGACAATTTAACTAGAAGCTCCGTTCATAACCGCTTCCATTATTTTTAGACCATTGTATACAGGTGCAAGACTGATTACTTCGTGGCGTTCAGTACGCACCTCACTAATTAACGGAGTCACACCGACGACAATGAGAAGGGGGTTATAATAAGTATACATGACGCTACTGAGAAATTATGATGAAAAAAAAACTTTCATTCACAATACGTGAGACATGTTTATAAAGAACTGATTGTTAGGGGAAAATCATCAACTAACTTCTCCCGCCCAGGGTAAAGCGAGAGAGAGTGTCAGACTCTTACTTACTAAAAACCCCACCATTCCTTCTCTTGTTTTGGGCCGAGGCCGCGGTGCCACATTGAGCTGAACCCGCAACCCCGGCTGAACATCAGCGCTGTGGGGCCTCGTCTGTAGGGTTGGTGGTCTATTGGCTCTTTGAGGCACGCGCGGAACGCTACGCGCCGTACGCTCGGATCTGATTCTGGTCGTGCGGTGGCTACCCTTACTCGCCATCTGCAACCCTACAAATGGTAAACCAAGACTATGATTAGAAGTATTAAAATAGTCTTTATTTACAGATTCACTTTGATCATTGAAAAAGTGACACTAAATCAGTCCGATGTGATACTTGGTGTTTTTTTTTATGAGGTAGGTTGGCAGACTAGCGTACGAGTTACCCGCAACAGCAGAAGAGTTTATTTATTCATATTGCACAATGTACATATAATGTCATGTATAACATACAGCCAGTACAGTACATTACCCTGTTAGGGCGCAGCAATTTAACTTATAACTAGATAATAATACATGTTATATTTTTTATTACATTAGTTATCACTTCAATATCACAAACACTTTTATGCATTATTATAAAAAGTAGTTCACATTAACTCACTACGTAATTAAAGTTAGCTAAAAATTATTACTACTTCTTAAAGCTGTAACTGTTACCTATACATATAATAACTATTCAATTCTATAGTGTTACCCATATAATAACTATTACCTATATAATAACCATTTTATATTTATAATTTTACACATGAAAACACAAAATCCTTGGACGAAATCAAATATTAGAAAACAAAGGGTAATAAAATTAAGTGAAAAGCAAAGAACATTAATATCATATAAAATAAATAAATAATTATTAGGTACAAGTTTAAAATAAATTCATCGTAAAACTTAAATTACAATCGAGGAACAATTTTGCAATTATAACTACAATTCTTATCTTCAAGGTACTCCTGAATACTATAATAAGATTTTTTAAGTAGTAAGGACTTTATTCTAGATTGAAATATTTGAGTTACAAGTGAGTTGCCGACTTTTTGGGGATTTGGGGATTGGGGAGGGAAAGGATTGGGCCTCCGGTAACCTTACCCACATCGCGAAACACAACGCTGTATTACTTGTTTCACGCCGGTTTTCTGTGAGGCCGTGGTATCACTCCGGTCGAGCCGACTCATTTGTGCCAAAGCATGACATGGTACATTTTGAAAGTATTTTAGAAATAAATGAAAAAAATTACTAGAAATCTTTAGGTATATTTACGTGCCTAACGGGCCAACTTTCTGAATACTTTAGCCGGAAGCCTTGCACTGAAATATGTTCATTCTATAGGTAGGTACTCAAGCCTCATGTGAACGTGATCTAAACAATATTACCATCATTAATATCTAAATTAACTTAATAACACACAAGATTTAAAAACTTAAAAACTTTGATGGAGTCGCTGGCACAGCTGCCTACACTTTTCTGCCGGAAGTCACCATTCCACGCGGATGAATTAGCGGGAAAAAGCTAAATGCAATAATATTGTATCTGCCTTATATATTATATAAGGCATTCGATACCTGACAAAAAAGGTTTCAAAATTAACCGAAATCTTAATCCCCAAAAGGCTTTAAACGCAGTTGTAACTGCTCTAATGTTGCTATTTAAGGTGTCCATGGTCGACGTCGATTACTTACCATCAGGTAATCCGTATGCTCGTTTGCCGACATATCACATAAAAAAGTGATGACGGAGGATAAAAGAGAATATAGACTTCGAAAAGACACGTCTCTTCTCACATTTTAGTCTGTCCTGGCTGCTTTGCAATTAAATAATAATGCAAGAGAATTCATTCTTATGAAAAACTAAAAAAACATACATAAAATGGATTCTGAGGTGTCAATTGGTAACTATTATGTTTTGTGTTTTTTTGTTACTTACCTGAATTGTATGTATGAACAGGTTTTTAAAATAATATGTTAAACTAAACTAGATCAATGTGCATAAAACCTCGCACGTAATAGCCGTAATATTCAGAAAAATAATGAAAAAAAAGTATTTAAAACTTGTTGGCAACATTAATTTACAAACCCCATTTCGAAATACAAACAAGGCACGAAAGAATGTTACCTATTCAAATTCAACAAATGAAATATTACGTAAATTAATTCCTTTGTACGTTTGTCTGTGAGGTGGGCGCGGGTACTTATTTAAACCGTTTTCCCGGGACCGGACTTTTCATTGGATCCCCGGTCCCCACTCCACCGTGGCTTCTATAAAATTATATGGAAACAAACAATTTGTACACGCCACACATAGAACTCAAAGTTTTTTCTGTTTTTTCTGAATTTTATTACAATTATTGTAATATTGTTGGTGATGATGTTGTGATACCTACCCAGTGATTGGAGTACATATACGGTTCTCAGGTTAGTTAAATATGAATACTGATAGATTTTTGAAAACTGAAATTCAGGGCAGTACTATAGATCATACCGAACCGCTCAATAATACACAAAACATAAGAAAAAATGTCTTTAATCAGATGGATCACTAAACATAACATTTCAGTTCGAAAAAAAATACCCTTCTTTTTTCCGAAGGAATAGGACAATAGTCCGTATCTATTTGTCTATTCATAAATAAGGACTTTATATCTGATCCTAGATATTCAAGCACCTCATTATCCCACCAATATGTAACAACGGCATCAAAAGTTACACCTTTATTAGAGTCCATAAAGTCCATTTTTATTTTTCTACTAAATCACTCCAACTATAATAAATAAGGACCTTCTATCTCATCCTAACACCTGAAAAGCCCGCCATAACTGACTAACAACATCTAAAGTTACACCTTTATGAAATATTCATTCATAATATAAACGTAGGTACCGACATAACGTTGAGTATCGCTGCCGTTCGAATGCGCACTCTGTAAAAATTACAAAATGAAAATTGCGGCCCGGCGCCGTTGAATACATTAATATCGAATATTGAATACATTATATAAAAATATTGAATGAGTACAAACGTTGAAACGAGAACCGAATGGAAATCAGCAAAAAATCCCGAGAGCTTTCATTTGAAACGCGATATTCGAATTTTACATTAATATCATAGGTAGGTACTTGTGTCTATTAATAAATCCATTCTTTTGCTTTTTCATAAAATTTTCGGCTTTAGTAACGAGCCATTTTGTTAAGTACCTACATCAGGCCTAGTGTTTTGGTAATGTTTTATTTGTTATTTGCATACTATTCTTTATAACGTCCGTTGTTCATTATATACCTGATTAGAATTATAGTTTTTACACATGTTTCAATCTCTAAGGTTAGGCTTATTGGGCAAAAAAGAAGATTGTAAACTAACGCTGTTACCATTATTTTTTTATTTTTAACTCAGAAATTTTTTACTCAGGGGTCTCATGGGTGGTGGCACGGGCACTGGATCGCTCAATTCCCTATAATATGGTTGAGTTGGGCGGTACTGGTGTGCGTGTCATGTTCGTGAACGGGCGCCGCCTATTGGTACTTGTCATCTCCAGGCTGTCTAAATATGCTATCATTGAGGTTAACTTCTTTTTCGTAATTTTTGCCTAAACATTAGTGTTACACTGTTCTCACATATCAGAACCGACTAAATGATGTAACAAAGAAATTAATTGTAACACTGATGGAAAAAGAGTACCCATGGAATTTCTTGCTCGTTCTTCTCCATAGGATTCTACACTTTGGAACGAGCAAATAGCTTCACTAGAGGACAGACGGACAGACTGACACACTTAATTTTAAAGCTCTTGAAATACTCTTTTCCTTTTTTTGCTTGACGTTCAAAGTGCCTATAGTGGTCTAATTGAAATAAATGATTTTGACTTTGAATTTAATGTTAGCAAAAAGATAGTCCTAATTTGACAGACACTCTGGGTTCTGGTAAAATATTAACCTCGTAGCTCGTAGCGTGTAGTTATTAGCGCGCAGCAGCGATTTTTATCACTTGCTATCTTGTCAGGGGTTGTAGGTATCAAGTCAGTACCTGGCGAATTTTTGCCATTTGTTTCTACGATTCAAAGCAAAATTTTCCACACCTATGCGATTAAAAGCTGGAAAACGCTGCTACGCGCTACACGCTACGAACTACGCGCTACGTGCTACAACTGTAGTACTTCGCCATTACATAGTAATTTAGGGCCTACAGATCTATATCTGATCATTATCATATATGCTAGGCCTTAGATTATAAATAAATAAAAAGACAGACAGGTTCATAACTTGGTTCTGTTATACGAGATCTGCACGTCGATTCTATAAAATTTGTTTGATTGTGAATCTTGTTCGAGTCCGAAGTAAGCGTCGAAGTGACGGGGAACTAAAATTTTAGAATGCCACTTTTAACGTCATCTCATACTTTATCTATCAAAATGTTGCTGTCAATTTAGTTCAACTCGCAAGTGTAGCGCTAGTGTACTACTACTCACGGCGGATTCAGATTCGAAGTTTAGAATGAAGTCTTACAGAATCACACTACTGATTATTTTTTGAAAGTGAGAGCGTGTGAGCGATAAGGATTAGACTATACGGTATCGTCTCGGTCAAATTAAATTAAACTATTTAGTCTGGAAGGTAATTTGACGTACGAGTATTTTTCGACATGTCATAACAAGATATATCGTTTAAAAATCAACTTAATCGAGCTGAATCTTGTGAGAATGCATGAATATGAAACGAATATCCTTACGGAGACTTACAAAACAGATCTGAATAAAATTTATTCATAAACAAAAAATAACGTGTATAATGAATGAATGAACGATATGTTATTAATATGATGACGCGTATATGTTATTTTACGTCGATAACATGGACAAAGTCATTTGTTAATATAATTAATAATTACATATTAGACCATCATTCCAGTGACTCCATTGTTGTATTGCATCTGTGCACGATCGGATGTAATCAACTTTGGCCGCGAATGTACCTACATCGTTTTGTAGGTAGGTACCGTGGTACAGTCGGCGGCAGTAATAGCGACCACGCCCAACTCCCGACAATGCGCCGAGCAATCAATTTGCGTATTCAATCATTTCTCATACACTTGATTGAAATACGAAAACCCTTAATTGAGATCTGCTGTGCCCGTATCAAAATATGGATCTGTTTGTTCGTCTGTTTTCTGTTTTGTTATGAAATTGGAGTGTTATTTGTTCTGGCATGAACATTTTTCGTTTGTTATTTAATGATTCTATAAAAGTATTTTGCGTACGTAATATTAAACACTAAATTGAATTCACTTCTCGTAATTCTGTTAGATTAAAAATAATATCTTGAAATTTCTTGTTTTTTTTAGTGATCATACGTTTTTTTGTCATTTCTATTGTAAGTTATAATCAATGCCATATCACCTATCTATAACATCTTCAACGGTAAGTCATGAATCAACCTAACCTTATTTTCCTTAAAAAATCATTAATTTACGCCCAAGTCATCAATCAAAAATTAATCATCTTAATAATATTGAACACGAACAAACAACAAAGCATAGTAATCTGTACTCACGGCTTAATCAATCAGATAACTGCACTCAACAAGTCATAAAAGCGATGGAATTAAAACGAATTCAGAGATGTGATTAAAAATAACACACCGCCCCTATAATAGGCCGATTACATGAGCGGGTTCCGTACAGCGGGAAAGAGTGCAATCACATTAGCGGGTGAACCCTAAAATTTTAATCTGCGCCACAATGCCGGCAATCGCTGATTGCAACCAGCGCGCATATGCATAGTCTTTGGGGATCGCTTAGCGTACACTGCGGGAACGAATTATGTGCACAATGCTACCGTTTTTAGACACATACACCACTCGCTGAATGTCAATTGTTTTTGAAACTAAAAAACTTTTATGCTTAACGTTGCATATTAGATATGTAACTATAGTACTAAAAAAGTTGTTACTTAATCATAATAATATCTACGAGTGATTTGTCGAAATGTCATATTTCTTTTCAAAACAACAACGAAAAATGCTATATATTTTCAAATAAACTTGACATGCGAAAGAAAACAATATTTAATTCATGGCGAATTTTTTGACGTTTGTCAAATATCTTTTAAGTCTCGGTTATGCACAATTTTATTTGTCCCCAAGTGTACTCACGCGACCGGCAAGGGACGAATTGTTTTCATATTAATAGCATGTCGAGAGGTGTACCAACAATGGGCCAACCCTTGGCCAAACATGTTGTCTATAACCATTTAATTACTTGCAAAACTTTGTGCAAATGTGTTCGTAGTGAAAGATTAATGTGCCATAAATAAAGACTATACAGAGATTATGATTTGTTTATAGGTTTATTAATCGTAGTTTATCCTACCTTACCTCTTGTTTTTCATGTGATGGGTCGACAAACGAGCAGGCAGATTACCTGATGGTAAGTAATCGACGCCGCCCATGGACACCCGTAATAAAAGAGGGTTTACGAGTGCATTCTTGGCCTTTTTGGGATTAGGATTTCAGAGATTTATGGATTGGTGTGCGATAGGGGGATGGCACAGAACGGCTTCTCAAGTATGCCATAGCATGGGTAACACAAGACTAGTTAAAAAAGCATCAATTCTTTTATTGCACATCAATTGTCAAATAGGACAGTTTACGGTAAAGTAATAACTACTTTAATACCCAAAAAGAGAGTTCAAACTCATTTGGACTAAAATGAACTACAATTATTAGGCGTATTCTAATTAAGACACAGGCCAAATTAATCAGGCAACTGTAATGAGCAACATCAACTCAAAGGCGTTATTCGCAAACTGATTTACGTGTGTGCGTAGTTACGTAGGTAGGCGCAGGTACAGTCAGGTGCGGGTGTCGAGGTAGTTTTGTTACCCCCCTTCCTCCTACCTTCACCCCCGCCACTAGCTGCACTACAGACTAGAGAACTGTTTCGTCGCGTCAGAAAATTAATTCCTCTACATAATCAGGATTTCCGTCGCTCGCGCCGCCCCACGCCGCCGCCGCGTAGCTTCACTTCGGAAATATTATTGAAAATATCGACGCTGACTGTACACTTGTGGTTCGGAAGTAATTTAGTTTTGTTGTGTTACTGTGGTTGTATTTGTTGCGACGTTTATCTGTTTTTGTTTAATAAGAACACGTAGGATAGTTTTGATACAGTCCTACATATTCTGTTCTGTTGTGTTGCATAATGATTTTAATTAAGGAATCAATGATTTGAAGCACCTTATTGAACATTGTTGATGATTAGCTACACTTTAGATTTTTTTGTATATCTTTTTTTTTAGGTAATTGGTCGGCAAACGAGCAGACGGATTACCTGCAGGTAAGCAATCAGCGCCGCCCATGGACACCCGCAACGGAGGAGTTACGAGTGCGTTGCCGACCTTTTAGGGATTAGGGATTTGGAGATTTAGGGATTGAGGAGGGATTGGGGGCGGGGAAGGATTGGGCCTCCGGTAACCTCACTCACACGGTATCTTATCTTCGTAAGGATATAAAAAGTCTACAAAAATGTTATTTTCTGTTCTGTGGTTATAATCATACAGCGTGAAACTTGAGTAAAATTTTGTTACTTATTATTAGAACAGACTGATTTCAGTTGCTTAAATGTAAAAAAAAAACAATGTAAAATATTTACACATCACTCCACATAACATTTAACAAACTAACTAAATGACTTTTTATCAAACTAATATCGTCAGTTTCAACGTGAATCGAACCTGAAACAGTAGTCCAGGTGAGTCTCAAAGCCGTAGTGACAGATGTTTTACTAAAGACAAAAAGGCTGAACGTCATAATTAAAAAAATCTCGTGCCTGCAAAGAAAGAGGGGTAGTGGCGTGAAAGCAAGACGGATGGGGTGCCACAGAAGGGCTCGCAAAGACAATGTCGCGCTTTGGACGCGAAGCTTAATCATAAATATATCAACTGGAGACACCGTTAGGGTCTGAACACATGATAGGCGTCGGATTTTTGTAATAAATTAGAACATTATATGTATTTAGATATCATTGAAAACTAGGGAAGGTCTTTAAATAACCTACATAGATCATTCATTTGGTTAAGTAGGTACTTACGTATAATAATAATCGACAAATTCGGAAATTATAAAATACAACAAAGTTCTACTCTTTATAGTATTAGTGTAGACGAAAACTGTGCGTGTATGAAAACAAGGACTGGTAGTATTTCCTTGTTGTTGTAGATTTTCATTTATTTTAGTCACTCTAGATTTAGCCAGGGTAGCGGGTCAAGCGCCATAAGGAACTGTGGCCTCGGCCTGGAGCTGTAGAACGAACGGGGAGGTTTTGAGTTTGAGTCAGTAAGAGTCTGACACTCCCTCTCGCCGAACCTTGCAAAAGAAATTTGACGATTTTCCTTCCACAAAAAAGGTTATATTAGTTACTAGCTACTCTCGCGCGGTTTCACCCGCTGCTCCTGCTGCCGCTGCCGTAGCGTGATGTTTTATAGCCTAAAGCACTCGGAAATATTGTAGCTATCTATCAGTGAATGACTTTTGGCAATCCGATGAGCGGTGCCAAAGATTACCCCCTACATACAAACTTACAAACATACACACTAACAAATTTTACCTCTTTATAATATTAGTATAGATATTTTATATGTTCTGTAAATAGACAGCACTGGAGCATCTTCGCAACGAGCAGAGAATGCACATCTTACGGATGGGGTCCCCTAGGGCGGATTTCCAGCCGGGTAGCGTGTGCAAGCGCAGTACCGGGGCTTGGCTCGGCCTGACCGGAAAATGGATGAAGGTGGATTTTAGTCAGTAGGTAACAGTCTGACTCTAATTCTCGAGGATCGGAGGAGCTGCACTAAACAAAGACAGCAACCAATGAATTTATTGGGCTATAGATCAATAATTGTCTACGTAAAGCTCTAAGAAAATTACTAATGTCAATGATTATACAGGCTGTTAAGGGCATGAAAAAGGACAGCCAGACTAAACACGCATGCTACTCATGAATAAAAGTCCTGTTGATGTGAAACTAGTAGAGATTTTTTCTGTAAATTCACTTGTGCAAGTCTTTTTTAATACATTTTATGCAGATCACTACATATTATAAAACAAAGTCGCTTTCTCCTTCCCTATATCTCTACGTATGCTTAAATCTGTAAAACTACATTCGAATACGCAATAGAAAGAGTGTTTGACGAGGAAGGTTTATACATATCTATACTAATATTATAAAGAGGTAAAATTTGTAAGCTTGTATGTAGGGGGTAATCTTTGGACCCGCTGGTCGGATTACCAAAATTCTTTCACTGATAGATAGCTACAATGTTCCCGAGTGCTATAGGCTATAAAACATCACGCTACGATTAAACGGAGCCGAGCGAGAATAGCTAGTATCCAATAAAAGTTGAATGAAGGTAAAACAAATTTTAATGAATTTTGGATTCACGATATATTTGTCTACTTAGCCGTCACAAAACAGCCAGCTTAGCTCGTAAAAAAATAATGTCCTTAAATAACATGTCACCTATTAAAAATACTGTCAACCATTTTTTAAATTTTAAGTCCATAAAAAAAATGTTACTCGCCATCCTGCAACCAGCTCTAGAACAACGAAGGAAGCATGCATGAGTGTATGAAAGTTAAAAGGGGTGTTAAGACAAAACGGATGAGCTCGGACAAAGGAAGGAAGCGACTCTCTTCTAGTATTAAACCTTTTGATATCGCCATTTGTAAGCAATGGGATACCTAACATATTTTGATTAATGAATGTTTTGTGACGTCATAGTTATGACGTGAAACGCATACGAACCCTTCCTCTCTATTGTCTTTGTACAAAGTTTTTTTGAATCAGACTTAGGGCCCGTTTTGTCGTGTTTCTGGTAGATTTTGAAAGGCCTTTGTATGAGAAAAATAATAGAAATTATAATAATAGAAATTATAATGCTTTATGCCCGTACGACGTACGGATATTCGGTAATTTGGCGTATACACTGTTTTTTTTTAACTTTGCTTGCCACCTTTTTAGTCCAGTGATCAGGTAAACTAAGCGAAAATGTCCGATTTTCTATTCTTTCCTGTTGAAGGTCGGCAGCGTGTACGCCCGCTACACCAGACGAGTTACGAGATTATTTTTTTTTTATTGAAATCAATAAATAACTTACTATTTTCAAATCAGCCGGGATTGTGGGGTAAGCGCATTAAGGTTCCTCGTCCTCTGTTCTTAGTTGGAGAAAGAACGGGGTGGATTTTAGTCAGTTAGAGTCTGAGACTCATTCTCGCCTTACCCTAGGACGCTCACAACAGAAACCATGTGCTAACTTTCCCACCTCAAAAAAGTGATTTCCAAATATTATTATCTTCTTTTTTTCTTCTTATGGCATTGATAAATTCAAATATATTTTTGACCAAGCACCCAAATTTAATCATCGTACTGACACACCTATCGATATCAGACATACTAATTCCATCGAACTAGATTTGTGAGCATTGACGACAAGCACAATGGAACACAAACACACACACACATAGCCACAATACACAACACAGCACACACACACATCGAGGGGACATTACGGTAACCGCAGTCGTCATCTAATTACCTATCTAGTTAATCAACTAGCCGGCTAGGGTTGAAAGCGCATTAATTAGACCAGTGTGCATGCTGCGCGGACGACCGTATTGTCTCGGCTCTGCTTGCAAATAAGTAAACACTGTTAGCGATGCTATAGGGTTGCCACTTACTTAGAATGTAAATAAAGAATTATGGAAGATAAAGATCTCCCATATTGGTTTTTCTTTAGTGACTTTAAACGTACATATAATATCTTGATAAAATTTCAACTACGAGTATGTTACAAAATAATAACTTTTTTACAGATCTATCTACCTTACTGCGACATTATCGATGTTGGCGATTTTAACAAAAAAAAATTTGAGTTGCAGAAATCGTTTCAGAGTACGTACCTAATTGAACAAATCTGTTTAATCTTTTGCAACTGTGTTCTACCGTCAAGCATAGACAGTAAGAATTGCAATGTGAACTGTTTATTTACGGGAATATAAAGCGAACCTTTAACATTTATGAGTATTAAGTGAAATTAAATGTACGATGTATGTACTATATCTATATTTGAAGAAAAGCTATAGATGGCATCTGACATGGATAATAATGTGACTTTTTCCGAGTTACTGTAGGTACTTTATTTGATTATTTAGATACCACTGACACACGGTGAAGGAAAACACCGTGAGGAAACTTGGACTTATAATTTCTGATTATAATTTTGAAATCACCAATCCATTATAAGCATGGGTTGTGATGTTCAAACCTTCTTTATCTAAGAGGAGGTTTTTGTTCAGCACTTATAGGCTGTTGATGATGAAAAAATAATCAATCTATTTGGTGTTGGTCACTTTTAATTTTAAATGACGTTGGTAATGGAGTGGAAATTTTACTTCGTGTTACCAGCCCTATGTGGCGTAGCTAAGGGAGCGTTCCCACTGGTTTGCGCCTCGCTTATAAATGCTATTTTAACGCGGAAAAAAAGATTAATTAACTAATTGAGCTGTCGGACCGCCCCGTGTTCTTTTTTAAGCTTTTTTCATGCGACTAATTACGATGATTGCTGGATATGACGACGGTGCGAATTGCAATGTATGAATCTCGTTTGGACGTTTATGGGTAGCTTAAAAACGAGGTTTACTTTTGTTTTAAATATTCGCTTTCTTTGATGTAATTGATAAAGGGTTGGTATTGATAACACAGAAAAAAGGTTTGTTATGTTAAGCCTTTTTTTATTTGTCATTTTATTGGTATGGTAATTATAGATATTATTCAGCCATAGCTTTATCAACACCCAATGATATTATAAGTAAAATGGTGTAGATAGGTTACCTACACAACACGGCAGGCCAAATTCGATTTTCAAAAACGCCACACTGATACACACATGAACAATTCGTATGTTTAGACGTCAAAGTGAGATGGCTAATTAAATTAACCACATTTTAATGTATCACTTGCTGAGCGCTTGTAACCTATCTACACCTTTTTACTTATAGGTAATATCATTGTCAACACCAGAATAAGTTACCAATATTAATTACACCATAAAATAACGTCATATTCATACAATAGTTACACAAAAATAGTTCACAAAAGCTAAGTTGACACAAATAGAACAGAGAGCTGAGCGGATCAAAAATAAAAACGAACATAATTAAAAAAATAATAAACACGTATCTCTGAAGGCATTGTAAATTACTGACTACGAAATACCCGCAACATGGTAAAAGACAATATGGCTCGAATGTTTAATTAGCGCATTGCAGGCTCCACGGGGAGGGGGCGAGGTAGGGGGAGTGTAAGGAGGGGGGAGCGGGAGGTGTTATTCATTAAAATGTTTGCGGAAACTCGTTTAGCGCCGCTGCGGGAGGACGCGCCACCCGCCCGCCTTGTACTAGGGCTGGCTAACATGGTAATTAGATTTGAGAAGATCCTTTAAGTAGATCCTTCAAAAAAAAAAATAATCAACATGGTTTTTCTAAGCAATTTTTCTGCCCTTGGTACAAACTATTAGCTTCCGACAGCAAATAACTGAAGGGCTGACCGACAGACAAACACTTTTATATTCAAATAGTTCATTTGCCTTTGTTTCGTGGTGGCCCAGAGCTTAGGGTGCCCGCTTCTCATGAGTGGGTTCGAAACTTAGCAAGTACCAATATGACTTTTTCTGAGTTATATGTACTTTCTATGATGACTTTAACACCACTGCCACAAGGTGCAAGAAAACATTGTGACGAAACCTAGAATTATAATTACTTATTATAAGTTCGTAATCGACAATCCATTTTGAGGAAGCGTGGTGATTAATGCTCAATCCTTGTCCGTGTGAGACACTTCTCACTTTGCTCAACAGTGAGCACTTATAGGCTGATATTTTTTTTATTTATTTAATAAGTCGGCAAACGAGCAGTCTGATTACCTAATGGTAAGCAATCAGCGCCGCCCAAGGACACCCGCATCGACGGAGTTACGAGTGCGTTGCCGACCTTTTAGGGATTAGAGTTTTGGAGAATTAGGGATTGGGGAAGGGTCGGGGAAGGGGAAGGATTGGGCCTCCGGTAACCTCACCCACACGGCGAAACACAACGCTATGGTTGTTTCACGCAGGTTTTCTGTGAGGTCGTGGTATCACTCCGGTCGAGCCGACCAATTCGTGTCGAAGCTTGGCTCTCCCGCACTTAATGTGATGTGTGTATGTTTAGCGTAGTATATTACTTTGCATAGAAAATTTTAATAAGATTGTTGACAGCCCTAGCGTTCCCGGGTGCGACGGGCGGGAACGTTCATTTACTCCTCGTAATCGTTGCTTCCGCTATCTACAACCCACTTAGTAGACTTAATTTACCTACAAACAGCTTACTAACATTCATTTATATATGTATCTTAGTAATTAACATAACATTGAAGCTATATGTCATAGAAATAAAGATAGATAAACTCTACAAGAAGAGAACTGAACACGTTCTTAAAGCCAATGTAGACCACCAGATACGTGGCCGAACAGAACTTTTTTCCAATGCCTCCTCTCGCCAAGGATATGGCGAGAAGGAGTGTCAGACTCTTACCGACTGAAAATCCTTCCGTTCCTTCTCCTGCTCAAGCCGAGGCCGCGGTACTTTATTGCGCTTGCTCCGCGAAACAGGGCTGATGTTCAGCCGGGGTTGATGGTCAAGCGCCGCTTCTTGTATGTACCGCGGCTTTGGCTTACTGGAGAAGGAATGGAACGAGGTGTATTTATCAAAAAGTTGTAGTACTTAGTCATTTGACGATTTTCCCCTCAAAAATATTTTTTTATTCATTCAATTTTATAATTAGGTAAGTGCATATTATTAAAATAAAAGAAAGATTGATTATTGCAAAGGTCTTATGTAATCTTAAAAGTTTGGATATACAATAAGAAATATATTTTTTTTCTAAGGAATAAAATAATATCTGATTAAAATAAGCTGAACTTCTATTTCCAAATACCAAACAATTTACATAATTGGTAATGTTGTTTACCGTTGTTACAATTTTCGATAATTTTACCAACTTAAATAAGCCCAGTTTCATTGTAGTAATGGACTGCCAACGAAATTGAAATTGAAAAATGCCAAGCTTGGAGATTAATGTGCAGAATTAACACTCAGGGAGACGTTGTTTAGCAGTATGTAAGTGTGGGAGAGCCAAGCTATGCTTCGACGAGGTTCCACCGGTCTCAGAGTAAACCGGCTTGAAATAGCCACAGCGTTATATTTCTTGTAAGTAGGGTTACTGGAAGCCCAATCATTTCTCTCCTAGCAAAGCACTTGCGACACCTCTTTTGGTGCGTGTATAATCCATAGGCTGCATCGATTGCTTACTATCTGGTAATCAGTCTAACCGCCGATATTCATAAAAATAAAAAAGTAGACATGATCCAGTGGATGATGATGATCATGATGAGGGATGTAGATATCTAAATTAACTTTACTCTCTGAACTTCTTATCTTTGATTTAGTTTTTATTTTTGCTTTCTTCTTAGTAGGATGATGTTAGCACAAAATTATCCTCAAAAACTAAACATAATCTTACTAATATTATAAATGTGAATTTTGATGTTTGTTACTCAATCACGCCAAAACGGCTGGACGTATCTGGGTAAAATTTTGCACGGGAATAGGATATACTCCGGAATAGGACTTAGGTTACTTTTTATCAACATACCACGCAAAGCTAGTTATATCCATTACAAAGAAGAAAGATTTGATAGTTTGTTTTGTTTGAATAATATAGGCTCCAAAACTACTTGATCTGAAAATTCTTTCAGCGTTTTAAAGCTGCACTCACTATCACCGGTGAACATTTTTTTTAAAGTGAAATCGCGGCGCCGTAGTTAGAAATAAACAATTAATTACTTATTTTACAAATAGTGAAATTCTGTTCGGGTTCGGTATCACTCCGGTGAAACCGACTAGGTTCAAACCGAAGCATGGCTCTGACACACTTTTAAAAGTAAAGGTTTGCGTAAAGTTTTTAATGGTCTTAACATTTATGTATATTACCTATATTTATTTTTTCGAACTGTTAAAAATTTACAATTGTCTATGATTTTTTCACGGATTGTTGTGTTGTGTCAAATTGTATGGGCACCTATTTATTGATGTTTACCGTAAAAAATATGTAATAACTTACTATTTTTAAATTTTTAACTCTATCACAGTTACAAGTCGAAATTATAACACAAGACTAATCCGACTACTCAAATGCAGTCCGGTTTTTAAAGGAGGTGTCACTTCTAGTTCTTTCTTCTCTCTTTCATTCTCCATCTACTTACTCATCATTCTTTGAAGATTATTCTTTAATATTACTTGGTAGAGTAAAACTTGTCATTTTATTCATTTCAAAACAATAATTGTACGTGTTCCAATTCTGTTTTCAACGATATTAAGACCTTACTCAATTCGGTCGTTTAAGATTTTTTCTTAAATGCTTGCGCCACCTTTTTAGGACATATTCAAAATAGTACTTTGTTGCTTTCCAACTTTTTTGCTCTTGATAAATGTTCGGTTACGTCTTATGGTGGCTTTACTCCTAAAGATTACCTTTATACTTAGTAAAACTTGTGATTAGTAGACCAACCAGCCATATTCTTATAATTCAGCAGCTGATTAAAAATATATTTTAATAACAAAAAGTCTGATTTTATATAAATCTTTATTTGAGCCAAATATTTTTAGCCGTAATCAGCCAACTAATCAGCGGTTTAAAAAGCCTTCGTTCACCGTATTAAATATCTCATTAACGGGTCCGCGGCAAAGGTGATAGCACTTATACTCCATTTATATTTACAGATATGCTATAACTTAATCTACACCTATTAAATACAACCCCCATTGCGCCCTCCCATTGGTTCGAATTTTCAACCCCTGCGTAAATCCGCCAATCGCGTGCGACCATTCTGTAGTGAGGGGGTGGAGTCAGGGTGGTTTTCATGACGAGATTCTCGCGAAATCAAACAGTAGTGTTCGGGAGATCTCGGATGAGACTTCTTTGACTCATCCCAAGTTTTGTGTGGTCGGTAGAAGACGAGAACTTTGAAACTTTATGTTTGTGCAAATATTGTATTAAAATTCAGAATAATACTTCTGTATTAGTTATAAGGGATATTATAATGAAAACTCGAACGTGGTAAGCTGTTAAATAGAACTATTTTGGGCATAAAATATGGGAAGGTGTTCCAAAAAACAAACCAGTGCTTACGCCGCTTCAGTAACTGTAGCACAAGTCTTTATTCAGACATTGGAGAAGAAATAACCTTTTTAAGTAACGAAGAAACTCAAACAAGAAGAACGATTTGAAAAACAAGCAAGCAAGAATCAAGAAATCACGTCAAACATGGCTGGTCCGTACCTTTCTCCCCTACCGGGGGATTTACTAACAGAGTACATGTTTGGAAGACGTCGTCAGCGACGGAACCGAACGACCTTCACACCGCAGCAGCTCAGTGAACTGGAGTCTCTCTTTCAGAAGACACATTACCCAGATGTTTTCTTGAGAGAGGAGGTGGCGCTGAGGATCAGTCTTTCAGAAGCTAGAGTTCAAGTAGGTTCTTAATAGCTTTTATTTTTACTACAGAATGTTGTCTGGGATATTTTGGAACCGATATAAAGATCAAACTATTAAAAAAAGAGTTGAGATGTTTTTAAAAGGCTGACATCACATTAAAAACTTATTTTGTTGCGGTTGTGCATTATACATGGGTAGCAATGATGACTTACCATCAGGTGGTCTTTTTCTGGTTAAAGATATTGCGGTATAATGTGTTGCTGATCTTTTGGGGATTAGGGTTTCGTACGATTGGGGGAAGGACAGAGATTAAGTCTCCGGTAATCTCACTCACACGGCGAAACACAACGCTGTAGGTTTCAAAATACTTATTTCTGATCTCAGAAAAAGTTTGTCGGTGATTTTCCTGACAAAAAAATTGGCCATCTATTTTGTGTATTTGGATTGAAGTAATTTTATACCGGGGATAAGGAAAAGTTTAAGTTTAAATTTTAAATTTTTGATTAACGCTTTAATTCCCACAAATATTATTCACGGCACAACCAAATAATAGGCAATACACTGCTTCATGGTAGACACGCACCAAGCGCTTCGCCTCAACATTTATCATCAGAACCGCTAAGAAGAGGAATTCTGTGCCAGAGTCTGCGTTCCTCAAAGGCAAAGGCGTATTCAAGGCTCGAATAAATAGCTTGCTGCCGCAGGCGTGCTCAAGCCCATCATCATCATCAGCCTATAAGTGCCCACTGCTGAGCAAAGGCCTCTTCTCATACGGAGAAGGTTAGAGCATTAATCACCACGCTTGCTCATTGCGGGTTGGCGATTTCAAACTTATAATTAGAAATTATAAGTCCAGGTTTCCGTTTTCCAGGCTCAAGCCAATTGGTGTCCAAAAAATGGATATACTATAGACCTCATAATTATTGCATGGCGTTTAAAAATGTTACATCAAATTGCATTGATCAAAATCAGCCGCAAACTTTTGCAGAATTTGTAAAAATGGATGTGTTCTTTCCTTTTTTATGTAAAAACTTCTGAAGGAATCTAATGAGATTTGGCATATAAATATATTACAACCAACAGTAACATATAGGCTTTATATATTTATAATTTGTGCGTGTAAGGCTGGCTAGTAGAAGCTAGTGATACCAAATAATCATGGAATTTACGATTACGATAGATAGATTTTTTAGTTTTTATTTTAATGAAAAGAAATCAGCTAATTCCAACCTTACTGGTTGAAAATTACCGCACCTTATTTTAAATTGCATTCATCATTCATTATGCATTTTTACGATATTTAGAGCTTGTTCCTCCACCTTTATATGTACAGGTAATGTGGCAGATAAGCGGCTTCACATAAATTACGGCCTATATTCAATTAATAAATGAAAATCATCTGGTATTCAGTGGCTGTCCAAAGATAGCGAAACAGGTCAACATAATTGTGATTATTAAGAAAGCAAATTGTAGATTATTTTAAATTACATCAAAATTTATTCGAGTGATAAAGTAATAAGTATTCCTTACATGTGTAAAAGGCGCACGGACCTTTTTCTTTAATCTTTTTTTATGTTCTAAGTATATTCTTTGGTGCTTTTGTCAGAGATTTGTGATAGGCGTTTTCTGTGACATTACGACATGCTGGACAATGCGAGTTTACTAATTGAAAGGATTTTGAGTTTGCCATCATCATCGCGCTTGATAAACCGGTGGCAGATCGCAGTTTAGAAGGCACACACAGACATACCTGGTGCCTATTAAATATGTATAAAACAGACTGACTGCACGGATGGCGCGGTGGCTGGGCAACTGGCTGCCGTGCGACGTGTCGCGGTTTCGATGCCCGCACAGAACAACACTTCGTGTGATCCACAAATTGTTGTTTCGGGTCTTGGTGTCATGTGTATGTTTTTAAACGCACCCACAACACAGGAGAAAATCCTAGTGCGGGGCAAAGTTTTTTAAAAATAAAAAAGTCCTGTTAATTAGAACATCAAGGGTCTCCAAAAATATTATCGTTTGACATCGAGAGTTTGATTTCTCAAAAATCTGAAATTGTATTTGCCTCAAAAGGTAACCTTGCAACTTCTTCAATATTTTTGTCTCTTTCTCTCTACAACTTTGAATGTGGAATATTCAAAGCCGATTAGATTTAATTTAAGAATCGTTCTCATATGTAACGCGAGCTATTTCTATCAAAATAAAAGGCATTTTTAAGGAACACGTTTTCGAATGTTTAATTACAGTGGTTTGAATTGAATTGTCACAGATTGTTAATCGACGATAGTCGAATATGTACCTCACTTGGCACGCGAGATGACTAGGAGTCGTAACAAATATACTTATTAGGTATTATTATGTACTTTGCCATTACTTTACCTAACGTAAGTTACATTTCATATAATATTCAGTAGGTTAGGAAGAATTATTAAATTTCATGATGTTGCGTTAATTTTGAATGGACATTTCAATAAAAATTATTTAAATAACTTTTAAATATTTTAATATTTAAGACAAATATTTGGAATGCTTAATCAATTTACAAATTAGATATTTCTTTCAAAAAGGATTTCAACATCTGGAGGTAATGATTATTATTAGGTATTGAATCGGACTTATTTTCTACATGTCGACTGTTCTTTAATAATTTTATGACAGAATTGTGAATTTTTTATTCGATTACGGTCATCAAAGTATTGATCAATTTATTTAAGTACTTACCTACTAACCTTCGTGGAGCGCAAGGGGGAAGCAAAGGATTCCAAATTCAAAATTGACAAAAGAACGCAGTGGCTGGGGTTGCCGTTTTTTTGTTCTCACTTTAAAAAAGTTTTATACTCATTTCGTTTGAATTTTCGTTTCAAATACTTATTTGAATGTATTTAATGATATGATATTCACAGTGGAAGGTTCTAGTTTTTCTATTGCCGTTTTTAATAAATAGGTTTAGGTAGGTTACTCGTGAAATGAAAAGATCGAATAGCAAGCTTGAAGAACCTATCCTTTATTATCTTTACGGTGTCATGTATACAACTTCGCTTACTTCATGTTAAACAGGTCTATAATTAATGTACAACTGTTACCGCACCTGATTATCGGTCGATTAAGCGCTCTATATGTTATACAATCCTAAATTATATAACCTAATTCACATATTTTACTACAAAAATAAAAATAGGTAGTCATGTGAAGCAAAAAAGAGCATTTTTAATCAGTTTTTTTTGTTTTTTTCAATGTTTTATTAATTAATTTTTATTTTTTCGCCAGCCCTTCCGCTTAACGACCAGAGAAAAAAGGAACACATATTATGATGTTATTTCTGACTATAATCTTCATTTGTCTTTTTTTTCAGATTGGTTCAGTAGTTTTTCTGTACCTACGTGAAAATGTCAACAAACATCCATATTTACATATTGAATGGTTTTTAACCCTTGTAACTTCTTTGATGTGGCAAGGAAAAAAATGATTTCTTGCCACAAGGTGATCCGTCTGTTCAGCTCGGAATGTAATGAATTTTGAACGTAGAACAAAAGTTGTTTATTAATGATATTGCTATGGTCCTGTCTTGTCAGGTGGTTGGCTAATTCACTTTGTGTATGATTAACCCTTTAGAGGAGTGTATTTTAATATTTCTATGATTGTATGGTGACATAATTTAGTAACTTTTTTTATTTTTTTATTTTTCAAAAATAATATTTACATGTTTTTAACTGATTCAGCATTACTTAAACCTCTCGGGTTTGTGTGTGATACTACACTATTCTATTTGGCTAACACAATTATTATAGATAAAATAAACATTGCACAATTTTATAACAAAACAATCAATCAATCAATCTTCTTTTAGTTGCTTCAATCAAATTTAAGTGTGGGAGAGCCAAGCTTCGGCACGAATGGGTCGGCTCGACCGGAGTGATACCACGGCCTCACAGAATACCGGTGTAAAACAACCCACAGCGTTGTTTCGCCGTGTGAGTGAGGTTACCGGAGGCGCAAACCCATACCCTTCCTCTATCCCTTCCCAATCCTTATATCCGCAACCCCTGTCTCCAAAAGGCCGGCAACGCACTCGTAACTCCTTTGGTGTTTGGTGTTGCGGGTGTCCATGGGCGGTGCCGATTGCTTACCATCAGGTAATACGTCTGCTCGTTTGCCGACATATACCATAAAAAATATCTTACTGAAGGGTCTGGTTGTATTATGTATGTAAATTTGTATGTTTGTAAATTCAGATTTTCTGATAAAAGACAACGTTTTTTAATAAAAATAAAACGAGGTTACTAAATTACGACGTACATTTTTGTGTCAAAAGTAGATAATAGTTATTACTCTCAAATGTGTTAAAAAAAACTTAACCAAGCTTATTATAAAATTAAATCAGTGAGAATTACGCAATTTAGTTACTTCAATACCTATTTGTGGAAACAATAATAAGTTTTGATCGACACTGGGTCGGATTAGCCTTATTATGTAAAAAAACGAAAGAAGGCTTGTTATATTACCTATATTTTTGTTTTCTTTGAATTAAATTTAAGTTTGATAGAGACTACACTGAAGCGGCTGTCCTTTTTATATTTAAGTATTCATTGGATGATTTATTGAAGGTATTTCTATAGATTTCTTTTATGTAATTAAATTCAAAAAGCATGTAGATGTATTAGTCTATACCTACCAATATTATAAAGAGGTAAATTTGTAAGTTTGTATGTAGGGGGTAATCTTCGGAACCGCTGGTTGGATTGACAAATTCTTTCACTGATAGGTAGCTACAATGTTCCTGAGTGCTATAGGCTATAAAACAAACATCACGCTACGATCAAATGGAGCTAAGCAGCGGGTGAAACCGCGCGAGAGTAGCTAGTTATCAACATCTCTATCGAATAGTCTCTTTCGCTAATTTTGTGTTTGTTGGCAGCTTTGATCAAATAAAGCACCGCTTTGTCATTATAATTGTGGATAAATTGTAAATATTATATAGGTACTTTTGTTCGTTTAATATGGCTGCCAAATTAGCAGAATCTTATGTTGGGTTCTCACGAGGACCAGAATTCGCTGATCCGGTGATTCATTAATGGCGGCTTTTGCCCGCGACTCCGTTCGCGGGGAATAGTGACATCCTGCAGATTTTTGGTATAAAAATGATCCTATGTCCTTTCTCGAGTTCCAAACTATGTCTGTACCATAGGCGCGTGTTAGGTGTGAAGAAAAGACAGACAGGCAGACAGACAGAGTTACTTTCGCATTTATAATATTAGTATAGGTAGATATAGATTTTATTAGGTAATTTATACAGTGGTGTGTCGGAAGACAAATAAATGGACTTATTTCCTTTTTTAAATTATTTATTACTGAATTATTTTGTTTAAGGTATGGTTTCAAAACCGTCGTGCGAAGTGGCGCAAGCAGGCACGCTTGCAACTGCTGCAGGATGCATGGCGGATGAGGTGCCTCGGACTAGGATCTCCACCATTACCGTTGTCAGGTAAAATTCAATATAGGTATTTTGATTTCTTTTTTCATTTTGATTTAGGTATTTCATTTAAATGTGGGAGAGCCATGCTTCGGCACGAATGGGTCGGCTCGACCGGAGTGATACCACGGCCTCACAGAAAACCGGCGTGAAACAACCACAGTGTTGTGTGTCGCCGTGTGAGTGAGGTTACCGGAAGCCCAATCCTTCCCCTTCCCAATCCCTCCCCAGTCCCTAAATCTCCAAATCCCTAATCCCTAAAAGGTCGGCAACGCACTCGTAACTCCTCCGTTGCGGGTGTCCATGGGCGATCAGCTCGCTTGCCGACCTATTACATAAAAAAAAAGGTATAGTACACCTGATCAGGACAATTTTTGGGTTCTCTGGTAGTGTAATTACGTATTTTGTCGTGGATATAATTATCTGTGTTATAAACACAGAACTATTTAATATATTGGAATATCCTCGTCTTCGTCGAATTTAGGAGATATTCTTGTCCATCGCTTTGACCGATAAATGTCTAAGTAACCAGGCCTTTCAATTATGTTTTATATACCATACCATTAGGTTACTCGCTCGTTCTCCTCCATAGAAATGTGCACTTTGGAATACTAGCTCCACTTGAGGACCTACAGAACTACTTACTAATTTTAAACATTTCGTTTGATATTAAAATGTTCCTTATATGTAGAATTGAATTGAAGTTCGACAAAATCGTCCCATAGAAACATTTTATTAAGGTCCAATTTTATTTCAGGTCACGGCAAACCGGACTCTTCACCCGAAGCTTCGGAATCACCTAACGACAAGGACTCCCCTGAACCGCCAGGAGCCAATGAGAACCGCGAGCTGAAATCTCCTCGTCAGGACCCATACCTTCACAATACGAACATGGAACAGATCCAAACAGTGAACTCTAATGTTCATGAACTCCCTCCGATGGCATACAACGAAGAGGGAAGGATGTTACAGCAACCGTTTACATTCCCACCAATGATGATACCACAGCAAATGGAACCAGAAATAGTCCCAACAGACTTGAGGGTGATGTCAAAACCAAACCCTTGTTCCTGTGGAACCGCTGTGCAGGACATGGATGAACCACAGAACTTAGCATACCGCCAACAAAGACAGGATAAAGAAAGCGACAGTGATTCGGACACCGAAATAGACCTAACCTCACATTCCAAAGATGATGATATAAGGGAATCTGAAAGGTTGGCTAATAGAATCGCTACCAGCATCTTCCGAAGTGACACAGTTCTACATGAAATGATGCCTAATGATCTCAGCTTAGCAAATAAGAATAATGATAAGGTTAGAAGTAACGTCTCAATCTAATTGGGCGGCCATTTTGATTTACGTTTTGAAATAGCAGAATGTAGTTTTGTTCTAAGAAGTATTTAAACTTGTGTTCTAGATTCGAATGTCAATCTGACGTTATTTTATGTGCTCAAGACAGTGGATCGTGTTGAATTTAGTTTTAGTTTTTAAAACGTGATCTGTTTCATATAAATTGTGATTTTGTTCTAGTCAATCCATATGCTAAGCTGTAATTTGATTTGTAGGAAATATTTAAATTAGGTAGTACTTGTATAAGTAGGTAATGTGTAATATATTGAATGACAAAATATATAGAATCGATATTGTTAACGATCTGTATTTATATGATGAAATGTTTTTTTTAATTTCTTTAAGTCTCGTTGACTCATACACGATACGTCTAACGGTTCATTATACATTGCTTGTAATGTTCACATGTTTAAGTTGATGACACATTCTGCTGCAGCAATGTACGACAAACGCGCATAGTGCAAGTGAAAGCGACTTTATCCATTACTTAAAATTCTTATTTTAAAAGGATTCGAGAAAGTACCTACGATATAAAACACCTAAACCGCTCAACTAGGATAAAGTCAAGTTTCGTTATTCAATAAATCAATGACAACCAACATAATACGGTAGTTTCCAACTAGTCAAATTCAATACTTTTATCTAAATGTCAAAAATGAACCTCCAAATTATGTGTATATTATTATAATACTATTTTCGAGCCAAATACCATACCTATTTCTTAAAAATTAACTTAAAAAATATAGAAAATTTACTGCATCGACAGATCGAAGAATAAAAGTGTATCTAGTTATTTTTCAATATTTATTATTGCATTGAAACGTCGTCGTTTTCATTTATTTTTGACCTAGGAAACTACCGAATTATATGAAATCGAAATTTGAAATCCTAAAAACCGTTACATACGCATTTCCATCTTTAATGACTGCATTTTCAATGGTAAGATAAAAGTTATCTGGGGAATAATTATGATGCTGTCCCTGTCAGAATGTTTGTAGCTATAAGACAGTGACAGCAACAATTTTATTCCTCAGATAATATTTATCTGACTATTGAAAAATCAGCCCTAAGAAGAGAATGGTTGCCTTGTCTGTTTTTCAAAAAAAAAAGAGTAACTACGGTGTTTCTAGCTAGTTTAAAAGTTATCTGGGGAATAATTATGATGCTGTCCCTGTCAGAATGTTTGTATAAGACAGTGACAGCAACAAATTTATTCCCTTAGGAATATGATTTTTCAATATTATAATAATAAAAATACAATTAGTATGATTTCTTTAAATAATACACAGATTCTGTATACAGTAGAATTTTTAATATAATATAAATTAAATTGTCATAGATCAAGTATAATAAAACTAGGTATTATGTAAATCTAATAATATGTATATTATCACAATAAATTCGGTATATTTCAGAATTTCTTCGAAGACTACAATTATTTATTTACTTAAATTCCAGTGAAGTATAATACAGTATTTCACAAATCCATTTGCCGTTTAATCTTTCAATTATCAATTATATTCCCTTGGTATAAAGAGGGAGTTTAACGCAAATAAAATCTTACAACACCAACTTATTGACTGCAGTTTCCAGCAGTCGTACTGCTTAAAGAATACAGGTCAATATGGGTTGAATAATCTGTATATAATTCATTTCAATTTCATCAATGGAGTTTGATATATACTGTAAATAACACACTGTAAATAAGATTCAAATTACTGCTAAAAGTTAAGATGGTGTCTGATACGGAACCAGATTTCTTAAATAACTTTTTTACACAGCCTTTAAAAGTTACATAGATCGTGACTTCTACTAATAACAAGTTCCATCTTATTAATAGTATCAAAGATATAATTTGTTGCTACACAATTTAACAACTTACACCCGGTTTCTGAAAGGCTTGTCAACGCTAAAATTAACTAATCTCCTGTTAAATTTCTTGTCAAGTCATCTGATTGGTTATTGATAATTCAGTCAACCAATCAGATGACTTGACAAGAGATTAAATTGATTTTAACATTGATCGGCCTTTCGGAAACCGGGGGTTAGTCATTTCAACAGACTAAAAAAGTTCAGTATGGAAAACAGGAGCGATTGTAATACAGGTCGATTATACACAATTAACATGATTTTCTAAATTTAAAATTCTTATACAAAAGGAGCTTCTTTATATATATAAAAAACGTAACTTGTATAGGATGCCCCAAAAGACGTCGTTAAAAAAGTTAAAACTTTACCGATATCCCGGATGTTTTGGCTGGTCATCGACTTTTTGGGACACCCTGTTTATAAAACTCTAACAAAGTAAGTATCACTTACACAACCAGCTCTTGTCTCCCTAACGTATGTGTAAAAAAAACCTCAGTCAGTCAGTACCTAAGGAAGAATCTCTCGACTGCCTAGACTAGCAACATCAATTGTGCAAAAAATCGTTATTCATTACTTACGACAAATCCAAATTAACTAAGCTGTAGATGGAATTGGTTACTTATAATTTAACACTTAGAACGCCATGTCAGACAATGTTGCCCGACGCTAGCGGAGGGTTAGCCTTCAACAGTTTTTGTCGGCAGTCAAATGCTTAAGAGAATTTTGTCATGTTCAAGTCTATAAAATGAGTTGGAATCTGCAAGTTAAAGTTAAAGTGGCAATGGGCAGGCCACAGCTCTCAAAGTCGCGAGCTGGAGGCGGATAAGAAAAGAAAGTGCAGATCATCGACCAGGAAGTAGACCGTTGACATCATCAGAGTCGCAAGAAGCTAATGGATTCAAGTGAATGGACAGTCTATGAATGGTTCAATTTAGTGATATTATGTATGTATATACCTACTTATACCATGTATCAGGTAAGCGCCTGTTTTAAACAAATAGCAGAAAGTTGTGAAACACTTAATGATTATAAATGTCTTAGGCTTTTCCAATAACGTTTAATGTCACCATTCACTTGCCAGGCAACCATTGTACGCATAACTTCTAATAATAATTACTTAGTAAATCTTTAATTTAGATTTCGCAAATTTTCGGCACAGATCGGCATAACGCCATAACATTCTTTAAAGTTTTAACATGGTGGGCCATCAGGCGAACATATATTTTGCTTCGTATTTAATGGATGTCACGGTGATTAAAGCTAAAAAGATCGCGAGCACCAATGGGACATTTTCCAAGTTTGAAATATGTACTTCTTTCGTCTATTTAATCGTAAAGAAATGTCGTGAAGATACTTAGAATTACTTATCTTTTATTTTTTTGGAGTATGAGGCAAACGAGCAGACAGATCACCTGATGGTAAGCGATCGGCGCCGCCCATGGACACCTGCAACACCAGAGGAGTCACAGGTGCGTTGCCGGCATTTTAAGGAGTACGCTCGTTTCTTGAAGGTTTGAAGATCGTATCGGTTCGGGATTACCGCCGCCGGAAGATGATTCCAAAGCTTTGCTGTGCGGGGCAGAAAATTACGTGAAAATCGCACAGTTGTTGACTGCCAACCATCTATGTGATGGGAATGAACATTTTTTTTGCGTGGAACGATAGCGAAAAGTTGCGGCGGGAATCAAACCGAACAATTCCTTAGAACACTCCTCGTGATAAAGGCGATAGAGAATACATAGCGAAGCTACATCCCTACGCAGTGCAAAAGAGTCCAGTCCAACCGAGACAGCAGGGTAGTCAACGATTCGAACAGCTCGTCGTTGAATGCGGTTCAGAGGGAGAAGCTGCTACTGAGGTGCCCCCGCCCAAAGATGAGAACAGTATTCCACATGGGGCCGAACCTGCGCCTGTTAAGGAGCAGGCGATGCCTCGGGGTGAAATACTGCCACGATCTATTGAGCACACCAAGTATATCAAGCTATCTACACTAGTATTATAAAGAGGAAAGATTTGATTGTTTATTTGTTTGAATTGAATTGGCTCTGGAGAATTCTTCCGGAAGACGTTTTTAAATCTTGACGGATTTGTAAAATTCCTTCACTGTTACGAATCTATACGTTATGCTAATGTTCCCGGTGGTCATAGCTAGTAATTAATAACAAAATCACTGTCAAGGTCACACTCAACAATTGGACAGTTAAGAGGCTAATATAGAGAGAGCTTAAAGATACAATTAATGAATGGTAAGACCGAATTTTTATTGAAAGATTAGTCTAAGGAAACATTTCATAAAGTAACTACGAGTAGATATAAGATATTCACTAACACCCGGTTTCCGAAAGGCCGATCAATGTTAAAATCAATTTAATCTCTTGTCAAGTCATCTGATTGGTTGACTGAATTATCAACAACCAATCAGATGACTTGACAAGAGATTTGACACCTAGTTAGTTGATTTTAACATTGATCGGGCTTTCGGAAACCGGGCATTATAGTTCTACTACAAATACAATCTGCTGATCATTGATGAATTCATTGTTTCATTGTAACAAAATGTTTAGGCCACTGTGTTTCTTCGTGTTGTATCAATCTGTCTTAATGTCTTTTTACAAGCTTTTTATGTATTTTGAAGCAGATATTTTCTACGAATTATATGTATGCTGAAATTGTTAAAACACATTTAATTTGTGTAACAATGCTAAACTTTCTCGGCTATATTGAGTCAGTTTTTGTTATTCAAATTGAAAGTAGGTGAAAATAAGATTCAAAATACAAAATCTGATTCAATGGTTTATACCTAGACTCAAGAGAAATTTTGTTTTGGAATAAGGGAATATGACTTTAAGTCTACAAAAAAGCCCATTAAACGTTTGATCGGCCAGCATGTTAAAGTACAAACTTCAATAAATTTAAATATACATAGTAGGTAATAGTAAAATAGAACACATTCTGTCTCATAATATACTTTAACCATATGTTTATTTAGAATGTCTCTTTCAGAACACACACAGATACAAATATACCTGTCTGCACATACAGAGGATCGATAATTTAATAAATAATTTTAATTTAAGTACACTTACAACTACACTATTATAATTGTATTTATATTTATAATTAAAAATTAACAATAATATAATCGATAGTTAATAATTTATATTTATAATTTAGATAGAACCCTTGTTGTAATCATATTTGGAATCGTGACTAAATTCAGCCTTGATGTAGTTATAGGCTTCTCCAATTATAAGTTCTAAAGAGTTCTTAAAGAACTTTATATTTTAATAGTCTTACTTTATAAAGTTCTTAAAGAACTTTGTTTTATAATAATAGGAATATACCTACAGCTCTAGGTGTTTTATTTTTTATCCATCGAGATCGATATACGCTCCTTACCAAAGACTTACCTATACATAATATTTGAAAATTTTCATGCTCTTAAAAACTATTAATTTCTTAGGCTAAGTTACAACTTGATGCTTTAGCTCAATAACACAGTTATTGTCACAATTTGATTCAATCTGTCAGTTACTCAAACAGAAAGTAGAGGATATTACATAAATGTTATTAGGCTTACATCCTCACATTTTTGAGGGAAATGTGACTTGAATGGCATTACGGCGCTGTAAACGCGCTGTTGCCGTTCCGTGCCTGGCCTGTACAACGTGTGGCTAACGTTAGCGCCGAAAAATGCCAGGCTAGGTTCACTGGTGTCTGAGGTAAGGGTGTGGGTCAGAAGCAGGAGATCAGAAGCACCTGGAGTCATGTTGAGAGCACCAGGCAGGTGAAATGGCGTCAGCTCGCAGGCCGCGCTTGATGAGCCGCGCCCGTTGTCTCTGCATTCGCATTTCCGCTGCGAGCACGTCGGACGTGGGATCCGACCAAAGGCGCTCCGCTACCGCCGCCGCGCGAGGCCATATGCGCGTGTCTGGAAACAAAATAATACGTCAGGAAACCACAGCTTAATATGATCATCATAAATTTATTTAAAGATTTTTTACCACAAATATAGACAGGTGTGAAGAGTTTGTTGATGCTTTTTTCTATATAAAAATGCCTCGAATAATCTTCAACGACTTCAAACTATATATAAAATATATACTTGCTTAACCTTATTTATTTCGGTAGGTGCGATCTATGTTTGTTCCTATAATATTCATAGATATTCAGAATTATCTAATCGAAATTTAAAATGGAAGAACACGTGAGACACCTACCGTCAGTCAAAATCGTAAGGTGTTGTGTATCGTAACTAAACATAACACTTCTTTCTAACCTAAATTCTATTTTTGTCTTATTTAAACCAACAGACGCGATAAGAAAACTTTGTTTAAGGTGCCTATTAATATAATTATCATGATCGATTGACTACTACTCATCCTCATCATCATCATCAGCATCAGCCTATAAGTGCCCACTGCTGAGCAAAGGCCTCTTCTCATACGGAGAAGGTTAGAGCATTGATCACCACGCTTGCTCAATGTTGGTTGGCGATTTCCGATTCCGATGTTTACCTTCATCGTATGTCAGTGGTGTCCAAATAATCATAGAAAGTACATATAACTCTGAGTCAAAATCCATTACGCTTCGGCACTAATGATCTGGCTCGACCTTTGTAATACCACTTCCTTAGGAAAAACCGGCGTGAAACAACACTAACGTTGTGTTTCGCTGTGTAAGTGAGGTTAACGGTCCAATCCTTCCTCCTTATCCTCAATCCTTAAATCCCCTGAACCCCTGTCCTTAAATCCGCCCTAATCCCACAATACGCCCAGCAAAGCACTTGTAGTACTTAACTCCTTTGGTATTACGGGTGTCCATGGCTTATATGTCGATTGCTTATCATCAGTTAATCCATGTGCTCTTCCTATGGCATGCAAAATATGAGATACACTATTGGCAATAAAGCTGCCGTTTTATTATGTCCTTTACAGATTATAGCAATCTCACTATGCGCGGTAATGATACAAGGCTTTCAATCCAATCGTTCAAAGAATAAACTTGATACATACCTAGGGCCTGTTCATCCAAATATTCGGTCCACATAGCGACCTCTCCTCCCAGCATGTTGTCATCCCTGGGCAAGACATGGGCATACATCTTCCTCCAATTGCTATACTTGGTAATGCCCCAGAAACCATGGTCTAAGTACCAAATGTCTTTAGGCACTGACACAGTTTTGTATCCCATCCCCAGCAGTTTGTGAAGCAATTGACTGTTTACTGGCTCCCACACTTCAATGATGTACCTAGAACAAATTGCAAATAAGAGTTAAAAAATAGTCGTTAGTCCTGTTAAAAAAAAATCGTAAAATATATGGGCCATCTGTATGCAACTCAAATTTTTGCCAAATACTCCTGAAGCTTGCCTTGATGGTCACAAGCGCGGCGTATTGAATTCCTTTTACTTGTCATTCACAGTAGTTGTTTTGGTAGTCAGAATTCTGAAAACATCACTTTTGAATTCACATTTTTTGCTATCAAAGTCTTCCCCGGCTCAAAATTATTCGAAGACATCCAACGATATTGCTATTTGAAAATATTTTGTTAACCTGTACCAAATTCAATAATGGCGACTTCCACCAAGTTCCGAGCAAAACGGCGTGCCAACCTTTTCTCGAAGCTACATTAAGAAGTAGTTCTTAATCTACTTTAAAGGCAAAACACTACCTTTCTTTGCTCAGATGGGTGTTGATCCATTGTGGCTGTGTGAGGTCTGAAGACCAGATCATGACGGGTTGCTTCGGTGTTTGCACTGCCTGCATGACCTCGTCCCAAGCAGCCAAGGCCTTCTCATGGAACTCCGACCATAGCTTCAGGAAACCATTCGTTGTTGGATCATAGTTCTTCATTTTCATATAATCGATGATCTCTTCCGTCTGATTCCAGCATTGAATGTAAACCTAGAAAGATATAATGTTGATTATCAATTATTTTTAATTTAATAGATTTTCAATCCTTAACTTTTGATAATACAGTTCTAAATCTCTCAAAGCGAGGTCAGCTTGATGACTGGCGTATCCCCCGTTAGGCCACTGCCTCGAATCTTGCGGGCAGCGGGGCGGCAGCGGCGGCGTCATTGTAACCGCTTCAATGATGTATAAAACTATAGATACGTTGTCCGCGCTCTAAAATGACAACATGAAATGAAGGCAATTGACAACATCGCGCTTAGTTACGCACCAACCTGCCGCGCGACGCTACGTTTGTTTTTAATTTATATCGTGTGTGTAAACCTGTGCGAAACATAAAGAAAGCATGTCGTGGTGTGTGTTCAGACGATGTACAAATTATACTCCAAAAGTTAAAGACAAAAATGTGTCATTTCATGCGTAAGTTCACCAAACAACCTATTTTTATTTAATTTTTTTCGACGCCGGCGCCCGCCATCTTATGGCGGCCGGCGCATGAAGGTATAGTCACGTGCCGTCGGCATAACTGAAGATGTATATTTATCTCCCTCTAGCAAAGGCATTCCACTATACGATGTCATATTTTCTTTCCCTTTCTTTACTCGTAGAAGTAGTTATCTAGTATTTTCGCCGTTTTTAAGCGCCGCGATGTTGGTTCATGACGTGTCTATATATAATACGTCATTGAACCGCTTAGTGTTGTGTTCATTATTGTGTCGTCGACATATTTGCTTTTATTCGCGAACGAAATGTCTGAACAATAGCGGAAACATGTGACAAACACATTTGATTCAAATTTATTCGTAACGCTCGATTTATTGTGGACGCAGGCAGTCACCGCTCGACTAAAGTACATCGCTCGCACCTCATATTCACAGTAGATTTTTGGTTGTTCAATACTATTGATTGAAAAATCAACACGTATAAGATCATCATCATCATCATTCATCGATAAGAATTATTGCAAGAATTTCATAGAGTACATTGTGTATTTTTTTAACAATATCAATAAATTATTAACAATTAAATCCAAAAAACTCACCTCATCTCCCCCTACGTGTAGTAATGCAGGGGCTGGTAAAGCATCAGCAATGTCCCGGTACAGGTCTGCCAGCACGCGGTACACTTGAGGGTTGGCAGGATTCAACTGTCCACAAGGAGGCTCCACGCAAATCCCCCGCCATGGCCATTGGTTTACGCAAACTGCGAGATGACCCAAACCATACTCCTGGAAAGTGCATCATAATAATTTTATTAAGTTCATAACAAAGTTCCTTTTTATTTGACATTTTACTACTAACAGTTCTTTCATGAGGGTAAATCATCGATTGACTTCTCTCGCCAAGGGTATGGGAGAAGAAGTGCCAGACGCTTACTGAATAAAACGCTTTTCTTCTCCTGCTCCAGGCGGTATGTTTTTGCCCTTGACCTACGACCCCGGCTAAACATCAGCCCTATAAGGCCCCACCCATTGAGGCGCACGTAGAACTCTACACACTCGGGTCTGATTCTGGTCGGGCAGCGGGCTACCCTTGCCGCTGACCGCAGACCCGCGCATGGTAGCAATTATTGACAGATAAAGTGCAGTTTTCGTTAGTAATTTTCACTAGGCCCATAGGTATCCTAGAACTAGTATCAGATAACAGGTACTATGCACTTACAGGTCCCCACTGCCAGCCGTTTCCAGCGTGTGCAGGCGAGTCGATTTCGATGACGACGCGAACACCGCGCACTTGAGCATACTGGATGAGCTCCCGAACCTCCTCGGCCGAATAAATTTCCTCCGCTGAGTAAGCTCCATATCTGTAATAATTAAAATATGTTTACATTTAGCTATGGCTTGACAGACAAGGTACAGGAAAAGTAAGTTAAGGTACACGATAACGCGTTTAAAAATAAAATAACTACATTATTGGATTGTGATTTGAATGCTATGGTTTCCAACTGGTCAAATTTAATGCTTTTATTAAAATGTTGAAACGATACTTTTCTGGCAGTTTTTGGAATGAAATCGCAACATGATATTATGACGACATAGTGTTTTGATATCAAACTAGCTAGAAAATCTAAAATTAAGTACCTACGTACCCATACTAAAAACTCAATCGAATGAGAGTATGATTATATTATTTTAATGATTGTGTTGTTGTATTGAACAATCAAAATAGATTATTTTGACCTTGGAAACTACCCAATTTACCACACAAAAGATACCATATTTATTAATTGAAATCACGTCTGAAAGAAGAAACAAACTTAAAAACACTCAATGTACATACGTCGGGTGACTACATAACAAAACTATCGCGTAAGTATTTCAAAAGAGTATTAATTACCTGGTAAACTGTGGCACTCTGGTGGACTCAAGAGGAAAACTGTGGGAGTCAGTAACGTGCCAGTGGAACACGTTCATTTTATTAGCGGCCATTCCATCAATGGTCTTCTTCAAATTTTCCATAGGTATAAAATGTCTACTACTGTCAATCAAAAGTCCTCTGTAACGATATGCGGGACGATCGCGAACTTTTGCGCCGGAGACGAGTAGGAGGCTGCATGTCTGGTCGTCGGAGAAGTCAGGTTTACTGGACGCCACCAACTGTGTAAACGTCTCCAATGCATGGCGGGCTCCGTACACTGTTTCGGCAGTTATGCGAACTGATATCTGCCCCTCTATGGAAAAAATATATCGTGTTTTTAATATTTGATCGGAGAGACTAAAAAATTCTTTATGAGGAACGCTTTGAAAACAGATGAGGTAAATAAAATCTTTTAAAAACGCAATGAATAATAAATTACCATTTAATGAGGGTGGTTTTTTTATTGAATAACAACTTTTCTGTGACATACTAAATTATTTATGAAAATTTTGAATAACTCCCGTACCTAAATTAATTGAGAAAGCTCTACAAATTACAAGATTCAAGGGGATTAATATAAGTAAGTCGTTCTTTTAAATAAATTTAGATACTACTACTTTCTAATAAGGTTGTACTTTCTAATAAGGCTGCACATTAATTTTTGCCGGGCAAGCGGGTTGATTTATAAGAAAGTATTCACAAAATATAGAAAAACTTCCAACCTTTATTATTATTCTGGACATCTAGCATGTATTCCTCGTTGGTGTCCAGGGTTAGAGACTTGTTAGCGCTCCTGACGGTCAAGTAGACGACCACAGGCGTTTCAACCATTTCAGTGACAGTGCCATCGCACTCCGCCAGCATGTTGGGACCAACCAACTTGGTCATATCCACCATGAGCGAGAGAACTGGCGCGGGAACATTTTGCAGATCGAATCTGAAAAAAAAAATAACAGAAATACTTATACTAATAGTTAGCTATATTGTTAACCGTCGAATTGAAGATCGACTTCAAAAAAGGAAGTAGATCTTCAATTCGACGGATACCTATGTGTTTTTTATTATTGCCTAAATACAGATCTAGATGCTTTGCTGTGATTAAACACAGTTACCTTATTTTGTAACTTAAATAAAACAAATTACATAGATATTTATGAATTTATGGCTTTAATAACGTATCAGGCAAGGTGCACTTAAGTGTATTTATTTATTTTTATACCAACAGCGCGCATATTATAAGCTATATACTAATACAGACACAGACTAAGTAAGCATTCCTATTACAGGTACACACAGCGTTCATATGTATATACACAACTTAATTATATAAGAGAAGATGAAAAGAAATAATCTACTAATAATATGATAAACAATGTAATGTATAAGTATAGAGGAAAGTCACAAAATATGAAATAGTATCCTAATATGCAATACCTTCATTTCTCTAAGACTATAAGTATGAAACGCAACACTCGACCATCTTCTGTTCCATTCGGTCTACTAACTATCGCACTCACACCATCGAGTCAGTTGCGCGAACACTTCACGTGTGGCAGGCGTGTTTTGTTTTGTTGTCGTGCGGAAAATTTTAAAGGTAAGTAATAAATGAGTATTACCAGCTGATATGTTTGTATACATAAGTGTTATACTATTTAGTATATCGGTATTATGTTTATTTCACCATTTTGTGATCTTTTAATTTCAAAATATTGTGACTTAAAAAAATATTTAGAAGAGTTTGAACTAGTATAAAAATCCAAATATGGACAGTCGTCGGTGTCTAATTATGGAATATTCCATAATTAGATATAGGTAATATTTCATATGATAGATACTTGCTTGCTAAAAATTATATGTAATGTTTGTTTTTAGAATGTCCGGTTCACAATCAACCAAACAAAAAACCTGGGATGAAGAAAAAATGGCACAAGCTATAAAATTCGTCCGGGAAAAGAAAATGGGGTATTTGAAAGCGGCACAGCATTTTCAAGTGCCTAGGACAACTTTATTTCGTCTCTGCCAAAAAGATGAACAGTCTCCAGAAGTGGCAGCAGCTAAGAAAATAAACTAGTCAAGACAAAGAATAAGAAGAAAACTGCGAAGAACAAACAAACAAACGAAGAAAAATAAGAATGATAGTGAAGAAGAAGACTCTGAGGAACTAGACGTTATCCAGTTTGATGAAGGTAGTGAACATGATGAGTTGATGGACCAAGTACCTCCTGACTCTGCTGATGCAGAATGTATGTTCTGTTCAAGACTTTTTTCCATGGATAAAAGTGGAGAAAGCTGGATTAAATGCTTGATGTGTGGGCTCTGGGCACATTATGATTGTGCTGGTCCAGAGTTTGATACTTGGATCTGTGACTTTTGCAAGTAATTATGTAACTTCTTTCATTTATCACAATATGTTATATTTATTTAATTGATCTCAAAGATATTTATGTCCATTTTTGTTATTGTTATGTTGATTTATGCTTATATTCCATATATGGGTACCTATTCCATATTTGGTTACTCATTTGTGATTTTGTTTTTTATGTTAGATTTTAATTTGATAACTAATATATTTGATTAAAGGCTGTTAATTACTACATATAAATGTATAACTGATTAGTAAAAACATTAAACTGTTTTAATTTTTATGAAGTTTTTTTTTATATCCCAAAAACAAAATAGTATTCCGTATTTGGTGACTTTCCATTAATGTACATAATAAAAATTTTCTATCATTAGTAGGTACTAACGAGCTTGAGTTTTTTTTGCGTTTTCTTTTTTCTGTTATATATTACTAGCTACTCTCGCGCGGTTTCAACAGCTGCTCAGCTCGATTTGATCGCTGCGTGATGTTTTACAGCCTATAGCACTCAGGAACATTGTAACTATCTATCAGTGAAAGAATTTTGGCAAACCGACCAGCGGTTCCAAAGATTACCCCCTACATACAAACTTACTTTTACCTCTTTATAATATTAGTACCTATAGATGAAAATTGTGTGTCATTAGTTAGGTACTAATGAGCTTGAGTTTTTTTTTGTTTTCTTTTTTCTATTTGGTATCATTAAATAGTCTGTATTGTCTGCTGTTTCACAGTGTAAAACATAATGATAGTTAAAATTCAACACAGGGAACAGAGCTATTGTCAGGTTTTGCAAAAAGAATTGATTTCATGCAAAAAAACATCAATTGCTGTATCATTTCCGATGATTTGCCTTTTCGTTTGTTGATTGCTGGTAGGATACCCACTTTACGAAAATGGTAATAACCATAGAAACACACAAAATTATTTATGGTTTTAACTGTACTTTAGAGGACAAAAAACCGTATAGGTACCTATTACTGTAAATTTTTATATTCAGCCATGTCACTTCAAGAGATTTCACTTGGGTATCATTTTCTATTAAGAAAAAACCCTGTAAATAAATGTGGATTAAAGAAAGATAAAAACAATTCTATCATTCTATAAACGTCCATAACTGCTCATTTGCCTACCCTCACATCTCTAATAGATTTTCGACTTTAAAACCAAATGATAAAGTTGATAGTGCCAAGTATAGAAAGGTGTATGTTTATGAGCTGTTGTCTGCTTAGCAAATTACTTGATAATAAAAACAATTTTATGTATTATCGTCAATAGCTTCTTATTTACCTTCCCTCACACCTCCAATAGATTTTCGACTTTAAAACCAATAGATAAGATTCGTATTCCCAAGTATAGAAAGGTGTATGTTGATGTGCTGTGGTCTACTTGGCAAATATTTTAATGTTCATGGTTGTCAAATATGACGCGACGTGTAGGGTCGTAGGTCAAGTCACCGTTATGGTAAAAGAAAGGTTGTTCAACCCTGTTGGAGATCAGCCATTCAACTTTACTTAGCGTTGAGATTGATTTTTAGGTACCTATTTGTATGTTTTCCTCATTGGTTGATCTTAACTGTGACTTTTTTCTTGCCCCGCCTTAAGATTTTCTCCTATGCCGTGAGTACCCATTTACAAACATACAAGTTCACATACGCATCAGGGTCTTTCAGCTGGGGTTCCGAGGTCCGCGCGGTAGATAAGGCACCAGCGGCCTCGGCCTAGAGCAGGAGAAGGAACGGGGCTGTTTTAAGAGTCCGCCATTCATTCTCGCTCCACCCACGGTCGATTAAAGTCATTTGATGATTTTCCCCTCACAAAAAAATTTCTGGGTCAGAATTTTTTCACTATCACTTATCAACTATCGAAACGACTAACTCACTTGAATTAACCAAGAAAAACTCTAGCAGTTTCAAGCCAGAATGGCACTTATTAAGTCGTTATTTGGAATAGGTACATTTTATATATAGATACCACAATAGTACTTAACTATACAAAAATCTTCCTACTGACTAAATGCTTGTTATGTATTTTAAATATACGTTGAACTTGAGATCTTTTACTCAACGACGTGTCAATATTATTTACTTACTCAAATGCTAAATAAATATTGGGAAATCTATTTGAAGAATAAAAGTTTATTGACCCCTAGTAGGTGAACCTGATTAAACTTTACATACGTCTAATGATATTTAATTTTGTATTTAAATATAACAATATTATTACAATATCATCTATATTAGGAGTCGACCTCAAAGGAGGATAATTATACTGGCATAGGTATATCATAACTTATTTGCAATTAAAATCCTTATTTAAAATGTATTAATTTAAATTATACGAATGTAAAGGTAACTAAAATTAATACAACAATATGTATAATTAGGTATTACAGAAATTAATAAAATCAATTTTAATTTATAAGAAATAAGAAAATCATTTTTTTTATATTAATTGTTTTAACAAGAAACAGTAGTTTTTAGTTGTTTAGTTGAATTGCTGCTGCCCAGTTTTGGTCAAAAGTGTAGTCCCTTAGTCTACTCTTACTCTGAAGTGTCTGCCACACCTTTCTCCACAAGAAACATTGTTTGTACCTTGTATTGTTTTTACCTTGCTCAATGTATTTTTATTTTAACTTTATTTTATTATCTTGTTCGTTTTGTGTCTTTTATGCGTCCCAGACGCGAATAAATATTTTTTCTTTCTTTCTTCTTTCTTTCAAACATAAGATGGGAGCTAATAAGAGATGTGTTATTTGACCGAAAATATCTTTAAATGCCTAATATGCACAAACGACAACGCCACGAGAATGGATGGTGACAAATGGTGGTTCACCATCAGATAATACAAATAATGGCTAATATTAGATATACATTAGGTACTAGCTTTTGTCCGCGACTCCGTTCGCGTGGAATAGTGACTTCCTGCAGATTTTTGGTATAAAATGTATCCTATGTCCTTTCTCGAGTTCCAAACTCTGTCTGTACCAAATTTAACAGAAATCGGTTCTGTAGTTTAGGCGTGAACGAAAGACAGACAGAGTTGCTTTCGCATTTATAATATTAAGTATGGAACTTTGGATATACAATAATACATTGATCTAGTATAAATAGGAAGTGCTAGCGAAAATAAATCGTATCATCTCCTGGGAGCCATCCAAGTGTTTGACAGAGTGCGTTCTATAATTAACTAGGAACCACTTCTAGATGATATTTACTCAACGGATCTAAATAAAATGTTGCGTCTATGGCTATATAAACGGTTTATATTTTCACACTAAGTTATATCCTGTGTATGCCATTGAGCCAGTAGGTGTAGACGTTAATGGTTATAAAGCAGTCTTTATTTCAATATTTAAGAGAGAATTTGGGCTGATTGATATCTTTTAACAATATGTACTTATAAGGTTGGTTATACAAAAGATTGATACAAGATTATACAAAAGGGTGGGTATCTAATTTACTTCTAAAGTTTATTATATTGCAAAATTTTGATGTTTTATCTTCATGAGTTTCGTACACAATAAACCTTTTCAGCAGACACAGAAAGTGAAAATAACCGTTCCATTTCAGATAGTGTTGACTATAACTACCACTCATGGAACCACCACTTACACATAGGTACAATTTGATCATTATTGGCCGGAACGAATATATAAAAAATGTGTGGATAACCAAACCCTGAGAGAATGTGACACCTAATCAATGGCAAAAGGAAGTGTCAGACTCTTACTGACTAAAAACCGCCCCGTTCCTTTTCCTGATCCAGGCCGGGACAAACGTATGTTATTGCGTTTGCAACCGCAGCTGAAATTTTCGAGTTTACATCGATTTTTAATCTTATATCTTCATATCAATTGTATGAAGCTTCTGCCATAAAAAATACCAGATATTTTTGTTGAACTGTGGCCTCGTCCTGGAGCAGAAGAAGGAACGGGTTTTTTTTTGTAGTGTCCTGAGTCCTGACACTCCCTCTAATCGTACCTTGGGCGAGAGTAATAATGACTTTATCATCACAAAAAACAAACAATTTTTCGACCAAGATTTTCTACTATTAGTACCACAGATAGCAATCTGCAATCCAGAATTTGCCCAATTGGCATCCAACTCGAGTTGTTCATTTAATAGCCGTATTGTCTAGTTTATGCTTGAAGTGGATATGTAGCAGCAATAGACTCTATAGGCCATTTCAGTAAGTAGTAAATATTCCTGGATGTGTTCCTACCCACGTGTAGCTGTTTCATCCAATCTAATCCGCCTTCACAAATGTCTACCGTTAAGTATCTAGTTTAGGATTATATGTGAACTCTGATCGTAGTATCGTGGTTTATCTGTGCGCAAATTTTAATTAAATTAAATTTAGCAGTTGATGAAGTTATGACGAGGTGACAACTAAAAGTTTTGTTTTTTACCTCTTGCTTAGGTACATATTTAATTATATTGAAAAAATAGACATGGTATTCATCTTTAAATAGACAAAAATATTCTTAAACAAACGAAGTGCTTACCTTTGCTGTCTGACTTGAGAGATGAGCATAGATAAACACTTAGGTATTATTTATTCAAATCTAAATAACTACTCAGTTGACTAAATTTTACCGTTTTTTAAATAAGTTCTACAATAACTAGCAAGGCTTAGCCGTATACCGTGTACAGTTTAGTGTTGTTAAGATAAGATTCCGAACTCGGTGACTAGGCAGCAGTGTTATTGGCGCAGAGCTGCCACTACGAGTAAGATGGTGGTTTTAGTTCGACCCATTCGTGCCGAAGCATGGCTCTCCCACACTTTAAACTTAGTTTGTAAATACAAATGTATTGTAGATACATAATGTAAAAAAGGAATAATACGTTATCTGCAGCACAACCTCTAAAAATCTATTTTATACATTTTTATAAAAAGCATCAATGCCGTATCACAATAGACTATGAAGTTCCCACGACTGTGTCCACATAATTGTATAATGACAACAAATATATAATCATAGTAGATACACAAGATATTTATGAAGGTCACTTGTACCTACCTAACTGTGTTATTGTCATTATATTGACATACATACTACTTAGGTATGAATTTTATGATCATAGCTTATAATTTTGATATATAAAGTAACCTACAGATGCCAATAATATACATTAAAATTAACAAATCTGCTGAGTATCTTCACAAATATTCAAGTTTTTTTTTGGCCCAATTTTTCTCATCACGTCCATTTCCGAAACAATATTAATGATTACGACACAAAAGTTACGTGCGAGAATCGCTCCCACCACAGGGGAGCTGATTGCCCAGCCATCGAGTCGGCCAGCCAGCGCGACAGTCAATTAATAAAAAATATTCTACCAGCAACATTTATATGTATTGTATGGTTTCACATTTGCTTTAGAGTCAATGGTCCGCTTCATGAGTGGGCCAGCTCGGCCGATTTGATAAAAACCGGTGCGACGTAAAACAGCGCTCACGTTGTGTGAATAAAGTTACAGGAGGCCTAATCCTCTCGCTCCCCCATACCCAAACAATTCCTATAAAACCTTGAACCAGTTACTTTTTTTTATTTTTATGGTATAAGTCGGCAAACGAGCAGGCGGATGACCAGATGGTAAGCAATCGGCGCCACCCATGGACACCCGCAACACCAAAGGAGTCACCAGTGCGTTGCCGGCCTTTTGGGGATAGGGGTTGCAGATATAAGGATTGGGAAGGGATAGCGGAAGGGGCGGGATCGGGCGGCGAAACACAACGCTGTGGTTTTTTCACGCTGGTATTCTGTGAGGCCGTGGTATCAGTCCGGTCGAGCCAACCCATTCGTGCCAAAGCATGGCTCTCCCACTCTTAGATTATTCTCAAAATGCCGGCAACGCACTTGAAAATTCTCTGCTGTTGCAGATGTCTATCAGCGACGCCGTTTGCTTAACATCAAGTGATCCATCTGTCCGTTTGCTTCCTAACTAATGCCATTAAAATAACAATAGGTTTTTTTTGACAATTACAGCATAAGAATAAATGGTTATTAAGACCATGATTCCTAAGTCAACAATAAATTGTTTCCACTTACAAAACTATTCGAGTATCTAATAATGAAACTCCCATCAATTGCTCCAATTTTAAATTTAGATTTCGTATTTTTCTAGCTAATTTTAAAATGCTCGATGACGTAAAAAATCTATGACGTCACAGTTGAGAGATCATATACAAAACTATTAGATATACGTTTATTACGAAAGAATAAGATCCCACCAAAAACATTTTGTAAAAATGTAGCCTAGTCTCGATGGAGCTGTTCGTAATCTCTAACAAGAATGCTAATTAAATTTTAAGGCAAAGTTGATAGGCTTGGTTATGTGGCTTGGCCATTGACTTTTAATCAAACAGTAATTTTCAAATAGCCTAAAAATACAACGATTTCTTTCAAGTATGATGATGTACCATCTCCATTCATCACGAATGGAGATGGTTAGGCAGTGCTTGCTTTGTGCTAGACTTGGCGGAATCACTATGGTGCCCCCAGATCTCTATAAAGTGTCTGAAGAATCAGAATCCTTTTGAAGATTCCTTGAAGATTCGAGAGCTATGGGTTATTTAAATCTTTGATTTACATACATAGGGTAAGTCGGTTTCCAAATGTGATTACTAGACTAGGGCTAGATTAATTAACCGGTGTCTTACCGCCACTTTGTTGATCTTACTCGCATTTTACATAGTTACATAGATCAACAAAGAGCTTAAGAACCCTAAAACCATTAAGAGGACTCACAATAAAAATAAAACTGTCAAAAGATTAAACATTTATTCGCAATCCCGATTATCTGAACGTCAACCTCTTCGTAGAATAAAGGCATGGTGTGATGTAATACTTGGCTTGTCCAATAAATTTATTATCAAAGTGTTACGACACATACGGGAGACGGCGTCTATTCTTAGAGGCAGACTTCACAAGACTGTCACAGGTAAATAATGTCAGTGTAGTGTTGTGACGCTGGCTAGTGACGTAACCCAGTGATATTTTGTGCCAAGAATAGATCCGCTGTGATAGACGCACGAGAGACACCTGACCGAACGACCAGCGACAATAACAACGTAGTCATATTTTAATGATCGCTTTCATCTTGTTACAGATTAAATTTCAATACCTATTACTTTATTTTATAAAGAACATTTTTCAAAGAAACGTCAATGTGTCAATATGTCAATGTCAATTAAAAGCTTGAAAACTTAACAAAGTCTGTCATTTAAGTCGAATCTCACTCGCATATGAATATAGGTAAGTGTAGTGTGGGAAAGCCATGCTTCAGCAAGAATGGGACGGCTCGACTGGATGGATACCACGACCTCACAGAATACCGGCGAGAAGCAACAATTACGTTTTGTTTCGCCGTGTGATTGAGGTTACCATAGTTGTCCAATCCTTCCCATGCCCTATCCTCGAATCCCTAATATAATAACACAAGATAGGCTGGTAAGGCACTTGTAGTAACTCCTTTGGAATAACGAGTGTCTATGAGCGGCGATCATTGCTTATCATCAGCTCGTGTGCCAGACTATGCTATAAAAATATAATAGCCAAGCGATGAGCAGCATGCCTTTTTCCATTTTAGCTGTTGAACAAATAGTATAGGCGAATATGTGTTTCATAGCAGATTTTATATTGGTATTTGATTCCATTGTATATAATAAAATGGTCGTAAATAACAGGGTAATGACCTCATAACATCTGAACGCACCTTGGTAGGTATGGCACCGCACATAATATATTATATCGCTTTATAACATATCGAATCGCGAGTATTTCAAATAAAGAAAGACATTTATTAAAAAAAAGAAAGAGATTTTCTTTTCGAGCTATTTTATTTTGTTTTTTTTTCTGTTCACCGAGTAATATTTACATCGAGATTTAAATATGGAACGAAGTTCGTTGTTCTTTTTTATGTTCATCACGGAATAACTTCCATTGTTTCGAATTGTATCAGTTGTTTTTATTTTATGTGTTTGTAATGAAATTATAATTAAATGAACAATGTTACACGATATTTTGTTTATGTACACATCCCTGATTTATGTATGTCTGATCAGATATACATGATGTTTTTTGTTTGCTAGTTAGTTAGTAGAACCTAGTTAGGATCTGATAAAAAAATTCTAGATCCAAGATCGGGAATCGAGTGCGGGAGTTTTGAAGATAACATCTTCAATTAAGTATTTATTACTGAAGCAGAAAAATATTTTTGAGAAATTAATGCTGTTTAAATCTGTAAGCAATCTTGGTGCAAGTAAATACACTACTAAAATAAAAGCAGTTATCCTAATCGGGTCGAAACTGTAGTTTTAGATAATCATGAATACCAAAAACTATCTTAATGTACGTAGTATGCAGTATACAAATCTCAGCGATATATTTATTTATAGTATAGGTAACTTTTGTGAGACATATTATATTTTTACCAAGTTCAACGGCTTAGTCATATCAACTATAAAATGATTGTTAAATATCAAATATGAGGCACCCAGTTGCCCACAAAGCGTGTCACACATTTCATCAATCATTACAGCGAAATACTTAGTGAGAAATGCGAGAATATTTTCAACACATTGTTGGATTAATTTATTCAAAGAGTATTTATGTGTGTCGACGAAAAGAAAACATGATTTATAAAACCGAGAAGTTCGGGAAACGAGAATGTGAAAGATTTCAAAAGTACCTATTAAGAAATTAATTTCCACTATTTCAAAATTAAATGATGCATTCCAAACAGCAGCTGCTTTTCCACGTTCCTCTAACAGAATGGAAGTAAATGGAGTGTGAATGTTTTTTATACTGAAACTGCGTTATACATAACTGACTTATAAATATACAAAGCAATTATTTTTCCTATTTTTCCGTTTCTTTAGAATTGGCTAATATTGTGCAACTACCAGTTTGGGATTTTAAATTATGTACAAGGTACATTGTTAAAATACTGAACTACCTATGCAAAAAATGCACACAAGTTTCAACAATTAAAAAAATAAAACATAAAATTTTAATACTTAAATGCTACCTGAAAATCACCGCGTTTGTCGTAAAATTAACTTTTTAACAGTCAATAAAACCAATGTAATGTAACAGAATTTTACATATTTAATGAAAATATTGAAAGAAATGTTTAGGTAGAAAGTAATGATATGTATGTCGTCCTTTATTTAACCGACTTTTTATTGGGGGAAAACTAACTTAGTATTTTAAATCACTATTGCTATTTTAATTTAGTTGTTTTATCTACTTAAAATACCCATAAATAGGTAGGTACGTAAAATCCCGGCAGCCACAGATTTTAGTCGATCAAAAATTTTGAAATTCGAATGTAAAAAACTTTGGAATATTATATTAGGCAACACCCGGCATAACAGTATCATTGGTTATTAAATACGAATTTTAATAGTGTTCTCCACACAAAAAATGTTTGTTGTTCATGATTACTTTATTAATTAAAATATATGTATAAATATTTTTTATGCTATAGCACAGCAAACAAGCATACGGAATTACCTGATAGTAAACAATCAGCGCCGCCCATGGACGCTCGCAGTCGCAACAACGGAGGAGTTACGAGTGCGTTGCCGACACTTTGGGGATTAGAGTTTTGGAGATTTATAGATTGGGGAAGGATTAGAACTCCACTTTCCTCACTCACACGGCGAAACACAACGCAACACAACGCTGTAGTTGTTTCCACGCCGTTTTTCTGTGAGGATGTGGTATCAGTGACCTCACTTCTGTCGAGCAGACTCATTCGTGCAAAGCATGGCTCTCCCACACTTGTTCTCCCACGATTGTTATTAATTAACAAATACGGAAGAACAGTATATTTACATACTTGTTGTGTCCGTAGAATAGTTTTAAGTTTTATTAACTTGTGTATACATGTTTTAGTTTACATGACTATAAATAAACTAAACTTTAATAACATTTTGTCCTTAATAAATTAATAAAAAAATTGTCAAAAAGGAGTGCTCTTAAAAATGTTTTAGTCCCGAGACTTATTGACCGACTTGGTAAAATATATTGTTTATGTAATAATGGGTACACTGAACTTGATTCTTTATCAAGTTCAGTGTATTTAATTGTATTAGGTATAAGTACCCAAGTATTGTATCATTTCATAACTAACTAAAAAATATACATGTGTATAATATAAGTATTGTTTATCAACATCGACCAGAATTTTTGTTTGCTTAGTTATTAAAATCGTATAGTATTTTTTTTATCGTACATGTTTACTGCCCCTTATCTGTACAGGAAAATGTTAGGATATACCGTTCGTAGCAACAAGTGAGGTCACAATACATACATACCTATTTATATGGTATGAATAACAATACTTATATTTGTTTAAAATAACTTCCATATTTAGTGGAAACAATAAAATTCAATAAAATAAATACTACAACAATATGTAATTTATTATATGTATACATAATATTATAAAGAGGTAAAATTTGTAACTTTGTAAGTTTGTATGTTTGTACGTTTGTATGTAGAGGGTATTCTTCGGAATTTTGGCAATCCGACTAGCGCGCTGGTAAAATTATTTCACTGATAGGTAGCTACAATGTTCCTGAGTGCTATAGGCTATAAAACATCGAGCTACGATCAAACGGAGCAGAGGAGCGGGTGAAACAGCGCGAGAGTAGCTAGTATGTTATAAAAATAAATAACTAAAATAAATAAGTACTCCTCACGATCGCGCTAATACCGGCGTGAAACAATTACAGCATTGTGTTTGGCCGTGTGAGTAAGGTTACCAGAGGCCCAACACCGCTCCTCCCCACATCGTTCCCAATCCTTAAATATCCGAAACCATTATCCCCAAAAAGACTCCTTTGGGCGTTGCGTGTGCCCAGGGCGGCGCCGATTACTCACCATCAGGTAATAATATACTTACTAGTAGATACCTAATAATATCGATATAAGTACATATAAGTATGGTGCCATAAAAATGTCTGCCACGGCTTTGAAAAGAAGTTAATTATTGGAGATTGTGTTTATAGATTACAATAATGAAGAAATTTTATACCCCGGAGCAGTAGAAAAATAAACTAGTTAAGTTAAGATTGGTTCTATTCTGCATAATGCAGCTCACAAATAACGCGCGATGCGACCGCTTCAACAATGAAAACGACTGTTCAAAATTCGGTGCGGAGAGCCTGGATGGTTTTATGCAATAAAATCAAGTCAAATTTATTACCTTAACACAAAATAGTAGTAAAAGTTTACAATCGTTCGTCACACTTCACGCATCAAATACGTACGAATCCATACACTATCTACTTTCTAGAACTAGATTCTAACTAAAAGGCACCATGTTCATATACTCAAATGTTATTTAATTGTAGGTTTTTAAAGAGCCTAATTTAGGCATAACGTAACATTAACTGGAGTCCGGATTAGTTTACTTCTCTGACTAATTTTATGGTAACAAGAATGCCTAAACCTTTGCCCAACATACCTACATCTATAATATAAAAAAAATGAATCGCGAAATGTGTTGGTAAGCGCTTAACTCAACAACGGCTGGACCAGTTTTGCTAATGGGGAAAATTAGGAAATAGTGACCCTTTGATAGTGACATATTTGGACCCGTACGAAGCGTAATGATTAAAAATGTTCAAAACAGCTAAATCAATTTCGGTAGAATTTTACAAAATCTTAGACTGTTGATCCTAAAATATAATTTTTCAAATTCATTTGTGTCCTATTATTTTTGTTTTTTTATCGTCCTTTTCCAATGGATTTCATCCTATTGCCATTATCTAACACTGGTCCTTTGCCACGTTACTAGTTACTCGTTATCACCTATCAAGTAACGGCCATCATCATCAGCCTATATAAGTGTCCACTGCTGAGCAAAGGCCTTCTCTCATTCGGAGAAAGTTTTAGAATTAATCACTACGCTTGCTCAACGCGGATTGGCAGTTTCAAACTTAGAAATTATAAGTCCAGTTTTTCTCACGATGTTTTCCTACATCGTGTATAAGTGGTGTCCAAATAATCATAGAATATAAATATAACTCGGAAAAAGACATATTTGTACTTGCCAGGTTTCGAAACTGCACCCTTATTCATGAGAAGCGTCTGAATCACCGGTCCACCACGACCACGACTAGTAACGGTAATAAAACGTTTTTAAGGGGTATAGTCATCCAATGGCTTCTTCCCCTCTATGTTGGGGGACTGGGGGAGATAGGAAGTGTCACTTTCTTGCTGACTCAAAACCAACTCTTCCTTCCTTCTTCCGTTCCTTCTCCTGCTTTGAGCCTAGCTGCAGTAAATTATACTTTTTAAGGGCTGATTTTTCAATAGTAAGATAAAAGTTACCTAGGGAATTATTATGATGCTGTCGCGTCGGAATGTTTTTATAAGACAGTGACAGCAACAACTTTATTCCTCAGATAACATTTATTTGACTATTGAAAAATCAGCCCTAAAGTCAATATTTATTTATGACAACAGACTAGTTTTCTTTACAGGTTTTGAACTACAGAGCCGTGATAGCCTAACAGCTATTGTCAATTAACTTTTAAGGAAATAACTAATCGAATTTAGTTCTTATCGCTAACTCACATGTTGTGTTTGTTAGCTGTTGTTACAACTCGATTCTTGATCGTTTAATCATAACAATCGATGACGTTGAACTGTAAACGAAACAAATATTCGATAACGGTTAACTTTAAATGACTTTTTCCATTACTTGATTGAAAATTAGTAATTTTTCCAAGAGAAAAATTAATTCTTCTCTAGTTTTTTTTTTATGTTATAGATCGGCCAACGAGTTGACGGATTACCTGATGGTAAGCAATCAGCGCCGCCCATGGATACTCGTAATAGCAAATAAGTTGCTACAAGTCTATTGCCAACCTCTTGTGAGATATTAGAGATTGAAGGATAGGGGATTTCAGGATTGAGGATTGAGCTCTTAAGTCAAGGCATCAATGGGTCGGCTCGACCGGAATGATATCACGACCTCATAGAAAAACCGGCGTGAAACAACAACAGCGTCGCGTTTCGCCGTGTGAGTGAGGTTTCCGGAGGCCCAATCCTTCCCCGCCTCCAATCCCTAAATCTCCAATCCCCTAAGGTCTCTAATCCCCAAAGGTTTGACAACGCACTCGTAACTTCTCTATTGTTGTGGGTGGCGATTTTTGCTTACCATCAGGTAGGCAATCCGTCTGCTGGCTTAACAGAAGGTTGGCCGTGAATTTCTTAATTTTATTTTTGATATACATAGTTTACGCGGAAATGATTATCTGCTGCTGGTATTAATGATATTCTAAATTAGGCAGAGAAACAGGTAACACATGACACATTTACTTTAAAAAAAACATTGAAGAATTTACATTGTCCTCTAAATTCACTGTTGTTTTCATCCGAACTAGATATTCCGGTTTCTTAGTGAGGTTAAAAAAAATAGGAAGTTTTTTTTTTTAATTAAATTATGATTGGTTGCTACTGTCACAGCTAGCCGAAGTTAATACCCATCTTCTCCTTCTGCATAACCACATTTTATTCTATTTGCAATATATGTAGGTAGGTACATATTATATGTGTGTAGTGGAATGTTACAATCAAATTTTGAAGTAAATATCTATAACTTTCCTTTAAATCCATAAAAATGTCCTTTTTCCTGATATTTTTAATGCATGTGATAAAGACGTGACAAATGTCAAAAATCGATCGTAACTAGAAGATTTTGAATAAAGAACAATTGGGCCATAAGTTGACACAAGACAGCATTGCGTAGCTACAATAAAATACCTACTTGCGCTATTTGACATAGTTACATATTTTTTATTACCTTCATATGTACCTACCGTTTCAATAAACAATTTACTTATTTATATTAATATAATTACAATAGCTTTGTACATAACTTTCTTGTAGGTACTTTTACAAACATAAGGCAAAATACAACATATACAAAATAATGTAAGCAATATATTGAACAGGTAACAAAACAAAGAAAATAATTTTATGGTTAGTTACAGTAGGCAATACGTTTACCTTGTTTTTCCTAATCATTATGTAATCATATTTATTTATTCTTAATAATTGCATATCGGAGGACATAATGGCAATTGCATTTGCTACCAGTCATACTTTATGAATAAAAAAAATCCGCTCAGCATAATTAAAAAAAAAATGGGATCTTGTTTTTTTTAACTAGTGTAGATATATTTAACGTGTACGATATAATTATCGTACATCACTAGTCACCATAAAGTAGCAATTCTTTTTTCGAAAGAATTTAAAATGAATCTGTCAATTAATTGGATACTTTATGAACGTGCAAATGATAAATGAAACGGCCTTCGCAAAACAGTGTCTAATACAAAATAATAATTGTAGACTATAGATGTCTTTTGGTTTTATGTCTTATACATTCAATTGGATTTATTTGTTCATTGAACGCTAAGCCTACACTGTAACAATCTGCAACTTCTGCAAGTATCACAAACACAGATCGATTGCAAAAAAATAAATATTTTACTAGCTTTAAGTATTTTTAGAACATTATTGAAAATATTATAGATAAATTCTTTAACCTCTTTTCTCAGTTCTCGTCTCGCATTGCATACGTCTACGTATTTTTTTGTTTGTTTTCTCATTGCACATTCATAATTAACTAACTGGTATGATTTTTTGTTTTTTACAAACGCTGTGTCTATTATCAGCTTTAGGGTATTGTCATAAGGTCGAAAATGTATTAAAGTATTAAATCATTAGAACTACTGGCGACTGTATATGTAAAAAAGAACGAACAATGAAGGTCACTACACGTATAATATAATAGTTTTAATAAATTTAATAAATAACTCTATGCAAGTATTTACTGCCAAGTTATTTGCTTATTTATCGATAAAATTATGAACACTTATAATTTATTGTTTTTATTTTTATATCCATTTACTAGAAAACGATTGGACTGCTTGCTTACTGATAAAAAATATATTATGTAAATATGCTTTGAAATAACATTTCGAACGTACTCGTAAGTACATATTTCTTCTGACTTGCCATATTATTATGATCCACACCAAATGTTTTTTTTTTTTAAATCTACTTAGCATCACGCCTGGTGCTAAGCGATAATGCGACCTACCATATCCGCCAAAATTGTAACTTCAAATTAATAACAACATAAAAATTAAAAATATAAAAATGTCGTGGTCGCCCAGAGGTCAAGGAGCCTGCTTTCTCATGCATGAGGGTGTGGGTTCGAAACCTGGCAAGTAAAGTGACTTTTTCCGAGTTATACATGTACTTTCTATGGTTATTTAGACACCACTGGCATACGGTGAAGGTATACATCGTGAGGAAACCTGGACTTATAATTTCTTATTATAAGTTTTAAATCGCCAACCCGCATTGAGCAAGCGTGGTGATTAATGCTCAAACCTTCTCCGTGTGAGAAGAGGCCTTTGCTCAGCAGTGGGCACTTATAGGCTGATGATGATGATGAATAGCAATATATGACAATTCACAATAACTTTAGCATAGAATTATAGCTAAGTTAAATATAAAAAAGACTTACCTTAAATAATTCGGATGAATTTTGACAGTTTGAATGCCAATGGCGGCGGTCACGGGGCGAGGCCAGAGCCCGCCAAACCTGCCACAGACGGTCCGGCAAGCATCCATACTGGGAAACACCATGGCGCTGTGGTTCCTGGTGCTGGTCTCAAAACCTGGTTGAGGGTGCGTCGTCCTCTCACAACCCTCATCTGGTACACATCTGTACCTCCATGCTGGCCTGGTAGAAGAAGAAGGATTATCAATTAATGTTAAGTTATTTTTTATGACATTGGTCGGCAAACAAGCTGAGATTACCTGATGGTAAGCAATCGGGCCGCCCATGGACACCAAAGGAGTTATGAGTGTGTTGCCGGCCTTTTGGGATAAGGCTTTCGGATATTTAAGGATTGGGAAGGGATGCCTCCGGTAACCTCACTCACCACGTGTGTTTCACGTAGGTTTTTTGTAAGGCCGTGGTATCACTTCCATTCGTTGTGAATAAGGTTACCCTCCTACAATCCCTATCCTCAAATCTATAACCCCCATAAGGCCGGTTACGCGCTTGTAACGCCTAATGTCCACGGGTGGCATTGATTGCTTACTGTCAGGAGATCCGTCTGCTCGTTAGCTGATCTGTCGCGTAAATAACCAATCTCATATAAAACGTTTCTTTCCGAAACGTCACGTCATTTAAAACCCAAAGATAGAGGCCGAAGTGCGTAGTGCATTATAGTGTTAAACCCCAAGGACAGACAAGTACATAGCGCGTTATAGCATTATTATTAGGTGCATATGCCATAAGTATCATGACTTCTTTCCCCTTTTCTTCCTCTTCTCCTATACAATTCCAACCTATAACCTATCGTACGAATATGAATGGAATAGATAGAAATATCCAAAATTGGCTATCCTGGGGATCTTAAAAGCCCTACACCGCAGGTGCGGGACCAACTAACAATGCAGTATACATATTTCTTTTATAACTAACTATAAAGGTATAAATATGTACTTACGTGTATGTATGAGCTATAGCAGCGTCATCTGGCGAAAGATACGCGCGGTTAAATGAGAAGAGTTGCACTAATAATATGACCAATATGGTCATAAGACACAGCTTCGCCATGGCTCCCTGTCGAACAAAGAAAAGGAACAATTTAATTACAACACCAAGAACCAGTTCACCTCTCCAATATGTGTACTTTGAGGAAGGAAAATCATCAAATGACTTCTCTGTGTTAGACTCTTACTGACTAAAACCACCCTGTTCCTTCAGCTGAAGGCCTACCCTGATGAGAAAGAGGGATGGAGCTATAAAAGGTGTATAGCTCCATCCCTCTTTCTTTCCCGAAAGATTGACGCTATAGCACATTAGGGTAGGCCCTCTGCTTCAGGCTTAGTCCGCCGAATATTATTGGGCTTTCCCCATTTTCATTTATCCCGGTAGCATACCTATGGGAACCTCATAACTTAACTAGCAGATATTTCATGTAACAAAGTTCTACGTTCAAATTTAGAAAATACTGGTCAGTAAGATTGGTCACAAACCTTTTTACTGCGTTAAAACTTTTTTTAGTTGATGGTGAAAAAGTATAAATGCAATACCCTGTAAAATTATCCGAAAGGACCATAGTTTCATTCTACCACATGCCTCATTAGATTACGCCTTTTAAATTAAATGTGATGTATATTTATAGTACGATTAATAACCTAAATCTTTAGTTAAATATATTCAAAACTCGTAAACAGCTTAATCGATTTATCATGTTTATGTCTTTGCATTTTAAAATCCTCAAAAAATACTTAAATTGAATCGAACATTAGTCCTTCGAGCGACCTAAATGGCGCCGCTTCAGCTTATAAGTTTTACGGGCTATGCTAGGTTATTTAGGTTTGTTTAGTGAATTTACTCATTTAGGAATTTTCTGCGTAAAGAAACCCTGAGCATGCTGAGCGATTTTAAGTCTCTCTAGAAGTCCAAAAGTCAGGGACCACTTTCAGTACCCCAAGCCATCACTGGCAATACACTGCTTGAACACCCTGGTCTTTAGGCAGAGTGGAATTTTTTGATGAGAAGACCGTGGTTTCGGATCACCCATTTCTATACATACTATATAACGCCATATTTTTTTTCATAGTACCAATTTTTAAATGTATATATAAATAGAATTATAACGATTAAGAAAAGTGCTAGCATTATGTCTTATGACAATTTATTTCCTAATAATACAAGCATATTTGTTTCTTAGCCACAAAATCAATTAGTGTTCGTGTGTGTTATGTTAATACGATTTACGATTAACGAGATTTTTTACCGCGCCGCACTGTATCTGACGGAGCCAACTGTGGGTTTGAAATTAGCCGCAGAATAAAACTGCTAGAGTGGGTTTTGGCTATAAAATGACTCCGGACTACTAGACCGATTTAAAAACGTATTTTACGTTTCAATTTCAATGTAAGGGCCACTGACACCCCGGGCGATAATATTATGGCACCCAATTGAGGGAACTATATCAAGTGTTAATTTTTTGCTGATCGTATTGATATCGTTAGAGTATATTAGAGGAAGTTGATTGATATCGTTAGAGTCACTCCTCGACTACAAACCCTAAAAAATCCGTCTAAAAAATCTCAATAACAAAATATGCATATGCACAGTTCTGTGGGTTTGCACCAGGAGAGGCAAGAGACTCCAACTTCAGACCTTTGCGCCCCCCAGAATTTGTCGTCCTGGGCCATGTCCCCCCCCCCCTCCCGCCACCTCCTAACGCCAGCACTGGTTATGATACACTACAATCTAAACCAGAAACCGAGGCATTTCTTTTTGAGGATGGAAAAAGTCTCTATCACCCCACGTGGGATGAGAAAGAGTCTTAGTGAGAAAACTGACAAAAATATCACCAACAGCGTGACGCCGTCTCATAATCAGAGCCGGGACCGTGCAATGGCACAATATTGCGCTTACCCGCAACCCTGGCAGCGGAACGTGACCTGACTATTTGTAATGGGACCAGAGCCTACCTGATAGAAATCTGGACAAAAGCTAGAGAAAAAAAATTAAACAACGAATTTGCAGAATTTAATGATGCGTCCATATTTGGCGCCCATACGCAACTTTCTGGCGTGTTACAAGTGCGCAGATTGGTTGATTACACGTTCGAGAGACATGGAGATAATTAAAAGTACTTATTAATAATACGATAGTCTATATTAATATTATAAAGAGGTAAAATTTGTATGTGAGGGGTAATCTTTGGAACCGCTGGTCGATTTGCCAAAATTCTTTCACTGATAGATAGCTACAATGTTCCTGTAAGTGCTATAAAACATCACGCTACGGACAAATGGTGCCGAGCAGCGGGGAAACCGCGCGACAGTAGCTAGTAAAGCATAATATCGTATAATTATAATTAATTATTACTTAGTAGGTATAACCGACTTAATTAAATTAACTGACGAAGTTAATAAAAATAAGTCGTTCACATTTCTGTATCTATAGTGATACCTATACATTATTTGCATATGTTTTATTTATAATATGGCTTAACCAAACATGGATGCAGTCTTATTGTGTACACCCGACGCGCGACGCTCGCGTGCAAACTAACGGAACTTGCGCAGGCGCAGTGCCCATAGTGCGCCTGCGCAGCGGAACTATCACACGAGACTTCCGAACACGCGATTTATTTATGTATGTTTGTATATACATGCAAGAGATATGAGGAAGAAGCCTTTTTTACTTTAAAGAAAAAAATGTTTAAAGAAACATGTGCAGATAGCGAAAACTTTTGTAGGTAGGATATAATGCCTCTTGTTTTAAATTTAACAATTTAAGTATTTATGTAGGTACAGACCCAGTCATATATGTATGTATAACTTAATCAGATCTTCAATGTCAACCACAGCGTAATGCAGAATTGTAAACAATATGTGTAAACAAAAATGTTACACATACAATACCTACTATGTATTTGTATTCATACATAATAATAACAAAATATACCTATTTGATCCACAAATATTTGTTCCAGGTCTGCGTGGCTTGTGTATGTGACATTGTATGTTTGTAAACGTACACACGACACAGGAGAAAATCCTTGTGTTAAGCAAAGTTTAAAAAAAAAAGTAGATAGGTAGCATGCATTATTCGCCTCCCGACCAGAACCAGACCTTAGCGTCGAATTTCCCCTGGGACTCAAAGAGCCATTAGATAACCATATATGGATGGGGCCTAATAAGACCGATGTCTAGGCCAGGACTCTAGCACGGATCAGAAGAAACAGCGTGGTTTTAAACAGTAAGATTCTGATACACATCTGCCCCCCCCCCTCCCCCCTAGAAAGCTAAAGTGATTCTATCTACATCTACATATTTTAATTGTGTGCTATCCTAAAACTTGATATTATAAGTATCTCTGCTAAACCTTCGTACTTCAAACTAAGTTAATAAGCATAAAACACCTGTCTAAACATTTAAATATTATGCGTAGGTACTTTTCTTATTATTAGATTCCTGATCTTACTTAAAGAACTTACAGTCAACAATGGATACAATTGAACAAAGTTATTTATTTTATTAATAGTCGGATCCACGAAGGGAGGATTAAGGCTGTCTAAGAGGAGAGGAAGGACCATTAACATTGTCTTACCACTCTTAAAAGAAGGAAATGATACATATTCAATATAATTATATTACTTTCTTCTAACCCAACCCGGGTTGCGGGGTAAGCGCAATGAGGCACCGCGACCTCGGCCCAGAGCAGGAGAAGGAACAGGGGGGTTTTTAGTCAGTAAGAGTCTGACACTCCCTCCCGCCCGGCCCTGGGCGGGAGAAATCATTTGATGATTTTCCCCTCACAAAAAGAAAAACCCTAAAACGTGTTGCAACATACGCTCTGGCGCTCAGCGGCTTCTTCGTATAATAGGTACGTAAATGCAGTTGTTTCCAATTACTAAATTTCAGTATCGACTTTTATTCAATTGTAAATTCAAAAGACAGTTTATTATCACAATTGTATGTGTATGGATAATTCATGAATAATTCACTTATGATATCAAAATACACATATTATTCTTTAAAATTTACTAGAAAAAAAAAACGAGATTTGTGTAGGTAACTATATCGACAAATAAGTGAGTGAAAGTATAATTATTATTTTCAATATTTTTTGTAATGAAAAGTAAAATGATTGATTTCTGACAAAGAAAACTATACACACATATCCGATCTCCATCATCCAATTTTTCTCCGTTAATCTTAAACTTCCATTTCCGAGAAAAAAGTTTATAGACCAACAAAACCAAATTAGATAGGTAACTATTTATTACTTGTGCGCATTACGTCAAAGGAAAATAAAATAATAGAATTTATATATTTTAGAAATTAAAAATCCCAGTTTGCAGCGACTTAATAAAAAAATACTTAAAGTCGTAATATAACACAATAATTTACAGCGAATTTTCGGGGGACTCCAATCGGATACGGAGCGGACTATGGAATAATTTCCAAATACGGTCTATGTTTTACCTACCCTCATTTTCACACTTTGGTATCGGATCGTTCTAACCAAACCTACCCAAGTGAGTGTTCAAAAATCCCGATGTTTTTCTAAGGTTGATTTTTCAATGATTAGATAAAAGTTACCTAGGGAATATTTATGATGCTGTCGCGTCAGAAGGTTTGAATAAGACAGTGATTTTATTCCTCAGATAACATTTATCTGACTATTGAAAAATCAGCCCGAAGTAGAAAATGGTTGACTTGTCTGTTTTTCAAAAAAAAAAAGTAACTACGGTGTTTTTCGCTCGTTCTTCTCCGCATGCATCTAGTTTAACTGACGAACAGACTGACAGACTACTTATTCTACCTATACGTTTCAAAAGTGGTTTAGTAGTTGGAATTGGTTTTTATCCACAAATTTTAGCATCCTCAACCCAACACGAAAAATATTAATTATTTTTTCGAAATAAATCTTTCATACTTTAAACTTACGTACAAAAAATAGCTTTATCAAGCAGTTTTTTTTTTGTGTTAACTCAAATGCAGTTGCACTTGTTCATTCATGTAAAGAAAGAAAGAAAATATTTATTTGTGAGAATGCACACATTCTACCGAATTGGTGTACACATTATTTAGTTTTATATCTAGTTATAACTTTGCACTACTTATTTTTAATCTATGATAGGTCATCTAAATAATTTTTAGTGCAATAATAACATTTATTTAGCAAGAACTCAAACAATTTTCTTTTAAAAGACATTAGGTTAAGATTTTTAGGTCATTTGGAAGTTTATTGTAAATTTTGATAGCCATGCAATATGAGTTTCTGCTATATAATGTTGTGCGTGTATAAGCGCAAGTCCACTTTAAAACAGAAAAATTACTTAAGTAAAAACGGAAAGCCAAGAAAATTTACATGAAATTAATATAGATACTTACATAATATCTGATCTTACGTCTATATGACATTATTAATTTGCCACTTTTATATTATTTACTTACCACTAAGCTTTAACTGATTCGAAACACAGAATATATATCTACAAAGCACTCATAGTCCAACTAAAATCCTTAATGGCCTAACGCTAGTATTTATTCCATCAAAAAAATTGATAAGTTAATTGCAGGATAAGTAACAATAAATGTAAGATAACTGATACAATCAAAGACAATTAAACGGTCGTGTATTCTGAAATACTGATAAGATCAGGATTTATCTGATAACAAAACTTTTTTCTTAAACTTATCTGAACTTTCTCTTGTTTCCTGTTTCCTGAAGTACTTATTGTATTTAAACACATACTATGCGATGTCCACTCATATCAACAATGACAACGCTCACAATGTGACAAGTGTGGGAGAGCCAAGATTCGGCATGAATAGGTCGGCTCAACCGGAATGATACCACAGCTTCACAGAAAACTGGAGTGAAACAACCACACACGCACCAAACTGTGTTTCACCGTGTGACTGAGGTTACCGGAGGCCCAATCCTTAAAGGGCCGACAATGCACTCGTAACTCCTCTATCTTTGCGGGTGTCCATGGGCGACGCTGATTGCTTACCATCAGGTAATCCGTTTGGTCGTTTGTCGACCTATCACATAAAAAAAAACTACTTTTCGCTGAGTCGCAATTTTGCATATATGTATATGTGTCGATTTTATGACAGTACTGCAGTTCTGATAATGAAATTGCATTCCTATAGAAATCGGGCTCGTTAGAATCGTACTGATGGGTGGTTGGTCTTTCAATAGTAATCAGGGTCAGGGGAATTGGGGAATAGAAGAGGAAAAGGATTAAGCCTCCAGTTAGCTCCAGTTATATAAGGACTCGCAAGTCCTTACGAATCGGATACCGCACGTTAGAATAAAAAAAAAACTCATTTCATATTATTTTATTTAATGTTGATAGTCGTTTTGTTTAAATCAGGAAATACTGGTTCGATATGAATGAAGAATTACTGTTGTGCTGGATTTGGATAGTCCGTTTATTGAAGGAGACTATAAAATATCACGCAATGATAAATAGCTCTAATATTTTTATATAGAATATGGAGACTTTCATAAAAATGTATAGTTTGCAAACAGACTTCGGTAAAACGCCACCTAAAAAACTACCTACCTACAATTATAAATTCCAGATCAGCGTATCAGAAATTTATTTGAGACTTTTAGTAACGCAGTACATCGGAAACCAGATGAAACAGTTGTTAAATAAAATTAGGTATCAGAACTACCTACCTACCTACTTGTCGATTTCTAGAATTAGACCATATTTTAGAACCAAACTAATTAATCTACACCACTAAGAACTAATTATAAATACATACTTAAGAATGATGTATGACAGATGCAAAAAATATCAGATAGGTACAAATAAGTTGTCAGTGCATTAAAATAATTGAAAATAAATAACAACCTAGCCCTTTCACGATTATAAAAGAATACTTTCTATTTTATTACAAAAAAATGACGATCTGTTCCTTGGGGTTCTTATCAAACACAAGTAGGTACGGTCTAGGATCAAAAGTGCAATTGCACTTTTCCAATGCGAAAATATGTAAAACTTCTTTATAATAAAACTCAAAAATCTAAAAATCTGTTGTTATTTACTTTAGAATCTATGCTACAAGTTAATCAGTAAAGAAATCTCTGACCCTCAACCATAAAAACCATTTAGACACTTTAGCATTGGTAAAGTGCAACTGCACTTGTGACTCTTACTGTAACTTTATTGTTTATGGTAGGCATATTATCATAAGCATAAGCTTACCGTTTTTGCTTTTAAAACAACCTTTCAGGCGGTATTTTCATATTACTTGTTTTAAAATATATTAGAAACTTATTGAAACTATGTCTTAAGAAATACTTTAAAAAATGTTGCTTATCATTATCGTAGCCAGGTCAATGATAAGTCAAGAAATATTATTAAGCATGTATCAGTCACTAATTACCCTGTATTTATCAGCAATGTCCATGCCATTATGTTGTAAATATCATAATTATTTTTATTTTTCTAAGCAAATCGCGCACGGTTGTGCCACTAACCCAGTTGGTAACACAAACTTGTTATTGGCATTACTGTTTAAGTATGTAGTAGGTACATTAAAAAAAAATGAACACACGACAGACAGAAAAAAGATTGCGATTGTCAAGTTTTGTAGGTAATTGGCGAAGTGTATTGACCCACAAAGTGTGTAGGCGCACAGTGTGTTAATAAATGTATGCAAAGTAACTCACTCGTATGGTAATGAAGAGGACGCTCGCTCCGAATGAAAGTTGCGAATAATTCTATTAAATATTATAGTCACTTATACACAAACTTACTAAACAAGAAACTAAGAACACTGCTTGATCAACAGTTCACAGCACTAACACTTTAACATTCACCTAGATAATGGTTATCTTATTTTAACTTAGATAATAATTCGTGGCTTGCTTGCTTTCAATAACACCAAATACATTTATCTAAACACAAAACGATATTCCACGAAACGTTTTAAACGTAACTGAAATTCAAAGCGGACATTTCTGTTTTCCTTTTTCGCTTTTATACACGAACGCAAACGCCGACAACTAAACCGGACCGCGAAGTTTTTGTTTTATTTATTATGTAGGTACTTTGTATTTGTTGTGTTTTATTTTATTGTGTATGCACGCAGGATGTGTTCGCGGCGCGAAGGTCGCTTGTGCTTTGACTCTGTGGCCGATTACGGACGGCTATAAGTTATTTTGTTATAGATTAATTAATGCCGCCGCCGCCGCTCCGGAGCCATTCGCATTTTGATAAACGCGCGCGTGCGGGCGCAAGGCGCGAACCGCTCTGATTGGTCGACTCGACGGAGCGGACACCACGCGAGAACTGAGCATTTTGGCGGGACCACTGCTTTCAGCTCTATAGAAACTGCTTTTTGAGATATAAACTTTACCTCTCTACTGCCTTGAACTTTGTTACATGCACCATGCACTAGATGTGTACTACTTGATAGACACATACCCACTTCGCACTTATTACCAAGCGATTCCTATTATTTTAAACCATATTAGGAGGAAATATCCGGATTTCCATCATTAAAATTTGAACTTGTATGTTCGTTTTCTTATATTAGGGGCAGCAAGTGGGAATCTATAGCCGAACCATCATCTAACATATTCAAATAGCACTACGATTGAAGAGGCTCATTCCAATTCCTTTTGATGTCTTGTGAAAGTGAAATATAAATACTTACTTAAATTACTAACGCCAATTTATTCATCAGTCGCAGCAGATTAATCAATTACTTAAATTGCCAAAAGATCCTTTAATCCTATTCTAATTGTAAAAATAAATTTTCCAGCAAATACTTCCTAAACATGATCATTTCTAAATCAATACGCATCTAAACAATTCATTACATTATTATCGACCACAACTGACAAACGTGGCCAATATTTTATAAGGTAAAGAAACTGAGACATTGCAGTTTTTGAACGACTGATGGTGGTCTCAGACTAATTGGGCGTTGTACACTAACATTTCTAAAGTCGCCAATGTAAACCGATCATTTCGATGTTTACGAGAACGAACGACCTTAACGCACTCGCTTTGAACTGAGATCTCAGTAAACTGGATCAAACAGGTGCAGGTACCCAACGAATACGCGAATAGCCCTTCTTCCCGTGACGTCAATACGAACAAATGAAGCCAAACACGCCTCTACATATTACACAAACTCTGTCACACACTCCTCTAAAACTGTGTCATAATAGTTTAAAAATATTGTTGTATTTTTAAATTAAATCCTCCTATTGTTGAACTAGTTTCGAAAAAAACAACACTCTTGTTCATTTGTAAAATATAAATCACGAAAATTTGTAGGCAAAATATCAGTTGTGTTGACAGATTCATTTTCATTTACTTACAGCCACAGGACGTTTCAATTTTGGACTGTATTAAATTATTAAGTAAATATTTGCGTGTTGTGTTTACCGTAGACGTAAACAAAAATAATTATTGATATCTGTTAAAGTACGTTTGCACAGTTTACATTAACTACAAGATAATGTTGATATAATAAAAAATATTTGTTTACGCACTCATTTTGTGACTTCTTCATAAAGGAATTTGAAATTCGCAGTCAATATTCAATCAAACAGTTCAGTCCAGTAAAGCAGGTACTTGACATCCTATAAATAATCCTGGAGATTTAATTCCCAAGATTCTCTCTTTAGAAAGCAGATTTATAGTTACTCAACACTGCTTGGCATTTTCGCAGTACATTATGAGTATGAGGGTATAAAACAAAATTGCTTGCCACTGCCTGTCCCTATTTATGCTCAGGTCTACAAAACTAATTGACAGATTTGATTGAGATTGAAATCGCGGGCAGGAATCTAGTCAAATTATAAATGTTATTTGCTCCGACCCATAATCCATCGGACATACAAATAATAAAATCTCAAAAATATACTCCATCAATCACGGATTTTCTTCTCAAGTAAATATTAAGGTGAATACAATTGATAATACTCTATACCATATTGCAAATAACTATATGTTTACTTTGATGTAGATAAACATTGTTTTTATAATGAACGCTTTGGTCTTTCAGGGCTCAATAACTGAATGTACTAAGATATATTTGTTACAAATTCTCTTATTAAGAGTTGAATGATGTAACTGGTGATTAATATTAATAAGTATGGCCTTTAGATGCATCCGACCCGTCGGCACAGAGCTGTGATAATAACTGACCTCATTTGACTTCAATCCCGTTAGCTCGAATACGGTGCAGCTATGGTGCGAAACACGAAACACGCCATTGTTCGTTTCACCCGTGGCAACAAAGGTTAAGATTTTATCTTTTTTTAATGCATTTTATAGAATAAACGTTCTGTGGAGTATATTTGTCACAACCAATCTTTCTGTGGCTGTGAAAACAGACGATGAACGAGCTGAACATACGTACAGTCTATCGGTTTAGGTTAAAAGGTCGTATAAACTAGGGCGCCTTACCATCAAAAATTGCATCACTGCTTACCATCAGGTGGGATCGCAGTCAAGCACTAGTTTATAGCAAGTAATTTTTTTTTTATGGGATTTGTCGGCTCTATAGAAGACTGATTACCTGGTGGTAAGCGTTGCCGGCCTTTTGAGGTAGGAATATAAGAATCGGAGAAGGCGCGGGATTGGGCCTCCGGTAACCTCACTCACACGGCGAAACACAACGTTGTGGTTGTTTCACGCCGGTATTCTGAGAGGCCGTGGTATCCCTCCGGTCGAGCCGACCCATTCGTGCCGAAGCTTGGCTCTCCCACTACATTTTGTTTATTACCTAACACCGATTAAGGTTTTTAGACCACTTTTAGATAAAAAGACATGCCTAGATTGTTTAAATTTAGTTGAATATTTTACAGCCGGAGTTATCTACATTTTCTTCTCAAAATAATCCAGTAACTTCCCTAGGTACGGCGGGAGCGAATGTCAGACTCTTACTGACTATAAACTGTCCTTTCTCTTGAAAGCCTAGAGCGAGCGCTATGTCACTATGGTTGTAACCATTACTACATTTTTGACATTAGTTCTATAGAACTGAGCACGTGAAATTACACCTTCGCGATTAACGTGGAAATTTTGGTACCTACCCTCTCATATAAAAAGGCAATAGTATAGCAAAGATGGTGGCCCGAAGGTTAAGACGCCCGCTTCTCGATAAGCATACTTTCTATGATTATTTAGACACCAGAAAAACATCGTGAGGAAACTTGGACTTACCTATAATTTCTAATTATAAGTTTCGAATTGCCAAGCCGCCTTTAGCAAGCAAGGGGTTAATGCTCAAACCTTCTTCGTGTGACAAAGGTCTCTTTGCTCAGCACAACTCTCGAAGACAGTAGAACCTTATTCCATTCACAATGTTTCTCTCGCCGTTTCCATTCGTAACCAGCTATGAAAATGAAGACCTTTTCTTTTGCTTTTGTCCTGACAACATAGCCTGTAGGTGTTTTAATAATTGATATATTATTTGTTGTTGGAAGTGGAAGTGTCCCAGCGACCTATATTTCCAATAATAATTTGCTTAAATTGGAGGTTAAGTGCAAAGATTGCGTACAGAAGTAGCATTAACCTTAATTATGTAAACAATTAAAGAAGATTTGATACCAATTTAGTTCTAAAATAAATAAAATTAAGGTCTAAATTAGCTATTAATTCGCTAGGTTACGTTTTAGGTAGATTGTATTAGTATAAGGTATGATGGGACTGGCATACACGTCCGTGTAAAAATCCCTAATAATAAATAAAGAGGAAAAAAAGGTCTAAATTCAGTTACAAAACAAAAACAAACTAATTATAGCACATAATACATTTAAATAGGTAAATACAAACCGATCGAAGGACAAAAAATCTTGTATTTAATTCAAACATCGAGTTGTCTTAATCGCAGTAATAATCCTAAACTAAAGGTAGCAGACTATATTTAAGTTCATAGAACTCTGACATACAAGATCTTGTATTTTTTGTATAAATTTTCTTAGTTCTTACATTCAGAAGTATTTACAAAATACTTGTGTGAGTGCTAAACTGGTTTCATTAACGTTCTCCTTGCGATGTCACAGAAATATTAAAATATTTAACCTAAGTACTAACTGCCTGTAATTTGCTAAATGATTAAAAGTAAAAAAAATATAAGAAAAGAAGTAAAACAAAGTTTACTTATTTCTGTCCTGAACTAGCGACGCGCCCCGGCTTCGCACGTGTACAATGCTGAAACTAAATTACTCCACTGTTTTATGGATGTTATCTAAGTTGGTATGTTTGTATGTAGGGGGGTAATCTTTGGAACCGCTGGTCGGATTTCCAAAAATGTTTTCATGTTCGATAGCTACAATGTTCCTGAGTGCTAAAGGCTATAAAACATCACGCTACGACTAAACGGAGCTGAGCAGCGGGTGAAACCGCGCGAGATTAGCTAGTTTTATATGTATATTAACCTTCTACTAACAGTGTTGTGTTGCATAGTTTTAAAGGTTTACAAAAAAGGTGTAGGTACCTATAGGGACAGAGAAAGCGGAGCGAAAAACAAAAGAAAATATTTAAATTACCTCATGATTGAACAAGACCTTACCTTTAAAGCTATACTTACCTTACGTACAACGTACCTACGGTTTGACTATGTAATAATCAAACCTGATGTTTGACTAACACCCGGTTTCCGAAAGCCGATCAATGTTAAAATCAATTTAATCTCTTGTCAAGTCATCTGATTGGTTGACTGAATTATCAACAACTAATCAGATGACTTGACAAGAGATTTAACAGGAGATTAGTTAATTTTAGCGTTGACAAGCCTTTCAGAAACCGGGTGTTAGTATGTAAGTAAGGTTAATGAACATCCAATCCATCCAAAAAATAAAGCTTAAAGATAAATAGTGTCAGTCTGTCGGTCAGTACTCTTAGTAAAGCTATTTTCACGTTCCAAAGTGTAGATTCCAATGGAGAAGAATGAGCAAGCAACTCCATGGTAACCTACATGGCAACTCTTTTTAAATCATAATAATATGTTATCTAATAATAGCTGTTTAATAAGATAAGCAAACGTTACATAATATATTTATAAAATATGTTTACGAATAATACGCATTCATAAGAAATATAATGATATGACTGGAAATACTGCACTGATTACACATGTATGCAAGTACCGCGTTCCTGATAACAAAATGTAAAACAAAGTTGTAGGTAATGAGTCGTTTTATTGAGTCGCCATAAATGTGACCTACAAATCTAAATTATGAGCATTACAAGAGCTGATCGTTAAGCACGTGTATTTAAAAAAATTACTCAATATGACCATGGCTTATTGGCCTGCGTTTTTTGTTTTTGATAGGACAATTTAAAACACCTTTTTTCATCAAATGTCTTTTCTCGCCTAGGGTTTTTTTTGTGAGGGGAAAATCATCAAATGACTTCTCCCGCCCAGGGCCGGGCGGGAGGGAGTGTCAGACTCTTACTGACTAAAAACCCCCCTGTTCCTTCTCCTGCTCTGAGCCGAGGTCGCGGTGCCTCATTGCGCTTACCGCGCAACCCCGGCTGAACGTCAGCCCTATAGGGCCCCGTCTGTGGTGATCTATTGGCTCTTTGAGGCGCGCGCGGAACGCTACGCGCCGTACGCTCGGGCCTGGTTCTGGTCGGGCGGCGAGCTGCCCTTATTCGCCGACCGCAGACCCGCGCTTACGGTGGCCGGAGATCATCTCACGTTCTCGCCTAGGGTATGGCGAGGGAGAGTGTCAGAATCATACAGACCAAAACTCTCCCGTTCCTTCTTCTACTAGAGGCCGAAGCCGTGGTTCAAAACATCGGCCTTGTTGGGCCCATCTGTTGTGGTCTATTAGCTCTTTGAGGCGCGCGCGGATCGCTAGTCGCTACTCGCCCTACGCTATCTGGTTCTGGTCGGGCGGCGAGCTACCCTTACTCGTCGACCGCAGACTCGCGCTTATGACATCTTACAACCTTAATTATTGCTATAGTATGTAGTTAAAAAACTTTTGTCCGTCTTTCACTGTTTTCATGCTCGTGTATCAGGTTCAGATCACATATCACCAGTCAATAAGTGCCCACTGCTGAGCAATCAATAGCTTCTTGTCACACGGAGGTTCGTGTGAGAAGTACACTGTACTTTGGACAGACGGAATCGTGACACAGCCAGCCTATCTTTGCCTCTAGTATTAAAATTATGTCTATCGCTTCTTTTTTCAAATAATTGCAAATTTTTCCTTCAATCACACGATCTTAGTATTAAAAACCTCATCACAATCTGTTGCGTAGTTTTAAAGATTAAAGCTTGCGTAGTTTTAAAGATTAAAGCTTACTTAAGGATATAGGGACAGAGAAAGTGACTGTTAAGCGTAAGTATATTTGTAAATGCACCGAACGAAAATTCAAAATACCTACAAAGCTAGGTTTAAAAATAACTCGCATAATACCTACCTACTTTCTTATTTTCAAACATCGAATCGTACGCCACACTATTACCTAAGTACCTACCTATGTACTAGCAATCGTAGGTACATGGCCCCCTAACAACTAACACTTGCTCACCATTATGGCCATATTAAAACATCGTTAAATCCGACACATATGGCAGTTAGCTCATAATGCAGGCAGAACTGGGGCACAACGGCTCAGTGCGTAATGGCGATAAGAGCATGCAAATATATATTTAGTTTGAATATCGAACGAACGCTTATGCCACGCGTAAACTTCTTCGTGGTTTTGTTTTGGGTTGGAAACTAGAAGAACGACGTTAGTATATTACTGTATTAATCCTAGAGAAAATAATAACAAGCACTCTCTTTCCAGAAACAGAAGACTTCGTTGTTCGACGACCTACCTAAACATTTACCTACCGACTTAATACTCCTAGGTAAATATTTCCATATATCCAGATATTTTCTTTTCAGAATCTTTAAAATGGGTCTCCGTTAATCTTAATTGCTTGTAAGTAATCTGGACAGCACTTCATGATCTAAAAGACCATTCACCCACTTTTACTAACATTATACCTAAGTACCTATATGTATATAGCAAAATATATTCCTTAGTATCCTTATATGATAATTGGCCTCGACAACCCACAAGCAGAGGCGCTCAGCATCACCATATCACACATCTCCAACGTGGCAACCAACATGCGTGCTGATGGGCCTCTTTATCAAATCATTAATGTACAAGTTGAATAGTTTTTGTGTGGTCGGCCGCCCATACCTCACGCTGCACTCCAACCGCTTAGGGGAAGAGTAAGACCCTCCGACCACCATAATACATTGACCTCATTGTTATACCAGTACTGAAATATACGGATAGGTCCAACTTACACTAATACCTGATATAGTTTTTGTCCACAACAGACCTGGTCACATGTCATGTGTATGCCTTCGAGAAGTTGAGAAAATAAGCAAAGACACATATATATTATTATGTATTTCTATCGGTATGTTTTACTTGGTAGTTTGTTTTAGATACAATATTGCTGTTTCTGTAGATTGTCCTACTTGGAAACCAAATTGGTTATAAAGAAATTGTAGGTGTTTATCCAGGCTACTATCAAGCACCTTTGAAATACCAAATACCAGTTGCCAAAGTAATAGGTCAATAATTCCTATCGCTAAGGCGTTAGGCGTTAGGCGCAAGGCTTACACTGCAGAATTTTAGCGTGTGTTATCGATGTAAGCAAGTTAAATAAAGAACCTTCTCTTTTTAAGTCGGTTAACAAAGATAAGCTTAAAACACCAGATCCTTAAGTAAAGGCCCGCATTTGGGCCACAATCACTTAAGTTACAAAGAGAAAGTTTTGGTGAAAGTCTAGATGACTGTACGGACGTACTTACATACAAACAATGTATTGTATTCAGATCACGTGTACGCCCGTATGTCACTTTGTAGTCTTTTACAATGGTAATTACAACTTTACAAGTCCATCCTCCAATGAGTTTCGTTATGTTGTTTTACTATCTACATATCAACTGGAAAAAAAAAGAGGTTGTTTAGGTGGACGCTTCAGAGAAGACCGCGTAAAATAAATATTCGGGATCGGCTTGAATGGAGTGATACCACGGCCTTACAGAAAACCTACGTGAAACAACCACAGCGTTGTGTTTCGTCTTGTAAGTGACACCAAATCCTTTCCAATCCCACCTTCCTAAAATGTCCGAAATTTTTGTTCCCAAAAGGCTAGCAACTAGCACTCGTAACTCCTTCAACTACTTAAGTTGCAGGTGCTAATTGCTTTCCTTCAGGTAATCCGACCGCTCGATTTCAAAAATGAACATTAGTTTTGTAGCCAGTTTCAATCGTTTATTGTTTCTTTAGACATAGATAGTCATCATTATTAGAACTATCAAGAGTCAGTCAACGGAAACCATTTTTATGCACGTCTATCTAACTTCCTTCACTTACGATTGATCGAGTATTCACCGTTTTAATAAACATCGAAACATGAATTCTACGATTGCTTCCTCCATGATATATGGCCTTACGTAAGGGTACATTTCCTAGTGAAATATTTTACTTTAGGTACATAAATCGTGTCGATGTTTAATTGTTTGTAACGTTATTACGGAACCTGTTGTTTATTTACCCAAGTTTCATGCTGGTGGAATTTATTTTTTCATTTCCGTCTCTAATAAATAAAAGCCTTTGTAAAATATCACCTATTACTTTATTTAATACCTAAATCAGAAATCTGACATCATAAAACGGATTAAAAAAACATAGGTAGCTGCCAAGTATATAAAAAAATAATACTCGTAATATAAGTACTACTACAACCCTTTCCCCTCTTGTGAAATGTCGTGATTTTTATGTGGTCGGCCCTGGTATTTTCTATTCCGTGGTCGGCCCCCTAGGTATACCTATATCACAAAAATGATTTTTCCTGTAGTAATGATACTTAACGCCATCTCGTGCTCTTTCTTATAAACTACTATGACCGCACGATGACACTACCACAAATGTTGCTATACAAAAGACTTTAAAACTACCACACAAAAATAACAACTGCTTTCATTTTACAATCACATTTGTTGAATCTCTGAAATAGCATCCATGTATTAAAATATTTATTCTACATATAAGTAATTTTAGAGAAAGTCAGAAAAATATAAAATTAATGTCACACCAAAATTACATTGGTATTGGTACCTTTTGTATTTATATGTATAGCAACTTGCTGTTTAAAGTTGGTCTCGTAATTCGTGTATGATTTTTACGTTTATTTTTTTAATTTCTGAGTGAAATTTTAAAATGTATACTGTTTCTAAGGGACCCAGCAAAATTGTAGCCAAAACTCGAAGAGGTAGCTATCGCGTTATAATGCAATTTAGTTTAAAAATGAAGTTCGATCTTGTCAGTGATCATGTGAGATGAAAATATCGTATCTTTATTTTCGTTTGCAGGCCTCTCACAGAACTTAGAAAGATTGGACAGCCGTAAAGATCACAATAGGAAGTCATCAGAGTCTGATAATGGAGAAATCATCAAGTAAGTGATATTTTTGAGAGCGTTCATAACTTAATGGTATTTCATCACTGTTTTTACATAACCTCTTCGGCCGAAGATGTGAAATTGTTATATACTCAATAAATGAAGAGAAACTATGATTATAAACATTAGGTGGCATCATCCACTGTGTACTTACATACTGTGAACTTCTAACAAGATTCTTATTGGACTTACGTCTGTGTTTCAGTATGCCTAAGCCTATATTTCATTCCAATGGTAAAAAGACAATACACCAAAGAATACAGCACCATGTGATTACGCCGCAACATGAGGAAATTATCAGATTTATCAGTGAAAGTAAGTTTTCTAACATTCATGCATTTTTTAGAAGGATTTAGTTCATGTCCATTAGATTTCGCCTTGAAATGTATTTTGCAACAGATTCCCCCTCCATCTTATTCAATAAAAACTTTAAAATTTTCTTAATTTCGTAACATTACAAAGAATTTCAATATCCTAATATAGAAATATTGTAACTGGTTTGTACTTGGGACCTGTTTACATTCAAGATATGTCACTTGGAAAGTACTTCTTAAAGTATTAAATTACCTATGACCTGAAAGGCCTGTTTCATCACCTTGTCATAAGGGTGAAGATTTTATGTGGTAAATAGATCATACCAATTGCATTCTATATTCAAATTTATCTAGAAATTGATGGCTTTCCAGACGTTGTGGAACTTAAGAATACTTAACAGAAACATAAATTATAACAGAGATTGTCTTTGTAACGCTATGTCATATAAAAAAGTAATTTAAATATTTTCAGCTTGGACACAGACAGCTTATGGAGAAAGTGAGCCAACAACTCCGACAAGTACAAATGGTAAGTAGACACTAAAATGAACCCACCATATATATTTTTAGAACCTACTTAACATATCCAAATGCAAAAATGTTTTTAGAAGCTTACTCCTAAACAACTGGACCATATGTGATATAACAATGTTACAAGAATAGATTATATTTGGTTAGCTTCTTTTAGCGGCACCACCTGCTGTACCTCTACTTATTCCAGAATATGATCTGTCTCTGTGTCAAATTTCATTTAAATCCATTTAGTAGTTTTGATGTGTAAATGATAATAAACATCCATCTCCATCATCCATCCATCTGTTGATCCATACTTACAAACTGGCATTGATATTATAATATTAGTAGCTCTCCGACACTTACAGGAGTTGAAGGATGTTGACATATTTAACCTGACTGAACTAATGTTCCATTCAAAACAAGTTATTTGTTTAATTTAAAGAAAGAAGTTTCTATTCAAATACAAGATCACAGTTGCATGTAATACATTATGTAATTGTGATAAGGACTTTTATTATTTATCATGACCACTGACATATTTATTATAATGATCCACTGTGCATAGGCAGTCAATTGCAGTTCAAATTCCTCTGTGAATGCCTCCTCAATTAGAATTGATTAGTTTTCATTGACAGAGATTCTGATAGTAAAACTACACATCTTGGTTTTATTAGATGTTGCAATGCTTATAATAAATCTCTGAAGGTAGTGAAAAATAAAATGATACTGAAAATATAAAAATCAAATATTACTCTCAAAGAATAATACTTTTTGATTTTTTTATTTATTTTATAAAATGACAAACAAACAAATCTGATCACATTTACAAATATTAGATAAGATTTATTGATACAAAATTTGATAAAATCGCTATCTGTGTCTGTTTATACATTTATCTAAACACATGACACAGTTATGATTTGCAAATAAAATTATGACTCATTGTGCTAGTGCAGTTATTTTTTTATGTAACCTTTGGATTGTTGTTTATTACCTATTATTTGTTACTTATTTTTATTGCGGTGACCTCTATAATGTTTGAAGATTTCATAATTCTTTAATGCTATGGCATTGTAAGTGCAACTTAAAAACTTTCCAATGTCTTAGGCTCTTCTGAATAAAATTTTGTACATTCTGAATTTAGTCTGTAAGGTCTTATTTACAGAGATTTTATGGGTCCGTCCTCTATGGAAGACCACACGACTGCTTATCATCAGAGGATCCATCTACTCATTTCCTGTGCTCTTCCAAGTGTATGCTTGCAAACGCAAGCATATTATTATGCGCCCCAGACACATGTCTTTTAATTACTTACATCAATTAAAAAGGTCTTTATAATTTGTTCTAGAATCCGGCAGCTCATCACCAGCACCTCCATCCAACCTGTATTACCAGGATGACGCCCCCAGCCCAGTCCTCCGAGACTTCAAACCCTTTGACTTGGAGACTTGGTGGGGCAAGCGACTCTTCCAGAACATCACCAACTCGCTCTGAGGTAGCAATGTTTAATAAGAAGATGATGAAACAAAAAAGTTGGCGGTAGCATAAGTCACAATCATCTGTAGTTTACTAAATTTTTGTTTAAACCAGAATTTATTTACAATGGAAACAGCCATTTTGCTGTTTGCTTAATTAAGAAACATGGATTTAATTTTGTGGAGCGAATTAGTCTATGGCTATCCTATTTTTTCTAGTGTTACTTGATAGAAAAGCAAACCACTCAAAGAAATATCAATCAGAACTGAATGCAGTTCTCAATTAAATGAACTAAGGATGTTGTTTTTAACTAAGCTAATTTTATGTAATAATGAATTTAATTATGTGACATGCTTTTGAATACTATCACTACAATTATTGTAGTGAATAAACAATTTTATCTTATCAAACAGATAATGACGTGAATTTATAAAAAAAGTTAAGTAATCTACAGTTGATTGTGGATCTCAGTAGTTATGTCATATCATAAGTAAAATTTTCCAAAAGCTCAAATTCTTTTGCATTGTTATTGTGAACCAATATTCTTTAAGATTGTTATGTTGTGTGAATGTTATATAGTTTTTGATTGATGATAATGAATTATATCGAATTCGAATCGACCGTTTACCAAAGAATACCTTTACTGTCAGTTGTACCAGAGAGGAAACATAATATTTTTGCCAAATGTACCTACATTATGAGCCAAATTTATTTACTGTGACTTTATTAAGTAGCATTGTTCTACCGTGTCTATATCACAAATAATGTTACAAAATGTGACATTACTTTTTTGCAGCTATTTTACAAAGTTATACATTTATTAATGCCTTTTTGCAATAATTGCGTATTGCAACCTATACTTTGAAGTGCCTAATTACAGCAATAGTATAAACAGTATTATACATTGTTATATGACAGAAAGAATATTGTTAAATTGTAAATATTTAAAAGTCTTGCATTACTTATAAACCAAATCATGTACTTGAGTATTAATGTCAGACGTGTTCCATATTTGTTTCGCGTAACCATAGAGCTGGAGAGGTCTTTACAGATGTTTTTTTTTGCTTTGACAGCCTCATTGGTCTCAAGCGCTATTTTATTCTCGTTAATTTTGTAATTTGTACATACACAAGTTATAGCACTTTGCTATGCACCTTTATAGTTTTATTTCGTTTTTCATGTTTATACTGTAAAATACAATGAAGTTTTATTTTACTAAAAGTCAATTCATAGGTTTATTGTAATCTAAAATGAACATGGAATTAATAACTTATGACCTCGAATTGTATCATCACAAAATTGTATCGACTCAAGTTTTTGCCTGTTTTATTATAACCCAAAGTTCCTGTGGACATTTATTCGATAAGTTACTACTCGAAAGATTTATGTGAAAAATAGTTTTTTAATGAAAATGTTACTGTTATTGTTGTATAATGTTAAATCGATTGTTTTCAATGTTTATTTGTGTTGTATCAAAGCTTCTGACGCTCGAGGCTGAACAATGTCTTCCAGAACAATATAATCTAGTCTGGCTAAGTGTTGTTACATTTTAAAAACATCTTCATTAATATTAATTGGAAGCTGGTGTCACCCCATACTATTGAATGCGGGTTTATCATTTCAAAGTACAGACACTTTAATTTGTAACAAATTGTAGTCAGTTTAAGTAATGCTGCTACATACATTATAACAATATAATCGTGTTACTCGTTTAGAATCTTTGGAATATTGGTTTTATTTCCTTTGTACATAGAAAATTTAGGAGAATGTTTGTCATAGACCTTCATTTCCGAATGAAATATCTTTACAGTTTTACTTGTTTTGTATATTTTAGTGCAGTAATGTTGATTAAAAGTTTACTTAAATAAACTTTAAAATATATTTTAATCTATTTGCTGTTGTGAAGAGAATTTATTTATTACTGCAATTGTGCAAGTACAAAACGAGTTGAAGCGTAAAGGCAATATTAACTTATGCAATAAGCAATAAATGCACAAACCATAGTTATATATTCTGACCTTTTAGATGAAATATTTGAGTCGTAGTTTTAACGCAGGAGAATATTTTTAGACTGATTTAGTTATTAAAACGTTATGCTTTTTGTTGTAGTTGAATAAACCATCTGATTAATTATATACTATTTTTATTTAATATTCTTTCGACTACCTGAGTACGCGAAAATATACGCGTACAGAAGTTTTCTTATAGGTACACATTTACGAGAATTGCAGATTTAGAAAATTTTACGAAGAATCATTATCATTGACCAGCTGACCCGGCAAACTTCGTACAGCCTACATTTTTTTTTATTTATTCCCAATTTTCTGACCTTTTAAACCTGCCCTGTATATCCAAGAATATTTCAAGACCACATTTAGCCATGTTGGTCCAGCCTTTTTCGAATTTTAGAGAGACTAACGAACAGCAATTCATTTTTATTTATAAGAAGATTAGACTAGTCAAGTAGAACCCACGACAGATGAAAATCCTGACGTGGGTCAACATTTTTTTAATAAGAAAAGGAAGAAGTCAAGTATTAATAACAAGAGTCAATTTTTTTTTAAGTCTTCTGGCACTTTTATAATGACAACGTTGATCTTAAAATATCAATCTGACATTTTTTACGACTTTTCGTGAATATTTTACTTTATACTTGTAAAGGCATATAATACATAATTGATATATTATGCAAGGAGTAAAAATACAAAACGATTTATTTTCCCCGGGTAATTTGAAATGTGTTACTGTCAACAATTTTGCTGTAAGTTTTTTGCTATTTACAACTTTTTAGACAAGACAATATATCCCTATTTTCATTGTTGTTTTATATTACTTTCCATTTCCATCTAGAAGTTTCTCAAAACACCTTAAAATTTGTTAAGAAATAATAGATAAAGCTCGAGGACGACGGAGATGGAGGATGCTTCCAACCAGCTATGATTGGCTTTGAATTCCAAACTCTATCAGGAACTCATTGGGGGAGGCTATGCCCAGCTATAGAACATAATGATGATACCTTAAAATGTACGATTTACAAACTAATTACTTAATATTTTATGTGAATAGCAGAACAATGACCACAAGAACTTCATAAATAGCGTCCAGAACGTTCGCAACACGCTTGGCTCTTTAGAAAGGAGTATCGGCAAGTCCAAACAGTATGAGCAGAGGTTGTTGAGATGTAGGGGCTCGCACTCTCATTCCCATGGAGTCAACGATTGGTGGGACAGTGATCATTCAGAGGAGAAGAGTTTCAAGTGTAAAAATTATTAAGTTTTTCAACTTTTAACATCTTGATTTAGTTCTGTGCTATTATATATAGAGAAAGGTATTTGTTTTGGCACTTTGTCAGTATTTCAAAGTTAAGATCCTTTCCAGGAAAAATTTACCTATCCCGCATATCAGCAGGTACCTACTTATTTAGAATCTCTCACGCACGTTGCAACTACGTTTGCTTTATGCCTCCTGTTTAACCTGAACTGCGATGACAACGCTCTCGGAGGGGCTGCCTTTTTATGGTTTTTAATCGAGATGTGATTTTTGCATGTTGGATCAGTCTCCTTAATGTTACTATTTAATTGCCAACAGCACTCTAATAAATTAACTCCCAACAATAGGTAGGTACCTACCTACCAAAGAATATTATGGCAATTCCAATCAAATTGAAAAATGAGTCTCTTGAAAAATAGCAGTTAGGTAGGAGGTATTGGTAGGTAGGTACTTCACCATCAGTAGGTCTAAAGGTCTGTTGTTCAGTCGTTGTTGTGAGTTAAGTGCGATGAGGCACCGTGGGCTCTCGGCCCAGAACAGGAGAAATAACGGGGGTTTTTATCCAGTAAGAGTGTGACACTAGGATGGGAGAAGTCATTTGATGATTTTTCCCTCACAAAAAAAAATCGTCAGTAATTATGTAGATGGTCCATCCAGCAGTGACTGGACTGCAATAATAGAACTTTTTAATGTCGGTGCAATAAGTACCTACTCACTCTTAAACAAAATACTTGAATTATATTTTTTCCTGCCAGCCTCAAGCAACAGCAAAACATGCCAAAGTAACGATGACTACACAGATACCTGGTCCACCATGAGCATCGTGTGCTTGCAATACCAGTACGTATTTAAACTTGAGCATCTACTGGTAACTAAGCATTTGTTTCAGGACATTTTTTATGGCATAGAAAGGCGAACGAGCACAGATCACCTGATGGTAAGTGATCATGGCATCACGCAGATTATTTTTGTAGCCGCATGTAGAATCAAACCATCAAACTGCCTCATTCGTAATTTAAGTAGTCTACTCAGAATTGGATAGGATCCATTTGGTAAGGTCCCGTAGTAGTCACACTTGCAGTCTTATAAGCACACGGTCGAAATGATGATTTGTAACACTATAGTTTATTAGTATTAGATCCTACTAATCACAACTCAGTTTTATTTGGATGCTGATCCGCGGCAGTAGGTGCATCCGTCGCGGTTTGTACCGTAGATACACATACTTTGTTCATTTCCATTTACAAGACCACAAGGTTCCGGGCCTTTGGAAGGCGTAGATACGGTCAGTGGGTAGCCTTAGGGGAAATTACGAAGAGCCGAAGCCAACTCGCAGAGGCCCTTTGAACAACTTTAAAATAAGTGAAATGGGGCATGAGCCTTATTGTTATGGTAACTACATATTGCAGATACGAAGAGCTAGCAAAGCGCTACCAAATCCTGGTACAAGCGTACGAAGAACAATGCAACGCTGTCGGTTTGTGCGATAAACGTCTGGGCCAGTGGCGGGAACGCGCGACCTCGACGCAGGCGCATCTTACGCATGCGCACAAAACCCTGATTGCTGTCGGAGAAAAATATATTGCACTCAAAAACAAGTGTAACCTTAAAGTGAGTAGATTTATATCCAGTATCTTTAAATTTCGAAGGATTGGAAATGTAATGATAATGTACTTAGGTATGTAGTTATGTGATTTACCGTTGACCGCTCTCTCTTACCATATTAAGGCGAAATAGTTGCCAAGCTCGGCATTTAATAACATTACAAAAAATACAATTTTAACACCCTAGCCTATGTTAGCTAATTATGTTTGGCGTTGAGCTCTATAAAATAGACAGATACCACAGATGGCGCTAGCAAGCGTTCTGGACATATTTCGATCAAGTAATATGATACAGCTTACGATTGTTTTAAATCTAAAAATACTTACGTATTAGGCATTTCTATCACTTTCAAACACCTCATCAACGAAGCAAACTTGGTTAAATTATGTAGGTAGTAGGTACCTATAGCAAAATATTTATGGTTGAACAGAAGAACTGGTATAAAGAGCAGTTGGCAGCAATGAAGCAGTCTCTTCATGACATGATGGAAGCCACAACGCAGGCGAGAATGGAATTTGACGCCAGACTTGAATACTGCATGGCTAACGAACGTGATTCGGACGCTGCACTTCTACTTTATGAAGTAAGTTGGCAAACCGTGAGTATTGCACCGCTAGAGGCGCTGGTGTTGTTTTAAGTCTTACAATTTTGCTTAGCGACAACTTTGTTGGGCCATTTCGTTGTTTATTTGCTACTTGTAGACTGTTGGTGGACACACCTAGTAAAACGTTACATGGGATTACTGCAAATCCTCCTTTAGCCCTGTTTACATGTGAGGTTCAGTAGTTGAGGTACCGAATTCCACTGAGCGATAAATGGTGTCAGCTGCGTATTTTGAAATTCTCTGTTTTGACATAAAGTTTTGAATGTGTCTTTTGTCTGACAAATTGGATTACTAAAGGGGCATACAATTTTTCAACGAAATTAACTAACTATCCGCACTATTCTGCAATTTTATAACGTATACCTATACATAATTACACACTTAGGTAGAGTAACATTTTATTCTCTCTAAAATGTTTTCAGATCCGCAGATGCAACCTTTTATTTCTTGAGAACATGCGTCTGAAAGCGATTATTGAAGAGCTTATCCCTGGTGCTGTGAACTGGAAAACCTGAACATTGTTCTATCCCAACATACATTTAGTGTATTTCGTTATCTACTTTATTAAAATGGATACATATTTAAAAAAAAACAAGCATTTGTTAGAAAATGATTTATTTGTAAATAACACTTCTGCTATGAAACGAGTGAACGTAGGTTTAATACTCATTACTGCTATAGTGCGTGTGGAACTATTACACACACAAAATACTTAATTTACAAATTGGCACATGTATTATTTGTTAACCGCGGCTCAGTTTTATTAACTACTAGTGGTCCACCCTTTTATCGCTTGGGCGCTATTTTTGGATAGGAACTATCCTGAGACACAAAATTTATTGAAAATAACATATTTTATCAGAAATTCTAGTTTCGAGTCACAATGGTACTCATATTTCCGCTGAAGTACAAATATGACCATATAAGTGGCTCCGCGACGCGTATGAATAGGTAAGTCGTTATTTTCAAATAAATTTAAAGCTATTTCCTAATGATTTCGGTGCATGTTTCAAGTTTAAAATTTTGTAGATTTGTTCTAACAGTCAGTAGCTACGCGAAAACAATACTTATTTAAAATTTGGTCTAGTCCTTGATATGGTGTATCGTGTTAGCTACTGACTGTAATTGAATGTGGTCTAGTCCTTCAGGAGTACACACACATTTTGCTTCATCACTATGCTCCGTGTTCATGCCATAACTTGAGAAGAACTTTCCCTAAATTTTATGATTATCAATGCCACTGATTCTGTGTTTTAAGTTTCCGACAACATTGAGAAAGATAGCGATAAAGTTTCCTGCATAAAGTGAACCTTGCTGCATGTACTAAGGTCTAGATTAGGTCTAGGCTGTATCCTACTTTGATTGCAATGCTTTCTGATTGGCACTGATCTGCTGTCGCTTGATGTAACACAGCACGTTGATCCAGATGAATGAGGCTGACGCTACATATGCCACACGAAGATGTGGTGGCAAGAAGAAAAAGTTTATAGTCTGTACTGGGAGCCAAAACCCTTGATTCGCCATGAACGTTTTTACATATTTATGGCGAAGTTCTTCGAAAATGTCTTGCTTGCCCTCCAGTACGCTTAGAGCTGAAACAATAAAATAGTTATTAATTTTAGTCTTTGACAAAAGTAGGTTATATGGCGTGTGTCATTATAACTACCGAGGTTTTGGAACTCATACTTCATTTATACATATTAACTTTTTGATTTTGAATTAGGCGAAACGTACCTACAGAATGGACGGTGGGTAAGTACTTGGGGCTGACTTCAACCTAATTATTCTTAGGTATATTTTGAAATCTATTGTCCTCTGGGTGGGGTGAGAGGGAGTGCCAGACTCTTACTGACTAAGACCAACCAGTTCCTTCTCTTGCCCCGACCCATAATAGTCATGCCACGGTACATTATACACCCGCAATCCCCCATACACAGGACGCGCTACACTATAGTTATATCTAGGCAATAGGACGATATACATATACCTAGTACAGGTTTGGGGCAGCTCTCAAACGGAATTGATAACAAAGACGGATTGGATAACAAAGAGGCCAAATATCTAAGTATATAAAATTTCATTCGTTTTTTTACAGCTAATTGTCATAATTTGTAAATAATTTAAGAAATGCAGGGTAGCACGTTATTTTATTCATTTACCAAGCCCATTGCTGTGTTCAGGCCTAAGGTACATTCTCACTTTTTAAATTAAACATTAATCAACATGCTTGCTCTAGACTGTGTAGCAATTCCAAACATAAAATTTGAAAGTATAACTATAAGTTTGGAAATATAAAGGCACATTGGTACTTATGAAGTTTCGAACCCGTCTTATAGAAGAATAGAAAAGATGTAGATAGGTCATTGGCGCTCAGCAAGTGATACATTAAAAAAAAAGCCACACTTTTTCATATTTGTCTCTTTTTCACTCGCGATTATTCAATCCTGCCATCTCGCTTTGACCTCTAATCATACGAGTTATTCTTGTGTGCATTAGTGTGCCGTTTTTGAAAATCGAATTTTGTTTATGTAACCTATCTACACCATTTTACTTATAATATCATTGGGTCATCATACACCACGACTCCACCGAGTTAAGATGTGTTTGTTGTCTATGTCTGGTACCTTTTTTTATGAGGGAAAATCATCAAATGACTTCTCCCGCCCAGGGCCGGGCGGGAGGGAGTGTCAGACTCTAATTACTGACTAAAAACCCCCTGTTCCTACTCCTGCTCTGGGCCGAGGTCGCGGTGCCTCATTGCGCTTACCCCGCAACCCCGGCTGAACATCAGCCCTATGGGGCCCCGTCTGTGGTGAAACCCTTAAGATTGGAAGGTTAATGATTGGAGGATTGGGACTGGGGAAGACTTGGCTAAGCACAACGCAAACGTGTTTTCTGAGGTCGTGGTGTCATTCCAGTCGAGACGGACCATTAATATGAAATGAATGCATGTCTTCATTTCATTCGTATGCAATTCATACGAAGTATGACTCTTACACTTTGATTATCTATCAATATATGTATCTAACTTACTTATAAAGAAGCAGGCCAACAGAACTGGTGTCATGGTGTACTGGTCACACAGCACTTTGGTGATCACCGTCTTGAAGGCAGTACCAGAAAATTTCTTGTCTAGGAATTTGTACCTGAAATATGGAGAACAATTTTATTACTCGAGAGACAGAAGTTAGCGGCTGCGCTATCGCGAGTTCAGTGACCTATGTATGATAGGTATGATATACCTACTAGTCTCATTGGGGAGGTACTAGGTTTCTAGGCCTAGGTCTCCGTTCAGATCACTACTGGACCATACGACACCTCTACACAAGAGGGAGAGGGTTCATCGTAACCTCCACACTTGGTGATTGTAAACTATTTATGACACTCAACTAGCTTTTGATTATCCAATCGTTCAGGCAGGTCAAAAGATTGACTGGGTTATATTAGGTTAGGTTAAAACTGAGACCTGCACAGAAATAGAAAAGAACATCTACCAGAAGCGAAGCAGTTAATGGATTGGCTTATTTGCCACAATGCTTTATAATGGTTGTGTGTGACATTAGGTACTCATCATCATCTTCAGCCGAAAGAAGTCCATCCAGGCATCCTTCTAAGGCTCTGGAGTCAACGGTACTCGAGACCTCTGACAATATGATCAGTCTACCTGCCTGCCTATGAAACGACTTCTGGTCTGTAGACTCCTTTCGAGCATTTTGCCTTTCCGCCATAGACATTTTGTTACTTACCAATAATATAGACTGGGTGCGTACAGCGTGCTGCCTACCATGACAACGCGAGCTCCAGAGGTGAGGTTGTAGTCTGGTTTATTTGGCTGGAAAATAATAAAAAGATTAGATTATGACTTGGTATACCGACTATGTGTACGCACTTTGCAAAAATGTCAAGTTAGGTACCAAACCTACACAATATCATTCTGTCCCCGTAGATTTATATACCTGAACGAGTACGTGCTTTGCGCAGCTCCAACTACGTTGCTTATTGGGTGAAAGCTATCAAATGTCAGGCTACATTCTCTAGGGCATTAGGGAGTGCTAGACTCTTACTGACTTAGAATTACAACCACCCTGTTCCTTCTCTTGCTCTGCGTCGAGACCGCGGTAAATTATTTTACCTACAAACCGCATTTCGATATCTATTAAAATCCTCATTAGTGCCCAGCTGTACCTGGCATAAAGAATTATATCTTATTTCTTCTTCTATAAATACGACTATTGACTGGCAGTGATAACAGCGACCTTTGCCAATGGCGCATTTCATTTGAGTATTTTAAAATGACACCATAACCCTTCCCAACACCACAAACATTGTATTAACATTTACATACTCACATAAATGTATATATAGAATTTTATTATTAGAAACGCCACGACTCACGATCTACTGTGAATAGGGAGGTAGGTATCCACTTTTATAAGTCGACTTAAACTATATTGTACTTAATATACGAAGTAAAGTTCATTATCATAAAGCTATGTTAATTTTTTCAAATATAAATACTGTACACGATTACGTCATAAAGCTGAGATATTGAATGGTAAATTAGCGCTTCCGTATCAACGGTAGCGTGGCCGAGCGGTCTAAGGCGCTGGTTTAAGGCACCAGTCTCTTCGGAGGCGTGGGTTCGAATCCCACCGCTGCCATAATCTTTTTGACTATAAGTTTTCTTTAGTTTTTTGTTCCAATGTATTTTTTAATTATTTTGTAATGATTTACAAAAGTTTAGAATTCACTGACATTTTTTAAGAGTTAGTACACGTAAACATTCTCCGATTTATGTGCTGATAATGATTGAATGAAATTTTGCTTTTGGACATTAAAATTATTATTTCTATTATGATTATATTAAAAAAAAGTATCTTTTTTACCTTTACCGTCCTATACTTACCAAGTAATATTTGTTTACAGTCTGCTGTGTGAACTCCGCAGCCGTGTAGAAGGAAGCGTAAACTACATAATTCGTCAACAGAGGGCGCTTTTTTAAAGACTGCTCAAATAAACGTCGTAGGGTGCTAAACATGTTTAACCTTCGGAATTATTGAAACCTGGCAATATGAAAAAAAAATGTATTTTATTAATTAAAAATTTATATATAATACATGTACACTACTACACCTACACTACTCACAATAAATTGGATTAATACAGTATTAATACATTCATGACAAAAAGTAATATCAGAATAAGTTAAGGTACTCTGTGCTGACTTGAAAAAATGTGAGTCAGAAAGTGGGTTATAAGTACATTATTACTAGCTAGACCTATCTTACTTGTTTTAACCAGATTTCCCAAGGACCAACACAACACTTTGTCTTGTAAACGCAACTAACTGAGAGCTTAAATGCTTAAAACGCCAACAGGTCCATACCAAAACAAGTTTACAATCAAAATAGGCTTCAAAACGCAGTAAGCAAGATGTACTTCTACCTGCGTTCTTCATTCAGGGATCAGAGAACTCAGGTACTTTGTTTTAATTGCCAAGACTTTGACCATACAGAGTCGTGTTTTGAATTTATGGAAGTAATTCAAGTTACCTTTAGGTACATTTATAATATATGTAGGTACATAATTTAAGTATAAATACAATTGGAGTTTCTGTGTGTAATATTGAAATTAAAGATAAAACCGCATTTTAGATACATATAATTTATACGGAACATACCATATTTTTTGCGTTTTTGTCAGTTTGTTTCAGCTAATCCTTGAAATGCCTGGACTGATTGTGACCAGACCTTTATTAAATAAGGAAATCATATTATGAATAAATAAAACAACAAATAATAAGATTAATAAGAGAAAAAAAGAAAAAACCACTGTCGAGTTAAATTTTTCAGTTCCTCTAACAAAAAAATGATATTCGTAATTGATAAAGCGTTTCACAGCAAAATTATTGATTTGATTTTTATTTATTCGGATTAAATAAATAAACCTATCTAAAAGTAACCTACTTTTACTTGGCCATTTTCCCACATTCGCGTACCTATCGAATACGGGTTATCAAAGTTGAACTGACATAAAAAGCGTTCAACCAAAAAGAAACATTACATCCGGTTAAAAATTAAATTCGTTCTTATCGACAAGAAAGCAATATTAATAGAACTATGTACTTACTTATAGTCAACAATACGACCGGAGAACCATTTATATTTTATGTAAAAAGGAAATAGTAAGAAATTAAATTTCAATAAATCAACTCGAATCTTTTAAAACATAATTTACTTTTATATACGAAAGAAATTACACGACAGCTGGCTAAAACTGAAATTTATTCGCACTATCACAAAGTCCTAAATTAAAACACTAATGCTTACAGCGAAAACATTATTTGTCAATACAAATGAGTACCTACTTCCACAAGATTAAGAACCACAGGTACTTACGGTTAAATTGCGACTGTCCTTGCTTCGACGACTTCAAATAACTCACTTGTACACTATAAGTAAGCCGCACTTCTGTAGCTAGAGAGGAACGTTGGTGCTATCGTGCGCAAGCGCCTCCTATCAGCTGTTATTTGACGTCAACTGTGCTCCCCTACACCGTTCAACTGACAATTGACTTCAATGGAATAATTAAGCGGCTGGCGTCGCATTTTATTGACTATTCAATGTTTGGTGGCATAAATCTGATCATATAGGTACCGTACCGTAGCCCCGCCATGTTCCTAAAGTTTCTTTTTCACAAGTATTTCTTCCTTGAGCCGCGCAAATTCATTCGCAATGCTAAGCCGCATTCCAAACATTATGTTACCGTGATAAGAATGTTTTATCACTAAACCATATTAACGATTTAATTTTGTACTATTGGAATCTGTCTGCACACTTTTCTATTTAACCATTTTGTTATATGGAAGCAATTCTTGCAGTTCTTTTTCGTTTACCGATCCTCATGATTGGATAGTGAAATGCCGAAAATCTGTCGAAAATGCTTGATCCCGTTTGACAGAACGCTACAGACTCTCTAAATACGTTAGGTATTTTAATGTTGATCATGTTGTGCCATAAACTATAGCCATGTTAGATTAAAAACTTTAGAATTTAAAAAACGCGTTCTCGGTTTGAAAAGTAGCTGGAGAATGTCGTAACCTGTAACTCAAAAAGAGGTCTTATCTGTTCAGTGTTCAGGCTAGAATTTTTGCGCGCGCACCTCAATCTACGGATTGCTATGTAGGTATATATGTGACTAGAAATTCTGCAGTCCCTCTATCCCTATGTATGCGTTTCAAAGTATCTATTATGTAGGTGTATACCCGTGTCTTCATCTTAAAGCTAAGTATGTTTTAAATATTAATTTGCGTCTGCTGTTCCCCTTATTTTAAGAGCTGTATAAATTTTTGAATATGGCGCTCGACGAGAAGTTTTCCTAAAATACAATTCTGTACGTCTTTACTTTTTCCCCTGTTGGATAAGTGATAGTCAAGTCTAAACTTATGTTATATTATTCACGTTACTCCTCAGTTTGTAATTTGGTTAATATTGCTACTACCAAATTAATATTAGCTTCATTCTTAACTTAAAGTTAAGTCTAATTTTATAGACCACTAGCGACATGCGTACATGAATAATTAATTACCAGTTTTAATTAGTTTATTTAAAACTAGCTACTCTCGCGCGGTTTTACCTGCTGCTCGGCTCCATTTCATCGTAGCGTGTGTAAATGTTTTATAGCCTATAGCACACAGGAATATTGTAGCTATCTATCAGTGAAAGAATTTTGGAAATCCGATCAGCACTTCCAAAGATTACCTTCTACATACAAACTTACAAATTTTACCTCTTTATAATATTAGTATAGATTGCCAGTTGCGCACGGGACAATGTTGTTGATACTAAATTTCTCCACTATTTAATGAATTATATTAAACATAAGTATAAATCTTCCTTTTCAATCACAAAATCTGTTGTGTAGTTTTAAGGGTTTGAGAACAGCGATTATTTTTGGGATATAAGTAGGGACAGCGAAAGCGACTTTGTTTTATATAGGTAGTATAAAACAAAGTAGTGTTTATAAGGCATGCACACACAAAGATAATGAAAAGCTTACATTTTTGTTGTGGTACAGCTGCAGTAGGCGATTGATCGCTGAAATCTCAAGTCTGTGAAGCGAGCACAAATAAAGTTTCGGGACAAGACAGCCATATAACGAAAAAAATATATATTTTGTAAGTAAACATTCATCACAATATCATCAACCTAGTAGTGCTCACTGCTAAGCAAAGGCCTCTCCTGCAACGGAGGAGGTCTTAACATTAATCACACGCTTGCTCAAGGGAGATTCAAAGCTATATAGCTACTACAAATAAGAAGTCCAGGTTTCTTCACAGTCCATCATTGATTTAATAAACTTAAGACACACACACATAGGGACATTGCAAGGTTATAAATCCTCACCGTTTTGCAGGAAAAGCGGATGGTCCACCACAACGATTTAAACCGTTTTTATGACATAGGGCGACAAACAAGAAGACTGAGGTTAAGCAATCAGCGCCACTCATGGCGAGCTGGCCTCTTTGAAGATTGGGTCCACGGTAACCTCACAAGTACACAATGCCAGCGACGTATGTCGGTTTTCTGTAAGGCCGTGGTATTACTCTCGTCGAGCTGGCCCATTCCTGATGGCACTAAGTAAAAGTTTAGCTCTTCCACTCTTGAATTATTGGGGATTAACCAATACATTAAAATTATTATTACAATAAGTACATTGTTAGTCTAAAAATGGTAAAAGCAGAGGAAAAGGGGGAGAAAGGGATATATTGTGCGGGTTCTGAAGCCAATGAATGTTGGCCTTGTCTATTTTGTATCTTTTAATTCAAACCTGACACCCAAAGAAGCAACGTGGTTTGATAATAGACTTCTACGGTCGAAGTGGTGCTGTTAGCACCTTAAAGTATTAACATCTAGTATAAAGGAACGAAGATTTAAGATATTAAGACATACATAATTAATGTTTTTTTTAATGTGTTTAGCACAGCTTTTTAGCATAACTTTACCGATATAAACCAGCAAATGTACTTGAGGATCTCCGAATATTTTAATGTTATGTTCTTCTCAGTCAAAACTTTAAACAATAATCTGTACTTCTATACTAGTAGTATTGCATAAAGAGGTAAAATTTGTAAATTTGTAAGTTCGTATGTAGGGGGTAATCATTGGAACCGCTCGCTGGTCGGATTGCTAAAATTCTTTCACTGATAGATAGCATCAGCTGCAATGTTCCTGAGTGCTAAAGGCTATAAAACATCACGCTACAATCAAATAGAGCCGAGCAGCGGATGAAACCGTGCGAAAGCAGCTAGTTTTTAATAAGAAGGTCAATAGGTATTTAACATAATTATTATTATATACCTACCACCGTGCGTTAATGAGCTCTTACCGTTAAAAATAACTTTTCCTTTTCGTACACAGAACAAAGCACAGGAAAGCATTTAAAAGAGTTGGACCGATTAGATCTTTTGTCAATAACGAATAGGTACTTAGGGACGGTCTCTCTAAATATAACTTTTGTTTTTACAAATTTTTTACCGGCGTGAAACAACCACAGTGTTGTGTTTCGCCGTGTTAGGGAGGTTACCGGAGACCCAATCCTTCCCCTTCCCAATCCCTCCCCAGTTCCTAAATCTCCAAATCCCTAATCCCTAAAAGGTCGGCAACGCACTCGTAACTCCTCCGTTGCGGGTGTCCATGGGCGGCGCTGATTGCTTACCATCAGGTAATCCGTCTGCTCGTTTGCCGACCTATTACATAAAAAAAAATTAATATAGATGTCACCACTGAGCTAAAACGATTATTTAGATTGATACAGTTGTTGATTTACCTAGTACAGGATATTTTTAACCGACTTCATATTTTCGAAGATCATCGTGGTACTGAGTGACGTTTTGAGACAATTCATTTTATTAGATAATACCCAAATACTTTTTACATTATTCCAAGCGTTTAGACAAAATAATATAAGATTTTCACCTACCACATATTAAACATTTTATAATTATCAAGTTTGATCACTATAACTACTTACTTGAATTAAAAATCCAAACTTATATTATTAATGCGAAATTAACTCTGACTCTCTCTCTTTTCTTCACGCTTAAACTACTGAACCGATTTCTATGAAATTTGGTACAGACATAGTTTGGAACTCGAGAAAGAACATAGGATAGTTTGTAGGTATACCAAAATCAGCGGGAAGTCACTATTCTATGCGAACGGAGTCGCGGGCAAAAGCTAGTATGACAGATATTCTCAATTAAATACACCTAATTAAGTGCTTTAGTTATCGGATCATTTATAAAGCACTGCCCCTGATGATTTTTAATGGCAAACTGGTTCCATTCGTCACTTTGCCTCTCATTAGTAAACAGGATTCATTAGTAATTCAATTATACTAGTATTGCATAATAAAATAATTAACACTAGGCACTTAGCTCATATTTTTTACTATTTTTAAGTTGGTATGGCTATCCATTGTTTAAAATGCCATGCCATGCCATAGTTAAGAGTTTCGCACTCCATAATACCTAAATGTTAATTAACATGGTACTTCCGACCATTGCAGGGCTTTGCCACCACATAGTATAAAACAAAGTCGCTTTCTATGTCCCTATATTTCTATGCATAAGTACTTTAAAGCTTTCGAACCACGCAACGGATTTTTATGCGAGTTTTTATTAATACCGTAGATAGTGATTGAAGAGGAAAGTGTATTATGTAAAGTCAACATCCATTAAATAGTGGAGAAATTTAGCATTAGCATTGCACCTATGAGAACCTGGGGAGACCTGGTAGTTAATAATAAAAATTAATTATCTAAAATGATAAATTATTCCTTACTCTACATTTTCTATACTATTCTATAGCATAGCACAAAAGTCACACGCCTGTTTTATAATAAGTAGGTTCTTAATCTATACTTATATTATAAAGCTGAAGGTTTAAATTGAACAATTCTTTTTTTGTTTGTTAGTCTATTTATCGAGGAAGGCTATAAAACATCACGCTACGATCTGTAGGAGCAGAGCAGAGGATGAAATCTCGCGAGAATAGGTAGTTAGTATTTAATAAAATCTAATTGGATACTTTAATCAAAGACCAATTTATAATTTTAATTTTAATTACCTATAAGCACTACACGTAAGTAATTTGACCCTTATCAATGATATTACCCGAAAATAATTAACTTCTTTTGAATCGACTCTTTGTTTGTCCTAACCATGTTTCTAACTTTCTGTAACAACGAAACCGATGCAACCTGTTGCATTCAATCTAAAATCAACACCGAACACGGCTAAAAAGCAAGTTTACGAAATCCACGTTACAATTCATTTGACAATTTCATTTATATCGTACAGTAAAGTGATTAAGAAAATGTTAATTGTGAAATAAATCTAGAACAGTAGATTATAGAGACAGTTTCGTATAGTTTTAACTCTTAGTGGTAGAGTAATACCGGCTTGTGGAGTTAAAAATTTGAATCGCGGCGCGGAGTGGGGGGCGCCGTGGTTGCCCGTGCCAGGTAACAGGAGGTACGGCGGCACAGTGTGCCGATGCGCACATTCTGTAGACAAAAAAACTAGTCGGGTTAAACAAAGGCGGTTTTTTGCAATAAAATTAGTATATGGGTTTGTAGTTATTAATTTTTAAGATTTAAAAATGTTGATACATTATCTCTATTTTTCTAGTCAATTTTATAGATAGATATTATAGATCTCTTGTTGTTGTTTTTTAGTTTTAGAAAGCAAAAATCTTATTAAATAAACAGATGCAATGCCAAATTATGAGCAAAAAAATAGAAGTCCTAGTAAAGCGGTTGAATTAAGCGAACGAGGTTTTCAAACACGATCATTCACATTTTGATCCGATTAACGGTTGTATAATCGGAGATCTGTGCTACGAAAAAAGTAGATGCATTAACTGAAAAATTCATGCATTATCCACATTCAGGTTAAACATTTGTGCTAAGTCACGAAACGAATCTTATTAATGATTCGAAACATTTGCCTCGAAAGTGGAACACCGTGCGTTCTTGAAGCTAGCGGTCGTCCTCCCTCCCACGTCCACCGCATATCTCTTTCTGACTAGATCTTGCTATCTCTGTCTAGCGGCGTATTCAGTCACCGCGGAACTCTAGCGTATTACACAGGTGTGTTGATCGAGTGCGTGATGTTCGACGATCGTAAATAAAACCAGTTATAACAATAATAGTGTTGATTTTGTGAGAGCAAATAAGTGAAAAGAAGAAATCATTTGAAACAACTGCTGACGTGTTATTAATTTAACATTGTTTTCTTCCATTTGTGTCCAAGTGTTGTATTTCGAAAGAGTGACAACAAGTTTTTCTTGTGTTGTGAGACTTGTGAGTTCAGTCCTTGAGTTGGAGGCTTTATCATCGTCTACGGCGCTTGTTCCGCTGCTAAACGTTTGGCGGGCATCTCGTAGCTGAGGTATGTATTCGTTTAGTTTTATTTGTTTTACAGTTCTACAATTAAACCAACCTGCTGCTTAGTATCACGTCAAAGCAAAGGTGACTTTTATAAAAGAAAAATGTTTTCCACTTTCAAATAACTTTTTTAATTAACAGTCTCTACAACATGAACTTTTTGACTTCGAAATTTAATAAAACACCACGAAACATCTTACCGTTAGCACCTTCAATTCTCTTTCAATGATCATCTAGTAAAACATTATCAACACTTGTCTAAACAAAAAAAAGGTCCCATAATTCCATCCACTTGTTATATAAGGGTGCGCCATCAGGTGCTCTATTTGTAGAGAGCACTCAAGTTTAATGTGTTAAAATGGGGAACGTTATCTGTTTACTCCACTACCTGCCTCTATACCTACAATCCCACACCAACCTGACATGTCAACGCCATCATTCATATTGCCATTATTATAAAATGCTTTACAAAATTTTACAAAAGAACCCTCGTTGTTTTAAACCATATGTTTATTAGAAAAAACCTTTTTTTAAGTATGTCATCGTATTTGCTTACTGTGATTTAAAGTGAGTGATTTCTAAGCCTCTAAAATGGCAATTTATAATATGACTGGTTTTTTTAAATTTTAATTGTAAAGTTACCATACATTAAAACAAAGTTTTTGTAAAACTTCGGCGTCCATGACCGCACGACCGGCATTCCATCACTGCATCTCTCTTGTCGTGACTCACCTCGCAGGCACGTCACAGTGATGTCACTTACTCCAGGTACGTTTTCAAGCACTAAATAAACCAAATAGTTTGCTACCATTGTCAGTTTTACAATTTAAAAAAAACAAACAAGTTAAGATACTACCAATAACTAGACAAAAACTTTTGTTCACGTTTGTTGTTTGGAAATATTGAAATGGGAAAAACAGGTTTAAATTCGTTTAAAAAAACTTTTGATCTACTACGACGTATTCATAATACTATTATTATTTATTCAACGCTAGAACTTGAATTGCACAGTAAACACTAGCAGAAATTACCAAAAAGCAAAAAAAAAAAATAACAAGTTATTACGCTAACCACTAAAATATAATATTATTCTTAAAATGGTTGCAAAATACACAAACCTTTATAGTATGAATAAAACGGGCAGATCTAAATAAGTTGTTGCTTAAATAGAACTATAAAATATTATATCAGACACTTCCACTCAAAATTACTACCAATTTATAGACGAGGTCGCTGCGCCAGCCTTTCGTTGAAATTGAAATAGTTAAATCTAATATCATATTGTTATTATTCGCTATGACTCTACGACCCTCTCAATAGATGAGAATTGGAATAAGAAAATCATACATTTGATTGTTTTCTAGTCTTAGTTAACCTATTGCCGTTCGATAATGGTTCAATCGGCTAAAACTAACCGCAATGGAGATCGTCTATGGGTTTTTGAAAGGCATGAAAGGAACAAAAAGGTCAATTGAAGTTCAACCGGCATTCGATTCACATTGTGGAGAATGGACGGCGGTCAGGCGGATTCACAGCAGTTTTCGCGACGCAATACATTCAACTCACGTTATGTAAGCTACAAAAATAAAAATAATTTCACTTTATTTTTATACTCAGATTTTGTAGCGGCGACGCGACGGTATGTTTCGTTTTCCTTCAACCTTATTTGAAAAAATAACCAACTTCTATGGTCGTTTAAGTTCTTTAAAATGGCAAAATACCTACTTAGTACAGTAGTAAGGATTAGCGGATAAACAACAATGATCGTAGAGCGATGAAGACTACGGTCTATTGTCTGTAATTCCGGACGTTACGGTGACAAGCAATTCCCGGAGTCTAAACTTACAATGCGACATTGTTCTTTACGTAGAGGCAAGACTTGGTATGATAACGCAAAAAAAAGAAAATTCTAAATAGGAAACATAAAATAAATAAACCGTTAGGTTGAATCCATCAGAAACAGATACCTATAGTTATGTTTTCCAAACACTATAACGTCAGCGATCTATTAACCTGTCTGTTCACAATTCACATCCAATTATAATGTCATTCATGTTTTATTTACCATACACAAAGGTGTATGATAAAAAAACATATTTCCCTATAGTAAATCAAGTCAATAAACCAGTCAATGGCGATTCATAATTGTCGAAAAACACGATAACATCACAGTTTGGAATAGTCGTGTGTTTACAAACTGTAATTAGAGTTTATAAACTTAGAACTTGTGTACGTACACGCATTTTGAGAATTGTGACCTGCCATGTGCCTACATAATAACAATAGTATTAAATTTAAAATTTAAAAAAACCCCCGACTTTATAAAAACCAAATGTAATGAACGGAACGAGATATCCATAAACAATTATAATTCATATGAAAATGGATGGATATGGATATGGATATCAAATGATATCAATATATCCATATATCCATAAAGGGCCATTTTGTAGAGGCAGCCATCTTGGATTTTAAATTTTTCATACCTAATAGTATTTCACTAGTCAAGCCCTTTCATTTGATACCCATATTGATCATGTTGTAATAAAAAAATGTAAAGCACCATTTTGTAGAAGCAGCCATCTTGTATTTTAAATTTGTCATATCTAATAGTATTCTACTAGTCAAGCCCTTTCATTTGATACCCATATTGATGGAGTTTAAAAAAAATACACACACACACACACACACACACACACACACACACACACACACACACACACACACACACACACACACACACACACACACACACACACACACACACACACACACAAACACACACACACACACACACACACGTCAAACTTATAACACCCCGTCGTTTTTGCGTCGGGGGTTAAAAATGTAAAATAAAATAGGCACCTAATAATTTTTTTTCCAAGAAAAAAATTGTTTGCTCCAATATGCGTCATTGAGGTCAATGAAAATTGCGAAAGTTTTGTTCTGAATTTAATTGTAAAGAATTTGATGAGATTTAGATTTATAATAACTGGGTTAATTTTTAAATCGAAATAATTTTCAAATTTAACACTTTTAAGACGGTTTTAATAAAATAATACTGAAAAGGCTTCATCTACAATATTTTTGTACCTGCATTACTTCATAGACACGGGTATCATAGAGCATAAAACCTATATTTTTTATCACATAGAAGTCATTTTGGATTCATCGTGAACGCTTAACGTTGCGAATTAAATCATTCGACGCCATAACCCACCGCGGAGAAAGTGCGACCCGGTTCTGACGCAGATTTTAACAACATATTTTGACAGCAAGGCTTTTGCTTCCTCTGCCCATTACAACCTTAAACTAGTCTGCATTAGCCAACGTTTAAGACCCTGAGTTCCAAAATTAATGCTAATTCATTCAATGAAAAACGATCTTGTTTATAAGCTAACCAGTTTTCGATTTTCGTGGAGTTAATTAGAACTGTATTCGTTGTTAATCAATATACTGTTGTTTTATACGCAAAATGTGAACGATTTGATCTCAGCACATAGCTTTATTATTATTTTACGAAATCAAACTTTCTGGTCAATTTTATCAAAACCTAAAAATAAGTAAGTACCTACCTAAATCCTAACCTTCATATACACAAATTCCGCTAGTTTTACAAAAGTGACATAATTTACGCCTTACTACATCTACTTGCCCCAGCCGCCGCAATAGGCGACATTCCGAGCGTCGGGGATCGAGAGATGATCATCGGCCACCGTAAGCGCGGGCACAGTATAAAGTAGATATTATTACCTTGGCGCGGGTCTGCGGCCGGCGAGTAAGGGTAGCTCGCCGCCCGACCAGAACCAGGCCCGAGCGTACGGCGCGTAGCGTTCCGCGCGCTCCTCAAGGAGCCAATAGACCACTACAGACGGGGCCCTATAGGGCTGATGTTCGCGAGCGCGAGCGCAATGATGCACCGCGACCTCGGCCCAGAGCAGGAGAAGGAACAGGGGGGTTTTTAGTCAGTAAGAGTCTGACACTCCCTCCCGCCCGGCCCTGGGCCAGAGAAGTCATTTGATGATTTTCCCCTTACAAAAGAAACCACATCTACTTAGCCATTCACACAACACAAACACAGAAATAAAAACTTAATAAGTAACTGAGTAGCACAATTCTATTGACCCTTCATAAATTATGTCCGACTGACCCGCTAACGGGCTTACCATTTTATTTATCAAGCGGCTAATAAACTCATTGTAGAAACCTCATTCCTAGAATTTTATTTAAGAAAAATAATCAATCAGCAGCCCGTTACCGCTGGAATCTGTGCCTCTTGTAGATGTGAGAGTTTGGTATAATCTTCATTAGATTGAGATCTCAGTTTCAAAGTGGTTTCCACAGGTCTGGTTAAGCGTAATAAAGCTTCGGCTTCGGCCTCGGCCTGGAGCAGGAGAAGGAACGGAGGATTTTTAGTCAGTAAGAGTCTGACATTCCCTCTCCACAGACCCCGGGCGAGATAAGTCAAAGTCAAAATCATATATTCCAACTAAACCTATCTAACTAAACCAGTTTGTCAGAATTTATACACTTAAAAAAAATCAGAGAGCACTGCTTAGTTTTTGTCAAATTCATTCGAAGTTCTTTAGTTGGCATTTTTTGACACCAACTATTTCTTGTATGAGCAGTGGTAAATCAAATACTCAATATCAACCCACAATTCTTTAAGTACTCAAAGTTAAAGGGACGTTTTGGTGAATAGTTTTTGTCTCTATTACGAGAGTTAACGGCATGCCAATGGAGAAAGGTCAGGGAAGGTTACCCCGAGTGTTTCCCACGAGCGACGTCTACCGAGGAAGGAAGCCCCATAAAAACTAAAACTGCTCAGGAACAAATTGACGTAACACTTCCTCTGTGTTTCGGAACGTTGAACATTAATTATAAGGGTGCATTTATTAGGTAAGGATAAAAATTGTGTAAAGGTATGTATGTATATCGTCTATCAATGGATATTGTGACAAAAATATACTTGGATAATTGAAAATTTAATCAATTAATTTCTTATTTTGAATTTTCATCCGATATTTTACATGTTGTATGGATAATTGTGTGTTGTAACGGAATGTTTTTTTGTGTCAAATACCATAGAAATTTATATCTTAGATTATTAGCAAGAAAAATTGAATATCAAGTATATTGTAAATTCAATCAACTAATTTGTATTATTTTTTAATTTTCATCACTTCATAGTATATAATAAAGTCGCTTATTCTGTGTCCCTATGTATTCTCAAATCTTTAGTAAGTTTCGGAAACCGCTGTTATAATTAACACACAGAGGATAATGTTCCTTTTTTAGGAATTTCGTTTAAAACTTTCAATTTTAATTGAAAACATTAAGCCATTAGGTATACTTTGTAACAAATAGAAGTACCAGTCAGTAGCTGCAACAGAATAATTTCAAGTTATAGGTATTCCGACTTTTACACTTCAGATTTCGCTCAAAAAGTTATTAACTAGTTTTCTTAGTGATATCCACAATGCAGTAATTATTTTTAATAACAAAAGAACTTGCGTTTGTTTGTCACTCACTCTAGGAATAATTATACAGATTGTATTGTTCGTTTATCGTATATTATCAAAGCCAACCATGCTTTAATGGCTTGCGGTTCACTTTCTAGAAGAAGAGTACTACAATACCGCTGACGTATCTTGGCGAGTCTGAAGTTTGCCGATTAGCTGCGCAGTACACAATTTTGTTCCTAAAAGATCCATTGCGCAGACAAACGGCTAACTTCAGACTCGCCACGATATGTCGGCCGCACTGTAAGTAATATTAATTTTAATTACTCAAATTATGAATTATGTATTACGTCGTCAGTTATAGACCTTACTTCTGACTTAGTAAGACTTTTTCAACTGATACGGTGGCTAACGCTCAGACAGATTACCACTAAGCAGTACCTAAGCATTTTAAACTACATGTTTAATATCACTGAACTATTCATATTGGACGTAAATTAACAATAGTCAGAGGTTCAATCCTACCTATGTGCATATTTTTTGGTAAATCTATATACCGAACCAGATCTTGCATTTCCTTTATAAACTACTACGTTTCACTCGCTGCTCGGCTCCTTTTGATTGTAGCGTGATGTTTTATAGCCTTTAGCACTCGGGAACATTGTAGCTATCAATAAGTGTAATAATGAACAAACACAAACATTAAGTATTGTAATGTAGTGGAATACGACCACTGGTTCCAAAGATTACCCCCTACATACAAACTTACAAATTTTACCTTTTTATAATATTAGTATAGACTAGAATAGACAAAAGTACAAGTCTAAACGATCTGAAATCCTACATTTAAATATTTAAATGGACAATAATCAAACTAATATCAATCTTATATAGTATTATAATAAAGTTCCTTTTTAATGTTCCCATGTACCTACTTGAGTTTCCATGACCTGCTTTCTCCATTGTAAAGTGCTATGTTGCTTGTCTCCAAGGAACTAAGCTTATCTATGGTTGAAGTAAATCCAAAATTTAGAATGCGATTCTATAACCTATGTTGTTTTGCTTACTGTCTGTTTTTCTGTAAAGGTATTTTGGATCTAGATCTTTTTGTAATTAGACCTTATTACCATGGCTTTTTGTAAAACGCTTTTTGTATCCAAAGGAAATGACTTCTTAAATATTTCTTAAACATATTATTTTAATTATCAGTTACCTAATTTAAGTACTTAATATTATAAAGCTGAAGAGCGTGTTTGTTTTAATACGCTAATCTCTGGATATACTGGTTCGAATTTAAGTATAATTTTAGTAGCTAGGTATATGAAAAACTAGAAATCTCAACAATAAACTTAATTCCAATCTTTTGAATATAATTATAATTATTATGAGAACAACCGTTGTCCAATTCTTTATTTAAATACATAACAGATGGCGCTTATAACAACAATCAAACAATGCGGAAACAAGTGATGTGATACTACGATACTGATATAGTATACCTATAAAAACCAGAGAACAATTCAACAAATCCGAACAATATTTGCTTTCCAATAAAGCTTTCTCGTTCATAGTCTAGAAATGTCATTCGAGTCAGCACACTTTGCACGTAAAAGCGGCTTTCTGTGAGACTCGCTTCTTATCATCACTATTGTCTATGACAATTGTGCACAAGCATCATTCTAAAAAAAATATTCAAACGTTAACGTTCAGATATTCAACATTATTGGGTACGCAGATCAATAAAAAAATTGAAACGTTCAAATAGGTAATCCTATAAACGCAGTCCTTTGTTTCTTAGGGATAGGCGTACTAAGAAAAGAAAATAACTTATATCTACATATTTGCATGGCTTTCATCACACTCATGTCTGATTTGTCTATCGGATCATACGAATGCGTAGGTTCGCTCAAACCAGAAGGTTTGATTAAAAAATTATACCGAATACCTGTCAGCTGAATTAAAATTCGGGCCCCTGTAGGTATACGTACGTGAAAGGAAACGAACAAACATGATGATAATACTAATGTATACAATATATAAGATACTCTTTATTACACAAAAAAAACAATACAAACTTACAAATAATAATACTTATAATATAATCAAATATCGTTAGCTTCCGATATTTGATTACATATTCCCATCATACATACCTATAGTAGATAGTTGGTAGTCAACATGAAGGAAAAATCCCGGTTTTTTCCTTTATCAGCAGAAGAGCCCAGTCCTCTCCCAGCACAGCGTTTTGCTGTGCTGTAAAAAATCGTTCCAATGTTTTATTGGAATGATTTTTAATGACTATAAGCATTCAAGAAAGGCACGTACTTCTTTAAATGCCAGTGCCTGTTGCTCCTCGGGTGTCCATGAGCAGCGCTGATCAGTTATCTACCATCAGGTGAACCTTCGGCTCGTTTGCCTCCTACTGTGATAGAAAACCAACCTAGTATTTACTATTCTATATCTATGAATGATTTTTATAGGCTAAAACTATTAAAATCATTGTCAGTACTCGTATACTATTTTGGCCTCTATAACTTTTCTGATCTCTATGACCTTAGGCCGCCTCGATCGGTTTATCTAAATCGGACTCTATTATGTACTTAAATAAAGTTCATTTTAGATATTACATAAGTATTATTTAAGCACACCATCTTCCTCTAAACAGTAGGTAGGTAAGTATAGGCTGAGAATACCAGTTTCCTTAATCTCACATTAAACGTTTTGCAAATTGAGGTAAATTGTTCATCTTGACCTAGGTACAAGTATATTAACTTATCTAGCTGTTTAGTTAAGGTTTATTTTTATTTGGAAGCCATCTTTGAATTCTTGCCGTATGTTAATAACATCGTCATCGAGGCTTTAAATTTAGGTACCGATGGATATAGAAACTCTTTTTTTTTCTTCTCCATACAATAACTACAGATTTTCATCCAAGTCATATTCACTAAGTCTAACTAGTCGCCGCCGTGACGTGCTCATGACCTAGAGCCCCGTTGCAATTTGAAACTATGTAGTCGATGCTTTTTCGTTAAGTAGTTATTTTCATTTTCAATTAATTTAATATCTCTTAAAATAGTTCCTATTCAAAAATGTATCTCGTATGATCATGCAATACATCAATATGCCCATATACTTTGTATGTAAGAGGAGGTGTAATTTGTATGTTTGTATGGAGGGGGTAATCTTTGCAACGGCTGGTCGAATATGCAAAATTCTTTCACTGATTTATAGTTACAATGTTTCTGAGTGCGTTCCTGATAAAACATCACGCTACAATCAATAGTATCCGAGCAGCGAGTGAAGCAGCGCGAGGGTAGCTAGTTGGACAATATTTTTACCATGTGTAAAGGTTCATCATCAAATGACTTCTCCCGCCCACGGCCGGGCAGGAGGGAGTGTCAGACTCTTACTGATTAAAAATCCCCCTGTTCCTTCTCCTGGTCTGTGCCGAGGTCGCGGTGCCTCATTGCGCTCACCCCGCAACCACCATGTATAAAGGTTCATATTTAAATTAGATTATAATAAAACTAATTAAAAACATGAAACACAATACGTAGATGTTCTGTTTCGTATCGGTGTTGTATTGATACGTGGGATACCGGGTCTTATATCATGTGCAGTGTTCTAAACCGCCCACTTCCGTTCAATGACAGTTGGGGTACAGTTACCGTCAGTTTATGGTGTGCTATGGTGTCCATAACTCCATACTCAATGGTTTATGGTGGTCACGCGATCTTTATTCGCCTTACGCAATATAATGTAGTTGAATTGACATATTATGAGCTTACTTATGTAACTTTACAGATATTCTTCATGGTAAATCATTATTTGTACCTACATGACTTTAATTTGCAATTAGTTTCGTCTTTATCTCTCATTTGATTGTTTTTAACAACTTTCCTTAAGAATCTTCTTCTTTCAATGATTATCGAAATTGGCCGAGTTATTTCTGAGTTTTGCGCTACATAACACACTTTAATGTTATTTTTTTTAGATATAGGTTTACTAACTCGATCTTTTATTCTTGCGTTGATAAAAAAGGCTTTCAAAATTATATTCAGTGATTAAGGTAAGATATCAAACAGCATCATAAGAGCTTAATAGAAGAAAATGACCTCTTCAGGTCATGGGAAAAGTAATAAAGTAATAATACTTAAAACGTAATTTACCCGAGTGAAAAAATGTGAATGAATGTGTAAGTAATAACATCGACTAAACAACTCAAACATAGGTTGTAACGTAACCTTGATTTTTTCAGCTTAGAAATTGTTTGAAGAATTCACAAACATTAAGTATTGTAATTGTTATTCCCATTTACTAGTCACCTGTTATTCACCTTTAAAAGAGCTTAAATACGTCAATAATGGTAATTCACAAAAGGCTGGCAACGCACTTGCATCTCCTTTGGTGTCGCGGGTGTAATATGCGACACCGATTGCTTACCATCAAGTGATTTAATCGTAAACGTAAACCGACTAATCACATAAAATAGAGTAAGCCGGTAATATTACAAATATGCGAAAATTTCTGTGACAAACTTATTGAAGTTGACATTTGGCACAGAGCTAAATTACATTTTGGACAGTTTAATACGATTAATCTTCTTCTATACATTTTTATCTAATGAATAATTTTTAATATTACACTATTTTAAGATGAACGCAGTCAATGACACGGCTAGTGATCCCAAATTGTGTATATGTAGACGCAATATTCAGAAATATGTATCTGGGTCCATATTAAAACGAAGCTTATATTGATACTGGTAACTAGCGACCCACCCAGCTTCGCACGGGTGCAATGCTGATACTAAATTTCTCTACTATTTTAATGGTTGTGGTTGTATATGTGTGGTTGTATACATATAAATACTATGTAATAAAACAAACTGCATCAAAATCTGTTGCGCAGTTGTAAAGATTTAAGCGTACATAGGGATATAGGGACAGAGAAAGCGACTTTGCGATATACAGTTTTATTTTGAACGCAACGTTTCATGTTTAAAACAAACTTCATAATTTACAATTGTACCGATTCTCGATTAACGTCTTCAATCGTATATCGATCGTCAACTCGATAATGTCAAGGTGAGCACGATGTCTCTGAATTTTTCATTGCTAATGCTACTTTAATGTGACTGAATTTCACTGAATGCACTCCCTGAACAACTGAAAGTATTATTTACTTAATTCTTAATTTTTGATATCTTACCCTTGATCTTAAGGTCATATAGGTAGTTTTATTATTCGTTTTTTTTTTGGAGGGAATATCATGAAAAGGCTTCTATCGCCTAGGGCAGTATAACGAAAGTGAAGTCAGATTCTTACTGACTAAAAACCCCCTTCTGGGCTGGTACTATTAAGTATTAATATTCGTGTTTTTTGGGAGGGAATATTATTAAATGGCTTCTGTCGTCTTGGGTATGGCGAGAGTGAATGTATCAGATTCTTACTGACTTAAGAAGTCTTTTTGGCTGCTCTTGGTCATAACATGATATATTATAGTCTTCCTCGATAAATGGACTATCCTACACAAAAGGGGTTGTTCAACTCGATCCAGTGGTTACGTAGATTAGCGCGTTAAAACTAACAAACAAACACTTCAGCTTTATATTATGTATTAGTAAAGACATGACTTGGGTTTATACGACAGTCATACGGTGATATGTACTAACTTATTTCATAACATCAGTTATAGTCATTAGGTATACTTAATTAAAAAAAAAGGTTTTTGACGTAAACCGCACCTGTGAAAACACTATTGTTTCCCATAAACGACTGCTGATCAGTTGCTTAATAACTACAAGTTACTTGCTTGGTATTCAATTAATAAATTATTCAGTTATTAATATTTATAAATCAATCGTCGAACAATTTAAATTTTACCTACCTAACAACAATACTTTGTTCAGGAAAAATAATTTTAAATAGGTCTTCCCCTCGGGAGGCCCTTTACCTATAAATAGTCTGTAATATTGATAAATGAAACAGAAAACACGCCTTTTACCAATGATGTATAAAACTATAGATACGTTGTCCGCGCTCTAAAATGACAACATGAAATGAAGGCAATTGACCACATCGCGCTTAGTTACGCACCAACCTGCCGCGCGACGCTACGTTTGTTTTTAATTTATATCGTGTGTAAACCTGTGCGAAACATAAAGAAAGCATGTCGTCGTGTGTGTTCAGACGATGTACAAATTATACTCCAAAAGTTAAAGACAAAAATGTGTCATTTCATGCGTAAGATCACCAAACAACCTATTTTTATTTTATTTTATTCGACGCCGGCGCCCGCCATCTTATGGCGGCCGGCGCATGAAGGTATAGTCACGTGCCGTCGGCATAACTGAAGATGTATATTTATCTCCCTCTAGCAAAGGCATTCCACTATACGATGTCATATTTTCTTTCCCTTTCTTTACTCGTAGAAGTAGTTATCTAGTATTTTCGCCGTTTTTAAGCGCCGCGATGTTGGTCCATGACGTGTCTATATATAATACGTCATTGCCTTTTACTCATTGCTCATGGATATAAGGCCCTGATGTGGCTTGAAACTTGTCGAGTTATCTCGTTTTGATTAATATCACATAAGCCAGTACTAAGCCAGTAATTCAATGAAAAATTGTAATTGGAACCGATGAACTATATGCCTTAACCTGTGAATAGCGTAAATATAGCATATATTGCGTGTGAATAGTGTAGCGAGATTATAGGGACGTATTAACGCTGGATTTTTGACTTATGTCAACGCTCAGAAAGCGCGGGAACACCGTTTACCACAGACTGTCAAACGTCATAGCGATGTTCCGATAGCGCTCGACAACTAATGAGGTTCTACGTAGATCGGTTTTCTTCTTCTACCAGTAGGTATATCACACATCGTATGATACATTTAGTAATACAATTTGCACATTGCGCGTCACATACGTCGTGTTGGCACAAATTAGCATACAGCCATAACTACATGTGCCAACTGCGCATTATTTCCTGGTCGCATGATTACGCACTCACTGTGTCATAACTTGCATATATGAAAACATACGTTTTAATTAGTTTTTACTTCTATCTAGCACTTTCTCTCAGAAAATTCCTTAAAAATGCACATTTAAACTTCAAAGTGGTATAGGTGGTGAATACGTCCGTAACATGATGATTTTCCCCCCAAAACAGAGGTGTGTCCGTGTGAAACTACAACTCATTCCAATATGTAGATTCCTATGGAGAAAAACGAGCGGAGAACTCCAGCATTACTGTTTAAAAAAAGATGTTGATCCTTAATTTCTTTCAAATATTGATCCACTCATACCTAATTTATATATCAAAATCTACATTAGAAAAACAATGGACCATCAATGAGAGGTAAAAAAAAATGTAACGAAAATAAAAGGGTAAATAAATAGGACTAATTCATAAAAAGAAATGCATGTGAATTGCCTCTATGTATATTTTTTTATTATAACTCGTAATATCATCTACAACCAGTCCACTTTTGACCCTAAGCACCCAAATACTTGCACATAATGCAAAGTCTGCTAAAATATCTTAGAAAAAAATTAGTGCTCAGATCCACAAACATAAATTAAATAAACATATTCTACATTTCTTTAAACTAAATTCTCATCTTCTGACGCGATTCAACAACCAACGCGAACCATTAAGTCTTTTTTATTTATTGACGAGAAATTGTCCCCAAGCTGTCTGGATGAATTGAATAAGAAATCTAGGTTAATATGGTACTTACAGGCAATGAGCCAACCAGACCCCATTGAGGATCATTGTGTTATACACATATTTCATTGCTATTCTCAGTCATCAATGGATAACTGTTCTAGATATCATATCTAGTCTGTATATGTACTTGGAGTGTATACATATGTATATTGCAGTAGTTTCCAACTTGTCAAATTCAATACTTTTATCCAATTGTCAAAAACTCTATGTAACTTTTCTATGTAATTTTAATAAAATTCCAAATTATGACGTCATAATATATTTGCGATTGCGTCAAATAAACTATTGTAATAGGTAGTAGAGTCACTTTTCTCAGGTTTAGGTATAATGCGTGGGTTTTCGATGGATCGGAGATGGAAGGAAACGAATCTATTGTTACGAAAGTCTGTGTATATTATTAGTAAAAGCAAATAGAGTAAAATTTGGTGATATAACATAAAACTAAATACAAAACACGAAAACTGGGAGCGAGCGAGAGCCGCGACAGACGTATAATAAAACATGTGCTGCGCACTGCGGCGTCGGCGCGACTACTCAGCGTTGCGCACCTACATGACCAGCGGCGGCCGGCGCTGGCGCGTTGCGCGCGCAGCCGTTTCTAACCGTGCGGCCGCGCCTGTACATTGTACACGCTCCGCAAACCCTCTCAACGACCGCGCGCTACAGTCTCCCCCTCTAACCCGAACGAACGTCCTCGCGATCGGGTTAGCACTTACGAGGCCTACCCCGCCTACGCTTCTGCTGAACTGGAGCCTGGATGCGGCCAACAAAGGGTGTCAAAACTGAAGCATGATACTTCCCGAGCTCTATTCCGTCGCTAAGTCGCTCAAGCACGTAAGTCACGGGACCTTCTACAGCCTTGATCCTATAAGGGCCATCGCAGCGGGAAATAAACCTAGGGGTCTGTCCTTTGCCTGCGTTGTTTGCCCCTTGAGTTTTTAACAACACTAGATCGCCGACTTTATAGTCGGGAGCTGGCCGACGATGCTCGTCGGCATATCTCTTCTGTACCTTCTGAGCCTTATCGTAGACGTTACGCTGGCATGGTACACAATTTTTAACGTTTTGCGTTACGTATGAACGGATTCCAGGCCAATAACACTTGCCGACTAACCGTTGCAATGAACGCTCCTCGCCCATGTGACCAGCAGTGGGTGCATCATGGTATTCAGCCAATATCTTAGCATGTTCGTGCTGTGGTACCTCCATACTATCGGCGGCGCCATAGTCTTCCTCATTTTCGGTACAATACCGATGTACTACCCCTTCGGTGAGTACGTAACCTTTGTCGGCCCGAGCCCTCCCCCTAAAGGGATCGTCGTCGGATTCCCGGGCTTCGACAAGCTTACTCACCTCCGGGTCCTTTGATTGGTCCTCGCGCAGATCCTTGGCACCACGTGTAGGCATGTCGGCCGTAGCTGAACTACAACATAAGTCACAGTCGGCTTCATCGGTGATGAATGCAGGTAGCGACAGCGTATCGGCAATGACGTTGGCTTTACTAGGTGTGTGCTCAATCTTCTCGTTTTTCAAAACGTAAGACCGTTCAAACGGAAACCGGTCTCCTGGTCTATTTGCGAAATACCACGACTCCTGGGCTATGTCTAAAACCATGCCCGCTTTGGCGATGAAATCGCGACCTAAGAGAGTCCTAGTGTCGTCACCAGGAAATATCATAAAATCGGTATCGATTATCCGACCACCTAGGGTAACAGGTACTGTCGCGATCTTAATCATCTTACGGTGACGTGACCCGTCGGCGAGTCCTATGTACCTAACAGCGTCTTTAAATTGAACGCCACTACTCGTTAATAGCGAGTGCAATGATGGGCTAGCGACACTATGCGTAGCCCCTGTATCTACTATCGCGACCCCTACTTTACCTACTACACCTATAGTAATTAAAGGGTGCGACGAAGTAGCGAAGAAATCCCCTTTCACGATATTGAAGTCGGATGACTCGGCGCGAACAGGCTTATTAGAACAAGTCTCACATTTAGATCTAACAACCCCCGGCTGACCGCAACCATAGCATCGAACCGGGTGAGTATTATTACTACTGTTATCTATTTTATTATCACTAGCTTTGCGACAATCATCTATCGTGTGGCCAAATGCTTTGCAATAAGAACATCTAGTGCGAATACGTTTCAAATTTTCGTTCGAGCTAGGGGTGAGTTTCGAACCGATGGTTACGCTCGAACTCGTAGTAGGGCCGCGGTCGGGTACCGTAGGTATTTTCGATGATTTCGCGGGAATTTTCGAGATTTCTAACTCCGACATACTGTCTTCCACGAGTCTCGCTCTCTCTAACAATTCATCAATATTACAAACGGTATCACGCGGCAATCGTTTACGTATACGACGATGAAGTAGTCCGTAAATTATATCTACTTGCATCACAGTAGGAACTACATACGGTAATTTAACTAATAAAGATCGTACCTTTGACACGAATACCTCTGCACGTTCACACTCACTATGCTCACACGCGTATACCTCACGGAGTAGACGGTGCGCAGGCTTCTGCACGCCGTAGGTGGCACGCAGGCGCGCGAGCGCGTCGGGCCACGTGCCGACGCTGGGGCGCGCGCCGCGCCACCACACCGCCGCGTCGCCGGTCAGCAACATGGAGAGGCCGCGTACCGCGTGCTCGTCTGACACGCCGGCGCACTCCTTGTACACCTCCACCGCATCTACGAACGCCTCCAGTACCTCGGCGTTGCGTGATTGCCCGTCGAATCTCGCGGTGCACTTTGAAAAGTTCCCGCCAAATGTCGTAAATGTGTTCGCGGTAGGCGACGCTGTCGGGGTTGACGTGACTGGATTCCACTGGTTACCGTTATGATGGAGGGATCTTAACGTCTCCACTAGTATGCGGTTGGTATCCGCCTGTGCTCTGGCGAACGACTCCATCATGGTAGTCAGGAGCCGCTCTGTGCTCAATGCGGGGTGAGCGGCTGGCGCGTTGCGCGCGCAGCCGTTTCTAACCGTGCGGCCGCGCCTGTACATTGTACACGCTCCGCAAACCCTCTCAACGACCGCGCGCTACACTATTTATTTCTTAAAAAATATGTGTATTTTATTTAGTGATCGATGAATAAAAATATAGTAATTATTCAAGATTTTATTGTATAAAAACGTCGAAATAAGTATGACCTAGGAAACTACCTTATTATGAACGGACGCGGCAGGACGGACGGACGGTTTGGTTTTTCAACGGAGTGGTTTTTGGTCAGTAAGAGTCTGACACTCTCTCTCGCCTCAATCTTGACGAGAAAAGTCATTTGATGATTTTGTACTGCGCTTGCACCCATAACCCCGGCTGACTCATTAGCCCTATTGGGCCCTATCTGATACAAGATGATAGCTAAGCTGTCGCCCTCGAAGGGAACATCACCCATCACCGTCGCCGATCTCAGTGATGAAACATTATGTACATATAACTTCTATTGTACTGACTGTTTCACTGCACGGTTAGCGCGGTGGCTGGGCAACTGGCTGGCGCGCAACGTGCCGCAGTTTCAATTCCCGCACGGAACAACTCTTTGTGTGATCCACAGATAGTTGTTCCGGGTCTGGGTGTGATGTGCATGTGAAATTGTATGTTTGTGACCCACGACACAGGAGAAAATCCTAGTGTGGGGCAAGGTTTTCATGAAAAAAAAATGTATTTAATCTGTCCATGTTTTCATAATTCAACAATAACTATATAACTTCGTATGTACACGGCTACAATAGCTATAATTATTACATAAAACAGCTAACGAAACTTAAAACTTATGATTCATGATTTTATAGTAAACGCCCTTGTTCTGTTTTTAAACAATATTTTTTAGTTAATCATGCATGAATTAGGTGGTAATACAATATCGTATGTATGTATGTATGTACTGAGTGAATTAGAGCGGCTCTGCATGCATACATATGCATGTTTGTGCATAAATATGTTAAACCTAACGTACTGTATTTCTCTAGCGTGACACGCTTGAGTTGGGTTTCGCTTAAAGGCAGGTAACGTATGCCTCATACCTCTGGTGTTGTGGGTTTCCATGGGCCGCACTGATTGCTTACCATCAGGTTATCGTCCTCTCACGTTAAAAAGTGTGTTCCAATAATTACAAGCGTAACTGCTGTGCTAAGGATCTTAGTTCATTTTCTATTTGTTTACATGTATTTTTAGACTAGACTTTTAGGCTACCGTTGGTCATCTCATGTTTTGAGTAATTGAATGCACCCTATTAAAGTGACTAATAAAGTTACAATTAATCTACCTATTCTTCAAACTTACTGCAGTTTTGACGATAAGTAATAAATAATGAAATTGTGATAAATAAAGTAATAATGAAAATAGATACATTTACTTAGAGTTGTTTTACGCCGGTTTTCTGTATGGCCATGTATATACATATGTATATCACTCCGGTCGAACCGTCCCATTTAAACTGAAGCATGAGTCTTCCATATTTGAAATTTTTGCTAATCCTTCTACAGACGTAGGTACTAATTAATCAACTCAAGACAAAACATACTAATAAGACTAGGTGACAAAGAAGCCATATAAAAGAGAAGTTTTAAGGAATTATCAAAGAAAGGTAGTCACAATGCTTCTAATCACATTATAATTCATCGAATCTCATTAACTGATTCGCCTTTATAGGATAGGGTTATTCCAATTATTACTCGTATGACTGGCTGAACTTGGATTGTTTTATATGGGATGGGTCGGTGGTACGAGCTGACGGATATTACCTGATGGTAAGCAATCAGCGCCGCTCATGGACATGGAGCCGACTCATTCGTGCCGAAGCATGGCTCTCCCACACTTGGATGTACGAGTATTAAAGAAACACAAAACAATACAAGATTTTAATAAGAATTTTAATCACAATCACCTAAAGTATTCTAAATCTTAACTTAAAGATATAAAGTTTAAAATCTATCAATCATATGTTTCTTCGCACAATAATACCACAGTATTTTAAGTTATATAGTACCGTATATGATACCGTTTGGAATTCAAGAGTGGACATCAAATGATCATTAGGGTTACACTATAATATTTACTCCATAATAAACAAAAGTATGTTGTAAAGTTTTATGACTTATGAGATAACCGTTCGGTCGAAAGAGATGCGCCTGCGCTTCCAACTCTTACGTCGTAACATCCGTTGAAATGTACAGAAGTACTTTTATATCTCGAAGCCGTTATTACATAATTTGTGGTCGAAAGAAAATATTCTCTCTTAAACTAAGTATTCAAATGAAGTTAAGTAATCCAAGAAATGTGTTATTTCGAATTTTAATAGGAAGTTCATCTAAGTTCGTGCGAGTAGTGTGCCTTACGTTAATGCGATCGACCTGTCCATGACGTACGGCGCTCTGATTGGCCGGCTCCAAATTAATGGACCAATCAGAAAGCTAAACGCGAAATCGTTTCGATCACTAACGTAAACCAAGCTTCTAACGTGAATTTTAAACTTTTTTGTGATTTTTTACCTATAATATTCATGCTGATGTGTGCAAATAAATTTTTATATCATTCAGTATTGAAAAAAGCCTTTGTTCAATTATTGGAATACTTACAAAACCAGGTTCATTCATTTTAAATGATACAGACTCATTGTCACTAATCACATCTACAATATAGACCGGGCCTAACATCGGAAACTGTGAACAATCTCAGACACAATATTATGTAATTTTATGAGGTCTTTGACCAAAGCTGTTGGTGTTAATATTAAAGTATGTATTAATAACCTAATAATTAGACTGTTTTTGTAATAAACCCTTTGCTTTCGAAACGTTAGATCTGCAGTATTGTTAACGCGAGTTAAATTCAGAGAATTCTTTCCTTTGATAGGTTAATTTAAAACTGCGATGTATTTTACGTTACCTTAGTTTTGCACTTTACACTGACAGGAACAAACTTTAGCATCGTAGCTTGATATATGAAGATGTAGCTATATTTTTTCTACACCCTACCCTACTGGTATTGTTTAAAAGTAACTTCACAAACCTATCACCGTCATTCAAGCAACTTTTACTTTTGCTATTTAATACATCTAAAAGTATCCCACAATCCAAAATCAAACAAACAAAATTATAGTTTCCAACTTTATTACGAGAGCCATATAATATTTAGTCTACGACTGCTAGTATGAGTCATGCTGTCATTTGAGGCGTGACTAGCCAACTGGTACCAACTGCACTTTTATCATTTCAATATTTATCGTAACTTAGACTTGTATCTGTTACTCGTAGCGAGAATTATCCATAGATCTTCATACCAGTATCTTATCTTTATCTTTTACAATATCTAGTAAAGTGTACTCATGATTCAAGGCTATTATTGCTTTGCAGTTGCAAAATTTAACTCGATTCAGACTTATACCGTTCTAAATATATGTAAGAATTTTGCTTAAAGTCTCATTTCGTTCGTCGTTTAGGCAAGTAATCTTAAAACATCAAATCCTCAACTCACAATATGTTAAGTAGAGTGGATGTGCGGGGTGCGAAAATACATAGCGTTTAACCATAAAATAACCTATAGTAACCTTCAATGGGATGAATTCGACACTTCGACAAGGACGGCTAGGCAGGTTCTTCCTATTTGGAGAATAGGTTAGGCAACCATGGCTTACAATAATAATAAATAATCTTTACCTGTCTCATGTCTTTGTACCATCAATAACTAATAGGTACTAATTTCTTAATTTCCAATCTATCAAAAAGCTGGTATTTAATATAATCGCTCCATTTTTCCAGAGGATGATCCAGATGTTAAACACAACACATTCAGGAAGATTTATTCTTATTCTCTCTCCATTCCTCTTCCTAATACGTTTTTCCTCACGCCATATATTAAGAAGGCAAAGGGAACGAAGTGATTAATAGCCGACTCCCATAGACATAGCCGCTTATAATGTCAGAGTCCCATAACCATAGCCGCTTATAATAGCCTGTCCCATTTATTACGTTTGTCTATTTTCGGACAAATTAATTTGATGCACGTGAGGTAATGGCGACGAAAGCGTTTAATTATTGTCATTCATTAATATTGTGTTTGTTTTGTGTTAAATATTATGACTTAACTAGTATGGGGGATAAAAATGATTTGTTATGTGCTCTTTGAGATATAGGTACATATATTTCTTTCAATAAGACGGTTATAAAAATATTTTTTTTATGTAACGTGATTTACGATTGGACTATAGTTTACTGAACTCTTACTGAAAATTGATTAATTGTTCTATATTCAGCTATTAAAAATTAAGTATGAAGCCCACAAACGACACTACCGCCATCTGCTCTACACAGATGTTTGTGTTAAACATGTTTCTTTCAAAGAAATAATATTTTGTAATTTTTTCTTAGCATCTTTTGTACTGTAATACATTTTATTATATATATAGGTATATATGTACCTGAGGACCTTATACTAGAAATATGTGTCAAGTTTATTACTTAGAACATTAAATCAATTCGTTATCGTGTCGAATCAGCATAGATACTGAAGATCAAAAGCTATATTATCAAACAAAATAAGATAATAAAAAACGTGTTATGATAAAGAAATTATTCAATCGATCTTTAGATAAAGATTTAAAACCGCAACCGCTTTTTCACCGTGCGGCCCTGCTTGAAACTTATGTTTAGAATATAATTACAAAAACATTAATAAAAATACTCGCTACTCCTCAAGTCGGTGACCGATTCGGATACTAAAGATGTCTTAAACAATAAGGATCTAGGTTTCAAATTGCCAGGCTTACGGGGCAAGCACAAAACGGTACCGGGACCTAGGGCTGGAGCAGTAAAACCAAGGGGAGTTTTTATTCAGTAAGAGTCTGACGCTTCCTCTATATATAATGCTATAATTTATATAATAATCCTCAATATGGCTTTTTTCTTATTAAAAACGTTGCCAAACATTGGGATTTTCTCCTGTGACGTGGTTGCGTTTACAAACATACAATTCCTCACACACATCACACTCAGACTTGGAACAACAATTTGTGGATCCCACAAAGAGTTGTTCCAATTTTGATAATAAACTGAGCACGAGCTAAAATGCAGCACATGGAAAATGAAAAAGATTTTGATAAGTGTTTTCCATGTACCCTTGGTACATGGACACCTTTTCCTACCCACACTCTATGTTAACATTATGGAGTAATTCCAACAAACGTAGGTTCTATTCTAACTGACAACACAAACAGGTGACACCATGCACGATGTGTATCGATCGTCTCATTGTTTGACGTACAGTTACTGTGTTCCCGCGACTTTGCTTGCAAATTGTAAATTAGCCGAGACGTACCGTTGTTGACCTTCTCTCGACGTTTTTGCGTCAATCTCAATGCAATGCTCATTTTAACATGTACGAGTATTTTTAGATGACTATTTCAGTTAGGCTTGTTTACCATGTTGTTTTTTTTAAATACGAGTGACTAGTTTTAAAGTTTGCAATAACACGGATAGCAAAATACAATGTCACACTGACTAGACTTGAATATAAAATACAAAATGGAACACCGATTTTAATGATTACAAAGGATCATTCTTAAATCACAGTATCCTACCAATATTATAAAGTTTGTAAGTAGGGATAGATGAATGGGCATTTTTTACATTTAAAAACAACGGAACGGATCTGAATGAGACTTGGTACCTACACAAATATAAATTACAGTCTGGTATTACAAGCGAAGCCGCTGGCAGAAACTAGACACAGTATAACACTACTAAAAGTATGGCATAAAAAAAACGGAACATAATTTTAAACATGATGTGACGTCAATAAAAATTAATAATTAATGTAATATTTACTGTCACGCTAATGGTTACTAAGAATCTCACACAAAATAACGTTTAAAAATAAATGTTATTAATATTTTGCTTTAAAATCAGCTGTTTATTAATTTGTTGTAGTGCTCAAATAAGCAAAATTCAAGGTTAAATCAAATACTTATGTGTGAAGGCTTCTTCGAATTGCTTGTTCAATAAAAAAGATGCTAAATATGCAAATAAACATACACATACAGCTACACATACGCTATTAGAAGATCCGTATTGGTTTAAAATATATATTTTTATAAAACATATTGTATCAAGATTGTTTTCAGTAAAGCTAGTTTCTGTTTTCTGTAAAAGAACATAAAATTTAAAATCGCAAATGCAATTAAATTTTGAGACACCACAAGTAAAAAGGTCGGGGGAAAACGAGGCTTTATACAAATCGAAGAATATCGTTGTTTCGTCGTACCCTTATCATATTAAAATAAACATATTTATTTTAAACTCTGATTTAAGAATAAGAAAACCCAATAAACAATTAGTTACTGACCGTGAAACATAAGACACGAAAGATTTAAAACAGCAACTGTTTTAAAGTAAGAAACTAGTTACAAACAATAACTCATTCATAAAACAAACAATATTGCTGGCTATAGACACCAATGTCAAGCAATACAATGAACTAGGTGAGAAACCTTGATCTTTAGTACGTAGTCATTACGTGTTTCAAAATGTTAGAACGTGCCAAATCTACCTTCCTACTCAAGTCACATGTAGACGACGAAGAAAATATTCAAAGTGTAATAAATAATACACAAACTGCTCCTGGAACTACAGATAAAAAACAATGTAATATAAATGAAACAGAAACACCAGTATTCATACGTACTGAACACTAAAAAGCAGGAGACAAGGGTTTTCAATTCAATATTGGGCTTAGTAGACAATAAAAAAAATAGCAAATATCTGGCAAATTAAAGGTCAAAATCTCATGTCTCATCATTTAATAGTATAGTGTCTGAAAGAGCTATTAGACCACCACAGATGGCACACACACAAGGCTGATCTTGAGCCGAGATTGCGGGTCAAGGATAATAGTTAATACACCGCAGCCTCGGCCTGGAGCAGGAGAAGGACCGGGTAATTTTTAGTTCGTAAGAGTCTGATAGTCCCTCGTGCCCCATCCTGGACGAGATAAGCCAGTTGATGGTTTTTCTCCTTAAAAAATTGTAATAATGATACAGATTATACAAGCTAAAAACCACAAAAACAAGATACTTACTAAACAAAATGTCAACACATTGCTACATATTGTACTAACTAGAATGAATGCCGCACGTTTAGCTCATAAACTGCTACAGTTTCGAACATAAATAACGAAAGAATCGAATCACGAACGGCCACAAACCTCCTAAATGACCTAGAATCATGAATAGAAAAGCTTGAATGCCCTACAAAGGGTTTCCATAAAGTAACACTGTTTGTTTCCGTTTGCCCTACAAAGCAGAACTATGCAATCAATAGCTATGGGTCGATGGCCTAACAACCTTATATGGGACAAAGTATTCACTGAAACAAGCTTGAAAACATTCCATTTTATGTACGTACGTAATTTATGTTGCAATTGCAAAGTTTTAACTTGTGAATTAACAGTTTTTGGTGCCAATTTCATTAGTAGCAATGTTTGAAGAACTTTCACTATTGGTAATTGCTGCGTTTAGCTTTTTTTTATTCTACGTCTGTTTTACTACAGCCTTATTTGCCGCTGAATGATTGAAAATTATTCCAAATTCGTACTGTTTTATACGTATACATTTTTCCTAATACCGACTAGAGATGTTACTCTAGGAATACGCGCGCTCCATTGCTCGGACGATAAATCTTCGGGGGTTTCTTTTCTCTGACGCCTGAGATTCTATTCAGCTCTTTGAGTCTTGGCTCTTTTCATTTCATCACTGTAGCCGTCTCGTCTGCGTAAAAGGGACGTCAGAAGCTGTTAATCAAGTTTATTAACACTACCAACTTGCAAAAAAATAAACGCGTCAAACTTTGCTTCGGGGGAAAAACATTTACGTACAGTTGTTTTCGTCAAACAAGAAGAGCCCTTATGAATCTTGAACACTACTGCATTAGTATAAAGGATATCTGAGGTTACCCAAAAATATGCACGACAAACTTTATTTCCAAACACTTTACCTAGTGTAAAACAAAGCCAAAACAATAATGCTACGTTTAAAACTAACCACTTCGTCAAACGTTCGTTTTATTTTTACACGGAAGAACCACACGTGCTCATAAAATAGTTTCATTTTGTCCGTCATAAACGTTCCTAAACACAGTCATATTTCAACTTAGCCGTTTAAAACTAAAATAGTCTTAGTGACACTGAATTTAACGACTCAATAGTAATTAAATCAGAAGTGCAATAAACACTTGAAATTAATGAATGGACGCACTTACTTAAATATGTTTTATGACAGTTATATACACTGCATCTATCGACACCAGTCTACGATTAATATGATTCTTAGAATCTCAATTACTTGTTGCATTGGCCTAGGATTCTTTCGTTAGACGACTCCATCTTGCTTAATTTTTTGCTATCTCTAAACTGTAACAATTTACGAACCAGAAAATATGAATCTTGCGCAAAGGTTTTAATTTCGGCATTTTCTTGATTCATTATCTTAATTGCTTTACTATTAAATTTGCATACGTGTTTCATATTGCATGCTATTTACAGCTTTAGCGAAATGCTCACAGAATTAGCATTATTCTGTACCGATCTACTATCTCAGTATGGTAGACTTTTGGACGCCGTCCTCCGAAAATAGCAAGCATTAATAGTAGACTTTATTTCTCAGTACTATTTCGCATTGAGTGAAATACGAGCAATTCATGTGTCCAAGCTTTTGGATCGTCGCCAACTGTTTGCCAACGATATAGGCCTCTACTGGAAGATTTATTAAATTAGAAAGGTGTTACGTCATACCGTTCAGTCATCTCTAAATGCCTATCCACTCGTTTTATTCTAATACTATCTGTTTTTCTAATTCTATCTCTTATTAAAAATTTAAGATTAACATCAAAAATGTACAGAATAATTTGTATACTTCTTTCTTCATTTGACTCTTAGCATTCTACATTCAAATTCTCATTTGTTGTCATTCTACAATCATGAAATCTGTAATAGACACCACAGTTTCCAATAACGACTGCTACATGAGTAAGTTTAGCTATCGTAACAAGGATCTATTGGGAAATGACAATTTTCACAATCGTCACGCGATGCTCTGATACGAAACCAATGTACGCAACAACGCCATTGGCAACTTTACTTATCTGCAAACTAACTTGAAACCTCACAAACCCGTTCACCTCAATTGGAAAACATCCGTTTCCCATAGCTTGCAACGAACTCTACACTTAGTTGAAGTACTTAAGTAGAAAATATTTATCCTCTGCGTGAGTCATAATTAGGAGTTTGCTCCTTAAAAGCTTTCGCAATTACCTCAACGCTAGAGTTAGGTTTAACATTTCCATTTACGGTAATCGATAGTGGATAAGGTTTATTTTTATCGTCATTTTTATTCACATGAAAATCTTTTTTTTAACTTTATTTCCAATTGACAGCAAAAGTGTATTTATTCTTCAATCACTCCCTTTTAAAGTGTGGGAGAACCATGCTTGGGCTTAAATAACTCGACCAGAAAGGAACAACCACAATGTTGTGATTTTCCATGTGAGTGAGGTTAGCTTTGGCTCAATCCTTTCGCTCCAGCCATCCCTAATGTTTTCTCCCTAATGTTTTAATCTCTAAAACCCCTAATCCCAATCCTCTTGCCGGTAACACACTCGCAACTCATCTTGTGTTGCGGATATACATGGGCGGTTGCCATTTGGTTGTTTGTCGCCGTATCACATAAAAATTCTACAGAAAGCTTTCTTAACTTGAGTAGAATTCTTTACCATTTAAACTCCTACATTTTACTTACGTATCGCAACTGCAATAAACCTCTATGTTATTGGAACTGCTCTACGAAAGTCATTTATCTCATCCATAACATCTTCGGCCTCTTTAATCAGATGAACGAAGATTTATATTACGTGTATCAATCCTCCTTGGAATGGATTCGAAATACGAACTTGATAAAGTCATGCATCAATTGCACTCACGCAGTTTGCTTAACAAAGTCAGCGATTAACTGTTTTTATCTACATTTGATTGATGATCTAACGATTAATGGGATATAATTGCATGTTCTCTTTTATTTTGTCTTCCAGATTAATTGCTTTAAGACGCAGTATTTGAAAATCTGTTGTTTTGTTGCGGAAAATTAGCACGACAACTTTGAAGAGTCCAGTCTGGTGTTTTTAGGAATCTTAATAGTGTTTTTACAACGCAGTTTAAGAATTTAAGAATATATTTAAGAGTTATTAAATTGAAATTCTTATTTATCCTTTATTATTTATTAAATAAATAGGTATTATGGTCTACTACTTTTACGACGCATTTATCAATTTTCGCACATACATGTCTAAAAACTCTAGCCATTTCAAATCCTGATATTACTATATCAATGTCGATAGAATATTAGAATTAGTTCTAGAGTATTAAAATCCAAGGCAACGATATTTCACGACACGCTTAAAAATATCCATTTTACAATTGATATTAAAACTATTCGTGGAAATTACACTCGATATAAATATACTTACTGTAACAAAAATACACACTTTTGACGCAGTCCGTATTTCTGTAAATAGTGGGTCTATATTTAGGACAGATTCGGACCGATGTTATTGATTGGAATGTTTTATTTTAGTTTTAAGGTATAAGCGACATAAAACTCGGTAACGATAGATAGCTATTATATACATACTATAGCTTTATTGTACCTATTTATTTATCACTTTTCCAAGAAAGATTAAACAAACATCTATCCATATAACTTTCGCGTTTATAATGTTAGTATATTTTGTGTATGTGGTGTAAAACATATTTTATGATGATTTATTTAAAGTTAAAGAGAGTTGTAAGCTTGCCAACTATTTCAAGAATGTGAAAGCCAAACTTTTGTCCCTCAGCAAATTAGTATTTAGTCTAAAACAAACTCAGAAAAAGTTGAATTATTCTGAGACACAATACAAATTCTAGACAAAATAAATTCTACTCAAACATTGTTTAAAAAATCACGAAGGAACTTTTTTTGGATTGACAACAATGTAAAAACTCGCAAGCAAGGAATAATTTCTCCCAAGTTAATTTAATCTCCGTAACCAGTAAGAATTTCCTTTTCCGAGACGGAGTGTCAGACCCTTACTGACCAAAAACCGCCTCGTCCATTGTGCTCTAGCCCGTTGCAGCAATCCCACCTGGGCCAACTTCTCGCTGATGAAGGGATGAAACAAGACAAATAACATTCCGACAAGATCGAAAGAGTCAAAAACAAAAGAAATGTTGCATTGGGGTTGGGTTTAAAAGAATACAGAACATGTGACATGAATTAATAAAAAGATGTTAAATCCTTCCGTCAAGCCAATCACGACATCACGATAAACCTTTCTTGCATACTTTTACGATGCGAGGCCGCCATATTTGGTAATGACGTCATCATTTCCAGCTGAATCCACCCACAATAGTTAAATAACCTTTTCAATAATGATCATGACTAATTGCCACGTCACGAAGGCATTGAATCCGCTTTAACTCGATATGGTGTGTTTGTAGGCGCCAAGCATAATAACAATGATTCCAAGAACATGAGCTTTATGGAATTAACAATAATGATCATTATTGATATCAATTGTTATATTACACATGTGTAGGTAATACCTACTGGTGATTACTCACTTTCCGCAAATACTTCTATTGTTAATCTTATTATTACGTGGCTACTGAACTTAACGATGATTTTATTATTGTTCCTAAACCAAGGCACTTTCGAAATTATCGACATTAAGAGCCCGAAGTTTCGGTCCAAAATGAAATGAGATCAATAAAGAATTATGATTCAACGGTAGGGTTAGTTTTAAGTCATTGAGAGCCTGCAACTAGCTCTCTAGAGCGGCAAACGTAATTGGATGAAGTTACCAATTAAAAAAAAAGTGAAATATGAGTACTGCTGTAATTTTCTTTTAAACATTTTTGAAACCACGAAACTTCTCTGATTTAGATATTATAAATAAACCATCCTAAAAGACATGCGTAGACAATTACGCCATAAAAAAAAATAATGACGCTCCATTAAATAAACAAAGTGAATTAGTTAAACAGCGCGACACAATGCCAAGTTTATCACGTTCCCTCTTCCTTAGATTGTAACTGTTATCACTGTCTTAAAGGTCAACGTGTCTATTACTTCCGATACATTAAAGTGCAATGACAACAGACGGACAAAAATACCATAAAAGTCTCGTCTATCTTTATCTTATTTGTTTATTTCAATTTAGGATTTTACGCTTCTTCGACTATGTTAAGGGGAAATATTGTTAACACTGTTATTGTTACTGACCAAACGTCTATTTTCCGATATTATTTGGGAGTTTACAAAAATATTCTGTTTTGTTTTTAACATATTTCTTCATTAGCATATCACATTAGAATTGGTATGAATATGGGATCTACTCAGTATTTTTTTCTTTTTTGACTAGGAAAACCACGAGGTGTGTGCCAAATTATTGCACTTTCAACCATTGCGATACTCTTTTTTTTAAGGACAATTACAGTTTTTTCTTCCTCGTGAAATTTTCATAACTTATGATGGATGCATGCTTTGGCCATTGGATATTGTTGTTATACAAACTTCAAATGAATTCAAACTTTTCTCTTCTTCGAACCACTACAGAACAATTAAACAGACGTTTATATAAGAAGTGACAGTTGAGGAACTACAAATGATTGCCTCTGTGAATCAGAGCGGTTTAGCGATGGTGAGGTTCCACAGATAATCCGTGGACCGTAAACAAGTAGCTCACTATGATTTACTAACACTTGATTAAGAATTTAAACATTCTGGGCCATGAAGTTACATCTAGGAAGAATATTAATCAAACTGTAGAATCCAGCTACATAATTATAAACCACTTTTACCAAAACACAAAGAAATTGGAACAATTTATCCATAGTAGATATTTATATCAATTAGACCATGACAAGCAGGTTTACTTAAGGTCTTTCTTGAGGACTTAAAATAGTATTTTGCAAAAAGGTTGATCCCTACTCAACAGTAATTGGAGTAACTCACAGAAATCCAGCGTGAAACAACCTCAGCGTTGCGTTTCGAGGCTACCGGAGGAATCGTTCCCCTCCCTCAATACCTCCGCAATCCCTAAATCTACGAAACTCTAATCCTTAAAGGCAACTTCTCTGGTGGTAGGAGTGTCCATGGGCAGATTGAAAATACCGGTTGCTTATTGTCTGCTAGTTTATCGCCCTATAATATGAAAAATGGCGCTCTCGATGGACCCTTGATTCCAATAGTCCCAAATTCTATTTTAAGACGTAACCATGACGCTTGATTAATGAAGACTTGATTTCTACGATAAGTATGAAAGAGCCAGAAGAAATATCTTGTTGTCACGGGTTTGGAATTCCAAATAATATTACAACAGGGCCATATTTACTAACATTGCGCCGACAATTAGTACGCACTTACAATGGACTGGGTGAAAACAATTCGAGTTGCGTACAGAACAAGTGATTTCGGTATTTGTCAACAATACCAAATATTTTACTTATCTTTTTGATGTTTATTAACACGCCTCTATAAATAAATTACTTAAGAAACTTGTGCACTATGCTTCCTTTCATAAAGTCCGAGAAAAGAGGACCGCTTACCATCCGGAAATGTCAATGATGGATCTAATTAGGAGGACAGAAGCCATGATGAAATACCGTAGCTAAATATTAAATGAGGTAACAACTTGTTAAAACATCTTAAACACCACTTTTACTAATAACGAAAGTCAGTAAAAAAACAAATGCTCCAGTTAACCGCGCTGTTAGAGAAAAAGAGGATTTTAAAGATTCATTATACTTATTGGACTACTGGATATTCATGGGATTTTAATCAGCAATTCACAATTCTTAAAATCAACAATCGGCAGGGCGTACACCACGGTACCAGCCACGGATTTCACAATAAATTACGACACACATACCGAAATGCAATTGATACTAGTGACATGGATGGCAAACACACCGAGACCGACCACCGGCCTTACCTTACCTGTACTCTACAATTCTACATACATAAATATCATAACATTAGACCAACGCTAACAAGAACTAACCACAAAAGAAAGCCATCTTCACGCACGACTTACATCCAGCTCACAATTTGATCTCAGAATATGAAACGTGACAGAAATTGAAATTTGTTTGGCAGCGAAAATAGAACGTGTCGATCAAATTCGAATTGCACTAGGTACGAGTATTGCGCAAATTCCAATAAAGTTATTAACGAGACAAATATTTTTGCAATTTCCCCTGTTATTATAAGATTCGATTTTAAATTGAAATGGCCGAATTTTGGCTATTGATGCAGTGGTGGTTCTAAAAGTAAAGTTAGCTAGACTTGAACTATAGGTGCAAAGAAAATTTTAACGATCCATGAAGAAAAGGAAATTATTTAAAATTCCAAATATGAATATAGTTGTCAGTTTGCCCGCAAAGTTACGGTAAAATTCCATGTTTCCTAAACTTACAGTTACTACAAGACACGTTCTAATCTCAGAAATAGCATCCGTAAGGCAGACGAAGTAGTTTTGCACTTCTATGACCTTTCAACGGCACGCAAACTCCGCTTGCGACCAATCGGAATTACTATAAAAAGATATAGAATTGCCATTCTGTGTAATAATAGAAACAAATGGAACAATCCAGAATCAAAATTCATGTTGATAATGTTTGTCTTCTCTTTCCAGATTCCGCATCCCGTCGAATTTATTTCGAGAGCTGGACTAAATACTGGTAAGCTCTTAATTTTATAGTTGGCTAGCAGTAAAATCAGTAATGCGAAGGAATTCCGGTCACGTCTTTCAACATCCGTCACCGCACATCCTTACTTGAACATTAGTTTTTATACGCCGACAGCGAAGCCATATCCTCTCGCGCTAGGAAATGCAAAAAATCCGGAAGAATATTAAAATAGATTTAATGAAAACTTTGAATTTGTAATGAGATGAGTATTATACAATAGTTGGTGGATTTTTTGCACAGTTTTTATATTGTTGGTGTGACGAATGTGCAACGTAGAACGGCCATGGTTGCGCAATTTGAGGTCGATGCCTCCCGGCTCCCACCGCTATCGATCTACTAAACTGTTTATTCTTTTATTGATGCTGGTTCGCTAACTAGGCTGGTAACGTCTGATTAACACTAGTTGTTCTTTTTTTAATATTCATCGTTTAGAAAGTAGAAACATCGACAGCTGCTTTACGACTCGTGGTGCGTAAACAAGTGTGGATGGACAATCTTTAGCGTTTTCTCTAACTGCCTCTCAAAGTGAGATCTGAGATTTAAAACCCAGATTTTTTATTCCGAACATGAGTCGAAATTCTCGTCGGAGGAAATGGCGTGTCTATTGCCATTGGATCTCAAGGCCAGTCGTTATGCAAATTAGTATGATGCATGTGTTTTCGGTCTATTTGATTTCTATTCAGTTTCTCGTCTATAGTGTCTGTTGGCAAACGTGAGTCTATTTAACGTTGCGCGACTGACTTGAGGTGAATTGATTCAGAAACTGAGTTTTTTAGCAGAATTGCTTCAAAATCGGTGCTCTGAGCAGTACAATGCACATAACAACAGATTCGGTACGATATAAAATCTTTTGTATCTTAACAATCGTGGAGTTTCTTCACGACACCAAATGTCTCTAAACAATATCTTCTTGCAAAAGTAAATAAAGACAGCATTATTCATCATCTAATCGATTTCACGTAATTTTCTAGATAAATCTGTTTAAAAAAATATAATAGGTAAGTACAGATAGCATTGCTGTAATTTGAACGTAATAAATCGATAACATGATACTTTCTATTAAACAGATATTGGACACAATGACGAAATCTGACTTCACTGCGGTAAATTCGATTACCGAAATTCTGAAAAACGCAAAATTGCAACTCACGTACATAACTGTACATGCCTAGCTTTTACTACACTGCTTTATCAGACATACTACGAGTTTAGGTGGTCTATTTTTACTAAACGTAACATGTAGGAAGGGAAATGTTGATCCAGCTCAGCAGTCTGTGCCCTTTCACAAGCCTGTTGCGATGTGACATTGTCAAAAAGGAAAGATCCACTTTTCACTAGCTAATTGCCTAGTGCCCGAAGGTGAAGGTGCCTCTTCTCGTGCATGAAGAGGGGACGTACATGACAAGCACCAATGTAAGTTTTCCCAGTCATATGTACTTTTAAAGTTCATTGACTCCAAAGACATACGGTGAAGGAAAACCTGGACTTATAATTACTTAAGTATTATAATTTTGAAATCGCCCATCCGCCTCGAGCAAGCTTGATGATTAATGCTCAAACCTTCTACGTGTGAGAAGAGGCCTTTGCGCAGCAGTAAGCACTTCTAGGCTGATAATGTGATGATGATGAACTGCCTAGTAGTAGCATACAATATGGGAGAGATCCTTTTGATATACTTCCTTCTTTTGATATACTTTAAGGGATTTCTTTTTTTCTCGCCGGTAAGCCAGAAAAAAAGAACCCCTGAGATATTAAAATTTTGAACAATACCCTGCTATTGAGTATAAACAACGTTACAAAACACGATCTGAACAAGAAAAATAGACAAAGCAAAGATAAATAAATAAGTATTTATAAAAATCTCTTCATTACAGACACTTTCACTGTGACAAATTGTATTGTAGCTGTGACGAATCATAATTTCCTAATGAAGTAGGTACTTAATTCCGGCTTCCAATTACTTTATATGCATGCTAGTAACACCGGTACCGATTACTGTTTACAGTAAGACAGGACTTTCAATTGCATTAATATGACTAGTTTTTTGCTTGAAGAAAATGCTCGCATGGACTTATTAGTTAGCTAATACATTTACACCTAACTGGTACAAAGTTATCGCGGATAGGTTTTTTAATATGCAGCACTGGTAGATCCTCTTCCTATCTGTTAGAATTGACGTCTCAATATGTTGATGGCTTTTTTACTACTTCAATAGAATGTTACTTTCTGTCCCTTTCAAATGGATGCACATCGAACAATAAAACAAACACCATTTAATTATTTTCATTTAATAACCATGTTTACCATTTAGAATGTTGGTTGACAAATAACTGTTGTTTTATAAATAACTCTTACCTTATCTTTCTCTCTTTCTTCATTACTATTACTCGTATATTATTAAAATAATAAGCTATATTTTCATGCCAACATGGAATTATTGCATCGTTCGTCGCGTTTCACTATTATTGATGTTCATCATGACGATAACATCATTTTTCCGCAACTCTTTAGGTAACTGACGTGAAATTTAAATTCCGGGAACGCTTCGGATAGATGGCAGCACGTAGCGGTGTCATGTCGCGCCTGAGATTAATATCAAATATGGCTGCTTCTTGGAAGGGATTGGATTTGTGGTATGGTTATAAATGCTGTTATGTGAAGAGAAATTATTACTTAATATAATATTAGGTGTTTCTCTGAATTTTGGTGCAATGTTGGAGCGTTGATAAGTTTCTACCTGCTTGAATTCAAAGAAATATAATCGTATCTACTGGAATCTTAATCAGATAATTTAGACACGTTAAAATTACTTCATTGCCTTATGTTACACTACTACTAATTACAAACGGATATTATTGTTTTTGTTTGGTCATCTCATTGATGCAAGATTTCACAAAGAATCCAATATCTCCAAACAAACAAACAAAATGTACCCAAACAATCAGTCTCAAAAAATTCATAGATGCAAACTTTGACTACTAAAATTAACTTTCACAAACACATCGACACAAGACAACAAAGTATTTTTAAAGTAATTGCTATTGCAATCCACTTTTACAATTTGCAATACTAGTCTTGTCTTTCAAATAGTGTTTTTGTGTTGTATTTACCGATAACATCGTTATATTAGTTGTTGTTGCATAATTATATCAATGAACTGGTTGAATCGAGGCAAGCGCAGTCGACGACTGCATTCGGCCCACGCCGGTAACGAACAAACTACCCTTAAAAAAAATAAACAAAAAATATTATAACCTCATTTTGCGAACAGTGCTGTCATTTTATAAATCAATACATTATTTTAGCAATAGACAATTTAAAAATAATGTTTTGGCCTTGGAGTGTTTTTTGATATTGTGCTTTAAGTGTTATTGACTTAGAAATAAAAGTGATTATTGTGTGTTCACGTTTTTTAAGAGAAAGTTTACAAATCGTTGTCATCTGCAAAGTGCTGGTTGGATGCGACGTACGATCACGTAATCAGTGGAAAAATATTCTTCTAACTTTTATATCAGTGTTATCATTTGGTTACGATGTCTTAAAAAGTTTTTCCACTCTTAATTTTCAAATCGGCGAGGCCGATCACCTAGACATAATTGTGCACCTAGTAAGTTAAAACTTAGAAAAAAGTATTTAACTTGAATTAAAAGGAACCGACATGTTTATTCTTTTTTTAAATTTCAATTTTATTATAATCAAACTTCTTAGACAAGAACAATGCTTTTCGAATATAACCTGTATAGCAAACAGAATAAAGACGTCAATGTAAAAAGGATATTAGGTTTTACAGCCTATAATCTAGCTTCAGTCATCCATAAAGTTATCGAAATCAAAGGAAACATTACCAGTTTTTTTTTTCATAAAGAAACAAATCTAATCATGGTTGGGTAATGAAGTTAGAAGGACGATCGAGTTTTGCGTAAATCGGTCACAGGGAAATAACAATTTCACGTGTATTTCGTACAATGCAGTATTAAAAGTAAACATTATAGAACAGTGCTGTACATTATAGATAGGTATAGAGGTATATCTATATGAGATTTTAGGCAAAGAAATGCTACAGCCGGGGGACCCTTGGGGTAATATACTATGCCGCGGCCCCAGCCTGGAGTTGGAGAAGGAACGAAGCGGTTTTTAACAAGGTTTTTAGTCAGTAAGAGTATAACACTCCCTACCTCTCAAGAAGCATAAAAACCCGGTTGGTTTGTCTTATAATATGTTCTCTCGTCGCCCAAGGCGGGAGAAAACATTTTCAATACTCAATATATTTATTGCATTCCACAATGTGAACTTAGGTGGTAGGGTATTTTATTGATTTTGCCCCCTAAAAAAGAAATGTATACTTATCAAAGTTTGCAAATTTTTACGTACGTACGTACGTAAAAATTACGTCAAGTTTTCATCATATAAAGTCGATATATGTACAAAAATCAACACTGTCTTAATTATAATGTTATTACAGTGCGGCCGACGTATCTTGGCGAGTCTGAAGTTAGCCATTTGGCTGCGCAACGGATCTTTTAGGAACAAAATTGTGTACAGCGCAGCTAATCGGCTAACTTCAGACTCGCCAAGATACATCGGCCGCACTGTACGTAGTATTGAAAACAATTAATGAAAATGATTGTGACGGAAAAAAAATTCGATATAAATTTAGTTTTTTTGTTGTATTACGTTACGCCTTCTTTTGTATTCGTCATTCTTGTATAAGGTGATCGTTTATGCTTTGTTTTAAAGATAAAATATACATATAAAAGGTAAATAACAGTATAGCTGAATTACTGCCATGTTGTCGAGTGCTTTCAATCTTGACAGACTTTTAGAGTCCCGAAACCAGAAAACAATTGACAACCGCCCCTTCTCCTGCCCAACCCGGGTGGATTAAGGACACTGTGTCCTTAATCTGCGACCGGGGATTCGGCCAAAATTGTGCATTCCATCCATATAACGTATATTTCGTTGTAACTTTGTTTCACAAAAAAAAATGAAACAAAACTTTGATAACAAAAAATACTAAGTATAGGCTGTAGTACCTGATTATTAAATCTCTTTTAAAATTTGTACCATTTCGGAGGCAATATGGATAGATCTCGTTGTCCTAGTATCAATCTAGAAAATAAAACCATAGAATACTTAAAGTCGGAAAATTTAATTTGTTCAGTACTAAGCCGCTCCTCTTAATGACTTGCCTGATAACACAGTTTCCTTATCAAGCAGCGCACCGTACCACCGACCGCTGCGTCAACGCCACGCACGTTCTTGCACGAAACATTAATTTCTCAACGATAACTATAAGTACTAAATGTAAAATGAAATACATGAAAACTATTCATATCAAACAATAGCCCATACACTGAACATTCAAACTATGGAATATTACCAAGATATCGATAACTATAAGAAATGAAAGAAAATGTAACAGTTGCGCACGTAATAGCGCAGTCCTAGTCCTTATAGTCCTTAGATTGAAATAATAAAAATACTCCATCAGAAATTTTGGTTAATAAAAACAAAAATCGATTTGGCATACAACCCAATATACAAGACAACCAAACGGAATGCGTGATTATGTATGTAGCATCCAAAAGAAACGTTAAAAATTTATCATTCTTAAATTTATCATCATTAAACGATGTTCACATGTTACACCTAATATAGACTTCGAAGCAACAATTATAAATCATTTTAGACAAAACGTTACTGTTGAAAGTAAAACAATAATTAAAGATTTATTAACGTCCGCGAAGTAAATTAACCAAACAACACAATTACTCGTTGTAAACAATGAAATAATAAAAATGTACACAGAAAAGCACAGCTAAAAAAACGTGGACACACGAAAATCTCTGTGAAGATAAACTTGATGTGAAACTAAATGAGAAGGTTAAAATAGAAGAAAGAAATAACATGAAATATGTACTAAAATAGGACAATAAATAAAAAGAAAAAAATTAAGACATTAATGATGTGATGAGTGAGATCAATGTTGACGTCTATGTCGGAGGTGATAGTGTTACTGGAGAGTGACACATACGACGTGTTCCGACTCCTGGAAGCCTGGTGGCAAGGGCTGGTGTTGCTAGGCAGACTGTTGCTCTGGTACTGCCGACTGCTGCAGCAGGCTGCTTATGGTAGGCAAAACGACTTACCATTCATGTTTCCAAACTCTTGAGTGTAATATGCTATAATATTGGGTAGCAAAGGAAGAAGATGAATGAGGTTAAATGATTTATAGATATTTCCTAATACTCTTGAAATATACGTCAAGTTACCAACTTGTATATGTAAAATTATCGGCTAAAATCTTAGGCACCATTGTTGTGTTGGTTGGTCAAAAACGTACCATTTAGCTGCACTAGTGTGAGAGGATATGAGTGATATCGTGATTATTCTGTAACCTATTATACCTTATTTAAAAACAAAAAATATTATACCGGCTGCTCTGTAACCTATTATACCTTATAAAATTATTATACCGTCTGCTTTGTTCCGCTTTGCTCCTATTACAGTCACTGCTTTTCGCAATTCTGTCTACTAGTACAATCGATTAATATTATCATCAATACCTACCAAATAACTAAGTCTTTAATAAACAATCAAATTCCTCCTCGATGCTAATCTTATCAGTTATGAATGAAATCACACGTTTCAAACACATTCTTAATTGATTCATCATTTTCAACCTCTTTCCTAATAATTACTTTACATTCGTACCTAATATCCTTCAGTCTTATCTGTGCATCTTTTGCTCTGTGTACATCGAACTAATCAACAAGCTTTGATAAAAAGATAACGTTATCAGACGTTTAAATACTGCTACTTCTTACATTAGTTTCGAAAAGAAAAACATCTTTTATTTGGTTAAAAAATGCGTAGAGAAAGGTGAAGAAGTATGTTATCTGAGATGGACTTAATTAGAGTAACTAAACACACATTAAATTGAGGTTCAGTAAAGAGGTTTACTTGCGTCCGTGAAGTTTGTTTTTTAAACTCGTAGTCGGAACACGGTCTGAAGTTATGTACAGTTGCCAGTTCAACTAATTCGAATGTCATTCAAATCATTGTTTTCATTGGAATTTCAACTTGACTAACAACATTATAAAGTTTAAATTCAAATAAGGAAATTTGCTAAAAAGGCATAGGTTGTACTGCTTGCGTCTGTACATCTAAGCTAATATAACCTTATTGCTCATGTCTTATTTTTTTATGTGGTATACGACAAATAAGCACGCGGATTACCTAATGGTAAGCAAACAGCGCCGCCCATCTTCTCGGCGTTGCCGACCTTTAGGGGATTAGGGATGTGGAGATTTTGGAATTGTTGGACAGGAAGGATTGGACCTCCTCCGCTCCGGTGATTCATATTTTGGTTACTATCGTTTCTTCAAGTCTTCATCTCGACAGGTCAACGACCTTTTCCATACAACGAAAGAATTTGTTCTTTATTGATCTGTTTATTATGATATTCCAGAATTGAAGGTGCCTGAGGAGGCAATGATGGCGCCCAGCGTGTTCCAAAGGACCAAGTCACCGCGCACCTCACCCGGAAATTTGCCTAGAAAATTACAGGTAAAAATCACATCCTTATATACACAGTCTTATTATTATAAAATACCTTTTGTTTCCATTGAATGGAACGAATATCTCTTTTGTTTTTCGTTAAATGAAAAATATTTTGAAAACAATTAAATGCGTAACTAAAGATGATTTGTTCGGCTGTTTTTTTTTTGCAAATAATCATTATTTGGCAATTAAGGAAGATTCTCGTGAGAGGAAAAATGGGTACTTAACACATTTGTAAAAACAGCCAGTTAATTAATTTTATTAATAAAACAGATGAAAATAAAATTACATAAATTATTTTTTCTTATAGACTGAATTCAACAGTGATTTACAGTTCGTTGGGCCTAACGGAAAAAAATAAAAACATACCTACGAAACACATGTCATTTTTAAAATTGGAATTTAGTCGTTGTTGTGTTTACGTATGCGGGCGCTACCAACATGTGTGCGGAATTTAAAATTCGAACTTTCCAATACTTGAATTCTCCCTCAATTTAAAAACAACGAATAAAATTGATGTTGTTATTACCTAGACTAAAACATCATAAATGCATTTAAAACCAAAATAGGTGTAATCCTACCTATGTATATACGTGTTTATTAATATATGAGATAATCATCCATTGAGAGACACGAAGAATATTTACATAAATAAACTCGATATATCAGTTTTCTGTAAACATAAGGTAATACAATCCATGAATACGATTTACCTTATAGATTATGCTAATTAAATAGGTACTACTTATTAAACATGCTAGTTTACCTACAAAATACTTACGTAAATGATTAACATCCAATAATATTTTCAATGAGTATCAGAACGCGTGGTTTTGTGAAAAAGTCTATAAATTTTACAAATCAAGTTCTTATTAAAAACTATTCCATAAATATTAATTTTAATACACACAGCCTCTTTACTTAAAAACTAAGCAAAAAGCAAATGTATACAAATAATTTAAATATATTTTTTCTAATGTTCCAGAATGGCACGGAGGCGTCTGGCCAGTCAGATCCGACAGCTGATTCGAGTCCCGGTAACTCCATATCAGATGCTGAGAACTTCGAGTGTTATGGAGAAGGAGACCATGATGTTCCTGCTAATACGTTAGTTTTTTTAATAAGTTTACTAGCTTCCGTCGCGTTCACGTTGTATTTTGATAAAAAATAGCCTATGTCCTATTGCGGAGAGTATTCTATGCCTGTGCCAATTTCATACAGATCCGTACAGCCGTTTTAGCGTGATTGAGTAACAAACATCCAAACATCGTAACTTTATCTACATTAATAATATTAGTAAGATTTCGTATCTTCTTGTTGCGTCACATTGACTGCATCGTCTCCACAAATGGGCACAATGGGCATGATGCTGACACTGACTTATGAAAAGGTTACTAGGCAAAACAGAAGACATGACTTCTCTCGCCCAAGGTAAAGCGAGGGGAGAGAAGAGTGTCAAATTCTTCTCTGTTCTGTTCCTTCTTCTGCCCCAGGCCAATGCCACCTACTTTATTGCGCTTTTCCCGCAACTCCGACTGAACGGTAGCATGAAGTCTGGATAGTACTAGCTGTATGACAAATTGGCAATAGCTCAACCCCGCTTTACATGCAGGACGGAAAAAAAAATTAAATTAATATTAGGGACAAACTCAACGTGATTAGACAAGTTCAACGTCTTTTCCCAACTAAGTAGACAAGAAGATCGTTAAAGGAATTTAAAATGGAATATAAAGGCTAGTTTGTAGTTACTCCACGTAGACTATGGACGTCTGAATCTCATTAGATACGAATTAATATTCAAAGTTAGATTTAAAATTCTTTGCAACGGGTTAGGTTTGTTTAGCAGCCCTTTCGACAAAATGGAAATAATACTCCTCTATGTGTCCGATCCTAAAATTAACATTATAAACGACCATAAGTCTGCATTAACCTTTCTTTGTGTGATTTTTTACTTTTTTATCCAAACTAATACCTATTATATATAAATACGAAAGTAACTCTGTCTGTCTCTCCGTCTTTCCTTCACGCCTAAACTACTGAACCTATTTGTGTGAAATTTGGTACAGACATAGTTTGGAACTCGAGAAAGGACACAGGATAGTTTTTAAGCCAAAAATCTGCAGAAAGTGACTATTTCACGCGAACAAAATCGCGGGCAAAAGCTAGTCTTATTTAAAATTGACAATCCAATTTAAAAAGTAAAGATAGTTGCAGCTATCGGCGTATTTCTGTGGAACGATTCTGCCTGTCCGTTTCCCGTATCCCCACTTGTCATACAAGTCAGTGTCATAATCATTCGAACGCGAACGGAACCAGAATTAGGAAATAACGGAAAGTGTATGCAAATCATTTCAAGTCGTCAGTCGAATGTTTCCGCCTTGTACGTCTGTGTGTCATCAATTATTCGTTTTCCTTAAAAACAAAAAAAAATATGTCTGTTAAGTTGCTAGCCAGTGTTGCAAAATATCTTACAAAAATACATTCCCATATGTTTTATCGGGTTGGAAAACCTCATGGAGTCCCCTATCGCCCTCGGGGTAGTGCTAAGGGTACTGTCAGACTCTTACTGACTAAAAACTAAAGCGGTGTTCCTCCATTTACCCATGTGTCGGAGGGGAGGGTATCGCCGAAGCATTCGTCGCAAAACCCCGACGGATGTTTTTGCACCTTCTAAAATAATACCTAGTTTTGAACAGTAACTATCGTCAGACATATTAAATCTATTGAAAAAAGGTCTAGGTACTAGTTTGAAATCACAACGGGGTTCGTATTCATAATGACTAAATCGTCATTCAAAATAACAATATCTAGTTGTTAAGTTTTAACTGACATTGCAAAGAATTTGCAGTGTAAACTTAATATTTTCTGTAACCTTCCAGTCAAACGCTGATGATTTAAATCAAATAATTATAGATATTAATGTTTAACAAAATTAATGATATATCCATTATTATAACTGAAGCAAAATTACTTCATCAACTCTAATTAATTGGGACAACAACCTCAATATAGTAACGCTGATCTAATTAAGAAATAATTAATAAAACATATCAAAGACAACATTTTATGGTCAACATAAACTGAAATACGTAATGGAGTCAAAATGTTTTATAAGGCAACACAACCGGTCAACGGTATCGTAAAAAACTTCCGTAAATAAAAGTTTATGGAAAACTACGATAGAAGCATTTGTACCAGACATGTAAACACGGGTATATTGCTTTTCAAAATATACAAAGAAGATCATATCCCTTAGACGACCTACTTTCTGAAATGGCAGTAGCTGCAAGTGAATACAAATTTAATGTACAGGTTTCAGGATAAACATAGTAAAAAATTTTATATTGGCAAATTGCCAATTAGGCATACCCGAAAACTACCAATAATGTTAGTGATTATTAAATTCTTCCACTAGATTAATTGTTGACAAGAAACTTGCTGCATTGTGCATATAAAATAACTAATACTATATGTATTAGTTATCTCAGCACAATACTATTTCTCTTCACACATATTTTTCCAAATTCTGTCTTTGATTAACATCGTGGTATCCTCATAGTCTAGTCTTAAGAGAATTCTAAAGCAAAATCCATTAGTTTCCTTACCATCCCAATTTTAAAAAGAACCTCTTTAAGGACAAGGAATTTATATTAACCATAGTCAACTTTGGTTTGATGGTGTACATTTAAAAATACCTTAATCGTCTTTTGCTAAAACTTATAGGCACTTGCTGACAAAGTTTTAAACTTTAAATTTTGTTCTACAGATTAGAGAACGGCAACAGGAGTCCTGGTAACCATTTGAACAGGCACTCTTGGACAAGAACCAGCCTTAGGAGAACACCACCAAGGTAAGTCAGGTTTCTTTTAAATATGCATCCAATATACATCCAAAGGTTTCTGTAGAAATCACCCTGTGTTTATCACACAATATAGTTTCACTCTTTAGTTTTAAGCCTGCTCTTTGTAGAATTTTAATAATGTAAAAAAAATGTGTCAAACAAAGAAAATAATACAAAAAAATCAACGTTGTGTGTCAGTCTGCACAATGTTTTAATAGTATCAACCAAAAAATTAGATTAGTTTTGTAACAAAAGTAACTCCAAGAGGTATAAAACAGTACAACAATTTACAGTACCGTAAGTTCGGGTTACTTTGGCCCTGGGAGGTAACTTTGATCCAAATTTTCGAACCAGTGAAAAACGAATATTTGGTTCTCAGTTATTATTGGTTAAAGGGTTTGGATCAAAGTTACCCCGCAGGGTCAAAGTAACCCGAACTTACCCGGTATATAAAATTCTTTACCGTAAAGACTGCAAATGAAAAGATAAAACCTCGCTTGTTGTAGGAGCTCAGTTTTGATTGTGTATATGTGTTAAACTCAGGTGTTAAATAATAATCTTCTCGGATATCAAATTCAAACAAAATCTTTGATCAGTATTTCCAGTAAGTGCAAATTAATGACTTAAAACTCAATGGTGTACTAAATTTTCGTACCTATTCCTTTATTCTGCACTTGTCTTTGTTATTTGTAAAACAATCTTGAGTGTGTCCTTATTTCCTTCAGTTTGTTTGTTTTTGTTTATACTTAATTTTGGTTTGCTATAAGTATTTATTTTTTTCTTAAGTTTGCTTTTTACTTTTATATATTTGTGTTGTATATCTTTCGTAGCCATCAAGAGAACTTGCCGAATCGCCGTTGGGGCTCCATGAGACAGTAAGCTTTCTTTTTTTGTTTTTTTTTTTTGATGTGATTAAACTTTGCATGTCTAGGGCTGATTTTTCAATAGCCAGATAAATGATATTTGAAGAATAAAATTGTTGCTGTCACTGTCTTATTTTGACGCGACAGGATCATCATTTTCCCAGGTAACTTTTATCTATCCATTGAAAAATCAGCTCTTTGTATAGATTCTCAGTTCTTGTGACAACTTGATCTTCAAAGAATATTAATAGTGGTAACAGTTACCTACTCTTAATAGCAAAGTTTTGTTACATCCTTATTTTTTTCTTACTTTTTGCCACTTATAGACACGTTTGGAGGAAAACGCAATCGCAAAGAACATAATTTTTAATTTTAATACAAAATCAAGGTTAGTGTTGTTGAAATTTCATTTACTGCCAGAAGGTGGTAATATTTGAATTGAACAACTGTTTATATTTGTTTAAATACATTATGTACAAGTATGAAAGAAGATCCGACTTCAGTAATCGCAAATTGTCTGACCAGACATATCCATTTTTGATCTTGCATTTTTCTCCAAACTTTTTTGTATCGTGTGTTTTTTTGTATTTTTCGTTTTACCATGTGAGTTTATTTTTTCTTTTTAAATATAACTTAACTGTGGTTATTTTAAATTTATTTGCTAAGGGCTGATTTTTTAATAGTCAGATAAATGTTATCATAAGAATAAAATTGTTTCTGTCAAAGTCTCATACAAACATTCTGACGCGACCGCATCATAATTATTACCCAGATAACTTTTATCTAACCATTGAAACATTAGCCCTTAGTGTACTATTAATTTGAAATGGGAATTTTTAACTAATTTAAATCGACTTTAGAACAACAAATATTAGGACAACTGTTCATCCACCTATCTAATTCCTAAGACTAAATAGTCACTGATCTCTATTTAAAGACGATACACGAATAGACTCGACAACTCCAACATCTATTGGCATTACAAACCAACCATACACTCATAAAAGCATTTGCCAAATAACTATCAACTTTAATACACCGTAATAAGATCTTGTAATAATTTTTCAGGTGTAATGCTAGTAGGTTTCAGTACTATTGTCAGCTAGAAACAATAGCGTTACTATTTTCAGATATAAGTCTATAATGAGTCACCTCATCACATTAGATCCAATCGCGAGCTAGTAATAAAACAATCGACCATCGACCTGTGTGCATTTCTCAGGATGAGCTTGGGAAACTAAAGTAATTGATGATCTAGTATCTATCTGAGTACCTTCACGATATGAGAACTTATATGAATCAATGTTAAGAACTTATATGAATCAAAGTTAACAAGAAATGATCAATCGTTGATTAAAAAAAAAACAAATTAAATAATGCTCGAAAAATTCTCTAACGGACAATTCTAAAAGACATATTCTTTAGTGAAGTGGAGTATCACTAGACTGAGTCTTTTTTTTGTCAGGGAAAAATCATCAATTGACTTCTCCCGAGAGAGAGAGTCTGACACTCTCTTACTGATTAAAAACCGCCCCGTTCCATCTCCTGCTCTGGGCCGAGACCGCGGTGACTCATTGCGCTTACCCCGCAACCCCGGCTGTAGTAGACTGAGTCTAAAGTCTTTATCTTGAAATCATACTAGATGCCTGGTTCCAAGCAAAGTTAAGATAGGATTAAAATTTTCAAATTATATCACAGCAATTGATTTTAAATTTAATCTAGACTTAGTTGTCTTTAAGAAAAATCCCTACAAATATAAACTGATTAGCGAATCGCCCCGGCTTCGCACGGTTTAATGGATGTTATTATTTATATGATACGTATAAAACTTCCTCTGCAATCACACTATTTATTGCAAAGCCGCATCAAAATCTGTTGAGGAGTTTAAAAAATTTAAGCATACCTACATAGTGATATAGGGACAGAGAAAGCAACTTTATACTACAGTAGCTTTAGCCCGCGACTCCGTTCGCGGGGAATAGTGAAATAATGCAGATTTTTGGTAAAAAAACTTTCCTATGTCTTTTCTCGAGTTCCAAACCATGTCTGTACCAAATTTCACAGAACAGGGAATGACAGACGGAAAGATACTAGCGCATTTATAATATTCGTTTGGATATTTATGTAGTGATAATAATATAATAAGTATGTTAGACAAATGTAATGAATACGACTACTTTTTCTCCCTACAAACCAAAACGCAACACAGCTGATTCTACTCTCATAAACTTTATGACTACTCAAACAAGTTAATAGGTTTCTAGAAAACTAAAATGATTCATCTTTCCCCCTTAAGAGAACTTAAATAGATTTTCGCTGAAAGTTATCTTGTTAACGCTGAAGAATAATAATATAACTTCGCAAATAAGAAAATAACTTGAGCGATTTGGGAAATACTTCGCGATTCATCGGAAGCAAATAAGCAGTCTGAAGTTGCGAATAATTGTGTTACAGATTTTCGTGTTCTAAATTCAATTTATAATTTCAAAGACGATATTCATTGTCATAATATATTGGTATATGATATAATAGCTTTCGCCCGTGGCTTCGCCTGCGACTTCGCCCGCCTGGTTTGTTAGTAATCTATGTGTAAATCCAGGGTGTCTGGCTACATACAAAATTTCAATCAAATCTGCCCAATCACATTTATAATATAACTAGGATAGTAGGATTTGTAGGATGCTGAACCAATTTTCCTACCAGCCAGCCCTGATGATTGGCTATGTATGTATAATTCTAATAATACTAAATTAACAAGACCAGAGGGAAATTCATAACCTAATTAACAAAGACAGCCAGTATGTCTTTTAAATCTATTTCGAAGTTATAATTAAAACATAAATAAATAAATTTTGTAGGGTCCTCAAAAGGCCTCAGACACCGTGAAGAATCCCCATTAGCAACGTCCAAACCAAAGTTTATGGCTTGGACCGGAAATTGAAACCTATTAACTATTTAACTATCCTCTTTGTAGATCGGAAGTCATGGTTATTACCGAAACCAATTAATTAAGTGTCTCCTTAGTATAATGATACTTGTCTCAATTTTTTTTTCATCTAATAGCGCACGAATTTCCTAACCGTAAGCAAAGCAATCGGCGCCGCCCATGGATACTCGTAGTCATAGTACCAATACCAAAGGAATTACTACAAGTGCGTTGCCGGCCTCTTGTGAGTTGTTAGGGACTAAGTCCCTAGGATAGGACAGGACTTAAGGATAGAGGTTGGGAGAGAAGGGATAGATTAGGCCTCCGGTAAACTTACTCACACGGCGAATCACAACATACATAAGTGTTGCTTCAGGTTACTCTGTGAGGCCGTGGTATTACTCCAGTCGAGCCGTTTTTTTTTATGTAATTGGTCGGCAAACGAGCAGACGGATTACCTGATAGTAAGCAATAAGCGCCGCCCATGGACACCGAGTTACAAGCGCGTTGCCGACCTTTAGGGATTAGGGATTTGGAGATTTAGGGATTGAGGAGGGATTGGGGGCGAGGAAGGATTGGGCCTCCGGTAACCTCACTCACACGGCGAAACACAACACTTTGGTTGTTTCACGCCGGTCTTCTGTGAGGCCGTAGTATCACTCCGGTCGATTCGTGCCGAAGCATGGGTCTTCCACATTTTATAATTCATGCATTATTTCTCATTAAGTACCCACTACTGATTTAATTTTTTAATTTTCTTTACAGGATGTTCAATAAATGTTGGCTATATGGCCTGTCAAAGTTTAAGAATAACATTATGTATTTGGATAAGAAAAACGATGATTACAAACTACTTTGTAAGATTTTCTTCTTGCACGTCTGTCAATTATTTGGTATGTTTAGTAAAATAAAAATAAGTTTAGGTAAACAGTGAGCGAAATTAGGATTTCTTATTTGCGTTAGCTAGATGTTTCTAATAGGCAGTTGTCTAGCCTGTACAGTAATAATGCGGAAAACTTTTTGCTAAGTACCTATACAATCATACAATAATGACAAAACGTTCCTACATACGGCGTGCTTCGTTGACCGTAGGTACTTATCGTGTGTATGGACAATATAATCATAATTCTTGTATTGTTAGAATATAATTTAGATTATCATGTCTATACCAGCAGTGTGAATTAGTCTTTGTATCCGTGTTAATTTAAAATAAGTCATTTTCTTGTCACTAAGTACTACCTAATATACTTTTGATGAAAGATAATTACAGTAGGCCTTCACCTTTTATACCTCCATCCCTCTTTCTGCCCGAAATATTCACACTTTAACACGTCATGGTAAGCCCTCAGCTCTGATCGCTATTTAATGTGAGATTTATTTAATTTGAATCTCTAACAAAAGACGTAAACATTAACCATAGGTAATCTTCCTCTTTAGTTTTTTTGGTCTACTTCTGGGCATAACGAACCTCTTTCATGGCGCCTCAACACCCCGCCTACCACATCCAGCTACTCTCGTAATAGGTTCCTTTATAACATTTTCCCGCCATATTGAACGTTAAAAACAGTTACATTGTTAGTACAAACCCTGATTTTAGAAAAGAATTATTTTTGAATTCAAATCAAGATCCTAATCATCTACAATCGTAGTTATGACCACTAGAGCGAGTCGCGAGGCAAAGAATAACATAAAAAAAAATTGCAAGCTTACGCCAGTCTCCGCAATGTCTAATAGCAGTTAGAAATTCAATGCTATTGCAGTGTGCAATGCTAGACTGCATTATAAACTGATTGGTACATCTAATTTTAGGCTATTCACATTTACAAAGGTTCATTTACCAACATCCTTCACATAATCTACGTGACTATGCGTTACAGAAATGATATTAAAAACTTTTTGTATTATAACCTTTCAATCGTGACAATTCGCGAACGCCTTCATTTGGGGTTTGATGAATAAATATTTGAGATACATAATTTAGCACGAATGGGTCGGCTCGACCTGAGTGATTACCACGGCCTAACAGAAAACCAGCGTGAAAAAACCACGGCGTTTTATTTCGCCGTGTGAGAGAGGTTAATGGAGGCCCAATCCTTCCCCTCCCGAATTCCTCCCCAATCCCTAAATCTCGTAACTCAAAACTCGTAAATAACTCCTCCGTTTGTGCGAGTGTCCATGGGCGGGGGGCTGATTGCTTACCATCAGGTAATCAAGATGCTCGTTAGCGGACCTATTTCTATAAAAAAAAAACTACTATTTACATTTACATGATCTGAAACACCAGGTACACTAATATTTATAAAAACATGTTGTATACTTTAACAGGGATTGTCAACATTGCATTTTGAATGGCTGGTATTTGAAAACAATCAAGAAATTCTCACCTTTTTTGAGGGGGGAAAATCATCAAATGTCTTTTCCCATCCTTGGTGTGACGAGAGGGACTGTGAGACTCTTAATGACTAACGAAAAATGACACCGTTTCTTTCGTTCCTACTCCGGACCATGGCTGTGGTACATTTGTACGTTTTTTTCACGACCCCGGCTGGCAAAATTCTGATCAGGGGCAGGATTTACTAGTTCATCATCATCAGCCTATAATTGCCCACTGCTGAGCAAAGGCCTCTTCTCACACGGAGAAGGTTAGAGCATTGATCACCACGCTTGCTCAATGCGGGTTGGCGATTTCAAACTTATAATTAGAAATTATTAGAAATTATAAGTCCAGGTTTCCTCACGATGTTTACCTTCACCGTATGTCAGTGGTGTCTAAATAATCATAGAAAGTACATATAACTCGGAAAAAGTCACATTGGTACTTGCCAGGTTTCGAACCCACACCCTCATGTATGAGAAGCGGACTCCTTAACCTACGGGCCACCACGACATTTTTACTAGTTACAGGGCATAAACTCAAGCATACCGGCGGCGCCTCGGGTTAGAATTTCAAAATTTCCCTCATAACCTTTAAGAGCTTTTACAGTTCACAAGTTCCTTGGGCAATAGTCACAAGAAAAGCCATTTTACAACAAGTCTTACATATAACAAGAACAGGAAAATAGTTAGATCAAAGAGTCAGATTCGTCAGTTCGGATTCTCACCAAGAAAGTGAACTGTACCGTTCCGGCTGGCAGCGTAGCGTAGTAGTAGCCTGGTTGCCCAACGCGTGCGCATCACAGCTATACATTTTGCTCATAACGCACACATAATCAGCAACACACATCGGTAATTGCATTTATAGAACTATTAAGTACATGGAAGCATGGAAAGTAAATTCAATTAAAATATGTTACAAGTGTAAGCATTAGGTACACTTTGTATTATTTATACATAATTATTGTTAACAAAAATTCGACTTAACAGCTTGACATTCTAAATTCAAAATCCACACTCGTCGATGTTGCGCCGATTACTACTACCATCAGCACGTCGATTCTATAAAATTTATTTGATTTAAGTGCGAATTTGTTTCACGTTAATGCGATAGACACTTTTATGACGTTCGACGTTCTGATTGGCTCGCGCCAGGTTAACCAACCAATCAGAGGGTTCAACGGGATGGTGTTTCGATCGCGGTAATGTAAAACATGCTTCCATTAGGCATTTAGGTGATCCGTCTGCTCGTTTGTTGACCTATGCCATAAAAATTGTTTTTCCAAACAATTAATTTTAATAGAACACTTCTGCGTATGAAAACTGCTGTTCATTTTCTTTTTTGTCAACATTTTACTAAATTATCTTAATACTACGTTGTAGACCACTCATTTGTAAAACACAACAGTTGTTAAGTAAAGTTGGAATGTATATTACCTACAAGATAATGAGAAAAGTAATCTCGGCGTGCGTTAAAAATATCTGCAACAGTGACTTAGCACAGTACACCCACTTATTACAGTAAAAGTTGGTTTCATAAAAACTATCTACGCAATTACGATACGCGCACAGATTATCCGGATAAGTTATGTATAGAATACCTAATATATTTTGCACCAGGAAAACTCTAGTACAAAGTAACATAAATAACCCATGTTACCTATGCATCAAATAGGTTCAAGAGTCACCGTTTACCATAGAAACAATGCTGAGAAAATGAATGATTTACTTATTTATTTCAATTCCAGTTCCTAACTCATCCAGCGCAGTCACGCATCGCACCACTTAATGTTTTTATTATAAATACCTTGAAACCAGACGCTCGTAACGTGGGATGTAATTCTCAAGAAAATAGCTAAAAACGACCAAATTGTAAAGACCCCCCATTTATACTCGACAGTCCTGTTATTACGTGTGATGAGAAAAGTAATAGTAATACAATCATAGTTCCTGTTGTAATGGTCATTTGTGACAATAGCAGAAAATATGGTAGGTAACGTCTATTATATAATGATTCGTTTGTCACCAAACGCAAAATAAACAGCATTTGTTTGACATAAGTTGAACATTCTGTCCCAAAAAGAGGATTTATTTTTTAAGAGTTCTAACGACGATATGTTTATTAAAAAAGGGAGTAAGAATTCGAATTTTAAACTGCGCCGGTCACCGTGTTGTTTTTCCTAAAGTTTTTGAAAGAAAATTAACTTTATAGAAACCAAAGTAAATTGTAGTTCACATAATACATCAGCCGAGGTTGCGGGGCAAGCGCAATAAGGCCTGAGTCTGGAGCAGGTAAAAGAACGAGGTGGGTTGTACTCAAAAAGAGTCTGAACACCCTCTTGTCTGACCCTGGGCGAGAGAAGTCATTTAATGATTTACTTAACTCCTCACAAATAAAACATAAATCAGGTACGGTTTTTTGTGCTGCACGTTGCCTGCATGCTTTTTAAACATGTCTCAAATCTTATAAATTATTTATTTGAACCCAATCAGTCAGTTCAGACTTAATCATAAGCAGGCATCAGTCCCTCCGTCCACCAGCGCGGGCTACTTAATAATTTAATAACGGCGAGTGTTTCGCCAGCCATTGTCTGTTCTATTGTGGATAATTCATACCTCGCGGTGTAGTCGCTGACCGGTCCACCGCTGCGTTTGTTGATGCGTCAGTACATCGTGGCTGCTCGCACGAATATACCGACCGCGACGCCTTCGCGCACGCCGCGTGCCTTTTCGAATTTCGAACACATTTTTTCTTTTCTTTTTTTTTTCGTTTTTCACCAGTGATGTTTATTTTCTTGCCAGTGCTGTGGTTTCGAATGAGGTGATGTGAAAAAACAATCGAGTGTCGTGTTCTATGTGACCGGATTCGCTGTACATTTTTAATCGGTGCAATTATTTGTTTGTAAAGCTGGAGCGGAACGGTGTTTACATGCATTACAGAAAGCGACCCTACAGGTTAGGTTATTTTAATTTTTAGTGTCCGCAATTTATGTTAAACAGATGGAATTAGTCCAACGAGGTTCTATCTATTTTATAAACACGCTATATTTTTATCTGAAAATTTCATGCTTCTGACATACAACTGAATATTAAAGCCATTTCAAATTTAAAATTCATTATGTTTAATGATCCAAGAACTAACGTTGACAAATCAGCCTCCGTGTTAAGTGGTAAAATTCTAAAAATGTTTAGAGAGTTGATTATAACAAAAACGAGATTTGATTTATATTGCAACACTTTTTAGTGTAACAATCCGTTATGGCGCGGTAATGACGTAATCAGACTTTGACTGTTGTTTTATTGTCACAATGTAGATACAACAATGAGTACGCATGGCTTATTGCTGGCCAGTATTGTGTTTGTCGATGGCCATTCGTATAAAGTTTAGTTACGCACACATAAATACTGTTTTTTTATTCTGTGCTATCCTGTCCGCCCATAATTTAAATAATAATTTATTGATATCGATCCCTGTGACTCAATAGCAATATTATTTTAGATGCAAATTGTTTTCGTACATGCTGTGGCTCGTTTACAAGACAATTTTGGCTTTTTATTGATAAAGAAAACTGTTCTGTTTTATACATGAATAACTAAAAGCCTCCAAAGCCTTCTAGTCAGTCTACACTTTCATAAAGAATGAATCTCTAGATAAATGACACAGAAAAATTATTATAATATTCGTTTCTATTACAAATAAATTCGCAAGTTCTAGTTCAATTTACTTCGAACATTAGAATCTCTAATTTCCTTACACTGCACTGGTCCCTAAACCAGCATATATTTATTTATCTTTTAAAATGTGCCCGGAACAAAACTGTTGACACAAATAAACACCTATTTACGAATTGTCAATCCGTTCAATTATAGCAGTGAATTGGAGTGTTCATTGTCGCTAGCGACTGGCTGTTACAGCAACAATTTACTTTTTTGGCGTTTCTTTATAATACGCGTAGGTGTCGGTACCAATTGGTTTCTCGAGGACAGTCTGTTTGTCTTGATATTGTGACATTTTTATATAAATAACTGGCTTGTTTATAGGTATATTATATATACTACGGTAGGGTATTTCTATTAACCTTACAATCGTGGTTATTCGAGACACACAATAGATACGCGAATGTTTAGAGCGTCCGCTTGGGGTTTGATAAACTAATAGGGCTCCTGGACTATAGATGTATTGTAATCTCTTGTTAAACTTTAAAATCTTGAAGATTTATATTATGGCTCTTAATTTACTTCCCTTTTCCCCGATTAATAAGATCATTAGCTGGTTTCCATCTTCTGCCTCCACTCCTTCTCCAAAACCACGTTACTAACATGGACCTTCAACTTTTAGCATCCAACTACTTACTACTATTTTCTGGATATTGTCACCTGTGCACGCTATATGATGGACTACTAGCTTCCGTTCACAGCTTCTTGGTATGTTAATAAAAAGCAGCCTATGTGTTAATGCAGGTTATCACCTATCTACATACTAAAATTCAACCTAATCGCTCCAGCCGTTTTTGCGTTAGATAATAACAAATGGACGTACCATACATTCTCACAAACGTTCACATTAATAACAATATTATTAGGATATCCAATATTAAATACGTAACTTGCCAGAAGGCTTATAATTGCTTGAATTATTGCGTTAATATATGCCTGTATATGCGCCTAAAATCAAGCATGACAGCATGGCGCTTTGAATTTTCAACACCTGACTCACCACATGCACTTTATGATAACCTATACATTCTTGTGATTTCGGATTGGATTTGCGTTTTTATTTTTATTTGTTAAAAGACTTATTTCATACCTTCGTTCCTAATGTCTTTATCTATCTATATACATATATACCTATATATAAATGAATCGCAACATATTTTAGTACAAGCATAACTCAACAACGCCTGGAGAATTTTTTGCCAATTCTTTTTATTGCTTTGTGTTACGGTGTGGAGAAGGCTCTTATGAAAGAAAAATTTTGTAAAGTAGAAAGGACAATCAAGAAATAGCAAACCTTTCATCGTTAGCGAAGTAGTTTGAGCGAAGAAGCAGGGGCCGACCGCTATTAAAATCCTACTACAAAAATAGCAAAGAGACCAGAAAATATAAAAAATGACAAAACGAATTGGAAGTTTAAGTACATGACCTTAAAACTCCATTTTGGATGTCAATTTTTCACGGCAGACATTGTGCAACTAATCACAATCTTTCCCACAAATTATGTATTACGAAATGATCATGTACATTTTCGTGTGACTAAAAAGGTACCAAGCAACGCAACGATTTGTGGAGCCTTCAAAAGTGTAACCTCGCGATACAAATTAGTCATGAATGCCAACAAATTATAGCAGAGACGAAATCCTACTATAAGTTTGACTCAAGGAGAACTATGAATAAGTATTTGCACTTTGCAGTACAAGTAAGCAGAAACATAGACAATTTTCTTAGTTTATCTAAGTTATTACCATAGTTATTATACTAACTTAGTTTATCAATATTCAGCCCTCGGGCTGCAACTGAAAGTTCGAAATTACTTTGTCCTTTGTAAATCCTAATTCTGTGATATTGTGAAAGTTGTGTTCTAATAATTAGTTCTAATTAGTCAGATTGTACGGCTGGACCGATCTTCTTGAAATGTTGTATGTAAATAGTTGTACTGGATTAACAGCTGGCTTTTTATCAACATACCACACGGGCGTAACTGCGGCGGAAGTAGTAAGAATATACATATAACATTCATCTATTAAGACCTAAAGTTCGCGAAGATACTGTCACCACTGGTTATCTTGCTTTAAAAGTAAACTTCCCTTTTTCTTTTATAAAGTGACCAAGAATATCTACTGAATACGATATATGATTTCCAGCCACCAAACTAAAATGCATGAACTCCTTGGTTACTTACTTATGGAAAATTTTGCAATGGCAACACTTATAAATGTATTACATATTAGGTTTTATGATTGGCTGATAACGTCATCCACAGTCGCGTTTTGTGACTAGAAACCAAAGCTGTGACTAAATGGAAAAGTATTAAAATGAAACAGATTTTAAAAAAACAATTTATTTAGATATGCATAATCTAGCAATTTTACATGGCTTCACGAGGCGTTTAAACAACTCTAAACTTAAATTAAATTCTGTAAGAATCACTCTATACTTCAGTGAAAAAAATAGTATGAAAATTCGTTCAGTAGTTACTGAGTTTATCGCGATGAAACGAATAGACAAAATCACACGGTAGCAAAGACTACAATCATCGCCATTCATTATGATTCATGTACTTTGACAGTTAACAAAACGGCACCAGTCAGTTATTATAAGAATTAGGAAACAGACACAGGAAGCAATGTAAACATATATTTGTTTCACATACTTAGGTATTACATTAACAACACATACTTCCAACGTGTATTTACAGTTTAGTCACGAAAATTAACTCTTACATAATAAAAAATGATTAAAGAGATACATGAATAGTGCGTGCCTAATTTTGATTATGTTCAGAAGTTATACAAGTTTAAAATCCTAACTATAATATTATAAATGCGAAAGTATCTCTGTCTGTCTGTCTGTCATTTTTAAACTAAACACTACTGAACCTATTTGTGTGAAATTTGGTACAGGCATAGTTGGAACTCAAGAAAGGACATAGGATAGTTTTTTAACCAAAAATCTGCAGGGAGTCACTTTTCCACGCGAAAAGTCGCGGACAAAAGGTAGTTTTACAATAACTTAGGAATACAGTCTTCCTAGGATTGTACTTAGTACTTAAGTCGCCATTTTATTTAATTTGCCGTGACGTAACTGTCAATTCATTACAACCATGCAATAACCAAATTCAAATGCCTTTGCGTTTAATGGTAGCTAAAAATGTTTAAAAAGGCGTAAACAATTGCTAATTGCCTCCTGTCGTTACTTTTAATTGGAGTCATCTCAACAATATTTCGAAATCCAATCGCTTGATAACTAAATTTTAATCAGCTTAGTGTTCTTCTGTGTAAGTGAGGTTACCAAAGGTCCAAACCTTCCCCTCCCTAACCCTTTAATCCCTAAATCCCCTCATCCCAAAAACCTGGTAACTATCAGATAAATCGTCTGCTCGTTTGCCTGCCATTCTATGAAAAAAGCTGAATTTTAGTCGACTATTATAAAAAGATTGCCCTTCGAATGTAAGAAATGATTGACATTTCCCATCTTCCGCGCGCGCCTCGAAGAGCCAATGACCACCACAGACGGGGCCCTATAGAGCTGATGTTCCGCCGAGGTTGCGGAGCAAGCGCAATGAGGCACCGCGGCCTCGGCCAAGATAAGGAGAAAAAACGGAGAAGTCATTTGATGATTTTCCCCTCACAAAAAAAGCCCTTTACCTAAGTTTTGAAATTATTTGTTACAAACAACACAACAGTTAGAGCAACGATACGATAGCATTACATTTTTTGTATCAGTACCTAACTATAGACGGCTAGAGACTGCATGTTGGTAGGCCAGTCGTCACTTTCTTACACAATTTCACGGCGTACGCGCACCCATGTTTCATTTGTCCACTGATTTCTCCAACACTCCCCGCGGACGTCCTGGCCGCTTGCATTATGATACACTTGACAAACCATGGTAATCGTGAGCTAGTGCATATTGCTTGATGCTCCCCTAATGCATAGAAAGTTGGGTTTAGATTATATTATTGTAGCATTTCGATATCGTGGAAGTTATAATAGATTTTGCTCAGGAATTACGTAATAAGTACCTATATCATCTTTTTCTTGTCTTTGTCCTAAGCTTGTTTCGGTCGGACATGATGTGGGATTTGGGGTGGGGTTTTTTCATTTCATTTAGGAGTTCTTATATCATAGATTTTAAGTTTAAATTCAATTATGATTCTTTTTTCTGTTTTGTCACTTCATAATAGGTATAAAACTAAGTAGCTTTCTCTATCCCTATATTTTATATGTACGCTTAAATCTTAAAAACTACGCATGGGATTTTGATGCAGTTTTTGTTATAAGTTAAGAATAAAAAAATATATTTTATTCAGTATTATGATGTGATTGGTATGAAATTAACATCTTTCTTTGCATGTTATGTATACCTAAATGATGTTTGTTATGTTGTTAAGCAAGTTAGTAATTGGCTTATTAATTTCCAACTGCGCTTTCCCTAGCGCGTAACATCTAATTCGAACAAAATTTTTGGTTGTTTGGTAATCCATTTGCCTTACCATCTGAACACTTATTGAATCATACATGTATACTTTTTTGAGGAGGGAAAATCATCAAAGGAATCCTCTCGCCGAGGGAGCATCAGAGACTTACTAACTAAAAGACCCCCGCTCTTTCTCCTGGTCGAGGCCAAGTCTGCGGTAGCTAATTGCGCTTGACCCGAGGCTCTGGCATACTACTTACAGATGAGGCCCCACAGGGTCGATGTGAACATCGTGTAGCCTCATCTGTGGTAGTCACAGATATAGATAGACCCTATATCTGTGGTGGCGGTGTATTGGCTCTTTGAGGGTGGAACGCTACGTGTTGCACAGTCGGTTCTGTTTCAGGTTGGGTTAGGTTAGGTTAGGAATATGTAGTATTCTAAAACGTCATTGGTGGAACCTACGATACCTATATGCCAGAAAATTTATTCTTTCATTGCTTCATTAGTATAAACATCAGTTGCAATCTAATTTTCATAATTATTGACTATCATAATTAAGGTTTCAAAACAATACTGTCCAAAATTGCTACTGACTCGCTTGAGCCGACGCATGACCTAGATTATGCAAGTTGAATACAGAAGGTCAATATACCATTCAAAACTATTATTTTAACTGCACAACTAAAACCATTAACTAACTGAACAATTAAATGGCTTCGATAAAGTTATTGTTAACTGCACGTGTCTTTAACGGAAACGGAAATACGTCAGCTCAAATTAAAACCGTTAATAAAAAGATTTCAATGTAAAGTTAAGTCATGTTACGTTGCAAATTTAATTGATTCGAGATGACAAATGTAGACATGCGTGCATGGTTTTTTAAAAGACGAGCTAATTGCTGTAATGCTAAGATTCAGTTTTGAATATCATGCTCATCAGTCCTGAACCGCAATTGCTATTATAGGATCCCAAAAGGTAAATTTTTAGTTTTTTTAAATTGTATGTTATGAGGTAGATCGCTAAACGAGTAGGTAGACGGATTAACTGATGGTAAGCAATCAGCGTTAATTATTGGGATTTTGATGATGGAGGAAACGCAAGGTTTGCTCCGGTACCCTCACCTACACAGCGAAACACAACGCTGTGATTATTTCACGCCGATTTTCTGTGAAGCCGTAGTATAACTCTACTAGGTTCATGGCTGACGTGACTATCCCACACTTGTGTGGAAGAGAACAGCACAGAAAACCACGTATCTCCGTACACTTGTGCTTACAAGACTAAAAAAACATCTTAAAAACTTAACCTTAATAACATAATAAGGCAAAACATATTTTTATTTGACCTTGCACATACACATTCAACGCAAAAACATTAATAATGACATACAAGTTAATAATAGATCAAATATTCAGAACAGTTTTTATAAGCCGTAAAGGTCTAACTAAGAGTTATTCTTTTTGTGTATGTTAGTACAATTATCGAGGAAGGCTTTAGGCTATAAAATATCACGCTACGATTTGTAGGAGCCGAGCAGCAAGCGAAATCGCGCGACAGAAGCTAGTCTTAAATAAGACTTGCTGTTTGGTGTTTGCTAGATATCTCAACGGGTAGCACTGTCTTATTTCTTTTTTTTGTGAGGGGAAAATGACTGACTGAAATCAAATGACTTCTCCCGGCCAGGGCCGGGCGGGACTGGCTAAAAACCCCCCTGTTCCTTCTCCTGCTCTGGGCCGAGGTCGCGGTGCCTCATTGCGCTTACCCCGCAACCCCGGCTGAACATCAGCCCTATAGGGCCCCAACTGTGGTACTGTCTTATTTCTTTGCCAATAATAGAACAAAAAAAACTTTACCAAAAAAAATATCCTATATCCTATAATACGGTTGTTTCCAACTAGTCAAATTCAATACTTTTATCCAAATGTCAAAAACGATACTTTTCTATGAGATTTGTATGAAAAACTGAGTTATGACGTCATAGTATAGTTATTTTTCAATATTTTATTGTATTGTATTGAAACGTCGAATTAATTTATTTTTGACCTAGGAAACTTCCCAATTCCAAATCTAACGCTGCTCATGATTAACTTAATTAAATAAACCATAGATATATTGCCGGGATAAGGTACTGTTACCCGGCCTGAAGCAGGAGAAGGAACATGGTGATTTGAAATCAATAAGAGTCTGACACTCCCTCTTGCTATACCAAGAAGTCATTAGAGGATTTTACCTCTTAAAAACAAAAAGGTATAACAATATTGAACATACGTCCGCAAATTATAACACATAATAATACTATCTCACCTACAAAACAATTAAAGAGATTAGTCATACAACATCAGAATATAATCAACAAAAAAATCTCACAATGGTGCTCACGTAATACTCGCAGAATGGCACACGTCGCATCATTATGAACTAATTGCTTGGTGAGCATTACCCACATACATTTAAAACTATTTCCTTCTTTCTACCGCGGTAAGAATTCCGGACATGCGTCCACTTCACTTAATTGCGGTGGTATTCGTTTGAACATTAGCATTTATCAGCTATTGTCACGATGCGCGATGCCTTGCCACGATATTAGATGTTTCTTGATCGATAATTTCTGCTAAATTTTATGCCTAACATTGAGATTTTTTAAAGTGGAGCGTATTCACTCTTTTTTTGGGCAAATCTTTTAGACCTTCAATTTGATTTTTGCTTGTTTAGCGTTGTTTTTCCCATTGGTATCTCAATGATCAAGATTAAAATTAAGATCAAGTTTAACTGAATGGTTGGCGTAGTAGCTGAGCTGGTTACTACGCAACGTGGTGTGGATTCGATTCCCGCAGGAACAACTCTGATCAACAACTGATCCATCGATTGTTGTTCCGGGTCTGGCTGTGATGTGTATGTGAAATAATATGTTTGTAAACTTGCCGCCGTGTGAGTGAGTTTACTGGAGGCCTAATCCTTCCCCTTCCCAATCCCTAAATCCCCTAAACGTCGACAACGCACTCGTAACTCCTCTGTCGTTGCGGGCGCGACATGTCCATTGGTGGCGCTGCTTGCCCTGCGCAGACGAGCAGACGGAATATCAAATGGTACCTAAACCATTTGATAATCCGTCAGCTCGTTTGCCCACGAAATACAAGAAAGCCTCAGGGAGTGGCAACCTTTCTACTAAAAATACATATTAGAAAATCAAAAAAAAAAAAAAAAAATGATTATTCAAATTGGCAACAGCGTGTCCAGCACCCCTGTTTCTAGTATTCATGCTCGAGTAGACACTATGAACAGTATTTACTTAACGAACATGTTCCAACCAAACTAATTAACTAATTATACGTTATTCTATTACCATGTATCATGTAGGTAGTACCTACACTTAGTATGCAAGTCTCGTGCCACAATGTGGACCTGCCTACATACTTTTACCGTGATTACTTGTACTTATGTGGCTTACTAACTCACTACATAAAAATTAAGTAAGTAGGTATAAGTTATACAGGCTGGAACGTTTAAATTAGGAACGATTCACTGACAGTTGTAACCGTTATTTCAAACATGGCGACACATCCGCTTGCTTTAAAAGATGTGTGTTATAAAATAGGGTTGATTTTTAATAATAACATCCTTGTGAACAGAGATTAATGTTTAAGTCTTTGTAAATGTTTTGATAATACATATAATAAATGTCTCAGTATTAAAGAAGTCGTACAACTAAGTACCTCGTAGGTATTACAGCTAATGAGAAAAAAGATATGAGATAACAATTTAATTAACTATTTTAACGCCCATAATTTGCTGTGTTCGTAGCAAAAGCAATTAAAACTCATTTTTTCATACGTTAGCAACAGGTATACGTCAGTAAAAAAATATTTTATAGCTCCTTTGAGAAAATCTCAAAGAAAAACTTGTATAATTAATTAAGATTTTTTACCTAATTTTAATGTTCATTTGTTTCAGCTCTGGGAAGCGACAAATCGGCTCCAATGTCTTAGCTAGGTATGTATTTTTTTCTTATACCATTTTTTATCCTTCGCTAAAATAAATACTAATGCCATCTAGTAGAAAACAAAACATCTACTCACTATACCGCCATCTACCATGGATAGACAATACTACGGACACCGACGTAACGTTTGGAGTCACATGAAACGAACATAGATGGCGTTGTCAGATTCGCTTATACTACACTAGATGTCGTTACAAGTACTATTCAAAGTACTATCTTATTGCGATTAACGTACTTAATTCAATGAGTACAATTTGAGGAACGGATGCCAGTCTAATAAATTAATAATGAGGAGTATCATTGTTTCAGCCAATTATACCGGTCGTCGTCATTTAACTCGTCGGGCTGCGGTTCAGGCGGGGAACCAGCTGACGACATGTACTCCGACGTTTCGTTGGAGGAAGATGTCCAAGGGCTAAACTATAAGGTTAGTGTTTTTTTTTTAATTTGTTTAAAGTTGGTCCTTACTCATTTATAATTTATAATTAAACATTTATACTAATGATCATTAACAATAAGATCGTACAATATCGATCGTAATAATAATTAACTCCCAAAGGATGACTATATTTTATGTTTACTGATCATTTTTGATGAATCATAACGTCTTTGGTAGATACCAACTAGCATACAACAATATTGCTGTTATTCTCAAAACACGACGTTATCAGCGTAATCTTTGATAAACATATCTACCTATTAGGCAAGTAAGAACCTTCCTACTTGCCACCTTTCGGAAATAACCCACTTCTTAACTTCACGAAAACCAACATTATTTCAGCATCTCGAAGATAGATAGATTAATTCAAAGATAACTCTAAAACCGTTATCCAGAAGATTGATTTTACTTCAATGAAGATTAAATAAACAAACTTTGATGTAAACAAACATAACTATGATACCTATAACGAAGGTCTTGAAAGTCAGAAAAGAGTTTTAACACTAAAATTCAAGGTGGAAAATGAATAACCATTTGTCACTATTTATTACCTAAGTACCTATATCCATAGCAACGTACTTCATATACCTATGTACTTAAACAAATCATATAAAACAGAGGTAGGGTGGGTACTTTGACACAACTTGTATTTTCGTTTTGTATCTATTTCTTTGGCTTTCAAAAATCAAAATCAAAATCAAAATCAAAATCATTTATTCCAAATAAACCATAAATAGGTACTTTTGAAACGTCAAAATAGAATAGTAGTCTGTCAGTCTGTTCGTCAGTGAAGCTAGGTGCTCGTTCCTTTTATCAACAGAATTGTAACTGACTTTTTATTTTTAAATTAGTTCTTATTTTGACCGCCGGCTAATTATTGTCCTTGGGTCCTAGGCCCAGAGATGACTAGACAGTAGTGACCTAGGTATTAGGTGGATAGGTAGGTCGGTAGGTAGGAAGCAATAAAAATACGGTAGTTTCCAAATAGTCAAATTCAATACTTTTATCGAAATTTCAAAAACGATACCTTCTTTTATTTCTTAAAAATTAGTTAAAAAATATTTAAAATTTAGTGTATCGATCGATCGATGAATAAAAGTATAAGTATTTATTTTTCATTATTTTATTGTATTGACACGTCGAATCAATCTTTTTTTGACCTAGGAAACTACCCAATTGTGTGTCATAACATATGCCATAAGAAGATACTAATTTGCCATCTAAAGACATAACACTTTTATAGGTAGAAGGTAATAAAAATTGAAACACAAACAAATGAATCACGCGTGTCCATTCATGCGGCAATATTACGGAGACAATTTTCTCGGAAAACTATAACGTGTAATGAGAAATTAATCAGCTATGTCATCAGACATGTCATACCTTTACGAGAATTAATAACTTTGTTATAGGTAGCTAAATAAGTCTTATTACAACTTCCTTTCTAAAAAACTTGACTAATTACATTACAAACTTACCTTTTTATGAAACAACGTACAAAGAATTATTATGAAAATGAAGAGAAAATCAATAGGCATTTGTCTGTTTTTTATACTTTTCGCGCTGCACGATACTTAACTGTAGGTAATGGCGGGATGCAAATCGCTTAATGTAAAAATGCAAATTGTCAATTTGCATTCTCTGATACACCAATATGTCATTAAAAAAGTACCAACGTATATCTACTAATTACGCATTAGATTCTGCCAAAAGTAACATGTGTTATCCATTGTGTATTTTACCTCTTTGTAAATTTTCATTAAAATGCATTCAGTAGTTTTAGTCTGTTTTTATAAAGAGTAACAAACATCGATCCATCATCCACACTTACATAATCTTTGCCGTTTATAATTCATTACTAAGATTCGGATACTGGATTCGGAAACCGTTTTTTATTATAAGAAACTGTAGTAATAACAAATTAAATTATATTAATTAGTTCTTAGAGGAGATCCTCTAAGAATTGGAAGCAATTACGAAGAATTGCGAGAAAATTTGCAATGTTCACCAAATTCAACTAAATTAATAAGTATAAAGGAAACATAACATTATTTAATAAATGACGTATTATTTTGATAATTGTTTACGTACTTAAATAACTTTGATAATTAATTTACTGTTATCACATAACAGCAGGACACGTCATCGACGATGTGTAACTTTAGGGAAAATATAACAAAATATCATTCGGTTATGTTCATAATGAACAATATCATCGTCAGAAACTACACTAGTCTATAAATATAAATGTCGACTGTTGAGAAAATGCTTCGTCTTACACGAAGAAGGGATGAGTATTAATCACCACTCTTACTCATGGCAGGAAGGCGATTTTAAACTTATACCTAAATTATAAACTGATGTTTTAATCAACATAATAGATAGTTATTAATGACCATATATTGTAGGCATGTAATAAATATTACAAATTGTATTTCCAAATCAAGTTATATAACAGGAAAATTTTACATAGGTACTTAGTAAATTTGATAAAATGTAACAATAATCGCAGAAACAAATATTTTTATTTTTGTTTGGTGTATTTACACCTACAATGTTGTTCACTTTTTTACCTTTAGTTTATTATGCCACGCTTTCAACAAAATTTAAAGATTTTCTAATCCTACGGGGCGTGGTAGAAATGGAAATAGAAAACAAGTTTATTCTAAGGAAAATATAAAAAAACATCACTGACATCGTTTATCTTGACTTGGGCAAGGAAAAAATATGAAGCAAGCAGGTACTTCTTTGACATTTTTAAATAAATAATTCCAAGAAAATTACTTTTTCGAAAATGGCGTCCTCTTTTTGCAAGCAATTTCGTATTTAGTCATGATCTATTCCCATCGATGCAAGGTCATGCTGGCTTGAAGCCAATTCCAAATTTAAAATTACATTCACTTGCAATTTTTAACACTGGCCTCCTGGCCAATTTGTTTTTATTTTTTTACGAGGAGTAAGAAATAAAGAAATGATTCATTTCTTTCATAAATCATTCACATATTTTTCATTTCTCTCGCATTCCTGACATGACATGACTGTAAGTATAGTCACATAAGTCATTCTTACCGCACGTCCCTGTTTCTTATTTATAAACCAATTAAATGTAGTCCGGTCAATTTAGACATTCGAAGTTACATAAAGTCCCAACAAGCTGAATTTCTGTGAAATTGTTCAAAACATAGTTATAAATAATGTCTAAAAGTTCCCCATCATTCCCCTGTAAGGAAAATTTTTTATTCAAGGTCAAAGGTCAGAAAAATGAGTTTTTCTCGATTTGCAGCAAAACGGTAAGTTTTATGATAAAAGTACCTCCGACAAAAAATGTAGTTCATAAAATTATCTATAAAAAATGTATCAACACTTTTTTTCTTATGACCCACCGTTTCTGAGATATAACGATTCAAAAAGTTATAAAAGTTGTTATTGTCATAGTATGCATATACATCAAGAGATAATCGCCACGTATACATATACATCAAGAGTTGTTTCATTTTATGTATGTAAATAATTAATAATTTTATGTATGTTTATAAATGTTTAAACATTTTCTATCGGTCATTGTAAATTATACTTACAATATAAAATATACTTAAATTTTAACAACATCTGCATTTTACAAGAGCGGTAAAACAGCAGTTTTCAAAATGTTTGAAAACAAGTTTTAATGCAATGTGCTGAAGTTTTTAAAAAGAGTTATTCAAATCAACAAGGGCATCCGCTTTCTTTTTCTATGTACGGAGCTCCTAAAAGAACTACCTGTTTAGACAAGCATCGATATGCATGTTTTGTTAAAAATACTAAAAATAAAAAACAAGTTCAATTAGCTTGTCTTTCTCTAACCTCAGTTACTGCTCACCAACATCTTCTTCGAGTATATTACCAAGTTCAAGTGTGGCTTAGTTATCAGCTACAGATTGGGGTTGAAAGTTGGTCAACAACATATTAGATCCAGTTCAAACATTACTTCCACCAGCGCCGGAAAAACTGCTGAACACTATTTATTGCATCTGCAAAAAGGGATGCAATGCTAAATGAGGTTGCAAAAAAAGTCGGGCTATCTTGTTCTTTGGCATGCACAAATTGTCAAGGCCGGTCGTGCTCTAATATTGAATCACAAACAATAGAGGATTCGTTTGACTCCGACGAAATATCATGTGATACATCGCTATTGACGCAATTTACTTGCATCCAAAATGCATCCATCGCTTTTATCTTTCACAATCTTTGAAAATTTCCGTTATTTTGAGATAGTTTTACATTAACAGGATGACAAATGACTCGTAGAGTCGGCCTACTGAGGAAACCACGTTAAAAAACGTGCTAAGTACACTACCTCATAGGTGGCGTGGAAAGGTGTGCATATTATGACAATAACAACTTTTATAACTTTTTGAATCGTTATATCTCAGAAACTGTGGGTCATAAGAAAAAAGTGTTAATACATTTTTTATAGATAATTTTATGAACTACAATTTTTGTCGGAGGTACTTTTATCATAAAACTTACCGTTTTGCTGCAAATCGAGAAAAACTCATTTTTCTGATCTTTGACCTTGAATAAAAATTTTTCCTTACAGGGGAATGATGGGGAACTTTTAGACATTGTTTATAACTATGTTTTGAACAATTTCACAGAAATTCAGCTTGTTGGGACTTTATGTAACTTCACCCTCATTTTTTGGTCTAAATTGACCGGACTAATGTAAATATAAATTTTAAGTCATTCTAAAACATGTCCTTTGAGTTAAGAAGAAATAAGCCTACACCTACATTACCATTCAAAAACGTGTTAATATTTTCTCCGGCCAACTTTTAAATTGAATATAATTAGAGTCCATAAGTACCTAATCTCTGTTCAATGACCCCATTATATTATTGTATTGTATATTACCAAAGGAAGAGGTCGAAACAATGCTCGTGCCGCTTCATTTAATAGTCTTACCTAGTGCGACAGTAATGGACGGCGGAAACGGTCCCTCAGCTGCGCATACGCCACTTCCGGTCAGATGCGTGCCCCGCCGTAGCGATATATGATTAATTTAAAATTAGAATCCTTGTGTAAATATTAAACAGATATGAGCTTTTGCAGCCAAATATGGCGTCGATGTAAACATAAAAATCTTAACTGGCAGGATGTGTATGATTCAATTCGCATTCCTGTATCATTGTAGAGATTTTAAAATTTTAAAGATAACTACTAAACAATCAAGATTCAAAATGATTGAAACATTACTATCAAACTTAACATGCTTATAGGTTTATAGCCAAATATTGTTATGGAGTTCATAATTGATGGTTGGATCAATCCATATTAGGTAATACGAATATTCCGCATTTAAAAATCGATAATACTGACTAATTGTTACCTCAACAAAAATCCCCGTAACATTAAAAAGTTGCATATCTTCAAATCATTTTTAAAATTAAATAACAATATAACATCATAACATACCTAGCGTTTCCTAAAAAGTTTTCACAAACAATACCTACCTACTACTTCTACTTCTTTACATACATGTTATCTACTGAACTATACATATGTCTGATAACCGTAGCATACCAAACTTGTCACTCATCGATTCGCAACGCACACACTAGCTTTTAATTTTTTTTTTAAATAAGTAGTCATTCGTAAGTAGTCCGTCGCATAAAACATTGTAGATCGATATAGTCCTAAAACTGTTAAAAAACAAAAGAAAATAATCTTTAGGACGTTCAGATTAAAGGTCAAGATAAAAAAGCAAGTGTACCTACATTTCTCCCGTCTCCCTAACGTTGGCGAACAAAACATGGACACAAGGGATTTTGCAAAATGAGCTCGAACGTAGGCGAATGTACCATACAATTTCATGCCTAAACAAACTGCTCTTAACGTCAAATCGTTTCAAACCCTATTTTGAACAAGTTAGGGTCTTAAACCTTTTGAGTAGTTAGCTTTTATAGTATGTCTCGTAATACATCAGACAATAAGTCTTGGAGAAACTGTGTGCCATTGAATTTTGCATAATATCTACTGGTCTTGTACGAGGGTACTATTATCAATTCCATTTAAGCCTACGCTACGCTATTTGAGTGTGGATGTTGGCTGTCCCGTATCTTGATTATATTTATCTAGTAAGAATTATTTCAGTCTATTTTTGCAGCTGCAATACTCGTTTCGTTTATCCAAGTGTTGCATTATTTCTTCAAGTTACATAAAATCACCATCTTGTATCTGAATTTGTTCATCAAGTGCCTACTTAGTTGCCATAAAGTCAAAGTCAAAGTCAAAGTCATTTATTCCAACTAAACCATAAATAGGTACTTTTGAAACGTCAAAATAGAAAAGTAGTCTGTCAGTCTGTTCGTCAGTGAAGCTAGGTGCTCATTCCAAATTGTAGATTCGAATGGAGAAGAACGAGCAAGAAACTCCATATATATAAACCCAACACTTACTTATACAAACAATATCTCTACACCTAAACATCGCTCTATGGCTTTAAAATATGAACGTGTGTACTTTATTACCCACAGCTACTCTCGCGCGGTTTCACCCGCTGGTCGGCTCCTTTTAATCGTAGCGTGATATTTTATAGCCTATAGCCCTCAGGAACATTATAGCTATCTATCAGTGAAAGAATTTTGTAAATCCGACCAGCGGTTCCAAAGATTACCCCCTACATACAAACTTACAAACATACAAACTTACAAATTTTACCTCTTTATAATATTAGTATAGATTGCATCACCGCTACCTAGTAAGTACCAAACAATTTAACTTTACCCCAATAAACCTAGACTAAAGATTTGCCTCGGAACTGAATTAATCTTTTGTTTGTGTAAAGAAGAATGATCGAGTATGATCACGCACGTCAAACTCACGCGCACCCAAGATAACAGAAGCTATTATTGTTAGAGGCCAGTTACAGATAAATCTGAATTTTAACACTGGATTCTTTCAAAGGAGGTTCTTACCTAAAGATAAAGTAGCTTGTTTTTATATTTCCGTAGTTCTGATAAGGGCTTGGATGTCTCATTGGAAAAGGTCGTCTGTTCAGTTCAACATAATCAACCGCTTAAGATCAATATGATAAATATTCCTAGTAATAACCTCAATAATGTATTTAGGGAGGAAAAGTGTTTCTTGCCCTCTTCTACCGTGTGCATACCAAAATATGGTGTTTAGTTTCTTTCGATCTCATTACGTGTAATATGTTACCTTATGTGACGTTTTTCTTCGCGTCTCTTACACGTCTTACATTTTACTTTCGTTTTCAATCGAATGTGTTTTTAATTTAACACTTTTATCAACGTCAAAAGTCCTTAACAAATGCAATTTAATAAAACATTGACAGTTTTCTAAATGGCATTTTCTTTTCCATAAATCAATCGATGACATTTACTTAGTTAGTTTCTCTACAAACATTGCTGAGTCCGAAACGTGAGCGTGGTCGGAGCGTGATAAACATGCAGGTCAAGTGTCCAGCCACTTCGAAGCAACAGACTCGGACAATGCACTGTTATGTCAAGCTACATGAACCGTGATCGCATTAATTTACATTACGATCATGTAACACAATCACGATATTTTGTATTTATTAAAACAACACCCGAAATCTTAGCATTAAATGTTTGAAGAATTTAAAAAAAAAACTTTGGTGTGTCACAGGGTTCCTATCTTGGACCAATATTTTATACATGGATTATTATTTAAACTAAATTATCAATAAACAGAAGTTTAATAGTAGTACCTATAATAAATCTTGGTGTTATTTTAAATATTAACTATGTATTTATAAATAAACAAACACCAAGGTATGCCATGAAAGTCGCCATAAAATGTCGCTTCAGATTTCACAAAACCTGCTTCGTAAGTTGTAGCGTACCTAAACGGTCTAAATCTGCTTAGTATTCAAGTACGAAACAATGGCTGCGGGTATACGGTCGCGTGCAGTGGGAGGCTACGTGGGTGGTCCAGAACCGTGCCAAGGATAACAGGAACCTAGCGAAATATCTCGCGTGATTGTGTTGACATGGTCTTGTCTATAACAATTGTTTGATGTTTCGCGTAAATTGAATGTTATTGTGAATAGGGAGACTGCAGCTACTCTAATCGATCTTTCTTTACTCGTAATAAATAGGTCTTTGACTTATTGCTTTTGGAATTGGATTGAATATCTGTTGACTCAAGACTCATCCTTCTTGCTAAAATAAAAAAATATATACGATGAAGTGTATAGGCACAGGCTATTTATTACCTGAATATTTACGTAATAAGTCTTATTTGATAATTAATGGGCGGGTACATAATATTCATGTGCCGGATACAAGGAACAAAACGTGGGGAGAAACTGTTCATCTACTAGAGGAGTATGGCTTAAACTCAGCACGAACCAGTCAAAATTCCCTTATGGAACTACACAATAATTACACGATTATTTTTTAGATTTCTATGCGGCTCTTCTCCAATTTTTCATGTACAGAACAAAAATTCCCAAAACAAATATTAAAAGCAAAATATTTATTTATTTGTCATGAGTTTAATTACAGTTTTCACTAACTTCCCAGAAAGAAAACGTTAGAATATCTCATGATAATCACATAAAACTTTATAAGTTAATTTCCGCATCAAAACACTCACATCACACATTAACACAGTTTAAAACTTGCTCAGATATTAATTACTTCATTTGTAACGAGTATACTTTACAATTGCGTAATAATGAACGATATTTTAAGACGTAAAGAATACAGATAGTTATCTGGGCAATCTATCAAAGTTATCACGAACATCAGTTTGAAACAAGAAGAGTATATGACAGTAAAGAGGCGTATTATCTAACTCTAGTACGATTATGCGTTACAGAAACATAGTATATGTGTGAAACGGAAAGTGGTGCGAATGAACGCGTGTGAAATACAAACATATTGTGTGCAGATGACAAGATTCTTACACATATTAGTAATTACGAGTTATTAATTTTGCTACACGGCTACATGACACCGTTTATCCCTAGTTAATTTGTCGTTATAACATCATAATCACGTTTTTTTCCCTTTAACTTAGCTAATACGACAAAATCGTTTTTGCTTGTTATTTTATTAGTCTCGTGCAATCGAAGAATTATTCTTAGGTTTTTAATTCTTTAGACTATTGTTATCAACAACGAACGATAATTCTTTTGACCTGAGAGCTTGTGGTTAGCCCTCATCGATCACGTTGTTGATGTACGAATACCAACCAATTTCATTGACAAAATGAGTCCTCGCTTTCATCATCCGCTACTTACATTGTAGGTACTTTTATCGGTTTCCGCTCAACTTGATGTAACTTCTTTACTTATCGCGTGTCCTTCACTCATTTCCTTCAGTTTACTATCTTTTTCTTTGTAATTTTTTTCAACAAAAACGTTACAAGACTTAAAAATACACAACACCAATAAATAACACGCCCTGCGCTATAACGAGTTAAGGAGATCCTGATTTAACTTAATTGAAATTTATGTGCTATCGAGAACGCATCATTTGTAACACGATGCTGTAATATAATCAAAGGTTTGCGATCGCGGAACATTCTTCTAGACTTGTGAACGTCAGGAACAACAACCAGATTTCCAGAAAAGTTTAAAATTAAAAAAGCTGGTGTTAAAATTCGCAGAAAACTAAATTAAACTCGGGACGGGGCGCCACGTCACAGATCTGGGGCACACAAAGATAGAGGTAGGAAAGCAATTGATTCCGTTTTTAGGGCGAAAAGATCAACTTACGGCGAGAACGTGTTATATGTGGTACAGATCTAGACCAGATATCTAGTAACAATCGTTATTACTGCAGTAATTATACCGTGAGATGACACTTGTGTAGTGAATCCGGGAACTTGCCGTAACTAACCAAGACACGCCAAGTCTTGCAAACAATTCACAATAAGTAGCAAAACAGTTTACTTCGCTACCGCCAAACAATGTCCCAGTTTTTGTCCGGAAATTGCATTGAAGTGCAATTTCAGACGTTCTTTTATTGATCATGCAGTTATCGGGTGCTCCCAATTATATTTAATGAAGACCAATTAACTCACATCAATTGTGAATGAACTCAAATTAAATTCAGGGAATAATTGAGAATAATAGACGAGAAATAGAAGCTTGTCTGAATAAACGATGAAATATTTCACTGTACAATTAAAAACAAATCGAAAGAATTAATTTAACAGTAAGTATACACGCTGATTGTAATTTAGAACACTGTCTATGTGTTACAGTTTCATGACCACACTCCTAATTTGGATACTTGTCATAATGTTAAAATACTCCTGCGATGATGGTACGCGTATGATGTTATTGCTTTAAATAGTGCCAAAAAAATAGAGTGCTACTACTGCGACTCAGGCATTTCATTCATTGAGTTTTATTCTCGTAAACTAGTCTAATGGCTTTCATGTCTAACATATTCTGGTTTACACAAATTTTAGGACTGTAAAAAATTGTCTTTAGTTACAATCTCTAATTAAATTCCTTACTTCAGTAATATATTGCATTTTCTATTTTCTTTTCTTTCCTAACTACATTATGCTCTTCATCAACACGGTCGTCTTTTATTTGTTCTAAAAGACCTTGAACTGTTCCGAGGTCAGGTGTTGGCGTCCAAGCGGCACCAACTCCGGAAACAAAGCAAGAACTATTCGCTGCTATTATTATGTCATCAGCAACAACATCTTTATGTTTAGTATTCATAGCTTTAGTGTTAAATATAGCATGGTTAACAATTAATTCTATATTTACTTTATTTTTTAATATTTCTAACTCAAAATTATCAACTTATATTATATTAGATACGGTTGATTCTAACACAGAGCTTTGTTTTAAATATTCTCGTAAAATAGTACAGCAAAGGCACAATCCCATTATTGTCCACCCTCCGTTAGTTCCCCTAACTTTCTTACTAATCTTTTAATAAATGAGTAATGGGGAATTCCAAATGAATCCAAAATGTTGCATGCGAAGTGCCGATAAACGAACCTATAGCATCAGCCATGAATAATGCTGAACAATGACACCGTTTTTTGTTGAAAAGTAATGAATACTACTTATGTACTTGATATAGTAAATTTTACACAAATGATTGACAGGTTTAATGTAAATAAAGCATAACTTTATGCAGATATTTAAGTTCCAAAAGTAATATTAGTTGTAAAATAATACGAGTAAAAACTAAATGTTTTCAAAGTCAAAATCATTTATTTTAACTAAACCATAAATAGGTGTTTTGAAACTTAAAAATAGAATAGGTATTTATGTATGAATAGTATGTCAATCTGTTCATCAGTGAAGCTAGGTGCAAGTTTTTCGCACGCATAAAGTTGGGCATTATCGTAGCTTCCGAAAATAAATCAACCATAATATACTATAATGTGAACAAAGAAAATTACACGGAAATAATATAAAAGAGAAAATTTTTGATAATTATAATTAATATATTCATATACATATCTACGTACTTACATGAAAATTTCCCATGCGCAAACAAACGCGGCAATGCGACAAAAACATTAATTAAAGGTTGGCAAAGTAAATTTGCGTGTGCATTGGTTAGACTAGTTTTAATCCGTAACCAAGCATTGTTTGAAATATCAAACCGATTTTCCCTTCATCTGAAAATTATTATTGATATTCTAATCACGAATTTTAATCACTTTTTACGTTATTTTTACACGTACGAGTTAAGTACCTTGTTTAACACACCCGTTATTAGACCTATACTTTGAAAGACGTTTCCTCGATGTTAGGGAAGCTTCGTGTGAGAATACATTTTCTACAAGGGAAAAAAATCTTGGATTTAGTTGTTTAACACATGCTCTTAGATCAGTCTGCGTAAGAAAAAAAACAAATTATTGAATTCCAATTTAATGTCATCAGTAAATCAATATTGTCCTGTTACTAAGGTCATTTAATATCTTCTACTTCTTGCATAAGGTGCAAGATCTACTGCAAACGGATTGAATCATGACAATCGTAATATCATAACCTCCACCTATACTTACACTGAGCATTCTAAATGAATCGATGTCATGCATTTATACTTATATTCTGTCAATAATCTTCTAACGATCGATAGACAGTACAGAATTTCACTCATTTTAATGTATTTCAATACTTCTGTCTATATTAATAAAGCTTCGTAAAGTATCATTAGAGAAAGTGAGAAATTCTCTTAAGCTGTTATAGTCCTGCTGAAGTTTTTATGCCGGCTTAACCACTGAATGACGTTAGTTTGCAACCAGCTCTACTATTTGCTATGCTTGTATGAACTCTATTAAAATGTATGAGATCGCATTGTTCCGTCAATTGTTGATTTTTTATTTATTTCATTGTGAGAATATTTTTATCCCTTTGTTTGGCATTTGAAAGCCCGTGACGGCGTGCCTAATAGTGCGTGTTTCGTCAAGTTTAATTAAGTTTTTTTTAATCTAGTTGTTACGTAAGCTATACTTCAATCTATAAAGTAAATGGTATTGTTACGAATTGTAATTTTTCTGGTATTGTTTGTACTTCTTGCTTTTTACTGGGTCATAATAGTATTCACATTATCAGGGCAAGAATCTCGTCCAGACACGAAGGCCTCGAAAGGCAACAATTCTTGTTGTTCTATTTTCAAATCACCTCAACCAGTTTCGATAGAATGCAGAGGAAAATTTAAACAACAGACCACTGAGACAACACTTGCATCCTGTGCAACAAATGGATCCATTTTATCCATACAATCTAGTTACATATCATCCATTGTCACACCTTATATTGTTTGTGTAATAACAACTTTGTTAGTTTTTAATAGTGTCGATCCATCCGTGTCCAACCTTTTCCCGAACTTAATACTATTTATTCGGAATTCAAAACAATACTTCAAAATTTCTGTGAAGATTAAATGATCGCTCAGTTTTTTTTTTTATTAAATATCTGTCTCTGCTATGGTATCCAATTCAAACTTCCGACCACGAATTTCACACGGTGTGCACAATAGCCTCATTTCTGTATTCTATTAAATAACTCATTCATTTTGTTATTTTTTACAACTATCTCTATCATCATCTTTTTACAAAAGTAGACCGTCATTTTGCAATTTATCTCTTTAAGCTTTATTAGACTTTTATTTTGTAAAGATTATTTATTGTCTGCCAGACTTCAGAATTAAAATCAAATTTGTGGACTTTCGCACACTCATTACCTTAAACCTAGACCGTCCAAGTAATCAAATAGGCATCAAGTAAAATACAAATGCATCGCCATTCCATGATGGCGGCTTGCAAGAGCCCGTACATCAAGAGGCTCCACTTAATGATTTCACGTTTTTTCTATCATAAAATATCGCTTCTCACTTTCTGTATTAACTTTCTTCAATGTCACTTGCTTTTAATTTATTACACATTTATTAAACAGATTATTTGATGTCGTTACCTTATTCAGTGCAAAACTCACTTTGTAGATGTAACCCTCTATTTATTTATTTAAAATAACGATTTTGTTACGATTATCTACAATGAGAGTTGCAATGGTTCTATGAATAATTTTGCAGTAAAATAAAGTCTTGAAAGTTCGTTCGTTGAATTCAATCGTTCTCCATCTGGCAAAGTCGGACGCAATCATGATGGCCCCTCGCCCGTAAAATTACGAGATGCAACCAGACTGGGGGAGCTTATGAAAGGGGTTATTGCCTCGGAACTATGTATCAGACGGCTGTGCATATGTGCAGGGAGCGAATAAAGTTTATTTGTATGGAGCGGTGGCTCGGCGGCCGGCTGATAATCATGTCGTGTCAATGGGTGGGGCGCCGACCGACCACCGCCGCCGCGCGCCGGGTAGTGCTCACCGCGATACTGTGCCAACACCACGTACCAGCACGACTTCTACAAGTTTCGATTGTAATACATCGATACCGATAACGCGTGAACTTACATTCTAAGAGAAATCCTGAAATTCTTTACCGTGTTTACTTACAATTCGCCGTTTCAAAAAGGATGTCAGTGCAACCGTCGAAAATTTTAAATCGACTTCGTCGGAGTCTGTTATTGCCTGATATTTTGATACTTGTTTACGACGACAATTAAAGGACTTCTGTGTTGACATTGACCAGAGAGTGACCATCGGTTACAGTTGTTATTGTAGTGAAGCCATCTATGAGAAAAATGTGACGGGCTGTGATTAACTGCCTGTAAGTGGTGTTACGTGAATGTGAAGTTTCATAATTGTATTAGAACAGGGGAGCCGTAAGAACTATCACTAATCAAGTGTGCCATTAGAATTTTAGCTTTATTGTGAAAGAAATTATTCTAATCTATAAAAGTCAAAGTGAAAACTAATAAATAAGTGTAATTAAGGTGTAAGTTAAGTTAGTTGAGTGCAATACTGGAAAATATCCAAAGATAATAAGACAGGATTTTAAATGTTTAAATCGGGCCTCTTTAATCGGTCCAGAGGTACAATGGGTGAACCAATTGAAGTGGAAGATAGTTTGGAGTTGGAGTATGATATGTGGGACGGTCAATTTGACTTCGTGGGCCCACAAGGTCCGCCGCCTGAGGTCAGAGGCAGGATCACCTCCGACACAAGTCTTACAGAGGACTTGTTTACTGGAGGACCTCTGACCCCTCATCTGGCCAATGGCCTGAATGGGGGAAAGAAGACTGCCGCGCATCAGTGGTGCGACAATTTGTCAGATCAAGTGAGCATCCATTATGAATACAACAATTTTACTGCTTTAAACAATATTTGCTGTGGAATACAATGAATGTATTACTAAGTGCATGATTTCGGTCAATCATGGAATTGGTTATTTGTCCCATAAATTATATTTACTTGTTCATCAGTAATGACGTCAAGCGACCAACATCATTTACCACATGTTTTTTCCTGGCAATTGATTCACAAAAGAATTACTCATTGTATTCCAAATGCGTATATGTCAATTAGGTACAAGTATTCCCTTAGAATAATGCATATCTAGCTAATGGTATCTCAAAATAACAGTAGCATCTACATCATCAACAAGGAAAAGAACTAATACAATCGTATATTAGTGCAATACCAACATGGACAATCACAATTCGATCTACTGACCCAAAAACCATCAAAGTAATTATCAAATAAAACTTTCAGAGAAAGCAGTAGTCAATACTGATAGATATCGTGATTACTTTTTTCTTTACATTGCGTTCAATACATTTTACTAACACACCGTATCAGCCTGTAAAAAAAGTTTATACCTATCTTCAGTGACCGCTATCTACATCTGTAGTTCTGTCTATCTACAAATACGACGATCGTGCAATCGAAAATAAAAGTAGTTCCTTCTTAAATAACAGCCGTTGGTCGACCTGCTCGTGCCATCGCGGTCTTTGATTTGTTAACAAGTGTCACGCGATCGTTTCAACTTAAAACATTACATCCATCGACCAAACTCTGCATAGCAGTTAGAGGTACCTACTTTACTAGATACCACCATGGATTGCCTCCAGATTACAACATATTATCAATAATATCAATAGTTTCGATTGCATTTATCACCGCCTATCTCTGAATATCATGGTTTGCTTCTAAAATTGATTCGAGATAAGTAGCTATTGAAATACTGGAAGTTGAATCGCAAAACTACTTACAAAAGCAGGAAAAAATGAATGCTCCTCCATTGAAATCAGATAAAAGATGCTTACAAATAACATTCACACCAATTCTTAGTAAATGAGAGGCTGCCATCAAGACAATGCTCTAATTTAATTTATGGCTCGTAGCAGTTGAGAAAGGCATCCTGGCATGTTACGAAGTCACCATGTTTAGCTCCAATTTACATAATATGTTCTATTACACGTAATTACTCTAGAAACGACCACAATGATGTTACAGAAACAATGATTCTTTTAATTAATACTTTGGATCTATTACTGCGTTTGGTATTCCACAATATGCAATGAAAACAAGTTTTGAACTAGTCGGAAATGTATTTGTCTACAATATGCAAATTGTTTGGACACCATGCTAATGTTGATCCCTTCTAAATTTCGCAAGGACTTTGGATAACCAGGGGCAAGTTATTTTAGTTCTATCTGGAATGTATTTACTTGTTAATGTAACACCGATTTTGTATTTATGTCATGGCCGATGCACACGTCCAGAATACGTTAGGTATGCACAAATAATAATTTAGGTCAGTTTTACTGACTTATACTCAAATTTTCCTTCCACACAAAAATGCTTTTATATATAGTACCTACATTGCATAGCTACATTCGTAATAACTGTACATAAAGGCAATTAAATTTTCATTTCATTACTATGGCTAAAAGAAAATACATAGTAGGTTTTTTCCGCAAGAGCCAAACAAGTCTCAAAAGTGAATCCAGCCAGTGCTGCATTCCCTTTCGCCAACCATTTCATATCGTAAATCTTTGGTCAGAATGCAGTAAATGGCTGGAATGAGCGGACCAGCTTCAAACGGTTTTCGCACTAACTAACACTATTTATCTGCATTGCGTTTAATGGTGTTTGACCTGAAATTTTCTAATCATCTCTAATTTGGTAGTCGTTCACATTTAAAGTATTTTAGACATGAAACTTGTTACGGTAATACACTATAAAACAAGTACCATCGGTTTTAACTATAAGTATGTCAGTAATCTCATTAGTTTTCACAACAGCTACATCTTTAACATTCTCATCTTCATGACCATTTGTTTCATCCATGATGTTAATTGTACATAGGTAATTGATATATGTAATGTCTTTGACAATAATCTTCATAACAATGGGTTCATTGACTTGGCATACTACATTACATTCCAAGCTTTCGTATAGGGATTATGTTATGATAGTCAGACCGGGTAATTAATAAAACAATTAGAACAATCAGTGTACGCAACGGTTACGGTTGACCGTTACCAATACCGTGTCATACCGAGTGCATATCGATTCGCCGGTAACACCCGTACGGTTGGACAATACATTACCTACCTCGACCTAATACTTTGTCGTCATTTAACTGGGGCGCCGGCCGACGCGACGGACGTTGACCTTTATATCTGCAATAAATTAATTGTACGCCCATTAGATATAGTCAACACAAACATACACAATTGTGATAACAATTAATGATTTCGCAGTATCTTGTTCAACTAGTGGAGTAAAGACTACATAGTTGTTAAATGAACAACCAACATGTGGTACACCACGAAACATGAAAATGGAGTCTTTAAGGTTTCTGTTATTCGTATACATTTTGTATTACTGCCTAATCTTAACAATGCTAGAATTTTTCGTTTACCTATCCCACACAGATAGTGCAATAAAGATGACCATAGCATCGGAAGCGATTCACCTCCGCATATCAATCAATTTCTAATCTTTAGGACTTCCTTCATCTAAAACTTATTACGGCATGAAGATACCAGCCGGCGGAATGTAATTGAACGAAACAAACTTCCAACGAAAAAATATTTATCCAAAGCCAATGCTGCTAACATAACAAACGGTCGAAAGTTGTGGGACAACTCGCCAACATACAACATACAACATACAACAGTCTAGAAAATATGTTCACTCGAGGAAGTCACGAGCACTCACTCCGCCTGCTATTCAACTAAAGTGCCTATTGATTGCACTAAACGATAATAATCATGGTTTTATTAACCAATGTTACCAGACAATTGGTTCTGCGGTGTCAGTTTTTCTTCTGGATTTTTCCTAAACAGACTTCCTTCAATATTTTCTACGCTTTAACCCGGGTTTCTAACTTTGGTTTAGCTTTAAATAAAAGTTTTATTTCAGTCTCTCAGTATAATTCGGTTTACCAAACAGGTCCTTGCAAGTCAAGGTGGCAGATGCCATATCGAAAAAAGTGGGGTCTGGAGTGGTTCAGAATAACAACAAACATACCTAATGTTATAAAACGACAAGGAATGACCACTATATTATTTGCTCCTCCAACCAAAGTAGCTGGACAAGCAATGGTATTATGAAATATTTGCTTTTTACTAAAAACATATTTGACAGTGCAAATGAGCGATGATCTCAGAGCTACACTGTAAACAGTTTTTAGGCTATCGGTAATGACCTTTGATTGTTTATTTGGTATTTCGTAATTTTAATCCATTTTGTGTGTTCCACTTGATTAATTGTACTGAGGATCACTGGAAAAGGTTACTTTGTTTTGGTTAGTGGACATAAAATCGTAACGAGTCTAACTACCTTCACGCTAAATGTCATTCGAGAAGTTACCACGGCTCGCAGTTTTACGTCCTTCATCATTCACTTGTCTTTACAAAATATTTATACTTTTGTTCACTAGTAATCATTAACCTAAATGAATTGTTCTTCAGGAATTCCTCTAAATCTTTTGCAAGTTTTGTGAAATAATTCCCTTTTACTTCTCCTTATATTTCATATGTCAGGTCTCATGTTTATTAAACAACAAACATTATATTGTAGCTTTCCTGCCATTTTAATCCCATATCACGAATTTCTTAATGAGCACACGACTTGCATTTTTTGAAACAAAACAAAAAACAACACGCTGGGAACAAATGATAAAGAGAACTTTGTCCGTAACTATAACGACAATAATGTCACGAGAAGACTTTGTTATGAGTCATAAGAAACCCCCGATTAGATAACGAAACGAAATAATAACATTATTGATAACAGAGATAATTTTAAAGGCAATACATGTGAAATAACTACAGAAAATAAAACGAAGAAAAATATGTAATATCATTGTTAAGTTGGAATAGATGCAAAATAAATTGCGAAGCTACAAATCAATGGACAATTGATCGCTAGATTTAAAAGCGGGCACATCAACAAAGTGAAACCAGTCTTGCGCTCGGGCAGTTGAACAAAAGTAAAACTGAGAGTGCTGGTACCTTCATACTGATCGAAAGTTCGATATATTCCGATACAGCTTTACATTTTAAAGACGATTCATTTCACTTTTCCCATGAGAGCGTAACCGACAAAAGTTATGTCACAAATTAATAATCGAGGGCACTGTGCACTATTATATTTTCTTTTTGAATAGGCTTGATTAAAATTGATCATTATCTAATCTGGTGCATAACTTGTTTTCTTCAGTCATGTTTGGACCTGGGCTGTGATGAAAAAAGCTATCAATTGATTTGCGATCACCGTGAATCATGTGCAACTTCCATTACATAGATTGACATATATGCTTCTTTTAGATGATCGTCTTCTTGCTTCTGCTATTGAAAATCTACAGTTCTTCTTGCTTTTCTGGCAAAAGTTTTAGCCACATTTTTAGAAGGTGAACTTTTAATATTCAACTATCTAACAAAATAATGCCATCAAAGTTGTTGCTTTTTATTTAAAATTGATAACGTTGCACAAAAACCACAATTCTTTATCGGAACTGCGCTCATCATAAGATTCCCATGATGAATTGCATCACCTACAAAATTACTTGGTTCTAATGACATGTTTACATTGTCTACATAATTTGTTTTGCGTGGAAACTTCTCAACTGATGCTTCTTCATTAAAACCGCTATTTACACCAATTGGATTTGGTTAATTACCTCTGCATTTACTATGTTAAAAAGCGACATGATTTATCGACCTTGAGAAAATCGATGACGATTCTCAACGATCTTCATCTTTGAAAATTTATACTTATAAAGCCATTCCTACGATTGACACGATGGGGTACTTCTGTGGACGCCCTTAGCCCTAACTATCGTAAATATCATATTATTGTGTAAATGAGTCATGAATTACCCCCTAACTTCCAACTTAAATGGGTAATTCATTAGGATTGATATCAATAGAATTCTTACGCTTTTATATCTGACTCATCTTTCCTACAAACAACAGAATTAAAGTGAGCTTGGATTAATATCGAATCTTCATTTTGTTCACTGGTTGGAAAAGCCGTTTTTACTTACTTAGGACAATATAGCTTCAATAGAAATAGATAAAGACCATTAGAACTATAAATCAATTGTGTGCTTGCATTGTATCAACATTGCGTGTTTCACGTTGTCCACCCTCGCAATTTCTTTCACTTGTTCACTTACAAACAGTGTTACAGATCAATGTCCTTCGACTTTTCTTTTAGTTTTACTTGTAAAACGTTTCTACGATCCGTATAAGTATACCTGCATCGTACCTGTTTCCCTCACTTTCATAATTCTCATAAGCACCCATAACATGTGCTCGCTAATTCCAGAAACTTAGACCATTAATTAAAAGAGCACGACTGTCGCTAATGTGTGGTTCTCTTGTCTTGACATTTCCTTTGGCTCCTGTGATTAAAAGAAAAGAGTATCTCTTAAATACTTATGCATACATAGTGTTGCAGTTACTTTTGCTTTCATTGCGTCTTTGGTGCCATTGCAATAGGGGAAGAACTTAGAATTTATTTCATTCCATACTTAATTAAATGTATTTAATTACAAACTGGTTTCGACTATACCTTTTTTCAGTTAAAAATTACATATTCTTTGTTCTGTTTTTGATAAAACATCGTCAATAACATTAAAAATAGTTATTATCGAACATTGTCCATAGGATATGTATTTAGGCTAGTCGGTCAAAAATATCTGCGTTTAATAATATTACAAATGTGACCAATGGAGCGATAAAGTTTCGTGGCTGACAGCTGACCTAATTTGCTAAAAATATTTCTTTTCAATCAACTTGCTGTGTGTTGTTATCCTGCCCAACATTTAGTACCGAGTACTTTGTGCGTTTAAAGAAATATTTTAGTTTTCGCAGATTCGTTTTCTCTCAATAATGATACAAATATTTTTTTACAAACATAAATTGCAATTTGCATTACAAATAATTTTTTTTGCATTTAAATAACCATGAACCTTTTCAATACTGCCTAAAAATTCTACATGCATGCTTGCATTCAGTACGTTCTTTCTTCTTTCTTTTATACCATTAAAAATCTGCCCTAAGTGAAATAGTCATGAAAGAGTATTTAACAGATGATTCAGACGAGCATAGTGTGCCAACTATAAAACTCACAGTACAAATAAAAGTCTTGTTGACCACGGACGTCGACCATTAAAGTGTATCAATGAGTCGCCACTTATAAGTCACATCTTCATGACTCATGTTACGCAAGAAAGCAAGCTCTGACCTATATTATTCTGTTATCTTCTTCATCACCATCATCATATACTCGCCATTTCAGATCATATGCCTTCAGAAATTCCGGATTTTGAAGCTATTCTCTTTGGACAACAAAAAATTCCATGCTGGTTGTTTAATTATTATTGACTTTGGAGGCCATAGTAATACTGTATTTGGGGCATCATATTTATAATCTATATAATGTATTAGATCTAGTATATCCTACATTACATAAAAGTCTAGGTTGGTAGTTATATTTCCATAGATGATCATCGATCATGAGATCCCTCTTACGAACATTCATCTTTATAAATTGTACTTACTACATAGTAAACTAAAGTGATTTTAAATGGCTTCTATTAAGCTGTTTCTTGAAATTTATAGTTACATTGATTGCTAATTCTGGCAATTAAAACCAAAGACACAACCGTTCCAAGTGCAAATCATCCACAATTTTCACGAACGGAATGCACATTTTCATTGCTATCTACAATATTTTTCAGGTCGTCATTAATCATGTGTTCCTTTTAGTATCTACTTGTTATAAATTGTTTCGACATCATTCTATTATTAAGGCAAGTTATTGGTCATGTAATGGCTTACGTCAGCTGCTATCATCGCTCATGCTACCACTTGACACGTTTGGTTCAATCTCTTCCTCATATGCATCTGCCTGCAGCTTGCACGAATTTATTAGTAACTTTACGTAACTTCTCATTAACTTTTCCATAGATAAGAAACGTTATGATACAGGATTATAAATGATCTTCACTGTCCGAACAAATTTGCGTATTCGACAATTTGACTTTCCCAAAAAGAAAGCTGTTTCCTGTAGCTAACCCAGTGCTACAGAATTAAATACATTCCGTAATTAATTTCACTTTGTATTTTACAAATTCTTCTCGCGATTTTCAAAAAAGACAAATGCTTGTATGACAATTTCGTGACATGGATTAACCACGGATACAATGAACTCGCCTGTGCATTAAATACTGCAAGTGGGTAGGAATGCGCATACATGCATACAAGAAGCAGAAGTTCCTTCGTGACTAACTGCAGCTCAGTGGAGCTTAACAAACCGATTGAATTTTGCTCTCCTAAATAACGCTTCATTGGTCATTTATAAATAATTTACTGATTCACAAACACTTACGCCAAAAATACAAGGAAATAAATAAGTCGCGTGAAAGTGTCGCTAAAAATACTTTTCGTAACATCCTTGAAAATATCAAGATCATCGTAGCACATTATCACAAAGTAAACATACATAATTTCCTAAACATTATATCCGAAAAACTTATCGCAGATAACTTTAATCCTTGACACGCTTAGAATATTAATTGCATGCTGTGATTTCGCATCATATCAGCTAATTGCTTGTGAAATTTATAGATTCTCTGATTTGGGGATCTTTTGATACTTGAAATAGATGGTTTAAAACTTATTGTTTGAAAAGTATAGTAAACGCAAATGACCGAGAAACTAAGTACATTTACTTTAGTTGTTTACTTATACAATGCCGAGGAACACCGTCGTATTTCAATAAAAAGTAGAAAACAAGTAAAGAGCACATACCCAGTCCAATAAACTTACTATAGCCGCAAAGAACTCGATCAAGAAATCAATTAACTTGTTATTTTATAATTATAAGCGGCTGTGACTGATCTTACCCATTAACTGTCTATAATTAGACGTGGTTTCAGTTGACTACTCGGAAAATCGCAGGATTATGCGTTGACGGTAAACACCTATCGGAATTACTTTTGAAATTGCTTTGAACTACTTTTGTAATAGCTCTTCTCTACTTTTAATTCACCTACATTACTTGATTCCGCTTTTGAGCTTTCATTGCAAATAATTATTTCCGTCGAACTACGTTCTGCTGTCTTTATTAGGTTTCTCGTGATCTCATCTTGTATTTCAGTAGGATAGCGAGTGCTTGCTCATCTGTTTAATTTTATTCGTTAGTCACCTCGACCTAGACCTACCAACACAGATGTCGCGTGTGTCGTTTTCCAGGCCGTGCATCATAATATTTATAGTTACCAGCACCTGGTAAAACTTGGCACCGCTGAGAATAATGAATCAAGAATCAATAAACCAACGAATTACTTACACCTTGATTCATTGAACATGTTGAAAACAGTAAAGAATATGAAGAAAATAACAGATGATTACTTGTCCGTCACATGTACATAATTACTACAATAAAAAGTAATCGTTAATAAAGAGCATATTATGGGTCACGCGAAAGTTTTAATTTTACATCTAACAGTGAGATTAGAGCGCTATTCCAGTTATTTTAATCGTGGTCAGTTTGCACGCAATAATGGTTAGCTGTGCGAATACCAGACCTACCTTACATAACCATTGTAAGCCACAATGAATCTCCAGAGATCCTAATCGATTTGTATTCAACGGTCGCAATTCTGAACGCGTCTCTAACCAGTAAGTAGTTTTGGTGTTCACTAGTGCGTGCTATGGTAAACGTTTGTGTTGTCGTTATCGCTCAATATCGAACCCATTCGGTGTTTGCCCATTATTATCTAGTGATAGACGGAAAATAAATATTTGTAACTTTAATATACATTTCATACAACCACTTAGCTATCACCCTAAAAAGTCAACTTATCATTGGCTGCTTTTAAGAATGTGGTAATTGTAATACGATTACCGTTATTATCAGCCGTGCCTTCCATAGTATGGTATGGGAATCTTCCCATTTTAATTTTTCTATGTTTAAAATTTTCTGCGGCCAGTCTTTAAAGATCTGCTTCAACTTTATAAGCCACATCATCTATTTTTGGTTTGTTCTTGGTAATAGTATGCTATTTTCTTTCGATATGAACAAAATTACAATAGTTTCTTTCTTCTTTGACAGGTGCAGTTACTACAGCAGCAAGTGACATCTCTAGCTGACACTCAGAGTACGGCTGACGAGCGCTACGCAAGGGCGAAGGCCGACAACGCGGTGCTGCAAGCTAGGGTACACATGCTCGATGAACAGATACGAGAGGTAAGTCTTAGAATATTAACACTTTCATTACGATATTGTCGTACATTTTACGATGAACTCTCCAGGCGAATCCACGGCGCAGGAATAAAATTTATGTGGAATCTCTGGGCGAGTCGGTGGCACTGAATGTGTTTACAAATTTCACTATACTCAGTGTTTTATCCTTAATCGTTTTGATCATTTAAATTCTATACTGTTATATGTTTATCAATTATTTTTACATTTTCTATTTGTTCACGTACGACAATTATTTTTCATATGTCTGGATAGATTATATTATCAATAATTTTCCAACTGAGACATGTTCTTCCTATTTCAATCCAAGAGCTCTTAACCTTGGCTTTTGGAGTACCTCCTTCAATGCACTTGATGTACATAAATTGCTTTTAAAACCCTCCTTGCTAGCAATCTACTCTTGTAATTCTCAAGTAAGCCGCAATTACTCCTAAAGAGGTAAATATTAATGTCGATACTGCACAGATTGAATGCCGATGTGAAGAGAGTATAGCGGAAGAAAAGCGTCGCAGTCGTGAAGCGATATCTCGTGTGGAACGAGACCGCGACACACAGCTGGCCGCCATCACTGATAGGCTGAGTGCTGCTGAAGCTGAGGCATCCGAACTTAAACAAGAGGTAAGGGAAATTGAGGCTGCAAAAATTTTGTTTCTTATTATTATAACTGGCTTCACTAACGAACAAACTGACAGGCTATTATTCTATTTTGACCTTTCAATAATACCTACCTACATATTTATGGTTTAGTTGGGATAAATGTTTTTTACATTGACTTTAAAATTTTTAGGCATGTCTATAGATAGACATGACTAACATCATCCTCATCACTTGTGGACATCCACCTTTCCAATGTAGCATAGCTTTCGGTGAGAGCGATTTCAACTGCTTGGAAGGCAACTATGCTGACCATTACACCGCCGACGCCCTGAAAGTGATTTTTTAAAATATCCCCTAATCATCACTGCCAAACAAAGTGCAGAACTTTTTTTTAATGTTGAATTAAAAGCCTTTCTAAAGTACAGGTGACATGGCCTAGATCAACCTAAATCTAGGTCAGGCAATACAATAAACATTCATCTCATTTCCAATATTTATGATTGATGCAAAAGATAAGCCGATAGTCCACATCTACGCACTACTTATAAAAGTTGCAATATACAATATGGTGTAGCAAAGGTCAGATCTATAGATTATGATTAACTTTTATGCATATTTGATAACATACACCGCAATATAGGTGATACATTTTTTTTTTTTTAGTTTTCTAACAATATGAAAATATTAATTATATACAGAATGAGAGAGCATTTAACGACCTAAGACCTAATAGACAAGTAACTAGAAATTGAAGCAGTAAATAATGGTTTAAAATAATATTCCTCCCCAATCTCCAGAAATTGCAACTACTTGTTCGGATTTCTCGTTCGACGAGCTCGTACTCGTTCTTCTCCATTCGAATCTACACTTTACAAAAGCGTTAATGGTGCACCTAGCTTCACTGACGAACAGACGGACATACTTATTCTATTTTGGCGTTTCTATTTTACCTGTAGGAATAGGTAGGAATAGGTTTAGTTGGAATAAATGATTTTGAGTTTTGAATTTTCCTATTAACAAGATCTTGTTTATTTAAATTTCTAGGTGGGACGACTCCGTGGAGTAGCAGAAACATTGAGAGCGAACGCGGAAGCAGCAGCGCGGGCGCATCGCGAAGCTCAAGAACAAGTGGCCGAACTATCAGCAGCTCTGAGCAGTGCTCGTGAGGCTGAGCGAAGGGAACGAGATGCGGCTGCCACAGCTAATACCCTGCTGGCAACTGCCAGGCAGGAGTTGCAGAGGCTTAGAGACGCTCCACCACCGCCACCCGACCCTCGCCTCGATGAGCTCAGGAAGGAACTGACGTTGCTTCGGACGCAAAATAAATGTAAGTAGCCACTGGAATACTGATAGACGATACAGCAACATGGCTTGCCAAAATTTTGATTATATAGTTTTTATAGGGAACATTTAGCGTGGAACAATTTACCGAAGAGGCCAATTACTAAATTATGGTCCTAGTCTATAAGAAACAATGACAAACATTCGTTGCCTACATTTGTAAAGCGACTGTTCGACAAATAAAAGACGGAAGCTGAATTGCTTCACAAGTTGGTACAACAAATATGTCGGAAACGTTACGTAGCGCCTTCCTTCTGGGAATTAATAATAGAATAACGTCATAAGAACGCCTGCCAAGAACACAGAATAGATTTCTTACTTAGAAATCGAATCAATAGAGAACAAATGGAAAAAACAAATAAAAATGGGAAATGACGACTTTGAGATCGATCTACGAATTAAAGAATAAATCTGGTGAACAGCAACATAATAATAAGATGGTCGTTTTTAGACGGAAAAGGTCTGACAGTCCCTCTCACCCCATTCAGAGCGGGAAAAGTAATTTAAGGGCTATAGCCCCTAAAAATTAAACGTTCAAACACAGAGCGGCGAAAATTAAGATTCTTGATTTAAAAAGCAGTAGTTTATGTGTTGACCCAATCATGTTTAACTTATTTTTCATGTTCTCAGCTCTCCTTAAATATTCCTTAACTAAACATAGGTACCTATATATAAAATATTCGTTAGTTATAATAGATAATACGGAAAGGTACTCATATCACAATTCAATTCCACTCATAGTCATTACTGAGTGACACTGGAAAAAAATAATAGACTCTTATAATAAGAGACAATTGTAGCCAATAATAATTGAAACAACGTACCGACCCACGTGTCAGAGACAGTCAAATAATTCTAAAACAAAACCCAAGTGTTGATATTTTTGTTGCTAATTTTAAAACAGTTTAAATAGAACTAATGAATACATTGAACTGTGTACTAGGTACATAACATGTGTAGTCTACAATCTGGGGGATAATAGTCTAGGCTAATTCCACTAGAGAAAAATTAGGTCATTTTTTCAATTGTTCATCTATACATTCCACACACACACATTCTCGTGTGTTTTATATCAACGTGATATTATTAGTATCGTCAATTACTTGTTTTATGGGATAAGACGACGAACAAGGCGACAGACCATTTTTTGGTAAGCAATCTCTGCCGCCCATAGACACCAGTGAACCTCAATTGCGATGCGAACCGATCTATTTATTCGCGCCGAAATTACCACACTCCACACCTACTTTTGCATTTTATAGCTGAGAGACCCTCTACTAGTATCTTTGAAAAACTTCCTAAAAAACTAAGTTGCTAATTAAAATGGTTGTACTTAATGATTATTCTTAAATTTTCCATTCTTCTTTTAGCTCTGTCGGAAGCTCAAGAAGAGTTACAAGCGCAGATCTTGACCCGCGGCGTGGAGGAGGGTCGCAGTTTGTTAGACGGAGTGAGCGGCCCTCTCGTTGGCACTAACTCCCTCGCACACGAACTGTCACAGATGAGTGACGATGAGGTAACGTATTACTCTTATTATAACTACATACCTACATGTGTTCATTGCTTTATACATAAAATTCTGAGAAGTTTGTAATACTTGTGCTGGAAGTCCCGACATTTATTGATAGAAAACAATCGCTTAATCAGTTTAATAAATAGATTTTTATATTTATTACAAAACACTTGTGTTTAAAATCGATTAAAGAGATGCGTGACTCAGTGAGCTAATTTTGTCCTTATTAATGTCGGCACTTCTGTCCCTGGTTCACTTGGATCCTCGGTACCAATGGATCGTTCTTTCTAGGTTCTGTTGATACAATAGTTCATTTGTCGACAGACGAAAATTTTTATGTGTTCCATGTTAGTCGTACCACTAATTTGTGATTTGTCTAAAAATTTTCCGAAATGTAAGAAGGAAATGAAAATCATTTTTTTAATTTCCTTCCTCTTCTTCACAATTCAGAATCAGTTATTTTTCGTTAAGCCTATCATGAATTTGCCTATTTAAAGCAAGATTGCAAGTTTACATTTTTCGATTTAATCATCGCATGCTTTTCATTACGTAAAAGTTTCACATACTTCTTTAGATTTGCCACTGCATTATTCAGATGAATTCTGACTCTTCTGACTTTGAATTAACGGAATACCAGCACTTAACTAAGCATAGAAACGAAATTGATTATTTCCATTATCTATTATTGATTAATCGCCTAATGTAAACTCATATATTTGTGCTTTCGGCTTGAATTACACTGTATTCATTACAAATGCCTCAAATTACATAAATTTAAAATCCTACAGTCATACAAGAATGACTCTATAACCTTTACAATCAGATACAGTTGCGATGCTTTGCTTACATACGAAGCCTGACTGACTCGTTTGCGGAACAATTGCCTATATGTCATGTATGCATTTTTGCAGCTCGATGGTAACGATACACAATCTGATCTCAGCATAGAGATGGAAAAGGTACGAAACTTTTACTAACTGTGCATGTATGTACCTCTAGATTACGCTAACTTGCATGCTTCGTAACAATGACTTGGATACTTTTTGGGACTGATTGTACCTTTTTCATACTTTATTTAAATGAATGCTTGCCCTCATACTTATCCAAATGTCACATCATAAACAATACTTAGTAACATTGCATGCGCACCAACAGATCCTTACACCACATGCTTGTGTGTGAATATTCGAGATCGAAATGAGCTTCGGAAACTAACGATGATATTTTCTACAGTTGCAGAAAGCTTTAAAGGAACAACAAGACGTGAACGTTCAGCTGAGGAACTACATCGATGGGATACTGCTGTCCATAGTCGAGAACTACCCGCAGTTACTCGAAGTTAAATATCAGAAAGCACCTGGTGACATGAGGTCATAACATAAAATGTAACCGTAACGACATTCATTTCATATTCTTTTTTATTTTCAATCGGTAATCAATTTATTTGGACATGTTTTAACAATTTATTTGTATCATTATCAACATTTGAAATTATATTGCTTTGATGTAGATTGATATTGAATACTGTGATAAGAAAGATATTCAACAAAATTATTATAAATGGCTTTCCTTGTAAAGCCGTATAGTCTTCTCTTCTTGGAAATTAAATATTAGATATAGATTAATTTTATAAACGGAATTCCTTATATATAGCGGATCCTTTATTATCTAGGTCGTAGAAAAGGTGTCAATAAAATGATTATAAGTAAGCTGTAAATATTGTGTATAGAATACTATTTTAGGCATTTTTAAACATTTAGTGAAGATATTGTTCCTTGTTATTATCTGAGACGATTGCTTTGTAAATGCAGTTGCCAGTTAATAATAAGTAATGTATAATTTATTTGGATGTATTACATTAGATCTGTGCAAAGTAGGGGCAATTAATGAAATTATACTTTAAACGACAAGGCCAGGCCGTCCATAAAGATATTAGAGTTACTACTTAAAGCAATTTTTGTGAAAGACTGTGAGATTGATATACTTGGGTGCGTAGAAAATACTAATAAGTTTTTAGAAATTTATGAACCACGCGATAAATTTACGGGTGCTCGGAATTCACTTTCAAGTAACGGCATAGTGTTTAAACATCGACAACCTAAAGAACTCAATCTTATTGAAAGTGATTTTAAAGCCGTGTATTGTAATAATTGGAGCCATTTAATACGAAAATTGTATTCATAGTTGTAAATTACGTGTAACTGTACCCTAGTACCTAAAACAATAATTATTTAGTAAGAAAGATCATGTACCTATATTTTTACAATGAAATATTTATAGATAAGTTAGCATGTAACTATATAGGAATTTGTGTACATTTTGATAACACTGTTCATAAATCTATAGTCAGACTTTTAATTCGATTCCTGATTTGACATGACCTATTGTCATTTTGTGAAATAATGATACCACATATAACAATGTAGTGATGAACACAAAAATCGATAAACAATCAGTGAATCAGTTTCAGGAAGGCATTCAAAAAATTACGGCTACCGAATGGTCTAAATGTCTATCCCATGTTTTCAAAGAAGAGGAAAAAATGAGTAAGCTAGATATGTTAATTGACAATAAATATCAAAGACACAATTCATAATAATTGTTACATGGAGTAACGGCGATAGCGATAGCGATGACGGCGACAATTTATAAAATGTCTGTTTTATTTGTCACGTTCCTTCATGATCACATTTTTTATTAATTTCACACACAATTACAAAAGAAAAGTCTCAGATCGTTAATTAATTGTCAAAACTAAATAATCGGATCAGAAATATTTTATTTCCTGCTAAACTTAGTTTACGAGATTAAATTTATAAACGAGAGGAATCGATTCAGAAATATTCGATTTCCACATCGAATAATTTCACAACGTCACTATTTAATACGTGTCATAACGTTGCAACACTGAAATTGTCAAATCTGGAATGGAATTAAAAGTCCGAGTATAATAACAAAAGATGTTCTTTAACAGTCATCAAAGTAAATTAAACCAATTAATACAGATTCAGTCTTTTATTTAGTGACATCTCTTACATTTGGTAGGTACTAAGATTTGTATCATTCATCTTCAATTTCATCCTCAACTGTAACGTCTTCATCTTCCTTTTTATTTTGGTCTAAATTACTTAACACTTTTTGAACATCTAGCCGAAGCATCATGAACTTTGGATCCATGTAATCCTTTAATGAAAGAAAATTACTATTATGAATCACGTTTAACAAGTATACTTACACCGACAGAACAAATTAATGAAGGTTAATAGACATGGGTCCCACAGGGTAGCATCTTAGGACCTGTTTTTTGTTAATTATAAAGTAGTAGTAATTTTCAAGATCATACTTTACCCATAAAGTGTCTTATGCACCCACGGCGGCGCGTAAGAGATTTGTAGCCGACGTGCCACATGCTCTAACGTCGGAACATAAGCGACATGGCTGACGTCACGTCGTTCAAATCTATTACTAATGTAATTGGTTGACTTAATAAATACTACAGACAAAAATAGGCTACAATTAGGAGCCATATTCTCGTCTTTGTTATGGTGTATAATGATTTCTAGCATAATGAGAAAAACCTTCCCAATAATTTCTCGATCACTACCGGGTTACTACTGCACGCGGGAAACCACGCGCTACATAGGTTAAACACAATTATAGATTGTGAAAACTTACTTTAAACGGCCCCTGATCTACTTTCATATTATCAGACTGTAACGTTTTCGTCTGTCTTTCCTCTGTCTGATATCTGTCATCGTGATGACTCAGGTCTCCAACACCAGCACAATGCCTCAAATTCAAATTTCTCCCCATCAAGTGTGACATTTCTTCTTCAATAGCGTTCATGGCGCTAGTAGCATTGGAACTCTTCAAATCCCTAGTAACTGGGATATTCATGAAAGAATCAGGCAAAACATAACTAGCTTCGTAATACGGAGGAAAGTTTTGTGAAGATTTGCATAAGGAACATTGTTGTCTACTTTCAATTTGTTTCCTCTCATTATGGAGCTGCAGCCTTTCCCTTGATAAGGCAACTTTTTCTCTAGCAACATGCTTTTCTCTAGAATTCAGAGAAACCACGTGTTCTTGAATCCTTCTAATCCTTTCTTCATATTTGCGCTGAACAAATTCTGCTTCTGAGTATTTTTTGTCAGCTTGAGCCTGCTTTTCTATCGCAGATTTTGCGAGCAGATCTAAATCTCGGCTTCTGAAATGGATTTAAATTTTTAATATAATTGTGTATGGTTGAGTGATATGAAACTTAAATCACTACTTACTTAGACATAACTCTTTGTTCTTCCATGTGTAACTGTTGTTTATCCACATTTAATTTAGACCTCTCTTCAGCTACTTCTTCTAGCTGTGCTTGAAGTTCAGCTTTCATTTTCTGTAACAAAATAGTGCATTTGCTACTATCCCTCTTTTGCCATTTAAATTCCTAACTCAAATGTAAAATAAACACTTACTTCAAGTTCTTGCTTCAAGTTTTGTATTGTTGACTTTTCTCTCGATAATATCGCGCTCTCCTTCACTGCTTTGGCTTTCTCTTCATCTATTTTCGTTATTTTCTCTTGATATTCTTTTTGGATGTCTTCTCTCAGCATCTAGGCAGTGTTGTCATTTTTAAATTTTACGGTTATTACTTTCATTTTAAAAAGAACTTCCCATTTTAACATACCTTCATTTCTTCATCCTGTTTCTTGAGAACATTCTTAGCAAATTCTGTCTGCTTATTGAAAGTTGCCTTTTCGAATTCAAACTCCATCCTCTTCTGTTTCAAAGCAGCCGTTTCTTCTTCGACCATCTTTTAAAAGGCAATAATCCTAATTAAAAACACATTCAATAGGCATTAAATACAAAAAAAATACATTGTATAAATTTAATATTACCGAAGTCATTTGTTTCAGCCTAGCTTCGAGCATTTTTATTGTTTCCCGGTTTTCTGCTTTCTCTGTATCTATATTTTCACGTTCTATTTTTAACTGTTGTAACATTTCTGAAAAGAATTGACGAATCAGTAATGTAATATTAATTTTCTCAAAAATAGGTTTTGTAAAACTTATCTTACCATTTATTTGCGTTTCTCTGACTTGCAAACTGGTCTCATATTTACGTTCAGTATTTTCCGACAAAGATTGCACCTTCTCTAAAAGCTCTTTAGAGAATACTTTATTTTCCCTTACGTCTGCCACCAGCTCTTTTAGATCAGAGGAGAAGCTGGCTGAGTCCTGGATCAGCACCTGTTCTTGTTTAACTGCTGTCCTGAAATTTTATATTCATAAAGATCTATTTCATTTTAAATTGTCTTTACTTATTTTTGAACCTTTTTGTTATTTGATTAATTTTTACTCACTTGACGTTCTCCATGAGTGCAGCATGATGTTCCTGTAATACCTTCACGTTGTCCAAAAGCTGCTGTCTAAGCATTTCGTTCTCCGTCTTATGCCGTTCCGTTAACTCAGTCAAATTATTTTCTGCCAACTTCTTAAACAGATTGTGATGTTCCTCCAACCAATTTATCTTCTCTGAATAATATTTCACCAATTTGTCACTTTCCTCTTTCATTCTCTCCTCGCATTGGTTCATCGATACCTCTAAGAATGCTAATTGTCTCCTGTGCACAAGTTTTTAGTTTATGGCAATCTATAATTCTCTTTAAATCTATGTAAAAATATGAATTAGAGCTCTTACCTAATATTTAAGTACCTTCATTTGTATCCAAAACACGAAATCATCCTCTAAAAATTTAACTCAACAGGCCACGTAAAATCAAATGTACTACGTTATTCGACTCCGAAATTAACAAAAGCAGTATTAAGATGATTCTACATAAATAAAGAACTGTAAAATTTGTTCGCCAGATCTCATTTTGAGCATTCGATTAAAATGAAAGGAATTTTCCTGTGCAAATAAACATGTATAACCCATAATGATAGAAACATACCTGTACGATGTTTCCATAAGATCAATTTCTTTATCGTGGTTTTCCTGTAAGGACTGCACTAATTGTAACAACTGCTTTTTCTCTCGCAAGTGTGGCGAGTCTTTGTGGTCTCCCGTTGTATAAAATTCTTCGGTATAATTTGGATTATCTTCATTATCCGTGTTTTCGGTACCTAAGAGTGCCTGGAGATAAATAATTATTGTGGCATTAAAAAATGATTACTTTAACGTTTCTAACGAATGAATAGATTTTAGTGTAAACTCGTGCTATTTTTTTCAATAAGCAGTTTTATTTAGGAATTCACCTTTATTCTCTGAGTAATCCTCTCCTGGTGAGCAGCTATGATGGTCTGCATTTGCTGTCTGTTCTCAGCCTGCCGCCGCAGCATGGCGTCCAACTGCGCGTGTTGCGCAAGTGCTGCCTCGCGTTGTACACGCTGGCTCTCTTTCTGACGCACTGGCAAATATGTAAAAAAGGATGAGAAATGATTTTTTTATCAATTTAATATTAAGAAGCTTGATTTAAATCTAACAAAAATGATGAACATGAAAGATAGCATGTATTTAAATCTAGCAACGTAAGTAAAACCTCATTTTTGCCCTAAATTTTATAAATTTTAGGCCTGTATACTAAACAGGGCCAATTCTGAGCGATACGATCTGTGCAACCGTTCATCATCATGTTAAGGAAGTAAAAACGAATAGAAAGTTGAGAGTAAAGTTGCCCAACAGATGTTTTTATTTAGCAGGGCGTCATTATTATTCCTTGCTCAACCTGAAATTGTTAATATCTACAATATCTCACTTTGCATTGCAGCAAGTTTCTCTTCCTGCGCCTTCAACTGCAGCGCCACCATGATCTGGGACTCTTGCTGCTGCATATACAGAGCAGCCCCTTCTGCCGTAATATCTTCAGTGCTCCCTTGTAGAACATTAGGAGTTGAGACTGGGTTGAATTTAACCATCTGTTCCACAGTTTCATTGTCTTTGTTAGCTTCAGCATGTGGCTCTTCTGGTTCAGGTCGTTCTTCTTTCGCAGGTGTCGGTTTAGGTTTATCTTTAACGGGTTCAGGCTTAGCAGTCGATTTTTTATTTTCAGCTTTTTTCTTCTTTGCATCGCCCCCCACCAACCATGATGGCATACCAGCTTCATCTTCCAAATCGTCGTTACCATCATCTTTATCTTGAAATATGCCCAGCCAGTCTTCAGAAGACTTAGCTTTTTTTGCAGGAGCTTCTTTATCTTCTTTCACATTCTCTTTTACAGGTTTCTGGGGCAAACTTTTGCTTGAAGCGGAAGTTTTGGTTTCAGTTTTTCCTAAAATTGAATCAAAATCAAATTCTTGACCTTTCCCTGCCGTGACAGGCCTTCCTGCCTGGCTGGGACCAGCAGATTTTACCGAAGGACCACCCAATATATCATCTAGTAAAGATTGAGAGCTCTTCCCCTTTTCGATAATTTTACTTGACTCTTTCCTTGTTCCACCCAATTCACTAAGAATATCGAGCTTTTCAGCACTCGCGCTCGGTTTAGGTTTAGCTGGCGACTTACTTGTATCAGGTTTGTCAAGCCCTACTTTTACTTTCGGATCTGATTGGGAAAATTTTATAGATTCCTTTGACACAGTTCTTTTAAAAGGTGTAGGTGATTTTTTAGAATCGATATCAAACAATGAGTCTTTCTTATCAAGTGTGCTGGCAACAGGTTTGGGCTTATCGGTATCCTTTAAATCAAATAAACTATTTTTCTTATCAAGATTTGGTGTGCTTTTTTTCCTTGTGGACTTTTTCTTTCCTAATACGTCATCATCAAAAAAACTATCATCACTGCCATCGCTTAGAATTCCAGCTAAAGGATCGTCTATATTAAAACTCATTATTTTGTTACTTTGAAACTAATCAATTACCTATCACAAATTAATAATTTTATTGAGCGCACTTCTATCATTGTTTACAAATTGGCCGCCATGGAAACGGAAGACATCTGTCATCATCTAACCATGAACAAAACTGTTTTTTATTCGTTATTTAGATTAGATTATTTTATTTAATTATAAAAAAAATATATTTACATGTTTTTAACTGAATCAGCATTACTTAAACCTCTCGGGTAAAAAATGAAATGTAAAAACAAATGAAAAGGTATTCCCAGGCTTCCATGATGCAAATCAATCAATCGATTGATTGACATACTTGTAAACTACAAAACTTAGCAGCGCTACATACGATATTGAAAGAATAATAATTATGCAGTATGAAACGAGTATGAATCATAAAAATGGAATAGATGATTAGAAAAATACAGGTAAACAATTATTTACACATTGCAACATTTGTATGCATTAAGCTCAGTCAGACTAACGCGAATGTCTGCTTACCGACGATCGATACGTTTCCAAACGCAACAAAACATAAAAAAATTATATAGTCTGTGCAAAAAATTTGTTGCTTCACGTCAGCCAGTCGGCTGTATTTTAATTATTTTTTCAAAACAAGTACGATACAATAGCGTTTTTGTTAATTTATTACTTCTGACTGATAATTCACATAAAACTATGGAATATATTGGTAAGTATTAATACACATTCGTTCAGTTTCAGCCTGAAAATACAGATTGTCACTCTTTGTGAATCTACACACCGAGACCTTTTGTTCTAGAAATTTTGCTAACTCACGTTTTGATGTTATTTTCTAGCATCAGAAAAGGGAGACTCAACAGAGAATCGAGATCCAAATTCAATAGCCAATGGCACATCTAAGTCATCGACAGAAAACAAGAGTATTTTGGAGAGCGCACACATAGAAGCTCCCGCGGAGAGTGCGGCATGCACGTCGGAGACCACTGAAGACTCAGAACCTGAATTATGTGAGATTCCGGAACAGATCGAATTTACAGTAGTTTTTAATAAAGCCAAACATGACATTACGTTCGCGTACGATGCAACTGTGGTAGATTTAAAAGCTCATTTGGAGCGAATATGCGGCGTGCCGCAATCAGCGCAGAAATTAATAATTAAGGGCATGGCCAAGGACAACATGACACTGCGACAATCTGGCGTCCAAAAGGGAGGGAAGGTGATGCTGGTTGGATCCAAAATGGACGACATATTGGCTGTGAAAAGTGCCCAAAAGGTAATTATTATTGTACATCACAATATCATAACAATGGCTACCAAAACATTGTAGTATTATGATAAATATTATCTGCACCAATTAATATTATCCTTGTAACTAAGTTTCAAAGTAAAAGAATACTGTAATTTTTGTGAGTAATGCAATAATTGCAAAATTAATATCGAATTAGTTACAAATTTATTATATAAAAATGAAAAATAACCCTATCCATAAGTTTTTTTATGTTTACATTTTTTAGGAATTATCTGAGGAAAGAGCTAGCAGTCAATCAAGTAAGGAGCCACTATGCATGCAAAAGATCCACAGGAAAGTACTTGATAAAGGCATCCCTCCTGATGTCATGCCTGGAATCAAGGGAGTTAAGGTAAGCTCATATTTACAAATTTCTAGAAGTTAAGTATGGACCACAGCTGGGCAACAGATCCACAAATCATTGCCTGTATCTAGGTGTGATGTGTATTAAAATTTGTAAACACATCTACAGCCCAGTAATAAATCTCAAAGTCAGGTAGTTTAAAAAAAGAACAGAAATAAATGTCTCTAGAACTCCCAATCATGCATAATATTTAATATGGCACCATTGACACAGTGCTACCTGGTGCAACAACCAGTCGCTGGTTCAATTCCCACACGGATTAACACTTTGTGTAATTTACAAATTGTTATTCCTTGTCTGGATGGCTTGTTTATGTGAATTGGTGTGATTGTTGCACCCACAACACAGCAGAAAAACATAGTGTAGGGTTGTTTTTTTAAAGATGTAAAACACTTAAACTTTATTCTTGAACTATAGTTAAGAAATTCACACATCCATTTCCAGGAGCCATTGCCACCAGTACCTCTTAGTGGTATGTTAAACAAACATGGAGGAAAAGTGAGGCTCACATTCAAACATGAACAGGATCAGCTGTGGATTGGCACTAAGGAGCGCACAGAGAAATTGGCCATGGCTTCTATTAAAAGTAAGTGGTTATTTAAAGGAACATGATTAGAACAAGGTACTGTCCTTATGCATGGCATGCTCATATAGCACACCCTTCTAACTAGCCTGGTAGTAGTAGTGGTGGTGCTTGTCATTAAAGTTTCCAAAACCTTAAAATTGTAAGGTAGATTTATTAATGTCTGCAAGTAAAGACAAACAATAGCATATATTTTTTTGGTGAGCTTTTGTTCCATAATTGTCAGGGATGAGATGAGTCTAGTTTTTTTCCGAGGAGATGGGTCACCTGTGCGTTTAGCACATTCAATTGCCACCCGCAAAATCAAAAGCAAGCACTGCTCCCTTTTTTAAAATATTGTTGTAAAATTGACAAGATAATGTTGTTGTAACCTAATTTTTACCTCTAATTATTATAATCTGTTTGGTATTCTTATCTATAAACAAATAAAATTATCTCTTATTAACAAATTCTATGTGTGGAATATGAATTAAAATTAAAAATTTAAAGTTGTGTTGACCAATGAATAACAATATAATCATGTGCATTTTTTGTTATAAAATATTTTTTTTTAATTTTACAGGCATCACATCTGAACCAATCAAAGAGCATGAGGAGTATCATATCATGGTATGTATGATACTTTAGTCTATGTGAAGTTTTGAATCGATTTTCTTTGCACAAGTTCTAATGTCTGTATATAATTGTTACAGGGATTGCAACTAGGGCCTACAGAAGCATCACGGTATTGGGTATACTGGGTGCCAGCACAATACATCGAAGCCATAAAGGATGCAGTGCTTGGCGTCTGGCAGTTATTCTAATCATCAAATCTTCGTGACTCTTCTGTCCATTGCTGTCTCTACCTTCCTATCAGCCGATTGGGTAGTTGCAATATAAATTTTAAATCTAATGTGTCCATTACAGTTGGTACAATGTAATCGTACCACTTTTTATTTGTGATAAAAATACATATTATGCCAAGTCAATTAAAATTGTCCATATTCGAACTGGCATCTATCTGGTCAACAAAATTAAGGAAATTATTTATTGTTATTGTAAGTTTGCATTTCGCGCATTTGGGTTCAGTGAGCTGTACATAGATTACTGCTAATGTAATCATAGAGATGCCCGCGCGTCCCTCGAGAGCTTATTGTTCCCCGAGTTTCAAACCTGATCTCTTTATGTGAACTTTACAATGTAACTTGAGTGAAGGGATTGGACTGAGCACACGACTACCTCTAATCACTTTTATGTGTAATCAAACTGTGTGTTTTTAAAATTATGTATTTGTATGTCATAGTTGGTACTCAAGCCAATTCCTCACTTAAAACTTTTGATCATAGAATTAGACGAATAAAATGATTTGAATATTATTTTGTTCGTTTTATCTTTTATTCATAAAATACCAACCATGAACCCATTTCTCTGGCTCTGCTGGTCGCCTTCACATACACACATTGAAGGAAATTGCTGATGAGTGTCCGCGACTGAAAACTACTCACCACTTTAAATTGCCTTTCGTAAAACCATTACATAATTATAAAAAATATATTTAATATATTGGTAGGGTTGCACCTAAAAATCTTTCCTAAAAACTAAGGACAATTCGAAGTCACATGCAGCGATAAGGAAGTCAGTGGTCTACTCAAATCGCACAGTTATGCTATATGTTATAGCTGTTGAAGAGAACAGAATTCTGAAGAACTAACCATATGATAGAGACAGAGTAGTCATTCATAACAGTTATGTACAATACGCGCTAGTTGTAACGGGGCCTAGGGCAGTGCGGGAAGTCAAAATGTGAGAAAAGATACCCCGACTAAGCATCACACTCAGCTTAGAAGGAAAAAATAATTTATGTAGCAATAGTGGACAAGCCCCACCAAATTTGAAATTTCACGAACTACCTATATGGTCAGAAAATAGCCTTGCGAAGTTGCGAGTTTGCGACACACGAAACAGTCTTACACCGAAATAAATGTCATTAAATAAGGGAAACAAGATATAATAAACTTCCAAAAAGTATATTAATAGAACATAAGGTAGAAAATAAATAGTTTACAAGTATAAATGTATATAAAAAACGAAATATTGCGTAAACTTATTGCTAAACATAGTTGCACTACAAAAATGGCACTTAAATGCATTACATCAAAGGTTTATAATGGCTTTTATAAATAGTAAATGTGTATAATTTGGCATCTTGATATGTTAAAGAACACTTTCTTTTGTACTAAGTCTTGGCATAGCAGCATTAATTCATCCATATTCTGACTGGACTGTCAAAGAAAATTGACCCTTAGGAATAGTTGTAGCATGGTACCAAATGCGCGTATCTAACAATACTGGAACAAAGTAAATAAATAAATTAGATATACACTAAGAACATTATATTTACGCGGGTATTAACGCGGAAAATTATAATTTGAATACCTTGGTAGGCTTGACGTTTCGACCCGGTTGCACAGGTCGTAGTCACAAGCAGACTGAAGACGCGATGTCACAGCTCCCTGCATTCGGGTGATGAATCTTCATCTACCCCCTTATTTTCATTTTCTACCATATTAGGCCGTCTACACACTACGCTGATTATATCCACAGATGTGTTAACCGACTTTGAAGGAAAGCGAGGTTGTGTTTTGCGAAGCACTGGATTCCACGTCGACGACAATTTAAAGCCGTCCTCCCGATTGAAATTATTTGGGCATTTCTTTATTTCAACCGCTTCACGCACAAGTCTTGTATGGTAGTGGCGATCAGTGGAGAGAATTTGCGGTCGGTGGAATTCTACCCAGTGATTAGAACCAGCCTGGAGCAGGTGTTCTGCTATCGCTGATTTGTTGCTCTGTCGGTTTTTGACTGCGGCGATATGTTCTTTGAGCCTCTCAGCAATGGTCCGCTTCGTTTGCCCAATGTAGGAACTACCGCAGCTGCAGTTGATCTTATAAACACCTGGGCTTTGTAGCGGCAGTACATCCTTCGCCGTGCCTACCTTATCATGAAGTTTAGCCTCAGGTGTGTAGATCGTCGGGATCGAAAACTTTTTAAGGACGGATCCTATCTTGTCTGTCACACCCTTGATATAAGGCATGAAGGCAGGTTGTCTGCTCACGTTTGGATGTCTGGCTCTCTTCAGCGGTCGCAATAGTCGCCCATCCCCTACACTATATCCGTTCTTTTTAAGTACCTCCTGAACATGGTCTAGCTCTTGCCCCAGATGTTCAGGGTCGCAGAGGTCATATGCTCTGTTTTTTAGTGATATCATCACGGATTGTAAGTGTCGGGGGTGGTGATGTGACTTTGCATGTAGGTACCGATCAGTGTGAGTTGGCTTTCGGTATACACAGTGCGATAAGGACCCATCTGATCTCGCGGTTATTTTAATGTCCAAGAATGACAACGACCTGCCCGTCTCCAGCTCATAAGTAAAACGCATTTTTGGGTGGATGCTGTTTAGGTGATTTACATATTGACGTACTTCTTGTTCACCTCCCTTGATAATGCTTTTATCAAGGGAGGTGAACAAGAAGTACGTACGTAAAGTTTTCGATCCCGACGATCTACACACCTGAGGCTAAACTTCATGATAAGGTAGGCACGGCGAAGGATGTACTGCCGCTACAAAGCCCAGGTGTTTATAAGATCAACTGCAGCTGCGGTAGTTCCTACATTGGGCAAACGAAGCGGACCATTGCTGAGAGGCTCAAAGAACATATCGCCGCAGTCAAAAACCGACAGAGCAACAAATCAGCGATAGCAGAACACCTGCTCCAGGCTGGTTCTAATCACTGGGTAGAATTCCACCGACCGCAAATTCTCTCCACTGATCGCCACTACCATACAAGACTTGTGCGTGAAGCGGTTGAAATAAAGAAATGCCCAAATAATTTCAATCGGGAGGACGGCTTTAAATTGTCGTCGACGTGGAATCCAGTGCTTCGCAAAACACAACCTCGCTTTCCTTCAAAGTCGGTTAACACATCTGTGGATATAATCAGCGTAGTGTGTAGACGGCCTAATATGGTAGAAAATGAAAATAAGGGGGTAGATGAAGATTCATCACCCGAATGCAGGGAGCTGTGACATCGCGTCTTCAGTCTGCTTGTGACCACGACCTGTGCAACCGGGTCGAAACGTCAAGCCTACCAAGGTATTCAAATTATAATTTTCCGCGTTAATACCCGCGTAAATATAATGTTCTTAAGATGAAACGCGAAAGTTTAAAAGTTAGTATAGATATACACTATACTATGACATGATAAATGTTAACTTCAAAAAAGAGATTTTATCATAAACTAGCTACTCTCGCGCTGCTAGGCTTCTACAGATCAGAGTTTGATGTTATATAGCCTAAAGCCTTCCTTGATAAATAATGAATTTAGCAAAAAAAGAATGTTTCATTTCGAACCAGAAGTTCCTAAGAGAAACAAACTCTTCAGCTTTATAATATTAGTACTTATAGATATAGAGACTGTACCTATATCATCTGCATTTTTGTTGAATCATGCAGTACCTAGCAATTATTCAAAACATATCAATTCTTTGTCTATTGCAATAATATTAACTTATTAATAAATTACAATTTCTTTACCCACCTACATCTCCAGGCTCCACATAATACTGAAACTTATGACACACATGATCACACTCAGGTACCGGAGCCACAAACCATGTCTTGTTCCCTTGCACCTGTCCCTGCCACATCAGTCTTGATATATAATCCAACTGGAACACCACACAAAAGTTAAGTATATGCTACATTTCTATTATGCATTAAAAGTTGCAAACTAATAAATAGCCATAATCAGCAAATATTCATAAAATAAAATATTTAATAAATTGAAGTATAATAAAAACGAAAAGTTACTAATTTATTATTATAAACTAATAAGCTTCTTGATTAAAATAAAAAAGTATTTTATAACATACATGCATCACAGCTCCAATTTCAAATCCAAAAAAAATATTTTCTGTGGCTGGAAACTCAGCATCATATGGTAAAAAATCTGGTATATCATAATACTGTCTGACTTGTGCCAATATGTCCGGATGGCAGTTACCCCTGAAAATTAATGAGTTATAATTAATATTTAACTTGATTGCCCCATTTGTTATGTAGTCACCAATGCTAGGCTACTACTAAGTTCTAAGATTTTAGATCAGATTCACAAATTGTTAAATGATTTTTCAAAAATATTTAATAACAACATGAAGTAATAGGTATTGTATAGTAATCATAGTAGTGAACTTTGTTTCCAATTAGACACAAGTTAAATCAAATATGCTAATTTACTCACCATCCAACATACCAAGGCTTTTGGCCCTCTTCATTCCTTACTCTAGCTTCAGGCATACTAAAAACCTCCCTCAGACTGAACAGATCTGTCTTAAAATTAAGAAACTGACAACCTTCCTCAAGACTCTCATAGCTGCCTGCTGTTTGCTCATACAACCTCTTAAACATACTAAAACTAAACTCTTTGGTCGCTCTCCAGTGTTTGATGGCATTCTTAACGATTATAGGGCCCGGTGTATAGGCATAATTCTGCAAAAAATAAAAAGCCTTCCAATACTATACTGTAATAGAACATTGTTATAAAAACTTGTGTATTAATAGATAATCTTACTGTAAATTCTTGCCGCGTGACGTTCCACAATATAATTGGTTTCGTAACATTCTCACAATAGGCGCAATCGGCGAGTGGCCGCGTCGCCTCCCACACTAAGTAATTACTAGGTAACAGACATCTAGCGCTTAAAATACTGTTGACATAGCTAACGCTCAGCACTAATATAATAAAAGCCGACACGATAACAGCCACTAGCTTCTTATTAGAATTCTTATTTTCAACTCCATCATTAAAATTACAAATTAAATCGTATTGCTTTAATAGCACCCCATCTAAGCCTCTTTTGATGGCTCTCTTTTGTATATTTCGCAGTCGCTTTTTTAGCACCTCTTTTACATTATACGCTATACGCATTGTTTAGTACTTCGTTTGCAAAACATATTCAGTAAAACAATAATATATCCAAGCGTTATACTGCAATAGCATTTAAAAATCACAACATCACATCACAATAATAAATAATAAACGTCATTCTGAAATAACAAGTGTCGTTCAAAAATCACAAATTGGTAAATAGAAAAATAAAACAGTGTTATTCTCGCAGTTGTTTATAACAATTACTGTCGTAGACAACTTTCTATTTTTTTGCACTATATTTACTCTATGGGTTTTGTAAATGTTACCATATTAAGAATTACAAATCTCCCTGTGTTCATTTACAAAAAACGAAATTTTAAACCGTCTTGAATAGTTTACGAGCTTCTGTAAAATATTAAGAGTATGGGTTTTGAAGTGTGTTGTTTATTGTTTATTGATCAATACCAAGCATACGCTACCGCAGATTTTAGAGGACTCGATAGATTTTATCTTAATTTTCACTGAAATAAGAACAAATAATAGTCTAACATAATAGATTAATAATCATGTCCCTGATCTTAAAATAGAATTTGAAAGTAAAATTGATAATTTAAAATAAAAGACAACTTTATTTTAAAGTATTTCAATAATCAGTTAAAACATAGTCGTTTCCTTGTTTTGAATTACCACGAGATTCAAGCAATTTTCTGTAGGGTGGGAACACCATAACCTGACGCTGTCAAGTCAACGAACCGATGAACTTGGCGGTTTCACTAATAGTTTAGATAAAATACTAAAATGCCTCCCAAGAAGCGAGATAAAGACAATGAAGCTAGTAAAAGCTCCAAAATTGACCATTTACAAGCGGACCATGAGTTATTTTTGCAAGCATTTGAAAGTAAGTCATAAGTTGGATGCTTAGCAACTAAGCGTTTCCTGTGAATAATTTTGTATTAATTTTTATTCATAAATGTTTTGCAGAGCCTACACAAATATACAGATTCTTAAGGACTCGAAACATGCTATCGGTATGTAGAGAAAGATGTGATATGTGAAGTTGTGTAATGAAAACAATCATTCATAATCCCGTTTCTGTTTTAGCCCATATTTCTAAACAGAACCCTGTCGTACATGAAGAGACGGATGTCGAGAAGTAACAAGAGCCGTATAGGTTTCAAAGTGGATAGTTTGTTAGAAAAAATAACACTAAAAAAGAGTACAGAGCTTCAGCCAAATAGTTTGGGAGGTTACATGACACTGACCTTCCTAGGGTTTTACGATAAGAGCTTGGATGACCCGAGGGACTATCAGGTCAAGGTGGAGACGCTGCTGCTTAAGATATGCCATAAAAAGAGGAAAGAAAGCTCTTCAGCTATTGTTGAAGTTTCAGTGAGTATATGAAACTTATTTATGTCAAACATAGGCTGTCTATGTCAAAATAAAGTTGCAAATCTGTGTTATCGTACTTAATAATTTATTATAGTAGTTTACATACTAACTGCTATATAAAAGTCTTGTACCATTAATCTTACAAATATCTAATCAGATGCCATAATTAGTTAGTTGCTGCCTGAGAGAAATTAGTAGTGACAGAACCAGTATTGTTATCAGTTTCACTTTCACTGGAAGTTGTACTGATAACATCATATTAACCTTTGCTTTTTCTTTACTTACTGCATAATAATTAACTGTTTATTTATAATTGTCTCAACAATATCCATTGTGCCTTGTTTAGGAAATTTTTTTAAAAAATATGCATACACTCAATTACAAATACTTACTATTTATTTATTTATTTATTTATTCAAACACTACACCTAAATACAATTTTCAAGCACAGATTTCATAATAAAAAATAATATTAAAATATATTAAAAACTGCTCTAAAATTAAAATAATCATCAACAATATTGCTATAATAATATTAAAATGTACATACACATACAAAAACTAATTTCTTGGTCTCATTGGTGTAAGAAGTTGCAGAATGTCATATTTATATGATTGTTACATAATAAAAACTTGCAAGTCATGGAAACTACAGAACCAATAGATACAAACCAATATACCAAGGTCTACAAGGTTAATTAAATTACATTTTGAAAAAAGAATTTAGAGAAACATAGAAGAACAACAATGTGTTTCCATATGAACAAAAAAATCACATGCAACTGCTTTTTTGAAGAGTATTTAGAAACTTAATTAATTTTGTTTTTAGACCTTGATAAATTGTGTATGACTACCAAACTCATGACTTGCAATATATTATTAAGTTTATATAGGAACCTATGGTGCTTAAACTGTCTTTAAGCTTTCATTATGTTAATGAATCTGATTATTCAATTCCACTTTTAAAATCTGGTGCTAAGTGGCTATTTTGTGACTCAACAAATGTAATATATAATTTATTTAAATAAAAATGTTATCAACTGCGAATTATTGCCATGTCTAAGCAATTCCTAACAGACTTATTTGGGGATAAGTTAACTTCAAGGTTTCTTTTCGTTTGAATAGATTACACTAGTGTAGCATTGTCTATTTACTGTTCTAGTAACAATGTAAGCCAATTACCAATTTAAATGTATATTTTATACCTTTTCCCCTACTTTTCCACACCCTTTTTCCTCCTCTTGTGTTACTACAAGTCTTTTTCTTAATTGCTGAACTCTTGACAGAGTGGTTGTGGTAAATATGTAGTGTTAGAGGAGGAGGATTAGGCCACAAGTATAATAATATTTCTCACAATCTCCCAACATTACTGTTGTGTGTTACTTAAAATTCATTACTTTAAATCTGTATCTTAATTAAGACAATAATTTAAGGTTTAGTAATATTTATTTAGTATTGTGATGTCACTTATTGACAAAGGCCTCTTCCATAGACTTATACATAAAACAACTGCTTGTCTGCATAAATAGCCTGCTATATTGATATTTAATGTTTTCTGCTCCACTTAAGTATAAAAAATAATTAAAAACTAATTCACTACAACTAACTAGATTTAAATCAATAAACAATAATTCCCCAGGTTGGCAGTTGCTCCGTGCCACTCAACCCCTCTACGTCGGAGCCACCTGCCATGGCTTCAGCAGTTAGCATCTCCAGTGACACGTTCAGCCCTTCACAAGGTCCAAACGTGAAGTCCTACATGCTCATGTTACGGGTAACTGTGACCAGGGCATCAGGATCCAGTACAGCGAATGGTGCGGCAAGTTCTAGCGAAATTACAAATGGTGATTGTGATGGTAATTGCTTGATTTTTATTTATTTTTTATGTAGTCTCCACAATTTTTCGTTTCTTTACCCTCCTTTCAGTATTTTTTATCTGTGAATGTCGCATAGATAGCATTTCAATGTTTTTTAAACTGTTGTAGACTTTAGATAGAGTTTAATATTTAATAGAAAAAATCTTGGTAGATTGATCGGAAGCGCGACTGGTATCGTATGTAGAGTATGGTATCAATAAAAATAAAATGGTGGCTTTGTTGCCCTTTGCCTTGGTTCTCCTTTTGGCCAAATATTAAAGAAAGATTTTTAAAATATCAGCAGTTACACAGAATCTGGATGGGACTGACAACATGAAACAAATTGATGATTGACGACTTTTTATTCAAATTTTCTTATAGAACCAGTCACAAAACGTTTGAAGTCATCATCGGATCTCAACTCGTCTAGTGATGGGAAATGGACAAAGTTTTACGGAAGTGAACTAATAGTGTATGACAAACATAATCGGTGTCTCCTCACTAATGGGGAGTATGACCTGGTGTTGCACGACGCCACGCCGGGGGGAAGGAGCGGGACCATCGCCAGGTCGCCACACAAAGCTCTCATGGCACAATGGGAAACTATACCTAATGTAAGTTATACCTCCTTATCTTACAACAGTAACGAGCAATTTTTGACGTACGATTACGTTACGTATGTGTATGCTGTTTTCTCAGTTTTGCCGCGCAACGTATCGCGGGTCGATTCCCGCACGAACAACTGTTTGTGTGATCTGCAGATTGTTCCGGGTCTGGGTTTGATGTGTATGTGAAATTGTATGATTGTTAACGCACCCAAGATAAAGAAGAAAATCCTAGTATGTGATGAGAGTGTCACCCTCGCCAGCCTATGTTAGGTTTTTTCAATATAAATATAGGATTCATCATCGTCACTAGCCTATAAGTGCCCACTGCTTAACAAAAGCGTGTTCACACAGAAATTTTGAGCATTAATCATCATGGTTTCCTAAAGCGGATTGGCGATTTCTAACTTATAAATGGAAAAAGATAGGGTTAGGCTTGGTTTTTCTCATGGATAATCTCAATATCACAAATCTGATTTCAAACACACTACCTATAGATCGATAATAATAACCTTTTTCCAGGAAAATGATCTCCAGACAGAAGGCAATCCGTTCGACATATTCAAAGTTAGACCTCTACTGAAATTGAAGCTGAGTTGGAGTCAAGAACCAACCAATGGGTTGGTGAACCGACCCAAGCTGTACCAGCAAACTAGTGAAAACGGAAAGAAGGATTCCAGCAACAAGGACAGACAGAGTACTTCAAAAACTAGTAATAATGATATTAAAAATGGTATAGTATTGTGACAATTAGTATGTTTTCATTGTCTTTGACCAAGTAAACTTATAGAAGGCAAAAGAAATTCACTGTGTGTTATGTTAGAATATAGTTATTTCATATTGAGGGTGTTAAGGTAAATAAGTGATGTTCTGCAGGTGCAGGGTTCACGCCACCCAAGTTTTTTTTTAATTTTTACCTTTACCCATTTATTTCATATCCAACCTTCTTTATATACCTAATAATTTAGTTTGGTTATTAATATTTTTCCTGTATGTTTGTTTTTATTTTTTTTATTTACGCCCTTCTTTTAACCTAACCTGCTAAACCCATAAGTAGACCTGTAAATTTCTCATTTTCCACATTTCAGGAGATAAAACAAAATCAGATTCAAACGATGGTGAATCGAAGAGACAGCAGATTATCTACCAGTTCCTGTACAACAATAACTCGAGGCAACAGACGGAGGCCTGCGATGACCTCCACTGTCCATGGTGCTCCCTCGACTGTGGCACTCTCTACTCCTTGCTCAAACATCTCAAGCTATGTCACTCTAGGTTCAACTTTACATACTTCGTAAGTACATTTATTTAGTCTTAGAATTCTATAACAATATGGTAGCTAGTTATGCTTGATCTATGTATGCATATTAGATAGAAGTTGTAATAGATCTCACGTGTATATTGTATCTACCAAGAATTGAGAAAGTTAAACGCCATGCTTAACAATTAATATTTTTTGTACAGTTTAATACCTATTAACCAAACATTATTGTCACCAGCCGATTCCGGGCGGAGCTCGCATCGACGTGTCTATCAACGAGTTGTACGACGGGTCGTACACGGGGTCCCCGCACGACCTGATAGCGGCGCAGGGCCGGTCGGGGTCGGGGCCGGCGGCGGCGGGCCCCGGCGGGGCGGGCCCCGGTGGGGCGGGCGGGCCCCGCGCCGGGCCCACGCGCCGCACGGCGCTCACACACGTGCTCGTGTGGCGCGCCCGCGCCCGCCGCCGCCCCGCCCGACACAGCCTCGCCGAGTTCCTCGAGCTCGACGATGCCGACCTAGTCGATGCGCAGAGACCTTATCTCACTGGACACAACAGGTTGCTTTTGTGTTTCACTTTATTGAAAACATGCCAAAATAGACAACTAACACAAAAAATCTTATGACTTGTATATCTTTGGTTCAGATTGTACCACCACACGATCACCTGCCTACCGGTGTACCCGAACGAGCTGGACATAGACTCCGAGAGCGAGACGGACCCGCTGTGGCTGCAGCAGAAGACGATGATGATGATCGACGAGTTCACCGACGTCAACGAGGGTGAGAAGGAGCTCATGAAGATGTGGAACCTGCACGTCATGAAGTACAACTACGTGGGCGACTGTCAGATTCCCATCGCGTGCCAAATGTTCCTGCAGATGAGAGGCAAGGAGCTCCTGGAGAAGAACTTGTACAGGAACTTCGTCCTGCACATGTGTTCGCTGCACGATTTCGGGCTGCTGAGCCCCGTCGCGCTGTACCAGACTGTTCAAATGCTCAACCAAATGCTGGCGGACAACGCCGAAGCCAAAGAGAAAATGCGCGAGTCCCTCCGCGCCCAGCGCGAGCACTGGCAGCTGGTGGGCAGGCTGCAGCAGCCGGCGGGCGGGGGCTGCGCCCCGGCCGCGCCCGACTGCAAGGCGCCGCCCGCCGCCGGCAAGCTGGGCGACTCGTCCCCCGCCGTGCGCCGCAAGACGTCCAACCTGCAGAACGCCAACCGCATGGCGTCGGCCGCGTCCTTCAGCAAGGCGGGCAGCCCGGCCGCCAGCCACGCCGACACCAAGCGCAAGATGTCCTCCGGCACCATACAGAGCCGCAAGCGCTCCTCCATCTCCGAGAGAAAGAGCTCCGTATAGCGACAGCCTTCCCTTTCCTCTGTAAAGGACTTCTTCGTTCGCTCGAGGCTGGCCCCAGTGACATGGCGGCCCGTCCACTAGCTAGGTGTGAATCGGTAGAACAAATTTTGGTCTTTCACGTTTTATGCATAATTTTAATGTTAACGCCATATCAAGTGAAAGCCTCCGTTTTAACTAAATTGTCTCTTGTGATTAGGTGTTTAGGATTTCGTTACTGCCCCCGCATGGTAATGTTTTAGTTGTAAGTGGATGTCCATGAAATGGATGACAATAGTTAAGTTACTAAATTATGACGTATTATACTTTCCTCGTGTTCTGATGGAAGTTAGATCTCACGAGGTCGCCGCCGCCGGCCCTGGGACGCATCACCGACACACACATTAGACTGACTGCACGCTATGAGAACCTTGCCACAGTATTCTAGTTCATATTACATTAAAATAGATAAATTATAGTCAAACGCATTTTGTCGTAGGTTATCATGTAATGCCTCGTACAATTCGGGAAAACTTTAAAGCTTGATATCCCGGGATTCCTAATAAAAGGCAAACGAATTAGTAAACCAAAAATATATTCAGGCTAACAGATTCGATGTCAAGTTACAGGTTTCTAACTAACATAGGATAATGCGTAATTATTCGCGGATTCTTATTTCAAGAAGTGCCTTCCACTTCAAAGTAATAGAGCTTAGGAATATACAAGACATAGACAGGTGTTCTAAATAAGCTTGACTGGGCTATCGAAACCAGACTGATCGAGAAATAACACTGATCAAAATATAATTTGTTGAAAGTGACTAGCTTATAATTATTTAAGTAGGATTTAATGAAATTGGAAGTTGAAATATAAATAATTGGATGTTAAAATTCGGAAGAATCGTGTGAAATGAAATGTTTGTTTTGACATGTACGTATTGTTACAAAGACTGCAGGGTTGCAATGCCTTACTCTCGTCTCAACGCGCTCCGCTGACGTTCGGTTCTCACACAAATGATCTTGGGTAAATCATCAAAGTGTTCACAACTATAATTAAGTGAAATCAATTTACAAGTCCATATTTAACCAGCTCATGGTGTAATCATATCCCCATGCTAGACTGTTGCAACTTTATTATATAGTTATAATAAAATACGATAAACACTCAATATTTTTACACTTTAGTTATGTTAACATAATTCCATTTTCCGATGCTGATTTGAATGACACTATTTTGTTATTTTTTATATTGTTCCATTTTAAGTATATGTTCAGTAAATTGTACTTACGATGAAATGAAATATAACAATTATTTTCAAATATCTATCGTTTTATTGGTCACCGATCGAATACCATTTTTTACACTCTATAAACTCTTATGGATCCCTATGGGTATTTCCTTCATGATCCATCCATCCATGTTCTTATCATGTTATGGACCAAGTGTTATATCGGATCATTACTGACTAAACCACACACTCGCTGAAACTAATAGAGAATCATTGGGTACTTGAATGAACGAACTTACCAATGACACTTCTACAACCTACTATTCGCCCCAAATATTGCCATCATGTTGCGCCTTTATGTCCGTATGAATGAACTACTTACATTGATATAAAAACCACAGTTCACACAAACCCCCCCACAGTTCCGAACAACTTCTAACGAGGTTATAAAAAGAGTTCAGATACCCACTAATAACTTGAAGCCAAAAAAAATATATTAAAATTAGAACTGTCAACGGTAACCGAATAAAGAGAAAAATGGAAAGCCATTTGACAAAGTTCACAAACTGAAATTTGTTGTTAAATATGTCACATTCGAGGAATGCACATAAATTATCTGATAAAAGTAGAACAGACATTCCGGCAACCGATACAAACGATGATGAAGGTAAGTTTGTCCGCGGGGGCGCGTCACGCCGCGCGCTTTACGTCAAGTGATTCAATGCACTGTTTGTTTGTAGGAGAAGTTATAAGTTGCAACGCCACCGAGAGCTGCACTTACGCTGGTATGTATCTGTACATTCTTATTTACAAGATGGTTACCGAGGACTGAATAGTTACCGAAGTGCCATATTAATTTGAGTAGGTAAGGTGAAGGATTAAACAAGCAAGTGTGTTATTTTTCGCTGGTCTCATAGGTACTGGGACTTATGTAAATGGCTTCCGAAAAGTTATTTATTAAGTATTGTGCTTATTACAGTGACTGTTTCAAAGAAACCCTCCGCGTCGAGCGAGGAAGGAGCCTTGCCTGGCCAAAAGTCATTCATAAGTATACATTCAACTGACCAGTTGTGTCAAGTGGCCCATGTAGACAACCCAACGAACCTCGAAGAGTGCAACGTAGAAGTTTTGAGCCTCAACGAAGTATTTCCTTCGACTTCGGAAGAGAGCCTCTCGAACGAAGATGAGTCACCAGTTCAGAGAAAACAAAAAAACTCCAACAAAAACAAGGCAACAATACAGAAATGTCATTCGGAAAACGCTGAGAAGTCGTCTTATATGCCGACAAACAGTAAGTCGTCGACAGGGTCCCGACATAAAGAGCCCGTTGAAGGCCAAACTTCGGTGTACTCTGACTTCGACATACCTAAAAATACATTGTACGTGGTCGGAAGTAATCCCGGGGAGCCGAAAATGTCGTATCCTGATCCACCGAAGAAAATATCTAAGACGGTAAGTAACCTTGTAAGTACCAACATGCATAATATTTGATAATGTCTTTTTAAAATAGATAAGGTATGTTTCCTGTAGGTTATTGGCATGCAATCAGAACAACAACTTCCAACGTAGGCACCTTTTGTTCCTTATCTAAGTGAGCGTGTGTAACATATCATGCAGCACGTTGCAGCTGATCACCTGTAACCGCCATACATTTTTACAGATGAAAAAGTTTCTGCGTAACATAGATAAGCACAAGAACGAGCAGAATAACAAGATCACTGAGAAGGCGATTAGCAAGCTAACGACGATGCGGGGGATCCTTAAGGACGGTCGCTGCGGACCCGAGTGCACCGGGGACTCCTCCGTGCAAGGTGCCGAGGTATACAGTACTGGTAAGATAACAATGCAATGACACCCATAACCGGGGGCAAAACAAGTGCGTTGCTGGCTACTGTGGAGGGACTAATCAACGCAATCGTTCCTTACTCCTCGTGTAGGTGGATGTTTATCGAGCTAAACTAGCTAGTCTCGCGCAGTTTCACCCGCTGCTCCATTTAATCGAAGCGTGATGTTTTATAACACACAGGAATATTGTAGCTATCTATCAGTGAAATAATTTGGACATCCGACCAGCGATTCCGAAGTTTAGGTACATACAACTTAAAAATTTTATCTTAATATTAGAAGGTATAGAAAAATACTGGGGTGTGTGTATGTGTGAAATATCGGAAATTGGAATTGTAATTATTCATACACAACTATATTATTTATATTTTCAACGAAGGTAAGCTATGTTAAGAAGCTACTATATTTCATAGGTATCATGATTGAAACTATGTTGCCATAGTGGCCATTAATGACGATATAACCACTGTGTAGGTACTCTCTTTGGTGGCCATGCATAGGTAATAAGGTAGATAATCAAGATTAGGAGGGAGGGTCTTAATTATGGTTAAATCGTTCATTATTCTATTTGGACGGTTCATTAGAATCTATGTATGTTTTCGGTGGAATAAATGATTTTGACTTTGACTTATAGGAGAATAAGGTTTAATGAGTAAATTAAAGTCTTACTGACCGACAGAGAAAAGGGATCAGACCTTTATCACTTTAAAAATATCGGTATAAATATACGTACCTATCTACTTTGACTGGTATTATCAAATGTATTTGTTCACAGAACATCTTACACTACCATTCGCAATGGATTTTGGCGCGCATACGTACAGTAAGCAGAATCCCGACAAAAACGTGACATTTAACACGCAAGTGGTGATCATTCACTTCACGGGAGATCTGTGCGTGGGACAGAGCGTCGAGACCCTCAGCAAGGAGAAGGACCAACAAGCGAGAAATTCTGAACTAAGGAAAACTTTCCTCACAAAATACAACGAATTTTGGCCCACACAGAAATAATTTTAAGTCTAGATTATAATTTCAGTTTTAGTGTGATTATCCAACCTATTTATCGCCGTATCATCATTGGGAAAGTTCGCCAAGAACATGGTGTGTGTTATTGGAAACGTTTTATATTTATACACTATTATATCTATATATTTGTAACTTGTGAAAATTTATTAAGTATCTAGCGTTTTGTCCCGCGTTTATTTTATTTGAAATCTGTTCGAATCGTATGCTTACTTTGTAGCGCTGAATTGTGTGATATTCGGGAAACCAAATTGAAATAAAAGTTATACTAGTTTACGATGTGGTTTTAATAAAACTCTTATGTTCGATGAAAAAATAATATTTATTGTCTTTTAGCTTTATTTACTAATTAGGTATCGATGAGATTTTCCATAGAACAAGATCTTTGACGCGGTCGTAGGTGAAATATTTGGGAAAGTCTAGAGGTAGTTGTTGTATGTTCCACGTGGAATGTGCATTTTCTGTCTTTACTTTGTCTAGCAGAGTGAGGAATGTCTCGTAGCAGGGCGCCACCGAGTCGAGGTGTTCTATCGTGAACACGTACCGTTTTTCAAGCACCATGTATAACGTTTTGGGTGGCTCTGTATTTAGTATCTTCTGTATTGTCGACACGAAGGCCGCTGTCAAATCGTCGTCGTATATTACTGAAAGGTAATGGGAATAGTTTGATTGTTTTATCGATCGTGTGGTATTAAAAAGTAAGTTTAAATAAATACCGCCAAGTTCTTTAGTGTAGCGAGAAGTAAGATACTTCTGTGAGCAGAATACTTATAAAAATAAAAGTAAGAAAATAAATACCTAATTAAGACTTTTAACATACCATCAGCAGCAATTATTATGCTCGCCTGTTTTATTTCAGTTAACAAGGCAGGACTCCAGGCAGTGTCCGTGAAGTCCAACGGCATTACTTTAAATTGTGACTTCACTAACTTCTTGTTGTACTTAGCGTTTAACTTAATTAAGTCTAATATACCGCCCATGTTGATATCTGAAACAATTTCATACAAAGTGGGTTGTGATTATCTGTTCTCAAAGTTTGATATTTATGTCAAGTAGAATACGTTTTAAATGTTAAATTTTAAAATTATTAGTAGGTTTAAAATTGTGTAAAATTATACAGTCTGCGGGAGAAAGTTCGAACGGCAAATATAGGCATACTGATTATAAATAATAATTTTATTTACTGCGCGAATGGCGTAGTTATTAAAATAATCAAGTTCCTTTTTTAATACAATTTACCTGTGCAAATAACCTTCTTAGCATACAAAGCGGCCACAAAGCTGGTGAGTCCTGTTCCCGCGCCAAGTTCTAACACACTCCGATTGGTCAGTTCCCCTTTCAAGCCGAGGTGTATCAACCAATCACCGAGGAGGAACGCGCCCCGCCATACTTGTAGGCCTACTAGCGCGATTTTGGTTTTGGAACTGTGTTCTGGAAAATGAGAAAAAAAAATGTTGTTTTTAGGACTGTCATCACTGATTTGCCGTTCATGTAATTAAAAAAAAATAGGTAGGTACTTATTAATATTTTGCTGCATTTTTATGTTGCGATTGTCCACGGGCAGCGCAGATTGCTGACTATCAGGTAATCCATCTGCTTATTTGCAGTCTTTTCCAACAAATTATATAATCTTTGCGTTGATTCTATTCACTTAATGATGATCACAAAGTGTTAAGTAATTAGAGAGGTGATTAGCGCGACTGGCGAATCAGATTTGTTTGCTTTAAAAAATCTAAACAGTCTTTCTACCATCTTGTTATAACACAATAATGCATTTACTGATTTAGCTAATTTTGGTCTTGAATTATTTGCGGAAGTCCAGAGAAATTTAATTCGTACGTAGAGCAAATTTTAAAAAAATCTTGAAAAATTCAAAATCACCCTAGTGAAGCCGCGGGCGACTGCTAGTCCTGTTATAATAACGGGTCCCATAATGAAATTGTGGCTAAGAAATATAGTTCTATAGAAGAACTTAAGACTTATATCAAGAACCTCACCAATTCTAATAAATTCCTTCTGTGGCCTCTCGATGTCCAGATCATCATCGTCATCATATGTGGCACTGCTTCCAGCTTTAGGCAATAAAAAGGGAAACTCTGATATCACATCTGGAAAACATATTTTGAGATATGTAAAAGAAAGCAAAAATAAATAAATACAAATATTATGCTTGTTTGTATGAGATGACGACAGAGTTACGACCGCCATGACCAGTTGTGTTGCCCACTTTTATATTTTATATCTGTATGTATACTTAATAAATTTTCATTTATATAAAAGTTACAGAAGAATAATTACGTGGTAAAGATCATTGTAGATGGCGTCGTCGACGATTGTCACCCATCTCCACAGGAGAAAGGCTTAAGTTTATATATTGTAGAGGTAGGAGGTTGTAACTGGGTACATTTATCCTATTCAATACATTTTTGTCGTTCTTCTCGTAAAATATTATCTAATTTATTTAGTGGCGGGATCCAAAACATTTGCTTATGTTATGTCGCCATCTTAATTTTCGCCGGCCTTGAAATGTTTCGGTGTTTACCCGGTTGTATCTACTGTAGATACTTACTTACAGCAGTTGCAGTGGTTCTGGGAGTTTGCAGAAGGCTTATCCCGATAAAACAATCGTAATATTTATGAGGCTAGCTGCAGCCAGGTAGAATAATTACGTCATAAGAACTTAATTTATGACTTTACATCACCTGTGATTCATAAAACTGTAATAAAATGCCACAATTTAATACTCACTTCCTTCTGTACTGGGCGATATTTTAGTTTTATAATCATACTCCTCATATATTTCAGATGTGACCGTCAGTTCTGGCATCTGGAATCATAACAGGATTCAGTTTTATGAATAAAATCAACAAAATTTATGGTTGTTGAATAAAATGTGGCAGTTTTCATGTTGAAAAACATTTTATTGCTAGATGAAGTGTGAATGGCTTGTAAAATGAATGAAAAATGTAAATATTTTGAAATTAATTTGTAGTGCATGTTGCAGTGTGACTGAGTCAGGATTTATGGTATGGTCTTATTAATGATGTTTACGTTAAACTTTTCTCTAGGGTTGTGCAAGTTGTTTTACAATATTCATGTTCATGTCATTCATAAAAAGTAAGTTTTAGCATTGGGAATTTTGTATCAATTATGTTTTTGATAAAACTTTTTGTATTTTATCAATGCATCATAATATTATGACCAAAAATATGTACAAAAGAGTAAAATTAATACTGATAATTCGCCACACTGTTTCTAATTAAACACATTGAATAATCATTTTATTTTAGAAGAGATATATGGATATTTTAAGAAATTAGTTTTCACTGCATTTAATATGAACACAGCTTCACATGTTTTGCACACACACAATCACCAAAATATACTACACATTTTAAAATATTTCCACTTGTATTATGTAATTACTTTCAATAATCAATGGAATTTAATAATATTATATAATTATAATATTTTATACTTATTTTTTTATTAATTTAAACAGACCTTATTATATTTAACTCAATATTAATTACCAAAGACAATAAGATGACTTTTTGCGACTGTTAATGAGGAAGGACACTAGGTAGTACAAAAATTGGAAACGGTCCAATATTAAAACTTCTAAAATAAATCTGTAATAGTGCGGCATGCATGCCAGCTTTTGTAATTTACTATGCTTTAGGCGTGTTTGTTATTTATGCCGCGTCGGTCACGTGGGTGGAAAATAGTATGATGGTGATCTATAATGGAACTTATGGATCTTGTATTCATACATACTTGTGTATTTTGTGATGCAGTTTCTTGATTGGTAATATCCATGCACACAACCATACTCATGCCAACATCATCTCACCTAGGATTATAATAAACTTTGAAATAACTATGGTAATTTCAAGATCAGGAAACAATCCTTGCTCATAAGGAGTGATAATTACACGAAATTTTGAATGATATCTGCCAATTATTAAAAGTGAAGATTAAGGCATTGTCAGTTAAAGTAATAAGTGAAACATATTAAATTTATCCAGTCTCTGGAGTGCTAATATTGATATGTGTAGGATTACGAAACCAATTTATATATTGATAAAAAAAATTTAATACTTTAAGTACCTTTTTAAAAATATTCATAGAAGCAGCTAGTTGATGACAGTTTACGTTTTAGGTTCACTATAACTTATTATATTCATTGTGTTTGAAATGAAATTCATTTTATTTTAGGTTTTATTCACAATTTTTGTTTGTTTACTTTTTCAATTCCACTGACATTATTGACACTTGACAGAACAGATTGACATTGACTTGACAGATATCAAATTTTGAATAGCTGCTTAAAATCTTATTAGTTCTGAAAGTTTAAAAAGAGGCATGCAAGTATCTTTTGTAATCTTAGGAAAGTAATGTTAATGGAGCGAAAATTGTATATGGGTTTTAAAACTGGTGATAGTGAAATAATTTTATATACAAATCAGTTTATTTTAGAATAGCACGGTGCGTTTCAAAGCAAGCTATTTGTCCTGAACTTTTCTTATTAGAAACTAAATTGAAGAATGTACTTATTTCTGATTAGAAGTGAATTCTCCGATCAGTAAAAAAACAGCATTTTATAATTCTGATTTCTAAAAATCCTTGTTTGAGTTTTTCAGTCCCGTACTGGATTTTCTTACGAAAATGTTCAGATCAAAATTTATATAATTACCTATATGTTATAAGAAACTTAATGATTATTTTAATAAAAAAAGAGTCATCCAAAATAATACTTGTGTTTGGACTATTAGAAAAAACAGGATGTACAACTATTTTCCTTTGCTACTGTCACTCTAAAAAGTTATCACATATTAACCAATCACAGCTCTACACACGATCGACGCTGCCACGTCAAGTGAGACGGGAGTGAGTGAATGAAGTGGCACTATTTCGGCATTTTGTAAAGTTTCGTCTTCGGAGAAGGCTTGTAAAGTGCCGTATTTTTCAACATGAGAGTAATCTTATTTACGGCGATAGCCCTTTTGGGCGCCGCTTTGGCCGATGAAATACCCACTGAAGAAAATGTACTCGTACTGAGCAAATCTAACTTCGACGGTGCAATCTCATCAAACAACTACATTTTAGTTGAATTCTGTAAGTATATATATTGTTACTGTTATTCTTTTGTCTTTTCTTGAATGTGGATTTCAAAATATAAACCATTGTAAGTCATTTTTTTCTTTAAAAATGTTATCGAAACTAGGGTCAGCATGGTTGCGCATTCGTGCCGGCACGTATTCAATGCCTTTGTGAATCATTCTTGATCATTGCAGATGCGCCATGGTGCGGTCACTGCAAGTCCCTCGCTCCGGAATACGCCAAGGCTGCCACCAAATTGGCCGAAGAAGAGTCTCCCATCAAGCTGGCTAAAGTAGATGCCACGCAAGAACAAGAACTCGCGGAGAGCTATGGTGTCAGGGGATACCCAACCCTGAAGTTCTTCAGAAACGGCAGCCCTATTGATTACACAGGTATGTTTATTGAATAATTATCTGAAATTAGCTTTATCTAATGTTTGCATTAACTTGTCATGGTTCATTTATACTGTTTTAATAATATTCTGATTAGAATTTGCTATGCTTGATATAGTTCCAATAGAAGTTATTTTATTGGAACATATTTTTTTTAATAGTGATGAAATCCTGTACTGTTTAAAGTTAATGACTCTTGATTTTGTGGCAGGTGGCCGCCAGGCTGATGACATCATCACTTGGTTGAAGAAGAAAACTGGACCTCCAGCTGTTGAAGTGGCATTTGCTGAGCAAGCCAAGGAACTCATTGGTGCTAACAATGTCATCATCTTTGGTTTCTTCTCTGACCAGAACACTCCTAAAGCCAAGGCTTTCTTGGGAGTTGCCAGTGCTGTTGATGACCAAGTCTTTGCCATTGTAAATGATCCTAAAGTCATTGCTGAGTTGGAAGCTGAAGATGAGGATGTTGTCCTTTTCAAGAACGTAAGTACATGTTATTTTGCTAATTCTTATGTAAAAGATATATTAATCACCGAAAACTCTATTAACTTAGACCCTTAATAAAAATTGAGCAAAGAATTTTAATATGCATAAGTTTATAATATTTATTTGCAGCAAAAGGGGGTAGGTGTATGAACACTGCATATTTTGTGCAGACATTTGTTTTAATAATTATGCAATTATAAAGTTGGTTAATGAATGGAGTGTGATAAACACGTTAGGCTTAATTTTTTGGTCAGCCATGTATTAATGTCTTAGCTTTCTACAAGTACAATTATCAAATATTAAACCACCACTTCTGACATAATAAGTTGCTGATAAAAGTACATTATTATTAGTGTTGTAGATGATTGGAAGTGTCCTCCATTTAGGTTACAGATAATAAGTTTGTTGGCCTCTCAAAACTGTGATAAAGAAGATGTGATTGCATCCACATTGTGTCGAAAACTACTAGACCCATGTGTACCTGATAACATTGGCACATTTGCCACATTATCAAAAACACTATAATTTTTATCTATCACCTTTGATTTTAATTACTGCCTTTTAAATGATAAATATCTATACATTGGGTAATTTCAAAGTTTCAATTCTAGTTAATATTTAGATAGGGATTTCCAGTTTTAAGAAATCTAAATATAAATCTTGACATATGTTTTTACCTTTATATTTGGCAGATATTTTTTATATACTGATATTATTAACGTGGTTGATAAATTAATCAAGTGAAGGTATTATTAAATATTAAATTATTATTTCAGTAACAGGTTTTTTAGGTTCAATAAGATGAGTTTGTTTTTAATTCTGAGGTTGCACTATGTATTCTCTAGTTTTCCTTATTTCGTTGGTAGGTACTAACATTATAGGTATAGTCAACTGAACAATTGAGGGGCAACTTTTCGATTTATTGCTTATTTATTATCTGTGCACAAGTAAGTTGTCTTGAAAATAGGATATTTAACCTGTAGATTCGAATGAACTCACTGTCCACTTAATTTATTCTGTGCATGTAGCTTATATTTTAATTTTGTCAACAGTTCGAAGAGCCCCGCGTCAAGTATGAAGGTGAGAAATTCGACGAGGACCTGTTCAAGACCTGGGTGTTCGTCCAGGGCATGCCCACCATTGTTGAGTTCTCCCACGAGACCGCCTCCAAGATCTTTGGTGGCCAGATCAAATACCACCTTCTTTTGTTCCTGTCCAAGGTAAAAATCATAAAAATTAACCAGTTTCTAATAAAAATAACAATATCACAACATTATTAGACAGAGAAGCTCTACTAGTTTCGAACCACAGAGGGGTTCTTCCTCATGAGCAGCGTGCGCGGACGCGGCGACGTCGCGCAGCCTACTGGTTAGCGTTGGCGCCTGCATCGCTGTTGATGGTTGCGCTGCGGCGAGTCCAGCGCGCCATCTGCCGGATACCACGCGCGTTTGCTGCCATCTCCGGCGGCGGCGCGTGTGACGATGTTGAGGCGCACGGTACGTTCACCAGTGGCGCGGGTAGTGGGTTCAATTCCGGGCCCGGCACAAAGTCTGTGTTACATATGACGCTTACTGTGTCACACTCCAGACTGGATACGCTTCGGACCGACGTAGTCTCCAAGCTCGGCTTCCACGCGGGTGGCAATGCCCAGCCACCATCCCTGTTGAAGCACGGACGTCGGCTAATCTCGATGGCCTCTCGCACTTTTCGCGGAACGAAGTATTTCTCCCTCGCTAGTACGGAGACCTTATCAAAACGTATGAAGTGAGCCGCATCCGTGCCGCAAACATGTTCAGCCACAGCCGATGCCTGGATGTCCATCTTCTTCACGCTACGTATATGTTCCTTTAGCCTGGTTGTGATGTTGCGCCGAGTTTCTCCGATGTAACTTGAGCCACAGTCGCAAGGTATAATGTACACACCGGGCACAGCTAGTGGATCCTTATCCTTTGGCGAGCGTAGCAGTTGTCTCAGCTGACCGGGTGGGCGGAAGATCGTCCTGATGCTATATTTACGTTGCAGCAGGTGTCCGATTCTGTCGGTTACTCCTTTCACGTATGGTAAGAACGCTGGAGTCCGCTCCGCAACTGCTGGTCGCTTCCTACTCGAGCTGCTCGCTAGTCGAGTACATTGACGCCAGTTGTATCCATTGTTCTCCAGTACCCTTTTTAAATGGTGAAGTTCGTCGTCAATGTACTGTGGATCGCATAGACTCAGCGCCCGGTTTATCAAAGTCCGCGGGACAGCGGCTAGGTGGGAGGGATGATGATGTGAGTCAGCTCGTAAGTATCGGTCTGTGTGTGTCGGTTTTCGATACACTGTGTGTGACAATCGACCACTTTCTTCTCGTCTTACGAGGACATCCAAGAACGGCAACATCCCTTCTCTCTCTTCTTCAGTGGTGAATTGTATACTGCCTGTACTGCGATACTGGTGGAGTTACGTCGATGACGTATTCGCAATAATCAACCGGGAACATGTAGCTGAATTTGTGGGACACTTGAACTCAGTGCACGGCAGTATACAATTCACCACTGAAGAAGAGAGAGAAGGGATGTTGCCGTTCTTGGATGTCCTCGTAAGACGAGAAGAAAGTGGTCGATTGTCACACACAGTGTATCGAAAACCGACACACACAGACCGATACTTACGAGCTGACTCACATCATCATCCCTCCCACCTAGCCGCTGTCCCGCGGACTTTGATAAACCGGGCGCTGAGTCTATGCGATCCACAGTACATTGACGACGAACTTCACCATTTAAAAAGGGTACTGGAGAACAATGGATACAACTGGCGTCAATGTACTCGACTAGCGAGCAGCTCGAGTAGGAAGCGACCAGCAGTTGCGGAGCGGACTCCAGCGTTCTTACCATACGTGAAAGGAGTAACCGACAGAATCGGACACCTGCTGCAACGTAAATATAGCATCAGGACGATCTTCCGCCCACCCGGTCAGCTGAGACAACTGCTACGCTCGCCAAAGGATAAGGATCCACTAGCTGTGCCCGGTGTGTACATTATACCTTGCGACTGTGGCTCAAGTTACATCGGAGAAACTCGGCGCAACATCACAACCAGGCTAAAGGAACATATACGTAGCGTGAAGAAGATGGACATCCAGGCATCGGCTGTGGCTGAACATGTTTGCGGCACGGATGCGGCTCACTTCATACGTTTTGATAAGGTCTCCGTACTAGCGAGGGAGAAATACTTCGTTCCGCGAAAAGTGCGAGAGGCCATCGAGATTAGCCGACGTCCGTGCTTCAACAGGGATGGTGGCTGGGCATTGCCACCCGCGTGGAAGCCGAGCTTGGAGACTACGTCGGTCCGAAGCGTATCCAGTCTGGAGTGTGACACAGTAAGCGTCATATGTAACACAGACTTTGTGCCGGGCCCGGAATTGAACCCACTACCCGCGCCACTGGTGAACGTACCGTGCGCCTCAACATCGTCACACGCGCCGCCGCCGGAGATGGCAGCAAACGCGCGTGGTATCCGGCAGATGGCGCGCTGGACTCGCCGCAGCGCAACCATCAACAGCGATGCAGGCGCCAACGCTAACCAGTAGGCTGCGCGACGTCGCCGCGTCCGCGCACGCTGCTCATGAGGAAGAACCCCTCTGTGGTTCGAAACTAGTAGAGCTTTTCTCAACATTTACACGTGAGTAACCCGCGAATTTTAGTTAATTTAGTATGTCTCACGATAGTTATTATAAAAACATTATTAGACAGGATGCACATAGATAACAGAGAATCCGTTCTTACAAATTTAAAATGAATTCGTTTTTAACTAAACTATTTCAAATGTTGATTTGATGTCATGAATCAATTGTTGTTACGATTACAAACTCGCTCGATTTCACGGTCGCTAATTGACGTATTTTTCTTTACAATCATCAGAATTGTGACATTCAAATTCGTTTAAGAGACGGTATAGGTAGTAATCGGCTATTATTAGTCAGCAAAACCGGTTTTTGACGAGATACCGGTGTTGAGATCGGACACGTCAGACATACATTGATGACATGTCTCTAAAGAGAATGTTATTCGGACGTACGGTACTGAGAAATTAATCATTGAAGTCATTTTTTGCTGTACAATTTGCGGTGATCTTGAAAGTGGTCGAGCAAGGATCGTGGGACGGTACTTTCACGAGCGTGAGTGTATCATCGTCGTGAAGTTTAGACCCGGTGACCCGCCGGTGTGAACTTTCGCCTTTCACTGCTAAACAATCAGCGATGCGCATCCGATAATAATCAACGTTTACTCTATTTATCACCATTACCATCTTTTAAATGTTCTGTAACCTTCTTATTGTAATAATTATCTTGAGACTATCAATTTTATTGTTGTTTTTCAACTTAATTCGCGTTTTTATTATTTTGGTCGAGGCCAAAGAAATAACTATTAAATGTTAGTAATAAAAATAAATTACCTACATCGATGAGTTAATTAAGGCTTGTAAACCGAATTTACACAAATCCTCTACCCTCCGATTATCGAATGAATAGTGCATTAATTTGAATTTATAAAAAATCCAAATAAATCAAGACGGTAGTTGAGCGTGTTAATAGCTTATACACACAGCGACATATCTGAACAAACACTATGAGTTCAACGACCCCGAGGTTGATGAACTTTGCTTGAAGGTTTGAGGTTGGACTTGACTTGTTCCTTGGAAGTTTAATACGACTTTTTTGTTCGTAGAAAAATGGCGACTTCGAAAAGTACACTGAGGAACTTAAGCCCGTTGCCAAGAACTACCGCGACAGAGTTATGTCCGTTGCCATTGACGCTGATGAAGATGAACACCAGAGGTATGTATCCTTGTATATCTATTTCTATAAAGTTCCATAAATCTTGTTGTACTTATCTTCATAGTTAAATGTGACGAGGAAATGAGATATATAATGTAACCGAGTTCGAATTACCACGATTTTTTTTTCTTAAGAACATTAATTTACAGAATGTTTGCAATCTCTCGGTACCTATAAATTTTCTTGCAAGTTTAATGATACGAACAATTCACTGTTATACCCACGCGTCGCCTACCGATAACGCGTTTCTTTACTTGAGAACAAAATGTCAAGGACGACCAAGGACATTTCATTATAGTTTGTTAAGGCTTGGAAATGTTATTTAGAGCTAATATAAAACCGTCCCAACGGTATTGGAAGGTTCACATTCTCCCCTCCCCCTAATTCTTTTAGCCTACCTACTAATATCTTCTTTCTGCTTTCTCCTTTTCTGTACTTGCTTGCTGACTTTGCAAGTTACTAAATATGATTTCTCCCACAGAATCCTGGAGTTCTTCGGCATGAAGAAGGAGGAGATCCCCTCTGCCCGTTTGATTGCCCTGGAACAGGACATGGCTAAATACAAGCCCACCAGCGACGAACTTTCCGCCAACTCCATCGAGGTAAGTTAATTCCTTAGCTTTAGACATTGTGACATAACTGTTACGCAAGTTAATTTAGGTTACGTCTGTTCTTGCGCGGCGCTGCTCACTTAACCCCAAGTGATCCATCTGCCCTATAAAAAAGTCCAGTGTTCCATTATCCATGTATCGAGCGTGAGGTTTCATTTAAAAAACAACAACAAACAAAAACTTTTGTCATTCTATATAAACAAGGGCGGAATCTCAGATAAATCCGTGAGTTATAACCACATAAATTCTCCATAACAATTGTAAATTACGATTAGATAATGCTAACAGTGTAATGCTAACAGTGGGATGTAAGGGGGCGAACTTCCATCTTTCGCCCCAAGCCAACCTCACCTGCACGCGGTGCATCCTGCTGGTCAACGAACGAGGCTCTGGCGACCGACCGACGGCGGTATATCCGTCCCTTACAAACAGGCGAAATTAAGTACCGCAGGCCGGTGACGGGCAGCAGCGTTACCGGTGCGAAAAGTTTCGCCCTGCGATCGCCAACCCGCCTGCCCAGCGTGGCGATTATGGGCAATACCTCCTATGGGCAAAAAACGAAGGCCACGGCCCCCAGTTCCCGGCAGCCCCACTATTCCTGGTCATGGTGGCGACCATGGTAAAGGTGGGGTAGGGGGTGCTAAGAATCTCCGGGCTACGGGAGGCCACCACAACAGACTGACCCTGGCGACGTACAACGGACGCACGCTACGGCTTGACTCGCATCTAGCGCAACTAGAGGTGGAACTTGGGAAGATCAGGTGGCACATACTAGGGTTATGTGAAGTCCGAAGAGAGGGGGAGGACACGATAACTCTCAAATCAGGCCACCTGATGTACTTCCGTGAGGGAGACCAAAAATCCCAAGGTGGCGTTGGGTTTCTGGTTAACAAGTCCCTATCTAACAATGTTGTGGAAATGTCGAGTGTGTCGAACAGGGTGGCGTACCTCATTATAAAGCTCACCGAGAGGTATAGCCTTAAGGTGGTCCAAGTGTACGCACCGACCTCGGCACACTCCGATGATGAGGTGGAGGAGATGTTCGATGATATATCGAGGGCCCTCCACTCCACCACTAGGACTCACTTCAACATTGTTATGGGGGACTTTAACGCCAAAGTGGGAGTACAAAATTGCAGTGAATCGGTAGTAGGATCCCATGGGTATGGAAACAGGAATCATAGGGGGCAAATGCTCGTCAATTTCCTCGAACGGGAGGGGATGTTCTTAATGAATTCATTCTTTAAGAAGCAGCCCCAAAGGAAGTGGACGTGGCAAAGCCCCGACACTATGACAAAGAACGAGATCGACTTCATCATGGCGGACAAAAGGCACATATTCAGAGACGTCTCCGTGATTAATAGGTTTAATACCGGTAGCGATCACCGACTCGTCCGAGGCTCTCTGAATATCGACTTCAGAGCCGAACGAGTCCGCTTGATGAAGGCCAGGCTCCGACCAACCCTGTTTCAAATCAAAATGGGATCTGAAGCGTTTCAGTTAAACCTGGAGAACCGATTTGCTGCCCTGGAAACCACAACCGACGTTAACCGGAACCTTGAAAACGTGGTTCGAGTTCTCAGGGAAGAAGGTACGAGATTTTGTGAAATGCAGCGTAAGGGCAAGAAGTCGAAGCTTTCGGAAGAGACTTTAGGGCTTATGAAGAGACGACGTGAAAACCCACCCGTCACTTCGTCAGAGAAGCGGGCTCTAAACCGAGAGATTAGCAAACACGTGCGACACAATCTCCGGTGCTCGAATACCCTTGCAATCGAGAGAGCGATCGAGCAAAACCGGGGGCCAAAAGTGTTCGTACAATCTCTTGGAAGAAGCCACCTGACGAAGTTGACCACAGCAAGTGGAGAAGTCGTTGTCTCGAAGCCGGCAGTTCTTTCGGAAGTAGAAAACTTCTACGGCCGGTTATACGCTTCGCATGCATCTCGACCTGACCCCGGAAATGAGGACTCTAGAGCCACTTTAATACGCCATTACACCGAAGACCTGCCAGAAGTCAGCATTGACGAAATCGAGATCGCTCTTGGACAGCTTAAAAATGGAAAAGCCCCTGGAGAGGATGGCGTTACGACAGAGCTTCTAAAAGCAGGCAGCAAACCGGTACTCAGGGAGCTGCAAAAGCTATTTAACGCTGTCCTGTTTGAAGGGAGAACTCCAGAGGCGTGGAGTCGGAGTGTGGTCGTCCTATTCTTCAAAAAGGGTGACAAAACCCTACTGAAGAATTATCGACCCATTTCCCTTTTAAGCCACGTCTATAAGCTGTTCTCGAGAGTGATCACGAACCGCCTTGCGCGAAGACTTGACGAATTCCAACCACCGGAGCAGGCTGGGTTTCGGAGCGGATACGGCACCATAGACCACATCCACACAGTGCGGCAGATTATACAGAAGACTGAGGAGTATAATCAGCCCCTGTGCCTAGCATTTGTGGACTATGAGAAAGCCTTTGACTCGGTCGAAATCTGGGCTGTTCTGGAGTCCCTGCAGCGATGCCAAGTAGATTGGCGATACATCCAAGTGATGAGATGTCTCTACGAGGCCGCCACCATGTCCGTCCAAGTACAGGATCAGCAAACAAGGCCGATACCGTTGCATCGAGGTGTGAGACAAGGGGATGTTATCTCCCCGAAATTGTTCACAAATGCAATGGAGGATATGTTCAAGACGCTGAACTGGAAAGGACGCGGCATCAACATAAATGGCGAGTACATCTCTCACTTGCGATTTGCAGACGACATCGTCATCGTAGCAGAAACGCTGCAGGACCTACAACGGATGCTGAATGACCTGGCTGACTCTTCTATACGCATCGGCCTACGGATGAACTTGGATAAAACCAAGGTCATGTTCAATGAACATGTACTACCGGAACCGATTGCAGTACACGGCGCTGTTCTCGAAGTCGTTCAAAAATATGTATACCTCGGGCAGACATTGCAGATGGGTAGAAACAACTTCGAGAACGAGGTGAATAGAAGAATTCAGCTAGGTTGGGCAGCATATGGAAAGCTGCGTCAGGTCTTCGCGTCGTCGATCCCACAGTGCCTAAAGACGAAAGTCTTCAATCAGTGCGTCCTACCTGTCATGACATACGGAGCCGAAACGTGGACACTGACGGTGCGGCTGGTTCACAAGCTAAAGGTCACTCAGCGAGCTATGGAGAGGGCTATGCTCGGCGTTTCTCTGCGAGATCGAATCAGAAACGAGGTGATCCGGCAGAGAACCAAGGTAATCGACATAGCCCACCGGATTAGCAAGCTGAAATGGCAGTGGGCTGGCCATATTAGCCGAAGAACCGATGACCGTTGGAGTAGACGAGTTCTTGAGTGGAGACCGCGTCTCGGCAAACGTAATGTAGGACGTCCTCAGGCAAGGTGGAGTGATGATTTGCGCAAGATGGCTGGCAGGAGCTGGATGCGAGTGGCCGAAGATCGATCCCAGTGGCGTGCAATAGGAGAGGCCTATGTCCAGCAGTGGACTGAAAAGGGCTGATGATGATGATGATGATGATGAACAGTGTAGTTAACACTGTTTAACCCAATTACCAATTATTCTACGTTGCTAACTAACGCAACGGTTGATTCAAACTAAATTGCCAAGTTATCACATTGTAATTCACCATATCGATAAACTTACTAATTGATCAAACTGGGTATACATTACCTTATCTAGATGAACCAATTTCGTATGTTGTAGTTTTTAATCGTAACTGTTTTTATGTCGATTTATTTTGACGCTTAATCATTTGACTGCCTGTATATAGGACACAATAGAAAAACATTGTCTCGCGTGGATGTGCGCTGCGGTATGCCACGGATTTAATATCTGACTTGTTAAAATAATCAGCATTCATCATGTTAGACTGAGAGTCTGTAAGAGGGATATCTTGCATAAAATGAAGAATTTGTTATTACTTGTTAGTCAAACATACCTCAAGGGGGGTTTTAAAATGTGACAGGCATTAAGTATAACTTTCACTGTCTTATTTATGCTATTAAAATCGATTTACGGCGAATTCGAAAGTGACTTAGCTTAACACATGTAACGATATCTCAAATACTTACAAAAAGCTTTTGAAAACCGTTCCGATGAGTCTTTGGTAACTTTCTTTTTTCATAATAACAAAGTTCAAATTTTGAATGTTCTATCAACTATGGAGTAATAATAATTAGAAGAAGACAATTTTTTAGTATACTATGCAGGAACTAGTCAAAAGCGTGTGAAACAAATGAATAGTTTTAAATAGTAAATAATAGCTACACTACAATAGAAATAGCAACAATAATACGACAAACTTCATTGACTCTAAAGTCACGGTTTTCATGTCTGCTTCGCCACGCTAATCATAGATTCACATGTTTGTCTCAGCGAATTGTACACAATCGTAAATAGCAATAGTATAGGACGTGAAATAATGTGTAGGTATCCTACGCTTAGCATTGCTATGCAATTAGGTACATTACATCACAATGGCGGATTCGTCGATATTGCCGTTTTGTTTGTAACAGTTTCTGCAAACAAACAACCAACACCCCCTATACACACATTTACAAGGAATTTACTTGTTTCTTTGTTTTTTATGGTATATGTCGGCAAACGAGCTGACGGATTACCTGATGGTACGCAATCAGCGCCACTCATGCACACGAAGAATAACAAGTGCGTTGCCGGCCTTTTAGGGATAAAGGTTTCGGATATGTAAGGACTGGGAAGGGATGAGGGGAGCCTATTGGACCTTCGGTAACCTTATTCACGCAGCGCAACACAACGAATGGTATCTGGCCAGTTAGAACTATGTAGGAACAATGTAAAATAGAATTATTAATATAAAAAGAACTTTAAAACAACTTAACTTTAAGTTGACTTAAAAAAATGCATTATATCCTATTTTTCTTTTTAAATTTATTATAAATTTTCTCCTACATACATGTTATTCATACTATGTTTACTTTTGCTCATAGGAATTCATCCAGTCCTTCTTCGCTGGTACCTTGAAACAGCACTTGTTGAGCGAGGACTTGCCCGCCGACTGGGCCGCCAAGCCCGTCAAGACCCTGGTCGCCACCAACTTCGATGAGGTCGTATTCGACAACAGCAAGAAGGTCCTTGTTGAATTCTATGCCCCATGGTGAGTTGATATAAATCTCTAGATAGTAATATTATTATAAATCTGAAGTTTGTTTGTATTTATTGGACAGCCGATCGATGTAACAAAGTAGGTCGATAAAAGTCAAGCTTCGACAAATAGATGCTGAGCAACCGGTGGTAAAGCACGGGAGTAGCTAGATATTGGATAAAAGCAGGGAATACCGAAAAAAATATGTGTCAAGAAGTGTATGATAAAACGGCACGCAAATGTTGTATCGCGATAAGATTTGCACGTAGACATTGAAAATATAGATAATTGTCACAATCGGCATTGATTACACTACTTTTTATGAATGTTGCCCTATTTGACACATGTAACTTGATTCACCTACAAGTTACAAAGAAAATGGTTTCATGACTCAACACCTCATTATATTAGAATACAGTATTTGTTCAAATGGGCAAAATTAAAAGAATATTATAACTAAACAATGATATTGCATCATCAGTTTGTAGGCAAATGTTGTGAAAAATAAATACGATGGGGAACATTTATTGACAATTGATACCCGCTGTGTAAACATGGTGTAACCATTACTGCCGTTAGGGTTACTTGTTCGTGTTACTAGGTCGAGTTTAAGAACAGATAAATGTACTTATTGTAGTCCAAGACACAAACCATGGCCATGGCTTTTGACGTGGTGGATTTTTCACAATAATTTTTACTTTTACATCAAAATTTTTTTTAAGTTCCTTTTTTTCTACATAGGCGAACGGATGGCAATAACAATTAAAATAGAATACAGGTACACAATGCAAGGACTCTCTCCCGCCACGAAGAATCTGCATACCAATCCTTGGTTACTTGTTCGTGTTACTAGGTTGGGTTCAAGACCAAACATACAGACAAGCCTACCTAGTTATGTGTCGCCGCGACATTGCGTCACGTTCCCTCTCTCGCCTCGTTAGTTCGTATTCAGTGATTCGTAATTAATTCGCTTGTGTCAAACGTCACTGTTATCTCGTTAGGTACTGTTCAACGGCTCGGAAATTGATCATTTGCACCATTATGTTAATGTTTTCAGTTTTCATATAGCTTTTTCGACTACTTTATTCGCTTTAGGAAATTAAGTATACCCTTACGTCATAACAGTGGCTATGCTCAAGTGATAATAATTATTATGTATGTTGTGAACAATTGAATACCTACTCAAAAGACGACAACTATTCAAATTCAATATTTTTTTCGATATGTCAGAATTGATGGCGTTCTTATAAATGAATTTTGTACTTACGCGATTCTGAGTAGCATGTCATTTGTGAGAAATAGCGTACTTATTTCTTGAAAATTAGGTAGAAATGTAAAATTTATCGTAGGTATCGTAAAATCGATGATTAACGTTTGATTTTTTTATTGCACTGAAAGGTCGTAATCGTTTATTTTTGGTCAGGTAAAGTACCCATTTCAAAGATCTATGCTAATATTGATTTAAAATATTCTAAAGATCCGATCCAACCTCTGCCATACCTGAGAATAAGACTGTACCTTTTGCTCGAGTCTTGATCTCGACCAGTAAAGTAATCTGAAAGCTTAATTCAACCTTCTCTTGTGCCTAAACAGGTGCGGTCACTGCAAACAGTTGGCTCCCATCTACGACAAGTTGGGTGAGCACTTCGAGAAGGACGATGACGTCATCATTGCCAAGATGGATGCCACCGCCAACGAGCTGGAGCACACCAAGATTACTTCCTTCCCCACCATCAAACTGTACACTAAGGACAACCAGGTTAGTACAAGAAAAGCTAGAAGTGATAGCATAATAAAATATAATTTTCCATCCCTTGCAATTTTCTTGGTGAATTTTCTGACGATTAAAAAACATCAACAAAAATCTTTGGACACTCGTCCACGATTAGATTCAAAGTCAAAGTCAAATCATTTATTTCAAATAGACCACTATAGAAACTTTTGAACGTCAAACAAAAAATAAATATTAAAAAGTTTGTGTGTTAGTCTGCCAGTCGGTCCTCTAGTGAAGTTATTTGTTTGTTTCAATTCATTTCCAAATACATGGAATTAGACTTAAAACAGCATGGGTGAGGCCATTAAGTAATACTTACTTTTAAGACGGAGTCCACGTAATAGAGAAATAGGCTATATTTTACACTGAGCACCAACCTAATTAAGTCACTATGTTATGTGCTATGTAATAAATCCTTTCATAACTACAACCGACAGACGTTTCTTGTCAAAATAAAAATAAAAATGGAAAGCCAGAATAAGTCTCTTTAAATCAATATTAATAAACATATTGCAGTGTAATTTGCGTTTCACTCAGCACGATTAAAGTAAATGGGCTGATTTTCTCTACCTAATACATATATCATATTATTATTATATATTTAATACAAATAATAACAACAGTTACCTTGACAGCTCATTATTAATGCATATGCATTCGACATGCAAGTACTTATTGTATTTATCGCATGTTAATAAAGTATTGTCCCGTTTCTTGCACTCGATACTGGCTGCTGACTGCTTCGTGAGTCTATTGCACGAGACCTCAGCCCCAATTCCCGGGTTGGGCAAAATATTAAAGTGATTTTTTATTAAATTCTGAGCATACTTATTACTTACACATTATTAAATGAGAGTTTATGAATATAAATAAAGTAAAAGAACTACACAAAATCTACACATAGACTTTGAGAAGGTACTAAAAATAAATGTTATATTTCTTAAGCGATTTGATCGTACTTATTATATAATTTTGTTACAGTTATGGTATAATATACATTACATATATTTGTATGGTAAAAACCAACCAAATCTGATTGTGACTCCGTTTCTTATCAAATGACATTATATTATAGTTCGGTCACGGTTCACACATTATTCGCTGCCGTTTGCTAGACTATAAAACAAGAATATTAGTGTTTATTGAAATGTTTTTAAAAATCATGCTATTAAAAAGTTCCGCTCACAATTTGTTTATCACAATTTTATGACCCATCTAATGCAGTCAAGCGTTTTCATTAGCTGTGAACTGTTTGGCTAATTATCCGATAATTCCCTTACCTACAAAGCGCAATAAAATTTTCAAGTTAATTTGTAAAATGGACTGATTGTTTTGCTGAAATAGAAAAATGTTTTCGGATATTAGAGTTTTAAAAGTAATCTCAGATGAAGTTCTTTATTATATTCACTTTAAGCGTCTGTAATTTGTTTTGTTAGCAAAACTTCCGAAATCCGAAAGGATTTGCCAATTCCCTATTCGGCCGTTTACTTTTCTAAAATTTCCTTTTATAAGTATCTTCTCCCTATAATAAAAAAAAAATATATAAATAAAATATATCAGAATCGATCTGGCCGTTCACGCTTCATGTCAAGCCTAAGTTAAAATGGGATTATTTTTTATTATTTAATTGACCATAAACTTTCTTATTCTGCAGGTGAAAGACTACAACGGTGAGAGAACGTTGGCAGCCATGACCAAGTTCGTTGAGAGCGACGGTGAGGGCGCTGAGCCTACACCTAGTGTGGTAAGTTTTTTACTGCTTCTATTCTTTAAATAGAGGTAATTTGAGGCACAATAGATGCGCAAACGCCAACGTTCGCTTGGGGTTTGATAAATGAATACCGTCAAAGTTTTTTATTAGGGATGAAAAGTTAAATATAAGTAGTCATTTTGAAAATGTAGTGTGTCGTGAATAACTTGTACCATTGGTACTATTATGGTGTCGAAGTATGGCGAAGGCCCATAGCGAGCGGTGGATTCGCCAAATGTAGACAGACGCACTGCTACGGAAAAAGAAATATTGCGTATCGATAAAAATGTTTGTTATGTGTATTTTGGTCAATGCAGAATGAATTCCATTTTGTTTTGATGGAATGTAGTTATAAAATGCTTGAAGATTTGAGTGCGCTATGCAAGAAAGGTTACAAGTTGCTTGGCAACAACAAAATAAATCGTAATCAATACCGATTCTGAGCTTATCACTTAATTCCTTGGTAATTTTAAGTACCAGCTGCGAAACAATTTAATTAAGTTAAATTGTTTCCGCTTCGATTCGCTTTGTAATTATTTGTTTTATTATTTACCTATAAGTTTTCGTACGCACTCGCAATGCGCGAATTGTATGACGTGTCCCGTTAAGTTTTGGCCACGTACTTGAAGATTACGTGTAGAGTACCGATAACCTCGTTTATCAATAAAATTAAATACAAATAAAATATTTAAAGCTTTTTAACTGTCATTTATTACAGTCACGAAATCAAGGTTTATGTTCATTCAATACAGCTAATGGTTAATGGTTTACCCAATAATAGTTTTGGTTAGATGTTCAAGAATATAGAAAATAATTGTGTTTTATGCTATCTTTGCAGAGCGAGGAGGACGAAGAAGACGAACAGCCATCCAGAGACGAGTTATAAGCGCTTGGGGGCCCGTACACTCTCATGAGACTTCCATAGTATAGTACTGTATAGATTATAATTATTTACTTTTATACTGAAACTAACATGTTTGCATTTCACTTGCTAGACTGTTGACTTGTTCTCTAAATTGTTTTAAGGGTTGTACTTGAACGAAGTAAGTTAATAGTACGTATTGTTTGATATTTAATTACCTAATACTCTGTCTGTTTGTTCACTCGTACCGTCAGAGCGGCCGGATCTCGTGCAAGTGCCCAGTGAAATTAATTTATTTTCTAAAAGCATAATTTATTTTGCATAAACAGCAGCATAACGATAGTTTATGTATAATAAATAAATATTACTGTATTTATAATTTCTGTATCATAATGGTATAATGTTTTCACATTCCTTAGTACAAGTTTTAGTTACATCGAACAAGTGTTTTGTTGAAGAAGCATTGGCGATATTTTTATATTTTACTTGTACAATAATTCATCACAACAAGTATAATTACTTAAGCAGGATCTTAAGCCGTTAAGTTGTATTTTTGTAGCGTTTTTTTATTAAAATTGTTATGTTGAATAGTTCAATCATAAGTACTTGCATTGTCAAATGTATTTAGTGCTATATTCATAATTATAATTGTTATTGATGATCTTGAAAATGTAATTTTCTACGGATATTGGTAATTCTGTCTATACATGTAAATATTCATAAATGTATTTGCCAAATCTGCAATTGTGTATCTATTGTGGATACAGAAATTGATAAATAAATAAAATTAAAACTTACTTTCGATTTTTATTTATAAATACTATAGAGATAAAATTACGAAGTTCAACCGACTTATTTCATCCCTCTTTCTCGTCCGGAAGGTTGACGCTTTAAAACGTCATGGTAGGCCCTCTGTTAAATAAATATCAGTTGAATGGTACAATGCCCTGGACATTGGTGCCCTCCTGAGAAGCTTTTTAAATTATAAACAAACTAGCTACTCTCGCGCGGTTTCACCCGCTGCTCGGCTCCATTTGATGGTAGCGTGATGTTTTATAGCATATGGCACGTAGGAACATTGTAGCTATCAACCAGTGAAAGAATTTTCACACATTTGGCAATCCGACCAGCGGTTCCAAAGATTACCACCTACATACAAACTTACAAATTTTACCTCTTTATAATATTAGTATAGATATCTTTACAAATCTCAGATAATCTTATTATTGCCTTTTTTGCCAACAATGCTTGAAAATTTTGCAATATTTTTTATAAGTAGAGGTCCAAACAGTAATTCCGTAACATTGTAGACCTTTATCATATGTGTAGACCTGGTCTACTAGAAAATCCTAAGACAACTACACACAAAAACGAAATATTTAGGACCCCTAGAGTCAATCTTTAACCATTCTAACGATAGCAATCTGAGTGAGATATTACAACTGGATACTCCGTTTTGATATACATTGATAGCCTTTCTTTTTTGTGCACTTTGAAAACAATTTGAGTGGGCACCTATATACCTCGCCAGAGGGAGTTGCAGACTCTTACTGACTTAAATCCACCCGTCCCGTCTCCTGTTACAGACTGCGGAACATTACAAATTGCATTTGAGTATTCAATAGTTAAAAAAGCTTTGAAGCGCCTACTGAACTCGTTCAGGTCGGCCTGTCAGTTCCCCTCGTTCCGCATCATGGTCTCGACTAAGGCCGGTCGCCCGATTACTTCCATGAGGACTATTAATAACTATTAAGAATATAATCGGGATTAGACTCACGCATTCGTGAGTTTGTAATTCATAGGTTGCAGCAGCTGACCGCATCCCCGCTCGCAGAAATATGAATATTATGATCAATGTATGATGGAAACATCTCTGTAAATGAAGCCTTAGAGGTATGACAGACGTGAACGGGCCTGCGGACAGCCAGCAACGGTAGCTCGCCGCAAGACCAGAATCAGACCTGTTTCTTCGTTCTTCTCCATTCGAATCTACTATCTAGACTCAGTATCTAGACTGAGCTTATTATTCAATTTTGACGTTTCAAAAATACCTGTTTATGGTTTTCTTGGCACCGCGGCCCCGGCCTAGAGCAGAAGGAATGGGCCCCCCATTCCTGTTTGTATGTGTGTAAGTAAAAGTCGTTTGATGTGTTTCGCCGTGTGAGTGAGGTTACCGAAGGCCCAATCCCTGCCTCTCTCCCCAGCCCTTTCCAATCCGAATTGAATATCCGAAACCGTCATCCCCAAAAGGACCGTAAGGCACTTGACTCTGCAACACTAATGTTGCGGGTGTCCATGGGCGGCGCTGATTGCTTACCATTAGGTAATCCGTCTCGTTCGCCGACCTATACCATAAAAATAAGTATACTTTTTAATTTAGCATTTACTTTCATCAGTTATAAGAACCATCTACATATAATTAGCATCTGTGTGCGGTTTCAATCGCCTTAGCGGGTTGAAAAGTAGCCTATGCGTATATTATGCCAGACTATTTTCATTTACATTCACATGATTTAATTTTAATGAAAGAATTAGAGTGGTAGATGAAAATGACATGTAAAAAAAGACAAAAATTATGTAGTAATTATTTTTATTATCTTAAATACAACGATTACAACATAAAATAACTCTTTTTTAAATAATTAACATTAAGCTTGTTCTTTTAAATTATCACATTAACACCAAAAGAACATTTAATTGAGACAAATGTGGAATGGCATTGTATTAAAACATTATTGAACGGGTAGCACTTTGGTACATAAAGATTAACTTTTGTTCCTTTAAAGAAATAGTCTATGTTTTAAAAAGATATAATAAAAACAACAATGGATTTAATAATATCTCAACTCGAGACTAGTGGCAAAGTGAATACTTTGCGCTTTTTATATAACAGGTGTACAATACAACCAGTTTTAGTTTCAGTTAAATACCATATAATAATATTATGAAAAACAATGCACCTGTTTGATAGAGTTCCTAGCGGATACGTCATCTTGTTTCCTAATTGCGCTTGCTACTATGAGTCAAACGATTTCATCATATTTAAGGGATAAAAACATTCAAATATGGCTATTGAATGTAAGAGACACATGAGATTATATTATATTGATGAGGACCAGAAGTTGAATTTACTTAAGAACTTTCTTAGGTGCACGCGCTCAGTTACCTGTATACGCGTAGATATAGGAAACATAACACTTTAATTTATCTGTGCGAACTTCATTTCAAGTAATGTAACATAAAAGTAAAACAATAAATACTTTATTTCCGTAATTCCATTCATATTCTACTCCTTACAATTTCAATAAACAACAAAAATAAATCAAAATGCTGTACGACAGGTACTAAATTAAATATACAAATACATCCTCTTGATTAACTCTTAGTAATCTATAAATCTAGTAAATAAAAGTACCACGATATAGTATTATATCAAACAATATTATATATCACAATCTCGACCCTTCGACGATCACTCCAATACATTGAAATCCGAATACATAATTACATAAATAGTAATTCATAGAAAATTTCGAACGCCAGTGGTCTTGTATTAAATGCTCCCGTGGTCTAGTGAAGTCTACATACGTTATAATATATTAAAGAAATCTACCTAATGTTACCTTACTCTAGGGTAATACATAGTCAATGACGCGGCCGCAGTTATGTACTTCACAGTGTTATATACTTTTAATACCACGCTGTTACAAAACCGTTTATACGTATATCCATTGAAGTATTTTAAGTTGAAGAAAACGATTGTCCTACAATACTAAAAGTTAGTTAAACTCCGAACAGTAACAAATATATTAAGTAAGATATTTGATACATTAGTTAGTGGATGAGGTCGATTAGTCAGCTTAAAATATTTCAATTATAACTATAAAAGCCAGGCACCAAACGGCATATCGAATACACGTGAGTTATTGACAATATTACGATAAATTACCGTGTATAAATACGCTTCGATGCAAAAATAACAACTTTGATAAACAACGGATGTCGACAGGCGAGCGAGAGATACAAATACAGATTTATCGCCACATATAAATACATTGTATTGTGAAAAACTATCGCGCACTACTAGTGTTTAAAACTTGCAACTAGTGATGCATTGATAATACAATTTAATCTCAACCTTATAGAATATTATACACATAGTAAGTTTATAATACAATTTAGAATATTAGGCATTTGGGATATTTCTTTGCGTCTTACTAAATGCAGTCGTGTGCAAAGCGTACAGTTATTTTGAACGCCAGTGACTATTTAGTATTTACGGTAAATACTTCAATACAAACTGCGCATATCTCAGAACCGTTCAAGTATTTTTTTATTTACGATATGAGCCATTTATTTATTGCACTCACCCAAATATTTTGCAGATCGTGAATGGCCAACGGATAAGTTTAAATAAAGCTAATACGATGATGCGAGCACTTTTCTACATAGACGAAATTAAGAAAGAAATAAAAATTAATACAATTCATGAGAAAGTAAGTATTAAAAGAAAAAGAAAACATGACAAAAATAAAAGACAACGAAAAGAAAGATATTGACATAGAAAAAATACAAAAGAGAATCAATATACTTTATGAGACAAAAGCGCGCGCATCATCGAAAGGATAAAATATAATTGGTTATTACACTTTCAACTAAACAACCAATCACGTTACATCGAAATTGGCCTTCAGAAAAAAAACTAGGGCATATAGTACGAGATCCAATTGATCAATACCCCTACCTATGAGTTTCAAAAAATATTATTACCGAAACTAGATAGAGATGGCATTTTTTTTAGTCTGGCAAGTATTATTGCTCCTATAGCGGTCACTTCCTGGACCTTGCAAAATTGTCGTCATCGTTACTGAAATGGATACATATTATTGTTGTAAATTGATAGTAGAGGTATAGTTGTTAGAAAATAATGGGTAACATATGTAAGCTAGGGTTCTAGACATGACGATAAACCTGTGTTGTTGGGAGAGGATCAGAGCGCGAACATGGAGTCGTGGTCGTCCTTGTTGATCTGTCGGTGGCGCGGGGTCAGCGCGGCCGGCATGGTGGGCGGGTCGCGGCGCGCGGGGCTGGCGCCGGCCGCGGGGGCTCCGGGGGCTGCGGGGGCGGCGCCCGCCTGCCTCGCCGGCGGGAGACTGTCCGCCGCCGCGGCTCGCTCCGCCAGGAACTTGTCGAAGTCACTGCTTGTCACGCTCTCTTGTCCACCAGCTGCTTCGGATGCAGCCTAGAGATTTTAATATTACATTTTAGGGTTTTACTTAAAAATTAACATGTTGGTTATTCATTTTTTATTTCGACAATCGATTTTCAACTTTAATGTATAATAATTCTGAAGTTGATCTTATTTTGATATTTTTACAAGTACAGGAGTAGATTTATGTGCTCAGTATCTGTAGCTACGTTAAGCATAATTATACAAAACATAGTGTCATCGAATGTAGCGCGGTGGGCTGGCTGACACTACGTATGGGTGCATGTATAGCCCAGACAAAGTTAGTATTCCACATGAGGCCATTAAAAATAATGAATTCAATTATTCGTGAATATTTAAACCTGTAGAAGCAACTAAAAGAATATGTGTAAATAAAAAAGTTTTTAAAAACCCTCTCTAGAAGGAATTATAGTACATGAATAATAATTATCATGATGTATAAGTGCAATTAATAAATATTTACATGTAAGTATAAGAAAGAATAAAATGAAAAATAAATGAAAAAATAAAAAATCATAAAACACACCTTCTCTTGAGCTAACCATGCTGCTATCTCATCGATCTCCCTTTCATCCATGCCCGACGGCTGTCGAATGTTCCAGAATATAATTAACATAAAATAATTGTTATATACAAAACGGAAAAACAAACAAAAAAACGAGTAAATTATTATATTAGCGACTCAAAAAAAAATCTGTAAACACACCTATACATAGAGTAATATTTAAATAAAAATTAAATCAAAACAATAAGAATAAATATAGATCTTTTTTGTTTTAATTTTTTTTTTTCAAACTTAGTCTCGGGCCAATGTTTTTCAACAGGAGGGTTGCAATATCTTTTTAAAGGTTTTTTAAACGGTTTACTTCCCTTAATCAAAAGGTTGGAAACACTATATCGGTATTAAAAACAATAATGAATATAATGAACTAAACAGCAGATTCATCAGTATCAAGAAATCAAAACATAAAAAATGCTTGTGGAAACCTTTTCTATCATGAAGGCAGAGCGGCGACGCATTCAACGTAAGAAATGCAACGCGAAATACTTTTTCATATAAAAGGAGTTGTATTGATAATGGTTAAAAAACACTTGACTAAGCCAAGATATCTATCCTCGTAGGGATCCCCATCACTTTGCATCACACGAAATACTAACAAACAACTAAGTATAATAGTAGAATTCCGTCAGGTTCAATCAAACGCCATAGGAAAAAACAGTAAGAAGTATATATAGGTAATGTAATGTTAGACGACGAAAATCAATTAAATGAACGTCACTAATATAATCTGTGGTCTCGGCAACACTGGCTGCCGTGGTGACGCTGTCGTCTGTCAACTGAGACAGATGAATAAAGTTTTCCCGCGCAAAGAGTGCAACGGGGATTCTGGTGGGAAGTTTGACGAGCATAGAAATAAGTTTCTTATAAGAATTAGTTTTTAATTAAACTTAATTATTTGAGAGTGTGGTGTTTTACTTAAAAGTAGTAATGAGTGAAAGTAGTGTACATACAAGTGGTTGGCCCTGCGTGGCTCGCTGGCTGGCGATGGAGGCCAGCCCAGCCGAGGACTGCTCCTCCAAGTTATCTGCGTAACTACTGCCTCTGTGGAAGGAAATAAAAATGTTGAAAATTATTTTTCTTCCCAATATTACAAATAGATATGTAGATATGCATTACAATACGGCCGACGTATCTTGGCGAGTCTGAAGTTAGCCGTTTGTCTGCGCAATGGATCTTTTAGGAACAAAATTCTGTACTGCGCAGGTAATCGGCTAACTTCAGACTCGCCAAGATACGACGGTCGTACTATACTTAGACCTTTATCGTAGGAAATTTTAAAATCGTGGCGTTAAATAATATTATAAGGGTGAATTATAAGTGAATTTATATGTTCATATTAAAAATAAAATTTACATACCCAGTCTTTGAGTTCTCGTAGGTAAGGTTACGCGATTGTGCGAACATGTCGAACTCGTCCTTCGAGCTGCCCGGGGACTTGTCTGGCTGGGAGTCCCGAACACCTATGAATAGTCACATTGTAAGTGTAAATAGATTTGTTTAATATTTTAAATTACGTAGCATAAACATACAGGGTGTAAGGGACAGCCCTCCACAAATTAACAGGGTGCATTCAGCTCCTTATTCTGAATCATATTCCAGTGAAAATTATTTCAGGAAAATTTTCAATTTTTTTTTCGTTTTTTCAGTTCCTACACCTCTATTTCAATGTATAATTACATTCTATGTATGAAGAATAACATTAATGTAAATAACACAGCTAAAACAAAAAAATACGCAATGGTTGTGTGAATTCTCTAAAGAACTACGCATGAAATCAGCTGTTCAATTTCTACCTAGCGCGAGTCGTTTGAACTCACCGCACCGCGGTCACGGCGCAGCGGCTCGGCGCCCCACCGCGCCGATCGCCGCGCCGCGCGCCGTAGGTATAATACCTACGATCCCGTCCAACGTACAGAATAGCTGCGTCCCTTTCTATCGCCCCGCCTCCGCGTCTCCCCGTCTCCCCGATTCTTTGCACAATGTTTGCCCGATTGAACCAGTGTTGCCAATTTTTAACTTTTGTTACCTCAGGTAGTAAACGAAAATGTTAGAACTAGCGAAATTTATCTAAAACTTGAGAACTCCTTTGCATTCATAATTACGTTGATGAGATTTTCATTAATCAATTAATGAAAATCTTGTCGCGCACATAAATTAAATAAGAAATAAATAAAGATTAGTCTAGTTTTAATTTTAAAGCATTTACAAATACTACCTAATTTATTAATTGATTGTTCTTTTAAGCGATTACTGGCTAGTTTTTAAACTACTTACAGATTTTTACATGGCTTCACAATAGCCATGAATTGATAGTCGAGCCAGAAATTAAACACAATCTCCCTGGAATGGAAGCACAGCTTTCTATCACACTGCACTTTTATTATTCTAAATTAACTAAACAATGAAATTAGAATTAAATTGATTTAATCAATTCATTTCTCTACAAAAAATAACAGAATGATAAATTACGAACATGCATATTTTTTTATTTTTTAGCCCGAAATTTTGTAATTTTCGTGTAATTGGCAACAACAGATTTATGTTTGTGTGTGTCTCATCACATGCAGTCGCCATTGTGCCTTGCTGCGATGTTATTGTTTGTGTACCGCGAGCGTGTGTCGGCACGGATCGCTCGCGCATTCGGCTTAAGTTTTGTTATAAGTAGTGTTGTTAAGTTTTATTAGTTATGTAGTGTGTGAAATGTAGTGAAGTTTTGTTGTAGAAATTGTGCGAAATTACTACCTAGGTACGTTTAGCGCGCGTGATTATGGGGAGATGATAATGTGTTGTAGTAGTGTAGGTATCCTGACCGTCGCCATCCATCAGACGCCAGGATAATTACTGGTGACTATCAACGCTTGCTAGAAAACCAGCCCATTGTTCCCAGACAAAAAGGCGCCGGAAGACCAATACCTACGTGGATTTTGGAATTGGTTCGCTAACGTAACGAGACGCTACCACTTACCAGTGCTTTCCTATTTAAACGTAGTTTAGGTAGGTTTGGACCGCAACCGTGGCCAGCACGATCCCCAGATCTAACCCATTTGGACCCCTTTTTGTGGGGTTACGTAAAAGAAAAAGTGTTTGTGAGTGCGTGTGCAAGTGAGTACGAAATGCGAGACCGCATCACAAATGCTTTCCAGAGCCGGAAACCGGAGCCACAGTATAAATATCATACAGTATTGTAACTCAGCCGCTTGAAAGAAATAAATACCTACAGCCGCGCGGTACGTAAACATGCGTTAGGGCTGCTCGTCTCCAGTATTTTAATTACCTTTGTTTACTTTCTGTTTCCATTTAGTTTTGTGATTGTAAATATCCTTTTTTTTATATAAACAAATAAAGTGCTTTAAAAATAAACAAACAAAATTTCTTTGGCCACTAATGCCGAACTGAACAGCTGACTATAGTTCGTTCCATAATTAGAGACAACGATTTGACATTTCGAGTGTTGCAAGTTTTTTCCATTTCATAAATAGTGAAGTCCCGCGACCGGTATTGACCGAAAGACCGAAATTAAATTCTGGACTTCGTGCATTTTAAAAGCTTTATTATTTTTAGCTACTTTCCCTGGTACCTTCATGTGCCCATACTAACTCATTCGGGTTAAAATCACAATGGTAAGGAGGCAACCGTAAAATACTGAACCACCTTTTAGCAGCCATCAGTCCACGACGTATCGTTCATAATTACTTTTCTATTTCCGGGAAATCTCCAACAGCTCGGCTTTCAGCATAGGTTCCTCAAATATAATGTTTTTCTTTTAGCTAGTCTTGGATTTGGCATTTTTATTTTAAATTATTATTATTAATTCCACTAAACTAAATAAAAACATCACCGCAACGTTGTTTTATTTTGCTCAGGGTATTTTATAAAAAAACGGTATCGGTATTTTATTTAAAACATCGTACTCGGGCCCATCACTATGTTAAAAAATCTGGCCACATTATTTTGTAGTTTGACATTTGCTGTTGTCAAATTGTTGTCTCTAATTATGGAACGAACTATACGAATGTTCTAAAATCACAACCCTCAAACATCAAAATATTACATGAGTCTAGCTGTTTTATTGTTGTTATTAAATATTTTCTAGTATTATTCATAAACGCAGATAATAAACAATTATTATTAATAATAAAATACCACTCTCTACTTTGAATTATACAAACTAACAAAACATACATGAACCGTTTTAACACAAGCGTAAGTAGGTAGGTACCTAACGTATCATGATTCATTCAGAACCAGAACCGCCTATAACTACCTATTTCACTCGTCTCAATAACTTTATTCATATTATTTATAAATTCAAACATCTGTTTTCGTGAGATAACTGGAAATAATGATCCATAAAGACACACATTATGTACCTACCTAGGCTACTAGTAAGTAAAATTATTTTATAGTCTTACCTTTCAGAGTTTCCAGGTAATTTAAAAAAAACTTATGTCTGGATGCGTTATTGACGAATTCATGCAACCAAACATAATAACAGCACAATATTTCCTATTCGTCATATTAAATAATGTACTCGAGCTGATTTCTAAATAAAAGACAACACACCGTCCGTTCGTCACTACGGTACAGCCGCGTCTGTCTGCGTCCCGAGCGTGTCCCGACATCGGGCGCGTAGGTATAGTTCGCGTTTCGGCCGTTTCTATGAAGTTGAAATACTTGTAGATATTATTACCTTGCCGGAGCGCTTCTAAGGTACCTACGCATTTTTCTTATCATTTATCAGTTACCATGTTATGATTGTTAGATTTTCTTTTGTAAGTAATGCGGCTATTTTTTAAATAATAATTTATTGTTATTAAAACGTGGCGCGAGCGCGATTATTACATTGTCTTTTGTAAGTAATGCGGCTATCTTTTAAATAATAATTTATTGTTATTAAAACGTGGCGCGAGCGCGATTATTACATTGTCTTTTGTAAGTAATGCGGCTATCTTTTAAATAATAATTTATTGTTATTAAAACGTGGCGCGAGCGCGACCGTTTGTCCGAAAGGTAAGGTCGCGGCGCTGCCCATAGTGTAAAGTAATAATACTAAAGCTGCCCATAGTGTAAAGTAATAATACTAAAAGCGCTGCCGTTCGCTGCGTGCGTTTGCGGTGGTAGCGATACATTGCGTGTAAGGTAATGAAACAAATCGGTTTAATTGGATTCCCATAACGTTCCTGAAATAATTTCATGTACCGGTCAACTTAAGACGATATACTGAATCCACCCTATCAGTTTGCGGAAGGCTGTCCCTTACACCCTGTATATGTATATTGACATTATAAACATAATTTGACATCAATTCCTTTTTACATCTTGAATTTATACTCTGACTCCTAATTTAATGAAATTAAAAAACAATTAAAAGTGACTATGATGTATTTTGTCTTCTTTGTCATTATCATTAATTACAACTCTCCGTTAAATTAATTATTCTACTTAATTAATCATGTAAGCTTTTTGGATGTAAGTACATGTTAGCTTGTGAGATCATAAATAAATAAATAAATAAATAGAAACGTACAGTTAAATTAATTAAAATAAGGTAATAACATATCGGAACAGAGGTTACTCTACACATTACTTGATAGCCTGGTTGCGCCAACTTTGATCAAAATTATATTTCATAATTAAAATCAGAGACTCAATGGCAATACTTACTCAATTTGGCAATATCAGGTACATCATCGCTGAGATCAATCAGAGCATCGTCATCAGGTTTCTTTGCTGAAATAAACATTTTACAAAGAATTTTGTTAAGACGTTACAACGCTAAAAAATAATAATTGTTTGCGCAAGTTTGCGCCGATGCATCATACAGTTTGCGCAAGTTAAGGAGACCGTAATATAATAAATCAAGTATGTAAAATACTAACGTGATGTAGGGGCATTCGATCCAGGTACTCCCATGGCAGCGCCTAAAATGGCCGATGGCGTAGCACCGCCGGTAGCGGCGTTCCTGTGAAAATAAATTATTGAGTTACTTAGCTTGTTGCGCAGTACTGTGTAAAAGTAGCAAAGTTAATGCGCAAAACAATTGGGAAATCCTTTCAATTATAAACGTTCAGTACGAGGGACGAGCTTAAGATGTAAGCTTTATACTGTCTCGTCAACCAATCTTCTTGAAATCTTCGAAAGTTGAAGAGTAGGGAAAAGGATGTAGACTAATTTAGGCGCAATAATCAAACAATAAAGTTAGCCATACTTTTGAATGTTTGTTATTCTCTCTCGCGTAAAAACTGTTGAATAAACTCTAATGAAACTTGTCACAGAAGCCGATTATAGTCTGGAATGACACATAGGCGACATTTTCAATCAAGATAACGCGGGTGAAGCCGTTGGTTTTTATACACTTTGTCTTCGGTAAGTGACTGACCTGTTGTTAATGAACCGTCCGTGTCTGAGGAGTAGGTTGTTGAGTCGGTCGTTGGCGTGCAGCAGTTCCCCGGTGAGGGGGGACTCGCCCGCCAGCCGCCCAATCAGCTCGGCCACGCGAGTCTGCATGGCGCGCAGCGTGTCTGCCAACTCCTGCAACATTATGAAAAATGAAATTTAATTTTTAACTTCACCATCAGCCTATAAGTACCCACCGCTATGCAAAGGCCTTTAAGGTTTAGTTTTAACTTCTTGACTGCCAGTATAAGGGGCAACAATACTATATACCTAGATTGTGTTTATCTTAGACTTCGGTCCGGATAATAAGAGTTATTAACAGACACGCTTGCCCAAGGTGGATTGGTGATTTAAAACTTATAATTATGAATTATCAGTCCAGATTCCTTCTCATTATCTAAATAGTTCTTATTTTCTATTTTGTGAAAACTCTCTCTTACTTCCTCTTGCCCTATCTAGGGCGGCAGGAGTGATTTAATGATATTTCCCTCTTCAAGAAAATAAAACCGGGGTTACGGAGACAAGCGCAAAAATGTACTGCCCGGCTGGGTGAAGAAAGAACGGTGTGATGATGTCAGTTAAAGCATGGCCGACAAAGGGCGAGAAAAAGCATTTGATAATTTTCCTCCACAAAAAAAAGATATTAATTACCTCTATAAAAGTAAATACAATAAAAAGGCGTCCTTGTATAGCGGTCTTATATTAAAAGTGAAACTAAAACGGAGTCTTTGACCTCTGTAGACTACAAATACAAAGTAATTCGTGAAAACCTTGACTTCATTCATGGTTGATAACTTTATCTGTCATTGGCATTTTATTTATACACGGAGGAGACGACAAAGGTTTCCTTATTTTGTACATTTTATTTAATGAAAAAACCTGCACTATACGGTATTTTGGAACAGGTATAAGAAACGCATTGTATTTTTCTAAATGAGGACATTATGTTCAGTTAAGCAGAAAGGAAAATTGACAAATTAATTTATTTTTATGGAACTATGCTGCGCTATATGGCTTATCTTATAAGTTTTCCATAAACGGATCAATTATCGTCAAATCGTACAAGTGTTTCCTTATTTGAAAAGTTTAAGTAGTAAGTACTAAAGTTTAGTATTATCAGTTATACTTTAAGGTTTATTTTAGTGTAAAAAAGGGAACAAAATTACCTATTATTTCTTTGGATCAGCTGACTAAACATAAAGGGGAATGCCAAGTCCCCATAGTAATAAAGGCCCACTGTGCACACATATAAAAGTTCATGATTATAATAGAGGGTAATTCCAATAATCAATTGGTAAAAGAAATTATATCAAAAATACTTGGCACTTCAAAGTTATTAAAGGTTTTATTATTTCATCAACACTAGTAACATTAAAAAAACAAAATAATAATTATTTTAATTTTATAGTGTGGAAGTGTAAAGCATAATAACTGGGAGTAAAATAACACAAAACACCTTTAGTTTTACATATTTATTCTTGTTGATCATCACCATATATGAGTAAAACATCATCAACAAATTGTGCGGGTAGAAATACATTATTTTGATGCCTTTTCCATCCTAAATACCATATTATTATCACGGTCATGACATAAGCACAGCATCCTACAGTACGCCAGCCACCAATACAGTTACTGCTGCATGGCCTGTGTCAACAGTGCCAACTAAAACCGATATACAGCTTTTTGCGACGAACATGACGACTAGCGATTCTGGTCGTTACCAGTGAACAGATTTGTGCAAATATAGTGATTGTTCTATTACTATTATTAGTACATACTTCTATACAGTATGCCCCGGTAAATCTCATTTGCTCGCCATAGTATGAGCGAGCTTGCTTAAGTTAATAAGTGTCACAAGCAATCAATATTAAATCACATATTTATACCAGGGAATTCTCTTATATCTCATTATTAACAGTAATGTTTTGAAAATCTGCTTCACAAGTAGTGTTTGTATTCCATGTATGTGATTGTTACCTTAAAAATGATGTGGCACAGTGATGACACATACATTTACATGACCAGTAATTGGCTCAAATCTTGTTGTATGTCGCATTTCATTCCAAGCATTTGTCCTACATGTATGGCACACTAGACTATCACTGGAAACTTGTACCTACAAGAAAAGATGAGAGCAGTTACAAAATCAGCACATAAAGTACTTTTAAAATACTATTAAGTACTAAGAGATTTTAAATATATATGATCATTAATTACCTGGCTAATCCATCGTTGTATAAGATTTCGAACTTCAGTGATTTCCAAAGTATGTCTTCGAATTCTAGATACATTCAAACCGCAGTATAAACAACGTAGATCACCACTCACAGCAGTAGATGACTGTTGTGAATAACTAGGTCCAGAGTAAATGCCGGGTTCGTCGTCGGTCGAAGCGTGTACGGTGTAATACCAAATCAACATTGTCGATACTAAGTCCAGACTGAATGCCGGGTTCGTAAGCCAAAGCGTCTAATACTAAATCCAATTTATCACCAGTGTCGTCATGAGTAGCAGGAGCAGAATCCATAATCAGGCTGTAGTCGTCAAGGATAGGAGAATCCTCAAAGTTAATGAGTGAAAGTAGTCAATTTAAACCACGATTAGTATACACAAGTCGTAAGTAAACAAACAAGCAATGATTTTGACATTAACTTTTTCCGGCGGCTTGTCAAAAGTTGACTTGATGTTGCCATAAGAAGAAAAAATCGATAGATCGATTATATTATTATTTCACAAAAAAATTGTTCTTTAATGGAAATAATATTAGTTTCCATTACATGATATTCATTAATTCATTTTCTTTTCGGAAAAATATCTCTGTTTATTAAAAATAATATCACTGTTATTGTGCCGATTCATTCTTGGTAGTTTTTTTTTGTAAAGGCAACATCTTGAAAATATTTTTATGTTTCCTAAGATTAGTCATTTTCATATCTATTTAATGTTTTTGAAAAAATATCCCATCATGCACAGACTTATGAATATATGCAAGACATGAGTAAAATAACAAGGTATTTTACTACTGAAACCAATTTGTTGTGCAGCTCTGGGCCTAAAATTGGCATTCCCCTTTGTACAATTATCATATTCGCATTGGGTACTTACTTCACAAAATAAATTATAATTAACTACCTAGTCTCGCGCGGTTTAACCCGCTGCCATTTAATTGTAGCGTGATGTTTTATAGCCTATAGCACTCAGAAACATTGTAGCTATCGATCAGTGAAAGAATTTTGGCAATCCTGACTAGCGGTTCCGAAGATTATCCCCTACATACAAACTTACAAATTTTTTCTTCTTTATAATATTAGTATAGATAAGCTAGTTGTATATAACAAGGGCTTACGTTAAGCAGTTCGATGTCGGAGTCGTGGTGCGCGGTGTGAGGCTGCGTGGTGAGCTCGTTCAGCATGTCGTTCATCACGTTCATGTTGCCCTCCACCACGGCGAGGTCGGCGCGGAGCTTATTCGTCTGGCTCTCTGATAGTGTCACCTGAAATATTTACAACACGAATCGATGAAACGGGGTCCGTTTCTACGCAGTGGCGTAGTACCTACATGGGGTAGAGTCACTCTACTTCTCCCCCACTCTGAAGCTTCTGCCTAGACAGATTTGCGAATTACGATGCCGCTTGACGGTGAGAGATAATAAAAAATCGTGGCTCGACCATGGCCGCGTAAATTGAGAAGAAAGCTATGTCGTTAAACAATGAAACAATGAATTTATTTTTGCAAATAGGCCATAAAACGGCACTTTTACATGTCAAATTATATGTGAAAAACTAGATGAAGCCGACATTTCCTATCTGACTACTCTGAGAAGAAATGCCGAAACAAACTCAGAGGTCAGTCTCTTTTCAAGTCCAGACAATGTAAAATCACATAATGTGAGAGAACCGTGCAAGTTCTGTAGTAGTCTTTTGAGGAAAGAACCACACCAGTTTAAGTGGACCCGTTCTGAAGACAGGCACGCAAGTTTCAGTTTGCAACCAGTATAGCTCATCATTCATCAGCTCATTAATTTTTGATTTTAATTTTGAGCTATATCTCAAAATTAAAAGCAAAAATTAACTGCCTATCTAAGACATCTTATGATTCTTAGAAATATGGAGGTAGTTGACCGCTACAGGAAATTGAAGCGACACAAACCAGCCAACAGCTTTACATCCGTTTTGTATGGAAAAAATATGAGTGAGGACGTGCGATGTTTTCATATTAATGAGGACTATCTTCTATATCTTAGACAAGTTGTATGTCAAAGGACCCGAGCTGCTAGAGAGACTGATAAATACATATCTTTAAAATAAATTTGATAGATGTTGGTTTTCTAAAAAAGCATAATATCAGATCCTGTCTCGAATACAGCTACCTTACTATATAGAATAAGGTTTTGAAATCTGAATAATGCCTAGCTTTTATTGAATTATTCAGTTTTGTAGTCGTTATATATTTTAATGATGCAATATCATACTCAAATACAAATTAGACATAAAAAAATTAAAAGTCAGCTCTCGATTGACACTTATAGACATTCCGAATTATATCTGTATGACTGACGTCTAAAGAATGCGGAGATAAAAAAACCAGTACAAAAATGTAATATTTTTTTATTTTATTTATGTAATAGGTCGGCAAAAGAGCATACGGATTACCTGATGGTAAGAAATCAGCGCCGCACATGGACACCCGCAACAGAGGAGTTACGAGTGCCTTGCCGACCGTTTAGGGATTAGGGATTTGGGGAGGGGAAGGATTGGGCCTCCGGTAACCTCACTCACACGGCGAAACACAACGCTGTGGTTGTTTCACGCCGGTTTTCTGTGAGGCCGTGGTATAACTCCGGTCGAACCGACCCATTCGTGCCGAAGCATGGCTCTCCCACACTTATTAGTAAGTATATTAATTTTAGTTTTAACATTTTGAAATTGTTTGTCTATAATGCGACCCGATTATCTGTTTGATGCGTAACGAACGACCGTAAGCCCTTATTTTCGGGAAAGCATTCGAGCTAACCAGTCCGTCTTACAAAACTATGATGCATACATTAAGTCGAAACGCATACTATCGGACTGACATTAAAAACAAAAGCCTAGCCAGTGTCAATAGTCTACACTTGTATTAAAGGGTTCGTTATCTTTAATCAGCTACGTATTACTCAGAAATCATTATAATGATAATTTGTATAACAAAAGTTAAATGGTCTATCTAATTGATAGTAATCGTTGATTATTGATATTATTGCACTTGAAACTTAATTATAATGCATAAGTGTCTGCACACGCTGTCTAGCGTCGAGTAGGTAATCAACCTCTTTTGGTAACTAGTGCAAGGAAGGAAGAATAGAGTAAACTTTGATGGCCTTATTAACCACGATTTTGAATCTTATCCTTATCTACCTTAGTTCGGAAATACAAAAACTGGATCAATACATAGATATAGACTAAAGAAAAATTTAGTTTGTAATATGGCCGATAGCGTTTCGCACTCTTCCCATGGGTGCCTTTAGAGGTAATAAAAGGTTTATACCGGATCGTCTTAAGCTACGATCTCAAACGTAAAGCCGTAATTTGAATTTATTAAAATTCAAATTCAATTAAGATTACAAATAATTTTGTTTATTCTACAGACTACTATTTTTACCAAAACATCCATCATTTATACATACCTAAGTAAAGATAAATTATCTAATTATCTGCTAAGATTATGATAATAGTAATATGAATACGAATACAACTTACGGTTCCAGATATTTGTTCCTGGTTGGGACGACTGGGCGAGGTTTGCGGCATAGCTGAGCGTTGAGGCGAGCCGATCATAGGTTCACCACTATCCGGGACACTCTGCACAGAACTCATTGTCAACAACTAACAACTTTATAGCTAAGAAAAGAGGGTTCAAAATACTACTTCTTACACAATATTACTAAGGTGACTAGCCAACTATACACTTATAATGAACGAGACTATATCGTGAACTGGTTGGTTAGCTAAATAGATCCTTGTCAATTTTTTTTATTATTGTAAAATTTCGAAGAATGCAACTTGGTTTTAATGTGAGAGATAAAATCGATGTCAGACGAATTTGATATTTATTAGCATTTCTATAGTTAAACTACCAAGACCGTGTAGGTTTTTTTTACCTATTTCAGCTTAAAAACATAAAAATCCCTTCATATCTTTTCTTTCCGGTAAATAACCCTATTATAATAAATCAACCTTTGTTCACAATCACAAAAACCATTGATATTATCGCTGAAAAACAATTCTAAGAACTACCTTGTAGGATCAATAGTTTACAAATTTCAGGTAATACCATTCAAAATGACTCATTTTTTTTATAATTTATCGTATGGATCATGATAGTGAGTACGTGTGCGAGCCGATAAGGGACAAATATTAGATAATTTTAGGTACAGTTCTATAGCAAATATCAGGAAGTTAGCTAGTTTAAAATTTACGTACCCTTTGTGGTGTGAATATGGGAGCCATTGCGTCTAAATCTGTCATTGGAAACTCGACTCCTTTAGTCCTTAATTCGGTGTAAACTTGCACTACGCCCTGAAAAAAATATTTACTATAAAACGAGTAACGAGTTCATCGCAGTAATAAAATGTACTGCGGTTTATTGATTTCAAACTAGTACTAGTAGGTGCATTGCAGAAATAATCAATGAATCGACCACTTCGAAATAGGCACAACGTTGTTACCGAAGCGAGCACACATCTGAATAAGTAATTAGGTCTTACACGCCGAAGATATTCACCTGGCCAACGAAGGTTCTAGCATGGAGTACATTCAGGAACACAAAATTTTAGTCTCGTTCCAATTTTGAAATCCTATATTCGTCATAAATTCTGTATCTACCGCAATACAACAGAAGAATAGAGCTCTCGTCTCTGATGATGATTTACGACTGTTATTTGTCAAGCTAAAACCTTATTTTTTGTTACCTAATTACATGTCTACAAACAAATAGACAATCAACGGAATATCATTGTGTCATTTGGGCGCCAAACTATGTCCCCAAGGCTTTTACTATGCGTCGATAATCGTCCAAAGTACCGCAATTAGTAGGACAAAAGCCCTCAATAAATATTGCTGTGTCATTCTGTTATTTGTAAATAATCATAGCTCTTAACCGAGTTAAAGCACGCGATATGATATACTATCAAATATTTAAACTCCAACTATGTTTCGCTATGTAGTCTAACTAGGAGTAGTGTTAAATGTCTTTATTAGAACCTATATCAGCCAGTTTTGCGGCTTTTTTTTGTCAGGGGAAAATCATCAAATGACTTCTCCCGCGCAGAGTAAGGCGAGAGAAAGTGTCAGACTCTTACTGACTAAAAAACCCCCGTACCTTCTCCTGCTCTGGGCCGAGGCCGCGGTAACTCATTGCGTTTGACCCGCAACCCCGACTGAACATCAGCCCTGTAGTGTGCCTGTCTGTGTGGGTCTAATGGCTCTTTGAGGCGCGCGCGGAACGCTACGCGCCGTACGCTCGGGTCTGATTCTGGTCGGGCGGCGAGCTACCCTTCCGCAGACCCGCACTTACAATGTATGTATGGCCCAGCTAGGAGCAGGAAAATGACCGGGTTGGTTTTCAGTCAGTAAGAGTTTGACATTCCCTCTAACCCCATCCAGGAGGAGAAGTCATTTGATGATTTGCCCCCCTCAAAATAAAAGTACATTAAACTACAGAAACAATTCCCTATGACGAAAATAAGAGCTTAAGGGATACATGGGGATGTCTTTAATTTATGATATTTATTTAGTGAGTAAGTATAATATGGAAATGGATTTATTAATATAAGTAGATTTTATGCGGGAGAACCATGAACAAAGACTTAATATCTCACTAAGTACTTCAAACACGCCAGGCGTGAACCGAGTATTTCCCTTTAATTAGATTAACCGCTAAGCTCTTTTAGTAGATGGATATAATGAGATTGTTTGTATGGAGCATTGAACCAAGAAATTATTCAGTGTATGGTCCTACTGGTTCCCTTGTGTCAAATTACTTACTATTTAAAGCTTATTCGTACGTATTTGAAACTAGCTACTCTCGTGCGGTTGCACCCGCTGTTCGGCGCCATTTGATCGTAGCGTGGTGTTTGATAGCCTATAGCACTCAGGAACATTGTAGCTAGTTATCAGTGAAAGAATTTTGGCAAACCGACCAACGGTTCCAAAGATTACCCCTCTTTATAATATTAGTATAGATATACGATTAGGGAGACTCATTCCTTGATAGACAAGCCTTATAGCTTTTTGCGTACTAAGTTAAAGCGTACGTACCTAAAGCTGACTAAAATTTACAGACCTTAATAAGTAATGGGAAATTATTAACTGCCCCAATGAAATTCTGGAAATGCTCTCAAATACCTGACCAAAACATTCATAAAATATACAGTACACGTTACTTTGAAAAACTAATAAATATGTAATAACGATACCATTGAATATTAAACGAAGAAATCGCGTACCTAAAAAGCTGGTCACATGAATTCGATTGTAATGTTCTACACAAGTGATGATTGATGACTAGGAATGACCTATACAATTGAAGCCGCCACGAGCCGACCGCAATTGAAAGTTTTGACCTTCTCTCAATATACAAGCGTATTGGGTATACTTACTATTGATTATGAGTGTGTAAAATATGTTGTACTAGCGACCCGACCTAGCTTCGCATGGGGGTAATGATGATACTAAATGTATCCATTATTTAACCATTTAATCATAATAATTCGAAACGCAATATAAAAACAATAGATAAATTAGTATATGTTATTATACATATAAAACATCCTCTTCAACCACTCTATCTATTAAAAATTGGACTAAAATTCGTTGGGTAGTTTTAAAGATTTAAGCATTTACATATATAGGGACACAGGGATAGACAAAGCAACTTTGTTTTATACTGTGTAGTAATATTACACACATCATGAAAATTCATCACTTTGAACGAACTAATCTCAGGAATAACTGGTAGGAATTAGAAAAAAACTTTTTGTGATGAATAAGTTAATTAAACGAGGAAGGCTATTGGCTATCAAAAATCACGATACCTACGTCCAATGCGAAACGGGCAGCGCATGAAACACAAACGAGACTAGCTAAAAGAATATAAAGTCATGCAGTGGCATATGTCCTGCAGTGGACGACATCAGGCTGATGATGATGATGATGATGATGATGATGAAACTTTCTTAAGATGTATATTGTCCCAAATTAGTACAAGAGCCAATTAGAAGTGGAAACCGAAGGTGGGTGATACTAGAAAAACTAATACAATACGAACATAGAATCAAAGTTGAATGAAACGCGACCTTTGCTAATTCTCACCATAGCTGCTCTGCTTAAATAAACTGACTCTTCTACCAGCAATTGCAGACTGAACGAATATATTCAGGAAGGTAGACAAAGTGGAGCAAATTGCTGATACTTTAATATAGTCAATTTCTATATTAATAATCGAATTTTTAGCAGATTACGTCATTTTAGTCAACTATCCTGCCTATCCAAGGCATTCATTTACCTCCAAAAAATAATCCTGCTACAAAAATAATGTATGACGAAGTTGCCTTTCCATGTAAATAAAATCCTCCCAAACTTAGTACATTCATGTAAGCAATGGAAAATGATATGTCACAATTTACCTGTAAATCAGGCTGGTTCTGGAAAGCATCCGCCCAACACTGAATTAGGCTAAGCACCTTCTCTTGGACCACTGTTGGAGGATCATTCTTAGGGCCAATCAGTTTTACCTAGGAAAGAAAAAACTTATTTAAAATATATCTTGCTGAACAATGAACTTTAAAATTTAAGTATTAGGGCATCTTATTGAATCAATACTAATAATAAGAGGATATTAACTTCCCTAAATTAATACTGAAAAATAAATGATTTAAAATGAAATAAAATACATATGTATATTTATCTGTATCATATCTCTATCTGTAGTATATTTTTCAATATTGTTTTTGCTATTCTAATACATTATAGAGGTAAATAAACCGTTAAGAATTAATTAAACTAGTTTTGATAATATATGGACATTGATAATGTGATGTGTAGTTTGAAGGCCAATAACAAGTTATTTTTGTTAGCTTCGCTACAGAAAGTCAGAGAACACAAAAAATTACATCAAATATGTAGCAAGTTGAACAGGTGTGCCAAATAAATATTGCATCTGTACAACATTTTATTTTTCAAACATTTTAGCCACAACTGACGATTTCTAATCTTAGTAGGTAATATGTAATAAATAATGTTTTTATTTTATGTCACATGAGATTAGCTGTTTTAAATTACAAGAGCCACTTAAAAAACAATCAACTAACCAAATATTTTAATTAATGTTGTGAAATCGTGTTCTACAGTACTACTGTCTAAAGCAACTGCTATGTTTTCAAAACAAAATATATTTTATGCATACATTTTTAACCAACATAATGGTTAAAATATTTTTGACGAGCTACTACCGCGTCGTTTCACCCGCTGCTTGGGTCCTATTCGCCGTAGGGTGATGTATTACAGCCGATAGGAACATTGTAGCTACTAGTAGTTTTTTTTATGTAATAGGTCGGCAAACAAGCAGACGGATTACCTGATGGTAAGCAATCAGCGCCGCCCAATCCGCCCATGGACACTCGCAACGGAGGAGTTACGAGTGCGTTGCTGACCATATAGGGATTAAGCTTTTGGAGATTAAGGGATTGGGGGAGGGGAAGGATTGGGCCTCCGGTAACCTCACTCACACGGCGAAACACAATGCTGTGGTTGTTACACGCTGGTTTTCTGCGAGGCCGTGGTATCATTCCGGTCGAGCCGACCCATTCGTGGCGAAGCATGGCTCTCCCACACTTAAAGTAGTGGTAGTGAAAGAATTTTGGAAATCCTACCAGTGATTTCAAAGATTACCCTCACAAACAAATTTTACCTCTGTATATGTATTATTAGTATAGATGTTTGTGTTTCCAATTGCTTAAGTAATACAATTTAGGCAAAATGTGTAAGAAATGTTGATGTAAGAAGATTGAAAAATGAATATTAAGCTGAGAGAAACATTTCAGGATATATTTATTTAGAGCCTGTAACACTTTAAACAAATTGATTAGACTGAGACTAGAATAGTATGTTTTGTATGTAAATAAACTAGCCAATAATAAATGCAGTTACATAGTGCATGACATTGCAGTCATAACAGATATACATACAAACATATATGCTAGGTGAGGAGCTCTGAATCATAATTAGCAGTTGACTCATAGGAACCTATGAAATACTCAGGAAACTGAGAGGAATTTAATACAGTCGAGTGTCACTGTAATTGGCACCATATCAAATGATAAATTTTATCAATAAATTAGCTTCTGCCAACAACTATATCCACGTTCCGGGGATAAAGTTGCCTATGTGTTATTTTAAACCAACAGGTCAATTGAGTTGAATGAAATAGTAACAAACTCGGACATTCATAATATTGGTAGCAAACTAACTAAGATTTTTGAACATTTCAAATATGGATTACAGAACTCTTATAGACTACCAAAAAGGTTAATAAATTCATTTTAAAAAACTTATATTGGTTTACGGTAAACTTCATATATTTATGCAGTTTTTATACAAATCAATCCATGTTTTGTTCAAGTAATAATATTTATCTGCAGGCCAAGGAGAACTGATTTTACTGTTTCTTTATTACAGAATGCATAAAGTATGAGATGTATGTACAGTGAAGGTTGTTGTTTCAGAATTGTTTATAGCTTCATATTGATCTTACGACTGGTTAGCAAACTACTAAACATAAATTTAAGTTTTTTTTATAGATCATACAGACTTATTAAAAATTGCAGTATTTTAAATCAAATTTTTGTGTCATTTACTAATTATTGTTTTTAAGTCTGGGTAGATTTCTTTTCCAAAAAAGTTAATAGAAATAAATTAGCAATATAAAATATCCAACATTCAGAATTTCATCTGATATCACATCATAGTGAGCATGATTTTGTTATTACATAAATATTTTGTTTATCATCTAACTGTCTTCTCTTCGGCAGCATCATTCAAGATTAACCTTCAAGATAAACATTACTATCAGTTGAACTATAAACATTTATGTGAAATGAGTCATGTCATTAGTTTGTGAGTTATCAATGTTTACTGGCTAATCTAAGGTATTTAAATACCTGTTTTATGTAGCTACCTACCTACCTACCTACCTATACAAGAACTAAGTTACTTAATTCAAAATATTTAATGAAAAATTGAACTAATTTCCAAGATAACATTTTAAGAAATATGAATTAGTAATGTTATGAAGGGAATGTGTTATCATTTGTTATAGATTTTGATGTAAAATACATATAATTTTTTCTAAATTTTCCTTTGAATAATGAGTCAAAATGAAATAAAGCAGACTTAAAAGCCATACATTGAGTAAGAGTAGAGGTTTAGTATAGTGAGTATAGTTGAGTATTTAGTAGGTAATTAAATTTTCCTGTATTTCAGTTCATTTAATGATTTCAGTAAGTATGAATCAGTTTGTACTTCTATTGTTATTGTTCTCAAAGTTTCTTTATCAAGCATTTATCAGATGCACACAAAGGTATAAACAGATTCTATGATAACAAATAATCACTGTATTTGCCTTGTTTTGATAGTTGTTGCCAGACAATAAAAAGACAGGTTGCTATTTGAATATAAGCCTATGAAAAGATATTGATACTACACTTACCAATTCAGATATAAACTCCTTGTTGCAAGCCTGAACATGAAATGACTTGCCACAGTTCTTTACACAGGTCTCAAGCACAGTCAGAGTATGCATTACAATTGTGTAGTTCTTTCCAGCACTCTGAGTCAATCTCTTTCTTATAGCCTTAATGGCATCTTTAGGCCCGTCTGCAGTACTGTTTACAATATCACATATTTCCATATTAAGAGCCCAGTTCTCCGACGGTAACGATCCATCTGTAGCTTGTTCTGAAACAATATTTCCAACCGTAACACGAAGGGTCAAAGCAATTAACATCAACTTCATAAGATACGACGTACGAAATAAGATGACCACAGCTATGCTCATAAAGTACTTTCAATAAAATTGCCTAATATTTAGCTACCGTGACACCACAACAAAGAGAAATTGAGATCTTCTAGTGCGCAACAAAAAGAAATGGAACATAGGGTACGGTATTTTAATATTTTAGAAAGTGATGCTTAATGGAGAGTATACCAAATTAATTCTTACCTATTTTTTGCCCTACCGGCGTAGAAAAAGGATTCCCTACACCAAAGAAAGACATCTTTGGAAATTAATCAAGTATTTATCAAAATGATTTCACCGATTTCACTTGTCACCAAAAACGCAATACACAGATAAAATATACGCGCAGTATCTGTCAAGTTTAAAAAAATTCGTTCAGAAATAGTTTCATTAAAACAATCAATCAATAAATAGCAATAAGGATAAAATAACCAAAATAATTAAAAGAAAAATAACTTAAAAAATATTTTGCACAACATAATGAGATGGGAGTTTTGTTTTTATTTCAAAGATTTACTAAATATTCAATCATAATTATATATGAATTTGCGTAGAGCAAAATTTATTATAAGACGCAAGAATAGTGACTTTTAGTACCAGCGGCAATATTTAAATATAAAACTGCCTCCTGCAATTATTTATTTAAAAAATATAAACTTTCAGTGGGAACCGTGTGGAACTTTCAGTACTTCTTTGTAACTTGTAAATAAATTGTCAGTTACTATAGCAACCTCATAAATAACAACTATTATTTACATCAATACGCACCTGACATTGACTTCAGCTTTAGAAGTGGATTAAAAATATTAATACAATGGATCAAGATTCTATGCCACCGAAACGATCTCTAAATAGTCTTATTATTCACCCAGATGTAGAACCGGGTGTAATAGATAATGCCATGCTCACTCGATGTATTTTAGAAAATGGTAGGTAAATGAGCCGGTTTCCACTATTATCTGATTAAATTATCATCTGATCGTATATTCGGATATAGTTTAATTTTTATGCATATCTTTAATATTCAAACAATAAAAAAACCTTATCATTTTCTAATCAGGCCCAACCGAAGAGGCTGGTAGACTTTTTGCTGAAGAAGGTGTCCATCTAGACGAAGCGGAAGAAGTGAGACTGGAATTCCAAAAAATTCTTAGAATCGATCATCTTTGGATGTTAAAATCTTTAAGAAAGCTTACTTTAGCTCATAATTTAATTGAGAAAATTGAAAATTTAGATCAACTCACAGGCCTCAATGAGTTAGACCTATCCTTCAATAAGATTAACAAAATCGAGAAATTGGACGCGTTAGTCAATTTGGAGGTGCTGACGTTGTTCCATAATAAAATAAGAAAATTGGAGAACTTGGACACGCTAGAGAATCTCCTCGTTTTTAGTATTGGAGACAATAAAATAGAAGATTATAAGGAGGTACAATATTACACGCCAGATTTATTTTAATGCCTGGTAAAACTTTCAAACTATGGAACTAAAATCTGTTAACACGCTTGCCACCACTCGCCCACTTTTTGATGTAGGTAGATACTGATTAGGTACCATTTGCAAAAACATTCGTTATAATAATTTTTTTTTTCGTTTTGAAGATGGCGTACCTACGTAGATTTCGGAAGTTACGATCTGTAAGTTTTAAAGGCAACCCATGCTGCGATGATCCAATGTCCTACCAATTCATTAGAGCAGCTCTTCCGAGAGTCACCTACGTGGACTATAAGATCGTCACTGAAGAAGAAAGAGAGAGCGGGAGATCTATGTTTAGGTAAGCCGTTTTAACTTCACCTGTGTTGTTAAGCATCAGCTAATTTGTAAGTATGTCTGGCACCCCATTCCACAATAAAAAATTGAGACGAAAGCTTTCAGGGTACCAGACTTCTCCGATAAACCCAGTGCTTTGACGCTTGCTTGGAATTTTTAGACAATTTCTTTTATATAAGCCATTCCAGCTGTTAACTGTCTGTGTACGCAGATAAAAATAATACAAGGACTAAGTAAAACACTTGTTCAATGTTGCGTTTATTGTTAAATAACATAAAGTTCAGTAGAATTAGGAAACTTTTTAGATTCTACTATCAGTGTCACGAATTACTCCTTTAGTTTCTCTCGTATTATAGTTACTAGGTACCTATATTAAATTATTTGGATTGGACAATTAGGACCTATGCAAAGATAAATTTAAAATAATTTTATTTTTTTTTTTTTATTTAAAATTTAAAAATTAGGACTTATAATAAGATAAGTGTGGGAGAGCCATGCTTCGGCACGAATGGGCGCGCGCCTCATAATGGAGTCCTGCGGTCGGGGTGACGGCCGCAGTGGGTGACGGGGCCCGCCTAACCATCTGGCCAGCCAATACCCGTCGGGGGGATGCGACGAATGCTTCGGCGATACCCGCCCCTCCGACACATTGGTAAGTGGAGGAACACCGGGTTGGTTTTTAGTCAGTATGAGTCTGACAGTACCCTTCGCCCTTCCCCGAGGGTGGTGGGTCTCCATGAGGATTTTCCAACCCGACACAAAAAAAAAAAAAAAAAAAAACGGCCTCACAGAAGACCGACGTGAAACAACCACAGCGTTGTGTTTCGCCGTGTGAGTGAGGTTACCGGAGGCCCAATCCTTCCCCGCCCCCAATCCCTAAATCTCCAAATCCCTAATCTCTAAAAGGTCGGCAACGCACTCGTAACTCCTCCGTTGCGGGGGTATCCATGGGCGGCGCTAATTGCCATCAGGTAATCCGTCTGCTCGTTTGCCGACCAATTACATAAAAAAAAAGATAAGTTAACAGATACCAAGTAACGTAAGACATAATTGCAGAGGTCTTATACGCAAAATGGACGAGGCGGATGAGAAGACTGAACAGGAGAGGATTGCTAAAGAGGAATATGACGCTAAGGTCACGTTCTACGCCATGTCCTTTGTTGAATACCTCAGTGGGCCTGAACTCCTGGAAACTATGTTTGAAAAGGATTCTGACGGACAGACCCTACTAAGCTTCGGTGGAGAACTTCAATCGTATTTTGATCAGTAAGCTTTCCTTTTGTCACATTATTTAATGCAAAATTTTTGTGTCTTCTTAAGGATAATGTGGCTATGTCCACTTGGCATATAAAACAGTATTTTGAGCATCTTCACCAGTCTAAATCGTGTTGGTTATTTCTGAACCTTATTTGTCAGTTCTTTTGCTTATTAATTTACAGGTACAAAGAAAACTACGTAGAAACGATGGCAAATCTTGTAGAATTTGCCCAAGAAGCATACAATGACAGACAGAACGAAATTAAACTGTTCAAGGATCTAGTAGACAGTGCTCTATCAGAAACTGTAGAGAAAAGTAAAAAGTAAGTATCTACTTGGCTGCTAAAGTACCTGAGGATGGACATAAGGGATCTTCTTCACTCAGTCATGAGTTAAGACCTTTTCTCCCATCGCGAGGGTATGAGCATTCGCTTGGACAAAGCAAATTGGTGATTTCAAAATTACAATTAGAAATTAAGTGTACCCAAGTCCAGGTTTTCAAACGTCGTTTTCCTTCGCAGTTTGTCAGTGGTGTCTAAATTAATGTAAAAAGTAGGTTCATAGGTAACTTGATAATGAATGAATAAACCTACTTGTTAGGTTTTGAATAAATAATGGATTGATGATGGATTGGGTAATAATGTTTGAAGTTAGGTACCTCGGTCAAATAATTCTGGTCTAAGCGGTATTAATTGTTGTTTTCCCAATGATAGTTAAAACTGCGATGTCAATTATCTACTATTATAGGGTTGTCTAATAAGCAAAAGTTATTCTGCATAGGTCCTAAAACAAAATCGGTATGTTAGTCACACAAAGAATTATATTTAGTGCGATATGAAGTTTATTATGCATCATTCTGAATTTTTATGTAAACCTCACATACCTAAATCAATTTGGTCAGAGTGCTAGAAGAGTTCCAAGGTAAGAAGAAGCCGATAATGGCTCAAGTGGCAGATATTAGCAACCAGTTCAAGGCAAAACAGATCAGCTTGGAACAGATGGAACCGATGCTGCTGGACCTTGGTGAGACTTACCATGAGATGTTGTACGAACTGTGGAAGAGCCTGATGACTATAGAGATGCAGCTGTTTGAACAATGTGAGGTAAGGAACAAATTATCCAGCAGCGGTTGCAGGGCAAGCGCCTTTATGTACCTACCTTTTAGTCAATAAGAGCCTGACACTGCCTCTTGCCCTAGCAATGTAAAAATGTATTAAACGTCAAAAAATAATGTATTAGTAATTACTAAAATTCGTCGTCTTTTCAAACTTTTCGTAACTACAAGTTAGATATACCTAGGTATCCTGAAGTCAAAGTATGACTTATCCACCTTCAGAAAACTGACTAAGTATTTTACGTACGTTACAAATAATTTTACCGATCTAATACCATGTTTATGTTCATTTCCGCATAGGACTCACGCGTTCAGTTCTCAGTGAACATGGCTGAAAAGGTGACGAAGTTGCTGGAAGTGTCCCGTATGGCATTCGGGGCGTGGCGTGAACACGAAGGCGTGTGGTCTACGCGACAGTTCGAGGTGCTTTCCAAGTACCTTGGGAACAAAGTCATGCTGGGAGACGCATCGCCTGAACTATTTGATGTGAGTCGTAGTACCTTAGTTCCTAAAGATTTTATTAACATTATATTTTCCAAAATACTTACGTAGGTATCTAGATAGAACCTCTTCAGTAAAATGTATTTTCAAAAGCATTATTCTTCATAAAAGATAAAGTAGGACAAACGAATACAATTTAAAATTTTATTCACTTAAAACTTCAAACTTCAAGGTGATGATGGACCGCGACCTCTTGATGAACCTCGTGGCCGCATCATCGGACAATCACATGCGTTTCATAGACGCGCGGGAGGACCTGCTAACGACGCGCGCTAATGCCTGGCGTGATGAGCTCGTCCAAGGAACTAATGAGTGAGTTTTAAGAATTCATTCTTCACATCACATATCGTCAGCCTATAAGTGCGCACTGCTGTCCTCCTCTCAGGCCTCTTCTCATACGGAGAAGGTTAGAGCATAAATCACTAAGCTTACTCAAGGCTTGCGGATGCACCCTCATCAGCACAGGCCATAATTATTACATGGTAGATGTTTATATTGCCGGAACAGGAGAGTGTACCAACTTTACGTTAACGTCATTGGAGTCTTTTAAAGACCAGATGCGAAGCAGGTACTTATTATGTCGGTACCTACTCTTAACTGGTGTGCTTCTATGTCCAGTGATCGTAGTGGAAAATTAAACCTAAGAATCGCATTCATTTAAAAGTAGAGAATATGATAAAGATGGTAGAAACATGCTGGGTGCAGCTCAAGCAGTTTGTTGTTACGTTGTCTTCTTAGGCATTGTTAGAAGATGATATAGGTATGAATTATTGTCTTTTTTTACAGCAATGAAGTGAAACGCAACAGAGACAGAATATTGGAGATCAATTATTTCATAGACAACCAGCGTGAAGAATGGGCGGATATGCATATGGCGCTCACTGACACTGTAGATCCTGATGCCGTAGCCTTATTGGGAGATGATTTTTAACCTAATATTTCTTTTTCTGTCATGTTGGAGGTTTTATTTTAATAGGTACCAAAAATACCAATAATATTAGTTAAAATATGAATCAGACTTCTGAACTGAATTCATTCAGCATTATATTTATTATCATCAATGAATGACACTTTCAGTGCAGATTTGTACGTCACTTACTTGTATGAAATAATTTTACATTAAATCGATTAAAACGTTATTTTGTAAGTTTATTTCTATTCAACAATAACATGTCTTTATAGATACTTTTGGTAGGTACAATAGGTAGGTAGGTACCTTATTTTTGTCCATTCTGGTTAAAAAACTTTGTCTTTAAGTCCTACGTAGAGGGCGCCATATTCGTTGACCCGGAGCCTGTGTCTTTTTGTAACAACAGCGCCACACATCAGTAAACTATTCATTTTGAGCTTAAAACTGAACTGAACTTATCCAGCCTTATTCGCTTTGGCTGTCTTTTTCTTCTTTAAATTATCCATAAATGTATCTAATAACTGCTGGACTTCGGCGCTTGTTATAACGTTTACAAAGTTAGCCGTGTATTGTTTTTTATTTTGCTCTATTTTCGTTAGGAAATCTTGTCTAAAGGAGCGTTTGGTTTTAATTCGGGCAGTTACTGGTATTTGATCGTATAATCGTATGTAAGCCTTGCATTTTTCTATTGCGTCTGCTTTGTCTGCCGCGACTTCATCTACAAGGCCCACCTGAAATGTAAATTGAAACGTTTTGGGGCCTTAATGACATAAACATGTAGTTTTATATAAATCAAATTCACTAAGTTCTGGAAAAAATAATAATTTGTAGAAGACAAGATAAAAATTATTGAAAGATTATCATCATCCCGTTTATTTTTTTAAATAAATTCTAAGCAAAAGGTTCTCGTATTCCCAATAAGATCAGGAAAATACGAGACATGAGAATAAATCAATCTGTATTCTATCTTATTAGGTACCAACGGAACATCGTAACATTTAGATATCTATACTATACCTAAGTACATACCTGTAAAGCTTTCTCAGCTGAGTACATATAGGAGCTAGTGAGTGCAAACTCCGCGTGCCTCGGTCCCATTACTCTGGTCAGAAGCTCGCCCAACCACGGAGCTGGTGGAATGCCAACAGCTGTATCGTTCAAACCCATCACAGCCTTGCCAGTAGTCATTACTCGGTATTCAAATGCCAGAGCCAGGATAAAAGCCCCGGCTGCTGTGTAACCCTGGAAATATGGTAGGAGCATCATTTTAATCAGCTACAGTCATCTTTATGACTGAGAGACCGCTCATCGTTCTTATCTGGCCGCTTGCCTTTTTTTTGTGTCGTAGTAGGAGTGTCAGACTCTTATCTACTGACTAAAACCCCCGTTCCTTCTCCTGCTCTAGGCCGAGGCCGCGGTTGCCTTATTGCGCTTGCCCCGCAACCCCGGCTTGCTGCTTGCATCCACCGGCAAGTTCTAATCTATTTCTTGATAATAAATGATGATTGATAATCTTGATTGAGTAACACTTGATAAATTAAAACCTCTATAACAGTGAAAGGAGGTGAATAGATGCAGAAGAGGGGTGAATTATACTAGGAGAATTCGCCAACGTCCAATCCAACATCCCTTTTTTGTATCCATTCATTCCGTTTTACCGTATATACTATACCGTATGTACTATAGGTACCTATTATTAGGTAGGTAGGTATACTTATTGTAGGTAGGTATGATATTTGCAAGTAGGCAAGTACCTACTTAGGTAGGTATTAGGTAATCCTATTTTAATAGCAAAAATGCTTTAAGATTAGATAAAAGAGTGATATAGCGTTTTTTGTACTCATTTGACCTTAGCACGTACTAAGTAACGACCTAACTCTTACCATATAATATTTTATTCGAGATTCGAAAATAGTTAATCTGAATGGGATACTTAGTATTATTTTGGTCACGTCTCAACAGGCGACATGATGGCCAAATGCCGTCCCAGGGTTACAGATTCCCGAGCGTATGGCGCGTAGCGTTCCGCGCGCGCCTCAAAGAGCCATTCGACCACCACAGACGGGGCCCTAAAGGGCTGATGTTCAGCCGGGGTTGCGGGGTAAGCGCAATGAGGTACCGCGACCTCGGCACAGAGCAGGAGAAGGAACAGGGGGGTTTTTAGTCAGTAAGAGTCTGACACTCCCTCCTGCCCGGCCCTGGGCGGGAGAAGTCATTTGATGATTTTCCCCTCACAAAAAAAAAAAAAGGGTTACAGAGTAAGTTGAGATATTCCCGTTTATTGGCCCAGTGGCAAAAAACGTATCATCGAAAAAATACTCACATTGATCGCAACAGTGGTTATAAGGTCTGAGCTAAACACTTTTGCGAAGGAATCAAAAAGGGTCTCCTTCATTTTACTCAAACGTTTTACATCTGCTTTATGTAATTCATTTAAGTCAATTCCCGCTGAAAATGTCGTTGGACTTGCCTGTAATTAATAAGAATTAATTATGTTTGTAAATCAATCGTTACAACCTAGTACCTACATGTTCTGTACCTATCTGTAATTATTAAAGTATGTATCTGCATACTTTAATAATTACCTAAGTAGGTAGGTAATACCTCCCTGAATGACTGAGCTATGCACTGTATTTTTTAACATTTTTTAAAATAAAGTAATCGTATTTAAGAATATCGATTTATCGCCTCTGAATAGGCACTTTTGTACCTAGGTAGCAATACAGAATTTAATGAAATTGCTGGAGCCGTTTTAGAGAGTCACATCACACTTAGTATATTAAGGTATATCTATACAAGAATTGCTTGTAAGTAAGTTATAAGATGGCAGATTGGAACAGAATAAGTAGGTACAATAAAATGTTTCGTCACTCATGCATGGCAAATAAAAGGTTATAAGAAATAAATAAGTCTGTATTAAGGTCAACAATCCTCAGTGTTCAATACATTTTTAAGGAAGGTTAGTACTTAATACTGAATCTACTCACCGATGTCAAAATCAAGCCTTTACATTTATTTTTCTCAACTTCAATCACTGAATCTTTTATCGCCTGGAATAACTCCAGATTTAAACTGTTGACTGGTAGTCTTTGCATCTGCAGTGTTGCTATTCCTTCATTATCCACGTCTACTGCAACTAAAGGATTCGGTTGTGAAGAATTCCACCTTGAAGCCAGAAAACTCCTTGGTATGCGCCGTAAGTGAAACATTTTGTAACGGAAACTAAATACAAACTGTAGGTATTTTGTAAATGCTAAATACTTCCCAATATCTGTAACAAAATAAAATAAAGCATATTATATGCACACAGTGTTTTTGATATCTAAGTTTTAATATTAGGTATTAAGATCTTAACGCATGATAACACACTTATCATAACAGATACAGACCTGCCACGGTTTTGGCGTTCTTATATTACTACAGTTAGTCGGTTACTACGCTGTAACCTTGATTGATTATATTGCAAAAAAGTATAGATATGCTAAACGTTCTTGTGTTGATAGCGTCAAACACGTCTTATGTGAATATCGTAGTGTGTATGAATGTAAGTTTGTTTATCATCAATTCCGTTTCTACGTTTTACTTGTAGGGTAGTTTAGTTACCTATTTAATAAATCTTTACGTATGTAGGTAGTCACGTCAGTCAGTTCGTCTGTCAATGGTAAAACAACCACGATTCTAGGTAACCCTCTTTCACTTCTTTTTTAGGCGATGCTATGTGCTCGTATGGCTCACTGACTGCTGCTTAACGGCTACAGGTTTAATAATTTTGTGTACCTACATATATCCAAATATTGTGTACCTACATATATCCAATGACGTATTATATATAGACACGTCATGAACCAACATCGCGGCGCTTAAAAACGGCGAAAATACTAGGTAACTACTTCTACGAGTAAAGAAAGGGAAAGAAAATATGACATCGTACATGGACCTAGAAAAAAAGGCGGACGCCGTCTGCTCTAACAATAACTGAAGCACCCATAGTAAGTCAGTGCACTAATATATACAAGCCAACACGCACACATTCACACCATAGTAAGTCTGCCGTCGGCCATTACGCTTCGAACGACGCTCGCGAATTATTCGGTGTTATTTTGGCTAATAAAAACGAAAGTATGCCGTCATGTGTTGTTAAAAGTTGTCGAAACCATAGTGGTTCAATTAAAAAAAGCCAGGGAATCACTTTTCATAGGTAAGCATGTCATTTTGAAGCTTATTTCTCGATTTTTTATGACATTATATTTATTAAAGCTCGAAATCAATCAGTGTTGCAACTATTTCATGGTTCAAATTATTTAAAAAGTGGGAGATTTATATTTTCTGTTTCTATTTATCGTTATTGTATTCTTTATTTTTACAGATTTCCCTCAGCAAATGATGCATGGAGAAATGACTGGATAAAAATAATAAGGGAGAGTAGACACGAAAATAATTGGAATCCATTAAAATCAAGTGTAATCTGCAGTATACATTTTGAGAAGCATTGTTTGTATTCAACTAAAGGCGGACTTCCTTTCTCTTCCTTTACTACTTTTCAATTTCCTTGTCAATTAGCTAAAATCATTAAATTTTCTATTTAATAAACCAGTTGTAAATATTTTTATATCCAGTGTGTTTTATTTATTTTACCTTTATTTTAACAATATCCATCACAAAAACTTATAATAAAATAAACCCTAAGTTCAAGGGAGATCTTATTGAAATATTGTTTATAAATGGGTAAAATTTTCCTTCATCTGGCATCCCTTTACACACGCACACATAGTTAGGCAGCCGCCATTGTGGTGCTTCAACAATTTCTTTGTGACGTTCCGTCCGCCTTTTTTTCTATGTCCATGACATCGTATAGTGGAATGCCTTTGCTAGAGGGAGATAAATATACATCTTCAGTTATGCCGATGGCACGTGACTATACCTTCATTCGCCGGCCGCCATAAGATGGCGGGCGCCGGCGTCGAAAAAAATAAAATAAAAATAGGTTGTTTGGTGAACTTACGCATAAAATTACACATTTTTGTCTTTAACTTTTGGAGTATAATTTGTACATCGTCTGAACACCCACGACGACATGCTTTCTTTATGTTTCGCACAGGTTTCACACACGATATAAATTAAAAACAAAAGTAGCGTCGCGCGGCAGGTTGGTGCGTAACTAAGCGCGATGTTGTCAATTGCCTTCATTTCATGTTGTCATTTTAGAGCGCGGACAACGTATCTATAGTTTTATACATCATTGCATATATCTCGATTCATATTTCGTTAGTAAGCTATTATTGCTATGACACTTGATGAAGAGGAAAAAGAAATAATAGGTAATTAAAGCAGGTTCGGCAAAGGAGAGGTTTGAACGAGACGTAAGCGCCGGAACTGCAAATCGACGACGCAACACGACCCACCGCAGTTCGTGATCATAAAAAGAATACAAAACGGCTCGTGTTGATAACTTGATACGGTGATGATTCCTATCCGAGTTGATGAGTGTTATCTACTCAGTGTAAAAATCTACATTTGTTTTGTGAAGTGAAATAAACTACAATTGTACAAGAAAACTCGCCTGTAATAGATGTAGGGAGGAAATCATATATTTTTTTATTTCAGTTGGCAACACAATAGCCAAATTTACAACAGTTAATTTTTGTGTTTAAAATAAATAGATACCTACCTACGTCTGCAATTCAAGGTTGTAGATAGAAACATTTGTTTTTATTCTTATGAATAAATTTATAAGGATTGCAGTTCTTAATATTATTATATCATTAATAGTATAATAAATTGGCGTTGGCGTGTACGATAGGTATTAACGTACGTCGTCGAAATAACAATTTAATTGTTGTTGTCAGACAGCAAGCAACTTGGGAGACTTCAAAATTTTTATTAGAAAATTCTCTATTTTAATCTGATAGGTACCTACCAAAATTTTTTGTGAAATGATTGTTACATCATGCCATTTTTAATGTTGCATATAAAATATCCATGAGGTTTTTCCACCCAGGGGTAAAAAACAGATGAATCAAATGTGATCACTGATCACTTCAATTAATTTCTAGTCGCGACACGAAATTGCGTATTGGATGAAGTGTGATAAATAATATTAAATGTATCATTTTTGAATGATAAAGGGTTAAATTATACCTGGATTTAATTATTAAGTAGGTATTTACATATTATTATCATACTTTGTATTATTTACTAACGACCCAACTGTCTCCACCATTAAGTACATGTTACATACACAGGGACAGAGAGCGACTTAGTTTTATACTATGTATTGATAAAGATTATTTAACTACCTAGGTAGATATATTGTCTATACTATTATTATAAAGAGGTAAAATTTGTAAGTTTGTATGTAGGGGGTAATCTTTGGAACTGCTGGTCGGATTTCCAAAATTCTTTTACTGCTACAGGCTATAAAACATCAGGCTACGATTAAATGCAGCCGAGCAGCGGGTGATACCGCGAGAGAGTAGCTAGTTTCTAATAAACTAAATGAATAAGCTTAGTAAATAATTTCATTTATTTAACTTGATTACAATAAAAATTATACGAGTATAACAAGCTATAAGCTTAGACTGTAGACTCATTTGCGTGCGTTCGTGCAGCGGAATGTTGTTGAATTTAAAGATTTTAATTATGCAGATATTTAGTGTATGACGTCGTATAATTGTGTATGGTAAAAAAAAATTTGTGCACGCAACCATTGTGGAGAAATTCACCAAAAACTGATTCCGCTGGGCGAACGTTGTCCTGGCGGAACTTTTTTTAATCCATAGACTTTAGAAGAAAAGAGATGTATCCAAAAATTAGTGTGTATTTGTGTGTAATTGTGTATGTATGAATAAAACCAGTGCATGCATAAACTTCGGAGAAATTCAAGTTTCCGCTACGCGAACGTTTGGCCATTAGCTAGTTTTCATATAAAGCGCTTACATAGAGAGCTGTAGATTTTTACATACGTTGTTTTGAATTTGTGTATATTTGTTTAAAAAACAGATTTAGAAAAAATCGTAGGGTTTAAAAGATAAAAATATAAACGTAAAATACGCTTATTAGGTCTTAGCTCTTAGAGTATGCACTTTAGGGTCTAGATTTTCACGTTTATACAAACCTTGTAAGTGTCTGCAACATGTTGCCAAGTATCAATGATGTTCCGTTAGTAATTAAATAGTTATAGGACAAATTTACCATGAATAGATCACTGTTTACAAAGCAGTCAAATAACACGACGTTCTAAATGAATTGCATGGTAAAATGTATGCCAATAATTAGTGTATTCTTTCAACTATTCACATGCAAAATTTCAGGTCATTAAATTCAGTAATTAAAGAAAAACAATTATAATACTGACAAAGCATCGAAAACCTACATAACCCGACCAAGTTCGGATGGCTACAAAAAAGCGGCCGTGCCATATATCTAAGAAACGTTCTTAACTTTCCAATATAGCATTTATTAATATGGTACATTATCGTACACAAGCGTTAGGAAAAAATAAAACACAGTATCGTACACACGCTCGTGCATGCCTCTATTGGTTAAATAGTGTAATAAAAAATATTGGTTAAATAGTGTAATAAGCTACAATATGATAAATATTTACCTAAACAGTAGTACTTAAGTACTTACATGTGGTAAATATTTAATTTCCCTAAGGGGTCTATAGTTAGAATCCTGATCCGTGAAATCTTCAATAGAAATTAGCTGTATGAATTTTATTTGTCTTAAATATAATTAGATTATATCTCAAATCTCAAGCGCATACTTAAATAAAGTACCTACGTAAATAGTACCTACTTTCTGTCATAGTCAAATACATTTAAAAAAGTAGGTGTCCAAAAATAAATGACCTATAAATTATTTCGAAACAACAAGTGTGTTATCACCTGTACCAATTCAATACCGGTATTATACTGTAAATTTTGGGATGTTACCTAAATATATTGAACAGCCGCTTTTTTGTAGCCATCCGAACTTGGTCGGGTTATGTAGGTTTTCGATACTTCGTCAGTATTATAATTGTTTTTCTTTAATTACTGAATTTAATGACATGAAATTTTGCATGTGAATAGTTGAATGAATACACTAATTATTGGCATACATTTTACCATGCCATTCATTTAGAACGTCGTGATATTTGACTGCTTTGTAAACAGTGATCTATTCATGGTAAATTTGTCCTATAACTATTTAATTACTAACGGAACATCATTGATACTTGGCAACATGTTGCAGACACTTACAAGGTTTGTATAAACGTGAAAATCTAGACCGTAAAGTGCATACTTTAAGAGCTAAGACCTAATAAGCGTATTTCACGTTTATATTTTTATCTTTTAAACCCTACGATATTTTCTAAATCTGTTTTTTAAACAAATATACACAAATTCAAAACAACGTATGTAAAAATCTACAGCTCTCTATGTAAGCGCTTTATATGAAAACTAGCTAATGGCCAAACGTTCGCGTAGCGGAAACTTGAATTTCTCCGAAGTTTATGCATGCACTAGTTTTATTCATACATACACAATTACACACAAATACACACTAATTTTTGGATACATCTCTTTTCTTCTAAAGTCTTTGGATTAAAAAAAGTTCCGCCAGGACAACGTTCGCCCAGCGGAATCAGTTTTTGGTGAATTTCTCCACAATGGTTGCGTGCACAAATTTTTTTTTACCATACACAATTATACGACGTCATACACTAAATATCTGCATAATTAAAATCTTTAAATTCAACAACATTCCGCTGCACGAACGCACGCGACTCATTTATTCTTACAATAGACATGCATATATTATATTTCTATGTATAATAACAAAAAAAAACATGATTAGACAAAAATAAAATACATTTTCTATATTCACTTGCCACCTTTTTGTTTCAAGGCTTGTATGTACATTTCTAAGGATTTCTGCACTTTAGGATGTCCTACAAACATTAAGAATTCTTGAGTATCTTGGGTACGGTTGTCCATCATCCACTTTAAAGGAGCTTCCCTGATTTTCTGTTTGGTAAGGAAACGAGCTAATGGTGGGATCTTGTCGAACTTCTTGATGAATTGCTTACATTTAGCAATTGCATCTGCTTTATCTGATGCAGTTTCGTCGATTAGACCAACCTGAAATTTGGGAATAATATTTTTAAGTTAATTATTTTACTTATCCACGAAAGGGTTGTTGCTGGTCTGATATTCCACGTACGAAGGTAGACGTTAAATTGCAACACCACTTTCGTAAGGACTACAAATAAGTCATATAAAACGAATGTAAGGTTTAGTTATATTTCAAACCCTGTACGGTACCTGTATTAAATTTTTAGTAATAGTGAAAAAATTTAAAATTGAAATATTGAAAAAAAAACGGCTGGATTCGGGTCGAGCTCATGGATAAATAAATAATTGTTGATTGTTTACTGGAGGTCTTGGCGTTTTATATAAAGAAAACTTAAATCACCTTCAAGGCTTCATCAACCGAGAACATCTTGGCAGTGGTAAGAGCCAGCTCAGCCTGCCTCTGCGGTATAGTGTTGACCATGGTGTGCATGAACCAGTTGGGAGCCACAATACCGAGCGCTGTCTCGTTCAGACCTATGCTGTATTTCCCACTCATCATCACGCGGTATTCACATGACATTGCGAGAAGGCAACCGCCTGCAGGAGCGTGGCCCTGGTGATGACATTCAAGGAATTAATATTAATAAAAATTAGCCGATTGTAATTTGTTTATGATTAAAATTGCTATATGATACAAATTACATGTCGTCTGTCCCCACTTTTCAGTCAACTTATGAAATTAAGTGTGATTGGATACTTTGCCGGACCTGGCAATCAAATGTGAAGCCCCTTACTGAGCACACGAACTTATCACCAGGTGATAAATGAGAATGTCAAAGATTATTATTAGTGTCTTTTCTTACGTCAAATATTAAAACAGACAGATTTTCATAATACATCAACTAATATCTATGTCCATCATTGAGGATTGTTTATTCAAAATATATAAAAGTAAGGCGATTATTTTTTCTCCCGAGAGATAGGCAATTAACTTTAAGAGCTCTCTAAATAAATTGCTTTTGACTTATTCAACAACTCTAAAATGGAATATGGCTCATTATCAATCCAATCTGTTAAAACTGGCTTATATGAATTAAACTGCTCAGCTAATAGAAATGTAGAAAATATTATGCTTGTGACATTTCTACACAGTAATATATTTAATCAATAAAAATACCATCTATGATATGAATAAAACACTAGAGCAAGCAATTAAAAATAAATAATTTTGTCATGGTAATCTTAAATTTCTCTAAGACCTGAAATTAAATGAGGGAAAACCATGGAAGTTTATTCTGTAGTGATCAAGTTATAGTGGACCAGTTCTGACTTCTGGTAGTAGATAAGCATTTATTCGATGGTAAATTTTACATTGTGATGAATCAACAATATTATTGTCCTAAAAACTTACTTATTATAATACAATCCCATATCAGCATGTAAGCAATGAAATAAAATGTTCATGTTATTAGATTAGTTAATTACTAATTTATTTAAATGCACCTTGTATAACATGTTTCAAATTGCACTGTTTTCATTTCGTACAATTCCTTGATAGGGTTACCAAATAATTTTAATTTTATTTAATCAAGTTCTAAATCAAAAATTTTAAATTAAGAATGCAGATAAAAAGTTCTTACATTGATGGCTGCAGCTGTGATAAAACTGGATCCGAATAGCTTGATCCATACTTCTTGTAATGTATTCCAGAATGTTTCAACTCTCTTCATGTCAGGTTTGTACATCTCCATTATATCTAACCCAGCAGAGAACACAGTAGGTGATGCCTAAAAATTTATTAACATTACGGTTTCTTTTTGATAAGAAAATAATTAAGCTTAGTACTAAATTAGCACCCAATTAAATCAAAAAGACCACCTTCATTGTGTTAATTTGAAAATGGAACAAACAAAAAAGTAAACTACTACTACTTACAGATGTCAAGATCATTCCTTTGCATTTGTTGTTGGTAACTTCATCAAGTGCCTTGTCCATTGCTTGTAGGAGGTCCAGGTTGAGGCTGTTAACTGGCAGCCTCTGCATAGTTACAGTGGCTATTCCTTCATTGTCAACAGCTGTATCCACGAGGGGACCTGAGCTAGACATAGCTCTAAAACTAGGCACAACCCTTCTCGTGGCATTGCTAACTAATTGCCTAAGTGGAAACATTCTGAAAAAAACTAAATTATGACTGAAGGTTCAATTAAATTCCGAAAAGTAATTGTTAGTTCCGTATCAACTTATAAACTGATTGTGGTTCCAAAGGTTAGTTTAATTTATATAAAATCTCGAAGACAATCATCGCAAAAATAAAAAAGATAATAGGTTTAACCTGTTTACGAACCTTGAATAGTTGAATAAGTAACGTTATGTTTGGTTACAAAGTCCAAAATAGTGGTTTATCAAGTGTCAAATTGATGGACTTTGTCCCCTCTGAGTAAATGATAAATAGGTATCTAGGTACGCCGCTTCTTACAGTAGGCGCGATCAGCCGGCAAACAGCATTCGTATATTCGTAAACTATTAGTTTTCGCCAGGCTCTTCAATCTTAGCAGTTGTAGCGGTCATTGTAGAAAAAATATACGATTAAATCGGAAGCCGGCAATAGTATGAACATCCCGAAAAGCTTAACTACTAAATATCAGTCCATGACTACTATTTACAACTATTTATTTTTTTATTTTTACTACTACTATTTTGAGATTGATTGTACATTTAGCAGTACATACTGCTATTATCTGATTATTAACTTATCGCTTAATTTCTTCATACGCAGACTATTTTATAAGTTTCAATAATAAACAAGTAAGAATTAGCATCTCATTAATCGTGGCAAAATAATGTAAAAAATTGTGAAACGACACGACACGACAGAATTTTGTACCTACTTATAAGTAAAGTGTAATTGTGTTATTTATTGTGTTGCCTAGTTCTAAATGTCACCGCGTCAGACTCATTCTTGCCAAGCTGTATCATCTATATTTCAAGGAAAAGAAAAAAAAACAGCTGTCTGTCTGTCACTCTGTCAGTTGTCAGTTATTATTTGTGTTTGTTTTAAGAGCCGGGTTTATTTTGTGTATCCCTCACTATTTCAGCTTGAGTTGAGTTCATAGACATATATATTACTTTGAGTTACTTACAAACTTACAAATAATCACAAACGTTCCTTCATTATCATTTATTGACTGTGATCCATCGTTATGGACGTACGAAAGTGCTGTGTTAAGAATTGCTCGTCAACGAATGCTACTCATCGCCTTTTCTGCTTTCCAAAGGACGATAAGTTGAGAGAATTGTGGCTTTCATATGTAATACCAACGAACAAAGAGCTCAGTGGATTATCTAAGCATCAGTTGTTGTCTAAGCGTGTATGCCAAAATCATTTTGACCGCTATCAATTTGATGGCATGGGAAACCGGCTTCGCTACGGCTATCCTTGCTTGTTTTCTGAAAAAGAAATGTCTTTTGGTATTCCACTTAGTTCAACTGGTAAGTTACCTAGCTATTTCTTGGTAGATTTCAAACATGGTTGATTGATACATCAATGTTTTCTTATAATTTCTTTCTTACAGTAACATTTATGAACAGTGTTTGTTTTATTTCAGTGAATGACCATTTAAGTGATCACAATTACTATTTGTCATCTGCACCTGAAAGCCCCACTTTGGTCACTTCACACATTGGAGGTTGGTATTGAAGCAGTTATTTATGAGCGTAATGTAAAGTTATTCAATTAAAAACATCATGATGCTTAACTGAGCAGTGGTACCTTAAAATTTTTTGGTTAATGCTAATTTCATGACACAATAAAATAAACCTCAACATTAATATACCACTGTCCACTGACCAGTGTGTGATCTTAATTACTTAAGTTTAATACCAGAATACACAGTCGGGCAGCTCACTGCGCACTAGTTACATTTTCAATGGTCCACATTATGTCAACAGTGATATTTATAACTATGATATAATACAACACTGGTCTGAAATCACCACAGTGTTGTGTTTCACCGCATGAGTGAGGTTACTGCAGGTGTTATGCTTCAGTCCGTCCCTCCTTCCCCAATCCCCAAATAAATGGAGAAATAAACATGGGAAAGAAAAGATATTAAGTAGGTTCAGCTAACTACTTTGCCTACAGTATTGGGGCAAAACTAACTAATGTGGCAGTCCAATATATAATCTTCTATCTCTTTGTCAATTCTCTTTCAGATTTGTTTGTTAGTTTACATGCAAAAGCATTACTTACTTCCATCCTTAATTACAAACTTACACTATCATAGTTTTAATAAGTTCATTATATCATTTTCAGAGAAAGATACAGTAGAATCTGATGTCAAGAATGATCTCGAAGATAAACAAGCAACCTCCAGCTTAATTGTGAACCCAGTAGCCGTAGGTAAGTACCATCATCAGCCACAAGTCATCCATTATTTCACATAGGGTTATCCTGATCTTTAGGTGTTTGTCCTAGCTGGACTTGTCAGTATGTCGCCTCCATTCATAACCATTTCAACCCCAGCTACCACCAGCTCTATCCAGCACCCACTGCCACTTCAGCTTGGATTGGATATAATGATATATGGATATAATTAACAATAAACAATAACAACCTAAATTATTTAAATAAAATATCGCGATTATAAGAATAATGTTGCCATTATAGTATGAATTCGACTGCACGGTTCGCGATGGCTAGGCAACTGGCCGCCGTGTAACGAGTCTTGGGTTTGATTCCCGCACGAAATCTTTTTTTGTGTGATCTGGGTTTGAGGTTTGATGTGTATGTGAAATTGTATGTTTGTAAACACACCCACAGAACAAAATTCTAGTGTCAGGCAAAGTTTTATTTAAAAAAAAGAACAAAAAACTGGATGTGCGCCATAAAGGATTTTGTTACAAGCATTAAAAAAATGTAAACTTAATTCACCGTAAAGTGAAGTCATCAACCAGCACCGGATATAAGCTTGATTGCTTACATTTACTTTAGTTAGATGAAGAAAACTCAATTGGAAAATCTAAAAACCTACTTCTTTTTGTTTTAGTGTCTCGCAATCCTGGCTGAAAAGCAACCTACGGCTAAAGTTGTTAAAATGTTGCTAATATCTGCGACAGAAGTCGCAAGGCGTTTAAGAAAAAATATAATAGCATAAATCATCAACTAGTAAGTTTTATTTAAGTTTACGAGAACCGTGCTTCGGATCGACTGGAGTGTTACCATGGCCTCGTAGAAAACCGCCGTGATAGTTGTATCACGTTTGTAAGTCGAGCCAATCCTTTCCCTCACCAATACCAAATTCTCCAAATCCCCAAAAGGTCGGCAACGCACTCGTAATTCCTCCGTTGTTGAAGGTGTCTACGGGCGGCTCTGATTGCTTACCATCAGAAAATATAAGTCTGTTCGTTTGCCGATCTATCACATAAAAAACACCTACACCGATAGATAAAAATGTCTCAAAAGTGTTTAGTCCCGGGATTTATTAATAGGTACACATGATAAATAATCTATTCTAAATTGTCTTTTTTTTCAGGAAGTTCACGATATTCAAGCTGCTCCAGGGAAATTGCCGTCGCTCGAGCTTTAATATGAAGAAGTGCTGCTACAATCCATAGAAAACAAGTTAAGTCTTCAACATTATTGGGATGGTGGCTCAGTCAAAAACTAGATTCCACAAATAAATCAAGTAAAGTATCTTAAAATAACGATACTTGATTGATTTAATTATAAGTTTCATTCAAGTAATTTTGGTACTGGATTTGCTACTGGAGCTACTAGTGAGTAATATGAATATTTTTATATTTTACATTGTTCAATTGTTATTAAAATGTTTTCATATACATTCTTGACATTGTTTTAATTAAAATCGAGCTATAGTTTTTTGTACCTGATATAAAAAAAGAAATATCTAATGACTTCCTTCCCTGGGTGGGTTCTGGAGGGAGTCGTGGTGACTCAGTGCGCTTAACCCGCAACCCCAGCTGAACGTTAGCTATGTAGGACCCTCTCTGCCTCTAATAGTGACATGTAAACAGCGGCTCATATTGTGTACAGATTGTCCAGTCAACTGATGGTCTGACTGTCCAGGCAATACGTACTTAGGTAAAGTCATGAGCTAACGGTCACATGTAAACAGTGAATAATGTATTTTTTTATTGTCGATATTGATTGACATTGTTCATTGTCCAGGACGACAATATAATTATTTTGTTAGTAATAAATCTAATATTTGAAAAAAATAACACTAGAGCCTTTTTTTACCTCCGATCAGTTTGAAAGCTCTTTTGTGACGGGGAAGTCATCAAATGACTTTACCGCTCAGGGTGGCGCGGAAGGGAGTGTCCGACTTACTGACTAAAAACACCCCCGTGCCTTCTCCTGTTCTAGGCTGAGACCGCGGTACCTTATGGCCTACCCTACGGCTCCGCAACCCCAGCTACACGCCTATAGTCTGTGATGGTCTTTTGGCTCTTTGAGGCAGTATTTTGTAAGCCCTATGTGTCATCTATTCATATACAGATAGTACCTAATTCTGTATTTTATAGTAAAAGTCCGCACTCACGACAAAACAGTGGTAAATATTGCTTCACGTCGGTTTTCTGTGAGGCCGTGGTGTCACTGGTCGAGCCGGCCTATTTGTGCCGAAGCATGACTCTCCCACAATTCCTTAGTTTAGTTTTCTTTGGTTAGGTTTAGTGTTTATTACTCTTTATGAAAAAGAAGGATGAAAAGCGATTGCATGTAGCAGAGATGAGAATGCTGAGATGGATGTGTGGTGTGACGAGAATGGATAAAGTGAGAAATGAGTATATTAGAGGAAGTTTGAAAGTGGCGCCAGTGACTGAAAAGTTGAAAGGGAACCGTTTGTCTTGGTATTGTGAAAAGGAGGGATGAAAAGCATGTTACAAAAAAAGCCACGAGTATAAATGTGGATGGATGGAGAGGGAGAGGGAGACCAAGAAAATATGGATGGATTGTGTGAGAAGTGATATGGAAGACAGAGGAGTTAGCGATAGCGTGACGAGTGACAGGACAGAATGGAAGAAAAAAAACATAATTATTGCGCCGACCCCAAATAAAACGGGACAAGGGCAAGAAGATGATGATGATAACCCTTAATTGTATTAGTTTTTTCCTTAATAATTTAAGCATGGACCAGCAAACCAACTCGATGAGTCTCTGGACTCGAAGCAATGAGACAGTACATCATCATCAGCCTGTTGTCGTCGCTGCTGCACATAGGCCTCCGCAATTGCACGCCACCGAGCTCGATGTTAGCTCTTCTCATCTAACCACTGCCAACCACCCCGCGCATATCATCAGTCCACCTAGACGTGGTCTCCACTCTAGAACACGTCTTCTCCAACGGTGATTGGTTGTTCGACGGCTGTGACCTGCCCACTGCCACTTCAGTTGTCTAATCTTTTGGGCTGTGTCGATAACTTTGATTCTCTGCCGGATCACCTCGCTTCGTATACGAATCCTCAGAGAGACTCTCTCAAAGAATATCCCTTTCCATACCTCATACATAGCTAAAGTACGATTGGGTGTTTTTTTTATTTTAAAAATTCAAATTACTCAGATCCTTTGTAGCTTGCTATAAGTGAAAATAACTGGTAAAAATAAGAAATTTGAAATTCAATGAACGTGATTTTTAACTGTCAATGTGTCTGTCACTATCCTTGTCACTGACAGTGTCACTGCAATTCGGCTGTCACTAATTCTTGTCAAAATAAGGCTAAATTAGGTACTGATTAGAGTGACTTCTAGGTTTTAGATTAGATTTATAGTAAAATTATTTAAAATCGATAGATATTTGCTCAATATGTAGGATAGTACAGTTAAGATTGATGTTAATTGTTTGTATGTATGAAAACAAAATGTCGTTGGAACAAACAGCTTGCGATGGTAAGTGTTCGTTGTTGCATTCGATTTATTTTTGTTGGCGCCGGACTTTACATTATGAAGTTTTTTAATCAATAGTACAGTTCATTTTGTCTTTTTATTTTATATAACCTCACAGTAGCATATAGTTTTCCAAAGATTTATTGAGTAACCTTTTAATTGTAAACTATTCTCGCTAACCAAAAGTTTTGGGTGGTTTCAGATTTAAAGGCCTTCGAGAGACGCCTAACTGAAGTTATAGGATGTCTGCAACCAGCTACTATGAGATGGAGAAGTATGTATTGACAATCTAACCAAACTTTTTATACAATCAAATTTTTATAATCATTGCTTGCTTATTTCGTGTTTGCCTAATTAACAAGTCGATTTTAAAGAGTTCCGTCTATCAGAAATACTCACAGAAATATTTGTGCATATCATGCTGAATATCATTTTCCTCTATTGTTGATTTCATTGCTATTCTGATTAGACTAGCAAAATCTTTTATATGGGAAAAGTTTTAATCTAAGAACTAAGCCTAAAGTCCTTATTATGAACAGTGTGTGCTGTCCTCAACAGTCCCATTGTAATGTTAGCCAAGCATTATTCTAACTGAATAATGCTTGGCTTCAAGCAAGTTACTCAGTATTGTCAACTAAGTCAAGTTGGGTAGTAGCTCTAAAAAGTTTATATTTGTATTTATATTGTTGTGGAAGATTTATATAATTACCCTCAAGCAAAACAAAATGATTTCAATTTCTGTTGTAAAATAACTAAACTGTGATTAAAATTAGTTAAAATGGTATAAAATTTGTATCCTAATATGATAAATTAGTACAGGTTTTCTTGAATAGCTCATAATTATGATAAGCTACACATTTTAGTGAATTTAAAAAGGTAAATAAATTGTTATAGCTGCAAAAAAATACCCCTGTTCCATGAAAGTATTCATAAAATTCTCATTTGGTTTCAGTTCTACTGACAGTTGTGTCTGTTTGCACAGCAATTGCAGCATACCATTGGTTGATGGATCCGCTCACACCAGTAGTCTCCCTCACACAGTCTCTATGGAATCATCCATTTTTTGCCTTTACATCCACTTTTCTAGGTAAATATTATCATTTATATATTTAGGTATTTTAAGGGCCTGATTTTTCAATGGTTAGATTAAAGTTATCTGGGGAATAATTATGATGCTGTTGCATCATCAGAATGTTTGTATAAGACAGTGACAGCAACAATTTTAATCCTCAGATAACATATATCTGATTATTGAAAAATCAGCCTTAAATCTACAATTATAGCTGGCTTTTACCAGCAACTGTTCTTTGTTATTTCAATTGCTCCTAGTTTTGAATTGTATATTACTAGTTAACAAGTTACATTTGATATGTTCTAGTTTTGCTATTCATGATGGGAGTGCACAGAAAGGTAGTAGCGCCAAGCATCATCACGGCTCGCACGCGCTCCGTACTCAACGACTTCAACATGTCGTGTGACGACACAGGCAAGCTCATCCTCAAGCCACGCCCCGCCAACACCTAGCACATCATCAATGTACATATTTTTTAAGCTAAGAATAAATTGTTTCATTGTTTATACGACTTTTACTTAAAATAAAACAACAGTTTACAAGAATCTATCCAAGTTTATTTATTACTTATAACTTTGGTGTGTTTATTATATACAATAAATAAATGATAACTAAGAAAAATAGGTCTATCATACAAAACCACCTTAAACAATAACAAAATGTTGCAGTTCAAATAATGCATACAACAATTTCACGTAACCACATAGTAAATATTATGATTGCATTTTATTAACTTTCTAGAAGAATTTACTAAAGATTTTGCTAAAGTATTAACAAATGCCAGTGCTATAATAAATTCTGAGTAAATAATGCAAGTACCTAAATTGTTTAAAGTTTTAACGTAAACAGTTTTAAATAATATAACGGTTTCTTTCTACTCACAAACACTCACGGCGACTTTAGAGAGTCCCTCCTATAATTTAGTGTTCTACGATCATAAGCATTCAATACTTTTAGTTCCGCCCATCTAAACACTACTAACTTTGCTCAAAGTATGCTTAGACTCAACATGGAGTGAATGGAATTATTATATCTTGGAATAATTTTAGAAAACTTATGTATTATTAAAAAAATATTGTATAAAATTTACTTATTTGGGCAGTGTTAATTTAGGGAACGATATTATTTATTCAAACCTTCAATTCCTCACAGCAAATGCAATTCGGAGTGCACACCTGAGTCGTACCTATACATGCAAGCAACAGTCGCAATTACAAGATAATATTCAACAAGGGTACTATATTAAATATAATAATAACTATAATAAAGTATTGTGCTGACTGTGCATAGTATAACTAACCGTCCTAAGTTCATAATTTTACTTAATCTAACAAACTATACACGTAAGACATGTGTTTGTGCTTAGTGATATACTGACAGCTATGTTACGTACCAATGAATATGAATTGAATGGGTTAACAAATTAGATTTTAATTAACATTTGTATATTTAACATTACGGTCTACACGACGAGCCAAGTTTTTTACCGATCTGAAGAAAAAGTCATATGGGAAAATGGACAACAGCGGATTACAGAACAGTCAAAAATATTGGCTCGAAGCATATTCACACCAGTCAAATCAAATATATGTATTCAACGAAATTCAAGAAATGACGTTACATAATTCAAATTGCTTTCAATCTTCGTCAACTCGTTCGTACAATAAATTCCGTTTACAATTTGAGTATCTACTTATTCCAGAGAAGATTGAAACAAAAACTTCAATCTGATCAATAAATCGAGATTTTGTTTACGTAGAATAAATTCAACATGCAAAATATTTTGAGCGTAATCAGCGGCTTTAAATATAATTAAAAAATATAGTATATTATCTTGTTCCAGCACTCTGGCTAGCCAGTCAAACTAAACTGGGATAATGATGTAAATACTTATAAACTTGTAAATAAAAAATACACGCTTAATTGTTATACTTAAATATGAGTTTATACATCAAATAGTGAATCATATTAGGTACATTATTCCTATAAATTTCAATTTAAAATTATTATGTTAGTTAACATCAAGGCAGTGGTACATGCATAAATTCAACATTGTTAACACGACCTACTTAACATTTTATAATAATTTTAGAAAAGGCATTGAACTTACTCACATCTGTTATAAGGTACGCCTATTTCTTTCATACATTAAGGCATATCATGATTCATACATTTCTGGTTTCTTAATCAAAAGAAATGGAACTGTATTACGAGAAATGCAATTAAATATTCGCGAGTGTCTATCTCAGTCTTTTAAAAAATAATACATCGCACGAATTATTTAGTGAGCGAAATAAGTAGTAATTAATGAACGTTCTGAATAAATCTTTGGAACCGAATACATACGCATGTTGCCCTCCTAGTACGGAGGTGTGCGTAATAATAAAATTTGTGCTAAGTATAATAAAATTTACAATATCTATTAATACCACCCAACACTGGAAGCATGTTTCCTGAGTACATCTAGCAATCATATCCTTTTCTCCTAAGTATCAAGTAAAATACATAATATAATGACTAAATACCTACCTAATAACGTTATATCAACTTGACAATATAAATCAAATGTCCATAGCATTCTGCGACACTTAGGTGCATCATCAATTCATCACAAAGGATACGCCACAGTACTCGTCTAAACAATAACAATAAATTCTTGAATGAATTGCACTAATAAATTGTGTGGTAACCAATCAATATGATCCAAGGCAGTTTTATATCGTAGAATAAATGTAAATAATACTCGTTTTCATTACATTATAAGTTAGAGGTGTCTAAGCCTTCCTATCATAGTTTTACAAGCTAACTTACGAGTTGCGACTGACAACTAGACTTCTGTAGAGACGAAGGGGGTCGAATGAAACCTTGCATGAACGTGGGAGTGTAGGGATAGCTTCTCAATATTATTACATTTCAAATTTTTGCTTTTAAAGCAAGCTAACTACATAAAGTAAACAAAATATAATTTTGATAGATATATTTCTAATTTAAATATCTATTTAATTTTCTCCATCTTCCTTCGCGAATTTAGTAAGAGTAATTGATTCAGTAGATAACGATAAAATACAGGTTCTTATACATTTATTGTTCACCTGTAGGAATGATAAGATTGAATAATATTTAGACGACACGTAACATTCTCTCATCCAAGTGACACAGTGTATGACCATATCCCACAATGATATGAATTTCTTATTTATCATGAATTATTAGCGACTGCCTCGTCAGATATAGATACAGTTACCCTATCTATGTTAGGATGAATGTAATCTTATTTGTAGGTATTAGGTATATTTAGCGTTCGTAAGTCGTGGTCCATCGTCATCCGACGTTCGAATTGTATCGATGAGAGATGGTGTTAGACGTATACTAAGGTATGTATCGCTAAGGAGCAAAATAAAGGCGTGCCAACGAGGTATCCCCACAGGTAATTATTGTCGCATCATTCCCCACAGCAACATGCAAGGCTCGAGTGCTGTCCTCACGCAGCCAGCAGCGTCCTTATATTCTTCGGCGTCGACTGGTGGTTCAAATGTTTCGTGGTATACCTCAGCGCATTCAGCAGTGGTTCCGCCTTCGTCGGGGGCTGCTGCTGCAGGAACTTGACGCAGCCCTTCACGTCTACGGACGAGGAGCGGCAGAAGGCACCGGACGGGTGCACCCAGTCGTACAGGATGATGAGCCCCACCATCACGCGCAGCACTAGCAGCGACGTCTCTTCGCGACTAAACTGAGCGACCAGTTTCCTGGAAAATTTATAAAATATGTGTCAGCTTCAATCTATTTATATTAATTTATTCAGGGAAATATGTGTAATTAAACGCCGCGACCTAGTCTCGGGTGAAACGGCTTTAAACTAGAAACACAGATTTGTATTAGAATATCTTGGATGTCCTAATTTTCGGGTTAAATAAGCTACGTGCGCTTTGATATGGCTACATGTAAATAAATAAGTTCCGTTCGTGTTTGTTTTGGGTCCCGCGTTATGTTTACGCAAAGAAACTGAATTTACGACACAATAAAGATACATACGACTGGCGTGCTATGGATTTGGGTCGCCGCCCACGGGCCGTCGGATCCCGTATGCACCGCACAGACAGGTATGTCCACTAAACTGTACAATGCTGAATGTTACTTGTACCTTTATTTGTGCACGACGACGGAAGCCACGTCTGCTAATCTGAATAACAGCGATTCATTTCGGAGGTTTTGTTAAAGAGTTTAATCTCGATACTCGATACGTTTAACGTTCTACATTTCTGTCTAATAACAGGAAGATGTATATCTATCTGTAATTTTGTATCTAGTTCCTGTGCTGGAATTTAACTCGGTCGCGATTCAAGCAGAACCTACCTACTAGCAAAGCGTAATATTATCACAACACATAAATCAACTAAATTTATCTTACTGAATATTTAGTTGCTGGGAGAAAATGAGAATATTTTGACGGTTAGTTTAAAGTTACGTAGTCTTACGTAGGTACCTACATTTACTAGCTGAGTACACAACAGTGATGGTTTTATCTTATTACAATCTAGGCATCGAGCGACACTCGTATCACTAGCTTTCAAAATGTATAGGTACCTTAGAGCTCTCATCAAATATGCACATACATTATCATGTGAATATATCAAAAGGAAAATATTTTGTCTGAACATTGTTTTAGGTAGGTAGATATTTGATAAAATCTGAGTCTGAAATGGAATTAAAGGCTAAGAATTAAGAATGACTTTCAGGCACCAGTAGGCCTACCTACTAGGTAGGAGAAAGAGGGACGGAGCTATAAAAGATGTATAGCACCATCCCTCTTTTTCGCCCGAAAGATTCACTTTAACACTTCATGGTAGGCCCTCAGGTAGCTTTCTTAGCTGCAATAATGAACCGTGGTGGCCGACCCGAGAAGGAACGGGGAAGTTTTAGTCAGTAATAGTCTGACACTCCCTTTCACCCCATTCAGGGTGGGCGACGTAATTTGATAATGTTAAATAAGGTAGATTTATTCATAACTTTGTATTCTCAAATTCAAATCAACATAACAAATAGTACTGTAACTGTACTAATTCTTACTACAATAGTTAAGGAAATAAATTACGGAAATAATTACTGAGACAACACGATAACTTTTAATTGGTGACTCAATTTTGACAGTTGACTATGACTATAAGGTTCGGCCGAGTGACTACAGAATGCTTCGAAACTGTTCGCAAGTACTTTGGTACAAGCATCGCTGACAAATCGGTGGACAAAAAATGGCGACGATAATAATTAATTCTCATCACGTTTGTATTGTCAATTTTAATTTTAATTTCAATGAAGGAACTGCTAATTTTGTATTTATGGCGATGGCGAACCATTCGAGTAAGTACATATAACGCACTTATATTTCTTACACCTTTGTATTAATCGACATATTTCTACTAATTCAAGGAAATTCAAAGAGAATCACGTTACATTACAGTGTGTCATAGGATATCATTCGGTTCGTTTACAAAGATAACAGACTCTATTCTAAATTAAATAGGGCATGTTTTTGCCTTTCGTCTCCAATGATTCAATAATGTTGTCATTTTACTGTTTACGTGTTTACGTATTTCGATAGGAACATAATCCTATAGGCAGGTTACGCGTAATTTATCATTAAACTGATTAATACAAGGATACAAAAGTTTAAGAACATACGCATTTGTACATTTGGAACGCGAAGGGGTGCTATTACGTCTGTAAATGAAAGGCAGAACCAACAAATAGCTAGCATCAATTATGTAGCACATAATATCGGAGCTATATCACAACTACATACTACAGCGCGGAAGCGGTCACTTGGGGCCAATCGATGCGAGGTAGTCGACGAAATTACGCGTACAACCGGAGGAACGCGTATGGTATTGATAAGGAAGTGCAACAGAGGAAACTGTTATCTATGGCTTAATTAAAAACGTACATATTCCCGTCAAACTGTTTCTAAAGTAGAAAGCGAACTGTTCATAACAAACTGAACGTAAAATACAACAGAACAGAGTAACCTGTACGAATGTTTAGTCTGAAGTGTTGGAACTATGTAAACAAGTCCATCCGTAAGCTAAACAGACAAAAACTTGCTGTTCAGCACAGCCAGGAAGCAAGTAACAAAGAAGAATAAAAAGCGTAGGAGGTCACTTTACACGAATGGCACTCGACTGGGGCCTCGAGAAAGTCTCTAAGTAATTGGGAAATAAAACTTGACGTTCAATGGCGCCCTACGTTTACGGTGACGCTGATGTTACAACATTATTATGGCTGTAACGGCATGTGCAATTAATCCGGTGATGCGATATGTGATAAACAAGACACATGTTTTAGTTATCAAGTAACATGTGGCGTGGGTATGAGTGTCGACCTCCACAATTGATTTATTGTCTGCGTTCGTTTTGGAAAACTTCGCCGATAGCACGAAAATACTCGGAAGTCGAGAGCCATCTAAGGAATTGCTTTCTACTCGGAACTTGCAAGCGCATTTCCGATTACCACCCCTAAACAGGCGAGGGGAAGGGTGGCAAATTAGTTTCTCAGTAGTATCTGCTCAATCGCCAATACTCGGGGGAGATGCGATATTTGATAGCAATTTAACATAAACAATACAGCTATTGATCAAGTCCTCAAACATCAGTAATCTGAACGAAACTAATTTTGTCAAAAGCGAAACAACAGTAAGTTGTTTTAAACTGAACCTTAATTATGTATAACTGAAACTTTTAACATTTGGACGTCGGCAGCCTCACAAATTGGTCGGGGCGAGGACGAGTAAGTTTGCGTTAATTAGTAACATGATAATGTCAAAATGGAGTGGTGTGGAGTACACGGAGGATGGGTGATTAGAGAGGTCGTGATAGCTAACGAGAGTGGAGCCGCGCACTCCAAACATAACTGGAGGCACGTGTTGGTACAAGTGACAGCTGATTTATCTTTTATTTATATGTTCCGACATTGTTGTGCTCGACGGTGGGTCGAGCGTATCCATGTCGTGGCCCGACACACGATCTCGTGTAATGAATACGCCCCTATTGTTGCAAGGATAACTCGGACAGCACACTGCGGTGACGATATTACGCACTACCGTACTAGTGTTTACTTTACCACCTGTAAATAGGTACTGTTCGAGAATAAGGAATTCTATTTGGAAATAATAGGGCTTTAGAACAATTGCATATCTATACTAAATCACCAACTCAAAACATATGTATAACAAATAACACAATGTTCGTTAGAAATAGCTGTAAGTAGTAGAATTTACCAGAAGTTTTCAAACTCCATTAATCGTACTATACAGCTGTTTCCCCAGCCAAAGAACTCTGGGACAGATGTCAGAAAATACGTTTAAGAAATGTTTTGTTCAACATTGATCTATCGAACTAACTTCGATAAAGTCTGAACCTATCGCACTGTAGCGTAAATAGATTTTCGAAGCTGGAAACTGTTACAGGTGTACCATATTACAATGGTGTAAAGGTTATATTCGTGAATCAGGTTGTTGTAATGAGAGAATAGTTTTTAGAGGTAGGTTTATGGTGTCGGTCTAGTTTGGAAACGGCTGGAACAAGAGTATTCCATACTCTTTTGATCCCTATGGTTCTGGATACTGGTACAATGTAAACATTATTATACAATGTTGACACCATTTCTTGTTTCACTGCTTTGAAACAAATTTACAACCAAAACGCGAGTGAAAATATAAACAGATTTATGTGAAAGAGTACTAGGCTAGTAAATGCCTTCTAATTATACATTCGAAAACGTACCGAATTCCTCACGAGGAATTGGTAAAGATCATGTCCACGTTTATTTAATAAAAAAAAAAACGGAGAGAGGATTTTTGAAATTCGAATGTAACGGCTATAGTACTTTAATAAGAATCAAAACACTAAAACAAACTCAGAACTCCGGTAAAGAAGAAAACAAGGTTCTTATATTGAAGTGCACAATGAAATAAAAATACACTTACGGGTTCTCTAACATCCTCAGGCAGACTTTGGCCATCGTGCTAAGGGTTTCCGTCGTATTCTCCAAGTCTTGCTGGTTATCATTGACGAACTGGCTGGTGGCTTCTGATAGCACCTTTAGCATCGGCGTGGCTTGCGCGTAGAAGAGAGACATTCTGTTGGCGACCTCTGCCGTTATATGAGGCTCCTCACCAGGAGGTAGCTCTGCGTTGATCAGCCCGCCTCTCGACACGCTCCGTCTGTAGTAACTAAAGTCGTTTTGTATCGCTGGTGTCTTCATCTGTGGAGATGGAATAATATACATTTAGTAGTTCCTGTCTTAAATATCCGGATGAGAATCCGGAAATCCAAACTTATAACTTCGAAAGTAACTCTGTCTGTCTTTTCTTCACGCCTAAACTACTGAACCGATTTCTGTGAACTTTATTACAGACATAGTTTGGAACTCGAAAGGACATAGGATAGGGATTTTTAAACCAAAAAGCAGCAGGAAGTCACTATTCCACGCGAACAAAGTTGCGGGAAAAAGCTATTGTTATTTTGTGTAATATTAATAACACAAAGTCTGGGCAACGCTGGGGTTGCGGGGTAAGCGCAATGAGGCACCGCGACCTCGGCCCAGAGCAGGAGAAGGAACAGGGGGGTTGTTAGTCAGTAAGAGTCTGAGACTGCCTCCCGCCCGGCCCTGGGCGAGAGAAGTCATTTGATGATTTTCCCCTCACAAAAAAAGTCTGGGCAACGACAAAATAGTATCGTTTTTATTAAGTTCATGCACATAAGAATTATGGGGATTAAAAGACATTATGTTCTCATTCTGCTCATACCAACCATATAAATTAATTTCACAATTTAAAGAGTTTTAGGAATTCATTATTGAGAACGGAACCCTTATAAATAATGAGAGGATCCACGCAGATCGTTATATCACTTTCACATAAATTGATGTGACATCTAAAAGCTTCGCCATTTTATACTGAATTTTATGTTTTAACCTTTTCGAGATCCATTTTGAACAATAAAAATGTCAACGTGCTGACGTAATGATGATTAAACTCGACATGTGGACAATAAAAGGTACTTTTTGCGGTACACAATGAGGGGGTGGGTGGACTGGATAGGTAAATACAAAGGGCACGCAAGATTATACTTTCTAGATATGAAGGGCGGACAATGCGAAGATGAATTAGGATGCCGCCCATTCAGCATCGGGGCCCTCAATCAGCTACAATTCCAAGCTAGTAATTTTACGCGCACATATTGTGGATTATTTTTAGTAGACCACACGCAAAGACGAATGCGTGCGCTTGCGATTACTTTGTAGCTAGATAGTGCTTTAACGATACATTGTCTGTTGCATTATAGAAATCGTTAATGTTTCAGCTAAGGACATGGTAATCTCGTAAGTGTTTAATTAGAAGTTTTTTTTTAAGTTTCCTTCTGTAGATTATGTATTGTTACATCCAGTTAAGATCAACGTTATGTAGGTACAAATACAATAACTATAGCTTCTTTACTCATATTGTTTGCAGCGTGCTGTTATGACATATAGCCTATCGAATTCAAAAATAGAAAAATTCCTCAGTAAATGGTCTATCGAATACAAAAGGAATTATTCAATACTTCCAAGTAGGCAAATTCATCAGCTTTATAATATTGGTAAAGATATATAATAATGAATGTGTCTAAGCCTGATACAGCCTACGTGTGCCCAAAAACAGTTAAACAAAACGCCATCTTTTGAATCAATTATCATAAGAATTGAAACTTAAATTCAGAAAAAGATTAAGAAACCTAATACAAATACATATATGTACATGTTTCTTAAATGTCTCAACAGATGTCGTTGTTTATATGTTAACAAATACAGATCTAATGAAGCACGGATAATCACTGTTCCTAATTTCGTTTATATAAGGCCATGTCGTAATCCTATCAGACCGTAACAACTGGTAGCTAGTAATGAACCTACCGACCCAACCCACTCATTAATTTTTACTTAGTAATTATATTAAATGATGTCAGTACAAAGAACAAGTTCTAAACTTGGAAAATCTAGAATTTGAAAACAAACAGATAGAATAGTTAAGGTATTCTTATAAATTAGGGCATGTCCTTCCACTGTCGAATAAGTTTCTGCTAAATGACACATTTCTTACGTCAAATTATTTGCCAATTATGAAACTTAACAAGACGTGAATAAGGCTAATAGTCAAGAAACATCGATTGCAGAAGAAGACAGACTTAAATCGATTCCTAATTAAAAAGATGAGAATCAGGCATTTGATTAGAATACACAGAAAGGCGATAAAATTTTCACACTAGTGACAATACGTTGAAGGATAAGTGTTTTGATAACATGTCCTGACGTTAACACCATTCAATGACCATGTTTTTACAATCGGACTCTAATTATTATTACCGATTTCTAATTACATATTCAAACAACTCGAAGACTTGTTACGAGTATCAGTATAGGCATATTGTATGTAGTGCTAGTCATCGATCAATGTTTAAAGCGATAGGTTGATCTGAAGACGTTAAATTATGCACAGGTCTTACGTAAAGGCCTAAGGGCGATGCCCTTAGAAAGGGTTGGATACTTTGTAACTAACACAAGACACTATTATTCGCACTTAGACACAATACAAAATAACACCTACCAAATAGTGTTTCGTGATATAGATTGAACAATTAATTTCATGATCAAAACGATTTGAGTAATCGTATTATCAATCGAAATCCGATTTCTAGAAGATACGTACGTTGATTGTAATAAGACAAATTTCTACAAAACGTATTTGTTCGTAGAATAGAAATATTATTCGAATGTTGATGGATGTCGTTTTGATGAGGGTGTAAACCGAATTCTTTATGTATTGGTAAACAAGGCTTTTCAGTCTTATTAGACATAAAAAGTAGCAGTAGGTCTAGAGCTACATTAGCATGTAAAACAAAAACGGTTCCTTTTTTATTCTTTATACTTTGATTACCTACTTCATTTAAGAGCAAAATGTTGGAAAGTATTCGAAGGTTTTATTAGAGTCGTAATGGTGTGGATTCAGATTTGTTCTAATCAATATTAAAACCTAAGAAAGAGCGTTTACTTACGATAATTATAAGCAAAGACATTAAAAATAAAGATGATAATTTGACTAAGCATTAAAATAACTCAAAAGAAAAACCGTTCTAACAGTATAAACAAATATTTTGGGTAAATGCAAAATTGGTACTGTGGGACCCTTCATTTCCATTAAACGAATTTTCGAAGCGAAAACAAGTCCTAAACTAACATAAATTTAGACACCGCACCGTTTGGAGTTTCTCAGAACACTATTACCGAATTCTGTCTTGTTTGGAATGACAAAGAATGAACGCAAATAAATCGGATGCAGGCTCGTGAGTCACCGGCGAGGTCGCGGCTTGAGCCAAGCCTCGCCTCGCTTTCTATAAGTACAATGCCTTCGCAAAATGTTCCCTTATACACTTGATGACTAACATTTAGATAGCTTCGTTCTAGATTAATTATGTCGATAGGCAGACAGCCATTACGACCAATACTAGTTATTATTAACTAAAACATTCCATAACCACACAATGTGGATATTGTAAATCTATTGGCACTGAAATTTTCTAACATTGAAAGGGGGAAAACGCAGATTGAAATGAATTCCGATACTAGGTTCGGCCTTTGTACATGTTTGCACGTATCAAGATTTTTTGAAAAAACATTAGGGTTTTCTCCGGTGTCGTGGGGCACACACACAGACAATATCATAAACACATGACACCCAGACCCAGAACAACAATTTGTGGATCACACAAGAGTTGTTGCGTGCAGGAATCAAACCGATTATATCAAGAAAGTCGAATGGTCTTAAAATTGTTGGAAAAACCACGGGGCCGTAAATGCCAGTCAAGTTCCTAATGTAATTAAACCTAAAAAGTGATTTTAATTGACGAGTACGCGGACGATTTTCATAATAACATAGTCTGTGCGTTGGGGACACAAGAGGAATGAACAATAGCAACCTATTTCGTGACAACATAACGTGGGGACGCATTCACTAATGGATTTGCTTAACGCGAGGCGTGATGGGATAATAAAAAATAATAAATAATTCCTCGCGGATGCTCGTTGGCAGTTTAGTGGCGGATGCTTTTACCACGCCAGATATTAATACTTCTGTAAAAAGCCTTACGGAACCTTAATAAACGTTTTAGTAAATTGGGCCAAGGACGGAACAGGTAAGGCCTGTGTCTTTTATACTTTTTCTACAAATTCAGGGTCATTTTGGACAGGCACATTTTATGGTACGCACGCGTGTTTATGACACATAATTAGTTAAGTTAGTTGTAAAATTAATTGGTATTAAGATATTGGTTGCAAAAAGTCGTTGCTTTGCATACTAGAACTTTTATTGAAATAAAATCTAGGGTACTTGGTTTAGTAAAATAATTAAAACGAAACGAATAATGTGATTAATTAACATGATATTATTATCCTGATTAATCAATGACAAATAGCCAGCTCTGATTCTATGACCGACCAATGGTTTCGCAAGCTGATAGAACTATCGAAGTCACTGAACTAGGAGCAACGACACAGCAAGGTTGGGGTCAAAAGGGCCAGCAATTGAATTACAGTACCCGGCCGTAAACATTGCACATCGGCACATTTATATTAGAATAGTTCTAAAAAGACATAGACTTCCTTTAAGATGGATTGATTTCGATTTACTAAAATTACGAAACTGAAAACTTGTAGTGGAAATGCACAAATGGAATATTTCCTTTTAATAGCATAGTTCTGCAAAAAAGTAGTCTAGTCTAGTAGTGGATTACCTGGGGGTAAGCAATCAGCGCCGCCTATAGACACTCGTTATACCAAAGCAGTTATCACAAGTCCGTTGTCGGCCTCTTGTATGTTAGTATAGAGGATTTGAGGATTGAGGTTAGGGCGAGTGAAGGATTGGGTCACTATGATAATCTCACTCACACGGCGAAACACAACGTTGCTTCACGCCGGTTTTCTATGAGACCGTGGTATCACTCCGGTCTAGCCAGCCCAATCCTGCCGAAATGGCTCTTCCACACTTCTCCATAAAATACGCAAATACCCAATGGCCGGCGCTGTGCAATATTTATCGCCGGGCAGTGTAGTTGCTGCATCAGATGTACACTGGGAACAATTGCTCGCTTTGCTTGTTTGATTGTGACTTATTGTTTGTTATTGGTCACGATATTAACAAGCAAACATTACCTCACGTGTGATTTTCCCATTATATGTTGCAATTTCTTCTGGTCCGATGACTTCTGACAGGTTATAGTTAGCTAGCTTATAGTTTAACTAAATTACACGCTTTTTGATGGCCTTCTAAAGACAGTTTACAGTTTGACCTTTAAGTTTGTATATTATGTCTGCGATTAGCTGTACAATTTTTAATACGGTATTTGCTTTACTTAGAAGATGGGTAGATTTTTCTATACCGACTTAATCAAAGAAGGATGTTTTAGGTTTCATCCGTAAGTGTACCTATGTGTATTTGTTTGCGATTGGAACCAATTTTTATTGCAGTTTTTTATTTGAAAGAGTATTTATTTTACAAGACACTCGTTAGACTAAAATCTACCAGAATAACAGATTCCCGGAATTATCGAAGACAACCCTCAATTTTTTTTAATTGGGTTGTATTACATTTCTCATTTTTTTTATAAATTGTTGAAGTATTTTTTCGTCTAATAACCATCATCCCTTTGACTTAGATGACCTGATGATGGAAGGTGCAACAAACAAAATATTTTTAAATTAGTGTAGGTAGTAGGCACAAGTAGATCGATATTTAGGTACATATTTTTTCTCAGAGTCTATTAGGTTGACTTGGTAACACAAAGTTAATCTCATTAAGTTGATTATGGAGGATAAAACTTCTCAAAGGTAAGGAGTAGAAAGAAAATAGGTAAGTACTCACGGGAGGTATTAAAATTTGGAAATACAAATAAATGAAGAATATTTGAAATTCTAAGTTTGAACCGATAATACAAGCCAAAAATCTAAGTTAGGACTTATTATGGTGAAAAAGGTTTAGGTAAATTTTTTTGGATATAATTTCGAATTCATAAATTAAATTCATTCAATATATGTATTAACTTCGATAAAAATAACCAACTAAAACGAAAATGAACTAGCACGTAGCAAAACGAAAATCATAATTGTTAAGTTTTTTTTTAATATCAGCTGGTAGGTACTTAGGCGTAACTAAATATTAAAGAAGGTTAAATAATTTTGTTTCGGACTCCTGGCATTGACTTGCAACCTGCCAGTATGAAAGTGTAACTATCAAGTTCATATGAATATTAGTTTGATTTTTAATCGTTTTCATAATAAGGGTAGGTAATGGAAGCTAGTATTTATTTAAGTACACGTTATTTATTTTTTGTTCATTTTTAAACCTAGCAGCTACATAAAACATTGCTATTTGTACTTTTAATACAACTTGGAATTAATTACTAATATTATATCTAAACTAAATTATAAAGAGGTAAAATTTGTAAGTTTGTATGTAGGGGGTAATCTTTGGAACCGCTGGTCGGATTGCCAAAATTCTTTCACTGATAGTTAGCTACAATGTTCCTGAGTGCTATAGGCTATAAAACATCACGCTACGATCAAATGGAGCTGAGTAGCGGGTGAAACCGCGCGAGAGTAGCTAGTAGATTATAAATGTGAAATTTTGTGAAAATGTATGGATGAATGTTTGTTGTTCCTTTACGCAAAAACGGCTGGAATGATTTGGTTGAAATCTGGTATATAGATGGATTAATACATAGGCTACTTTTTACCAACATACCAAGCGGGCAAAGCGGTGGGCAGAAGACGTTATTTGTAATAATACTTTGAATTCAAAGAGACAATGTTTCCACTAACGTGTGCAATGTTGCAAATAAAATTCAACATAATAATATTATTGTTGAATATTCGCAATTGTACACCACTATTTGATACTCTGGCCGCGACGGCAAAATCCAAAACAATAGTTCCTAATCGTCGACATAATATAAAGAAAGGATTCATTAATTTTATTATTGTTGTTACCTTCCTGTTTTGTTATAGGTACTATACACTGTAACAAAACAATACGTGCTTTTATACATACATTTTTTTTTTATGTAATAGCTCGGCAAACGAGCATACGGATTACCTGATGGTAAGCAGTCAGCGCCGCCCATGGACACTCGCAACGGAGGAGTTACGAGTGCGTTGCCGACCTTTTAGGGATTAGGGATTTGGAGATTTAGGGATTGAGGAGGGATTGGGGAAGGGGAAGGATTGGGCCTCCGGTAACCTCACTCACACGGCGAAACACAACGCAGTGGTTATTTCAAGCCGGTTTTCTGTGAGGCCGTGGTATCACTCCGGTCGAGCCGACCCATTAGTGCCGAAGCATGGCTCTCCCACACATATATTGAGTTCTTTGTATTGTTGTAAAAGCATTCTTACAAGTTGTGTATTATAATTTTACCAAATCAAGAAAACACTTAAGAGTTGCTTGTCTATGACTAAAACCTAAATGTTTTTAATAAAGTTTTCAAACTCTCAAGCCAGTTTCATCCTTTCACTAGTCTATGGATTCAAGAATATCGACCTAATTTGAGTTCTGCATACCGAACCATTCGTGCATGGGCTATCTCGTGTATTTATGAACCACTTTGCATTAGATAATTCAGTAATGCATTTACCATCCAGCCTAACGGGCATAAACGCGGAATATGTTGCCTAACAACTGGCACAAGCAACAGCTAAACAAATTACGTAGTTATCATGTAAGAGATTAACATACAAAATTATGACTTAACCCAGAAAATAGGGTTTGTCGTAATATAATAGTTATAGCAGAGGGACGCGTGGGCAACCGCTAACATGCATAATTGATGCGACGCACTGAAGGCTCTTGCGAAGATAACCTCTGTCGTTTGATACAAAAGAATAGGCGACACGTCCCTACGTGGGTGTTATTTAAGGCAATACATAATGATAACGATAACGTATATTAACGATAACTTGCCGACACCCACTTCATCGCACGAGATTGCTGATAATATGGTGCTGAGATCACCCGGCTAGCCCACGAAATGTACCTAATTGTTGCATTCTCATGAGGTCGTTCATTGTTTAAATGAATGAGGATACAAGAGGGGCTTGTTCAGAGTTGTATGTACTTACTTTATATTCATCGAATTTGAGCACAAATTCCAATATTTCTGCGAACTGTTTGACGAGAGCTTGCTGTTGTTCAAGGTGTTGCGTGGGACTCATTGCCCCGCCCACGAGCGAGCCCAGCAACCGTGGGACTACCTGTCGACAAAATAAAAAAAACTTATTATTTTTTTCAATATTCATCATAAAAGCAAGGGTGGAAGGTTACAAGTTAATCAAAATAAGTACCCTCATCCAAAAAGTAGATAATGGGTATCATTAGAATCCCAACTTAATTTTATTAAGGTTAGTTTTATAGACAGACTAGTATAAAAATAATTCTTTTATTGAAATTTCAGTCATCCACCGTTTGCAGTCAAAGGATTTTTTTCAAATCTCCGTAAACACAGACGTAAAAAGGCGGAGATGTCCGTCGGCTTAGTTTTTCACTTGAAAATAAGAATGACAGAAAAGTGAACAACGCTCACTTCGCTCAGCCAGTTGTTATTGGGGGCGCTATTGTTGAGATGCTCGTTGAAAAATAACCTGGGTAAGGAAAATATTCGTGGTACATCTTCTACTTCATAAAACAAGAAAGGTCAGGTCTGGAAATACATGTTATATTCAGCTACACGATCATTTTGCCAAGACGTGTCTCAAGAGACTCGAACTGTTTCTTTATTCAAACAAACAACTAAAGATCCTACAGTAACTTTCTTAAGATTGATGTAATATTCAGAGAAATCTAAAGGTAAATTTATATTTGCTTTGTCAGTACTAAATGAGGAATCGGTTTAAAGTTCTAACGCTGTTACTTAGATCGTTGCTAATATCATCACATAAAATTGCAGTTACCTTCAATTAGTAACAGAACGTTTTTAAGGGTGGGATAGCCAAGCTTCAACACGAAGGGTTTCAGAGAAAATTGGCGTGAAACAACTACAGCGTTGTGTTTCGCAGTGTGAGTGAGGTTACCGGAGGTTTTTCCACCTCAGCCATCCCTTTACAATCCCTAAATATCCGAAACCCTTCGCACTCGTATCTCCTTTGGTGTTGCGGTTATGCATGGGCGGCGCTAACTGCTTACCATCAGGTAATCCGTCTGCTCGTTTGCCGATCTATACTATAAAAAAAGAACGTTAATTCCTATCAAAATATTTGTGTTAATATCAGAGCAAGACATTTGGCTTCGTGTGACACGGCACAGCACTACAAGCGAAACCGGAGCCATTGTGAATGGTTTTAAAACAATGTCAGGAAGCGATCGTTATTCAGTCGATTAGAGTGCGTCGTCGTTTATTGGTTCGGGAACGATTGCATCTAATTTTGTTATCATTTGCCCTGTTCCTGTTGTTTAAGCCGCATTATCAGCTAAATTATCGGCATTTCCCATTTACGACACTCTTCTTAGATAGTAAAAGTTTCACATTAATGTATTGCACTTAAATACTTTTGTATTCATTACAAAAATCTATACCAATGGTGAAGTACCAATATTTTTTTAAAGACTTAGTTTTTATTTTATTTTATGGGAAATGCAATAGGATTCTTTGGTATAAAATTGTTGGTAGGCGATTTATAAGAATGCTGTTGCAATTACATAAACATTAAGAAAAATTTGGTTCAACATGCGAAAAGTGCATGTCGATTATAAATCACATATTAGTCAGTCTCTAGAAAAACTTCGAATTCAGCTGGCAGATAAGTCAATAAAAAGTTAATATAGATGTTTTGATTTTGATACTTATAAATGGTAAGAACATTGATTAATTCCTTCCTCTCGTTAACTAATTGAATATGCTTTGTGGATAGTGTGTCAGAAATAATCAACATATCGGTTGACGTACTTTGAAGTGTAGGTAATTAAAGTTTATTCTTGGACATCACGCCATGAATGAGTAAAAGACATTTGATTAATTAAAAGGCTAGTGTCCTACCTATTTATATGACTTCTAATACATATAAATCACTTCTGTTAATAAAGTAGGGAAAAGGTGTAATATGAAAATTAGTATACAAAAAGGTAGAACCGCCAACTTCACCATTAGATTTCCGTCACGCGAATAAAACATAACTCGAGGATTTATTTTAGAGATAAAGTCGTATGTTTTCAATTAAACTTGAAAATAGTGTGACCTCAACCTTTTTACAGTGCCTACATCGTTATGCTTTTATTTATTTCTATGCTAACAATGTTTTTTTTATGTAATAGGTCGGCAAACGAGCCGACGGATTACCTGATGGTAAGCAATCAGCGCCGTCCATGGACACCCGCAGCGGAGGAGTGACGAGTGAGGGAGAGAGATACGACTTTTAGGGATTAGGGTTTTGGAGATTAAGGGATTGGGGAGGGATCGGGGAAGGGGAAAGATTGGGCCTTTATGAATATTATACGTTAATTTTCATTTGTTTTTAGAACAACATTCACTCGTATATTACCAAAAAAAAAAGTTTGGTAGGACTTAGTGGCATAAACGGTAAAGCTCAACAGATGCCATATAAGGACAACGACAAATAAAGAGTAAAAAAACAAAATCATCTCTACTTAATCTATCTTTTATTTCATTGTGTACAAATCGGACAAGAGTGACACGGATTATGACACTCGTCATAATATTAGTCATATGCAAACAATTAAATACAGCGCAATCTGATTGAGAATTGAAATCAGCTTGACCTAGGAAATGACGTAGAATTGAATTCTGTTGACCTGGGCATGACGCATTCATTGCAATTCTGTTTAAATACAACGTTCAGTTAGAACATTTTATCGCAAAAGGGCGTGTCGTCGTCGCCACAAAAATAACTTGTAAATAAAAACTGACTTCCGAATGAACTTCACAAGTAGGTGCGCAAACGCATATATTAATTGGTGATTCATACAAATTAAAACGTGGTGAATCACGTGTGGAGAGGATGGTAAGTTTTTTTTTTATGATCCCACCAGACGGGATAATTCTGGGATTCGTCGAAGATGATGTAATACTGTAAATGGATATTTTAAAGCTGCGCACGCGTCGTATAGAGATCGAAACGGTCACGGGAAGCACAAATGATCCTTTATATCCGTCAAGGTTAGAGCCGCTGCAAAATTATTGTAACTGACAAGAAAATTGGTCATTGGCATAGATACGGTGGCAAACAATAAAAGATAAGATTACTTTGATGTTGGATGGATTTAGGGCATAACGAATGTCATCCAAAACTTGGCTTCACTTAACAGAAGTGACATCTATTTTTGTAAAAGGAGTTATTACTATACTTATATTATAAAGGGGTAAAATTTGTTAGTTTGTATGTAGAGGATTTCCTAAATTCTTTCAGTGGTCGATAGCTACAATGTTCCTGAATGCTATAGGCTAACTAAAACATCACCTTACGACTAAAAGGAGCGCAGCAGCGGGTGTAACAGCGCGGCAGAAGCCAATCAACTTGCTTATAACTTTTTTAAATCAGGAGGAATCTAGCAACGTCCTCATCGGTCGCTAATATATGCATAATTGCTTAGCGTACAAATTCTATCACCCATCTAAATTCCATTAAAACTTTGAAGACGATTTCAACTTAGAAAAGCAATTAATCTTTAATTCTTATGTACTAAATGTTTTAAGAGACAGATAAATACAAATAAATACATTATTTATATACGAATACGGTCGCTTTTCTTATAATACATTAACTTTTAATTATATTAGTTTCTTTTAACTGAAAAAGTTTTATTTCAATCGTATATTCTTGATTTCTGCGCAACGATAAATTATGTTGCATGAAAATTGAAGCACGCAACAAAGATTTTTTTACTGTCTAGTAGCACTAGGCTTTCTAGACTTACAGAGAGCCTAAGAAAATATTTATTTGGCTTTCCAACAGGAAAAACACAATACAAGCATATTCCTATGAAAAGCAGAATTTAAAATAACCTATGCTTTATAAGAAATCACATCATGCGTCGAATGCCATTTAATTAGAAGCGAAATATCGATTTAAACTTATCTTGTTTTAATTTTCAAGAAAAAAAATAACAACACATTTGAGAACTTTCAAAGAATTGCTGAACACACCCAGGACTTTGGATGTACCGGCAATACTTTTAAAATTGATACACAATCTTGAAGTCGAAGAGTCGACAAATGACAAGATCGCAGTTATAGTGTCGGACGTTAAAATGCAACGCCCACACCACATAGTACGCAGTAACAGTGTTAAATAAGATAGTCTAGTGATTACATTAACTGTTCACATTGCAGTACAAACGCACCATGTAGGTACAATTAAGTGCTCACGCGAGATCAGTACGGTAGTAATTAAATTAACACCATTTACCAACCAATTGCGAGATTTGAGCAATCAATTCTGCCAGATGGTTGGAATTAAAGCGAGAGCTAAGAGTGCGGGTGTCATTTAAACTATTTATGGGAGTATGTACAACTTTCCGCTTGTTTTACAACAAGATTCAAGGATAGAACATATTCTTTATTTAAAAACGTTTCGTTTCGTGCCTTGTGTGCTATGAGCACATCCAATTTCATCGGGAGTATTGTTCATCGTATCATAGGTTTCTCGTGTCGAATTTGTATCCAAAAAGAACCCTCTGTATGTTTTACTTTACTTCTTAAGCAGTCAATTAGGTTATGTTGACCACAAAATACATCTAAGTATCAATTTATATTTATAAAAACGAATGACAAAATGTGTTTGTAAGCGCATTACTCAGCAACGCCTGGGCTAATTTTGACAATTCTTTTTTTGTTGTTTATTATTGTCAGGAGAAGGTTCTTATCAAAGAAAATATTAGAAAAGTAAACGGGAAAATGACCCTTTCGTTGTTAGCGAGATAGTTGGACCCGGGCAAAGCAGGATCGGCTAATGTTTATTTAAAACATTAGTAAAGTACTTGTTATATAAAGATCATTTAGCTTCTGTTCAATTTTTTCAATTCAAATTAATGTAACTGCTGCCGAGGGTGCTAATTAATATTCCGCTATTTCATGCTTTCTGCAAATCAATGTGATGGTCTTATTTTTATGTATTTATTATTAAATAAATACTAAGTTATATATAACACCAAGCAAACAGAAAGTATGCATTCTTATATCCGAGTGCAACGTACTCCATGCACCATTAACTTTGGTTCCACATCACGATCATCTGTCTCGTGGTCGTAGACAGCTCCTGTTAGACCTGATGAATGTATGCCTACTGCGTCATGCTACCGTCCAATTAGCATTTATAACGTTTATTAGGACACCTTGGTATTCATAAAACACACCACCAAGTTTTTCCTCCGATAGAATTCATAATAAATGCGCTGCAACACGGCAACCGTTTTTCAACGCAGCCATTTGCATTTTTGCGATTTTTTTATTGAGTTGTGCATTCATAAGTACAATTACACACATTTTCGTAATAATTATTAAGGTGAGTACCCACCCACAGTGGTTCATCAAATACATAACAGTATAAAATTAATGAAATTTCCATTCTGTAACACCCACATGAGTAGCGATAAATAAAGGCATTGCACCCACTAGCCGGCGTTATATTCAAACAATGCGACATTAACGTCATGGATACACTTACATGCCAATACTTGTGCCCAACTTTATTCTATGCGCGGCTTGCGTGCGAAACACTAGTTGTGCGCTTGTAAACTTGGACGTGCTTCCAGGGCGCTGCATAAATTATAGCTGAAACTAAGACTGAACTTGTTTTCATAATACAGCGCTGAAATGTGAACAATTTTTATACGGAATAAAGTTCTTGTTTCGTCTTTAAAACCTCACGTATTGTAATTTATGCGCTATCATGACTACCCCTTGTTTGTTCTGTCGCTGCTTCGGAATGGCTCGCGTACTTGGGCTCTTCTAAAAAGTTTATCTCTATAAAATCTTGTTGGCATTCCATTGTGGTAGCTTAACATTAAGACAAGACAAGTTCAAAAGAATATAAAGGCTCTTTTAAAGTAATTTAGCGTTGAAAAAACTTAAGTATTCTGTTCGAAACAGACGTCTCAAAATAAATATAAATAAAAGATTACGAAAGGGATATTTTAATAAACACATATTCCTAAAGGGTTTGACAGAGCGCAGGTGCTGTCTGCAACAGGTATTGTAGACTTCAATCGCATGCCACCCGTCTTATTCACTAAAGAATGACTAAGGATAATTGCAACAACTGCAAAAATGTCAGATGGTGCGAACTTTTTCTGTATGAGTTATAAAGGTTAGTAGCTGCAAAACGTATTAAATACACTTAACTAATAGTAGACGCGGTGCACCTGCCCGTTTCGAAGCAACTTGATGCGTAAGTAAACGTATACGAGATATATAAAGAACTTGAGAGCAGCTGGCAATCGACGAAACATGAAGGAAACGCACCGGCTATTATTTGCAAAAAATGTCCTCACTTACAGCCAGAATAACTCGTATAATGATTGTGTTATGGTATCTTTTTCAACAATTTCTGCGAACTGACATCAAAGTGTCATTGTACGGAGGATGCTTGGTAAAGTTCATCAAAACTTCTTACTTAAAGTTAAACGTATGCTACTAAGCAAGATGGCTTTAGTTGAATCTATTACTTTATACACTCGAGGTTGTCTTAAGGATAACGAGCGAATTTTTACGTCAATTGCATTCACTTAGTAATTAAGTAGGTACGTCACACTCAGACTGAAAAGTAAGTTATTCCATCACAAATGTCATTTTAAATTAATGAATGGAACGAAAATGTAATTAATAACCGTCACCTTTTCGGCTTGTGACCTTACCTTAGCTATTAATAGTTCATATGATGGCCTTGAGAACAAAGGGTGTTTAAAGGAAAGTTTAGAAATGCTGCTCAGGGTCTAAAAGGTCCCGATGATTAAAAATATCCCTAAAAGATCTAAAGACTATAATCGGAGATACCTACAACAAAGCCTTGGATTAAGATCGGTCAATTTAACTCGGATGGTAAAAAATAGATTTGTTAATAGAGAACAAGCCTTAGAAGTAGTATTAGTAGTATCAGGACTTGTTTGAGAATGTTAGGATTTGTTTGAAACAATTTCCAGGGACCTTAAGGATCTGTTTGCTCCAATAAAGCAGGTAGAGCTTGTATATTATACATAACAAATGCAGAACATTTTGCATTCCCTTCGAAATATCACGTTGCGAAATGCGGCAGCGCATTCGTTGCCACACCGCACCTAATAAGGATCCCTATTCAACAATATACCACGCCACGTAAGCTACAGAACATCGTTTTGTCTCCTTCCAACAGTACGATAATCATGGAGACAGAATATGGCTGAGCATCCAAATCGTGGTACCTCTTATTACTCATATATCCTTGACGTCTCTTGTCATTGTTCGGACTAAAATGGTCCTGCATTGCGGTTTAAAATGGCAATCTTGAGAATTACATTTTGCAAAACCATTACTAACTATGTTCGTATTAGAATAAGCTTTGTACAAAGACCGGCCATTGGTAAGAAAGTCAAGTTGGTTTACATTTGACGTTGTACCACATAATCTTTCGTTATCCGCCTTTCTTGACGGAACGCTGCATAATACCGCGCTTGTTGAATACAAGCGAATAAGTTTTATCAACTTTGCTTTAAAACGATAATTATTAATAATGAGATGAGTTACAGTAACATCAATATCTTAAAGAGGTTAGGTTATCTGCATTTGACATTCGTTAATTAATTTACAAACTTACTAGATTGATTCAATCCAGTAACCGTGTGTTACACAGTATAAAACTTTTGCCATGAGGAAGGAAAACTATGTTTATAAATAAAATATGTTGCACTAGAATATAACCAATGTTTGTATTATATAGAACATTATTTTATAAATATATTAATAATGTTAAAAGATAACAACATATGGCTTTTACTTTGCAATTAAAATCCTGAATTAACGTATTTTTTTTAGCATAAAATTAGTGTACTAGATTAGTCAATTTTATCATATCAACTGTTAAATTTTCCATAGACAGTTAAGAACTGAAACATTTACAGACGCTGAGGGTTTTCTGAAATGTTTGCCGTGAGATTTCAGCTCTGTAGAGGTCTAACCACCCATCAATACACATGTATACAAGATTGTGAACCTGACGAATATGAAGCGCCACCTGGCGGCAGATAGAGTATAGAAAACCCTCATTAAATTCCCAATGACAATAGCAGACCCTCTTTTGAAGATCCTTTGTAGAAGACGAGTTGATCAAATAAGGATTACTACTTCAAGAATCAACGTTACTTAATGAAAAGCCTAAATGTAACTACATAAACCATTAATCACACTAATAATTCCATTTCCTTCACTTACTAAAAGAGCATAAAACAAATAAACAAAAGACATTTTCTCAAAGTTCAAAGCATGACAATGTTCATATTAATTTATGTATTATAAATCAGGAGATCTAATAAGGCGAATAAATTGATGGTTACATTGCCCTCAGAGGATGCAGCATGCGTTATCATATGCTACGCATTCTCACACTGCTCGTGTGAGTTGTGACCGTTCTGATTGGATGATTGACACACGTAATGGACGTGGTAGGGTGCGTCAGAGGTAACTTGGGACTTCTTTTTTTGTTTTTATTTATATTTTCGTGGGTTTTAAAATCAGTTCTTTGTTTTTTTTTCGGCTTTTTTCACACGTTACTTTAGAAAAGTAACCAAATCAGGTATGTAGCTTGTAGTTACCTAAGCTTTCAACTGCCATAGTTGGCTATAGACGAGAAACGCAAATAGCCTAATTCGCCAATGTCGAGGATAAGCGACAGAAAACGTCTTACATATAAGTACTTGTATTTTGTTCGTCGGCGATCAAAGGTTAAAAAAAGGCTTGGATAAAAAACGCTAAGAATATTCGATAAAATTAAAGAAATGTGCAAATCATATTGCAACTCAGCTACATCTAGAATCTAGACAAAGAGTGCACTAGAAAGTGGAGTGAAGCGGCTACAATCATTACGTAAATTGGATAATGAACAACAAGCACTTGCTCCAATTAAAATAACAGAGGAAGCTAAGAAATATTAGTTATCTGTGATCAAGAAATACTGCAATATTTTTTAAGCTTGACCTAGATCTTATTCTTATTGCACAATTGAATAATAATTAGGTTTTAAAACTATATAGACCGTGTCACGCTAATTAATTTAATAGAGGTCATTTTTCTTCGTAACTACTAAGCTTTATCTAAAGAGTTTATACTTATAAGAAGTTTTAATTAAAATCTGTTGTGATACTTTATAACCATTTCATATGTTTGTTTATGTTCTTTTTATTAATAGGTACCACTAATGTTGTGATGTTGCAACAATCTGCGAATGTTCGAGTTTCTACCCAAGTACAAAACCACAACGCCTACCTAGTTTTACATAAATACTACCATTGTTTTTAGTTGTATTTGTATTAATTATACTAATAGCTATAAATATCTACAATAGTAAAAGAGTTTAACATTAACATTATTTTAGTGAGCGATTTAAGGACGATTGTACAACTTAAAATTTTTGGTAATACCAATATGTATACATGTAGGTACGTCTGTAAATTGAAATGGTAGCCTGTCAATACAATTTAGGTCTCGAAAAAGTATTTTTTATTCGATAGGACGTAAAACTATCTGCTTCAGGAGAGTAACAAGTGTAAGGTCGTGGTATTATTGCGGTTAAGCACGCCCATTCGTGCTGAAGCATGGCTCTTCTAAACCCGAATAAGATTAAGAATGTGCTGTACATGGCATGTTGTCATCATAATAATATGTCCTGTACAGACTCGTAATTCAAAAGGGAATCACAAATTCTTTTTAGGCATCATATCACGCGTAAAGGTTTGGAACAATTTCGCCAAAACTTCATAATATCATCATCATCAGCCGGAAAACGTCCACTGCTGAACAAAGACCTCCCCTTTTGCTAAACCTTAATCATAATTTTTTTCTCAGAAATTGGGCAAAATAATCGGGTAATAGCAACCTTCTACCTTAGCGGGTAGCTACAATAATGGTAGTTCTGTATGATACAATGTCATTGGTTGGTTTTCTGCTTCGAGCTGTATGAATAGGTTACCAAGAATGGGAATGTTATGGTAGTAACGTTTCGCTACTAGTCGGTACGTGCCGGAAGCACGTACGGTCGCAGCCGAAAAGATACTAACCAGTTGATTGAGCTTACTGGGAGCCGTACGCAGTATGCTACCGATTGTATACTACCATTTAGACGGACATTTTATGTGTTTCCGGCAGGCAAATAACCATCAGAATATTTCCTCGCAATTTTTTTTATTATTTTTAATCAAATTCTATTCGATACAAGCACGATTTAACTTTACTATTGCTTGGCAAAATAATTGAAAATCATTTTTTGAAGACTGTTCTAAATCGCTAAGTGTCTATAAGATGGCATTAGAGATGTAGATGAACCTAGTACCTACATTAATCGGAATTTCCGATAGGTCCTTAGATTATTAGGTAGGTATGTTACGCTTATTAGAATCGTCTTTCCATTTTCCTTGCCCTTACGTTTTCAAATAAATCGTTAAACAATCGACAATCAATAGAAACTTTTGGAAAATTAAGAATAATAGTCATCTGATCACTCACAGAATTACTGTAAAAGCATAGTATAAAGAGGTAAAAGCACAGTACCTATATAATTTATCTATAGGTACAAGACATTTTGAATTAATGCACAATGTATGCAAACGAGTCTATATAAGTAGGTAGGTATATACCTAACCTTTCAGCACGCGTGTTCAGCGTGAAATGTTTACAGAGGAATGGACACCCTAAGACTTATTATTTATTTATAGCTATTTACATTTTCATAAATATCATGTGTTGCTCACTAGAGAGAGAGTATAAACTCATTAGGGAGATATTTTAATTCATTAACTGAGTCTGGCAAGAGTTCGAAATATTAATGTTTGTTCTTTTTTTAAATAATATAATTGATAATGAAAGACCTTTTATTTGTATTTTTATTTTGTTTTTTAGTTAGATGACAGTAAAATATCTGGTGTGTACCTATTTTTATTTTATGAAAAACCTATTTAGAATTTGAATATTGTATATAACTAAAATTGAAAACACCCTTATTTCATGTGTAAAGTATGCTTAGATGTGTTGTCTTTGCAAACTTTACATCATGAGATATTCAACTCAAAAACCGGATGAAAAATCTGTCAAATTACTTCTTTCCCCCTAGACATCTAGATTCTGGGGGCAAAAAGTCCTTTGATAATTTTTAGAGAGAGGTAGTAACAGACTTTTATTGACCAAAATCCACCCCTATACTGCTTTTAATTAAGGCTTGGACTGCCAAATCTTCTTCGTTGGTCACCAGTGTCCTATGTGGTGGTAAACAGGTAACTAGGCTGCTATATTTTCAAGAAAGAAATAAGAATAAATTCCTGATCCTCCTAAATAATTAAAATGAATTGAATCTTTCCACTGTTTATTAAAATAACACTAGTAGAGACGCTGCGACAAAATTCCCTATTTTCATTTACCACCCAGAACACAAGCATAAACCACTGAAAACAGATAGATATAAAGGAAAATACTTTGAATATTTCCATACTATACAATACACTTGACAAACACTGTTTTATTTGCTTACAGAGTTATCAGTGTGAGAACTTATCAATGTGACATCACATAATCTTATCACAGTTATCTGAGTGCCATACAGGATGCAAAATGACAATGTACCTACAAGTCTTGTGTTAAAATATTTAATGTTTACTTTGTAATACAAAATATAAGATAATGGAGAACTACTTGATTAGACTGTGCTCGACACTAATGCAATGTTTGTGAAAGACTATCATTGTCATTTAGGAATAAAAAATATATTTTTGCCTTCAAAAAATAGCTTATATATAATACCTCTTTTAAGGTTTACATAAAGTCTATTGTCATTATTCTAAACTTATTTTTACCTGCCTAATTTAAATATGTTTTAATGTAAATAAATAATACAGCGGGCTATAATATAACTATTGTTAGTTGTAATTTGGTTAAATATTCATAACTCAATTACAACAGGATAACATCAGTCATTTACTAATATAGTAATGCAAGCAAAGCCACTGTCAATAATAACATAAAATATTTTACAATAATAAGAAATATTTCACTGTTGTTTTAGTGTAGCATGTATTGAATAAAAAAACATGCCTTTAAGTACCTATTCCATTGAACCTAACGAAAATAAAAACAGTAATGTTCACCTCAAACTGAATTGGTGTAGGTTGCAAATAAGCCATTTACTATTTCGTCTTTTATAAGAATATATATTGATGTTAGTATTCATTCAAAAAGTACATACCTAACTGATTATATATCCAAACAAAAGTATATTTACATATTCCAAAGTTTAAACTTGTATAAAATTTCTAAAAATATCCTGTTCAATAATATTTTAACTTGTACCCACAATTATTAAGTAAAGCCTTCCAATATCATGCCATATTTACAATGGCTTTCAAATAAGTTACAAACATGTTGAAAAGTTAGTTACGGTCGCAGTACGAGTTAGGGATTCAGTAACTTACCCGCTGCAGCTGCAGAGAGTGATTGTAGCAGCGCAGAAGTTTGTCCACGAGTGGACGAACAGCACGCCAGGCTCGCTCCTGTGATATCCTCGATGGGTCCGCTATAGCTTCTCGTATCTCTTTCCCCGCCCCCTTGTAACACTGTATCTCCTCCAATATTTTCTCTGAGTCAAGCAGCACCCTTTGCACCTCTTCATAAACATCGCGCTCAGTGTCCGTGGGCGCGGCGTTCTCAAAATCCAAAAATATATCGTACCGCGGCGATGAACAACAATTCGAGTCATCCCGAGACAACAGACTCAATAATTTCCCCATTGTAACGTAAATAAATGACAACAACTTTTTAAAAAAATCTACTCGATAGCAAACACTGCATTGCCTATTTCCATCAACTGTTTTGAATATTTCACTCAGTTTTCCAGTCACAGGCTTTGTAGTCATAAAATATTGTATATTTGTGTTATAGTCACTTAACAGTTAATACAAAACGCCCAAATTATAATAAATTGTGTGAAATAATCAGAACACGTCTTCCACGATAACACAACCCACCACTGCGGCAGACAGCAGGCGGACTATCACTATCAATCTGTCAGTGAGCAAATCAGTGCTGCCAGTTCCCCTATATTTATTTTACTCTTTGGTTGCCAGTTACAATATAACTTTGCCATGGCTAATAGAGAAAACAGGCGTTTCATACAACATGCAAGTTAATAAAATGTTGCTTGTGGAAACGCCTCGAATTGATGACCTTTTTAAACTTATATATAATAGGTATTAAAAAATATAATAGTCAGTATTCAATATCTTTACCTATGGCATACGATAATGTACAAGTAGTTCAAGCAAAGAGTATAAACACTATGTTGTAGGTACAAGTTGGCAAAATGAACAAAGACTAAGAGAAACTTTCGACTTTTATAATTGAAAATTTAACTAACAAAAGAAATAGTTGTTTAAAAGTTATTCGTTTTGACATTTAGATTAAATATTTTTACGGCAATCGGGTATAAATCTTTGTTGTCGTTTGCTACAATAGAGCCTAAATGGAGCGGTAGATTTACAAAATCTTCGTATGGCAACACCAAATACAAAAGGATTAAAGGGTATTGATACTTGCTCCCCTTACTTTACACTCTTTGGATAGGTACTTGTTATAAAACCTTTAAAAAACAAAATGTTTTGTAAATTATAGTTAAAACTTTGTTATATATTAAGTAAAATATAATCTATACTAATATTATAAAGCTGTCGAATTTGTTTATTTGGTTCGAATAGAACAATACTTATTGTGTTTCTTAGTTAAAAAATATCAAGCTATGATCTGTAGGAGCTGAGCAGCGGGTGAAAACGCGTGTGAATAGCTAGTACTAAATAAGTTTATTTTTCATTCGTCACTGTTAACCAAACTAGTTAGCGACTTTTACACTGGGTATCAATTGATTACAATCCAACGTTTCTTTTAATATATTTTAGTGCTATTAAATAATAAACGTGTACTAATGACCTTATTTCATTTGTTTCTGTGCTTCAAAATGTGTAGCTGATGATTCGTCTGTTACTCTTTTGTCTGTGCATTAATCTGCCATTTTAAAAGAACATTCATAAAAAATTATTAAATCCCAGTATAAATATTTATTTTTCAGACTCTAGTTAGGTATTGAGTGTATAATAAAGTACCTATGTATATCTATATACTACAATATCTTGAAATGTTATGTTGCGCCAGAAGCCTTACGGTTCCATACATTTACTACGATTAGAACCAAAAAACAATCACGATATATGCACGTTTACAGTTAAAAAATGTGTCTCTAGTTTTGAAGAACGGTTCCATATCAAATAGCAAAGACAAAAAAATTATTAAATAGCATTTTTTTTATATAAAAGTATCAACATTGTTCATTTATAGTATACAAATATAGGGTGGTCATACGATGATAATAAATAAAATAATAGGTATAGGTAGTGTTTTAGATATTTTTTAATAAATTATTTCCCAGTTGGTAGGTACAATCAATTGATGATGTCCAAAATATGTTTTGGTATTAAGTTTTACCAAAAATGATTTGAAAATTAGTCTAAAAATCGATTTTTACAGATGTAATTCAATTTTAATACCTAATAGGTATTAATTATTTTCCGTGTTGTTTTTTATACACGTAATTTTTTAAATATTATTTTTGGTTTTAATATAACCTAGGAGTATGTTATTCTTATGTGAATACAGTTTTTAGTTTAATTGGATAGGTACACATAATGCTTGAATATTAATTTAAAACTTTCATTAGATACGTACTATTTCGTAGTTCAAACTTAAGTAATTTGTTTATTGTTTAGAACTTGACAAATTTTAATCTGGGTACACAATCAGTTTGATATCTAGGTTTTATTTTCTGCACTCAGGCTCAGGCAGTCAGGCCATAGACTTCTAGTAGTATAAATAAAATTACCTTCATGCTCTGTTGGCCTTGTATTAATAACTTTGTAGAGTGCAAAAGTGCAATATGTTAAGGTAAAATAAGTAAATAAAACATCTCAAAAATAATCAAATTAGATTTATAACTATGTAAGTAATCATAATAACTACAGTTTTTATAAACCTTGTACTTAGTACAATTGTACAATTAAGAATTACAATTGTACAATTAATATAGATGAAAAAATATATATAATTTTAATCTTTCTTGGCTAAGTGCTAAGGCAACTAGCACTTGGTGCAATTACCACTTAGAAATACAGAAGTATGTATTTGTTTCTCCTGTGTACAACAATATGAAGATATCTATCACATTTAGATAGTAATTTTATTTATAAATTTATATAAAACAACAATCATATAAAATCTAAAAAAGAAATTTGTACTTACTAGGTACTTAACTACACATACTTATATTGTTCACACATCAAGTTTCACATTATAAGTAGGTACTTAATAATATATTTTAGACAAAATATCAGTTTTCAAAAAAAAATAATCATTGAAATATTATAGACAAAGACAATGGATAGTGATTAACCGTTAACTTTGTTCGGCATTTCTGAAAAAAGACATTGATTATTTTGAAGCCATGTTAAAAACTGGTCTTTTTTTGTAAGCACCATTCTCATAAGCATGATGCAATGGTTCTCAGCTGTATTAGATTGCAATTCCTCCTGATCAGTTAAAATCTTGTCGCAAACATCACTTAGTTTTGTATAATTATTTATTTTTGATCTCATTTTTATCAAGTCGTTATCAGACCCTTTCATTATGTGAATATATTGTTGTTTAGTTTTTGAAATAGCATTTTTCTTGGGTTTGGTACCAACTTTCACTTTTACATATTTTGTGGTGCCACTCTTTTCTGATTCCAGTATTTCAAGAAAAGCATACAGACTATCCGTGCACACAATGTTTTTTTGCAACTTTACACTGAATGCTTCTAAATGTTGCTTAAGTAACGGGTAATGGAACTTAAAGCCATCATGTGCTACTAAACACACAGGGTCTTCCAGATCTTCAATAAATGCTTTAATAAGTTCACACACTTCCTTATTGAATATTGCTTCATTTTTCAGTAGATCTTCTGTCAATCCTGTCTCTGAAGCATTTTCATTCAATGAAGATTTGGGATTGAAGCACATTTGGAGCTTATGTTGAACTCGAGGATCTTCTTGATACTTTTTCATCTTCACTATGTGTTCATGTTTTATGGCTAACATACACAATTCCGTTATTCCAACTTTCGTGTTTGATTTTTTTGGAACACAGTTTGATTGTAAATCCAAAAATACATAAGTTGCTATCGACATGTCGAAGTCTTGATGACAATCCTTTCCAAAAAAATTAAAGTTTCTGAATAATAAAGTTAGTACTTAACTCACAAGTCACAGCAAGTCTAACTTAGTTAACCCAGTAGGTATCGCTTAGTCGATCCTTCAAATCTTCCTGTCTCTGTTTAGAGTTAGAAAATGTTGATTGTTTTAATGTAGGTAGTACATAGATACATTACATCTATGAAGTAAAGTATTTATGTTCCGACTACTATTAGCACAGCGAACAGCAATGACCGATTGCCTACCGCACTACCGTTTGCCGGAATTGATATTTTGTTTTGATAACAAAGACGAACCCGATACTCGGAGTTTGTCCTTGAAGCCAACTCCCGTCAAAGCGGCGCCGCGCTTCAAACTACCAAATTCACGATTCGGTTCATCGTGTCGCTAGTTTCTTTATTCTATTCCACTACATTTTACACATACATATATATTTATACACTCACACTACATAGTAGACTAGTCTTGGGGTATTATGGGTTATCGATAGGATTATTTAGTGTTAGTCAAATTACCATAAATGTTGGATAATTTGTATTTCGCTCATTTACCTACATTAGTCTCAATATAGTGACATTGATTCTACGGCGGCGAAAAACCTCATAGACTTGAATAGAAAAAACTCAAGTAATGGAATTATGTAGGTACCTATTTATGTACTAAAGTATATTTTATTTAATCACCTAATAAAAGCAATAATTTGTTATTATATCGACTATCGATATTTTTTCGCATGCCCAAGCCTAGAATCGTAAGATTTAGGTAGGTACCTACTTATTTAACGTCACTGACGTCACTTACGCTCCGCCCACGTAGTGTGCTGAAATTGAACTTTTCGTAGGAAAAAAATATGCTTAGAATGTAGATATTGTGTTATATTTTTAAACGCCAAACAGGTACATAATAGGTAATAGGTATGTATATACATTTTTTGTTGAACGACTACACGTTCAGCGTAGTGGCTGCGCAACTGTCTTCTGTGCAACGTGTCGCGGGTTCGATTCAGGCATGGAACAACGATTTGTGTGATCCTAAAATAAATGTTTCGGGTCTGGGTGCATGTGTATGTGATTTTGTATTTTTGTAAACGCAACCACGACATATGAGAAAATCATAGTGTGGGACGTAATTTTTAAAAAAAAGGGATAAGGAAATGGGAGTCGAACAGCGGGTAACACGGTAAAACCGCTCCTAAAAGCTCATTATAGAAAAGAGAGTTACAGTGAACGAAGGAAACTAGAACGAAGTTCGTGATTTTAAGAATAATAAAATACTAAACAATTAGTGAATACAACATTTATTCTTAACTCAAAGTAATTTTACATAATTATGTGTATTTTTAACCAACTTCTTATGTCTATGAAATTTTATTATTAGCCCACTGGTGCCAGATAAACTGTCAAATTCAAAAGGTACCTAGTAAGTAAAGAGCATAATAACAATATTCAAACAAGGGGCGCCGTTTGGGATGCCGGAAACATTAATAAGTTATTAGTTTAAAGCCACAGAATCCACAGATAATTATTAGACTTGCTCGCGTTATTCACTTATAACTAAAAGTTTGATCGCAATATCTTTTAATTTAGGTACATATAACGTTTTGTACAGCGCTTGTTTGCGTGGTGCCTTTTGTGTTTACTTAGAAGTATAGTAAACGTTATTATTTTATACTTACAGTTTTTAGTGTTGTGAAATATATATGAACCTGGTGTAAACAAACGGCTAATTAGTGCTTAATCTCGTTAAAACAGCTAATAAGAGTAACGAACTGATTGTGAGAAGATTCTTAGAGCTTATAACATTTCGTTTTACCTATCAACATCGTAACTTTACTTTCTGAAATGCAGCCTATAGCAACCTACGTGTTTATAGATTTACAATCGAACGGCCTGCCAGGCAAAATGACTGTAGAAATAACGGAATTGGCTATGGTAGCTATAAAACGCATACACTTTTTGAACACAGCACCTGATGAAAAACCACGAGTTCAGTATAAACTACACAAGTGTTTCTCAACTGAGGGGGACATGAATAAAACAAGCATTTCATTAACAGGACTCAAGCCAAAGCTCATAGAGGATGAGTATGTCTTTAGTGAACAAACATGTGAAGTCATCAACTCTTTCATAAATTGTTTGGAGAAGCCTGTGTGCTTGATTGGCCATAATGCACTCAAGTTTCACTTACAGTTGCTTAAATATCATTTAGAAGAATTAGAATTTAAATTGTCAGGTGAGGATGAAATCCTATGTTCTGATAGCATTTACGCCTTTTTTGATATACTGCAAGCTGACGATATAAAAAAATATACAAAAGATCATTTAAAAAGCCCCTTAACCAAACCAATGTCATTCTGGAAGCTATATCGGGAACGATTTTATAGAAACATTGGGTCTACTCGATCTTACCAATTGGGTGCTCTTTATGATGATATTGTGGGCGAGCCTTTTCTTGAGTGGAATTGGGCTGAGAATAACTGCATTAAGATAATGAGTATTGCATTAACAATGAAAAATGATTTTGAAAAATGGATTGCCAACAATCATTGTGTGTTTGCAGATGTGAAAGCTATGGATATGTAATTTTTTATCAGCCACTTAACTGCCATTTTTTTAGACAGCAGTGATCTATTTGGTTCAATCAAAGTTCCACAGAGTACTAATTTACTATAGTAATTAATATTTTGGAAAACAGTTATTTTTGTAGAGGTAATAGTAACCTTTCAGTTTACTAATTCAATTATTAAGAAAGTCATTAAGAATCCAGTTTACTAGGTGTATGTAAGATTTAGTGTTTTGTTTTTATTTTAGTATGTTTAAGGTTTAGGATGACTACCTCAATAGTACATAAGAAGCATTCCAAAAAGTTTTGTTGTTAATTGCTTAAATTTCTCGTTTTATATTCAGTGTTTTATAATCTAGCATAGCTTTGTTTCATGTTTTGGAGGCAATATTATTGCCTTGTATTACCCATTGTAATAATAATATTATACTTAATTAGGATAGGTTATACTATATACTAGCTTTTGCTTTTGCCCGTGACTTTGTTCGCATGGAATAGTAACTTCCTGCAGGTTTTCGGTTTAAAAACTATCATATGTCCTTTCTCGAGTTCCAAAATATGTCTGTACCAAATTTCGCACAAATAGGTTCAGTAGTTTAGGTGTGAACAAAAGACAGACAGACAGAGTTACTTTTGCATTTATAATATTAGTTTGGAAGTTTGGATCTATTTAATTTACCAATCATATTGGTTATTGTGGTTTACATATACCTACCTGTACTGTACTGGTATAGTGTTGTAAGTCTAATTAAGGAAAATGGAAAAACTGTATTTTTTTAAATTGATTTTATATTACTTATTTTCAAATTGTTGTCCAATTATAAAGTTACCTTGTTATTCAATGTTGTTATTACTTGTTTGTGTGAAAGTTATTGTAATGTAGCCATATTCTGCTAGTCATGTACTTAATTCATAAAGAGGCATGGTGCTACTAACATTAATAATTAATAGTTAAATCCAATACAGTAATGTGTGTGAAGAAGTTGTTGACCAATTTTGTTTTGACTGATAAAGCTGGTAAAGTTTATATGATATTTATAACATTACTAGCAAAAAATATCAGTCTTGCTGTGTAAGAGTATCTAATGTTTTTGTACGCAAACAATGAATTTATTGGTGCAAATATACCATAAAACACGACATAAACATGTCAACATTATATATATAATAAAAAAACAAGCTGAAGCCAGCATTTCCTATCTGATTACTTTGAGAAGAAATGTCGAACCAAACTCAGAGTTTAGATTGATACTTAATATTTGAATCTCTATCCATACCTTTGATATATTAAAGGTGTGATGTTGTTTTTGATGTTTTATTGTAAGTAAGTGCACTATTGAATAGTGTTTAATATTGACATAATTATAAAAGTACTGCAGGTACTTATTGTTGTATTGTGAACTTCATATTTTTCTGATTTGTAACTTTTCTATATTTTTCATTAAAGTAAAATAGTTGAAAAACCTAGTTTTATTTGGATCCTTAGGTTGTGCCCATAATTATTAGCTTTAGTTATTAATAGTCTTGGTACCTAGATGGATTAACAATTGATTTACTTAATCCAATTAAATAATACAGTAGTTTCAAACTATTCAAATAGTTTTATCCAAATGTCAAAAACTTTTAAGTATATGAAATTTGTTTATTATATTGTATTGATTTCTTAAATATTAGAAAAAAAAATTAAAATTTAGTGTACCTACCTATTGACAGATCGATTATCGATTATCGATATAAAAGTAGAGAGCGGGAGAAGTCATAGAATGATATTCCCATAAAAAAGGTGTAGTTTGTAAAAAGGTCTACAACATTGATAGCGGGAAAACGCTACGCGGTACGCGCTACGTTCAACTACGCGGTACGCGCTACGTTGAACTACGCGGTACGCGCTACGAGCTACAATCTATGCGCTACGAGCTACAATCTATGCGCTACGAGCTATGAGCTCAGCTGTATTAAATACTTCCCGTGTAAAATTAGGGCCTTTCCTTGATTATTATTATTTGACGAAGTCGACTCGCATTGTACATTAAAATATATTTATTTTTTGTAAAAATCGAATTTCGCAAGAAAATGGGTGAAATCGAACATTTGTAACTTGGGTTTATCTGAATAGGAAATAAAAACAAAATATCAGGCGTTATTTATTTATTATCATAAGTGTATAACATCGACACATTGCCATTAAACATACGATTTACAAATATTTTTTTTATAATATTTACAAAATTCATTCGAGATGTTTTTGATACACACCTAGATAAGTATTTAATAAACTGCATAAAATAAATAAAGGGTTATGACAAAGACACCAGTTTCAATAGAACCTCATCCTAAATAACATAGTAAAAACAAAGTGTTCTCTAATGAGAAAAATAGAGCTTGACATTTGTGCTAGAAGAGGTCTAACGAGGACTGGTATTGATCGTTAAAGGGGTGCCCATACTGCCAATGAAAACATTTACAAACATTTATTAAAACTTTATTATGACATTTAGCTTGTATTATTAAATAACATTGTGATTCGATTTATCACAAAAATATAAGTACTACAGCCTTCCCACTCATGTTTGTAAACATTTTAAACAGCTTTGTGAGAGTACCTAAACTTGACTTCGGACCTGCATATTTTGTGCCTAATTAAAAAAGAAGAAGGTGGGTAGGTACTATAAATTATGTTTATAGAAACCGATTTGATGATGTTTCAAGAGTTATCTATGAATTGTGATTAATTTGGATTTATACTTCACTCAATTGCCAATAAAAAAGAAATAATTATCTTTTTAAAGATGACAGTTCCATAGAAACTGAAGCGTTGTCTTTTCCTCTAAGCATGCCTGTGAGCAACAAAGGCGTATAAACCTACCTACAGTTACTATCTCAGTGGTACACTAAAGTATTGAATAATATTTTAAATAAATCAATAATCCAAGCCCTGTATAAAGTATTTTTATCTACAGAATAACACAAGTGGACAGAGCAAGATTATTAACTTTTCTTAACAAAAATATTCACTAGTAAGTACCAATTTATCTGAAAAGATAATCTATGAAACTTATTATACACATATAATATAAATGTCTGTGTCAGTATATTTTTAAATATCAGTCTAACATTCGTTAAAGATTTACAACTTCCATCTAACGTTAAGTAGTTTATACTTTTTTTTTGTTTACGTTAAGGCTACGGGCTGGTTGATTCGTTCTCCTGCTCGATAATAGTAAAATTAATTGTGGTGATCAATAAAAATCTGTAATTAGATTTCCTATTAATAATTATTCTTAAAACCCTTTGTGCAACATTAGATAATTGATTTCATTGGTAGGTAGACAGGGTTTTTTAGTCATACACACAATCAGACCCATATTTACAATACAAGTAGAAAATAATTAATATTATAAAGTGCTTAGATTTTTTTTATTACGGGCCTAAGAAGTGGAAGAGAAACAAAGATTATAGAGATCATTATTTGTTTACTATGGATGTAATAGAATTACACCGTTACACGATGTTTTCTCAAACTATTTTATGTTTCTACTATTCTTCGTTGGATAGGTAGGTACAAGTAATGAATTGATTAGGTTCAATTAAGCTTGTACATCCATAGCAAACAATCAGATTTGAAAAATGGTAGGTACCGTTCATAATAATGTCGAACAATAACACAAATAACATCTACCTATATTATCTACATTCGCTAAAATTATACTTAGTCTTAATTAATTGGTGTAAAGATCCATCTTAAAACCTACTTAAATATTTAAAATTGTTGATTAAGTAAGTACCTAACCTTCAACATAGTTCATAAAATCACTACGTTTCAGATGCTACGAATTATCACGCTGTCACCAAGTCTGTTTATAAAATTTCGATCCTGTAGGTCTTGGGAGAAAAGGCATGGTAGTGTGTCCAGGTGATCAGCACGGAACAAGACTAGACAAGAATGGACATCATGGCCAGAAAAATTCAAGCTCTAGGTTATTTAACCCCGAAATAGACCCATTTTGTAATATCTCACCAAATTGAAAATTAAATAGCTAACTGGTAATATTGAAATATTTTGTCTATAGGTTTGTAAGCTTCATTTTAGTAATAATTTCCTTGACGATTTCCTGTTTATAATACATATAGACATTTCAAAATGTAATTCATTCTCTTTCTAAGAAAAAGTAAAAAAAGACAATTTATATAGGTAGCTAATCCCCAAATAAAAAATGCCAACCAAATGCTAATTTCATTCAAATGCAGAAGAATAAGGATCGGAGAAAAGAAAATCTGATAACATAGAACCGAAACCCATAAATAGATATTTTTAACAAAAAAGTGTGTTTCATTTAAAAGTATTAGGTTTGTAGGTACAACTATTTCAAACTTATCTAGTATTTGACGATAGTATTACCTACAAAAGTAGGATTAATACCTTTAAGATGCTTTCGTCAGTTTTTGGATAAGCTTTAGCAGTTGTCTTTGAGTATTCTGTATTCACATGACATTGATTAAGCGTTATTTTAATCACATGTGGTCGGCTTATAGTTAGCTGTACCACATTTATTTTACCACATGTGTAACCTTCGATGGAATTTGATGTTAGATCTTTTTTAAAATGTTAGCCCATACGAAAAAAAAATTACTTATTCGATATTGGAATTGCAAAGGATGGAAAAGTTATTTGGTATGTGGGTTTTAAAAGAAAAAGAAAATGCTTCAGTAGATACAAATATGTGTAAAGGCTCACCAAGGGTTGAAAAGATATGATATATGTATATTTTTTGGTAACTGTAGGTACCAAGTAACTTGGCAGACTATACTATATAAATTGTGAATTACCTAATTTAAATTCATTTAAATGAAAGAATGTATTAATGGCAACTAAGTTAGTAAGAATTCGATCATTTTCTCTTTAAAGTTACCGATTGGTCATAATTCTGTCATATAAGTAATACCTACATAAGCAAACAAACAAGAATCATGATAATATCAATGAAATATTTCTTCCTTTGGCGGTTACATGCTAATCAAACGCTAATGGCAATTCTGGCCCATTCGCATGTAATTAAATGCTGAATTCAATTAACTTATCTTTAAAACATGTTTAACGATCTGGGCTGGTATGTACCTAACTACCAAATTTTGTAAAAATATCTATTTAAATATATAACGAGTGTGGGATACGCACGGAATATTTTCTGTTCTGTGGGGATACGTGATATAATAAAATGCTAGTTGGGGTAAATTTGAACATGGAACGCTATGTCACGCTGTGTAGAGCGAAGAAGAGGGAAAAAGTATGACGGGTGTTGGGTTGGAGGTGGGGGTAGCAGAGGTTGTATTATCGGAAGTATTTGAGCGCGGACACGAGCAGGAACTTCTCGATGAAGAGGTCTGAGTCGAGCGCGGCGATGTGCGCGGCGCGGCCGACGAGCGCGCTGGCCGTGTGCGGCAGGGCGTGCTGCACCTCGTAGCGCACCACGGCCGCGCCGCCCGTACCCGCCGCGCGCGCCAGCGGGGACACCATGTTGTGTACCTGCATATACACCACTTGTATAGAAACTGTAGCCTCTATACCACACCGCCTAAGGGTGCAGTTCCATTGAAGCGGAGCGGAGCGGAGCGGAGCGGAGCGAAGAAGAGCTGTGCCGCGATTCACCAATCAGATGGCTTGAAATCATCATATCAGAGAGAGATGTGGATCCTCAATGGAACTGCACCCTAATTCTCCGCCCATGAGAGACTTAAGAAACTACCTTATTATTATATAGAAGACCAGAATAAACATGTTTATGTCGTGGCTATATTGTGATGAGCAAATAGCTTCACTAACTAGGCAGACCGACAGACTGGTACTTTTTTCTTTAAGTTTTGTTTGACGTTCAAAATGTGCCTCTAAGACTCTAATTGAAATAAATGATTTTGACTTTGATGTGCTTTAGACAGATTAAAATTAGGTTAGGTATTGATGTCAGCAGGTGTTATCGGTGACGTAACTAGCCTATTATACACCTGGTGCTTTCAAAACTGCGCCCCTGAAAAATGCTCTAACCAGGATCTGAAAATATCGCGGCCTCGGCCCTAAGTGGGAGAAGGAACGGAGTGGATTCTAGTCAGTAAGAGTCTGACACTCCCACTTCACTAGTGCAAGGAAAGTCATTTGATGACATAAATAATATTATGGTACGAATTTTATATTAAAGCGATAGATTATTATTAATACAGCTATAGAAAGACTCGTGGCAGTTTGTTAACCAAGTTCAATGCCACTGACCTTAACGATAAAGTTTTCGTGATTAGTTTAGAATACCGGGAATAACATGTACCTAATAGAAACGTAGGTAGCTATTTAATATTAATATTATTATACATTTCTAGATAACGTTGTGTGTGGCCAAAAATAATTGAAATAGAGCTCAAAGATAACGTAACATTAACAAAATAAGTAAAATTGAAAAGAGAAAAGTTACTTTATCCTGGTGGAATAGGCGCTTCTTTTGAGTAAGAGGGTTTGAGCTCCTCCCGTAGAGACAAAGGTAAATAATGCAGGATACTTACCATCTCCCTGTAGGCTTGTCCAAGAAGCGACGTGTCTTTAGCCGCGGCTTTGCAGAGCTCCAGCCTGGCGGAGTGCAGTGGAACGTATCGGTCTTGTCCAGAACCACAGAGCAGGATATGTTTGAATTGGTGCAGCTGACTCCTCTCACTCAGCCGGTAGAGGAACGAGCGCCGAGGGTCTGATGCGTCCCGGAGAGACAGCTGCAGCAGGGAGCCCGACTTCTTCCATTTCTGCATGAACCACATGCCTGGAAAATATTGGATGGAGTTAAGAAGCTTGCATAGGGTACTTATATTGTTCGCAAGTGCGACTCTCAGATTTCTATTTAGTAATTCTTTGTAAGCGATATTTAAAAGGAAACCTGGCATAAATTTCTAATTATAATTTCGGGATTATTAATAGATACTAATTCCTTATCTATGTGACAAAAACGTTTTCCAGTGGGCATGTAGTTATATTCTGATGGGACGTAAAATGTGGTGTTTAAAACAAAACTTCTTTTATAGAAAATAATAAGTTAAAAAGAGGATGACACATTCCAGCTTTTGGTGACAATTACTGACTACAATTACTAGGTATCAAAAGGTTACAACTTACCAGCGTTAACCAAACCACTGGAGTTATACAGAGTCCCTAGGTGAGGTCCACTGAGTGACAAGAAGGTGTGCAGTTTGGAGAGATATGGCTTCATCTGCGGCCTGGCTAGTGCTGAGCGAATGATGATCGTGCCAAGAGAATGACCCACGAAACTTATGCGGGCTGGGTCGCTCGAATTCTGGATGTGTGTCAGGATTTCTTGCACTAGCCTGTAAATAGAAAATTGAATTATTGACTACTTAAAATGAATGTTCATTTCGAACTAAACGTAGTATAAACAGTCGCTTTCTCTGTCCCTAAATCCCTATGTATGCTTAAATATTTAAAACTACGCAACGGATTTTAATGCGGTTTTTTAAACAGATAGAGTTATTGAAGAGGAAGGTATATACGTAGAATAACATCCATTAAATAGTGGAGAAATTTAGTATCAGCATTGCACAAGCGCGAAGCCGGGTCAGGTCGCTAGTTTTGTTTATTTTAAAACAAATGTTAAATGATTTATTTGACGTTTATGTTATTAGGTACATTCAATAAAATAGTCATTATACCTGGCCGTGTAATTAAATTTTCGTTGTAAATTGGTTTGGCTTAGATAGATACATATATACCACACATTTTATCGATGAGAAAATATCAATCAATAAAAAATAGTAATCGATTATAATTTAAAGAGTAATATTTTACCGCTCACCTATCTGTCATGGTGTCAAAGTCGGAGAAAGTGTCGCCTTGGTTTCTCTCAGACATGAGGAAGTCTAGCCTTGCCCCAGGCAGACCTAGTTCTAGATAAGTCTTCACGAGGCGGAGATCCGCCGCGTTGCCGTCTAAGCCGTGAACGCAGATTATTAGATGCAAACCTGGAATTGTAAAAAAATCGCTTATCAGTATTTGACCATCATTGCTATGGTAATTGACTAGGTACAAATCTTCTTTTTTCAACCTCTTGTGCTTTAATTTTTTTATGTCATAGGTCGGCAAACGTGCTTACGGATTACCTAATGGTAAGCAATCAGCGTCGCCCGTGGATGCAAGCAACATCGTACGATCTTTTGGGGATTAAGGATTCGGGGATTTGGGATTGGGGAAGGGGAATGATTGGGCCTCCGAAAACTTCACTCACACGGCGAAATACATCGCTGTGGTCGTTTCACCCGGTTTTCTGTGAGGCCGTGGTATCAAACGAATTGACCCATGCGTGCCGAAGCATGGCTCTTCCACACTTTTGTCGTAAAGGGTTAGAATGTCATATAAGTTTGTGAATATCTTACCTTCGGGGTTAAACATTCTATACTCGTCGCTGATATGGAAGTAAGGTAAAGAGTTCTCAACCGGCGGGAAGTCCGAGTAGATGGCGCCCGGGTACTTGACGCTTTGTCTAAACTCCTCTCTGCATTTCACGAATAACCTTTCAGATTCGGCCAAGCCGAATATACTGACGAGATTACTTTCTCTTTGCTCTGTAAACATAAACATAAATTTTCTGTAAATAACTATAATTAAATTAATAAATTGTATAGCTTGAACAACGACATAACTCCCCCTAAAATGTAAATAGTGATTCAAGGAAAAAATATTATGGTTAATAGTGGTTAGTAATAAAACATTAGGTACCGGTATCATTTCTGCTCGCCAACTCCCCGGTGCTCTGACTTTTATTAAGCGTGCCAGCAGAGGGCGCACTGCTAGAGTTTACTGACTGGTGAGGCCTCAGTTTCCGCCTCTCCATTATACCTGTTATGGCCAAGCGAAGGTGTTAATAGCAGAAGCACTAACAAATGAAACAGACACTCACATTCGTACTCACCCTCACATACGTGATACAATGGATTGTCCAACTGGAGCGAGGAAGCTTGAACTTGCTGCTTCCTCGGAGTCTTCGATGGAGTAGACGACTTGCTGCTTTGTCTGCTGAGCTTCGGAGATTTTGAAGGTGGATCCTAAAACAATAAGTTGTTGATTAAGTTCATAAATAAATCTGTTTTGTGGTTCCAAGTTCTAAGTAATAAACTTACCTTAAATTCATCTGGAGGAGGTGGAGCATCTCTAAACTGTTGCGGAGGAGGTAAATGTTCGTAATCGTTGTCACCCATGAAGTGGGCCAAGTCAATTTCAGATTTAGCTTTGCTCGAGTATTTCTGCCCTGAGTTGGAACTGCCTTTCTTGTGGCTTCCAGTTTTGACGCAAGAGCGATCCACTGTCAAGCTTCGTATCTCAGCTGCTATTAATTTCTCCGTATACTGTATTCTATCTTTCAACTTAGTTTTGTCTAGCGACTGAGATTTCGCAGGTGCTGCTGGCTGAGGTTTTTGTGGGATTTCTTTTCTAATGTAAGGGTGTAAGTTTTCACTCATTGTTTGCGATTTTTTCACCGTTCCCTCATTAAGACTTTTAGATGAGGAGCTATACGTCTTTCCTTGTACAGCACTAAACGAGTTATGTCGTTGATTTCCTTTCACAGCGTTGGCTTCAGCTATTTGCTGAAAACAACTAGCCGTGCAAGTGTCTGAGTTGCAACCCGCGTCTATGCCATTACTGTGTACCAATTTATTATATTCGCATTGACTATCTGTGCAAATAGAGTCGCTACAGATGGTGCATTCTTCACAAACTTCCTTATCACAGCATTCTATTTTCTCATTCGAAGTGTTTTGTGATACTTTTACGGCTAACTTTAAGAGTCGTTCTCGTAGCTGATCCCCGTTAAGGACTGTACGTTTGAAATCACTGATGGTTTCACCATCATGTTTTCCAATTTCACCTGTATCTTCATAAGTTTTACTAGATGATTTGGATGCTGTTGGTTTTGGAGGTACGAAATTCTGGTTTAATTGACAACTTGCATTATCTGGAGAGGAAGGACCTGAACTGCGTCCACTAGAAACCCAACCACTTTGTTCACTTAAACTTGAAGTCGATGTGCTTCTGCGACGTTTTTCTTCATTGTTTAAAAAGTTTTTGGGAGGCAATATTTTAAAATCTTTATCTGCTATATCAAGTGGAGGCGATTCAAATGCTGGTGGTGGGGCTAAATTAGGTAAAGATTCGGATCCGAACGTATTATTGAGGTTCGGTTCATCTAAAACAGATGCCGCACTTCTGCAATGTCGTAATAACTCAGGCCCGTGATCGAGGCTATAAGGGACACTAGTAGAAGATTCTAATCTTCTTAACTCGAACGGTATACTTTCGTTACTGGACGATGACGCCGCTTCCGACATTAACTGAGTCATTTTTTCAGAGGGTTTGTGTTTCGTACGTTTTTCTGGTTTTCCACTTGACCTACCACTTTTTGGTGTTGTAGCACCCGATTTTGGCGTAGCTCTACCGGATTTTGGTGTAGCTAAACCTGATTTTGGAGTATACCCACCGGATTTAGGCGTAGATTTGCCAGACCGTGGTGTGGCACGGTCAGATTTTGGAGTACTTCGTTCTGATTTAGATGTGTGACGATCGGATTTACTATCTCGAGATTTTATTGAATGGTGACTGCTCAATGAATCTCGACTTGAATTAATTTTTGTATTTTCTTTTCCACTGTTATTTAGTTTTGACTCTTTGGATCTACTCTTTTTATGTCTAACCGATGGCATAGTTGAGTGTGGAGTAGATGGTGGAGTTTTTGAATAAGTCGATTTTGATGTTCCATCGCTGCTTCTATCTAAAGTCATTACAAATCCACTGTCATCACTGCTTTTGCTAGATTTCTTTTGATAATTTTGAATTAAACTTCCTGTATTGAAATCGTAACTCCAATCTCCTTTTTGTAGGTAGTAGTTGAGCTCATGCCGAAGTTGATTGCGAGCAGCTTCAATGTCAATTTGTTGATTTTCCACTTTTTGATGAAACACATGCGTAGAATTAGATCTATGTACGTGTTTATTAGAAACTAAGTTATTTTGATCAGTCACTTGATTTTTACCACTAACCGGTGGGTAAGAATTACGTGGAGGCAACATAGGACGGGGTAAATTTACACTGTAGCCTCTTTGAAACTCTAACGGATTACGAATAACATTGTTTACTTGCAGATTACCCTGATTACCGAAAGTATAGCCGTACACTTGGTTAGGATTCGGTTTCATCACTCCGTCGTACTTATAGCCTACATTATGAAACACTTCATTGTTTATTCCATGTCCAGCTTTCTTGATGCAAGGATTTTTGTATTTTTCTCTAAATTCACTTATATTTCTTCTATAATCATCTCCTTTGGAACTGCATCTAGTCGTTGTATTTGTTGGGTAAGCGCTAGTTGTGACACTTCTTGGTAATGTGGTAGGCTTGATTTGTTGCGGTGGTAAGTACGGTTTCGGATAGTTAACGGACGAATTTGAACCGTTTCTCACATTCTTAGTCAGCGTTTGCGTAGTATTGAGCGGCGCTAGTTGAGACACTCGCAGTTGATCCAGAGACTTGCTGTGTCTAGCTGGTAGAGTGCTCACCCCGCTAGTAATTTCGTGTTTTTGTCGAAATATTTCAAGTCCTGGTTCAGATTGCTCCTTGCCTAGATGCGACACGTTGGAAGCACTTTTTGCTGTATTAATATCAAGCAAAGTTGACGCAGAGTATCGCGACATCGTCTGTCCCTGTTGTATCGTGCATGAAGCGAACGCATTATTTGGTGGCAGTTGGATCTCGCTAATGAGGTTGTTCTGCACAATATATCTATTCCGTCCCGTGAGCTCAAGTTGTTTGTTATGTGCCTTGGGAAGTTCGACAACATTTTGTTTGACTACAGTTCGTTTGGGGGATCCGTGGGCTGATTTTTGGGGAGCTAATGTTAAAGTTGCTGAAACGACACCAGAACCGGATTTGGGTGTATTGAACTTTGGTTCGCAAAGCTTGATGATTGTTTTAGGCAATGTGAGGGTGACTCTGGACGCTTCAGAGGATGGTCTTCTGGAGTCCATGAGTGAACTTACACTACATGCACAGTCATCTCCAAGGGGCTCCGAGCATAGGAAAGGATCTGCATTAAGACACATTTAGATTAGAATTGTGCAAGATGTCATTAGTAATCAAGGAATATTGTGCGACTTACCGCTTCCTGATTTGCTTGCACTAGAATTCAGGAATGAACGTCGTCGCGCAAATTCTGCTGTGTCTTGATATCTGGATCAATTTTAAAGAACATGTAAATTTCAGATGGCTTTTATTACTTGATAATTGTGTGAATTGGTTATAGGCAATGTAATAGAGACCTGTCCTCGAATATGATAGGCATGATGTGTGGGTCCCCGTCGAGTGCGATGCAGTGCACGGGTAGCGGCGGCAGTAGCGCCAGGTACCGGGAGCGCCGCGCCGCCTCGCCCACACTCTGGTACGACTGGTAGTTGCTGTCGTAGCACCCCGCCAGCGAGTGACGAGGGTTGTCCAGCACGAAGAAGCACTCCGAGAACCGCTTTATGCTGCAAATGATATACTAGACCTTAAAACGCAGTGACCTACAATATTTTGGAGATGACTTTTAAAATTGCAAACAAAGTGTGATTAAAAAGTTTTTTTTTTTTTTTTTTTTTTTTTTTTGTGAGGGGAAAATCATCAAATGACTTTTCCCCCCCCCGGGCCGGGCAGGAGGGAGTGTCAGACTCTTACTGACTAAAAACCCCCCTGTTCCTTCTCCTGCTCTGTGCCGAGGTCGCGGTACCTCATTGCGCTTACCCCGCAACCCCGGCTGAACATCAGCCCTTTAGGGCCCCGTCTGTGGTGGTCTATTGGCTCTTTGAGGCGCGCGCGGAACGCTACGCGCCGTACGCTCGGGCCTGGTTCTGGTCGGGCGGCGAGCTGCCCTTACTCGCCGACCGCAGGCCCGTACTTACGGTGGCCGGAGATCGTCCCTCGATCCCCGACGCCCGTAGTGTCGCCAGTTGCGGCTGCTGGGGCGTGAGGAGGAGGATTGCTCCCTCACGCGGGCCGCCTCTCTCTTTGCGAGCATGACTGCTTCACAAAAGGAGGAGACGGCGTCCCAGTTCCTCTCACTCCGCACCATGGCCTCGACTAAGGCCGGGCGCGAGAGGTCGCCGCCGCCGATCACTTCCCTGAGGATACGGCGGTGCTCAGCCCAGGCAGGGCATACCGCTACCGTATGCTCCACCGTATCCTCTAGGTGGTCCTCACAATGACGACACTCGGGCGTTTCCTCCCGCTGAATCCGAAACAGGAACCTACCGAAGCTGCCGTGCCCGGTAAGCACCTGCGTCAGACGGAAGGTGAGGACGCCGTGGCGTCTCTCAAGCCACTCCTCAAAGAGGGGTTTTACCGCTGCTATGGTAGCGTGCCCGGCCCTCGGTTGCGACAGTCGTTGTTTCCACTCTGCCATGAGATCTCGCCGGAGCTCATTCCGCCACGCACTAATTTGGCGCGGCAGAGGATCTTCGCCCCGGCGACGCGCGTCTGCGCGCAAACTGTAGACGCGCGCGAGCGCCTTCAGATCCCACGGCGGTGATCCGGCAAGGAGGTTCGCCGCCTCCCCGGAGATCGTGCGATACCCGCGGATTACTCGTATAGCCATGACCCTCTGGGACGCGACCAGCGTACGAGCCGGCCGCCGCTTCAAGGCCGGCGCCCACACAGGGGCACCGTAGAGGGCCATGGATCGCACAATCCCCATATACAACCTCCGGCAGGAGGCGTTTGGCCCCCCGAGGTTGGGAAGGAGCCGCTTGAGCGCGGCCCCAGACCGTTCTAACTTAGGGGCCAAACGACGAAAATGCTCCGTGAAGTTCCATCGGCTGTCGAGGACGAGACCCAGGTACTTCATCGCCGACTCGACGCCGATGGTAACTCCTCCTGCCGTTATTTGGGACCCACCTGGAGGTGGCGCGCTCCGACGGCCATAGAAACACATGGCCTCGGACTTGTGGAGCGCCACCTCGAGTCCCAACTGCCGGATCCTTGCAACGACTGTCGCAACCGCTTGTGACATCAGGTCGGCCGCCGCCTGATGCGACCTCCCTTTCGCCAGCACCAGCGTGTCGTCAGCATAACAGACAATGCTGACGCCGCTCGGGAGGTCGGGTGATTAAAAAGTTAGACTTTCTATTTTTACCAGCTACAATTGTCGATTAAAAAAGTTCACAATAGAGGTGTAAGAAGATGGTACCGCAGCGCATGATGCCTGGCGGCGAGCGCATGGTGTACGTGTGGCCTGTCGGAGGCGTGGTGCAGGAAGGCGCGCCAGCGCAGCGTCACCTCAGCACACAGCCGCGCGATGTCGTGCGCCGCGCTCATCGCCCACTCCTCCTCCTCACCACACTCTGACTTTTCAAACTTCTGAGAATATAATGATCATTCTACAGTAAACTTATTACCAAACGACTAATAAAACACATCATAAGAATCAAAAAATAGTAATTGGCTTTAATCAATCCCACAATTTGTCCCTAAATTTAAATAGACCTTTGGTGACTCTGTCATATCAATATAAGTTATCTTATGATAATTAAGATTTTTGTGAAATTTTTAATTGATTTATATTGCTTGGACTTGTTTGTAAAATGCCATCCTCATCATACCTTGCCAAAGTCGTTAAGATCCTTAAGTCTCTGCGCGACTTCTCCGACCACAGAATTGGAGGAGGATTCTTCAGGAGTAAGCAGGATACCAGGGGAGCCACACATAGCTAGAGCACTTTGCAGGCCCTCCAGTGACCCTAGCAGGATCCCGCACACTTCAGCGTGGACTTGCCTGAAAAATGGAAATTTAATATTTTAATAATGTAAGTACAAAGTTTTTTATTAATTTGTTGGTTAATCTAAATGTAGGAGAGTCATGTTTCGTCACGAATGGTTCGGTTCGACTGGAAACTGGCGTTAAACAACCACAGTATTTTGTTTCGCTGTGTGACTGAGGCTACTGGATGCCCAATCCTTCCCTTCCCCATGTCGTTCTCCTTCCTCCTCGTGTGTGTTGAAAAGTCTTGTTTACTTGATGTTGATAGTTGTTAAAACCCTTATGTTATGGTGTACTGACGTTGACATAAGTTGTAATCCTTATGTTGTGGATATGTGGTGTACATTGGTCAGATATTAAGTTCAATATGTTCTAATACGAACGACGAAGTTTTGGTGTTGCGCACAGAAATATAAAAAACAGCTAACAGCAACTCTTTTCTTATATCTATGGTGTTGCAAGTTGGAGCTAATTATGCGAAAAACCTTATCGCATAAATACTATAAAGGCGATTTAATCAAGGGTTATATTGTATAAAGTATTATTAATTAATTTAATTATTAGTTATTATATTGTAATAGGACAAGACAAAGATTGGAAAAAAATATACGGCAAAATTTTTAATTTGATTCATTATGTCAGCGTAAGATGTTAATATATTTTTTTAGTCTCACAGTTAGTTGGTATTATGTGGTATACTAACCTTGCATGCGCTATTTTGCTAGAGTTACCTCCGGCGCATTTGCCGGTGGATCCGAATAGTACATTCTCGAAGCTTCCTGAGGTATTGAATGATCCAGCGCTCTTCATCAATTTGCCCCATTGTTTACTTGATCGTGGTGTGCTAAAATAGTAGAAATACATAAAGTTGATACGGGGAAAATATGACATGTTTTGTTAATCAACTAACGGAGGTCCAAATCTATTATTGCGAGTTTCAATGGACAATATTAATTTCTAATCATCAGAAAATCTGTTTGCTCTATTCTGCTGAATGCGAGGTTTAGTAGCAAAATAATCTATGACCTTTATGAAAATCACATCATCAGTCTATAAGTACCTACTACTGAGCAAAGAACTCTTCACACACGGAGAAGGTTTGAGTATTAACCACAACGCTTGCTCGAGGCGGATTGGCGATTTCAAACATTTCATTAGAAATTACAAGACCAAGTATCCTCCCGACGTTTTCGTTCACCGTACGAGTATATCAGTGGTGTCTAAATAATCTCATTAACTATTGACAAGAAGGTAAAAAGTCATATTGGTTCTTGCCAGGTTTTGAAACCGCACCCTCATGCATGAGACGCGGACGCCTTAACTTCCGGGCCACCACATCATATGATTAATGAAATAACATGTCAAAATTATAGATAGAACTTATTGACATAACTTACCAGCTTTGCACATAATGCATTATACTTTTCCTTGATTGACGGACAGACATGAAATAATAATGACAGGTGGAGTTAGTATTAATTTGTTACGAATTTAATTACTATATTTAATTAAATCAACAAGTCTTCCAGTGACCTTCGACCCTTCGGTAACCATTAATGTATTCTTTCCTTTCGAAAAAGGAAAAAATAACACTTGATTTTAAATATTAACATTTATTCCTTAACTAGCTTTTGCCCACGACTCCGTTCCTGTGGAATGGCGACGTCCTGCAGATTTTTGGTATAAAAACCATCCTATGTCCTTTCTCGAGTACCAAACTATGTCTGTTCTTACCAAATTTCACAGAAATCGATTCAGTAGTTTAGGAGTGAAGAAAAGACAGACAGACAGAGTTACTTTCGCATTAATAATGTAAATATAAAAATATAATATTAGTTTGGTTAAAATAACTTTTCAATCTAGGCATACTTACTTGATATACGGCTGATGTAAAGCAACTAGGCTCGCATGGATGGTGATGGAGACGGATGACAAGTGGAAGTAGTCGAATAGAACCGGCAGGTGGTAGTGGAGGCCTTGGGAAGGCTGGAAGTGCAGTTTGAGGACCCGACAGGACATCGGCGCCAGGGTGCTGGACTGCGCCCCCTCACTGCACCACAACTCCACTCCAAGACTCCATTCCGCTCTCTCCAAAGACTCTTTCAGATTCCTACTGTCCACTAAACAAACAACAAAACAGTTCTTGGCACTTCTTGGCAAACTATCGATTTAGGGCAACAGTGACCTTCTATTATAAGAACGAAAGCAACGAGTTCCAAATGCTTGTCATTGTGTAATCTCTAACAGTTTTGTTCTCAATGTAGAACTTTGGTTTAAGATTAATTAGTTTAGTTATTTTCGTCTACCAGATATAACGGTAGTTAATTGTACAATAATTAATATAAAATTTAAGTGTGGGAGAGTCGTGGGGAGAGTCATGCTTCGGCATGAATGGATCGGCTCGACCGAAGTGATACCACGGCCTCACAGAAAACCGACGTGAAGCAACAACGTTGTGTTTTGCCGTGTGAGTGAGGTTACCGGAGGCCCAACTCTTCCCACCTTCCCCAATCCTCAATCCAAAAATCCCCACAACAAATATCCACAAATTTCTAATGAACCACGAGAGGCCCTTGTAGTAGCAGCTAGTGGTAGCTCCTTTAGTATTACGTGAGTCCAAGGTCGGCGCTGATTGCTTACCATCAGGTAATGCGTCTGATCGTTTGCGGACTTATGACATCAAAAACTATTAAGCCCGTGGACATTTTATTATAAAAAATATCTTTCATTTGTCCCACTTTGCAAGCCACGTGTACTTATACATACCTAAGAGATGAGCTCTAAAATGCACGATGTCCCGCAGCGTGACCTCCTCGTTGCGGTACATGATCTGGAAGGCCCTGGAGGCAGCGAGCCCGCCGACCAGCGATGCGTTGGCGGCGGGGCGGCCAGTGCGGGCGGCTCCATTGCCACTCGACACCGATGCCTCGATGTGCACCGGTACCTTCGGAGACACACGGAGTCCCACGCGCACTTGATAAAGTCTGCAAATCATAAAAGACAAATTATTATTTGTTTCGACTTTGAATTACTACGCATTCAGAATTTTGCATGCATTACGCATTGCATGAATGGCTGGACCGGATTGATACCACGGCCTCGCAGAAAACCGGTGGGGGTTACCGGACGCCTAATCCACAAATCCCCCATTCTCCATCCTCAAATCCGTAAATCCCTAACAACCCAGAAGATGCAACGCGCTTTTAGTAACTTCTTTGGTATTACGGCTTTGATATTGCAATGCGGTTGCTTACCATCAGGTAATCCGTCTGCTCGTTTGCCGACCAATACCATAAGAAAGACTCGCAAGTCAATTTTTTTTTAAATCGTTGCCCCATATTGGTATTTTCTCCTGTGTCGTGGGTGCGGTTACAAACATACAATTTCACATGCACATCACACCCAGACCCGGAACAACAATTTGTGGATCACACAAAGAGTTGTCCCGTGCGGGAAACGAACCCGCGACACGTTGTACGGCAGCCAATTTCTAAATCCCTTGAGTAAAAAAGCTATTTTATTATTTAGGTCAAACTAGGTTAATCTTTTAATGTGTCTATTTTAGCATAAAGTCCATATTACTGGTCGGTGTGATCAATCAAGTGGTACTTAATTAATGAAAAACGTAGACCTTGTGCAACTTAAATTATACCTTGTGTACTTAATGTTTTTACTACAATAGCGCGGTAATGGAAAGGTCATTATAAGTTACAGTTAGGTTGTGACTAATTTAGGCCTTATTTTTATGGGAACCTAAGCTGTTATAGAGTAAGCACCTGAATACCCACTATGTACCAGTTAAATTTGAATATAGAACGTAATTTATATGGATTGTATGTCACATACAATAGGTTTATCAATTACACTGTATGCTACTGCGAGCTTCATGTTACAGACGAAAAAAAAACTGAAAATTTATTTTTGTGGAGTTGATCCCAAACTTTGTTTTTCAAATGTTATTTTTTGTCAGGGGAAAATCATCCAATGACTTCTTCCGCCCAGGGAAAGGGGAGAGAGAGTGTCAGACTCTTACTGATTAAAACCCCCCGTTCCTTCTGCTCTGGGCCGAAGTCGCGGTGCCTCAATTGTTCTCATATGAATGTACATTTTTAATGTACAATGTTCTATTAAATATTGTATTGGAAAATATAATATATTTTTTAAAAGAGTTAACTTTATTTCTAGTTCTCCTGCCGCCGAGTCTATATTTTAGAAATGACGGACTACTTGTACTTCGAATCAAGTCAAATCAAAGTCAAAATCATTTATTTCAATTAGACTACAGTAGGCACTTTTGAACGTCAAGCGAAAAAAAAGAGAGAGAAAATATATTTCAAGAGGTTTAACTTTATGCGTGTCAGTCTGTCCGTCCATCCTCTAGTGAAGCTATTTGCTCGTTCCAAAGTGTCGTTCGATGGTTACTCTTTTTCAATCAGTTTTACAATTCATTTCTTTGTTACATCATTTAGTCGGTTCAGATATGTGAGAACAGTGTAACACTACCATTTAGACAAAGAATTCGAAAAAGAAGTTAACCTCAATGACAACATATGTATTTAGTCAGCCTGGAGATGACCAGTCCCAATAGGCGGCGCCAGTTCACGAACATGACACGTACACCAGTACCGCCCAACTGAACCATATTATAGGGAATCGAGAGATCCAGTGCCCGTGCCACCGCCAACGAGACCTTCCTTTTTATATCCTTTTTTTTGACTGTGAATAAAATATATGAATCTGGTGAAAGGCGGTAAAACTATTTTACTAATATGTATTTTTATTAACAGTAGAAAAGGCACTGTCTTTGTTTTCAATGAGACCTAAGTGAAATATGAATCTCTTAAACACTTTTTCATGTAAACTACAGCATCAACCTATATACATATAACTCATAGGTTTTTTAACTTTGGAACGTCCATAGAATTGATGTCTAGAAGTGAGTCTACCACGTGTAAATGGTATTTTTTAAATTTCTTTCTTTCGTTTCATTCGTGTTAGTAAAATGAGTTTATTACGATCCTACTGCGATCTTTCCACTTTTCATCAAGTGGACAGTACTCATAAAAGGTATTTTATCCTTAATTTTTCCAAAGAGTTTTCACTGTGAGGCTTCACAGGCGGATATTATTAGACGTAGACGAGCTTATTATGTAAAGTTCAGTGAGGTTACCACGCTTCATTACGGTAATTTCACAAAAAGGTAGCAGTTACCTTTACGGCGGTTTTTAATAGCTTGACTTATGCCTTAACCTTTAATATGCATGAGGTTAACCTCATTTTGAAGTGGACTTCTTGCTTAGAAGTTTATTAAACAGGTTAGGAGACATTTATAATGTTGTTCTTTTTTGTATTAAGTTTGCGTAAAATTCTTTCATAAATTAGGGTTGTTACGAACCTCCATAGGTAGGTATTTATCTATAGATATAAATAAAAAAAAATCGATTGCAGCATAGTTGACCACCAAAATAAAAATAAAAAAAACGCATCTAATTCTGGCCATCTTTTTAAAAACAATTCGAATTTCAAATCAAATCAAATTCGTTACAAACACTCTTACCCCTTTGCCAGACTTCGTGGCAAGGTAAATAATGAGACTGTAGATGGTTAAGGTCTGTTTATTACTTTAATTGCTGGTGCTTATATACTAAGAAGATGCGTGCAACAATTAACATGTGTGTCTTATCTCTATCGTATCTAAGTAATGTAGCGACGTGATCGTGCCGCTACATATACTCCCCCCTTTTAAAAATAATTAACATATAAATTGAAAAAAATTAGTATGTACCTAATTATATAATAACTTAACCTTGCTGATAAATTACATCCTATGCGTAATGTAATGTCATTGTTGCTAATTCGAAGGAAATAAAAACTGCTGCCTTTGTTGTGACGGCGGCGTCAGTCGATGAACTATCCACTGCATTTGTGCTGATTGTTTCTGCTGATTGAAAATTTTAAATTCTTGTTATTACGAAGTCGTAATAATTCTTGGTCATCATGCTGACATCTTGCTAAATCAGCATAATTAATCGGTGATGGCACATCAATTTGTTCTATCCGTGACAATGCGTCTGCTACAATATTGTCACGTCCTTCTATATGTTGAATGTTGGTACAATATTGTGAAATAAAATCCAGTTGTCGTATTCGCCGTGGCGTATCATTAGATGACGGTTTTTGGGAAAATGCGTAAGTCAAAGGTCGATGATTTGTAAAGATAGTAAATTCTCTTCCTTCGACTAACCTTTGAAAATGTTTGACTGCCATATATATTCCGAGCAACTCTCTGTCGAATGTCGAGTATTTTTGTTGAGTATCACTTAATTTCTTTGAAAAGAATCCTAATGGTTCCCAATTACGTCCTGACTTCTGCTGCAGAACTGCGCCAACACAGGTCGAACTGGCGTCCGTCATAAGTGCCAAAGGGGCGGTGCGAGAGGGGTGAACTGTTAATACTGCGTTCCTTATATTTTCCTTGGTCCTTTAGTGATAATATGATGCTTAATCTTGTGTTTTGGAGTAGTGTGGAGGGAGGCTGGTTTCGTAATATCCTCGTATTCATTTAATAGTTGAGTAATGCGTGGATTCGTCTCAATGTTAATAGTGCGGATTGTTTGCTGCGTCGATTTGATCAGGGTTGCGGGCGTTGTCAGCTCAGTTACCCTATCTATGAGTTTTCGACCAGCTATATCGACTAATAGCTTATAATGCTCTAAAAAAATCTGCTCCAATAATCGGTTGTGTTACATCGGCGATGACAAAGTTCCATACAAAGTTTCTTCGTAGCCCGAAGTTTAAAGAGAGTGTTTTTTCACCATATGTCTTAATTTTTGTACCATTGGCGGCATAAAGTATACATTGTTCATCTTGTATTAGTGAATGTCTCTGTGGCTTGCTAATAACTGAAATATTTGCTCCCGTGTCAATCAAAAATCTCATACCACTTTTTCGGTCGGTAATAGTGAGGCGGTTGGACGGGTGAATAGCACAGAGTTCCGCCGTTGTCCGTGCTTCAATTAGTTTCCCTGTTTCCTTGAGTTGAGATCCTGTTTCCAATCACAAGGTTGAACACACTTTTGTGCATATTTTTTAAATCTTCCATGGTAAAAACAAAAGTGCCTTCTTTCTCTTGAACTTGACTGTGGTAGGAGATGCCGACGATTGGAATAACTTTGAGTGCCTTGTACTTTTCTATTGGCGGTGGGCAAGTAATGAGGTCACTAACCTGTATTATTTCTTCTTTTGGCAGTTTTGCAATGACCGTATAGTACTTGTAATCGTCTCCTTGCTTCTGTGGTGCTACTATGGCTTCTAGTTGCTTAAACCATAATCTGGGTTGGTCCCTCCAAAATTCCGGTTCCGGCTGATATCTCCAAGGCTTCTTGTTGGCTGCTGCTTGATTTGCAGGGTGAATGAGTCATGTTGATTGTTCTTCGTCGGGTCACCAATTTGCCAGACTTCGTGGCAAGGTAAATAATGAGACTGTAGATGGTTAAGGTCTGTTTATTACTTTAATTGCTGGTGCTTATATACTAAGAAGATGCGTGCAACAATTAACATGTGTGTCTTATCTCTATCGTATCTAAGTAATGTAGCGACGTGATCGTGCCGCTACACCCCTGACCCCTGTCCTCATTATTTATTTACGCATAAATAAATATTGCTATGACAACATTTGCAGGATACATCCTACAGTACCTAGTGGTGTAGTATTTTACTTAGGTATACAGAGTATACACAACGGGTATCATGTCAGGAATCGTGAATAGGGAAACAAAAGCGAAGAGTGGTTACTAGCTACAAGCTATAGTACAGCCGAGGCTTGCAATCTGCCTAAGTACTTCTGACTACACAGTAAACTTGTGCAGTACCTACATCGTTCTGACTCTCTGACTACTCTACATACATGTAAAAGTTACGTCAAAGCGTAGTTTGTGTAGCAAGGCGTCATAAAGTCTTATATGTATGTATGTAGAAATGTTTTACGGAACATTACATTACAGATTTGCTTCTATTATTATTTTGAGTTTTCTCTTCTATTCACGAGACTAAAGGAAAGGACATTTGGAAGGAGGACGATGGGCTGAAGCCAATTCGCAGAGGCCCTTTGAACAAGTTTGATATTAGTTAAATGGGACATTAGTCGACAACTGGAGAAGAAGAAGAGTCTATGCCCAGTAGTGGACGGAAATGGGCTAATAAAGATGATGATGACGGTGATGAGTAAATAATAACTACGGCAAAGATAATTTATGATGTGAACAATGCTTTTAATTCTATTTTGCTGTAAAAATAAAGGTCCACGTAAGAAAAGTCTCTCTTGCCCTATCCAAAGAGAGAAAAGTCATTTAAAATTTTCACCGAACAAAAAAAAAAAATCCAGAGAATCGTTTTCACAACTTGAACTTGAAGAATAATTGATTCTAACAATTTTACAGAAAACAATTTCACAACGAAGTTACTCGGCGTTTGCACAAAACCAGTATTTAACTAGTTAGGTAGTGTACGTAGTTGGTATTTAGTTAGTAATTGAAACTCGAAAATTACAGGGAACCATAGCCAATACAACTGAGCAACAGTTTAATCAAAACTTTATCCTGTATTGTTCTGTTCTCGTTTATGTTGGACTGTCCAACACTGGCAGGGCAATTCGTCTCGACTTTTTCCAACGTGGACTTTCAAAGTCGGATACTTTTTACACCCCAATTCATTTACACCTGTCGCGTTGGTCTCGACCCGAATCAATTTGCCCTATGTAGCTATATACATTCACATAAACCTACATGTACATAGATCTTCCCCTACCGTCCTATATAAGGGGAAGTAAATGTGAGTGCGCTGTAAACTTTTGGAAACCATAAAATGGCTGATAAGCGGTCAATTATTTATGTAGGTATACTTTTGGTTATTTAATAGTTTATCAAGTAAGTAAGTATGTAGGGGATAAATAAGTATGATTATAGACAAACAGCTTAAGTGTTGAGTACTTTATTCCAAAATTTATAATGTATAATGTGTTGAAAATTACAATTAACTCCACCTGAACTTATTTAGAAAACCTCTACTAGTTTCAAGTCACATTGGGACTCTTATTCATGAGTATCGTGCTCGGTGCGTGTCGTATCGAATCGGGTTCGCAATGTCGCCTAGTAGAGATGTAATTCGATATCTATATATTATACTATATTTTTATTCAAATTTTAATGTATTAGAAATTTTCCTTAGCTTAATGTTTATGTTTACATACGGTAAGTGATGTGTACATCTGTTAAAAATATACATACAAGAACTCTGTCTCAGTCATAAAATTAAGAAAATGTATTTTATGAATATTGTTGATGTACCTTTTTAAATAAAATAAAAAAATAATTTATATCAAAGAAAGTCGTGTTAGTTTCACTATTTATAACTCAAGAACGGCTGAACAGATTTGGCTGAGAATTCGTAGCTAGGTAGCTAAGAACTGGGAGAAGGACACAGGGTAGGGTAGAGGAGTAAGTGTAGGTAGGGTAGGGTAGGTGAGGTAGTGTAGGGTATGACAGGGTAGGGAAGGTAGAGTAGTTTTCAATAAATGTGTCAAGATAGTTGCTATAAGTACAAAATGTCTATAATAATTGTTAGTAAATATGGGTAAGTTTTATCGCCACATGTGACACACATTATGGCTTCTATCATCACAATGGTAAGTGTTACAAATTGAACCATCAGTCACCTGTGATATTTATGTAGTACGGCTTCTTACAGGCATTGATTTTTGATTGCAGTGACATTTTTCGTACGTGTTTTTTGACTAAGCCCAAGAATACTGCCGTCGGCGCAGCCCGGAGAAGGAAAAGACACGAGTTGGTTTTCAGCCGGTAAGAGTCTGACAATGTCTCTCGCCTCACCCTGGGCGGGCGAAGTCATTAAATGATTTTTCCCTAAGAAAGAAAAGAAGTTATTTCACGCCAGTTTTCCGCATGCTATCAATCCGTAGAACCGGCCCATTCTTAATGAAGCATGGCTCTCTTACAAGCCTACTCTAAACGCATCCATCTATCTATATACATATACTTACATTTTCTGTTCTGAAATTGATTCCAAGGCCCAACCATTAAAAATATTAAGGTATTCTACTACATCACTGAAAACTGAAAACGTGGAAGGGTGACGACACCAACATAAAATGAAATATTAAAATGTATTAACAACCCATTAAATGATTATAACAGTCAGTAAACGTCCCATTGCAGGGCGAGGAACTCATTCCATAATTGACAAATGTCAAATATTAATCACCTAATTTGGTCATAAACCTTGGTGATTTAGATGCTTTTTGTAATTTGTAGTATTCCTTTACCATCTATGGTATTATAAAATGAACTTAGGTTCTTATTGTTTCATTCGTACAAATTAATGAGGAAGAATCTTTGGCACTAATGGGACCTTTTAGTTAGTTACAACGTTATGTTTCACCGGGTGACTAAGGTTACCGGAGGACAGATTTTTTCTCTCCCTCCAAACCTCTCCAATCTCCTCGCCAACTGCACGGTTGGCGCGGTGGCTGGGCAACTGGCTGCCGTGCGACGTGTCGCGGGTTCGATTCCCGCACGGAACAACACTTTGTGTGATCCACAAATTGTTGTTTCGGTTCTGGGTGTCATGTGAACCCACGTCACCCACGAAACAGGAGAAAATCCTAGTGTGAAGCAACGTTTTTTTTTTAAAAAGAAGAAAATTAATACTCAAAACCCTTTATCTCCGAAAGGTCGAAAAAGCACAGGAGTTTGTCTCATTCACACAATGAAATACAACTCAAGAGGAATGGGCCCATTCTTGAATTCTTTCTGAAGCATGGCTCTCCTAAAAAACCTATACTAAACATAAAATTATAGGTTCGTATAAAGAAATCGAATGAAAATTCATTGAACTGTTGTATTAATGATTGATGCCTAATGCCTAGGTAACTGGTTACTAAGAATTAGTCCATGAGCTTGACCGCTATCAAGGACTTTTAAAATCGGTTTACCGTCAAAAGAGGCACAGTCAAGTGCTTAAAATATTAAATAAGTATAAGCACAAGTAGTGATTATAGAGACTTACAACGATCAGAAAATTAGAATTAATTTATAAAGATTTCGACATTCCAATTTTATTGTTTTATTTGATTACAGTTAAATGCAAATAGTTGCCAGAAATGAAATAGGTACAAATAAATTTGGTGAAATTAACGCAATGACGTACTTTGGTAGTATGGTGCTGAATACGTATATTAACATAAAAAAAAAACCTAAAATAAAAATCGATCCACTAGTTCTTTAGTAAATTAGATTCTGTAGAACCACGTGTAGAAAACGACGAGCAGGACAGAAGAGAAAAAAATATCAAACATGTGGTCCTACGATACACAAAGAGAGAGGGAGAGAACAATAATATTAAATGTTTCGTTTTAAAATAAATGATCAATAGACATACTTTTTAAAATTTAAAAAATGCAAGAATACGAACGTTTGACATTAAAATTATCAGCAAAACGTCGTACGTGATATAAATGAGAAAATAGAAAAGATAATTTAAATAGAGCACTCAACACAGAGGAGAAAATTGAGTTTATTAGCTTATGGACTTGCAGCATAATAAAATATGAGTGGAGCGTGCTTCGGACGGCCGATTCTGACAGTTATTGCAACAGTGCAGACATCTCTCTCATTTCAAATGCTTGCTAAATTGCAGGCATAAAGCTTTTAAATCTAATTTTGCGATTCAAAAGTTTAACTAGTTTGTGTGGTCCAAAGTTTAACTATTTTCTCGCTCGTTGTTAGTTAGAGGTAAAGTGAGAATGATTCAGCCGTTATTTGATTAATGCAAGTTGTATGAGAATTCAGAAAAGTGGCTATTCGCTCTTGAATAAATGTACCTAGGATGCTTCAAAGTTATACGAGCTATTTAGATGCTTTTTCTAAAAAGTTGGATAGACTAGATGGAGTATATGGGCTCGTCTGATTTATTATGTAATGTGATAATGCTATTAGCAACTATTGCTTAGGATAAAAATATTAATCTGTGATAAAAGCTTATGCAGAGCGTCAATTATATACATAGTAAACAGAAGAATCTGTGTTTGCTATAAATTGAAATATAACTAACGACGGGTGTTATAAGTTTGTGTCTGTCTGTGGCATCGTAACTCTAAAACGGATGATCCGATTTTTTGTATAGATAGTAGATTCTGAACAGTGCAGTCTCAAAATACTTAAGAAATGTGTTAACCTGTTAATAGACGGAATATTATTATTACTCTGTGGCAGACATACTTGGAATGACACGCGCCACAAATATAGAACTGGGTCACAAACTGTTTTGCGATGCGTAGGAGTCTTGTCATTTGCAATTTATAAGATAAAATAGTGTAATAGTGTTGTTTTATGTGTTAATCGTAAAATGTTTTTCGTGTTATTAAATACTTTTGAGCATAATTCATTGTTCTTTAAGGCAGTTGTTTTGGATCTTATCTACTCTCTTTACGAGCTAATATTTTTCAATTGGAACCATATTTATTTAACTTGCAATGAATGTATGTACTTAAATATGTGTTTATTTTTGTGAAGTCGAAATTACTTAAAAATTTTAACCAGATGTCTTCAACCGATGAAGTTGAAATTTCGTATAGTTATATCTACGTTTAGTTTGCATGACTATAAATGTTGAGCTGTATGATTTTTCATAAAAATGTGCCAAAAGTATTTAGTCAATCAGACATAAGGTTGTTTTTTTAAAGAATTTTTCAATTTTTTTTTGTTTCTTTTAACTGTTGAGGTTTATCCATATTTGTTAATTATAGAAAAATGTATCATCGATACCAACTACATAATTATTTCACTGACATAGATCAACAAAGACTTGATGAAGTATTTGATGTTCATGTAACAATTTAGTTATTCTATACAACAAATAAATCAAAACTTAATTTTATAGGTAGTATGGCTACGTCAGTAGTTACATTTTTCTTTCGGGCGAAACATCATCATATCTCTTCTCCCGTTCTGGTGGAGGCGAGAGAGAGTGTCAGACTCTTATTGACCAAGAACCACACTGTTCTTTTTAACCCCCGACGTTAAAAGGGGGTGTAATAAGTTTGACGTGTCTGTCTGTCTGTCTGTATGTCTGTCTGTCTGTCTGTGGCATCGTAGCTTCTGAACGAATGAACTGATTTAATTTTTTTTTATTACATGTGTTCTACGGGCGAGTGTTCTTAGATATGTTTGGTGAAAATCTATTGAGCCTTTTAAAAGTTATGGGGGGGTAAAAGTGGAGAAGAAAAACCGAAAGTCTGCAAATATGCTCAAATGGGGTATCAAATGAAAGGTTATGACTTTTACGTCACAAAAAAACAAAAACTTTAATAAGTTTGACGTGTCTGTCTGTGTGTCTGCGGCATCATAGCTCCTGAACGGATGAAACGATTTCAATTAAGTTTTTTGTTTTATATACTTTTTAAAAGTAGTTTATGTATTTTGGCCGGGGATGTTATTTTAAATTTATATTTAATCATTCTTGCTTGAGGCTGAGGCGGTACATAAGTGCGATAACATCCGCTACATCGTCTTAACTATTCAATAAAATACAAATAATTATCAGTCAATAACAACCTGATTCTACGTTCCCTAATCGGATTACGGCCGTATCTTTTTTAAGGACTTAGAGTTGTGTTTTTGTATACATATTTATTTACAAACTTTGTTAGACTTTGTTTAACAACTGTTTATGTAGTTTGTGTGCAACGTGCTGTATAGTAAAACATTGGTACGAGAGTTAACATGGAACGATAAAAGCTGGTTAAAAACATTTAATTTTAGCCAATGAATGACCTTGCCGACTACTGACGTGACGCGTGAGTTGAAATAATCTTGTAAGAACCATTATTGTTTTCATTTTAGTAAGTTTTTATTGTTTTTAATTTTAATAAATATTAAAAAAAATACTTCTAATTTGAAAAAAGAATGTCATGGCTTATAAACGTCTAAAAAGAGGTTTTAATTGGGTAGTTTCCTAAGTCAAAAACAAATTAATTCGACGTTTCAATACAATAAAATATTGAAAAATAACTATACTCTTATTCATCGATCGGTCGATACACTAAGTTTTAGATATTTTGTAACTAATTATTAAGAAATAAGTAAACTATTTGACGCAAAAATACAATCACGTCACAACTCAGTTTTTCATACAAATTTCATAGAAAAGTATTGTTTTTGACACTTGGATAAAAGTATTGAATTTGACTTATTGGAAACTACGTATTGTTATTATAGTTTGGCAAAGGTGTTTTTTTATTAATTGCAAATATTTTTACAATAGAGCTCTGTATTCACAAACATATACAGGTAATGTATCTGTCTATCAGTATGCACCTAACGTAGCCTATCTAATCGGTTTATGTAACTCGCGATCGTTTTATACTGAAATAAAATCCCTACTTTCAATCAACAATGAATCGCTTGAATTAATAAAAATGCATTCTCTTTTTATAGTTAGAACCATAGATTTTCAACACGGTTTGTTTTGCTTTGAATTTCATTTAGGTTGTAAATAACATCTTAATTCCGTACTCATTGCCAAAAGCATTCTTGCTGACTGAATGTTTTCTAGTCTGAATGTTTTTTTTAAATAAAAATTTATTTAATAAAATATTGTGTTTCGTTTCTGGTTTGTTGCTTCATTACGAATAAATGCTGCGAAAACTTTGTAAGAGATGTGAATGAATAAAAGGAATAGGTAGGTATTCATCCAAAAAAACAACTAAATAATAGAGATACACAACGTTGAAAAACTTATAAACTATTCTGAGCATTGCAACATAAACACGCAACGACACAATTTTCAAATTGCGACTGCATACACGCGAGCTTCGTGAAGCGACATCGTATTTTAAAAACTAAGGTCGTGGATAAACTGTTCACTTAGAATGCAATCCAAATTCAAAAGTTAAACAACTAACTATTTTATAAAGCTCTGATTGGATAAACAAATAAATAAAGAATGGTGCACAGATTTAATATATCATTTCGATTCTGAATTTAAAATTTTCAAATATTTTCCTCTTGTTCTAATCAAGTTTAGCGTAATACAACAGTGCATACATAGATACAACCAATAATGAAAAAGCTAAAATCGATATAAAATATGTACCAAGTATTTTAATTACATTAGAAAATATTTTCAAAAGAGGATGGATATCTGAAATATATGATTGAAACCTTCTGTCCCTACTATACGAGTACCTACCATGATGGCAACCTACTCAAATCTATTAATTAAACAAAGTTCACTAAAAGCAGTGATTACCAATTAGCAGACTGGTCTGTTCCCCCCTTCAATCTGGCGGAATTAATTGAAGGGTTTTCAGCTACGGCCGTGCATTTTGCATTCGTCAATCATAATAATTATGCGCGACAACCCTGAGTCACGATGGGAACGTATTTTTATTAAAGCCTTTAATATTTCATGTTGATCACGACCGTCAATGGCCGTTGATAAACCTAAGATTAATTTCACACAAGGACGCTATGGTAGACGTTTAATTTTATATGATAAATCAATTTTATATTTTAGCTGTACGGTGTACAGTTTGTTAAATTAATCTATATTGATGATTCGTTGTTAACAGAAAATAATTAACATTTATCGCCATTAAATAGAAATGATTTAATTTTTTTTAATGACTAATTTTTCAGTGGTGTATGAATGAGTGTTATTTTTTTTATTTGTTAAATACAGACTTAAATATCGTACTGAGTTCATTTGTATGTATAGTGTGTCTTGTCAGTTAAGTCCAAGAATAAGTTCTAAATGAGACTACGATCGTTTAGCTCTATAACATTCCCATATGGTCCGCAGGTTTCAGTAATAAGTTGTGACAGTTTGATGTTATAATAACGTAACGTGTCGGAACATAACGAGATCTGACACCAGAGAGCACTTCTATTGTTACTTGTTAATAGAATTTCTGCTTACGAGAGAACAGCGTTCGCATTTCGAATACGTTTGCATCTTTATATTAATACAGTTTCTGATTTACAATTAATGTTTGATTGATTTTTTGTTTTTTTACAACTTGAACATTGATCAAAATGCTCAGATTATTCAGGCTCTACGCCGTAGAAGGTTTTCATAACTCAGAGTTTCGTCGATATATCTTTATAGCACTATCCCGCTCTAAAGTCGGGGTAATGCGGTGAAAGAAAATGTTCCAATAATCCCTGTCTGCGTACGTCTCAATCAGAGGGCATCTCTCCCTTACGAATGTCAAGGAGAAAGTGATCACTCATCGGATTCATGTTCCGAAGCGAATATCAGCTGAACACGATGATTGATCAAGCTGCGAATGTACGAGATCATGAATTTCACGAATGACGTTATCATTTTTGAGCCCTATTATTAATTGTAGGCTGTTTCTAGATAGTGTTATTACTTCTATGATCGTATTCAGTTTTTATTTTACGGACAATTCACATGTTATCAGTTGTTATCAATGTTATCGTGAAGGTTCTAGTACTCACGGTTAGGTAACAAATATCGAGTGGACTCACCCTCTCTGAAAGAGGTCGACATTGTAGAACTTGTAGAGTTCGACAGAGAACTCGAAGGTGGCCTGCAGGTCGCTCATGGTGTGTGTGAGGAGCAGGCGCGGGCGCGTGCGGCGCGGCGCGCCATGCCGCGGCCGCTACCAGGCCGCGCCACGCATCGCCAGCCACTGCACGCACTGCACTGCACTGCACGACCACACCCCGGCTCCGGCACCGGCACCGGCACTGCGCGCTGCGGCCTCTGTCGGGCGGGTCCGTCTGGCGCGCGCCGCCGACCTCACGCAGCCGCTGACACCGACGTACGGCTCACAGTGCGGGAACCAGGAATTCATTTTTTAATAGCGGCCAGCGCGCATGCGCCGCGCCCGTTCCGAACGTAACGACTAGGGCCGGGACGATGGCGCCGCTGCGGTTACGAGGCAACGTTGGGATATTTATCTGCAGTCGGGCTGTCTTATAAAACGATGGAAATAATTGCTGATACTTCTAAGATTTTGTTTTTTTTAAACAAAAATTCTATTGACAGACTTATTTATATAATTTCAGTAGTGATTTATTTTTATTTTTTACCTTAGTTATAATTTATTGTACGAAATTACATTAGTATTATATATCTATCAGCAGAAATTTGGGATAGACGAGAGTCTTAAACTGAATAAGATATCGTGAATGTGTGGGGATATTTAGAGACGTGTGGCGGGCACATGCCTAGCGGTGCGTGTCTGCCATGTTGAGCGCGAGACGCGGCGGCTCCCGGCCTGCAGTGGCGGCCGCGGCCGGCGCCCACCTACACAGGTGCCGCTCCGCCGCACTGCCAGCCAGTCCACGCTATGAGCTGTGTGAGATGTGTCGCCGCGTGGTAATGCGGCGCGAGCATGCTCCCGCGGGACAAGGCGACTCTTTAAAGGTCAGGGGGAGGCCGTATACCGACCCCCGCGCCGTCGCCGACCTAACCTTTCTTGTACCTGCCGATCACAAGACTATAATTCTATACCGATGACGCCATTTTATAATACCTGCAGGGGTGCGATTTGGGGCGACCTTTATTTGAGTGAGATTTGGAATTTTACGATTTCAGATAAGTCTATGTTATAGACAGTTGTGATAGCAGGGTATCGCCGCGAGTCTGCGCCGCCGACGGGTCACAATTATTTTAAGCTTTGCTCCACGTGTCGTTGTATTTTTGTCGAACATTGGACAAGTTTATTATTAACCCAACTCTTATTTAGAAAGTGTTGGGTAACTTACAGGAATATAAAAATATTTTTTTAATGAAACGTATTTTATTTAACACTCGTAGACTATTGATCTTGATATGAGTCACGCTGACACTGATCGCGTGCTGCGCGGGCAGGTACATAAATACATAAATATTGCTCGCACGTCCACTACAATAATTAAATAAATGTCTAAATCTAATGCGGTGACAGATCAATGAATGCCAACATGTTTCCAGGGGATTTGTAATGGCAAAGTAGCAGTAAATAACAGTGGGGAAAGAAATGGAAATTTAATTGGAGGTTTGTTGCAAAAGGTCACAGTTCAAGTTTGGGGTGGTCGATAATGATTGGTTGGCGGGATTCGCGAAAGGATTGCAGAATAGTGCCGCCGCCAGCGGGATCAGGCTGGCGAGGGTTCTTTCAATAACTTTGATTGCGTATCTTTATTCGGGAGAGCGGGACCTTTTTCAGGATTCCCGTGAAGTGATATTGAATTGAGGAATTGCTTGACTTCATTATTGCGCGTACCTCTGTTACATTTACTTGATATAGGTACTTACATATTACTTATATATAAATTAGATATGTTTATATTTACATCAGTTTGATATCTGAACCGTTACCCAGGTGTGCATAAGGTACCTATTAAATGTCTATATGTCAATGAGATTACGATGTCCGGCCATGATTAATTGCCAATAAGATTATAGGAATACATACATTCTTATTGTTAAAGAAACATTTTGAGAATTTGCTTGTATTATGAAATTCAAAATTGGAAAGAGTTTTGGGAAAGAGGTACGAATTTTGTAAGTACCTACTTGGTACTAAAATAAAATTTGAATTTAGAATGTAACTACCTGAATTGGTGGGTGGAAACCTACGAGTTCCGAGAAAACTACTCTCGACGCCTGTTTTACATAATTATGTTGATATTTCTATTTTTGATTGAAACCCTTCTAATTTTGGGAGAACCTTAGATACATGTAGGTAGGTACTAAACAAGCACCCATTTAATTTTAATTAGCTATCCAGTGTTATTTTGAAATTTCAAAAGTAGATGTGTAGATGTTTTAGTTAAAAAATATATAATGAGAAAAGCTCTACTAGTTTCGAACCACAGAGGGGTTCTTCCTCATGAGCAGCGTGCGCGGACGCGGCGACGTAGGCTGCGCGACGTCGCCGCGTTTTAGCTTTTCTCATCATTTACACGTGAGTAACCCGCGAATTTTAGTTAATTTAGTATGTCTCACGATAGTTATTATAAAAAATATATAGGTAGGTATTTTTACCTACTTTCTTTTACTACTTACTTACTTACTTTTTTGACTATTATAAAAATAGGGGAAGAAAATATATTTTTATAAAACGTTTAGAGGACTGTGGACCAATTTTCATATATGTGTTATTATAATAGAGAGAAAGTGCAGATGCATTTTATTTTAGCAAACACCTAATATTTAAGTTGATTGATTCAAAGAGTTAATATAAAAGTATAAAAAATATTGCACGACAGATAGTTGACTTCGTAATGTACCAAAATAACCTTTAGATAACACCTTAATTAAACTTATGGAGTTAATTAAAATAACGAGTATTGAGTAACAACTTCAATTAAAAATGTCAAAAATCAAAATAATCTTTAACACCCTTTAAGAAACATATCAAGTTCAATATAATATAGAGTATTATATTTAATAAGAACCAACTTCATTCAAAAATCAAATTCAAATAAAGAAAGAATCATTAGCAATCGAAATAAAAACAGCGTCGGAGTATCAAGTACGTTCACACTGTGACCTAATAAGGTTGGTGCTGTCGGGGAACAAAGCGGGAAGGCGGGCCGGTGACAATGCCGTCCCTCACTCCCGCAGTACAATACCCTCGCCACTGTACCTACCACTTAGCATATTGCGTTCTCTCGCAAAAGAACAAACATACGGATTCTCCCACCACAAAACCCCTTTACTCTCTCTGCAATATGAATATTTATGAATGTTAGTCGAAGCCAAAAAGCTAGACTATCGACTGATCTTTGCTGTTTAATGTTTTATTTTTATACATACCAATATTTATGGGTGTAGTAAGTTCGTATGTAAATAAAAAAACAGTTGGAGGGATTTTTATACCTAGTAGCTAAAACTATAGGAAAACTTCGGACAAATCACGATAAGTAACTGATGTTATTTCAATAAATAACTGCTTATTCAAAAATGTGGCCCCGCTTTATCATTTTTTTTCAGTATCGTGGACATATTTAGTTATAAGTACTTTAGCTGTATTATGTATCAGACGATCTAGGTATTAATACTGTAAGTTAAGTTAGTATCTAATATAATATAAGTTAAGGTAGTATCTAGTATCTGTACTATGAAATACACAGTTTTATACAGATATATATGTACTTACTTACATAAATATATTATTATGAAGTTTCGATACAACAGTCAACAATTGTATAATTTACAATAATATATTTCTATAACGAAGTTAACTAGGACAGCTAATATCATATTTAATCCGAGAATATTTTCAAATCAACATTGTCTCTCGTTTCTCTTTTAAAAATAAACGATTTTGTCTGCATCAATTAATGTTTTTATAATAAAACGTGAAGACGAACCCAGGGCCGGATCCTGTGGATTATCAAAATACGATTATAAAGGGATTTTGTCAATGAGTGTCGTGTTACAATGGGACTCCGGCAAATCCGTATCCCAGATACTCGAGCATCTAACGCAATGCTTTCAAAACAGGAGATTTATTTTCTTTATTGAATAATGTACTGTTTGGGAATACTAGAAGTATTAGTATTATTGTTTTTTAACTTTTCGGGGCTCGGATCTTGAATAATATACTTCGATTTTTTTGGAATACTAGAATCATATTTTTAAGTGATAGGTCGTCAAACGAGTAGACGCATTACAGATTGGAGAGCAGTTACGAGTGCGTTGCTGTCCTTTTAGGGATTGGAGATTTGGAGATTTAGGGATTGGGAAAGGATTGGGTCTCCTGTAACCTTACACACACGGCGAAACACAATGCTGTGGGAGTTTCACGTCGGTTTTCTGTGAGGTCGTGGTATCACTCCGGCCGAGCCGACTCATTCGTGCCAAAGAATGGATCTCCCACACGTGATATTATTATTATTGTACTTTAACTTTTCATTACTCAGTTCTATTATTATTATGTTAATTAATCAGGCAGGCAGTTGGGACAACTATTACCTATATACATATACGTACCTGTATCTATACGATACATATATATACATACTCGCTACTAATTAACTTCTAGTTTTTCAAATATGTATACAATTCGACAATTTGGTTCAATACTTAATAACTTTACCTTCATTTTGGATAGGTGTTGCTGCAAAACTTATGTTATTTAAGACAAATTGAGATAAAAATCTTAAATGACTAATTGAGATCGGGATTCAGTGCGGGTATTTTGAAAACTTTATTAGAGTTTATCGTTGGAATTAAGTAAATAAAAAAATTCTAATGTATAGAATCAACACACGCAAGTCACATGAGATATTTAAATAGCTAGTGGAAAATAGGTTAACTATAAACTATAAACATAACTCTGTTGAACTCTTCAGAGAATTCAAAGTATGATGTTAATGTACCTAAATAATCGGGCACGCTACCATAGCAGCGGTAAGACCCCTCTTTGAGGAGTGGCTTGAGAGACGCCACGGCGTCCTCACCTTCCGTCTGACGCAGGTGCTTACCGGGCACGGCAGCTTCGGTAGGTTCCTGTTTCGGATTCAGCGGGAGGAAACGCCCGAGTGTCGTCATTGTGAGGACCACCTAGAGGATACGGTGGAGCATACGGTAGCGGTATGCCCTGCCTGGGCTGAGCACCGCCGTATCCTCAGGGAAGTGATCGGCGGCGGCGACCTCTCGCGCCCGGCCTTAGTCGAGGCCATGGTGCGGAGTGAGAGGAACTGGGACGCCGTCTCCTCCTTTTGTGAAGCAGTCATGCTCGCAAAGAGAGAGGCGGCCCGCGTGAGGGAGCAATCCTCCTCCTCACGCCCCAGCAGCCGCAACTGGCGACACTACGGGCGTCGGGGATCGAGGGACGATCTCCGGCCACCGTAAGTACGGGCCTGCGGTCGGCGAGTAAGGGCAGCTCGCCGCCCGACCAGAACCAGGCCCGAGCGTACGGCGCGTAGCGTTCCGCGCGCGCCTCAAAGAGCCAATAGACCACCACAGACGGGGCCCTAAAGGGCTGATGTTCAGCCGGGGTTGCGGGGTAAGCGCAATGAGGTACCGCGACCTCGGCACAGAGCAGGAGAAGGAACAGGGGGGTTTTTAGTCAGTAAGAGTCTGACACTCCCTCCTGCCCGGCCCTGGGCGGGAGAAGTCATTTGATGATTTTCCCCTCACAAAAAAAAAAAAAAAAAAATGTACCTAAATAATAAAATTGCAAAAATACTGGCGTTGTAGTAGACATAAGTAAATTACTACTAAGGTTAATTTAAGATTGGGAGAGTCATGCTTCGGCACGAATGGGTCGGCTCGACCGGAGTGATACCACGGCCTCACAGAAAACCGGCGTGAAACAACCACAGCGTTGTGTTTCGCCGTGAGAGTTAGGTTACCGGAGGCTCAATCCTTCCCTTCCCAATCCTTAAATCTCCAAATCCCCAATCCCCAAAAGGTCGGCAACGCACTCGTAACTGCTCCGTCGTTGTGGGTATCCATGGGCGGCGTTAATTGCTTACCATCAGGTAATTCGTGTGCACGTTTGCCGACTTATCACATAAAAAATAAAAATTAAGGCCGACTGATCTCAATTCGACTTGAAGAAGGAAAATGTCGGAAAATTCTAAAGAACTATCGCATCGTAAAACGTATCGTTAAGTTTAGTGAAAGCTACGTTTACCACGTAATTTGCATTTAGATTGCAAGTGCCGAGAATATTGCCGAATGCAGTTGGTATTCGCCATTTCCATGGTGAAAACTGTTAAAATCTAAATTCAGTATAGTAGATTGAAGTTAGTGAGAAAGAAGCAATGCTGGTATTAAATTGGTTCATTATTTAATTGATAATATTATTATGCATATAAAAATAACTTTCTATACAATCTATCTATAAAAAACTGCATCAAATCCGTCGCGTAGTTTTACAGATTTAAGCATACAAAGAGATATAAGGACAGATAAAGCGACTATGTTTTATAGTATGTATTGATTTAATACGCTTCATGCACAAACATATTTTACATTAGGTGGACTATACTATAATAGAGTGTATATACCTACCTACATAAATATAACTATTATCTACTAAACGAAATGTTATCGAATCTGTCCGAAGATTCCGTTAAATTTGAATGGCTTTATTCCATAGTTTTAGAAAAAATAAAGTAAGTTTTTCTAAGGACTGATTTTTAAAGATTAGATATAAGTTATCTGTATAAGACAGTGACAGCAACAATGTTATTCCTCATATAACATTTATCTGACTATTGAAAAATGAGCCCTACGACATTATAACATTGAGGTAGAAAGAACAAGATATATGTTTGTATATAGACACACGAACTAGACGTATCTCACAATAACAACAAGTCGCAAAGACCTTCAAGACATGCTCTGATACTCTGAATATATCCCGAGCCACTGCAGACAATCTGCAAATGTACTACGTACGAGAGTAACGTTCTATGATCATTTAGATACCACTGACATATCTAAGGTGGAGGAAAACATCGTGAGGAAACATATACCTACTTATAATTTATAATTATAAGTTTGAAATCGTCAATCCGCCTTGAGCACGCGTGGTGACCAATGCTCAAGGCTTCTTAGTGGGAGAAGAGCCTTTTGCACAGCAATGGGCACTTATAGGCTGATGGTGATGAGAGTAAAACGTATAGTGTAGTGCAGATGAAATGAACATTTAAATATTTCAGGAGGTACTTGTGTTTGTTTAAAAACAACATTTATTTCCAAGCCTTCTGAGCCATATAGAGCTCGCCCCAAGCAATGGGCGTGATAATTCTCCCAGCCTTCTCTTTGGAGACAATAAATTAAAAATGTGTGAAGGAAAGAAATGAATTGCAAGATAAATTGTTGTAATCGAGGATTTTTTTGTCACATTTTCCGGTAATTAAACCAGCGTTAGGGAAGTCGATTTGATTAAGAGCATTTTCAACCACATTTAGCTTATTTATTTCATAATTTTGATTTTTAACCGACTTCAAAAAAGGAGGAGGTTCTCAATTCGACGCGTATTATTTTTTATTTTTTTTTATGTATGTACACCGATTACTCGAAGACGCCTGGACCGATTTGCAAAATTCTTCTTTTATTCGATAGGTTATACTTGCCATTTGGTCCCATTGTCATGAGGTCAGGATCTGATGATGGAATCCTGGAGAAACCGAGGGGAACTTTCGAAAATTGTAGGGGCGAGTAGTTTTTTTGTATGATGTTTAAGTTTAAGGCCTTTAACAACACTACAACTTGACGAAGGTCGAAGTCGACCAGATGTTGGAGCTGGAAGACAGTCGAGGGATCTCCTTGACTATTTGGAGAAGTTGTCTTGTGTTTGGGTTTGAATGATTCGTATTGGCGAGCACTTTGCAGCAGGCTTGGTTGTAACTGTCATTAAGGGTCTGATGATGAGAACGAAGGACAGCTCAGGGAACTCCTGAACGGTTTACAGTAACTACTTCGTGTTTGAACTTAATTCATTTATATTGATGAAAACTTTGTACCTGTATGGATTATAACAACCGAAGGTCTGCAGTTTACCTGATGATGGAGACCATTGACCGTCTAGGAAATTCCGGATGGAACCGAGAGATAGTCGAGAGAACTCCTCAACGATTCATAGCAGCTTCCTTGTGTTTGAGCTTAATTAATTCGTTTTGATAAGAACTTTACACCTAGATGGATTGTGACTGTCATTAGGGATCTGATGATGAAGACGAAGGACAGTCTAGGGAACTCCTCAACGGTTTACAGTAGCTACCTCGTGTTTGGACTTAATTTATTTATTTTGTTAAGAACTTTCCCTCTCCTAGAGAGATGGCCTGTGTCCCAGTAGTGGGAACATTAAAATGGCTGATGATGATGATGATGAGAACTTTCCCATTTCTTGGGATCTATATTTTTTAATCGAGCGGCTCCTTTCGTAGGCCTACACATAGCTACTTAAAAAATATATACTATTCAATATGTTAATTTATATTTAAAATGTTACTGTAGTTTACAGAAGAACTTGTAACAGACACTAAAATGTAAAAAATAAAAAAAAACTACGTTAAAAAAACCGACTTCAAAACCAAAAAAGTGTCAAATAAGTAATTAAAATTGATATTTTAATACCACTCTTACGTACGCGAAGCTAATACTTTTAATATTAATAATAAAACACTATCAATTCTATGTGCTACCTATTCATAGGTTTGAAGTCGGTGCCAAGCCCTAAACAGAATAAAACTAAATGAGAATTAAGACTATTTAATTGCTAAAAGACAAAATTTCCACAACTAACAACGAAGCTACCTACTACTACTTTTGACAACCAAGTACGAAAAAACTTTCAGAATTCATAATTCATCCAAATATCTTTCTAAGCTATATACAATTTCGCCGGTAACGAAACCATATAGACTTCTGATCCTACGCTAACGCCATCAAGTTAGAAAATCGGTACTAAATTTCTTAAATCCAAACAAATAAATCCACACGCGCCGGCGAGTGTAGGTACTCATGTATCATGCTTATTATATTATGTATTAGGCTTGGCACCGACTAATAATTAATATTAAAAGTATTAGCTTCGCGTACGTAAGAGTGGTATTAAAATATCAATTTTAATTACTTATTTGACACTTTTTTGTTTTTGAAGTCGGTTTTATTAAACGTAGTTTTTTGTTATTAATTATTATATTAATTCAGCTAATCTAGGGCCGGGCGGGAGGGAGTGTCAGACTCTTACTGACTTAAATCCCCTCTCCTGCTCTGGGCCGAGGTCGCGGTGCCTCATTGCGCTTACCCCGGAACCCCGGCTGAACATCAGCCACGCGCGGAACGCTACGCGCCATACGCTCGGGAAATGATCCAGGGTTGTGCGTCAAATGCAATAAGGTACAGTGGCCTCAGCCTGGAGCAGGAGAAGGGTTTTACGTCAGTAAGACTCTGACAGTCTCGTCTCACCCTGAGCGAGAGAAAATCAGGTATTAGTATTTAACACGTGCGAAGTGGGGACGGGTTGCTAGTGTATATTAATATTATAAAGAGGTAAAATTTGTAAGTTTTTATGTACATAGGTAGTATCTTTCGCTGTTAGATAGCTACAATGCTCCTAAGTGCTATAGGCGTTAAATTAGACTTGGTTTGCGCATTTTAGTCGAACTATCGCTTTAAACGCAGCTGTTTTTAATATACCGGGATAGGTACATTCCCGTAACACGTTTATGAAGCCGTGGTCGGCAGCTAGTACATACCTACATAATAAAAAGATAGAAGTCGATTATTGATGATGAAATTGATGGTGCAATTTCCTTTCATCGCGGCTGTACTTACCTACTAACATACATTGTACCTTATACCATTGCACTTAACGCCCGACCGTTTCACATCACTCATTACTCGTCCATCGGCAGCTTCGGTTTCGGAGCCAACGCCTGGAGGAGCAGAAAGCATGGAAGTGCAAATATAGAACACATCTCACAAAGGAAACGGGAGCAATGGTTGACGTATTCCATTAGTATTTTAGTGCTAGATTTTTTTAAGGTTGTTAGTTTAAACATTCAAGAGACTACATAGTAAGTACTTATAAAACAAAGTTGCTTTCTCTGCCGCTATGTGTGCTTAAAACGTTTAAAACTACGCAACGGATTTTGATGCGTGTTTTTTTTTATAGATAGAGTGATTCAAGATAAATGTTTATAGGTGTGTATAATATCATCCATTGAATAGTGGAGAGATTTAGTATCAGTATTGCACCAACGTGAAGCCGGGGTGGATTGCTGAAATGTGTCAACTAAAATAACCGTTGAGTTAATCAAGTCAGTTTAGTAAATGAGTACAAAGAAAATTGCTTTTAGGATTAGTGAGAAGTACATAGATTAGATTGACTCGAATAATTTTGTAAAATTAGGAATCTATTATTATTTATTCATTTACTGAAGAATAGAATAGAATATAATTATTTACTTTTAAATTAAAAGTAAATAATTCTACAAAGTGGTCGTGGTGACCCAGTGGTCGTGGTGGCCCGGAGGTTAAGGAGCCCGCTTCTCATGCATGAGGGCGTGGGTTTGAAACCTGGCAAGTACCAATATGACTTTTTCCGAGTTATATGTACTTTCTATGATTATTTAGACACTACTGACATACGGTGAAGGTAAACATCGTGAGGAAACCTGGACTTATAACTTCTAATTATAAGTTTGAAATCGCCAACTCGCATTGAGCAAGCGTGGTGATTAATGCTCTAACCTTCTCCGTATGAGAAGAGGCCTTTGCTCAGCAGTGGGCACTTATGGGCTGATGATGATGATGATGAATTCAACAAAAGAAGTGCTTAACAATCACACAGTTAAAAATTAGTATAAAACAAACAAACGAACTAAACTACAACCTTTACGAAAACGGAATTAAAAATACATTTATAAACAATAAAAGGGCCACGTATCGGATTCTAAAAATATTCCGGGCCGTGTTTGAAATAGTCGAGTTTCAGAATAAGGACGCAGGTATCGTTTTGTGTTGCGCCAACGATACCTAGCAACCACTCTCACTTTAGTTCACTGCTCTGCTCTAGTAAAGGAAAAAGGTTTACAGCCAAAAGGTTTTATGAATTTCCCAACCACACTAAAATGCATTTTTCCTTTAAAGCGGTTTTTAGGACGAGAAGGATCTTTGTTATGTTTGTTTTTGGGCTGAACATTTACCTACTCAATTTGTATAGAGGTCTAATGGCCTACATTAAGGGAATATGTCGTTCGTTTTCAACAATAAATTTACATAAGTAGGCACTACAAACAAAAGTTATTCTTCAGAAAGGATAATTATTATGAATCGAATTTTCAGTATTTCTTATAAAAGCTTCTATGTATGTGAAATATTATTTTATTTATTTGTATTGTGCGGTGAGACTGTCGTAGTTTTAATTTCTGTACTACTTTGGTGTTTAAAAACAAATGACTTATTGGTATGTTCGGTGTTAAACAAATCCAATTACTTTTACACAGATAAGAAATAGCCAGCATTATTTAAATGGCGTGCATTCAAAGGGGATTTAATGCTCGTATTCTGGATTAAATTGCATATTGTAAATAGTAAAAAAGTTCTTATTAAAGTAACGGTTTTTTTTTATTCTGAGGTAGATTTTCGGTCGAGGAGATTTAATAAATCCTTGCTGAATCAGCCACGGCTTTATAGTAGACTGTAAAATGTCAAAGTAGTTCTGTTCCTTTTGACGTTCGCAGCTTTACTAAATTGCACCTAGCAGACATTGTTCATATTTCAGATAGAAAAGAAGAAAAACTAAAAAATGGCGGTAACTGCGGAGTTCCTAATTATAGCCTTTCAAAAAGCAGACTCATTTCTCCCTCGTTAGCCACTTTTGTACTTGATGGTGGCTCTTTTGTGAATGCATAGATTATAAATGATTTCATACGTGGAAAGCGCGGGTTAGTTCACGAGCTCTGAAGACCGGGATCTTTGAATAGAGATCGTAATTATTCCATTCATCTTGGTTGTTAATGAAGGAAATTATTTAAAAGAACTTGAACTTTTTTATACTAGGAATTTCTGTTTATCTGCGAACACTCTCATACATGTTAAGAGCATTTTAAATGTCAATGTTAAAAATAAATAGGAACAATACAAATTTGATTTATAAAAAGAACATACAAGAAATAAAGTCCCAGATTTAAAAACGGGGGCCTTTTTTTTTCTATAAAGTAGTATTTTAAAAGGACTCGTATCCAGGCCATAAACTCCAAAAAAAAAAAAAAAATTGAAAAAAATGTGAACTATTCGAATTTCAAATTTGACGTGTACGTTCCTATTTGGTTTTGGTCGAACGAGTGTTTATGTTGGGATTATAGGGGGCGAGCTATTGGTGTGAGAGTGAAATGACTCGTTCCGTCGCTGATGAGATTTTTAACGAGCGGCGAACGGCCACACTGGCGGAAAACGTCCAATTAATTTGTAACATCTATTTATATTGCCAATTTTATTTTCTGTTTCCTACAGCCGTAATTGTATTTGGATGTTTGTTAACGTTTTATAACTACGTAGGGTTTGTTTTGGGGAGAAATGTTCGTGATGATGATGTTGATGATGACTTTGTAAGCTAACACTTCAGAGAACACAACTTATTTATCAGCAATAGTTAAAGTTAAAGAAGGATTAGGTACATTTTTTTTATTCAAATAATGTGAAAAAATTCCTGCTTTTGTTACCCGAGCTCCTTTGCAAGTTTTATATTTAGTATCGACTATCGACTTCAAGACGAAACTAACTTATACATCCTTTGATGTATTTTGTGGACAGGCTGAATAGGGTCGTGCCTGTGTCTGTCATTGTGCCAGATTTTGAATAGTAAAGGAATTACCATAGACGCAACACATAAGAGTGATCGCTTTATTGTTTGAAAGCTAGCTCTGACTTGTATTTACTGAAGCATTTTGATAGGTAACCTTGTTTCTGGCCGTTTAGAGTAGTGCTTAGGTACATTTGTACTATGCATAAGTATTAATAGTTGTAATAAAAAAAAACTTATGAAACCTTCTTTTCTTATTTTAGTTTTAGAGTAAGTGCCAAAAAAGGATGTTGTGCATAATTATGTAGGGATTCTATATATTTATATCAAAGATTTGGTAACGCAAAAGCGATATCTCTGATGTCCATAGACTACGGTAACTGAGTGGTCCGAAAATACTTATCATATTAATTTTGGAATCTGTCAAGCCATGAAGACTTTTAACATATAATTTGGTCAATCTCCGAAGGTACTAAAGAAGAAAAACTCTACAAGTTAATAAATAGAATAAGAGTTTCGTTGTGATTTGAAATTAACAGAGCTTTTCTCGTGATTTAGTTATTATTCAAATATATTATTGTAATTGAATTATTATAATTGAATATTAGTTATTATTAAAAAATAAATACTTAGGTATTTTATTTTTTTATATTTTTGCTACCTATTCATTTATTTGTCTGTAAGTCTTCCTAAAATAAAATGTTACTACCAACTTACTAAAGTAAGACGCAACTTAAAGGTAATTATTATTTATCTTAACAATGACATCAGTAACAATGAAGTATGACGTGACATGTTGCTAAATACAAAATCACTGTCATCAATCCAGTCTTTGATGACAGATTAATTACATACACGTGACCCAGTTTTCAGTTGTTCATTAACCCTTATTATTATTATTATTACGAAACTAGCTTTTTGATAGCGGATTTGCCCGCGTGTTTAGCATAATTATCTTAAATAGGTTACAATGCTGGAGGGAGCATTTAACTATAAGATACAGATAATATATTTAAGAACTCGCAACAGCGTAGTTATAAGTGCGTTGTCGATTTTTTGTGGGGTAATGATTTGCGAATCGGAGATGTTTTAGGGTATTATTCCTTTTAACTAACTCTTACGGCGAAACATTTTGCAACTGTTGTTTATCGGTTTTCTGATAGGCGGTGATGAGGCGTTGATACTAATCTGGTCGAACCTGCCGCTGAACCTTGAAGCATATAATACACGTACATACAAAATCAGTCTACGTTAGACGTGGTGTAATCCCTCACAGTCATAAGTAAACTTTTTCCTCCTCCCTCATAATAAGTCAGCTTAATTCAATGCAAACATACACACAGTCAAACCTGACCTCTTTATAATATTAGTATAGATGCCCAGACACCACATTAACCTTTCCCAACTACCAAAATTCTTCAATGGATTTACAATTTTAATGCAAAGTACTAAAGGTAAAAATCGAATATGGAAATTAGAAAGAAAGGGATAGCTTGATGTGCTACGTTTGGACCTTGTATTACGATTTCTTAACGATGCCATCGCGTGTTTTTGCTTCGAGAGTAATTTGTATTGATAATCTACTTAGTAAACAGTACTTTAATATTTTTACTGTAGGTAACACTTAGTATTTCCTTCTTTTTTTTCTCGTGGGGAAAATCATCCAATGACTTTTCTCGCCCAGGGTGAGGCGTGAGGAAGTGTCAGACTCTTACTGACCAAAATCTCTCCAAAACCCCTCGTTCGTTCTCTGTTCCTCGTTCCTGTTTTAGGATGAGGCTGTTGTACCTTATTGAGCTAGCCCCGCAACCCCGGAAGTATCTTACTTACTTGGCTATGGCTAATAGTGGTTTCCATTTTTAACTTTGAACTATGGGTGGGTGTTAGTCGATAAGCATCTGACTCTCCCTCCTGCCCCACTTAGGGCGGGAGTGACTTTTCCCACCCGAAGTAGCAAAGTTTCACGAGTTTTCCCTCTCAAAAAGAAGATTTCGTCTGTTAATGAAATAAAAACTTTGAAACAAATTCAGAGGTAAAAGTACCAACTTTTACATTTTAGTAATCATAAAATGGACGCATATGGTTTTAATTCCGTATGCTATTGTTATGGGGTCAAAAGTTCTATGTTATATGTATAAGGGTCACCATAAAGATGCCGATCACACCGTGGTTTTTCTGATTTCCCTCGTGCACGGTAAATTATATTGGTTTGTGTGCACTTGAGGTTCACCTGTCCTTATAAATTATGGGATTTGGTTGAGAGTTAATGTTGATAATGGGAGGTAGTATGTTAGTATAGAGAAGAAACAAAATAATAAACTAATTGGCGATTAGGGGGTGTATTAAGAGCTTTTACGCTGCGAGGGCTTTTCATATACCTAATCTTTCTTGTTTATAATCTTTAAAACTACTGAACTGATTTTAATTAAACTTGGTGATTAATACACAATATGTTTATTTAATAGAATTGGCAATGAATTTTTCTGTAAGTACTAGCAGACCTAGCCACGCGTTGCTGTGGCTAAGGTAAATAATATTGTGACTATAAATTGAGATGTAAGCTATCATATCTTTCAAGTTGGATCAAAATGCACACGGAATGCAAATCAAAATTTAAAATCGGTTTAGTAGTTTAGGAGTCCATCATGGACAAACACGTGACACAAATTTTTATATGTAAAGATATAGACAAGTTACAGCAAACGAGCAGACGGGTTATCTACCTGATGGTAGGTCTGCAAGCAATCGGAGCGGCCTGTGGAGACCCGCAGCATCAGAGGAGTAACTAGTACGATGCCGGCTTTTTGAGGTTACGGTTTCAGATGTTTAGGATTTTTGGGAAGGGAAGGATTAGACCAAGTCTAATAGACTTGGTCCTGGCAGGAGCTTTCATTCTCCAAGGTTCAAGGAAACCCCCGCTGTCCAAACACGTTTAGCTGCATTGGTTTCCTCCTAGATCTATAAATATAGTCTTTACCCTTATGGTAATTATAATACTCTTTTTTTCATTAATTCTAATTATAGTAGTGAGATTTTGTCATGCTTTATATATTTTTACTAACATATTTTTTTAAACTCAAAATCTGGTACCTCACCATGATATCTACACACGTCATATTGAGTAGGATCTACTTTAATATTCACTCTGACTTATTTGGTTTCGAAATATTAAAGCTCCCGTATATCACAAGGCTCAAAAGAAAAAAAAAACTTGTTCTGTCATATTATTGTTTATTCAGAGGGAGACGTGACGCAGGAACTCGTTCATACAGCCAGGCACTTTTATTCGACCTTTTTGCTGCATAGGCATTTTCACTTGTAATATTTGAGCTTCCTAACTAAAAATAAACCAAAAAACATACAAACGGATATTTGAATGATAACAGACGGCTAAACACACTAATATCTTCAATCTAACTATATCCCCTCGGGGTATACAACGTTGTGTTGCAATAAGCTCCTATTTACACTTGAAAATCACTCTTTGGACTGTCCCATAAGGTTTTAATTCCGTTGGTAGTGGGTAAAGGGACTTGTCAGTTTGTTGGTGTAAGGGAAAAAGAAGCTTTAGTTCAATGTTTGAGGGTTTAAAGTTGTTTGTTTTGTTGTAGTGGGCTTAGGGACCGATTGCCGGCGGGGTACGGAAATGAGTAGAAGCCTCGATGGGTTGCAATGATAGTCCAGGGAAGGTGCCGTGAATTTAGAGGATTACACCCTGTCTGGATTCTGGATGCTGTTTGTCGTTAAGTGTAAATACGAGTTATAGTGTCAAGATAAAGGAAGAAAGAAAGATTTGTAGTTGGTAAACATAGGTAATAAAAAACTCGGAAAATATTTTTATGGATAATTATTGATTAATGTCAATCTGATAGATTAGTTTAAACATTGGATACAAATTTTTCGTTTCTTACAATGTCGAAAATTTTTGATTGACGATGTATACATATATAGATTGATTTGAAATATCGTATGTTGTCGCGATTTAGTGAATTTAAGTACTTACCTATAGGTACTGAGCAGCGTAGAAAGAAATTACAACTTCTAAATTTAAATTCGTTCTGTTCTAGTAGTAGTACGTTTTTCATAAACGACATAGATCTGATATTTTTTTATTTTTATACGCTGCCATCATCCCTTTTATCGTAAATCTTACAATTTAGAATACATATTACGTAGTACAATTTATATTAACTAAATTCTAAAGTTCTATTAATAATGTACGTTCCTAACTACATGACGAGGGTGATTGCATAACAGCGTGTTGTTTAGCTAGAGAACTGCAAGTGTTGGTTCGGGGCGGGTGCAGGGCGGGCGGGGTGCGGGGGGAGGCTTCCGTTCCGACGACCCACGAAGGTTTTATTCAAGTAAACACTCACTCATCTTATAAATAACTATATTACATTGTATAAGTTTATACTGTCATTCAAAACTATTCAGTGTAGCAGAGGCATGCTTAGGTACGAATTAGTCTGTTTCACCGGAGTCATACAACGGCCTCACAGAAAACCGGCGTGTAACAACAACAATGTTGTATTTCGTCAAGTGAGTGAGGTTACTGGAGCTCCCCATCCCTTCGCAATGCTTAAATATCCTAAACCCTTATCCCCAAACGGCCAGCAACATACTCGTAACTCCTCTGATGTTGTGGGTGTTCATGGGCGGCACTAATTGCGTACCATTCAGGTAATATGTCTGCTCGAGTGCCAACCTATCCTATATAAAAACCTGTCCCAATAGACATGTGCCATGTTTTAAAAAAAGAAACTAAAGTTTTGTTTTTTTAATTCTATTTGCATTCTCTTGTTATCGTAGGAGGTTGTATACTCAATGTTACTTACCTATTCCACTTAAAACCACGTAAAATATGGGTTATGAACCCCTAAGTTGCAGGAAAGGAAGGCTGGCTTATCATTGTACAATCGACCTCAGTTTCACGTTCTGTGTTGTTATTGAGCGAAGTACTTCAAAACCTGAAAGCTTCTACCAAGCTGTTATTTTTTTTTTTTTTTTAAAAAACATTACCCCACATTAGGATTTTCTCCTGTGTCGTGGGCGCGGTTACAAACATACAATTTCACATACACATGACACCCAGACCCGGAACAACAATTTGTGGATCACACAAAGAGTTGTTCCGTGCGGGAATCGAACCCGCGACACGTTGCACGGCAGCCAGTTGCCCAGCCACCGCACCAACCGTGCAGTCAACTTAGTGTTAGGTAAACCGTCACCATCAGCTTCTAATTAAACAGGTGCTTCAGACATTTCACGGAGGTATTTTATAGGTTAGTCTTGTACACATAACCTAGTATACCTAGAACCTCATCTCCTTTATAAAATCGAAGAAAATCTTTAACAGCAGAACCTTTGATTTCTGAACACCACTGAAAACTGAACTGTACAGAAAGGTGGAAGACGTGAAGGCTTCACAAAACACGTGACTTTGTTATTAATAAGTTCGGTAGCACGTGCTTCATCCCCCACACCCTTCAGCTGTTACACCCCCTCCCCTTAAAACCTCCTTTCATTTACATACGCCACCCGACAAGCGGCGGACGCATGAAATTTTCAGGAAATAACCGATGGTAGGCTGTTGGATGTAAGTTTCTCGCTGAATTTTGCAATCGAGTGGAAAATTAAAAAGAATGGTCGCTGGAATGGTTTGTGGTGTGTTTGCGTTGAAGTTTTGGCTTATACTTTAGTTTTGTTTACTATTTAGTTCTCTTTTGTGAGGTGATTCTGTTATTTAAGGTTGTTATAAACGGAATTCTTTAAAAAAAAGTCTAGTAAAGGTAAATAGACCTAATTGTTTAGCTATTGAAGATTAAATTTATTAGTCCAAATTCGAATTCAATAAAATTTTGATTAAATGATCTATATTGAAAAATTCTCTGGAATTGTGCCTGAAGTAACTCGCATCATAATAATAAGTGGTTTCAAAGCCAATTTATGTATATGAAGGTTAAACTAAGTGTAAAATTTAGGTTTTTCATATATTGGAAACGGCAGGTAGTGCTGTAGTGGTATTTTAGTACTTAAGGACTTCTGGATGTTGTGTACACTTTTTTTAAATAGTAGGTGGGTAGTTGATTAGGTTGTTAGGTGTAGTAAGTATTGCCAATATTTTACTGCAAGAGTTACGTTGTACACAATTAAAGAATATCCTCTGAAATATATTTTTTTTTACTTTGGTTTCCCAGATCATTATACTTCGTTAGATAATAAAATTAAATGGAAAGAAATTGCATCATCCTGGGTAATAGAAGTAATTTGATGGATTTAATATGTTTTATGAGGGAGATCGCTTCAAAAAAATGTGACGTCAGACTCAACAAAATGATCAGGTCAGTCATATATTGTATTTGTCTAGGCGTGCCCACTGAAAATCAGTGCTGGGCGACTTGTATGCCTAGCTTACACTGAGTGGGTAACCCATTTAGCATGGGCATGTTGTAGCGTCTATTTTCTGTTTCATCTGTTTTAATCTTTAACTCATGTTTATCTTACTTCTACTGTCACACTTTTTTTGTCTTTATATATGCTGCATCGTGCTTGGTGCTGAATAAATGTATTTTCTGTCTTTGAAAATTTCAAGACTCCCAAAGCTCGTTGTTTCAAAGGTACTTACTTGTACGTATTTTATACGTATAGTTGGAATAAATATAAATGTTTGGAATCATGACTTTAAAACAAATGACTATCGCCACATCTAGATCGGTTTATCTAAGCCTGGGCATAGTTGCGAGCGAAATGAGGTTTAAATAAAACAAAGAAAAAATACACTTATGAGTTTTATTGTCTGTACTTAAAGACTATTTTATACATTTACACCTACGGTAACTATATTTTATTTACCCACTATGTTTGACTATGGACAACACGTGTCCCGTTGAGCACGAGCTCGGAGGTTTATTACAAGATCATTAGGCAGTGATCGTTTACATCAAATATAAGAAAAAGTTACATAATATCCAGGTCTATTGCATTTCTTTAAAACCCTTACCGAATACGTCCCAAACGAAGTCGTGAATAAAAAAAAAACAAATAAATAATCAAATATTTAAATATTACGTTACCTATCTATACTGACCGAACGGTTTTCGCTAAATTCGAATTAATTTTCGACATAAAAATTCTTCGTAAAGTTACCAATCGTCTTGAACACAACATGTAAGTTTAAGAAAAATGGAGAATTAACAAGTTGATTAGTTATTTCATTCAACATACGAACATACACAACAACGTTAATTACATTACGTTAAATTTGGTTTGAAAAACATTTTATTATTATCCTCAGTGTTATGAAAAGGCAAGTTACAATATAAGAAAAGAGATCAGTTGATTCTCATTAAAATGGGGTATTAATTCCCGCAGTTTATACTTGGTCAGGGTGCAGTTTTCAAGAAACTATCGCGATAGTTTCGAAAAGTGTCTTCACAGGCACGGCTGCAGGTAGTTATGTAACAAATGGCGACATCTAGCACACTACTGTACAATCACACAACAACTAATGACATCTAGCGGAGGGGGCCATCAATCAGACCTCACTTCGCAGATGAAGAAAGTTTCGAAGGAGCAAGGAGAGTCGTTCCATTTCAGACCCTTGTCATCTCTGTTCCACAGTTCCAAGCAGTTCTCTTCTTCTCCATTCTCGTAGCGGAAGTTGTTAGGTTCTCCAGCATTCCAGTTCACGAAGGTCAGTGGTCTGCCGTTCGCCATCCAGAAGAAACTGCCTTCTTCAGCCAAATCAGTGCCTGATGTCCAGAAGTGTTCGCGGCCAAAACCTGCAAGGATATACAACGGAACATAAGTACGGAATGTAATTACACACATACAAGTAATTTATAGCTTGGTATTTGAGTCGGTACTATAATTAAAACATTGGCATTTCCTCTATTATGTTATATCGACCTGGTTACTTGAAATAAATATACTTTTACTACAAAAGGTTATTATTGCTACATATGTATGTACCTACATTATGAACACATTCAATGCCGTTAAGTAAAGCATAAAATAATTCTCAAGACCTAGATATGGATTCCAAGAATATATAGCCATCATCTTCTTGTTTAACAGAACTATCTAAACAGAATGTTTTACCTACATAGTTTCTCTAAATAATTTTAAGATCTAAGATCTATAGAGCTAGTTAAGTCTTGGCTCATAAAGATTTTTTTCAACCATTTCTTTCATACGCTTTCTTGGACCCTGTATTTTTTTACAGTACCCACGATACAGGAGAAAATCTAAAAGTTTACAAGCATACAATTTCACATGCACACACACCCAGACCAAAAAAAAACAATTAGTGGATCCTGGATCACACAAAGAGTTGTTCAGTGTGGGAATGTAACCTTTGATATATTGCACGGCAGCCCGTTCCCCAGCCACCGCGTCCACTGTCACGTCACTACATCATCAGCGTAATAAAAATGTCAATGTATTTACCTGAATCCTTAACGTATTGTTCCAGTTTATCATTCTCTTGCTGCGAGGAGATTGAAGCCAGATGCATGCCGTGGAACCTGCAGTACTGCTGGGCTTTGAACCAGTTTGCCTGGAACAATCAGAAGAAAAATTATTAGACATGATTATTTTCTTATGTTTTGTTCTTCACACAAAACAGTCTGAATTGCGGATTTAATGCCTTATGGCATTCTCTAATAGTCAACCATAGGGTAGTGCAGAGAAATCATGCTTCGGTTGGTGCGAAGCAAGGTTTTGTAGAATATTATTAAACGCAATTTGTATTGGGGACCCGAATGAAAATTAGCTAGTGAAGCTGCTGAGTAGATATCATGACAAAGTTTGCTATTTTAACATTGATAATATGATGTTCTTTTGTCTCCAAAATATCGTCAACGAAAATAAAAAACTAGATGAGTTCGACACTTCCTGTCTGACTACTCCAAAAAGAGACTCTCAGAGGTCACATAAGACACAAATAGTAGGTAAACGTCATCACAGTGTTAAATAATTTAAAGAAATTTTAATACATTAACAGGTATTTTTGAATTATTGTGAACAGTTGTTGTTTCAAGGAAAAGAAAATATTAAGGTCATGCTTCATAGTCAAAAGACCACCGCAGACGGGGGCCTACAGGGCCGATGTTCAGATCAAGGTATCGCAGCCTCGACCCAGAGCAGGAGCAGAAACGGGAGGTTTTTAGTCAGTAAAAGTCTGACACTGTCTCTCATCTCAGGCTGGGCGAGATAAGTCATTTGGCGATTTCTTTTCTCACAAAAAAAGGGTATGTTCCATAATGTCTGAATAGCAGCTATTTATGAGATAAAGAAAACAGTATCCGTCCATACTTGGTCGTATTAGATTAAAAAAGGTAAATTAATAATTTTAAATTTGGCCGTCACTTAGCCTATTTAAGAATAAGTAATAAATTCATTTCTCTTCACAGTTTTGAAGCAAACGTAAGTTTTATATATTTTTCCGCCACTTCACATTGTCGATGACTTTTTCTTTATTCCGCTAGCAGTGATATTTTTATTTCTTTTAAATTATTATTCTGTTTTAATGATATTATTTATATTAGACAATTTATTCATTTTTTGTTATTTCATGTCGTTGTGAAAAATATAAAGAGTAACGTAAGCTGTGTTTGGTTTGTTTTGTTTTTCCCGCCTTTGGGTTTCTAAAAATAAATTATCTGTATTATAAACCACCAAAGGGGTCGGTATTATTGTTTGTACGATGTTGGTATAGACAGCAATAAAGGCGGGAATTTATATAAAGGTGAAACAAGCGCTTATTTTGGGCAGTAGGTGGGTCTTCAAATGGGTGTGTGTCTTCGATTGCCAATTTCTTGGGAGAAAACCTTTATGATGTTTTCATACTTAGTGAGTCAGTGTCGTCAATGTTGACACATCGTGTAAATTTAGCTGTTACGTGCGCATTGTTTAAAATATCCTTATTTATCAACAACTTATTGTCATTCGAGTTATGTGTGTCGTAAAACTTTTACAACAAAAATGTTTCTTTTAAAATACCTTTAGGTAAGACATTTTATTGCTTCATTCTTAATCTGACTAGGTCGCTAACCGAAGCACTATAAAATAAAAACAAAAAAACTATTTATTCAGGAATTTTAATGAAAACGTTGAACTTGTGTGTTTCGTGCCAATGTTAGTCTGAAATCATTTAAACTAATCGCATGCGCAGTACGGAAGCCGCATACTAACTAGGTTAGCAGCACAAAAGGTAGAACCGCGGTTAACCGACCGGAGACACGCAGGTTTTGTGCGGTTTAGGACAGCACGTTGAAGTCTAAACGTATATCTCAATTTGTTTCACACAAAACGACATCAAGTACCTACTTACGAAGCAGATTACCATGTTAAGACGTTTTTTACGCCCGCCATATTTAACGGTCTGGGATTTTTTCGAATATTAAAAAAAGGCGGAATCGTATGTTGAAAGCAGATAATTAATATACAATGATTATTATTTTTTTAAAAATCAATAAATCAAGCATTAAGAATTACGTAAATAAACATTAAGTAAGAGATAATAAACTAGGTGATTGTAGGTATAAATAAATAAAACACGGTCGTCGCGGTCGGTACCTTTTTACCATTCGTGGCTAAATTCTGTGCAGAATAGAAACTTTTTACAATAAAAAAAAAACTCTTCGTTAAACTGAGAACGAACTCAATGCTTTTTGCTTTTATTGACTTGACGTTTTCAACCTGTTTCGCCGTGGAGATATAAATTGCCTGTAGTCGGAGTCACGTATAGAAATAGGAACTACGTTTTGGACCGGACAGGTGCCATTTACTTGCATTGCTGAGTCTTCGGTTGCTTATTTTATATTCTAAATGTAGCATAGAGATCTTCGCACATTTATCTGGCGCCATAGAGTTAGAATGAGAATTTATTTCAACTAAATATGTAAAAGAATAATTTCGTGGTAGCCCAGAGGTTAAGGCGCCCGCTTTTCATTGTATGTATGTAGAAGGATGCGGGTTCAAAATCTTTCAAGACCCAATGCCACTTCTTAGCGTTAATAGGTACGAATTTCACTTATATTTTTCTAATTATAAGCTTGAAGTCGCCAATCTACCTTGAGCAGGCGTGTTGATTAATGCTCAAACCTCCTCTGTGTGAGAAGAGGCCTTTGCTCAGCAGTAGGCAGTTATAGACTGATGATGATGAAAAAGAAAAAAGTTTTATAGGTAGCCTGAAGCACAGGCTTTTGATAAAATCTTTGATATTACGTAGGTAGGTACAAGTTATAAGGCGTTACTCATACGTTTTGAACGTCTCGATAATTTATGTAAAGAAAAAAAAGGTGATTGGCGAAAGTTGGATTGCAGACGAAAGCAAAAGTAGTCTGTCATGCTATGCATCATTTTTAGCGTAATTACTGTACGAATACATTTGTAATGTCGTTTGCAATTATGTCCCAACCGGATAGGGTGTCAACAATTATTGCTTCGATTAACATCTTATTTTATTGCAAGCAATTTAAAATTAATTATCTTACACGTGTTTTATGGATGTGTTAAGTTGACTGTCGTGGTGGTTGTAGGAGGATTAAGGGCTTTCCGCTTGCGAAGGAGTAGCGATGTTTGAAACCTGATAAGTAAGGACCAATGTGATTTTTAGCGAGTTATATGTATTTTCTATGATTATTTAGACACCACTGAACTAAGAACGGCGAAGGAAAACATCGTGGGGAAACCTGGACTAATAATTTCTATAAATTTGAAATCGTCAATCCGCCTTGAGCAAGTAAAATTTGTAAGTTTGTATGTAGGGAGTATTCTATGGAACCACTGGTCGGATTTCCAAAATCTTTCAATCGTGTATAGCAACAATATTTCTGAATGCTATAGGCTATAAAACATCACGCTTCAATCAAATGGAGCCGAGTACCTTGTGAAACCACGTGGGTCTATCTAGTTAGTTTATAAATTCCAAAATCCAATGCGTTCTATTTTTATTACACACCAGCTACTATCGCGCGGTTTCACGCGCTGCTCGGCTCCATTTGACCGTAGCGTGTTTTATACCCAGGAACATTGTATGTATAAACCAGTAAACAAATTTTGGCAATCCGACTAGCCGTTCCCTACATACAAACCTACAAATTTTACCTCTTTATAATATTAGTATAGACTAATACTGTTGTACCCTACATCTAGGATATAACCAGATGAATGGCGCGAACTACACAGACACAGCCAAAATGCATACATAAGCAAGATTAATTAAACGCAGAACAATGACAACGGTCGTGTAACTGTGTAGGTATGTAGCTTCTACTAATAAACTGAATGTATGCACGTATGTTTGTGTACACTGATCTTATGAAACAAGACCCACTTTCTCTGGCATTGGGGATTAGTTGTTGACTGATGGCCGTCTGTTAGGTACTAACAGAGTGTTGGTGGTGCACTTAACATCATTTGCACTCGCAGTGTAGCAATGTTCACCATCAAGTGTTTTTATGAATGAATACCTTACTAGATTGTTTTTGCAATGGGTAATCAAACACGTTGAACATTATACCTACGAGCAATTTTCTATACATTTGTTTGCAACTAATCTTCAAGTGTGGGAGAGCCATGCTTCGGCACAAACGGGTCGGCTCGACCGGAGTGATACCACGGCCTCACAGAAAACCGGCGTGAAACAACCACAGTGTTGTGTTTCGCCGTGTGAGTGAGGTGACTGGAGGCCCAATCGTTCCCTTCCTCAATCCCTAAATCTCCCTAATCCCAAATCCCTTATCCCCAAAAGGTCGGCAACGTACTCGTAACTCCTCTGTTGGTCCATCAGGTAATCTGCATGCTCCTTTGCAAACGTATCACATAAAAAAAAAACTTGTATCAAGGTGCAAATTATTATAAGTGCAAGTGCTTATTCGATGATTGCTCCATTAGGATTGGATGTTAACAATTATTGTGTCAATTTAGTTACATCTTATTCCAAATGGTTTTTTATCTAAGTATCTTGACAAATGGATTTAATAAGCAAGAGATATATTATTAAATAATGTCCTTTCTACGTGATATATGCTTATAGAAGGGTGAAAACTAGTCGCCGTACTATTCCGCCGAAAAGTACCTAGTACCTATCAGACTGTTACTGATTAAAAACAAAAACCACCTTGTTCTTTCTCTTCATCCGAGGCCCATTATTGCTATTGAACCGCAACCACGGCTTTGCAGCTTCACTTTATCATAATTAGCCTACAAAGGTGATGAGAAATAATTAAATAATTACGGAAGATAATGTTAACGTTCAATTGTTTGGAAACCGGAATTCACCTACTTACATTTTTACAGCAAAATCTGGGCGTTTGACAAAACGTGAGAATTTCAAAAATTACCGTAACATAAATAAACAATATGAAACATGTTGTGTTCGTGGGATTAAAAGAGTTTTATCAGATAAGATAATAAATAGTTAACAAAATGATGGCGATCTTATATCATAGAGCAATGGTTTTTATCTCATAACAGATGCAACCATTTTGTTTGATAATAATCTTCGTTAATCCGAAGATTTGGAAATAACTCAACTCCCGCTGCTCCGGCCTAGCGTAGGAGAAGGAATGAGGTGGTATTTAGTCAGTACGGGTCGGATATTCCCCTCTCACCTCCCGCAGGCGACAGAAGTCATTTGAAAAAAAGACTCTGATTTTCTATCTAATTTTTTTTTTAATTATTTAGATAAAGGTTCGCGTGCTTAAGCAATCGCGATTATTTTAAAAAAGTAGATATCATTGCGCAGCGCCATTTTTTCCCTTCCAAATTTGAATTTTTCGCGCCTTTAAGGTAAACATGTCACTGGCCTAAAAAGTTGAGTTCAATTTTGGAATATCGCAATTTTCGTATTTCCTTATTTTTAGCTTTGCGTCCATTCATCTATGTAAACAATATAAACAATATTATACTTAAGTGTATCAACTTTCTTTGACAAAAATGGCATTAAATTATAATTTCTCAATACATACATGTATGAGTTTCATATCATACGAATTACAATTCTAGTGAGTGGACAGTCATCTGGTTAGTGGAAGCGAGGGTATGCTCGTATATTGACATCCGCAGTAATTAGGTTGTGGCTCCACCTAGCCATGAAGTGGAAATTGTTGAGCTGCCGGCGCATGCATGTAGGTATCCTATTTGCTTACTACAAGTGTATTTTTGCCTTATATTTTCTGGCCCGGTCTGTATTATTTTGATTGTTACCGTTATTTTTTGGTTTAGTTTTATGTATTCATTTGATCTAGAGTGCAGAGTAACAAAACCTATGTTCTACAAAGTTGGTTTCTAAAAGGATCTAGTTATTCCAAACAGTAATCTTTTGTAGTAATTTTCATCAAAATCTATTCAGTAGTTTTAACATTAAAGGGTAACAAGCATACATCCTTTCTTCCGTATTAACAAACTTTTTATACTTATATATTTTTTAATTTTTTAGTAGGATTTGTTCGATGACACGTGGCTGATGACGCCGCAATGATTTCTTCTTTAAATGTGTATCTTAAAATGAGCTTCGAAGCATTTGTTTTTTGCGACTTATGTGGTTTTCCATGCAACCTATTCGAATTTATTTAAGCCGGGACAAGGAATACAGACAGGGCAGCGTTTGTTTAATTTTAATGATGCTTATTGCTGATTGATAGTTTCCTAAATAATAAATTATACTACATGAGTCGAAGTCACGTAAATCATAAAATATGTAAGAAGTAATGAAGGCAGGCAACATATTTTGGTCTAATATCATGTTAACTGCCCAAACGAACGACAATTCGAAATATAATATTAAAGAGCTTTTTGATAGTCAGCCTTCAGTTATCCATGGGTTGATATTAAGTTGACATTGAAATTATTTATTGAAACAGAATGATTATGGACAATTATCGTTAAATCCAAAACATTGATATTGTTACTTATTGTGTAAAGTGCAGGGTAAAATGATTTGTACAATATTTTAAGAACTAGATTTTTTTTCTTGCTTGATTGAAGTTGCATTGTCGTGGTGACGTTAAGGCACCCCCATCACGAGTTCGATACCAAAGAGTACCGATGTGACTTTTACCAAGTTATATGTACTTTCTTTGATTATTTAGACACCACTGAAAACATCACGAGGAAACCTGGTTTCATCTCGCGAATAAGTTTAAAATCGCCAATCCGCCTTGAGCAAGCGTGCTGATTAATGCTTAAACCTTTTCCGAGGAGAAGAGGCCTTTGCTCAGATGTGGGCACTTTTAGACTGATGATGCGATGTGTGAAGTTTCAAAGAGTTACGAAAAGATGTGGCATGAATAAGAAAAATAGTTAATATCTGAATGCCTTATCAAACAGTCTAAAAACTTAGACTTAACTTATATCATTTTAGTAGCCTGGACTGGACCAGGTGAAGTAATGGAGGTGCCCCACAAAAGGCGAGAGAAATTATTTCATGATATTCCCACATCAAAAAATATATTCATTATTCGTTGCATGCACGTGCGAACATCGCAATCGCAAAGGTCAGTAACTTACAATAATTTATTTAAATCGGCGACGAGTTCGCCTGTCATGTTTCGCGGGTTTTTACAGGTATTGAAGAATTTAATAACATGTTCAAGCGATCGGTCATTTTTATGGTTTTTGTTTTCGAATCTGATTGCGTTCAATTGTTTATTATCCGCAGAAAAGAGGTACTTAAATAAGTATAAATACTTAAACGAATGGTTTTGTTTGTATATCTTGACATGATAGCAGTTAAATATATGCTTTTTTATTGCATTTATTATCCTCATTTTCATCGATTTTATATTCATATCTTTTTAATAAGTCGATACAATGCGTCAAGGTGAATTTAAAAATCAGTTCGTAGCTATTTCTGTATCGACATACTTTTACGGAATTCGTCTTAAGTATTTGGTTAATCTGGTTATTGTTAACATTTGTTTTATTGTTTCTAGTTGTAGTAACTAGATTTGAAGAAAGAACGAAATCTTGTTTTTATAACAAACAAATAATGTGTTTAATTCTTAAGTAAACAATACTACGAGTTCTAAGTTTAATAAAATGCCACGTGTTGTCAATGATCGGAAAATCTCCGTCAGCCCTGCGCAACCCGTTGCAAATTACACTGTGTACCTAATGGGCGTCGGCGACGTCTGCAACCGGCTAATAAGAAATGTGGTGTGACGTTAAGTAATCCCATCGTTGCGATGAATTCTTGACTTTTCTCGCTGTAGTACTTACGCTTATGCAATCACGATTAATTTAAAAAGAAGTATCATTGCGCGATTCCATTTTTGCCATTCGAAATTTGAATTTTTCGCGCCAATAACGTAAACGCAATGAATTCTTCATTTTTCTCGCTGTACGTCTAATTATGCAATCACGATTAATTAAAAAAAAGAGTATCATTGCACGACGCCAATTTATTGTCATTCGAAATTTGAATTTTTCGCGCCAATAAGGTAAACTTGTCACTGGCCTAAAAAGTTCAGTTCCATTTTGGAATATCGCAATCTGTGTAATTACTTCGGACTTCATAACTAATTGTCGTTGCATAAAGTGTATAATGCATAGTTATTACGTAGGTGTCTACTTAATTTTATTCATCTTTTTCACATCATAATGAATTTCGAAGTGTGACTGAGGATTTTGAAATTGTGAGTGCGTAATTTTTGGTTTTACTGTAGACCGTAGTCGAGGAAAATGAAGAGGTTAGGTTTACTAAATTGATTCGAATTTACATTGCGGTTACTCTGATGCAACAAACATAATAGTCTTTGTTTCATAATAGAATAATAATGTTTGCATTTTGTCGTCGTGTTTGTAATTTCCGTTTGTAGAAATTCTCAGCTGTTGTAAGTTGCATACGGTCCGTCATAGGCTTGCCATAGGGAAGCGAAATACCATTGACGTCTGACGCATTAGGTCGCCCATGACGGTGAATAATACCTACGAGTATTAAGATATTTTCAATAGCGGAAATGGCTATAATGCTGCAACTGCGACAAAAGCTATTTCCCAGACGCGCTTACTCAACTTTCCAAGACCTCTGACTTAGATGCATGAGTACCTACATACAAAGTGCGTGACCTAATAGTCTTAACGATCTCTTTTTAGTCTGTTATAATTTATTAATAAAAAGATTCAATAAATCCTACGTAACAGGTCTAAACCACGCTACAGCGACAGTATCATTCATATTTTTAATCCAGTTCAAAAATCGAACAAGCGAAGACAGCGCTTCATTCAGCCAAAAGTAGATAAACCTCTTTATTACATTTTGTTTTAAAGTATAAAGTGAAGCAAAGGTAACATGCTAGTTCAGCCTAGTGTAGCACAACGCTACTAAATCTCTTGTAATCTGTGGCTTAAAGTGCAATGTAGGGCTGTGGTCAGTCAGCGTTTCCACTACATTTTGCAGTGGCCCACGTTACTTGCGCTCCATTGGAGCTCAGCTAATACCCTGGAAACTGACAACTTGCCTTAAAATTCACGAGTGCTCAACGCTTTTTGGTTTATCACTCTCAACTTTTTGTGAATATCTTCTAACTCATTTGTGATGTGACTAATGGCTACTGCAATGAATGAAAATGTATTAAATTAAATGTATTATTGTTATAGGTCTTAGGTCATTTAGGTTTTCATCTAACAAAATACATTTTTTTAGAACAAAATATTATATAGTTAAATATATCGTTAAATTACAGAAGAGTGAATGGGTGACTTTTTCAAAAATTGTTTTATAAGTTGAAATAATTTATTTTTGAATGAGGAAACAAGACAATTGTTATTGAATTAATCGTGTTATTTAAATTGATCAGAACTATTAACTCAAAATATTTGACGAATAAGTCATCAATCAATCAAATGATTAAGATACTTTTTAGTAGGTACCTACGTTCTTATAGTTTCACATAAATCAGTTGTTGTTTCACGTCATATACCTACATAACTATATCCAATAGATAAAGTTAAAGTTCGTAACAATAAAAGAGGGTTATTTATGGCACAACAAAGCATGAATGTAGGTAACTACTAGGGAGGCCTGGCAGTCTGTTTACGACTGGAGTAGAGTTAATGGCCCTTGAACGTCACACTGTATATTTGTCTATGTGGCCAAATATATGGGTAGCGGTACATTTGTAGGCTCATTTAGATTTGATATGCTTCTGTTTATTAATTGGAATATATTTAAAATACCTACTTAGCTCTTGTTTCACCGCATTACCCGAAAATTTATTTAACAATCTATATTCAAAATCAGCATAACGTCTATTTAGACATTTTTTAAGTTTTTTTTTATTTGACTTAGGTCGGCGATCTAAACATCCATTGGCAACCAGCATCAAGGACCCGCAGCACCAGAGATGTCACAAATGGGGACATTGGAGGGGAAGGCTGAAGTCACCATCACAGTCATCACAGTATAACCTAAGTCACACGTTTCGACGTGTGAGTTAGTCGGCGGTTTCGACGTGTGAGTTCTTTATACGGCCAAGCGTTGTTTTACGCCAGTTTTCTGTGAGGCCGTGGTATCAGCCCGATAAAGCGAGGCCAGCAGTGCCGAAGAATGAGTCTCTCAGAGTAGAATATTAATAAAAGCTAAAGTAAATTATTCCATTCTGATAACAACGGCATCGTCAACTTTTCATGTTCCATTTTTGAAAAAGTTCTCTAGAATGAAACGAGCTGCCAGTATTCTTCTGGGGCCCTATTTTTATTCTTACACCGTATTGATCGAGAGATGTAGAAAAAAAACTGTGTCAGGTATTTCCTATTATTTGCAAGTAGAAAGAGGGAAACAAGAGCTGTTGGATGCCATATTTTTCTCTTACCATTTTGTATTTTAATATTGAACATTGCTTTTTGAAAAGGGTTTTTTCATTGGCTGCCGATGAATGAGTTGTAAGCACCTATGCTTGTTGTTTGCTTGTCAATGTTTTTGCTTTTAACATATTTGTAAACTAAGGCCTAGACCTCTTGCATCTCACGTCAATCAATGGCATGTGCCTATCGATTCATCATCATTCATATTTGCATCAAAAGGTCATATATGCAAGGCTCTTTCGTCGCTATAAGAGCAAACATTATCGTTGACTTTGAAATGTTGAAACATTGAGTTGAACCGAAATGAACCGAGAAAAGCTCGTCTAGTTTCAGGTCACAAAGGAACTCTTATTAATGAGCAGCGTGTGCGTTGTTTTTAAAAGTGCGTCGTTTTAAGTAGCATGTCTCACGATAGTTACTAGAGTAAACTGAGCTATGTTGTTGTATGAACACCATAGCCAGTTAAACCCTCAATAAACAAACTTTATGTCACATACAACTAACTAGTCCGTGTTAAATGTCCTAAGTAGTGACAAGACTTCACGCAACTTTCCCTTAAGACTTAGTGCCGCTGTACTGTCTGGAAATTAGCATCTGTTTCATTCCGTTGCTATGTTTAGGTTAGTGTTTATGTGTATAAAGTTGTGTTTATCAATGCAACAACTTTGAATAATTCTGATTTACTTTTAAAAAGGTCTATTAGATAAATTTTATTTTCAAGACAACCCCCCAACTACATTTTATTTGCAAAATAAACAGTGAGTACTATTCAACACAAGTGTGTTTAAACGGAAATAAATTTTATGACAATTAAATACTCGTATAGAAAAATGACAAATGTCAATGTATGACATTTTTAAACGTCAAAAAATTTATAATACGACTTGTAAGACACATAAGCTACCAGTACATTGCGAAGATTTATAAAATACAATAACTTTTTTTTTTAATAAAACGTTGCCCCACAGTAGGATTTTCTCCTATGTCGTGGGTGATTTTACAAACATACAAATTCACATACACATCGCACCCAGACCCGAAACAACAATTTGTGGATCACACAAAGAGTTGTTCCGTGCGGGAATCAAACGCGCGACACGTTGCACGGCAGCCAGTTGTCCAGCCACCGCGCCAACCGTGCAGTCAATTTAATTTTATTCTGGGTTATTTAAATGACTGATTCAAGACAATAAAAATATATGCTGGGAAGCCACGAACAAAAAGGTGTTTACTCCATTATTGTTGCCTATTCTTTCTAGCAAAATATACAAAAAAAAACAAAATATTTTGTGCAACAAAGTTGTGCAGAAATGACGCGTTGTTCAACTAGTTATTCAGAAAAACTGGTCAGTTATGTCACATACTGCCTGACCCACTACAGACTGTTATGTGTTATGTACATCTTATTTTCTACTAACACACAAAACTAGAAATTTTCGCGTCTCCAATGTATTTGTATTCATTGGCCAAGTTTTCTCTTTGGAGGTCGCCGATCAACTATAACTATAAGATGCCAGCGGCTTAGCCCATGTTGACAAAAAGCATAATCATATAAGGTAGGTTCAAGGTAAATACCAAAATTCAACCAAATCTATCCAGTAGTTTTTGCGTAAAAGGATAACATAAATACATCCATACATATATTCGAGAGGATTTATTCGAGATATAGTCTAGTTAGATCTATCCAGTAGTTTTTGAGTAAACTATTGTGAACGTAATTTTTTGTCCATACAAAATTTTGTCATTTTGTTAATAAAACCTACTGTTACTAAAAAACGTTACTATCTACCTACTTATCTATTACGTACTTATAAGTATGAGTGTAAATACCTACACAGACTTCGCTATTTGTGTTAAGAATTTCCCTATTACATACGTTGTTATTGCTCAATCGGAAAATCTAAAGCCTAAGTCACTAGTGAAGCCATGTTTGTTGCAAAAACGAAATATAATACTAGATAAGCCTTTTAATCGTAGATAAGAACTAAATAGTAATTATTGTAACATCCTGTTTTGTCAAGAATTCAAGACAATCGAAAATCTTAAAATAAAAAAACGCAAGACTTGGTGAACGGTAGACTAATATGTATATGTTTCCAACCAATACATCAAAGACCCTAATCAAAAAGAAATTAACAGTTAATTGAACCAATTTTAAAAGATATTTTCACCTACATGTAACACACGTACAGGTACGAGTATATTATTTAGCGAAAGAGAAAGCTATACGATCTATCAACACTCCACGCGGTGTTGCGTAACCGTCGTCATCGCACAGATGCGTACGCGCAGCCTTCGGGCGTTCGCGCCAAATGACAAATCGATTCCGTTAATTCGCTTTTTGAATGTATGCCTAATTATGTTCTATGGAATCTAAGTAATTATGCTACAAGATTTTGCGTGAAGTAGGTGATTAAATGTTCGAAGTGAATGGTTTAGATATCTTTGTTTTTGTTTTGTATATATTGTTGTTTTTGGTTTAAAATCTTCCTTTACAGCCAGTAATATTGTAAGTATGGGGCAAGAATACGTTCACGATTTATTCATCGCTAATACCTACATTAGCTGCAAAAGTTTAAAAAAAAAACACTAAGTAGTATTAAGTAGGACACTACCAGATTATATGTATTCGAAAAACGAAATTATAGGTGTACCATCGTCTAGATACGTTTTTAATATCCGGCTTCCTTTTTCCTTAACCAAAATCGGTGACATAACTAAAACAAGATGGCCGAATCTCGTCAAATCACTAAACTTCCGCGCTTTGTGAAATGTCCGGGCAGATTCTAGAGTCTAACTAATTAATCATAGATTGAGAAATTTAAAAGTTGATTTGGCATTCAAGATGATGCAGGTTGGACTTCAATATTAAATTTATGATTTGTATATCCTTTAGTAGTAAATTTTAATACTATATCTGTAGATAGCGATTATTTTAAGATCGTTTGTGTGAGATAAATGGTTTCTTTTCTTTCTTTCTTTCTTTCTTTCTTTCTTTCTTTCTTTCTTTCTTTCTTCCAGATAAATTTCTATGTCAATTTATTAATCCTATATACAGGGACTTAATTCTGGATAGACAGTGATGAGCTTTTCACCAACCGCATGACTACTATCAGCTAGCTACTATTAGATAGCAGGAATGCAATGTGTAGGTACCTGATATTATTGTATTACGATATTATCTAAACAATGCGGTTATGTCGGCTTGAATACTGATAATGCATACTTGATATTAAGCTCGAAGGCTTTGTGCTAAGGCCATACTTAGTGTACATTTCCTTTGCTAATAAACTAATAAATATGAAAACATAGATTTGAAGACTTCTGTGAGGGTTGAAATTTGGGGTTACTATTCCCGCGCTTTATCCAAAATGGCTATAATAATTAATATCTAGGTATGTTGACAAAGGGATTTAATAAGCAAGAGATATTTAATTAAATAATGTCTTTTTGTCGTGGTATAGGCATGTTTCTAGAAGGATAAAAACCATCGTCTATGTAGATACCCCGTCAGGAAGGAGTGTCAGACTCTTACTAACTAAAAATATCCCGTTAATCCTACTCCAGGCTGGGGCCTGTTCAAGATTAAAGTAAGGTTTGTTAGGTAAAAAAGAAAAGGTTGGTAAGTACATCAAGTTTAAATAAATTAATGGAGTAGAATTACGATAAGGCGTGGTAAAATTTTCAAGCTAGATAAGACAATGCATAAGATATTGTTCGATAGTAATTTATAATTACCTAGTACTACATATATTATTATTTGTTGCACACCTGCGCAGGTGGTGTTTGTGGCAACATTACATTGTTTGACAGAAGTCCAGTCTGATTAAATATATTTAGCTAAACCAGTGCGCAACATCAATGCTCATTCGATTATTTTCAAATAGATAGATTAGATTTTCGAGAAACATTTCGGGAAAACCATTAATACTCTTTTTGTGAGGGGAAAGTCATCTGTGTGTAGTATCTCGCATAGGGTGGGGCGTGAGGGAGTGTTAGACTCCTACTGAATAAACACCCCTCCGATATATCTCCTGCTCTAGGTGCCGCGGTGCCTAATTGCGCTTGCTCCGCAACCCTGACTGAAAAACCATCAAGACTATGATACAAATAAGGTCTTACCTTAAAGAAGATTCCGAGGTAATATTTCTTCTCTCCAGATTTGAGTAGAGGCATTGTCCACCGCGTCACGCCAAGGTCGTCATCGTTACAGCTTGAACATTCTGTGAACAAGAAGAAATCATTATGTTAAATGGCGCATCACTTATAAATAATATTGTCAAATGAGTAAAGGAAATGTCAATCCATTCGTCAAAGACGATGAATGTAAATTAGCAGTATGTTTCATCAATCGATATAAAAGGAAGGACAGCTTAATTAATAAAATTGAAAAATGCGATTCGTATCCTTGTCTGCCTAAACTAAATGATCCAAATCCAATCAAATAAATGGATTAAAAGATTTATTTTGGAAATCTAATCAAGTTAATCTCCAATGCGACAGATGTTTTATCAATGCAGGCAATTATGTAGAATCAAATTGATTCATAAGAATTTGAATGTTTCCGAAAATTAGTAGTATATAGTTCGATTTTATGAGGTTACGTTTCCATAAATATGTGTTCTAATTTTGAATTTAAAAAATGTCAAAAATTTAATGATGTTCTAAAAAGTTTAATTATAAATTACAATAGTCCGAATCAAAGGTTTAATAAGGAACACAATTTTAGCATTTTGATTGATTGCTTTAGTTTGAAAGTATTAAAAATAAAAAGTTTAAATATTTTACTGGTGATCTTTTCCTCGAGTTTCCCTAATAAATAATCTGATGTAACAGCTTATCAATTTACTTTAATGACTAAGGAGATCAGATATTTATTTGACTAACGATTCGATATTAAAAGGAATCGATTTGGAAAAACGATGCGTTATCGATTTCGTAATTCGACCTTCTTCAATGTAATAAAGTGATGTGTTTGATCGTCCGAGATTGCGCGAGTGTAATGGGACATAAATGACACGTTTATGGCAACTTGTTATAATGACAAAGTACAGTAAAGCTTTTTTATGTAATAGGATGGCAAACGAGCAGACGGATTACCTGATGGTAAGCAATCGGTGCCGCCCATGGACACCCGCAACACCAAAGAAGTCACGAGAGCGTTTCTGGCCTTTTGGGGACAAGGGTTTCGGATATTTAAGGATTGGGATGTCATGGGTGGAGGGGGATGGATTGGGCCTCTGTTAACCTCGCTCACATGGCGAAACACAACGCTGTGGTTGTTTCACGTCGGTTTTCTGTGAGGCCGTAGTATCGCTCCGGTCGTGCCGACCCATTCGTGTCGAAGCATTGTTTTCTACAATTAGCCCCCAAGTGTTTCTGATACCTTAGTACCTGTATGCGATACATACGCCTAATAATAGAAAGTTTGTATGTAAGAGAATTATTTTTGTTATTATCATGTTATAGTTTTGTTTGTTGTTGAGTCTGTTTTGTGGGTTATGTAATAATGATTGAGTTTCTATGGAACTACGGTTACGATGTACGTAATCACGTAGTTAGGTGATGTGTAACATGCAACCGTATGTTTTGAATCACAGGGATTATTTTGTGAAGCATGATAATGCATAATTCAGTTCAGTTCGGTATTAAAGTTGTTAAGAAATACAGTTCATGTTGGTTTTCTTATTGTTTTTTTTTTTGAAGATGGTATATTGTCTATGTATGTCTTGTCGTATGGAATATTTAAGTGTGGGAGAGCCAAGCTTCGGCACGAATGGGTCGGCTCGTACGTAATACTACTACTACTGTCTGTCTGTCTGTCAGTCTTTTCTTCACGCATAAACTACTGAACCGGTTTCTGTGAAATTTGGTACAGACATAGTTTGAAACTCGAGAAAGGACATAGGATATATAATTTTTATACCAAAAATCTGCAGGAAGTCACTATTCCACGCGAACGGAGTCGCGGCCATGACTGATTCAGGTAATTTTATTTTTTTTACTGAGATCTTGGTAGTACTCCAGTCTCCTGGTTTCCTTTACATTAGGGTTACATGCCCTATATAAATAAAATGATATAGAAGAGCCAAAGGCAAGTTAACAAGGTCAACAAGCTCATTGTTCTTCCCGGATACACCTCCTTACGTGAAATACTATATAGTTACCGCCGCGGTTTCGCCCGCGTGGTATGTTGAAAAAAAAAACAGCCAATATGTTATTCTCTGTCTCCAGCTGGGGTTGCGGAACTAGCGCAGTAAGGTACTTACGCGTTCTTGGCCTAAAGCAGGAAAAGGAACGCGGGAGTTTTTAGTCAGTAAGAGTCTGACATTCCTTCGCGCCTCATCCTGGGCGAGGAGAAGTCATTTGATCAATATCCCTTCAAAAAAAAAACTATCTAAATACCTCAACTAAATTCGCCCAACTGTTTTGAGTAGAAGAATAAAAAAAATATATAATCTCACAAACTTTCACATTAATTTGTAATATTAGTAGGATGAAAATGGCGGTATTTTTGAGACTATTATGTAAAAAACTATGACGTCATTCCTTACATTTTTTTAAATTGCCATACCAGGCCAATGAAGTATCATTTTGGTTCAATGCAAGACTTATTCTGTCAATAAACCTATAATAAATTAGCTACTCTCGCGCGGTTTCACCCGCTGCTCACTTATTTGATCCTAGTGTGATGTTTTATAGCCTATAGCACTCAGGAACATCTTAGCTATCTATCAGTGAAAGAATTTTGGCAATCTGACCAGCGGTTACAAAGATTACCCCCTACATACAAACTTAGAAATTTTACCTCTTTATAATATTAGTATAGATTACCATGCCATACCATGTCAGCGAAGTATCATTTTGGTTCAATGCAAGACTTATTCTCTCAATAAACTTGTAACAATACAACCTATGACGGATGAAAAACTGGCTATGGTCGTTTTTGCTTCGATTTTTTTCAGTAACTCTATCAGCATTTTGCCACTGAAACACTAGAGGATTTAGTGAAACTCGAACAAAAACTGCTTTCAGACTCAGTTTAATGCAACGTTTTCAGAGTATTATGAAACATTGGTATTTTGTATGTTTTAAAAAAACTGATATTTTTTTCAGCGGAAAATCATTAGAAAACTTCTAAAGGCCCTGTGTGGGGCGAGAGAATGAGTCTCCTACTCTGACCCCGTTCCGTCTTCTGTTTCAGGTTGGGGCACCATACATATTTTGCTTAACCCGAAACCCCGAATATACCTATGTATAATATAACAATGGGACTATTTTTTATTAGTCCCATTATTATATTATGTATAATAGACGTAGATTAACAATATAAAATAGGATGCGTAGTTTTAAAGATTTAAGCGTACATATAGGGACAGAGAAAATCGACTTTGTTTTATACTATTTAGTGATATACACAATGTAAATTTAACCAATTGTACCTTTTTATAATACACCTATTATTATCACTACTATATATTACTAGACTATATTTCCTTTATGATAAAGAATTAATTAAATAAAAGCAATATTAAAATGGCTTGACCATGACTTAAGTTGAAGGATTGAGAAATCCATATTGATGAACATTCGTACCGAGTATTATTTTTTAAATCGACATGCGTATAGTTTTATTTCATTTTTTTTAGAATTGAAATTGGAACCACATTTTGTATGATCCACAAATTGTTGTTCCGTGTCTGGGTGTGTAATGTGAAATTGTATGTTTGTAACCGCATCCACGACACTAGCGGGGGGCAATATTATTTTTTAAAAGTCTTTTAAAATTATATAAAATGGGATGCTTAGTCATTGATAAAATTATTAAAATATTCTTATCAAGGTATGTGGCCTAACATCTAGCGTTCCTATTAAATACTCAAGTAACCTTTTCAAACAAGTTTTTATATGTTAAACAGTTTTCTGAGAAAACTAAAATGTGTGTGTTTTTGAGCCAAATTACAAGTTAAAGATGTTTCAGGCTATAACTGACTAAAAATCTCCCAGAAACGCGGCTTCGGCCTAGAGCAGGATAAAAACAGGGTAGTTTTAGTCAGTTCAAAATTTCCCCTCGACTCAATACGTGCGAAAGAAGTCATTGGATAATTTTCCTCCCTCAAAAAAAAAGGCTAGCTCCCTAAAGTGAACCCTACTAGGATACCAGTAAGTACGCACTAAACACATATGTTGTAGGTTCGTTAATCCACCAAACCCCAAGCGAACGTCGGCGTTCGCACACCTATTGTTATTCTATTGTGGCTCGAACTACCACCATTGAAAGGAAGTGAAGTTAAGTACCTATTCGCAAGAAACTCATCTATCCATATTACAATCGACAATGTAAAATGAATATAAGTATGTGCGAATAGTTAAATTGTGCCTACAAATAAGTACATGATAAAATATATGCACAACTTACTCTTACAGTTAGTTAGACATAATTGCTGTTACGTATTTAATATCTTTTTAATTTCAATCCAACAAAAGCCCTCAGGCGAAACCAAATATTTGAGTGCCCACACATACCTATCGATTAAAACGAAACTCTAATTAAATTCTTATATATAAATAACTCTTGGGTTCTTGAAATTTCTTTTATGATCCGTACATAGCCTTATGACCATAACACCCGCTTATAATAATGGTTTCTTGACATTTAGTACTAGATATATGATGTATGAAGAAACTATGGACAAAGGTCAACTATTCCGTTTATTTTTGTTTCAAAATATTGTAGGTAAACAACCATTAGGATCGTAAAGTATTTTGTCGGACATCGAGCATCTAAGGTCATCGATTTGTGTCAGTTAAGTGTTTGAGTTAGAATTAAAAATGGCGCGTTTACGCATTCAATTTTGATGTAATCCGCCATTTAAAATTTGCGGTCAAATTATTGGTACATGAATGCCGTTTTTAATTGACGTGCCAATATTTTTTTAAGTAAAGAAAGAACTGTCAAATTCTGTGTAAACACACGCGTTTATGTGGCCAGTCTTAATTTTTTTTCTACAATAGGTTCTCATTAAAAATCTTTAAAATATTCTCTACATTGTATCACGTGTATTTTTTTCATATTTCGTGTTCACATAACGCATCTTTATATTGATTGATTGATGTCTTGAACCACACCTTGAATTGTTTTTGGATTCGAAAATAAGAAGTGCAATGCATTGTATTCAATGATAAAGATTTTTTATTGTACTCGCGCGTACGTGATTGTATTTCAGTTACCAAAATGGAATAAAGAATCTTACTACCAACGCCTTCGAATGTTATTGGGAAATTTTATGTTACCTAAGAGGATGTTACTGTAAATGATTCGATTTTTCTTTGAAATTCTTCGTCATCATGACCTTCTTCTGAGACAATCGTTATGATCAAGGTCAAATGACCTTGTCGTCTTTGGTTTTAAGAAGTGCAAATATACCAAACCAGCGACCCTCTCCGGATTTGCACAGGTGCAATACTAATACTAAATTTCACCACTATTTAATGGATGTTATAATACTTATAAACCTTCCGCTTCAATCACTCTATTTGTTAAAAAGACCGCATGAAACTCAGTTGCGTAGTTTTTGAGATTTAAGCATACCTACATAGGGATATAGGGACAGTGAAAGCAACTGTGTTTTATAATATGTATTGATATTTGTACAGATGGAAGGTTCTCTTTCTTTATAATTGTTGCTGCTATCAATTAATTTGTCAGCTCTCTTTGACGGAGCTTATAGCGGTGAAGATCATGACAATATACCGATCAAAGATATTATATAAAGGAGTCCAAAAAGTGAACTATGACCGTTTATTGATAAGAACAATGATGATTAATCCCTGTGAATACATTACCTGCTTTGTTCAAGCCATTCAGGCTGTTACCAATAGGACTTTGGTAGCTGACGGTCGCGGTGTTTTCAATGAGGGCCAACACCAGGACGAGACCTCCGAAGAACTGCTTTTTGCACATCATTTTTAATCACTTTAGCACTGTTCCTTTAAAATCTTACTCACAAAATGGACGCGTATTCCTAAATATTATAAAGATTTCGTTCGTTAGTCTTGCTTGCCTTAATAAGGTCTGTGTCTGAAAGTACCATTAACAATTAAAAGTACTATAGGATTGCCGTCCATAACTCGGTCAGCGGTTAAAATACTTAAGTTACTGTAAACAAACGATCTTGGAATTTTGTCGGTAATTCTCTTATCTTACTAATGATCGAGTATTAATTATGTATGTCCGTAACAGTTTCCGGTAGGCCGTGGCTCGTGGATGGTATTTGGTGCTTCCTTCATATTTAACGGATGGCATAATATTTATATTATTTTATACAGTTTGAAGGATACACGCATGATACTGCATTAGATTAGATCATTTCCGACGCGGAACATCATTACCATACTCGTATTTTTCCGTTCCAAGATGATCCATATTAATGGAGTGGGGTGTATTTTTATTACGATGACACTTGCTTCTACTAATGTGATTTATTTTTGTATTGAAATACATTATGTATTATATTAAATGCGTTAATGTATTGCTATTATTAATATACGGTAGAATATTTAAGACGCGGATATTAAAAATATATACATAAAGGTCGCTAAGAATCGATATTGGCGTTCAAGTCGCTTCGATCTGAGGATCATTGGAGGCCTACGTAATGTATAAGACGTCTTAATGACGTGATAATGATGAAAATAGAAACTATTTTCATCATGACCGAGAAAAATAAATATGCCAAAGATTTCCCAAGTTAATTAACTGTTGTTTAGTATCGCTATAATATTGAAACATTAATTAAACCAAGATAAGAAAGATAGAACATCTAATCAGGCACCTGTTCAAATGTTTCCACATGAAGAAAAATTAATTTTAGGCCCTAATTTATTTAAGTCAATTGCGTGCAACATTCCAACGTCCAAGATTGCTGGCTATGGATGATAAATGACTAGAATCCGTTGGATGTTGGATGCAACATTAAATCAGGGTAATCTAACACATTCTCGCGTGTGCTACTTCACGATATTTCCATTGCATTGTGCAACTTGTGCAAGCCAAAAAAAATTGCGTTCGTAAGATTTTTTGTGATGTAACAAACAATTACACTTATTATGTTTTTAAAACGCAATCTGTGTTGTTTCTACCACTTAATTATACATCAAGGTTCTAAACAAAAAAACTATTGACTTTTCCTCCTGTTTTGATAACTTATGATAGATTTTACCAACATAAGTTTTTGAGTATTGAATTTTAATCCTTGTAACAAATTTTATTTCAAACGTCTGCCATTTTCGAGCGCTTTAAATGTCATTCGCTATTTATTGTGACTTTGTAAGGTAATTTATCTATTAATATTTACATAACTAGTGTTGCTATGTAGATGAGGCTTTTCGGATGCTGACTTTGTAATAAAGTATCATAAAATTGTCACATGAAGATGGTATTTAAATTGTTATTTGGTTATTATTAGCTATTAGGTATTAATTAAAGAACTTTTCTAAATGTAGGACCAACTACCCGGTGACAGTATGCACATGGTACCTTATAAAATGTAAAAGGCATGACCTTAACCAGACAAAAGTGCATTGGAATAACAATATCACTTGCACAAGCAATTGCAAGAAAAAAAAATGAAGAACACGATTGCAGAAATGTCACGTTTTCAAAAAGGTTGATTGAGCTATAAAATAACGACTTATCCTTTAAAAATGACGCATAAATACTATATTGTCTTTTTTGACATTCCATTTTTATAAATTAAAATCCTATACTCGGAATTTTAATTCCATTCCAGATTTGACAATTTCAGTGTTGCAACGTTATGACACGTAATAAATAGTGACGTTGCGAAATTATTCGATATGGAAATCGAATATTTCTGAATCGATTCCTCTCGTTTATAAATTTACTCTCGTAAACTAAGTTTATCAGGAAATAAAATATTTCTGAACCGATAATTTAGTTTTGACAATTAATTAACGATCTGAGACTTTTCTTTTGTAATTTTGTGTGAAATTAATAAAAAATGCGATAATGAAGGAACGTGACAAATAAAACAGACATTTTATAAATTGTCGCCGTCATCGCTATCGCTATCGCCGTTACTCTATGTAACATTTATTATGAATTGTGTCTGTGATATTTATTGTCAATTAACATATCTAGCTTACTAATTTTTTCCTCCTCTTTGAAAACATGGGATACACATTTAGACCATTCGGTAGCCGTAATATTTTGAATGCCTTCCTGAAACTGATTTACTGATTGTTTATCGATTTTTGTGTTCATCACTACACTGTTATATGTGGTATCATTATTTCACAAAATGACAGTGGTCAATGTCAAATCAGGAATCGAATTAAAAGTTTGACTATAGGGTTTTTAAATTCTGTATTCGAATTTTAAAACAGAACTTTTTCGTATTATGCCGTGTCCTCTAGGTACTTATTGAGCTCATTATGCCAGCTCTTCGATATTAATAGAATTAAATTACAATATCATATGTCAACCGTGTATTTGAAGACAAGAATAATAATTATTAGTAAGTTATTTAGTACATAAACCGGTTACAACTCGTATTATAGAAACCGAAAGTCTTATAAATATACGTGAATTTATTAACACCGATGTTTCGGGCTACGAGATGTTTTATTTTAATGGATTTTAGCGTAAATGCCAATCGGTCGAGTATCAATTTTGCTAGTACTAAGATATTACTAAATACTTAACGTGAAGACATATGTTTAAAGAAGACATACATAAAACTCTTTAGTAAGCAACCTTTCTATTAATTTGTGTAAGGAATGTATTCGTTTGATAGTGACATTGAATTGGTCAGCACGTTGCATTGAAAATGTTTTGTTCAAACAAGATCGCTAACTAACTCTAGGTCTTTCAAAAACGAAAGCTTTGCCGCATCTGGTTCCTGTACCAGACAACCTCAGTTTACATTAATTCACGTTCAATTAAATACTCATCGACACCGATGGTGCAGAATTGATTAAATTTCCGTTCCAAGGTGTCCGGAGTGGTTGCGAAATGTATCGGTAATCTATCACGCGAACAGGGACGCCGATGTCCGGCTAAGTTTCATAGGATATCGGCATTTCCACCGGCTCGTCCGCAGACGAAGAGAAACTACACAGACACATAGATATTACACCTTATTTATACCGAAGTAAAATTCATTTTTCAATATTTATTTACAACTCTCTAAATTGGCGTGTCCATGTTTATTGCGCCAATTAACATTATTTGATTGTAATATTAATATAAAAAAAACCATAAACATGTGTCACAAGCTAATGTCAAGGTTGAGCTTAATTTATAATAATTAACGTTAAATACTCGCTGATCAACTTTTTGTAATGGCAATAAATATATTAAGAGAAAATAGATTAAAAAAATATGCAAACGAATTCGATTCCCATAGAGTTGATCAAATGCTTACACTGATATAATAATCACGTTTTCGCACACACAGACACCTCATTGGCAAGTGAGACTAAAAGTTACGAACGAAAAGCTGAACGGATCGTGGTCGGTACTGCGCGTGCGACTCGACGCATGCGCTCTGCGCGGTCGTGCCGGTTCTACTAAGGCAGTCGACAATGATATAAACGTAAAGCCTTTATGCAACCTTCGGCTTGAAAGCCACATTTTTGTGGTCAAGCGCGATCTAACGAAGATGGCGCAAACGATTCACCAGTGAAGCTACGTTCGAAGTGACCTTTAGAAGGTTTATGTTTTTGGTGGCTTATGTAAGCCTTTATAGCGGTGCTGTTAAGGTTGGATTCATTTATAAATATGTTTTACATGATAGAATATAGTTTTCAATTGTTTATGCTAATCAGATGTTGGCAGGTCGAAATAGTCACGTTCAAATTCCAATATCTATTTTCGGAAATCGAAGACGAAGAACTCGTAATAAAATAATTATTTTGAAAAGATAATTTTACACACTTATGGATAGGTAAATGAAATAAAAAGGTTTCTGAAACAAGAGATTGTGTTGGACTTGTAATTGAAACTTTTTGAGTAGGTACCTATTTATTTTGATTTGAAAGATATTATTTTCACAACGCTAGACTGGTAGCTAGGTTTATTTTTAGAGTCGTGACTATTACTTCCGTGCTTCATTGATCTAGATCTATTACAGGCAGAAATTAGTGCTGCACCGGACACGATACTTTATTGTATCGACGGACGCCGTCTTTGCGACCAAATCGATGCCATTTTGTTTTGTCGACTTTTTATTTTCGCACGAATTCGCGACAAATTGTCGCAGGAACGTCGAACCATTGAAGAACAAGTGAATCGCTGATGAAGGATAGCATATCTATTTATGATTTCAGATAATAATAAAATAAATGTACTTAATAATCTGTCGATACTTTTCGATTTGAAGTTAACGCCTACTTAGTTGAAAATTTTAACTCATATTTTACTGTGCCTACGACGACTTATATCAGGCTAATAAATAGAATACAGATCACAAAGAATTATGGAAAAATCTTAGTTTTAATTTAGTACGATGTGTTATGTGAATAACAATCACATAAAACATACTATTTCACATAAACCCGTATAAAACCAGAAGAATGAGAAACGAAGTCTCACAAAGGAATAAAAATTGGAACAAATTCCTTCAACGATTACAAAAAAAAGACTCAAAATTCCGGGACGTCGTTAAAAAGACAGCTAAAGAAACCGGCATTACACTGAGATCATTAACCGACAAAGGGCAAGGTCTAGACCCAAGACCTAGACTCAGTGCGTCTACCTGCGAGCTTTTATTCAAAGAATTTTTGTTACTTCCATTAAATATAATGTATCGAGGCAATTACTCATTGTTCGAAGGGAACCGAGGATCTATAATTCTATAGGTTGAACGAACTCGACGTAAAATGGAATATTTAGTTACTTTTAAAAAAAGATAAAGTAATTTAGAACGTCTGCGTTTTGTTTAAATCTATGTTAAACTACGTAAATTGAATAGGATTAAGGTTTCACTATCATATCTTTTATTTGGTTTATTTCGTTGCGGGATCCAAGCTTTTCATGTCCCTGGAACGCGCCGAACTTCAGTGTTTCGGTGTTTTCATGGTTGTATCTACTGTATATCCTGGCTTACAGGAGTTGCAGCGGTTAAGAGGTAGTGGCGGGCTTGTCCTAAAAAAATGATTCCTATCTACCTATATTTGGATTTGCTTACTAGAGGTATAGTTTTTTGTTAGTTAGCATTTAATATGGATAGTTTGTCAAAATTAATGATCAAAAGCAGCCTATGTATTAGGTATATCCGACTTTAATATACTATCTCTGTGCCAATTTTCATCAAAATTCATTCAGTTGTTTTTGCTTGAAAGCAACTTCCTTCCATACGTCTACATATAATAATAGGTAAGATAGTCGACAGCCACAAAAAGGCCATAATTTTCTCCTAGTTCTTTTATTGATTCCACGCTTATAAATACTTATCTAAAAGTGATTTAAAATTGTAACACAGTTAACGTTTCAATGAAACTAGATTCGAGTCTTAGGAAAAAATATTCACATTGCTAAATATGGAATTCCTTAGATTCTTGAGCAGCTGTTTTGAAATGTCCATATGTGACGCGCGAAGCTGGTTTGAACAGGTTTAGGAAAGTGGTAATAGACAGTTAATAAGTTTGCCGGGGTTATGGATGCAGGTGTTATAATGAACTGCAGTTCGAAGGAACAGGGTGGTGTTTAGTCAGTAAGAGTCTAACACTCCCTGTCGCCCCAACCAGGGCAAGAGAAATAATTTAATGATATTCCCTGCTCAAAAAAGAGTTATGTTATAGTATATGTTCCTATACTTTCATTTGAGAAGCCATTTGATGATTGTCCACCATTAAAAAAACAATAGATAAACATGAACAAAAAAAAGTTAAAAGAAAATGTACAAAATCACTATACTATGGCTGTAGGTGTGTGTGTGTGTGACCGTGTGGAGATGTCGTCGGCGTCACGGCATGAGTGTCACGCTAAGTATCGCCTCGCAGTGCTTCGTCACGCCACGCATTACAAATTCTAATCATACTAGACACCGTTAATGACACGCGTGACGCGTGTATACCATCACTAAAACGTATTAAGAAAATTAAAGCGAGATGAGGGTTGAAAATGTATCTTCTAAAAGGATTTTGGTTTTAAAAGAGCTATTACGAAGATTTTGAGGTTGGTGTAGGCGTAGATTTAGTGTTAAGCTTTTAAAGGAAACGATTTAAGGTATTTTTTTTACTGTACTGAAACATTTTTATCAAATATTCTCCCGATCTTAGGTTTTGAAGTCGAGCCTATATTTGTTTTTTCCTTTTTCATTGGTTCAAATTGAACGCAGTGAGAACTTTATGGACTTTCGATCAGTAGATAACCCTAAACTGGTCACTATGAGTTGTTGCATGTCAGTTACATTTTTTGCCTGAAGAAGACTCAAGTAATTGGCTTACAAGACCAGTAGCACTTTACAAACATATTGCTAACGTACACCAGGATAAAGAAACAGCTGCTAATCATGTAAAACAAATATGTCGGACAAGGGCGTTGCTATGGTTTCACGGGGTGCATGCCACCTGGCGTTTCCCACATCGAAATCCCCAACATGATATGAATTCGTATGAAACTTTTAGCTAGCATGGAAATAAGAACAAAGTGAAATAAAATGACGCAGTGAACGGTCGATTGTCTGCCATTCAGCTACGTGTGTGTTTCAATCGAGTGGCGATGTTGAACAGCCTGCGACCATCTTGTCCTTGACTTTTACAAACTTCCACAGATAATAATTACGATGCATCTGTGCTTGTGTAAGTATCGTACGAAAATTCGGACCTCTTTGGAATCTTGATTGTAATTTGGTAGGCTGTTTTGTTATTGTGTAAGTACTTACAACATGAAAATATGTTGTAAGTATTTTTTTGTTTGTACATAAACATTTTTAAGTAATAGTTGTTAAATAGCTGTTAGTAAGACGACGACATCCAATAAACCCGCTGGCTAAGCATATTTGGTAGAATGCCAAAAAGGTTTTATTTATTATTAATAAGTATTATATTCTTTTAAAGATGCTGGTTGGTTACAGGCTCTTTAATTGTCTATGCCTTAATATTGTAGCACAAAAAGTTGGCTGCGTTATGTCACGAATACACGAATAAGAGTCCCTCTGTGACTTGAAACTGGTGAGGATTATTTCGTGGGGTTTATTTTCAGTTCATTCACATAATTCATTATTTTCAATAAATTTTGTATGTTTTACGATGATTACTATTAAAAATTAGTACAAAAAGTGTTTAGCATTCGGTCCTGGGTTGTTGAACAGTTGAACAGGTTATCTGATATTGTGTGTAGCGTGCATGAAGCTGGGCCCGGCCTTCGGTGGATACCGTCTAGTTCAAATGTCAGTATGCAGACTAGCCAGGCCGGATGCTTCATCTGTATATGCATTTATACTTACACTGAGACGAGTTAACACACAATTTTGCAACCGTTAAAGATGATATGACTTAGTGTAGGACGTTATTGTTTAGGTCGAGAAGCAAGATTTAGTTACGATTAGCGAGTGAGAAAATTATTATGAAAAGAATATAATTTATTTTTAATTACAGAGTTCTCCTCTCTAATGTAGTCATAATAAAGAGGTGGTATTTGTAAATTACAAACTTCTACCAACACTTTTAGGAACTTCAGACATACCTATGTCTATACTAATTTTACAAAAAGGTAACATTTTGAAGTTTGTATGTAGGGGTAAAACGTTTGCTGGTGGGATTTCCTAAATTCTTTTACTGATAGATAGATACAATATGAGGTCGTGGTGGCCCGGAGGTTAAGGAGCCCGCTTCTCATACACGAGGGTGCGGGTTCGAAATCTGGCAAGTACCAATGTGACTTTTTCCGAGTTATATGTACTTTCTATGATTATTTAGACACCACTGATATAGGTACGGTGAAGGTAAACATCGTGAGGAAACCTGGACTTATAATTTCTAATTATAAGTTTGAAATCGCCAACCCGCATTGAGCAAGCGTGGTGATTAATGCTCTAACCTTCTCCGTGTGAGAAGAGGCCTTTGCTCAGCAGTGGGCACTTATGGGCTGATGATGATGAGATACAATATTCATGAGTACTATAAAACATCATCTTACGACCAATAGAAGCTGAGCCTGAGCTGTGAAACCGCGCGGCGGTAGCTGGTATTAAATATTAATTTAAAACATCATCTCATATATCATGAAATCAATCCTTTTTGATGAAAAAAATAACTAAAACGAATTTGTATTTTTATTTGTGACTCCATATCCTAAGATATAAATTACAAAAAATAATAATACTCATGTATCATTTGTAATAAAATATGTACAATTTTCATGTAAAATTTTCAAGTACCTATATTTAAAGTTCGATACGAATTAGTCATTATTGATATATTGCTGTTTTAAATTATGTAGGACGACCGAAATAAATGTCTAGTCGAAAATATTTGCTAGCTTTTATGGACTAGCAATAACATTGATCATGTCCTATATAGAAACTAGATTAGCATTATGTCATAGTTATTTGAAAATTATAAGTCTAGGTTTTGTCACAATGTTTACCTTTAACTTATGTCAGTGATGTTAATTTTTTTTTATGGAATAGTTCGGCAAACGAACAGACGGATAACCTGATGGTAAGTAATCAGCGCCGCCCATGGACACCCGCAATGGAGGAGTAACGAGTGCGTTGCCGATCTTTTAGGGATAAGGGTTTTGGAGATTTAGGGATTGGGAGGGATCGGGGGAGGGGAAGGATTGGGGCTCCGGTAACCTCACTCACACGGCGAAACACAACGCTGTGGTTGTTTCACGCCGGTATTCTGTGAGGCCGTGGTATCACTCCGGTCTAGCCGACCCATTCGTGCGGAAGCTTGGCTCTCCCACACTTAAATTATCTTAGAAAGGATATTTAAGATTTACAGGACTATTATTGACTTTTCAATTGCCATGGATATGGTCTTCTCACGGATGGGATGTCTGCGGACTTTGAGCAAGGGCAACTCGCTACCCGACTAGAACCAAACTTAAGCGTAAGACGCGTAGTGTTCCGACCACCACAGACAGATCCGGCCCAAAAGGGCCGACGTTGACCCGGGGTTGCGGAGTAAAGGCAATATTATGTACCGCAGCCTCGGCCTGGATCAGGAGAAGGAACTGGGGGGTTTTAGTGTCAGTAAGAGTCGACACTACCTTTCGACGCACCCTGGGCGAGCGAAGTCATTCAATGATTTTCCCTTCGCAAAAAAACTATGGGAAATAATTCATATTACAAAATGTATTCTTCATTGTTATGGTCGAGTTAAAAGTATTTCTTACCGATTATAACAATTTTGATTATAACAAAATATCCAAAAAAGTTCTCAAGCCATTATTTATGTATTTAACTGTCCTTGCAACATAAAGGAAACAAAGCTTTTGCATAAATAACTTGCATATTACAATAAAAGATTCAGAGCGATATACAGAGACATATACATATATGCATCTGTCAATGTAGGTAGGTAAGTTGTACAGCGGATTCGATTTTTTTCCTTTTTTTGTTTGTTGAAGCGCTTTTAAGCTTGATGCAAATTCTTCGGCTTTGTTCTAAATCAATTATACTGTAAAATATTTAAGGATTTTCGTTTTTGGTTCTCTGCAAAGCGTTATTAAATTCAAAAAAAAAAATATCGAAATACACATCCTTACGAATCGTATCATAATAAATAAATACATACATACATGCATTTGCTTCCTCGTCTACCCCTTTGAAGACCAAATGTGTGATCTTATGTGTGAATTTTTAATATGCGAAAGTTAGTATTGTGTGGGGAAAGGCGATGCGGTGAATGGTACGAAGAGGTGGCTTGATTGACCTATTGTGTTACCAACCACAGTCAAAATTTAATTTCGTTATAGTACTTCGGATCCTGTCACTCAAGCAGGTTCTTGTTTATATATTGCTATTGTTTATGTTCCATTTTAATGTAGAACCATCTTAGAAGAGGAGTAATATGTTTGTCTTGTTAGTCTGTGGTATATTTTCGACGGATAATGTTTTTTTTCTAAATGACGAAATCACTACATGATTAAGGAAGTAGTTTTCAGAAAAGCTTCTTCTAACCTATGCCTTTAAACGTATTTATAATTTATTAACCATAAGCTAAACTGATTACAGAAAGAAAATAGAGGACAAAATGCTATCGATGGGTAAGCTAAAAGGTAATTCACTACAGATTGTGATTTACTTATGAAGTATTAAGATCAACATCGAGTGGACAAAAGCCATACAAGCACATTTAAAAGAATTTAAATAGTGAAACAGCCAATGATAGTATTTAAAGTAATTGTATAGCTTACGATTGTAACCACTCGGTTCCAAGTCCGACTCAAATGGCGGGGGCGAGTACTTTTTGCTCCTACCTGAAACAATAAAAAGAAAATAAAAATTAGTATTTAAATTACAAAAAGGTTAAACTAGATCTAGTACACCTAAAACTTCCTGGTTGTAAACAGGAGTTCAATATCAGCGGTTCCACAAAATCGAAATTGAGCTAGAACTAGGGTCTGTGCACAAGTTAATAAATCCATTATGCAGGTACTTTTGAAAAGTCTAATATATATAGTTATAGTCATAGAATAGTTAGCCAGATGAGAAAGTAGATAAAGCTGGATGCTTGATAAAGACAGAAAGAGAGAGAAAGAAAATCATTTATTCACGTTACTAGTGTTATTATTATTCAAAAGCCTTATTTCACAGTGATTTTGATATTTTCGCATGAGGGCAATGATGAGACTAACTAAATCTCTATTAAATAAATGTTTTCATCTTCAATTTGCTCTACAATTATAAAAAAAAACGTATCAAAATCTATTACGTAGTTTTAAAGATTTATAAGCATACATAGGGATATCGGGACAGAAAAAGCGCCTTTATTTTTTAATAAGTAGTTATGATGAAATGTTACTAGGTACCTACATATAATGGATTTTTAGGTTACTTAACACAATTATTCTGTCATTCAACCATTAAGATCTAATTTCAAACAATCAAAACAACACAAAAAGCTACAATGCTACCATTTTCAAAACATAATTAAGCGAATCTTTTTCGAAATACAATCAACTGTGACCCAACGGACCTAACCTTCCATATTGAATTATTTTGAATGTTATAATGTGGCAATATGCGTGGTATCAAATACAATGATACATAGACGAATTATCGCAAACTACCACATAAGTAATAAGGCTTATTACCTATATAATCGTATTTACCGAACCCCATAATCGTTATGGTTGCGAAAACTAAACCGAGGAATCGAATAGTTGTTCATTTTGCTTGAACTCTGACCTTAGTATGGTCAGACGATCTGATTGTTGTTATAATGGGAGTCTCACGTTTGATGTTGACCTTCACAATTTGTGCTCTATAAAGATTATTAGTTAATTCGATTATGTTGATCTTCTCTTATGGATAGACTAAGTGTTAATGGCGGGAGCGATAATGTACCGTGGCCCAGATGGAGTTGGAGAAGGAATAGGATAGCTTTTAATCAGTAGGAGTTCCCTCTCACAAGAATGTTGTGGTTTTCAGCAAATAAGAGCCTGGCACTCTTTCTCTATCCACTCAGGGCTGAAGAAGAATTACCTAATTACTTAGATGATTATCCCCCTCAAAAAATCGTCACCACGGTGTCCAGTCTTCTGACCTTCAAGCAAAAAGTTCGGGAGCTTCTACTAAAGAGGTTAGCGGAGTCTTCACAATAATATTTTATATGTATATTGTTATATATATGTAGTGTATGTAAATATTATATGTAAGTTTATTTCCCATATATAATTTTATTTATTCTAATAGTATTTATGTAAGTAAGTGTTTAAATATATATTTATGAGTAATATCTCGATTTTGCTTGCTTCTTGCACCTACTTTTATCTCTACACCGCCCAAAGGTTCGACTGGGAGAGAATGCCTGTGGCGTTAAGTCCACAGATGTATGTGCAAAAGTGTAAATAATTATATTAACAAAAATGCAAGTTTCTGTTTTTTTCTAGGCTCGGTATCAAGGTTACCTATCTGGAATGTTAAATTGTATCGTAATCAGATTTGAGGTACAAAATACAATATCTTTATAAAGACAACGGACCAACTGGAAAAACAAATTCTTTATTATTCGATCTTTAATTGATCCCTATAAAGTGTATACCAATTGTAATATTGCACAGTGCGTACGTCCTACCTGATCTAGTTTAGTAAAGAAAATCCAAAACATTAATCAGGTTTCGTGAAAGCAAAACTTAAGACACAATAATGTTCCTTTTATGTAACAATAGTTCCTATTCCTAGGTTCCTAGCCGTCGGCTTTCTAAGTTAAGTTTGTAAGTACGTAACGTTGTAACTGCTCTACTTCATTCCGGTTATAATAACTATCACTATAGCTATTTATTGGGATGACGTGGCTTTTGTCTATTCGCGTATCAAAAACTTTTGAATTCTCTACGATGCAATGAATTCTGCTTATTTATTGGTGGTCGTGGTGGCGGAGGATAGTGGTGGTTCGTAACTACCGATGTGACTTTTTCCGAGTTATATGTACTTTGTATGATTATTTAGACACCACTAACATACGGTGAAGGTAAGCATCGTAAGGAAACCTGGACTTATAATTTCTAATTATAAGTTTGAAATCGCCAAGCCGCATTGAGCAAAGCGTGTTGATTAATGCTCTAACCTTTTCCGTATGAGAAGAGGCTTTTGCTCATTAGTGGGCACTTATGAGCTGATGATGATGATGCATTGATATAGCAAAAATGAGTACCAAACCATAATAAAGAGAGAAAGATAGCACGTTTAAAAATTCTCTAGTCTATTTCAAACTTATATTATACATTATACATTATCATCTTCGTGCACTTTACTCGTGTTTTACGTCTCGACCTCGTTTTAGCTCAGTGTAGGTGAAATAATTAATAAACAGCTTATTAGTCCTCGATAGGATTCTTCGATTCAACAATCTGCGTGACTTATTAGCAAGACGAAGTTTAAAGAATTACGACTTCTAGGCAGAGCAGCATGCACGTCTCTTGATCATGAATACGAGTTGTTGTGATTTGAAATAAATAGAGCTTTTCTCTGTCAATTCACGTGTGTTAGTTGTTATCTATACTAATATTATAAAGAGGTAAAAATTGTAAGTTTGAATGTTTGTTAGTAAACTTTGTAAACGCTGGTCGGATTACCAAAATTCTTTCACTGATAGATAGCTACAATGTTCCTGAGTGCTATAGGCTATAAAACACCACGCTACGATTAAATGGAGCCGAGCAGTTAATAAAACTGCGCGAGAGTAGCTAGTATGATATTAAAGTCATTCTAACAGATGACATTTATAAGACTGATTAACGTCATTATAAAATATTATGACGAGTAACCACAAGATTCATTGCAAGTAACAATAATTGGTTACAAAATTCCATTAATGATAACCCGGAAAGGTGTAAATGATTAACAAAATAATAGTTGGGAAACCTTTGAACGACCTCATTACTGCGAGATTTTGAAAACCGCAAGATGTAGCCTTTGACTTCACCTTTTGAAAAAAGAATTGTGGCTGTAAGCCGGACATTGTGGTTCCGCATATTGCTGTAAAAAGTTTGTTAGGTATTTGTTTATGTGTGAATTATTTGAATTGATTTTCCTTGAACAACATTGTTTTTTATACTAAATCAAGAAGGTTTATAAGCAAAATAGGCGTTAAAAATAAAGTTTTTAATAAATTTAAATCAACGCACACATGTAGGTACATATATAATAATATATTAGGTATCATGTGGTGTTTGCCTATAATTGTTGGCATTTCATAAATAAATAAATCAATGCAAATTCATATATATACATATACATATATCATATGTTATATTTTAGCTACCAGCAGTACTTAAGTTTTCGACACAACCAAAAGCAAATTGAAATGACAGTTGGCAAGTCAGGTTTGTCGAAGAAACAATGACCGTTGGGGAAGACATGTTCTGGAATGGATGCTAGCTAGATGGATTGACGATATCCTCAGGGTGGCTGGCAGTGATTGGATGACAAGAGCAGAACATCGAGCTTAGAGACGTGCAATTGGAGAATCTTATGTATAGAATCGAAAAGTCACGCATTCTCATCCATTTTTTATTTTACATACATTCAATTAATATTTTTTTACAACACTGATCCCTAAAACTAAAGAACAGATCCTTTAAATAGAAGATAACTTTGTTAGCCAAGCGAGTTGGTAAATGAGCAGTCATTTCTCGCTCCGCTCCGCTCAGTAAACAGGCCACTAAGAACTGCGGGACACTAGAGAAATGGGTCAGTGAATTCCAACGACGCCGAGGCTCCTTTTTGCACTTTTTCGCATCCGTCTTTCAATGTTGCTGAGTGAAGAAAACTTGGCACGTAGATACGGTATTTAGAAAACTAGGATACGTGGCATAACTATTCCAAATGGATGGTCATTACCATTTCCTACTGGTTACAATTTCAAGTAGGTTGTGCATCGAATTTTGGGAGTGGGTCTTTTCTTTTAAATTAGACTGATTTTTTAAGGTTAGTGTAGTTTGGTTTGCAATGTTTGAAGTTTGAATTGATGTATTCTAAGTCGATTTCGTCATGAAAATAAGGGAAGACAGAAAACTGTATTTGAGTTTAGGTGCTTTTCTTTAAAAATATTTCTTTTGTTATTATTGACTTAATTAATAGGATTTGACCAATGTTTGTATTTTGACCAATATCCCAACTTGACTAATAATACATACACAATTACTGATATTCCGACTAACAGGCACTGTGTATCAAATTAAAGTTTAACAAAATGTTTCAATAATAGTTTGACTAGGATTTAATAATTTTATGTAATAATTTAGAAATATCTCGTGGCATAATGTGAATTGACATATTTTTTTACTGTAATAATTAAATTTTGCGACTTATGTTAGAATACTGAAGTAGAATACCTAATTTCAAATAATTATCATAAATGATTGTACACCTTATACTAGGTATGTTACATTGCTACTAATATTATAAAATAACATCTAATTGTAAACATGTAACAAACAATAAATTAATTTGAATTTGAATTTAATTAGATAATTTACAGGCTTTTTTTGTGACTGGAAAATCAAATTGCTTCTTCCGCCCAGGCTAGGGCGGGAGAAAGTGTCAGACTCTTACTGACTAAAAACTTCCCCGTTCCTTATCCCACTCTTGGCCGTAGCCGCGGTGCCTCATTGCGCTTCACCCGCAACCCCGGAGATTATTATCCCGGAAATTTTGATTTAAGTTGTTCATTATTTTGTTCATTGACAAATTCAATTAATGTATTTATTTATTATCTTCAAAAATACCCAATGTGTTATTTAATTTTTTTATCAGTAACTAAGAAAAACAATTAGTGAACTTTAGAATTATTTTAATATGCATACGAAGGTAAACATCAGTCATCAATTAAAAGCGTGGCAAGGGCATTAGCAAAAGTCAATGCCTTTGGTTCAAGTTAACTTGTGGTTACTGGTTAAAAATAACTGCTTAACATCTTTGCGGTACATAACTATTTGACGTGCTAGGTTAAATTATAATAAAGTTTAAACATTATTAGATTACACGTCTTAACATTAGATAAAAAAGATATGGAACCGTTTATAATTGCCTATATGGTGTCTTCATCCATTTTCAAATAAGTAAGATAGATACATGGTGTTGAAAGATTTGTATTTTTGAGAACATCTATTTTGAAGGGTTGGGGGGGTATCTTCTTCTTCCGACCATGGTGAAGGGCGAGAATGAATCTGTTCCTTCTCCTGCTTTGGGCAGTGTATAATTATATCTACTCTTTTATTCTATTCTGAGTATGAAATAAGTTTGCTAAGATTATAAAATATTTCTGAAACTAATGCAGCTTAATCCGACCATACGTAACAACCATCTAAGAACAAACCACTCAAATCTGTAAGTATAATAAAATGAAACAGACGAAACTAAAAGTAAAAAAAAAAAAACAAATTATCCACCATCGTCAGCCAGCCATTTACGTGAGAAAAAAAAATGTGATTGATACGTTCGCGATTCGAAATACATACATACATACAAAAAAAAACGTTATATTTTGGACCATTTACAGCGAATGATGGGCGATTCGTGACTGACAGAGCTTGATGCGTCATTTCGCTCCAAAACCCACAGATTCACTGCCTAAATGACTAGCTTGTAGGCATATCTATCTAGTACTTAGTCTTTATAAGCCTTCAGATGGATATTAAGACATGATATACCATCTTGTTTTGTTTTTATAGTCAGAGAACATATTTTGACCAAAGTTATATTTAGAACAGTCAGTTGCGTTGGCTTACCGAATCATAAACATCGTTTTCGACTGAATAACTCAATAAATACTGTTTCATTTATTTCTTTTATCTAAATAAAGTAAATGCAGAATACAGTCTATCACTACACAGTATAAAACAAAGTCGCTTTATCTGTCCCTATATCCCTATGTAGAGGTATGCTTAAGTCTTAAAATCTACGCAACGGATTTCGATGCGGTTTTTTTTGTTGGAGTGATTGAAGAGGAACGTATATGTAGATATGTATAATATATCTAATCCATTAAATATTGGAGAAATTAAGTATCAGCATTGCATCCGTGCAAACCTGAGGTGGATCACTAGTCTATACTATAATATTATAGAAAGGTAAAATTTGTAAGTTTGTATGTTTATGTAGGGTAATCCTCATGCATGGGTAGCGGGCTCATTAACTTCCGGGTCACCACGACTTTTATGAATTCCTTATTAAATATTAAACTATCAATCAACGATATATATTTAATAATTGTATCTTTTTACGTGAAAATCCATAACCATCACGGAATGTAGCGTGATTTGAACGTACCATAATAAATTATATAGTAAACACATAATTGAATTTTCAACGAATTATTTTCCAGTATTTTACGGCACTTTTGTTGAAAGAGTTATTACGAAAAACGACACGAAAGGCTTGTGTACAGCTTATAAACCATGAAAACAGACATAATTTTCGTTCCTTGAAAGTTTCTAATCACTACATAGTATAAAACAAAGTCGCTTTCCCTGACCCTATATCCCTACGCTACGTACCTACGCTTAAATCTTTAAAACTGCGCAACGGATTTGGATGCGAATTAAACATTTTTTTTTATGAATAGAGTGATTGAAGAGGACGTCTTATACGTATAATATCATCCATTATACAGTGGATCCATGTAGTATCTGCGAAGCCTGGGCCGGGTCACTAGTTTTAACTAAATTCTAGACAACAAAACCTTAGCTTTTGGATCCTTTATTACATCATACTAATTTAGATGGCAGCTGCAATAAAATAATAAAATGTATCGAAGTATTTTCACGATGCATTGTCGTCTTTTCATAGTTCCTAAAGGTTACAACCAAGGTTTTCTCTCTATAAAATAAAAATGAATGTGTCAAACAAATAATTTTAAGTGTTTTGGCCATAAAATTAATTAGTATTTGACAGACAAATTTCACGTAGTTGTTTAAACATTAATGTGAAGGTTAGGTTTATAGTTGTATTTCAAAAATTCTAATAAGATGCCATTAGTAGATGTAATCCGCAATAGATGTGAATTAACAGTGTTTTGATTGTTGGCACCAGTGTCAAAGTGATTTCAACATAGTTCAATTACAAAATTAAGACGGACACAAGGCCGAAAAGCCTACAGACATGATGACACATGTATGTATAGTAACTGAACTCATCACTGTGTTGTTACAGAACACAGGCACACTATTTTCAAAGACTCCATTTTGTTATGGAAGACATAATCGTGGTTGAAATATACCTATTAAGAGCATTTGCGCTTAGCGCGGAACGTCAAGTTTAGGTAATTGTTTGCAAATTTCTCTCACACAGAAGCGTGCGTAAATGTGTGCGTAGAGTAGCTGCGTTCGCTTTCTTTATAGTTAGAGTAACCGATTTTGATCCAACACGAACACGAACTCTAATCGATTGTCAAAAGTTAATTAAACATAAGAACCTATTTAAGCTCTATGTGATTTTAGAGAAAACAAATAAAAGTACTACTAGCGGTCCGTCCTGGCTTCATACGGCTGTCCAGCTATCTCGCTAAAAACGAAAAACTCGTCATTTTTACAATTTTCCAAAGCACAAAGGGTCCTGTTTGTAGTTAACAAGGAAAATCAGAAATAAAATACTAAATCAACAATTGCGTGTCAGTCTTGTCAATTATTGTATGATGTGCATCTTAGGTAATGTGGGTGAAATTTCAGGTCCCATTTAACAGTAGGTTGTGGTTTTGTAATTTTGTAACGTTCATCATCGTGGGCGTTGCAAAAAAATGATGATTTTTCCTTATACCTAACATGACTCCATTATGCAATGGTATTGTATGAGTTGGCGAAAGGCACTATGGTGGGCCACGTCAAGAAATCGATAACTGTAAACCACAAAACGTCCTCATCACTTATGCAAACTAAATATCAGCTTTAGAACTAACGAAATATGGTTAAATGTTGCTCAGATTACAAAATATTTGAATAGAGCTTACCTATTTATTTCCTCATTAGTAACTTAGGTTTATTGCAAGTGATTCCATGTTGATATGAATGTGCGATAACAGTAGAACTCTGTATGGGAATGGGGTTTTTGTTATTGAGATTTTTTCCTTCTGTTACTGGATACGACTAAAACGATTAAGTAAGCTATACAAAATAATATCTACGTAAGTTCAAAAGACATCCGTTTTCTGACTCTTATCCCAAGCTACTTGAAAATGGCACGGAGAATGAAAAATGAAGCGATGGAGTGGAGATCTTTGCAGGATTCTGTGCTTGCCGAAGGGTGTTTTCAAAAACCGAGTTAGAAATCGAATATGTTACTTATAGCTAGTCTTGTTCTGTTGTTGATCGTATTGTCGTTGACCACCAAGCGTGATAGCAGTCAAACACCAGCCGATTACAAAAAACAAATAAATACTACCTCCAAACTAAAGCCAAACAAGGACTCTGAGAAATTTTAAATGATTAATGTGCGTTTAAAACTGAGTATTTATAAAGTGGCCCATCAGTTTACAGCCGTTAGCTGGCTGCAAATTGAGTTGAGATTATCGCCTGATTGCGTTTTCTGCGGACGCTGCGCAGTCATGATGAAAATAAAGTTTCAGCCAGGAGAGATGGAAATTAACATTTTCTGCAATTTATTTATTTACTGATGCAATCCAATTATTTAAATGGATCAACCTGTTTATAAGGACGTTCTTATTAAAAGCATTGTAGGTAAATATTTAAAAAAAAGTATTAGTTGAAAAGGTTTTTGCTATTTGACAGACGTAAGTTAAGTAAGTTATAGAATTATAGCAAACATTATAGCGAAAATGTTTTTTTTTATAATAAATTTTATGAGATAAAGACGCTGGAGGCTGGCAACAAGGCATCGCATATCTACTTGAAAATAGTTTTCAAAAGACTCAAATAGTCAATTGTACTTACAATGCCTATGCAATCGTTGTACTATTTGTAAAAATCTGTTATTTAAATACAAAAATATAAAAAAAATAATACAATCAATTCCAAAGGGAATTAGTAGTAAAAACAAAGTTATGACTACATACGTCGACTATTTTTGGTACGGTTTAATCTAATTCAATCGCGCGTTTTTTGGAAACTAAATGTCAACTGTTCGATAATCAAATGTCAGAAGATAAAGTATTGCATTGTTTTTTTTATCAAAGGAGGTTTCTAAGTGTAAAAAACTTTTTCTCATTTTATGAAGAATTTATTTGAATAATTCATTACCTACCTTTTTTATAATATTTTTAATGTTCACGTGTATCATCCTTTATTTTTTTTGCGTAGTTCGTATATATTAATTTAATATGTCAAATATTAATTTTCCTAGTAGATATCAACGACCTCTCAAGGTGATTGGTAAAATGTCGAATGTAACACCACTCTCATTTTCATAGTAATCATCTAATTATCGAGGATCATATTTTCTTTTATGGCTAGACATAAAAAAGGAGCATTCCTGATTGTGGCTATTTTCGGTTCATGACTTTTATTAGCCTATAAATGATCTTTTGCATTTTCGTTTTGTGATCAGATCGTAGGATGAACCGGTCCCTTAAGTCCTGTGCTGAACTCTTCAAGGAGAACTTCTGAGGTTAACAACATAACCAGGTTTGAACTTGAAGTAACTGCAATGCGCAGAGTAGTTTTGAAAGAAGTAGATTTTTTTGATAAATGGACTAACGGACACAAAAAGGATTGTTCAATTCTAACCAGTCGTTCTGGAGATTAGCGCGTTCAAACAAACAAACACTTCAGTTTTATAAAATTAAATAAAAATAAATATATAAAGGTAACTTAATTCGATTATTTCTGAGTTTATTAATATTGTGTTTAAAATTTGAAATACCCCTTAAGGAAACGCAGCGATTGCTGCTCAAACCTTATTCGTGTGAGAAGAGGCTCAGCAGTGGGCACTTAGGCCCCGGTCTCGAAAACAGCGGCGATGTGGAGAAGCGAGCTGTGCGCTCCAATCAAGCGGTTTTGTACAATTTCCACTGTCGTTACAAACATGATCCATGCTGTAATTTAATTACGTTCTTTACATGAACGCAATATAAAGTTTTTATTTGAGTTTGTAGTAGGTACTTTTAGAAGCTTGGTATACCTATATGACGGAAAAGGAGGGGATCTCACTGTCTTGGGTAGGGTCCATCCTTCTTTATTTTGCTATCTATGGATGCTATTGGAGCGACCTGTTTAACTCAGTTCTGTTCTTAAATCCAATAGTTTTAGAAGGCAAGTTATTCAGGTAACGTCTGAGTTACGATGGTTGCTATAGGAACGCGCGATCGTTTCAAAATTCGACAGTTCTGTAGGCCTACTAGAAAGAGGGATGGTACTATAAAAGGTGTATAGCTCCATCCCTCTTTCTCGCCCGGAAGACTAACGCTTTAACACGTCATAGGCCCTTTGGCCTGGATTGCGACATATTTCAATTAACATAAAGTATTACTTTTACATAAACTATAAATTCATCGATTGTATCACTTTAACAATGTTTTTTTAACTTCCGATAAAATTAAGACAGTTACGAAAAGCGCTATCTGATCTGACTGCTGGTTTCGATGCCCGCTGTCGCCGCTACCCGCAAGATTCAAGGCCGAGGCCTTATACTTAGACTGGTGATGCGATGTGATATAGATAACTAAAAATAGTCGCTTAGTTAATTTGTTTTTATTAAGTTTAACAAGGATATGAAACATACATTTTTATATCATTAACAGGTTTTAATAGATCGGGCAAGTAAATAAAAAAATGGTGGCAAAACCACGCATTACTAATATATAGATGGAAGTTTTTTTCTTATATTTCTACGGTAAAGGTCGGAACTCACGAACTATGACCGTGAACTTTTAATTTTTGTAAAATAGCTAAAGTAATTAAAAACTCTTTCGTTTTGTATGTTTTTGGATATGAATAGCTTATTAAGGTATATTATAGTCTTTTTTAGACAATAAAACGCCAATGACTTTCCATTTGAATCGAAAGTTTTGATTTTATTAATAATAGGTATGTAGACGGTCGAATTAAGGTCAATATTATGTACAAGTCTAGTTTTTTTGTCGGTACCATTTTAAGAAAGATACCGATTTGAAAATGTAGTCTAATAATTATTTATTATTATTAACATAGCTGTTGATCGTGACTATTCCGCGTTTACGTAGTTTTTTGTTAAAAAAGTATCCTATGTCCCTATTCACAGTTCAATTCTCTTCACGATTTTGATGTAACAGACAGATTTTATGACTTAACATTCGAATTTTAGTACGGAAATATTAGATATATGGCAAAAGGTTGATAACACTCTTTTGACTCTTCTGTTGTTGCTGGTACCCATGATTGCTTACCATCAAAAGGTCGGACTATTCGTTTGTCTCCCAATTAAATAAAAAAAAACAGTCACGTAAAACAAAATTTCCGTTCTGTACCTACGTGTATTATATATGTATGTATCTATGATAAAATTGACACTTATTTGATTCAGTCCGTGGAAAAGGCTTAGCCCTAATTATTCTATTGATGATGATGTAATAAGCATTTCTGACAACTTTTTCACGGCAAAACCAGCAAATGAAGTCAAAGACAAAATCATTTTTGAACGTCAAACAAAGCTTAAGGATGCGTCAAATGTGTTAGTCTGTCGGTCAAGTCGTTAGTGACGCCATTTGCTACTTCCATAGTTTAGATTACAATGGAGACGAAGAAGAAGACGTTATGCTTGTCTCGACTCTTGATACTTAAATATCATGTTTATCTTAATTAACAACCGCAATTAATCAAGCTTAATCAGTAGTAACACTATCAGAAAAAAACAGTAAGTACTTATATCAAAAATGGGTCTTAATCCAAGGATTTAAGTTTGATATCGAATCAACACCGAAAACGAGATTTTTTTATATCAAATTGAATTAACTGTAAAGTCATCTTGTGATGTTTTAGTAAATTTAGGTCAGGGGTCATCTGCACCGGATCACGAAACGCCACCGCTTATTAAAGTGATTACACCTTGAATTGACGATACAAAAATAACTTAAATATAACTTTAAACACACTTGGGACTGTAGTTAGATATAATTAAGTTTGATTTTGCTTAGCACTTAAAAAAAATGCTGTGATTATTTGCGATTGGTAAATTTGGCTTGTTTACTTTATTATATTTTTGGAAGATTGAACCTATCTTCTTGCAACTAAGAGGTCTACACCTCTAAAATAAAAATAATTAAGTACACAGAAACTGGCTTTAGTTAACCAATAGATGAATGCTTCGGCGATACCCGCCCCTCCGACACATGGGTAAATTGAGGAACACAGGGTTGGTTTTTAGTCAGTAAGAGTTTCACAGTACTCTTTGCCCTTCTCCGACGGCGGTGAGTCTCCAGGAGGATTTTCCAACCCGATACAAAAAAAACACAATCGATCTCTAGGGTAGGGTAGGTGTAAGAAGCATATAGGGAAATTGGCTTTAATTAACCAATAGACATGTCTACTGGTTAATTCAAGGCTTATTATCACACAGTATGGTTGTTTTAAGTGTGGGAGAGCCAAGCTTCGGCACGAATGGGTCGGCTCGACTAGAGTGATACGACTTTACACAAAACAGGCCATACAGAAAACCACCGAGAAACAACCACATCCTTATCTTTCGCCATGTGATTGAGCCTCCATGTGAACATCCGTCCCCAATCCCTAAATCTCTGAAACCCTAATCCCCAAAAGTCCGGCAACGGATACATAACTCTTAAGGTGTCGGTGTAGACGTAGTAGGGGGCATTTTATCTATAACACGTCACACAGCAGCCAATCACTTACCTCTACGTCAACCATACCGTTATTTAATGAGTATTGCAATGCATTTTTGTCTACCCAACCTGTACCTAAGGCGTGTTATGTAACGAAGGCAACCATAGTGATTTTCTTTGTCTTATGAAACGAAGTGGATAATTGTTCAATGTTTACATGTTAGGCTTGCAAATGCAATACTGTCACGCGTTCGCATCACAAATATTTGATCAAACTTTTGACATAGGTAATATTTGTACCCTCGCATAGGTACTGAGATTCGGGTCGCGATGTCTTTGACATATATTTATGTATACGTTGCGTATTATTTGTCATATTGACAAATGTTTGACCAATCTAGCTGAAGTACGTATGTGCGTTTGATCAGAGTTTTTAAGAGGGGGTATCATCTGATGGCATTGAATGTTTCTTGATGACACTTCAATCAATCTGTATTGTTAGACTAAATGTTAATACCTAGTCATTAAATTCATCTTACAATTATATAAAAGGAATCGATTTGATAAGTCGTTGATTGATCTAGATAAGTTAATTAATGTTGGTATGATTTATACCTTATATTTAATTAATTGATTTCAATCTTGTCTAGCGTAAAGCTACAAGTAGACGAAAGTCATCATCGTTTATAAAAAAATCGATAGTAACGTATTAGTGCTAAAACACAATCATATCTTAAACAAAGTTTATGCAACTAACATAACGAAAAAAATGCAATTCATTCAGAACAAAATATGACCCGTAAAAAGCTGTAGTAATCGGGGATCATGATACCTGAATCTGTGTTGTATATCGAATCGATTTGTTCACTCTCCACACTCTGTAGGCTGTCATCTTCTCTTATCTCCTGCTCTTCTGTCAGCTCTTGGCTGTCAATGGTATCCTGGTTCTCTTCTTCCATTTCCTGAGTCATCTCTGGCTGTTGCGTCATTGGTAGAGTTGGCATCTTCACTGGGAGTATGTCTAGGATCGACGGCGCCTTCGGCACGGTACTCCGAAGCCCCAACTTCTTCTGAATAAACGCTTCCAGTATCTGCTGGGTGATCTTGTTCTGTCTCTCCAATTCATTCATGTCTGCGGAGAAAGGAGAAGACAGATAAAAATGACTGCGCGAAATATTCTCTCTCTCTCTTTTTCTCTTAAAGTCAAGTTTTTTTTTGACTGTTTACATTGGATTGGTTGGGGATCAGGATTTTAGAATCGAGGTCATTTTTATCTGGTTCTCCCGTCTCGGGAACCGACAAATAATGGACTAAAACTACATGTTACACTTAAATGTATACAACTTATTAGTAAGATGTTAATATCTAGTGGGGATTAATGAGTGTATAGTTGATAAAGGCTTTCATTATAAAGGTTATACTAATAGACATAGATCGCTAATGCAATTTAAATATATGTAGAGTTAAATATTTTTTTTTTTAATTTCATAAGTATTCATTAGTAAAGGTATAGATATCACAAAGGTCTTGTGGATATATAAACATCACGAAGGTATTAAACGTATTCTTCTACAGTTGTTGTCTGTAAAAAAATGCTTTTTAGCGATAAGACCGCCAAATGTACATGTAAATCTTTTGTGCTTTTCCAATGTAAATCTTTTGTGCTTGTTGTTTTCTGTTTTTTTTTTAATATTATGTTGTACAATAAATAATATCCTGATTCTAATACTGAAGGATAGATATAATTATGCTAGCTACTATTTTATGTCCGCGTCGTAAAAAAGTTGTCGTGTATGTTACGGTAACAAAAACAAAAACACGGAACTTCTCAAATTACCTTACTACCTTTCTAATAGAAATGAAACAATCAATTAAAACAAATCGAATATAGATATCAACTAAATCAATGTTTATAAAAACTCATTGTTCTTTTGATACCAATCTTTATAGCCATTCCAGTGATTTCTTACTTTCTCTGTAGGTACATTGGTAGGTATCTATGGAACTGATACTATCGGACAATGCTGTATCAGAAACAATGCGAGTCAGAGCAAATGGAAGTAGCTAACTAAGCTACCTTTTATTGTTAAACCAACTTTTAAGACAATAGGCAGACAACAGCAGGACGAACTACACTAAACCATCAATACATTTCCAACTTTACCACTTTGTTATACAGTTGAAAATCAATTGCAAAAGTTAAGGCTAAATGGGGTAGGTTGATGAGCGTTTATGCTTCGGTCTGGCAATTTTCTATGCAGTATCTAAGGACGTTATCTTAAGAATAACAGGTAAGGGAAGTATAGTACGTTGTAATTAATAACCTTAGGTATTTATTAAGTTAGTACCTTCAATTGTTTTTAAAAGGTTCAAGGTGGAAAGCATTGATCGCTCATTGTTCTGATTTAGATTCATATGTGTATTTTTTTTTTGTAATGGGACTGTTTCCGATGTTTTATGTGATATGGTAACATCTTGCTTGTTTTTCTAAAGAGGTTGGTTAATACAGAGTCTGGTATCTTTATTGTCTGTTTTACTCGTTATTTCAAGGTAAAAAAGGTACATAGATGGTGTGTGTTTAAGAGTCGGAGACTTATGTATGTTTCGGCACGAATGGGCCGTCTCTACCGGAGTTTTTATGTAATTGGTCGGCAAACGAGCAGACGGATTACCTGATGGTAAGCATTCAGCGCCACCCATGGACACCCGCAACGGAGGAGTTACGAGTGCGTTGCCGACCTTATAGGGATTAGGGATTTGGAGATTTAGGGATTGAGGAGGGATCGGGGGCGGGGAAAATTGGGCCTCCGGTAACCTCAGTCACACGGCGAAACACAACGCTGTGGTTGTTTCACGTCGGTCTTCTGTGAGGCCGTGGTATCAGTCCGGTCGAGTCGACCCATTCGTGCCGAAACATGGCTCTCCCACACTTAAAGTGTAGGGGAGTGAAACAACGGCCTTACAGAAAACCTTCGTGAAGTAACATTTATGTTGTGTTTCGCCGTATAAGTGAGTTTAGAGGAGGCCCAATCCTTTCCCCCACCCAATTACCAATCCTGAAGTCCCTAATGACCCACTTAAGGTCGGCAACGCACTTGTAGTAACTTCTATGGTATTACGTACGAGTGTCCATGGGCGGCGCTGATTGCTTACCATCAGTAAATCCCTCTGCTCGTTTGCCGACTTATGATATACTAGCTACTCCCGCGCGGTTTCACTCGCTGCTTGGCTCCATTTGATTGTAGCGTGATGTTTTATAACCTATAGCACTCGGGAACATTGTAGCTATCTATCAGTGAAAGAATTTTGGCAATCTGACCAGCGGTTCCAAAGATTACCCCCTACATACAAACTTAAATTTTACCTCTTTATAATATTAGTATAGAAAAAAAGATGAAAAATTGCAATCATTATGTTCTCTATTATGTTCTACCGAACTTAATACATACCAAATCAAATCAAGGACTATGTTTTGAACATTCGTTTCCGATTACGGAACTGTGGAATAGATCTTTATAAAGTACCAACCTTAAAATAAATGATATGCTATTTTCATGTATGTTCTAGTAAAACATCGTAAAAATGTGACAAACAACTAAGAAACCTGTTATTTAAACTATTATTATTATTTCTACACTTTTTTATGGTATGGTTTAATTAGTTAATATTGATTTATTACACGTAAAATAACTACAAACACGGAAACTTTTAAAAGTAATATTTTTTTATGGTTTGAATTTTGTAAGTTTGTATGTAGGGTATAAACGCTAGCCGGATTGCCAAAGTTTTTTCACTGATAGATAGCTACAATGTTCCTGAGTGCTATAGGCTATAAAACATCACGCTTCGATCAAATGGAGCAGAGCAACGGGTGAAACCGCGCGACTGTCGCTAGTTTATACTAATATTATAAAGAGATAAAATATGTAAGTTTATATGTAGGGGGTAATGTTTGGAGCCGCTGGCCGGATTACCAAAATTCTTTCACTGATAGATAGCTACAATGTTTCTGAGTGCTATAGGCTATAAAACATTACGCTAAGAGCAAATGGAGCCGGGCAGCGGGTGAAACCGCGCGACATTAGCAAGTAATACATAAAATAACAAGTCAGTCAAACTTCTTCGATGATTGACATAAAAATGAAACGTAACATTTATTAATAGCCAATTAACATCAATTAAAATGCTTTTGACCTTAGCTATAAAAAGCTATAAAAGAATCTATTGACGTACCTAAAATACGATACTTATAATTAGTACTAAATAGATTATTATCTGAATAGAACTCTGGTAGTCGCTTTCATTTTTTATTTACCATACCATATAGTACATATCAAAATACTAATCAATTGATTTAGTGTTTTTATGAAATACATTTTATTTCTTGTATAAGTAGGTCGAATCATCGAATGACTATTATCGCCTTGGGTGGAGCGATAGGGAGTTTTAGACTCTTACTGACTAAAATCCACTCCCTTCTCCTGACCCATCTGTGGTGGCCCATTGGCTCTTTAAGATCTAGTTTAAGGTCTAGATCAAATTATATACGGATAAATATTAATCATAATTATTTTATCAAAAGATGCATTTTGTGATGACGGATAACTATTATAAATTGTTTGCATGATCAACATAACAAAACATAACGTATTGATGCCAAAGGTTACCCAAATGAAGCTTCATTTTAAAATATTGGCAACACATAAAAAGTCCCATTTTTAGAATTATTTTATCCAATTAGTAATATTAATCGATATGAAATCAATTTAACCACAGTTTTATTTAATCCCAAGGCTGATATTCGACGATTATATGTTTTTTTTATTAATATCTATCTTTCTAAGTCAAAGACAGATGGAGTTTTTATTAAAAAAGGTTAATTAATTGGTTACATTATCAAGCGGGCTTATAATATTTAAATTTGCCACGCGTGAGATAGTAGAATTTGTTTATTGACACGACTTATTTTCAAAAAAAGAACAAGTTTTTCTCTAAACTAATTATTTCTACTCGTATTCGTATAATAAGTGTTTTTTGAAATAGGTACGCAACGTTTTAGGATTTTTTTAACAATAATTCATTAATAGAAAATGACAAATTTTAAATAAAGAAGTGGCTTTTCCATGTTTGAAAATACTTTGTTATATCGTCATGTCTGTTTCCGTTTTTTTTTTCAGAATACATGGCAACAGTGGTATCTATGTATATGTACAGTCCGTTCACTTTTCTACAGATACGTTTTTTTACCTATTAAGCACAACTTTTATTATAATATCTATTATGCATAAACCCTTCCCAATTTCATTACAGATCAAACAAAAAATACATGATTATAATAAAACAAACTCCATTAAGTTTTCTTAATACTTTTTTTTTAACCACACACATATTTACCCGCTTTATTTTCTAGCGTTAGGTACCCTAGGTAGGTAGGTACAAGTATATGTTCCAACTTCGGACCAATTACGTAACTCCTGTTGGCTAATCAAGTGAGAGACATGATTCATCATCCCTGGCTATCTCAAGGGACACGTCTAACTAGGCGATCGGGTTGTTATCCACCCAATAACTATAGCTTCACACTATTCCCCACTGACATGAACAGAACTGTTCAACGTCAATTATTTCGATAATCCTTCACATTCAGCTTTGTTCTGTCTTGTTCACTTGCAAATTGATTATCCTTTTGTTTGCAAACTGATTCCAAATTTGAAAATTATGAGATAGCGAACATTAAAAAAATAAAGAAAAAATAAGAAGAAATTTAATTTTTTTTTTTTGGGTAACGTTTTTATTTTGTAGTTTGTAGAAATATAATTCAAACATTCTATGTATATGTATATAGATATAAATAAAGTCACATAACACGTTTCTTTATCCAGATTGTAAATGTGGACATTAAATATTTTAATTATAATTTATTTACATACCTAACAAATAGGACTAGAGATTTTTGTAGCCATAACAAAATTAAATTAAAGTTATATAAATAAAATACCTATCCAAAACTATTTTACATAATCAAACCACAGATACCTACTAGCAATCATAAATAAAACCATAGAGTCCTGTTGCGTTGGCTATCGGTGAAGGTGACATAATTGGCAGAATGTTTATTTACCTTGATTGTGGTAAATTGTACGTGAAATTCTGACAACGGGGTTGTCAAAAAAGTAACGCGTACAAAAGGTGCAATGATAATAATAATTATTATTCACGAGGCGACACGGTCGACCAATAGAGTTTAATGAAAATTCACATGCAAAATGTTATCAATTTATCATAGACTAGCGACCGATACGGGCTTCGCATGGGTAAAATATTGTTACATGTAAACATCCCTCTTGAATTACTCTATCTGTTAAAAAAACGCATCAAAACTCGTTGCGAAGTTTTAAAGATTTAAGCGTAGGTACACGAGGGACAGAGAAACCGACTTTGTTTTATACTATGACGCTGAAGGTAGTGATGATGATATCTTTAGTAAAAAGGTGTGTGTTGTCATTAAAATAACGACTTCAATAACGATATTGAATTGAGTCATTAAGATTATTCGAATCAAAAAGTTTAATCGACTCATAACGAAAATTAAAAATTTTATTGAACTGCGGAAAATTAATGTTTTGTGATTATTTTTTTAATGTCAATACCGTCGATCAATGAAATGAGATTTTAAAGATCAGAGATTGATTGCTATAAGTTATTATATTTGTGTGATTAATTTGTTTAACGTAACTATAGGTTATACAATATATATTTTATAAGTTATAATAAAATGTATGGGTCAATCATTTTGTGTTTTATGACAATGATTTGCTTATGGATATCAAATTCTTAGACCCCAAGTCTAATAAAGGTCAGGACAATAAACTCATTGTTTTTATTTTAGAATTACTTAAGGCAAATGGTATAAAAGATTCATTATCACAAAATCTAAATGTAGATAATATGATGACTTAAGTACCTACCTAAGTGGATTTTCTTATGTCAATTTTATAAACATAAACATTCAAATCCTGCTAAAAACAATTATTTTTTTAATCTTGTAGCTTCGTACTACCGGCAAAAACTATCATAGTCGTTATTGAATAGACAAGAGTATACTTATAATAAGTTCATAGTAAAAAACACTTTTCATTATATTATGTCCTCCCAGTCAATTTCAATCCTCGATCCTCTGATCCCCTTATCTTAAATTCCTAATATCCTACAAAAGGCTAGCAACGCACTTTTAGAAACCATTAATATTTCTAGTTTCCATAGGTGGCGTTAATGGCTTACCTTCAGGTAATACAAAACTAACACAGCAAAATATGAGCTTAAACCATGATTGCCTGCTCCAGGTATGCTGTCCAAGGTTTTATCAGTAGGTACTTTCAATTCCATCATCAGACCTGTACTCATAATTGCAGCACAATATTGTAGGCAATGTCAATAAATCTACGCGCAATTAATTTCATGATAATACAACAATTTAGACTCAATTTAGAATCTAGAATTCTGTAATTCAGACTCTAAGATTTTGTTACGGAGTTCTTTACTCTTCTAATAAAACACCAATATGAATGAAATTATGCTTTTATGTGTGAAAACTTTTATTATCAGCATCTTACAGATAAAAGCATAAAAGTCCAGCTGACGGTCTGTCCGTGCTGTTCGTGTCAACCGATCGTAAACAATTGTAGTCGCACCCACATAATGCCTTAATACTCTTCGACACTCTCACCTAGTAATTAAGGTCGTTTTTCACTTGGCAGCCATTTATTAACGTTATACAACCTATTGAACACGTAACACAGAATATTGATACAGGATAACACAACGTATCACTTTAGTAATAAGGGTGTGTTTGCCACGCGTTTAAACAAGAAAGTGACAAAATATTGGTGAGTTACGTAGATTTGATGTCATGTTTATGACGAATGTTTTTGATAGCGAAGGTCGGTTCTATAAATAGGAATAATCATTATTAATTGTCTATCGTAGAGAGACAATTAACTTGGAGTGCGGTGACTGGTCGTGCCATAAAATTTATACCAAATAAGTAGTAGATTATCATGTTAATATTGTGTTAATGTTTTTCTCTGTGTATTCTAGATAGTGAGTCTAGTTTATTTTGAGTCCATAGCGTTTTAAGCTAAGTAGTTCATAGACTATCGATTGATATTTCTTTTGTCGTCTACTTGCAATGAATGTATCCAAGAACTATTAAGTGTATGATGGAAAAGACTAAACTCGAACAAAAATGATTAGCAACATGAGCAAGGAATATTATGATACATGCCAAAACTCACAATGAGGAAAAATATCACTAAGCAAGAAAACTAAAAAACAATGACTAAAAAATAAAGAAGAATGTAAATAAAAAGAAAACCCCATAGCTCACGCATGGTTCAATAAACCTATGATAAACAAAAAATCCAATTAGTAAAAGATAAAAATACATAATAAACGAATATGTAAATTAATAATATGGTCTAGAAAATAAAATCAATATGTTTGAAAGCCAAGGGACCATTAATCAGTTCTTTGACTCCAAATAACCGGGTTATCAACCTTTTTGGTGGGACCTACAACTTTTTTTTTCATAAATCGTGCAATGACATCTAACGCTATGTTATATTAGTATTATTACCTTTTTTTACAAAACTACGCATAATAAATTGAACAACATATTGTATAATAGTTCTGGATATGTTAACTCGATTGGGAATACCGTTTTGTGATAAATAGGCCGTTGACATAACCCAAGTTGGATGACCTAACTTCGGTCAGCGATCCGTGCATTGACACTGTATCTACCTATTAGAGAAAATTTGCAAATTTATTGTCATTTTAGATTTAGAACTTGATTTTGGGAATTAAACTTGGTTTTTATAAGAAGTAATAAATATTATTATTTTAAGAGATTATGTACAGGATTAATAAATATTGTGATTTAATTTTTTCTAAAAACAGAACCACAGGGGACTACAGTATTAATTTGTTTATTGATTTTGTAATCGTTCAAGTCAATTTAGATTAGCAAACACCAATGTCAACGACTTGGCCCTGACTTTAGAGCCTAATGAAAAAAAATCAATTTAAAACCTAACGCCTTTTAAAGTCCATCGCCTAATCATCAGCAGACAATCGAACAATCTATTCAAACTATTGTCGCGCGCTTTTTTATCTGTGCAACTGAGTTACGGCTGGTGTTGCCATATTAAACAATAGTGCCAACCTAACCGGATGTAGGTCAAGAGCATTCAGCCTAACTAATCGGTTTATTGTCTCGGAACTAAAATCTTATCGGATTCAATTGCCGGAACTTATCGTCAAACATGATTTTCCGTGAATAAATATCTAATCAATCAATTATTACGTAACGTTTGGCACGCTTCAAAGCAGAACTTTTACTGAAATAAAATAAAGGAAACGTGACTGGCTGACGACGGTTTTTTTTTTATTCTATTTTTTGCGTTATGTTTGCATGCGGTTCATGTAACTGTTTTACGAGTAGTTTAAAAGAAGAAACGTTTCATTATGAGAGATCTTAATTATGGTCTATCGGTTTAGATGTTTAACTAAAGGTAAACAATCTTGGTACATATGTCTTTATTATATTAATGAGGTCGTATAAAATATAAAGTTACAAAGTTTATTTAAATTTAGTTTATTAGCTAACATTGATTTAGGTAAATACCTCATTGTAAATATTTTTACATATAATTTTTAGACAACTTTTAAATAAAAAGACATGCCAAGATTAATAATTATGTTTCCGGCTTACTCACGTAATAATTTAATAAGAGTATGGGCCTCTAGCGTGGCTTGAAACTAGTCGAGTATATCGTCGAATTTAAAATGTTATAATAAAAACATGCCAAGATTGTTTAATTGTAGTTACTTAATTACCTAAACCGATAGACATACCTAAGTATAGAATTTATTTCAAAAATTTCATATGTATCATTCATTTTTTTTCACAAGAGACAATTATAACTATTGGCGTAATTTTCGTGTAAAGTACACGTAGGTAGTACATCTATTATTGGGAAAAAGGCGTGGTATGATCGTTCAAAACGTAAGTTACTTCGTGGAAATTTATTTTCGTACCGTGTTCTATGTGATAGCGAATTATATTTCGAATTAATCACTTTCGGACGGTCAGTGACACGAAACGGGGCGCGCCAAATTAAGGTAACTAACCGAATTGTTTTTTAATTTATTAGGTATCTGCCATCGCTGTTCTTTCATGTTGAAACAATACCTTGTTATTCTGTGCGCTTTATTTAAGTCAAGAGTAATGACCTATTTTCATAAAACTGACGTAGTTCTCTTATGAAAATTGTTTGACTGATGCCTTATGAAAGCTAATGAATTTGCAATTACTGTGATTGAATATCTGTAGGTGATGCCTTGTTATTATAACGGTACTAGCGTCCGCCAGCGTGGTATGTTGATAAAAAGCCAGCCCAGGTACCTATCACTTATCTAAATCAAAAATCAAATCCAGTCCAGTCCAGCCGTTTTTGCGTGAAAGAATAACAAGCTTACATCAAACTTTCACAGTTATAATATGAGTAGGACTAGTAGGATTTTGATTTAGAATAACGTGCTTTAACCCGACAAAATATTATGAATTCTTCAATGAGCCTCAAAAAAGAGTTTTTAGCACACTTCGGGACACGGAATCTACCGCTTCTTGCTTGTATGTCGCTCTTATAACTATTAAAACAATGACGTAGTGCAGAAATAAAAGGCAGAATTACACACAATGCAACACATACAGCAACGAAACACACCATTATTGTTGTTTAAATTATATAAAGACTTAAATGCGCTTAGGTACACAACATCTCATTTGAGAACGAAACGCCACGTCGCCATTGTCATCTAAATTGACATCAATTTCATTACACCTTGGCCTAAATAAAATTGTAGAAGGTGTAAAGTGTACACCCATCATAATTTATGTCACCTTGCTCATATCATCTTACTAAAGCATACTTTTTAACACGTATTATAGTATAACGTATCTTCACATCATATTTAATCCAGCTTATAAGTCCCACTACTGAGCAAAGACCTCTTCTCACACGGAAAAGGTTTGGGCGTTAATCACCACGCTTGCTCTGCATATTTCAAACTTAGAAATTACAAGTCCAGGTTTCCTCATCATCAGCCGAGCTTGCGGGGCAACGGCAATAAGGCACCACGGGCTCGGGCTAGAGCAGGAGAGAAGGAACCGGGGGGGGGGGAGGGGTTAGCCAGTAAGTCTCTGACACTACCTACCTCTCGCCCCACCCAGGCCGGTAGAAGTAATTTGATGATTTTTCCGTCAAAAAAAAAGACTTCCTAATCATGTTTTTCCTCAGCGTACGACAAAAAGTCACATAGGTGCTTGTCAGGTTTCGAACATCAGGTACAACCTCATGCATGAGAAGCGGGCGCCTTAACCTCTAATACGTATCTTACTTATAACTTGTTACAATCCTATGCGGCAATGTTGATAAGCCAGTTAGAGATTATCAATTGAATTGACGTACTTACGGTACTAAACAGTTTTGAAAAGATTACATAGCATGCAATACAAAACGTTCGCTTTTAACACCAGTCAAGGCCAAGTATAATAGCTGAACAGATTTACGATTGTGCAAAAGGAGCTTAACGCCAGATTATCTTACTAGACTCAATGTTATATTCCTTCGTCTCATGTTGCCTCTTTTACGCCGTGACAATTATTATGTCTGGAATATAATTTACAGAGATGTAGAGATAAGTAAAGTGCTTTGTAGATGAAAAAGCGCGGGAATTTATCGAGCTGTCAATGTCATGTTTTTTTTTGCATTCTCTACAATGATTCTCTATATTTGAACGAACCTCCTTTTTGTGTGAGTGCCCTATTTGTGTCTTATTGAAGATGTTATTAGGTACTGTTGCAATCTTAACCTTTCAATTGTTGTAATTAGAGACCTTAAATAGAAGAATAAAGGGTATGCGAACGCCGGCGGTCGCTTGGATATTGGTAAATTACCATACTTAATTAATATTATTATTATATCCTGAAATATATAATTAATTATGTCCATTATAGTCCATTCCATACACGTCTAGGAATGTGACATTTGACTCATAAGCATCTTTATAATACAAGGACAGTTATTAGCTATTAATAAAAATTGACCTAGACAGTAGTAATATTGCCTAAATCGATAAAAAATCAAAACTGTTTGGTTATGCAACACTTAATAAGTAATATCGTTATTTCGTCATTGAATATTTTTTACCGAATTACAGTTCAACTAATTTAATACTTATAATTTCTTGCCACAAACAAAAAATAATTTCTATTTTTAAATATATTAAATTCAACTTGTTTTATACAGTGATACCTGTACTCTATTAAAAATTTACGCTTGTCAAATATGTGTTCTTGATTATGATTTATTGTTTTACAGTTCAATCATCAGGAATTAATTGTGTCAATTAATTTCAAATTTGATTAAAAAAGTGATCAATTTAGATTGATACAATATACTTTATAATTTAATTTAATAAAAGGATCACAATGGTATCATTGATGTTTGTATAGCGATGATTCGATGAATCAGTTTTGGTATTTTAAAGCGTATTTTTTACCTCGTTATGTTTTACGAGTACATCAAAGGCTACATTTTATGTCATCGCCAACATCACATAAATGTCAAGGACTAAGTCTTCTAGAACATTCGATATTAGTATGATTGGAATTTACAATAAAATTTAGGTATCACACGCGAAACTAAATTTGCCGAGAATATTGAAGGTGAACTAGTGTATTATAATATTTTCCCAATTAATTAATAAAGTACATACCTATACTGAATTTTATGGTAAAAAGTAGATAAGTGTTCTTCTTCTGTCTCGTTGATTAAATTAAGTACTAAATATTCTTTAAGGTTCCGTGGTCGGAAACTCAATCCGAATCTGATTGGTTGGCCATACTACCTACTTAAATATAACGTATTTATTATCTGTATAGTGGTGACTTTGGATGTCAATTTAAAATATTTTTAGACACTATTGTACATAAACCGTAGGATGTTTATTTAACCGTTTTTATCTTTGCTTTATTGTTTTTAAAATAAACCTACGGACCCCTTAATATCATTCAAAAATTAATGTAGAAAAATAAGAAAAACTAACTAAACAAAATGTCATCAAGTTTTTTTCTATAAAACGGTGTGACACACGGCAAGTCCTTGATCGCTCCTTTTTTGAAGGAAAAAACTAAACATAGTAACTCGTTCACCTTTAGAATTACGCCATCTCTCAGTGGCGTCCTTAATAATAGCTTTCCGGTTCTAATTTCGAATGCTTTTGATGCTATCTTCGTACATTATGCTGTCACCACTAACTTAACAAACGAATGTTTACGAACGGCTTTATTACAAGGTATTATAGTTCAAATTGTTTATTGTATTAGTGAAATATAAAAGTATGAGTCAGAATACTTGCAATGACAGTGATATGCTACTAGTGACCTTAGCACCTGATCGGTTGAATGCACGAAGCAGTTAACATTGTCATAACCACACAACACATGTACCTATTATTAGATAAGATCAGGCCTTTTGTTTTTTTTGTCGACGCGACACATTTGTATGAGATTGAGAAAGTAAGTGAATAGTCTTTGTATGCACTATGATTTATAACGGTGTGTAATAAAGAACTTATTCATTTCTACTTATACCCATACATTACATTATACGTACTGCTGCAAATCATTAAGTACTGGTATTGGAAAAGAGTTTAATAAATTATAGGCTCAACTACAATGACTACTAATAATACTATTACTACTGTAATACTACGTAAAGAATGCGAATATTTTTTTATAGAAAAAAAACTACTATTTTTAAATCAATTTTTTTTAAATCAAATTCTATTCTATTTTATTCTATTCTATTTTAAATCAAAACGATAAAAACAACAGAAAAAGTTCGTCTTAAACCATTATTTTTAAAATAATTTTCAGTCTTTGTAATAAAAATTCTCGGCTCACTCTTTTTACACAAATTATAGAATTGACTGTCTATGTTTAAGTATAGTGACCATGGATCACGCATCATATGATATCTCATAAATTAATACAACACATCCGAAATCGATTTAAATGTTAATGCAACAACAAATCGATATAGTCGTCATCATAATCGAATGAGGCCTGACCCTAGTGTTAATCTAGTGAATGTTAAACCGAATACCTAGACGCTAGCGATTGGCACAGTGGCTGAGCAAATGGCTATTATAAACGCATCCACGACATAGGAGAAAATCAGAAAAACTTTTTTTTAAAGAAAAATAGGTCAGGGAAATGTTGAGGTCTTTGCTTTTGATATTATTAAACTTAGTTTTCCTGAAACAACAGTTCCCTCGTTAATTTGAACGATTATATACAAGACCGATTTGAACATTGTTTTTTTCTAATCACATGGCTCCGAATCGTAGCAGGCAAAAGAACGAGGTGGTTTTTAGTCAGTAATAGTCTGATATTACCTCTCACCCAGCCAAAGCTGGATGATTTGAAGACTTCCCTCCTCCCTCCCCAAAATGTTACCTTTTCGAGAAAGAACAAAATGTATGAGCATAACCTAATGATTTCAAAAGAAAACGCTAGTAATATATATGTCTATGGCTTAACCATAAAGAAGTATTAGCAATGGCTAATACTTCTTTATGGTTCAAATTCCACAAATATCATATCTAGGTAATGACCTAGATATGATATTTGTGGAATTTGAACAGTTTAATTTAATTATTTCAGTTCTTTGACACAATAGGGTAACTAACAAAACATCCATAATAAAAGTAGGTTCCTTAATATGTAATGGGTTTTATGTAAAATATGTTTTGTATATGTAAATGCAACTACTCGCGTCCAATATTGAGCAAAAATTATGCGCGATCCGAAATTTATGAACATAATTCGCTTCTGATGTCATTATAACCGCAGGGACATTCGAAATTGTATTATCTACCTACATACCGTTTAAGTATGTCGACAATTTAAAATGAAATAGATTTACATGTCATGCAATGCAATATGGATGAAGTGTTATAAAACGTAATGAAAAAAAATAAAATAAAATTAATAACTAAACCCCAGATGAAACAGAAATGTAATTCACATTTTGTTTTGTTCATCAAACCACAAGCGAACGCCGGCGTTCGTTCATATATTGTCTTACTCATACTATTGTGTCTAATATTTTATAGTAACTGCAATTGAAAGTTTAATGACATTAGTCCTATTAAAGTATTTAAAAGATAAAAACAAGATGGCACATTTATGACAATAGATGTAAAATTCCTAAAAGGCTTTAAAACTGAGCAATGATAAAAGTCCTCCATAGAAAATTTGAATTGCTATTCACCCAAAATGCAAGTGTAAAAGGACGTAAATGCATAAACTAGGTATTATGTGGGTAATAAGAGAGGAAATCCGGCCGGGTCGCGGGTAGCTTGCCCCCAATCCGTTATCTCACTCGGACATTGGCGCGAAGCCAGCCAGGAATCTGCTGCCATTGTGTACACAGTAATTATTATACGTTACACAACTAAACTACGTAAAACACAGAACAAATGTAACAAAACCACGAAAAGACCAAGTAATATTTAAATCAATATAATAAACTAAGAATAAATAAATAAATTAGTACTACACAAAGTAATATTCTGTCCCAAGTTCTAGGGAATCCTTGGCAAAATCTCAAAAAGATTTCAAATAACCAAATATCAGATAGACTGGCTGACTAAACACCAATCCTTTGCATTTAATAAGGATTCTCTAATTTCAAACTGAAAATTCTTCTTCGTTCTTTTACTTAACTGCAATGATTTTGCGAAATAAAGTCTATTAGGTATATAAGTATAGTGTTGACAGGTCGGACGATTAGGCGGACAAGCGGGGCGCGTGAACGTACACGCCACGTCGCCTCCCAACTTGCCGACGAGGGCGTAAAGCAATTTGCGCATTACTCCAATCTGGCCCGCTGCCAACACCACTACGTGTCCCAACTTTTGACTATCCTACTATTTATTGCTAACGTTCTCTTCCAGCTCAGCTTTGCGGATAGCGCAAATACGATCCGCTTAAATACAATGTTTTCTTAATTTTGGCGACTGACCTATTTGCAACTCAATAAGGTTTTAATGCATTTTCCTGGCTGAATAACAAAGAAAAACTACATCATTGCCATTTTGACGTTATGGACAAGACGTCGTATTTATTTATGAGTAAAAGAACAAAGCTAAAATTATCATTCAGAGCAATGGATAAAAACTCAAGTACCGACAGCAACATATCCCTGGACAGCTTGGAAACTCAATTCAAACGAAAAAAATCTGTAAAAGGTAGAATAACTGATGAAGATGTCGATACAATACTGGTGCCATTTTATGAAAAAGATGTACTTATAAAGGTACCAAAAGATCAGAAACGAAAACAAAATAATACAGGTAACAGATATCTTAGAGCTAATGAGAAATTAAAGAAAGAACCGTCGCAAACAAGCTATTTGGTAAATAGAGAAAAAGAAACGAAACATAAGCGAACCACCTACCTAGAAATGTTTCGTAAGCAGTTCTCACCAAATCATATTGACAAAAAGAAAGATAAAAGTGAAATACGTTCATTATCACCAGAATTTGGTGATACGGAGAGGGAGAGTATTGGCGACGACGCTAATAATCCTATACCAGAGTTCTACAACACTGAGTCTTATAATGAAATGTATTACGAAAAGCTTTTGTGTCGTGATTTGGAGAACTATAGAGATAATTCTTTTGAAGACCAAGAAGAAGAACTGCGTTTTACGGACGACATGGTGTGCAAACCAGAGGATATATGTGATGATGGTCCTGATAATCTTAAGAGTGTTTCAGAGGTCACAAATCCACGTCGTAATACAAGACGAGCAACCATAGAACCCATGACTAATGTTAAACTTGGAGGATTAGGCCCTGATTTAGAACAAATAAGGCCAAGGCTTGAAAGAGCTAGAAGCTTACAAAGGTATTCAGAGAAAGTAAGAATGGAAAATCGATTGAAGATTTATAAAAAAACGTGTCAAACCCAACCTGAAAAGAAAGTTGAAAGAGAAACATCTGCCAAACAAAAGGAGTCACGAAAAGAACCAGCAAAAAAAGAACAGCAAGAAGATGTTAGCCTCTCTTATCTGGTGAATAAATCTATAAACGAAAAGGGCAACAAACCAAAAAGGAATCCATATTTTAAATCAAAATCAGCTGATGTGCAGAGGATTAGGGAGAGAAATGCCGAAAAGGAAAAGCTACAGAAAGAGTTGACCGCGAAGAAAAAAGAGATGGTGGATCAGAAACTTGATAGTAAACAAAAAGTGGAAATTAAACCCGACAAAGGTAAACTAAAGCAAAAATCTAGTTCCAGAAATATGGGCATCAATACTGAGTCTTCGTCAGAAGTTTCACCAGTACAAATAAGTTTCATGGTCAACGTTGGGGGTGTTCGTCAGTCAAGTGCTTTGCAGTCTCTCGAGGAAAAGCATCGAATGTACCAAGAACAAGTTAAAGCCTTCATGGAACATAATGACGTTTAATGACCTTTCTATGTTATGTTTTGATAGAATCAACAGTATTATAACAAGTAAATTTTAAATAAATTTTAGCATTTTAATTATGTGGTATCACTTTACAGAATTTGGATTCTAAAACCATGTTATAATTTTTTCTTTTTCAGTTGAGTTTTTTTATTTTATATGCTCATCTACAACTGCATTGTGCACACAAGTTATGTATTTTGATTAAAGATTTGATGAATTCAATATAAACACCAGTTAGAGAAGGTTTGAGCATTAATCGCCATGCTTGCTCAAAGTGGATTGGTAATTTCAAACTTATGTTAAGAAGTCTAGGTTCCTCACGATGTTTTCATTCACCGTTTGCAAGTGGTGTCTCAATAGACTCAGAAAGTACACTAATCTTAAAAAAGGCACATTGGTACTTGCAAAGTGTCAAGCCAAAGCTGGTACTTGCAAAGTGTCAAGCCAAAGCTCAAGGCCACTCCAGCGACCATACACCTAGATCAACTCTCTCTTGAATAATTCCTGTCATATAATTAAGTCAGGTGTTTTTCTTAATTGACGTACAGAATAGACATGTTCACACATTTTGGAACTAAGATTAGATCATGTTGGTGAGATTGACGGATTGAATGACGTGAAACAAGAGAAAGCAGGTAGACATGCCGGAGACAAGCGCTGTGTTATCTCATCAAATAATTATATCAATAAAAATATACACTTGGTCGAGTTTTTTAAGTAATTAATGTTTTGATTGCATTTAGCTTTATTGTAGGTTGATTCCTAACTAACCGATATGCTGCATTATATAAAATATTTAAGGTCAGATAATTTTTATTTGTACATTGAAAATCTTTTTCACGTGAATCAACTTAGGGCTTATTTTTCAATGGTTATATAAAAGTTGCCTGAGGAATAATTATGATGCTGTCGCGTCAGAATGTTTGTATAAGACAGCGACAGCAACATTTTTATTCTTCAGATAACATTAATCTGACGATTGTAAAATCGGCCCTTAGAAAAGAAAAGTCCCGTTGTGAGGTTTTCTTTTTTTTTCAATAAATTTTGTATGTCTCCCAATATAGTTACAATTCAAAAAGTAGTTCAATTCTTAACTTACTATTTTAAATTTAGGTGGGATTAGATAACATTCTAAAAGTAACACTTACTTAGACTAGAGTATCAATGAACAAACAAAACATTTTACAGTAGCATATGTTGGCAAACCAGCAGTAGGAGGACCTGATGGTATTATAAGCGCTGCCGATGTACACTCTCAATACTAAAGAAGTTACTACAAGTGCGTTCGAGATTTAAGGATGGAAGATTTGAGGGTTGAGGGAGAATTGGCATCCAGTAACCTCACTAACACGACGAAACACAACGTATAAGTTTTGCTTCACGCTGGAATTCTGTGAGGCCGTGGATCGCTCCTTTCGAGCCGGCCCATTTGTGCCGAACCAATGGCCTATTTGTGCCCACATTACATTACAAATTATTTTATTAATAACCATCGTAACTCGTCATATTACACTATTCTTACAACTCTACCTATTACTCATATCCATGACCGTCCTATCACAAGTTTTAATTACAAATTATATCATAATTGAGATACCGGACGCGAAAATGTGTACCGCCACTTCAAAATGATGCGTGAAATTCCGGTTCGTTGGTGGAGAAAGTGGCATGCGTGCTTTGGGGGGCTCGACGCGACGAAGTTGGACTTCTTGTTTCTTATACGGTGATACCACGTGAGTTATTCAAGTCTTTTATTATTAATTTTTTGTAAGGTTTTTTGTTTCGTCGTGTTTACCGAGACGTTTGCCGAGTAACAAGAGGTTGTGTACTTCGGTATATGGTAAAACGGAGTTACATATTGTAACTCCATTTTCGAAAACTGAATGGTACATTGCGTAGGTTCATTCTTAGTTACCTACAAGATTAAAGGGATACGCATCATCAGCATACATATAAGTGTCCATTGGTGTGCAAAGGCGTCTTATACGGGGAAGATTTTAGCATTAACCACCACGCTTGCTCAAGACGGGTTGGCGATTTAAAACTTATATAATTTGAAATTACAAGTCCAGGTTTCCTCACGATCTTCACTGTTAGTCAGTGGTGTCTAAATAGTCTTGCAGAAAACATAATATACCTATAGGGAAATCAGTACAAATAACTAAGAAAAATGCCATATTGGTGCTTGCAAGGTTTCGTTTTACTCAATACTGTAAGATGCTTGAGTAAGTTGTTGAAATAGCATTTTGTACAGGCTTGTTAATATGCGCAAGAGTGGAAGTATGCATTATTGTAATTAGATTGGTGTAACTAAACTGTCACTTGTAGGTGACAATTCTAACAAGTACAATACCGCCAACGTATCTTGGCGAGTCTGAAGTTAGCCGATTAGCTGCGCAGTACACAATTTTGTTCTTAAAAGATCCATTGCGCAGACAAACGGCTAACTTCAGACGCGCCAAGATACGTCGGCCGTACTGTATGTACTACTAATTTGTAGAAAACAATTTGTCCTTATTATATGTATATATTGATTGGACTGTTGCCGCGGTGGCTGGATAACTGGCTCCTGTACCGTGGGTTCAGCCTGGCAACGCACGTGTAGTAACTACATTGGTATAACGAGTATCCATGAACGGCACCGATTGCTTACCACCAGGTAATGCGTCTGCTCGTTGTCTGACATATGACACAAATATTAAGAAAATCCTATTGAGATATATACATATGTACTTATGCATGGAACATTTAAAAGCTAAAAACATCAACATTTCAATAGAATAGAATTTCTTTCAACAACAACTATAATCTAGATTAAAAACCGAAGAAATCTCATTAACTGAAGAGCTTACCTTCCACCTCGGCACCTCGACCACAATCACTGGCATTACTAAAAGCGATTCATTCTGCAATCCTTTTACAACCCTCAGATTAAACTTACAATATCTAGGTCAAAATACACTGGTTGCAAGCAACTTTTACCGTCCTTGGAACTCTGATACATTTCAGATCGATTAAAATTAACCCAATTATGCTCCACATATGCACAAACCCGTTCTAGGTCATTATCATTGTATTTGCTGTTCATATCTTAAAATTTTACGATTATTACGATTGCAATTAATATTTCAGCGTTAATTATTCTGTATCACAACAATATATAAATCAAACTTATACGTTTAATAGTGTTGTAGTGGCCCACAGGTTAAGGCGTCCGCTTCTCATGCATTAGGTCGCGTGTTTGAAACCTGGCAAGTACCAATGTGACTTTTATATGTTAGACAGCAATGAAAATGGTAAAACAGAAACATCAACAACACCTGGACGTATAATATCTAATTAATAAAATCGACAATCCGCAATTGGGCAAACGTGGTGATTAATCATCATCAGCCTATAAATGTCCACTGCTGAGCAAAGGCCTCTTCTCATACGGAGAAGGTTAGAGCATTAATCACCACGCTTGCTCAATGCGGGTTGGCGAGTCCAGGTTTCCTCATGATGTTTGCCTTCACCGTATGTCTGTGGTGTCTTAATAATCATAGAAAGTATATATAACTCGGAAAAAGTGACATTGGTACTTGCCAGGTTTCGAACCCACACCCTCATGAATGAGAAGCGGGCGCCTTAACCTCCGGGCCACCACGACATGTGGTGATTAATACTCAAACCTTTTCCGTGTAAGAAGAGGCCTTTGTTCAGCAATGGGCACTTAGGTATAGGCTGATGATATTATAAGCTTGGAGTTTGAATCACGAAACGTGGGCTATTTAGGCTATATGCACACAATATGGACCCGACGACGTTACGAAACACCAGTTAAACAACTATAAAGTACAGAAACAATGAACATGAATTCCGTATCAGACGACAGTGTCTTCGTGTGTACCACGGTCAACCAAAATGGCCGCGGATGTGTGTAACATCCCTTATGCAACGCGACGCTCTGCCGATACGGTTTTTGAATTCTCCATTGTACAGGGAAAGTGGAGCATGTAAATAATGGGAAATTATGCTAATGATTTTTATATTAATGCTCTAATTTATTAACGTTATGCAAACTTCTTCATGATGCTTAGCTTTAAATTATCTACATACGGGCCGTTGACAACGCTGCCTATTCCAAATTCAAAGCAAATATAACTTAATACGTACTTTTTTTTAAATGTAAATTTGAAATCTGGGTTTTTAAGACAAATTAATTCTAATGTTTTTTTTCTAAATGCGAAGATGTGTTAATTACTTTTTTGTCCCCTTACTCCTAAACAGCTGACCGATTTTGATAAAAGCTGGTCCTATTATAAAATTAGATCCGCATGTTAGTAGGTATTGGTAGTTTTTACAAATTAAATAACACATGAACAGGTGCAATGTTAAACAAGAAAAAGAGTATCAATAAAATCATTTAAGAATCTATAAAAAAAGAAATGAAGATCGGACGGACAGCTCTATTCACGAGGGGAATCTATACTTAGGTACTCTACAACATTTTGGTACCAACTTTTAGAAAAGATATATCTATCTAGGTTTCCCGCGGAAATTGAGGCGGGACTGGTGCATGGCGGGAAATAGATCGATTTAGTTCATTGCAGCTAAAGTACATGTGATTTGTAATTACTTGTGGTTGACGCTAACCCGTTCCTAAGTCTAATTGCGCTAATATTGCGTTGATTTGACATCTACGTAATCGTAGTTGTGTCATTCAATGAATAAATTAATCAGTGCCCACATATCTATATGTGCTTTTATGAAATTTGTGATAATAATTGTGGTTGGCTAAGAACTGTTTGCTGGCTGGTTTTGATTTGGATTTTTTGGTAGATAATATTCCTGAACTGAACTCGTATTTCAATTATGAAATTGTCAATAAAATTTAACAATGTTTTTTTATAAAACGAACGCGGGAATTTTATTCCACAAATCTAAGAATAATAATTTCATATAGATAAAATCGTAGAATAATCAAATGAATATTATAAATTATAAATACCACAGATTCCTGTTTCAGGTGTTACCACCAGTATTAAAAATAATTATTATAAATTTCTTATAAATGTCAATGTCAAAGTTAAGTGTGACATTAAAAAATTATCTGTAAAGTCGTTGAACCCGAATCAATTAAAATACAAAATATTTTATTATTATATACCTACCTAATTTATACTGGTAGAAAATACATTAAATAGCGGATTTAGGCAGACGAGTTGACATCTTGCATTTCTTTTTAATAATGATACAATCGTATATCATACAAAACTTGAATAAAAATAAGATGGTAGATAAAAAAAACATAATACCCATTAGTTTAACGTAAAAATTGAATTGATTTTTAATTCGATGTACATAAATTAATGCGAAAAATAATTCTAAATATATCACACGTAGTAAATTGTGAATACCTACATACGTTTTTAGGGGCTGATTTTTTAATAGTTAGATAAATGTCACCTAAGGAATAAAATTGTTGCTATCGCTGTCTTATACAAACAATCTGAGGCGAGAGCATCATAATTATTCCGCAGGCAACTTTTATGTATACATTGAAAAATGAGTCCTAAATCAAATAAAAACGATACCCAACTTACTTAAATTTTAAATTTCGAACAGAAATTTATGAACGTTAAAAATATCGAATGGAAATGTCATATTCGTAGAAAAGAGTTAGGTATATCGTTAGTGTCACACTCGTCTCCATGGATTTGATCCAATATGGTAGGACACGCAAGGCTCTCTGCCGAAGCCTAGGTAGGTAATCTATTCTCGTTAAAATGCAGTCCAATTTGACTGAACCAAATCACAAATGTTCCGATTCACTGGAAAAGGTACAACCGACGTCTGTGCTCGGGGTTCCAACGATCGATAGGATCTACCTACCTGTCTACCCAGTCTTAACTAGATCGAATTTGTTCCGACAGAAAGCTGGATTTGCGAAACGAATTAAATTCTCTGTAGAAAATAGTTTACAGTGACAACTAAAGATAAAATATTATAAAACAGTTTTTTTTAGAGGTAACTTGAGGAAAACGTCTTATTTTTTTAGATACAAATACTATTCGACCCTCATTTATTGTATTTAAAAACAAATCATTTTTAATTAAAATTTCCAAGAAATTACGAAGATCTTATTTTCAGGTTTCTAAATTAGGTGATATATTCATCATCATATTTGGGTTGAGGTACCTTCTAAGTATTTTATAAATGAAGATTAATAATTAGTCTGGGTAGACACTGATGCAGAACATGGAATATTGCCACCGGTTCCGGAAATACCTGAAAAATATATTTTTACAAGCAATTAAACTTCATTGTAACTCGCCACTGGACTTGACCGTATTTCTAACTTCAACTTTTCGCGTAACACCGCTTACATTGCACGCTGCGAGCTATCTGCGGGAGTTACCACAGATTATACAGCAGTTAGCTGGCATTACCTACGTGTAATGTTGTCTAGGAAATTGAACGTTTTAACTATCTGATTCTACTAGCTTTTGCCCGCAACGACGTTCGCGTGGAATAGTGACTTCCTGCAGATTTTTGGTATAAAAACTGTCCTATGTCCTTTCTCGAGTTCAAAACTACGTCTGTACCAAATTTCACAGAAATCGCTTCTGTAGTTTAGTCGTGAAGAAGACTGTGAGCATTCGATTTTCGAACACTTTAAGAATTATGAGTCTATTATTCTCCTTTATTTTATTAAATTAAATTGTAAATTATTTCATCTAACTATATGTACCTATAAACAGAACTTTTAGTTGATAACACAAATTTGGTTGTAGTCACAAATTTTATATATTAATTTTATATAGTTATACAACATAACATTGGACCCACACTGGCATGAAAATTAAAAATTAAATTTTAAATTCAAAGATCGTAAATAATACTACTGTTTTGATTATGTCGTTATTTTCACATTAATTTATTATGTCTCACGATAGCTGCTATTCAAAAATATCTAAATTAATCAAATTATTATTTAATAGCGAAACTAATCGATTATCGATATTAAACTTTTTTCGATATTTCTACCAACTTTTAGTCCGTACCGAATCGGATTAGTACATGCTTATTGGATATTACTAACCCTAATTGACCGTTATTGTGTCTATTCGAAATATGAATAATAACTTGAAATTGATTTTCAAAATAAGAACAAAAATTTTAAATAGTGCCTAAACGTGTACCAAATTAACACTACTATTGCTATCGTTGGTAATATCCAAATTCTGCACTTACTGACGTCACTGTAGGTACTGCATAGCACAGTTCGCGAGAACATACCACATTATACCGAATACTACAATAACAATCTAGAGCATGCCTACAGAATGGTCAGACGATTGTGGTCTCCAAAATGTTCGCTCAATTTAGTCTTACACAACGCTACTAAACCTCTTCCTACTAATAAATTTAACGCGGTTTACTTTACATTCCCTTTCCCTTACGATATCCTTTCGATTCGAAACTATTTGCTTGTAAAATTACCTACAAGGAGGGGAAGCCATGCTTTGGCACGAATGAACACTTTTCTGGTGATTCGCTGTATGAGTGAGGTTACCGGAGACCCAATTCTTTCCCGCACTTCCTCAAACCTCAAACCCCCCTTTCTTACTTAATAACTCACAAGAGGTTGGCAACGCAAAAATTCCTTTAGAATTACAAGTCTCCGAGCGACGAGGGCGACGCTGCGCTGATTGGTTACCACCAAGTAAATCGTCTGCTCTTTTACCGACCTATAGCAATAAAAACAAGAATTTTCCCAATAAAAGGATAATAAAAAAATCTATTTGTTTAAATCAACCCGCCATGGGTGTAATGTCCCCACTACTTAATGGATACAACATATAATTACGCGGGTATTAACGCGAAAATAATTATTTAAATACCTTGGTAGGCAACCAGGTCGAAACTCAATTTCGTCCTGGTTGCACAGGTCGTAGTCGCATGAGGACTAAAGATGCGATGTTAAAAATTAGTATTTAATGGATGCTTAATACATATAAATAAACCTTCCAATTCAATCAACCTATGTATTAAAAAACAGCATCATAATTTAGCGTAGTTTATTTTTGCATATACAGGAACTTAGGGACGGAGAACGCGTACTATGTAGCGATAAAGATATTATGTACACACATTCAAATATATATAATTTTAGTTTTAATAACTTTTATTAATATAATATTAGATGTATTTGTTTATCTCAGTATTTAAGCGCTTATATTTATTTCTATCCATTAGATAGTACTTAGAAATATTGAATACAATTTTAGGTTGTAATTAAATGTAGTTTATGTACCAATCGTGATGATAAGACCGGTTTACTGTGGGAATGAAGATGACCTTTTAATTTTGTTTAGTTCATGTCGATTGAAGGAAACGACTGATTTGTATCGTAAGTCGTTACACTATAGTTATTAATGTCCCATGTCTTTCGGTAATCGAATTCTTATTGATTATTTGTTAAAATATGAACCATTAAAATCAGAGAATGTAATTATACATTGAAATAGAGGTGTAGGAACTGGAAAAACGAAAAAAATATTGAAAATTTTCCTGAAAGAATTTTCACTGGAATATGATTTAGAATAAGGAGCTGATTGCACCCTGTTAATTTGTGGAGGACTGTCCCTTATACCCTGTATATCTGTATATCTGTATATTATAATATGTATGTTTCAATATATCCATTCTTAATATGTATTATTTATTGTATTCGTTAACTTATTTTATGTGTGTCTATTTATTTATGTGTATAGAATCGTGTTTGTTTCTTCCATTTTCTTTCCCCTTTCATTTTGTTGTTAGGACTTTGTGTCCTTGCTTCGCACCTACCGCAAAAATTTTCTGCACTGCCCTATGGTTGATTGTTAGAGAATGCCTTAAGGCATTAAGTCCTCGTTTTAGACTGTTTCGTGTTGAAGAAAAAATAAAATTTTTGAAAGTTGAAAGGTGAAATACAGTTACTTACATAACTAAAACTGTTTTTCATCTCCAGTATGCTGTAATTTACCTTAAATCCTAATATAAATGTAATCCTTTGTTAACACAGACCTTAATTTTGGGTACCGTCTCGCCTTCTGAGTTCTCAGTTTTTTTAATTAATTGAAGTGATGGTAAGCAATTGGCACCACCCATGGATAGTACAGCACAAGAAGAGTTGTCAGAGGGTCAGCAAAATACTTGCTTTTGCTGACCTTTAAGATTCGGGTATTTGGAGATTCGGGGATGGGGTATAAGGGAGCGAGGAAGGTTGAAGTACTTATCGGTAGTTTCGGAGCGTTGTTTCACGCCAGTTTTTCTGTGAGACCGTGACAAAGTAACATCGGAAGGTTTATTTACGCTGTGTTATTAGCGTGAATAGACAGATTTCGTTTCTTCTTTCTTTAAGGTATTATCTGCTTGATCCCCAAGAAACAGGGGTGTTCGGCTATGGCGCCAACGCATCAAGAAGTATTTTTTCTACTAAGTAAACTTAGTACTTTGTGCCTTATATAGTGGCAGGAATAAAACACATACTTTTCGTCACCAATGTAACAGAAACATACTTTCATAACGCAACCAAAATCTACTTAATAAAAAATTTAATCAATTCTTCATCTTCCTACAACATAATTAAAATCAATTGTTGAACAAATTTTAATGATGCGTGTGAGGAAATCATTGGAAACATCATCGAAATAGAATAAGACACGTTTTTGATTGATTGCTTCTGACGTTTGACGTGTAATTTGACATTAATTGTGTATTACTGTTATGTGTGATTACGTCACAAGTGTCAGAAATTGCTTTGGAATTTTCGGATATGATTTTTGACATTATTATTTTGAGGTTATATGTACCTATATTTTTTTATTCACTTTTATAACATAACAATATACCCCAATGACGTATTATATATAGACACGTCATGAACCAACATTGCGGTGCTTAAAAACGGCGAAAATACTAGATAACTACTTCTACGAGTAAAGAAAGGGAAAGAAAATATGACATCGTATAGTGGAATGCCGTTGCTAGAGGGAGATAAATATACATCTTCAGTTATGCCGACGGCACGTGACTATACCTTCATGAGCCGGCCGCCATAAGACGGCGGGCGCCGGCGTCGAAAAAAATAAAATAAAAATAGGTTGTTTGGTGAACTTACGCATGAAATGACACATTTTTGTCTTTAACTTTTGGAGTATAATTTGTACATCGTCTGAACACAACCGACGACATGCTTTCTTTATGTTTCGCACAGGTTTACACACACGATATAAATTAAAAACAAACGTAGCGTCGCGCGGCAGGTTGGTGCGTAACTAAGCACGATGTTGTCAATTGCCTTCATTTCATGTTGTCATTTTAGAGCGCGGACAACGTATCTATAGTTTTATACATCATTGATATACCCGCATGTAGTGAATAATCATAGGCAGTTTTTTTTTATAATTTAATGATTCCTTTGGTTTTCTTCTTTGATTATAGTTAAGTTAAGTTGTGTGTAGGTCCCTATAGTAACTACATTTCATTAGATCTCTTTTCAGTGGACGTACAAAAATGTGATACTTAAATTCTTTGATTAACATAATACATATTTAGAAGCATGAAGTATTTAAAAATGATAATGTTCAAAAACTGTTTAATTCTACTGCGTCCACGTTCAGGCCACAGGCAACACCGAAATCTGCCAATAAAAAAGAATGAAATTCGAATATCAAAATTCAAATTGATGCACGAAATTGTAACGTAAACCGTTTAGCCGCAATTTCCACGCAACTGCATAATAATTTTACACGACAACTTAGCTTGAAAAGCGAAACTGAACCTAGTGTCATAAACTATAGGGTTAGAATTCACCTGCGTGATTATAGAATGTTTGGTAGAACCATTTTGCAGGGTCCACGTCACAGTTCGGTCATCGTGAACAGGTAACCAACTGTTATCTGTGGTATCATACAAACGCCTGCAAATCAACCTACCCCTTTCCTCATAACATTTTCAACTTTAAAACAAAAATATTAAAGTTTACTATTGAAAATCTATGTAGATAGTAGCTTGATGTGCTTGCCATTTGTAACTATATACTGCTAAACTATAAACTGTTCGAAGGCCAGCACTGCCTTATTGGTTCATTGAGTACAAAGTATCACTGTAAAACGGGAGAGTTTTCATTCAATTGTATTTTTTGAAGAGACAGTTTACGCAGGCTAATATTAGATACCATATTTACTTTCCAACTGCCTCCAGCTTTGCTCAAAGAAACGTGGAAGAAGATCTTTGCCATGGAGTCAGGCGGTTCATAACTTAAAATAAACTGCTTCAAGATCCAATAAAAGGTAGGTATCATAACATTAATTTATTTGCAAGATACAAGACAGGAAAATGTTGAAAAATTTTACATTCAGATTTTCTGTTGAAAATTTCGTAATCTCGTTACAATCTAAGATCTAATCTCTTACGAAATGAATCTAATAAATGTTATAGCACTCTTCCGCTAGGGATTAAGCACGTTTTCGTCGCACGCGTTTTCGTACAAACTTTCGAATCTAAAATCATAGAAACTACTGGGCCGATTTCAATGAGATTTCGTATGTAAACTCATACGTACTATTTTAATCATTTCCGAAAGACTCTAGATTCTAGAGTCTTTCGGAAATTATAGTCATTCTAGAGTCTAGAATGACTGTAAAGCAATTTTAAGCTTCGATACAAACATTGCAATTGCAAAAAAGGCTCGTATAATGAATATTTTGAAAAACTTGGTACCTACTCATATTTTTAAAGCAATTTTAACTTTCCGTACATGGGAAATAATTAAACGAACATGACTACTCGACTAATGAATATTTATAAATGAAATTTTGAGACTTTGATAAATAGCGAATAAGTTAGTACTGCTAAGTTCCATTAAAATTACTTCAATTAATTTCTATAACTTTTAATAAAACTTTGTATGAAAACCCTTGCGATGTAAACGCTCTTACAGTTATTAAATAAACCTAAGTATATTTATTAACCTGTTTTAGAAGGAAATCAGAAAATATGGATGTTAAGAAACACTCATAAGTACTTGAATTAAAATCGTGTTGCTGATTTGTAAGTCCTACTTCGTTTTACCTACTAAGTAATTGATACTTCCTATATCGATATACCAACGTCTAAAGGGATTTGGTGGATAAAACCTTATGAATATATTAGGCCTATATACCAATTATTATAGGGCGAAACTATTACTAAATATCGGGATCAATTTGAATGGTTGTGAGTGCAAGCACAGAGATGATAACCATAGCTCCGGCCAGGAGCAGGAGAAGTAAGTTTTTAAGTGTGGGAGAGCCATGGGTCGGCAGGAATGGGTCGGCTCGACCGGAGTGATGCCAAGGTTTCAGAGAAAACTGGCGTGAAACAACCGCAGCGTTGTATTTCGCTGTGTGAGTAAGGTTACCAAAGGCCCATCAGACACAGAATCACAGGAAATAAAAATCTCTGATCCCCCAAAAGGTCGACTCGTAACTCATCCGTTGTTGCGGGTGTCTATAGACGGCGCTGATTGCTTACCATCAGGTATTTCGTCAGCTCGTTTTCCGTCCTATCACATTAGAAAAAAAAAAAGAAACAAACGAGGTTATTAAGAATCAGAGAATTTATTTGATGATTTTCCTCACTCAAATAAAATCCATAGATACGATAATCGAATCAACAAGAAACCTCAATATTCAGTGCAAAATGAAGTGCAACAGATATAAACGTCAAAACAATAACTCTCCATTTAATTAGGTTCTACCTTATATCAAATATTCTTACTTCCGAATACATAATTAATAAACCAAGAAGTACCTATTACAAATATTTACGCTTATCTTGCTTTGCACTTAGACTACTTTCACATCTGGTTTCCAATTTGAAGTAGTTCTAATTAATCTTTAGGCAGGCAATGGTTGGTAGACTATTGAGATCCGATCTCCAAGAGTTAGCTTCACTTTAGTTTAATTGAATTATGCATGAGAGTGGTCCAGGTATTATTAAGATACAATTTTCGTCTGTGGTCTATTCTATAGATTAAGGTGATTAACTTAATGTAGGATCCAAACATGTCTTTTTATCTAAAAGTTACGAAAACTTAAATGTAAAAATTAACTAAAAATCGCGGGTTACTCACGTTTGTAATTGAAAAAAGCTCTACTAGTTTCGAACCACAGAGGGGTTCTTTCTCATGAGCAGCGTGCGCGGACGCGGCGACGTCGCGCAGCTGTGACACATTACAACTTAACTTTTTGTTAAGTTAACAGTTAACTTTTTGTTAAGTTGACAGTTAACTTTTTGTTAAGTTTTTTTTCGTTATATAACGGAAGTTAAATAAATCTGGAACTTACCTGAAACAAAAATAAAGAAAATTTATATTTATCTTAATAATCACATTAATAAAATGGATAAGTAGATGACAGTGTAATTGGAATTGTACCGTTCCTAATATTCCAATAAATAAATAAAAATAAGTATACAATGTTAAAAGTAATGAAATATTTAATTAAATCAACTTCATGTCTTCATTAATACAATACTTATATATACTTAATATGAAAAAAAAACAGATAGTTTTCGGTGTCTTTCAATAACTATTAATATCTATTATAAATTAGTACCAACACATTCCTCGTATTAAAATTGTAGTCTTATTACTCAAGTAATGACATAAAAACTGCATTAACTAACCACACCATAAATAAAATATCAATGTCAAAATCAAAAAAATCTAATTGCGAAATCAAAGTCGCAAGCGCATCTTCAATAGTGCGGTACTTAGATTAATATCGATGTTCTAATCTAACGAGCCAATAAAATGTTACTATAGTATTGAACTTTAAAACATAATGGGTATCATATCACATTAATCCGATATCATCAGAATTCATTTTAAAATATCGATATTGTATTGATTGATTTTAATATTATTTTAAATCACTGCTTTAAGGTAATCACAATCGCATTTCTGAAACACTAATTGAATTATTTTGTAAGACTTTAGTTTGTAATTAATAAGATTGCGATTCAATTGACTTAAATTATAAGTAAGCATATTTAAAAATCATTAAATTCCTCTTCGACAATTTACTTAACTTGAGTATTAAACAAATAATTACGCTCATCAAAAAATCGATAATCGATTATTATGTACTCGTAACTCGTTTTGTTAAATCGATAATATGTTTCTTACCAACTCCATTGGTAAAAACTTGATTAGTGTGATCGAATACGGTTGATATATGACTGTATATGTGGAATATACATTTGGAGCTGTGCCCAGGCCAAAATTAGTGATATCTCATATGTTTGATTAAGTGGATATTAATATGTAGAAATGTGGGCACGCCTTTTTAAACTTTATTCGTTCGTACTGTAATTGGTCTACGCAATGTGTATGTGTCCAAGTATTTAGAAAAAAACATACAGTAGCTTTTTTTCAACCCTCAGCCCGGAGAAGGAGAAGGAACAGGTATTTAGTCAGACACACCCGTCTGACTCTTACTGACTAACAAACCTGTTTCTTATTATTCTCGCCCCACTTTGGGCAGAACTAGACATTTTTTTTTGTGTAATAGGTCGGCAAACGAGCAGACGGATTACCTGATGGTAAGCAATCAGCGCCGCCCATGGACACTCGCAACGGAGGAGTTACGAGTGCGTTGCCGACCTTTTAGGGATTAGGGATTTGGAGACATAAGTTGATTTTGCCCAATAAAATGGTTTCTCCGAACAAAGCCGAATTTATCGTCAACATTTATTACAATTAATACTTAAACAGACATAAAAACATTAAAATTCAATTGTCCATCAGTTTGTCCGTCAAGCTAAGTGCTCGAACTTAAAAGTTGATAAAGCAAGAAGGTTAAAGTCTGATCTGTACCTGTTTCTCTCTTTTTTTTAATCATGAACTCCACAATCTTAGTTCATAAATGAGTCGTAATTCTAATTTATGACATATTCATGCTATAGTACCTATGTGTCTGACTGTTTAATCTTTCAGATTAAACAGTCAAGTCACGTGTTTTGCTTTTAGCTCAACAGTGAGAGTCACTAACTAAATGCTATAGTAATAAAATAGTTCACTGCTAAAATAAGGACCTCAACTATTCCAATTTAATCTTATTAGTTATCTTTCTAACAAAATCTTCTTCCAATAAGAAGCTTTCAATGATTCAGATGTTCCAATAATCAACAGACAATTTACAGCCGTATTCTGTTTATCAAATTCTTTCAACGTCTTGTTTACTTTAATGTTAAAAGTAATAAACTCAACTATTTCAATACCAATAATTACGCTGGTAATTTTTATTTAATGTTTTAATTAATATCTGTACTTACATAAGTGTAAATATGTATCTATTTAGGTATGTGTACCTATAACTACACGTCCATTTTTTCATCATGGCGCGACAGATTCTAAATTCAAACTTGTTTCTAACTAAACAAACTAGATATTCTTGCCTTTTAGGTATATCGTCACATATTATGTGTGACAGAAAATATATTTATTTATGGTTACATCGCGTAAAATATATTAGTTAGAAAACTAAGTCAATGGATATTTAAGTACCAATATTGATTGATCCATCAATAACAATCATTTTGTAACTAGAACTAATTAATCTATAGGTATGTCTCTAAATTGAACCAACTATGCATACAGTTAACGCGGTGGCTAGGCAACCAGTAGCCGTGTAACGTTTCGCGGGTTCAATTCCCGCATGGAACACTTACTTCGCTCTATGAGTGATCAGCTAATTGTTCTTCCGGGTATGGATGCGAAGTGTATTTTTCTAAACGCACCCACGACACGGACGAAGATCCTAATCTAGAGCAATTTTTTCCTGCAGAATAAAATTGCGGTTTTTTATAAATAAGAATAAGTAAATAAAATCGGTCACCATCGGTCATTCACTGTTAAAACCTTTGACTGTAGGTAATCTATTAGATTATATCACCCGCTAACACACTTAGTGTGGACATACCTTAACACCCTTATAAAATAAATGAATGCATTTAAAGTACGTTCCAAGTAAAGCAAGCGCTGTCGCAATAGCCAGCTATCCGAACATCTAGTCCACGTTAGCCGGCACTTAAAAAAAAAATAAAACGTTTTACGCAACCATTAATCGTAACGCACTGTTTCCGAGGTATTTTCTTAAATATGTATATTACTTAATAGTTTATAAGATCCATGACATAAAGAATAAAAGTAAAAACTCTGTTGTTTCTTTGATACGATTTTGTTTGTTAATAACAGTTTCTTTTTGCATTGTTGTTTTTTTGTTTACGCTTTGCGAGCAAGTGACTTGGCTATTACTACTTAGGTATGTATAAATTAAAATATGAATGATATATATTATATTCTTTTTATGTGTAAAAATAATGATACGTTGAATCTCCCTAACCTTTCAAAAGTAACAGATCATTCAATCTTCTCTACTACGTTTTGTTTTCGAGTATGACTCTCAAACTCGCGTCGCGCAGGGCGAGAGGAATCGTTTGATGATTTTCACCCACAAAAAAGGGAATGTTGGCACTAAATAACTAACTAGACAGCTATCTATACGCTATAAACATTATCAATAGACGTGATATAGACACTGTCTTGTCTTGTCCGAACATTGAATACAATCTGATCGGATTTTATCTACCGTACCCAATTGCGAATTACACAGTCTTACATGCGCACAAAGTTTCTTTAACAGCGGTACAGCCGTTTCGGAGATGGATATAGTATGTACAATTATTGAATGTCGTGAAACATGGTAATTGAAAACAACAAATTACTGGAATTAATTTACTGAAAAAAACTCAACTAGATTCAAGTGATAACGGTGATCTTTCTATTAATACAGACGGGGCCGCTTCGAGCTCGCTGCTCGTGAATATGGACCCCGTTTTGACTTTAAACTACTAGAGTAAGCCGTTATTGACGTCTATCGTGTTTTAAAGTATGTTATATTTAGATATTATTAACATAACAACATGGTCATTAACATTACCTTAACACGGCCTAAATAATGAGTCACAAACCAAAAGTCCGTAACACGTCAAATTAATTGGTCAACTTGTGTACACATTGTGTAAAGAATTACTAAACCATAATGGAGGTAAATGGATGTAAACATAAAAAAGTACCTACAAAACGCTTATGATGATAGTAATTGCTGCCCTTTCGTTTGTACAGCCAAATCTTAGTAAATGTTGCATAAAGCACACGTATCGCTGGCTATTATTCATCCTATTATGAAATATTATTTAATTTTTTTCAAAATGGATGTCGAGATTAATTGGTCAACACGGATTTTTAAGCAAACTTAATGTGGGTGTCAAAATAAATAGCGATGTGTAACGTATGGCCATTTGATTTGGTAGCAAACAATGAGTTGTGGGCCTACCATTAACTGTTAAAGTGTGAATCTTCCGAGCGAGAAAGAGAGATGGAGCTATACACCTTTTATAGCTCCATCCCTCTTTCTCGCCCGATGGTAGGCCCTCTGTTTGTTCTAACATAGTAGTGTAATTGCGATTTCCACGAATCCGATTTAATCATTTGAATGTCACGTTGATCTTGTTGCGGTTGACATTACTGCTGTTTACGCAGCAGAGGAACTGGGAAGCAGTTACCTCTGTCTGCCAAGTACTGAATGCTTTCAAAGAAGGGAACTATCCTCCTCACGCCCCATCCGGTGCAGTAGTCGACACTCCAAGCATCTGGGACCAAGCGGTTTGCAGCCACCGAAAGCGCGGGTCTGCAGACTATAACTAGGTCCGAGCTTGCCTCAAAGAACCATTAGCTCAACACCTTTTCCCCTCCCTCCCCAATCCGTAAATCTCCAAAACCCTAATCGTGACAAGGCCAGCAACGCACTCGAAACGCCTCTGGTTTTGTTAGAGTCTATGCGTAGCGTTGATTGCTTTACTACCAGGAGTGATCCATTTGTTCTATTAAAAAAAACAAACCGTACCGTATACTATACCTTTTGTTTGGTATCGTATTGGAAAATCCTCATGGAGACCCAAAGTTCTTGGCGAAGGGCGAAGGGGCTAGGCGTACTGTCAGACTTTTACTGAATAAAAACCAACCCTGTGTCAACCATTTACCCATGTGTCGGAAGGGCCGGTGTAGCCGAAACACCGTATATTATACCTAACAATAACCAGATTTTCAAACATTCAATATTTAACCTTACTGAAGGACCTTCACTGCCTGTGCCTACATACCTATACATATATACTGTAAGCAAGTAGGTATACATACACATCCCTATTCATTCGCGGAACGCCATTGAAGAGAACAATTGAAAACATTGTTTGAATTTTTATTTTCCCCTTCGATATTTAAACCGTTTACAATGGTCATAATATACGTACCATGAGTCTGTAATTTTTTTTCTTCATTGTGATATTAAAAAAAACAAATGAGTAAAGTAATTTTTATACGCATTTAGCGGGCCCGTGACATTTTTGTGTAAGTTTTATTGGAGTATACTTTTAATTATTGATTTCAAGTTTTTTTCTTCTTTTAAGACTCTTGAGAACCAATGGTTTTCATACCTTAACTTAATTTTCCCGAAATAACTTGCAAGAGATTCATGGATAGGTTAAGTAGATACCTATCCATGAATCTCTAGACACATCCATTAAAATAAAAATGCACCAACAAACTATATGTCGAATGACTGTGCCGAATTGGAGGTTCCTTGTAGTAGTGGTGAAGTTCGTAAGAAAAAAAATCGATTCACCGGGAACATTAAGAAATAGCACACAAGCGAAGCCGGGGCGGGCCCTTACTTTGAAATTTAACCGTTTCTTTTTGCCAGTAAGTCAATGTTACAAGACCTAGGTATTTTATTATGTAAAAAAGATTTCACAATGTTTATCAGATAGTCTATCTAAACGTTTAACCTGAATGCTTAATAGATGGCGCTGTAAAACAAAACGTTCAGATCTGATCGCTCGATTAACCTATAAAAGTTGCGTGAAAAGTCAAATTAAATTGATTAATACTTGTCCTTAGCATTCAAGATAATCTAGGTATACATGTACACAATATTACGATTGAATCATTACGCTGTCGGCTATTTGAAGCTGCGGTTGATGATGAATGGAAGGCCGACGTCTGAAGGTCGGTTGTGGTGCTCAAGTGGCTCGACCATCTTGGACAATAACATGGAGATGGGTTGTGGTTTTGTTAATTAATACATCGTTAGAAAGGAACAGAACAGGTGTTCCACTAACATTTTTAAAAATTACACACTCAATAGAAGTCAATAGGCAAGTATACGAAATCTTTTTTTTTAGGTTTTTGATTTTGCGAAATTTATTATTGAGAGTAACCGCATAGACTTTTTGTAGTCTAGCAAAATACCAATTAGTATTTATGTTATAATATATGTATAGAATGACCTAAATGTAATTTAAAAGTAACACTGAATTGCCATGCACACTACACATAGGTATGTATATGTATTCGTAACGTCATTTTGATTTGCCATATTTTCACTTAAATAAATCTATTTTTTTACTTAAAATGATTTTACCTATATACCTAAAGACGGTCTTTTGTTCGAAGTACCTACTTTTTTCTTATACGCTTGGCAAACGAGCAGACGGATTACCTGATGGTAAGCAATCAGCGTCGCCCATGGACACGGACGGAGGTGTAAGGAGTGCGTTGTCGACCTTTTGGAGATTATGGTTTTGGAGATTTTGGGAAAGAGAACGGATTCGGGTAGGGGAAGGATTTGAGGGGCCAATCCTTTTCCTACCACTATCCGTTTTCGCCTCCATTACCGGAGGCGGTAACCTCGTTAGTTAATAATGGGTCATATTATTGCAAAAAAACAAAGCGAATTGGAGAGATAAAAACAGAAAAGTGGGTATCAGACCAAATAAGATGGGGTTGTGGGGCAAGACACAATTAGGAACCGCGGCCTCGGCCTGGAGCAGAAGAAGAAGAAAGAAGGAAGGGTTTCTAGTCAGTACGAGTCTGAACCAAAAAAAACGATAGGATAATGACGACGACGACTTTTGTACCGACACGTAAGACACTGCCAATGTGTGTAAGTTGCAGACCATTCACACATTCACAATTCGGTTTCTTAGAATAACTATAAATCATTGATAGGTTTTAGATATTTCGTAAGTAAACGTTCCTAAAGTGAAAGTTATTATTTGCTGTTATTATATCAATATACCTAACTACATGACACATGGGTATTTTCTGTATATACATATTTCATTTTATGACTAATAAAAAGACTTAACACTTTCAACAAAATGTCGACACTGAGTAGTATTAATATAATTTGTTTGTCTTATTAACACAAATTTCTTATCTGTGGCAGAAATAATGATAGTTTCTACAACTACCCGCGTTCTTGTAAAGACCGTTATTATGAATGCGGCTGCAATTGCAAATGGCGGACGTGCGGATGTTACAAAACTGTAGCAGTGCACTCTAAACTATAATATTTATAAATATTATCGTCTGAGTATTATCTAAGAAATAGGAAGAGGGGTACCATTTACTTTTATATTCATAGTAGAGGATTTCCTTCAATAAGACCATCTTCAAGTCATACTCAAAATGTAGTCTTGATATACTCTTTAAAGAAGTCTCATAAGTCTTCTTGATTTTAAAATGTGACGTTGTAACAAAGAGTGTAGCTTGACTGCATAGTTGACGCGGCGCAACTGGCTGCCATGCAACATGTCGCGGATTTGATTACTGCAACCCTTTGTGCGTTCCACTAATTGTTGTTACATGTCTGGGCGTGGTATGTAGACATGTGAAATTGTATGTTTGTAAACGCACCCTCTACCAATGATGTATAAAACTATAGATACGTTGTCCGCGCTCTAAAATGACAACATAAAATGAAGGCAATTGACAACATCGCGCTTAGTTACGCACCAACCTGCCGCGCGACGCTACGTTTGTTTTTAATTTATATCGTGTGTGTAAACCTGTGCGAAACATAAAGAAAGCATGCCGTCGTGTGTGTTCAGACGATGTACAAATTATACTCCAAAAGTTAAAGACAAAAATGTGTCATTTCATGCGTACGTTCACCAAACAACCTATTTTTATTTTATTTTTTTCGACGCCGGCGCCCGCCATCTTATGGCGGCCATCTTATGAAAATGTAGTTTTACTATTACTTATCCTGTGATGTAACTGAAGATGTATATTTATCTCCCTCTAGCAAAGGCATTCCACTGTACGATGTCATATTTTCTTTCCCCTTTCTTTACTCGTAGAAGTAGTTATCTAGTATTTTCGCCGTTTTTACGCGCCGCGATGTTGGTTCATGACGTGTCTATATATAATACGTCATTGCCCTCTACACAGAATAAAGTCCTTATGAAAACGAATATTCTAAGGCTATTTTTTCGATTTTTCGACTAACAACATGTTTATAAAAAAGTGAAATAAAAATCCAAACTCAATTTCAACAAAACTCCTTCAATTAACTTCACAAAAACCAACAATAATGTAACAAATCACACGCGAAACTACGTTTAAATTACGATGGTTACAAATTGCTGTCTGACACTACTGACACAAGAGTCGAAATCAGTTTCGGCAATCTCCAAACAGAAGCTTAATGACAAATAATAATATACAAAATATCCACTTATTTAATCTTAGATATTACCTACGGTTAGGTATTTCAAAAGTTCCATTATATTTCCACAAATTTATAAGTAGGTACTTACTTAAGTATTTTGTTTAATTTATCCACATGGACAGACAATAGACGATAACTTACACCTTGTTATAAAAAGATTAGTCTAGCCTTCAACAAAATGTCTTTTAAAGCCGACTCCATGTTTGCATTACAAACTATGTACCTAACTGAATTTACTAGTCGAGGAATCCTAACAAACAGTTTTTTTATGAGGTACATCGGCACACGCATTACCTGATGGTAAGCTATCACCGCCGTCCATGGCTACCCGCAACACCAAATGGAATTCCGAGTGCGTTGCCGGCCTTTTGTAGATAAGGGTTTCGGATATTTTAGGATTGGGAAGGAGGGATTGGGGAGGGGGAGGTATCGGTATCACCGCTAACCTCACTCACACGGCGAAACATAATGCTGTGGTTCATTTCACGCCGGTGTTTGTGAGGCTATGGTATTACTCCGGACGAGCCGAGCAATCAAGGACGAAGCTTTGCTTTCGGTTTTGATAACTTCACTACTTTTTTTTCAACATTAAACCTTAAAACTTTTATTACATATACTAATCCAATGCGTACAACAGGTACTTATGACTTATTTACAACGAAAAAATAACGATACATATTAAGGTATCACTTCAAAATTTCCAACATAACAGACCTCTTCACAACGCGAAAGTATAGATAAGTATTTATTTACCGCAGTCATACACAGGTAACACAGGTGACAAATATGTACATATGTGGCCAGCATGTCATGCGACACTGTGATGAAACATCAATCGTAATCGAAATAATACCTTCGTGGGCACACCTTAAATATTTATAACAAAATATATTTTTTATTAGTTACCAAGAAAACTTTAACAATATCCAACCAACTTTCTTCTATCTCAAGTTGACTGGACAATGCAAATTGTGCTCAAAAGATCTAGAGGGAGTGGAGTAAGGATTCCAAGTAAACTTCCTTGGCGAAGACCCAGAAATGCAGATAGACAATGAAGCTTCACGGAGTCCCAGGATATTTCAACTGTCGTGGAACAATGTACAGAAATTAATCAGAAAAGAACAACAGAACGCGTTGGGAATAATCATGGTTTCTACCTCAATGCGCATTACAACTCAGTCGCTTGCATTGTGGAAAACGGACCATAGATAGGTATGGAAAAAATGGCGGTCCTATTTAGGTTGCCAAGTTCCTTATAGTCCGGTAATTTCCAACTAACTAGTCAAAAATAATTTTATTCAAACGCCAAAAAAATGGTTTTCTATGAACTTTGTTTGATAAAATACAACATATGAACTCAAAATATGTTTCGTCAATTACTTATTAACTAGAAAAAAACTAAAGTTACTAAATGTGTATTATAAAATCAATGAATGAAAATATGATTGTATTTTGATAAAATATTGTAGTATCAGAAGAGTCTAAAATGCAAAATGGTAAATAAAACTTTTTGTTAATATTTTTTAAGTCGTCATAATGCCAGGCTTTTGTAGTTGATACACTTACATTTACCAAACTAGCGCCAAAAAAACAGTAGTATTGCCCTACTCACAAAATATAACTCCCATTTTTTCCATAAAAAATCGCATAAAATATATGATGTTGACTGACAAAAAATAAACCAAAAACCACCCGTTGTAGAGAACATGAAATTGTGGAACTACATTGCAGTTGCTTTTATGAAAATGTCAAAATAAATATTAATAACTACGATACAGCGGCACTGGCTGATATTCTAATTTCCCGCGGGCACTTTAGCTTTTTATGTAGGTAAGTACGTTTGTGATAGTGTAACAAGAAAAATGTATTTTTGCATTCAGCGGAGATTTTTATTTTAAACTCACTATACCATTCCAAAACCTTCGCACTTTAGTGAACTCGGTTCAAATATACAAATGTATGACTTCCTGCAGTTTTTTTGCAGAAGTTCTTGCTTTCGCGAGATTTTCGGGATAAAAACTATGCTATATCCTTTCAAAAGTTCCAAACTGTCAGTACCAAATTTCACGCAAATCGGTACAGTAGTTAAGGCGTGAAGAAAAGACAGACAGACAGAGTTACTTTCGCATAAATTTATAAGATTCGTTTGGATGTAACTAACATCATTCTACACTATTAAATATTAAGCACAACAAATGTAGATATGTGCGTTTGTTCGATGGAAAAATAATGTAATAATGAGAGCCATGCTTCGGCACGAGTAGGCCGATTCGACCAGAATGATAGCACGGCCTCACAGAAAACTGGGCTAAAACAACCACAGTTACCGGAAGCTCAATCCATGTCCTTCTTCAAATCCCTACATAATCCGTAAATCTCCAAAAGGTTGACAACGCACTTGTGAATTCTCCCTGGTCTGCTCGTAAAACTAGTTTTAGCAATTTTAGTTTTTATCTGATAGGACATCAGAAATTTTCCGAACCGTTTTGAAAATATAACCTCAAAAATCGTTAATTCCATTTTTTAAGAAAAGTGACAATGACTTTTATTGACAACTGCACACACAATATTTAAAGTTGTTGTTAGTCTATTATTAAATCGATAGCAACTTCAAAAGCGACTTATCGCGAGTCATTCTAAAAGTAGCGTGCACACTTCGAAATGATCACGTGACTTTTGCTTCTAAACTGATTTAAATAACTTTCACCAAGTAAAAACAATCTAATGTAATCAACACTTTTACGTTCATATGCTCTGAATAAGAGATATGTAGCACATAGTTTAGTTTATTTATATTCAAATATTTCTTTTATATGCAATTATATTATTATTACCTACACGGTTAAAAGATTGGAATCTTAAAAGCGAAGTTATACAGATCAAAATATTTCAATGTTTGCATTACTTACAATAAGTAATTGCTAAAATTGCATACTTGAATTTTAATTCACGTAATCTCTTGCTTTATTTCTAACAATTAAATGTACAAATAATCAAGTAAACGACTTCATAACAGCCTAAATATGGTAACAATAATTACATCAGACGTTCTTTTTTTTCACGTCAAATCTTTTTGGTAGCGTTATAAAAAAATGGCGCGAAATGAACACATTTTTCTACGAACAACACCATCAACACAATGACATGCTAGCGAAATATATTTCTACTGAAAAGGTGTCCACGAAAATTGGCCTGCACATTTTTATAACGCGCTTCGAAATTTTGTTTCTCTATTATCCTTTATTCGCACAGCTTCGGAATGACGAAAAAAGAGGAACAGCTTTATTACGAAACCCCTTTTAACCCCACAGGCTATGTGTGATAACACGACCTCTCCTCATTGATAAGCTACGAATAGGGTTTGTTAGCGTGGAAATCAATAAATAAGTATCAAAACTATGTAAGTAGATAAACAAGGAAATGTTTAAATATGTATGTTAGTGACAAGCTCGGAAACTACTGAACGGATTTTGTTACGAATTCGACCAAAAGTATAGGTCTTTTCAAAATGAAATTTTTAAGAATTTCATAATATATAATCAACTACTGACATTTTTACGAGGCGTAATAACAAATTAATAAAGCCAAGATAATATCCGTATTATCAGTCACCAACTCTTTTGGTTAAGCTTGAAATACTGCATTATACATACAAATAAATGTACGTATGCCAAACATAACTCTTTCCAATTTATTACAATTCTTATAATCCGTGATTTGTGATCGTTTTGCGTATTTTGTGTCGTCTGTATTATGGCCTTACTTATCGAAATTAAAAAAGTCATCACTGTAAGTTGCTGACGACTTATAAAATGCGGTATGAAATAAAGTTATCGAATTATTATAATTCACTAGCGGCCCGCCCCCGCTTCGCACGGGTCCAACTATCTCGCTTTTCTCTATCACGCGTCACTTTTTCTCAAACTTCCCCTCTACTTTTCTAATATTTTCTTTGATAAGAACCTTCTCCTGACAATAACAAACACAACAAAAAAAGAATTAGCAAAATTGGTCCAGGCGTTGTTGAGTTATGCGCTTACCAACACATTTTGCAATTCATTTTTATATATTATATAGATAGATAGCAATGTCAAATTTAATCTATCTTTTGTTTCTTTAACAAAAACTTTGACCATCATTAAGATTTTCACCTATGTCGTGGGTCAAACATACAATACGGTAGTTTCTAACTAATCAAATTCAATACTTTTATCCAATCGTCGAAAACGATACTTTTCTATGAAATTTGTATGAAAAACTGAGCTATGACGTCATAACTTTTTTGCGTCAAATAGCTTACTTATTTCTTAATAATTAGCTAAAAAATCAAAAAAATAGTGTATCGATCAATTGATGAATAAAAGTATAGTTATTTTTCAATATTTTATTGTATTGAAAGGTCGAATTAATTTATTTTTGACCTAGGAAACTACCCAATTACACTTACACATCTCAACTAGACCCGATATAATAATTTGTGGATCACACAAAGAGTTGTTCTGTTCGGGAATCGGAACCGCGACACGTTGCCTAGCCACCGCGTCAACCGTACATTCGATGCAATCTGTTCCAATGATCTTTTCAACAACATTGTACTATAAGTATATAGCGCAAAGCACTCCATATCAGATCGCATCTACTAGCTTCTGTTTACGAACATAATTTCCACACACACAGCTTGATTCAAAACGATTTTCATAATCGAATACGTGACCCGTTGCATATCAGTCGATACTCGATAGCCGTGTACTACCGCTGACATACAGAATCACTTTAAAATTTATTTTAATCATCATATGACTTCTCTCGCTTGGGGTGAGGGTGAGAGGGCGTGTCAGAGTCTTCTCTTAATGCCTAAAAATCATGCCGTTCCTTTTGCTGCTGCGCATTACAGCTGCAGTAGATTACTGCGCTTGCACTCGCATCCTCTGCTGAAATACTTTACGACTAGAAAGGTAAAGGATAACCATAAAACAGTTATTAGATTCTATTAATATGTAATACGTAATAATAAGAAGGATTTCGTACTAAGAACCTATGGAAAAAAGAAGACAGTAGATAATCTTGGATAAGATCAAAAAGAAGGAGAGGTGTCTTTCGACAAACTGTAAAATGAAATGGTCTGCAGTGCCCTCATTATATAAAACTTTATCAAAAAATTAAATTAAATAATTTCATATGTCAAAAAATAAATCTTTACTTAACCGATCTTTATTAAATATATAATAATACAATGTTCAAATTATTTTACATAAAAGATCTTAATAAAAATTTGTACATCTTGTAAAATTCTGGGAAAATCCGGTATCACAAACGACAGGAGTGCTAAAAGTGCCTTCGAAACTATAAACTTTTTCTGCCGTATGATTTCCCGTTTGTATTATTTTACGGTAAACACACACCATCGGTCAATGATAACACATTGCGTCATATTTTGTTGTATATCATCAATTATCTTTGTCTAATTCATGTAATACATGCATGGGAAACGTAAGACAATTACACACACATAAGACTTATAAATTGATAATTGTAATAATATGATGTGATGTGACAATTGATTTTTTTCATTAAAATTCGCTTTTATTTTACGTAACTTATATGACTTCTTAAAGCAAAACTTTGCGTCACACTAGGATATTCTCCTGTGTCATGGTTGCGATTACAAACATATAATTTCACGTACACATAAGTATAACCAAGCCCGGATAAACGATTAGTGGAATATTACTATGGGGTTAAAAATACGTTTCATGTTTTGTATGTAAAAGAATAAAGGTTTCAACGTAATATGTTTTGTCATATAATAATCTTTCTAATCTGAAATTATTCTATTATAGTATTATAAGTACACCGGATTTACACACATTTTTTTATTTTAACTAATAATAAATAAATTTCGAATTAAATTTTAAAATTTCGAATTGTTCCTACTTTCTTCTTAATTTCTTAATTAACACGATATTTTTTTTAATATTTTTATAAAAACACCGCTCTGACTTTAGACTGATAACATCTTTTTTTTTTATATCGATTTCCTAAATTATACACCTGAATTTTCTACAACACAGTTTGATTTAATTTTTCTCGTTTTTGGGGTCAAATGTCAAATAATCACATATTATTTTATCGCAACTGTCATTTTGTGATAAAAACTAGTTATTGAAGCCATTTTTTCTTATGTTTTAGCTACATCTGAATCTGGTGACATTAGCATAATTATCAACTTAAATATTTACTATTCCAGTTTTGTTATGTTATAATTACTAATATATAATTTTACTCTACCTAACCTGCTGTGAAATAAATAATGATTATTAAAACAAGAATAAAATAATTGAAAATATTGCACAGTTTAAATACTAAATACTGCAGGATCCAATTACCAAACGGGACACTTCGTTGTTGAAAACTTACAGCATGAAATAGCAAGACTTTTTCTTTCTTTAGGTATGTATATGCGTATTTTACAAGTACAACCATAACAATGCATATTCCTTACAAGTCATTGTACTATGCAAATAACTAATAAATAATGCAACAGGAAAAGTGTGTGGTAGGTCAGTTGCAGCTTGCAGTGAAGAACATCGGCTCATCTCATCAGAATTGCACAATCTTCTCAATTACAAATAGGTTATTACTATATTCAAAACTTTCTTACTCATAGGTACAATTTTTTTTTTAATTTAGACAATACTCGCTTTTCTGCAAAGTTTCTAAAAATTTAATACAGAATACGAGTAGCACGACGAGAATACGCTACGAACTTTACTTTTACCTTACGAAACGCAACGAGCTACTACGCCACTCTACGAAACGCCACAAACAACTACGCAGCACTACGAAATGCTACAAATGACTACGCTGTGAGCTCTACGAACTGTAGGATAATTATTTTGATCAGATTATGCAAAACAGAAGTAGATGTACGTTTATCTGTATTTAACGGAAAAGATAAAATTAAGCTTACGTATACTGCATATCTGCGTAATATCAGATACCATGATCAAAGGTTAAACAGGGATACTCATGGGAAATCGTCTTGATTTGTACGTGTATTGTGAACTTATAATAGGAAAAATCCAAAACGGGCGGAAAAATGTTCTTTCATAAACCTAAATTTTACAATTGAACCAAGATTTTAAACTAATCCCATAAATTCTTTATCAAAGCACAACAAAAAATCCAGGATTTTAAAACCAACGGCGTAAAGCGATAGCTCGACTGAAATACGCAAATCAAATATATTTTATAGCACTCAGATTGTAGCTGATAAAATATCATCAATGAAAAAATTGGGAAATAGGGCCAGCAGCGGCTCCAAATATTAAAAAAATTACCATATTTCATAGAATATAAGTAATACGTTGTACGTCGTGTTATACGTTGTACTGCGGTAGGTTATGTTTATATTTTAGCACATCGTCGCATATACTTAATTTCTTTTTAAAAACAAGTTTAAGTCTAGTTGCCTAGGAGGTTTGACCTTGAACCAGCTTTACTGCGCATCTTGAGTCCTTTATAATGGTTCACTTGGTCAGCCACCCCTGTACCCTGCAGTCAACCTTGAAAAGCTATTTTTACGACTGCAGCTATAATACACCAAACGAATATAAGAAAACCAGTTTTGACAACCACTACCTACTTATTGGCAACACTGAGTTTTTTTTTAAACCACGATCAGATCACCTATTTATTTCTACCTACTAAGCATTAAAAATGGCCAAATACTCGTTGCTTATTTTGAATTTGGAATGTATAAGCGAAAATAGAATTCTTTTGCCTACTCTTGTTTCGTCCATTCGAATGAATTCGAATACAAATTTAAATAAAATTATTGATGTTGATTACTAATTAATTAAGACGATGTGTGTCTTTGGAAGCTTTATGTTGTACCTACAGAAACAAAATATAGTGAAACTTATCTATTAATATAACACGAGTTATATGACTAAAATGAAGGCCAAAAAGGTGGTAAACGTATTGTAAAAGCCAAGACAAAACCACAAACATTTTATTAATAATTTGATTAAACTTTAAGTGATAATTGTGAGTAATTTTTACATAGCTACCAAGTCAAGGATATTAAATTACTAAGGACACACAAAACTCATTCGTAAATAGTTAAATCATTCATCAATTTGTAATAAGGATGCCATGCATCAATCATTCACGGTATTAACTGCGCAGGCGCCGCTATCATTAGCCATATTATTTATTATTACCATTGTACTTGAATGATGAAAACTAATAAATTGGATTAAGGATTTGTGTGTGCAATTCTGTTATAATGAGTTATGCATTATTAAGTTGGTACCTACCTATTAATGATTGTTTATATATCGATACGTAAGAAGTTTTTACGACTGGTGTTTGAAAAACATATTTAACGTGTCGTTTAGCGTGACTAAACGAGACTTTACAATAAGTAACTATTTAGTATTCTATTTTTTGAAGTGTGGCGGGAAAGGGTCAGACTCTTACTGACTAAAAACCTTCTCTAGGCCGAGGCCACGATGCCTTGCATTTACCCCGCAACCCCGGCTGAACATCAGCCCTACAGGGCCCCGCCTGTGGTGGTCTATTGGCTCTTTGAGGCGCGCGCGGAACACGACGCGCCGTTACGCTCAACTATTTAGTATTCTTACGGCTCAATTTTAAACAAAAATCTATTTTTAATGTCATTTCATTGTGTTTTAAGAATTTGAAGTGTGAAATAAACGTCTTATGTGCCCTGAATGAAATCTGCCGAATGCTCATTCCCATTGGCTATCTTCAATTCGAATTTAGAATACAAAATAATACGTTATGGTATGCGAGCGTTTAAATCGTGACTTGCTTATTAATAAAAAATCAATTATGAACAACAAAATTAATATTTTATGTTAAAATAAGGAAATTAATCTTTATTATCACTACTTTATATAATTATTCTATATCCACTGGTGCTTTTCCGAATTCCTGGAAAGAGGCCCAAATTACCCCATTACCAAAAAAATCCAATCCCACATCCTTTTCCGAGTATCGTCCTATTTCCATATTACCATTCCTATCCAAAGTCTTAGAACGTCTTATTCATAACCAGCTAAGCTCATTCCTATCCAAGAATAGACTTCTTAATCCCTTTCAATCCGGTTTCCGTCCTGGTCACAGTACTGTCACAGCGCTAGTCAACATTACTGACGATATCAGACTAGGTATGGAAAGTGGCAAGTTAACGGTATTGGCACTGCTAGACTTCAGTAACGCATTTAATACCGTTGACTTCGATATCTTGCTCGGTATACTTAGCTCCCTTAACATATCTCCAACGGCCATTGATTGGTTTCGTAGTTACCTGTACGGACGCCGGCAACGTATTCGCATTGAAGATAAATACTCTTCATGGTGTGAAACGACTGCTGGTGTGCCGCAGGGTGGCGTTTTATCTCCATTGCTCTTTGCTATATTTATTAACTCTATCTCAAACAATTTGCTTTCCTCCTACCACCTTTATGCAGATGATCTTCAAATTTACTCGCAGGCTCCATTGGGAAAATTACCAGAGGCTATTGGAATTATTAATAAAGACCTTTCCCAAATAGCCGAGTGGAGCAGATGCTACGGGCTTAGAGTCAATCCGCTAAAAACCCAGTTGATTGTTATTGGTAGTTCACGGATGGTTTCTAAAATTGACTGGTTTGACCTCCCGCAGGTTATTTTTGATGGCATCCAGGTACCGTTTAGCACTAAGGTCAAGAACTTAGGAGTTTACATTGATAGCAGAATGTCCTGGGAGACGCAGATTCAGGAAACCAGTCGACGGTTATTTGCATCTGTAGGATCCTTAAGACGGCTGAAAAACTTCTTGCCCATTGCCACAAAGGTTGCGCTTGCACAATCTCTCCTTCTTCCCATTCTTGACTATGCCGATGCCAGCTATCTTGATCTCAGAGAGGACCAACTTAATAAACTTGAGCGACTTCAAAATGTTTGTATAAGATTCATATTTGGTTTGCGCAAGTATGATCATGTGTCAGAATTTCGTGCTAAGCTCAAGTGGCTTCCAATACGACTTCGTCGGAATGCTCACATACTTTCCTTACTATACAGTATTCTTTTTCACCCAACGACTCCTTTTTACCTCAAAAATCGTGTTGAGTTTGTCTGTGACACGCATTCAGGATCTCTTAGGTCATCGGAAAACCTGAAACTGAAGATGCCGGTACACTCCACGTCTTTTTATGATAAGTCGTTTGCTGTACAGGCCACGCGTCTATGGAATGCTTTGCCAGTGACGATTAGACGTGCGCAGTCGCTAGCAGTTTTTAAGAAAATGGTGAACGATCACTACATGGCTCAGTAACATATCCATCATCGCTATATCTATTGTTATGATTTATTTATTTATATATATATATATATATATATATATATTTAATTTCTTATTTGTTTATTTATTATATATATATCCTTAAACTATTATAATGTATATGTACGCCGTAAACTGCCCGTATCAAATTCTTCTACAGTTAAACTCCATCCAAAGGTTGTCTGGAAGAAATTGCTTTTAAGCGATAAGACCGCCAATTGTACTATATTTTGTGTTTATGTTTCCTATGTTTTTATTATTATGGTGTACAATAAAGAATATTCATTAATTCATTCATTCATTCATTCATGCATTGATATTTTTAAGTCAATTTCGGTTCCCGTTTTTAATAAATTATAATATGGCCTAGGACATTTCCTTATTCTTATTGAAATAAAACACTTTTTATCCTTTGATAATAAAAAAATATGGCAGCTAGTTAGTACGGAGGTATGAAAGTAAATCAGTGACATCTCCTCTGACCACCATTTTGAAAAAAAAAACAAAGTTGCTTATTGCGTTCCGTTTCTTTTTTTAAAAGTTCATATTGTATCTCTGTTCCTTCTTCTATTGTATATAGTTATACATAGAAGACAAAATGAAGTTTTATTGGCAATAGAAATACAATAAAAAGATGCAAACTTGAATAACTTTGAAAATATAACCTCAAAGTCATTAAAGGTTATGTATGTATGATAAGTATTATAACTTTTGTTTTATTTACTGTTGACGTATTTATATCGGTGTAGTATTTTAGGATGATAATTATTGAGACGAATTCACATGAAGACACGGACACACATACATATGTATATATAAATAAATAGGTATAAAAAGCTACAGGTAGGTACCTAAATACGTAGCGGAGGTAGCGGGTTTTTTGCGCTTTGAAGATGACTTGAACGCGAATTCTAAGGCTCTTATATGTAATTTGGACTTAGTGTTTATGTACTTAGTAACCACATCCGCAAATCAGTGAGGTCCAATTCAATGGAAATATTTTTTTTTAGATGACCTTATATCTTTTGGTCCTAAGTACTTAACATCTAATTATGCTGTCGTTTCCTTCTTCAAGTGATTGGTTTGGTAATTCCGAGATAATCATTGTGAGTTTCAAAGGTGAATTTTCCTAAGAATTAAGCAGTGTTAAGCTGTAAGGTAGGTAGTACCATGTCTAAGTACATATGCGTGGGCCAATTGTTGTTATATTAGAATGAGCTTATGATAATAGAATACCTACATTGATGTTAAAAAAAATATTGTACAAATTACTTAGGAATAAAACTTAAGGCTTAAATAAAACGTGTAGTAAATATTACTAATAGCTTCGATAACGTAATGAAAATTTTGAGGAACAATAAAAAAAACCCTAAGACCTCACGCTTCTTACCACAACCTAAAAACATAATAATTCAAATCGATATTCGAAACATAAAGCTGTTGTTAGCCGTTAAAATTCCTTCCAAATTCAAATCAAAAGCTGCAATAGATGACTGGATGTATGCTCACGCGCAGATTAACATAAATTGGTGCGTAATAATTAAATATTACACTTTATTACTTAAGTGTCAAACTAGTTTGTGATATTTCAATATTACGCAAGTGTCAATACATTACCTATATTATTATACATATATTTACGTAGGTAGATATGAAAAAAGCACTTTTTCTATGTTATTGATATGTAATAGTTTGAAGAGTTTGTTTGTTTATTTAAACGTGCTAATCTCCAGAACTACCTAGGTACTGGTTAGAATTCAACAATTATTTTTGTGTTTGTTAGTCCAGTTAAAAATCGAGGAAGGCTATATAGGCCATAAAACATCATGCTATAACCTGTAGGAGCTGAGCAGGGGTAAAAAGTTTCTAAAGATAATCATCTCGATAATCATCGTGCTAATTTCAAATGGAGATAATCCGTTTTCCTTAAATCTTTTATATGAAATATGCAAACGACAAAGAAGTCGCAAAATAGGTCATCGACCTTTTAAAGTTTTAAAAATGAGTAAGGTCCTTTAATGATGGGCGAATTCTGTAGACACCCATTCAAGACTAATCCTAGTAACGTGGTCTATCTCCGTGCCCAACTTCTACAAAATTGGTTCAGCAGTTTTGACATCATTGAGTGACAAACTTCAATGCCAGCTTTAACATTAAGCAAATTAATGTAGTACACTTAGATTGCAGTAAAATTTCAATAGAGATACCAAAATAAATAATAAAATAGACTCGACAAGGATCCATATTTGTTCAGCGTTAGTTAAAAAATAATATTCCGTCACAACTAGTTAGGTAAATAATGCGGTTAAATGTTTTCGTAATAGTTATTTATGCAAGTGCATAATAAATATTGCCTTATAATTAAATTAAAAATACAAGTTCAAAATTTCAAAGAAAAAATGGCGTTAAGTAAACACTTTGTACACACGCAGTATAATGGTGCGGTAAATCTTGCATCGTTTGACATTTCAGTGACATATAAAAATTCTTTTTTTAAATGGACCTCTATTAAAAACTCATTTCTTATAACCTATGCTATATGATTGGTGATAACCGTAGACAATAAAGTCTCCTTACTTGGCTTTACTAAGTGCGGATAATAGGTATCAAACAAATAGTATTTTTAGGTATTTTTTGCGTTACACGCAGAGTAGAACATATCCATATTATGTGAATAAAGTGAGCCTTTTACCGTTACTCGGTCCGGGAATCCAAGCTGAGACACTTTACCTACAATCATAAGAATCACCGTTCGATTAATGTCCAGTAAGTAGATAGATATCTATTTATTAATTTTGATAGAGCGTCAATAAAAAAGTAAGTAAACCATTTTTATTAAACCTTTTAAATTAAAAAATTTGAAGTCAGGTCACGCAGTCATTCGCTTAGAGTTTGATGAATTGAAATATTCTGATATCCAAACTTGCGACTGCAGAAACAACGTCAAATAAAATGATAAAACAATCCAAATAACCATCATCATTTAAGTGTGGGAGAGCCATGCTTCGGCACGAATGGGTCGGCTCGACCGGATAGATGTCGATGACCACGGCCTCACAGAAAACCTGCGTGAAACAAACAAAGCGTTGTGTTTCGCCGTGTGGGTGAGGTTACCCGAGGCCCAATCCTTCCCCTTCCCCAATCCCTCCTCAATCCCTAAATCTCCAAATCCCTAATTCCTAAAAGGTCACTCTGTAACTCCTCCATTTGGTGTCCATGGGCGGCGCTGATTGCTTACCGTCAGGTAATCCGTCTGCTCGGTTGCCGACATATTACAATAAAAAAAATCAAACCACTTTTCAATGTAGTTCGAAAAAGATTCTCAAAATCACAAGCATTATAAGTACCTACTCTCTCTTTTTCAAATTTGTGTTGTTACGTTAACATCATTGTGCAATAATATTGTAGGTAGGTACATAGCGTCTTTTCGTATGTATATAGTATACCATAACTATTATATGTGTTATAGATACTAACTAGGTATACTTAAATAGGCATGTTTAGTTATTTTATGTTAGTCGTTTGGATTAAGATTATGATAATAAGTTTAACACTTAACCAGAGTAGATAGGTAGTACCTACCTACCTATATCAGTAGTCATTGATTGAATGACTTAATTTAATCTTAGTTTTAGTATTTTTCACAAATCTTTACATAATTACGTACGTAGGTACGTAAATTTCACAAATCACAAAATACATTTCTTTTACTTGATATTTTATAAAAAATATTAAATTTGACATGACAAATAAGAAATGTAAAATAAAAATCTGTTTATCTATTTGCGAACACAACAGCCGGATAAATTTTAAAATTATGACGTACCTACTTTCCTACTTAAACAGTTTTTTTTTTAATTTTCTACACATTAGGCTCAGACATTACGATACGGCAATTTAAAATACAAATATCGGAACTTCATAGTAATAATACTAATAATATTATTACATTATATCTGATGGTCAAACATTGAATAGCCGGCTTCCGAAAGTGAAATCACACCCAAGTTGTGTCATGAAAAGTAAAAGTGATGCCGAACATGACGATGCTGGCCACTGTCAGACCGAAATGCTTTATTTATACATTTTTATGTATAATCATGGTTCCTTACATAACAAGTAGGTACAGATAACTGGTTACAATACCAATAACTGAACTAGAACTTTATCAAGGTTTACACCCAAAATATTTTAGTATTTTTTTTTCTTTAACAAAAGGTATTTTAAATGTCACTTATTTTTTTTTATCAAAAGGTATTTTAAATGCACTGTCCGTTAAGTAGGCCATATACATCGTCGCGTATTTTTGATCTTTTTTAAAGAACATCTGAAGGTCGTTTTCTTACTTATAATATGTATTTATGAATGTTTAACTTTGGTAATGCGTGTTAATTAAATTGTGGTTGTTGTCAAATTTAATTGATTTGATTAAAATGAATGATTGTAAAGGTTATCGTGGACACTACTTTCTGCATTTTCGGTTAATTTTTTATGATTAGGTATATTGGTTAATTTATTTGAGATGTGTATATTTGAGATGATAGAAGAAACCTTTTTATCTACCTACATATTGAGGCAATGTTAGATACATAATTGAGATCCTAACGATATAGCTACCTAATTATTTTATTTTCCAACATCTTTTAATTATTTTTTGATTATTGTACGATTAAATTCAATAAAATATCTTGAGTTAAATTTTGACTACCTAGTTAATTTAATAATATAATATATGCGTATTAATTTAAATTATTCATAGTTTTTGTGGGCTCTCCTTTGAGCCTACCTACACGTTATCCCTATTATATAAATGTTCGTACATAACATGCATAATGCATGTAAAATCATGCGAATAATATTTGCATACCTACAAAATAAAAAGCTAGAACTAAAGGAGATATCGACCAAGTTTGGAAAAACAAGGATATGCCAAAAATAACATTGATATATAGATTAATAAAGTACCTAAACCTTACCATAATAGTGACGGAAAAATATCGAATTGAGAGTTTAATTTTATAAGAAACAAAATAAATTATTCCGTATTTAATTAGTCGTAATTCAACGTTTTTGCTAAATAGAATGAATATAGAATAGAATAACATGAATTCAAATAAACATGATCGTTCGACAAAACGGTTGGCGGTCATCGTTCGTTCTTGAACGACCAAGGAAATATCACCTAAGGTGTTTGTGTTTTTATCAAATTACATAAGCAAAGCACGTCTATAAAGTAGCGAAGAGTATCTATACTTACGAATGCCAATAAAATATTCAGAATTTTATTGAGAAATTCGGGCCCATATCTTATTTAAATAACCAATTTTAATATTTAAAATAAAGTTAGTAATTTAATCATAAAAACGTTTAGTTATTTCCGAATCGATTAAGTACTAAATACGAATGTTTTTTAAATTTTGTTTTCGATTTTTTCTGTATAGGTATTAATAACTAAATATGAATTAAGTAAGGCCATAATATAATATAATAAACATATCTATATCTACTTACCAACATCTCTTCTTTGAGCATTCGCCAGAATAACCAGAGACATCAACAGAACACTGGGAATGTTTTTACCAAAAAAGAAATTCATTTTAAATAAATGATTTGTAAAAATAAATAAACAAAAAATAAAATAACAACACTATTGGAGAAGGTTATAGATTATATAATAAATACTTTGATTAAATAATTCGTTTTAATATGTTAGGTTATGTTCGATATTTATTTCGCGCGGATTTTGTGTTTCGTCGGCCGCGGAGGAAGCGCGTGCGGCTCAGCCTTTGGAAGCTAAACTGAGTGGAGGCTGCGCCGGCGCAGGTGTAAGTATAGAGAAAGAAGAACGCATGTTCATCGTTCTACGACCGGTCGATGGCACGGCTGGGACCGCCCGCTATCATTCGAAAAACAAGTGATTACAGACGTCTAGGTATTTGTTAGAGGCACTTAGATAGTGTTTGATAGATTGAAAGTGTTATATAACAAGCTTATAGAAATTATATGCTAATTACTAAAGAAATATTTGGATGGATATTTCGGTGGTTGGTCCGTAGGTAATGTGCTTCGGCACTAAAATATTAAAATCATACAAATATTTTATTAATGCAATTCGATGTAGAAAATTATCAGAACTCTCTTAGTTAATTAATTTACAGGTTTCTAAACTCATACCTAGCTAGGTAGGTCTAGGGCTACTATAATTCCTTATCAGTATTGGTACTTTTTCTATTTCTAATTTTTTTTTTTACGTAACATGTTGGCAAACGAGCATACGGATTACCTGATGGTAAGCAATCAGCGCTGCCCATGGACGCCCACAACACAGGAGTTACGAGTGCGTTGCCAACCTTTTGGGGTTTAGGTATTTGGAGATTTAGGGATTGGGAGAGGGGAAGGATTGGGCCTCCGGTATTCTCACTTAAACGGCGAAACACAACGCTGTGGTTGTTTCACGCCGGTTTTCTGTGAGGCCGTTTCATTTCATTGCATTTCACTCCAGTCGAACCGACCCACTCGTGCCGCAGCATGGCTCTCCCTCACCTAATCTATTATTTTGTATTTATATTTTTAATTGTAATAGAATTGTCACTGCGGAGGTGCCAACTAAAAATCAGTGTTGGGTGCTCATTGTACCTAGCTTTTGCGGAGTTGGCGGCCCGGATTGGACATGTCCGCATAAACTGAGTAATATGATTTACGTCTTTACCAATCATGGGACCACAGGGTCCCTTTAGCATCTTTAATCTAAATGAAATGGGACACAAACTGGCGACTGTTTCTGTATACGCTATGAAGATACAGCCAAGAACAGTCCCCGGTTAGTGTAGGACTATTGCGGATAAGGGTATGGGTGTGGGTTGCTATGGACTGGTATGATGGTAAATACGGTAGTGTACATTATTAAAGTTATTTAAACCTTAAATTTTATGGTATAAGTTAGTTGCTAAGTTAACTTAAGGTAAGTAAGTCGTGGTGACCACGATGATTTTTTTAAAGGGAAAAATCATCTAAGATTTGAATTTTTTCGCCCTGGGTTGGGCGAGAGGGAGCATCGGACTTTTTTATCCTTAAGATCGGAAAACAAAACAGCAGCTTATGCAACTATTTTTTAACCAATTACAAGTTTTCTTAGTGATTTTTCTCTTACTAACAAAAACCTTCCCGTTCTTTCTCCTACTTCAGGCTGGGGCCTCGATAAAGTATTAAACTAAGGCGCCTGTAGGGATCGAAACCTGTCAAGTGCCAACGTGCCTTTTTCCTGTTATACGGATTTTCTAAGTTTATTTACACACCACAAACAAATCGGGTATCGCGCTACGATCTCCTGCCATCGTAAGCGCGAGTCTGTGGATTGCAAGCACGGGTAGCTCGCCGCCCGACTACATCCCTACCGTTAAACTTTTTTGTATTACCTAACTTGTTTCTATATCAATTTTTAACCTTATAATAATTAATTGGAGGTGGCTTCATGCCACAAAAAATACCATTTATTTTCTTTTTTATATCACCCCAACAATTGGATAAGTACTTACTTACTTGAACGGCAAGTAGTTTTGTTTTAAATAAAAAAAATACTTAATTGTTTTTTACTTTAATTGGGTAGAGACCAGAAATTCAATGTTAAAAAGATCATTATATGGCTTCTCCCGTATTGGGTGGGCAGAGGAACTGAGTAATTTTTAATCAGTAAGAGTTTGGCACTCTTTTTTTTTTTTTACTTGCAAGAAACCAGTGCTTGACTGCGATCCCACCTGATGTTAAGCAGTGATGCAATCGTTGATGGTAAGGCGCACTAGTTTATTAAGAGCCTATTCACTCTAGCCTTGAAGACACCTAAGTTGTATTCGGACGGAAAGACTGCAGCCGGCAAACTGTTCCAATCCCTCGATGTACGCGGTATAAATGACGAGGCAAAACGCTTAGTCCGGGCCGCAGGTGTCTCAACAACGTAGGGGTGGATATTCGCCGTACGCCGGGATGTCCGAAGGTGAAATTGGGATGGCGGAATCAAATCGTGCAATTCCTGGGCACACTCTCCAAAATGTATCCTGTAGAAAACCGAAGGCTGGCTACTCTGCGCCTGTGCTCGAGACTTTGAATATTGGACCCAACCAAATCTGGATCTCCAATCAGCCTCTTTGCACGCCTTTCCACCGAATCCAAAGCCGCTAGGTGGCATTTCGCAGCACCAGCCCATATGTGGCTGCAGTACTCCACACACGATCGGACCTGAGCTTTATACAACATTAGAAGCTGACTCGGTGTGAAGTACCGTCGGACTTTTGCAAGAACAGACTCCCTCTTGCCTCTTGCCCACGAGGTGAGAGAAGTCATCTAATAATTTTCCCCTCGACAACACAACAACGACACATCGATAGTTAATGATTCGTTAAATAAAGTTAAGGTTTTTCGGCGAATTATCCACCTACATATCAAATTTGACTATGACTTCCATTTAAATTTGATTCTGGAATCAGATAAACTACAACAGTAACTAACGTTAAATAGAATTTATCTCGTATAGCAAGGTACTTAGGTATTTAAAGGTATTTGCAACGCAATAATTTTCTTGACTTGACTGAACTGAAGCTATACAACGTTTAGCCCATAACAAACTGCTTGCTTACTCCTCAACAAAAAAAAGGACAATAAAATATCGATTAACGGGTTATTAGGTCAATATCGATTTTAGAAGTTTTAGAAGTCATAATCGTATCAAAGTAGCCCTTATAAATAAGGCCGTTGAATATTTTATACACCTGTGTTTCAGTAATACAGTGATAGTTGAACTCTAATTAAACACTTCACCATTATTAAGATTCTCAATTATTTAATTTATCAATACTTAAGGTTGGGAATAAATAAAAAAAGTAAGAAAGCACGCGCGTTGGCTAAACGAAACGTATCCACAGATAAGCGAAGAAACAAACAAGCTCGTATCCAGGCCATAAACTCCAAAAAAAAAAAAAAAAAAAAAGAAACAAACAAGCACCTTCATTTTTGACAATTGTACGAAATCAATATGGCGTCAGTCAACGTCAAGTGAAGAGTGAGGTGTTGTAGTTGGTGGCGTTTTTAAATAAATTTTCCAAAACTATGTCGGGTTTTACAGAAAATGCGTTAATTCGAAAACTCCAAGAACTAAACTCCAGCCAGCAAAGTATTCAAACTCTGTCCTTGTGGTTGATACATCATAGAAAACACCATGCTGTTATTGTGAAAACCTGGTTCAAAGAAATATTAAAAGGTAACCTAGAATTTTATTTTCAGTAGCCATTTCAGTGTTTTACGTTCAACTAATTTTAAATGCATCATTTCATCGTTGGTGAGCGCCTTATATTACATAATTAGAGTCAATTTCGTTATTGAAATCTGTGGCAAACGACTCGCATTTATTTGTTTTAATATTTTACGACAATGGAATAATCTAGTAGTTTGATTGAAAGTTTAATAGTTGAAAAATTTATTGACTTCCTCAATTCGGCCACGTATCGGCAAACAATAAATTCTTGACGAAGCATTAAATATAAATAAATGCTTCATTTTTCATTCGTTGTTGATGGGCAAAATAATGACGCTAATGGCACATTCTTGTTATAAATATTGTCAAGGCATATTTACAATACAATACTAGCTTGTGGAAACATTGTAGGATAAACAATATTTTATGAAATTTCAAATAGCAATATACCAGAAGGTGTAGAATACACAATACTTAATAAAAAACCACCTGTAGCTTTCAGCTTACTGAATTACAATTCGTCATAATCATCAACATAGTGATGACAAATAAATACTTTATTATTTCTTTCTTTCAACATATTTGGTTTTCAAAGTAAAATAATTAATACAAGACTGTTCAGCCACATTAACTCATTGTTAGTTGAGCACTTAAAATAAATTAAAACATTGTAAAAGCTTTATATAATTGCCTTAAATGCCCATGGGGTAGGTTAAGAAGGATAAACAAAATGACACCCATTTTTCGCTAGTTATGTCACTAGTCCTTTGTGATTGAAAATAGGGCCTTAGGTTTCTTATTTTGATTCCAGATTGTAATGTATTACTAGGAATTATTATAAATCCTTATCCCAACTAGGGACCCTAATCTAGCATGACAGCTTCCCAACACAATACAGTTAGTTCTTTTTAATTTTCTACATAATTATAATCTCTATTCATAAGAATAAAAAGATGAATAGAATGAGGTTCATTGAGGCACAGTTCATAAAAAAAAAGTAAAAATTTCTACAAAAAGTTTTCACCATAGAGTTTTTCCTTTACAGCTAAAGACAGCAAGCAACTTACATTCATGTATCTTGCTAATGATGTGATTCAGAATAGCAAAAAGAAAGGTCCAGAATATGGCAAGGCATTCGGGGAAGTGCTGGTGGAATCATTCAAACACATGGCTAAGACTGGTATAAATACGAAGACTAAACACTCCTTGCACAGAATACTCAGCATTTGGGAGGAAAGAGGAGTCTATGACTCACAGAAGATACAAGAGTTTAAAGAGGCTGGTAAGTCAACACCTTTTTTTGTTCTGATTTCTTTTAATATCAAAAACTGCTCTGAAATATTTATCAAAGTAATCTAGGCATTTTAGTATAGAATAGCCCCTGCCCGATGAAAAACCTACATACCAAATTCTAATTAAATCAGTCCAGCTGTTTTTGAATGAAAGAATAACAAACATTCACAAACTCACATTTATAATATTAGTAGGATTGGTAGTAAGAAGAATTACATACATGCAATAGGTTAAATAAAAGTTTAATGTGAATATACCTACAAAATAATATAAGAAATAAGTAGCTTAGTTTTATTTAAGTAAAATTTTTTTTTAACGTTTGTATGAAAATTTATGTTCTGTTCTATCTAAAAACTTCAATTTCATTATTGTGTGTGTTGTACACTTCCTGTTAAAACAACTAATAGAAAATTGGTAATGTTGTATCAGTATGGCAAATTCCACCTGAATTGGATTTTTCCTATTATATTTTACGGTATTTACATTAACAACATTGGTAAAATAGCATTAGGTAAATGTAATGCTGTTAACACAACAGAACAAACAAAATTAAATTAATATGTTTGTCCATTAAAGAGATAAATAAAAGATAATTTGGATATTTAAAAAATTAATTAGGGCTGATTTTTCAATAGTCAGATAAATATTATCTGAGGGATAAATTGTTGTTGTCACTGTCATATACAAAGTACAAACTTAAACAGACACTTGCGTGCCTGTCTAGCTATACTGGTTGCAAACTGACACTTGCATGCCTGTCTTCAGAACGGGTCCACTTAAACTGGTGTGGTTCTTTCCTCAAAAGACCACTACAGAATGAACTTGCACGGTTCTCTCACATTATGTTATTTTATATTGTCTGGACTTGAAAAGAGACTGACCTCTGAGTTTGTTTCGGCATTTCTTCTCAGAGTAGTCAGATAGGAAATGCCGGCTTCATCTAGTTTTTCACATATAATTTGACGTGTAAAAGTGCCGTTTTAAGGCCTATTTGCAAAAATAAATTCATTGTTTCATTGTTTCAAAACATTCTGACGCGATGGCAGCATAATAATTTTCCAGATAACTTTTATCTAACCATTAAAAAAATCAGCCCTTAGGATCTCACATTCTGCAGTAGGCTGGACAAACTTCAAAATCTTTGTATTTATTTTATACTTTTATTTCTTCCATTGAAAATATTTTTTTTCTGTAGAATTTATTTATTACTAGGGATCAGCTCCATCTTTCACACAAGTACAATGCCGATACTATATTTCTCCAATGTTTCATGGATGTTATTATACATATAAACCTTCCTCTTTAATCACTATATTTATTGAAAAAAATATCAAAATGCCTTGCATCATTTTAAAGATTTAAGCATACATAGGGATATAGAAACAGATAGAGGCCTAGTTTCATACTATGTAGTGCTGATACATTTCATTTGTTGCTTGTCTCCTAATGGTCTAAGCATGCTGTTTTATAGCTAATAGTCTTCCTTGATTAATTAACCATCCAACACACACACTTGTTTATTTCAAATCATAATGTTAGAATAAACAAACTCTTTAGCTTTATAATAAAGATTTAAATAGATTTCAGCCCTTGTTTCTCTTTATGAACTGTTGTACAAGAATGTTATTGGTAGACTGGATTGGAAGTTTTTTTTTAATGTTGCCCCTGTGTTGTCGGTGTGGCCACAAACATACAATTTCACTTACACATGACATCCAGACCTGGAACAACAATTTGTGGATCGCACAAAGAGTAGGCCGTACGGGAATCGAACCCGCGACACCTTGCACGGCAGTTGTCCAACCCCCGCACCACCCATGCCGTCAATATAATTTATAATACTTTAAACATTTCAGTTGATCCTAACGATGCATTACCTAAGAAAGTAAGCAAACGCAAGTCAGTTGATGTGGAAGTTATAAAGACACCAGAGAAGAAGGCTAAAGTTGAGGGTCGCTCCAAGCAGGAGCGTCGTCGCAGTGAGACTAAGGAGGTGGATGGACATCTGGAGACACACACTACACTGAGCCCCAAGACTCCACCCGGAGACCCTCCAGAGCCTGAGGAGCTCATCAAGGTAAACACACTTATTATTTTCTAGCTTCCACACCTGTATAAAAGGGATGTAACCCAGTATTTTAAAAACAACAGCGTTTAAAGCGATAACTGGAATAAAATACGCAAATCAGGTATAATAGCCTATACCCCTCAGGATCCTTGTGTACCTATCAATCAGTGAAAGAATTTTGGAAATCTGTCCAGTGGTTCCAAAGATTACACCCTACATACAAACTTACTAATTTTACCTCTTTATAATATCAGTATTATATTATTTATTACTCAACTTGCTATTTTAAACTTTGAACATTACCAGATTTGTATTTGGTAATAAAAATACACACATTTAATGGAGGTGAAATGTTAATCTCACCCACAAATTAGACAAATAATAAACAATGAAACAATGAATTTATTTTTGCAAATAGGCCTTAAAACGGTACTTTTACACGTCAAATTACATGTAAAAAACTAGATGAAGCTGGCATTTCCTATTAAACTACTCTGAGAAGAAATGCCGAAACAAACTCAGAGTCAGTCTCTTTTCAAATCAGTCGAGGTAACAATAATAATAGAAATCAATATAACTACCTTTTAAAGTTAGCAACTACTATTATTGCACAACGGTTAAATAATTTTCTGCTACATGTTATGGGTAAACACACATACAGGGAGAAACTCTGTGATCCATAATCTGTTGCCATTTCAAAAGAGAAAATGTTAGTTTATTAAAAAAGGAATTAATTGAAACCATATTTCTAACATCAAGGTTTAAATTTTTCAGGCAATTTTGGAGTTGGAGGCCAGTGCTTCTAGTGACGAAGCCGTCAGGGAGAGGATCGCGTCACTCCCCCCGGAAGTGTCGGAAGTGCAATTATTGTCTAAGTTAGAAGGTAAAATGACCCCCTACCATCGCATCAACTTTGTTATTACACTTGTAAGCCGCCTTACAGCTCTTCAAAGATGGTTGAAAACATACAAAAGAAATGATGAACTCTTAAAGATATTAAATAAATGTGATTGCAAACATAAATGACAATATTTTCCTTTTTTCTTTCCATTATTAAAACTAACATAGATGACATAATGTTTGCATATTTTTCTTATTATTCAGACACATTTTGTATATAATTAAATATTTTCGCCAGAATTGTTCTTTAAGACTGATCAATTTGTAAGCATTGACTGTGATCGCAAGTTTAAAAGAATTAGTGCAAATATATGATGTTTAATTTATGTATTATAATTGACTAGAATTTGAAATAAGTGGTCTAACATTGTGATTATGTGAAACTAGTGTGATTGTAACGAAATATTACATTTTTATGTGAATAAAGAGACTGATGATATACCCTGTGTATTTCACTTATTTATTAAAATGCCCAAATTGGTAACATTATTAATATACAAGTAAACACAATGTCAATAACCTCCCCTTTCATATTTTCAAGCGATATTGTGCTTTATGACTATGATATTTAGTGTGCACAGTAGACTACACAGTCAATGCAGGTAGTAACTAAATATCAATCAACTATGGAAATTGTTTTTCGATAAACAATTAATGTATGAAAAATTATTAGTGCAGGCTGGTTTTTATAATCAATTTTTAGATTTGCTAACGAGAGGTAGCTAACTTTATTTTACTGTGAAGGTTATATCTGTAATGTATTTCTGATAATTAATCTAAAAATAGGTTATTTGAAACCAGCCTATGTAGTGTATTACAGTACATAGGTACAATAAAATTGTATTTTCAAGTAACTTATTCACGTTCTAAAGACATACTTATATTAAACATTAGTAAATTCAATCATAGTATTTGCTTGTGCAGCAAATACTATGGAATATCTTATTGGAATAAGTAAAATAAATAGAGACAGTAACAGTAGTTTTTGTGATATTATAGGCGGATTACTCAAAGTCGTGCTAAAGCTAAATTCCCAGAAATTATAAAAAGTATATGTGTAATAAAAAATATATATTTGTTTATTTATTTATACACCATTTTTTTACTGTTTGAGTTTACCTCTTTGGCACTTTGATAGACACCACTATGTGCTTATGACATAAGGAAATATTAACAGGACCTTCTTATACTCTTAGATAAGGAGTCAGCTCTAAGTCTAAGTGCCGTGGTGAACTCTGCCGCGGAACTGTTGGCCGAATACAACCTGAGGCTCAGCGAAGAGATGGAGAAGCGACGCAAAATGGCCGCCATGCTGCGGGACTTTGCGCAAGCGCAGCGAGACCTTGCCAAACAGGCTGAGGCTAGATTAGAGGTGTGTATTTTTATATAATTTTCGTTATGTACTTAATGCATTGCTACATGTAGGTATAATACAAAGTCGCTTTTCTTTAAAACTGCTTTACAAATTTAGATGGACTTTTTTAAAAATAATTTATGAGGTGCATATAAATTAAGTTTGCGGCCAGAAAGCTAGTTCTATAGATAAAAGCGATTCAAATTTAATGGCGACTTTGAACATCGTAGGTACGTTTCGGTGCGCAAAACGCAATAAGGGGAGGGTATGGATTGGGTCTCCGGTAACCTCACTCTCACGGAAACCACGCTGCGATTGTTTCACGCCGGTTTTCTGTGAGGCAGTGATATCACGCCGGTCGTGACGACCCATTCGTGCCGTAGCTTAGCTCTCCCGCAGTTTTGTAATAAAAAATACTCTTGTTCCAGGAATACAACATAAAGCTCCAGAAAATATATGCAGTGAAAGCAGAGGTGAAGTCTCATATAGAGAACTTGCCAGACGTGTCCCGTCTGCCGGACGTGACGGGAGGCCTGGCCCCGCTGCCCTCAGCAGGCGACCTGTTCAGTCTCTGAGGAATACTCCCCACCCCACCACATAGACGACGTAAAGTGCACACAATTTGTCCCATTAATTAAATTAAATTTAATTTTATTTTATTTAGACAACTAAAGTGCCTTTTACATAAACCTTGTTTAATGAAAGCGGTATTTTATAGGGGTCAATGTAGATACTTGTCTTTAAAATATTTCTTAATTCTACTTTATTTATTAGGGAAAAGAAACGATAGTACATGTAAACGTGTAGAAAACACACATGTTTCGTCGTTTGTCACCGTGATGTACAGGAGCGCAGATCTACGCGAGACAATGTGTTTTCTAATTATGTCCCATAAACCGGCAAAAGCGAGGTTAAATCATCGACGTCCTTCTAAAAATTAATAATTCTTAAAAAAATGTTCCACATGCAAGTGTAGTTGATAAAAAAAAAATATAATAATAATTTGAATACGCTAATAAAACTGAAAACTCCTGGATAAAAAATTATACTAAGATTTAGAGTTTTTTTTTTGAGTTAATTTTATTTATTTAATTTTTGAACTTTGTTCTACACTAGTATTTTTCCTGTGTCTGTGTCGGAACCACATTAAGTAGAATCGCTAAATTGTTGTTCCAGGTTTCTAAATGCACCCACGACACAGGATAAAATCATAATGTGGGATATCGTTTAAAAGGAAACACTGCGTTTTGAATTTTCGAGTTTGCATTCACTATCGAAGGCGAAGTCAAAAATATTAGGATGTAGGTATACGTACATTGCCCCTTTAAAATATTGCTGCAACAATAAATAAAAGCAATAACTTTTTCCCTCGCTTCTGGCTTATTCCCTCTCTGTGTTCCTCTCTCATCTCTCGGAATGTTATTTCTTCTTCTATCAAGCTACCAAACGATATGCCTCCTTCCTTCAATATAAAAGCGAGGTTTTATTGTATTTCACAAGTTTTTTCTGTAATTGCAATTTTATTGTATGTAAATTGTGTTCTGTGCTGTGCAAACTGTGGGTAGGAAAAGTATTGTGTTGAACCTTTAAGCTACGGAATAAAGTTGAAAATCTATTCATTACCTTTCGGACGTTATAAATTACTCATTTTATTAATAACATCGTGTATTTAAATGTGATTCGTGTCTGCAAAAGGGTTACATTGATATATTTGTTGACAAAAACGTGTTTGGTATCAACAAGAAACTATACTAATATAGACAAAATTGTTAAATGAACAATATCATCTAATATTTTTCTATTTGTTGATACCATACACATTTTTCAGTTGACATACCTAAATTTGTGTGACTGTTCATAAAATATATTATTTGATTAAACTTTCCTATCAAAACTATGCAATAAAGTTACTCCAAGTATTATAAAATTTTAGCTAATGCTGCACGATTGCACGTGTATTGTGTGGATTATGCACGTAGTTTTCTACGTCCGAACGAAAACCAGCCTTATTGTTACGACATAAGCCTATAAGTGGGAATGTTAATGTTGTTAAATTTTGCTTTAAAATTAAGTAGGTACATGTATTAAAACATTTGGTAAATAACTCTTGTTAAAATTCCAGGACAGTAAACCAGACATTAATTGTCTATATGGTTGTATTTGAGACCAATATAATCGATTAAGCCTAATCGATATAAATATGTATATGCTATCCAGCCAATAAGTTGCCTAAAAAGTGGCGCCACTGTCGAGTATGGTTCTAAAATCGCTGCTTTCAAAAGTTACTCGTATCTAATTTTATAGCATTCGCTAAAAATGTTAGTCACTAGATCTTACTCTACATTAGCGCCCTCTAGCGGCAAATTAACGTGTAAAAATGTGCGTTACGATTTTACAAACTTGACGAATTGGGTATTTTTCTCGGTCATTTCAATACAATTAAATATTCAAAAGCAATCTTACTTTATTGATGGATTTGACGATATACTTAATTTTCGATTTTTATTGCTTACATTTTAAGAAAAAAGTATTCTATTTGATCCAAAAATATGATGACGTCACATTTTTGTTTTCCATGCCAAATTCATAGACCTATTTCTTTTTGACATTTTATTAGAAGTATTGAATTTGACTAGTTGTAAAATACCGTATTCGCAATTTAACTTTAAGGCAATGCAATAATATAATTCCAGGTTTCGAAAGGCCGATCAATGCAAAAATCAATTTCATCAAGTAATCTGATTGGTTGTTGATAATTCAGTCAACCAATCAGATGACTTGACAAGAGATTTAACAGGAGATTAGTTAATTTTAGCGTTGACAAGCCTTCCAGAAACCGGGTATAAGTTTTTGTATACACATGGATATGTTTTAAACTAAGTTTTATGTTTATACTCATATAATATTCTGCCTTTCCTGTAACGCATGTATCCCGCACAGGATCGCAAGTCGCAAAAAAGATCTTTAGCTAGTTATCAAGTTTAAATTTTTACCCGATGTTTCGCATAAGACTCGCCCTTACTGACTGAAGACGTTAAGGCGAAAAGTTAATGTAATTCATCGCCTGCCATCGGGCAAATATCATTATTGACTGTAATTTCAATAACAATACAACTATGTAAACACTATATATCATTAAATTGATAATAATATACTTTTAGCAATAATTATCTTGCTCAGAGATGTGAAGAGAGTTGAAATTGTAAGCTAGAATAATACGCATTGTAATATTTCAATAACTAGTCAAAATTTGGATAAATTATTGTTTGTGCGGCAAAAATAAGTGATTATGATCCTTATACTGTTAGCACTAAAGCTACATTTAGCATTTACCGCCAATTGTCCTTTTCATATACTTATAGATTTAAAAAAAAATGCCATTTTATTTGAACTCTTTTGACTAGTTTTTGGAAATTAAACGTTGTTTGAAATCTATTTTCGAAATAGAAACTTACTATTGGACCGTAACGCGAACTAACGCGTAAAATAAAATGGGCCAATCACAAAACGGCTACTTTCAGCGAACGGTACGATTGGTTGGTTCGTGTCGCGTTCCAATAGTATTCGGACTATCATTTGTATTGACTTCGGTTAATAAAATTCAATGAAGAATGTGATTAACTTTGTATTGTAGGTTTTATCACGTTTGTAAACCAAATAATAGCGTAATTTGGTGCGATTAGTTAATTTATTTAGCTCCACGAATCCACTATGTATAGCTAGACATTATAGACTTAAATGAATTATAGAATTTGTTATATTAACAATTGTTGTCTTTTTATTTTGAATCTACACCCTTACCATTTATGATATCGAGAGACGATCTCCGGCCACACTAAGCGCGGGTCTGCGGACGGTAGCTCGCCGTCAGAACCAGACCCGAGCGTACGGCGCGTAGCGTTCGGCGCGCGCCTCAAACAGCCAATAGACCACCACAGAAGGGGGCCTTTAGGGGTGATGTTCAGCCGGGGTTGTGGGCAAGCGCGAGGATACACCGTGGCCTCGGCCCAGAGCAGGAGAAGGAACCAGTTATGATATGATCAGTATTAGTAAGCGCTAAATGCCAATCGCTTCCAACCAGCCACTCTTAAAGACTGAATGGGTCGGCTCGATTGGAGTGATTCCATGACCTCACAGAGAATCGGCGTGAAACAACGCTTGAGTTGTTTGAGTGAGGTTAATGGAGGATTAATCCTCCCCTTACCTGTCCCCTAACTCCATCTAATCCCCCAATCCTGAAAACTCTATCCTCCTTAATGGTCGACGACGCACTTGTTACTCCTCGATGCTAGTTTACCTTTGGTTATCCATCTGGTATTCCAAAATAGAACTCCTTTCACAACACCAATACCTATTCTGTTTTTGTTGATACTCTTTGGTGTCTTGCGAAAATTGAAAACTTCCGCCAAGACCAATCGATGACTGAATGCCAGTATATTTTGACAAATGTCTATAACCAAACCATAAGATTTTATATTTTCTACAATTATTAATAATTTGTTTATTTATTTAAACATAATTTCATTGTCAAAATGAGTGAAACCATGGTAGATGTTGCTTTTATGAAACATAACGTTTGATTTGTTAAATAACATAACTTGATAATAGTTTTCTGTTTTCTTAAATTACAGAGCACTCGTTCTAAAACTATGACGGAAACTATTGATTCGGAATCTACAGATAGTCCAATGGTAACGTACTTATGATGTTTTTAGTTTAAATAAGTATTAATTGGTCTACTAACTTATAAGTGCGCTTGCTCAAGGCAGACTGGCGATTTCAAACTTATAATTAAGTTCTAATTACCTATAAGTCCCATTCCACACGACGTTTTTCTCGTTTAACTTTGTCAATGGCACCTAAATAATCTTAGAAAGTACACATCCCTTGGAATACTTGATATGGGTACTTGCCAGTAAGATGGAAGTAGGTAGGTAATTCTAGGCAAGGCGGATTCAGGAGTCCATCATTGACATTCCATCTCTTGCATCCAATCATCCAACTAGCTCAATCTTTTACTTAGAGAATTCTAAAACCTTTGGACCTTCAAAGTAGTAGTCCAAATCATCACTAGATACTAACCCTCAGGTATCGGATCGCTGGACAAACAATATAAGCTACCGTCAGCTGGTGGTATCAGCCTGCATCGGTATCTTCCAAGTATGGTGGCATCCGTACCTTCACGACTTTCGAAGGTTGCTGCCCTTCATTTTCCTCTACAATGTCTTCAGCGTGCTCATTGGGTATCCACTGTTTTACCTGGAACTCGCCTTGGGCGTGGCCACCAAGAAGAGTGTGCTTAATTGCTGGGATATAGCGCCGATGTCACGAGGTTGGTAGATGTCTTCATGAATATTTTGTACTCATGACTATAGCGTGTCAGTTTAGGGGAACTTTTAAATCCACAAATTGAATGAACAAGTTTTCTTGTGTATATTTTTGCAAAATTATTTTTATCAACCGTTGCTCCACACTATTTTTTTTTCCTGTGTCGTGGATGCAACAAACATACAATTTACGTATACGTAGATCACACCCAGACCCGGAACAACAACAATTTGTTGGTCACACAAACAGTCGTTCTGTGCGGAAATGGCGACACGTTGCGCGACTGCCAGTTTCCCAGCCGCCCACCGTGCAGTCATAATTGTTTTGGCACTATCTGAAACAGCGAAATCTGTGGTCTAGAACCCGAAAGTGATTGGTAGATACGTACCCAGTTAAAGAATAAATATTTAAGTTATTATTTTATGCATATTTTTAAAACCCATCAACACTATGGTCTGCGTAAAACTCCGTAGGCATAGGGTTCGCGATGCTATCGACGTGCGTGTTCAGTGCGCTGGCGACGGGCGGGGTGGGGGCGTGGTGCCTGGCGCTGACGGTCCACTCCGTCCACACGTTTCTGCCGTGGCTGCACTGCGCTGCCGAAGCCCAGCCACCCTGCGCAGCCAGGCACCGTCCTCTTCAAGCAGGGAGCGAGACACCCCCACAATCCTTCTTTTAGTTAGTCCAAACATTTTTGTAATAATAGCTATGAGAAATAGTAACTTTCAATTTGAAATTCGTAGGTAAAGGTTAATTGGATTCTGGGTGTTTTTGATTACCTATCTTCGGCCGGCATCAACTTTACAGAATACGACGTGAAACAACGCTTACGTTGTATCCATATATCGTCATTTGAAGTCTGAAAGTGCCATCCTTCCTTCCCCAATCACTAAAACACAAAATGCTGACAATACACTTGCAACTCCAATGATGTTGTAGGTGTCCATGGCAGCCTCGATCACTGACATACTATCAGGTGATCAGTCTGCTTGTTTTCCGCCTTTTTTTGTTAACGGGGGGGACACCTTTAACCCAAAAGCAAGGGAAAAAAGACTAGGGGAGTTTAGGATTTTTAGCTCACTGAAAACTCCCAGGTGGCCACCATCAACACCTGTAAGAGACACCGGGACCTCTTAATAGAACAACTCCAGAGTTCCTTCGGTGCAACCCCTGTTATGGCACATCTCTATTAAGAGATACGTGACCTCTTTAAGCCTCATTGTGCACGGCAGCACTTTCCCTAAACTCACTTTTCAATAGGTATAGTATCCCGCCCGGTTGTAAAAAAATATATTATGTCGTTATAGTAACTTCGTGTTGGATTTGAAACGTGATGGTTTGGCGGGAGGTCTTGGCAACGTCGTGTGGGAGCTGGTCATCTACTACGTGATATGCTGGATACTCATCTACTTCATTGTCATCAAACGGATTTATAGCTTCTCAAAGGTTAGTGTAAATTAAAAAAAGACGTTGAAAGGATTTCCTCCTTTGTCGTAAGTGCTTTTGCAAAACATATCTACAAATTCAAGTAGCCGTCAAACCCAGACCGGCAACAACAATTTTGTGGAGCACACAGAGTTGCTTGTGCAGGAATTGAACGCTCGACATGTTGCCCGGCACCCGGTCGACCAATCACCTCAACAATAAAATTTTAATGCATTAAAGATATGGGATAACTTGATGTTAGTTGAAAAAATACCGTTTTAACAGTTACCTATAGATAAAATTTGAATTGATCTACGTAGGCGGTTTAGCATCAAGCTAGATATAGGTAGGTACACAGATCATAGTGATATGATTATGTATAAGGTACCTATGGATCTCAGTGTTTAAGTTGATTATGACTACGATTGATTGACCCGAAATCTGATACCCAAAGCTATTCTAAAGCTAAGCTAGCTACTCAACCCCAGATTTGAGAATTGCTAACCTATGCTCGACACCCTTCTGAATACCAGATAAATTTAAATATAGACCGTACCTATCTTTTACAAGCTATGTTTCGCATGGTTTCACATAAGTCTACCGGAAACTTTATACGAATTTGAAGATGGTGAAACAGGCACTGTGTCAATAACACGAGGTGATCTTTCATTCCATTAGTTGGTGATGTTTAAAGACGTGCTGACATACTTCGTGCTGGTGTGTGTGGGTGTGGGCGCGGTGCAGCTGAAGGGAGCCTCCCGCATGTTTAACGATTGCGACTGGAGCGTTCTATTTGAGAACTTACAGGTATGATAACATTAACATTTTTTTTTGAAGACTGCTCTAACTCTAGATGGACCTAGATGGAGTGCCTGACTCTTACTAACTAAAAACCTCACTGTTCCTTCTTCTGCTTCGTGGCCGTAGTCGCGGTACATTAGTACCTACGCTTGTCCACTCCATTAGTAAGAGACAGGTAGAAAAGGACGCATAGATACTTACACCCAATTTTAATAATTCTGCTATTTATGAGACCTATGTATCTAATAGGTGGTGACTAATACAGATAGATGCTGCAAAATTTTCGAAACTAAATGCATCAGTCCTTGCAATATGCTTCACCTGGAAATTCAACTCCAAAGAGTGCAAAGCTCAAGTTAGGCGAGCTCCTGTTTAAAACATATTTTAACCTGTTTTTTGGTATAGTAACCTACCTAGATAGGTACTTGTAATGGATTTAATTTGGACATTTAACTAGATATGGCGTGAAGCGATCGAGTATTCCTTGATAGAGATGACAGTCTGCCAAGGATCCCTGGTAATGCTGGGATCCTATTGCCCCAAGACGCAGCACAAGCTAGGCACCACGGCGATGCTTGCGTTTGCTATCTCCAAGTCTGGTTGCATGACAGCCGCGCTCGTACTAGGAGCCACGCACGGAGCTTTGTATAAAGACTACGAAAATGCTACTAACATTTTGCCAGGTAACGTTTAGGAATTTTTGTGCACGTAATTCAGTATGTAGGTACCTAGGATTTTAGGACTGAAATCACTCAGTCGTCGTGCGACGGGGGTGACCAAATCGAGTTCAAAGGCCGGATGTTTTATAATTTACGTGACATTTATAATTTTTTTACTCTGGATTTGTTGTAAATTTGACCAATTCACAGGGCCATGTGATACTACAGGGGATAACAATTGGGTAAAACAAAAACAAATTCTCAATTTTCTGTAAATAAAAATGACCAGTGGCGGTACAGACATGTGATACCTATTAAAACAATCAACGTCTCAATTTAAGCACCTACATTTATCTGGGGATCCTGGTGAATTCACTTGTAGTTCGTAGATGTCAAAGGTCTTCTCTCATGCATTTTCTTCACTAAGCAATAAATATGTACGGAATTGTATCTCGATGCATGCCCACAGGATCGTCCTCGTCAATTATCCTGTGGTCAGACTACGTGGCGCGTGTACCCGGCAGTCAGTTCTGGTCGGCACTCGTATTCTTTACGATGTTCGTCTTAGCACTTACTACAACTGTAAGTTGCATGATTAATTCCATTCTAGCAAAATTTTAAATCCCAAATGCGATTAATTACTTACCTAATTTTGTAACTAATCGCAAGTCCATATTTGCGTTAAAACTAGTTAGTAGACATAGTCCTGAATTATACAGGCATTTAGTGTGATATTATTTATGAAGTAGGTCGGCTAACGACTCAGACGGATTACCTGCACATATCTACCGAAACGTTACCGCAACGCCAATAAGAGCTAAGAGTGCGTTGCCGGCCTTTTGGGGATTACGATTTCATATATTTATGGATTGGGGAGATAGGAAGGATTGGGCCTTCGGTAACCTCACTCACACAGCGAAACACAACGCTGTGGTTGTTTCACGCCGGTTTTCTGTCAGGGCGTAGAATCACTCCCATCGAGCCGACCCATTGGTGCCAAAGCTTGGTTCTACTACACTTCTCTTAATCTGAAAATGACAACTAACCGATTGTTCCACAAAAACAATCGCAAAATAATTCGAATATATACATACCTACACTGTGTTTTGTATGCAGGCGCTGTTGGTGCAAACAATAATGTCGGCGTTCACAGGCCACTCGATCAGAAAGATCACGGGGCCCTTCCTCATAGTCGTCTGCTTGCTATTCTGCTTAATCGGAACCATGACTCTGTGTACACAGGTAGGTACCTAACATATTAACTTTGAAGACAGTCCCTAACACGAGAGTAGCAACTTAACATCCACATCTCCTCTTTTCATTAGCACTTTCGAACGTAAACATGTCAGTCTTCTTAGTGAAGCTATTCGCCCACTAGGTACCTAATATAATTTCACATTCGCATCATCATTCTATTATCCTTTAAGTGCTAAACAAAGGCCTCTACTCACATGCAAAAAATTTAAGCATTAGTCACCGTGGTTGATCAAGGCGGTTTGACGATTTTAAACTTATAATACCTACTTAATTTTAGGTTTCCTCGCGGTGTTTCCCTTCATTGTAGGTCAGAAATGTGTAAATAATCATAAAAAGTACTTACGTATAGCTCGGAAAAGTCACATTGGTCACCAGGTTACGAAGGCGCACCCTATGTATGAGAAGCGAGCGGGCCAACCCGCTTAACCTCCGGGCCACCGCATGTCGTTTAGACTACTCTAACTGTTTTTTTACTTTACAGGGTGGTTTGTACGTAGTAAACTTCCTGATGAATTGGCCGGCATCGAAGCCTCGCTTGCCTATCGCTGCATTAATCGCCACTGTAGTCACCTTCGTGTATGGACAAACTACTTTCTGTGAAGACGTTTACTTCGCAGTCGGAGAATACCCCAGTGTGTTTATGAGGGTCTGTTGGGCACTCTCTCCCGCCATCATGATGGTAAACATGTTTCCTCGATAATTTTCTGAATGAACCAATAGTCAAAGTAATAAGTAACGATGTTTTGTAACAATGTTTATTTGTAACTTTTTATTTTGTAATGGTTTTTTCTTGACTTTGTAAAGGTTATATTTAAGCTTATAAATAAAATGAAAAGCTTTTATCACAGCTCATTTCTTTTTATTTAACTGAAAATAAAACGAACAAATGGTTTTTCTTATAAATATGAAGTTCTTTACTATGCTACATGAGGCCGCAAGCTGTTTGCTTTTTTGGGTATATATTTACACTTATTGTTTTCAGTTGGTTTTTGCTGGCGGTGCGGGCCCGTGGGGTTCGAACGAGGCCATGGCTGGCTGGCTTCTGTTGGGTGTTGCAATGCTACCCATCGTCATCTTTGTGCTGATATACGGAATGTTCAAATGCAGAGTTCGAGTAAGTTAAAACTCGGAGCTCTATAATTTAAACACGTATGAAGTCTTTTAGTACCTACGACATCCTCAAAATCAAAATAATAGTAGCATACGAAGATATACTTCAAATATTTAAAACGATAACATTTTTTAATTCTGCTTTCAGAATATTGTTCGAGACGAAAAATAAATAGTTTAAATTATGTTAAATCGTCGTGTGTACTTAACAGTTTTGTATTTTACTTGATGATAAAATGAAAGATTTAGATCAGAATGACATCTTATTTTATTCACAAAATTTTTCATAACACCAATTTGTTACCAAAATAAAGGATTATTTTATAATTAGTCATACACACATATCCACATAACAACTTAGAAAGCTGATCATAATAAATAATGTACGATGTTTAAACATTGGCATTTTTTTGTCTTTTTTAAAGTGAACATTATCTATTATGACCAACAGGAGTATTTTTTACACAATAATTAATTCAGTTGGATGGTGAACAGTTAAATCAGCTTCGCTTGATTGGGGAAAAAACACTCCTTCTAATTAATACAGCCTTGGATCTTACCTCTAAAATTAAACGTAACTTAAATAATGAACTTCTCATATAAAAATAATAATGATAAGCATTACTACATACATCTTTTTAAAAAGTTTACATCTAAGTAGATAGACCGCCAAAATGTTCATTGTAAAGAATATTCGTTAAACTATTGCCTTGTGTTCAGAGAAATATTATTTACAGTAGTAAATAATTTACAGGATCGGTAACGAGGTCATTATTATTCGATAAATATTATATGAATTGCACCAAAAGATACATCTGATTGGGACTAGATTGAAAACAAAATAACGTTTGTTCATAATAATTATTTATGATGGCATATAACATTCAAAATAATATTTGGCTTTCATACAATTTAGAATCACAAGAGACATGGACATGAAATACTCGGGTTTACCCATCACTTTTTTTTATATTAGGCAGGCCGATCTAGCATAAACAAAACAAGTCTTATGAGATTATTAAACTTTGAAGAACAGGAACAACTGGTGTGTGACGTCAAAATGCATGCATGGAAGAATACACTTATTATCTTAGCATTATTATGAAACGGCCTGCCAGTCTTTACACCCATCTATTATAACCCTAATCTATTTTACAATAATTTGATATTAAGATGATTCACGACGGCATACATATATGACACAGGATAATTACAATCTTAGTAAATTCTAGGCCTTGTTATTTGCAAATAGGAAAGTACTCGCGCTCTCAATGAAACAGTTTTGTGATTATTAATTATAGACATTTATTAAATTATCACTCATTTTTGCTTGAAAAATAATTTACAATAATATTATTTAATTTATACAATTGCATAGTCATGTGGTTGAGAACGCGAAATACTATCGATATAATAAGGTGACAATTCCCAAATATTTGTGCTACAGGAACAGAGAGCAAGCGGATTATTGTACATAACATTCACACTGTTGTTATTGTAACAAGACGCTCAAATATTCCACATCGAGAATAAGCTCTGTATTTATTTTCATTGAAGCACTTTATTACTGAGGAAACTGTACACAGATTCTTATAATTTATAAGAAAATATCAAATTCATCATTACAAATATCTAGATGAAATTATCTAGCAATCGTCATTTATTTATTAATCGTACATACATCAACTATAATCCAGTTTACTAAGATTTATAGTTGCTATTAAATTATTATATTTTTATTACATTCATGTTTTATTTCAGAACGAAAAACATTAGATACATATAAGCTGCTCTCTGCTGGAAATTAAACTAGTCATAAAGTAATTCGATTTTGCTCATAACTATTTTGATCTGATATTTATGAACTATAATTATCAGGAACATCTACTAATTGATTAAACTCTTCAAACTAATATACACAATGAAATAATTTTACTTCTATCATCTATACCGTAGTAGATGTAAAAAGTTTGCGATTCGGGTGATTGATATCAAGAATCACATAAACAAGTCAAACATGTCGGCTACTGGTGTTTGGCACACTCACCAGCAACTACGTCACAGCCAACTATGTGCTCCAGTAACTGCCCGCTGCTAGCTACATACACTAGTACGTCATGATCGTGCCTCGCTATTCTTATAGTGTATTAACTAACATGTTTATTGTTTATGCAATATACCTGGATAGGTCATGTGCTCAATCAAGATGCGACATTGAGTTTTTACTCCAATTAAAGTTATATATTTCAATAAATATGCAACACAGACTCTTAACTAAAAAGGCAGCGTTTTGTTACTATAAAATCTTACTAGCTATGTGTGCTTGTGTTCACATCAAAATAAAATCAAAAACATAAATAACAGACATTCGGGGACCCTGCGCTCAGTCTTACGCATAAAGATTCCACCACATACTCCACAGAACATCGCTAGTACGTACCGTTTTACGTTAAGGCCTATCTATCATATGTTTATATTAATCACTTGAAAAACCACTTAGTATATTACAACTATCAACCCGCTAGGAGCTAAATTAATGTAATGTTACGAAATCTTTAAAAAGACGCAATCAACGTAAACTTTCATACTCATATTTCGCACCTCAACTCACTGAATCATACAAACACAAAATAAGCAGTTGATTCAGCAAAACTCCACACTTGACAAATAAATATCGCTAAAACGAGAGGAACAGATTTATAAAAACTAGTAGTCAGTAAATTAAATTGTGCAAGTAAAAAATGCTGTGGGTTCGTAGACCAGCGGCATAACGCAGCTCGTCTAGGTGGCCATTTCATAATTATATTAGAAAATAGATGAATAAATTCGTATTATTCTTATGGAACATTTCATGTTATAGTTTATGTACAATTGCAAGCAGCTGCATCAATATCATTTTAAAATTCGTGACGTATTTTTTCTAATAAGTAATGACTGAGAGGACGGTCGTGCAAACAGCTCAATGAACATGTTATAAAATGTTGTTAGCATTAACTGCCATACTTTGACACCCATTACTAACGATTACAAGAATCAAGTCATTCGTCATTTAGAATTTTCAAGTAATTGTTTTCTTCCAAATATTTAAATATTTGGAAATTCGTTATATTTTATTACTTGCATTTTGATTACATGATCAATTTTTATTATGACTAGTTTTAAATTCAATTTATTAATTGTTACAATGTCAGTAAAGTTCCGATATTTGGTGGAACACTTGGAAGGAAGGAAGTAATGTATTTAAAATTATGAACATAATTTATGTGGCAGTTGGTAAAAAAGGAACAGCTGTTCAGCGACTTGCTTGGCTCCCACGACCGCCCTGCACACTACGCTATTCGTGCGACGTTACATCGACGCTAGCTATCACGTGAGCTATTATTATTATCCTTCTCAGTAACCGCTAACTACACTAATACCTACCCACAATCCAAAATAAACGAATTAACAACAACCAAGTTATACATATAAAAAGCTTAGCAAGTTAGTATATAACTCTGTTTTAGAAACTATCATACAAAACTAAACCTATTTCGTTCTATTCGTATTAATAGTTAAATTGACTAATTATAAGATTAAATACTCCTTCATATTATAATTTGGACAAAACTGAAGTGCATTTTAAGATATTTTTAACGCCTAAATAGTGTTGGCTTCTTTATTATGATTTTATAACACTAAGTAGAAAAGCTAGAATAGCAGCAATTTCAAATAATATCCATACTTTTTGGTCAATTTCGTAATATTAGCTTTCAAATACCTAATAAGGCATGATGTATTGCCTCAATCACTTTAAGGAAATTTACATTCGAACTCGTAATAATTCCCAAACAACAACAATATGAGTGAGATCAAAATGGTTCATTATTAATTCACAATAATAAACGGATAGCATAGCTATTTATAAAATTGTAATATCAAACTAGCTAGTCAACTCTAAGCAGTTCCATTAATATACAATAATCAATTCAGATATTTAACTAGTGGACACAAACGTAATCATAGCACTTGTGCTACCACACACACTGTCGGCTCACATTCTATATGTTCCTGTTGACGAAACAAATATACGCAACTCAATAGTCAGCTAGTTTGATGACGAAACTAGTGTGGCATTGTCAACGTAAGGGGTAATACTATCTATCAGCCACGCGAGTGCACAATTACCACCAAATACAATTTACATTTCAAAACTTTCAAGATTAAAAACAGACCTCAATGAATTTCAATAATATTAAAAACAGACATTCCCCACAACATTCCAACAGCGAGATAATAATATATTCTATTTATAATTAACACTTATATTGTTATAACAATATCTATACAATAGTTACAACTAAACAATCTGCTGTTATCGTCCTCAAGCACTCCTTTATCACAAGAATCATAGGGCACATATCACTCACTGCCATAGTCAGTCCGTCAAAGCACCGATACCATTAACATTGCCAGCGTTAATACTCCACGACCCTTACTTTATTGCTTACTGCTACAACTAACTTACACAACTCAAGTTACATATTATTTCTACATGAATATATTCGCCAGTCCCAATATACCAATGTATACCAACAGAAATATCTATGTATTTTATATTAAGCATACTGGTACACTTGTGACTAATATCACATCTTTAAATGGCTTTGTACTATTTAATAGTTGATTAAATCAATTTAGTACCTGTCATATTCACATTGAACAGAAATAATATGTATCATGAATTTATTAGTTATTCTACAATGTTTTTTGAAATTTTTATAATTTGTAAACACCACAATTCCATATTGTCGAAGAGAAAAATTACAAATACATAGACACTACGAAAAGAGGAGGCATTTTCGTATCGCATTAATAATGTCGTTTGGAATTCAGATATATTTCTGGAGACCTTCAAGGTCACGGACCTCCTCTCGCCGATCGCACAAAATACTATTTACACGAACCATGCTCATAACCTATTAAAATTATTTTACAATTGTTCATTTGATGGTTCGGAGGCTCGACTAAAAACATTACGATGCAGCCACCGGGTCAAAGTCGTCGACGACACCACGATTTTGTACTTTTAACGACAAAAATGATTAGTCAGATCTAGTCAAACGTCGGGAGCGCGACAGGCGGCCAGCATCCACCGGGAGAAGTGCACGGGACACAGGCACACGTGCAGCGCGCCCCCCGCCGCAGGCAGCAGGCCCTGCGCCGCCAGCGCCGCCACGTGCCGCGCGGCCGGACGCTGCACCAGCACGCGGCGCAGCGGGGGCGCGGCCGCCACGCAGGCGCCGGCCGCGGCCGCGGCGCGCGCGCAGGGCACGGCGCTGACCAGGAAGTGCAGGCTGAGCGCGCGCCCCGCCGGGCCCCGCTCTCACTGCGCGCCCGCGGCCGCGGCGCCGCCCGCGCGCGCCGGCAGCGTGTCGTGGCGCCGGTACATGAGCAGGTAGGGCATGCGCGGAGGCTTGGGCTTCAGTACGGCGGCGTCGCTCACCTGCGTCACGGTGGAGTCGTCGTACCTGCGACAAATACCTCTCGTTATTGCTACGCGATCTCGCTCGAACCCGCATATCGAGTACTTATGGTATACTCAGTAGAAAATATCCACATTTTCCGTAATAGCATTACGATTGGAGACGAAAAATAATGACATCACTGTATGCATCAAATGCAAATACATATATATAAAATCTACTAGAATAAAATATTAGAATACCTGATCCATCCCACTTGTCCGTGGAATGTGTCGGTGAGGTAATGTCCTTTTACAGCCTCGACGCCCTCGTGGTACACGACAGCAAACAACTTGTAGATTCGTTGCTTCGACGTATACTTCAGCTTAGAGGACATAATTTCTGTAACAACAACAATATTGGTTACACGAAAGTAAAACAGAAGTTCATTATAAGTAAGCTATAAGTTCATTCAGTTATATTTTACTACAGATTTATAACATAGTTATGTTATGTTCAGAGACGAAAAATAAGTACATCATTATCATAGCAAATTGTAGGAAACCAATACAATTAGGTATACATACTAGGATCAATTTTCAAATCAATGGGGAAGTCAATGTTCTTGACAATCTTAGCAGTGTGGCCATCTGCATCCAGTTGGAAACACTTGAGATGCAAGAGAAGCACCACAGGAAGTTGCTCCAAGGACAATTGTTGCCATGCGTCGCTCACGCCCTCCAGCGTGTCCTTGCCAGCCAACAGCTCCAAGGCATCTTTTACGCTGTTGGCACGCTAAACACAAAAAATAATTTATTAAAAAACAGTACCTGTCAAACATAGATATCGTTTTCTTAATTTTGATTCATATTAAGTACTCAGTAATTGTTGTCCACATATAAGTATGATTTTAATCACACTCGGAGACGAAAAATAAGTTCCATCACAGTAAGGAAACGAATAATGTTCGTGGTACATAAACGAAAGAGAAGTGCGGCGTCATACCTCGATGTCGAGTTGGAGTGTGAAGAATGGTTGCACGGCATCGGTGACGTCGTGGTGCGCGGCGCGATGCAGGCGGAGGCGGGTCCGGCCGCGGAAGATGTCGGCCACGGGCGTGCGCCGCGCCGCCCAGCGCCGCTCCACGGCGCCGCGGTTGCGCGGGCCCATCACCTTCCACTCGTCGTCGTCCGCCGACCCCGCGCCCTCGCCGCCCGCGCCGCCCGCACCGCCCGCGGGGCTGGCGCCGGGAGCGCGAGGTTCTTCCGGTTCGACTAGCTTAATCAGCTGCAAATGCGTACATCTCATAAGTATTTTCATTTATTCATGTAAACATAACTTATACAACAAATATGAACACCGAGTACATAAAATCTACATAAAAGTAAGTACTTTCAAAGATATAACAATAAATAGGAACACGGCGAAAATCGTAATAGTGATGTTTATGATTAAACATCACTTTATTAAGGAACGATAATGTTCAAGATGGCACAAGTCCAACACCGATAGAAAATCTCGACGTACAACTATCGGGCTGTAGCCCGCCAGGCTGATCACCTTGCCTGATCGGAGGATCCCCCTTTTCCAATCTTAGGGACTTAACTCTCTGATCCATAAAGATTATTTAATGATTTGATTTATAGATAATATGTGTGATAACTGTGACAATACCATACCTCCAGCATTTCGTCATTGAGCGAATTAAGCAGGCAGCCCAGAAATTCTTCGGCATCTTCTTGCCTGCCCTCCTGTGAGCCGGGGAAGGGGCGCAGCGCCCGTAACACTCGTTGTCCCGCGCCGCCCTCCAGCGGAGGCCCGGCTGGTACTGCGGGGGCTCCACCTGAACCTGCGCCTCGTCCACCACGCGTACTGCCCGGCGCCAGTGGACTGAACTCGTAACACAACTCCACTCTACAAAGCAAAAACATATCAAGGTTCAATTTAAGCTGAAAATACTATGTCTGTCATAAAATATAATACAATGATCATACTTACAAGGAGTCAATGACAGGTGTGCTGGATTTGCCGCGGCGAGTCTGGTATGGCAGTGCTTTCAGCATGTTGTAGAATGGCGGGCAGGCAATAAGCGCTTGGAGGATCGCATTCACATAGCAGTAGTTGGAACGGTTGGTGAGCCCACGAGGTAACAGCGATACTGGCCGGTTATCCAGTTGGTATTTAGATAGAAATTCTGGAAAAAATAAAAGAAGAAATCCTTTAAATAGAATTCTCTATTAACACTACAACCTATAGACACCTCATTGGAAAACAAAATGAAGGGTGTATAACCTACAAATATTTTATTTAGGGATGACTGATTAGAAAACTACAAAGGAAAATGTGTAATGCAGCGCAATTAACTTACCTCCCATCCTGTAAGAGTTAGGGTCGTCACTGAAGGGTGAAGGTTGCTGTGGCTGAGTAGGGCTCGGTTCCTTAGGAACAGGGACCTCACGCTGCTCTCGGGCCTCACGGGACTCTCGAGGTTCGCGCTGCTCCCGGGGCTCGGGGGCTGCGGCCGCGCGCGCTGTGCCAGCTGTCGCGTTTACTGAGGTCTTCTCTGAGTACGACACTGCAGGTGGGGCGGCAGGCCGCGGCGTCGGAGAACTCTTGTCAGTAGCCGTGGCCTGCAATGGCGACGCGTCGAATGGCGGCACCTTTGCTACCGGCTTTTGAACATTCGTAGCTATGGGAGGCGCAGCCGTAGTAGGGCTGGGAGGTTCCTCAGTTGCCGGCAGGGAGGCAGGCGCAGGTGCTGGCGCGCCGCTGGGTTTGTTGGAGAAGAGGCTGGCCCACGACTTGCCGGGCGCCGGCTGCGGCTGCGGGGGCAGCGCGGGCGGCGGCGCCGGCTGGTTGCGCGGCGTGGGGGGAGGGGGGAAGTCGGACGCGGTGGGCGCTGGAGGCGGCGGCTGAGGCGCCGGAGGGGGCTCGGGCGCGGCTCCGCCTTTGCGCGAGTGACCGAATGGTGCCTTGTTGCTAACGATCAGTGGCGGACCAGCGGAATGCAGCGTAATAGAGATCGGCATTGGCGCTTTACTGGGCGGTAGTGGAGGTTCACGTTTCGCGTGATCGCTAGTGGGCGCATTCCTATCAGAACTTTCATTGTTGTCGTTAGACGGAGAACGGTTAGCAGGTCCATCACGTTTTTGTCGGCTACCGAAAGGTGCTTTTGGAGTGGATGCAGCTTGTTGTACCGGCACTACTGTCTGGGGCACCACAGGTTTAGCAGGCTGCTTACCTCCCGAGAATGGAGCCGCGGGGCCTTTAGTTGGCTTAGGAACAGCAGGTTGGATCTTATTCGTAGGCATTGGATTGGATGGTGGTGCTGATGGAGGGAAAGATTTGTTTGCTGGTGATTGTGCTGCAATTGGCTGTTCTGGTTTCGATTCCGTAGCATTCCACGACTTCGTGGTTTCAGTCTTTGGCGCTGTCGTAACTTTTTCGACTGGGGACAGCTTTGCTTGACCAGGGTCGTTAGCACGATCTGTTTGTTTAGGACTGCCAGGACCTTTGCTTATTTTAAGGTCTTTTAAAGGTAGGGATTCTACTGAAGCAGCTGTCGCTGATGCTGTCGGTGGTGCAGGCATAGGCTTCTGTTCTTGATTCTTGTCTTGTTGTGTATAATTTTTGTTTTGATTTTGACCTTGCACGAAATTTTTAGCGTGTACGTTAAACTGATGTGGGGTGGTCTGAGGAGGCGGTTGTTGTTGCTGCTGCATAGGTACGGGTGGCGGATGGGGAGGGGGAGGGAGGTACATCGGTGGCATGTACTCCACACCGCCCTCTACTGGCGGACCATATGGGGGCGCTGCGTAGTGGGCGCTCGCGTAGTAAGCGTCTACAGCCTCCTGCTCCATCACAACCTCCTGGGGGTATTCCTCGGGACCCTTGTCAGCTTCACCCTCGACGGGCATGGGATATTCAGGGTAATAGGGTGGGTACGCATAGGGTCCATAGACGAGGGGTTGATACACGGGTAGATGGTAGAGCGGTGCGCCCTGGGCCTGCGCGGCGGGGTAGTATTGCGGATACTGCAGGTAGTAAGGCGGAGGCTGCGGGGGCGGGGACGGCGGGCGCTTGCCACGGCGGTCGCGGCGCGGGGCGCGGGCGGCGCGCTCGGGGGCCGGCGGGTACTGCGGCTGCGGCTGGTAGTACTGGCCCATGTAGCCGTGCACGTTGACGTTGGCGGTGACTTGGCTGACGTAGACGTTGGGCGGCGCCACGGGCCACTGGTGGTGGTGCGGCGGCGGGTAGGCAGGCGGCGGCTGCGCGTAGGGGGGCGGCGCGTGGTGCGGCGGGGCGGCGCGCGCCGGCGAGTGGGGCGCCATGTCGCACTCGCCGCCCGACAGGCTGTCCACGCTGCTCGACACGGTCGGGGCGCCCGCCGTGCTCGACGAACAGGAAGACGGATCTGCTGCCATCAAAGTCCTCTTTATTTTACTAACTAAATAAATCACTTCGACCGATCTAAGCTACCGACGACTAGTGAAGATGAACACTTTCGTGTGATATTTACCTATAGTAGGTTCGTTCCAACCACCGGCGAGAGCAGTCGCCGAGATGTCGGGTATCCGGTCGTACAGGGCGCACTGCAGTCTGTTCAATTCCGCGTCCTTCACATCAGATAAGTCTAGGAACTCATAGTCCTGAAACATGCCATAGATATTAATTCAGAACTTTGATTTCTTGTCATAAACATTTTTTCATAACACTGATTTAGATACACAACTAACAACTACAAATTAAAAGACAGTTCACTTTCCATGTTAAACAAAAGGCCTTGTTGAAGAACTTGTTTGTGGTCGCCATGTCACCATTAGGTTTCTAACAAAATAGGACTGCCATTTGCAGAATGCGAACAAATTGTTTTCCAGATCCAAGTCTAAAATTAGTGTCGCATTTAGGTGAACTTTAAAGATGACATATTACATACATTGTATACACATTCATACACCAAACTACAACAACGTAGGTATATCACTCATTACATGTGTATTAACTATTTATGTGAATGATTTTTTTCTTAGGTACTAAAATAGTCATTTGGTCGAAAAAATGAGGGATTCCTTTTTTGGGGGTAGAAAACCGTATGATTTCTCTATCCCCAGGTTAATACGAGAAGGAACATCACACTCTTACTCATTAAGAACCACCCCATTCCTTCTTGTCTGAATGGGGCCGCGGTACATCATTGCGCATTTATTTTTTGAGGGAAGTAATCATCAAATTCTTCGCTCGCTCAGGTTGAGGCGACAGGGTGTGACGTGTAGTTTATTGCGCTTGCCCCGCAACCCCGGCTGAACATCGGCCCTAGTAGGGCCCGTCTGTAGTGATCTATAGGCAATTTGAGTCGTGCGCGGACCGCATTAGATAGCATGACTGCTTTGCAAAAGGAGACGGCTTCCCACTTCTCGCTCTGCACCATTACCTAGAACCAAGGTCAAATGCAAGTGGTTGACGCCGCCGCTCGCTTCCCTGGTGGTGTTCAGCCCTAGCAGGACGAAGCGCCCTGTGCTTACGGTGGCCGGAGATGATCGCTCGATCCCCGACGCCCGAAAAGTCGCCTACTGCGGCGGCTGGGGCGTGAGGGTGACAGTTCCCTCACGCGCCCCGGCTCCTTTTTTACGAGCATCACTGCTTCGCAGAAAAAGGAGACGGATTCCCAGTTTCACTTGCTCTGCACCATGACCACGACTAAGGCTGCTGTGTTCGGTTGCACTAGGCGGAAGTGAGGAAGCCTGGCGTCTCTAGTCACTCCTCAAAGAGGGGTCTTACCGCTGCTATAACAGCGTGCCCGGCCCTCGGTTGCGACAGAAGTAGTTTCCACTCTGCCATGAGATCACTCCGGAGCGCATTCCGCAACGCACTAATTTGCAGCGCGCAAACTGAAGACGCACGCGAGCGCTTTGCTACCAGATCCTTCCTAGGGCGGTGATCCGGCAAAAAATGGAAGATACCTGGAATATTATCCGGAAGTGTTGAAAATGTTTGATAATTTTTTATGTGCCGTTTCCAAATTTAACATCACACAAGCACGTTTATATCGCTCTCCCGTTATGTTGTACAATGGCGCCTAAAAAACATGTTTTGCATTTTCCAGTTTCAGGTGCTTTTTAACAAAAACATTAAATATAACAGAAAATTTCCTATATCTTACGTCAAAAGTTTTTTGTAATATGAATATTTAAGCGTACAAGAGTCAACAAGTATACAGGTCAGTGCTTAGTGGCAATTTTTAGTCAATCTAGTCTGCCAAAACCACTCATTAAAATAATCATCTATGAAATTGACAAATTCCAAAATTCTCGCTAACCTTTTCATGTAAATACTTAGTCATTAGGTAATGACTAAAATATTCTGAAACTAATGATAGACCACCTATTCTATCACATGAGAGTTCTAGTTCAGCTTATGATTTTTCTTTCAAGTCCATGTCTGGCCACTGTCTCATCTAAAAAGCAGGTGAATATTTTTTTTAAATCATCCACCCAAATTACGTGAAATTAATTATCTAGTAATAAATAGTAACTTCAAAAAGAACCAAGATGATTTATTTGGAAAACAATAAATTCACAATTCATAAAAATGTTAAGGGCTGATTTTTCAATAGTAAGATAAATGTTATCTTGATGAATAAAAATGTTGCTGTCCTGTCTTATACAAACATTCTGACGCGACAGCATCATAATTATTCCCCAGGCAACTTTTATCTAACCATTGAAAACAATTTGGCAATGAACACATTTAAATGATCCAAGTAAAGATTGATTCCCAATGACATTATCTTCAAATTCTTTTTACGATATTACAATAAATTTATTATATATTGAACTTACTTAATCCTCTATATTGATCACTTTCAGAAATACAAATCACTTCAATGCAATTTGACCCTACATCTGAGCTCTTACATCCATTATCCACTTAATCAACAATGGCTACTGTCAGACTAGTAATACCGAGTCACGATATTAATGTGATATTCAGCAGTTGCACTGATCTGATATCAAGATTTAAATGTATTAAGCTGATTCAATAAACATACTATGTGACATGACATAATTCTTTTATTTCTGATTAAAATTATCTATTGGAATAGTAATGTTACATACTATTTAAAGAAAAACTATCTACAGTAATCCAAATATAAAGAAACATCTCTTTGGTATGTCAATCAACTCCAAAAGATATCCTACTACTGTGCTGTACTATATATACCAGCAGTAGAAATAATATTAAACTACCTTCAGAAATAAGTTGTGTGGGAATGGCTATTCCCAAAACTGTGATGAGAATTAGGGAAGGAAAGTTAGATGGACTACAAGGAAGTACCATATATATAAATGCAGTACCTAACCCATCAAAATACTGAACTGAGGAAATGATAACTGAATGCTGTAACTTATTAAAATACAAAGTTATTTTGCTAGAATATAAGCCGAAACTACAATGTAGCAGCAAATATGATTTAAAGAAGAGTATTGGTCCCGTTACCATAAAACATTAATATGCATTACAATTCTGTTATTTAGAAAAATTAACCCCCTTAATAAAAGATTTGTTGGATATAATTGAGTCCTTGGAGGCAATTGCATAGTATTTAAATAATCTTTTATATGTGCGAGAATAATGAATGGGGAGTGTGTTCCTTCTACAGAAAAAATCTTCATGCTTGAAATTTTATTACTTAAATCATGACAAATTACTTAATTAAAAATCTTGGTGCTTATTCGTAAATTCCAACAAAACATGCAATAACCACTTAATTTAGAAATAAATTTTAATGATGATGACATTCATTGCACAATACTTTGTTTATTTCTTTAATCTATCTATCAATTTGAGTTGCTTCTAATAGCATGACATAGCAAAAACTAAAGAAGCATAATCAATCATGTCTCAATTTCACCTTTCTATTTTAGTTTTCAAAGTCAAATCATTTATGTCAATTACCACAATAAGGAACTTTTAAAAGTCAACAATCAAATATGTAAATAGTGTATGTAAGTCAATGCTTCAAGTGAAGGTATTTGCTTGTTCTAAAGTTATCTATAAGAAGAACAAACAATTTATCAGTTTTTCAGTTTCACATTTTTATAGTGTAGATGTAATATCAATTAATATTAAACTGGCTGATTGCCAATGTATACTACATAGATTTTAAATTCTACACATGATAATTGACCATTATTTACATGTATTAGGTACTTAATTACTTATATGCATGTTTAGAACTAATTTCTATTTCTACAAAATATAAAAATCATCATTAACAAATACCATAGTTTGATATAGTGAAGTAATCATGACTACAACAGGCCTTTTAAATAAAAAAAAAATTGTTTATCATCCAAATATGACTCATCAATTCATTTTTTTTTATTTTGGTATACTGATAAGAAGAATCATGAGTTACATACACATTTTATACAAGATTTGCATTTAAAATACATATTTATTAGATATTTTCTTGTTATAACAAAAGTTGTCAAACATATTCACATAAACAAAAGACTGAAAAAAAAAATCAATCTGTGAAGTTGTTGCTACATAAGAAATAAAAAACTGTACATTCTCATGCAAAATAATAAAATAATGTGTTTGATAAATAAATTAAAAAAGAATGTCATTTCATCACTAAATGTTATAATAGATTTATGGTAGTTGACTATTGAAATGCAAAAAACAATGTATATAATTACATCATTTTAATATTAGAATTCTATTAATTTCTTTGCAAAATTCTACTAACTGATTTATAAACACTTCTGGGTAATGATAACCAAACAACCTGAAAGTACAATATTTCATTACATTAAGTGCATGAAAAAGTCAGTGATTGGTCCTACAGAGGTTACATAACAAAAAAACCTATGATAATATGGTCTAGTAGTGAATTTAACACAAAACAGTCTTATATGACTGCACAGGCAATTACAGGTTCCTGAGACTAATTGGTTTTACTTGACTAATTAGTAGCAGTAGCCCCAACTGTCAGTGGTAGATCACAACAAGTAAAGCATTACAACAATTTATTTTTACCTGGATTACAGAATGAAGTCAACAATTTCATTCTGTAGAAACTCATTTCATCATCGTGAATTACTAACAGATATTTTACACGGAAAAGTAACCTTGAGTTTCGTCGCGAAGTGTACAGAAATGACAACCCGTTTGAACGTTGGACTTCACTGTAGCTTGTCAAATTTATAGGTTATATTACGTTTGGGGATTTCGGTCATTGAATGTACAGAAGCTTATCACGTCAAATTATAATTTAATAATAAGTGAACACTAAACAGTTTATCTAGCATGCAAATAATATAATATGCAATAGCTTCCGCACCGACTAAACAATAACAAATCCATAGCACATGTGGTTTTAAAAGTCATGAAATGAAATGCAAAAGTGATAATGACATACCTATTACGGAACCAATAAATGTCGCACTGACTTCCTTTGGAATTCATTTTGAATAAAGCATGATTTTCAGCGTTTAATTTTCTCATGTACTAACGCAAAGCTGCAAAATATGCGGAACATTTGGAGGACTATAAAATGGCGTAACAACGCTCAGTTGCCGGGTGCCATCAGAGTATTGACAAATCAACATATTGGTGATTCTTAATGCGTAAATCCGAAACTGGGCACTATTTATTGATCAAAAACTAATGGCACTTACCTCCCACGTGCATACAAAGTCTGGAAAGAGATATTTTTTCTAATGTAATGGCCAGTTTCAATATCACCAAAACAAGAAACAAAAGCCAAACAAATGTTTATGTAAATGTACTGCAAATAAAGCTTTCTTACCGTTTTCATCAAATCCATGGCCTTTTAAAGAACACCATCACGAAATTTAACACCGTCTATATTTTCTAAACAGCAGCAACGAAGGAAAAATATCTTAGAACGGGATCAACGTCGAGGCCATGCACTCTCCCTACACATAACAGGATGTGACAAAACGATCACCATAGACTAAACACTACGCGCGCCATTTTTAACCAGCCGGCGTACATCCAATGAGAATCTCACATTTGTACCATAAACAAAAAATATTTTTGCGTAGAGTTGTTACACTTGTTCGGATGTGCGACATTGAAAATCATAAACAATATTTTTAGTTTATTATTTAAGTCAGCTCTTACTTTGAATATTAGCCTTTTAAATAAAACGTTAAAAATATACTGACCCATACTCAAGTACCGGCGTGGGAGATGGCGCACAGCTCCTTTCGTTCCATGTAAGTTAACGTTCCGTGAAAGCAAAGAGCCAGACAGACTCATATAAAGCATTAAACCAGACATTTAAAGCTAAATGTTGTTAACTCAATACACACATTGAAAAAAAACAAGGCTGGATTTTGGTTTAAGGTAATTCTGGATTAAGGTCGCTACTAGTATAATAAAGAACGCTACATATGCTATCACTATCACTGTTATACCGATACACAATATACTTCACCCGTTTTTGTTTATTATTTTTAAATCTACAGAGGTGCATACAGATATTGGTATACTACTAGGAATGTTTTTAACACTACAGTGTGGTTGTAAGTCAAAAGCATAACAATATGATGAGTAATAGCACAGTAAACAGACTTCCTTTTATTGACAATGTGTAACAAATGGTACCTCGTTACTAGGTTGTTACTTGTTATTCTTGTTAAAATACGGATAGAGAATGACACATATCTATATACTATATGTATTGTATCTAGAAAGTAACATTTGGTCTGCTACTGCTTTATACATCTGTGATTGCGTGAGAATGAAACAGTTCAAGCTCGTGGTGCGCGTGTACCCTTAATGGTAAAAGATGTATCAAAGAAGAAGGTCGAATAAAAACGGATGCTCAGCTAAAGGTTGCTACATGATCTAAAGGATCTCGAATGTGGGTCTCCTCTGTAGGAACTGTAAATGTAACTTATTAGTTGCCAGGTGATTTCGTATTCTTTTACGAAGATGGCATAATTGCTTTTTCGACCCTTCTAAATGGGACTGGAATCAGTGGACTTGAACAAGACCCTGTAACCTAGTTTAATAGTACCCAGTTTTAGGGTGTGTTAGAAGTTGGTATCCAATTTGTAAACGTATACGTTGTAAATGTACCTATATCTACACACGTTCTTGATCCGAATGACGGTGGAGATTTGCATCCCTCCTCTGTGCAACTTAAATTAGCCTGGTATGGCAGGCCATAAGCGCGGGAGCTATGTTCTCCGCAATATCGTACCCATCCAGGACATCAGATGTTTTCAACCTGGAAGCCGTTTTCAAAAGACGAGATTTTTATGAGGATTTTCAAAATATGCAATGCTCTAATTACTTAGACTTAAATTAGTCAGTAGACATTTCATTAGAACGTATTTGTGGATCCTTATTTATAGAGCTTAAGTCGGGTAAGGACAAAACATACCTACTTACCTACTTAAAGTTATCTACCTATACTAATTTATAAGTTTGTATGTTTGTAAGTTTGTATGTAGGTAATCTTTAGAACCGCTGGTCGAATTGTCAAAAATCTTTCACTGATATATATACTATAACTATACTACTTAATAAATAAAAAATAAAAAATGATAGATAGCTACAATGTTCCTGAGTGCTATAAAAAATCACGCTACGATCAAATGGAGCTGAGCTGCGGGTGAAACCGCGCGAGAATAGCTAGTACCTAATAAAGTTAACCGAATTTGTTTCGAGGAAAAGTGTAACTAAAATAATACATATCTATAAGGGTAAGGTAAGGGGAGGTTTAGGTATCCATATTTTTATTAGTTGGATCGTGACCATATTTTATAAGCATTGTATTAGTAGGGGAGAGATTGCCTTATATAATGGTTAGTTTTATCGACACGGTATTAATTAATTCTTAATTTTTTTATGTTGTATCATTTTTATACTTATTTTGTCTTCATAGTCAGTCCGTGTCATTATACTTAAATGAAATAAATTAGGCCATGTTAAAATGAAGCGTATTTAGAAGTTATCTAATAATTTCTAGGACAAGTATCTACCTAGGTATATATTAATTTTAGGCGAAGAATGAGACTGCATTCTTCGACACAGACAGACGGACACAGACAGACGGGGCCCTATAGCCCTGATGTTCAGCCGGGGTTGCGGGGTAAGTGCAATGAGGGACCGCGACCTCGGCCCAGAGCAGGAGAAGGAACAGGGGGGTTTTTAGTCAGTAAGAGTCTGACACTCCCTCTCGCCCGGCCCTGGGCGGGTGAAGTCTTTTGATGATTTTCCCCTCACAAAAAAAAAAAAATTGTCTCAACCGAAGTGATACCACGGCATCACAAAAACATATCCTCTAGTGTTGCAGGTGTGTCATACCTAAGCGGCATCGATTGCTTGCAATTAGGAAAGCCAATTGCTCAAAATGATGTAGTCGGTAATTAAATAAATAATACCTACACAAATAAAATATAAGTAATTACTATAGGTATATACTATAATAACAGTAAGCACTTGGTTGACTAATCTATTGAATTAAACAATAAATGATAATGATATGATAACAGTGTGACTCTTGTCTGTGGTTCCCTGAAGGTGCAGGCAGAGATATTCTATCAAACAACCACTTTTTTATGGTTGAAGTGGACGGTAGAATATAAAATGTTCTTATTAAATTAATCAAAAGTTTCTTAAATGTATTTCTATTTTAAGATATAGGTATTTATAATTAAATTGGACACATATCTTATTAAATTGGACAATCTTATTAAAAAGGGTTGCGTAATTAAATACCCAGTTTTTTTTCTTGAACACTATCGATACACATCACATCACTAGAGACAATTTACGGCAAAATCGTCGGTAAAATAATGTGGTACGTGATTCGATCGACCCAGTCACCTGACTGTGCCGAAATAAAATGTCTCGATTATCGACACTTATCTCTTCAAATATTGTTGTATTTGCTTTGGCTGACTAATTCAAATGCTACGTGACACATTACTCTTATTATTTCTTCTAGTTTCTGTGTAGGAATGTAATTTTATGGAGCGATGACGTCATCGTTTTGGTCGGATATTGGGAAGATAGATACTGAATCACAATGTTCCATTTCTTAGATGTATTTAACAGTTATAGGTACATGTCATATTAAGCTACAGACTTTATTATTAGATTACGCGTATTATAATAGTATTTGTATACTATAACTTATAAGGTACTTAATCTTAGTACCTAAGGAAAATAACGATTTTAATGTAGGTAGGTATCTACTATTTGTTTTGATTGGAATAATAATTGTCTCCGAAACTACTAGACTAAGTAATATTATAAATCACATGAAATCCATATTTTATACTATATTTGGGATCCAAAAAAAACATAGGTATAGTTTACCAGCCCCCGGATTTGAGGCGAAACTCCAAACTTCTTTCAGTTGACACAGAAGGCAGAGTTAAGTTGTATGAGCAGGGCTGGCAACTCTTTGTCACAGAAGTCGTTTTTGGTCCTCGTGGCTTCTCTCAAAACGCAGAAGACGGCACGAAAGCTGAGTTATTTAGTGGGTGCAAGCCTCACCGTCTCCCTGGGCGGTGTATGTATGCGTAAGGCATTTTTCTCAGATAGAAAAAAAAATAGCTGCCACCACTAAAACGTGCCGTTTAGGACTGGATGTGTAAGTTCCACGGATGTTGGAGCATTAATGGAAATTCCAATTATGAAACGACTAAAAAAAGGAGGACGCTCTCAGTTTGACCTGTATGTGTGTATGTATGTATGTATGATCTAGACCAACTTAGCCGTTTTAGATGCAGCGGTCAGAGAAGTAATACTTGTAGTTACACTGAGTAGAAGTAGGGAGGTTCTTAGTTTCGCCTATATGTATAAATAGGTACACATATATCAGGGTTGGACTTGGAGTAACTATAATTTAAACCCCGCCCGGACGCTTCCCGGACGACTTCCAAACTAGGACAAATCCGGGAAGATGGCAGCCCCTGTAGGTATTGGACAAAATAATTACCGTTTATTGAAAACAACTTAATATTTCGTGCCATAGGTACCTATCTATAGTTTACATACTATATTATTATAAGTACAATTGAATTGAGTAAGTTTTTTAATTGGTCAAAAAAAATGTTTATCGATATTATAGTACCTAAGTACTTACAATAAAATGTTAAAAAAATAATCATTCATTACAATATTGTTGTCTTTACAATATTACATTATATTATCAGTCTTTACAATATTAATAATAATCGTATTTTTCTTTCTTCCTTCTTTCGAGAAATAAGTACGTTATTTTTATTTTTGTTTGATGCAAAAATAGAACATGTCGCCACTGAAAACAATCTTGTACAAAATTCCTAAAAGACTATATTTTTATTTTCTTTTTAAAATAAGTAGGTACTGACAATTACCACAATAAAAAAAAATTGTCTAAATCATAGAACAGAAAATTAAGGTTTAGATAGTTGACAAGTACCCAATTGTTTTTGCTTGCTGACAAACAGATGTAGAAGATTGAGTTTCCAAGCATACCCTCAGGTTGTTTAAATAATAAAACAAATTTTAATTACTTTTTAATTTTTACTGAATTAGTCGTATTAGGCTGTACGCTATTCAGCTGAATATTCTGTTAATTTTTAATTAAATAGGTACAAGACTTCTTTTTTTGGTTACTTTTAAAAGAAGTCTAGCCGGGACGACAGGGCTTTTTAAGTAAGTATCTTTCTTTATTAAGAACCTGTCAGTATTTACTCTTTGGCAGGAAACTTAATTATTGCTAAGTTTAAACTGATTCGTGTAAAATTGTTGGTTTAACTGTCTGGTTTAACGACCTTTATCGTCTTACCCGAAGTAGTTTAAAATGGTTAGGTACTTTATAACCAACTCGTATACAGACTTTTATTTTATTTTTTTTAATTCCTCTAATCTAGGGCCGAGCATAGGGTCGTGGGTGCGTTTAAAATTAAAATAAGGTTTTATTGCCGACATAACAAACCTTTTACATAATAAGATGTAGGTATCCTAAAAAGTTTTTTTTGGGTATTTCCTTAATATTTTCTAATCTTACTCTACTTTTCTCGTCTTCTTACTTTAGTTAGGTACTTTTAGTTTTTTAGTTTTTCAATGGGTACATTTACAAGCATAAATAATAGGTACGTCGCTCCCAGGCTCGAAGACCCGGAAAGATACTTTATGGGAGTTTCTCATCTGTAGTCAAAGTATTTAGGTATCAAAGATCTCATCTCAGTTCAGCTGACCAAAAGGTTTTTCTCATCCTTTCTTCAACTAGGCGGGAAAATTCAAATAGTCATAAAAGTCATTCCCCCTTTAAAAAAGCATTGTCACATTTTTTTTATTTTGTTGTGTTTGTTATATATAGTAACTTGCGTTTCCTACCTACATTTCTCCTGTCCAGATGTTGGCATATTGTTTTTTATAAAGTCTAAAAACAATTATCACTTAATTCCTTATGTAAATAATCTCTACAAAAAAGAGTGTGAGTCATACGTATGTGTTATAATCTGAACCAATTACAATCATGTAGGTTTACCATCAAACATTTCTAATTTATATTTGTTTGAATTTTATTACATTACAGTATTTATATAGTAACTTTAACAAAAATTTTCTCAATCACTAAAAATAATGTTTATTTTTTATTTTACTTTCAGTGTAAGTAATTACCTCATTTCACAAACTTACGAGTGCATAATTGCGGCGAAGGACTTTATATAAACAAAAATTTGAATCAGCTTATTTCGTCAAAATAGTGCAGCGATTTTATGGTATACTATACGTATAAGAATAGAAAAGAAACAAACAATTACGTATCTATTTTCATTAGACATTATTTTTATATTGTTATGAAGAAGTATTGAACCAACTAGAAGAAAATAGGCTGCAGGTTATATTTACAGCTTTTAGCCTCCGGCGTTCACTTTGTTTTACTTCTCCATATTGACTGGAACGCATAGACAATTTTTGTTTGCAACACAATGCAAACTCACATTCTCGATACATTCATAACAAAGTTTCAATAGAGAGAGCATGTCATTTAGTTTTCATAACTAGAATCGAGCCAGAATACACCCTATGTTTTGCGTGTTATGATTGCTGTTGCAATGTATGACATATTTGACTTACATCTTTTTACGTTTAAGTGCATTCGAGTGTAGTGTTGTGACCAAAGAGTTCTTTTTTTTTATTTTCATATTTCACAGATCATAATAATATTTGTATTATGCGCAGTCATTCAAAAATTGTCTTTTTAATGATACATACATAAATTAAAAAATGTATTATTATTTTAATTTTGGAATGTAGTAAATTATTGAACTATTCGTCTCCGATTTTTTTTTACATTAATAATTTGTACCGGGAACTTTTAGATCTTAATATGTAATGTGTGTTAATTCGATGTTTTTTTGTAATTTAATTTAGAAATAATAAATTACTTGTTGTTGCGTATTTGGTCAAATAATTTTCTTTATTAAAAACTAGCTACTCTTGCGCGGTTTTACCCGCTGCCCGGCTTCATTTGATTGCAGCTTGATCATTTATGGCCTATAGCATTCAGGAACATTGTAGCTATCTATCAGTGAAAGAATTTAGGCAATTAGACCAGCAGTTCCAAGGATTACCTCTACAAACAAACTAACAATTTTTACCTCATTATAATATTAGTATAGAAAACTTTTTGTCTTTGCAGAAATAATGTGTACGTATAGCTGTAAACCTTATAAAACATACCTTTTGTTACTATTCCTTTGTAGTTTTAATCATATTGTATGGAAGCGCTTGTAACCGAGTGTCGGCACAAAGGAAGCTTGCATATCGAGTTGATTTTCATTCGTTTTCCCCAGTATTTCAAATACGTCTGTTAGACTTTTAGCTTTTGACTCTTCGTCGGTTTAACCATATTGGAGTTTAGGTATGGCTTTCTATCGGTATTGCAATATTAGTCACTACATAGTATAAAACAAAGTCGCTTTTATTGTCCCTATAGGTAGCCCTATATATATATACATATATACATAAAACAAGTCGCCAAAACATAGTTTGTAAACTGGGAAACAAAAATGAATGATTAATTTATAATTGAAATTAGTAAAACCTATTTTAAATAATTCATCATTAAGTGTGGGAGAGCCATGCTTCAGCACGAATGGGTCGGCTCGACCGGAGTGATACCACGGCCTCACGGAAAACCGGCGTGAAACAACCACAGCGTTGTGTTTCGCCATGTGAGTGAGGTTACCGGAGGCCCAATCCTTCCCCTCCCCCGATCCCTCCCCAATCCCTTAATCTCCAAAACCCTAATCCCTAAAAGGTCGGCAACGCACTCGTAACTTCTCCGTTGCGGGTGTCCATGGGCGGCGCTGATTGCTTACCATCAGTTAATCCGTCTGCTCGTTTGCCGATCTATCAAATAATAATACACTAATAATAATCACAGTGGGCGATTGTCTGTGTGTGTCTGTTTATGTGTGTTTGTGACTCGGAGCAACAATTTGTGGATTACACAAATAGTCGTCTGGAACCGAAACCGCGACACATTGCACGGTACCCTTCAGATAATCTGATTTATATAAAAGTAAATACGGTATCTACGAAAGAATATATTTGCCCACATCACTAGTGCCAAGCTTTAGGATTTCAATAACATTTCTGGTTAATGTTGGCCGTATGGCGGATGGCTTTCCGATGTTCATAATATACAATTATTGTTTGTTTAGCAGAAAACTTCATGTAAATATGAACTTTTTATTTATAAAAATATTTCTCGCTTATTTCACACAGCAGACACATACGTAATCCTTATGTCAATTTTGACAATTCTAAAAGGTATATGATTTTACTAATTTTCAAGTACCCAGTTGTATGTGAAATGGATTTTTGCAATACAATACTTAAATAAAGAAACTGCACTCAACTTCTAGACAGAAAATATCTTTTTTTTTTAATTAAGTCTCACACTACGGTTTTCTCATGTATCGTAGATACGTACACAAATATACAATTTAGCATTCAAATCACACCTTAAAACGGAAGTATAATTAGTGGATTGCACAAAGAATGGTTTGACTCAAACCCGTGAGACGTTGCGTGGCAGCCGCTCGCCCAGTTGACGCGTCAGATGTGCAATCAGATACGAGATGTTAAGTCATATAACAGAAAAGTGGAAAAGTTTTGTTACATAATAACTTTTTAAGAGTGTTATGAGGATGTAAGATGTCTATGAATTGCAGTCATAAGTTCACCACGTTTAAGACGACAAACATGAGAATAATAGCAACGCACACAATAGCTGAGTTGAAATACAATTGTAAAAGCCATAAAACCTTTGTAATGCTAAGAAAATAAAACATACGGCTATTTTATTCAGTCAAAAATAATTATATAGTCGTCAAAGTATGTAGTCTGGTCACAATAATGTTCATTATCAAAATTATCTAACATAAAAACAATTAGTTTGCTATTTGGCGCGAAAATATGACGTCACAAGCGAGTGACATTTAATGCGCTTAAAAACAAATTTTAAATTAGTCGACTTTTTTATTTATTTATTTTTTTATTTAATAGGTCGGCAAACGAGCCGACGGATTATCTGATGGTAAGCAATCAGCGCCGCCCATGGACACTCGCAACGGAGGAGTTACGAGTGCGTTGCCGACCTTTTAGGGATTAGGGATTTGGAGATTTAGGGATTTAGGAGGGATTGGGGGAGGGGAAGGATTGGGCCTCCGGTAACCTCACTCACACGGCGAAACACAACGCTGTGGTTATTTCACGCCGGTTTTCCGTGAGGCCGTGGTATCACTCCGGTCGAGCCGACCCATTCGTGCCGAAGCATGGTTCTCCCACACTTAAGGTATATTTATATATAGGTATATTTTTTGACAACTATCACAATAAAATTCAAATTTAAAAATGTCAGCTGTTGAGTAGCCAGAATACTACATTTACAAATTGAAAACATAATTAACGCATCAATTCTAAGCAAGAATGTCTGTAAGTAGAACAATATTAACCCTTCAAGTAACTCTTCACAAATTAGCAAAGTAATTAGAAAGACACAAACATTTGTAATTGTTTTATTTCATACGTAAATATACATATGTACACATATTACGTATATGTTTAATTAGACGAAAATGTTCTTTGCTAAGATTTTGGCGAACCAATCTGTGGTGGTGTGGCAACGTGTGATCTGTCAATGGGAACAACACGGGACAATTAAAGGTCAGAGTGTGAGTGAGGCAGTAATCAATTAACCGTCACATACCAATCACTGAGGGGAAACTATTGGGAGATACGAGATCTCATGTCAAGTGGAAACAACTAGGTGACGGAATTATAGCTGCCTTAGGCCTGTAGCACACTGAAACATTAAATGTTTATTAGGACTCCTTTTGGAGGGGGAAAATCTTCAAATAATTTCTCTCATTCAGTGTGAAGCGAGAGGGCCAGACTGTTACTGACTAAAAATGACGCCGTGCCGTCTTCTGTTCCTAGCACAGTTTTCATAATATGAAACAATCTATTTGTTCAACTGGAGTTGCCGGCACCACATTTCGGGTCGGCACATAAGAAGGGGGTTGAGTTTACATGGGAACCCAAGGCGGGAAAAGACATTTTGGATATGGTTTAACCCTTAAGTACCTAGATACTGAGTTTAACGATTACAATGGTTTTGTGGGGTTGACTTAGCTTATAATTTACTTAAGTACTTTTTTGGTAAAAATATGTAAATAAATAAAATAAAAATATTCTTCTACAGACTAGTCTGTAGAAGAATATTTTTATTTTATTTATAAATGAAATAAAAAATATAAATAAATAAAAAATATATATATTATAATGACAAAAATACATTATTACAGCAAAAAAAAAATATCTAAAAATATATATGTTTTTTAACAAGATTGCTGTTTCTACAATTTGTATCCTATCACCTGAAAGACCTATCCATTACATAATTATATAAGGAGTCACACGTTTGATTGAAAGAGAAAGAACAATCTAACAGTAAATGATTGTGCGCGTTAGAGCCTCGAACTTGATCACGCCAATTATATGTTTATAAAAGTTTCCCACATATTTTTCGTTGGCTTCCATTACGTAATCATAATTTCTTCGCCCTTCGCGACTTGTAATTTGCCAATCGAGGGACTGTTGCAACCTTTAATTCCTTACAAAAGCTTCCCCAAATCCTTGAAAAACTAAACCGTGTTATGAAACAAATGAATATATTGTTGTTTTGTTTTGCCACGTGATTTAATTTGTAGTAAGGATAATATTGTCATGTTTTGATTTAGTTAATGTAAACAGTAGCTTTAAATTTGAGGTTAGCAACGTGAAAACATTCGAAATATTTTAACTTTTAGTGTGGGAAAGCTATGGTTTTACATGAATCGGCCACCTTTACCGGAGATATTACCACGGCTTCATAGAAAACCGGCGTGATTGTTTCACGCTGGTTTTCTATGAAGCGCTTACTTTGTGTTTCATCGGGTGAGTGAGGTTAATTGAGGCCGAAACCTTCTCTTGACCTCTCATATTGTTGCACTATCACATAAAAAAATGTATCGATCCTCCAGGAGCTTAGGATCCAGACAAGGCTCTCTTCGATTCTGGAGTTTTTGGACATACTGCCAGAAGGGACATTGATCACTTGGAAAAGTTACTGATCACTGGTAAAGTGGAAGAAAAGAGACCTAGAGGCAGTCCGATAGTCTAGAGAAGTCCGATACGTTGGACAGATCAGATTCGCACCACTCTCAACACTACAATCCACGATGCTTCGATTCCTATTCAGTGGCAGATAGTAATAGATGGCGGAAAGTAATACGCAGTACACTGCTTCCACGAGGTGGTCACGACCCTCAGCATTGAGGAAACCGACGCGAGGAGAAGGAGGAGGACTTTAAAATTAAAAAATATAATACAGGAGCAGAGGGCCGAATAGGGGTTTTTATTTAAGTAAACGTGATTAAAACATCACCATGCTCAATTTTCTGATAGGTTGATTGACTTGGAGTATACCAATAATCGCGCCAAACGTCAGATACGTGAAAACTAAAGCTTATTAGCACTTAACACTTTGTTAAAGTTTATTAATTGCTAAACGCGATAAAAAACTGTCAATTAAAGAGCAGAAGTGATTGGCGTCGGGCATGGACACAAGACACCAGCAACACAAACAAGAAATTAAGAAGAAATCGCATCGGTTCCAAAATTCTAAGATATTTTGAAAATTTGTTTTATTTTTGTTAGAATTAATGGATTGCATCCTTGATGCTACAGGTTAGGTAGGTACTAAACTTATGCATATTAAATTGCTAATAAAAGTCACTATACAAAATTGTCTAGAGACTCTTAATATCAAAACTTTATATATTGTAAGTATCTTATTAAAATTCACAACTGCAAAATTAATTACTTTGCGAATGCAATTAGTGAGTTTATCAGAACAAGAAGGCAGGTATGCGAAGAAAAACAAATGAAAGCTATAATAATAATTATGAACAAACAAATGTAATTTATAATATTGCTTTCACGGGATACATTGTAGAGATTAATTAAAACTAATGAATGTCGTTTTTATGACGTAATTTCGATTTACTGAATAAATTATATTCGTATCGAACGCGATATTTGCAATAACAAGAATCAAAGGCGAAACCGCAGCATTCCATTTCCTTTGCACTGGCATTTATTAAGAGAATAAATATGAAATTATTACCATACTTTTTATGAGAAACTTAATAAAAAACTTGCTTTAACTAACAGATACAAATTAAACCACTTGACATTATTATTTCATAATAGAGAATTTACTATTAAAGTTAAGTTGTGTGAGATGTCCACTGGGTGTTTGAGATAATGGCACAAATAGTGATGTGACGTATACGAGTCCCAGACCGCCGGAGAAATCAAAGATAACCCGCACCTATATTGAAATGATGGGTAGAATATCTTAGGCTGGGTACCCATTCAAGATTTTAGTCACGATTCTTTCCTAGAAGATAAACTTGTTGTGAATTCATTTATTTTCGATATTGACGTATATTGTGTATTTGCGAGTATATTTTGCCCTAATGTAATATACGAGGTTTATACCCTACGTCATTTTTTTTAATGTAAACTTACTCTATGAGGCTGAGGTTTGACTACTAGATCAGACCACGGCTGTCATAATATTAGATATTGTTTTTATGGGATATTTTTCGTAAGGCATACTAAATTAATTATTATATTTGCGGCTTACTCACGAAATTCTTTGACGGGGAACTCGACTGGTTTCAAGCCATGCTAGAGGCCTGGAGGAGAGTCGAGTTCCTCGTCATACAATTACGTGAGCAAACCGAAAACATAATAATTAATTTATGGGATATGTTCAAAAACGATCAGTCGGATTATCTGATGATAAGCAATTGGCGCCGCCCATGGACACTTGCAACACCAAAGGAGTTACGAGCGCGTTGCCGGTCTTTTGGGGATAAGGATTTCGGATACTTGAGGATTGGGAAGGGATTAGGGGAGGGGGAGGGATAAGGCCTCAGTTAACCGTAAACACCAAAACGGCGAAACACAATATTGTGGCTGTTTCACGCCGGTTTTCTGTGAGGCCGTCGTATTACTCCGGTCGAGCCGACCCATTCGTGCCGAAGCTTAGCCCTCCCACACTTAAAAATCTAGCAAAATAGATATATGACGTATTTTAATTATGACTAAAAAGTTTTTAGGCGTTCCTGCGAATAATACTTCTTGTTATATTTATATTTAAATGAAAGAGTATTTATTCTCGTTTGAATTACAACAATTTCTAGGAAACCTAATGAATTAATGAATTAATAAGCTAATTAAAAGTTTCAAACAATACAACCATTACACGTGGACCTAAAGATCTAGGACATCAACACTAGTAATAGACACTTTAGTATGTAAATTTTATTGAAGTCTAGATCTAGGTTTTATTTGAACACTTACTAGCCTGGGTATTGCGATTAGGTCATGTGTGTTAACTATACTTATGTAAAGGAGCATTCCAATACCCATAAAGCCTTCCATCTTATATATGAAGATAACCATGGAGTATTAATCTAATGGAGTACTCACATTGACATCCCTTGACGTGATTGACGTTATTCTCTACTGCTGAGAGAGGATGGAGAAGCGCCCTCACTTTTAATACATTCTAATAGGTACAATTCAAGTGTGGGAGAGCCATGCTAAATATGGGAGAGCCATGCTTCGGCACGATTTGGGTTGCTAACTTCACTCACACGGCGAAACACAACGCTGTGATTATTTCATGCTGGTTGTCTGTAAGGCCGTGGTGTCACTCCGGTCGAGCCGACACATTTGTTCTGAATCATGGCTCTCCCACACTTAGTTTATGAGGATCGGATTTACCAGAAAGCTCTGCTGTATGGCAGCAGCTATTTTCTTTGTTTGTTAATTTTGTAGTCGCTTCGTCAGCTCGTACGAGACCTGCAAGAAAACAAGAATAGGTTGGATAGGTATTCGAGTCTGCCGTTACCGCAACGCGAATGGAGTGCAATATAAAGTACCTATGTGAAATATGTAAATTGATAATGGAGTGTTCATCTGCTTTAAAAAGGTTCGTGTTGATCCAATTTGACGTGTGAAAATGCGCTCATTATGTTGTATGAATGGTACATTTCAATAAATTTTAGGAAAAAATATATGTTATGAGAATGTTTTTTTAAAAAGCTCTCTAAGAATGAGAGGAGTGAACTTCCTTTTACGAAAAAGAAATGTGTTAAATGAACATCCTTTATCCATTTTTATATATTTTGTTGTACTGTTTATCAAAAATTAAAATCAGCCCTATAGGGCCCCGTCCGTGGTGGTCTATTGGCTCTTTGAGGCGTGCTCGAAACAATACGCACCGTACGCCCTGATATCGCAATTTAGTAACAAGAATACCTATTTTATTGTCTATTTTCTTATATTATTCGTCATTTTTTAATTTTTGTCGTGTACTCCATTTATCAACTACTCTGTGGTTATCGTAGACAGTTACTGTGCATCACTGATTACTTATTCCACTTATGTAATGAACCTGCTTCGTTAAGGAACACTTGAACCAATCGCTGGTTTAATTCAATTGGTATGAGTTTTTCTTAAATTTAAATAACCTACTTTTTAGTTAAATTGGTTAGCAGAAGTAGATTGCTTTTCAGATGGGTTAGGTAGAATAATACAAATATTCGTCATGTCTGGCTCACAGAAGAAGCCACGGGGCAGAGTTAGTTATTCCAGAATTCACGCCTATCGAATGAGAGAAAGTTAGGACGTGAATCAATGACTACGAATCCGGTGTAGCAGTTTCTGCTACGCCGTAGCATTTGTAGTTAATACGACGTAGTTGTTGGACTTCGAAATATTGTTCCATGTTTCGTAGCTTGATAGTATATGACATTAATATAGTTTGACTGGCTCGATAGTGTCGACTATCATGGTTTCTCGGAAGTGAAGGCACGCTTCTCATGCATAAATGAAATTTTAACGTTTAGTAAAACATTGAATGTGTAAATGAAAAAAAAAAAAAATATTTTCATGAATGTTTCATGAAAATATTTTTATCAACTACAAAATTTTCATAGCATATATTATTTCAAATCCCGTGATAAATCTATAATTTACATAATAGTAGAATTGCATAAAAATCGACATTCATGTTTCGACACGGATGGGCGGTTCGACTGGAGTACCATGGTCTTCTGTGAGAGCATGCACCAGCATGAAATAATGCTTGTATAACATATTTTCTTTTAAGTGAGGTTTTCGGGGGCATAATCCACTCCTTCCCACCCCCAAAGGCAAGTAATAAAAGTGCAAAGTCTTCTGAGTGTAACATGTTATCTACCTGCACGTTTGCCCCCTATTCCATAAAAAATTGGAAATCTTTATAAATATTATTATGTATTGTTGTGTCGCAAGTGTATAACAAGCCTAAAGCTAAATCTGATATTTCATAGTTACGTGGTTAGTAAGCGACACCTGTGTTCCTTGACATGTTGACTTTTCAATCGTTACTGCAGACTTTGTGTTCCACAACCAATTGGCGATCCCAAACAAAAATAAGGATGTACTTACATATATAAGTGTGGGAGAGCCAAGCTTCGGCACGAATGGGTCGGCTCGACCGGAGTCGCAGTCGTCAAGAGATGGCAATCAGTGCCGCCCATGGACACCCGCAACAACAGAGGAGTTACTAGTGCGTTGCCGACCTTTTGAGGATAAGGGATTTGGAAGATTTAGGGATTGGGGGAGGGATTTGGGGAGGGGAAGGATTGGGCCTAGGGTAAACTCACTCACACGGCGAAACACAACGCTGTGGTTGTGTTTTACTATACTGAATGTTTCCTAGTACATTTGATAGTGTGATTTTAAAACATAATACATAAGTTTTTATTATAACTTTGTGAGACATTCTCAATTAATTGTCATGTTTTCGGCTTACTCACGTAATAATATGACGAGATACTCGACTAGCTTCAAGCCATGGATGCGGGCCTCTAGCATGGCTTGAAACTAGTCGAGTATCTCGTCAAATTATTACGTGCTTAAGCCGAAAACATAATAATTAATAATACATAAGTATTGAAAAATATACAAATCAATATTGTTAACACACAGACAAAGTATATTTTTCTATTTTTAATCTATTACTTTTAAAAGGTCTAGACATGTTTAATTAAAGTGAAAAGTGACTGCTAATGCAATTAAATCCTTGAAAACAACCTTTTCTCTACGTATTTTTATTTTGTTTATCTAAGTGGCAGCAGGAACATATCTAATTAGGTAACCATGGTAACCAGAGGTATCTAACCGCATGATAACTCCCAATAGAATATCCCATAATGAAAAGAATCACGTTTTGACTATGTCCCTGTCTATTTTAAGCAACCCCATCTTAAAATATATATTACTAGCTACTTTCGCGCGGATTCACCCGTTGCTTGGCTCCATTTGATCGTAGCGTGATGTTTTAATAGCCTGTAGTACTCAGGAACATTGTAGCTATCTATCAGTGAAAGAATTTTGGCAGTCTAACCAGCGGTTCCAAAGATTACCCCCTACAAACAAACTTACAAATTTTACCTCTTTATGCAGTACAAGGCATCGCCAATGGACGCCAATTTACAGGAGTGTTGCCGGTTTTTCTTGCTTTTTTAGATATAGGTATTTGAATAGGGTGGGTGGAATTGGGGATAGGGTGCTGGGAAGGGCTGTGGATTGATTGACATTACCAGGTTGGAACCCACCTCTTCGTGCTTGAGAGCAGCTTAACTTCTGGGCAAATATTAGACGACTTGATAGAGAACATATTGACATACCAAAATTCCTACTCATACAAAAAAATACTTCGTCGCATTTCATAATAAGACTCACCTAAAAATAAAAACCGACTTAAAATCGTCGAAAAATAAAAATGTAAGTACATTTTTGGAAAACGTAATCAGGTTACTAGTTTTAAAAGTGAATGACAAAGAGAACGAAAAGAATAAACCATTGACCCGTAAAACAAAAGATTGTTTTGTTTTTTATTATATTTTTAAAGGCTTTTCTTTTTTTCGCACGTCACCTCGTCTACTTAGAACTTAAATTGGTGTGGTCAGGTGCAAAATTTGTGTGGAACGGTAAAATATCTCGTAAACTCATTACGCAATAGGTTTGAAGATGCAGTTGATGAGGAAAAGTCATCAATTGTCTTTTCCTACCCTGACTGGAGACGGAAGAAACGTCAGACTCTTTCTGACTAAAACCACCCAGTTCCTTTTCCTCCTCATTATCGCGGTAGCAACCGCAACCCTGGGTCGATTCGGTCTTGGGTCGAAGTTCATAACAAGCTAATCATAACCTCCTTAAACCGCTGCACCTCCTATCTGCAGTAAGGATTAACGGTAATCATAAATAATTATCAAGGACATGATCACTTAAGTCCTTGGGCCATGCTTCGGCATGAATTGGCCGGTGCGACCGGGGTGATACCAATGTCTCACTGAAAACCAGCGTGGTTGAAAACTTGCTTTGTGTTACGTCGCGAGAGATTACTAGAGGCACAATTTGCCGTTGCGTTAATCCAAGTGTATAGGCGACGTCGACTGCTCACCATCATCATTACACTACCCGTGTCGAAAGAACAGGCAGTTCAATTGATTATTACTGCTACTATTACATTAAAAATACTGAGAAATATGAGTTATAGTTATTATTAAGGGACATTTAACAATAATCTGTACTAATATTATAAAAAGATAAAATTTGTAAGTTTGTATGTAGGGGGTAATCTTTAGAACCGCTGGTCGGATTGCCAAAATTCACTGTTGCTGAGTGCTATAGGCTATGAAACATCACGTTACGATTAAATGGAGCCGAGCAGCGAGTGAAACCACGCGAGAGTAGCAAGTAATTACATTGCATAATTGCATCACTACGTATGTCGTGGAGGTCAGTAGCGTGGCGCCACCTTCTCTCTTGACGTATCTTCTTTTATACCACCCACGTACAGGGTGTGCCATTATTTTACAACAAATGTATTTATTAAGTAGGTGTTTAAAATATCAAAGACATTATTTTGGTCTCTTAAAAGTAAAACTATTACAAAAAACAGTAGGGACATATTTCTTAAATGTAAGATTTAATATAGTAATTACGTGACTGAAATAACTAAATACATAATAATTAAGTGTAGGAGAGCCGTGGTTTGGCGTGAATGGACCAGCTCGACCGGAGTGATACCACGGCTTCACAGAAAACCTGAGTGAAGCAACACTTACTTTGTGTTTCCGGAGGTTACCAGAGGCCCAAACCTCCTTCTTTTCATTCTCAATCCTCAAAGTCCCTATCCTTAAGACCCTTATAACCGACAAGAGCTCGGCAACGCACATATAACTTCTTTAGTTTTGCGGGTGTCCATGGGCGGCGTTGATTGCTTACCATGAGGTAAGCTGTTTGCTCGTTTGCCGACCTATACCTACCATATAAAAACAATTTGTCCCATAAACATAAGTCACGAAAGTTGTGGTAGCCCGCATGGTAAGGCACTCGCTTCTCATCCATGAGGGTACAAAACCTGGCAACTACCAGTGGAGACTTTTTCTAAGGTACGCGTACTTTGTAAAATTATTAAGACACCACTGACAATCAAGTGAAGAAAATCATCGTGGGGAGACCTGGATGAATAATTTCTAATTATAAGTTTGTAATTGCCAATTCGTCTTGAGAAAGCGTGGTGATTAGTGCGCAATCCTTCTCCGTGCGAGAAGAGGCCTTTGCTCAGTATTGGGCACTTATAGGCTGATGATGATGATGATGATGATGAAATAAAATATGGTCATCGTACCCGATGCCTGGCTGTCGACTACACGACCACTGAGGTAGTCAAATACGTTTTTAAGATTTATGAAAAAAGTTGCTAGCACCTCGTATTTAAAAGTATTCAGTTAAAGAGATACGGTTATTTTAAAAAAAGAACAATCATATAAATCTCGTTTCTACTGAGATAAAAAAATAAAATTCATTACCGTACCTTAAATTAAATAAAATACGAATATAAACTAAATACAACTTATATTTTATTGTTAAAATGCTTCATAAAAAATTGTAATACATATTATTTTATATTTTTTTCAGAAAATTAATTAATAACTGAAAAATTATCTCTATTTTAATTACACGTGTTTTTATTGTTTTAGTTGATTACGGGCTGTTCCGGTCATTTTTATATTATTCTTTAGACAATATGATTCTTAAAATATCATTAACATGTCATATTCACTTAATTACTTTAACAAAATAAGTAAACTCGTCACAAAATAAGGCTAAACAGCATATTTTTGTCGCTGATTAAATAAATGTAAAGTTTCTTTAAGTAAGTTTAAAACGTGACGATAATTAACCGGATTCATTTTGATGAAAACTTGAGCAGACAGATCAAACAAACAAGATTTAAAGTTGAATTTAATACCTTATTACCATGTAAATAAACTTAATTTAATAAAACAATGCATTTATTTTGAATATGTTATAATATGTTAGTTAATTACCATGGTAGTGTGCCGTAGGCCGATGCCTACGCACGCCTACGCTGGGCGCGGCGTAGCAGCGTAGCACCAACCGCTACGCTTTCGGCTCTGCTCCTAGTTGGGCCGGGGTATATAACTGGGGAGTGCGAGGTTCTATGCCACTTGTGTACAGCCGTCTCAGCGCGCAACACGCGCTCCTCTCACACCAGTGTTACAGTGCACTAAACGAACTCTTTCGGACTAACTCAACTTGCAGGTAAGTTCGTTAGCGGCTTTCATAACTTCGTCAGGACAGTTTTAAGTTCGATATTGGTGGTATGATTTGGTGAAAGTCAATTAATGATAGTTTTTTATTTTTTTATTATAATTTTTTTGCATAAGACTTTTTTCATAAATCTTTGTTATATCCTAAAGTGAATTTAATAATAGAACAATATTAGTTATTATTAAATAGGGTTTTTTTGAATATCAATATAATTATTTCGACTTTAAAAAGTTAAATAGCTTCAATATTAATAATGCCGATCAAGTGGCAAGCTATTTATAAGCAATTGTGTGCAGGGATGCTTACTGACCTATGTGACACGATTTACATACATGAATACGTCACACGAGAAAAATGCAATTAAAACTATTTCATTGCGATCAAACAATTTAAAACAATCGATACGGATAATATAATTGTAATATGCACAAAAAAAAATCAACAGATAAAGAAAAGAGATATGGATAAGGAGGCACAAATAGCGTGAAGATATTTAAAATAATATATTGAATAAATTAATTTTCATATAATTATCCCAATTTATTTATGGAAGTGTAACCAATAATATTTCAAATTAAAAAATATACACGGTCTTCCTATCAGAATATAATTTAAAAATCATCAAAAGTGTTAAGAATGTGACCATAAATTACTGTGCAGTTATTAAATAACTTTTTTTTCGTAGAATAATAGGATTAAATTGATGCAATCAATTTATGCTTAACAAAACAACCCTATACAACACCGGAAATTAAAAAATGAAGCGAACTAACAAAGCGTTTGTAATAGTAAACTCAATATTTCTATTTTTTATTAAAATTCTTTATTATTATTTCATTGGAGATAGTGAATAATCGAAGGAAGATTATTAAAATCATTTATCATAAGCATCGGTAATGATAAATTCATCTGTAATATAATAACTAAATTACGAAATCTAATTTACGATTTTACATCGCAATTCTTTTTCAATTATTTTTAATTAAACAATATTATTATAACTTCTAAATCAGCAATACTGAATACCTAAATTTTTCCTAATATCCCAAAAAACCTATAATACAATTTATAATTAAATATTATCAAGATAACAGTCAATAATTGTAACAGTTTCTGTACTTGTGTGTCTAATACTTCACGCCCGCCAAAAAGATTTGAATTTGGAACTCAATGGCGTACCTCGAATACTGTTGAAGAAGTGTATGTTCAGTAATAGAGATATTTATTATATAAATATACATAATTTATTACGAAGTCGGTACAAAATGTTATGGACAACTTACGGTTATCTTTTACTTCTATATCTTTCTATCTTCGATGTCCATCAAGAGGACTTTTTTTATAAACCGAATGAAATTATTCAACAAAGCAACGTAAAGGGAAAAAGAAATTGGTGTTACGATTTAAAAATAAAAAAATACGAAAAAAATCTTATAGTGATGATAATAATATGAATTCAATACGCAATTTTAATAATTTCCAGACAAATCAAATTCTTTTAAGCTACAGCCAGCTTTACCTTTGCTACTGGTAGCCTATGCGTTAATCTAGACTTTAATCTATCTCCGTACCAAATTTCTTAAAAATATTCTTGTATTAACAACATTCACATAAACTGTTGTAGTTTTTATGTGAACGAGTTTATAACTTTATTTGAAAGAGTAACTAAAATTATCTTAAAATATCCATCCATACTTACAAACTTACGCGTCTTAATACAAATTGAGAATAGTAGGATTATCAAATATATTTTTTGTACTTATGTAGGTTTTATTTTAATTTACTTGCTATTTAAACAATGGGATGCTAATAACAAAGAAGAAATAGCAATCAGTCACAAAATGTGTACCTACAAAAATCCTTCAAAATAAATGAGATTAAAAAAAAATAGCAATCAAAGACTATTCAGGTCTAGATTTGTGCTATAATAAGCAATGTCTATACTCCCAGTAAATGTGTGCTTGTTTATTAATCGCGAGCCGTGCTCAAAGGCAAATCAGTTCTTAGGCCATCGGCTGCAGGATCCTGTTAAGTGTTCACTTCAAAGGATCGCTCATTTAACCGTTGTTTTCTTTTTTATGAAATAGGTTAGCTATTGAGCAGGCGGCATGCTGGCAATGCCGCCTTCCATAGATACCCGCAACACCAAAGGAGTTAGCGGTCTTTTGTAGTGTATTTGGAATTTTTGGAATGTAAGGGCCTCTGATAAGCTTAATCACAAGGCGGTGAAACACAACGCAAGCGTCGTTTCACGCCGCGTTCTAGCATATAGTATCCTTGTCACGCCGTATATAAAACCACTCTGGTCAAGCTGACCCGTACCGGAGCATACCCTTCCAACGCTTAAACAGTAATAGTATTTAACTGGAAGTGTTAATACAGAGTACTTTTTTAAATTGAATTCACTTTGAGTTGCTAATTAACTGTCTTTTTTTAATAAAACCTGCCCACGAACGTTCCATGATCGGCTGATTGTGTATTTTTAATTTTAGGAAAGGTTCAAGTATTTTTATCTCGTAAGATATTCTGTCCCAACGGTTTACCGAGATATTTTATTTAACGCTTAATGAAAATTCATCCGTTATGTGGGACAAATTATTGAAATACTTGTCTAAATAATATTGGTAATTATTTAATAAGGATCATCACACGTCCGAGGAATTATGCCAAAGTCGAATGAAAAAAAAATACAGCTTGTTGTTATTCCATGTGATAAAACAGAATTAAATTGGCTTAAAAAACACTGGCTTTAGTTTTAAAAATAAATTGCAAGCAATTAAAAAAGTATTATTACAAGTGACGAAAATCACGCCTGCCCCGACGGTCAGCTCAGTCATAAAGAATTCACGAAAAAAAACATGGGACAACTGTACCATAATAGAATAAGCCTGAAACGAGGTAAAAATTTTAGGATAATCCAAAGTTCTGCTTTTGATTTAGAGGCTTTGTTTTCTAGACACTTTTTATTCGACAAATATTTGAAGTCTTCCTGTTCATCTTAAAAAATACTTGTACAATGTCGAAACAAGAACAACTTCGAATAACAACGTTTTTATTAAATAGACAACTTTTTTTAGTGCTTATAAAATTAAAGTTTTTTTTTTGTTTTTTTTTTTTAACTTGTAAACTTTTTGAGCAACGGCCACAAAAAGTAAGAAAAATGTCATCTAGCCATTAAAAATAAAAAATAATGTCTCGACCTAATGATATTGTGTTATATAAATGCAATAATGACCAGTACTTAAATTAAAGGTATGAGATTTTATATTTAACTGAAAATAGTAGATTTTCTTATCTTATACCTTATTCGTTTCGACCAACGAATTAGATATCAGATTTTAGTTTGCGAGCTGAACAAGAACTGCATAGGAAGAAAAGGAAAAGTTTAAAAGACAAGCAAATTAGGAAGTTTAACAGTCTTGGTTCGAGAAGATTCCAATATTTCTAGTTGGTTACACGAAGGAGTTAAAGATTGGAAACTTAGTTCTTCTTGTAGTAGATAAGTAGGCAATTAAGACGAATAACCTATTTTGTGGCGACACTCCTTATACAAAGACTAATAAACTAAAAAAATACGAACGAAAATTTTAATGGAACATATTTTTTGAATTTAGAAATTACATATTTCTAATTTATTTGTACCCGCTAACCACAATTTATTTTATGTAATTTTATGTTTATGATAAATCCAATCAGATTTTATTTTTGTGAATGAATGAAATTTATTTATTTAAATATAAAATAGCATATTTTCATTTTATTGTGGTACCTATTGCTTTGAAGATCGTTTTAAAAAGAAGTCGCGGCGCCATATTGTTTTAAATGTCAATGAACAACGAAGTGTCAATGTCAAGATGCCACTTTACCGCGTATCCGCACAGGAGTACATACATACATACCTACATATTTTGCATTCAAGAAAACATGTTTTTAACGCTTTTCTGAATTTTAAGCATTAGTTACAATAGTTGTATTAAATCTGGGTATAGATTTATATTTATGGTCTATGTACAACTTTAGGTATTTAACTAGAAATCGGAAAGGTGCTTATTTCTTTTTCTTTTTGATGATACTTTAATTAATTGTTGCATCAAAATCAAATGCATAGGTAACGTTTTCACTGTCAAACGGTTATTGACGAATGCTTAATATAAAACAGTTGGTATTTTAAGATAGTAAAAACTCGAATTCCTTATTGATATACGAGGGAATGACCTTTGGATCGGCTAAGGTATTTGGGAAATATAACCAAGATTCAGAATATCATAGCAGCATCATCATTATCATCAGCCTAGGTCGCATAAAATAATTGGTGACCTTTGTTTATCACTACTTTCAACTCTATTGTGAAGTCTAATTGTACTTACCACATAAATAGGCTTAGTTAAGTTAGCTTAAGGCATTTTGTAGCTAAGATTGTAACATTCCGACATTGTCTTGCCTTAAGAGATCGTTCTTTAGATGCTTTCTTTCAATCTGCAGTCTAATTTTAGAAGGCTATATCGTATGTTACTTGCCGGTCCCGTTGAGTGCGTGATCTAATTTCAAACGGGTATATCCTGATATAAAGCCAAGAAGCTTTCAATATTTTGTTATTGTTTGTTTCCTCTGCTATCCCAAGCCCTTTTAGTGGTTATTAAAACAATAGTTTCTTTTGTTATACAATCATGGTTTTTAATAATATAAAAAATAGGTTTAACTCTTTTTATGGAAATTAAAAAAAAAACTTTTTATTTTCTTTTTTAAACTGGATATTCATACTGGCCATTTATTAACAACGACATTTAATCTATTGGCTACACCGGTATTATGAACAACATTTTATTTCTAATAATTTTATGTTAATTGTTCGAAAATATTGCGCTTTATTCGGTATCTTGTAACATTGTACAAGTGTTTTTTTAATTGTTGTTATTTTATTTTGTTGACGTTTATATAGGCTAAACCTGTTTAGCTGGTCCCAAAAAAACATCAAATTAAAAATGGAGAATAATTGAAAGATATAATTATTTCAATTCGTGGAATAATCCTTTCGTTGTTCAAAGCTTGTTTATTTCAAATTGAGCGACTGCCGGGATAAATTGTTGTAGAGTTCTGTTCTGTTCTTTAAATAACTGTATAATTTCATTTCGACCGAATGTGTTGACAAGTTCCCAAAATAGAAACGGAGATACCTTCAGGTAGCCTGTCATTAGCAATAACACGTTACCAAAAGGCTCCTGACACTCGAAGGCATGGCCCATAAGTGTTTTACCTTTTAGGTGCACACAATAATACATTATGGTGTATTTACAAGCCTTTTTACGTGTACATTTAATAATTTATGTGAAATAGTAATTTGTAACTGATTGAGCTGAAATTTTATTACTCGTTTAGTATGCATGACCATAAATACTAAGCTTTTTACTGTAACTATATTCATAAAAAGTCCTAAAGGTTCGGGACTGATTGGCCCACCAAATGAAAACTGTTTTTAAAAAAGTTGATTAATATAACGTTATTATGCAGGTATGGTTGGGAAGTTCGTTCTTGTGAATAAACAGAAGGATAGATTGCAAATATATGTAGAATAATTTAAATTTATTTATTTTATTTTTCTCTATCCATGGAAAATTGTTACATATTTCATCAAAGCCAATAAAATATGTATGATATAACAAAAAAAAAACAAAGTTGGAAAGTTACGCTGTTGTCCGCGTTTTAAAACGTAAAGTCTATGAATATTTCATTTCAGGGCAGAAATAAAACGTTGCTCTTGTTATCCTATGTGTGGTTTATAGTAAATATAAATAAGTATACAAATTTTTGTTTTCTCTTAATTATCCTAAATTTACATTGTATTTATTGCTATTTTATTATTAATCTTTTTTGTGAAAAAAATATTTTTTTTTACTAATTATTGGGACTAAACCAGAACCTATTGTGCCCATTTTTTTTCGAATTGTACTTTTAAGAGAAATTCTGAATTTATTAAAAATAACGACTTATTTACGTAAATTACTGAGATACACTCTACTGGTATAAGTAACAACAGGACTCTTATTCGTAGACCTTTTCTTAGTTAATTTGACCATCTCTTTTTTATATAAGCTAGGTACTCTGAGTATTATTTTTATTATAAAATACCCAGGAGTTAATCGGTGAATATTTATTTGTCAATATAAATACTAAGAAAGTACTTACTGATACTGGTTTCCTAGGAGATCATATATATTATAGATTCATTGCTACAAAAAAGCCCCCAACATGTATTTTAAAAACTCATCCGAAAGTGGCGCCCACTGGCGTGTACTAGACGTTACTCGTTAGTTATGAATAAATATTAATGAATATCTGTGTGGGTTTAAATAAAACCTCTTTCTCACACTACCAACCACAGCTTCGTTTAACATGTGATTTTTTTTTCAATTGATTTTGTTGGTCTGTGCTTTATGAAATAGTAATTTCCTTCTGCGGCTTTCCCCACGTGGTATGTTGATAAAAAGTAGCATATGTCGTATTCCCGAGTGTCCTACGCCTGTGCCACATTTCATTCGGATCCGTCCAGCCGTTTTAGCGTGATTGAGTAACAACTTTCGCATTCTTAATATTAGTAAGACTAGCTTCCGCGCCTTGCTTTGCACGCGTATAAAAGTAACGCGTATCTAAGTGATAGCTCGACTAAAATACGGAAATTAACTCGGAAACATTGTAGCTATCTATCGGTGAAAGAATTTTGGAAACCCGACCAACGGTTCCAAGGATTACGCCCTATATACAAACTTAGAAATTTTACCTCTTTATACTATAAGTATACTAATTCTTATAAATTTACTAACTGTTTCATAGCTTACTAGGTTTATTAGGTAACCAGGTGCTACTTCCAAGCGATCTCGGGTTATAATGACTCGCAATTTGTAGGATAAGGAAAAACTGTAATGGAATGCATACAATTGTAATCCTTATTATTATTACCATAAATGTGAAACTTTGTTTTTTCTTATACGTCGTATTAGAGTGTTTTATTCGGAACGAAGTTAGTTTAGCTTAGTTATAGAGCTAAGCTAAATTTTTTTTACAAGCGCGGTGAGTGCTAATTATTTTATACGTATTAACATTTCTATTATGTATGTTGTCTTGTGTTTCACATAGCGTTTAGCTACACAATCGGCGTCGCTTATGGCCCATTGTCACTCAATTCTCATTAGAGTTGTAAATCCATTGCCGATTTCCTGTGGGGGTTAGGTATAGGGCGGGTGAGGGCTAGATAATAACCTCATTAACGGTGGTTTTTTAAGCGAATATGCTATCACTTCCGTAGTCAGCCTATTTGTAGCGAAACGTGGTTCTGCCACACTTACGAGTAAAACAGTTCTTAGAAATTGTGAACACATATTTAATATATTTGTTTGATGTTTTTTGTCCTTTTTCGTGTTCAATTGAATTAGTAGGTTGACAAATTTTTTGATTTGGGCACTCCCAAACATAAATACATCGTAAGAACTCATTCATTTGCAATCTTCAATACCTTAGTAAGTAATTGAATTAAATTAATGTTCGTTATCTCTCGTGTAAAATACATACTTGGATGCAACACAAACTATTTCCGAGCACTAAATGTCATTTGCATCCTGATGTCATAGGCCTGCGGTGCATATCATAAACCTGACCGAATTAGCAATTAAATTAAAATGATTATTTTGTTTAGATTGGTTTTGAATCAGTCATGTTTAAGCAAGCAGTTCTAAATTTGATTTCAAATATGGAATATTACCATTGACAAAATTATGTAATAGTTTAAAAACTTTTTGGGCTCATGTAGGTATTCTCATTAATGTGTTTTTGTAGTTTAGTTATTTATATGTTATTGTTTTGTGGATTGTTAATAGAAAATGACTTGTGAGATAACTTCCTCATACAATGGAAAAGCAATGGGCGAACTCCGAAGTCTTTCCCTATGGCTTTAGGGCAAGCAAGCGAATCCAATAATAGAAAAGTAGACTACCTACAAGTTTTAAAGTTTTAATTAACATAAATTTTAAAATTAAAAGGTTACTTTTCATGTAAAATGTAACTTCTATCGATGAAATATGAGACAAGAATATTAATATAAAAAATAGATAATTGTAATTGATTTAGTTCTAGTTAGTCGTTTACCAGTTCAAAGTCTTCAAGACAATAAAAACATGTAACATTTTGTTCTTGGAATCGATAATAGAGCCAGGTATAATACAATTAAATAATACCTTTGATACAGATAACATAGAAAGTCATTATAAAAATATATTCCGCCCACTTTATCTCATAAAATTCGTCGTAGTTTTAGTTTTGTGACACTACAGGTTCTCAATAAGTAGGTTGAATAAGTGTGGTAGGCTTCTACATAATATGTGGGTGAAACAAAAAAAAAACCTGATTGTTTATGAATAATATCATAAAAGAAACCAGCTCGTAATAATAATTATTCATTTTCCCGCCTTCCACGAACTGAATTTGTGGTCAAGTATACCTTGATGCTTGTTACTGGCTGAAATAAAAAAAGACGAGAATTGTTTTGAGTAACTGGTCGGTACGAACTTACGCAGTGTGTTATTTTTTTTGAAATAAAGAACATGGATGGACCTTATTGATGAACAATTTTTTAGAGTTATTTCATTCAATTCGTTGCCTATGCTTTAAATTGTAATTCCTTAATTGTTATTTTTTCATTGAAATCTTATTATTCATTTTTTTATAGTTCCCGTTTCGAATATATAAAATTTGATGATTGATTAATAAACCCTTTTCAAAGGCGATTTTGCTTTTAATGGACCTTAAAGGAGAGGTCTGAAGAGGTTTTAGTATAATGTTCGATTGTAGTAGTGGCAGCGCATGACGATGTGAAATTACACAAAAGGTTTACACCGTAGGGTGAAAACCCCTTACCTATTTTTATAATAATAATATGGTCTAAAGACATTTTAAGGATTTGGAGACCTTTCTCTTGTACCTGTGTAACGTAAGAAATATTATATAGAATATTGTTGTGAAACATTCACTAAAAATGGCAACTGAAATTATGAAAAGTTGAAAAGATTCAAAAACGGAGGTTAAGTAGGTATAAGTCAAAGTCAAAAGTCAAAAGTCAAAAATCATTTATTTCAATTAGACCACAGTAGGCACTTTTGAACATCAAGCAAGCAAAAAAGGCAATACCAAAGGATAATTTTTAATACTTTAGTATTGACTAGCTAGTCTCGCGCGGTTTTACCCGCTGCTAGGCTCCATTTAATCGTAGCGTGATGTTTTATAGGCTATAGCACTCAGGAACATTGAAGCTATCTATCAGTGAAAGAATTTTGGCAATCCGACATGCTGTTCCAAAGATTACCCCCCTACCTTTTTATAATATTAGCATAGATAAGGACAGCATTTACGACTCCGTTCCACGAAATTATTTATTCATAAAATAAATACTAAATAAACATTTGGAATTTGGAACATGAACCAAATAACTGCTTACATCAAAAATCGTGGGCTCAGCAGATTGAATACATTGTTTGAGCCGAGAGATTTCAATTAACTGTAGAATGACATGGCGTCTGTTCATAAGTAATAATTAATGGCAAGCATCTTCGCTCATTATTTCATAATGAACAGACTGTTGTACATTTGACACCTTTAAGGTTGAGCCGCTGTTGTATCGCCGTCATTAGTGCTTCGTCGTCAAGCAAGATCAATCATCGAATAATCATTGATTAAAACTGTTTAGCATTAATTATGCTAAATAAGCGGATTGTTTATGAATCTATCGATATCTTAATTAATAATTATTATTATTGGGATTAATAGGAAACAATTTGAGATGGATTATTGTCTCTATGACATTTGTGTATGTTACGTAGGTTGATTATAGGAGGAACCTTTATAAATTTTGTTATGTAATAAATGGTGGATGCTCTATGGTTTTGTATTCGGAAGAATTTGTCGACCCTCGAAGACATAGTTAAAATCACGAATAAAGGTCTCTTAAAACTGAAATATCATGGTTAATCCCTTTAAATACGATCTAAGTCTCATTTGGTGTTACTGAGAGCCCTAATCTCAAAGCTCAAATGTAAATAATCTCCATCCTCGGGTCCTAATTTGTGGCCGACACAATATCACATGTAATCTATTAACTTGTTTAGAATGACAGCAGACTTAAGTATTGTGTCGTATTAAGTGTTAATCATAATTTATTAGCATCCCTTGTCATTACCCACACTTAGTTTAAAAGTACCTTTCCTCCCCTACAAGTCTATTGAAAAACATGAGAACATATTAATATTCCTTTTTGGGTCCACCACTATATATCTATAACAATATTTTTGACAGATAGTCAGCCGCCATATTTTTTCTCACCATAGAAAAGGATAATTCGACCCCGCAGGGTGGGAAAAAGGTTAAACATTATATTTTCTCGTATTTACGTCATAACAGTTTGCATTTTATATTAAGTTTGGAGAATATCTTCGGTCAACCATGGATTGGGTGGTAACCGAATATCGGTCAGGAAATTGTTTATTCAAACAGTTTATGATTGAATTACTTAGAGATTCAGAGCCGCAAAGGTTTAATTGAACGTCTTAATTACTCAAAGAGAATCTCTGGATTGTAGCAAGTTTGCACAAAGGAATGTAGGTGCTTATAATTTTCCGTTTATTGCGTGAACCGGGAATGGGTGCATGCCTACTCGCTTCTTGCAAACAAACTAACTTGAAGTTTAGCGGCCAACTTAATCGGCGTCGAGATAAACGTCGCTCCGTTTAAATCTGAAAGTAAACTTCGATGTTGTTTAGTTTCGCTACGAAATGTTGATAGTGACTTTGTGACAGTTTTTATGTAAAACTTGGTAGCATCAAAGAAACATTATTTGCTTAGAAAAATACTCTTATTTAAGTTTAAGAAAACAATATTAAACATTTTTAGAATTCGGTATTTTAACTAAGTGAAAGGATACTTAGTTACAACTACGTTTGTCTTTGTAATATTTAGACCTCTTTGAATATGTCCTTTCACCCCAGTCGAGAGGGAGTGTCAGAATCCTACGAACCAAAAACCACTCCGTTCCTATTTACTATTATTGCGCTTGTATCCTCAACCCCAGCTATCTTTAGTCCCATTCATCAACCTTTATAAAAATATTATTACAGTGCGTCTTTTCGATACGAGAGCTTAGACAATTTCTAATAGAGTTGATTTCCTGATCGAATGGTCGCAAAGCTGGCTTATAAGATGACACCAATGGTAGATTATTGGAAATATTACTCAATATGGTGGTTATTCGATATTAATCTTAAAGTTGCAAAGATATAAATATCATTTTGGAATGAAAAATAATATTTTGGAAAGAGGTCCATTAAAGCGAGCTACGTTTAAAATTATTCCCAAAATTGACACAATATGGGGTTCCGTAATGTCGGCTTCGTGTTGTATTAGAGCTTGGAATTGTGGTCGACGAGTTCCTTCCCGACTAACTCAATTTACCCGCCACCGGAATGTGATCAATAGGTCAAGTCGAATTCGTAAAGCCACTTAATAATTCTACTAAAATTACAGCCGTGAATCGAGAAGAATCCGTTCAAACCGAAACTCTTATTATTTTATCATTTCCTTTTAAATTATACTCTCTCTATGTTATAAAGATATACTAAACTATAAAGATTAAAAAGGATATGTGAAAAAGAAAAAAGATACGAAACCAATTATTTCAATTAGACACTTACAGGCATTTTTGATCTTCAAACAAAGCTTAAATATAAAAATTACAGTCTGTCGGTCAGTCCTCTTAGTAAAGCTGTTGGCTCGTTCCAAAGTGTACATCCCGATAGAGAAAGAACGAGTAAACTCTATGGTTAAACTTCTTTTCAATAGGGACTTCAAATTCAGCGCTCACACAAGCGCCTGCCAAACCAAAATCGCGGACCAAAACCGGAGGTTCATAATCATAACACTAATCTCTATTCTCGATTCTTTTACGAAGTTATAGTTAAGTTATTTCAAAGACACTATCTTATCGAGTACGCAGTAATAAATGTTAAAGTTCACTAAAAGATTTGTATCGCACCAGTGTCTGGGGGCTCGTTGCTATATTTTGTACTATTTCCTCTAAAAGTTTCAGAGATAAGAAATACATTTGTCGATGATAATGCTTGTGTGCGTATGTATTGTAACTTAGTTTGTGGCGTAATAGTTGGAGCGTTTCAAAATTGTGTGCCTTGAGATCGGTAGAAAGGATTAGATTTGAAATATGAACTTTGTTTCAAGTTGTGTCTGAAATTGTAAATACATTATCAACTAGGAACTGTGTCAAGTAAGTAATGGATCCAAAAGTAATGTATCCGGGATTTAAAAAACAGCGGCTTTGAAAGCGATAGCTCAACTAAATACATGTACCTATAATTTATAACACTCACGAACTATATCAGTAAATACATCTATCAGTAAATAGATTAAATAATTTTGGAAATCCGACCAGTGGTTCCAAAGATTACCCCCTACATAAAAACTTACCTTTTTATAATCTTAGTATAGACCTCAATTTTGGTTGTTTAAAAACAAATTTCCATTACCTACATATACGCGTTCCATTCTTTTTTCAATTTTCAAATTAATAAGTGAGCTATACTTATATATCATTATAGTACTTACGTAAATAATTTCAAATATTCGTTTTGTACAGAATCAATTCCTTGGGGCAATAGTAACCGCGCCTCGTATTTTTGTAGGCAAACCCATAAATTAACGTTTTTCTCTAATTATATTAATTAATTACTTTGTAGATATTTCCTCGGGGGAGACCGTGAGCCTTACGATGTGTAATGGCGCGAAAATTTGCTAACCACTTCATATGATTACTGATTATTTATCTGTGGTATTTAGGGTTGCTAGAAATAATTTTGCAAATATTTATGGAGAAGAAAATTGAAGAAGTTTGGAAATGGAGTTGATTTAAACTCAAAGTAAGAATAGTAAGAAATTGATATCCAAGGTCATGTACGTAATATAGGCAGGTTTTGTTTCACCATAGGGCATCGACACTGCTACAATTTCTTTTGTAATTATGATTAATCAACGTACTGTAAACACATCGTGTAATCAAATATCTTTTCATTACCTTAATGTATTACTGGGGATCTACAATTGTTTACTAAGTTCTTCGGAATAAATTCATAGATAAATAGATTTATTAATTATTACATATTTATATATATAGTACATAAAACGTATTGTAATAGTTAATAAAACCTTATAAGAAATATACAATGAGCTTCTGCGATTTATTGATGACAACCTTTGGATGGACAGGATCTGTCAGAAATACTTGCGCAGTTTCAGGTAACAGCTTTAATTTTGTTAAACAGGTAGGTATATATGTATAGCGGCTTTAAATGAAACAAATACCTAGGTAACAAAAATACGAAAAGAATAATTACTTATCTTACATTACTTCGAGAACGAGGTGAATAGAAGAATTCAGCTAGGTTGGGCAGCATATGGAAAGCTGCGTCAAGTCTTCACGTCGTCGATCCCACAGTGCCTAAAGACGAAAGTCTTCAATCAGTGCGTCCTACCTGTCATGACATACGGAGCCGAAACGTGGACACTGACGGTGCGGCTGGTTCACAAGCTAAAAGTCACTCAGCGAGCTATGGAGAGGGCTATGCTCGGCGTTTCTCTGCGAGATCGAATCAGAAACGAGGTGATCCGGCAGAGAACCAAGGTAATCGACATAGCCCACCGGATTAGCAAGCTGAAATGGCAGTGGGCTGGCCATATTAGCCGAAGAACCGATGACCGTTGGAGTAGACGAGTTCTTGAGTGGAGACCGCGTCTCGGCAAACGTAATGTAGGACGTCCTCAGGCAAGGTGGAGTGATGATTTGCGCAAGATGGCTGGCAGGAGCTGGATGCGAGTGGCCGAAGATCGATCCCAGTGGCGTGCAATAGGAGAGGCCTATGTCCAGCAGTGGACTGAAAAGGGCTGATGATGATGATGATGAATTACTTATCCAGCTTTCTGCCAATGATTTCGTAGTTAAAAAACGTGTTTTTCCATCTCCAAACTCTTTTCACTCAGTTCTGAAGAATTAAAAGCCATAGCATACAAATTCTCCGCTATGAGGAGACAAACTCAATATCATTTATAATTCTAGCTTCCGTTCGCGGCTACGCCCGCGTGAAAAAAAAAATAGCCTATGTTATTAATTATGTATTCAGGGTATTGCCTATTTATAACCAAAAATCAACCAAATTGCGTAAAAGAATGACAAACATATAAGTAAAATGGTATGGATAGGTTACATAAACAACATTCGATTTTCAAAAACGGCACACTTATGCACACATGAATAAATCGTATGATACACGTTAAAGTGAGATGGCATGATTCAATAATCGCGAGTGAAAAAGAGACAAATATGAAAAAATGTGGCTAGTTAGTCACATTTTAATGTATCACTTGCTGTAACCTACACCTTTTTACTTATAAGATCATTGCACCCATACATTTTCACAAACTTCCACTTTTTAAATATAAGGATATAGTAGGATTACATTCCATTACTATAAGAAATAATCAAAAATATATATCAAACTAGAAAAAAACTGTCATTTAGATAAGTGTATCGTTTAATTTGTGAAATGTTATATATATATTTTTTTTCTACCATCCGATAAATTGTAATGGTAGAAAATGTTATCTATAAATGTGATTTTGGTATCACCTATTGTGACGCCATAAGTATATGGAATACACCGCTTAGAATGGAATAGACGAAATAAAAAAAAAATATCGTCGTATTCAATTCATTGATTTAGTAAGTATATGAGAGGGAGAGCCATGCTTCGGCACGAATGGGTCGACTCGACCGGAGAGATATTACTGCCTCCCAGAAAACATCGTGAAACAATAGACAATACACAGCGATAAGCTTCGCGCTGCATAAATGAGGTTTTTGTAAGCACAACACTTTCTATCCAAGCCGCTCCAAAAAATTGGCAGACAAACAGACTATTTACACCTTTGTTGTTACGTCTGTCTATGGGCGGCACCGATTACTTACAATTGTGTAATATTTATAATCTTGTTATTTTTTTCATTTATTATTTGATAAAGTTCCAATCTTTCAATGTCCATGTGTGTGTACTTAAATAAAATAAGAAATATTTTATTAAAATACCTACTTATGTTGGATGGAATGTTGAATAATATTGCGGGATCAGCTCTCGAAACTCCTCTATGACATTCGAATCTAATAAATCCGTCGGAAATAATACGAAATTCAATAAACACGTCGATCCGAAAAGGTTAAGGTTTGAGTAACCTTTTATTTTGAAAGTTGGTTAAAATGAAAACAAGACTGCCCACGGTTAGGTTAAAACAAATAATTTACTTAAAGTTACCATAGCTATTATTCGATATATTTTCAGCAGTGATTATTATGATAATGTAAAACTATAGATAAATTGGCTAGAAAGAAGGCTTGTTGGCATTAAGCCCACCTATGTATTTTGTGCATAAAGGTAAATAAATTAAATAAATAAATATAACGTCCATTTGGTTATTTTCAATCATTTTCTGTTTGGTTTTAGAGGTCAAAATAAAATAATGTCAGCCGGGGCCAAACACAAAAATGACTTCTATATAGTTTTTAAAAATGGAACAGACCAATCAGAACACTGAACGCCATAAAGGTGTCGATCGTCAAATGGAAATGATCCAATGACTTCTATAGCCTCCAATGGGACTGGAGGGACTCTTACTGACTAAAAATCACCCCGTTCCTTCTTCTGCAGGGGCAACTCCAGCTAAATCACCAAATCTATCAATTCTAGCTATCATCTATCAATTCGTACCTTTTACTTGTCATAAGGTCAAGCAGCCAATAAAAATAAATTATTACTGACAAGACTTATCCTTCTGCTTATCAGGGACGAAAAAAACCATATCATCCGTTCCATAATTGAATTCTATATCACATTGTCGTAATATCGTTTTAAATTTTGCACACCAAAGACTATTCAATAAGATTGAAATGTGACCCTTACACTTTTATCACTTCTGACCGTTTCATTTAAGCCGATTGCCGTGGTTTTAACACAGATGTGGGCGTTGAATTATTATCGAAATTGCAATGATATTTTGCAGATCGATGTTAACCATTTTATGGTAAAGATAGGATTGGATGCTCGTAAATGAATGTGCAGTGCAGTAAGAGAATCAAATCCTTTTAATATCAAGTAGCTGTATATGAGAAAATCGATATCGATATTTGTTAAATAAAATATTGAACTAGAATGGTTTTATTCGGGAATATTATTAATGCGAAAGTAACTCTGTCTGTCTTTTTTTCACGCCTAAACTACTGAACAGATTTCGGTGAAATTGAAATTTCGGTGAGACATAGTTTGAAACTCGAGAAGGATAGTTTTTATACCAAAAATTTGCCGGAGGTGCTATTCCACGCAAACGGAGTCGCGGGCAAAAGCTAGTAAGTACATAATTGCCGAACCACATTTTTGTTTAGTGACTCGAGGTGACTAACTGGTAAAACTTATACATGGTTGGCTAAGCATCAACGTGCAGCGATATTTAAAAATGGAATACCAAGGAAGACATAATGTGAATAAACTTAATAGTATTAATAAAAATGACAAAAAAATAAAAATAAGAACGATTCTGGAATTCAAATGTATTAGTTCAAAAGGTAATATACAACGTCGAAAGAATTAATGAATTTTCAACCAAATTTGTATAAGATTAATAGCTACTTTTCAAAAATAGGTGCTGTTAGTAATACCTTATTTAAAATTAGATAAATGTTGAAAAGTTTCAACAAGACACGATTCATTGCCTTGGTTTTATAAAGCGGAACAACTGCCAGAGACAATACATGATTCTTTGGGGAATAATAAAGAAGATCGACTTTAAGACGATAAAATTTTCCTAAAAACGTTTTTGTTATTTTTTTACAAATTAAACTAATTGAATTGAATATAAATGGTTGATTAATATTTACTATTGTTTTTTGGTAGGTAATAGATTTTAAGGGAAGTTTTATGTTGTGTTTTTTTTTGTTTTTATAAAAATGCCCCACATTAGCATTTTCTCCTGTATCGTGGGTGCGGTTACAAACATATAATACACATGACACCCAGACCTAGAACAACAATTTGTGGATCACACAAAGAGTTGTCCTGTGCGGGAATCGAACCCGCACGTTGCACGGCAGCCAGTTGCCCAGCTAGCTTTAAATAATATTAGAGCATAAAACATTTTGTTTTTTTATGTTAAGAGGTTGTAAAGGCATTCCAATATACTTAAATCAATTTTCGGATCAAACTATAGTAAAATGAGGTATTATCATTATAGGATTATATTTATGACAAAGGTTAAACTAACTTTATGGAGTACTAGCTTCCGCCCTCGGCTTCGCCAGCTTGGTATGTGGTTACATCGAGGATAGGTATTACCTATCTACATACCAAAATACTAAATCGGTACAGCCGTTTTGGCGTGAAAGACTAACAAACATACATACATATATACATTTTCACAAACTTCCACATTTACGATATTAAATTTGTATGAAGTAGTATGTTAGAAGGATTAACTTTTTAGCGATATTACTGTTTTACTAGTAAAGAAGTAGATGTCGCTTTATATTTTCTGTCTACTTCCAAACTACAATGCCTAAGGGACCACGACTACAGACGCACTAATATTACTAAACAAAAAAACTAAAATAATATGTAGTTGAACTTTTCTAATTAGTGTCTAGTCTAGTTACAGCGTATATTTCAAACGTGTAGTTGCCTGTTAGTTGTCAATAAGTGTTAAGGGATATGGCATGTCCATACTAAATATGTCAAAAACACTACGGAATGTCCCATGTGGCCCAGATACGGTAATTATAAGTATATTTTACGTAATCAATTATCGTTCGCCGACAAAATATTTCGGCTAGATGGTTTTAGAGTAATTGGCAATGTTTCATAGGGCCAGTTGTTATTTAATTAAAAAGTTTCACCTCATCAATAATACGGGTTGGGTTGGTAAACGAAAGGAGACAGTTTATCTAGTTAGTTGGTTAAAATTACGATTTTGTAAACAACATCAAATGTTTGTCAATATCTTCCAAAGCTCGTCGTAGTCAAATTTAAGGTTCATAATTTTTTTATTCAGTACAAAGCTCAAACAAATTACTTACAAAATAAGGTTCCTTTTCCTATGAAATAAGATTCTAGAATTGGAACTACAAACTAGACTATAATTTATAAGTTACTAGCTTTCACCCACGATTTTGTTCGCGTGGAATAGTGATTTCCTCCAGTGTCCTATGTCCTTTCTCGAGTTCCAAACATGTCTGTACCAAATTTCACACAAATAGGTTCAGTAGTTTAGGCGTGAAGAAAAGACAGACAGACAGAGTTACTTTTAGTTTGGATACAAATGTTACGCTTATTTCGAAGAAGTAAAATCAAACAACGACTACTTAGATACCAGGGCGTTTTATCCTACTGAATCCGAAAATCTTTTATTAAGTGGCTAAGAGTATAAACTCCAGACAGTACCGGACATACCAACCCACATATATATAGGTATAAATATACGTTTCTTTCAGCAGCAAACGTATGACGTCACATGCTTTTCTGATGTTTGTTGAGATTTTACCCGTGATGTAGGCAGACTGTTTGTGTTCCCTCGACACGACAAAAGGTTCGATACTTAATTTAACAAAGATGACCTTTCGTTTTGAAAACACCGAAAATGAGAATTTGTACCTAAGGAGTGCTATTTAGAATGGTAAAGTTAGTTCTTCTTGTGATACTTTTCTAAAAAAAAAATTTTTAACTACATACTCTGGACAATACTACATGTAACAAAAAATAAATGCAAAATTGGCGTTCTTGAGTTATTCGCGCTTAGTAACACAATTTGCTAGATTTTATATTATATTCGTATAGAAAATTAGTACATATTAGTAATACTTTATGTATATCAATACTAATATTATAAAGCTGTTGTTAGTTTGTTTGAACGCGCTGATCTCCGGAACTACTGGTTAGATTTGAGTAATTGTTTTTGTATTCGTTTGTCCATTTATCGAGGAAGACCATAGGATATAAAAACATCACGCCACGGCCTGTAGGACCCGAGTAGCAGGTGAAAGCACACGAGAATAGCTAGTATAGATATATATGTATGTATATATATGCTTACTACGTACCTACAAAGCGTTTAATCCCAGTGTAAATGTCACATCACGGAAGACGAGTCTTGTTTGATGTCGTAACACTCAACTGTCACACTACAAGAGCTACGTCATGCATATATTGTAAGGCTTCTTTCTTTAAAAGACAAAGCAATACCTACATAAATTGAATAATCATTTACTTTCTTTGTTTACCAAGTTTTTATGTACTTCGCCTTTCTTTAAACATAACTCTTTGAGTAAGTGTGAGAGAATCTAAATTAGAAGAACTATCATCATCATTATTGTCGGGTTTGAAAATTAATCACCACGCTTGCTCAAGGCGGTTTGGGGATTTGAAACTTATAAGTAATTAGAATTTGTAAGTCCAAGTTTCCTTATGATCTTTTCCATCACCGTATGCCAGTAATGTCTAAAACATACCTATAACCCCGAAAAAAATCACATTTGTCAGGTTTCGAAACTCTCATGCATGAGACGCCTCAGGGCGAAACCATTTATTAAAAGTCCTATAAAACTTTATAGGGATTTCCAAGACTCGAAATCAGAAAATGAATTATGATAGTATTAAATAATTTATTAATATAACCTTATAATGCTGTATGAATTTGTCGATCACCAATTAAATGAATCAGAAATCAAAAAATGAATCCTTGTCACCTTTATATGTGAAAGTTTGTGAGAATCTATGGATTCTCAAGAATCGAACATGTTTGTTATTATTTCACGCAAAAACGGCTCGACCGATTTGGTTGAAATGGAGATCGGTGACATACTGGATTAACACATAGGCAACTTTTCCTCCACCACGCGGGCGAAGTCGCGGGCTGAAGCTAGTAAGCTAGTCAGTATAAGAAAGTACAATTATGTTTAAAAAAAGATGAGGAACGGAAAAATTATGAGTATTTTTTTAGAATCTTTTACCTTTTTATATTTAATTTCAAAAGCTTCGTAGGCTTGTTATAATGTAAAGCTTTGCACTTCATTGATTTCGCATGGACTCAACATAAATGTTTTGAACAAGATATTTCTGCGGACTACTCTTTTGAAAGTAAGTTATATAACACAAGAGAAATTGTGATATTAAAAATATACTTACTAGCAAATAGAAAACCTACATACGCTAAATACCACCTACACTGTTTAAGCTGGGGTCGAAAATCTACAATCACATAATATATACGTGTACAAGTAAATAATTTATAATTACAGTGAAATGCCTTCAGTTCAAATGCAAGATAAACAGCGACAAAAAGAGAACAGATGTTCCACAAAACTGTTCCATTTTCAAAAGAATTCGCGCGCTTTTTATTCAGTACCATAGAGGTTTCTTGTTAGCTTTTTATTCAGCCATGATTACCTACTAGTAATTTGAGACAGATGTGTTATTTTTAGAAGGACGTGATATTAAGTTGACCGATGTAGCTTGAATGGAGTTAAGTCACGCCGTTGCGTTGGAGGTATCTATTTTAGGGATCTATCATTCCTATTTGCGAGCAGATTAGTCGTTCAGTTGTCACAATGCCTTTTGTTAGGGATCTTAATCTTGGATGAGACGAGATGTGTTCATTTCATTGGCGAATCTTTTTTTTTTGTAAAAAAAACACGTAGACTGTACTTTCTTTATTATCCTACCTATGCGGTTCCTCTTATAAGAGGTAGCCCAATAAGTTTGAATGGTGTACGTATTCCTACTTATGTTGAATGGTTTGGTCAAAAATGCAAATGTTTTAAAACTACAAAATAAATTTAAAAATAAATCATAAATTAACATTATCTATTTAAAAAATATATTTAATAAAAAATATACATTGAATTTAAATATTAGAAATTGTAATAAAAATAAAATATGTTTTAAAACCTGTATTTTGCTACAATCAGATAGTTTTAGAATCTTACAAAGCACAGACACAACAAAATAAATGTTCTCACGAAAAAGGTGTAATCAGTCCCTTGACGTTCAGCAAATTGAAGAGTTCATCCATTTCCTAATTTTCGTAATTTGGAACGCAAAATAAATAAAATCCTGCACTCCCATCTATTCCCCAATGAAACGTAGAAAACAATTTATTACCGGAAAATTTCTTACTCGTTCTGAAGTGTACGACGTTCATTGACCATATAATTAGGGTTTTATTATGTGGCTCAAACTGCAGTTTACTTGTGTGACTTGATTTTTAAAACGTGGTTAAGTGTTTTGGTTAAGGTTTCAGGCCAAAAGTGCGTAAATAATAATACATTTATCATTGAAAATTTGGAAGTTTAACATTTATTAACGTTCAGATTTTTGACGATTTTTTTCCATAGACAAATATAGTCATAGATCAGTAGATATTTTGAATAAGTTTAAATAATTAATCCATTGAAGGCAACTGTTAATACCAGAATGCGAATATTCCTTTTATTATTTTATTTCCATACAACCTTGCAGGTCAACGTATTAACAGAAGCCATGAGATAAAACCACGTATAGTTGGTATCTTTTTATACGAAACTACCTTCTAATTTACCTTTGAGAATTTATTCAACTTACATTGACTTAAAACAAAGGTAATCACTAAAATAGAACAAAGAACGAATCTAGTTAAGCAAAGATTTTATGTCCAAAGAATAGGAGGGAAATTGTGGAATACCTCATACTTTGAAGTCGGGATCCTGATTGGTCAGGCCAGTTGAACATGATCAATATTCAAGCTGCGTTTAAATTGTAACGACTTAACTTGACTTTAATGGTAATAATAGTTGAATCCATTATTAACTTGGATTAAATGATTAGTATGTTTCGTCAGACGGCCTTCGTTTGGTCCTTGTTAGGTAATGACTTTTCTTCAGGATTTATTTTGTGACCGACTTTTATTAGTTTGGATGATTTTGTAAGATTCGACAGTTTTTTTTTTATCAATCATAGTGGTTGCGTTAGGAATGTGAGAGAGTTAATGTTTCGACCCAAGTTCAGACAAATATTTATGGCATCATCCATTTACTAGGGCTAGTATTTTAGGTAATTCTCTGTCTACTCCAAATTCAGATATCCAATCGCATAAACATTCCTTTGTGACAGTTTTTTAATTATAATAAAAGTAAGATTATCAAAAAAAGAACATAATTGTTCTTTACGCTTGTCGGCGGTCAACGAATTAATTTCAAAATCGAAATTCAAAAAAGGAACATGTTCTTCGTATCAACCTATGGAGAGGTGAATAGTGCAACTTAATCGATTTACAATGTATGAATGTTTATTTATTTAGGTATTAATATTTGTAAGTTGGTATTTGAAGTAAACCATCCCCCTTTTTCTTTGAGGTGAGAACTCTTACAGAGCTATTTTATCTGGCTCCCGACGGGATGCAGTCTAACAATGCACACCTGTTATCGCACCCTTTTGTTCTAGACTTGACGAGTGTTAAAGATAAGCTCATAGAACATCTTTTCTTCTACGTATAATAAGTTTAATGTAATATCTTAAATATAATGTAGATTTATGTTCTACGTTTTCTTGAAAGTAAAAATTTGTACATCAATTTTCGGCAAAAGAAGTTGCTAGTTGTAAAAATATTCGTACATAAACACTAATCAATTTTAGTAAGTTTTTGCACGGAGTTTTGTTTTTTTTTAATTATAATCAAAATTATGTTTATTGCTGAATGAGGTCTCCCATAATTAATATGGAATACAGGATGACAAGCGATTAAAAAAAATTGGCCATAGCTACGTACCTACTCTACTGACCCCGAAATTTTGAATTAGGAACTCTTTGTAATAATTGCGTCACGAAACAGACTTCAACGTTCAACCCTGTCCTGACTCAGGGTGAACTATAAATACAAAAAACATACAACAGGTTAAACGGTCCGGTGCATAATGCTATTTGCTGCCGGATATACAGTTAGATTAGCTCCGGATTAGGGCTTCTCGCTGGCTCCCAGCCGGTCCGGCGATCGTACAGACGACACGGCGAGTTGTTTGGCACAAGTACATATTGTAGCTTAGGTACACAAGTCGCAATCAGATCGGATTGTAGTGTGAGATTGAGAATTTAATTACGGATTTTGAATTCGTACGTGTCACAAATTGATTTTTATGTGGGTGTATAGGGTGGTGAAGGTCAGGCGTTTAAAAAACTGTTGCATAGGATGGTTTAAGTTTTTTAGGTGCTGAATAGTTATGGTGTATGCTAAAGCATTGGGCACATTTTTCTTTAAATTAATTAATTTTGTTTTGTCGACATCAACAGCCTAAACCTGGACTGAGCATCTCCATATCCTCAAAAATCTGTGGTACTTATAAGATCCATTTTTAACATTTGTTGTTTTAAGTTTTTGTCAAAAATGGAGATTGATACAGATAATTTGGCTTAAGATTGGTTGTTAATTTCCACGATTGCCTGGTGGTTAGGAAACCAGGGTTTATTCTTTTTATGGCATTCACAGGAAGAATGTGGGAAGTGATGAACGTCAACACTTATTTCATTAGACGCAAAAATATCTATGAATCTTATCATAATTCGCATTTGAAATTGCATATTACTTTTAACCACCTTTTTTAAATTTGGAAAACAAATGTGTTCCCATTTATTTAAAATTCTGTTTGGACCAGTATAGGCAACTCATTAGCGATTATTTTCGTCTGTTGCACATGAACTGTAGGATTAGAATTTTGCTGCAAAACGCTAGTTAGCTATTGTCAGCACATTGCATTGCAGCTATTTGCCTAATTGACATTTTGAATCCGACTTCTAACGATAGCTCGTTGTGTTTTTATTTTTGTTGTTTGGACGTGAATTCATTAAGTTTATGGTACCTAACAGTTTTAGTTGATTTTCGTGTTTTACTTAATAATAATGCCTTTTTAATAGTTTTGTACCTGTTGGTCGATAAATGTAGGTTATACAGCTGTTTAAGATCTCGGTAAAAATAACGATTGACTTGATATAGAGACAGTTGCTATTGTCACATTAAAATATAACCTTTTGTTACTATTCAGTAATCAAAGTAAGTGAAAGTAGGTTCATGAATCATGCCGGTTTTCTGTGAGGACATGATATTCCTCCAGTCCCAAATGTGCCGAAGCTTCGCTCTACCACACTTCAGGTTTTAAGATATTTTTTATTAACAACACGCATTCTGTATAAAGGTAATGCTGTCACATTATAACTTTACAACTACAACCTACACATGTGCACTGTATCTCACGTATTCTAAGCTAAAAAGCATAATTTTGTAATAATGGAGTTTCATTATGGTTTCGACCTTTGACAATTCCGTGGGTACTTTATAATTAGACACGTAGTTAGGTTTATCCATTCCTATTAATTAAGGTTTTTCGTTTTGAAAGTCTTTTTATATCATTGTGAGCTAAATGTATTCACAACTGTTATTTTGGGTGCTAAACCCACAGTTTCTTTGACTTTGTGTCTCTCCAAGTATTTGTTTAAGTAAATTGTCTTTGTTCCGTCATTTATTTTTCTAACGGAATAAATTTTATTCAACATTATTTATTTTCTGTCAATTAAGACATTATATACACGGCTTGTGATACAAACGGTGCCTTGATAATCATTCCTGAACCATGGGATACTTCTGCGTAATATGGACTGCCGTAGTCCTAATTTTTGGAAGTTTCTAAGACCATGAGTATCCAAAAATGTTTTATCATCATTTTCATCGATTATTGGTTCGAAACCTGACAAGTACCAATGTCACTTTTGTTGAGTTTTACTTCGTATAATTATTCAGACACCACTGAAATACGGCGAATGAAAACATCTTGAGGAAACTTGGACTTTTCTAAGTCTAATATAAGTTTGAAATCACCTTCCCACCATACGCCTTGAGTACGCGTAGTGATTAATGCTCAAATGTTCTCCGTGTGAGAAGAGGCCTTTGCTTAGCAATGACCCTTATGGGCTGATGATAAAGAACAACATTCGGATCACTTGATGGAATGGAATCGGAGTCGCCTATAGGCACTAGCAACTATACCACTTAAAAGTGCATTGGCGCTCTTCTTCTTCGACTGAAAGAAAGCGTTATGTTCTGTTCTGTGAGGCCGTGGCATCAGGTCGGTTCGTGCCAAAGCGTAGCTCTCCCACACATTGAAATGTATGCGTGCATACTTACCCTTTTGGGGAATAAAAGTGTTGATGTTATGTGAATGTTAGGTCATATATATTAAGTACCTAGTGCACAGGTATGTACTAGAGGAGTCCATTAGCATCAGTCATGTTTTACGGCTGTTCAGAGCGGCCGTCAAGGTTTTGATGGGCGAATGTCACGTTACTGGTAAAAAGCCACTTTTACTGACAATGTGTGTGCTCATATTATTTCCGTTCATTTTAAATTCAAGACTGATACTTAAAGGACTTGTTTTTTTTTTCATATCTTGATATCTTGGGTAAAATGTGACGTGTCTCTTGGGTTCATTATGTTGTATCTTATAGCAGAGGTTTTCGTCAGATTTTGTTCAAAATCAGTACAAAATATCATAGTTAGGTCACATGCATGTTTATGACATTTAACATAATACAAAGTTGTTATATCAATTTTCAAAATTCAAGTGGTTTTTTATGCGATTCCTATACCAATACATTACAAAACTAACCAGAAAAATATTCTCAGTTTCACCTAAAAAACCAATAGCATCCCTTTTTCCTGTCTTTCTTACATCATCCTCTTATCAAAAGCTAAACTATCCTAACCTCATTATCGTTTGTCCTCAGCAATGAATATTTCAATGCATCTGGCGGTAGCTGTGGCGGCGGCGGCCTGTCTGTGCGTCTGCGCAGCGGCACCGGAGAACCGACTCGCGCGCACCAAACAACAACGCCCCACCCGTGGCTTCAAGAATGTCGAGATGATGACCGCCAGGGGTTTCGGCAAGCGAGACAGGCCACACACTCGGGCTGAGCGTGAGTTATTCATAATATATATTTGTTTATAATCCCACATAAATAAAAATATATTAGCATAGTTCCCCTACTTCATATTGTAATACGTCTAACACATATGGTCTAACACTAATTATTGAAATGACCGTGTGTCTAAAACAAATTATTGAAATACCACTTTTCATGTAACGTAACTATATTAAAAGTAGTATAAATCAGATTCAAGAAGATCAATTTTAATCTATGATACATGGTACTTACCTAATGAAATGTATTCTTCTTGAAGAAGAAGAAAAATAATTTATAAAAAGTTATTCGAATTACACTAAAAGCACTTAACATGAAGGTAGATTGTCGTTTGCAAAACGATAGAATCCCTCTTCAATCCTAGAAAATACAAGAAATACAAGGGATAAATTTTATCACTCTGACCGCTTTAAAAAAATAAATAAAAGACAATTAAATAAATTTGTTTGTACACCTTCTTTATTTTTTCAACAAAAACTTATTGCATGACTTTTTTTTTCTAATGTGTTTAAATATTGTGTATAAATCAATTTCGATTTCAGAGTTTTGGTCATAAGCTACGTAGGTAACTGGACGAGAGTTCAAAACTATGATAGAGAACAGAACGAATTACATAATATATAATGTACTATACTATCTACTATCTGTCTACAATACTATTCGTTTATTTAAATGTACATAAAAAGGAACACTTGATATCCATTTCCCAGGCAGCGATATCATTTATTTTCTATTAAACAATAAAAAAACAATTGCCATTAACGTCGTCACCTACATAATTTTAACTTAGAAAGTTATAGTGAGTTATTTTTGGAGAACAACAAAATATAAATAGATAACAAACTTTATTATAACACAAAATAATATTATTCGGAAAGTTAAAAATAACTCTGAATGTTTTCTATTTTCGTACAAACTTATACTGGGATAACATATCCATCAGAACGTTCTGTATAATAATGAGATCATGTTGAATATTACGAAGTAATTACAAACATTTGTACAACTCACATCACTCATGTATGTATGTGAGTTGTACACAATAGTGAGACATCCATCTTCCTAGCCTTCCAACTATAACTTGCACCCGCTGATCGCTAATGGAGCGCATAATTCTTACAGAATAACAAATTAGGGACACATTCCCCTTTGCCGTAATATTAGCCTCCATTGAATCTCAAATGACCCAACACATAAACGATAAGTTTTAGCAACTTTTTACCTTTATTGTTCCACTATCAATATTCTATCGAAATGTTTGCCATTACCATAATCTTTCGACAATAAATGCGCCATTCAATTTCACAATACACGTTATTATTTGTCGTTGGAGGGTTAAAGTTTACATCGAAGGTAGACTGCGGGCGCGGGCCTCGGCTCAGGCCGGCAGACCTTTTTCAGGATGTAACAGTAACCGTAATGAAGCTAAGAATAGTACCATTGTGTCTGAAGGGGACGTAGAGCACCAAGCGCCGACGACCCGCTCGCACCGCGGCACGCCCACCTTTAAGAGTCCCACTGTTGGGATCGCAAGAGATTTCGGTAAAAGAGCTCCGGAATTGGACGCAGAAGGTACCAAAGAAGCCTGATTGAATTTCCGGCCTCGTATCAATGTGAATGGCAAAAATTACGAAGCCAATAAAGTCTCGGACCGTGTAACTGACTTAAACACAGTCCAAACGTGTTAGGAAATAAAAGCTGAAATCCATTTGTTAATGGTCCGCGCAGACTCTGGACTGGCCCTTTACAAAGCAGACGCTTTGCAGGTGTTTGTGAGAGGATAAAAACCTTGTTACTTATCGCTCGATACTGTGTACTCACTGTAGGTTCCTGCGAAGGTTTCATAACTCCTTTACTCAGAGAGAAGTCACGAATAGTATTTTGCGTGGTATATCGCATTCAAATAAAGTGCATTTTTATTGAAAACAAAGTGCAATCTGCACATAATAACGGATTATTCACCTTCTATCTGAATAAAGGGGTAAAAGTTTTCAACTTTGGATGAATGTTCAAAATGAAAGAATTTAAATTCGTGTTAAAACACAAAGTTGAATGCTTTCAATGGTTCTCTGTGACGGGAGGATGTTATCTGTTGAGCTTGTATCGTCTGGACAAAGGGAATACTCGTTCTGCGCCACGTCGACTGGTGTTAGACAATTGTGTTTTATTTGCTTTAAACTGTTCAACTGTACACATACTCTTATATACTATTAACATATAGAACATTGTCTCACTTCAAATATACATCAACAGACCAGGACAGCTATGAATCCCACGCTCGCAGGAAGTTTAACCCCAAGAGCAACCTCATGGTCGCCTACGACTTTGGCAAAAGGAGTGGTAATGATGACGTAACTGATGAAGGTAAAAATATGACGAAACTATCAAATTGCAATGCTAAAAAAGCTTTACAAGCTTCAAACTTTAAAAAAGGATATTTAAACTACGTTTAAAACAAAAAAAAAATATAGTAAAAAATAAAATGCTTGCAGTAAATTAAACCGTAACGCTTCATAATATATCGCTTTTTAACGGTGATCTGAAATAATTTACCGCCATGACTTGGCATTTCAACAGAGGAAGAAATTAGAGTGACCAGGGGAACTTTTAGACCCAACTCAAACGTACTTATCGCCAGGGGTTACGGGAAAAGGGCCCCTTTGCCAAAGAACGATCGAGGTATTAGTTGAGATAATCTCAGATCCAATATTAAAGAAATCACACACTACTGGTGACTTTTGGGTGTCGTCCATCGAAAACCGGCTATAAGCCGCGAAAATGTTATTTAGACGACAAATATTCGTATCGACCGAATTAAAGCCTCAGGGGACGGGCCAGACGGCGTACTGGGCCAACATAAAACGCCATACTCGCTTATTAAAACATGCAAACTTTGACACGTGATAACATTTCAATCAACTACATATATACATCGAGGCTTCTGTCCGCTTTATTTGGATCGCCTAGGTTCCGTTGTATCTTGTGAATTTGTGAGCGCAAAAATACGGCATTGTTACGGATAACAAGTTCGGGATTTTTTATTCTATTTGTTCGTATGACATCCGTGGGTTAAATTGTGGGATGGGATGTGCTCTTTATTCATGATGTCTGCCAATGCTGTATTTATGTGCGTGTGTAGTGCTGATAGGGACGTGAGTGGGCTTTTGACTCTTGCCGTATTCTGGAGAGATCTCATTTGAGGAGATTGTGCCTCTCGGCTTAATATTCGTCAGCTTTTATTGTACTGAAACTGAGGGTGTTAATGTGGCTTATTACGTCGTGTGAATGCGTTATTGTGTATAGAGAGCAACAGGTACTCTCTACGTAATAAATGGGTTAATTACTGGACATTATTGTTAATAAGACTTATGTGCTGAATTATCGTTTACATGAGACATTATTGTATTGTGAGCGAATGAACTAAGCTGATATATCGTCTCCAATCGAACAAAATGATTACTAATTTCGATTGTTATGCTTGTAAGTGTGGGTGTTAAGATTATGTATAAATAAAAGAAGATTGTGTTGTTAGCAATATTAATATTGGTATTGTTTGTAGCAGTGTACGGTTTGGACAACTTCTGGGAGATGCTGGAGGCTACACCTGAGAGGGAAGGTCAAGAGAATGATGAGAAGACCTTGGAAAGGTAAATTTTACATTAGTAATAGTATAATTTTAAAGAAATAGTTTCTACAAATTTAAAATCTAAATAAAGGTCTTACTATCGACATACAGGCACTTTTGAAACGTCAAAATAGAATAGTCCGTTAGTTGATTCGTCAGTGAAGCTGAGACATTTATTCCAAAATGCAGATGTGCATGGAAAAGAACGAATAAGAAACTCCTTCGTTAGTCTCATACGAAAACCTTTTTGATTCACAAAAAATAAATTGCTCAGAATGGTTACCATTTTATTTGTCTTCAAAATTATAACATATAACTTTTATTTCGATATTATTTTCTCCACATAAACTGTACACATTATTTCTAAAATAAATTGAGTGACCGTGGTCGCTCGGGGTCTATTACTGGGCTATTTATTTAGCCGCGTAAACGAACGAATTGGTAACTCTAACAAGAGCTCATTATACACCAAAATAAATTGTATAAAATATAAGCTGATAATCGTGATAGGCACGTGACAATAACAGAAAAAATATACACGTACATATTATAAATTGTTTTTGTTTTGATTAGAAAGTATTATACATTTTAAGTTAGTTTCTACCTAAAAATTTTAACACAAGCTTTATTTTTTTATTAATTAACATGTCAAATGTAATTTAAATAAATATCTTATTCTTTTTAATAATTTAAATAACAACCTTATTATTTTTAATATCATTTCTACAAAAAGAAAAGAACCATTCACTCACTCGAAATTCAAATAAAGACCGAATGGAAAGCAGAAAAGAGAATAAAACGAACGAATGAATATAGAACTTGAACCATATTGGGTTCTATTTATATTAAACAAAAGAGGTTTCGTATTAACACCGTGTCGTGAGTGAGAAAATATGTAGGCAATATGTGTAAAGGTAGAAATTGGAATCTAGGATCAAGTTGCTATTACGATTTTGCTATCGACTCAGGTGGGTATAAGCACCACTAGACTCTAGATCTACGCTGCTAAGAGAAATCTTTAAAAGGTTTTTTGTACTAAAAACCGACTCCTATAAAGTGGTGATTTTTTCTATTGTTTTTCAAGTTCATCTCGCAGAGAAAGAACTAGACTTGTAATAAAATATAGTGAGTGAAGTCGCCATTACGCCTTGAGCGTGGTGACTAGAGCTCATTGCTTTTCTTTATGCTTAACTCAGCAGTGCAACGTAGTAGTAGTTATAGGATTTATCGTTACAAAAATAGACCTTAAATATATGACAAAAATGCTAAGAAACATTTACCGTATTTATCATAAATTAAAATCATTATATTATAATACATTAACTTGTAAATAATACAATCAGGCGACGAAACAATACAATAAAACAACAGCTCGAAATTAAGCATTCATTTAAATATTTGTATCCATTTAAATTTGGATTTTGAACAGAACATTATGAAAGTCCAATTTCATATGGCACTTACACGAAATTTACATACCTATATAGGTGTAATGAAACCATATCAATCCGGAATTTATTACCGATTGCAAAAGCGATTAATTTGTATCGATAACCAATTATGAAACTACGAAATTAGCATTACTATATCGAAATTAATTTGTATCGATATGAATTGCTTTGTTTCAATAATGGTAGTTAATAGATTCAGATTTGATTGCTCAACATTTTCATTCATAATTGAGAACTAGGATTTAGTGATAGGTCATGAAGTATACTAGTAAGTCATTCATATGACCAATAAAATTGGGTTAAGAGTAACATATAAAAGTAATTTTTAAAATATTATTTATAAATTAAATTATTTCTTATAATTTTTTCTTTCTTTTGCATCTCGTACCAGGTGGCAAGCGAGCAGTCGGATCACTTGATCTGCATCGTCATATTAAGAATATTCAAGCGCTTTTAGGATTCGGGGATAGGGGGTGTCACTTTGGGCCTCTGTTAACCTCATTCACACAGAAAAAACAATGCAAAGCTAAACACAATACAGAAAACCGGCGTGAAGTAAGGCGTGATATGACTCCGGTCGAGCCGGCATTATACCGCATATGAGGCACCGCGACCTCGGCCTAGAGTAGGAGAAGGAACATGGGGTTTTTAGTCAGTAACAGTCTGACACTCCCTCTCGTCCGGCCTTGGACGGGAGAAGTCATTTGATGATTTTCCTGAAAAAAAATATTTTTAGAATTGAGAATGTTTGACAGGCAGGGTAACATTTGGCACCATAGTAATTATGGGTGTATTACTATAGTATAATTAAATATATTATAGTATAGGTATAAATAACATTTTATAACAGTAAATTGTTTTTATCTCCGTAAATAGTGCAGAGGAGATATTGTCCCTCCCATTGCCCTCTCAAACCTCGTCTTATAGATAAGGTTTGGCATTCAGCAAATCCGATTCGATAGCCGAAGGTTCTATTTGTTTTTTATAACTACAGTTAAGCCTACAAGAATAGGAAAAATCGACCAAATGGTTGAGGAAATAAAGTAGATTATGAAATATCGTCACAATGTTCTGTTTGTTAGTTGCTGTTGAAATAACATAAAAATATTCAATTACATATAATGATGTCGTGTACAACCATGATAGATGGATGGCATTGACATTATTTGACCAGTCAGTAAAGAAAACTATTGACATGAATTTGTTTTTTTTCTGACACGTTATAATTCAATTACTTAAGTTATTTATTTGGACACCCACACCTTCGATACTTTGTTTAAATTAAAATTATATAGATATGATAACATAATGATATGATATTACGCAAATGGTTCTGTTCGATTTCTGGGTCGAACAAGATATTGTTTATAGTTCCAGTTTTTCGGAAATTTCTCAGTAGGTAGCGGTACGGTGTCTATTATTATACTTGGTATATGGAAATAGATGGTCCTCTGCCTGTCCTTCGAGAATATAAGGCGTGACGATAAAAAGTAGTGAGACAATCAAAAGACTAGGTCCTGAGGCTACGAAGCGTAGCAGCTACGTGCTACGGTTCGTAGGCCGCTACACAAAGCGTAGTAATGAAATCGTAGCGAGCTTCTAGCGTATGAAAGTCTTCTGAATGGTTGTTACTTGTAACTAATCCAGTATAATTACAAAACCAATGAGTTCCGTTGTTTAAACGTTTAGAATTTTAAAGTAATAGTCAAGTTTTGACTGCACGGTTGGCGCGGTGGCTGGGCAACTGGCTGCCGCGCAACGTGTCGCGGGTTCGATTCCCGCACGGAACAACTCTTTGTGTGATCCACAGATTGTTGTTCCGGGTCTGGGTGTGATGTGCATGTGAAATTGTATGTTTGTAAACGCACCCACGACACAGGAGAAAATCCTAGTTTGGGCAACGTTTTTTGTAAAAAAAAAGGCTGTTTAGGAGTAGACAAATTGTCTTATCGTTCCATAAACAACCTAGTTTTAGTTTCATTTATTTTGATCCCCACATATTTCATAGTTACATTATAGCCTAAAATCTTCGCACAAAAGAATATTAAGTTAAAATACGCCTCAATGATTATAAATTGTGTTCGTATATAACTAAGTTATGATCAAAAAACCTATCTCAGCATAGCCGAGTCATTTTCCGCTTGCGCAGATAAAAAACGTATTTTTTTATTTGTGTATAATAAATGTAACCTTTTTAAATGCTTTAAGTAATTACTTCTTGTGGATGGAACGATGTTATTTTGTAGATGAAAAAAAATATTTTTGGAAGAAGAAATATGATTAAATGTTACTGTACTATTGTTGTGTGTTAGGATACACTTATTTTTATTGCATGAGATAAAAGTATGTAGACTTTCACTTTCTACTTAACTTAACTTATAAAGGACGACATATATTCGTAAGAAAGTGATCGTGCGATATTATTTGATTATTATAATTATTTTTATGATAAATATGATACCTTTTATTTTATTATAAATAATATTATTTTTTATTCAATTACACAACAAGTTCCATAATCGATTATTTAAATATAGTGTGTCAGTTACGTTAAGAAAATGTGTGTCTGTATGTTTCTCTGACATTCTAACTAACAAATCTGAGAGACCAACATTTCTCTCTATTTCGAAGTTTAGTAATAATTATTATGTAATTAATTAAATATTGTTTCCCTTCCAACAGCATTCCTTTGGACTGGTTTGTGAACGAGATGCTGAACAATCCCGATTTCGCGCGATCTGTGGTCCGCAAGTTCATTGACCTCAATCAGGTAACTATTTGAATACTTTTGCAACCTTCATACAGCACTTACATAGTTCTATGAAGTTCTCGAACTATTTCTGTCTCTATATAACGAGAGATGACTTGGGGAATGTTTATAGTATTTCGACCAGGTTAAATTTAGAAGACGCACTGTATTAGATCTCGTTTATTTTTAAGGTACACAAGACTTAACAAAACAATGTATAAAAGCTATTTGGTATGCGGGTAAGGAAATAAAAATCAATTTATAACAAAAACAGTATATAAACATTGGTTGATTTCTAAACAAATTTCATAAATTAACCTCTACCTTTGTTAAAAAGGAATACAATTTAATGTTATAATAGCTACTGTCTTTGTTCTGAATCAATTTTTATTGCTACCTGCAAAATGACTTAATTGGTTGTATCTGCTTATTTTTTTGCAGGATAGAATATTTTATTGATAATTTCGATGTACTCGGAGATAGGTCCTACTGGGCTCATAACCTAATGAAACACACGACGATTTTTTACAGACTAAAGACGGTTTTTATTTGTTCGAGAAACAATGGCAGAACGGTTAGGTTGACATACTTGCAGACAGAGGTCACTAGTACCATGAAGTATTTATTTCGTTATGAATCTAACAATTTGCAACTCACAACGGGACTCTTATTTTGCTGTATAGCTATTAAAAGTTGAAACTAGTAGAAATACTCTAAGTTACTTCGTATGAGAAAGTTGTAATCTAATTCTTCTTATAAAAATGTATCGCAGAATGTGTTAATAAGCGCATAACTCAACGACACCTGGACCAATTTTGCTAATTCTTTTTATGTTGTGTTTGTTATTGTCAGGAGAAGGTTCTTATCAAAGAAAATATTAGAAAAGTAGAGAGGAAAATTAGGAAAAAGTGGCCCTTTGATAGTGAGATAGTTGGACCCGTGTGAAGCGGGGCGGGCCGCTAGTTGTTAACACATTTACTATGTATGTCATTTTATGTGTACTGATAATTTACACATAAAAAAGTAAAGTAAATTAAAATCTAAAGAACAGATGGAGGCTGTTAAAACCTTATTTTAAAAATTACATTTGTACGGACGAATAACTTATGAATCTTGGGTTTTGGAAGGAAGTGTAACACATTTAAAATATTCGAGGAAATTACGTTTGTGAAGAAGAATATATTATGGTGTGAGCATTGTATAATGTAATAAATTGCCTCCATGTCAGATATGAATGAAGTTAATATTTGAATGGGAATCTCTATTATGTGTGAGCTTGGATCTAATTAAAAAGGGAAAAGGTTGGCTGTGGTATTTTTGGACGTATTCTTTATGAACCTACCTTTGGAACGCCACACAATGTACTTTAGACTATACATAAAGTACACTATGAAAGTAATTTAGCTAAAATGTGTCTAGCAAACACGATAACACATAAAATCATAGTGCGATTCTCTAGAGACGTCTATGAAGAACGAAGTTTTTAAATCAAATATTTATTGAAAACGAAACAAGAAGCTAGAACGTACTTAATGAACTTTTCTTCATCCTTGAAGTTAAGTAACATCACATTAATTAGCATCAAAACTTAAGTAATAAGTACAAGTTATTAAACACAACTTGTTCGTAAGGTGAAATTATTATGCATAGCAATGTTCATGAAGTGTATACCTACATAATCTTGTGCAAAGAGGCTTACTGGCTTGTTTGAACTAACCTATGTGTTTAGTGCTCCCCTATCCGCCTAAATTCCTAGGACAGGCGACAGGACTATGTAAATGTGTGAAACCTAGTTAGTGGTCCGAGCGCTATTGGTCGATTGTGTTCGAACTTTAAGTTAGAACTTCGATATTGAACTCGCAAGTGTGTTGAGAAGCTACCTCTATTAGTTTGGCTGTGAAATGTTTTAAGAATGGGTGGATGTCCTACGTAGATATAAAGTGACTAGAGAATTAGTTTGATGTTCGTTTTGTAATCAACAGTAAATCTTTTGTTGTTTTCTGTTGAAATATTTTATGAAATAGGTCGGCAAACGATTAGACGGATTACCTGATGGTAAACAATCGGCACTGTCCGTGGGTACCCGCGAAACCAAATGAGTTACGAGTACGTGGCCGGTCTTTTAGGAATAAGTGTTTCGGATTGGGAAGGGATAGAGGAAGGCTTGGACCTCCGGTAACCTCACCCGGCGGAACACAACGCTGACGCTAGTCATCAGCCGTACAGTTTGCCAGTTGGAGTGTTTGCCTCGATCTGTTAAGTAATTTTAATTAATGTTGATCTTCGACGAAAGGTCTGTAATAGATTCATTTAGGAATTGATTTGAAGGAATTAATGATTACATTTTACTGTTTAATTAAGTTAATATAAAAGTTATCGGCTCTCGCAAACAATAAAAGAGCAGGTACTACAACTTTCTCGACTTGCCATGTTGAACTTTATGTAGGTACTGTTATAAAATGTTTTAATTATTTTGATTAGAAACCTGGGCTAACAAATTTCGTTAAGAAATCCGTCGATTTCGACACAAGTTAGAGTTTTACTTAGGGTGTAGGTGAGTTAACTGTAGGTCTTGCGAAAACTTTCAGCCTTTGTTTTTCGTAGTTAGTGGAAACTAAATTATGGAAAATATTTAAGTAACTAGTCGAGTTTTTGTTGATTTTTTTTTAATACGCATTTTACAAAATTTTTTCTATGTATTATTTTTATTTACATCGGCAAACGATCGCACGTATTACCTAATCGTAAGCAATCGACACCCGTGGACACTCGTAGTACTCATACCAGAGGAGTTAACTACAAGATTGTTACCTGCCTCTTGTGAGCTCTGAGATATTTAAGGTCAGAGAATTTTGAATTGAGGATGGAAGGAAGGATTGGGATTGAGACATACGCAAAGGTTCATTTCTCAATTCTCAACCTACTCTCAGAGCGATAAAAGAAGGATTAATTCCTTCTCCTCTTTCTTTCTTTCTCCATTCTGCCACTCTCACGTAATCATAGCATATGATTACGTGAGATACATAATGTACATGTACATGCACATAATGTACTACCTAATATGTTCATATTTGAGAGTATTAATTAAAATCTTTGTTCGCAGGACGGCATGCTATCATCGGAGGAACTATTAAGGAACATCGTTTAATTACACACATAGTTAATTACGTATAACTTGAGAACCCTATCATTTGGAATCTGTAACTGCATGCAAAGTTAATATATGAATATATATCATTACAAATACTTGTATAGTCTATTTATATTTCAGTTTACAGGACTTGTAACGTTACTGTGATATCGAATTATTATCTTCGCATCCAAAAATTATAAAAAAAAATCAACCTCAGTTCTATTAAAAGATAATTTTAAGAGCGGTATTGTTGTTCGGAATTTACGATTGTTGTAAATAATTTAAATTATAATGTCGATGGCATAAGAATTATCTGTCCATAGCGATACTCTTTATATCTAAAAATGTAGATTAATATTCGTTGTTGTAACTGAAATTAATTTTCCTTTCTATTTGGGTCACTTTCAAGAGTAATAATGTCATATCTATTTGCTTAAGTACCTACGCGCTAACTTTCAAATTTTCATTTAGTACAATCGCCCTCACTCGCCGATGTCAGGTACAATCGACGAACTAACAACTGCACTAAATGAAATTTGAAAGTTTGCAGTCAGTCACAATTTTAACAGCAATGTTTTAAGATCAAAGTAAATTAAGAGGTACAAGACTAAAATGTATTTTAATGTTAGACATTATTTAAAATTTCAGTAAAACATGTTTCAATATCGTCTCGTTTTAATGTGATTTTCAATTTATGTAAGGGGAAAGGCAAATATAACGATCTATTAATGTATGTTCTATGATTATAATCTAGGCTGGGTCATGCAGTATCCTATTCGTGTCAATTTCATAGTTGGAATTATAAGAGTTAGTGGATTCTGTCGTTTAAAACTCACTCTACATACATACATGTAATTTATACTGTAATGAATATAATAAAAAATATTTTTAGGCGGTAAAATATTCGAAAAATGGATGTTTGGATACCCATTATTTAATTAGTTTGTTGTTAATTACCACTGTCGACGTTATGGATAAATAAATATATCGGGTATCGATCTTCTGACTTTTATTTTAAACCTCCCACATATTTGAGATAAAATTAATAGTTTCTTAATTAATTATCAATCTCGCAATTATAAATAACTTAAAAGAAATATCCTAGTCTATACAAATACATACACATTATAAATATTTTTAAAAATACATCTTTATAAATCGAATGTCACTAAAAAGCACCTAAACTCTAATAAAAGTCAATTAATGATTTAAATAATACAGATACCAATAAAAGCTTTTTATTTACAGACATTATATTTTATATAGGTAATGGACAGTTAATTAAAATTTCACTAACGGTTTGTCTATAATCTAATTAGATAGAGATAATAATATAAACATATTACAATTTTACATACAAGTACGTGACAATGTCATATATTATCATATTCAGGAAATACGAATAGAAAAATAAATACATTTCTGTTAGGTTACAAAAAAAATTAAGTTATTTTCCTACGACAAAATATATTCAACAAATTCCTGAAAACATTTTAATATTCTTTACTATTATGGATGAAAAATACTACATAACAAAATACAACACAAAAGTACACACTAATGAGGATCAACCATATTTTCAGAATTGGATTATCAATTTTATTCAAGAAAACGAAACCAATTATGGACATAATATTGAGCACACGTAAAGATTTTTGTTCACGTTATTTCTTTGTAATAAGTGACTACAGTACTCAGAGACATTAAATCATTACTTAACTTTAGTGTAGAAGAGCCAAGTTTTGGTAAAAATGGCTCTGCTTGACCGGAGTGATACCACGGCCTCCGAGAATCATCATCATCATTATCAGCCTATAAGCACCCACTGCTGAGCAAAGGCCTCTTCTCCCATAAAGAAGGTTTGCATTAATCGCCTCGCTTGCTCAAGGTGGATTGGCGATTTCAAACTTATAATTATAAATTATAAGTCCAGGTTTTCTTAAGATGTTTTCCTTCACCGTAAAAAGGCAAGATACTTGCAACTCCTCTCGTATGGTATCCATGAGCGTCGCAAATTGCCATTGTTTCGCCTAAAAATACTTGGTAATCATGTTGTCCCTAGAACAATTGCTGAAGACTGGATCCGCAACACAAAAGGTTCAGGTTTACCAGAAAATGTTATTGCCTAGTCTATACAATTTGTAAGCTTCAACGACACCCTCAGGAAGAGAGTCAATGATAAATGTAATGAAAACAATTAATATTACGTAATAAAGAATAAGTAATTAAAACACAACACCTATAATACCCTAAAGAGCTATTTAGACACGCTTCTAGTACAAGAGACAGTGTAAGAATGTACACACACATTGAAGACATTACACAAACATTAGCTATTTCTTAGTAAAGTACCGAAAAACACTCAAGAAATGGAAGCTCTATTAAATAAAGGAGAAAATAGTTCCAACTAACACGTTATTTTTTCTTTAGGCACATGTATGTTATTATTGTTAATAATAAAATACCTCTGGATCCACCAAAAGCCCGAAGATTTCTGAAGAATATTAAATTTTCCTAAGTCCTACTATAATTATTTAGGTGTCTACCATTACCCGCGGCTTTTGGCCGTGCGCCTTAAGGAAAAAAGTAGTTAATAAAAAAAAAACAAAGAAACTCAAAGCTTAAATACTTAATCGTAAAGTATATTTTACCTTTTGTTATATAAATGTCTCTATGATTCACTATGACTTTCTCCTATATCGTAGGTTTACAAACTTATAAAGTCCTATATACAATACACCCATATCCTGAATAGTTTGTGGGTCACAGAAGTAGTTGTTCCGTGGCAGAATTTAATGCCCTTGACTGTTGGTGCGGTGGCTGGGCAACTGGCTACCGTGCAACGGGTCGCGGGTTCGATTCCCGCACGGAACAACTTCTTACAAATTGGTGTGATGTGCATGTGAAATTGTATGTTTGTAACCGCACCCACGACACAGGAGAAAATCCTAGTGTGGGGCAACGTATTATTTTTTAAAGAAAAAATAAAATGAAAGTGATCCGGTCAGTTTCCCACAGATCCAACTGTACAATTGGAAGACCTCATTGACTGCTACGTTCCAACAACTTTCTCCATAGTTTGGTAAGAGGTTCTACTTCTGTTAGATTGGAAAAGCCTCACATCGGCTTAAACACATTTCCTCAAAAGACTACTACTGAATGAGCTTGCACTGTTAGATTCGGTTATTTACCAATATTTCATATTAGTCTGGACTTTAAACGAGGTATTTATTTCTAAGTTTGTTTTGATTTCTTGTCAGAGTTGTCAGATAATAAAAAAAAAGTAAGTGTAAATACAAATTAAAAAAAATACTGCCAAAAAAGAGTATGATGTTTAATGTGTCTGTCTTTTCTTATGAAACAAAGACTATAATATCCCGTACGGGAACCTCAAACTTGAGATTCCCGACACTTACAAGTACAATCACTCACTCAGCAAGGCAGAATAATAAATAACGAAAAAAAATGAACACGCCTCTCATAATAAATGTTATGACTTCATGACGTATGACGTCACAGTTATTGCAACGATCCGCAATATAGGAAGAGAGCAAACATACCTAAAATTTTCCTCATCTCAAGAAATATAAGAATCACAAGGTCTATGCAAATACAAACTCTTGGATATTACAAAACCAAGTCACATTATGAATTGAAAACAATTTCTCATGCAATACACATAAAGATCGAGTTTGAGTTCCGGTCTCTCGGACTAGATTGGACAAGTAAATGAATTTGTGTCCTGATAATGTTACGTATGGAACTTTAACTGAATTTTGAACGTAATTAGGATAGTAATATGATTGGTTATTGTTTGTAAGTTAGGTACAGTTTGGTTTGATAGGGCCTATTTAGTTATGTAGTGTACAAAATTATATTATTACCTGATTGGTTATTCCATGAGAGGTGTGAAGGGCAATGTCCTAGAGAAATATCTCTTCCGTGTTATTTTAAATCCTTCTGGGTGGTTGAGACTATTAAAAAACTAGACTTTTTGCTTCTGCATTTTAAAAGTATATTTAATTTCAGAATGTAATTTTTAACGTGTTTAATACACGACGTGATGTCACGTTTTAAAGTTGAACCTCCATTTAAATTTACTCTTTAGGCGGACAAAACATATCTCTATCTACTCATGATTACATCAATAAAAAAGAATACTACTTCTGTACACTTTACGAGTCTTTAAGAAAAAAAATATCTTCATTTAATCTTATCTATCCACTACTTAAAGATTGTGTTTAACTAAGCTTCTGCCCGCAGCTTTGCCTCTCGTGCTTCGACAAAAAGTAGCCATATATGTTGTTGGTACCTATCTACACATACCAAATTTCAACCGCATCAGTCCATCCCTTTTTGTCTCAAAGAAAAACAAATATACCACCGTACATTTTCACAAACTTTCCTATATACATATATACATACATGTAAGTAGCTATAAGTAATTAAACTTTACTGATTAATTCTACGTGATATTCTGATGAATAGTGTCAATGATTGACATTGTATGTAGTATATTGAAATATTTAATCACCAAAGTTGAGCGTATCGGACGGCGTCGTATCTGTTATCTACTGCCAATACAATACATATTTATACGCTGAAATATTCCTTTTGTATTGAAAATCCAATTAACAATTGCTACCTACATGTAAAATAAACTGGCATATATTTTTATGTGATGCGCTAATTGCTTACCTTCAGGTAATTTGTAAGATTGTTTGCCATTATGGCTAAAAAAAACCAATGAAACGATAAGGATAAAACCAATACATAGGGTTTATGCGGGAAATGAAAAAGAAAAATGTTTGTAATGACACTGTCTTCTGATACAACAACGTTTACAGTCTTTTTTTGATCATCATCAAAATCATCAAAAGATTTCTCCCGCCCATCCTGCTCAGGGTTAGGCGAGAGAGAGTGTCAGACCCTTACTGACTAAAAACCCACCCCGTTCCTTCTCCTGCTCTGGGCCATTGCGCTTAACCTGCAACCCCGGCTGAACATCAGGCCTATAGGTTCTTTGGCTCTTTGAGGCGCGTGCGGAACGCTACGCGCCCTACGCTCGGGTTTGGTTCTGGTCAGGCTACCATTACTCGCCGTCCGCAGACCCGCGCTTACGGTGGCCGGAGATCATCTCTCGATCACCGACGCCTGGAATGTCGCCTACTGCGGCGGCTGGGACAAGGAGGATAGTTCCCTCACGCACTCCGCTTCCTTCTTTGCAACGTTTACAGTCTGAGTGGCAATCGGTGTATGGATAGATCAATTTGACGCGATTACCACAGCTTATAAAATATAAATAAATGAAAACCACTTAAGTTTTCCTCATTTCACATCACAATAAACAATTTAACCCTACGAACGCCTCACGTAAAATGCTCATGTTTCTCATTCTACTCGACAGACGAGAGACAACGTGCATCTTGTAGACTTGTAGAGCATACATTAGTGCCGTGTCATCATTATCTCGTAAATCATTAAAACTGAGGTGGTGAGACGACAACATAAAAACATATACATTAACATAAAAACCACTGCACAGGTAAATTACAGCACTCCAGCTTTGCAAGAGTTAAAACTTTAAAGGTCAGTTTCAGTTTACGAGTTAGTTTGTTATTTAATGCATCAGGCAGCAATTGGTGCTGTTCTTGTGCAACCGCAACACCGGAGTAGTTATGAGTGCGTTGTCGACCTTTTGGGAGTTAGGCTTTCAGAGATTTAGGGATTGAGGAGGGATGGAGGGATAGGATGGACTTCTGGTAAACTCACTCACACGGTGAACCCAACACGCCTTGAAGACGAGGTCGAGTCGACCCATTCGTTACGGTGCGGTGGCCAGAGATCGTCTCTCAATCAGCGAGGAAGCGTGAAAAAGGTAGTAGTTTTTATATAAAGAGAAAAATGATATAAAAGAGAAAGGAGTTTGAATTGCTAAGATGACGTCTAACACAAATAGAGTTAAGGAAGGATTAGAGGTCTTATAATTTTTTTGGGCCTTTTTTGTATGAGTGATTATGTCGCATATTTGCAGTTACATTGTCTATTTTACGTCATTATTTTCGAAATTAATTAAAGTTTTTTTAATGTGATAAGTTTGTAAACGAAAAGATAGATAACCTAATGGTAAGCAATCAGCGCTGCCCATGGACACCCGCAACAACAGAGGAGGTATAAGTGCGTTGCCGACCATTACTCACACGGCGAAACACACCGCTATGGCTTTCAAGTTAGTTACTTTGAGTAGGAAAATACATTTAGAACAAAAATCAGTAGGCTTTTTCCGAATGGACCTTCTTACTGTACATTTAGGTACCATTTTATATTTATAAAACATCGACACATATCAATAATTATGTGTCACAGGCGAGTAAATCAAAACCTATTAATTAAAAAAATATAGCATAACGTTACGTGTATATGTGTAGGGTTGAGCAGAGATACAGGTTCCATGTAACGTTCACAAACGGTTTGTTGTGTTATGAGTCCAGAGTAATAGAGGATCAGCTTTTTGACATGCAAGCTCAAAAGTATTACCGCAATCCCGGCTCTACAGAACTAGAATCGAAGTGGTTTATAGTCAGTAAGAGTCCGGCACTCCCCTTCCTACTAACTTAAAAGGTGATTTGAAGATTTTTGCCACACAAAAAAGGTTTGTTTATTTTAGGGTTATTATTAACAATTAAAAAAAAAAACGAGACATCCTTATTGTTTTTCCGAGCCAGAGTTCAATGCTGAGATTCTTTGACCGCCAGGTCTTACAAAGATTCGACTAACAATGCAATTCAAAAAAGATTCAAAGATGTAGGTAACAATACTGTTAGCAATCAGCAGTGACGCATCTGTGTGATTTTATCTTTCCCAATTAGGTAGTTTTCTAGGAAAAAATAAATTTATTCGACATTTCAATACAATAAAATATTGAAAAAGTTTTATACAAAAATAATTATTAATTTTTAATCATAAATATTCGATATTATTTAGCTAATTTAAAAAAAAATAAGTAAGCTATTTGATGCAAAAATACGATAACGTCATAATTTGGTGTTTCATACAAACATAGAATAGTGAAATTTTTTACCTTCTTCGGATAAAAGTATTGAATTTGACTAGTTGGAAACTATATGACAACTTCTCTATATTAGGCAAAGTGCAAGGTAGGTACCTGGGTCGAAAAAGGAGAAGAAACGAGGTGGTGTTTATTCGGTAAGAGACATTTATTTTCGACTCCTGTATCTTTCCCATAGTCACGTTTTATTCAAATAACACATGGACGGTATTATTAGACAAATAACGAAATCTTGTATTTTGCAACTCGTTATATATTGCATATTACTATGCACTACTATAATATGCATATTACTTATAATCAAAATCATAGATTTTTTTGTTCTGCAGCAATTTTTCTCTAAAGTACACCACCAAATATTTTTCGACGAGCGAGCACACGGAGCAGTATCTGAGTTAATATTGTCATAAATATGTTTACTTACCTTGAGCTTGATCGGACAATGAACATGTAACCTTATATTTTATCCATTATTAGCATTAGACTCATCCTATTTCTTATTGACTTTTACACCTCGGTCTATATAGAAAAGAACGTAATACTATACAACCAAATTACATTATGGGAAAACCGACCTCCATAAACAGAATTAAAGTTCAAATCACAATGACAGTCGCAGAAAAAGTCACAAAAACACTCGTTTCTCTGTAAAAACGGGCTAGCGGTGATTTCAATCAGCAAAGGTCTTGATTATGACAAAACATTCTATGCAGAAGTGGCTATCAAGGAGCACATGGCCACGAATTAATGTTCGCGGGTTTATGTCATAATAAAAATAAGTTCTCTCCATTTCTACGACGACCAGTTTGTTTATTTTTACAAGTCCGAGTGACTTGCTCTTTATTCAAATGTCGATGACACGTATTAAGTAAAAAATAAATGCAATATTAAAGTAAATTAATGCTACGGGCTTGCTACGGGCTACGGCGTAGCACGTATGTCTACGAAGATGAGAACGACAGGGATGATCAAGGAAAAGCAAACGCTACGTAAAAACTTTAGATGTTTTGTTACTCGTTAAATATTATAATCCTTTATGTAATATAGACTTCTTATGTTATAGTAGAGCCAGTTTAATTTAGACCATAAAGGGTCCGCAATGCATGGAAGCATGACAGTAACCACCTACTACCGTTTTTGTTGCGTCCCCTACTATATCATACTATACCATAAAGAGAATTATAAGGTACTTACTTAACATTTTTTTAATTCAAACACTTAGTTTAGTTATTTTTTCTGCTACAAATGCTTATCTTAAGGAAAAGGACATGCGTTAGATAAGTGAGTAGACAAAGAATACATTATGTTGTTGGTATTATAAAACAAGTATTATTATATCTTAAGGCCACATTTATGTAAAACATACTTGGACAGATATTTTATCTTACATTGGTACATCAAAGAAATAAAGGTACGATCAGTTACTTTTTTTTTAAATTTTCGTTATTAGCTTGTTAATTAAGTGCACGGTTAGCGCTATGAGTGGGCAACCCGCTACCGTACAACGCATTGTGGCTTCGATCCCCTCATGAAGCTACTCTTTGTAAGTATTATTTAAAAAAATTTGTTCACCCACAACATAGGAGAATTTTCTAACGTAGAGTACAGGTTTTATTTTAAAAAAATACAAGTTTCTACACTGAATCAACGTAGAATCTTATAAAAGTTTACAACTGAAATTCAACGGTGTAACAAGTAATAAAATTATTGGTTTGGTTCTGGTCTGCGAAATTTACTGAAATATACTGTAAAATCTTTAATTGAATTATTAGTCAATCTTAGCTTTACAATTTCAGGAGCTACAGTTACTGTATATTAGCATTCATTAACATTTTTGATACAGCTTTCAGTGGCTTCGGGCGTTCGCTGAAACTTTTGTAACTTTGTTTAGGATTTCTAAACTACATTTCAAATGAAGATAGGGATCCAATTTCTTTTACATTTTATTGATATTGGTGAGTTGGTTTTCAGTTCTTTAAATAGTTTCGACGATTTCATTCTTCATTTTTTTTATGTAATAGGTTGGCATACGAGCAGACGGATTACCTGATGGTAAGCAATCAGCGCCGCCCATGGACACCCGCAACGAAGGAGTGACGAGTGCGTTGCCGACCTTTTAGGGATTAGGGATTTGAAGATTTAGGAGGGATTAGGGGAGGGATTGGGCCTCCGGTAACCTCACTTACACAGCGAAACACAAGGTTTTCTGTGAGGCCGTTGTATCACTCCGGTCGAGCCGACCCATTTGTGCCGAAGCATGGCTCTCCCACACTAATAAGATGATATCAGTGATTTTAATCGCAGTTAAAGTTAAAACTCCAAACTCGAATACCAAGCTCGCCAATTCACTCCTTTGTTTGGGTGTCCATGGGAGGCACCGATCTGCTCTTCCAGTCACATTGATTTAAATCTACACGATCAACACGATCTTATTTGATGCTACTTATCAATTTATTTTCAAAAAATTGGTTTACATTAGAGATGATGGCAACTGGTAATTATGTAAATCTTTTCGTAATGTCAAAATCGATAGAGTGTGGGACAGCCATGCTTAGGAACGAAAAGAAAAAATATTGGCCCGACAGGGGTGATACCACGGCTTCACAGAGTACTGTCGTGAAACAGCTACAGCGTTGTTTCATGGTGTGAGTGAGGTTATCGAAGGCCAATTCTTTTTCTCATCCCTCCCTAATCCCTAAATGTCCGGAACCTAATCCACAAAAGGCCGGCAACGTCCTTGTAAGTCCTCTAGTGTTGCAGGTGTCCATGGGCGGCGCCGATTGCTTACCATCAGGTAATGAATCTATTTGTTCGACGAACCATCACATAAAAAAGGTATGTTTTTTATGAATTTCATCATAACTTTTTTCGTCAAATATACTTTTTTAATTATTATTTTTATTTAGCATTAACAGTAAACACAGGATTATCACTTAAAATAACAACCAAAAACCATTAAGGTTTAAATTTATGCTATCATGAATCTATCTCAAAATCGAAGTTTATAAAATGAGGTTTTACAAATATATATTATATATAAATAATAAACATTAATGTGCGCTATCAAGTATAAGTTTTTAAAATAAATTAAAAACTTAAACATTACCTTTAAATAAGATTCGTTCTAAAAATTTTGGTTCAGAAATAGATGCCAAGAAACATATATGAACACCTTAATTTTGTAGTACGTAAAGTCATTGTCATATAATTTTGTGAATCTATTCTTAACAGTTTCAGCCTTGGAGGCTACACAATAGCTTGTATGTAAAATGTAAAAGTAGACTATCCAACGTCACTATTAATTTCCGGCTCGTATTTAAACACGGACCCTTTAAACGGAATTAACTCAACCGTTTTAGTTAAGCCATTAATACTGATCTAATTTTCTTGGTAAAAACGTTTGACTATATTATTAACTATTGACTTTTCCTTAAATTACGGCTTGAAATTTAAATTATATATTTTTTTCAGGAAATGAGCCTAATATAGCATTGTGAAGGCGGTTTGGTTTTGATATTTATACATCTTTTGTTAAGTAACTCTACGTTGCAAGAATGACGTCAATGTGGTAAGTTCGACTGTGAAAAGAAATCTAAAATAACTTTCAATTTACAATTTTTTTATAAATTATTACACACATTAAAAGAATATACTAGACTAAAAATATACTAGTGCACTAATTCAAATTGAAAAATTACAAGCATTAAAACACGACACATGGGTCAAACGGGTGCAAGGGCGAACAGCTAATTTGATTATTGTATTTAAACAATTTTCATAAAAACCACTTAAGATATTTTTACAGATGTAATCTGAAGTGTGCATTTTCAATCAGAAGCGCACATAATTTTACCGTGTCATTTTTTTTTACTAGTCAGCATCAGCAGCTTGTAAGTGCCGATTGCTGAGCAAAGGGCCCTTTTAACATGGAAAAGAAAATTACATAACGCTCGCTTAAGGCAAATTGCCGATTTCAAAATGAATTTCGAATGTTATAAATCCAAGTTTGCTACAATATATTTTCATTCGAGTCTATATAATCAAGAAAGTACATATCACTTGGAAAGGTTAATATTAGCACCCTCATGCATAGCCGCTTAAACCTCTGGGCCAATATTTTTCAACTAGTTCCAAATAATGCATTAAAAATAATCACTTACTCACGTGAATAAACTGGGAAATACTTATTTAAAAAATATAAAATTGTTTCGAATATGTAACACAAAATGAAATCATGATTTTCAAATATCATCTTAAGCTCTCGGTCGTAAAGTTCTAAACACTTTGACACAGTGAACTGTCAAAGTGGCCATCCAACGCATTCGTGGGATCAATTTGATCGTATCGGTACGATTTGTGGCGATCTTGCGACGGTTTTATTAAAGGGATTGAAAGTTTTATTAGATTATGTTTTACGAATTTTTTTTAAGCTCTAAGTGTGGGAGAGCCATGCTTCGGCACGAATGGGTCGGCTCGACCGGAGTGATACCATGGCCTCACAGAAAACCAGCGGGAAACAACCACAGCGTTTTGTTTCGCTGTGTGAGTGTGGTTACCGGAGGCCCAATCTTTCCCCTCCCCCAAATCCCTAAATCTCCAATTCTCTAATCCCTAAAAGGTCGGCAATGCACTCGTAATTCCTCCGTTTTGGGTGTCCATGGGCGGCGCTGATTGCTTACCATCAGGTAATCCGTCTGCTCGTTTGCCGATCTATTACATAAAAAAAACAACGTGCAACATCATTATTCTGAGTGGTGACGTCACAGCCCGGAGGACATTACTCCCACATTAGTATAACCTAAAAAAATGTCTTATATTTTTTCCAAATGTCGGACTAAATAAATATTTAATTTTCGTTCCCTATTATTGCTATGACTATTCATTTGTTTCCTTCAAAGGTTGTATGTAATTAACTCCGTCGATTTTGGACTTAATGGTAACTAAGAATTTTGTACTTATTGTTAATACAAATCCCAAGTATTACCACTAGTAAAATATAAATTACCTTTATAAAATATTCTTAAAGAAAAAGTAGCCGTGTTTTTTTTTGTAATAAATGACCCACATTACAATTATTTATAACTTAAATGTAAAGGTGTATGAGTACTAATATTTTTTCCCCTATCATAAGTACAAAAGGTAGGTAAAATTTTTGTTAATAAGAACCTAATCGTTTTACGGATGGGAGTTTATATGTTTTTAGGACATACTCTTGTGGTAGACCTGCTTAAGAAATATTAAGTGTGGGAGAGCCATGCTTCGGCACGAATGGGTCGGCTCGACCGGAGTGATACCACGGCCTCACAGAAAACCGGCGTAAAATAACCACTGCGTTGTGTTTCGCCGTGTGAGTGAGGTTACCGGAGGCCCAATCCTTCCCCTTCCCCAATCCCTCCTCAATCCCTAAATCTCCAAATCCCTAATCCCTAAAAGGTCGGCAACGCACTCGTAACTCCGCCGTTGCGAGTGTCCATGGGCAGCGCTGATTGCTTACCATCAGGTAATCCGTCTGCTCGTTTGCCGAACTATTACATAAAAAAAAAAAATATTGGGACCTGGTTATTGGTTACTAAGTTATCACAATTCTTCATATATCTCATGCACATCAAGTTTTCCCAACCCTGACAAACACTACAGAAATATTAAGCGTAATCAGTAGGTACTCTTTACACGTAATACTATGACTTAGGTAAACACAGACTCATTTTAAAGCTCCATACCCAGTAAAAAATGCAACCCTATTTCTAATACTTGCGGTATACATCTGTCTGTCTCTCTGTCTTTTAAAAGGCTATAATTATCACGTAAACGTTTATTTTTCAATAGTATTTTTATCAAAATAGTTATTTTTATAATCCCATTTATTTGAACAAACGTAATTTCGGTACAGAACCTTTTCTGATCCCGACTCGCACGTGGCCGATTTTTATAATGTTAAGAAGAAAACCATGATTACCTTATAATTATAATGCGACGGACGGACGGCACTACGCAAACGCACACCTTTAACCGAAGATCAACATACAAAGTAAAACAGACCGTTAATCAACGAATGTTGGCTTGCACCATATTATTAACTTACAATTTCGAGCACTGATTAGAGCTTCATTGGTCAGCTTGAAGCCCTCTTATTTCAGTCAGAGTCAGAAACCGCATAATAATTGTGTTGCCATCGGTTTATCTCCTGTGACAGCCTGCACTGACTTTGATGTGGCTAGTTCCCTGACCGATGTTAGTCCAACTCTGTTGTTAGTTTCCAGTTGCAAGACTTGTAAATTGGTGCACTAGAGCGCGATTGGCCCCTCTATGGATGCAGATTGGAATCGCTTTTCGTGTGCAATTTGGTTTCATATGAGATGGTGACGTTGTTTCGGTAATGGTAGGGGTTTTAGTGCTTTGAAGCAATCTGTTTTTGCTTTACGTACAACATGCCAGAGGATTTGGTCAATAGCAGTTATGAGATTGGATTTCCTATCTTCTGTTCATGGTAACAGAATTTTGATTGCAGACTGGTTCTATTTTTTATTCTCTCCTTTGTCGTGCGTGCGTTTATAAATATATAAGTTCGTGTATACATGGCTCAGCTCATTTTTACCATGATCAAGCTGTTGATAATTTATAAGTGTGTGTGTTTTGTTTCTGTTTTTAAGTAACGTCGCCCGCTATAGGTCTTTCTCTGGTGTTGTGGGTGCGTTTTAAAACTATACAATTCCCTTACATATCAGCTTGCGACCGTCCTTCTAATACTCGTCTAGATTTCAAAATACTTAAACATAAAATACAAGAATTAAACATAAAAAAGTTTGAAACATAATACATAAGTTAAGTGACTCGACAGAAGCTAAGAAAATATCAGTAAAATCAAGAAATAAATCCTAAACAAGGAGCCGTAGGGCACAAATAATAAAGTAATATTTTGTTTTCGGAACACGATCAAATTATTTTTTTTTACTAAGGAATGGTTTAAAAGCCACCCCGTTGGAAGAAACGTAGTAGTAGTTTCTTTTCAGTAAGAGTCTGACACTCCCTCTCACCTTACTCTGCAAGATATGTGTATGTATTATCTGATGATTTTTCCCCTTATTTCCCAGAGTCCCATGCGGAATATGTTTAATGTGCAGGACAACTAGTTCAGTGAGATTTACGTTTTGTTTACTTTCAGACAGATATTTTATGTACCTACGTTTTAAGGAACTTTAATAAATCTCTACAAGTTTTCTTATGCCTACCTTGGGAATACTTATAGTTAATAATAAAAGCTGTTTTATTGTTCTGAAAGACAAAAACTTTTCGCGTAGGATTTGTACTATTGTGAAATATGTCTAGGCGGCATTTTTTGGTGTGGTTGTTCATTAAAATTCATTTATTTAAATTTGTCGGATAAAAGGGTTGTTGATTTAAAAGCAGCAACATAAGTTATTGGGTATATATTTTAAATTCGTATCAAAAAATAATAAAACATAAACAGTTTTTTTAGTATTTTATTGAATTTTATTTGCTTTTAACTTTATCAAGTCCGTTATTGTGAACCTAGTCCACAGTCACAGATTTTTTAAGTTGGTGAATAGTATTTATAGTGATTTTCATCTTACATAATAAACAAAAAAAAAAAGATAAAAAGACTAAATTAATATGCAATCATTTTAGGATGTTTCTCCGAAAGTACTATTTTTATCAGCCGTATAACCTCTTTAAAAGACCTGTATATGTTTGGGTGGACTTATTTACTCGAAGGACATAAAGGTCACTCACACATACCTAAGTAGGTAGTTTAATAAGAAATAAACAAAAGCTTATAACATCCCTTAATGAAAGGTGTGTTTATGATCTAATTATGAGAATTATGGCGAACACTTAATTCAGCTATTTGATGATAAAATATTGTTTTTATGCTGGTAATCATTTATGACTCTATTTATATGGGAAGAAGGATCATAATAAGAATGTTATGTTGCATTTAGTATTGCGATTGGTTTTTCTGAACGTGGGTTTTGATGGTCAATCTAACAGTTCTGAACTTTGATTATCTCGCTAAGACTTAAAAGATACCACTGACTCACACAGAATACCGGCGTGAAAAAACTACAGCGTTGTGTTGCGCCATGTGAGTGATTGCCCGAAGCTCAGTTCTTCCCTCCCTCATATTCCCAAGCCAAATTCTTACCAATAATTAAAAGGTCGGCAACGCACTTGAAACTCTTTTAGTGATGCAGATGTTTATGGCCGGTACTAATCACTTACCATCAGCTAATCCGTATACTCGTTTGCAGTCACATATCTTCTTCATCAGCCTAAAAGTGCCCACTGCTGACCAAAGGCCTCGTCTCACACGGAAAAGGTTTGATCATGAATCATAACGCTAACTCAATGCGGGTTTGCCATTTAAATTTGTTTTAAATGGCAAACCCGCATTTTTATTTTGAATTATAAGTCCAGCTTTCCTCACGATGTTTCCCCTTATCGTATGTCAATGGTGTCTAAATAATCATAGGAAATACATATAAGTCTGAAAAAGTCACATTGGTACTTGAAAAGTTTCGAAACCTTAAGTACCTCCAGGCCACCACGAATGTTGCATATAACAAAAAAAAACCTCCAACATTATGGCTCTGGTTAATTTCCTCTCCTTACAGTAGCTTATGCTTGACAGTTGTCGCTCTTAATCCTCTCTAAGTCAATATTACACGATGCTTATAAGGACCATAATCGCTTAAATGTATGATCAGACATATCTACGCCTTTGTAAACAGATTGTTCATATACCTAAGAGTTAATAAACAAGCAAATCTTGATATACATTTCCAGTATAAAATGACCTTGCATTGTACAAACGTTTCAGGCAATGCGGGGTCAAGTTACAATTGAAATTTGTAGCTTGTTATACTGTTTACAACTTACAGTGACCTATTAAATTCTCGTCTTGATTTCTTGATACATTATTATGTCGTCTCAGTATCACACATATCATAACCTATTTTATTTAATTGTGAACTTAGATAAACTTATATTATTGGATTTTGTGGGGTTTTTGTGAAACACGATAATATTATTTTCGCTTATAAGAAAAACTTATACTACTTCGGTTGCCTGTTTTTCTGTACAGTATGTACCTACTCAAAAAAAATTGACATCACTATCACAGCGGTAGAACGCACATAGACAAAGACTACTGAACACAGGTTCTTCCCAGTGACTTCCACGTTATCGACTAGTGTAAAGCAAACTACATCCAGCGGCTTCCCGCGAAATTCAGCAAAGAATCCGACGCTGCGCTTCCCAGTATGTAGTGTCATTTTAACATAGAAAAGTTCAGAAGGCAAAGATTTCTTGGTCGTTCTAAAATACTAAGTGTGGGAGAGCCATGCTTCGGCACGAATGGGTCGGCTCGACCGGAGTGATACCACGGCCTCACAGAAACACGGCGTGAAACAACCACAGTGTTGTGTTTCGCCGTGTGAGTGAGGTTACCGGAGGCCCAATCCTTACCCTTCCCCAATCACTCCCCAGTTCCTAAATCTCCAAATCCCTAATCCCTAAAAAGTCGGCAACGCACTCGTAACTCCTCCGTTGCGGGTGTCCATGGGCGGAGCTGATTGCTTACCATCAGGTAATCCGTCAGCACGGTTGCCGACCTATTACATAAAAAAATATATCACTTGATATAGAAAATATCTTCTCATTTTCTCATATCACCCAAATGTAACAGATGGAACACGTGTCGCTACATAGGTAGCAACAAGCGCTCTCAAATACTTCAACCGGTACAGAACCCAGAGCATCAAGTTCAACTGTTGAATTTGAAACCACGAAACGATTTAGTTAAATATTTTACATTTTACAATACCCTCTCATCCCTAACCCTAAAAAGATCACAAAAGGTTTCGGTCATACGAAGTTTAAATATTAATGCGTGTAGGCGTTTAAAAATAGGGTAAGCTAAACCCGTAGTCACTTATTACGGTACCCAAAATGTTCTAGTAGCTAAAACTATTTGGCTATCTTGGCAGCCTCAGGTGTAGAATTGTACTTTACCCTTATAAGTACACAGTTAACTTATGATGTGAGTAAAACCAGTTGTGACCACTTTTCTAAAGTGGTAAATTTATTGTATTAAGTGTTCGGCAAGACCAGCACCAGGCCTAAGAAAACAGCGCGAAGCTTCTCGCGCGGGCTTCAAAAATGGCTGACAGACCTCCAGGGGCCAATAGGGCTCCTATTGAGCCCCCCCAATAGGGCTGACGTTGCCGGGGTTGTGGGTCAAATGCAGTAATTAACCGCGGCCTCGGCTTGGAGCTATTAAAAAAAGGAGCATTGTTTTCGGGTTCTAGATTAAAAGATATATGAAATTAAAAAATATGTCTCCAGAACTACTGGTTCTAAAGAATTCTTTTTGTGTTTGTTAGTACATTTATCAACGAAAACATCACGCTACGTTTTGTAGGCAGAGCAGTATAGCAGCGAGGGAAACCGCGCGACAGAAGCTAGTAAGTTATAAAGTTGTTTACTGGGTATTAGAAGCTTTGTTTTCTATGAATACAAAGTAGAGGTTACTATAAAAATGTGTGTAAATTATAATTTATGGGACATAACTAGTATTTTTTAAATATAATATCTGTATAATATTTACCAATAATGGAGGTAAAACTGCATCATTTTTAATGTTAAAACAATGTATAAAATTCTGAAAATCCTTATGATAATAACAACTAAGTATGTTCGACACAGTTTATTAACACCTAATTCGTAAAACGTAAAATTATCAGCTCAACGCATTATTTCAATACTTGTCCTATCAGAATGCCAACCTTTATTCAATTTCCGATTTATTAAAGTACTTGTAGGGGTGCGAGTAAAAGATTTACCTGAATCAAGAATAATGCTCGTTTAATGGAACCTCTTGACGTCACACGCTTGCTAACTAGTCTGTGGTTTTATAATCAACGATGAATAAATTTCAACAAGTCTTCATAAACGATATGGACTATCCTTTGGGATCTGAGCGTTACAACACGCTTAGAACACATTCTTAGGGACGGGAATGGTGGCGGCGATATCTCGCGCCCGGCCTCTATTCAGGCCTAGAGCTAGAGAACTGCGAATAGGCCATATGGAAATAGGCATAAAAACAAAAATAATATGTCAAAATTACGTCTATATAAAAAAAAAACTAGATGAAGCCGGGATTTCCGACATCTGGGTACTGATGACTGAGAAGAAATACCGAAACAAATGAAGATGTCAGTCTAGAAGTATTTTAAAAAAAGGGTGTTGCAGTTTCATATATTGCCAAATGACTAACAATAAGATACTGTAATTCTGAGCTATCACAATTGTTTCCCGACTGACAAAAGAGAGATATTTATTAAGGGTTTTGTCAACTTATTTTATTATGACCGATGGAGTATTAACTGCAATAGTAGCCAGTGCCATTTATTAAATACCATTTAAACAAAAAAAAAGGTTTCACACTTGATCTTTTATATTTCATTCCGTCTGTCATTTTTGATATATTAAGTAAAAAACTAACAATATAGTACTCTCCAAAAATTCCATATAGTGCGTAATTTATCAATATCTACTACAAAGTAAAATAACTAGTAACTAAACAAGAATGACTTTGTTTTCTTTTGACTTCTGATAAAAATGGCAGATATTATAATGACAATGATGCCGGCCGTTTGGGGATAACTGTTTTGGATATTTAAGGATTTTTTATTTATTTATTTTTTAAAAAAACGTTGCCCCACACTAAGATTTTCTCCTGTGTCGTGGGTGCGTTTATAAACATGCACATCACACCCAGACCCGGAACAACAATCTGTGGATCACACAAAGAGTTATTCCGTGCGGGAATCGAACCCGCGACACGTTGCGCGGCAGCCAGTGGTCCAGCCACCGCGCCAACCGTGCAGTCGAAAGGATTGGGAAGGGATGGATTGGGCCTCCAGTAACCTCGCTCAGACGTCGAAACACAACGCTGAACGGCCTCACAGAGAATCGGCGTGAATCAACCACACCGGTTTTTTGTGAGCCCGTAGTATCACTCCGGTTCAGACGACCGATTCATGCTGAAGCATGGCTCATACTCATTTTAAATTTAAAGCAAGTTTGAGAATGGCTACCCATGCTCGAGACATTAGGCGAAACACTATATTGAAATAAATTGTATATTTTATTTATCACTACTAAGACTGATCTAAAAGATATTTAATATTTTCTAAATAATTTCCCAACAAAATGAAAAGCGTTAATTAACTCCTGGATAATGGCCCGGGGGATTAGTCGGGACAATGTAAACGGTCTCATTATATGTGTACATATACATTATACATACATACTTTTTAAACAAATGTATCGTAATAATATGATATCAGTTATGTTAACTAAATAGAGTGTAAGGGACTTTGTTAATTGTATCACCTTATTAAGAGGCCTTTGCTTATAGATAAGCAAAGGCCTCTTCTCACACGGATAAGGTATGAGCCGAGGATCTATCCCCATATATATCCTATACTTATGGTATAACCTATATACTAGCCTATAATTATGCAGGGATAATAACAATTATTAATTTTGAAAACTGTACAACAAATATATTCTTTTTATAAGAGTAACCATTGAGTTTCTTGCTCGTTCTTATCCATAGGATACTCCACACGAACAAATAGCTTCACTAGACGACAGATCAATAGACTGAGACACACGAAGTGGACCTTTTTGGTATTTTTTTTAAAGTGCGCTTTATTAATATTCTTAATATTTTATGGTAAAATTATTCATTAAAGTAAAATCATTCTGTTGTCCTTAGCAAGTCGGCCTATTCATAGCGAAGGATAGCTCTACGCTCTCCTACGCTAAGTTTTAAAAGTAACAGATTTTAACCCTGAAAAATAAGTTATTTTATAACAGAAAATACTATTCAAAAGCTATATGAAATTAAAATACCGAATTAAACACAAGGAAAAAATCTCGAAATTTGTTTTTTAACCCTAAATGAATAAAATATTAACTTACTATTAAAGAACTCGGAATACTCCTGTAAAACAAAGATGAAACAGCATTAATTAATTAATTAAATACTTCTTATCTTTGCTAAGAACGTGTGATTAATCATTTACAATTCTTAAGAAATTACTTACTTGAAATATCGCGGAGTTGAAGAAAGGAACGCATTTTGCAACCATATCATGTTTGTAGTTAAATATTAAACTTCACTCACGATGAGGGTTAAAAAGTACTCCAAATATTCCATGGGGGAAATGGGATTTTTTGTCATACGGGAAAGTGAAAAAAAGGTATCGATATGAAAAAAAGGTATATATTTATTTATAATTACAACAACACACGGTAGCCCGCGAGGATGTCGATTTTACACTTTTTCGAGTTGTTTTTTTAATTTTCTCTAGACACAAACCTTTTTTGGACTTCCGACGAACAATTCAAAACCAGAAAATTAGCCAAATCGACAAAGGTAGTGTTGAGTTATAACATATTACAACGAAAAGTGGCATTGATTTTTATATATACAGATATGTATACCCTTTTTTTTGTGAGGAGAAAATCATCAAATGACTTCTCCCGCCCAGGGCCGGACGGGAGGGAGTGTCAGACTCTTACTGACTAAAAACCCCCTGTTCCTTCTCCTGCCCTGGACCGAGGTCGCGGTGACTCATTGCGCTTACCCCGCAACCCCGGCTGAATATCAGCCCTATAGGGCTCCGTCTGTGGTGGTCGCGCCGTACGCTCGGTTCTGGTTCTGGTCGGGCGACGTGCTATCCTTACTCGCCCACCGCAGACCCGCGCTTCCGGTGGCCGGAGATCGTCTCTTGATCCCCGACGCCTAGAGTGTCGACTACTGCGGCGGGTGGGGCATGAGGATAACTCCCTCATACGCTCTGCCTCCTTCTTTGCGAGCATAACTGCTTCACCGAAAGAGGAGACTGCTTCCCCTTCCCTCTCGCTCCGCACCATGGCCTTGACTAAGGCCGGGCGCGAAAGGTCGCTACCGCAGAACGCTTGCCTGAGGACACGGCGGTGCTCAGCCTAACCAGCCCGCCACCGTATACTCCACCAAACCCATACCTAGTGTGAAGAATTTAGAAATAAACCTTCCCAAGTTCCAAAGAGAATGCAGCTTCAAAAAGGACCCACAGAACGACAAATAAGTGAAACAAATAAACATCAATTTAGTCAGTTGTCCGGACAAAAGACAAGTCGCGTAGGGTGACCGTTATATCGGGACTGTTTGAGACAAGAGTGCCGTTCCGTGTCGCATCTATTGTTATAAATTGGTGTCCATGAGGATACAGGAAAGAATGGACTCACAAATTGTCCATTGAGGAGTAAATTGGTGTAAGTAAGGATTTTTGTTGTGATTGTGTGGTGCTAATATATTTAATCAAACCTTTAGATCTCAAAAGAGGTAAGAAAATGTGTGCCTAAATGTGTACAAGTATAACAGCTGACACATGAGGTCCATTACTATAGTAAATTTTGCATGGTGTTTGGTGACTGGGCATTTTTTGTTTTTTATGTAATTGGTCGGCAAACGAGTAGACGGATTACCTGATGGTAAGCAATCAGCGCCGCCCATGAACACCCGCAACGGAAGAGTTACGAGTGCGTTGCCGACCTTTTAGGGATTAGGGATTTGGAGATTTTGGAACTGGGGAGGGTTTAGGGAAGGGGAAGGATTGGGCCTCCGGTAACCTCACTCACACGGCGAAACACAACACTGGGCATCTCGCAGATGTACAGTACCTATTGTGCCTTTTAGGGTTATGTCATTCTATCTCCTGCATTTTGCAATTTACCAAGGGAATTGGAAACTAATTCATTTTCCTTGTTAAATAATATCTTTTGATTTATTTCGTAGTGGGCCAAGACAGTCATTCATGACTCTGGGTCGCGCCGGACTTCAAGGTTTTAATTATTGTATCTACTACAGATCCTTGATTACAGGAGTTCTGCAACTCCTGTAGCGGTATAACGGTATTTTGGGAGGTTGTGCCAGGCTTGTTTCAATAAAATACAGGTGTGCCTATAACATGAAACACTTAATAGTTTTATTTTGGGACCAATGTAATAGACAATGTATTGGCAACATTCTTGCATTAGTGCTGGGAGCTTTAACTGAATAGGCCATTGCCAAAAGTAGCCAATACTGAAACTAGTACTCCTACCTGAAAACGGTTGTATAGTTTCATTACCTACATTTAGGTATCGTAAAGTTTTCAAAATAACTATCAGAGGGTGATTAGTGATGCCAAAAATGCAATCAGTAAAATTTTTGTCTGTCTCTCTGTCTATATGTTCCTTATAGACACAAAAACTACTCGAAAGATTTACGAACGAAACTTGGTACAATTATTTTTTATATTCCTGGGCAGGTTATATTACTTTTCATCACGCTACAATTAACAGGAGCAGAGAAGTCATATAGAAATCATAATCATAAGACTGTTTTACATAAAATTATCTACAAAATATCTGTTAACAGTATGTCTATCTTTTATGGTTGTCTCACAATAACACGTAGGTATAACTCTTGATAGCTTAGTAGTTCGGAGCATTCTGATAATATTAGTTTACTCTAACGTTTAAAATACTCTCATTTATCTATTCAATAATACGACGCCATGCTTCAATACTATAATACTGTGAATATGGGCTGCTTAGTTATTTTAAAGGTGGTCCACACTACATGCACGAACGTACTTAAAAGTATAATAACATCCATAAAGCAGTGAAGAAATTTAGTTTCAGAACAAAAGCTTTCCGACAAATGTATTCAAATTAACGTTATTGTTGTACATTCCTATTTTCTATTTTATATTCTAATCCTTGTAATTTAAATGGAAATTTGTAAACTTTATCAAAAGGAGATTTGTACTGTGTAGAAAAAAAACTAATAATGTCTATATTTATCTACCTACATATTTGTGCCATGAGCCATGCTTTGGCATGAATGGGTCGGCTCGATCGGGCAACTACCTTACAGAAAACCGGCGTGAAACAACCATAGCGTTGTATTTCGCCGTGTAAGTGGGATTACCGGACGCTCCATCCCTCCCCAATCCCTAAATCCCCAAAAGGTTCATGGTCCAGATACTTTGCTATCTGCTCAGTCACTATAAACATATATAAAATGATATATAAATAAAATATCATAATACAAACGCTGCATTATTCAGTTTTTCCACACACATGATTTTAAGTGTGGGAGAGCCAAGCTTCGGCACGAATGGGTCGGCTCGACCGGAGTGATACCACGGCCTCACAGAATACCGGCGTAAAACAACCCACAGTGTTGTGTTTCTCCGTGTGAGTGAGGTTACCTCAGACCCAATCCCTTCCCTTCCCCTATCCCTTTCCGATAACTATAAGCCCGGCAACGCACTCGTAACTCCTTTGGTGTTGCGGGTGTCCATGGGCGGTGCCGATTGCTTACCATCAGATAATCCGTCTGCTCGTTTGCCGACTTATACCATAAAAAAACACATATTTTAGCCTAAATCAACACTTTGGCCCTCATAATTAGGGCTGACACACACAAACAATTTGTTTCTAAATTATTTACATGTTTACAAAACTCATTCAATATTTACAATAATAATTATGTGTACTTTTATACTAATTAATTACATTCAGGGTTGTCATAGTCTCGAGGGCATGATTTACATAATTTTATCTTTATCCTCGAAAGGAACGAACCAATCCAATTATGTTATTACGATACCTTTATTGTGATATCAAATGTTCAAAAGTTCGGATCGGAAAACCAGACCCGAGCGTGCGGCACGTAGCGTTCCGCGCGCGCCTCAAAGAGCCAATAGACCACCACAGACGGGGCCCTATAGGGCTGATGTTCGGCCGAGGCTGCGGGGTAAGCGCAATGAGGCACCGCGACCTCGGCCCAGAACAGGAGAAGGAACAGGGGGTTTTTGTCTCTCACTTCACCTAGGGGAGTTGGGATATACCGATTTTTACAAATAAAATAATTTGATATTTTGCTTTCATGACATGTCAGTGTTGATAAAATAGTTTATTTTAGTGGGTCAAAATCTTCAAATGTTTTCTCCCGCTCTAAGTGGGCCGAGAATCAGACTCGTACTGACTTACAACCATCTTGCTCTTAGCTGGGCTGTGGTAGCTACCTCCTTTAAACTTACAAAGAATATCTTCAAAGAAAAAGTAACCTTATTACTTGCGTGCAAGGCACCTTAACCTAGACAACCACAAAGGAGACATGTAAAAAGTTCGATATGAAGAGGATGTAAGCTCTGTGCCGACAGTCTAACTACCTACCACAGTTTTATAGTGAACAAATACAATGTACACAATTAAAATTTCTCACCTACCCTTTCTGGGCATAAAAGCGAATATTATATAGAAGCTAGATTTTGTAAAAGGCTTTGCTAAAAATACCATACCTTTACAATTTCATACCCTATTTAAAGAGGATGAGGGCGGTTTCCAAAAAAAAATTTGCACGATTTCTATTTTAGTCACAAACAGTTCGAATTTATTTTACTTAAGTAGTTAACTATTTTTAACTTTCTATCTTGAAAATTGGGTAATGCTTCCTACAACCTTCCTACTAAGTCTGGTTAAGTAAAATGCAGGCGAATTACAAGGCGAATTACTCCCCCCTTCTTTCAACTATCTTCACAAGATACCACGCCAGTTTGCCACTCCGTTTTGCGTGAAGTACAGAAAAATTTACAGAAACATAACTTTCCCATTTATAATAAACAAAAAATATATTAATTTATAGAATCAGGCCTTACTTTGCGGAAATCCATGACATTCCACGACAAAATTCAGGCTTGTTGCAGAATGCAATCCCACTCCTATGCAATCATGCATATGCACATGCAGCAAAGGTAACATGCATTTGCACACGTGCAAAAAACGGAAAAACATGCCACGCAATCAAACCTATACTCGACACGTGTTTCGTTCCTCCATCCTCAGGAGATGTTGACGCGACGAGCGCTCGGCTAGATTCGCAGCCGATTAGTTTTTTTTCCGTTTTTGCATAGGAGTGGGATTGGCGTTTGATTGCATAGAAGTAGGATTGCATCCTGCAACAAGCCTGAATTTTGTCGCGGAATAAAAACTAAATATTTTTCCTAACATTTAAAAAAATATATTCATGTGATACATATAGAAAATTAATAAGTAAATACTTTCTTTAGTAAAAAGTCAATATTTGTGTACAAAATAATTAAACACATATCAATCATTACATTACATCAAGGCTTGGCGGTTGGCGATATCAAACTTTTAATTAGAAATTATAAGTCCAGTGGTATCTAAATAATCATAGAATTAGTATGTACCTATAAGTCAGAAAAGTCACATGACATATATATCAATAAGATTTCAATAAGGATGTGTAACATTTGAGGCTATTTTAATTAAAAGTTGCCAAAATGGAATTTTCACGAAAATCTTAGTACGCTAGCCGATTGCCCAGTCATCGCGACAACTGTGCAGTCTACGACTTAACTTTTAATCTATACTACCTAATATTATTAAAAAATTGTAAACAGATTACCATCTGATCACAGTGGGCTAACAGTCAACTTTAATACTTTTAAAACTGTGGCAACTAAGGAAATTATATTCAGACAGATAACAAACAAAAAAATTGAGTCATTAAATAAAAATTTAAAACATAAATTATGCAGCCCATTACAAGACAATGAATGCCCGAGTGAGATCTATGCTAACTTATTATCCATCATAAAAATACAGTTCGACAAAATGTTCCCTTTAAAACGTAAAAATATCCAGTGTAAATTTTTATTCTGTGACTGGGCTACACCAGGCATTCGTATAAGTAGAGAAAAGTTATTTGAGCTATATTGCATGAAACCATTTAATAAAAGTGAGGCTTTTCGTAGGCATGTCTCCAAATATTCAAAAATATTTAAATTAGTTTGTAAGCATGCTAAATCACTCTATATTAGCAGTAAAATCCGGACCGCGGAAAATAAAATAAAAGCTACCTGGAGTATAATTAATAATGAAACAGGTAGAAATAAATCTAATAAGACAGAATTTAATTTAAAAACCGAAAAGGGATTTACTAGTACAAATTCATTAGTTGCCCAGGAATTCGAAAATTTCTTTAAAAATATTCCCATCAAAACTACGGAAACGTTGCAATCATCTCCAGCACTTGCGGTCGAGCTTCTCAGAAGTAACGTCAAAGAATGTCCTGCGGACTTTAGGTTTAAACATACAAACCCCCAGGAAGTAATAAAGGCGTTTAAAGATATCAAAGTAAAGTCCAGTGAAGATCTCTGGGGAATGTCTGTTAGAGTGTGCAGGTCTTTTATAGAGACTATAGCGCCTTACTTAACATTAATTTTTAATAAAAGTGTAGATCAAGGGGTTTTCCCGGATTTAATGAAACATAGTAAAGTAGTTCCATTACTTAAATCAGGTGATAGCACAGAACGCAATAACTATAGGCCGGTCTCTATTTTGCCAGTGCTCAGTAAAGTGTTTGAAAAGTTGATACTTACTCAAATACTGCGTCACTTTAACGCGAATTCTATTTTCCATGACCAACAATACGGGTTCACTAAGGGACGTTGCACTACGGACGCAGGAGTATCGCTTATAAAACAAGTTTTCAAATCGTGGGAAAAAGCACAGGATGCCATCGGAATATTTTGCGATCTTTCGAAGGCTTTTGACTGTGTTGAGCACGAAACGCTATTACTGAAGCTGCAACACTACGGCATTCGGGGGGTATCCCTAAATTTATTAAAATCATACCTTCTAGAAAGACTTCTTACAGTACAAGTAAACAGAGTAAACTCCCAGGGTGCTAGCGTATCTATGGGCGTACCGCAGGGCTCAATATTGGGTCCATTCCTATTTTTGGTTTATGTCAATGACCTGCCCCATTTATTCCAAAGTGAACCGCATATGGTATTATTCGCTGATGACACATCCTTGATTTTTAAATTAAATAGACGATCAAATAACTATGACGAAGTGAATAATGCCTTAACGAAAGTTCATAATTGGTTCACAAAAAACAACTTAGTACTTAATGATAAAAAGACGAAATGCATTAGATTTATTTTGCCAAATGTTAAAAGTAACGTATGCGATGATATATTATTAAATGGTCAGAAACTGGAATTTGTAAAGGAGACCACATTCTTGGGGATTACTGTAGACGACAAGCTGCAATGGGGGCCCCACATTAGATCTCTAGCAGGGCGGTTGAGCTCGGCAGCTTATGCTGTCTGGAAGATCCGTCAGCTAACCGACGTAGGCACGGCACGACTAGTGTACTTTAGCTACTTTCACAGCATCATGTCGTATGGAATTCTGTTGTGGGGACAGGCATCCGACGTTGAGTCTATCTTTATCTTACAAAAGCGTGCAGTCAGAGCTATCTATAACTTAGGTCGTCGCGAATCTCTCAGAGAAAAGTTTAAGGAGATCAACATTATGACCGTACCATGTCAATATATTTATGAAAACATTATGTATGTTAGGAAAAACCTACAGCTATTTGTAAAAGTATCTGACAAGCATGACTATCTTACTAGACATAGAAATAGATTAAGTCAGCCTTTATTTAGATTAGCAAAAGTGCATAAGTCGTTCATGGGATTATGTGTTAAATGTTATAATAAAATCCCAACTGAAATACAAAATCTTAATGAAAGTAAATTTAAATTATGTATAAAGAAAGTATTATATAGGAAAGCATACTACAAACTAAATGATTATATAGAAGATAAAAATGCTTGGAGGGTGGCTGGTTTGACTGCACAGGATAAAAATTGTTAAGGTTAAGAGGAATTTTGATCTCAATTATTAAATTATTCACCATGTTGTTGATTGTTGATAAACTGGATTTTTGTAAATGTGAGAGCCCTGTAACTTATTATAATTGAGTTAGACTTATAGACTTATAGTATATTGGTACTTGTGTCAGTTGGGAGTTGTCATGCTCACTCAGGAGTCTCATTGGCGGTGGCACGGGCACTGGACCGCTCGGTTCCCTATAATATGGTTGAGTTGGGCGGTGCTGTTGTACGTGTCATGTTCGTGAACGGACGCCGCCTATTGGGACTGGTCAACTCGAGACTGTCTAAAGTTGCTGTCCCTGAGGGTTATTTCTTTTTCGGATACTTTGGTTAAACACTAGTGTTACACTGTTCTCACATAATGGAGCTATCTAAATCATGTAACAATGTATTGTAAAAAGTGATTGAAAAAGAGTAACCATGGAGTTTCTTGCTCGTTCTTCTCCATAGGAATCTACACTTTGGAACGAGCAAATAGCTTCACTAGAGGACAGACGGACAGACTGACACATAAAGTTAAACCTTATGATATCTTTTTTGCTTGACGTTCAAAAGTGCCTTTTTTGGTCTATTTGAAATAAAGAATTTGATTTGATTATAAAGAGGTAAAATTTGTAAGTTTGTTAGTTTGTATGAAGGGGGTAATCTTTGGAACCGCTGGTCGGATTGCCAAAATTCTTTCACTGATTGATAGCTACAATGTTCCTGAGTGCCATAGGCTATAAAACATCACGCTACCATAAAATGGAGCCGAGCGCGGGTGAAACCGCGCGAGAGTAGATAGGTAGGTAAACAAAATCAATAGAACGATTCTCTCCATCAACAGAATATGGGAACTTCATAAACAAATGTTACAACTAAAATGGAGCAGGAAGGAAACACCTTCCCACAAACAGAATTTACATGGAAATGAGAATCAACGAGGATAGATTTAATTGATTCAAGCTTTACGAAATTAATATTACTTTCAGTCTATGTAACTTAAGACTCTGTTCCAATATGACAAGTTTCGTAATAGATTTTCGACTTTAATACAAAATGTTATTGTTCAAAATCACTTGCGAATAGGCGAGAGACAGTGAGAGAAAGAGAGAGAGAGAGAGAGAGAGAGAGAGAGAGAGAGAGAGAGAGAGAGAGAGGGAGTTGGTTGGTCGACCAACGTTTGCAAAAGAGTAAAAATTACTAATTAAGTATGTAAATCGTAATGGTGGTGGCCCGAAGCTTGGTTCGGAGGCGCCCACTTCTCATGCATGCATTCGAAACCTGACAAGGACCCAATAACTTTTTCTTAGTTATATGTACTTCTACGATTATTTAAACACCACACACATACGGTGAAGGAAAACATCACGAGGATACCTGATTGAAATTGCCAATCATCTTTGAACAAGCGTGGAGATTAATACTCAGACCTTCACCGAGTGAGAAGAGGCCTTTGCTCCGCAGTGGGCACTTACAGGTTGATGATGTGATGATGTGTGGTGTGTGAGTCTTTCAGAGCTCGCAAGTATTTTTTTTATTTTTATTTTTTAGCGAAAGCATTGCCAAACACTAGGGTTTTCTCCTGTCTCGTGGGTGCGTTTACAAACATACAATATCACATGCACATCACACCCAGACCCGGAACAACAATCTGTGGATCACACAAAGAGTTGTTCCGTCCGGGAATCGTACCCGAGATACGTTGCGCGCCAGCCAGTTGCCCAGCTATTGCGCCAACCGTGCAGTCATAACAACAAGTTATGGAGAAATAGCTTTCCAAAAAGAGGTACTTTTTATTTTTTTAGTTGTTAGCGTTACTTTAGCTAGCCAAAATCTTTTTTTCATTTCTAACCTAAAATAAAACCTAACAAAAAAGGTCCCATATATTTTACGCACCAATATTGTAGCACCGTGAATTGCTATTTTTCATTTTATGCGCATATTTTATCACACGGTACACGGAACGGGAATCGTGATTTTAGTTGTTACAGTTCACCGGACAACAGAAGCAATAAACCGGTATCGGTTGGAACAAGTGTAGGCCGGACCGGACCGGACCGAGCCGGGCGATATACGGAACTATTTAGCTGTAATCCCTGGTAGTTTGTTTTGCACCGATTCGCGGGATTTGTGGGCCCCCAAATTGCTTTCTATAGTGTTTCGTAATTGCGATGATGTGTCGTTTTAGGATTATTTGTTCAGATTAAGTGTGGGAGGAGAGCCATGCTTCAGCACGAATGGGTCGGTTCAACCGGAGTGAAACTACTGCCTCAAAGAAAACCGGCGTGAAACAACCACAGCGTTGTGTTTGGCCGTGTGAGTGAGGTTCAATCTTTCCCCTCTCCCAATCCTTTTCCTATCTCAAAACCTCCAAATTCTTATTACAAGTAGAAAGACAATTCAAATCCCTGACGTCACTTAGATACGAAAATATAGCTAATAATATAACAGATACATATAACTATATTACAACACTCGTAGGAACAGGATCTAGCAGATAACAAACTGTTACAAGACCAAGAGATAAATAATTGTACAAATGGTACTCCAGAGACCTTTTTGAAGCGGCCTAATCCTGCAGACTACTTAAGGGCAATTTATCTCGAAAAAATCTAACCTACAATCCAAATCCAAACTTGGATTGAATTGATTGAAACTTGTCTGTCTGTCTGTCTTTTCTTCACGCCTAAACTACTGAACCAATTTGACAAAAAAAACTGCTGGAAGAAAAAGTCACTATTCCACGTGGACTAAGTCGCGGACAAAAGCTAGTATTATACATGCGAAAGTAACTCTGTCTGTCTTTTCTAAACGCCTAAACTACTGAACGTATTTGCGTGAAATTTGTTACAGACATAGTTTGGAAGTCGAGTAAGTACATAAGATAGTTTTTAAACTAAACATCTGCAGGAAGTCACTATTCCAAGCGAACGAAGTCGCGGACAAAAACTAGTGTTCTATATTTCAAAAACTGGGTGACGCTTAAGGCCGGAGGGTTTGTGTTGAAAACTTTAATAAAGCCAGTACAGAGGTATCGGCTTACAAAGTGAAGTGACATAACTTGAGGATTATAATACAAGAACTTTTCGCGTCACCCCTACCTACCCGACGTCTCTATCCATATTTAAAATTAGAATAATGAATCAATTCTAGGTTACATATCTCGAAAATAGAATACTAATACTTATGAAGATATTTAAAAAATAAATGAAAGCAAAGTAAAACTTTGTCTGCTTGTTTATAGATGTATTACTCAAAAACGGAAGAATGAATCTGGATAAAATGTTGTTCAAAAATAGACCACGTTTTGGAATAGTACTTACGTGACCTTCAGTTTTCCGGAACACTCGTGTGGAAATTTCCACGATTTTAAAATAATTCTTGAATAATTTAGTTTTTGAATTTTAGATTTTATAACACACAATCTTAGGTGTATATTTTAATTCTATTCTCGGTCGGGTTACGATTAGGTGTGAATATAATTTTCGTGTTTACCCGGCGTTCTGTAATAAGGATTTATCTGTTATATTTCATCCGGAAAATTGTTCGTAAGAGTAATCGCTCCCGAGTGTAAATTTCCAACATTCCTGACTTCAGTCTTAATTATTCTGTTGTGTTAAGATTTTTTAGGACTAGCATTCTATATAATTTCTCAATTACTAAAAATATTACTAGTCTAGAATAATTTAATGATATTAAGATAGTGTGTAATAATCAAGTTAAAGCGATAAATTGTATTTTTTCGCTCATTTACTTTTCATGCAGAATTAGATGTTTTTTAACTATTTCTTTTATCTTTGTAAACTAGGTGGGATAGAATTGCTACATTCTAGTAAGATTTTATTAAAGTTTAAAGGCCATCTAAAAGAATACTCTGGTGTTGCAGGTGTCCATGGGCAGCGCCAATCGCTTACCATCAGGAGATCCGCCTGTTCGTTTGCCTCCTATTCCATAAACAAAAAAAGTGCCATGATTTGTGCAAGTCATCACTTTTATACCAACATACTTACAGAAACGAGCATTAAACCATGCAACTGAATGTATCCGATTTAGACAACTGGTTGACCGAATAATCAGAAAACAATTGTATTTTAAGAATGGGTCGGCTCAACATTAAGCTCAGCGTTGTATTTCTCCGTGTGAGTGAAGTTACTGGATGCCCAATCCTTCCCCTAATCCTCAAAAAGTCGGCAACGCACTCGTAACTCCTCCGATTTTGCAGGTGTCCATGGGCGGCTCTGACTCTTGCCCATATAACTAAGGTATTCCGTCAGATCGTTGGCTATCGTCTATAAATACTTCTATACTAATATTATAAAGAGGTAAAATTTGTAAGTTTGTAAGTTGATGTAGGGGGTAAACTTTGGAACCACTGATCGGATTTCCAAAATTATTTCACTAATAGATTGCTACAATGTTCCTACTATCCTTAAATTTACTAAATCTACTATCCTACTATCAAATAAAAAAATAAACAAGACTCAATAAAATCCAAGAGGGGATAGAAAGAGAGAGTTTAAGAAAATCTACATCTACTCAACATCATCCACCGCACCATTTGAACACTGTTTGAGCGTTTGCCAAAAACAACGGGATCGCCTATGCAATATTTTTCTAAAAGAAACTGATAGACGAAAACATCAAGTTTCAATCGCTTTTAAGAAAAATAAAGCATGGAATCTACATGACTAATGTCCGCATATTAAAAAGCATTCATCACGTAATATCGATGTCCGTATTTCAACAGACTTTTATATTTTCTTGGTTTCAATTGGATACATAGGATTAATACTATTTTCTTCAGAAACATGATAGGAATCATTCCATAAGATCAACTTCAGATGAGCTTCCATTTTTTTACATTTAGTGGTCCTGTATTTATCTTTAGCTATGGCTGGACTGCTTGACTTGACAGACGCATAGATTCTTTCAACCAATTTTATTTTGGTTAGTATTAATTAAAGGCATTGACTAGTAACTATATTATATGAAAAATAATTACTTAATCCCGTGAATTAATCAAGAAAAAAGCTCTACTAGTTCTAGACCACACAATTTTCAATACAATCAATAAAAGGACTTATCAGACTAGCAGTTTGCAAATGTATTAAATCGAATCACAAAAATACGTCGCGTAGGGTGACCGCTCCAAATTTTTTAATATCAACTATTTTTACGGTCCCCTTACGCAACGTAAATTTTGTAATGTATTTACTTTTTAAAGTGGTTTATTTTTTGTCGGGGTTTTATTACATTTTAAATAAGTTACTCTAAACGGAATACAGATAATGCACAAAGAACACGCCGCAGCTTCGTTCCGAATTCCGCAAATTGTGTTGAGGGAAGGCGATGCATCCGTTGATCACGAATTTCGGAAACCGACCAAGAGTGTAAAAAAACTTTTTAAAATTTTTATCCAATAAAAGGTGAAACAAATTTTAATGGATTTTGAATTCACGAAAAATTTTACAACGAAGTAGTTTCGTATGTTTTTTGTTTCTTATGCCGTACCAAAGGAAAAGCGACACGCTTTCTCTTCTATTAGCGAAACGCGATTCCTTTGAAACACGTTCATTTTAAAGTGTCCTAGATCAAAGGTGTTGTTAATTTGTACCTTCGATGCATTTTACAAAATTAAAGCAACGTGTGGGAGAGCCAGGCTTTGGCACGAGTGGGCCGGCTCGACTGGAGTGATACCACGACCACAGAGAATATAGGCGTGAAACTATTCACGCTGTGTTTCGACGTGTAAGTAAGATTACCGGGAGCCCAACCGCTGCGTAGCGTTCCGCACACACATCAAAGAACCAACCATCATAAATGGGGCCCAACAGGCCTGAAGATTAGTCCCCACTAATCTTCAGGCCTGTTACTGTACTGTTTACTCGGGCTTGAAGCACGAGAAGGACAGCATGGTTTTTAGTTAGCAAGAGTGTGACACTTCCTTACAGCACTAAGGGAAACCGAAGTGTCAACCTTATAATAATTTTAAAGAAGTGTGTGTGAAAAGGAAGAATGTGAACCGTATGATAATTAGGCGATGATATAAAACATTTTTTGGATAGTTACTATCGTGAGACATGGATTTTTTTTAAATAACGACGTGCCTACCTGCATGAATTAATTAAGAAAAGTTCTAGTTTCAAATCACGACGGGACTCTTATTCATTAGCAGCGTGCACGAGACTCCTCGAGCTTGCGCGCCCTCTGCCAGCAAACGCGCGCGCTTCCTTCCAACGGGCTAGGTCCAGCGGGTTTAGCGGCGTAGGTTTAATTCTCAGGTATACACAAAATCAGTGTTACATGCCACGCTTTAAAACACATTATATAAAATCTTTTCCAATAAAACATAACCACATTCGTTTGACTCAGACTTCATAGGTGACAAAGCCAAATTAGTTGATGAATTAAACCAATTTCTGATTGTCAGTGACAGTCAGGTCTACAAATCGGATGCAACATAAGCTTCCTAACACTTGACGTGTTCCATCTGTGTCCTGCGTCTTATGTCCCAGATTAGATCTATCTTGCGGCTAGCTGTGCTAATTGATGAAGCGAAGGTTTATGGTGTATGTGACCCAGCTTGTTTCCTGTCGTCCTGTCCAAAACATTTGACAATTCAACATCGGATGGACTAGATTCGCTTTACATGTGTGTTGACCTACTATGTTGTTGCACCTACTATTTTTTATTTTAATGTATAGCAATTTGTAAGGAATATCATGATGATTAACTAAATTATGTGGGACATAATGTTTACTTTTTGTACTTTTATTTTTTAAAGCCTTTCTATATTTTAAAAGCTGTGTCTTTTTATGTCTTTTTACGAATGGATTAGCTCGACCGGAGTGACCATCGACCTCATAGAAAACCACAGCGTTGTGTTTTTCCGTGTGAGTGAGGTTACCGGAGGAACAATACTTCCCCTCCCCAATGCCTTAATCTCAAAATCACTAAGCCCCAAAATGGCAGCGCACTCATAACCCCTCTGTTACTGTTGGTATCCATGGAAGGCGCTGATTGCTTACCATGAGGTAATCAGTCTGTTCGATTGCCATCCTATCACATAGAAAATGTGCCTTACGTAGCTCTGTCATATCATAAGAGGCAAAAAACCTAAAGTGTTTTCAGCAATTCTTTTTTCTTATAAGTTGGAAAAAAATCCCGTTGCACCTTACCAGCATTTTCTCTTGTGTCGTGTGTTTACAAACATACACTTTCACATGCACATCACACCTAGAAAGGGAACAACAATATAATCCATATATTGTTGTACACAAACAATTTGTTCCGTGCGGGATTTGAACACGCGAGACTCGTATCACGGCAGCCCAGGCACCGCTTCCACTATGTGGTATAAAGATTGATATAAAGAAAACAAAAGTAAGTATATTTTTTTTGTAATAAGTCGGCAGACGGATCACATGATGGTAAGCAATCAGCGCCGCCCACGGACACCCGTAACCGATCTTTTAGGAATTAGGGCTTTGGAGATTTTGGGATTGAGGAGAGGGGAAGGATTGGGCCTCCGGTAACCTCATTCATACGGCAAAACACAACGCTGTGGTTGTTTCACGCCGGTTTTCTGTGAAGCTGTGGCATCACTCCGGTCGAGCCGACTCACTCGTGCCGAAGCATGGCTCTCCCACACTTAAAATGTTATGCACGTTTACCAATTAAAATTAAAACCACGTGAGTGTACGTTATTTTTACAAACGAAAAGTCTCCGTACGTAGTGAGTACGTAGTGAGTACATATTTTTCTATTAGTTGTTTCCTTAAATCTCAGCATAAAGCAGGAAATAACAACATTTTGAATTAAAGTAACTTACTTAAGAAACTTTCAACGGGCGTGTTCTAGCTTTCACGTAAAACTTCGTACCTCGTGCTTAGAAACATCCATTATTTAATAAATTTACATTTCAACAAAACAAGTTATTGTTTTGAAAGGGGTGGGGGGGTCTAAAACTTGATTTAAATTACGCAGTTATAAATCTATTATAATAAAATGAGTAAAGTCCGGCCGGAGAGCCAAGCTTCGTCACAAATAGGTCGGCTCGACCGGAGTGATACCATGGCCTCACAGAAAACCAGCATGAAACAAACAACCACAGCGTGTGTTTCGCCGTGTGATTGAGGTTACCGGTGGCCCAATCACTCATCCTCCCCTAATCCCAACCTTATCTTTAAATAAGCGAAACCCTCCCAAAATGCCAGCAATGCACTCGTAACTCCATTGGTGTTGCGGGTGTCCATTGCCGGCGCCAATTGCTTACCATATGAATCCTCATCCTCAACCTTTGCCGACCTTTCTCAAAAAAAATGAAGGTAAAGGTCTTGTGTATGCTTTTAGTTTTGTTAAAGCTGGCTGCGGAGGGGCGTCACGTGGCCATATGCGTTGCGTGAAGCTGAGAGCATATGCGAAAGTAGATCTCATTCAAATTAGAGGCGCCAATGAGGTACTTGCTAGGTTTAATCCACCTCTGTGTGCCAAAACTGTGTTTACAAACATAATAAAGTAAATTAACTCAAAAACTGCGGGTTACTCACGTGTAAATACTGTGTAGTTTCAGTATGTTCTTCATCACGAGCATCGTGCGCGATATCGCGGCATCGAACCCCTCTGTGGTCCGAAACTAGTAGAGCTTTTCTCAGTATATACACGTGAGTAACCCACGATTTTTAGTTAATTTAGTATGTCTCACGATAGTTATTATAAAACCATAATAAAGTAACATACTGAAACTACTCTCTCAGACCCGAAATAAAAAGTTGTATTCAACACTAAAAAAAAGTTCCGTGCAATAGCAGCCAGCGCAGCTCCGTTAGTGCAGTCTTCAGTTAATAACATAACCTTTTCCTAAAATAAATTAAATAGATCGAAACTGCAGACAAAAAACTTCGTGTCAGTAAGATCTGTAGGTAGTGCACACGGCTAAACAGTTCATTCTCGTAAGTACCCAAGTCTTGACTTTCAATAAATTCAGTAAGTATGTTTCCCGATAGTAACAATTCAAAAACATCATCAAATGACTTCTCAATCAAAAGAATAGAGCAAATAATGAAGACGTTTGGTCCCTTAAATGCGATAGGTGCCTCGATTTCCTATGGCGTCCTAAATAGTACAGGATAGATTATACAATCTAATTTTGCGTCAATTTTGAGATTGACGAAAACGATTACGTCACACATCATTCGTTTATCAATCATTTGATTGGTTTATCGTGACATCGGCTAGTATCGGGTGAAATTGACAACAAATTGATAGCGCGGCCTTCGCCTTGATACCGGACAAGGAAAAGGCTGGCAACATTGGTTTTATGTGCGTTCCAACCAGAAAGGGTTGCCTATCTTCCCATGTGGCTGTTAACGTTGTTTATGTTTTATAGCCTACGATTGCAGAGCCCGCGCTTTGTTAAAATTCTAAGCATTTCCCTACGTCGTTTGCCACGCACATCTAAAGATTGGAATAGCTTGCCTGCAGCGGTCTTCCCGTCTACTTATGATTTAAGTATCTTCAAGGCTAGAGTGAATAGGCTCTTAATAAACTAGTGTACCCCACTATCCATCTTTTCTGAGTTTGTTTCGGCATTTCTTCTCAGAGTAGTTAGATAGGAAATGCCGGCTTCATCTAGTTTTTTAAATATAATTTTGACGTGTATAAGTGGTGTTTTATAGCCTATTTACAAAAAGAAATTCATTGTTTCATCTTGGATTGGATTACTATATACTTACCATCAGGTGGGATTGCAGTCAAGCACTAGTTTATAATATGATTTTTTTTAAACACCTGACTGACAAATAACTCCGCATCTTATAACATGTAAATTAAGCCAATATTGTGTAAAAGAAAACGATTTACCTGATGGCGAAACACAACGATAGAGTTGCTTCACGGTATTCTGCAACGCCGTGGTATCACTCAGTTCAAACCAGCCAATTCATGCCGAAGCATGGCTCTCCCACACTTATCGAACAGAAAGATACTAAAAATAAAACCATAGAATGAAAAAAAAACAATAGGATTTCTATAAAAATCTGACATTATAATACCATTGTTCTATAATTTAACACCTTTATCCGACCCCATAGAAATAAAGGAGAGGTCATCCCACGCAGTTTAAAAATAGTATCCTAGGTAGGGAAAAGTCATTGGATTAAATAAATGACCAGACACATAGCGTTGAAATATGTATCTAGGTATTTTTTATATGTAATAGGTCGGCAAACGAGCAGACGGATTACCTGATGGTAAGCAATCAGCGCCGCCCATGGACACTCGCAACGGAGGAGTTACGAGTGCGTTGCCGACCTTTTAGGGATTAGGGATTTGGAGATTTAGGGATTTAGGAGGGATTGGGGGAGGGTAAGGATTGGGCCTTATGTAACAGGGGATGAAATCATTTTGTGTAATAATAGATATCCCTCAGTTTTAATAAACTTCCTTTAAGACACTTGTCTTGACTAAACAGAAGCACTAAACTCAATTATACACCTATAGTAATATTATAAAGAGGTAAAATTTGTATGTTTGTAAGTTTGTATATAGGGGGTAATCTTTGGAACCGCAGGTCGGATGGCTAAAATTCTTTCACTGATAGATAGCTACAATGTTCCTAAGTGCTATAGGCTATAAAAAACATCACGCTACGTTTAAATGGAGTCGCGCAGCGGTTGAGACCGCTTAAGAGTAGCTAGTTAAATATATAGGCGATTAATGTGTCAACGCACATTACCTATATAATCACAAATGACGTCACAGACACAGAAATCCTTTTTTTCTACGTTAGATCTTACAAGCATTGTCTCTTTACCTTGTCATTGGAACTCCCCTCTTAAATTCTTGGGGCACTTTACTCTTTGTTCCTGTTTTTTTTAAACAAATGCAATATATCTGCTGAAGCTAATCAAATCTATCACTGAATATAATTTAACACCCTTCACTTTATCATTATCATCATGATCATCAGCCTATAAGTGTCCACTGCTAAGTAAAAACCTCTTTTCATACGGAGAAGATTTGAGCATTAACCACCACACTGGCTCAAAGCGCATTGGCGATTTCAAACTTATCATTAGAAATTATTAAGTCCAGTAAACTCCCGTTGCTTTCCATAACCGTATGTCAGTGGTATCTTAATTATCTTAGAAAGTAAGTACGAATACCTAAATTGGAAAAGTCACATTGATACTTACCAGGTTTAGAACCCCACCCTCAAGCACGACAAGAGGGGAACCTTCGTGCCACCACGCTGCCAGCCGCACCCTTAGACACGAAAAGCGTGGGAGAGCCATGCTTCGGCACGAATGCGTCGGCTCGAACGGAGTGATACCACGGCCTCACAGAAAACCGGCGTGAAACAACCACAGTGTTGTGTTTCGCCGTGTGAGTGAGGTTACCGGAGGCCCAATCCCTCCCCTTCCCGGACCCTTCCCCAATCCCTAAATCTCCAAATTCCTAATCCCTAAAAGGTCGGCAACGCACTCGTAACTCCTCCGTTGCGGGTGTCCATGGGCGGCGTTGATTGCTTACCATCAGGTAATCCTGCTGGTAAATCTGCTCGTTTGCCGACTTATTACATAAAAAAAAGCGGGCGTCCAGGCCGCCCTTCATTTCAGGCAGTCCAAAAAAAAGCACATGTTGTGTATTTCAAAACAAAAAAACGTGGCAAACGAACCAACGTCTTCGTTCATAATATTTGTATGAAACGCCCACAAAGCGTGTATTGTCCTAGGGCCAGGTCAACTCGCAGGATACCTGCGTAAATAGGTCGTGACACCCTTTCAGTTCTAGATTTTTGCAAGTAAAGTTTTTCTTTTGTGTAAAATATAATATGTACATTATATAAAGTTTTCAGTCTTATGTAATAGTTGATTCTGCGAGTGGCTTCGCCAATAGTACCACTGTAAAAACATAAAAACCTTAGCCTATGTGTTATTCTAGACTATCATTCAGCCAAATTTCATTCATATTCGTTTAGTAGTTTTTACGATATAGAGATACTTAATACATCTAACAATCTGTACTTACAAACTTTTGTGGGAAATGTTAGTGAAATGTTTACAGGGCTCGGATTTTATAGAAATCATAAAATTATGAAAATCATTAAGTTTATAAAAATGATTGAAGCTATTGTACCGACTACGAGTATAATGAAACTTAGTGATGTTAATATCGTTTTTTCTTTGTTTAAATTAGTTGAGTGATGTAGAGATACAGTTTTATGTTTACATACGATCTGTCTATAGGATTTGATTATGAATATCAGATAGTCAGATATTAATGAGTATATTACCTGTTTAACAATATATATATTAGCAGCATAAACATGAATGGCTCGTGCGATGTCAAGAGAAAAGCTAAATGTAGCAACTCTTTGTCTGATTCACAAATTGTATCACCGTTAATTTGCCACAGGGAAAAAATAGTACAATACATAAAAAACATAATATACTCAAAATTTGACTAACCTTTCACCGTTGCTATCGGTTATAACCGACGAACTATCTGTTTCAAGCCACCACTATCAGCCAAAAGCACATATTGTTTATCGTTTATAGCCGACCGTGGTAGTTAAAAGGTTTATAATTTTCGAGTCAAATATCGAAGCCATACCGACCTTAAAAGCATCAAATAACGTTTAAATATTTCTTCAATAATTATTTAAAACTGAATTCATAGAATTATTACTTTTACATGAATTTTAAATCGCTTTTTAATACTTTTATATTATTCAATGCAATAGTTTTTCTTAGTGAGGGAGGAATCATCAAATGACTCTCGTTCTGAGTGAGGTGACAGGGAGGAGTGTCAGACTCTTACTGGCCAGAAACTTCTCCGTTTCTTCTCTTTGAAGCAAGAGGAGAAAGTCGAGATCGCGATTCATTGCACATGCATCCACAAAACTAAACCTGTAACAAGCTTACAATTATTAGTTCACATACTCAGATTTTTTTTTTGTTACATTCACATGTATGTGTTATGTAAATTAATATGTTTGACTTTCAATTTAATATGAAACAGGCTCTGTTTATATCTATAACTGACGACTAATTATTATTAAATTATGCTTATAATTTCGATATGAAATATGTCAGTAGTCAATTGGAAACTTAATATCACACACATTGCTTACCAGAACTAGGCCGTTAGACTGAAGTAATTGTAAAAAAAAACTCTTATATACATACTTACCTAGCTAAAGATACCATTATAATAAGATATTGCATGCCAAACGGGCTAATTATTGTACTGTTTATCACTATAAATATGTATAACACCTGTAACCAACACAATCAACACAATAAAGATTACTTACTTACTTACATTAAAAACATTAATCTCCAAAGCTTTTAACTGCTCTTATTTACATCTAAATCCAAAACTCACTAATCTTTTTCCCATCCGACCTTTGTTTTACCTTTTAAGAAGAAAAAAAAATGGATTTCTCCAAGTATTTATTACAACCTTTTTCGTTTATTGATTCCTCCCATGTTTGAGGGTGTAATAGAAATGTTAAACATTCTATTTTTGCTATCCTTTATCATTATTGACATATAAATTTATGATGGTCATGCACTATGGTACGTGTAAGGTCGGTTGGGTACTTATTAACATTCTTTTGCCATAATTTGAAAGAATAGAAAAAAAAAACAAAAGTCTTACGCCCGGTTTCTGAAAGGCTTGTCAACGGTAAAATTAACTTATCTCCTGTTAAATCACTTGTCAAGTCATCTGATTGGTTGTTGATAATTTAGTCAACCAATCAGATGTCTTGACAAGAGATGAAATTGATTTTAACATTGTTCGGCCTTTCGGAAACCGTGTTTTAGAGACACACATATAGAATCATAAATGTGGACACTAATGCCGTTTGGAAAGTTTAACATTCCTAATTCAAAATCTGTCAACTGTTTACTTTTCTACTGTGACTCTTGCCAAACACAACACGATTATTGTCAGGAGCCAATGACAAAATCATATTACTTAATACGTTAATAAAAAAACATCCTTTCTTATGGAGTGTGGAAGAGCCATGCTACGTACCACGATACCAAGCCTAACAGAAAAACAGCGTGAAATAACCACAGCGGTGTGTTTCGCCTTGTGAGTGGGGTTACCGGCGGCCAATCTTTCTGTACCTCAACCTATCCCTAAATCTCTGGAACCCTCATCCCCAAAAGGCAAGTAACGCACTTGAAACTCCTCTGGTGTTGTTGGTGTCCATAGGCGGCGATTACTCACCATCATATCATCTGTCAGCCCGCCCTATCACATAAAAAACCTCTACCTCCTAATCTGTGACGAAATCCAAGGATGCTCCAAGAAGGTCGACCACGGCGAAGGTTGTGTGACGATCTGATCATGTTCGCGGGGCGAACTTGGCTGGAGACCGCTCTATACAGAGAAGTTTGGAAGGAAAAAGGGGAGGCCTTTGCCCAGCAGTGGGACACACAATAGGCTAACTACAGGAACAAAATAAAAAATATACAAACAGCTACAAATCAACCAAAACACACACAAATTAAGATCACACAATATACAAACCAACAATGTATTAAATAGTACAGTCGACTTCGCATAAAGATTGCAAAACAGACGTACTGCAAAAGTCGGACGAGTGTGTCGCCTACACTGATTCGCGACAAATACGGCACAAATAGTTAGGTAATGGACTTGTGCCATTGTTCAAGAGACAATAAGTATAGTTCTTTGTTCGCTGACTGTACCGTACACCTATGCTCTTATTACGTTTTCCTCTCGACGCTATCCAAGCTATTCTCGAAGCTACGGCAGTGCGTTGAAAAATTAAATACGTGATATATTATGTGAGCGATTTTGTTTCAAATAGGTCAAGTTTGTATAGGTTTTATTAGGATTTTGAAAAAGGAAGGTCGAGTGGTTCACCGTCACCGTCATTCATCATCAGCCTACTGCTAAGCAAATGCCTCTTCTCTCGCAAGGTTTAAGCATTAATCGCCGCGCCACCTCAAATTGGATTGGCGATTTCAAACTTATAATTAGGAATAATCTGTTCAGGTTTCTTTTCACCGTACGTCAGTGGTGTCTAAATAATCTTAGAAACTACATATAAGTCAGAAAAAGTCACATTGGTACTTGCTATGTTGGTGCCTTAACCTCTAGGCCACCATGATCATAATCATCAGCATTGGTAGGCCACTTGCAGATTACAGTTAAGGAGGTTCATGTCCATAAATAAGAAAGAGACCACTACTGCTTCTGTTTCTATCGAATTTTGGAGACACCTATGAAAGGCAAAGCGGACCCTTACTCGCCCACGGGAAGATTAGCGGAGGTGGCAAAGACTGCACGGTTGGTGCGGTGGCTGGGCAACTGGCTGCCGTGCACGGGGTTCGCGGATTCGATTCCCGCACGGAACAACACCTTGTGAGATCTACAAAGTGTTGTTTTGGGTCTGGGTGTCATGTATATGTGACATTGAATGTTTGTAAACGCACCCACATCAAAGGGGAAAATCCTAAAGTGGGGCAACGGTAAAAAAAATGTGTGAGGCGATTACAACACATTTGATTATTTGGAAATAAAAAACTCACAACTTTATAGATCAGTGACCTACAAGTTATCCATTGATTGGTTTACTATCGTTATGTGAATAGAAACAAGTTGTTTTTAAACAAGAAATATCCCTGTTCCATTTTAGCACTGATCCGAAGTTTTCTACGAACAATATTCCCGTACACAGAAAGCAGAATGCAAGATCCTCGTTGATATTACACAGACAAGAAAATTCTTCATACAACACAACGCTGCCAAATAAATAAATGAAGCAAAATTTGAAACGAAATATTTCATTTAAATAAAACAAATGTCCGTTCTATTTAGGATTCACATTCATCTGATGTTTCATTTCAAATATTGCTCGGGGAAGTTGGAGGAAAGTTGCAACACAAGGAATCCTTTGAAGTCTCTCCATGAGGTTTGTACCTATTTCCAATACAAATCTAAAACGAGAGAAGAAAATGGAGAAAAAAATTAATGAAAGACAAAGTTTGAAAAAAGTAATTGAAGCAGTATATTGTACGAATTTGTTCAATTGATATTGTTTCTTTAGTTCCAAATAACTTCGTAAAACGGTTTCGTCTTCGTCTCAGGCTTAAAATAGCCTTCGCGTTTTATTCAGATTCTAATCTATCTCTATACTTTATTTCATTCAAACCCATTCAGTAGGTTTTACGTGGAAGAGGAACAAACATCCATCCGTCCGTCCATTCTTAAAAACTTTCACGTTCATAATTAGAAGATATATTTTACGAAGACGATTTGAAAGTGCAGGTTTCCTCGCGATGTTTTTTTCGTCAGAGTGGTTTAAATAATTTTACCTAAAAAACTTAAAAAAAAACTGCTAATTAGAACACACACCTTACCTTTGCTGATAATGTAGTTTCAACTCTTGTATTCAGGATAAGGTCTTGGATTAAGAAAATACGAAATTACATAAATTTAAAAAAAAATCACACAACGTCTCGGCTTGTCATCCTTCAAGGTCTAGATATTTATCTACCTCGGCATTAGTACACTGGTGGTTAGGCGACCAAGTAATTACTAGTAATAGTTAATGAATCAAAATTTGATCTAATTTGTTTTGCTTTTTATATGTTATTTTCGGCAAACGATCAGACAGTTAACCGGATGGTAAGAAATGGGTGCAACTGGAACCAACCACATGTAACATGGAGTGAGTAGGTACGTCGCCGGACTTTTTAGAGTTTGAGATTTGGGAGGATTGGGCACTGGAGAAGGGAGAAGGAGATGTTATTTTTTTAATTTTAACGTTGCCCCAGCCTTAGATTTTCTCCTGTTTTGTGGGTGCCTTTACAAACGTACAATTTCACATACACATCGCACCCACACTTAGAACAACAATTTGTGGATCACACAAAGAGTTGTACCGTGCGGGAATCGAATCCCGCGACATGTTGCGCGGCAGCCAGTTGCCCAGTCACCACGCCAACCTTGCAGTGTTTTATTAGCCCTAATAACCTTAATCCTACAGCATAACGCCTGTTTTCTATGAGGCCATGGTATCAAAAAGCATGGCTCTCTCAAACTTAAAATAAATGTAACTATAAACAAAATATCCCGTACCACCAATCCCGAACACATAAAGTTAAATTAAAAACGAAACTTTTAATGCATTTCGGTATAAAAAGTGCAACATGCTAAAACTAAAGTTACTCGTAGAAAATTAAATTATTAGCGTCGCTCTTACTAAATAGTGAATTCGTGTACAACTAAAAGGTTTGACAATCTCCTGTGCCGGGGAATGGCAACATTATTTTACTAATATATTATATTTATTTTATATTAAATTAGAATTAACATTTAACATACCAAGTTCAATTTATTGTTTTTTTTTCAATCTTTTTTTTTATGGTATAAGTCAGCAAAGGAGCAGACGGATTACCTGATGGTAAGCAATCGGCGCCGCCCATGGACACCCGCATCACCAAAGGAGTTTCGAGTGCGTTGCCGGCCTTTTGGGAATAGGGGTTGGGTATATAAGGATCGGGAAGGGATAGGGGAGTGGGAGGGATTGGGCCTCCGGTAACCTCACTCACACGGCGAAACACAACGCTGTGGGTTGTTTCACGCCGGTATTCTGTAGGCCGTGGTATCACTCCGTTCGAGCCGACCCATTCGTGCCGAAGCTTGGCTCTCCCACACTAATCTTTATTTAAAGCAATTTATTAGTTCATCATCATCATCAGCCTATAAGTGCCCACTGCTAAGTAGAGGCTTCTTCTCATACCGAGAAGGTTAGAGCATTAATCACCACGCTTGCTCAATGCGCGTTGGCGATTTCAAACTTGTAATTAGAAATTATAAGTCCAGGTTTCCTAACGATGTTTACCTTCATCATATGTCAGTGGTGTCTAAATTATCATAGAAAGTACATATAACTCGGCAAAAGTCACATTGGTACTTGCTAGGTTTCGAACCCACACTCTCATGCATGCCAAACTATAAAAACGACTTTAAACTATAAAAATAATTCTAGTGAAAAGAATTGGTTATATAATTTAAAACGAATTCTCAAACCAATGGATTTTATGGACGTAAGTAAATATATGACGTCATAACGTGCGTTTTTTAACAACATTAAAAACAGAAAAATGCCTTTTTTGACATTCCGAAAAAAGTTTTGAGTTTGACTAGTTGGTAGCTAGCCTATTGTTGTTCAACTGCATATATGGTAATTGATTATGATAGTTTCGTGAAGTCTTACAAAGTTTTTGACCTAAAACGGTACAGAAACAGAGCATCCAAATTTTAAAGCTTTTTCAGTTTCTTTTTAACCCCCGACGGGAAAAGAGGGGTGTTATAACTTTAACGTGTCTATCTGTCTGTCTGTCTGTGGCATCCTGGAGCCTGAACGGATGAAGCGATGTCAATTTAGTTTTTTTTGTATTAAAGGTGACTTACGTGCGAGTGGTCTTAGACATGTTTGACGATAATCGGTTGAGACGTATAGAAGTTATGGGGGGTAAGTGGGGAAGAGTAACCTAAGGTCTGCAAATATACTCGAGTGGGGTCTCAAATGAAAGCGCACTGAAAGGGAATGTTAATGACTTAATCGAGAGAAAATTATATAAAATTCCTATAAAAAGTAAAAAATAAGACCCTCGACAAAGTAGAAAAATATGTAGTAGATAATAAAATATTTGGATCGGTCCCCCAACGCCACCCTTTTTTTATTTAATACTTTTTAAAGGGAGTCTTTTGTCGGTTTTTTTATTATTTTTTATATTTTATTTCATCTAGGATCCTCTCGTGACGCAGAAAAATTGTTAGGAAACAAATTAATAACCGTTTTTTTCTAACTAAATGTAAATAACATGAATAGGTGCTTAAGCAAAAAATATGTAAGTAGATAATAATTTATTCAATGAGATGTCATCAGCGAGGTTTACAAAAACAGCTTGGGGCAACAAGATGTACAAAATTAAGTTTAAAATACTTCATCGTGTGCCTCAAAAGATACTTGTGGGCGATTTCAATGCAAATTGTTTAAAAGTAACTTTAAAAAAAAACCACAGACTAGAAACACAAACTTATTTGTGTTTATACCGAGTTCAATTTCATTTCTCAAGGCATTTGTAATTGAAATGATTTTGGTACCGAATTTTGATTCCACGATGCAGTCTGTGGCTGGGCCAGGTGGTGTATAATGGGCGCCATCGTGGACTTGCATTTGCATATAACGCTTGCATTCCTTATTACTCCTAAGTGTTTGCCAAGCTTCGACATGGACGGGTCTGCTTGACAGAAGTAATACCACGACCTCACAGAAAGCCGACGTGAAACAATTACAGCGTTGTGTTTCGTGTGGTTACAGGAGGCAAAATCCTTGCACTTTTTACGAGTTTATTTCTTTGTTTATTTATGGCTTCATGCACAAGGCAATTTACCTACACAAGGTGGACTTACTACTTATGCTTTAAGTATTCTCTACTAGTCTGACCTTTGGGTGATGCATAGAAGAATACAGATGCCCGATGCAAGAAGCAAGCAGGAAATTTAATAAAAGACTGAAGACGTATAGGTTCCTACTATACAGTCATCATCATCATCATCAACATCAGCTGGGAGACGTCCACTGTTAGACAAAGGCCTCCCCTACTATACAGTAAATCTACACAAAAATACATATATTTATTATTCAGAAACCAAATACATGAATATGTATACTTTTAGCATGAAAACACAATGATATTTATGGTGAAAATTATAATTTAGGAAAAGGGCTTTACCGTAGAAAAACGCGCGAAACAGTTTTCTTTCTGACAGCTCCCGCATAGAGAGGGGTTGCGCGCGTTAAAATGGCGTAGGGCTAGTGTTGCCCACCCTCGCTTAGTAGGATTCTATTCCTAACAATACATATATAAATTGTGTAACGAATCAATAAGGTAGCCTGAAAGCAGCTGTTACTTGTAGTATATTAGGTATGCATTGATGCCTACTCTTTTGGCAGATAAGATGTGTGATATTATTTATACACACGATATCTAAATAATATGTTTAATTTATTTTAACTCATATAAAACTGTCAACGACATCCGTAACCTAATTAGTCGAAAAACAAAAGTTAAAACGCAAATGTATTAGGTAATTAATAAGGACATTTACTCCATTTGAAGTTAAATATTTAAGAGTCCTGGTAGGCTGATACTATGTTAAATACTATTAAAGATGTAGAAAAATGGCTATTGTTTCAATGATACTGTGATGACAGATGTCCTTGCAGAAGATAGTCTCCGGTTCCTTCCAGTGCTCTGGATAGTCTTCAATCCGTTTGCCAAAAGTAGACATTTTGACTAGAAGCAAACCGTTTTTAAGTGCGGGAGAGCCAAGCTCTCCATCTTCCATCCCTTCCCAATCCCCAAAAATCCGAAACCCTTATCTCTAAAAGTCCGGCAACGCACTCGTAACTTTTTTAGTGTTGAGGTGCCCATGGGCGGCACTGATTGCTTACCACCGGGTCTGCTCGTTTGCCGACCTGTACCATAAAAAAATAGATATTATTGGTTAAAGATCATTAACGATGAAACTATTTCCATAATCCTGCAACCAAAAGTTACTTATTATCCCCAAAAGCTACACGAGCGCCCCTGGTGGCGTATTCGAGTACAATAACTCGATGACGTAGATTTAAAATCGAAATAGCGCAGAGTAGCCCACTCATTACGTCTTGAATGCTAGAAGTGGGTGGATACAAAAAGAATTTAATTATAGGTACTTTGAATTAAGTTTTTAACTACTAAAACATTTAGGTGTAAGTCCCTAGAGCAAAATATAATCTAGTTAAATACCTCAGAGTCTTTCCTCTAGCACTTAATAAGGCCATAATAGGGCCTTTTTTATCAGGGGAAAGCATCAAATGAGGTATTTCGCCCAGGGTGAGGCGAGTGGGAGTGTCAGACTCTTACTGACTAAAAACCCCCTCGCATATCAATTGCGACGCCGTTTGTGACCTTATGAAGGTTCTCTTAAAAAAATAACGGTGATCTAGCATATGCCCTAGATGTTTTCAACATTGAATAGTTACCTACAAGCACGTTAGGGACCGTTAGGTGATAAGGAGTTCAAGGAGAAGAATTTTGTCATCCCACTATAAAAATAATCGGCGTGGAGTATGATCCAGGAAATAATCTCTTAAAAATATATAGTTCTGTACCTATCTTATTTGCCTATAGGATATCTTATACAAACTCTATTTTATTTATATTAATGAACGCGAATTTGAACTTACTCTACTACTTTACTAATTACTAGTCATTTATATATACATAGGTAGATAGTTTACGAATACAGAGAGAAGGGATAATTGAAAAAAAAAATGAAAAAAAATGATTTTGATCAGTAAACAGATCTTAAATTTAATACGTCATTTCGCTATGTAGTCAGTTAAAATTCTGATATTTTTTATATGCCATGTCCCTTTAAATCTTAGTTTAATGTAATACGTTAGATTATATAGTTCTCTTTGTAAATAACAAAATGTTATAAAATACGTAATTAAGGATATAGAAACATTTTTGCCAGTCCTAAAAGTAACATTTCACTATTTCATTTTGGTAGGTTCCCAAAAAAAATGCAAATTGGCGACTCTGAAGCCAAATAGCTACAATTTGTATATTTTAACGATACATTACTGTAAACGCCAGTGACGACTTGTCATTTAAATAATTAAAGAGAATCTCGTAATAAGGTAAATTAAGGAATTACCTTTGGCTTCGTATATAAAATCTTTTGGACCAGATTAAAGTAAGTAATCCTACATTTTGGCATTTATTTTATCAGCATCTTCACGTTGGAGTCAAAATATGACAGCTATTGAGTAAAGGCCCCTTTTAGGAGAGTTCTTGTCAAAATCTAAAGACATTGAGGTCATGCCAGGATCGAGAAGCAGAATATCACTTCCTCCCCCCTCCTCCCGTCATCCTCAATCCTCAAATCCCCTAACCTTAAATCCCCAGTAACCCACAAGTGGCCGGCAACACACTTATTTCCTTCCTACGAGTGTCCATGAGCGGCGCTGATTGCTTACCATCAGGCAATTCGTTTGCTCGTTTGACGACTTATGCCATACACAAAAGAAATCTAGACAAGGTAATCGAGGGATCAGTTGAGTCCAATTTCGCAAAACACAATATCAGCCTAGCCGAGAGTATCAGCAAATTTAAGTGGCGCTGGAAAGGGTACATAGCTCTTCTTCCCCACAGGTGGTTGGGGCGGAAAGTGTCTCGAACGGACGCCATAAGCAAGCGCAACGCAGGTTTACAGTAAGCCGCTGGATGTAGTTTGCTTCCAACCAAACTATGTAGAAATCATCGTTTGACAGCTGATATGATGATACTATAAGACCTGCTCTTCGCTGATGGGTTGGTGATCACAGACGGGACAATGACATTATATGTATATACTAAGAGCTCTAACGAATAAGTGGATACCTACCATAACTTTCATAACTTCCCACTTCAGGAAAATCAGGCGTGACTGTCTATAGCTAAAATCCTCTGTTTATTCTGAGAAGGTTTGAGCATGAATGATCAAGCTCTCTCAAGTCGGATTGGCGTTTCAAATGTACGATTAGAAATAATTAAGTCCAAATTTTTGTAAGACGTTTTCTTTCAGCCTATGTTAGTGATCTATATAGTCTTAAAAAAATACATTAAGTTCCCGGTTCCCGAAAGGCCGATCAATGTTAAAATCAATTTAATCTCTTGTCAAGTCATCTGATTGGTTGACTGAATTATCAACAACCAATCAGATGACTTGACGAGAGATTTTACAGGAGATTAGTTAATTTTAGCGTTGACAAACCTTTCAGAAACCGGGTGTCAGTCTTATAAAGTTTCGAACCCGCAGCCTCATGCATGAGAAGCGGGCGCTTTTTTAACTTCTATATACTAATGTAACTTAAAGAATAAACGTCACATTTTCTTATAAATACCACAGATAACATATAAGACCGTTTAACAAAGGAAGGCGACGGAACTGCATTGTGTCCGGCCTCGATGATAGAGGGTGTTTCAAATACGAGAGGTATCTTTACGCTCTGTTTGCTTGTGACGGGGACAGTATAGTGGGTGTTGCATTGATACTTCTGTTGTGCACAACTTGAAGACTATCGACTTGTTTTCTAATACTTGAGGAAGCAACGATAAGATGTTCTCAAGTAGGTGTTTGAAAAATTACTATGTCTTGTTAGTGACATTGATTGTGTGATTGAGATGATGAGAGTTTTGTATCGCTGTGTAAGTGAGGTTACCGGAGGACTAATCTCTCCCCCTCCCCAATCCTCAAATATCCGCAACCCTTACCGTCAAAAGGCCGGTAACGTACTCGTAACTCCTTAGGTGTTGCGGATGTTTGTAGACAGCGCCAATTGTTTACCATCAGGTAATCCATCTGCTCGTTTGTCGATCTATCTAAAAAAAACTCCTTAACAAACTTGCAAAATTTGAACAAAATATAATAAGTTTGATAATATTTTGTATACAGTCTCCCTTATAATACTTAATGTTAGCTAATTATGCACATTATTTAGGCGGCAATGACGCGGCAACTACACATATACATCATACAACAGGTGTCAGTGAAGTCTACTCAACATGTGACTGGTATGACTGATAGCTAAATTACCTTTTAACTTATTCTGATTAAGAAAAAACTTATTGTTTCCCGTAACTTTACTCACAGAGAAAAAGTACCTAAACATAAAAATAAAAATCACATACACTTAACTGTTCTTGCTTTCGGGCTCGCTGTTACAGCAGAGATCTTTGAGGAGTGGCTAGAGATAGACTATAGTGTCCACACCGATGTCCTTCCTGTGTTCCTGACGCAGACTCTTACTGGAGAGAGGACAATCGGGAGGAATCTGTTTTGGATCCAGTGGGAGGAAACTGCTGGGCGTTGTCACTGCTACGTCCACTCGGAGGGCACGGAGGAGTATACAGTGGCGGTGTCTGAATGTAGTGCTTTTGTTGAGCAAGCGTGTCCTCATAGTAGGGTCCGACTGTAGCAACCTGCGCCGCACCGACCAAGAGGAACTGAGAAGTCGTCTCCTTTTTCTTTGAAGGACAAGATCTCAAAGAAGACTGGGCTGGACATTGATGTTTTTTTATTTACATTTTATTTACTTCAAAGAATAATCACAATGATCACTACTAAACTTAAAATAAAATTGAAAAGGTATGTCTATGTAAGTAAAGTCATAGAAAGTATTGGCTTTAATCGCAGGTTTATTGCAAGATTTATTGAAAATTTCAGCCAAGTTCCAGAAGTTCTCACATAGAAAACATATTAACACACTTATTGCGGCAGAGCAAATTAAATTTCTACGTATATTGCATGTTAGCCGATGCGTTGCAGGTACACGCGGATACACATCAAACAGCTATAAAACCAGTATAAACTCACCGTTGAATTTGCGAAAAGATCATAGAAAACGGGGCCATGATATACTGGTACTTATAGCTAGATGTACAACTGAAAGGTCTAACGGTACGTAATAAGTTACTTTAAATCTAAAAAGAATTTGACAGGTTTTTTTTTTGTAATATTTTTTTAACGAATCTACAAAAATCACACGTTGAAAAATAAGAAACTTAAAACTTATTAGTTACATCGAGTACATACAGAATAATTTAAACATTTAAAAAGAGGTGGGTATTTACAAAACAAATGACAAACAAAACCAGTGGCCGGTCATCGGAGAATTTTATAAACTGTTGACATGCACGTGTATCTCGCCGTAGTTGCTGGTCAAACGAAATAGAGTACCGCGCCCCCGACCTTTAGACTTAGACCTTTTAGACCAAAAACACCCCGGTTACTTCTCCTGCTTTAGGTCAAGGCCGCGGTGCCACATTGCGCTTACCCCGCAATCCCGGCTTACCATCAACCCTGTGGGCCCCGCCTGTGGTGGTCTATTGGCTCTTTGAGGCGCGCGCGGAATGCTACGTGCCGTACGCCCAGGTCTGGATCTGGTCGGATGGCGACCCTTGCTCGCTGTCCGCAGACCCGCGCTTACAGTGGATTATATGAGGCTGTAAATGAAACAATGAAACAATGAATTTATTTTTGCAAATAGGCCATAAAACGGCACTTTTACAAGTCAATTTATATGTGAAAAACTAGATGAAGCCGGCATTTCCTATCTGACTCAGAGGTCAGTCTCGTTTCAAGTCCAGACAATGTAAAAATAACATAATGTGAGAGAACCTTGCAAGTTCATTCTGTAGTGGTCTTTTGATGAAAGAACCACACCAGTGTTTCTCCTTTTTCTTCTTTTTGTTGTAATGTAACTGCGGTCAAACAGGCCCATTTCATTAGTCCCACACTTAAAATCATATAGATCAGATGTACATATCAGAGAACGCTGCTGCATAGGTCCTGTCAATTATGTAGATAGTCATTACGATATCAAGTAGAAGGCGCAAAATAGTGCCAAATGCATCTTCTTTTGTCATCACACGACTTACGCAAGCCATCTAAAATGACCCACAAATTTAAGCAAGACATCTCAATTCGGTTGCAATATTGTCGTGTTTTTTCCAAATCTGACCGTTATCTGATAGATAAGCGATTGATAGTTTAATGGAAAATCTTCTGGTATCATCTTAAAGATAACCTTTTGATACAAAAATATTATGATAAGCTTCGGTTCAGTAGTTCGGAAACACCAGTAATATTATGGCGATCTAAAAGTTTATTTGGCCCTTTATATATAGCTATTTAGATGGAGATATTTATGATTCTATGAAGGGTAGAAACTTTGAAAAAATATTGACCACTCGTGTAAGATCTGGAAAACTTAGAATTGAATATAATAGACAATGAAAATCAGCCTTTGTTGCCCTTTCGGTGGTATCAAGGGTCCAAAAGTCAAATAGGATTTTTGAAATGCCAGGTATTAAAGGTATGATTGGGGAACCTAAGTTCTAAACAGATTTCAGTTACATGTAAAAGGGGAAGGTAACATTTGCATCTTTTTGATTTTAATTACAACACTATCTTATTAGCATTGTTAAGTTTTGTTATAACTGTAGTTTATCTTAGTATAAAAATTCTCGTGTCACAATGTTAGTTACTTTACTCTCCCGAAATTACTTAACTGATTTTACCAACTTTTATATGCATATTCAATAGGTCTGAGAATCGGTTACTGGCTATTTTTCATACCCCGACATAAATTATTGGATACCCGTAAAACTCTTTTCGAAATAATTAAAATGTACCTATATGGCGAAAAGACGTTGGCCGGGTTAGTTAATAGGTGGACAAATTGTTTGTTTTCAAAGAGTAAAGGGAATCTTTTTATAAAATAGTCGGCACACTAGCAGTTATTCTCCTGGTGACATCTACCGTCTCGACGCGTCTGCCGTCTCGTGGTCACCCGGCTACACAAGAGGAGTGTCAACTGCGTTGCGGGCCTTTTGAAACGGAGTACGCTGTTTAAATCAAAGTAAGTAGGTACCTATTAATAAATGTACAAAGGGGAATGCCAATTTTAGGCCCAGAGCTGCACAACAAATTGGTTTCAGTAGAAAAATACCTTGTTATTTTACTCATGTATTGCATATATTCATAAGTCTGTGCATGATGGGATATTTTTTCAAAAACATTAAATAGATATGAAAATGACTAATCTTAGGAAACATAAAAATATTTTCAAGATGTTGCCTTTACAAAAAAAAACTACCAAGAATGAATCGGAACAATAATAGTGATATTATTTTTAATAAACAGAGATATTTTTCCGAAAAGAAAATGAATTAATGAATATCATGTAATGGAAACTAATATTATTTCCATTAAAGAACAATTTTTTTGTGAAATAATAATATAATCGATCTATCGATTTTTTCTTCTTATGGCAACATCAATTCAACTTTTGACAAGCCGCCGGAAAAAGTTAATGTCAAAATCATTGCTTGTTTGTTTACTTACGACTTGTGTATACTAATCGTGGTTTAAATTGACTACTTTCACTCATTAACTTTGAGGATTCTTCTATCCTTGACGACTACAGCCTGATTATGGATTCTGCTCCTGCTACTCATGACGACACTGGTGATAAACTGGATTTAGTATTAGACGCTTTGGCTTACGAACCCGGCATTCAGTCTGGACTTAGTATCGACAATGTTGATTTGGTATTACACCGTACACGCTTCGACCGACGACGAACCCGGCATTTTCTCTGGACCTAGTTATTCACAACAGTCATCTACTGCTGTCAGTGGTGATCTACGTTGTTTATACTGCGGTTTGAATGTATCTAGAATTCGAAGACATACTTTGGAAATCACTGAAGTTCGAAATCTTATACAACGATGGATTAGCCAGGTAATTAATGATCATATATATTTAAAATCTCTTAGTACTTAATAGTATTTTAAAAGTACTTTATGTGCTGATTTTGTAACTGCTCTCATCTTTTCTTGTAGGTACAAGTTTCCAGTCTAGTGTGCCATACATGTAGGACAAATGCTTGGAATGAAATACGACATACAACAAGATTTGAGCCAATTATTGGTCATGTAACTGTATGTGTCATCACTGTGCCACATCATTTTTAAGGTAACAATCACATACATGGAATACAAACACTACTTGTGAAGCAGATTTTCAAAACATTACTGTTAATAATGAGATATAAGAGAATTCCCTGGTATAAATATAAATAAGTGATTTAATATTGATTGCTTGTGACACTTATTAACTTAAGCAAGCTCGCTCATACTATGGCGAGCAAATGAGATTTACTGGGGCATACTGTATAGAAGTATGTACTAATAATAGTAATAGAACAATCACTATATTTACACAAATCTGTTCACTGGTAAGGACCAGAATCGCTAGTCGTCATGTTCCTTGCAAAAAGCTGTGTATCGGTTTTAGTTGGCACTGTTGACACAGGCCATGCAGCAGTAACTGTATTGGTGGCTGGAGTACTGTAGGATGCTGTGCTTATGTCATGACCATGATAATAATATGGTATTTAGGATGGACAAGGCATCAAAATAATGTATTACCACCCGCACAATTTGTTGATGATGTTTTACTCATATATGGTGATGATCAACAAGAATAAATATGTAAAACTAAAGGTGTTTTGTGTTATTTTACTCCCAGTTATTATGCTTTACACTTCCACACTATAAAATTAAAATAATTATTATTTTGTTTTTTTAACGTTACTAGTGTTGATGAAATAATAAAACCTTTAATAACTTTTAAGTGCCAAGTATTATTGATATAATTTCTTTTACACATTGATTATTGGAATTACCCTCTAATATAATCATGAACTTTTATATGTGTGCACAGTGGGCCTAAATTACTATGGGGACTTGGCATTCCCCTTTAGCAATTAAAAGCATTCCATTTCACATCATATACCTCAGCAATAAGGGTGATTTTCGTGTTATATATCAGGATGGACGTCCTTTGACACATTTTTAATTAAAGAGCGATTTATAAATATCTTAACGCTCTTCACGTGCTATCCTGGAATAAACCTGATTGATCACGACCCACAACTTTTAGTTTGAATGATAGTTTCAAGTTTTTAACTATTTCAATGACGAATGGCAGTTGTAAAATACATTTTATGAACTAGACGTAGGTACTAATAGGGCTTAATTTTTGACGAGAAAAAGTGGAAAGGTAATTACACAATTATAATAGTTTTTTTTTATGGTATGCAGTGGCAAACGAGGTAGCCGGGATTAGGATCGAGAAGGAGAAGGAACAGGGTGGTATTAAGTTCAGACGAGACGGCCTACAACATGGCACTCCTGCAATTGAAATTTGTTTATATGGCTAAATTTCATATAACAATTCAATGGAGGACACTTAAAAACCGACCTTTCCAATACTTTCAACGCCTAACTACTACATTAAGATGTGTGACACAACTTCTTTACGTCGAGTATGTGGTCATCGTCAATGGAAACAAATGGTTCACTTAAACGACATTGCACTGCACGTGGATTTCCTCATACCTGACCTAAGTAGCTTTGTAAAACACGTGGAGAATTGAAGGGGAAATTGGCGTATTGGTTAAATGAAAATATCGACACGTGTACCTAAAGAGTTATGGGGCGCCATTGATTCATGATATTACTTTATTGGTTATTGGAGGCGCTTGAGTGCGACCATGGGAACGATCAGGCTTATGTTGATGAATGAGGACATGGATAATATGAGTAGGTAGATAGATAAATAGATAGTGTTGTGTTAGTCCAGAGGTTAAGGAGCCCGCTACCCATGCATGAGGGTGAGGGTTCGAAACGTGCCTAGTACCAATGACTTTGTCTATGAAATGAGTTATATGTACTTTCTATGATTATTTAGTAAAAGTAAAAATCGTGAGGAAACCGGACCTTATAATCTCTAATTATAAGTTTGAAATCGCCAGTCCGCTTTGAGCAAGCTTGGTGTTAATGCTCAAATCTTCTCTTACCCCGGCTTCACACGAGTTGAATGCTAGTATTGTAAATATGTAGATACACTATTTAATTATTATATTCAGTTACTTAATATTCCTTTAATCCGTCCATTTAATCTGCATCAAAAACCGTTTCGTTGTTTTAGTTTTAAGCATACATAGGGAATTAGGGATATAACATCTTTGTTTTATACTATGTAGTGATTTTGTTTACGCGCTTTATGGGAAGCTTATCATCAAAAATTGTTCTAGTGCGTAAATAGTCGAGCACCCTGTTCGTTATTTAAATAACATAAACAATAAAGTGTGAGAGAGCCATGCCTCGGCACGAATGGGTCGGCTCGACCGGAGTAATACCACGGCCTCACAGAAAACTAGCGTGAAACAAACAACCACGGTGTTGTGATCTCCGTGTGAATGAGGTTACCGGAGGCCCAATCCTTTACCTCCCCAATCCCAAAATCTCCAAATACCTAATTCCCAAATGATCAGCAACGTACTCGTAATTCCTTTGTTATTGCGGGTGTCCTTGGGCGGTGCTGATTGCTTACCATCAGGTAATCCGTCAGCTCGTTTTCCGCCCTAACACATAAAACACAGAATTATAAAATAAGTAGATTCCTTAGTAACAAACCGATCACTATGCAGATATGAGGCGCCATTGACAAAATAAAGAACCGTTATCACTCTCTCCGATCACTCCCTTATCACATTGTTACGAGTGCACGTCAAACTGCTTGGGAATTTTATAAGTAAGTACATACCACTTACCATTTACAAAAAACAGTAGTCTTCGATGAATCTCGAATCTTTTATCATACTTTACTTATCTCTTTATTTGCACTTTAGTACGATGCATTTGATATGTTTTGTAACTATGGAGATTTATGGTAATATTTTTCTTGCCAATTGAATCAGGGATTTGCAAGGCAAGAGTCTATACTCTATAAGCATTTTTTGAGTTTACGTGTTCCATATTAGACCCCATCGTTGCTTTCCATCAGGCTTGATAGAGGTCATAGAGGTCAGAGGCACTCAAATAACTAACTCTCTATGATCATTTTTTAAGAAATAGTTCCGTAAACGGGCAAGAACGTCATGATGGTCAACAGTCGGCGCTTCTGTAAACTCCAAAAAAGGTTATAAATACTCATACTTTCGCTTTTTATGCCTGACAGGGTCCATGATGATCTGATAATTTATAATCTACCACCTAAGAAACACATTGTGGAATACAATTAATAATTGAGTATTGATTGTTGAGTTAAGTGCGTTGTTCTGTCTACTGCAATAATTTCAAAATGGAAACTATTTGGTTTTTTCTTCTCCCCAAATAATATATTCTGATTTATTTCGTTGCCGGACTTCAGTGTTTTGGTGTTTGAATCGTTGTATTTACTCAAAATCCTGGCTTACAGAAGTTGCAGCGGTTCTGGTAGGATGTGTCATTGTCAGCCTTTCGTGGTTTGTTACTGATTTCTGGATTGGGGATAGGGGGAGAAGGCGAGAATTGGTGATATCCTACCTTGGCCTAATATAACTATGTTTTAAACCTTGGTCTATGCCTAAGAGAACCGTGAAACTGTTCAATAAACTGCCCTATGGTAGATAAGTTCACAATGGATACAGTTTTGACATAGTTATACACAATATGAATCCCATTCTATAGGAATCTATCGTTTGGAATGAGCAAGTAGTTTCACTAGTGGACAGACTAGCAGACTGGCACACACAATTTCGATATTTATTTTTTGTTTGCCGTTCAAAGAACCTACTTACAGTCGACGATTTGAAATAAATGATTTGACTTTACTGTCTCTGGTAGATTGTAACTGTACTTAGCAAGTCTATAGACAGATTTTGTTGCTACAATTGGGTAGTTTACTAGGTCAAAAATAAATTAATTCGACGTTTCAATACAATAAAATATTCAATTATTAAAAGTATAAAAAATAAAACCCAACTACGACAAAAACCAACGCTGAAAAAGTATAAAACAAGATTTTCAGAATACTGAAAGGCGTAGTCACACGTTATCAAAGTGCAGGTATGGTAAGTAAATGTAAAAAATCAAACAAACAAAATCTAATGTGGCGTCCTCTAGCGGACAAACGCTAGAGGACGCCACATTAGATTTTGTGATACATCATATAGCCTGATTTTGTGATACATCATATAGCCTATAATCAGCGGACGTTTCAGCGAATTCTGATAAGTAGTTTAGAAGTTAGGAGAGAACAGATGAACATACATACATACTTACATAGCCTGTCAAAATTATAACCCTCCTTTTGCTTTGCCGTAGTCGGGTAAAAATAACTATACTTTTATTCATCGATCGATCGATACACTAAGTTTTAGATATTTTTTAGCTAATTATTGAGAAATACGTAAGCTGCTTGACGCAAAAATGTTATGACGTCATAACTCAGTTTTCATACAAATTTAATAGAAAGGTTAGTTAATTAAGGACTAGTTGGGTTTCCAACTAGTCAAATTCAATTCGACTGCACGGTTGGCGCGGTGGCTGGGTAACTGGCTGCCGCGGAACGTGTCGCGGGTTCGATTCCCGCACGGAACAACTGTTTGTGTGATCCACAGATTGTTGTTCCAGGTCTGGGTGTGATGTGCATGTCAAATTGTGTGTTTGTAAACGCACCCACGACACAGGATAAAATCCTAATGTGGGGCAACGTTTAAAAAAATACTTCTTGTTCTTACGATAGTTTTACCGTATTACATTGTGCATGTAAACGTGTACCAATAGCATACACATGTTGGATTATAAGTTGACGTGTGTCGGTGAGCGTGACATATTTGTAATCTGTCATTTGTCTGACAGTGGAATTAGGCGTTCCGTGGATCTAGACGCTGCTATCAGTAAAGTGAGTCTGCAGTAAGTCTCGATTTTCCTAGAAACAGTCAGTTTTTTGTTCCATATTATTATGTTACTAGCTCTTATGAAATGACCTTGCTGATAAAAAGGTTTGAATACGAATTGAATAAGAAAAATTGCGATTTCACGTGCGTGGCTGGGATACTGTATGATACGCAATGTGTCCCTGGATCGATTCTCGCTAGCAAAAACATTTTTTGAGATCCATCAATTGTTTTTCTGGAAGAACAATTTATGCATACAACAACATATGAACAACATAGCATTAGCTAGCCACCTAGGTGGCTGGTTATCTATGCTATTTTATCGAACTTTTATTAGCAGTGTGGGCCACCTGATTGCAAGGTGTCCACCATAGCCTTCCCATGCAGTGCTTTACTGACGATAGAATATGTTATAGAAAAAAAGTGGTGTAGTTTCATATATTCTACCATTTCTGGTGTACAAATTGTTTACTTATTTTCATACTCTAAATCTAAAAGTACATAGGTTTCATGGTTATTTATCATCCACATACTCGTTTTTGGCTAATTATCATTTTTATATAAATAAATATTTAAATAAATCATAGTTTAAATTAAAGTTACGATATGAACAGTTGTCAGTGGAAGCAGTATGCAATATGGCGGATTGTGGGCGCCTCAGCAATCTAATTAAGTATTTTAGGCACAGATTAGTAACGAACAGAGAACACAACTTACTGTTGGTGGCTTTTTACATATATTATATATAGTTATAAATATCTTATAGTTAGTATCAAATATATCTTAATATCGTTATGATATATAACGGCGGTAAGCCGGGGAAATCATCTTGATCAGCGATCGTGACTTCGGTGGGGCCGACGTCACGATCACCCCTATCGGTATTCATTAGGTAGGTTTGCACTTAACGGAGCCTCCTCTGAACACGCATCTACTCAGGACCGCCGCTCAGGAACGAAAAAGGGCGGGCATCCTGTTTTAGTTTCGACGAACACCCCCAGGAACACACATGTGGCGCCCTCTTGCGGCAGCCATACTACTTTTTAGGGGAAATCAATGATATTCGTCGAAACTTTACAAAATAACTAGAGGCTTAACATGACCTATTATATTGTGATAAATCATAAATGAGAATTGTTACAGTTTTTACGCTATTTATAACCTAAACATCTCTAAAAACCATAAATAATTAAATCACAAGTTCACAAAACAATTTGAGGTTTTATGTTAGTTATTATACCTTGATAAATAGTAAATTAATTAATGTTAATTGCTGCAATTTTGCACATTTTAAATAAGCTTATCGTTTATAAAAAAGGATAAGCTTATTTGGTAAATAGAATGCTTGCATAAATTTCGAATAACCGGAAGTTTCCAATATCGGATAACATCTTTAATGACATTCTATTGTTATTAAAATATAATTTTGCTTCTAGACTTATAGTTTAAATCATAGTTTTATAACAACATTTATTTCTAAGTTAAGGAAGGCCTTATTAACAAATTGAATGATTACAGATACAGATAATCTAACATTAACCTAAACCGGATGTTTACAATATCAAATTACAATCTCATTATTGTCCAGCTAGTCATTAAAATTGTATTTCTGCATCTAAATTTATAGTTAAGCATTTGACTGCCGACAAAAACTGTTGAAGGCTAATCCTCCGCTAGTGTCGGACAGCATTGTCCGACATGGCGTTCTAAGTGTTAAATTATTATATTTTATTACAATATTTGTTTATATTCAAAAGGAGTCTTTGCAACTAAATTAGCTTGATATTAGAAATTAAGAATCACATGAAATGGAATGTAATTGTTTTGACCAATAGAACATCTTATTATTTAGGGAATAGGTCACAATGCAATACTGATATAGTTTTAACTTAGAAACATTATTATATTTCTTATTATGATGATTCGTTTGCCGTTGCGCCGATATATATATTACCTAATCAATATTTTGTGATGAGTTGTTTTTTGCAATGTGTGCGACGGTGGCGACGCGTTGCGTATACAACTATTGCGGAAGCTGTCAATTAATAACAATTTAGATTACACAACATCATAATTTTCTTTGAAAATATACATAAAACCAAAGATTAAACTAGCATTTTTGTCATTTTCAAGTGCAAATTATTTAATAGTTTTACTGTAAAAATAATATAATAATAAAAACCGACAGCTGATCATCCGTATTTGATTCCAATTTCTGAATTGTGTCCGCCACTACTCGCTTTGCACATAGCCAATAGAAAGTATAAACAACTAACCTAACTTAACATGATGATAAGCAGTAGCAGTCAGCACCGCCCATAGACACGAGGAGGAGTATATACTCTAGAGGAGTTCGTCGTCGGCCTTTATGAGAATATGTAGTTTAGGAGGAATTGAGTATGGAAAGGGAAGCGGAGTTCGTCAGAGTTTAGGCCGCCGTTAACCTCACTCACAAGCCGAAACACACATGCGTTGTAACATGCCACTTTTCTTTGAGGTCGTGGTATCACTCTGGTTGAGCCGAATGCAATGAAACTTGAAACATATTCTAATATTAAGGTCAAATGTATCCTAAAATAAGTTACTATGATATATGATGACTATATGATGTGATCAATTTTCATACATGCGCTTATAGTTCATATATATAAATTCTGAGTACGCGGGTACTCCATTTACTCATTAATCCGTTTCAATTTATTACTACAGTGTTTACGCTCGTCGAGCAACGTTTAGCACAGAATGCGAATTGAGCTTGCTTCCTAAGTGAATTGAACACAGCATGAACATAATTCCTTATGCACTTGAATGTATATTACGTTCATAACGAAGCAGAAGAACTAGTGAAATTGTAACTCACACACACATCATTACGCTTAAACTTACATACACATATCCGTACACATATACTAACATACACACAGTCCACGCACACCCAAATTATACAAATTATATAAGTGTGGGAGAGTCAAGCTTCGGCTAATGGGTCGGCTCGACCGGAGTGATACCACGGTCTCAAAGAATACCGACGTGAAACAACTACAGCGTTGTGTTTCACCGTGTCAGTGAGGTTACCGGAGACGAATCCTTCCCCTCCCCCGATCCCTTCCAATCCCTAAATCTCCAAAAGCCTAATCCCTAAAAGGTCGGCAACGCACTCGTTACTCCTCCGTTACGGGTGTCCATGGGCGGCGCTGATTACTTACCATCAGGTAATCCGTCTGCTCGTTTGCCGAACTATTCAATAAAAAAAACCATACTTACATACATACAATCAGTCATCCAAGCACATAGAGACTTCTAATTCCGCACTGATAACTGCGACAGTTTTATACCATTGCTGTTATCATCGTTTCAAAATGTTTGCATTTCTATGTTTTATCTTGTTATATATATATATAAATAAATTATTTTTGATTTTGATTTTTGGTGTGAAGTTTTTATTGAATTCGCTTTTCGTCAAATGAAAGAGAAAGGAGTTGCCTATCTCGCACCCTGACTTTGTTCGAACCCAAACTATTTCTTGTGGTTGTATACATAGATCAATCACCCTGTGTGATTAGACCGACCATTGTACACTCTACATAGCTATAAGCCTGTATTTTTTGTAGGTTTGTGATAATGTGTTTATATAGGTATAACATGTGATAAAGTATATAATATATTACATAAAAATGAATCGTAAAATGTGTTTGTAAGAGTATAACTCAACAACTCCTGGATCAAATTTACCAAATCATTTTTTTCTGCATCGTCAGGCAAAGGTACTATAAAAAAAAAGAAAAGTAAAGGGGAAATCGACACATGCTAGAGAGAGATATTTCACTCTCTGGGTAACCAATACAAAGAAAAGTTTTATAAACATTTTTGTTTAAACTTTATTTAATGAATATAGCTAGCTGTGCCAATTTCGTATTTAACGAAACCAAATTTATAAAATTAATAAATAGACGTAACAATCAACCAAAGAGTTTTAATCAAAATAGCTGCGACAAATCTTTTTGTTTAAATAATGCATTTAAATGTGGCATTATTTGAAAAGAGAATGCTTTCTTTTTTATGCAAACGAAATCCAAACGGTCTATTGTAATGGCCGCCGAAATTAATTATCTACGTTTTTTAATCCTTTTTACAAAAGACTCCCAACTTTCAATAAACTGACTATCAAAAAGTTCTTTTTAAATTTTAATTGATATCGGGGAACAAAAGTAAATAATTCCTGGATTTTATTTTTGTAGTGCCTATGGAGATTCTTATTTATTAAATTGATATTAATTTAATTGTAGTCTCAGAAGTTAAATGTCTTTAACTTAATTATTACCAAAAAAGTTTTCTTTCTCGCATCATAATATTTTAGCACAGCAGAAAACATGTAATTCATCATGTTCACCTAACTAAGCAAAAATATCAATCCAACTAACATAGGAAATTCTGAGCACATTTTAAACAATCGAAGAAATCTATACTAATATTATAAAGAGGTAAAATTTGTAAGTTTGTATATAGGGGGTAATCTTTGGAACCGCTGGTCAGATTGCCAAAATTCGTTCACTGATAGATAGCTACAATGTTCCCGAGTGCTATAGGCTATCAAACATCACGCTACGATCAAAAGGAGCTGCGCAGCGGGTGAGACCACGCGAGAGTAGCTAGTCTCTACATAAAAAGATTCTCAAACCACCAACACAATATACCTTCCTTTTGCAAAAGCAAAACAAAAGACTCATTGTATAGTATTACAATCGTGGACCTCGTCTCCCGTCAGATCTGCTATCGATCTAGCGTCTAGCTTCACAAGTTTATCAATTGTCTCAAAAGGTGTCGATGACAAAGACAAACTTAGTTCCCCTGCAGTCTAGTCTAGTTGTGAAGAAACATTTATTAAATACCTACTACCATCTACGGATGTTCCGGTTCCGTATCTGTAAACCAGTTTTCAAGTAGTTCTAAGATTTTTAGTAAAGAAATTATTTATTGTAGTTTTATATTATTTTTTTGCTGTCTAAAACACAATGATTTTAAATCGGCTTTACAGTAGAAAAGTGCGCGAAACAGTTTTTTCCATCTGACAGCATGGTCTGGTTACGAACCCTTTTGTTTTGTGATGGGAAAATCATCAAATCTCCTCTTCCGCCCAGGATCGGGAGGGAGGGTGTGTCAGACTCTTACTCATTAAAAACACCCTGTTCCTTCTCCTGCTCTGGGCCACAGACGCGGTGCTTCATTACGCTTACCCCACAACCCTGGCAAAAAAACTACACCACTGTGGGTTTGAACTCGCACCTAACACATTGCTTAGCCGCAGACTTTATCCCTTTTTTTTGAGGGGAAAATCGCCCATGGCCGGGCAGGAGGGAGTGTCAGACTCTTACTAACTAAAAACCCCCCTGTTCCTTCTCCTGCTCTGTGCCGAGGTCGCGGTGCCTCATTGCGCTTACCCCGCAACCCCGGCTGAACATTAGCCCTTTAGGCCCCGTCTGTGGTGGTCTAATGGCTCTTTGAGGCGCGCGCGGAAGACTTTACCCCTAGCCGCAGGCTTTATGCCATTCGGTTACAGTCCCTAGCAGGTATTAATTTGGCTTATAAAAGTATTTATTATCTATCTATACTTTAGTGAAGAAAGCTGTAAAATCTGCGCTAAGCAAACGTTGTGATTAAACCTCACAGGAAATGTTGTCACAGAAAAGATAGTTTCGGACCTTCTGTGGCTTGGACAACCTCCGTATACTGAATCCCAAAAATAAATTATCAATACTATTCCTCACAGAAGAGGCACTACCAGTACTTAGTGTATTTTGAGCGCAATGCTACTGGTAATGAGATGGATACGTCTGTATGCCAGCGGCCCCTCATATTTATAGTACATACTTCTAATTGATTAATGACTATACTCGGAATTTTAATTCCATTCCAGATTTGACAATTTCAGTGTTGCAACGTTATGACACGTAATAAATAGTGACGTTGCGAAATGATTCGATATGGAAATCGAATATTTCTGAATCGATTCCTTTCGTTTATAAATTTAATCTCGTAAACTAAGTTTATCATGAAATAAAATATTTCTGAACCGATAATTTAGCAACAATTAATTAACGATCTGAGACTTTTCTTTTGTAATTGTGTGTAAAATTAATAAAAAATGTGATCATGAAGGAACATGACAAATAAAACGGACATTTTATAAGTTGTCGCCGTCATCGCTATCGCTATCGCTATTACTTTCTCAAACATTTATTATGAATTGTGTCTGTGATATTTATTGTCAATTAACATATCTAGCTTACTCATTTTTTCCTCTTGTTTGACAAGTGACAACATGGGATACGCATTTAGACCATTCGGTAGCCGTAATTTTTTGAATGCCTTCCTGAAACTGATTCACTAATTGTTAATCGATTTTTGTGTCCATCACTACACTGTTATATGTGGTATCATTATTTCACAAAATGACAATATTTCATGTCAAATCAGGAATCGAATTAAAATTCTGACTATAAGTATGTATTCTTTTTGTTAATTTCTCTTTTATTTATTTTATGTAAAGCTGAATATTTTAATTTGAATTAATGTTTGCAATTTTATGTATTTTAATAACTGTTATAAATAAATTGAATTGAATTGAATACTTAGTAATTGTATCTGCCTACATTTAGTTCAAAGATTGTAAGTTAAGGGAGAGCATCAAAGTTTGCCTCAATGATGGCAACAAACTACTAACTTCAAAGGTCTAGCAAACATAGTTATACGCAAAATAAACCGCCCGGTACTTGCCCTTTAAATATTACGTTAATTTCATCACCGCCCCTCCATTGGTCCTTAGTTTAAACTCGAATGTTTTATGTAATTTCAAACCTGGTTACAATTGTTTTATAAGTTTCCGATATTAAAAATGTAGTCTAATATAACGATTTTTTTTTATAAGTAACAGGGTTGATGATCCTACTAATCGTATTAACATACTTATATTAAAAATGTGTAAGTTTGTAAGAATGTATTTTTTTATATCATGGGTCAAACGAGCAGACGGATTACCTGATGGTAAGCAATCAGCGTCGCCCATGGACACTCGTAATACCAAAGGACTTACTACAAGTACGTTGCCGGCCTCTTGTGGAGTCTTGGATTTAAGGATGGGGTTAAAGGATTGAGGAAAGGGAGAGGGAGGATTAGGTCTCCGGTAATCTCACTCACACGATGAAGCATAACGTAAGTGTTGCTTCACGCCGGTTTTCTGTGACGCCGTGGTTTCACTTTGGTCGAGCCGGCCCATTCGTACCGAAGCATGGCTCTCTCACAATTAATGAGTGAAGTGTACAGTACGGTTGTATGTTTGTTAGTCTTTCATGCAAAAACTGCTGAACTGATTTGGTTTTTTGGGAATTAAAAAATATATGTGTAATGTTCAGAAACTTAAATTTACATTTTGCCTGGAACCAAATAAAATATCTCTCGTTTAAATAAAGCAACATACAAACAGAACCAGTAGGACCAACTCTCCAGTAGGAAAACTCGACTGCACGGTTGGCGCGGTGGCTGGGCAACTGGCTGCCGCACAACGTGTCGCGGGTTCGATTCCCGCACGCAACAACTCTTTGTGTAATCCACAGATTGTTGTTCCGGGTCTGGGTGTGATGTGCATGTGAAATTGTATGTTTGTAAACGCACCCACAACACAGGAGAAAATGCTAATGTGGGGCAACAAGAAAAATAATCTGAAAAAAAATCATATATCATTAACTGTTAGAAACAATGAAACATTCAAATTCAAGATATTTCAAGAATCATTTCATCACAGTAGGCTCTGAAAAGTACTTAAAACTCCAGTTTCAAGTATTTTTGTTTGAAAAGTAAAAATTACAATGAAAAGAGGTTCGTAAAGACTTTTGGGCGGCATAATTAACAGGACCGGAGTGTGTACTCAAGAAAATTTATAGGATTTTCAAATTATTTCTCAAACTCTTCGTACTGTGAAGTATTTAAGTAAACTCAAATGAACAGCCTGTTTTCACTGTAAACTTGTTACAGGTGACTGAAATTACATAAGACTTCGTTTTATGTATTTAAAAGAAAAAGTTACGCAAAGGTGATGTAATGATTGGTTCATAAAACGACTGCTTAGTGAGCTGTCTCGAGGTTGGATTCCGTAGCTATTATGTAGTTGTGCAAATTTGGTTTTCGGTGTAAGTACTCAGAGGTTGCCTCTTAGTGTAGGGCGCCCTCCAGCTAGGTAGACTGACGACATCCACAGGGTGGCGGATGACGAAAGCTGAACATCGAGCTCAGTGGCGGGCAATTGGGGAGGCCTATGTCCAGCAGTGGACGACAACAGGCTGATGATGATGACTCAGAGGTTTTCTTTGAGAGGAATAAAATCATATAATGACTTATCTCCCGCCCTGGGCATGGCGAGAGAGAATGTTGGTCTCTTACTGACTAAAAACCACCCCGTTTCTACTCTTGCTCCAGACCTGAACAGTAGCGGTACATTATTGCGGTTTACCCGCAACCCTGGCTGGACATCGGCCTTGTTGGACACCATCTGTGGTGGTCTACTAGCTCTTTGAGGTGAGCGCGGTACCCGATGCGCCGATTTAATCGAGTCTGGTTCCAGTTATACCTGCTTGCCATCCTTAATATGACCAGACAGCTTTTTTTGTAAGGATAAAATCAACAAACGACTTCTCCCGCCAGGGTTGGGCGGGAGGGAGTGTCATACTCTTACTCACTGAGAACCCTTCTGTTCCTTCTCCTGCTCTCGGCCGAGGTTGTGTTGCCTCGTTGCGCTTATCACTGCCATGTAAAGTCCCGTCTGTGATGGTCTATTGGCTCTATGAAGCACGCGCAGAACGCTACGCGCCGTGCACTCGGGTCATGTTCTGGTCGGGCGGTGAGCTACGCTTACTCGCCGTCCGCAGACCCGCGCTTACAGTGGCCGAAGATCTTCTCTTGATCATGAATAGACAGCTCGATTGCTGGTATATCCCGTGATAAAAGAATAAGATAATGCAATATAATAGGTCGACAAACGAGCAGACGGATTACCTGATTGTAAGCAATCAGCGCCTGTTTTCTGTGAGGCAGTGGTATCGCTCCGGTCGAGCTGACCCATTCGTGCCGAAGCATGGCTCTCCCACACTTGCTACTTGTATTATAACTAGGTCACACAATAACTCATGTCCTCAATTTATGAAAAAAAACAACTTTTCTAATTTCAACTCAAAAATGTTTTATATTCTTTAATCGATCTATCATTTATGATTCCAAACCATTTGTTTCATTCGAAACATCTTTTAATTAATATTGATGACCCAAATTCCTCGTTCATCTAACAATATATAGCGATTATTTATTTCGAAAATCAAATTAATAACAGCCGTTACTTTTGTTTTCAATAATAATTAGTAATTACTATTTTCTTTACATGTTTTTGGATGCAATAAATATTCAATACTTGATGACCCGGCCGACTTCGTACCGCCTCAAATATAACTATTTTTTTAATTTCTTCTTAAACCTTACCTGTATACCCAGGACTATTTCAAGACCATAATAGAAGCCAGTTGGTCCAGCCTTTCTCAAGTTAGCGAGACTAACGAACTGCCCATAGCTAAGCAAATGCCTCTTCTTACACGGTGAAAGTTTAGCAACAAAACATTAATCACCACAAGTGCTCAAGACGGATGGCGATTTTAAACTTATAATTAGAAATTTTTAGTCCAGGTTTTCTCAAAATGTTTCCTTCATCGTATGTCCGTGGTGTCTAAATAATAGAAATTACACATTATAATAACTTGGAAATGTCACATTGGTACTTGCCAGGTTTTTAAGCCGTACCCTTGTGCATGACAAGCGGATCCTTAACCTTTGAGCTAGCGCGACATTATATATGGACAATTAAGCTCTCTTACATTGGAACAAAATGAAAGGGATTTGTTATTAATTTGTTAAGGCCTGATTTTTCAATAGTTAGATAAAAAAAATGTTTAAAACTCTAAACTCAGATTACATTTATCTGACTACTGAAAAATCAGCCCTAGGTTGGATGAAAATAACTCCATTGTATTGTAAAAGACAGACAAACAGACGAACAAACAACTTTAACATTTACATCATTAGAAAGACTTCCATTCAAAAGAACATCAAATAATAATACTTTTGAGAATCAAGAATGAAATTAAAATTAAATTAATATCTTAATGAATCTATGCAGATCATTCAAAGTTTAATGTAAGTAGTTTCGTAAAGTGAAGAATGAACAAGAAACTTTGTAATGGCCGGTCATTTTATTTATTAACTAGCGACCCGCTCCGCCTTCGCACGGGTGCAATACTGATACTAAATTTATCCACTATTTAATGGATGTTATACATATAAACCTCCCTCTTCAATCACTCTATCTGTTAAAAATACCGCATCATAATGTGAAGCGTAGTTTTAAAGATTTAAGCTTACCTAGGGATATAGTGACAGAGAAAGCGACTTTGTGTTATTCTGTGAAGTGATAGTGGTCCGTGTTTTAAGATCCACACAGTGAAAAGTTTGCATATATGGCGAACTAAATACCATAATAATATGTCATTCTCTACAAGTCAACCTTACACTCAAGAAAAGAAATCATCGAAAAGTAACTAAGAACGGGAAGTTTTTGTTTTAGAAACCGTTCCCTACTCTGGATTTTCAACACAATTTTACATACACACCACATCCAGACTCGGAACAACAATTTATGAATCACACAAAAAGTTTTTTCGTGCGAGAATCGAATCAGAAAGAAACACTTTGTCCAGCCACCGCGCCAACCGTGCGATCAAAATATGCTTTATAAACAAACAGGGAAAAAAGAAAATTAATAAAAGTATAACTATTATAGGTACAAACGTATAATGGAATGTAAAGCGTCCCCTTTTCAGTGTATAAGTAGAACATTTCTAATATACTTAATAAATAGCTTATTCATAAGACCCACTTCGTTTTTAGTTAAATTTCCTCTGTGCTTAGTGACTTGGCTTCCGGTTGTCCAGCCATTATGTTTTTTAAAGTCTTAAGTAATTCTGTCTTCTGTATTAGCCGAGGGAAGTGGAAACAAACAACAGACCCGAAACAAAAATTTGTGGATCATACCAAAAGTTGGACCGTGCGGGAATCGAACCTGCGACACGTTGCACGGGAGCTGGTTGCCCAGCCACCGCATTAACCGTGCAGTCATTGTTTCAATGTTTTCATTATTTATTAAATCTACATATGGCTATTCGATTTTCAGCGGGCTTGTGCAATAAAACTGTAATAAAATATTGGCTACATAACAATAAATGTGTCCAGTCCATAGCAACATCATCACATCATCAGCCTATAAGTGCCCACTGCTGAGCAAAGACCTCTTCTCGCACGGAGAAGGATTGAGCATTAATAACCACGCTTGCTCAATGCGGGTTGGCGATTTCAAACTTATAATTAGAAATTATAAGTACAGGTTTCCTCACGATGTTTACCTTCACCGTATAAGTCAAAGGTGTCTAAATAATCATAGAAAGTACATATAACTCAGAAAAAGTCACATTGGTACTTGCCAGGTTTCGAACCCACGCCTTCATGCATGAGAAGCGGGCTCCTTAACCTCCGGGCCACCACGACAATCTCCGGGCCACCACGACACTCTCCGGGCCACCACACTGCAACCCACACCCATAACTCTATCAATTTTGACTACATTTTACAATAGTCCTGCATCAACCGGGGATTGTCCTTGCGTGCACTTTTATAATGCATACAGGGATAATTGAAGGCCGATGTCCCATTTCACTTATATTAAAGTTGTTCAACGGGCTTCTGCGAGTTGGCCTCTGCCCCTCGTACGCCTTCCAATGGTCCGGGATCCTGTGATCCCGTGAAAGGAAACGAACATACAAAATGTGATTTCATGCTGTCTGTCCTAATCTGTAGAGTAATGAAAATTAGTACATCTGTCTGTGCATACTTGATGCGAATACTACCTCATTATGCTTTGTCTTGTAATCTCGACCTACATTCAGGAATATTGTACTCAACACTACTCTAGTTCACTGTGATGAAATGGAACGAGTAGAACCTGAACATCTTGTAATATGGGTTTTAGATGTTAGTAATGAACTACATCTTCTTACATAGAAAGTGTAGTACACTTACTAACCTATAGCGGCCTCTACAGTTACAACGGGAGCCTGTTTTACTAAAAAAAACCCGTGGGGTTTGAATCTCGGATGGACATTAAAAGAAACGAGTAGAAGATTGAAGAGATAGTTAGAAGACTGGTGAGTGGTATTAGTTTCTTAATAGGTCAGGCGAGCAGATAGATCTGATGGTAAGCAATCGACACCGCCCACGGAAATCCCATCATCGAGTAGTTACAAATGCATAGCCGTCGATTTTGGGAGTTAAAGATTTGAGAATTGGGTTATTTACGGTTTGAAGATGGAGGGAAGGAGGATTAGGCTAAATTAACTTAAAATCGCGGGTTACTCACGTCTATATTGAGAAAGCTCTACTAGTTTCGAACCACAGAGGGGTTCTTCCTCATTAGCAGCGTGCGACGTCGCGCAGCCTACTGGAGGATTAGGCTGCCTGTAAACTCACTCACACAGCAAAACACAACGTAAACGTTGTTTCACTCCGGTTAAAATCTGTGAGACCAAAGTATAGCTGTCATACTCTTTATACTTTACTAAAAACTAACTAAGATTGGATTTGAAGCTCCATCCATGTAGGATGGAGCTTCAAATCCAATCTCTCAAAACTATTATTATGAATTCGAAAGTAAATCTGTCTGTTTGTCTTTTCTTCACGCCTAAACTACTCAATCGATTTCTGTGATATTCGGTACGGACATAGTTTGGAACTTGAGAAAGGACATAGGATAGTTTTATACCAAAAATCTGCAGAAAGTCACTTTCCACGCGAACGAAGTCGCGGGCAAAAGCTAGTAACGTATTATAATATAGTGCCTTTAGATCCTCCGAAGAGGAAGTTTTACCACTATATTATGACTAATATCAACTTTTTGTTGATCATGTTGGCGTAACTTTGTCACAGCATAATATGTATGTAGTTATGCTCGCAATGAAATGGTATAAGTAACTGCAGTCGCAATTTCATATCATTTGTGAAAATATTTCATTTTAGCGGAGAAAGAATTCATTCTTGTATTATTGTTCATGTTAAGTAATCAGTAATAATTTTTTATGTTACAGGTCGACAAACGATCTTATGCATTACCTGATGGTAAGCAATCAGCGCCGCCCATGGACACCCGCAACAACAGCCGTTACGAGAGCGTTGCCAACCTTTTGGGGATTAGGGATTGGGGAGGGATTTGGCGAGGGGAATTATTGAAATATTACTCACTCACAACACACAACGCTGTCGTTGTTTCACGTTGGTTTCCTGTAAGGCCGTGGTATCACTCCGGTCGAGCCGACCCATTCGTGCCGAAGCATGGCTCTCCCACACACAAATGAATAGTTTAACTACTTAATCGTAATATGTATGAGAAAACAGCAGTTACACTTTACAAAAGACGTATAATTACACTATAATCAATCATTATAACAGGTAAAGTTGTACATGAAGCCAACTCTAGGTTTGATGGTAAAACTTCAATCGAGCTCAAATAAGTCACTGAAACAAATAATGAACTTAACGACTCGCGAACGACCAACTTTAACACAATTTTCGATTTCATTTTGTATGGCTGCTAGAAACGCGGTATTTATATTTTAACTTTTGCTAGTTTGTTTGTTTGTATATCGCTAAGGAGCTAATTATTGACAAAAGTGAAGCGAATAGCTAATTAGCTGTCGAACAAAAAAAAACATAATTTAATTATATAAATTTTCTATTTTTATTAAGCTTCATAATTATAAAACAGGATTTTTTTTAAACGTGCCCCACAATAGGATTTTCTCCTGTGTCGTAGACGCATTTACAAATATACAATTTTACATACATATTACACCCAGATCCGGAACAACAATTTGTAGATCACACATCAAAGAGTTGTTCCGTGGGGGAATCAGTTAAAGGTTTGAGAAGAATTTTCAATACTGGCTTTTTCCCAGTTTTGTGGTGATTTTGTGCCACCAAAAACTTAAGTCTTTTTGTCTTTTCCTTTAAAAGTACTGACAAAATGGAAACCGTGTATTTACCGTGATCCAAGGTCCCTGTGACTCGACAGACTTCGGTGCTTCGGAGTTTAATAGTTGTATTCTACTGTAGATCTTGACTTCTAGAAGTTACAGCGGCTTTGAGAGAATGCAATAGGAGTCTTATTAAAAGTAAATATAATATAACTTTTGATAACATCAAAAAAACCTCCGACAAAAAATCTAATAGGTATTCCTTTAAAGAATAATAATAAAAAAAAACACTTTTGAACACAAGCACTTTTGAACGTCAAGCTAAACTTAAAGAGAAAATGTGTCAATCTACCGCTCAGACCTCTTATGTTTAAAAAAAACATGAATTCAAAGACCTTATTAAACATACCATAAATAGGTTAGTAACTTCATACTTCTGAAAGGTGAAATAAATGTTACCTGTTAAATTTTTAAACAAACAAATTTTAACATTTACAAAAGTTGATGGGTAATGTTAGTTATTATTATATAGAGAATACTTAATTGTTACCCAAACATTAAACTGTTTGCTTACTATATCCATTGTAATTAGTTACTAGTTTATATTATAAACACTGATCCAAATATCACTGAACAAGAAATGGCGCAAGCGGAAACAGGTGTATAAGTTATAGCATAATTTATAAAAATACAAGCTTTGCCCTCTGTTTTTCTTGAGAGGACTTAGAAAAGCAGTAAGGGGGTTGAACTTACTATTGCATAACTTTGCAATCAGACAAGAATAAATTTTAATTATGTGATTTATAGTTCTTCGAAATGACGACCCTTGAGAAACGTGAGTGCAGTTTTATTTTTATGGTTTTCTTGTTTTAACAAAAAATAACTATTAATGTTTTTGTTAGTGACATAATTTAAAAGGTTAGAGTAATTTTAAGGAATTTCTATTTCGTAGGAACGTATCTAGTAGTAATGTCAATAGGCAAATTTAAAAAAAACCTAATAATATGACAACTAACCTACTCTAACATACGTATATCGATGAAGTTTTCTGTAACGTTGCGAAATCTCTCAAGGATTTGGTCGATAGATGTTTATTAATTTAGCGGGAAAAGTCGAGTTTGAATTGAAGGAAATTTCTTAAAACCACCGACTTCTTACTTGTACTAGATTGCAAGAAGTTTTGAAAAATTTAATAAGATTAGGTACCTACAGACAGTGAATCGTGTTTGCTTGCTTGCAGGATTTTTCTTAGAAAATAACGTAAAGTTACAGTTATAGTTACGTTTCTAAGAATTGTATAAGTGTTCCTGCCTGAGGTGTTAGAATTAAGTCAAAGTTAACTTTTTACAGTTAAAACATTAACCAAGGTTGTATAGTTGCGTTCTTTATTCCAGGAAGGGGAGAGTTGACCTTGTATTCTGTTTCTACTTCTCTATAGTGAGGGTCAGGTTTGTTTTAATGTCAGTGCCAGGTTTTTTTCTGTTCTTTTACAGTATAAGTGGTTGCTATAAGAATCATGCCTAATGGTAAGCGATCTCCGTTGAGAAGGAAATATAATAAAAAGAAATTGTACTGGTGACCAAATATTTAATCTATATAGGGGATGTTGGTACGTTGATTACGAAGGCTTTTATAAATAGGGTTGAAATTAAAATGCGCGAATGCATGGGTTTGACGAAAGATAAAAATTAGTTTAATCTATAATAGGTTTTTTTTGAGGGAGGATGTTTATTGAATGGCTTTTTGCGCCCCGAGTGACGACCAATCATAATAAAAATCACTCCGTTCCTTCCCCTGCTCCAGAAACGCGGTAGGCAGTTTCTTCTGAATATTTCTCAATAGTTACAGTATTTGTCAACTATTCAAATTCAACACTTTGACAAAAATAAATTCCTATGATTTTTGTATTAAATATACCTACTTATACCAAATGATGACGACATCGTATTTATTCGCCATTTAAAATTACTATTTATTTTTTTAAATGTGCCTTGAAAAAAAAACTTAACTAAGTATATAGTTCGATTATTCAAAATATTTTTTTGTGTACCTACCCAATTAGGAAAAAAAAGAATAGTAGGTAGGTATAAACAATTATTGGCAGGAAAAAGCTTGTTTTTCGGTATGTTTTGTTAAAATATTATACATTAGTATTTTTACATTATTAGACCGTAGTATTGACGTTTTATTTGATATGGACGTAACATAACCATATGGTCCCTTTGGGCATTGTTGGGCGACACATCTTTCGAATTAATGGCTTCCCCAACGTCGGGTTAGACAGAAATCTTTGGTAAACTGAACAATATGCGTGATACCTATATATTGTGTCCAATTCTCAATGCATTTGTGTATTGTTCTACTCGCTTTCTTTGGGAACTCGATTTTAAAATTGATTTAACATGAAGCAATCTAAAGAAATGTATTTATAGAAAGTAAAACGATCCAATGATTAATGATGATATTTTCGGAGTTTTTTTGATAGGAAGGAATTATCCACAGACTTGTCCAGTCCTGGGTGAGGCGGGAGTGACATTCTTACAGACTTAAAAGTACCCCGTTACTTCTCCTGCTCAAAGCGGGACCGGCTCGAGTCCGATTGGTTTAGGCGGATACCTAACCAGAATTTGGCGCCTTTCAGTGAATTAAGATTGGACTTTTATCGTCTGATATTTTCCGTAGTAACACAGATGGTTTGGATGGTTTTATTTTTTGTGAGGGGAAAATCATCAAATGACTTCTCCCGCCCAGGGCCGGGCAGGAGGGAGTGTCAGACTCTTACTGACTAAAAACCCCATGTTCCTTCTCCTGCTCTGGGCCGAGGTCGCGGTGCCTCATTGCGCTTACCCCGTAACCCCGGCTGAACATTAGCCCTTTAGGGCCCCATCTGTGGTGGTCTATTGGCTCTTTGAGTCGCGCGCGGAACGCTACGCGCCGTACGCTCGGGCCTGGTTCTGGTCGGGCGGCAAGCTGCCCTTACTCGCCGACCGCAGGCCCGTGCTTACGGTAGCCGGAGATCGTCCCATGATCCCCGACGCCCGTAGTGTCGCCAGTTACGGCTGCTGGGGCGTGAGGAGGAGGATTGCTCCCTCACGCGGGCCGCCTCTCTCTTTGCGGGCATGACTGCTTCACAAAAGGAGGAGACGGCATCCCAGTTCCTCTCACTCCGCACCATGGCCTCGACTAAGGCCGGGCGCGAGAGGTCACCGCTGCCGATCACTTCCCTGAGGACACGGCGGTGCTCAGCCCAGGCAGGGCATACCGCCACCGTATCCTCTAGGTGGTCCTCGCAATGACGACACTCGGGCGTTTCCTCCCGCTGGATCTGAAACAGGAACCTACCTCAAGCCACTCCCTTTAAAAGAGGGGTCTTACCGCTGCTATAATAGCGTGCCCGATGGTTTGGATGGTTGACTTTACAATATTATGACTGCACGGTTGGCGCGGTGGTTGGGCAACTGGCTGCCGCGCAACCTGTCGCGGATTCGATTCCCGCACGGAAAAACTATTTGTCTGAACCACAGATTATTGTTCCGGGTCTGGGTGTGATGTGTATGTGAATTTGTATGTTCGTAAACGCACCTACGACCCAGGAAAAAATCCTAGTGTGGTTCAATGTTCTTTTTAAAAAGAAAAAAAATCATCGGTCTTATAGGAGTTACCATAATCTTGTCGTCATCATCAATCAGAAAATGTTCACTGCTAAACAATCCAACCATTTGAAAAGCATTACCATTATACCTACGTTTGGTAAGCAGCTAAGAGATCGTAGTTAAAAGAACTGCACGGGTTCAAATACAGCCGGGGTTGCGGCGTAAGCGCAATGAGGCACCACGACCTCGGCCCAGAGCAGGAAAAGGAACAGGGGGGTTTTTAATCAGTAAGAGTCTGACACTCCCTTCCGCCTAATATTATTCTAATCTTTGTCATCTAAAACTTCCGTAACTAATTTATATAGACGGGATTCGAGATAAAATCGGATGATGATTGATTGTTTTGAAATATCAATTTTAATCATCAATAGATATTTATAACGCACTTTATCAAGATCTGTTGTCACTCCAGTATACCACGGAAAAGTATCTGTAGCAAGTTAATTGAATTAAATTTTGAATTTAGGAAAGTTCTGTTGTTTCATTGAATTTGTTATTTTGTTAAGAAGACTAGGAGTATGGTGGGGATAAGTTGCTATGGCATTCCATGATTTCACTGGTTGAATAAGTTCCTCCTCTACTGTGTTGACATGATCATCAAATTCAGCAGGCGCGTAGAGTCAGCTGCAGCTGATAAGGAAAGGGGAAGTTTGAAAGGTTCAGGTTTATCAGAGAGCTTTGCTGTCTGATCTTTGTCAGCTGTGTATTCTCTTTTGATCCTAAGGAACGTAGGAACTTTTAAAAATGAAGAAAGTGTTGGAGAATCTTCAGTATGAATGGGTCAGCTGGATCGAAAATTTCTACTGGTGTTCTGTTTCACTGTGCGAGTATACCATGGCATCATTAAAATCTGCGTAAACAATCACAGTAACGTGTTTGGCCGTGTGAGCGAGATTACAGAAGGCCCAATCCTTCCCCTCCCCCCGCCCTTTCCAATCCCTACATCTCTAAATCCTAAAGGCCCGACATGCACTTGCGATACCGTTGGTGTTACGGATGTCCATGGGCGGCATCGATTGCTTACAATCAGACAATGTGGCAGCTCTTTCGCCGATCATTGACATAAAAAAACCAAATTGTCATCAATCCATCAATTGTCATCCGTCTGCTAGTTCGCCACCTTATACCATACAAGCTACTCGGCTTTCACCCGCTACTCGGCTCCATTTGATCGTAGCGTAATATTTTATAGCCTATAGCACTCAGGAACATTGCAGCTTTATATATCAGTGAAAGAATTTTGGAAATCCGACCAACGGTTCCAAAGATTACCCCCTACATACAAACTTACAAATTTTACCACTTTATTATCTTTATATATAAAAATGGATCGCAAAATGTGTTGGTAAGCGCATAACTCAACAACATCTGAACCAATTTTGCTAATTATTTTTTCTTGTGTTTATTATTATCAGAAGAAGGTTCTTATCAAAGCTAAATATTAGAAAAGTAGAGGGGAGGATTAGGAAAAAGTGACCCTTTGATAGCGAGATAGTTGGACCCAAGCGAAGCGGGGGCGGGCCGCTAGTATTAGTATAAATTTCTTCGATGTTTTAAAATGATGTAAATAATGATAAAGATTACCCCCTACATACATACTTAGATACCTCTTTATAATATACAGAAGACTAGAATTTTATTGGGAATTTGTCATCTCTGTCCATTTGAACGTCAAAACTAAAAACTGTAGGACGATTATTTGATGCTGTAATTAAGTTTCCAAGATTCATCTATTCACCAAAACTTTTGACGTTGTAACAATAGTACAGTGAGGGTTATAAGTTAGTTGTTTTCACAGACGGAGTTAACTTGGCAAAGAACTTTAACTAAACTAAATCATCTAATTGTGTCTATAAGTTTAATTTATCAGCCTACAGATCTGGACGTGTTTTAGTTGGTTGTGACTTTGTGTAATTATGTTTTATGAGGAATTGTGCTAAATATCCAAATAGACTGGGAATTTTCTTCAATGTATTATTATTTTTCTTCTTATAAATATTCGTGCGAATATTGGTTACGTTGTTTCGAGTTGAAAGTCCTGGTTCAGATATCCAGATTACTGAAATTAATAAAAAAAATCTAATCTTTATTCACATATATAATTATGTGGTAATCCAAAGCAATAGAGACAAGGTTATAAAAATATAAGTCACTGAGGATTTCTCGCCTTCAGTTGGCATGCGAAAATTAATCGTGCGGATTTCACCTACTGTAGATCCTGGTTTATAGATTTTCCTATCATCATCATCATCATCATCAGCCTATAAGTGCAAACTGCTGAGCAAAGGCCCCTTCTCACACGGAGAAGGTTTGAGCATTAATCACCACGCTTGCTCAATGTGGGTTGGCGATTTCAAATTTTTTTTTTAACAACAACGTTGCCCCTCTTTAGGATTTTTCTCCTGTGTTGTGGATGCGTTTACAAACATACAATGTCACATACACATGACACTCAGACCCGAAACAACAATTTGTGGATCCCACAAAGTGTTGTTCCGTGCAGGAATCGAACTCGCGACACGTTGCACGGCAGCCAGTTGCCCAGCCACGGCACCAACCGTGCAGTCAAAATCAAAGGTTTCCTCACGATGCGTATGTCAGTGTTAACCTCAGGGCCACCACGATGTTCCTATAAAATAGTTTATCTAAGGTTTCATAGAAACCAATTATGCAATTCAAGATTCAAATTCACTATATCGAATATTTTGTAGCTATAAAGCTCAAAATCATCTAACCAGTCACTTCACAACCACTATCGCACATTTACAGTATCTGAAATACAGTCGTGTCAACGCAAAATAGACCTTACGAGAATATTTCTATAAAGTTTTGTTATATTGAAGAAAATGTATGAGAAAAGAGTTGTATTTGAAATGCATGCTCGCGATGTGTAGCCACTTTATTTAAAGTTTATGCGACGGACGTGATGAGACGATGGTCTCATATTATACGCGTATTTCCAACACGAATATTTTTCGCAGGTTTTATTGTTTGCTCAAAATTAACGAAATTATAACGACCATTGTGTGTTGAACTTAAGGCTGATTTTTCAATAGCCAGATAAAAGAGAAATGAGGAAAATTGAAAAAAACATGCTTGCTGTCACTGTCTTATACAAACATCGCGACGCGACTGCATCATAATAATTCCCCAGATAAGTTTTATCTAACCATTGAAAAATTAACCCTTAGTAGAATACTTTTATCAACACGCTAAGCATAGGAACAGCGCTGCTCTTTATTATTTGTACATTAGTAGCCTTTTACGATAGCAATGGAAAAAGCTGGTTTTTTAAGACTTTTTCTATGTCAGGCATAGGTCATAGGCGTAGGTCAACGCCGCTCATGGATACGTCTGCGGCCCCGGCCGGGAGCAGGAGAAGGACCAGATTGGTTTTAAGTGTGGGAGAGCCATGCTCCGGCACGAATGGGTCGGCTCGACCGGAGTGATACCACGGTCTCAGAAAACCGGCATGAAATAACAAAAAAATTGTGTTTCGCCGTTTGAGTGAGGTTACCGGAGGCCCAATCCTTCCCCTACCTCAATCCGTGTCCTTTTCCAAAATCTCCAAATCAACTCTCTCCAAGCAAATGGATTACCACCAGGTAATCCATTTGCTCGCTTGGCGACCAATTACATTAAAAATAAATAAAAAAATAAGCATTCATGACATTCCCTCCTCAACCAGGATAATAAGTAATTTGATGATCCCTGCCCCTCCCCAAAAAGGTCTCGTATACACTTGAAGTACGTTTATGTCAGTTACCTGAACATGCACATTTTGCAACAAAATATAAATAACTAGATTTTGCCCGGGACTCGCTTTGCGTCAAATAGTGACTTCTTACATATTTTTGGTATAAAAACTATCCTATGTCCTTTTTCGAGTTCCAGAAACGGTCTTGAAATTTGGAACAGTATGTCTGTTCCAAATTTCAAGACCGTTTCTAAGTAAGCTATGTCAAATTTCACAGAAACCGGTTCAGTAGTTTAGGCGTGAAAAAAGACAGACAGAGTTACTTTCGCATTTATAATATTAGTTTGGATGTAGGTAGGTAAGTATGTTAACATGTCTTAAAATAAGCCTTTCGGTGAAAAACCCGGTCATGCACACTCAATTACGTACATATAGATTACGTAGTACGTATGTTTTAGCTATCGTGTCAACAAGATCTTGGTTATAGATAAGCTTACTGTTAAGATTTTCCCTGTTGTGTTTTAGTCATCTTGTAATCAACGGCCCATTCATAGAAACAACAATTTAGAGAAGAAACTTTTAAATATTTTATTACAATAATAATTATTCCCATAATGTCTGCCAATGATCTTAGCTAAAAGCCTCGATAAACACCTAAGCAGGATTACGTTCGATGGTTGGGTCAAGAACCTGATGTAGAAAGTTGTACTTCTCGACACGGCGCGCATTGTCCGGAGATTCCTTTCTCTGGGGCCCTGACCACTGGTTGCTTGGAATCCTCCCGTAACCGGTGGGATACTGCTTTTTGCATTTTTAAATGTTTTTCGTTTTGAATATTTAAAAATGAAAAAATCAAGTGCTGAATAAAAGTGAATTAATTCCCATAACGAACTTATTTAATAAAAGCTAGTCAAAGGGAGCCAGGCCTACGACCAATCATCGAAAACAAAACTAGACTATAATAATAAATTTGAAAATTATTAAATTCATAAACATATCTATATATTACCTATAAATCTCAGATTTCCATATCAAAAGTAGCTATTACGCTTGTCACTTTCTACTGCCCTTAAGTTTATAGTATTATAATACTTACAATACATAAATAAATTTGTACACAACATTTTCTTCCAAAAATTTTGCCATTTATTCTGGATTCACCTCTTCACATCATCACCATCGTCAACCTACAAGTGTTTACTTCTGAATTAATGTCTCTTCTCCAACGGAAAAAGTTTAAGAATCAAGCAATCTTACTATGATTTAAGTCCAGATTTCCTCACGATGTTTCCTTTCGCCGTATAACAATAATTGTGTATAAATAAATTTAGAAACTAGATAAATTACATTGGTACTCGACGGGTTTCAAATCCCAACACTTATGGGTGCGTAACATGTCCTGTAGGATGGTCTTTTAACATAATATATTACGATTTCATATTGTCAATTTTTTTAAGCAAAATCCCTCTGTCTACATGTAGATAGCAAACTACGTCAAAATATTTTGCTAAGTGTACAATATCAGCTGGTTTTCTTCTCCCAACAACGGTATAACCTTGAAGCCTTTTATAATTTCTAGAAAACAGGCAATTTTTCATCTATCACTCGTGTATGCATTCGCGTGACACACACAGAAGGTCATGTAGACAGCGCACATAGCACTTGGCTAGATTTTAGATAATACGTGCGATTTATTTAGAGTGCGGTCTCACTGTTGCGACTTTTTTTTGTGCGCAAATTTATTTTTACTTATTGTAGTACTATGTGAGATCACTAAAATATAATCATTCGTGTAGTGTTTTTTTATCTCTTCTTTATCCTCAGTATCCCTTCAGTTATAGCAGCGGTAAGACCCCTCTCTGAGAAGTGGATCAGTAGACGCCATGGCGTCCTCACCTTCCACCAGACGCAGGTACTTACCGGGCACGGCAGCTTCGAAAGGTTTCTGTTTCGGATCCGTCGGACAGAAACGCCGTCAGAAGTGTCGTCATTCAGACGTGACCACCCAGAGTACACGGTTGAGCATTAATTCAGATTCATAAGTAATTTGTTGATATTCCCTTCACAAAAAAACCTCTAAGTGTTCCCGTTAAGTGCACAAATAACTTGATTATTATTGCATTTTGAAAGTAAACCGCGTATACTGGTTTAACTGTAGATAGCTCAGTATACGTTGAACAAGTTTTTACAAAGTATTAACTTGACTCATTCTGCTGATTTATTTAAACAAATTGTATGATTCAAAATCGGATAAAATATTGTTGTTACGATAATTTATTCGTATTTTTAATTAAAATTATTAAAAATTTTAACTTTCCACCATGATTATAAATGCAAAAAATAATCTGTCTATCTAGCTGACTGTCTGTTTGTTACGTTTTCACGCCTAAACTACAAAACTGATTTTAATAAGATTACGTACAGAGATAGACGGGACCTTGAGGAAATGGAAATGGATCGAAAAAAAATCCTCAGTATCCCTTGAGCGCATTGAGTCTCGTCTAAGGGTTTTCTATATTTTTCTATCTTCTTGCTAGAGGGCTGGATAGCGCAATTTAGAGAAATCAAGTTTATCAGAGAACTAACTAGAAGGATTACAACTGATGAGGAAAAAGTTGTTCGGGAAGTCGTAACAAATGTTTTCTACAATGATGTCGCCACACAAGTTTTTTTGTGAGGGTAAAATCTATTTGTTTATTTATTTATGTTCATTAACATTGAATAGGTAAATTCCACAAGTGAAAGTAATTCACCCTGTTAAGCCGCAGCAAACTTACAGCAGGTATTAAACTCTTCAAATCAACTTTGCGAGAGGGAGCGTCAGACATTTTAACCGACTTTAAAAAAGGAGGAGGTTCTCAATTCGACGCGTATTTTTACTGACTAAAACCACCACGTTCTCTTCCCTCGTGCAAACCGAGGGTGCGTTACTTTATTTCGCTTCAGCTGGCCACTACACGGCTCCCTTGAGCGTTTTTACCTGATAAGTTCAGGCAAAAAATGTTACAGATATTCCATAAATAACAGGTGGACTTAATTAAAATAAAGTCCTTATTAGTGATTGTCAAGATAGGTTTGAGAATTGTTACAAGACCCATTATTAGCGTTTCTTATAATTGCCGGATCGTGCAAAGAAGTTAATAATTGTAATATTTAGGTACCATCGATTTTTTCCTCCCCTTCACCTACACCTTCACCTTCACCTTCACCTTCACCTTCACCTTCACCTTCACCTTCACCTTCACCTTCACCTTCACCTTCACGTTCACGTTCACGTTCACGTTCACCTTCACCTTCACCTACGCCTTCACCTTCACCTTCGCCTTCACCTTCACCTTCACCTTCACCTTCACCTTCACCTTCACCTTCACCTTCACCTTCACCTTCACCTTTACCTTCACCTTCACCTTCACCTTCACCTTCACGTTCACGTTCACCTTCACCTTCACCTTCACCTTCACCTTCACGTTCACCTTCACCGTCGCCTTCGCCTTCGCCTTCGCCTTCGCCTTCGCCTTCGCCTTCACCTTTCCCTTCACCTTCGCCTTCGCCTTCACCTTCGCCTTCGCCTTCGCTTTCGCCTTCCCCTTTACGCTACGGAGTGGTAATATGAGGGAACTCTGTGGATCTAATCCGAGCATTTAGAGCACAAAAAAGATGTCTACGTGCATTATGTGGTGCAGACTACTTAGACAGCTGCTTACCTTTATTTAAAAAAATATTGTATCCTGCCTTTGCCCTGTTTGTATATTTACGAAATTTCTATTTTTGTATACAAAAACCCGGATCTCTTTATTAAGAAAAATTCAGTTACTAGTAGAAATAGTAGATACCCTAATAAATTATTTGTACCGAGCCAACGCACAACATTATATAGCAGAAACTCATATTGCATGGCTATCAAAATTTACAATGAACTTCCAAATGACTTAAAAAATCTTAAGCTAATGTCTTTTAAAAGAAAATTGTTTGAGTTTTTGCTAAATAAATGTTATTATTGCACTAAAGATTATTTAGATGACCTATCATAGCCTTAGGATAAGTAGTGCATAGTTATAACTAGATATTAAGCGAAATAATTTGTACACCAATTCGGTAGAATGTGTGAGATTCCATACACATAACACAAACACCTATATTATACTACATTCTCACAAATAAATATTTTCTTTCTTCTTTCTTTCTTTCTTTCTTTCTTCACCTTCACCTTCACCTTCACCTTCGCCTTCACCTTCAGCTTCGCCTTCACGTTCACCTTCACGTTCACCTTCACGTTCACCTTCACCTTCACGTTCACGTTCACGTTCACGTTCACCTTCACCTTCACCTTCACCTTCACCTTCACCTTCACCTTCACCTTCACCTTCACCTTCACCTTCACGTTCACCTTCACGTTCACCTTCACGTTCACCTTCACCTTCACGTTCACTTACCTGATAAGTTCAGGCAAAAAATGTTACAGATATTCCATAAATAACAGGTGGACTTAATTAAAATAAAGTCCTTATTAGTGATTGTCAAGATAGGTTTGAGAATTGTTACAAGACCCATTATTAGCGTTTCTTATAATTGCCGGATCGTGCAAAGAAGTTAATAATTGTAATATTTAGGTACCATCGATTTTTTCCTCCCCTTCACCTTCACCTTCACCTTCACCTTCACCTTCACCTTCACCTTCACCTTCACCTTCACCTTCACCTTCACCTTCACCTTCACCTTCACCTTCACCTTCACCTTCACCTTCACCTTCACCTTCACCTTCACCTTCACCTTCACCTTCACGTTCACCTTCGCCTTCACCTTCACCTACGCCTTCACCTTCACCTTCAGCTTCGCCTTCGCCTTCACCTTCACCTTCACCTTCACCTTCACCTTCACCTTCACCTTCACCTTCACCTTCACCTTCACCTTCACGTTCACATTCACGTTCACGTTCACGTTCACGTTCACGTTCACGTTCATGTTCACGTTCACGTTCACGTTCACGTTCACGTTCACTTTCACGTTCACGTTCACCTCCACCTTCACCTTCACGTTCACGTTCACCTTAATAATTCACCTTCACTTTAATAATTGTAATATTTAGGTACCATCGATTTTTTCCTCCCCTTCACCTTCACCTTCACCTTCACCTTCACCTTCACCTTCACCTTCACCTTCACCTTCACCTTCACCTTCACCTTCACCTTCACCTTCACGTTCACGTTCACGTTCACGTTCACGTTCACGTTCACGTTCACGTTCACGTTCACGTTCACGTTCACGTTCACCTTCACCTTCACCTACGCCTTCACCTTCACCTTCGCCTTCACCTTCACCTTCACCTTCACCTTCACCTTCACCTTCACCTTTACCTTCACCTTCACCTTCACCTTCACCTTCACCTTCACGTTCACGTTCACGTTCACGTTCACGTTCACGTTCACGTTCACCTTCACGTTCACGTTCACGTTCACCTTCACCTTCACGTTCACCTACGCCTTCACCTTCACCTTCACCTTCACGTTCACCTTCGCCTTCACCTTCACCTTCACCTTCACCTTCACCTTCACCTTCACCTTCACCTTCACCTTCACCTTCACCTTCACCTTCACCTTCACCTTCACCTTCACCTTCACGTTCACGTTCACGTTCACGTTCACGTTCACGTTCACGTTCACGTTCACCTTCACCTTCACCTTCACCTTCACCTTCACGTTCACCTTCACCGTCGCCTTCGCCTTCGCCTTCGCCTTCGCCTTCACCTTTCCCTTCACCTTCGCCTTCGCCTTCACCTTCGCCTTCGCCTTCGCTTTCGCCTTCCCCTTTACGCTACGGAGTGGTAATATGAGGGAACTCTGTGGATCTAATCCGAGCATTTAGAGCACAAAAAAGATGTCTACGTGCATTATGTGGTGCAGACTACTTAGACAGCTGCTTACCTTTATTTAAAAAAATATTGTATCCTGCCTTTGCCCTGTTTGTATATTTACGAAATTTCTATTTTTGTATACAAAAACCCGGATCTCTTTATTAAGAAAAATTCAGTTACTAGTAGAAATAGTAGATACCCTAATAAATTATTTGTACCGAGCCAACGCACAACATTATATAGCAGAAACTCATATTGCATGGCTATCAAAATTTACAATGAACTTCCAAATGACTTAAAAAATCTTAAGCTAATGTCTTTTAAAAGAAAATTGTTTGAGTTTTTGCTAAATAAATGTTATTATTGCACTAAAGATTATTTAGATGACCTATCATAGCCTTAGGATAAGTAGTGCATAGTTATAACTAGATATTAAGCGAAATAATTTGTACACCAATTCGGTAGAATGTGTGAGATTCCATACACATAACACAAACACCTATATTATACTACATTCTCACAAATAAATATTTTCTTTCTTCTTTCTTTCTTTCTTTCTTTCTTCACCTTCACCTTCACCTTCGCCTTCACCTTCAGCTTCGCCTTCACGTTCACCTTCACGTTCACCTTCACGTTCACCTTCACCTTCACGTTCACGTTCACGTTCACCTTCACCTTCACCTTCACCTTCACCTTCACCTTCACCTTCACCTTCACCTTCACCTTCACCTTCACCTTCACCTTCACCTTCACCTTCACCTTCACGTTCACCTTCACGTTCACCTTCACGTTCACCTTCACCTTCACGTTCACTTACCTGATAAGTTCAGGCAAAAAATGTTACAGATATTCCATAAATAACAGGTGGACTTAATTAAAATAAAGTCCTTATTAGTGATTGTCAAGATAGGTTTGAGAATTGTTACAAGACCCATTATTAGCGTTTCTTATAATTGCCGGATCGTGCAAAGAAGTTAATAATTGTAATATTTAGGTACCATCGATTTTTTCCTCCCCTTCACCTTCACCTTCACCTTCACCTTCACCTTCACCTTCACCTTCACCTTCACCTTCACCTTCACCTTCACCTTCAACTTCACCTTCACCTTCACCTTCACCTTCACCTTCACCTTCACCTTCACCTTCACGATCACGTTCACGTTCACGTTCACGTTCACGTTCACGTTCACGTTCACCTTCACCTTCACCTTCACCTTCACCTTCACCTTCACCTTCACCTTCACCTTCACCTTCACCTTCACCTTCACCTTCACCTTCACCTTCACCTTCACCTTCACCTTCACCTTCACCTTCACCTTCACCTTCACCTTCACCTTCACCTTCACCTTCACCTTCACCTTCACCTTCACCTTCGCCTTCACCTTCACCTACGCCTTCACCTTCACCTTCAGCTTCGCCTTCGCCTTCACCTTCACCTTCACCTTCACCTTCACCTTCACCTTCACCATCACCTTCACCTTCACGTTCACATTCACGTTCACGTTCACGTTCACGTTCACGTTCATGTTCACGTTCACGTTCACGTTCACGTTCACGTTCACTTTCACGTTCACGTTCACCTCCACCTTCACCTTCACGTTCACGTTCACCTTCACGTTCACGTTCACCTTCACCTTCACGTTCACCTACGCCTTCACCTTCACCTTCACCTTCACGTTCACCTTCACCTTCACCTTCACCTTCACCTTCACCTTCACCTTCACCTTCACCTTCACCTTCACCTTCACCTTCACCTTCACCTTCACGTTCACGTTCACGTTCACGTTCACGTTCACGTTCACGTTCACGTTCACCTTCACCTTCACCTTCACCTTCACCTTCACGTTCACCTTCACCGTCGCCTTCGCCTTCGCCTTCGCCTTCGCCTTCGCCTTCACCTTTCCCTTCACCTTCGCCTTCGCCTTCACCTTCGCCTTCGCCTTCGCTTTCGCCTTCCCCTTTACGCTACGGAGTGGTAATATGAGGGAACTCTGTGGATCTAATCCGAGCATTTAGAGCACAAAAAAGATGTCTACGTGCATTATGTGGTGCAGACTACTTAGACAGCTGCTTACCTTTATTTAAAAAAATATTGTATCCTGCCTTTGCCCTGTTTGTATATTTACGAAATTTCTATTTTTGTATACAAAAACCCGGATCTCTTTATTAAGAAAAATTCAGTTACTAGTAGAAATAGTAGATACCCTAATAAATTATTTGTACCGAGCCAACGCACAACATTATATAGCAGAAACTCATATTGCATGGCTATCAAAATTTACAATGAACTTCCAAATGACTTAAAAAATCTTAAGCTAATGTCTTTTAAAAGAAAATTGTTTGAGTTTTTGCTAAATAAATGTTATTATTGCACTAAAGATTATTTAGATGACCTATCATAGCCTTAGGATAAGTAGTGCATAGTTATAACTAGATATTAAGCGAAATAATTTGTACACCAATTCGGTAGAATGTGTGAGATTCCATACACATAACACAAACACCTATATTATACTACATTCTCACAAATAAATATTTTCTTTCTTCTTTCTTTCTTTCTTTCTTTCTTCACCTTCACCTTCACCTTCGCCTTCACCTTCAGCTTCGCCTTCACGTTCACCTTCACGTTCACCTTCACGTTCACCTTCACGTTCACGTTCACGTTCACGTTCACGTTCACCTTCACCTTCACCTTCACCTTCACCTTCACCTTCACCTTCACCTTCACCTTCACCTTCACCTTCACCTTCACCTTCACGATGACCTTCGCCTTCACCTTCACCTACGCCTTCACCTTCACCTTCAGCTTCGCCTTCGCCTTCACCTTCACCTTCACCTTCACCTTCACCTTCACTTTCACCTTCACCTTCACCTTCACCTTCACCTTCACCTTCACCTTCACCTTCACCTTCACCTTCACCTTCACCTTCACCTTCACCTTCACCTTCACCTTCACCTTCACCTTCACCTTCACCTTCACCTTCACCTTCACCTTCACCTTCACCTTCACCTTCACCTTCACCTTCACCTTCACCTTCACCTTCACCTTCACCTTCACCTTCACCTTCACCTTCACCTTCACCTTCACATTCACGTTCACCTTCACGTTCACGTTCACGTTCACGTTCACGTTCACCTTCACCTTCACGTTCATGTTTACCTTCACCTTCACGTTCATGTTTACCTTCACCTTCGCCTTCGCCTTCGCCTTCACCTTCACCTTCACCTTCGCCTTCACCTTCACCTTCACCTTCACCTTCACCTTCACCTTCACCTTCATCTTCACCTTCACCTTCACCTTCACCTTCACCTTCACCTTCACCTTCACCTTCACCTTCACCTTCACCTTCACCTTCACCTTCACGTTCACCTTCGCCTTCACCTTCACCTTCACCTTCACCTTCACCTTCACCTTCGCCTTCACCTTCATCTTCACCTTCACCTTCACCTTCACCTTCACCTTCACCTTCACCTTCACCTTCACGTTCACCTTCGCCTTCACCTTCACCTTCACCTTCACCTTCACCTTCACCTTCACCTTCACCTTCACCTTCACCTTCACCTTCACCTTCACCTTCACCTTCACCTTCACCTTCACCTTCACGTTCACGTTCACGTTCACGTTCACGTTCACGTTCACGTTCACGTTCACGTTCACCTTCACCTTCACCTTCACCTTCACCTTCACCTTCACGTTCACCTACGCCTTCACCTTCACCTTCACCTTCACGTTCACCTTCACCTTCACCTTCACCTTCACCTTCACCTTCACCTTCACCTTCACCTTCACCTTCACCTTCACCTTCACCTTCACGTTCACGTTCACGTTCACGTTCACGTTCACGTTCACTTTCACCTTCACCTTCACCTTCACCTTCACCTTCACGTTCACCTTTACGCTACGGAGTGGTAATATGAGGGAACTCTGTGGATCTAATCCGAGCATTTAGAGCACAAAAAAGATGTCTACGTGCATTATGTGGTGCCGACTACTTAGACAGCTGCTTACCTTTATTTAAAAAAATATTGTATCCTGCCTTTGCCCTGTTTGTATATTTACGAAATTTCTATTTTTGTATACAAAAACCCGGATCTCTTTATTAAGAAAAATTCAGTTACTAGTAGAAATAGTAGATACCCTAATAAATTATTTGTACCGAGCCAACGCACAACATTATATAGCAGAAACTCATATTGCATGGCTATCAAAATTTACAATGAACTTCCAAATGACTTAAAAAATCTTAACCTAATGTCTTTTAAAAGAAAATTGTTTGAGTTTTTGCTAAACAAATGTTATTATTGCACTAAAGATTATTTAGATGACCTATCATAACCTTAGGATAAGTAGTGCATAGTTATAACTAGATATTAAGCGAAATAATTTGTACACCAATTCGGTAGAATGTGTGAGATTCCATACACATAACACAAACACCTATATTATACTACATTCTCACAAATAAATATTTTCTTTCTTCTTTCTTTCTTTCTTTCTTTCTTCACCTTCACCTTCACCTTCACCTTCGCCTTCACCTTCAGCTTCGCCTTCACCTTCACCTTCACGTTCACCTTCACGTTCACCTTCACCTTCACGTTCACGTTCACGTTCACGTTCACGTTCACGTTCACCTTCACCTTCACCTTCACCTTCACCTTCACCTTCACCTTCACCTTCACGTTCACCTTCACGTTCACCTTCACGTTCACCTTCACCTTCACGTTCACCTTCACCTTCACCTTGACCATCACCTTCACCTTCACCTTCACCTTCACCTTCACCTTCACCTTCACCTTCACCTTCACCTTCACCTGCACCTTCACCTTCACCTTCACCTTCACCTTCACCTTCACCTTCACCTTCACCTTCACCTTCACCTTCACCTTCACCTTCACCTTCCCCTTCACGTTCACGTTCACGTTCACCTTCACCTTCACCTTCACCTTCACCTTCACCTTCCTCTTCACGTTCACCTTCACCTTCACCTTCACGTTCACGTTCACGTTCACGTTCACGTTCACGTTCACGTTCACGTTCACGTTCACCTCCGCCTTCAATTTCACCTTCACCTTCACGTTCACGTTCACCTTCACCTTCACCTTCACGTTCACGTTCACGTTCACCTTCACCTCCGCCTTCAATTTCACCTTCACCTTCACCTTCACCTTCACCTTCACCTTGACCATCACCTTCACCTTCACCTTCACCTTCACGTTCACGTTCACCTTCACCTTCACCTTCACGTTCACGTTCACGTCCACGTTCACGTTCACCTTCACCTCCGCCTTCAATTTCACCTTCACCTTCACCTTCACCTCCACCTTCACCTTCACCTTGACCATCACCTTCACCTTCACCTTCACCTTCACCTTCACCTTCACCTTCACCTTCACCTTCACCTTCACCTGCACCTTCACCTTCACCTTCACCTTCACCTTCACCTTCACCTTCACCTTCACCTTCACCTTCACCTTCACCTTCACCTTCACCTTCACCTTCACCTTCACCTTCACCTTCACCTTCCCCTTCACGTTCACGTTCACGTTCACCTTCACCTTCACCTTCACCTTCACCTTCACCTTCACCTTCCTCTTCACGTTCACGTTCACTTTCACCGTCATCTCTATCTCTATCTCTATCTCTATCTCTATCTCTATCTCTATCTCTATCTCTATCTCTATCTCTATCTCTATCTCTATCTCTATCTCTATCTCTATCTCTATCTCTATCTCTATCACTATCTCTATCTCTATCTCTATCTCTATCTCTATCTCTATCTCTATCTCTATCTCTGTCTCTATCTCTATCTCTATCTCTATCTTTATACTCACAATTATTTAAGTCGTAATAAGTTAAGGTTTCCTCACGACGTTTTCCTTTGCCATTATATGCCAACGGTGTCTAAATAATAATAGAAAGTACATTTAACTCGCTTAAGTCACATTGGTCCTTGCCTCATGCACGAGATGCGGGCGCCCTAAATATACGTTAAAAGTGAAGTAAAGAAATATTTTCTCATGAATAAACATAAAGAAATATAGCTTTTAGTCTGTCTAGCCTTTTAAAGCCCAATAAAAACCACTCAAACGTACCATGATAATTTCAGCAAAGTTCTAACCGAACATAAAATAAACGGCAATAATGTTTCATCAGCAATTTTAGAGCGTAACACAGAATATCTTTAAATATTCATCACATGCAACAACAAACAGCTCCGATCAATGCCGATGTTCAAAAACATTGCCCATATAATAATTATTCTGATAAAAATAACGCTGTTCAAGCAGAATAGGTTCAAAGGCGTATGGTGAAACAAGAAAATGAAAAGATAATAGGAATTTTGAGTTTTATTAGAATTTCTCCGCATATTCAGAGCAAAAATATCGGCAAACCAACATCAACAATGGACTGGCTATGTTCATGTTAGCCTTATTTTCAAACGTATTACTTACTGGAAGTACTTACTTTTTCATGTGAAGTTTTAATGAAGTAGTAGTACTTCTGGTACTACTGGAATACCATTTATTTGTGACAACGGCAACCGAACAAACGGATGGTGGTCAAAGCACTCGTACTCTATGAGTGCGTTGCCGACCTTTTTGGGAAACACTAATTAAAATTGGAGATTAGGTATTTGGGGATAGGTATATGATAGGGTAGGGCGATCGGTAACTTCACGACGTTTTCATGTCAATCCCGTCAAACTGGCACTTTCACACTGAAAAATGATATTCCCAACTTTAGGCCATGTGCTTGCCTTATTTAGGGGGGCAGAATCATCAATTTACTTCTCTAGCCCAAGTTGAAAGAGAGGGAGTATCTGACTTTTACTGACTATAACCACCCCATTCGTTCTCCTACTTCAGGCCATTGCACCAGGATTATTGCACTTACCCCGCAACTCAGGCTGAACAGCAGCAGCCATCCGTGGTCTTTTGGCTCTTTGAGGTGTGCGCGGAACGATACGGTCAGTGCTGAAAACCAGCGCTGTTGTATCGTGCCTGCGTGCGCGAGACACAGCATTTATGCTGAGCGCTGCCCTTTTTCACGCATGAGTGACGCAATTGTAGTGCTTTTCTTTTTTTTCTTTTATGTTCATTGCTTGTTTTGTCCCTCCTTAACTATTTTCGTGTATGTTTGTTTCTTGCGTCATTTGTGTGTGAAATAAATGGTTTTTCTTTCTTCTTTCTTCTTTCATACGCGTATTACGCTAGGGTTTGGTTCTGACAGAGCAGCGAGCTACCCTTGCTCGCCGTCAACAGAACTTTCTGTCTATAGTTCCTTCAATAGAATCCTCAAGCAATCACAGGTACTTTCCTTTCCCTAATTCCGGTACAACATATTTTATTTTATAAACACGAAAGGATCATTTAAATAAATTAGCTACTTGCGATTTATTTAATCTTTAGTCGTGACAGCAGCATCCCGGCTTTAGTTCGGATAAGGTTTGATGGACAATATCTGACTTCTCGTATCTTATTGTATCGGCTATTGTTATCACTGCTTGTGATATGCTCTCGATAAAATTGAAGGGCTTACTCTGTTTATCTTACTTTCGTTACGGATCGCAACGGTAACAAGACAGTGCGGTCAAAATGAACAGTAAGTACTTATTTTAATTATTATTTTGATATAACAAGTCTGATTAATTTGTTTAGAGATTTATTTGCTTTAATGATGTTATTCATATAGTTAAATGCTAGGATTTTTTCCATTAATTAATATATTTTTTTATTGTTATGTAATATTATTGAGGCGTAATATTATGATGTGCAAAATCCTTGATTTATTTTGTTGCTAGAAAACAATATCATAGTTGTTTCGTGGCAAATATACTGAATGTGGAAGGCTATATTTTGGATATTTTTATTTTTTATTAATGGTATATCAACAGTTACGTAATTTAAAGTTATAAAATTTTAATTCCTAATTTCTGACACGTTTTTTTAATGAAGGTGGAATTCGTCCTATGCCTTCTCCTGCCTTGGGTAGGGTGCGAGGAAATGAATAATGAGTGACACAATAATTTTATAACTTTTTAAAGGTTCTACAAATTGTATATGGTTTTTATACAACTCTAAAAGATGACTGCATATTTCATATCTGCAGACTAACTTGGGGCACAAAATTAAGCTGGTTAATATGTTATCTGGCAGGGGTTGTGAATTCAAATGCAAAAGTACCTATATCGGCAGCCCCTCCTCGGAGCAGGAAAATGGACGACGTAGATTTTAGTCAGTTAAGAGTATGACACTCCCTCTAGCCACAACTAGGGCGGATTGAAACCAAGTGATGAATGAACACATCAATGAAAAATTTTTGTAGAAAGCTTACAGCTTCAGACATTCGTCCAGCATCATCATTGCAATACACTTTCAAGTTTTGGATATTATTAATATTACCGATTCTTTTTTTAGTACTTCACAATCAAAGTTAAGGACTTTAGTTTTGTGACAATATTGAAATTGTGTCAAATATTGACTTAATTAGCTGGCAGCGGCATGTTTATCTTGTTATGTTCGGAATGATACAAAGTTTTAAATTACTTAAGTACAATTATTTTGAGAAACGTTGACTTTTCCTTAAACTGAAATTACATCTTCAAGTCTGTGCAACACTTTTTTTTTGAGGGTGGATAATGGCCAAATCTCTGCTCTTGCCTGTAGGCGAGAAGGAATGTCAGACTCTTATTGACTAAAAACCACCACAATAGATATATCAACAATAAATTCTATACAACTACACATCTCCCTAACAAAACAACGAAAAATTTTTCCAAATTAAGAAATATATATTTCAAACAAACAAACTCATCGGTTTTATAATACTAATTATATAATAAGGTATAGATAACATCTTAATATCTACATATATAGGTAACTAAGTAACAATTACTAGTAGTAGTAGGAGATATGGAATAGCCCAGCCCTATGTGAGATATGGAATCATAGGTAAAACTTATTATCTATGCAATTACGAACAAAAAATTATATCATGTAGTATGAGCAATTATATAACTGTACATAGTCATACTGATCATTCCCATTATATTTCCAGCAGCCATCTGGCTTCTATGCTGCGCAGCGGCCGTGGCCAGCTGCTCCGGTCTCTCAATCCCATTGAGACAAAATCCCGAGACACTGTGCCGTGGTCAAGAAAACTTCCTGAGGATCGCCTGCATCGAAAGCTGTTTCCAATATTACCAATGCTATGCCGGCAACTCTTACCTTATGCTCTGTCCACCAGGAACATGGTTTAATGAACCAGAACAGGTGAGAGTTGTTCTCAATTAGTTTTGTTTTTGTTTTCTTGAGATTTTACATTATGTATTTGAGTAACTCTGCAGCAAATTTGGAAATGAAATAGTTTAAAATAGTCGTGTTCTAGTCATGTATAAGTCATGTTTACCTACATAGATAGTTTTGTGTTGAAGATATAATATGAAAAGTCGGCACATCTTAAAATTTATTTTGCAATTTTTCTTTGCCTTAACACAACTGTAACAACTATGTGTTTCACGTCCATTGAACTTTCTATGGAACTTATTATAAAACAATGTATTAGCTCCGCGTTGTGACAGAAAAAAACTCATTGTTAAAACTTCGTCGTAAATTCATCAAAAATAGTCTTTTTCAAAATTAAAAGTTACGGTAACCAGTGTATTTTTGTTATCTTTTACGATTTATATCTCAACAATTCTTCAGTAGTTTGATATGTCATACTGTCATACGTCAATATTCTGATAAACACCCTTCTGGGCATCACGCGAAAGATAAAAGATCTTGATGATACGAAAGTTCCAGATTAAATAAATTTGAACCTAATCTTAAGAATTGTAAGATGTAAAATACATTTGCATAACACGCCTGACGACATATTTCCGTACGCACTAGTCCTAAACATGCACCGAATTGGATGACTTTACTTTCTCTAAAATAAGATCAATAAAAATGTTCAATTGATTAATTTTTATTTATTAAAGCCATACATATATATTGATATAGAAAATAATTGTTTATTAAAATGTATATATTTTTTCCAGGTATGTGACTGGTCACCTGCACCAGGACACTGCGTCGTACCAGAACCTGAGCCAGAACCAGAACCAGAGCCTGAACCCGAGCCAGAGCCCGAGCCAGAGCCAGAGCCAGAACCCGAGCCAGAACCCGAACCCGAGCCAGAACAGGATGATGAACCCGAGCCAGAACAAGAAGCTGCAACTTTCCAGGCTGAGGGCTCCGGCGAGGAATGGCAAGACGATGCTGTCAAAAACTACTTGAAAGCATTCAAAACTGTGAAACAAGAAGAAGTCGTTGTAGAAGAAGGAGTGATTGAAGGCGATGATGAATTTGATGGCGAGTACTTAAAAGCTCAGGAAGAAAACCTGGATGAACAAGAAGATCTGCTCGAGAAGGCGAAAAAACTGATGAGACAAGAAGAAGCTGAGGAGGAATCAGAAGATGAACTAGCCAAGAAACGTCAAGAAGAGGAGGAATCTGATAATGATGTAGAAGAGGCCAAAAAACGCCAAGAAGAGGAGGAAGAAGAGTCTGATGATGACGTAGAAGAAGCCAAAAAACGCCAAGAAGAGGCAGAAGAAGAGTCTGATGACGATGTAGAAGAAGCCAAAAAACGCCAAGAAGAGGCAGAAGAAGAGTCTGATGATGACGTAGAAGAAGTTAAAAAACGCCAAGAAGAAGAAGAAGAAGTTGATGACGATGTAGAAGAAGTCAAAAAACGCCAAGAAGAAGAAGAAGAGGAAGCTGATAATGATGTAGAAGAGGCCAAAAAACGCCAAGAAGAGGACGAAGAAGAGTCTGATGATGACGTAGAAGAAGCCAAAAAACGCCAAGAAGATGAAGAGGAATCCGATGATGATGTAGAAGAAGCCAAAAAACGCCAAGAAGAGGAAGCAGAATCTGATGATGAGGCAGAAGAAATCAAGAAGCGACAAGAAGAGGTAGAAATTGAGGATGATGTAGAAGAAGCTAAGAAACGTCAAGAAGAAGAGGAAGAAGAAGTATCTGACGATGAAGTTGAAGAGGCCAAAAAGCGTCAGGAAGAATTAGAAATCGATGAAGATTTAGATGAGGCTAAGAAACGCCAAGAAGAAGTTGAAGACGAAGCCGAGGATGACGTAGAAGAGGCCAAGAAACGCCAGGAAGAGCTTGAAGACGATGAACAATCTGAAGATGAAGTGAGACGTGTGAAACGTCAAGCGGAATTAGACGACGCTGAAGATGTAGAAGAAGTTCAGGAACGCCAAGAAGAAGATGATGACGTTAACGAGGAGGCTGAAGAAGTAGATGAAGAAGAATCAAAGAGGAGTCAAGAAGAAGAAGAAAATGATACCGAAAACGAACAGGAACCTGAAGACGTAGATGATGATGAGGAATCCAAGAGAAGTCAGGAAGAAGATGTGGATGATGAAGCTGACAATGACAATGCCGAAAATGATGATAGTGATGACACAGAAAATGACGCAGATGTAGACTCAGAAGCCGATTTCAAGCGCAGAGTTAAGAAGTTCTTCAAACACGTGTTCAGAATTTTAAACTAAATGAGACTTCGGTAGCATTGTAAAATGTTTCCTAGAAGTAACTTTGAAATTAACTTAGAAAGTAATTAGTTTTAATTTATTTAAGTTGTAAACATCACTTTGTGCAATTTTGTAAATATTAGCGTAGTTATTAAATTATTTATTGAATATACAGTTTTTTTTTTATTTTTATTTCAACTTCAAAGTGGCATCCATTCATTTCGACACCACTATATCAGGCTTATTGACTACAATAGTCCTGTCAGTAATTTTGTTAATGGACCGATCCCAGTACAATGTGATATTTCTCATTGGTCATCAATGGGCCATTTTCTAGAACTAGGTCGGGCACATACTTGTAGTAACAGTACCTAAGACTCATCGATCCAGTAGTGCAAAGCAAGTTGCTTATGAATGTTCTTGTCCACCTTATTATGCCTGTAGAAGATTCACTTTAAGCCGAATGAATAATACGTCTGAAGGATTCACAGGGGCTATGACATGCTCGACATTTATTATGTCAACCGTCCCGTCTTTCATTATATACATAATTGCCGATACTCGTAAGGATAACTTCGTCAATAATTGCAAAGAAAAATCCTTCAGTTTCTCTAAAGAGATCACTGAATCGTAGCCAAGATAGAAAATCTACATCGGGAACGTGAAGAGCCGGGAAGAAGCGTCCGTGAAATCCATACCTCCTTGCGGTAATTGACGCTCAGTACTACGGATTTGTACCAGTTCGTTTTAACTAAGGATAGTGGTGTGATTCCCTTCTCCACTGCGATTACTTCTCGATGTTTGTCTAGGTCCACTTTCAGGAAATACTCCCTGAGATTGCACACCTCACGGTTGTGTAAGGTCGTTACATTTAAAAGCGGTTCGACTTAATTGATTCCTACAGAGTCAGGTGAAATAAAACACATATAAAATACCATTTTTCAGAAACTAAAGTTTTCTCTTTATCCTGATGAAGGGTTCTGGCAATGTTGCCACGTTTAGGAGAAAACCGGCGAGGAGGGTGTTTTAAGCGCAAAATATTAATTAATAGTTTCTGAAAATAAGATAATGCAGTGGTACCCCAACTGTTTCAATTATTTATCGCCGCCGACAACTATTACATGGCTGTCACTATGAATTCGTCGAATATTGACGGGATTCTATGAAATTAAAAGCAGAGCGCACCTATCAAAATAAATGCAGGTTAGAATAAAAAAAACATTGCAAAATCAATTTAAGAATTTATTACATCATTTATTATACAGTACAAAATAATCCTCAAATACAATAATTATTTAGGTATAAGTAACACAACCAAAGCAAAATATTAAAAATTGGATTTGAGATGTTCACGTCACCGTAGGCCTACGATAAAAGTGGCCGTAAATGCATTTAGGACATAAAATAAGTTTACAATAGTGGTATTTAGTTAACTAAAGTATGACTGTAGAGTTAGTCTACTCATTGGCAGTATTTTTTATAGTACTGGCAATTTCTCCTCCGCGAACCAGATAGTCGTCGAACGACGTTCCACGCTAGGCAATAAGCTAGAATATAAAAAATAAACTTCTAAAATTGTACACAACATACCAACAGCTTCAAAATTAAATTACAAACAGTGCGAGAGAGCCCCGCCGGCGTGACACCGGCGTCCGAGCTTTGTCAACACAAATGTCAGTACAAATATTGTTAAAGTCACAGTGCAAGACGTTGGCAGGCACGGGGGCCGCGCAATCCGGAATACCGTAAGATTACATATTAAAACTTTATCATGGTCCACCGAACGCACAGTATAAAAAGATGCAATGAGTAGATAAGATATGTGATGTGTTAAAATATACATAATAGTTGCTCTGTGCCATTGGAATTACTTACTAACAATTTCAACAACAGTCTGCTACGAATTTAATTTAGCACACGATTAGCGCAAATGAACAATATCACAAGTTACGATCAGTACACAATTCCAAACGCCACAGAGCTATATAAGCCTACTCCTAAAGCGAATACAATAGTAGTAAAGTACTTGTGTAAATCTAGCGGTTTATAACAAATAACCTTTACTTGACCAGACATTTGCTAAAACGTTCCGCGAGGACACAGCCGGGCGGCGCGCCCTTCACATAAATGTTACGTTCTCTTAATAATATAGCAAAATTACTCTCTCCGGCGCTATGCACCGCCCGGTCGCGTCTTACAATCGAATCGAAAAATATCACCAGTATTATCATAGTCAGCCCGCCACATCCGCACCGACAGAGTTACGTAAAAATATACCTATAAAACTACAAAATATTACATCAAAATTAAATACAAAGTTTAAACATTGATAATAGATGAGAAAAAAATGATAGTTAAGAAATAAATAATCAAATAAAACAAGTATATACAAACATGGGACGCGGGTGCGGCTGTGACGACCGCGTCATCTTCAACTTTGAACAATTCCAAGTTCCAAATCCTTCAGATCAACTACTTGCCTAAGTCTACGGCGGTTACATGAAAATATCACGAGCGCGAATACATCGTTAGGTACATACATACCGTTAGTACAAACGTTACAATAGAATATAAGCGTGCTCTTAACATTAATTGTATCAAATCCTTCGACGACATTGTTCAGTAAAAAAGTACGAAAGAGCTGCGGTTGTACAAAATGTATATAATAATGTTGTTGAGAGGACGAGCGCGTCAGAACAGGCCCACGTCCTTCTTCATGTTAGTCTGTTTCCACGCGGGGAGCACCGAGAACTCTTCTTTGGTCATGCCGAAAGCCTCCTGCGCGATAAAAAAAATATCATCATTAACAGTTCCAGTCTGCATAAATAAATAACATTAAAGACGTTGTCTTCTGTATCTATTAAATAAGCAAATACCTCATGGAATGGTTTCTGAAATAAATTTGAAATGTCTAATTTTAAAAATGTTTGAATAAAACATTTTTGACAAATATTTACATAAAAAACCGTCACCGAAATTTCCCGCATCCGTGCAAATAATTTATAGTGCATTGTATTTTTATACAATTATGTAACAAGATTTAAAAACTTTTCTTAGAAAGAATTTAGAAAAAAAATAGTATTTTTTTAATAAGTATAACAATAATTAAGAATGTATAAACCATATAATAATTATTTGTGTAAATCCTGAATTACTACTATTGAAATTATTCAGTGAAGAAATAATGTACGTACTAGATCAATAATATTCTTTACAAATTCTTAAACTTAATAATATCTAGTACGTTTTTATTAAGATGGCAAAATATGTCAGTAATAAAATCTTAGAATCAAAATAAAACAATTCTAATTTTTGTATCATCATGAAACTATACTATAGTCCCATATTGGACTGATTTGATGAATTTTGAATGTGGCTGATTGTATTTTGAGCAATTTTGAGCTAGCTTCTTGCAAACATACTGCGTTTGAGCTCAACATCTATAACGATGTCTGCCTTTTGACGTTTAAAAGGAGATACCTGTTTATGGTTTATGTCAAATATTTTTTGACGTGACTTGACAATGAAAACCTAAAGTGTAATGAAGAGTATGCCGAGGCTACGTACCAGGAAGTCAGGCGAGGAGAGATGTCTCTCGAGATGATGGGGGTCGACATGGTCGGGCAGGGGGCGGCGCTGCAGCGCGGCCAGCGGCAGGACGGCGGCGCTGGTGGTGAGGCGCGACAGTTCGGCCGCGCCGCCCGTCACGTCGCCCGCCTTGTGCCCCTGCTGCAAGACGCAGGCAGTGCTTCTTGTATTCACAGTGCGGGGGAAGCGGTGGGGGGAGGTACCATACCCGACACAATTAAGTACTTTCCTTAGTCACGATTGATTGGACAGTATTTGTACCATTGTCCAAATAAATACAGTCTTTTAGACTTTCAGTTTTAAAAGTTGGCACTATCATAAATTGGTTTTTAACTATCGTATTTTACTACCTAATCGGTTAGAATTAGCATGATTTACATACTGTTTTATGCACAATTCATAGCAAATTATCTTTTCTATGAAAGTTTCAACATCATATGTATTAAATTTGACAATTTGGAAAGCACCCAATTGTGATCACATATCGATAAGAATGTTGCTTTATATTCAGTTTTTATTTATACACCATACCCTTGGTAAGCGAAAATGAGATCATTTAGTTTTTCGATAAAGTTCGAAATAGTTTGAAAACTTATTTAGTCGATTTGACCCCATTTTATTACAGCATTAGAATTATAAAAGCAAACCAAAGAAAAACCTTTTCGCGAATGTGCTTTAGAGAAGAGATTTCAAAGAAAATATTTTATAAAGGTACTTACGTTGATATTGGCCTCGGCCGCCTCGTCATGATCAACCCAGGTATCGAACAGGTCAGTGAAGGCCTGTGGTTCGAGGCCGGCAGCTACTAGACGGACGTCGGGTCGAGTCCCGGGCCGTGACACGCGCCAGTACGCGTCGCAAGTACGGAGGGCCGCTACTCGTAAAGCCTGCCAACGGGCCGCAAATGCTCCAACACCTGATAAACAAGAGATATAGAAACATTACAAAAATTATCCAGATATCTAAGTTGCTCAGATTTTTATTGAGGTTAAAACAACTTTAACGTTTTCTTACTACTATTTTTCAATAGTAATTATCACGAGAATTTTAACATTTATATTAAATATATGTAGACTTGGTCTAAGTCCTACTAATATATTAAAAGAGAAAGTATCGTTAGATGTTTGTTACCCATTGACGTAAAAAAAAACTACAAAACAGATCCAAAATGAAACTTTTTAGCACAGCAAAATTATTGGTTGATACCACGGCCTCACAGAAAACCAGCGTAAAACAACCACAGCGTTGTGTTTCGCCGTGTGTCTAAGGTTACCGGGGGCCCAATCCCTCTCCCCAACTCTTCCCAATCTGAAACCCTTATCCATAAAAGGCCGGTAACGCACTCTCATTGTTTCATTGTTTATAGCATAAAAATAATACTTATGACTGACCAGCATTCCTCTCAGCAGGCTCGAGTTCCCCGTCCTCCCCGCGCGGCCACCAGCCCTGCCACAACCATACACACACTCCGTCGTCCAGCAGGAACAGAGCTATAAACATAAAACAGTTATACTATAGAACAATTATCATGAAAATGAAACGAATGTGTGTATGGAGACCCAATTTTCTCCCTATCTCCTGGCCTTATTCCCAAATCACTACAGCACTGACTCATAAAAGGCCGACAATACACTTATAACTGGTCCTCTAAGTGTCTTTGTAGGGGATGTTGATTTCTTTCCATCAGGTTATCCGAAAGGTTGAATGCCACCCAACAAAAAAAAAAAAATTAATGTTTTATGAATGAATTCTCACCTGGTTGCGAAGCCGAGTACAACTCCTTTTGGTCAAAAGGGAAGGGTGTCACCAGATGCTCGTGGCGCAGCGGAGACAACACCTCGTTGGCCTCGAACTGCCCCCCCAGGTCCGTGAAGTGGAACAGTCGCGGCGTGCCCCCCGCGCCGCCCCCCGGCCCGCGCCCCGCGCCGCCCAGCAGCGACGTGTAGTGCTGCTTGTTGGCCACGCCCAGCGCCTCCAGGACCTCCTTCGGCTCCTCGCCCTCTCGCACTTCAGTGATCTTTACATCCGACACGTTCTCGCCGAACAAGTAACTCGACTTCCTCGCTATCAGCTTATTGGCCAGCTCGATGGCGATGTCCTTGGTATGCTTCATGCTCCTGGCTCCGTGCCAGATGTACAGGCATCCTTTCTCCGTGTCGACCAGGAGCAGGGAGCCCCGACTGCGCAGTTGGCGCACTGAGCAAGGTACCTGCAGTAGGTACGCCTCGTTGGACAGGTTGCCACGAGTCACGAACAGTCGGTACCGGCTCTTGTCCGAGCCTCTCTTGCCCTGGTGGATGACTAGATTCCCTTGGAACTGGTTGAGGAAGGCGGGCGGCTCGTTCCCTTGTGCGACGCGGACCTGCGGCCCCTTCTCCCTGTCTAGTTCCACGGTGAGTAATGCCGCGGCCCCCTTCTCGTTGGAGCTGGCGTCTCGCCCTTGCCAGCAGAAGTATGCGCACCTGTCTCTTCCCGTGACGTTATGTTTAGACGGCTTCCCGTTCAGCTCGCGACCGGTCATCGTGATCTGGTACTCCCATCTAATGATATAACTGTCGGCAGAGAAGAACTCACCGATTTCGGATTCGTCCTCAACTTTTTGGAAATCGTACTCCTGTATCACCCACTTGCACACGGATTTGGTCTTGATGTCGTAATGCCTCATGTTCTCCTTGTCGTAGTAGTGCGTGCCGCGGCCGACGTGAGATCCTTCTAAAATGAGATCTGGATCCTGGTACTCGTTCGACCACATTTCCTCGGCATCACATGGGTTGATTTCGACACTGTTGCTCTTATTTTCGGGCGTTTTTACTTTGATGACTCTGGTGTAGTCAGGCCAGTCGAGGAATTTCTCCTTGAACAGAATGGTTTCCATGTGCTGCGTAACTTTGGATAGGATGGCCCATTCTGGTCGGCTCTTTGCAGATTTTGGGGGAGGATCGGTAGCCTCCCGCGCGCCCTGGTACATGGCTGCATTCAAGGGGTTGATGTGGCACTCCTCGTAGTTGTACCCCTCGTCAAACATTTCCTGCGCTAGTTGTGCCGCGCGGCGTCGACTCTCGAGGGGGACATTCTTGCCGTACCAGATGTACATTTCCGAGCCAAAGTCGAACACGATCACTTTGGTTTGGTTGAGCATAGCGATCTTGGGCACTTGTCCCCAGTACTCCTTGATGGGCACGAGCTCGTCATCCATGACCTCGTAGCACATGTTGGTCTGCAGTATGCAGGACTCGAAGATCTCGTCTTCGTCAGCGTGTCCTGTCTCCACTGGCCTGTAATTCTCAACGTTTTCGGTCACTCCGAGGAGAGACCAGAACTGGTTCCAATGTTTGTTACTAAAGTTTTTTATTTGTTCGTCTATTTTGATGATGCCCGTAGAGTTTTTGCAACCCATGTCTTTTGTGTTTTGGATGTGCATGGCAATGTCTGTGCTGCGGTTTCTGAAAAAAACATAAAAAAAAACATATATTTAAATTGCATAAAACAAGTAGTGTCATTTACCCTTTTCTTACGACAAATGTAAGTAAAAGACTAATGCTGTGAATTCTATAAAGTACTTACTTTTCTATAACGTTGGCGTAGAGTCCTATATAGAGGAACAGCTGGTCTGACGTGATCAGTACAAAACAGTCGCCGCGGTTGACGCTCGTGTGGACAGGTTCCACTAGTCTTGTCTGTAAAAACATTACTCCCTCTTAACCATTACTAAACTACAATGATAGAGTGGCATTTTAATAAGTTGAATTAGGAAAAAATCTGCTTTTTTGTAAGCAAATGTTAAGTGTAATTTTTAATCTGCTCTGAAAGACTGTGTTTTTGGGGTTTAACCAAATGTTCATGAAGTTTAATTGACTCTCAATTCTTGCTAAAACTAAACAGCTGGGTGTGGCAATGATGGCATTTAGATAAAAATTATGTTAATATTACCTGCACCCTCCGTCTCCCCTTGACCTGCAGAAGCATGAGGGGTCGCATGCCGTGCGTGGTAGGCGCAGTAGCAGCGCTGCGCAGCGCGACTGCTGCGAAGTCCTCTTTGCTAGCAAGCGCCGCCAGCGCCTCCGCTGCTAGTCCGCCATTACTGGCCACTGGGGAATAACAATGAAAATTAATAAGATTAATAAATAAAAGTGTACTTTGACTATAAGAAAATAAAGTTGTTTTTCGAGACGCGTGAACTGACCCTATGTTATATGAGTTTTTGATCAAGTATGTAAAACAATTTGAACAGCAGTCTTACTACGTAAATGTGAAGTGGAATTTGTTTTTGCAGTTCGTTGTTCAATTACTGATGAACGAATTTGATTGTCGCACAGAGACATTAAGAATTTTTTTCGAGAGGGCAAACGGTTTTATACCCTTTTTCGACCTCTGTAAGGCGTTATAAACTGCCTAAAAACCACTCACAGCTAAACATCAGCCCTATTGGGCCTCATCTAACAGAGAGAAAATTAAGATGTCAATTCTATACGTTCACTTTTATATCAATAACAATTCGAATATCACTTTTAATATTTGTTCAATACCATGTCACAATGGCACTATAGCCGAAATATATGTAGCAAATACATTTGAATACAGAACGTATTTTTTTATGTCACATGTTGTACCACATAAATTAATTGATACATAATATAAAGGTAACGAAAGTTACGATATTAACTTGAGGGCAGATCTGACTTTATATTAATAATTTTAACTTCATATTTTATTTGTCTAATTAATTTACTCACTATTATAAATTCCCATTTACACTACTTCTGTTCAACACTGGTAAACAACAAAACACTTCAAGATGCTGATAGAACAATGAATCACAATGTTTGAACACACACAAATATATACTTATACAAAATCCGTTTACGTATCGCCGAGTATTGACAAGAAGCCACACAAACATGACTAATTGTAGAAATATAATTATTCACTGCGTACGATTATAACAAATTATATATTGTTATCTAGATAAAAATCTGATACTGAATATGAAAATTTCATGTTCAATGTATTATCAACCGTGTAATATTGCAATATGGTCTATTATATCACTACATAGTATATGAAATAGTCGCTTTTTCTGTCCCTATAGCCAATATGTTATGTACGCTTAAATCTTTAAAACAACACAACGGGTTTTAAAACGGTTTTTTAAAAGATAGACTGATTTAAGAAGGAGGTTGATACGTATAACATTCATTTAATAGTGTAGTATCAGCATCGCACCCATGCGAAGCCAGGGGGGTCGCTAGCCAGGGTTGCGGGTTAAGCGCAATGAGTCACCGCGGCCTCGGCCCAGAGCAGAAGGAACAGGGGGGTTTTTAGTCAGTAAGAGTCTGACACTCTCTCTCGCCTAACCCTAGGTGGAAGATGTGATTTGATGATATTTCATCTGACCAAAAAAAAAGGGGGGAGGGGGAACTCTAGTGTTAAATTAAATGGAGCTAGCTAAATACTTTAGCGCCTTGCATTTATGTCTTTTTTTCCTTTGTAGTACCTATAATGCCTACTTTTACCTTCGTCTGACGTATAAAAGGTGTATTTAATGTGTTATTGCTTTATTTGGAATTTTATTATTATTTTCCTGTTCTTATTTACTTCGTTTGACTTAAATATACATCCACTTTTGTCTCATTAAATCTATAGCCGATTAAAGTTCACTGTGTCCTATCTGTTAAAATTAGAGCCAAACTAAAATCTCAATGGATTATACTACATATTATAAATATATAACGTACATTTTCTGAGAATATACGTTAACATATGTGTTGCTCTTTTAAGGAACAAATAATAAATAGATTAGAATAAATTTTGGTATAAATAAAGAAAGAAATTTGCTGCCGAAATAGATCTAGGAAACGCGAGCACGGTCGCTATAAAAATCTAGAATCTATATTTGTTGATTACTTACATTTCTCGATGACATAGTTCTGTTTGACCGTTGGTGGTGGGGGTACGTATTCGTCCCGTAGGTCGGTGCGCGCTGCGAGGGCGCGGAGGGGGTTGCGCGACGCTGCGTGTCGCCGACCAACGCGAGCGCGACGGGACCATTCGCTCGCCAGTCTGTAGAAATAACAATGAGTTATAGAAGCGGATCTCTTGTTCAAAAGGGTTAGAAGATTTCGTAAAATGATTCCTACCATATTATATAGTTTACCAGGAAATATAAGTCAAAGGTTAAAAGACTACTACAGAATTAACTTGCAAGGTTCTTACACTTTATAATATTTTTTACATTATCTGAATTTAAGAAAAACGGATCTCTGAGTTTGTTTTGGCATTTTTTCTCAGAGTAGTCAGACAGGAAATGCCGGCTTCGTCTAACTTTTACATATAGTTTTGACGCGTAAAAGGGTATTATGGCCCATTTACAAAAATAAATCATTGTTTCATTGTTTTGTTTATACGGATTATATACCCGAATAAACAAAACAGTATAAAAAACTTGGAAAACAACCCAAACCAAAAAAAAAAATCTTAGAAAAGGCAACTCCATATTTCTGCAATGGAAATTAATTAATAAGAATAACCATGGAGACAGTTTCACTATAGCAGACATTATTCACGCAAGTTATGTTGTTATTGTTTAATCTTTATTCTAAGCCAATCACTCATAAATTCAAAAGAAGAATATCAAAATGAACTTACAATTGCCTAGACCCGCTGTCAATGGCATCAAGGTCGACGTCAACACCTTCGGTTTCTGCCAACCTCTCCTGCTGCAGGGCGGGCGTGAAGAAAGCTTGGAAGGTTTCGTCATCGGTCCGGGGAACACGCACCGGCTGGCCGGTTTTTTCCGCACCACAGGACTCATCTTCTGGAAAAATAAATTAGAGACTTAATATATTTGAAACACCTCTTTAAAAACTAGGTAGTTTCCTAGGTCAAAAATAAATTAATTTGACCTTTCAATACACTTAAATATAGAAAAATAACTATACTTTTATTCATCGATCGATCGATACACTAAGTTTGAGATATTTTTACGCTAATTATTAAGAAATAACTATGCTATTTGACGCAAAAAATGCTATGACGTCATAACACAGTTTTTCATACAAATTTCATAGCAAAGTACCATTTTTGACATTAGGATAAAAGTATTGAATTTGACTAGTTGGAAACTACCGTATTGCGTATATTGGCTCGATAGGGATACGCGAAACCAAGAAATATTAGAAGAATAGAAACAGGAGAAAAGCTTATAGTCATACCTAGCTGTGAAATCTATACTACTTACATCAAAAGATATTTATCGTCAGTAGTTTGAAACACTAGGATTTTGAAAATGAAAGAAATCAAGAATCGCAGGATGCTCCCGGACCAGCCGTGGTTGCCAGTGGTGTACCGCGCGATTCGGCCAAGATCAAAGAGACGGGGTAATTTTGTAGCTATTAACAGTCTGATGTTGCCTCTATTTAGAGGGAAAAGTCACTGAATATTTCCACTACAAAAACGGTGATTTAAAGGTAAATGCATTTCAGGGATTCTGTTTTATTAACTTCTCGATATTATCACAGATTTGTATGTTTTTTGAGGATTTGGTGGTAATATTATGTGTCTTTCCTTTTTTTTGCTTTGAAGGAACAGAAAAAAACTGCTCTACTCAATTTGTTACAACCATTATCTTGTCAATTATGGCGTGATCGAGGAAAATGATGATTCATTTTCATAGATAGCGGATAATCTAGATAATAATATCCTTAAAGTACCAATATCAGTTTGAAATGACTAAACAAACACTTTTAAAACGATAAGTAACGTAATGAATTTATCGGACAAGCATTTAATTTAAAAGAAATTGATAATATTATTTTGTATACAAGCGTTGGATCGCACTGATAAATAAAGTGAATGTAAACATGATACCTATATTTTTATAATGAATTACTGTACTTCTGCGATTGACCTAACATCGTGTTTACACAATTGTCGATAACATTAATGACCTGAGTTGTGACAGCAAATAACTTATAGTTTTATGCATTTGTTATTTGAATTAAAATAGTAAAAGAAACTTTCCTAATGGGATAGATATCTTAAAATTGAAAACAAACTAGATGAACTTCCATCCAAAGCGCTATTCAAACATTTAGAAATTGCTAAACCTTCTTAAAACCACTAGAGAAAACGCATCAAATTCTGTTCAACAGTTTTTGCGTACATCGCAGACAGAGAGACAAACGAAACGGGAGAAGTAGTTGTACATATACAAGTTTTTACAATATTTTAGTACTAAGATTAGGAAGTACAACAATATACTTACTCTCATCCACCCTACTGATACTTTCACTGACAGAATGGCTTCGTTTGAAGGATTCTCTGTCAATTCTGTTAGTTTTGGGTTTCGGGTCGACGGCGGCCGCGCTCACGACGGCGCACGACGCTGAACGGAGCGGACCCGAAGCGAATCCATTAGTGGGAGAAGTTTGCTTACGAGATCTGAGAAGATTAAGTTACAAATTGTAATACGATGATTGTATATATAAACATATACGTACTTATGTTATTGGATTGAATGTCTTGTTGTGTGTAAACATATCTAGGAATCTGTTTATGTATGATTTAAGATGTGATCATAATTATTCGTCATTTTGTAGGTAAAGAACATTCCATATTCCTTATAAACAGGTTCACAAAAGATTATTTAACCACTAACATTACACATTGAGGTAGAATGTTATAAGAAACCTCCGCTCTAAGTTGCACCTCTGATGAATCAGATATGATTCACAGTTTTAACTTGGACAGTTGCTAAACAAAAAGCAAGGCTTTCTTCACAATCTGGTAAAAATGTTTACCCTTACACGTAATGTTTTAACATCAAAATCTATAAAACACTTTTGAATATACTAAAGAATATAGCCATTATGGTGAAGTTAGTAGAGCTGGACTGTGTTAGGATGATTTTAGCACTTTTGATTTTAATTCATAAACGACAGTATGCCTGCCATTCAGAAATCCTTTAACAACTTTTTTTTAATACTGGAAATGGTAAATGACGAAAATTGTTAAACTTACTTAAAGGTATTAGGCGGTGGTATTCCAGGCGAGGCGGTCACAGGCGCGGCTGTGGGAGGCGGAGTGAGAGGTGGAGTCGCTGACACTACTTTGTCCCTCTCTAATCGACCAGCTACGGTGAACAGAGAGGCGTCGGTCTGAGGAACTCGTTTGCGCCAGCCCTGAAACAAACAATACGAGGATAAGTGAATATTATTACCCAAAGACTGTTAAAGGAGATTGTATTGAAGGGAAAGAGAATAAAGTATGTAATGTCGGAACATATTAAATGCAGTAGTGGTCTGTAGGTTAATGCGCTACCCATTCTTGAGGGCGCGAGTTCGTGAGAAAACATGGACTTATTTTTATTATACTTATATTTCAAATATGAGTTTGAAATCGCCAATTCGCCTTGAGCATGCATTGTGATTTATGCTCAAACCTTTCTTAGAGATATTTGCTTAGCAGTAGACACTTTTAGGCAGATGATGATGATGTAACGGGAACAAAGAAGCATAACGGTAGCCTTATGGTAAACGATCAGCGCCGTCTATGAAAACGAACAAGAATTATTACACTTCTACGATAGATTTGTTTTGTGTATACCTATATGTATAAGCTTATACTGTCTTGGTTGAGTTATATCCAGATTGTCTAGGATGAAAAGAAATTGATGTTAAAGTACCGCTTAAAGGTCTTGACGTATGTGGTAAGATTCATGGTTGTCCGTAAATGTGTTAATTAGGACGATTTCCAAAGTATCTTTGCTGTGTGTATCTTTAGCGCCAGTTAGAAACCCAAGCGATATAAACTGGTTAGTAATTACATTTACTGTATATAAGATTTTTGCACGACTTATAAGTTATAATGAATAACTTTGCTCAAAGAGATTCCTTCTGTACAATCAGAATTAAAATAAGCGCGCATCACATTCTTCCAAGAAAGTCTTAATGATGTATGTACGCAAAGCTCTTGCCAAAAGTAGGTACGTGTTATTTTGCGCAAACGATGCAAACATATTTATTAAATAATCAAAACATTAAACACATTAACACACCTCGTTATAAATATAAACAAATTGACAATGTTATATCCAATTAAATGTATTCATAAAGGGAATCTGTTTGTAATACAATTCGTATACTAAACATAATTAGATGTATATTTACTTATTGATTAAATCAATAAGTATGACTTCGAATTATTGCTAAACAAATTACTGTGTTCAACCGCAATATGTCACCCAACTAGAATTAATTGGACAACGACCATAGTGGTCTTTATCAACAATGAATCACAGTGGCCAGTTACTCAGAATTCTGAATATTAGCACTTTGCGCACAACATTGCTGCACATGTCTCCCACTTACCCAGTCACCATTAAGCCCTTGATCTTTTAATATCCTTAGCAGGCAAAGGATAAATTAAAACTGTTTAACATCAATGCCCATTGGAAAAGCCCAGAGGTCAGGCAATTGTTATAAACCACATTCCGTATATCAACCGACTCGATGGAAGTTGTAAACGCGATTTTACGCAACTGAGAATTGTTTAAACAGCAAACAAGGTCTGAACTTCGGCATTTATGACTGCAATGAAAGTTGATTTATACGTTTTACCTGATGAGCAAATAAATAAAAGTGGTGGTGTAATGATAGACGTGGACATGATAGTTGACGACACTGGCAAAAAATACGCAGTTACTGGTAAAGTTCGTGCAATCGCGAACAGTAATGCAATCGTGTTTGTGCAAAAAAACTTGTGGCCATCGCTTTATGACCTAGAAAGAGAATGTCAAGAGGAAGAGTGTAATAAATATGAAGCAGCAAGAACAAGCGTTTACTAAATATTAAAAGAACAAACATAAAATAAAATTAACGAGGGAATTGAACATTATCGGCGGGCAGGATAATGGAACGATAAAGTTCCGGATGAATGGTATGGGACCCTTTGACTTTTTGTATTACTTTTAACGTGTATATTATTATGTATTGCGTATTCTTGTGCTAGTTAAAACAAGTGACCTATTGCCTCTCTTAGGACATCAAGCATGTCTGATATTTTGAATGTGTGGGTTTTCTCACGACGTTTTACACGTCATTAAATTGATAGTTTGTAATTATATACTCATAAAAGACATTCAGCAGTATTTTTAAGCATGCTATTCGTATATCCTTGCCATTTTTTTCCAAAACCTTACAATCTCGAATCATAAATTAAATGAATTTAATGGTTTCTGTTAATCGAAGTGTTACTTTTTGAGCCACACAGTTCCATACCTACGACTCTGCATTTTGGAATGACTGCAAATGATATTTTGTCTTTTTATAGGTACTTAATTCCTGTTTGATGATATCTCCTAAACTAATGTGATGTGTAGATAAACATCTATGTGTACATAAATTTTAAAAAGAACTTCTTTCAATATCATTATGCTACTTACTTGTGCAGCTGTTTCCAATTTGTTCCTTCTATCTGCTAGAATGTTTGTGGTTCCCAGTTCGTTGTCATCAATGCTTTTCTTCCTGTCATCGACTGAATTAAGAGATTCCTGCAACGAAAAGAAATACTTTCGTAAATATTTGTTCAATCTTTTTAACTATCAATAAATTGCCTTAGAGCAAAATAATTATAAGAACTACATTATTCTCTTTATCAGATGAGACGTATACGGGTTTAATATTCACAATACAATTTTGATGAAGATATTAGATTGATGTAGAGAAAAAAGTGCGAAAAGTTGCAATTATGGTGTCTTCCTTCCATTGTGAATCGAAAACTTTATTGTTACGTATGTGGATAATTATGTGCATTTGATCTACATTCACGGACTGATAATTTATTGTCACGCTATCTTACATAATATAGTCTAGTATGTCTTTGTAAGCCATAACTTTTATTGCAAAACCTACTGCTAACAGGCCTGCTTCTGTTGCCGTGACTAAACTAACCGTAAGGAATAACGTCCAAATATACGAAAATAGCTATAATTTAGTAATAATTAATATATGCTCAAACTTAACCAATCGAAATAATGTAGCGGATGCAAAAAGTAGTAGAATCGATTAATTTAAGCAATCAAGTTGTATGTATCCGGCGATAAAACTAGTATTTCGTTACTCAACTAAGAAAAAAACCTGCCTGAACATTGTCCACGGCATCGACATCGAACTTCTTGAAAACGGGTTTAAGACCTCCATTGCTAGCGTTCTTCGTTTTATTTTTCAGTTCTCCGATGACCGACCCAAAGTTAAGACCCTGTGGAAACCCTGGCTGCTTTTGCAGACGCTTCAAAACTGGTTTACTTTCTTCTGTTTTATTTTCAACAAGTTCATCTGCAGGTTGTTCAATGTCTTGTATGCTATTGTTTACGTTAATTCTTTTTATCCTATCGGCTACAGCGTCTATAACACTTTGTTGTTGCACAGCCTTTACACTTAGTGAAACATCTTCTTTCTTAATGAGGGGCACAATATCTTCAGAAGTGGCGTAAAGAACTTTTTTAGGTTCCTCATGTATGAGTATTTCACTTTTATCTAACGACAAATTTTGTATAATTGACTGTATTTTGTCATCGCTCAAAATAGTTTTCTCGAGAAATTCCGCAAGTTTTTCTTTTGGCGGACTCTCCCGTCTGACTGGGTTTTCGTCGAGTAATTTTTCGCTACGTTGTTTCAGTAAAATACTCGGTGTTATAAGCTCTTCAGTTTTGACATATTTATTTCCATGTTTCGATTTGACTTTGGGAATTTCAGGAATCTCATGTTTGGTGTCAAAAGTTTCATATTTATTTTCGTTACAATCTTTGTTTGAAATATCATCAGATTGCGTCTCACTTAATGTCGACTGAATATTTTCTAGCTTATCATATTGAACTTGTTCACATTTTGATGGTAGTAAGTACTTCCATAATAAGTAAATAAGGACAACAAGTCCAATGAGTGTTTCGAGTAACATTGCGATTTATTTTTAAAATCACTGACTAGAATGAGATCGGTATACGTTATTGATAGCGGCACTAAAAATCCTTGAAAGCTTCTCGCTCCATTTGTAATGAGGAGCCAATTGAGCAATAATGTTTCACACACTGTAGTAGAACATTGTTTACATTAACATCGAGCAATGCACATCGTTCAATAAAACTTGGTCAATTGTCACTGTTGTGTAGGAAATCACAAGAATAACAAAAAATATATAAACATTGTTAAACTGGGTAAACAATGTGTCTGCTGCGGCGGTTGGAATCGAACTGATCACTGTGATCAGTCGTCATTATCATCTGGCAGCGGACACGGCACGTGTGACTCATGCGCAGGTCCTAGAACGAGTGTAAACATTGTATACTACAAGTACAAGTAGCAGCAACAATGACGCATCACCAATAAAGAAAAATGTCTATAACATAAGCTCGTGGTAGCCGGTACTACGGACTTGGCAGAATCCTTGACCCAAGACAACGACACACCCAAATAAAGAAATGATTTAACCTTATAATAACTTGAAGGAGATTGACAGCATACTACTACAAACTGGCGACAACAGCACCTACATAATAGATATAAAAGTGAGGAATATAACAATACAAATAAAACCACCTGTTCAATCAGAACCACTAGCAATAAAATTACTAAACAAAATGATAACAAATATACGATCAAACTATTCGAGAGTTAGTTTGATTCATTTGGAAAACTAAAAAGTACGCTCCAGACAAAAATAAAATGATAAAGTGGTTATATAGTTACAAGTAATATTTACTGCACAAAACAGGAAAAATATTGACTTTAAAACTGGGCAGCGTCAAACAAGATTCCATCTAACAGCCTCAATGTACGCAATAAATTTGTCGTCCCTCAGAGTTTGCGCCAAATAAGTTAACTTGTCCCGGCCTAATGTGGAATGGAGCAAAAACAGCGGACGCTAATTCATTGAAATTATTTAAATTGAGCTAACTTTGAGGATGGAAGCTACTAAATTCAAATAGTTAAAATACATGTATCAAACAGGAAGATGAAATAAACTGTATTGCACTCATACGTTAGAATTGTAATGATACGTCAATCTTGTCAACGGTGGCTTAATAAACGTCAATAAAAGGCAATGGTGTGGGCAATATAGGACGAATCCATCACAATTATACTATCAACAAAACGACACACAAATATGCGGCCAAATTGAACTACTCAACTCGCATTGAATACAAATTACGTGAACATTGAGAATTTGAATGTTTACATGCCTTTAGCGTACACAAAGAATAATTAAAGTTTAACAGAAATAGAAACGTGGGTTTAAGGGGCGAAAGTGTCGGTATGAATAAAAATTTACATTACAAAGACTGCCTGATTAAAACACTAGACGAAAGTAGAAAACAATCTATAATATGATACGAAACGCTACAAGAATGTAACGTTAACCTATAACAGATTACAAGGTCAGCACCAAAGATAGCAAAGATAAGTCTGATAGCAAACGATAATGAAGAACACGGTTTTCATGCAATCAATAACAAAATTCACCTCGAAAACAAATTGTGTAAATTGGAATTAATTAATTAACAACACACTAACAATAATAGAAACAATTATTTGTACACCGAACCCATTGAGATGTATTTGCAATGAGATAAATTAATTGAAATTTATAAAATGTAGATGTTTTAATTAAAGTAACAAATAAAGTCACACAAAACTGCACGACGGTTATAATACGAAGGTTTAAATCCCAAATGTTCAAGGCACAGTTACGAATATTTTGGCGCGTCTTATTGAACGTGATTTTCGAAGGCAAGACCCCGTGAAAGACTTTGACGGCAGCGCGCGCGCATTGGCCGACTTGTCCAAAACAACTGACGGTGCCAGTACGTCTCGCCAGCCGGCCGGGTCATTGTCGACGCATGTGCAACGCAAATACCGCTTTTTGGTACATGGAAATTAAGATTCGCTTTTTGTTTGCTCAATAATCCAGCAAGTTTCCCGGAAATTATTCGCAAGGCTTTTGTGAATGATATACGTATGTGATGTAACCTCGAGTTTAACGACGCAGTTATTAAGGTTCTCGAAACGTTTTTTTCTGTTACAGACTTAAGTACGTAAGGGCAAATTTTAAAACTAAGTTAAAATTACACTACTCTATCGGATGACTACCCAACTGGTGATGCACTTTTAAACGATATCTTCTTACACAAGTAATACGATACAGTACTCAAATATCGTGAGAAGCAACAGTTTTGGCTTGGAAGGTAAAGAATTATTATTTAAACAAAGCTTTGTATTCACACAAGACTGTTTTATAACTTATATGCGTATTCGTTACCACAATTATTTTATTAGCATAATATGTTGATGGTTTGAATATTTCTTCATACATTATCTGTTAATTGTTTGTCTTTTAATGGAGTTCCTCGGGGTTCTATCTTGGGCTATCCGTTACTATTTTTGTTAGTTTGCATATACGGACCTACATGGAACGTACTTATGCTTAAATTAGAATGAATTATCCCTTCACACACATACAATTGACGATTTTCTGCTCTAAAAAGCAATCTTTGGTCGGACCGCCGTCATTGGGTTCATCATAACTTTGCAGTGGCCAAAATTTATAATTAGATTTAGCTTCTAACGCCAAAACTTATGTGGAGCACTTTCATAACAGTTTCGTTGGCACTGTTTGACTAATGAGTGTAACACAAAACTGTAAAGCGAACACTGACAGATGTTCTTTAGATGTTTCGTTAATTAAATTAATATTCAGATGAGTAACTAGTTTATAAATAATTGAATTCTTAGCTGATTGTATTCGAGGTTGCGGTTAAAATTTTACGAACAAACGTCAGTTATTTTTGCTAAATTAATAAGTTTTGCCAAGGGATTTAAAACTTAGATAATTATAAATTACATTATTTTAAACCTTAAACAAAAAATTAGCTTCATTATATTCTTTGAGGTAGAGAATCGAGTCTTAAAGAACAATAACTCCATACTAAGTTTCCGTTTGCGCTGGAATTCATAACGTGTCTTTATGTGTTTTTATTTTAAAACATAAAAGGTAATATGGGAGGTGCTGATGACTCAGATTATACATATTAGGTTTGTGTTAGTGACGCCATTAATTTAAAATGTGATGCAGTTTAGATATAGAAGACGTTTGTGTTGATGTACATAAGCGTTGATGGATGAGAACTCTTTGAGAGCCAACCAAAGTGTAGATAAAATATAAATAAGAAAAGTTCTACACCTGTTTGTAGATGTATTTCAGCAAACTCCAAATCAACGCTAATGATCTTTCTACAGGAATCAGGAATCTTATGGAATGCAATTCTTGAAAGAAATAAAAAAAATGAAAACTTTCTAATGAGGCAATCATCGTTTAAAGTCCCAATTTAAATAAATAAGTAAGTAAGTACTAGAATGCTAATCTTTGCAAACCGTGGAACATAAATCGCATAGTTTAGATGCCAGAGAACAAGTATTCAATGAATATTTATGTATAGTTAATAACTGACTAAATGCAGCAATTTACAATCGGTGTGCGGGCTGGGCTGCACAGCACAGTGCACGGTGCGCACGCGCCGGCCGGCCCCACGTTACGTCACGACCACGCAGGGCTAACCGACTCGTATAAAATTACTTTTTGCGGCCTAGCACTGATCTTTGCAATCATAGAAGCTTTGTATACAGGAAATATTATTAGAATCATTTACTTCTTGAATGCACACTATAATATTGTCTTCCGACAGCGAAGATTCGATCACATTGGTCTGTCTTACTAGGTTAGCCATCTCCGCAGGAGATATTGTGATGCACAGATGTGTGTTTTAAAATACAACGAAAATAATCTACGTACTCTTTTTAGTCTCATGATCCACTTGAATAGCTCGAGGTACAGAGGTTAATCGCTTTCGAATTACCAGATTCATGGCTAATATTATAAACCCAATATGTATATGCAATATACTTAGTAAATTCTTATATAACTATACATACAGATCACGTATGTATATGATTGTTTTGATCACAACAGAATTGGGGCTTGTTTACGTTAATTTTGATGTAAACAGTAAACCTCGTTGTTTTGTTATTATAAGGAACAATAGTACGGAATATAGGCAATCAATTGTATAAGACGATGATAGACGTAGTAAACAATAACTATTACCAACGTAAATAGATAAATTAATGAAAACAAGACTGCAAATCAATAAACAGGTAATAATAATACTTACTAAAGAAAAAATAGAACCTTTTTTACAAAATAGCAAATAGTCAGTCTTGTAAGCAATGATTACTGTCTCAGAAATCGTGAAAATTTCCACTAAAACTGCAGACTTTAAGCCTTAACATTTTAAAAAACGTGTTAAGAGGCTTTATCCATTAAACCAAGGCTAAACCTCGGAAGTCGGAACTACAAATACAGTAAATCTTTTTAAACACAACTTTGCCATTCTGAAACAGCCTTATTTCGCGTTAAGCTAGAGTTAAAATTCCAGTAGAGAAGTAAAGTAATCTAGAAGCCTGTTTGTATACATAGACACCTGGGACGTACTGATTGCGACCTCATTCTAATACCTCCCTATATGGTAGGGTTATGCCGACTTACAATGTGCCATGTATGGAAGTGAGGACGCGATTCCTTTTCAATTATGTAGGCAAATGCGGCCTAGAATGCAACACTCCGATTATGTTTACATTAAATATGATGTCAATGTGATATCAAATTGTTTTGGCAAGGAAGTAATTTAAAATGTCCTATTGTTTAGATGCATTTGTAAACGATAAAAAAACTAGTGTTTCTAAATATGCCATCGCTCTAAACCACAAGCTCTGTTCTGCAACATAATTAAAAGTGCCAAGCGAAATATTTTCCTAATTGAGTGAATTAAAATTGAACGCAATATTTACAAAACAGAGTACTCGGCACGGCACTGGCATTTTCCCGCGCTTCGTAACAAGATTACTAACGTTCCCGCTGGTGGCGCTACTGGTGCGTATTTAATTTCCGCCGTCAAGCATAGATGGCGCTGACACATGATTTAATAAAAACACGTTGCGAGATGGTACAAATCCAATTTGTCGCTTCAGAAAATAAAAGACAAAATCTCTACAGCACAACAGGATTCGTGAAATTATTTTCGAATTAAGAAAGTCGATTCTGGAGGGAAACGCGCGGTCTTTTCAATTTCTATTTTTGGCACAGGACGAATCTAAAAAATAAAAAGCAATGTTTGTAATGTTTTTTCTTTCTAAAATTTTTGTTTTCACTAACAGCAGTACATTATATGCGCCATCATAAAACATATGTGGAAGGTTTATTATCGCTACCTAATTTGTGCACAAAGGCAAAAATGACAGTTAAGTTGAAGACAAAAGTCCATGAAAGGTCGTGGTGATATTTGGAGTTAGCTATAAATAGAGACGTCGTTTAGTCAAAAATAGCATGTGAACTTTGGTTGGTGACCTTAACTGGCGAACTACCGTGGAGGATGACATGATAATAACCCCTAGTGACCGTGAATTGAAGACTTTTGTTAAAGGTCGGGGAAAACAAAGCTTTTAGAAGATAGCATAAGTAAATGAGGAATGATTTCATCCCTGATATACGGTGATGAGAAATGATAAATTTGGACAGATACTTAGTTCAAAGCAGTTCAGGAACTTTCGCTGTGGGCTTTAAGTTATTAAGGGCTAGTTACTTCTTTTTTGATCAAATGACATTAGAAGATGCAGAAGATGCAGATTTGATCCATCCGCCTTTTTGTTACAAAAAATCTTGAGTTTAAATAAGATTCTTAACTCTCTCTTATCTTCGGTTATGATTTTAACATTTTCGGCCCATTTCATTTCATTGCGGGTAATTTTGTTTTTATTTTTATATTTTTAATTATCATTTACATAATAATATGTCAACACACAAGACTTGAAGTGTGAGGTCAATTAAACACGTTCAATTTTCGTGAGTGTCGTAACAAAGTATTGCTATAATTAAAAAACAATTATATCTATACCCGTGGAAGTATTAAGGGTGTAAATGTCAAGACTATTGCAATTTCTACCGTTTATATCCGTGAATGGGTCGGTATGATTACCGTCAAGTGCCTTGAGTTCAAGTTTATTTTATTACCACTATTAGTTACAAATGGTGAGCGGTGAGGTGTGAAAACGAGGGTGAAAGGATGACAGTGCAGTTTTAGGAGGAAAATTGCCGTGATATGTTATAGTATTTTCAACAGGAATTGTAGATGTAGGTAAGTATATGTACTTTTGATGCCTAGCATATAAAACGTTACTGTCGTTGTATAAATATGCTAGATTGGAAAAGGGGGTTTGTTATTATTATTTATCTCTTTGGCCGCCATTGTATGACATAGACGACAAAGAGAATATACTTAATTATGACGTTTTCTGGTCGATTATGCTCGACATTGGCGAAATAGTCAATTTTTCGTTTGTCGTTTATAGCCGACCATAACCTCCAAAGTAAAATAGCGACTAAAGTTTAAAGATAATCATTATTTATGAAAATAACGTTTATATTTTTTAATTTTGTCGTAATTATTATTCATTTATCTATTGAAGAAATATTTTGAAACATTACACAAGACATAAAATTGGACTCGACCCGTCACCAACAAAAACCATTATTGACATTCGTCGTAAGGTGTACCTTGAATGTATTTTATCGTATGTATGTGTAGTCTATATTATTTATGCTTTATCGGGAAATGGAAAATTGTGTTGAGTAGGAAATTCTATTTGATCGGGAATAGGGCGATATTGGAAAGCTCGTAGGCGTTCAATTGATTCGGAAATATTTTCTAACATTCTGTTTAAGATGGGAAATTCGTGTATTAGAGTTGTAGGAAAATAACTGATAAGCTTTCTCTTAAAAACTGGGATTGTTTTCTCAGTTCAAACGTACTTAACCTTTATTTTATAGAGTTATTATAAACTTTGATAAGATTTATCTCATCTCGATATCAGATTCTCGTGGAATTCATTAAAAATGATGTTTACGCGAAATTTTGAGATTATTTCGCGATTAAAGTGTTAAAGCGGAATTAAACGTTCTCTTATAAAAAAGTTAATATAGAAACAATTTACAAAACGAACAATTCGGATTATTTATTGGAAAAAGCTTAAAAATATTCGAGACGATAGACCGGTTCGGTGGTGACATTTTTAGGCATTCATTTTTTTACTGACATAGTAGTTATCGTAAATAAGTTTAGCCGCTTCAAATAACCCTGCATAGATTTTATTACCCTGTAAAAATCTATAGGTACTTTCAACTTCACTGACAAACTGCAGTCGACACTTCCACTTAAAACCCCATCACACAAATCAACCTGTCATTACCATGGCCACCATAAAGCACCCCTCTTGACGCCCATCGTAGTAAATTAAAAGCGATACTGGACAATTTCCTCCTTCAAAAGCTAATCTTTTCAAAATTCGATAGAGTATTTTTGCACTTTACAAAACGCCATTTTGGTGAAAACTTGTCAATGTGTGAATAATGGCAACACAAGCACAATTAAAATGTCAATAAAGAATTGTTCGGTTGGTTAGTGAAGACAGGCGCTAGTTCAAAAATGTAGAATCGTGTGGAGAAGAGCGATACAGAAACTGTAGTTACCCCACACTTGTATATTCTAGTGTGTCGTAGGTGCGTATGGAACATACAAATTCATAAGCACAAACCAGCAAGACCTGAAACAGCAATTTGTGGATCACACGTTGCACAGCAGCCAGTCGCCCAGCCACTACGCTTAATTTACCTGCTAAAGGTAATTTTTGACTGCACTATCAGTCCTTAAGGGAACTTGCTGAGATCAATCAGTAAATCTTCTATAATTAATTAGAACGTCAATGTTATGTGACGTATAGGAAGTAAAACAAAGGGATTTGGGTTAATGTTTACAAGGTACTTTCGTACCGTGACCTGTCAACATACCTTTTGTTAATAAAACTGCGTCATCGTAATAAAATTCTTAATGTTAACGAAATTGGGTCGAGATCAGTTCGTGTAACAATTTTGTGACACGCGATTTCGTTTGGTTAAAGTTCAGTAGAGGCGTGGCTGATATATAACGTATATGTATATATTTTAAATCGTGCGTGACATTGGCAGGTCATTGACATTTATAGTTGTTTTGTAAACGGAAGCTTTTTGTTCTGTGATAACAAAAATAGAGCAAATGTACCTAGTAGGTACTTCTTAATCACAATTACGATATCTTTACTTGGTATTAATATGACTAATGAATTCACATTAATTGCAGTGAGTTGTGTCCCCTATACTTCACTATATATTATGAAACAAAGTCGCCTTCTCTAACCACATATCCCTATGTATGCTAAAATCTTAAAAACTATTCAACGGATGTTGATGCGGTTTGTTTTAATAGAAAGCGTGATTAAGGAAAAAGGTTTATGTGTATAATACGTAGATCCGTGCGAAGCTGGGGCAGGTCGCTAGTATTTTTATAAATAAGTGCAGTAGATACGGTAACTTCTAATGATTTGAATGCGTTTTAAATAATTGATGTTAAAGTTTATTTGTATGAACAGAAAATCAGGATACAGCAGTAGAGAATTACACATTTTTTCTCTTCTCAAACATGACAAGATGGCATCATGCACATGCCAAAGGAATTGTAATCTATATCAGTGTAAATTAAGCTGATGACAAAGATTGTATGAATTAATTTCGACAATAACGTACACATATAAAACTGTACTTAACTAAATTTATTTGGAAGTTTAAACCTTAGTGGTTTTTTGGTTGCTATTTAACATAAATAATCCTGTAATATTTGTTGTATAAATGATGTTAAAAAGAGTCTCAGTGAGAGCCCAACACTGGGAGAGGACATGTTTCTTAAATTTTTGCAAAACAGTTTTGATTTGACTATAAATACACTTTTAGAGTTTAGATACTCTTCTTAGAGTGAAATTCTTTGCTTAAATGTTTTACAACGTTACAGAAGGGAGTAGGTACAAAAGTTTTAAAAGCCTCTATAAACATTAATATTCAAATGAAACAATTTCCCTGTAATTCAGAGTGGTTATAGTAAAAGTTTCGTCACTCGAATAATTTCTAAATGCCACGCCCTTGAAGAGTTTAATTAATATTATTAATTAAATTTAATATCGCGGAAATGGCGTGCTGAAGTTGTTTTAATTTTCATATTTGTTTATTTTCACTTTTACTTTAGAGGTTTATAATAGATTTTAAAGACAATTTATAATAATACTAGGGATCCAAAACGGCTTCGTACGTGTACATTGGTGACACTCAATTTTTCTACTATTTAATGGATGTTATTATGCATATAAACCTTCAAAATCCGTTGCGTAATTTTAAAGATTAAAGCATACATAGGGATAGGGACATATGGACAGATAAAGCTACTTTATTTTATACTCTGTCGTGATTTAAAATATGAACATTTCTTTTTCTAAAAATTTGGTCTTACCAGTCCATGGCCCTAACAACTTATATTTTGCTGCAGCACATTGGAGATGTCTCCGGCTTGTACAACGATCGACCTTGGCAATATGAACTACCAAAATCGATACCCAACACGTCAAACGTTACCATAATCGACTACGACTCGATTAAACTTATGGAAAATACCTACTTATATTAATTGCTTACATAATTTTATGTTACTTGTAAATTTTAATAATATTCTAGCATTTTTATAAAGTTTTATTGATTTGCGAAGCCAAAAGAAGTGTAGATAAAGTGATATTTGATTTCTCGATTGAGCATTTCTTATTATTATTTTTTGATAGTTCCCTCACCAGCATTTCTTAGTCTGAATCTAACCGAAATATCCCAGACAACTATTATGATTTATGCTTAAAGCAGGTACATTTGATCTCATGATAAAAAAAAATCCTTAAAGAAAAATACTTAGCAAAATATAAATTTTCAGAACAATGTGTGCGTAATATTTTTTCTAGTTCGGCTAAAAGACACTCAAATCAAAACGCGCATTACTTCATACATGATTAACCTAAACGTCAACACGAAACAGTACATTCCAATGTCAATCTTACTACTTTATATAAGAGTATGTTTTCCGTATTCATATGATAGTAACAGATGGGTACTAGGGTATCACAATAGATGTGAAGAACCTCTTATGTTTTGAAGGGTTCTGCTTATTACAGGGGGTGAAAGAGATGCAGGGTTAGCACGAGTCTAGAGCTCTTGAATGGTAAGTCAGTTGTAGCTATGCGGCAGGTTTTAGAGATGCCTTGATGGATTGCAACCTTTATAGAATGTCATCTCTTGATGAGTTGCTTTTGATGATAGTTACTGTTTGTTTTGAGATTCAATGGATTCTTGCTTTGCTGTATAGGAAATTGATTGTCACATAGTTTTTTAGAGAATGGTCATTTCGTATCAAAACCATACTGATTTCGAAGTCTGCTCCTCAATTTGTAGGCAAACCCTAAAACTACGTTTCTGAATTAAATATTCAGACCTAATGCAGTTTTAAATCACGCTAAGCTGTACCTTATCTACACCAGGTAGAAAACTATTCGACTTCAAACAATCGACGCAGCTTTTAAAGGACTATTTCTATACTATTTCCCCAAATCTACACATAGAACAAATTTAAGCAGTTTTTAAAGACACATAGAAAATAAGCTTGTTATACTAACATTGATTCTATTCTTGGCTCGCTCGATGGCCTTGGAGTCTTCTCTCTCGGGGCTCAGTCGACAGACCCTCGCTCTCCAATCGTTAGCACCCGCCGCTTGAAGAGCCGCCAGCCTGTAAATAAAGAAATTATAACATTATAAACAAAATACCATAAGAATATATGAAATTACTTTAAACTAAGAAAAGGTCTAGTTATACTACAGATTAAAACAACATTATACACCGGCAAAACCAACAGAGTTACAATTGCGCTTGCCAGCCTTTGGGAATTTCAAATATGGGGGAGAGGAGAATAGACCTTTGGTAACCTTACTCACACGATGAAATAAAACTCAATCATTGTTTCACGTCGATTTTCTGTTAGGCCGTGGTACGAATCTAAAGCTGAATATACATATTATCAAGTAATTTGACTCTTAAAGCGATAGAAATACGATCAAATATGGCTTAATTGTTAAAGATTAGGAGTATATAGTTATTAATACATAAATGAAGCGTATGAACAATAAAGTATTCAGAAAAGGTACACAGGATAATCCTACTTATTTGTGTACGAACATTAAAGGTGATTAACCTAGTGTGGTTGACCTTATTTCACGCAATCGGTGAGAGTGAATAGCAGAAATACATAGTATTGTAGGTTTTGTATGGCTTCTAAAAGGATATTATGGAATAAAATTGTATACATTTATGTTTCTAAATGGTCTTTGGTAAGTAAATTACAAAATAATTAGAACAAGTGCGAGATAGGATAGCAGTTTCTCCTATGATTTACCAGGTTTGTTAGTCTGTCTCTGTCTATCATATTCTGTTCGTTTCATAGCATGTTAGAATTAAGGGAAAAGTCCTCTAAAGACCCACATTCATTTTTTTACTGTTGCATCTCTCCCGCTGCTTTATTGCACTAAATCCCTCGATAAGACAATTCAATCCTTAAGACACACTTAATATGAGATCAGGCTGATATTCTAAATTCTGCACATCTCAAACCTATTTGTGAGCAAACCCATTAATATCCTTGATTCAAGATAACGCTAAAATATAAGATCAATTTGACAAAAAGTCACAAGTCAAAAATCATTTATTTCAATAAGTATATAATAATACGTAAAACAAAATTTAAAGAATATAAAGTGTCAATCTGTCGGTCAGACATTTTAATGAAGCTATTTGCTCGTTCCATAGTGTAGACACAAACAATTAAAACTATTAGATTAATTATTCAAATACAAAATGAGGTTTATCAAATAAACTTTTGTTTAATGGAATACGAGGCAAACGAGTAGTAGGATGACCTGATGGTAAGTAATCAGTCCATGGACACCTGCAACACCTGAGGAGTCGCAGGCACGTTGAAATTATTAGGAGAACGCTCGTTTCTTGAAAGTTTGAAGGCAAGTTATTCATTAACGGACACGGACGCAATCGATTATATTTAAGACAAGAATGGTCACTTAAATATAATATTTCAATCTCCGTTTACATACTGCTGTTAAGTATAAGAACATAGATAACAGATTCCCTGTACTTACTTAAACATTTAAATAATTATTGTCCTGGACCCAACGGTCGGTGACCTTTAGTCCTTTATCTAGAAGTCATTAACTTTAATTAGTCGGTAAGGACCTTGCGTTTACTTGCTAGTAAGTAAATAGTTTAGAATAATTACCATAATGTTACGCTATTTAGGTATAATTTTGGGGATCTTTTAACTTTTTCAACGAAAAAAAGGATAAGTCTCAAATTGTAATTGATTTGAGCAATTACACATAAAATTTTGTAATTTTTAGTTATGTTCATATATCTGGCATTTTATTTCTAAGTGAATTTACATAAGTCATTATCATCACTTTAGTATAGCTCGCGTTAGTTACTAATCAAATTTGGATAGTATATTACCTACAAACGAAATAAAAAATTACGTGGAAAATATAAGAGCCAAATTATATACTGCATCTCTTCAAATAAATGCATAAATATTACCGAGGGTGCATGTTTCGAACGCCGCTTATATTTGTTAAAAAATAATTTAAATCAATTTACATAATCGGTTATCGATGGAAGATTAATTGCTTTGCTAAGCATTCATTTTGTTGCTAAAGTTGTTATATTATACGTCAACTCGCAAAATAAATACATATTGTCCTTTAGAATTCCCAGTGATCGGGCCTCTTGATTGTAGAGGAAACTATTGAGTATGTATTATAAATAGTATAGGTATATACGTAGATAAGTGTGTATATGTTTATATTAAATTGTTACACGTAGCTTCGACTACACACCTAAATACAATGATTTTCTTTTTTATTTACAATGGGTTATTGGCCACCTATCCTGGTGAGTTGCTATGATGCAGCCAGCCTAAGCACGTCCCAAGCAGGTCTGCTAAGCCAACAATTAATTTAGGCCTTGATTAAAATTTTTAATTTCGGTTTAAATTGAAACCTAAGACATATATAGGTCGACTGGAAGAAAAAGCATTAAGACCGCCAGTACACTTTTTATGAACTTTAAGAAATAAATATATTATTATATTCAGTCATAAAAAATAATATCTCAACACAAACTTACGACAAATGTGTCACAAAGAATCTCAAATATATAAATATATGAATATCTCCTTGTCTTAATATGAAAGAAGGATAAACGAACATACAGACATACATGTCTAAAACCCCACTTATTAAGGTTCGAGTCTGGCAACCACCTATGTCTGTTACGACATAACTCAGTCCTAGCCATTGTTTTTTTTGTATTGTAGTACATTGATATATTTTGTTTTTATTTTTAGTTACCTTAACTATTTTCGATAGGTAGATTTACGTAACTTTCAGATACTGAATAATTTGATTGTATAAAAGAGTAACAATGTTTCTTGGTCGTTCTTTTCTATAGGAATCTACACTTTGGAATGAGCAAATATCTTCTCTAGACTGATCGACAGAGACGTCACTAATGAGCTTTTCACATTCCATATTTTTAACTTTAAAAAGGCTATAATTACTTCGATTTTGAGACTTAGACATTTGTGTTGATTTTTCATCTTTGCCGATTTCGTTCTCGAGGATATAAAGATAATAATAAAAGATATGAAGAGACTGAACCAAAGTTATGTATAACGTTACAACACCTTTTCCAATGCCATGAAAAAATATACACTAATTACCTGTGATAAATCTGGACTGGTCAGTCAATCATTTACCATTTTACCAAAGTGTACTAGACAGAAAAGTATTTAGTCGTACCTAGGGTCGTCCCTAATAGTTAATATCCTGCGTCCTAAGTAATATTTTAATCAAATCAACAACAGCCAACGCGCAGAAGGAAACGCAAATTGTGCAATAACTTGTTTAATTGGTATATTTATCCTGTTAATAGAACTACTATGTTTTGTTTGCTATTTTAGTGTGTTTGTTATAAGGATATATTTTCTAGGCGTGTTATATTTTTACTGTTTATATGCGTATCAATAGAGCCCGAAACTAAACGAAAGAAAACGTAGCCTATGCCAACACCAAGTTACTGATTAATTGAGCCATTTTTTTGTTAAAATGTTCAAGTTCTTAGAATGCGTGGAATTTTTACCTACAATATATTAAAATAAAGCCACACATAATGATAGCTTATCAAAATAGAACACCAAAGTAATTTTTTATTTCACTACAAACTTATTAAGGATTAAGAAGAATTGTCATTCGTTCACTTAATATACGTTCATACAGTTTTTTCAGTAGTTTACTAATAGCTGTTTTGTAAGAGGTAATTTTGAATATAGAACGAAATTTGTATGAACTCTACGTCACAAGTTTATCGGGAACTTTTATGGAGATGGTGAAAGACGTGTAATTAACGAAAGGACTTTACTATCCTAAGGTTGACTGCTAAGAATGTAATGTTATGTTGTATAAAAATAAAATAAATAAAGTTTTTATAACAACACTGGCTAATCTCGCGCGTTTCACCCGCTGCTCAGCTCCATTTAACCGTAGCGTGATGTTTTATAGCCTATAGGACTCGGGAACATTGTAGCTATCTATCAGTGAAAGAATTTTGGCAATCCGACCAGCGGTTTGAAAGATTACCCCTACATACAAACTTAAAAATTTTACCTCTTTATAATATTAGTATAGAAAACTCAATATATTCCCAACTATAGCTGGTATATTTAATATGTACACAATAATGTTATAACACGGAACAATAGATGTTATAACATAAACAAAGGGTTTATCTTCCACTTCTTGTATAGATAACCATTTTCCGTTTATAATAACTTATCCATTATCTATACTAATATTATAAAGAGGTAAAATTTGTAAGTTTGTATGTAGGGGTAATCTTTGGAACAGCTGGTCGGATTGCCAAAACTCTTTCACTGATAGATAGCTACAATGTTCCTGAGTGCTATAGGCTATAAAACATCACGCTACGACTAAATGGAGCCGAGCACCGAGTGAAACCGCGCGAGAGTAGCTAGAGTCTTATAAAGTAATTCTTCATATTGACAGCTTTTCTGTGAGGTCCCAATAAAGCCGGTACTCTTTTAAGTACAAATATTCAGGTAAGAAATATTGATTTTCGAAATATGAATTATCTACATGTTGCTTCTCAACTATATTCAGACAAATGATAGGTAGGCAGCTAACAATCGTGTTAGGCTAAGAACTCACGGAGCGATTTTCGCCCGCGTCCGCTGCGGTTGCGGGCCCGCAGCTTCTGTAGAATTCAAATATTTATATAAAAAATTAAAACACATTTCACGACGCGTTTTACGCCCGCGGTGTACGCGGTTGTATGCGGCTCCCGCTGTACCGGCGGGCAACTAGTAGAATCGCGCGGGCCGCGATTACCCGCAGCCTCGGCGGGTGGCAATCGCCCGTCTTGCAATCTTGCGATCATCGCCCGCCACGTTTGCGGGTGATGATCGCAGCCGCGGCGGCTGTGTAACCGCGCAAATAACCGGTCTCGTGAGTTTGGAAATAAAACCGCAGTTCCGCTACCGCGGCGGGCACGGTTCGAAATCGCTCCGTGAGTTCTTAGCCTCAGGCTAAGAAATCACGGAGCGATTTTCGCCCGCGTCCGCTGCGGTTGCGAGCCCGCAGCTTCTGTAGAATTCAAATATTCTAATAAAAAACTAAAGCATATTTCACGACGCGTTTTACGCCCGCGGTGTACGCGGTTGTATGCGGCTCCCGCTGTACCGGCGGGCAACTAGTAGAATCGCGCGGACCGCGGTTACCCGCAGCCTCGGCGGGTGGCACCCGCGCGCTTTGCGATCGTTTGGCGAACGACCGCGGGGGCCGGCGGATCTTCTGTGAAGTAAATATAACGCAACGGCTCGTTCCTGGTGTGTGTCCATGGCGGTCTGGACCTCAACTGATCGTTAACCGCCCGTCTTGCAATTTTGCGATCATCGCCCGCCACCTTTGCGGGCGATGATCGCAACCGCGGCGGCTGTGTAACCGCGCAAATAACTCGGTCTCGTGAGTTTGGAAATAAAACCGCAGTTCCGCTACCGCGGCGGGCACGGTTCAAAATCGCTCCGTGAGTTCTTAGCCTTAATCCCACTGAACACTTAGCTCGGGCTCATGCCATTGGATAGACAGAAATAAGAAGAGATATGACAGAGAGAAAATGTATGAAATAATAAAAGATACAATGTGACGTGAAGCACAGACAAACAAACAAACAAACAAACAAAAACATTATCTCATTAACCTTTCAATCGTAGTAATTCGATACACAATAGAAGAACAAAAGGTGAGCGAACGCCTGCTTTCGCTTGGGTATTGATGAATTAATATTGTAAATATATGTATAGTGAGGATGTATTACCTCTCGGCAATGGTGCCTCCTCCCTTATGCGGCATTTCGGCATGTGTGGCGCTGCGTTGCACACCGCCACCCACCCTGTAAATAAACATAAAACATTTATGAATAAATCAATAAAATTTACACTTTGATCAATTAAATATAGTAAATATAAAATGAGAGTGAAGGTTGATACAAGCTGGAATTAACACCGCTTCTTGATTACTAATCCAAACTAATATTATAAATGCGAAAGTAATTCTGTCTGTCTGTCTTTTCTTCACGCCTAAACTACTGAACTTATTTGTGTGAAATTCAGTAGGTACATAAAGTTTGAAACTCGAGAAAGACAAAGGATAGTTTTAAAACCAAAAATCTGCAGTAAGTCACTATTCCACGCGAACAAAGTCGCGGGCAAAAGCTAGTTTACAAATAAAACTACTATTTATAAATACGAAAACCACATTAACTTTCCTTAATACGATTTCAATTAAAACGAAATTTATGCTCAAAAATACAAACGATAACTCTCAAAGTACTCGATAAGTATATCCACTTCCTACAAAACACCCTTTAAATCGGAGCCCTTTTTAAAGCAAAAACGTCAAGAAACCAAACAGCAATACCTGGTCTTCTCAAACTTTTCTTTGAGAGACTTGAAGTTGAAAAGTCTCTCCTCGTATCGAACAGACAACATTTTGTAGATATTTTCACAATAATCACACAGACGGATAAAAACACACCAAATTTTCACATATTTATATAGGGTTTATGTATTTTATTTCACCAGTAAATAATTGTTTCGAAAAAGGGACAATTGTTCGTGTGAAGGGACGATGTCAGACTGACAGATCGAGTGTCGTTCTATGAACGCGTTCAGTTACAGATAACAACAGAGTATTTATTGTAATAATGGCGGCCTATATTATCCTCCTTGCTATACCCACTGTATAGATTTTAAGGTAAACAATGTGGTTAATTAATTAGTTTCCTATAGCAATAAGTTTAAAATGACAATACAATATATATACCCACTTATAATTAAATATTGTATCGAGAAACAAAACATATTTTGCAAACGAGCAGACTTATTACTAAACTCTCAGTACAGAACTGCAAAAGACTAAATGTTTCGAAAGAATGACTAAAATCTAAGATAAAATTCAAAAGAAAAACAAATAAATATGAAATACGGCACGTTAAATCTCCTATAAGAACTTTTCAGTCATTTATTCATCGAATATCTAATCTACATGCGATCGTAAATCGAAAACAACTGGACTATCACGACTGTAAGACTTATTTATCAGATTTCATCACAAAAGCAATTTTTCTTTTATCCATTTCCATATTTTATTACCACGTAATTCGATCATATATATTTTGCAGTGTTTTTAAAGCTATTTCTAACTGTAATGTTTGTTCAAGGCTCAGTAATAAAAAATAAAGTAAATATTGTTTGAAAACAAAGAAACGCTTGCATTCTTTACAACCCTTTAAGAAAATTAAAAGTAACATGTTTCAATATATCGATAGGGTTTAGAGTGTTCTATACCAGTTAAAGTTCTCACAACATAAAAGTACAATATCCAAGATAAAACTGTTTCACATAAAATAAAAAACCAAAGAATATTTAACCAGTTTAAACAAATAATACCTATTTATCTCACGCTACAAAACCATTAGCGCATTTTTGTCATCGATAAAACCCTAGTATAAATCCCATACATAAAACGACTGACTATTTGCTATAATACTCGTTTTCACATCGCTACAATTACACGATCAAAACGAATATATAAAAAAGTACCTGTACCTACACATTCTAATAAAGACATACTTTACGCATCAAAGTACAAAGCCCACCATGCATTCCGAATTACGGGAAAATAAATTTACAATTAATTGCCACTAGTTTCATAAAACGAAATTCAATTAACCAATATGTAGAACCAATCAAATCAGTTCTAAAATTATTGAGTAAAACATTAATTAAAGGTAATACAAACCGGTTGTTTGAACGTCTATTACGTGTTTAGCGTGAAATAAATACCACTTTCGCGTGTTGAAAGGCCACGTGCGCGCCCTACGCGATGCGACGCGCGACTGGGCGGGCGGGAGCTTCAGCCTTCAAAGCCTAAAGCTGTAACTATTGTAACTCGAATGACCAAAGTCTATGTTTTTAAAATAACTATCGTGAGACAGTCAGTCGTGGTGGCCCGGAGGTTAAGGAGCCCGCTTCCCTTGCATGAGGGTGCGGGTTCGAAACCTGGCAAGTACCAATGTGACTTTTTCCGAGTTATATGTACTTTCTTTGATTATTTAGACTCCACTGACATACGGTGAAGGTAAACATCGTGAGGAAACCTGGACTTATAATTTCTAATTATAAGTTTGAAATCGCCAACCCGCATTGAGCAAGCGTGGTGATTAATGCTCTAACCTTCTCCGTGTGAGAAGAGGCCTTTGCTAAGCAGTGGGCACTTATAGGCTGATGATGATGATGATGATGATGATCGTGAGACATACTAAATTAACTAAAAATCGCGGGTTACTCACGTGTATATACTGAGAAAACCTCTACTAATTTCGAACCAAAGAGGGGTTCTTCATCATGAGTAGCGCGCGCGGAAGCGGCAATATCGCGTAGCCTACTGGACCAAAATCTACACTAATATTATAAAGAGTTAAAATTTGTAATTTTTAAGTTTTTATGGTGGGGGTAATCTTAATAACCGCTGGTTGGGTTCGCATAATTATTTTCCTGATAGATAGCTAAAATTTCTGGAGTGCTATAGGCTATAAAACATAACGCTACGATTTATAGCAGCCGAGCAGCGAGTGAAACCGCGCGAGAGTGGCTTGTCGTGAATAAAGACCGCATTTTGTAATACACAAAAAAAAAAAACTTATTTGAAAAGATGATTGAATGTGGTATCTGATAGTCAAATATTCGATTACATTTCATTGGACAAAACTATTCATTGCTTAGATTTATTCTTTCAATATTTTCCAAGAGCAAATAACTCGAACGAATGGAAGCTATTTTACAGTCAGCCATACTACTCTTTCAATCGATCATGAGAGTCTATAAGCACAAAAAAGAACGAAACACTGCATTGCACAAAAAATGAACCAAAATGTGTAATGCAGTTGTAAAAAATGAACAATTATTTCGTTCGATGAATCAAGTCACTATTGATTCGAGTTTGAGTTTACCACTAGTACGGGTTAATGTTCGGAGTCAACGGGGTTTGGTGTAGACTGAAGGTATGGTAGTTAGACCACGCCGAGGTAGGTAGGCAGAGTAAGTTTACACTGTCTGTAGTCATTAACAAAATTGACGAGACGAGATTCGAAGCCTTTTACTTTAACCGTAGGATGTTTATTTTATGAAATCAAATGTGAGAGAGAACCATGCTTCGGCGCGAATGAGTCGGCTTGACTCGAGTGATACCACGGCCTCGCAGAAAATCGGCGTAAAATACAACAGCGTTCTGTTTCGCCGTGTGAGTGAATCCCTTCCCAATACCAAGATCTCAAAACTCTAATACCCAAAAGGACGGCAACGGGCGGCGTCGATTGCTTACCATCAGGAATTTACTCTGCTCGTTAGCCGTCTTATGGCACAAAATATCATTGTGTGATTTAGAAAAGAATTTTCTAGTAAGTAACCATTTTTTTTATTTTCACGTACATTTTTGTAGTCTAGAATTTCCGCCTACATAGCTCTACTGGCAACTAATTTTGCATATGAGTGGACCACTTAATTAAGTGTAATTTTTAGTGCTTCGCTTAAGGAAGTGCGATGCACTTTGTGTGCTGCGCAAATTAATTTGAACAGCCATGTATTATTCGATGGTATCGATTCCTTTAAACACGCCGTGGTAGCAAGTACTATTAGTGATGAGGATGAGTACCTACGTGAAATTTGCAGGTTTGTAAACACACTCAATACAAAGGAGAAAGGAGAATTTTTTATTAGTTTATATAAAAAAAAAAACCAGCAAAAGTTTTAGGACTTTTAAGTTATTATATATTGTGTATATTGTGCCCTCTCGCCTTAAATATGTCTTATAGTATACTTAAACACGTTTCAATTCATATGTTTGGGTGAAACTAAAACCAAATCGACTTTAAAGCCTTAACAACAAATAATTACAGACAATAATTTTAAATATCGAAATGCAGTATTTCGATACAGTGCAGAGCGCAGGACTAACAAGACGGGAATGCGTGGCAAAGGATATTAACATCGAAACTTTGTCTACCGGGTGTACGGCTGCTATTGTGGAATAAACAAAAGCTTGACGACGCTCATTACCAGTACTTGGTACCATCATTATACATAACCAGTCAAATGCATATGTAAATATATTCGTTGGTAAAAAAAGGAACATTCTTATGGAAATGTGAATATTTAAGTTGAATGAATACTTTTTACGAGCTTTTGACAATGACTATAAGTATAGACTTATATCAGCCGGGATAGGCCTAGAGCAGCAGAAGGAACGGGGGTATTTTTAGTCAGTAAGAGTCTGACACTCCCTTTCATGTTACCCTGGGCGAGAGAAGTCATTAGATGATTTTCCTTTTTGTTTTTTTTATTTATTACACAATAAACTTAGGTTTATTATATTATAGACTTACGTAGGTTGTGTTAAGGGCAATAATTGTGTGCAATGTCTATTCAATCGATCCACAGCACGCAAATAATAAACTATTAGGCCGGCCACACAAACAAAACGCAAATCCAAACGATTCACCATTCGAAATCTACTAAGTAATTCATCATGGCATAACGACAAACTGAATGGTATTCTATCGACATAATAAATAACCAGACTAGAGTCTATAGGCGAGCTATCAATTTCCTGACGTGAGTTTCCCATAGACGCAATACCCACACTAGTGCACAACGTTGCAATGGGGGTAAGTACAGTCAGCTCCAAAAGTCGATGAACAGAATCAACTTTCCAAAACACCTGTTCACAATAAAATGCCATAAGTTATAGTCACAACTAGGAAACAAAATAGCCTGTACATCAGTAATTTACAAAAGTCGTTAAACACGACTTATTCAAAAGTATCTGTGCACTATAGTATTCCTAAAGTCGCTGTACACCATCAATCCAAATGTCGCTGAACATCATTGTATCAAAAGTCAGTAAACAGCAGAAAAGTCAAAATTAGGTAAACAAAGTATATTTTAATGTTGCACTGTGTTAATATAATTTTGACGCTTATGTTGTTCAGCTACTTTTGGGACAGTGCTCGCTAGACCTTAATATAATGTATTTTAACACGTAAGTATCCATTTCAATACTTATTTACACATCAATTATATTTTTAACCGACTTCAAAAAAGGAGTAAGTCCTCAATTCGATGCGTATTTTTTTATGTATGTACACCGATTACTCGAAGACGACTGGACCGATTTGCAAAATTCTTTTTTTATTTGATAGGGTTTACCTGCCATTTGGTCCCATTTACATGTGGTCAGAATCTGATGATGGAATTCTAGAGAAATCGAGGGGAACTTTCAATAATTGCAGGGGCGAGTAGTTCTTTTGTATGATGTTTAAGTAGGTCTTTTACAACACTATAACTTGACGAAGGTCGAAGTCGACCTGATGTTGGAGCTGGAAGACAGTCGAGGGATCTCCTTGACTATTTGGAGTAGTTGCCTTGTGTTTGAGCTTTAATGATTCGAATTCGCACTTTGCACCAGGCTTGGTCGTAACTGTCATTAAGGGTCTGATGATGAGAACGAAGGACAGGGAACTCCTGAACGGATTATAGTAACTACTTCGTGTTTGAACTTAATTCATATTGTCAGTAATCATACTAATATATAATATGAAATAACATAAACATCACTCTAACAATCAACGAAGTAGACAACTTTGTACACAGAAAATTTATTTTTTATGTTTGTGTTTACTTTTTGAAGTCGTTTAATTTTTTTTCATTTAGGTAAATAGAAAATATTAATAATGACTATTTTTATAATCTCGCAGTAGGTGCCCAGTAAATGCTACATACCAAACAACAACAGTATTAGAAACGTGTATTGATCGGTACCTAGTAATCATCATTGTTTTACTTGGTACCTGGCACTTAATAGGCACCGACTTCGAAATTATAAAAATAGTTATTAATATTATTTTCTATTTACCTAAATGAAAACATGTATTACTTTGTACACAAAAAAATATTTTTTTTGTTAAATATTATTTTATTTCACCATTTTAAGTGATATGCAGAGCAAGCAAGGATAATCAAATGAGAATCGAATGAGAAGACGACGGCTACTTGAGAATGAAAATCACGGTAATAGTAGTAGTCCTTAGTGTTCAGTTCTGTAAATTGTTGAGGAATGCCCTCGACTGTCAATGGTCTCCATTATTATGTATACTGTAGACCTTCAACATAGTTACATAATCTATATAGGTTCAAAGTGCTCACCAATGCGAATCATTCTAGCCCAAACACAAAATAATTACTCCAAATAGTCAAAGAGATCCCTCTACGGTCTTCCGGCTCCATCATCAGATTTACTGCATAACTTCATTGTAACTCATGTAGGTGCGAAGTTTTTATTGATATAAATGAATTAATTCCAAACACGAGGTAGTTACTGGAAACCGTTCAGGCGTTCCCTGAGCTGTCCTTCGTTGTCATCATCAGACCCCTAATGACAGTCACTACCAGTCTTGGTGCAAAGTGCTCACCAAGAAGAATTATTCAAGCCCAAACACAAGGCAATTACTCCAAATAGTCAAGGAAATCCCTCGACTGTCTTTCGGTTTCATCATCATCAGGTCGAGTTCAACCATCAACAAGTTGACGTAAATACCTGAATAACTTCAGAAAATATACGAATAATATATGTCCCTATAAAATTTTAAATTTCCACTCGATTTTTCTAGGTTTCCATCATCAGATCTTGACCTGGTGAACATGGGACAACCTGGAAATCATACCCTACTGAACAAAAAAAAAATCCAAATCTGTCCAGGAGCCTTAAGTAATCGGTTAACATCAAAAAAAAAATCCCGACGAATTGAGAACCTCCACCTTTTTTTAAAGTCGGTTAAAAATATTATTAATTTTTAATTTTTATAATAAGCATTGAAAAAGATACTAACGTGTTAATATACATTATTAAGTTACACTGTCCCAAAAGTAGCTGAACAACATAAGCGTCAAAATTATATTAACACAGTGCAACATTAAAAATATACTTTGTTAACCTAATTTTGACTTTTCTGCTGTTTAGTGACTTTTGATACAATGATGTTCAGCGACATTTAGATTGATGGTGTACAGCGACTTTAGGAATACTATAGTGCACAGATACTTTTGAATTAGTCGTGTTTAACGACTTTTGTAAATTTCTGATGTACAGGCTATTTTGTTTCCTAGTTGTGACTATAATTTATGACATTTTATTGTGAACAGGTGTTTTGGAAAGTTGATTCTGTTCATCGACTTTTGGAGCTGACTGTACCTACTGTCTGCGTGTTTTCAACCTACACATAGTTGCTGTATGGGGGTAGGACATCGCCTGTCGGGTCGTCCTTAGAACATGAAGGCACACACGAGAATGAATAAATTAGTGTCCACGTACATTATTAGAGTCAGTTGCTAAGTGAAGGGAAAAGGATATAAATTGAGGAAAAAACTGTTTCGGAAAATCGTTAATTTTAAAGTGGAATGCTTTGGAAGACTCCTTTTCGCTAATGTCGTATGAATTTTTGATAAAGACGAAAATTGAAATGGGATAAGAATGAGTGACAGTTGTAGGTTTATCATTGACATGTTTTATGCAATACTCATAAAGAAGAAAGATTGAAACCCAGACCTTAAGAAATAGAAATGTTACGAAAAGGTTTAATGTTAAAATGTGTAGTGTCTAGTATAATGATTTTAGTAAGGCAAAAACCCAAAAAATATTGTTGTTATTGTCATAAAGATGAAAGCACGTCCAAAACTTTCAGACAAACAACAAACACCTAATAGCCTGTTATAGATTTAAGAGGTTCTGAACAACATTCTAATTGCGTTTACCAATTAAATGCGACCCGTGGAACAGGCTTTACCCTAAAACTCACACAGAGCTTTTAGAAAATGTAGTACTAGGTACCTATGTTAGTGTGTGTGCATTACGGGGAGGCCTCTCGCGGCTGAAATACTGCCTCGAAACGCTGGCTTTTCCGCAGTTCTGCAGAAAATGCATTACCAAAGCTCACCTCAAACGATGGCATTTCGCTACTGGCCTATCGGCTTCGAATTTATGCAACGCCCAGCATTTTAACATTGACGGTTTATTGCGAAAACATATTTTATTTTATTATAAAACGCTGTGCGCTTCAATAGCAATATGCAGTTCGTTCATTTTGTTTTTTGAAGAAGAAAATTCGATTAATATTTTTGCTCAAAGGGAGACGAAGCGAGTTTTTAATTGAAAGGGACGTGAAAACACTCGATGTTGTTCAATACAGAGTTCTATCAACAAGCGTCGCGACAAACACGATAAGGATTGAAAAATATCACTTTTTACTTACAGCTTTAGAGTTTAAAATCGTGTGACGTGTTTATCTGATACAAAATTCAGATAATTGAATCGAATCGCCATTCGTGGGTGTCATCGTAAGCATTCATAGCTCATAAATTAACTAGTATAAAATCCAATGTATTTTGATTCGAAGCTACACAGCACACAAACTGGAGTAGTCGAAAAGAATGGGTCATGTTTAATTGGTAAACAAGACTAAAACATACGAAAGACCAGTATCAGTTGACCCCTACTTATTGTACCGTAAAATCAGACTTAGTATTACGTGACAGGTCAAGTAAAACAGGTCTTTAGTTGCATTATGAAGATAAATTGAGCTACACTGACATTATGCATGGTTAGTTACATCTTGCAAGTAAATGTCCATTAATAATAATTGAGATATTCGTCGCCAGTATTTTATTCTGAAGAACGAAAAAGATCGAGTGTAAATAAATTACGAATGCATAATTTAATTAAACAACCGTTTTCTTTTTATGTAATTTCTTGAACATTATTGTTGATATTAAAGGGCGATATTATGATGGGCCCTATTCATATAAAATTACGCAACGTAACAACAATTAATATCTATATTCAAGAGCAATAAGCGTGTTATTCTGTTATAGTTTTACTCCTAAACAACTGAACATATTTTAGTGAATTTCGATGCAGGTATAGAGGAGGATAGGGACATAGAACGCTTAATTGCACGACAATAATCATTGTAAAACCTATTAATAATTTAATTACTCTATGAAAACAGTGCACATTTTTGTTTTTATCAAACACCACATTATATTCACGTCACTTTCCACACAAAGAATGGTATATTCTTTTTTATGCGTCAAAACAATCGATCGCGCACACGAAAGTTATCAAACTGAACAATAGCAAATACAATACAAACTCGTAGATAAAAAAAGGTTTATCTATTTTTAATTGTAATGTACTTTCCGAATCATATTGTTATAGGAACTGGGTTATCTATATTTAAAAGCGATCGCTACCGGTTGCCACGAATAACAATTTTATCAATCCAAATGTCTTTGTTTAAAGTTGTAAATAAAATAAACAAGTAATTTCTTATTAAGTTCCTTGTGTATACGAACGTGTAGACCTATGTCAAATTAGTGATATACTCTTTTCAAAGGCTAAAAATAAATGCCTAATGCCCGATTGCATGAAAAGTCTGTACTTTTTTTTATAGAGTTAACATAAAAATATCCAATTCTATTTTACATGGCTGCAATATGCAGTAACAATGCCATGGGAAACCTAGACGACCTACAAAAAGCCGCTCGCCAGCTGTCGACTGCACTTTATGCATCATTAAGTCTAGTCTAGATTTCACGAACAAGTTACTACATTTCTATAGATTATCCGACTTTACAAGTGTCTGTAAATGTTTTACATGAAAAGGATAAAGTTTTAATAATGTTATTACACATATAAACCTACATTCTAAGGACGATATAATCGATATTATGGATCGATATAAGGACAGAGAAAGCGACTTTGTTTTATACTATGTAGTGATAGTTCTAAATCATAAATAAGTTCCTAAAATACCTAAACACCAATGGACAACACAAATCAACTTCATAATTTATCGACAATTTGATTGCAACTATCACGCGACCACAATATCGATGCGTTACACAATAAAGCGTCCGAATTTATCGATTAAGTCGCGTCATTATATGTTATTTATAAACCTTATAAATCGATAAGATTTAAAGGAAATACGATAAGAACGATGCATCGGTTATTGTACATTTAAAAAAAACGATTTAATATTAACTTTATCGCGTTATTGTGCTGTTATCATAATCATACGATAACCTATTATGCCATATAAACAAGTTCGATTATTGTTCAATGGAAAAACTTCAATCAATTTAGTGCTCATTTCAGGTACACATAAAGGAAAAATCTTATTTTCCAGTGCTAAAAGTATCATCAGGCAAAATTCACGGAGTTCCCGCATTCCTTATTATTAGGGTTAGAATTTCCCAGAATGCATATTGGTATGTTTGTAATTAATTATTAAACTACGCACTTAATTCTATTTAAGATTAAGCGATACGATAAATTAATTATCGAAAACGGACCAGCTGTTCTCGAGTTTTAGCGAGACTTGTAAATAGCAGTTGATTTTAAAATATGAAAGGAAGATATTATTACGAAGAGGTAAAAAATGCAAAGTGCCAATAAATAGGATAGGTCCTATATTTTATATCACAACCAGTTAATATTGAACCTAATCAAATCATTATTCATCTCTATTTTATGGGCTGGAAACTACCGATATGTTGTTTGTTCCCCACGTGATTAAATACCACAAAAATAACCCTCACGAAATACCATCGTTCCACCCTTGTTGTGGCTTTACAATATGTAGAAGGGTATCTATATTTATATAGGCCATTGAGTGATTGACCGAGTTTTCCAAGTATAAGAACTACTGGAATAAAGTAAATAGCATTAAGAGAGAAGACACCTAGATTCTTTAGGATTTTTGTGTTCAGTATTGAAGTATTGATACGACTTAGAGCAGGAGAAAGAACAGGGTGATGTTTAGTCAGAAAGAGTCTGACACTCCCTCTCGCTCCCGTTTAAGCCGCCGAAGACGTTATATGATTATCCCCTTCAAAAAAAGCTTACTAATTTCTGTAGGTACACTAAAATCTTAAAAACAACTGTACTAATTTTGAGCGTTTTCTTATCAAAATAGAATGGTACATATTATCAAGAATTAGGCACATGCCATACTTATTTTTTCGGTGTAACGCCCATAGATAGAGAAAGATGATTAGCATTAGATTTCGATACTGGTTACATAAGGGGCAAACTATTGGCCAGAAAATTAAGTTCATTGTAGATGGGAACTGCATTTGCAGTTTTATCGTGATAAAAAAGTACTCGCTAATGTATCCGTGATTGATAATTATGTAGGTATAAGCAAATGATGATGATGCAACGAAAAAATATTTAAATGAATTTAGACTTAATAGATATGATTTATACTGTAGACCAAAATATTTAGAAAAGGAACAAAGACTTTTACGCGTTTGCACTCAACTTTATTTAAGCGCCATTATCGATGCTAGTAAGCAAAATAGTTCGACAGACAAAAAGCAAATCCACTTTGCTTTTAAATGTTCAGATATTATCTTTTGCCTGTATCATTCGTAATCTAACTAAGCTTCTATTGTTCGTCGAGGTAACAAGAAGAGGAGAAACGTTGAAAATGTCTATACCGCATAGAATACATAGGCGACTACGATTCCCGTACGCGTCAGTTTGTGCTGATATTCCGTGTAACAAAAGCAGGGAGCTGAAAGGACGGAACGCTGTACAATTCATACGGATATAGAGAGACTAGATAGTGCACAGAATGCGCGTATAAAAATTGTTAATGTAACAATAAACGTTTAGTTTTCTTCGTGTCAACTGCAAGAGTATGGTGACGTATTACAATTTTATTCAAATACGAATACAATTTTCGTAAACACAATTTACTTAACTTACGAACCATGCTTCAACGCTGAAGGGCTTGCTCAACCGGCGTTATACCACGGCCCCACACAATACCGTCGTGAAACAACAATAACGTTATGCTTCATCCATAGGGGTAATTATTACTATTCTCCCCTCAAACCATCCTCATTCTCTAATCTGTACCTTAAATCCCAAACAACCTACTTGAAATGCACTCGTAGTAACTCCTTTAGTATTACGATTGTCCATGGCCGGCATAAAAAAAAACACTAACGCATCTTTTTACAGAAATATTTTTAAAATAACGACACTAAACCCCAAATACACTATGTAAATATGGAAAAAGCGGTCAACGCATCACTCAGTGAGCCTGCACTATCTAGCGGTATCTTATCTGTTAGACATTACAGACTTCGAGAGCTTTTGTCACGTTGCCTATTCAACCAGCTAAACAGATATTACCTTATGCTGATGGAGGCTCCAACAATGTTTCGTTGTCTGACAGACGGACGGGACACTTCCGTAGTAGGTAACTGTCGGAAAGTTTTCCGAGAAAGGGCTGTAGGATTGGGATTGACAGGCATAAAGTAACTTTTGGGACCGTTTGTGCGAGTGAATTGGTCTCGTTTTGGGACGGCACTTCAAATTGAACAATGTAAGAGGAATCTGCTATGGGTATAATTCATTGTGGTTGATACTGAATAATCGAATAGCAATTCTAAAGCTCCGACCGTATTTTTTAAATGTGGCGATTCCACAGAGCCTGCATTTCCCTAAATGAGATTTTTAAAAGAGTTCATTTGATTATATTTGTATAACATGAACACCTACCTAATTAAATAAAGTATTACTAACGAGTTTTAGTAAACAATCTGTTTATTATCAAAACTAAAGAGTAAATCATTAATCATGAACATAAATGTTCTAACATAAATAGAAACATCCAACAAATAAACACCATTAACTGTCTCCTATTGAAAGCTACATTTTCAATACTCAATACTCGAACCTCACCATAGACTCAGTTAGAAATGTCTCCTGAACACGGAAGTTTAGTTTACATCGAGAACAGGAAACGGAAGGAGTCGCGTCCCAGTTGACAGTGTATGACGACACGACACGGTATATTTATGTACCTTCGATAGAGCGGGAAACGTTTTCTATTTACATTAATATTATTAAGAAAACAGGTTTGTTTGTTAAGTGGTACTGAAAATGGCCACCAGGGTCCCCATCCTCTCCCCTTTATTCTCTAATCCATACTTTCTAGACCCTAAAAGGCAGGCAACGCTCTTGTGTCGCCTCTGGTGTTGCAGATGTCAACAGACAGCGTCAGTTATCTACCATCCAGAGATTTGCCGTTAAAATACAACATAGTGACAATATGACAAAAAGCTTCCTTTCAAGGAATATTATAGGAAAGTTTTCCCTCGACAATCCTAAAGGATCAGGAGACATGTTTTCCTGGTTCGGGATCTGATACAGGATATTCTTGGATGCGGTCCAGGTTCGAAGAAGGAACGGGCAGGTTTTTAGTCAGTAAGAGTCCGGACCCTCTCTCTCTAACTATGTGGTGGGTTGCCCCACCAAGGGCGGGAGAAGTCATGAGATTATTAACCCCCTCCAAATAAAACCTATGATTGATATGAATTATATATGGAAGGACTTACTTACATACATATAGTTTGAAACGTGGAACGGCAAAACATTTACTAACAAGATTTAAAATAAACTGAGTAACTAAAAGGACATTGAAAGAGTTGTTTGACCAAATATATAGGTATGGAAATTAATTCCTTACTCCAAGAGTGGGTTGGTCACTGGTTATTGGCTATCTACGATCGTGATTACACGGAATTAATACCTTTTTATGGTAACCCGAGCAATCTTGTAGATTGGTAGGTAACCAAATCAGATGAAGGTAGTTACTGGAGCGCATACTTAGCAAGAAAAGTGTTCTGTAATATTATCGTCACAGATAATGTGCATAAAAATGCCCTTCAAATAAATAAGATTATATAAATAATTAGATTTATTGAAAACTTACGTGAAATTACAAATAAATTCATTGAAAAACAAAGATCACACTTTACGCAGCTAGCTCAATTGTTTTAAGTAATAATAAGTTTTAACCTAGTTAACTTAATCTAGATTATTATAATTATGATGATATAGAAAGAGATAAACTTTGAAATGTAAAGTGCCTATTAAAACCTGAACGTAAATTAATTGAGAAAAGCTCTACTAGTTTCAAGTCACGATGGAACTCATATTAATAAGCAGTACCCGAAAATCGGGCGAAATGAGTAAAAAGTTTATTCCTGATTAAAATAAGAAGACGTCAGGGAAGAGCGGGCTGCGTTGAATAAACCCCTCATTGCACAATGTACACCCCAACCCAGCCTGTCTAGACTAAGGGGTAGTGAAAATCTTAAAAGCCCTCTTTCTTTGTACTGTTGGGAGAAAAAATATCAAGTTTATGAGACCGGGACCCATCACAAAACCTTGCTATTAGAATGTAAAACATGGAAAAATTAGTCGTTTACGGGAAAAAAAAAATAACAAGTATTAAGATATTCACGTAATTGTTTGACGAGATACTCGACTAGTCACCGTGTCGCGTGTCGCGTGTCGCGGAATGCTGCTCATGAATGTGGGTCTATAGCATGGCTTGAAAATAGTCGAGTATCACGTCAAACAATCACGTGATTAAGCCGCAAACGAAATAATTCATTTAGTATTAAAATAGTCATAAATATTGAAGTAATACGATTTTAACAACTACATACGTAATTAGAGTTTTCGCGCGATAGTTTCACGTTAGCAAAATAAAGCACGATATGTATGAATGACTTAAAGCGCTTTCAGCGTCGTCAGCGCTAAAGTTGGTGTAAAGCGCTTTATGCTGTACGTGTAAAACAGAAGCACAAACATTGCCGAAATACAATGCAAACACAACACACTAATGCATAATTATTTCACATAAATTATATTAATGGCAGTGCAAAATCTTCTCACACAAAGAGATAACATCAACAGATACATACAACAATACTGTATTCAGTAATGTTTCGCTTCATTACAACAAATTGCGCGTAGGATTGGCAGGGCTGAGTAATGAAACGCCTGACGGTCAGCAAACGGTTGATGAGGAAACGAGATTCATTGCTATAAGCTTGTGGCAGGCGTTAATATGGCTGGTTTATGATGACACAGAACAATGTACAGTTTGGATTCAGAAATACATTTTGAATTTTGTTTCTGTTGAATCGCACTTCTCTGTCACTGTGTTATATCAATAAGTTCATATAAAAGTTTCTACAGCTGCTAACCACATATGCACCTACAAATAACGAAAAACTCAACATCTTAGACGTGAGATGCTTACAGAACATTCGCCTGAAAAAGCTGAATACATATAAAGAGAAAGATAAAGGCAGTACCATCGCGTCTCGCCACAGGGGAGACTCCAAGATTAAAAACCTTCAGACTACGATGACGTCTTGCCTTCTTTTATTTCATCCACCTTAGTACAAGAGCTTGGTATAGAAATCGTCTGAGTTATTAGTGGGGAGATTTTCGAGTAATTAGTAAAGCAAAGTTGTCTGGGTATTTTTAACCGTCCTTGGTTTGAGCTTTGTAAGGCCTTTGGAAGAGATTCGTTTAGATTTTAATGTTCATTTTGTTTTGGCTCGTATGTTAATTAATTTTTGTACACAAACCATTATGATCGCACTTGTAAAGTATTGTTAGCATCGCTGCACGTGATTGATGATGATTATACTGCTCTTCAAGAATACATCTGTCTTTTGTGCGAAAATTTAAAGTCCCGAGCTGGATCGCGATAAATAATTTCAATTTTTAAAGCATATGGATTGGCATTGGCAATGTTTTTAATTAAAATCATAATAACTATTGACGTGGCTTGTTGTAAGTAGGTAAACAATTCACTACTATACAATTTAATAACAGAATTGAAATTAATGTTTATAAAAACATAAAATTACCTGCACCTAGACCAATAGACCTACAAATCTTTGAGTCACATTCATCTTCACATATGTAATACCTAATAATTAACATGAAAGTGTCTGTTAAAAGTGACTTAGAACGTTGTTGGGTGACCTCAATGATAAAAAAACTAACCAATGTTACATTAAAACTAATTCCCATGTTCCAAACATCACGTATATAATACATATAGAAGAAATAACTGGTGCGTAACATGCGTCATACGGGTTAAACCGCGCTAATGATACCTGACGGGCTAAATACAGTTACAATTTACACTCCAGACCATAATAGCGTTTCCAGGTTAAAATATCTAGGAATGAAAATGCATGCAGATAACTGGCGGCATCGTACACCTGTTTTGGAAGGGCGTTTTATGTTCCAAAATCGGATTTACTAAGAAAGACTGGAGCTTACAAGTCAAAAAATACTTTAATTAGGTTTCGAAAGTCAACCAACATTTTGATTAGTTCATTGTGATATGCAAATGTGTAAAGGTAACCTTAAATTCAGCGCACCTTAATAACCAGCTATTAGTTTGCGAAGGGCAAAACGCACACATGCTTTAAGTAGGCCGTAATGCCTTACTAGGTAACTAAGCATACCTTTTTTTGTCAGGGGAAAATCATCTAATGACCTCTCCCGTCTAGGGTAAGGCGATAGAGAGTCTGACTCTTACTAAAAACCCCCGTTACTTCTCCTGCTCTGGGCCGAGGCCGCGGTGACTCATTGCGCTTAACCCGCAACCACGGCTGAACATCAGCCCTAAACTAAGCATACGTACTTTTAATAAAATGGTCAGTCTGATGACAAAAGATTATTCGGTCAGTCCCCAAAAACCCAAACAATACACGTTCTATTAAACAATTTTGTTACGAACAAAGGAAAATTACGAGACAGACAACAAAAACACCACAAAATTAACACGTGGACGGAGATAAAAGATACCTCAGTTCATAATATGCTCCCTTAAAATGCAAATTCGCTTGCATTTAGGAAATTATTTCAGCTTAAACAAGATTGATAATGTAAGCATGTGTCACACGGATAAGTTGATTTCCCGTGCACCGGACCGGAAGCGTACGCCCGGGTGCACAGCCGCACTTCGCTGGAAGATTACATTTTGCATCGCGTTTACAAAAAAATGGTAGCCAGAAGTTCTACATTCTTCTTAAAAACATTTTTAAAATTAATATTCAATCAAGCTATTGTGTATTTATATTTGGGAAATAAAAATTGAACTTGGATAATAGGAAATAAGCAATTTTATGTATGAACAGAAAAATGAAAATTTTCGTAACTCTACAAAAAAAAAACTGTTAAGAACGCTGACGCTTTACATTAACTTTATTAAATATCATCCAAGAATAGGTAACTAAAAAGGGTTTGTTATAGAAAATGCAAGGGGGCGATAACAATAATTATGTTTCTTGGATATTAATAGGCTTTACACTTTTTTATAGAATTTGCATGAAATGGAACTGCTGCATTACGTGTAATGTTGAACATGTGTGTTTGTATTTTCACATAAATATTCGAGTTTGCTGGTCAGGTAAGCTTTATTAAAATTTGAGCACGTTTTCATGCAGGTAATGTTCTATTATATAATAATGTATTGCCAGTTGCCAGTACGGTTCTTTTTTTGGAAAATGAAAAGGAATTTTCTTACGAACGAAGAATATAAACATGTATATTAAAATTGAGCCCTTAATTTTATCTACCAATTCAAACTGGTCTTACCAGGCATTTTTTTTTTTTTTGCATAGGGTAATCTTATAAATTCTTAATTAATTCAGTAGGTTTACCACATAAGCGGACGAGACACGTGTGGACACAATGTTTCAAAATTCGTATTACACAAAATCAGGCACTTTTTTAATCATGCCTTTGCATTATGCGAAATCCTCACCACAATTTTAACTAATAATCCACGCTGATACGCCCCCCAATACACCGTAAAACAGCACTCATAAAGTACATATTTCACAAACAAGCATAAAACGATAAATTTTCATGAAAAGCGGTGTTGGGATATACGAATTGTATCACACACAGTGGTTGTCCGGATGCTGTGAGATAAAACTCGTGTGTGCACGCCGGATGAACACAGCGCGGCGAAATTATATGCAACCATTAAAACAACACTGTTACACTGAAGTACTATAGAATTATGTAATAGCTACATACATAACGTTTTTATTATAACTTTCGTGAGACATTCTAAATTATTTATTATGTTTTCGGCTTACTCACGTAATAATTTGACGAGATACTCGACTAGTTTCAAGCCATGCTAGATTAGCGCGGTATGTAACACTGATTTTGCGTCGACCCGGGATTCGAACCCAACACCAAGGCAGCTGCAGGCGGGCGAGTCTAGCGTGCCAACAGTGTCGCGCGCGCCGTCGCTGCCGACACCACGGCTAGAAGAAAGTGCGCGTGAATCACGGCAGAGGGCGCGTTGGGCGCGCAGACTCAAGTAGCCAGTAGCAGCGCGACGGTCGCCGAGTCGCGTGTCGCGGAATGCTGCTCATGAATATGGGCCTCTAGCATGGCTTGAAACTAGTCGAGTATCTCGTCAAATTATTACGTGAGTAAGCCGAAAACATAATAAATAATACATAACGTTTTTGTTATGGATAGGTAGAATGTTCTAGGTAGATACATGGTAACTGCATGTCATCAGCCAGATTTTAGAGAGGTTAATTCCGTTGTAATCCTACCACCCTAGCTACCTTCTCTAACTATTAGTTTACTGAGTGACGTTCGTCGCTATGCTGCTCATGAATTTTTAACTTTCTACCTTTTTGCCTTTAACGTGGCTTGGAACCAGTCAAATTTCTCGTCAAACAGTTATGTTAGTAACCCTTTAAACATAAAAACAAGTTCAATATTTAGTTCGAATGTAATTGAATTTAAAAGACCACATGCGCACCTGTCTTGTATCTTGAATAGTAAATGAGAAACAGTCTTTTTCCTGTACTATATTGATATTTTGGGCAGGACGGGCATAGCAATAAACTTCTATATCAATGGCACGAATGATACAAAGATGAAGGTTAAAAGTTAAAGTGGGATGCTTTTTGGCACTGTTTTCTGTTATACAGAAACCTTAATATTCTCAGACTAGGTACTGTTTTTCTCCTTTTCCCCAGAAACGTAATATTTATGTAAAGTAATATTCAAGATATTGCGTTAGTATTTCTATTTACCTTTCGCAATAAGGCACGGTATGCATATTACAGGATATAAGGCTGCGTGCGTGTTGAGGAAATGGCTCGTGGTTATTTCATCCTGCCTCAGTCGAAATACCTGTCGGTGCTTTCCTATCGAGGGGAGAGATATTGTGTAGGCTTCTGTCGCAACCTGCGCTACTATATTACCTAATATAAATGATATATCAGCCCAGATATAAAGCTAATATTAAAACGTAATATGTCAGGTGGTAATGCAATGTTCCATTAAAATGCCTTTGTTATTAATGTTGAATTAATTAGCTTTCCAATCCTATGTTTAAAAACTAACGACAACAAAGGAGAAATCTAATAAAAAGGTGAAAGCCCTTCACCGTCCTACGGCATCAAAGCAAGTAATGATTTCACAAAGGCATGATAAATTGACAATTAATGGGAGCAAACGAGAAATCTTACAAAATTGATTTTCAATGAGCCGTAACCCAATCATGGTCCAGAGAAGTCTACCCAAAGGCTTTATCAGCCGCTGTAGCAATACGTTAGATCGCAATCAGATATTAATGAAGGCTCTACTGAAGTCTGACTTAAAGATAAATAAAATGGCGGCAATCAATTAAATAGATTCATTTCGTTATATGACCGCACGTGAAACAGGAATGGTGGAGTTGATTGGCTAAGAGCTAGCTGAGAAAAATAATGAAACTGGAGATAAAATAGAATAAGTACCGAGACTGATAAGATCAAAGTTAACACCAAGATATAGTGTGGTATAGAAAAACTTTAGAGTCTGCTTGCCTTATATAGTTTTCTTAAATGAAATATTCAAACCGCAACTATTAAAAAGAAAGCACAACTTAATGTTTTCATTCTTTAAAAATATTGTGTTGCATACAGTAAAACTTGAGTCATTTTATTACAAAAAAGATAAGTAGGTCCCTAAAGCATTATCTGGCACCACTTAACAATATACGAACAGCATACATAATGAAGACGACTCTTGCAGTGACCGAACCAAGTCATAAAGGCTCGAGTAACGAGTACATTATCATAGGCATGTATGCCGTATGTTAATTCGGTGTCGTGACGTAACTATACACGTTTCGGGTCTACGAACCGGTTTGTAAACAAATGTACTAATAGACAGGCTAATGTATGGAGGCTATTAAGTTGATTTAAGTTAAATGTTCGACAAAGATTGCTTTTTCCGTTAGGACCTAATAATGGGCCTTGGGGAACCCTTATGTTTAACAGTGATTTTCTAGCTCTGTAAAAAGATGTTATTCGTTTAAAAAATATTTCACTTCGAATATAATTAAGATATGCCCGGCGTTCAAGGATCTTAAAAAAAGAACTACTAAGTTCGTGATCATGAATGCGGCAGACGAGACGTGGAAAAAAGTAAAAGAAATTTATTTTAATAAACTTCTTCTGAGTAAAACTTGAGAAATTCCGCCAGTCTAAAAGTTTTACGCAGTATTCAAAGCGCATAATTCCAGGATGGGTCATGAAAGCTTGTTTTCAAAAGAAGGAAATAGTCAAATAGTTTTATGGAAGATGAAAGAAGATTTAAATAAATATTTCCTTAATACTGTACCTGATATCTGAGGGACAAGTCAGTGCCGCCATGCCAAAAGATACGTACCTGCAACAAAAACAACGAAACATGAGTGCTGAAACATTTCGCGCGCATTAATTATAACAGCGTATGAATTACCTTCCGTGTTCCGCATTCAAAAGAGTTTGATGCGTGAGAGATTTTAATGATACGAGACTTGATATGCATCCCATAATAATTAGTGGTTTGAGAGGACCATAAAGCACATTGCAGCCAGTTACAAATTATTTAATAATAAATGTGTAGTCTTAGAATTACCAATTAGTTATTAAAAGTAGGTCACTACGTATGTTTTTTTTAAACTAGGAATGACAAAACTAGTCTTCCGTGTGCTATCAATAAATTCCACCATAGACCTTGTGGTATTCAGTAAAGTCCTAGCATCAAAACAGGAAAACTGCGCATCTTCTTTTGAAATCCGTACATAACATAATGATATATTCAATAAGGCAGTCAATTATGTTATTCCAGTTATCTCTTTAATTGAGATAAATACTAGCAGTGGGTAGAAAGATTACAAGCCGCACGTAGTTTGCATCAGTTCCATTGCTAATTATTTTAAGGTTATCATGACTAACTATAACTTACCTGGCTGTAGAAATAAGACTATCAAATAAATTATCATTCGATTTGCAAGCTCAAATAACATAGAAACAATCAGCAATTTTCATAAAGATCGTTCGTACTGGTGGAGTATAATAGCCATTAGGGCTATAATTCAGTAAAACAGATGACTTAAACGATTTTAAAAATCATCAAAACGTGCTAAGAGCAAGCTTTACCATCAACAATGGATCTTTGGGTTTTTAAAAGGTGCTATTTTTCAACAGAAGACTATCGGTCGGTTTGTAAACAAAAGCGGCACTTCCCGTTGCATCGTGCGGTTTTCACGACGAAGCCAAACGTTGATGCTTGCAGTGAACGAGTATCCGAGACTTGGAGTAAACGACACCCATGAGAGAAGCTGACTAATGACACCTCGCCAAGTATGTAATTTCAGTACAGAGAAAATGTTAGGTGCACGTACGATAATGGAGTTGATACATTATTTTGCTGATAATGTTGTAGTCGTTGTAGATTAGTGTACTTATGATGCTACAAGTACGGAATAATTGAGGATCCATGTTTAAGATTAAGGAGGTTTATGTTTTGATGAAGAAGTGTATTTTATAAAGGGAGCAACACAAAAATATAATAAAATTATGAAAAAATAAATGAAACAAAAGATTCCGACCTTAAATAACAAGACTGTATAGAAAACAAATCCCTCAAGCCAGAGTTACTTGAGATAATTCTAAGAATTTTTTTGCTTTGATGTAACATATAAAACGAGGATAAAGGAATGACTTTATATAATGTTTTTGTTGTTTTGCACGATTACTTCAAATAAGCACGATAAAAACTGTTTTAGATAATATCCGGTGGAAGTTCCTTAGAAAATATTATCTTAAAACCAAAACTATGTACTGTACGTCTTCATAAAATACATGAAGTCTAAGGATTTATAGTATTAACTGATTGATTGGTCTTCTTAAAAAGACTGCCCATGAAATCAAATTTTGAGGACCAGTTCATGGCCTTGTATTCAAGTCAGATAAGATCTCTTCTTAAAGTATAAAAACCATACAGCCAATCATTAGAGATCCTAACTCAAGATTACAAACGTGACACTCAGTCTAGAATAAAAACAGAAACAAGGTACCAATAGTGAATTCTGGTTATCCAAGGTCAATAATAATAATATTTAAGTAATTTAATATCAAATTATCATCGGATCGCCTTGCGGTTAGGAAATTGCTTTTGTTTGTAATCCCGGCATCAAATTACTTATTTATAAAAAAAGACGAATAACGATTGGTTAAGTACGTATTTGTCAGTGAATATTATTATTCCAGAATGGTAACTTAGTTCAAAAATATATTTTTTTATCCAATATATGTATGAAACTTTGTGGGCCAAAACGGCGCCTTGTTACATCAGCCAAACAAATACAAAACATCGTAAATAGTGCTTTATGGAAGGCTGAATCTAAGGAACACTTTTATTGCTATTTCTATATTATTCAAAGTACCTAGTAAATCATACGAAAATATTACTTTGTAAGTATTGCTAGGAAGTATCTAAATACTGGTATGTTTTTGATAGACGTTAACATCTAATGAAACTACATGCAACATCCAAACGGTCCATAATTAGTTCATCAGGCGTCTGGTCCCGTCTGCCCGTTGGCAATATCCGTGTACGGTCGACCGCACGGCCCCGGTACGATTCCGATCATTTTCCGGCCATTTTCCCATAGCCGCAAGCCAACCGTGCACCATGCTACCACAAAGTGGATTAGCAGACCTCCCGATTGGCTATAAACGCTGTGGCAAATGGAAAATCGAATTCAGATTTCGAATGGCTTATTGCGGATATCAATGATAATGAAGTTATGGTGAATCTTAATTATAGTTATAATTATAACATAGTTAAAAGGAACTAAAATAAAAAAAACTATTTTGAGACTGCTGAGACTGCTGAGAGCTAAGAATACAAAAATCTGCAACTACGACAGTAGACAGTGTAGACACAGCAGAGCAAAGACAAATTGTTTAAAAAAAAATGCTATAGTTTAGAAAAGTCAAAACAAGAAATTTGTTTATCAGTTCCATAATAAACCAAACTAGTAGCCTCATTAAGTATTAATTGAAATTGTGACTAAGATTAGACGACCTCAAATTAGTTAGTCCATTAGTTGTAAGCCGCCATATTGGTAATTTAGAGCATAAATAAGAGAAACCATTTGCGTACGATGGTGCAGGCACAGATGCACAAAGCATTAATAATTCTACGATAAGTATTGAGTACGCAGCCTTGAATTATTGCGAGTAACGACACGAACATGACGTATTACTGAAGCCAAGTTATAACATTGCAGTGCAGTAAATCTGATATTAAATAATACGATTTTATTACGCTGACATTAAGTTTCAGTTAGAGAATATAGGCTGAGTCGGTCAAGTAACCGTGTAGTGTTGGCATGCTATGGTATGGTATGTAGTGTTTATATATTCGGTCAGACAAAATCTCTAAAATGTCCAAAGGATAGTTTTCAACTCTAAACTACTTCATAATCATCGTTAAGTAAAATATGTTTGTAATAACCGAACTGTTCGAGGTCCAATAGGACTAATATAGAAAGTTATCCCAAAAGAAATGTATCAATAACTGTAGAGGTTTGGAAAAACCGTCGACATTAAGAACTCACGTAATCACAAAAAGTAAGCTACTAAAGACAATACCCGCCTAAACATAAATTGAGAAGATGCTTTACCGCGACTTAAAACTTGATGAACACATTATAAAAAAAACTACATGATACGTAGCTCGTGGAAGTTTATTAACCACCATTGTTTGTAATAGTTCAATGAACGAGCAAATAAATACAATGATTGCGAGCCCTTAACAAAAAGCACTAAGTACTTCAGATATAATAGTTTAGCGTGTCCTTAATTGTCTCATTGATTGAGAAGTTGCGTCATCATGCACTAATGGCCATCCATTAGATATTTACTTACATAGTATCACGCATCTTTATTCCACATATGTAGGTAATACTACATTCTTATTCTGCCAGTCATGTTATTAATGCTCATTGTATAACTATCATCTTATTCTGGCACAAATCCAAGTTCTGTAATCCCACAGTTCCAATAATAACAACAATGATCTTCGACTGTATGCTTAAAAGCTACCCTAGCGACATCTAGGCTGGCGAAAAATGTTAACTACACTAAATAAATACCAGTCCGGTGTATTTATTCAGTGTAACAGGTGGTAAATAAACGATTCAGTTCATTTTACCGCCCACTTGTCAGGCAAACTGGTAATATTATTATCTAATATGTATATTAAGTCGTTGGAACTAGGTTGAGCCTGTCATGTTTTGTAAAGGCTTTGACCGCAAGCCTAAACATTGGGGATTGTGGTATAACGAGTCTTAAATTACGTTCCTGTCGATCAATGGATAGATTTATCGAATCGCTTGGGTAGTGGCTAATTGCGAAGCCTGATATTATTAGCCTATCCTACTCAAAATGTAATTATATCAGATTCGAGTGCTTCGCTAAAATGGTCGGCAGCGCTATTGCTGTGCAGAGTTGGTTCATGCGAGACTTGTGGACCATATTCAGAAATACACTTACTTCAATATTGACTCTACACTTTTGCAACATCTTTGAGAAAACGGGTAAGTATATTTTATTAGTTTGGATTATTTAACAAACATTTAGTTAATGCAACTTATACATATAAACCAGTAGTGTATCTTCAAATCTTTAATTACGTAATGAAATTAGTCAATAATTTTATTATTCAATGTACATTACATTACAAATTTCAATCAACTGCAGTGCATAACGAATTGCTCATTTGTGAGGCCCAATTAAAATACTGCTTGACAGATTAGGCGACAGACAAACCTACATTCTTTTTAATAATAAATATGGTATGTAATAAAAATACCAATGTATTGGTTGGTACCAGTTACGAAATTGCAATAAAACAGGTAGAATAAGTACAGTCTTTTGCAAAAACCTGCGTTAAAGTATGAATTTAAAATTTGCCTGTCATAAATGGACTTAACTATTCTTCGACTGCTAAACTGAATGCAGTTTGATAGACAAATCAATTGATCTAAGCAAACAAAACCCTTATTGATTACTGAATATTCACCAGATGTTAAGGATGACTCACGCATATCACAAATTGGTTTTCCCCAAATTCCTGTTTTAGAAACTTTCTTATTTACTATTAGGAATGAATTTATTTAAAGACAGTATTGTACGTGACTGTATCAAAGTAGCAATGAGCAATCCTGTCGATATAGAAGGGCCAGATTGCGTAACAGCAACCTGTCGAGCTCCCACGCTGTTTCATAACTCACCTTTCAACTATTTGCAATTCTATGAAGCACCTACGAGCCCTAAGTGAACAGATGTTTTAATAGGCGATAAATGTTGTAGAGTCCTTGTCTTCTAGGCTTGTAGGTAAAACTTGACATTGCGAAATCCGTTTTGCTTGAAATAAACTTAGATTGTCGCTGCCCCGCCGTGCCTCACGAGCGACGGGGGCGTCCGTGCTTTATGATTTTATCAACTCGAATGTAAGCTTGGTTTGTTTTGAGAGAATTTATACAATTCACTGGCCACTATAATTGGCTGAGAGTACTACGATTTCGTTAAAATTATGAGGAAAATAAGCGAGGCCTTTTATCTTATTTCATATCAAATTATTTTGCATGCTGCAATAAGTCATATTGAAAAGTACCCAAAAGAAACCAAAGTTCTACGTACACAATAATAGCACAAAAAAACCATGAAACATGAAACCGATGTGACTATAGGCCTATACCTCCACTTAATAGAAAAATCCCAGGGTCATTGACCGTACAGCGGCTAGGTAATCAATTGAACAAGCAGCAGGTGTCAGGCACCCAGCTGATTACTTCCACACTAGACCCTACATCATATCTAACAGGAGTCCTGTATTTATGCTTCGACTATCTCTACACCATTAATTTACTGCAACAAAGCGTCTGTTTAGATACTCAATTTATTGTATCCGATGAAGTTTCTAAGTGCAAGTACTTAAAGAGAGAGAGCATTCCAATTTAATTTTGTTAATATTGCGTTTTTTATTTTGATAAAACGCACGCAGTTTAATTGTATAATTATTGTTCTTATCAAAGAAAGATAATTATCGTACTATTGTATCGGATGTTGACAAAAGACAGGACTAGAACCTATCTACCGCAATTCTAATTAGGCTGAAGGATTATTTAAAGCATTATCTACATTGCATCAACAGCACAAAAAACCAAACAGCGCAATAATCTTAAACACCATGTTAGAACAAACCAACTACGAAAAAGTAGTGCCAATTGTACCTCCCCTATCGTTAATCATCGCCATAATCAAAACACTATTAGCCTTAAATTGTTTGATAAGCGATAAAAGTCCTATGCAATCACATTATCAGCCGCGTTATCTCCTAATTTTGAGAATTTCGACAAAAATAACAAACAATGGTGAGTCATACTGTAATCGTGGCGATCGTAATTTCCTTGGCGAGTACCGGTTCAAGAAGAAAGAAACTATGTACACCAGAGGTTATGAATCACCGTGGAGCAACGAAATATGAAAGTCAAAGTCAGAAGGCCTTGTCCTTTTTATCTTAGTAAAGATAGTATAGTAATACTGATTGACGCACACATAGTATAGGCGTAGTATTTCTACAGATTGTTTTACCACAACGGGAATACATCAAAAGTTTGCTTTTTAACCTTTCGGCAGCAGACAAAAACTATTAAAGGCTAATCCTCTGCAACCATAGCCACTAGTAGGTCACCGGTGACCTATGTGGCGGTTAACGAGTTAAGATTGTCCTTTAAGCTGTAATCCCTCATCTGCATGCATGCATTTGCCTAAAGATACTGTGATTATATTTCTAATTTAGATCTCCAATATTTTAAAAATAAATTTTAATATACTTCGACCTATCTTATCTTTTCGTACCGTTACAATAATTAAAAAAAAATTAGAAGACAAATTGTCACGTATGTAGGACCGAAAACGGTTGATTACAATTACTAAAATTATACATGAATTTTATGTAAAAACAAGAAGAATTCTTAGCTCAGTTGATCAACCTTGATGAGACTATACAAGGAATAAATGACACAGTGACAGGTTTTAAAGAATTTAAGTTTATTTATGGTGAAGTTGACTCTCTGGGTATATCTTCTCTGTGGTCAAGTATATATGCAGCATCAGGTGATTATAACAACGTGGAGTGAATGGTCAAGTGCGAGCAGATCACGTTGTGACCTTTTAATTCAATGTCGCAGCCTAGATAGTATTAATTCCATTGTAGTTTTTAATGAGTATCAATTAAATGAATGCCTCATTGAACGAAACGTTTCAAATGCTACTGCGGAGTTTGGGGTCTTGATTTGAATTCCGGGTTGATAAGCGTTATAGTTTTTCGAAAATGTCTCAGTTACACACACGCTAGTGTAGTTACACATACACTTACACCCGGTTTCCGAAAGGTCGATCAATGTCAAAATCAATTTAATCTCATGTCAATTCGTCTGATTGGTTGACTGAGTTATCTATCAACAACCAATCAGATGACTTGACAAGAGATTTAACAGGAGATTAGTTAATTTTAGCGTTGACAAGTGTTTCAGAAACCGGGTGGTTAATTAATAAAATTATTCCTGTGAGGGTCTGTTAGGAAGAAAAAGATCGTCTGCATTAATTTTTATAAATAATTATTATTATATTTGAAACAGGGGCGGGGAAGGACACATCTTTCAACTTGAGGACGTAAAAATAATGACGTTACGTTAACAATTAACTTCGTGTGTTTTCTAGAGACACAATTGATTTCTAGAGAAAGTTTTAGCATTTAAACGGTAATTAATTGGCCACGACATTTCTTTGTTAGAGAATGTACAGTAGGATGAATCGATTACCGCAAACTTATTAGTCAGTTGTTGGTATTTTTAAATTGTTAGCCAAAACATGTGCAATTAATTGTCTGGATTTCGAGAAAAGATTTGTACAGTTATATTGTTGTCTGTGAGTTATTGTAATCGTTAACTTGTTGTGTCTAAATTGAGAAGCGAAATTATTGGAAGACGTTAAAACTAATCGTCTGTTTAACTAGCAGAACACTCAAGGAAACGTTGATAATAATTTATAGATTTTATCCCATTAACAACTATTATTAAGCGTTTAGTTTTTGCTACATTTGTAAAAGTAATCTCATATAGTATATTTATAAGGGGGTAAAACATCAACCTCTCTTGCCCTTTTTTAAGTTACAATCTTGATCTGGATGAGACGAGAGAGAGAGAGAGAGAGTGCCAGTCTCTTACTGAATAACAACTACTGCATTCCTCATCTTCTTCCGACCCTGGTCTTCGAAAATCAGCTTATCTCGCCTAGAAGAATATTCTTCGTGTAAATCCGAATAACATAGCTAGTTTATCATACAATATCTAACACGGCCGCTACAGACAGGTTGTCGTGCCTGATCGGTGAAGTAACAGGTCCTGACTGTGGGTGGCGATGTCCCACTAACGGGCAACGGGTTCACATCCAACGCTACAACATTTTACACTTTACATATTACGTGAACTACAATGTTGAATTTCATCTAAGGTGGGAGAAATCATTGAATTATTTAACTCACTCAAAAATGGCCTTAATCTTCGTTGAGATTCCATATAAATTGTAATATATTTTCTCTCCTCCGAAACGCTAATTTTTGATATAAAAATGTGTTTAAAAAATCAAGCGTTAAGGTTGCAATCTTCTTTTATATACAAGCTATTCCTTTTTGTATTAGCTACCCGAAAAAAATGACAAGGGCAACTTAGAGATATTTTCTAATTTTATGGCGGTACGAAATTCACCGAGTCCGCTCGATATTCTAAAAACTTAGGCTAGTTTCCACAAATTCCAAAACCAAATCATCATATTTTTATTCCAACACAAATACATTAAATTATCCAACAAATAAAAGCGTTTATCATACATACTTACAACAAAAAGAAACTTCATTAAAAACAAAATGTGTAAACAAATATTAACTTTAACCATGCGAGTACACACAGCAATTATTCATAAAACGAAATAAATCGTCCCCACATACAAGTAGATAATAACAAAGTATCAGCCATTTAGCAAACCGTCGACTTACTAATTTCCTTTAACGACTACGTATAAATAAGGAGAATATTCTGTTTCACAGACAACTACAATTAACACTTCGAATATTTTTTTTGTCAGTGTCAGTCTATGCTTGACTGCGATCCCACCTGATGGTAAGCAGTGATGCAATCATTGATGGTAAGGCGCACTAGTTTATTAAGAGCCTAATAACTCTAGCCTTGAAGACATCTAAATTATATTTGGACGGAAAGACTGCAGCCGGCGAATGGCAATATGTTATTTACTTTATTGTAACTGTAGATAGTAAAGTTTGTGCATTGGAATCCCTAATCACATAGTTAACCAATTCGTGTGTAATCCAAAATAAATATCGCTCCAACTGCTATATAAATAAAAAAATGGCAGGTAAGTTTAAGTTTTGAGAAAAGTTCAAAGAAAATAAAATACACCTATACATTTTTTTATACCTAATAATAAAGTCTCATTATGTCTATCTCTCTATCATTACTTATAATAAAGGGTAAAGAGTATTAAAATTGAGCTCGATGCTCTAGATTACACCAAAAGTCCGACATGAAAATAGATCGAGAATTTCTAAAACCCTTCTAAGAAGGTTACGCACTAAGTTTCATTTAAAAACATGACATACTAAAGAATTCACCGCTGGATATATGCAAGAAACAAGTCTTTAAAAGTTCACCTGTTGTACTAACCAGCTTAAGATTAGTTCATCGTCCGGTTAATAGTAAAAAATCTGTATAGCATATGCATTAGAAATAAACATTGAAACTGCACTTTATTAATATTGCCTGCAGGCAGAATATATCTAGGAATTATCCAAGCGCAATCTTGCTAATAAAACGTGCAGTCTAAAGATGGGAGTTTCATTTATTTACCAGTAATATCTTGGATCTTTAATTATATCATTTTGCAATTTGAAATAGATATAAAAACATAGTTTTTGAATGAAATCAATAAAATGTGGGGTGGGAGAACTATGCTTCGGCACGAATGGGTCGGCGCGACGGGAGTTATACCACGGCCTCACAAAAAACCTGCGCGAGACAACCGCAATGTTGTTACGCCGTGTGAATGAGAGCTTTCCCCTTCCCCAATCCCTAAATCCTTAAAACCCTAATCCCCAAAAGGTCGGCAACGCAACAGTAACTCTTCGTGTGTCCATGGCGGTGCTGATTATTTACCTTCAGGTAATCTGTTTACTCATTTTAAGTCCTATCACATAAGAAAAGAAATATAATTTGAATCAATTTTTTTCAGAAACTGGATTGAAAATCTTTTAAATAAGATACATAACGTTTTGGTGCAAGTACAGCTGTGTTTCGTATTGCATCTACGGTTGATGCAGACAAGCTGTCAGTTTATTATGAATGATGTCCATACAAATTAAGATGACACTTCAAATTAATATGCAAATTAATACATAACAGTTGATGGATGTGAGCGGTATTGTATGTATGCAAAATTATACACAGGCTCGTTAATTTATTGAACATGAAATTGTAATGTATGCAATGTCATGATTAAGCGTCCCGGTGAGACTTGAAACTGAACAGTTTACGTAGGTAAACCATACTTTTAAATGAACAAAACTGTTATTTAATATTATAAATATTAATATAACAGTTCAACCATTTAATTTAATAACTGAAGTACGTACTAATAAATTGTGAGTACTTGTGACAAAAAGTATTGTTCACACAACACAAATAAACTTTACACTCTGATTATTACGGAATAATGTAGTACATAGAATTAAGTAATACACAAGAACAAACGAACAATATCGTATTAGATAACGATGAATCATTGAGTAGACAAGCCGTGAATCGGTGTCAAATGATAATAAGTTAGAAACTGAAAGTACGAGTCAGTTTGGTTGTAAGTAAATAGAAGATAACATAACGGTATTTACTGAACGACTGATTTAAACGATTGTTTACAAATGTAACATTGTTTAATTACAAAAACTATGAATCAATATTACAATAAGGGTAAACGTTAAAAACGAAAATTGGGGAGGTCTTTGTCCAGCAATGGACGACAACAGGTTGATGATGTTGATGAAACGTTAATGAAATTGGTAAAAAAGAAACAAAATGTGTATTAATTTTTCATATTTATTCGTTGAAATCATTCAATGATTTGGATAAAACAGTAGGTTTTCTTCAAGAAGATAACCTATCCGCTGTCTGTCATTGAGCATTAATTTAGGACCACAAAAAGTAGACCCGAAGCAAAAGAATATAGCATAATTGTTTTGTTTCTCACGTTAATAGTATTATTTTTAAATTATCCACTTTATAATCAAAAATGTATCTCTATAACAATAGATAACAGATTTTTTTTTATTACTACGATTCCCTTCTGTCAATCCCGCTAGCAATGCTAATCAACATACATAACGAAGTTTATGATAGTAACAACACACCGATGGACAGATAGCATTAAAAAACATAAACAAAGATAGTTTTTCTTTTTAAATGCAAAACCGTAAAGTTTATAGACCATTAACATAAGAGTGATAAGCAAGAAAGTGAAAATGCTAAAGTTTCTAACGTGATTGAGGCTGACTAGTGTAGGTTTGCTTTACGTTAGAACGATCGACATGTTTATGACGTTCGACTCTCCTATTGGCCTGCTCCAATTTAACCAACCAATCATAGGGCTAAACGAGATAACGCCTCAGAATAACGTACAAAAATCGAATGCCCGGACTTGCAAATACAAAACTGCTAATTTTATTGAACGGTTGGCGCTGTAGCTGGACAACTACTAAACTAGTCGTAGCACAACGCACAACGTGTCGTGGGTTCGATCCCCACACGGAACAACCCTGTGTGTTAATGAAGACGATGGTTATGAAAAGTTTATTCCGATTTGTCTTAGTTTGACGATAGGTATTATAAAATGACTGAGCTGGCGTCATGTCATGTCGCGTGTACCTTATAGTCCTATCAAAATACCAATAAATGTTCTGCTTAGTACGGTAGACTCAATACCATTTTATCATAGATAGTTCCAAACTGTGCAATACTAGGCCAAAAAAGTATGCGGGCAGTTAACTAATCATTATCGCATTTACACATTCAAAAACAGCTACAACAATAAACAACCAACGTTTCCTTGTATCGAAGACAATTTTGTAGTTCGTAGAACCGTTAAATATAAAACGTCCACCATAACACGGACCCTTTGACCTGTCAGGCTCATAACTGCACTATATTATTGAGTGAAAGCCGCTTTCACGACGGAAGTTAACAAACGGACGGACAAAAGCCACGGAACTTTTATTCACACTGACCCCGACTATCTAGGCACAATGGTACACATACATACTGGTGTACATGTGAATATTTAAGATGATTGACTCACTGACGTAATGACACTCGATGATCAATCTTTTCTCTAATACAAACACCAATACACGCATCTGTTTCGTTAATAAGTATAATAGTTTCCAAAAAAACCGCCTCTTTTATTTTTAGCATCAAAAGTTGTATGGCGCCACTGTCGTTTTAAGTCTTGTCAGCCATTTATTTAGCTACCAGTTCAATAATAGACCACCGGTCTAGATTTTATACAATCCTAGCTCCTTATATAGCAAAACCGCTCATTAGAATACTAGTGTTGATATTAACAGACATAAGCGACCACACTGTGTCAATAATGACATTTCGCATAGACGTGTTAAAAATCATAATTGTGCCATCATGATGCAACCATTTGATTTGTTGTCAGTTTTGTTATGACGAACAAATATTTTGGTTATGTATTTGAAGCTTCGTACCAAATCATCAGCCTGTAAGTGCTTACTGCTGAGAAAAAAGCCTCTTTTCATCCGGAGAAGGTTTGAAAACACCACGCAATCTAGGCGGATTGGCTATATCAAACTTAGAATTTAAAAATAGAAGTTCTGATTTAAACACGATGTTTTCCTTCACAATTTTTCAGTGATGACTATGAATAGTATATCTATTGTACAATTCGGAAAAAGTCACATTGGCACTTGCCAGTTACGAACCCTCCTCACCATGATATAACTTAGAAATCTTTTTAAGATAATGGTGATTGTTAGCGACTCTATGTGAAGACCATATGTTTCTCTAAATCTATAAGACAGGTCAACAAAAGACGACCTGTTTGATGTTGGAAAAGATTTCCAGATTCCCTTGTGACGTAAAAAGAACTATTTTCCTTTCATCCGAAACAGAATTACAAGTTTTATTTCATTCCTTTACCTTCAAAGCCTTTATATGCAATGTTTAGATGAATGAACATGGGCGTTAAAATGAACCATTCACTGAGGGACTTCGTTTAGTTTGCATTCATTACTAAACCATAATAGACCCACGCATCAATGGGACTCCATCGTGAGTACTAAAACAAAATGATTTAATTAACAGTATCCGTTTGAAACTCGGCGACGTAATGAATTTATTGTTTAGAGTATTGTTTAGTTTGATTAATTTATCTCCAGGTAGTAGTGTCGGTAAACAGAAATTGAAATGAGTTAGTGGTTAGTCATTTTGCACCCCGTAGTTTTAATTTGGTGCGCGATAAAAGGCAATTTGCAACACAATTGGTTTAGAGTAATGAAATGTTTTATTGATGTGTGGTGTGAGTAAGCGTGGGTTTTTTGTAAACGATACTTTTACAGTGAGGTGAGGAAATGTGCCTTTGCAACAACTGTCTGACCCCATCATCGGACTATAAGTGTCCACTGTTGAGCAAAGGCCTCTTCTCACACGAAGAAGGTTTGAGCATTTATCACACTGCCTGCTCAAGGCAGATTAGTGATTTCAAACTCATAGTTACAAATTATAAGTGTAGTTTTCCTCACGAGGCTTTCCATCACCACATGTCAGTGGTGTCTAAATAATCATAGAAAGTACTTATAACTTGGAAGAAGCATTATTGGCACTTGCCAGACTCCAAATCCGCGGGCGTCTTATCCTCCGGTCTACTACGACATTATAAGATGGTCTAACCTATGTAAAATTAATTTAGTAATAACCAGATTATAAAAAAAAAACTCGTTCCATACTGCCAACACGCGTCATTAACATTCGAAACCAATATCAACAATTCCTTTATTAGAATTCAGTGAAATGCAACGAAAGCTTTTGTTATCCGAGCACGTACAGTTTCAATATCGAATAAAGTGACGATGTTCTGACTAAAATCGATTACAAACCTGCCAGCTAGTAAATTCGAGTTAATCAATCGATTAATTCAACTCGGTAATTAACGTAACGTAATTGTAATGTACATAGTTATTGGCAAATACGGCGAAACTTTGAACGAAACTGTAAATAGAAAAAAGTATTTAGGTATGTATGTGTGTTTATATTGGAAATATTTGCACGGATATGCAAATTCGTAACAACTTGCTTAATTTGGCTATTAAATCTTTGTGAATATGAACAAACATTCAATTAAGAGTTACTATTGGTTGAGATTTCAGGATAAATATTATGCAAAACGCTTCATAGTATATGCAAATAATAAATAGTAATTTAAATAACCTCCTCCGCTGGCATACGTTTACGTCCAGTTCCATAAAAACCCTAAATAATGAAGTCTACGAAACATTAGTTCATTTTCTCGATCAGCGCGGCAACGCATTTAGTTTAGTTTTAGTTTAAACAAGGTTACAGATGTTAATAATATCAGATTTAAAATACAACAAAGTATAAAATTTTAGACTAACCTAAACAATCTGATTAAGCGGTTGGCGCGGTGGCTGGGAAACTGTCTGCCGCGAAACGTGTCTCGGGTTCGATTCCCGCACGGAACAACTCTTTGTGTAATCCACAAATTGCTGTTCCGGGTCTGGCTGTGGCATGGGAAAGTATATGGAGAAATCCTAGTGTGGGGCAACGTATTTTAAAAGAGAATCCTGCCTGCCCTAGAAAAATAGCGTTAGGTACCCAACGTGTTAATTCAAGCGGTAAATAAACAGTGTAAACATAAACCGGGTTACACGATTGTTCCGGCCGACCGGCGCCCGCATAGATGGCACATCACTGTAAATGCAGTGTTAGCAAAATGGTAACAGTTCGCTAACAGTGGATTCGGTTCTACAAACAGTAATTACGGACGACCCTAATTGACCCCGTTCACACGTACACCGTTACAGCATTGGAATATGCCTGTAACACGCTTGTTCTATGTATACTTGAATTTACTTCACTAATCGTTAATTATAAGTATGGGGAGCCATGTTTCGGCTCGAGTGGGCCTACCAGCGTGATACCACAGCCACGTAGAAAACCGGCGTGATACGACAAAGAGCGTAGTGTATTGCCAAGAGGGTGAGGTTATCGGAGGCTGCTATGTCCCCAAAAAGACGGCAAAGCACCTATATAGGTATACCGATAGCTTATCATTAGGAAAACTATCGACTCACCGTATTACTCGTACATAAAAGTACCTATGCAAGGAAAAATCTAATAGCAAATTGGTACTTATCATATAATCTTTGAATAATAAATACTCTAAAAATGATCCTTTATCGAGGGCAGCCCATTCCATACGTGAGTCAAACAAAACTGATTAAAATCCAAAACTTTCAAGAGACACACAAGTTGCACACGAAATACTTTACCAACACCGTATTTGGAAATTGACTATTTTTCAAATTGGCAACAATGTAATTATAGATAATTGAACAGCGAAAACAATGATTGATTTATTGAGTTTGTAATTACAAGAACCGGTCGGCTTGCTAAAATAAGCACACGTACTCTAGCTATGTACTATATTTGTCCAAAGGTATTTTTTAGTGAAAAAACTTACTGACCAAGTGATCTTCTGTTTAAATGTTGTACAAGCTCAGCCTAACTTACCATTAATTCCAATGATCAACTGCAGATACCAACTAAATATTTCCAAACACGTTTCATAGTAAGCAAAGAGTAGCATACAATATCATGGCTGCTTTTCTTAGAAGGGTTAAACATCAATGACAGATTATATTACTTGATTAGAATAGGGATTAGTGCGCGCCTACAGACTGTCGATGGGATATTATATCGATTGCATTCAGTTTCAATGCTATTCATCTGATGGCAGCTTTAAGAAGTGGTTAATAATATCATGTTGTACACATATAGCATTAAGTGTGGAAGAGCCATGCTTCAGCACGAATGGGTCGGCTCGACCGATACCACGGCCTCACAGAAAACCGGCGTGAAACAACCACAGCGTTGTTTCGCCGTGTGAGTGAGGTTACCGGAGGCCCAATCCTTCCCCTCCCTCAATCCCTAAATCTCCAAATCCCTAATCCCTAAAAGGTCGGCAATGCACTCGTAAATCCTCCGTTGCGAGTGTCCATGGCGGCGTTGATTGCTTACCATCACGTAATCCGTCTGATCGTTTGCAGACCTATTACATAAAAAAATAGTATTCATTTGAAGCTTGGGTTCAAAACTATCTTCGACTTCCATTCTTTTCTGACAAACGTAATTTAATTACTTTGTCTTATATCTTTCAATTTATTTTTAACTAATAATATAATTTTTAAAATGATGTCGTCGTGCAATTTATTCGAACAGGGAACCTAATAATCAATAAGTACTTTTTTGTTCAAAACACTATGAATAATTTCGTACATAATAGTGTCGATCCACGTAATATTTGACTAATTAACATTATAAAACATTTCCATGCAAATTCTGTCACGCAACGTTGTGACGATTTATAAATTCAATTACGACAGATGGTTTGATGGACGACATCAAAACCAGACAGTCATTTGTTATGAATCAAAGAATATATAGACAAGTGGTAAACAGATTGTACAGCTAATGTTTCTACACAATGTCAAAATGGAGTCCAAACCTAAAAAAATATCGAATTATTTTGACCCAAACGTACAACAATGTAACAATAGCTTCCATTCCTGTAAAGGTGCAGAATACAGAGAAACAATAATCTAAGGGCTGACTCTTCAATGATTAGATTTAAGTTATCTGGGGAATAATTATGATGTTGTCGCATCAGAATGTTTGTATAAGACAGTAAAGCAATTAACAATTTTATTCCTCAGATAAAATTTATCTGACTATTGAAAAATCAGCCCTAAATCTTGTATCCATAGTTCATAGCAGAGTATTTTGCTTTAATAAAATGGACTCTTACTAAACCAGGATTCACATCATCTAGAAGTATTTCTCTTAAACTAAAAACAACTAAGCAAATAAAAGTTATTTTTATATATTATTAATTAAGTCGTTTCTAGAGCGTGCTTTTGCATAATATTTCGTGTTAGGTATAAATACCTGATTTCGCTGTTATGATCAAAAGATGTGACCTTGTGATACGTCGGTCAAGGCTTTAAATAAGACAGACTTGGCAATATTCGGACGAGAAACTCTATAAACCTTTCGAATTTTAAATTACAAAGAATGTGACGTAGGAAGTTTATGTATTCAAGTGTTATATAAATAAAAAGGTTACATTTTGGAATATTGTTATCTTGGTAGGTACGAAATATACACGATTTCTGCCTTTAATATCTACTCTTTTACCAATATGATAAGTGATTTTTTTATTTTTATTCGAGTAGATGGGTTAAAAGTACTATTAGCAAAATAATTGATATTACACGAGTAAAATATCAAACAAAGTTGAACGGAAATGAAATGACAAGACTAAGCTAATGAGAATTTACGCGAATAATCAAGACTGAAGCAAAAAAATTAAACTATAAAATCCACAGCGTAATATTACTTCATTGCAATGGAATTAAAACATATTACAATAATCAACCTATTAATCATTATTGCATTCTTTCACAATTAATAAAAAAATCTCAATAAGATACAGAACTAGCTCTGTAGAAAATGTAAATCTCGATATTTATTACAACACTTGGTAGACTCACGCGTTTGTAACTTGGGCGTGGTTCAGCCGGCCAGCCATTTCTCCAACACATATTAACGACATTATAATGGCTACTATACCAATTACAACATTCAAGACAAAAACAAACACGTTGATTGATTACGGCCTGAGAGATTAGTATGAAGTAAATTAGCTTGGTAAAGATAGCCGACGTTTCTTGTCAATATTTCATCAAACCAACAAAATTGATTTCAATCAGAAAGGAGAGTAACAAAACTGTTAATTAATTATTGTCTTCCTCAATAATCTTCTTCTTAATACAAATAGTAATACAATCCGGTCACACACTTCAAACATCTGTACTATGTTTTCAAAAAGTCACTTCATTCGGGCGACAAACTGAAATAGAAACGAAACTACTCATTGAATTAGCTGCACCTATCAATCAACGATCTGAAAATAGTTCGCCCGGAAGCGAACCCCGGCTCAGCAGTTAATTGCCGTGACAATAACACCAGCGCTCATTATCCTAAATTTGGACCACACCTATCAACTAATGCACGCCACTCGACGTGAGTAAGACAGATTAGGATGGAATGCTTGAGGTTTCAAGTGGAGAATTTATCTTAAGAGAGGGTAAGAGTTTGAGTGTCTAAGAACCTGAGTATATGGATGTAAAAATAAAACGGATTTATAATAAATTCAATTTTGATATCACAAAACGCACAAACTAAATGTAATGAGAACATTGCTGTTTACATTAGCTTACAGGAACGTCAAAAGAGTTAATGGATTATGATGCAAGCCCAAACAAAAGAGATGAAAAGGAAAAGGATTTTGATATGTATTTGACAATGTATCTCACGTCGCATTCAGAGAAAGTAAGGATGAAATAAAACAAGAAACTGAAAGGGGTTCAAATAAGGACAACGTGCCTTGTTGACGATGTTTAGCACGTTCTTACTTGGGTCACATAATTCGAAATAATACGACTTAGCGAAAAAAGAGCCAGAACATGTGAGAAACTAGGTGTCAGTTTCAGACTAAATGACACGTCAGGTAAATCAATGTACACTTTACACGGTAGAAATATACAAGTAGTAAAAACTTGACAAATTAATGAAGCTAATGACGCTGACAGATTAACAATGTGGAACGAATCGCTCAATTATACCGATTGATGTTAAATTGTACATGAAGATGTATCTAAGACATTTAGGGATGGCACACGCGAATGTTATAATAAATACAATCGGCTTGCAAATCGCAAACGAACGGCGACGTGACTGTCTGCTACGTGCACTATTACTGGAACCACAGACATTTAACCGCATTACTGTTACTATAAATTGTGGGATAAACCCAACTTTAACGCAAAGAATTTTCAATATTGGAAACGACAAAAAATATAATATGGAACGTGACAACTTTTTGGGATGCGCAGACAACGTGATAGATAGCGATGAGAATAATATCAGTCCATCAATAAATAAAAATGTAGAAGACCTTGAAAATTATGAGCTCTAACATGTAAGTAAATAATAATTCTTGGACAAAGATTGTTAGTTTACAATACAAATATTATGGTCTATAAAGATAACCAACAAACCGTAAATATCCACGAAACAATAAAAAAAATTAACAAACACCTGTAATTTACCAAATGGCAAAATGTAACATACAAAATTGTGTTCAATTATTCAAGCGTACGAAAACGATGCGATATTTTGAACTCGAATACAAACCTAATAAAGTACAAAGTTAATTAAAACTTGCACAAAGGAGGAAAAAGTGGAGTCACGCTCAAGAGAACACGAACACGACACATAATAGTATGCAACTATTGTTTGTATGAGTAGCAGGTGACCTATAAGCGATATAAAAAATGTGACCAGTTTATACAATGTAGGAATGTGTAAAAAAAGAATTCTTGAATAATTTTATTATGCCATATCCAAACAATTTGAACACACGATTAATGGATAACAGTAAAGTGCAAGTTTAGAGATTCTACATCAGATTGGTAGTCAGTCGCCCACGAACATTGTGTTAGCATTGTTTCTGACCAAACAGTAGTACATGAAGAAATAGACGACTATAATGATGGGAAAACTGATACAGTTTGCTGAGCAAATCCTACATGAGAAGGGACAGTTACGAATTACGTATGCGGAGATACGCGATGTACGGGAAATGCACTTTCTTAACACCTGAGAACACTTCCTGGAATACAAAAGAAGGTGAAACTTGATGATAACTGAGACACATCTGACCGCTTTCCGCCAGACGTTGAGTCTCCACGCACGAACGCTGAATGACAATCAATTTAAAGTTTATATTGTGGCATTAACACCCAATTGATACGAAGCGACGCGTTGAGCATTCGATCGTATTTGTTATTGATCTAAGAGATCAGTGTTTTATAGGTTAGAAAGTAAAAGTTTGTATCCAAAATTTGGTTTAAAAAGTTTGAATCTAAGTCAAGAAATTCTACAGAAATCAATGCATATTTTAAACAAGATTTTTGGACTTGCAAGAATATGTGCTACTGGTAGAGATTTCGAAATTGATAATGAACTTTCATCATTTGGTATTAAGCCGGTTGATCCTTATGATAACCAGTAGCGCGAGATCAGTGTCGTATTAACAATGCCAGTTCCTCATGCATAATTCACGTCGATAGTGAAAGTTCTTGAATTTGTTCGAGGTCGGGTGTCGAGTGTTTAGACTATAACACAATGACAAGATGAAAACAATGAAACACGCGACAAATCCATACTTGATACCTAAGGACTTTAGCTAAGGTACAGGCGAGTGAAAGTTACGAAAGGTCACCTGTCAAATTGCCAATAATAAATCTGTTGTAAACACAATCGTAACTGTATTAAGATAGACTTGGAAACATTGAGACTTAAACAAAGCAAAATAGTCAACGACGCTTGTTGCATGGCTATTAATTAATGGAGTAACAACAAAACATGACTAGATCTATACGTATCGATCACGAGAACGATTATATTCGTTTCAATATTACTTTCAGTTTGATAATTGTCGTAATCGATTTGTTTTTCAGTGATTGGGTTGGACGACCTCGCAGTGTCGATGGTTCCGACGGCTAGAGGGTAACGCACCCCTCAAGTTCACAGTCAACCCCGGGAATAATGGGACGGGAGTCGGGACGCGACGGCGGCCGCCCAAGGGTGCATTGCAGTCACACACACACAACACAATAATACAACACAGTTGAAAGGGACAGAATATTGCGCAAAAATTTCTAGCTAATGTTGTCTACAGATTATATTTCACGTATCAATCAATTAAATCGTTACGAGCAGATATCTTTCGATAAATTGATAACATTTACTTAGTAAAAAATGATAAAATATGAAACCAAAGTAAAGAATTTATTTTAATATTAATATAAACACAAATTCGTAAATATCGTTGCTAAATTATATTTGGCAAGGATAATCGATATATCAATAAATAAATATTAGCTTGTGCAAAGCTAGTAATACTGAGAAGTTGATAAGAAAAAAAACATGCAAGATATGTAGTCGTAATGCGATTGTTTAATTTGTAGTGTAAACAATAGTACGTATGCAGCAGTAAACGGAACTGACAAAGTAAATATCCGATGTACTCACTCTGGCTGAACAATAATGTGGAAGATGCAGCAAAACCACCTGATACCAAAGTCACTGGAGGAAATCCATTCTCACGGACACAGCACTTGTAAGACGAACTCTTGCGGTTTTCACAGTCTTTTATTTACAAACGAGATCACTGGCTTAAACATCTAATTATAATCATTACTTAACATTAATATTGCAGGTTATTGCACGGAAGTATTTCTGAGCTCTATCGCTGGAGGTCGCAGGACCGTTTTCGGGATATCGATCTGATTTCGGTGCGCTGCAGACGTTAACTATCCTTCTTCCTCGTATGCACATAAAGCTCACTTTTTTGTGATCGTAGGCTAGTGTTTTAGTATAGTTTGTGTTATTATGTTTGTTTATGTGGTACGTAAAGATCGCGATCAGCTGTTGCTTGCGGAGCCGCCGGACGCGGTGTGCGAGCGTGCGAGAGTGCCGCGCGCGACTAGCGATGGGCAACTCGAGTTATCTAACTCGGGCAACTCGAGTCAGACCGTGAACGAGTCAGCCCGAGTTAATATTTCTGCAACTCGGGTTGAACCGAAGAGCGCGCGCGGTGGCGAGCGGGGCGGGTAGGTTGCCAGCCCGCCGCGCGCCGCTCGACTCGAGTTCGACTCGACGCCGCCGCCTGCTCGCCGTCTAGCCCGCGATTCGCGAGGCCCGAACGACACCGAGCGAGCCCGAGTCAGCACGAACAACGAAACGTAGTCGCGTCGTCCGAGCCGCGAGCCGCGAGTGAAAGAGATAGTTCTCGACTCTCGTTTATTCGGCGAACAAATGACAAAGTTTTAACACAAAAGATTAGACATTTGTTTTGTTTACGTTTTTGTTATTAGTACTTAGTTCGTAATTTATTGTTTTGTTGCGGTATTATTAGTTTATTAAGTATTGTTTGTCTGACTCATAAGTTTAATATGGCTCCGGGAAACAGAAAAAGTGTGGCGTGGGAGTTTTTTACGAAAATAGACAATAATAATAAAGTTCAATGCAATTTGTGTTCTTGCCAATACAAATTTAATGGTAATACGACTACCATAATTAACCACCTAAAAAAAAAACACATTATCCAATATAGTGAAGCTGTTGGCGTTGTTGCAAATTTACCCAGGCCCAGGAACGACTTTGCAAGTAGTAGTGACCGTGATGGCTTGCCGATGCCAAGTGTCTCCGGAGTTTCTGTGACGGAGAATCGGGAAGAAAATAATACTGTCGGCGGTTCTTCTACCGAGCCTCTCCAGCCTCCTCCAAAGCGGGCGAGACAGATGCGATTAACTGCCCCATATAGGATAATTCAAAAAGCTGGTGATGAAGCCTTATTGGATCTCATCACAATAGACATGCAACCCCTTCAAATTGTAGAAAATGAAGGTTTTATAGCTTATTCAAAAAAATTGAATCCTGATTATGTATTGCCATCTAGAAAAAAATTAACAGAAATGATGGAAGAAAAATACAACATATGCAGTTCAGAAGCGAAACAAAAATTACAGAGTGTAGAGTATATTGCTCTTACCACAGACATTTGGACATCAGACAGCCAAAAAAGTTACATTAGTGTAACTGCCCATTTTATAGAAAATTCAAAGTTACAATCACTTATAATTGCAACATCCGAACTTGCTGACCAGCATACGTCTTTAAACATAGCAAACGCTTTGCGCAACATTTTAAACGAATGGAACATTTTTGAAAAAATTGTTACTATTGTGACCGACAATGCCTCAAGTATGAAAAAAGCTATTAAGGATTTCTTAAATAAAAGAAATCATTTCTGTGTTGCGCACACTATAAATTTAGCAGTCAAAGACTGCATTCAAGCAGAAAGTGACGTATACCCACATTTGAAAAATAGCGATGTCATAAATGTTATTTCAAAAAGTCGTGCCATCGTTACGCATTTTAAGCAGAGTACAAAATCCTCAAATGCACTTAGAGAAATGCAAACGCAAATGAATTTAGAAATAATCAAACTAAAACAAGACGTCCAAACGAGGTGGAACTCCACTTTTTACATGTTACAGAGATTGCTAAGAGCCAAAGTTCCCCTGTCTGCAACATTACCTCTGCTCACATCACCTCCGCCAAGTTTGAATTCAGAGGACTGGTTGATAATAGAAGACTGTGTTGCTCTTTTACAGCCAATGGAAAAAGTCACGTCCGTGTTATCTGGCGAATCGTATCCGACGCTATCGTGTATTATACCAATTGTCAGAGGACTACAAAGTTCAATCCAAAATAAGTCTCCAAAAACCGAAGCCGGAAGACATGTTCAGCGGTCGCTGCTGGAAGTCATTGATAGAAGATTAAGTGTCTATGAGTCCAACAGAACAGCAGCAAAAGCCACCTTACTGGATCCACGTTTTAAAAAAAAAGGTTTTGGTGTAGAGAGCAATGCCGAGAATGCGGTTAAATTCGTCCTTGAGGAGTGTGCTCAATACCTAGCTCAAGACCAACCACTTGAAAAAGAAAATCAGTTACCTACTACATCTACGGCGCAGACTTCTACAGATGATGAAATTTGGGATTTTTTAGACAAAAAACTAAATGAAACTGTAACACAACAAACACCCATATCATCCGCTTCAATTGTTTTGAAACAATATTTAGATTTGCCTTACTTAGACAGAAAACAAAATCCGCTACAATTCTGGGAACAAAGGAAACATATTTTTCCAACCCTTTATCGAATAGCCTTTAAGTATTTGTGCATACCAGCTTCTTCTGTCCCATCAGAGCGACTTTTTTCTAAGGCTGGTTTGGTTACAAACCAAAGGAGGAATAGGCTTAAGCCAAAAAAATTAGACCAAATATTGTTCTTGAATTCGTATTGTAAAGGGAAGTCTTGAATATCATCTCAAATCTCAATTCATATTTTATCACGGTCCTATAATTATCGTGATTGTGTACGCGGCGCCGTGATTAGTAAGATTTTTTATAATATTTTATTTTATTAATATTATTTGCTTTTTGTTCTTCCATTTGTTCCTAATATAGATTGTATTAGAAAACCTAATAAGGTATGTGTTGTTGTTATAAACATTTTAGAGTTGTTTTTATTAGGTATAGTTACTTTTTGCAAATTTTATAAAAGTACGAACATCCAACGTTATTGCTACAAAGTATTGTTGAAATTAAGTAAGACTAAAACAACAAGTGCCATTATACACTATTTTTTAAAATATAAAGACTTAAAAATATTGTTAACAGTAAGACTGGTATTTATGTATTTAGAAATAAGAGCCTTAATTACGTTTATTATTCATTTTAGATTTTTATATTCATTCAGAAATAAGTGTTATGACTGTGATTTTATTTAGAAATAAGAGCCTTAATTACGTTTATTATTCATTTTAGATTTTTAGATTCATTCAGAAATGAGTGTTATGACTGTGATTTATTTAGAAATAAGAGCCTTAATTACGTTTATTATTCATTTTATATTTTTATATTCATTCAGAAATGAGTGTTATTAGGTACTGTGATTTTATTTAGAAATAAGAGCCTTAATTACGTTTATTATTCATTTTATATTTTTATATTCATTCAGAAATGAGTGTTATTAGGTACTGTGATTTTATTTAGAAATAAGAGCCTTAATTACGTTTATTATTCATTTTAGATTATTAGATTCATTCAGAAATGAGTGTTATGACTGTGATTTGCTTTTTATAGGTACTGTGTGTGTTTAATTTAAGGATTAAAGTACTATTTGATTTGTTTTAGTTTCTAGGTAAAATTGTTACCATTCTTTTGCGCCACATAAGTAGTTCGCTTTGTGATTTAATGTTTATAATCTTACAACTTTCAATAACATTAAAGTCTGATTTTTTGACAAACTTATTTTATTTAACTATCATTAGCATGGACTCGACCCCACACAGCCCGTCGGGCTCGACAAGCAAACTAGCAACCCGCAGAACGATGCACCGAGTCGAGCGTTTACTAACTCGAACGGACAACGCGGCGAACGACGCGACGTATCTTATGGCAGATCGGGTCGAGTCAACTCGAGTTGCAGCCCGAGTTGGTTAACGAGTCAACTCGAGTTACTCGAGTTATCAAAAAGACGACTCGGCCCATCACTACGCGCGACTGACTGCGAGGTTCGAGTTCGGGCTCGCATCGGCCGCCGCTGGTGCCGGTGTAGGCGCCCCGCGGCGTCTTAACGGCCCGTTACCTACACATGGACTTACTACGAAGATATGTAAACAAACAACACGCCTTAAATCTACTCATGTGGCCATCCACAAATGATACAAAAACTGTTTCAACTTGATTCACGATTTTAATTTTGATGACTGGTCTTTTATCGTCTATAGTGCGTTTTCTATGCATGTACTGCCTTGGTAACTATGTACGCATAGACATTTGTTGTAATACCCCAATATCACATGAATTAATTTTTCAATAATTTTATTAATTATCAAAAACTGTAAGCAGTCTCTGTAAAAAAAATGGTAAAGATAAAAAGTGTGTAGCTAGAAAAAACTGCAGCGATTGTGCAACCTTCAAACCAAATGGAACGAAACTCCATGACGAGTCACCGGACAACGTTACAGAACAAGTTGGTTTAGGGAACAATGCAAACAATGTCCAAATCTCACAAGCTTCCGTCAAGCAAGACGCAATTCATTGTGTCACGACAGTTGCGTAGTCGTAGGCCGTACTTAAAGTAATGTTGATAAAGATGAAACCAGAACTACTGTTTGTGATAGTCACGCTACCAACAACAAACTTAATTAACACAGTCGTTTGGGTAACTCAGATGCTTGGTATTTCAAAATAAAGCATTTGGCAAAACAATTGTACACAGTAATGGAAACAAATCGTGTTACATCCTCTGATCTAGCATTAGCAATAAACAAAGACGTCTTATTGTAATGAATAAACAATGAAGACCTCGCCATAAAGGCTATCGATGGAAGGATAGCTCGATACAGTACAATGGTTGAGAGCAAACACACAAGACGATGAAATTTCTGTGCAAGGCGAAGACATAGCAGACATTGTTGAAAACAATGAGATAGTGGAATTCCGATCGCAACTTGATGAATTCTTCCGAGTCGCGTAGAATTACAAGTAATAACGGAAATATTGTAATCGTCGAAACCAATTATTTTCAATACTTTACGAGTATCGCCGTGACATGCCCATTCGGAACGTGTGTCAAATGTATCTCAGTCAATGGACCGCTATCCTGCTGTGTCTCTTTCTTCCCTACGAACATGTTATTGTCGTACAAGATGTGTATTGTGCGCGTAGCATCTGCCGGAGCGTGTCTATTCATCGGCTGACCTTTACCCGTCGTCGTCTCGTACACGTGCGCTTGCAAAACATAGCACTTTACCACGAAGCTTCGACATTTACTGCTATTGGATATATTTGCTTATATCAAACCTAAAATGAGCGTTTTTCCAATAAACATTTAGTTTCGTCGTATATTGTTTCAACTGTTGTCTCAGAATTGTACATTGAAACCATAGAACTTGTCGGTCCAACTTTATCTCTTTCTCCGGCGTTTTAAAAAGTATAAACAAAACCAAGAGTCCCAAATCGAAACTAATGAGCTCGATCCCACCATTTATTCAATGATAGAAAAAAGTGGTTCAAGCCGGATCGAACATAAACAGAACTCTTATCTTCTATAAATTAGTCTATTGGCTTCGAAAAAAAGGGTCGTGACTTATAGTGACGGAAACGTGGGAAAAATGCGTGAGTCCGACCCAGAATAACGAGTCGGGCATCACGACCGACTTTTTATCGACGTTCCGGAATCAATCCTCTCAAGACACCCAAACTGCAGCGAGTATTATAAACTATATACTTATATACTTTTGTGTAGTCGATAAAAATACTATAGATTTTTGTAACATACTTATTCCCACGATCTATGTTGAAGCACCTTGTTCTAACTTACTTGATATGGTTGAAGGAGCCGCAGTTAAAGATTACATACCTGAAACAATAATGGCATAAATCAATCGACATGTTGCTAAAGTCATCGTCTGTGAATCAGAGGCACAGCGCGCGGGTACCCCATCAACCGTGGCTACTATCTTGTACATTAACCTACATTCAAAATATACGAGTAGTATTGCGCACAACGTAAGAAATGAGTGCACACTGAACCGCCATTAACGTTTCACACAATTCTGTTGAAATCGAAAGTGGTGTTTCTAATTACGACATTTGTGATGCGGAAAATAAAAATCACGCTTACCGACTCGTTAGTATTATCGAATATGACGTAAGTTTAGATACGGTTGATTGATTCCAAGCTTGTTGATTTTGTCGCATCGGTTCTTTCGATAGTTGGACAAAAAACTAAAAGCCTTCCGACATGGATTTGTGATTTAGTGAAAATGCTCTGTTATATAAAGATAAATTTTATCCATTTAAAAGTCATGTTAATTTATGCGATTTTGACCTTAACATAAATTGAATAAGTTTAGTCTAGACTATCAAATTAGCTTTCCTCGCGTGTGATACATCAGATACGTCTGCGGCTACAAATGAAGTTATCTTGAGTTTCCAAACGTGATTTCGGAGTGAAACTGAACCGAAGCAATAAGCAATGAATGTCGTGGGTGCAGTTGTATTTTCAATAAGGTTAGTCGAGACTATGTCTAGACACGGGGTGGGTGCGCTTAGGATTTTGAGTTTATGACCGCGTCTGGATCGATACGATTTGTCTGGGGGAGTGAATGTAAAAAACTGTCCGTTTGCCCCTCCGGTAGTAAAATTCGTGGGGAATAATTAAAGTCCTGTGATAGTCTAGACCAGACGGGAGTGTTTTGGGATCGCAGCGCCCATTAGCTGACTTTAAGATGCCGCGTGGTATAAAACATGCATAAGGTGCAGTCTAGTACTGTTGCGTCACAGATATTGCAAAAGTTTCATATACAATACGTAGTTGCATATACATACGTACACTAGTTTTTTTAATCGTATGTTTCCTGGTCTGATAGGTAGAATGATTGGTTCATTTTGCAATTATATATGGTGGCCATTTTATGCAACAAAATACTGTGAAAATACTGTTCTGATTTGTTATATGTTGAGAGAAAATTTATGGATTTTTTCAATTATAAAACCAGTACTGGCATAACGTTGTTTGAAATTATACTTTTTATTACAAGGTAATTATAAATATAATCCCTTCAAATATTTGGCGATAAGTAGGTCGTATTTATGCTCCACACATTTGGAAAAAAGCAACCAACATTTTTACGTCTTGTCTAAAATAACAAATTCATATGATTTTACTCAAGCGAATCTTTATAGCAATTTGTATCGTATAACAAAACCCACGCTTTGTTATGTACTATTGAAAAAATTATAGCAATCGTTAGATTATGTCATTTATTTCCTGCAAATAATTATGGTCATATCGGAAGAGGTTGGTATTTGCCGGTCATACGTGTTAAGACATAATTGGCAATGTCTTGAAAGTGTTAGTACATTAATATCTGCAAATGTGGTTGACAATATTTATTAGTATTTGAATCTAAAAATTACTTTATTAAAAACTAGCGACTCTCACGCGGTTTCACCCGCTGCTCGGCTCCATTTGATCGTAGCATGATGTTTTATAGCCATGATGAATGTTAGTGCTATACACTAACATTGTAGCTATCTAGCAGTGAAAGAATTTTGGCAATCCGACCAGTGGTTCCAAAGATTACCCCCTACATACAAACTTACAAATTTTACCTCTTTATAATATTAGTATAGATAAAGCTAAAAAAGGATACCCATATGCAATTAGAAAATCTATCCTAATAATCATAAAGCTGAAGAGTGTTTGTTTGTGAATTTGAGGAAATATCGGTTGGAATTGATCAATTGCTTTTTGTGTCGGATAGTCCATTTGCAGAGGAAGGCAGTAAAATACCACGCTTCGACCAATATGAGCCAATATGACAAATAGCTATGCAGTATTGGTAGTTACAAACCTGATCGACCTAAAACACATTTCTCATTGAACAATACGACGATCATCAGTGCTTACATGGAATGAATGCCTTCTATTATAAATTTCAAACACAAGTGATCAAAAGAAGGTGAAGGTAGCAACATATTTTCACTCTTTTAGGGAATTAAAAACAAGTTCAAGAAGATATAATAATTATTATTATTTGACGATACCACCGCTCTTTTCGACCTTGACACGTGTTATTTAAACGCCAGCTTAGCCGTACTATTAATAGTAAGAATGGATGAGTTTAAAGTCATTGAACTATAACACTGGAAGGTTAATTGCCTATATGTTTTATTAACTGGATTAAAGAGGAAGGAGTTTTTAATTCGGCAGTGTTTTATATTTTAGTTAGTACCTTCCAAATTTTGTCGTCTGTCGTGTGACTATTATGCCTATTACTTTCTAACCAAATAAATTGCTGTGTAGGTAATAAGTATCTATGATGAGACATTCTATAAAAATATAATTAACAATATGCAAGAATTGCTAAGCATTTCAATAATTCCCATTGGAATAAATACAGTTGTTATGTATTTTTATAAAAACACAGTACATACAACTTCTTACAATTTGCACTAACACAAAAACTGAAGTGACTGCTTATTGGTCCGTGGAGTATAATAATAAAATCCTCTAGGTGTGGAACTGAGGAGTATGATATCATCAGAATGGCATAAAAACTACAGTACTTATCAACAAAAACGTACTGAGGACAAAATGGTTGAGCATGAATATCTCAATAATGAGTCTGAAGTTTGTTTTTTTCGTTTGCCTTTATGTGCAGATTTTTTTTATGTTTTAGGACAGCCAACAAGCAGACCAATTACCTGATGTTAAGCAATCAGTGCCTCCTACAGACCCCGCAGAAACGGAGGAGTTATGTAGGAGTGCGTTGCCGACCTTTGTGGATTAGGGTTTTGGTGGGATTGGGTCTCCGATAACCTCACTCACAAAGCGAATCACAACGCTGTGTTTGTTTTTCGCTCCGTGTATCTGCTAAATTACCATGAGCATAAAAAATAAGTACCAAAGAGAAATAGTACCTCTTAAAACCACACGGGGTTAGTTTGCCTGATGTTTAGACGTTGACTCACGATCCATTTGTGTTAATTTCAAGCTCCTGTTCAGACTTGGAGCAATAATCTTTCCCTTTTCACTTGCTAAATGATATTTCCGTTTAAGATGGCGGATCTTATAATGTATAATAATGTAGATATGTGTGTATTATTATGTATTTACTGGACAATTTGTACTTCTTTGCGTCGTCTGTCTGTCTGGATTTTATATAATCTAGAATATTTTTATACATATTTTGGCGATGAACTAAGTACGTTAGGCAGTTTCGAGGTTTTGGTACACTGACTACTGCGGTCTAATAGACCATTCTATTGAAATAGACTAAACATAATATTGAAGACTCTTTTCGTTAGTTACCCATGCATGCGTTTCTAAAAGAAATCTAATCTCACAAAACGAAAATATAAACATTTACCTATGTTAATTTGCGTTATGAAAGTTAACAAAAAATTATTAGATTTAGTTTTTATAGCACTAAATTACTCGCCTAACTTTCAAAACTCGATACAAAATATTATCTGAATTTTTCGCATCTCAATTTAGATATCGATTTAAATTTTTATTCGAATCTAGAAAGCAACTAGAAATGGCTCGTTTACTTAATCAATTCCATTGAAGAACGGGAATTAGAATAAACGATAAAATTGCAATAGTGAATTAGTTCTATGTACAAATCTGCCGCCAAAATGGCGAGGCCTTTTCGGCTGAATGAACAAATCGACAAAGGGACGGTAAAAAATTGGAACAATTTCTCTTTCATGGTCTGCTGGCAGTAAAAAAGTTCTATTTCTTTTGTTTTACAGATAGAGGAGGAAACAAAAGAGTTATATTTTCTTAGTATCGCGATTGGTGGCACACGCGCATGCGTGGAACAGAGTTGGGTTTGTGGGGCACTCGCGCGCAGCAGTTGAGCGGCGCGCCCATTGTGCGGTACTATTGTGTAATGAATAATTGCATGTAGGTGCGCGTAGGACCCATTTTGTACAAATGAGTGGCAAATTGCAGTTTCTATAGTGACACTCTATAGGGTATGGAGACCAATTCATGTCATTGCGACAGTGAATGGAAAGTGAGTTATGAATAACGGACAAGCGTCAAATCAACGGGTGGTCAATTAGATTCAAGCAACTCTGTTAAACAACATATACAGCATAACACATAAAATCGCATATGCTGACCACATACGCAAAATCTGAATCAGATTTCAAGCAATTACTCTAATTAAACACGTAAACTAAGACTCTAGTTTCGCAATAGTAAACAAATGAGGTTTTGGCACACTGAACTACATAGTTTGTAACAACTAACAATGCCCGAATATTACAATGCAACTGATTATGACAGATAGAGAGAAATAACTTACATTTTTGACAAACGACGTGTTCTAACTTAAAATGAGTGGAAACAATACAACTCCATTAGGGTTGCACAAAAAGAAACCTGTCCGATTTGTATCTGTGAACGAGGAAAGGCCTCTGCTTCTTGTAACTTACGATGACTCATGAAATACATACATTTATTATCTTGAGATTATCGAGCCACAAGGTAAATAACACTAGGGTTGCCTGTCGCGTTTCCTTTATGGAATTTATAATATACTATTTGTCAAAGCAAATTGTAGACATGTCTGATGGACTTTATATATTTCAAGTGGCAACATTATACTCGTTAATGGTAAAGATAAAAACAAATTAAAATGTTTTTACTGCACTTTACCTACTGATCTGTTTTAAATAAACCAAATCAACATTACTCTGCAGCAGTCCAGACAAAATGTTTCCTTATATTTTCGTCAACATTTTTGTAAACCCTAATTACACTCAAAGACAATGTATACGCAGGAGTGAAAGCTCGTTGTGTCACTTGGCGACGACATTTTGATTGACTTCCCACAACAATATGGCCGCTAACGCCACTAATTATTTGTGGGCCGAGAGAAACCGCCGTAGGAAGTAAACTATAGTCTTAATGGTTGTAAATACAAGTATTATAAGTTTTGTCATTAGAGGTTGAATCAGATATCGATTATGGTACTTAGATATCATCAGTTAAGATTAGAAAATTTGCTTCTATTTTTTGTATAGTACTTGTTTTAAACCCATGTGCAACAGGGTGATTTTTCGAAAACCTTAACTTATATTTAACAAATTTTTCTTCCGGATTGTTAAACATCTTAGTAGCCTATAATTTAATATTGTTATCAAATATTTGTAAACAGTGGTGCGATTTAATTTAGTAAAATCATTATTTGTATTTTAATCGCAGAATGGATAATTTTAGGTTGAGGATAATGACATCATACATTTTTGTTAAATTGATAAGAAGAAACACCCGACAACGGTAGAGGCATACAAGAAATTACTTACACCTTTTCTAAAAGCCACATGCTGAGTTTCATATTGACTTTTTTACTAAAAATCCAGCAGCATCTATGGTCAAGAAGTATACATATTTGGGTGGCTTTCTACATTTGTTTACTGTACCTTGGAAGGAACGTCAACTAATATTTGTCCTCTTAAAATTATCAAACAAACGAAATAAAGTGGTCTTGTTGGGCTCTCAACTAGAAAATGAACGTTTTGTGTGACGTGGGCGTTTATGAGAGTAGCTAGACCATCTATGAAGTAAGAGATTACATAATATGCACCAAGGAACTCTTTATTAGAACCTTCCCTAAAACCTTATTTATCAAAGTTTTTATTATTTAGTCTATATCAAAAGAAACTATTGAAAAAAAGCGTGTTGGTTACTAATGCTCAAGCCTTCTCCATGGGAGAAGAGGCCTTTGCTCAGCTGTGCGCACCTATAAGCTGATGATAATCAACAGAAACATACAAAGATATTTTCATACTGATTAGAAGCTGATTCAATATTTTTGTTTGAACGCACTAATCTTCTGTTTAAGCTTTTAAAACAGATATCATTGCTATGATACCATCAAACAAGAACACATTTACAACCAAAACTAGGCTTAAAAAACTTAAGGCATAAATCTCAATTTGCAAGAGCCTGGGATAAAAACAATTGAATTCACATTTACACACATACCAAAACACACGCAGATACTTCTTTGCCTCTCTTATTATAGACTACTTACAAAGAACACAGTACCTACTTGGGCAGTAACCGGTGATTTGTTGCAAAACATTAGGAGATCAGATGTATGGAGATGATCATTGTTCAGCCAGGAACATACTTGACCTACTTGTATAGCGTTTAATCTGTGGCTCGAGATTTATGCTACACTTAAGGTTGATGCGTATGTATACTTCTGTTTTTAAATTGGTGATCTGTTTTTATTAAGGGTATGGATGTCTGTTGATTTAAAATGTAAGTACTTTTCATAACTTTACTTGTACGTGTTCGTGTTCTAATTAAATATTTTTGTGACTTTAGTCCCTAAGAATGAACAATAGACATTTTTTATCTTCATTCAATTTGTAGGCATGTTAAAGAGATTTTTTTTTTTACAGGTGAACCGATTTTACCAAAATCATCTTGAGTTTGATTATTACTCGAGCGAAATCGTTGAAAAGTATCTAATCACCTTTAACTATTAATTTATGGAAATAAAAATGCACTGAATGATAAAAAGACCGTTATTTCGATAATTAAAGGAACCTTTTTGTTGTGTATAAACTAATATGTAATATAATATACACGGAGTGTAATATTATCAAGTAAATAAATTTATTCGCACCAAATTGTGGTGACCACAATCAAACGAACTAGTGTATTTCACCACAAAAACTTGATTGTTGTGTTCAAAACTAGGTTTACCGTAAAACAGGCTATGCCAATGAATAAATATTTACGTAAATGAACCATCGAAACGAATTTATTGCAACATTTTGCATAAATTAATAGTTGTTTGCAGACATCACACATTATCAGCCTATAAATGTACACTGCTATGCAATGGTCCCTTCTCAGACGGAGGTTTGAGCATTAATCACCACGCTCGGTCTAAGCGTATTGGTGATTTCAAACTCATTATTAGATATGACATAAGTCCAAGTTGCCGTACGATGTTTTCCGTCAAAGTCATATGGAGCGTGCTTCTATAAAACAAAAACCTACAAATCTTCAGCAATTTCGGCTTTTTTTAATCAAAATTGGAAGAATCTAGGGAAATCACCATAACGAATGAATAATTAAAATATTTATACATCAGACCAGTTTGCACGCGCAAATATGTAGATACCTCGGCTCGGTAACATAACATTAGGACGCTCCTCCTTTAGGGTTTTTAGTTTGTAAGGATCCTGATACTCTATCTTGCTCCATCCAGCGCGAGGGAAGTCGTTGGATAATAAATAAGTAAAAAAAGTTTACTACTAATACTTTTTATTAACTAGCTAAAGTTAAAAACTAAAGCTGTCGATATAGGTAAGTAGCTCAGAATATTAGCAAACGCAAAAGCCCAAAAAATTAGCAAACTCAAGGGCAGGTCACATTTGTCGGAGAACCGATGACCTAGGCATACGTAGTGTAGGGCTCAGGCCCTACAGTTAGGTGGACTGACAATATCAACAGCGTGGCTGGGTGAGAAGAGCTGAACATCGAGCTCAGTGGCGTGCAATTGGAAATACCTATGTCCAGTAATGGACGAAATCAGGCTGATGATGATAAAACATACTATTCATTTATTATGCGCTTTGATGCAGTAAATAATATAATGTTCACAGACCACAACTAATCGTGAGGTAACCAACAGACCGGATGCTAAATCTACCTTGTATTATGTATACATATTTCCTACATATGTACACACCACTACGAGATTGTGTGTTGCGTACTGTAATGACTGTTGCTTTTATGTGTAAACTTAGAGCAAAATAAAGGAAAAGTGCTTCGTCAGTGCTTCGACATAAGCATCAACTTTATTTCCTGACACTTTAAGAATTGACTGTAATTATTTAATTGCTAGATAGATATTATGTGTAAACGTATTTAATGAACTCAACTATTATTTCTAAATGTCACTATTTAGTAATAATAGTTTTTCCCTTTGTTCCTTATCAGATACAAGTTTGTATGGGAACAAAAATTTTACTAATCATATCGCAATTTGTTGGGCAAATAGTGTAGCTTATTTTCTATGGCTGGGCTCAATTTCATTGAAGTCCCATCAGTAGTTTAAATGTGAATGAATTACAAATATCCATCCAACCTAACAATCTTTTATGTAATTTTTTAATGTAACTATTTTACCGAAGAAATTTAAAATATTTGATTAGTTGGAATCTTAAACAATACAATAAACATAGACATCTGTTACTAAGAACTTTAATTCTAATTTCAATTTGGGACAAAATTTCAATGCATTATTCAAATATAAAAAGTCGAAAACATAGATTCTTTAGCCATTTAAAGTCATTGTAATGGCTGAAGGTGCAGTGAATAAAAAAATATGTATTATAACTAATACCGACCTATTGTAGAACCGTACTAAAACCCCAAAAGAGTGATGAAAAATTGGATTCAAAAAGAATATTTAAGGGTTAACAAGAGGTGGAAGTTGAGGCTGATAAATCAAGACTACCTACACACAAGGCAAGCAGCGTGTACCTGTAGTTGCCTAGCGATCTGTTTCACCGTACATGGTTATTCCACACGACTTCCTAACCATTTCGCAAGGAAGCAACTGTGCCAGTCGGCCGTTGTGCACCACACTCAATAACCGCTATTACAATCTTTATGTTAAAGTTTAAAATGCTCTGTGCGGAATACTTGAACGAATGCTATGTTAGACAATGACCATTTTTGGTAATAAAACGATTACGCTTAACGTTTACGTGGTAAATGATAATAAATGTACTTTAGCCGTTATACTTTACTTTGTTTTTAAGTATAAAATTGTAAGTATTGTACTAGCGTGTACAGTTATGGCGTAGGTATAAGATATTTATGTTAGTCGATATTAGTGAGATAACAGTAGCAATAACAATATCGATTTCGGAATATCGTTATGCTTGCTATTATTTATGTTAGTACCGACTACCGTATAGTTCTAGTTTACTGGATTGGTTTGGCCTCATTGTTTACATATTGTGAGACAATTTCATAAGAGAATACTGCTACTTCAGTACCGGGCTTGGGAGGCATATGCACTTTCTTTTTGTGAGGGGAGAGTAAATGTCACTTTTATAGACGAATCCCCCCGGCCTCCCAGCCCGTTTCTTTTCCGGTACCTAATTGCGCTTGCGCCGCAACGCCCGGCTAAATAAATAAGAACTTAGGTTTAATGGCTACACAGGATATAATTATGTTTGTAGGTATTTGGAAAACTCCTTCCAAACGATTTGTATTTATATATTCAACTCGAAGGTTTAAACTGATAATTTCTAAAGGAAAATTGACAATTACATGTATACTTTTTCTACGAGAACCGACTCGAACCAGTGAACGACATTTCCAATTCTTGACTATCTAATTCTCTATCAGTTTTCCAGAAGCAGCGAAGCGCAAAACTTCGGTTAAGCGATATCCGAAGTCAGACGAGCGTAAAGCGGTTTCGTTCGAAAGCTTTACTTATGGGCAAGCGCACCGCATGAGTGAAAACCAGGGACGTGATTAGAAAAGTTGTATAAACTGGATATTGTATATTAACGGGAAATTATATATTATGGTAATGATATTGAGACAGGACTTCGTCTTAATAGCAGTGTTTACGTGTTATAAGGCTTGTGAGACATATTATAAATTGATTTTGTTTAGCGGTAAGATCAATTCGGACAAATGTTCGTCTTCTTTAACTTTAGACGAAAAAACACCAACATTACCTAACTATAAAAAAAAACAATAGAAAAGAGTGAAATCTTATTATTGTTGGAAAAGAAAATGTTTGTGAGTCACATTAATTTAATGCACTGTTACACATGATTTCCCGTCTACGTAGTCTGTGGGTAATTGACGACTTTCCTAAACCCAAGCTGTTCGTAGACCAAATCATTGGAATTGGCTTTCGTATTTGATTCTTTGTAAGATAGGGTCGATAAACGAGCTGAAGGACCTGGTGGTAAGCAATCAGTGCCGCCGGGACACTCGCCACACTGAATAGATATACGTTCTGGCAATTTGGGGGATAGAGACCAGATGGCAAGTGTTGTGCAAGAGAGTTAAAAATTGGGCCTCAAGTAACCTAAAAGGCTCGGCAAAACACAACGCAAATTTTGTTTAACGTTTTTGATACCTGTGAGGCCGTGGTATCACTCCGATGAAGCCGGGCCATTCGTGCCGAACCATTTGATTGGTCTCTCACACTTAATGGTATATCAGTTATATCTTTTTTTAGATTTACACTAGAAACTTTGTTCAATAAAAGACGTTTCAATATATTTGACTTCCAACATTAAATAAAATTAGATACAATGACAACTATTGTCCTTTTTCACGTAAGTTTTTGTGTATTTCGTTACGTGATAACACAACTACTTCTTACTTTTTATCTATACTAATATTATATCCAATGATATAAAGAGGTAAAATTTGTATGTTTGTATGTTTGTACGTTTGTAAGTTTGTATGTAGGGGGTAATCTTTGGAACCGCTGGTCGGATTGCCAAGTCTTTCAATAATAGATAGCTACAATGTTCCTGGGTGCTATAGGCTATAAAACATCACGCTACGATTAAATGGAGCTGAGCAGCGGGTGAAACCGCGCGAGAATAGCTAGTCCTTTATAAATTCATACGAACGTCCTCTTTTCCTAGCCAGCAAACTAGCATGCTTACGACCTACGAGTACAGTACCGTATTATTTTATAAAGGCTAGCAGTAAGCGGAATATTATATACCTTAGTCTAGATTTTCTAGATGCCTGTCTTCAAGACCTAAGTACAGGGTAGTGTGGTATTTCCTCGGATCTTAATTTCTATAGAGAACGTAAAAGATAGTACATGTATGTATATGTGTATGCTTAAATCTTTTAAACTGAACAAGACATTTGGAAGCTATTTTTAATTAGACAGTATGATTGAAGAGGAAGTTTATTATGTATAACAATATCCATTAAATAGAGGAACATTTTAATTTTCATTGCACTATTGCACCCGTGCGATGTAGGGGCAGTCACTAGTTATCAAAAATCTTAAGTATCCTCTCTGTCCAAAAAAATGGAAAAAGATCCAAATGATCTTTTACCAACATTTCTTTTTAAAATATCTAATGTGCCCGTACAAAATAAAAACTAGATAATAGCTATTACATGTTCTAGGTAAGAATAGGTACCTATGTTCTCAAAATCTTGCCTAAAAAACCTTCATAACACATAACCGGAAAATCCGTGATCCATGAGGGAAAAAATATTCTTTTAAAGAAGATATCCGTCAAGAACAAATAAACAAGTTCTGTAAGTTTATAACGTTAGTACCTGTAAAACTCCAATCTAACCTAAGCGGCTTCGTTTAAGCCGGAATCGAACCGGTTCCTGTTGCATTATCACATATTATAGAGTAAGCATAAACTGCATAGCGCTGTATACATTAAGTTAATTTATTATACATTAAGTTAATTTATTAAGTTCTCATCTACATACATCATTATAAAAGCAAGATGCAAGAAGGAACAAACCTATATTCTATTTCGTTATGTAGGTAATAAATAATAAATATATATGACAAATATTGAGTTGTATAAAGAAAAGAATATTTACTTTTTTCTGCGTTAATGTACACAAAATAACAAGTTGCTACAAGGGCAGCACACAAAATATCTTTTGGGACTAGGCGTGGTTTAAATATGAATTAGTATTAATAAGAAGTGAGGAAAGGGAGACATGACAAGTGTCAAATATAAAGAAGGAAAAGAGGACTACAAACGTGGCCTTATGATGTATGTACTTGTACTATACGGCCGACGTATCTTGGCGAGTCTGAAGTTAGCCGTTTGTCTGCGCAATGCATCTTTTAGGAACAAAATTGTGTACTGCGCAGCTAATCGGCTAACTTCAGACCCGCCAAGATACGACGGCCGTACTATACACTATATCATTAATACTCAAACGTGAACTGTCGGCAGGCGCTCATCTAGTAACGATAGTTCTAAATGGAAGCAATCAAGAAAGTCATTAAAATCGGAGACGAGACCGACCACATGGGAGATTGAAATGTCTTATTTATAAATAGCCGTAGTTGGTTAGTTATGTAATAATTATTATTTATAATATTATACGCGTGTATTTCGTTAGTTTAAGAATCTCGACGAGTTGATTTTTTTTCTAAGCGATAGGTTGGCAAACGATCAAACTGATTACCTGATGGTAAGGAATCAGCGCCGCCTCTGAACACCCGCGACAACGGAGGAGTTACGAGTGCGTTGCGTACCTTTTGGGGATTAGGGATTTGGAGATTTTGGGATATGAGAAGGGAAGGATTGGCCTTTGGCAATAAATATTTTATTAATGTGTAAAATTGAATGAAGAATTAACTGAATGATTAGCGCAGTGCTGGAGAACCGAATACATGGCAACGCGTCGCTCGGAATTGCGGGTGCATCGCGGAGGAGAAGAAATAGGTTATAAAAGAGTCTGACACTCTCTCTCGCCCGCTCAGGGCTGGGGAAGTTATTTGATGATTTACCCCTCAAGAATAAACAAAGTAGATAGCAATTTCGCATGGAAAAGTGCTATGTGCAATCCGCAAATAATTGTTTCAGGTCTGGTTGTGACATGTTTGCAAGATCAATCAATTGTAAGTCCAACCAAAACACAGGAGAAAATCCTCACCCTCAACCCAAAGTATAGGCAGTATAGAGTGAAGATTAACAAAATTCTTCTACTAACAAAATTATTTGTACTCTTCAAACCCCAAACGAACGCCGGCGTTCGCGAACATGTACTGTTCTTCTACTCGGTTTCGAATTAGCACGATTGTTAGGTTAATATATATAAAATATCACAATACATATCTTTACTCTTTGCAAAACTTCACGACCTTGATACGCAACAGATGGCACAAGTTAATTATCATACGTAATTATATTTATTTAATGTGTAATATACACTGCAAAACCACACGTACATACACAGATTATGTTGGACGTCTATACCAACTGATTATTATGTATGTAGAACAAAGGATTTATGTAATGTTTAATTTTATTGTACGAATGTTTTTATATGAAGATTTGATGTAGAAAAACTGATTTTAATGTTTCGTATATTAAGGTTGGAAGTTATCTTCTTTCGTCTCACAATCCACGCGATAAGAAGGACCTCAGAAATTATGGTGAGTCTGCTTACTTTAAGACGATCGAAAAGTTTATGAAGTTCGGCGCTCTGAGTGGCCTGCTTCAAGTTTATTAACTGATTGGATCTGATTCGCACCGGTGAACCATTTTGTAGGAAGCGGAACTTTAGGACATTCTTTATAAGCCTATCTATACTAATATTACTTATAAAGCTTAAGAGTTTGTTTGTTAGTTTTAACGCGCTAATATCATGAACCAATGTTTCGAATTAAAAAAAATATTTCTGTGTTTAATAGACCATTTACTGAGGAAGACTATAAAGCATCACGCTACGATCTATAAGAGCCGAGCAGCGAGAGTAACTAGTACATATTTATATATGCACCACAAAGACACAGAGTGAAATGTCCGCATTATCTCTAATAAAAAATAATAAATAATGCGGACCAAGATAGAACAATAATTGGGAAACAGTATACAGTGACGTATTTGATAATCTTCACTTATTAAGAAAATCCGCACCGTTTATATTTCTTTTTGCAGGACAGTCTTACTAGTGTTATGTAAATAATATAATAATAATCGGCAAATCATTTTTTTTTTATGTCATTAGTCGGCAAACGAGCAGACGGATCGTAAGCAATCAGCGTCACCCATGGACACCCGCAAACGGAGGAGTTACGAGTGCGTTGCCGACCTTTTAGGTATTAGGGACTTGGAGATTTAGGGATTGAGGAAGGATTGGGGGAGGGGAAGGATTGGGACTCCGGTAACCTCACTCACACGGCGAAACACAAACGCCGTGGTTGTTTCACGCTGGGTTTCTGTGAGGCCGTGGTATCACTCCGGTCGAGCCGACCCATTCGTGCCTAAGCATGGCTCTCTCACACTTGGACACAATAATTTAAATTCATACGCAAATGAGTAAAGTGATAGTAGTGTACATACCTGTGTCGCCCTCTGGTGTTAATGTGCCGCACCTCACGACCGCCACTGCTTTCCCCGTCACTGCCTGAACCCGGAATCTCCATCGTGTGGGATGACACTGATTTGCTCACCTAGAGACAAAGAGAAGGAGTAAGTACCATTGTCAGAGATATTGATTATGTGTTACTATAAAAAAATCAATATAAACGCGAGATTACACACTTTCGCAATGTATTTTAAGAATCGAACCTGGATAGAAACAATGCTTACAGTAAATATTTGTCATTTAAAATGTTGATTGACATGAAAACTGGGATATTCGATAAAAATAACAGACTTGAGTTGATTGGAGACTACTGATTACCACTACTAAGGAATCGAATCATTTAAAGAACTAGATAACAAAGACGATCCTTTATATAAGAACTGAATTACATTGCCTTACTGTCAAAATTATTATCCATTTTTTTGTGTTAAAATTGGAGTTATTTCGTATTTTATAAATATTGTATTGAAATTGGATTTATTTAATGTTTAATTATTTTATATTTTATTTTATTTCATATTCAAATTAAATATCGGTTCTTTCTGTTCTTTCTTTCAAAATTTAAACTTTATTAAACAAAAAGGGGCCAGGTTTTTTCTTCTGAGTTGTGGGTGCGTTTACAAAAAAACAATTACACATTCAAATCACACCCAGAACCGGAACAACGATTTGTGGATCACACAAAGAGTTGTTCCGTGCGGGAATCGAACCCGCGACACATGACGACTTACTTTGACACTCAACAACAACGATAAACCACATAACGATTTGAAACATAAAAATATCAAAACTTACAGGAGGAATGTATTTTCTGACAGCAGCTGTTAGTTCGTCAATACTCTTCTCCTTCTTCACAGGGTCCAGACCGAAGAACTTGTTCTTAGCAGCCTGGTTCAACGCAGATATCTTCAGCACTGGAGGTGGTACTTCTTGAGGTGGTGGTGGCACTTTCTCAGCAGGCCTTCTCAATTTGCCCAATTGAATAGGCTCATCAATCTTCTTAACGAATCTTCTGTATCGAGTCTGATCGTCTTCCTTCTTCGCCTCTTCAGAAGGTTTCCTGCCAAGTTTCCCCAGCATTGGGATTTTAACATCGGGGTTTTTGGCTTGTGTCAACCTCTCCTTTAATTCATTCGCTCCTGGTAACTTGATTTTGCAGGGGAATGCTTCTGGATGTCTTGGTATATCTGATTCCGTTCTAGAAGATTTCAATTTGTTCGGTTTACGTTGGAATCTTCTAGGTTTCGGGTCTGGGAGCTCGTCGGAGCTGTCTGACGATGAGCAGCTTTTCTCTGATGATGATACGCTCGAAGATACTGAGTCTTCGTCTGAAGAACTGTCGATGCCTTCGTCCTTAAGGCCCTGTAACAATCAATGTGAATATTTAGTACATTAGAAATATTTAACTTAAACTTGACTCGAATTGGTACATAATTTTGTAATAGTTTAGTACGATAATGATAAAAAACATCAGTTATTCCCAAAAAAAATTAATGTAGCAAAAGGCAAGTAAAGTATGGGTGCTTAATGTTTATATGAATTGATAAGAGTGTAAGTGCTCCTACGACAACAGATAATATCATAGAGAGTCTGATAAAAGACGTACAGAAATATGAAGAACTACTATTTACACTAAGATTTCTGCCGTGTCTTGAGTGCATTTACAAACATAAAATTTCAGATACGCATCACACTAAGACACGGAACAACATTTCTAGATGGCATTTAGAGTTAGGATGTAATCGTGTCAATAAAGGTCATATGCATTTAAATCATATACTGAGTTCTCAAACTATTACAACATACAGGTGAGTCGTGCCAATATTCAGAACATCTGGAGTTGTGATCGACAATGACATCAACGTAACTGACCTAGGTATTGCATATACATAAATCCCTACGTTACATAACTAAGGTGACTAATGCTGAATGTGTTTTAATACTTCTGCCATATGGCTTGAAGTTGCCATATGGATAGAAAGTCTCAGGGTAAATGTTCAGCCAGGGTTACGGAGCAAACGCAATAAGGTACTGCGGCCTTGGCCTGGACCTGGAGAAGGAGAAGGGGTGGTTTTTATTAAGTAAGAGCCTTACAACTGGCCGAGAGAAGACAGACGACAATTCTACACCTCAATAAAAAAAAACGAGTAGAACATCTGTCATTTATGTGTCAATGATTACGGGTGAAAATTGCAAAGCACGATCTCATTTTTTACAAAAACGTGCTTACTGGTTATTCGACTTTTGTTTGATGTATAATTTACAAAAATATCATATCAACTTATAGATTTAGGATGTACACAGACTACTACAGACAGTACGCGACAGTCGCCGCGTCGCGTGTAGCGGAATGCTGTTCCTGAATATGAGCCTCTAGCATGGATTGAAACTAGTCGAGTTCTTCGTCAAATAATTACGTGAGTAAGACGAAAACATAATAATTAATGTACAGATAAATATGAAGTGAGAGTATTGTAGGTGTATTTTGCCTTCTTGTTGTATATTAAAATGAATCAATGTTCCTTACTAAAGCTCAAGAAAAGTCTAGACCAACTTCTTTATTTTCTCCTTGCAATATTTGTTGCAGTCTAGGTTTAAACGGTGAGAAAATATGGTAAGTAAGAAACTAAAACTGAGAATAAGTCAGAAAAAAAAAGAATAAGTCATGCAACATGTTTCGGTATTTCTTCTTAGAGAAGTCAGATAGAAAATGCCGGCTTCATCTAGTTTTTTACATATAATTTTGACGTGCAAAGTGCTGTTTTATGTCCTATTTACAAAAATAAATTAATTGTTTCATTGTTTTAGTGCAACTTAAGTCAGTTACAATGTTAGTGCAAAATTTTGACAATCTCTATTGAATTCATAACTTGCTACTTTACATTGAAAACAATGCAAGTACGAGCCAAAATAGTGGACGATGCATACCAAGAGCATTACGCACAGAATTAGACTAACATACAGACATACGGAGCTATATTTATTGACTATAGTTAATGTAGTTACGTACATTGATCTATTTTAGTTTATATCAATATCGGTCGAGCTCATATATTTTTTTAATGGCTTTAAAATTAGGACGCTAGGAAATAAACTGATTGAAATAGAAAATTACGTTGGGATTTTTACAGTCATCTTTCTTATATAATTCGGAAGATTTAATTATTGTGACTTTTCAATGAAATCAATCATTATTACTAATTTAGTTTTTTCTAGCATTTTTTTCAGAATAGCATACTTATTGCTATTTGAAAATAATTATGGCGTGATGTTTTCGATTTAATACAAAAATCATAGAAAAGTAGCGTTTTTGACATTACAATAAAAGTATTTGACTATTTGGAAACTACCTTACTACTAAATGACTAAGTACTGTTGTTGCTAAGCAACTGAGATCTTAAGTAGGTTTTAGACTTAGGGTAGAGGAAAATTTATGAACTAGTGGGGTCAATTAATTATAAGCCTTATTCAGGATAGTATGGATGTAAGTATAGCGTGATTAGTAATTAGGTGTAGAAAAAAAGCAAAGGGTATACTAACTGTACAAACCTCTGAGCTTTCTCCCTTGGCTAAGGTCTTGGGCCTGGAAGGTACAACAGTGGAGCCAGACTTGAGAATGCCCCTAACTTCGGGCGTTATCATACGCTGAGCCCGCTCCGATGGAGAATCGTCATTCAAATCTGAAACATGACAGTTAAATTAAAAAAACAATACCATGAAAATTAAACGCCCCCTGTATATACAAAGCGTCAGATACATAGGTAGAAGATTAGTGAAGCCGAAAGACGGTGGTTGTCTAATCTCTCATTAAAATAAATTTGTTAAATTAACTAACACATTTTACGACATATCAATCATATTAATAAAAGAAAAACAACATAAAAAACTACAACATCGTAACAATATTTCTTTGCCTTCAAATCCTTAAAAACTTCAAAGAGAAATTTCTTAGTTAAAATCAAAAGAATGTAACATTTTTCTAGTATGACACAATGGCTAAAATAAAATTGGCTATCCCGTGGCGTCCCCACCTACGTATCTGTGTCGTGACCTTAAGAAAGCGACCTCATGGGTTTTGACAGCTCTCCATGACTACACACCGTTATACCAACGATATTCTTGCGGGATATACAATTTCAATAATATTTCTGAGTAATATCGAGCAAGGCAATGACTAACTGGATTATTGAGCTCAAAATATAACAAAGTGCTCTGTTAAATATCACGATTCATGTCAAAATCTCAGTGGACGTCACGGATTATTCGGAACACGTTCAGCGGTGCATGCACTCGGTTTAATTGTTACTCAAGCCTCGCAATATTATCCACGTGTTTCTTACAAAATAACTCTGCAATGTCAGACGTCATAAAATAACAAAAGAACTCGACCAAACAACGAATATATTACGACAAATTACACAACACCCGCATTGTATAAACCTAACATGTTAAAATAATTAATACAACAAAACGTGCGATTAGATCGTGCAAAGTTAAACAGCATGCACTGGATATACACAACTTACGGCTACAATATTACACCGATGATATTAGTACCGATCGAGCCCAGAGAAGCGAAACTGTTCAAGCAAACGACAAAGTCAAACTCAAAATAATGAACAAATCAGACCTAAGCTCCTAAACTTGGCGTTCTGCCTCATAATATACTCTAAAGACGTGTTCTTGGCGCTGGCCGAACGGAACAGCTCCATTTTCAATTGAAAATCGTTATTACGGGGCACATCGTCGTGAGTGAGCGACTTGGTGAGGCGCTCGTTCTGGTCCATGGCCTGCTGCAGCTGGCTGGCGAGCACCGGCATGGTCCGCAGGCGGCCGGCCCGCGCCCGCGCCGCGCTGCCCGACCCCGCGCCCGCGCCCGCCACAGGCGGCTTGTGCGTCAGCTTCGAGTTAAACATCTTCATCTTCTCCGACAGCGACATCTTCGCCGGGTCGTCTTCGTCTAACTTAGCTGCCACCGGTGAGTGTGTGCGTATTTACATAACATTGTGCAGTTGTGTTTACGATAGAGCCCGGGACATACACATAGTAGAGTAGTCGAGGACATGCAAAAAAGAAACAAAAGCCGACGGTACATAAGACAGAAAGCGAATATTTTGACTGTAATGCAAAATGTACATGCCTTTGATCGCGGTCAATTACTATTTAATTGCTTTAAAAAAAATAAAAATATTTCAAGTTTTACGAAAAGTACAAAACTCAAAGATACGTTTACGATTTCTATTGAACTGCAAAGCCACTGTGTTATAATAGTTGGAGGCTTACCATCTTCATCTCTGTCGAGCACGTTGGCAGTGCTTTTCGATTGAGGCAGCGGGACCGCTTGCTCATCGGTAGACTCGTTCGGACTGACCACGGGCGCTGGGAAGGATATCGGCTGGCTTTTAAACCTGTCCGCCACGGAAGGTCCCTCCTTCAACTTGGAGCGACTGTGACGGAGCAGAGGTTTTGGAGTTCCTGGAAAATACATGTTTGCCAATGTCATAAACAGATATAACGTGTGAATCATGAAGTTTGGAATTATATAGATTACTTGGATACTAAAAAAGATATTTATAATTTTATTCGGATATCCGAATGGCATCGGATGCCTGCTATAGGCAAGTCGTAGGTACATTCCAGTGGTAATTAATTAAAACGAAGTATTCAATTAAAGCTTGTTTTTAAGAACATCTGTTTTACGATGTTTCGTTAAGATTATCCGAAAGTAAATAATTACCTTTAGCCTGCTGCTGCAGCTGTTGCCACATACTGGCCCGAGCCACGACACTGTTACTCTTGACCAAACCGAGCGCGAATCCACTTGGTTCCCTGTTCTCGTCATCGCTGCCTGCTTCTTCGGGACTCCTCAGAGCCTCGTTCTCGGTGGACTTCCTCTCACGGTCCATGGTGAGAAGACCACGCTCGATAGACGAAGAAGACCACTCGTTGCTACTACTGTTTGTTGCGTGATTTTCCCTGATCTCTTGGCTTTCAATTAAGCCAAGCTCCTCGCCTGAAATATTAGCAATTCATATTTTAGAGAGGAAATATTTCGACCAATTATCAAGAGCAAACTGTCCAAAATGTAAATTTGTATTTATTGAACCGTCTTTCACTTGTTCATATTTCAATGTCAACGAAGAATTAAGTAAAAAACGACACAAATCGCTTAATAACCGATTAATCTACCTTCAAGTAATGCAATGACGTTTGACAAAGAACACGTGCATTACATTGACCCAAATAAGTGGGCCGAGAGACATCTGCAAGGTTATACTGTGTTTATTTTCAAAACCGACCTAATACGAATAGCGGCGCATTCGGTAAAATCTAATTTTACCAAACAGAACGTAAACAAACCGCAAGTTAACGCCGGCCGCGCCGGACACAACTGATCGCTTTCATATGGGTACTTTATGACACTGACACTTGTCATTATCCTACACACTAAATAAGCCGATGTTTTACACTATAGTGCTCTGCACGCTCGTTCTGATAAAAATAAGTTTACGAGTTTAATAAACTAACCAACTGGCCAGCGTCATTAGTGAATTTTCAGAGAAACACTTACCGGAATGTGGACCGGAATCTCTGGAGGAAGCACGGTTATACACTCCACTGTCACACGACACATTCAAGCTCCAGTTGTCGGCCTCGGCTTGTTGCCTTTCGTCTTCTTCTAGAACGCGACTGTCCTCGTCTAACGCCACGCGCACTTTGTTCACTTCTTGTTCAATTTCATCCAACGTTGACTGTTTCCTTCCAGAATTTACGTCGATGTTTTCAAAGTCTAGAAATGTTGCTTCACCGTAGCTGTCGTCCTTGGTACTACCACCGTCAGAAAACCCATTGGCTGTAGTAGGAGACTTGGCATTGAACGAGATTACACCGTACGGTGGCGATTCCAATGCCTGCGCGAAGTCTGCGAAGGGATCTGGTTCGGGTTCCCCTGGTAGGGGATAAGGGCCCCTGATAGAGGGAGCAATACCGGACTCGACGGGTCGGCTCGGAAAACTACAGCCCGCGGGGCCGAACGCTGGGAAACGCGCTTGGCCCGGTTCCAAACTGCGAAATGAGAAAAGAAACATTTTAAAGTAGAACACACCCGTACATAAGAAAGAGACGGTCGCTGTTTCAGTTCGCCTTCATAAATTTCGATAAATTATGGCGTGAGTGATTGGATCGGCGTCGCCGATCTATCGTTTTAGGGAAGTTTGACACCATCAGCAATATACGCTAAATATAAATGTCTGTTCTCGATTTGAACGTTATCGATCGAACCTCGATCGATATTCGATCTATAATGGATTTACTGCCGAATAGCAAACGGTCATAATTTTATGTAAGTGTTTATTTTTTCGTTGTGTTTATAGTACTACAATATTTACTTATGTACGTAACATTTGTTGTACAATTATGGCGCTATTTGGCTTAAAATATATAGGATTGTATTATTTAACACGACAAAGTTTTCAGACGAGGTTTTTGATGCAGTTAAAAACGGTGTTCACGTCGGGCAATAGTTGCATTTCAATGGATAAGCATTAAGGGAGCGCGTAGTTAAGCGCACAGCCGGATCGGTCATAAAACTCTTGATGCGTGCTTTGAAGCACAACAGATCCAGAAATAGTGCTTGACCCACTAACGACTGGAGCGCTTATTTCCGTCATCAAGACAGCGCCAGCAAATGTATTAGTACTATGTCGAACCAATATTAATTACAATCAATTAACTAAAACAAATCTTAGTGATTTTTTTGAAGCATCATAGTCCAATAGTGTAGTACAATAATAAAGGCAATCAGTTCGTAACGACTGAGTGCAGATTTGGATTTATTCTTATTTTAGTTCAGCGAGACAACGCCAAGTCGCTAGGATGAATAATGCGGTAGCATTTGTTTAGTAGGTAATGCCAACACTATAAAAAGATATTTTGACAACAATCAAAGGAACACCTACTGTACCTACATCCAAAACATTTGTTACTTGCAAAATATATACTTACATAACAGATTTCTGGCTTAGTTCTACATTTTAAATTTACTACAAAGCATGTTTCTGGTCCTTTCAATTTGGCCCCTTCATTTAGCTTCCCTTAATTCTTTTGGGTACTAAGTTATGTTTTATCTGCTAAGTACTCAGTGGCTAAGAGGTAAAGATACCGCTTCTCATAGATGAGAGATTGGCGGGTTCGCAAGTACAAATATGAGCTTTTCAAGATGTAATTGTTTGGAAATTGACTGCACGGTTGGCGCGGTGGCTGGGCAACTGGCTGCCGCGCGACGTGTCGCGGGTTCGATTCCCGCACGGTACAACTCTTTGTGTGATCCACAAATTGTTGTTCCGGGTCTGGGTGTGATGTGCATGTGAAATTGTATGTTTGTACGCACCCACGACACAGGAGAAAATACTAGTGTGTGGCTTTTTTGTAAAAAAAAATCATAAATCAATTATTTTGTAACATTATTAAGACACTACAGACAAACAGTTAAGGAAAACATAGTGAGGAAACCATAACTTATAATTTATAATTATAAGTTTAAAATCGCCAATTTGACTTGAGCAAGTCTATAGTTAGTGCTCAAACCCTCTCCGTCTGTGAAGAGGTCTTTTTGCAGTGGGCGCTCATAGGCTGCTGATATGATAATGTAAAGATTCAATAGCAACGCCTTTACCCAATTGAGAAACGACCAGAAGAATTGATAATAATAAGAAAACAATGGCCGAAATAGTATTCGAAATCATTTTAACAAATTTTCATCACTTTATTTATTTTTTCAGCATATTTAATTATTCAGTTGAAGTAACAGATTACTTACAGTTCTATGAGCGGCCAATCCCAAATAAAACGATGCATGCTTGCAAAGAATTCACACAGGAAATAGTACAAAAGCAATTTCCAAACAATTTAATGTATCTGCACAGTCCAAATTTAATTCTTACGCTATTCACTGCCAGTGTGAACCAAACAACAACTGAGGGAACGGGAATGATGTCAGAACATCGAAGAACACAAATTAGCACACGGTACGCGCAAGGTTTTCATAAAGCAGTTAATTACGAAAACCACGTCTAGAATCCTCATTAGAAGCAAAGGATTAGCCTTCAAAGAGTTGAAACTCCGTTAAGAAGGGAAACCTTAAGAAATTAGCTGATGTGTTTAAATTTAAATTAAGTTCTTACTAAGAATATGTATCTACATATGTAAATAAGCTTCTATGAACCAATTTAGAGCATTGATAATGAAGTTTTTTCATTAACTTGACTTAATTAACTACGATTCATATAAAAACTCTATTGCTCTTGAGTGATTGCTTCATATTACGGTAGTGGAAAATGATAATGCAAACACGAATAAGAAAATAAAAACATGTGGATGACTAACTAACCATCTGGACAGCGCAATGTATAGTTCGGAACAAAACATTCGATGAACACAGCCCACGTGTAGCGTGGGCCGCTCACCCATCAAAATAATGGCAATGGGCCAACTTTTAGATCTGAACACCGGTCGCAGCACAATCACCTTTGCAAAGAAAGTCATATTTAAGGATGTCAGATACTAAGAACAAAATATACGATGCAGAATAAACAGAAAGCGAACATATATCAACTCTCAAGTCAAGAAGACATGGGAAAAATGGTAAATCATACGATATTTAAAATGCCATCACAACAAACAATAAAATCAACAAGTTAGTGCACGCTGTGTGGGACGAGCCACGACAGATGCAATGACTTTCAATTCTAGTGTGATCTAAATAAATTTCTCATTTAAAAGTAAAAGACATTTAAATTAAAAATAAAACTAGTTTTACCTGGATGTTATCGACCGCATCTCTTCCACTGTGATAGGCTGAGTTTTGTAGCGTTCCTTGTCACGAGTTCTTGCTTTAGAAGTAGAAGGCTGGTCTCTGGGTGAAAGGTCTTTAGTCAGTGCTTGCTCCATGGATTTAATTCTGGAAGCAATTGATGGAAACGATTTGGGTTTACTTTCGTCCCCTACCGCGTCGTTAAACGCGCTGTCCCAAGGTTCACAAAATCCGTTTTCACAGTTCTCATCAACTTTTTGCCGTCGGTTGTTCAATATATATAACAACTCATCGTTCACATCACACGCGAGACTTTTAGACCGAGGGTTTGTCTTCGGCCGGAGATTCCTCCGGCGGAGCACTGCACTCGGATAGCTCTCTTCCGGGTTAGGCGCGGGCGCGAGATTCAAGACTCGCCGCGGTCCAGCCGCCGACAAGTCGTTCGCGTCGCAACTGAAATTCGTCACACTAATAATGTTCGCATCGTTGTCCGCGCAAAAAGAGAGCCGTGGGCGCGGGGATTGGCTGCGTTCCCTAGTCAAACTCGAACCTCTCTGCTTTAAAATAGGTCTTACTGCTGTTTCACACTCCGATCCTGAATGGTCAGATGTCCTGGAACGTAGGAGTGAAGGCCTTCGGGAGCTTCGGTCGTCTTCGCTCAAATCGAAACTAGAAGCATGTCCTTCGTCTCCAGACAACTTTTTCGATGACTTCAGAATCGGCTTTTTAGGCAGGTCGAAATCGTAATCATCAAATTCGGTCGATTTTTTCTTAAGTATGGGTTTGGGTGTATCCGATAGCACAACATCTGGAGATGGTCGTTCTTCTGAAAAACTCTTTTTCTTTAATATTGGTCTGACAATCTCTTTATCGTCATCTACTATTTCTGCACCACCTGCTGCTGCTAATAACACAGCTTGAGCAATAGAAACATGAGATGATGCAGTACTGCTACTTGAACTAGAATTAGATTTTCGTTTCAGTATGCCATGGGGCTCAGGCGAACTTTGAGACAGATCGTCGGCGTGATGTTCTTCTTCTCGGCTCATTTTTCTTTTAAGTATTCCCTGAATTTGACCGTCTGGTGATCTGTTCCGCACAACATCTTCTAAAGACGATCTCCTATTTTTCAAAATGGATTTGTTTGTTTCTAAAGAACCATCTTCAGCAAAGGACACTTCAGGACTGCAAGATCGTCTTCGAGCTACTTGCGACTCGTCTAAGCTGCGACGTTTCTTTAGTATCCCTTGTCGCTGTCGGCTTTCAGACCGGCCGTTCCGTGGTTCGACAACGCTTGGTGAAAATGTAACTGGAGGGGATGCGATTGCTTGATTAGTAGTATTAGATGCGGCACTGTCTTCGTGAATAGATTTTCTTTTTAAAATAGACACTGGCGTATGACTACAGGACGTTGATGAAGTATCAAGACGGCGACTTTGACTAGACGTATCGTTATTGAGATCAGAAAACATTGCACTTTGCTTTTCAAAATCAATCAGTCTCTGAGCTGCCGTGTCTATATCTCTTAACCTTTCTGTTACTCCTCTGTTATGTACAGGCCTTTCGTGATTAATTAAACCATAGTTGTATGCGTGATTGTTATGTTTTAGTTCAGATTTGGGTGCGAATATGGAGTCAAAACGAGGCTCAGGTGTGTCTAAATTTATCTTATTACTAGTTAAGTTATTCGACAATTTGTTAACCCTATCTAATGTCTGTTTAGTCAATGCAGCTAAGCTGTCCATCTCCTGAGAAAGTCTAGAACTATGCGGTCTAACAGTTTCGTGAAGTGTAGACATCTTAGTAACTTTAGAATTTTCTAGTCCACAAGCATTTAAGTTTGGTTCTTGGTTAGCTCGGGAAGTAGCATTCGAAAGAGTTTTAGGCGAAACGTTTTTCTCATTCGATTTTCTTGGAGAATTATTTTCTAAACTAGTCAGTCTTTTCTTTGAATAATGATATTTTTCGCTAAGACTTTCACTATCTTTTTGAGCTCGATGTCTTCGATCAATACGATTGTTTTCTGTATCACTCTTGGCTTTTTCTGGACTCCTGCGAGTTGATCTATTTCTAGGCGTTTCTGCTTTCGATCTGCTTGAAATTGTGTCTCGGGTTAAGTCCTGCTTAACTGGCGATGTAGATGTCCGCAAATTTCGATCAGTGGATTTCTTGGATAGAGGTATGCAACTAGGTTTTGAACCAGAATCAGGACTTCGACGCCTGTCATAAGTCTTTTGGGGAGTGGAATTTGGAGGTGAAGACTTAAGTGGAGTCGATTTGATTCCAAAAGATAAGTTTAAAGTAGTTTTAGGAGATACTTTGGAAGACGGCAGTGAGCTTTCAGTCTTGGAGTGTGGTGCTTCAAGGGACCGGCGTGATCTGGGTTTTGCGACACTTCCTGCAACAATAGAGAAGTAAAAATTACAATCTAATAAAATTGTTGTTATTCTATTCACTGAATCACGGTCAACGGGTTTGGACGGAAGAGGAAGCTGTTGACCCGCACGTGTGTATTGTTCTACAGAAGTTCACTGACTGGTGCGCAAGCGTCGATTCGTGTGTTATTTTGCGCGATATGGCAGACGGTGCCATTGTTGTTGTAAGTAGGTAACGAGCGCCGCATTGTATTATGTAGATACTTCCATTACATACGATTGAAGATCTAATTGTGTTTATATTGGAGACTAAAAAGTAGCACAAATACCGCTTAAGAATATAATGGATCATGAGCTCATAGAATGTCCATATTATTATGTATTTCAACAAACATACCAAAATCAGTAGATAAAAGTACTTTTTTCTAGAACAGAAAGAACTATTACAAAACTCAATATACTATTGAACATATTGAAATGAAACACCCTACTTTCATAAATCTAGTCTGCCTAAAAGTTTTATAACGGCTTCAATGCTGGTGATATTGACGTTTCAAAAATATATTTAGACTACCACCGTAGGTCGCTATCGAGGCTTGAATAAGTTATGTTAGGCATTTACGGAATTATTCTGAGCACTAAACAATGTACCTACATAACAAGTTATCGGCATGGTAAATATTAAACGATTTTCAATAAAATATTTTACCTTCAAGAAATACCGTTTACTAACATCGGCATCGTCGATTTATAATCGATTAACTAAATAAATATTAGCTTTAAAATAATCAATGTTTTTGTTTTAAAAAGCTTTTGAAACCCTGTATCGTGTTTTTAAGCCCGACCAGTCAATAGCGAAGCCAACAGGTAATTATCTATTGGGCCCGGTGGGCCGGACGACATCCAATCATGTGCGAAACGTCGCAGGCTAGAGTCGATGCGGTTTTTGTCCATTATACGAACAAGTACCTACCTACTTACTCTAATATATTATATCCAAAATGTTGGAGAAGTTATCGGCTGAACACGTCAGTCGCTCCGATAAAGTATTTAATTAATAAATGACGATAATTTTTGCAATAGTGTTCTCCTTTCATCCACTTTACATTACAAAAGTAACACTTGCACGTCAATCGCTTGTGAATTCATTAAAGCTTCAGCAATTTCAAACTGCATGTGTCAAAACATTGAATAGTAAAAAAAACCTCAGGTTTGGTCGAAAACTGTTGTGTCCTTCTTTTCTCGTACATTGATTCCAATCTATAAGATAATATAATATTTTTCTTAAAAAATAGCAAAGAATTAAATGAAATCAACAAAGCTTTTGAAATATAAGCCCAGTATTTTCTGTATAAAATTCAATTATATCAGGCGACGCTTAGGAACGTGCTGTGTGTACGATCGCGTCGGGTCGCATACAGACGGGACCGACTGCATTTTTTATGAAACGCAGCGTATGAGTTAGGCATGTTAAAATTGGAAAAGTTTTCCATTGCATAGCGGTACTGTGATAGAAATAAAAATCCTCTACTAATTCCCTTGTGGTTTGTTTGAATTTAATTGGTGAGATCAATAGATGAATAGCGGTGCAATAGTTTTCAGTCAAGAGAGAATACATTATTTTATGTTATTGTCAATTTTTGGGAAACATAGAATGGTGTTCTAGATTGAGACAGATTCAGACAACCAATTTTATCGGTCTTCTACTAAACTTCTACTTAATATAGAAACATAAGATAAAAAGAAATACCCCGAAGATTGACAAAAAGCTATCACTTTTAGCGTTATCTTAAAATTCTGAGAATTGGTTTTTACCAATTTCGATTGTAATTTCTATGTACTTATATCTTATAAACAAATACTTCATAATTTTCTACATAAATGCTTGTCCCTATTACATAAAGAGTCAAATAAGACGATGGAACGGCAGAACAAAAACGTTGATGTATTAAGGAGGTGGGACTATTTTTTAAATTTTTACGCGATTCCTATAAAAAAGAAGAAAACTAATGCTTATGTTTATAAAGCTGAAGTTTTTTTGTTGTTTGAAAGTTTTTACTCTTCCGTATTACTGTTTCGAAATGATTCTTAGTGTTGGATAGTCCAAATATATACCTACCAGCATACCAAGGAAGGCTATATGCTACATAATATAACGCTAAGACAAATAGGAGGCGAGCAGCAGCTGAAGCTGAAGGGGACTACACCCCTGCTGACGATACCTGATACCTGATCAAATCAAGGTATAAAACGAGTGTGGTGTGGACGAGATCTTTTTATATAACATAGGTGTGACAAAATGTGTGTCATCTTGAGAAATAAATAGGTACAAATTGTTTTGATACCTTATACAGAAGATACTATAGAAAAGATGTTTTATTGGCTGAATCTCCACAGATGACGGCTATTAGTTCGGCTGAGCCGTTCCTATCGAGCCGTAACTTATTACCCACATTATCTAAGACTAAAAGATTGTATGTATTAAAAGCTTTGTCCGTCATTATTAGAGCTGTCAGCTTATCTTGGTCGGTCCATTAGTTGATACCTGATATGTACCTATTTTAGCATGGACCACTTAATGTTTGACCTCTAATATCGCATAACAAATTGTAATATAACTAATTTACGTCATTGTTACATGGGTAATGTAGGAATAAGTAATAAACGCTTTCATCTCTGCAAAAGACAAAGGTCGACTGGGAGAAAATGCCAAAGGCATTAAGTTCTCTTGGACATATATTTGTATTTAGTTTCAAAAAAAAAATATCACAGATATCAAGCGATAAAAAAAAACAAATATATTTGTGTACCTATTGTGATTTAAAATTGTTGCATTATAGGACTAAGACTTTTAATTCTACTACAGCAAAAGACTAAATGAAGTTAAAATCGTAAACACAAAAAAAAAACATTTAATAGTTTATTTTGCTTTACATAAAAGACGCATGGAATCCTCCATCCTTAATAATTACATTGACAATCAGTGAAACTCGTATAAAAAGTAAATTCGGTATAATCATATTGCAGGCAAGAGTAAGCTTAACGTGTACTCGAATATATAAGAAAACAAGAATATCACTGTAACATTACTTATAAAGCCAATTATTTGTAACTAATAAATAGGGATGTAGGTATTCTCGAGTACATTTTCCGATCTTATAAAAATGTTGTTTACTGTAAAAAAAAACAACACATCTATTAATTGAATTTGAATATCGAACAGAACACGACAAAAGTATTAAAGACTGAAAGAAAAAAAAAACAAACCAATGGCTGCACAACTCACGCATTCCAGCCAGCACGAGATGTCTCTGCGTTTCGTTAATTCGTCACGAAGGCTTTCCAGCCATCCCTTCTAAAATCAAATTCCTGACAAACCATTATATTCCTTTTTCAAATATTTCCCGCGCAATGGGGGTCACGCGATTATTGTCCCACATACCGTCCTAATTTGTAGTTAGTCGTGACGTCATCTTGCTGTACTTTCACGGTAATTTATTAGTCAGGTATTATGGCGCTCGTAATTGTTACTGCACTGCAATTTATGCAGTTTTTCTAAGTTCTTAATTCTCGGTATTTAGCACAACCAAAATTAAGATGTTGAATAGATAACGTGGTAATACGGTAGTTTCCAACTAGTCAAATTCAATACTTTTATCCAAATGTCAAAAACGATACTTTTCTATGAAATTTTTATGAAAAACTAAGGTATGACGTCATAGTATTTTTGCGTCAAATAGCTTACTTATTCTTGAGAATTAGCTACAAAATATCGAAAACTTAGTGTATCGATCGATCGATGAATAAAAGTATAGTTATTTTTCAATATTTTATTGTATTGAAACGTTGAATTAATTTATATTTGACCTAGGAAACTACCCAATTATAAATGGTATTTTGTCAGCAAAACATATTATTTACTGACAGAATATCACGACTGCATTCAAAGGTTTACATTTTAATAAAACAGTAACACAAAACTCATTTCCATATTAAGGAATTAGTATAACGTTACAAAATTTTAAACAAGACCAGATGACCCGGAACTGAACTTAAACCTAAACATCAGTTCAACAACACCCCATAAAACCTCAATAATTAACTCTATTAGAAAAACAGCATGTTTAAAAAACATCGCAATTAATAAGTCAGTTACAACTCGCAAAACTACATACACACTGTGTGAATTATATCTTCATGTAGATAAACAGTACCCAACTAACTTAACATACTACCTTTTACATATAAATATAAGTTTGTTTGATCATTGTTACACTTCATCTTCAAACAGCAATTAGAGATGCAGAGGACTGCTTTTTAATATCCTATCTATTGATATCAAATCAAATAGAAATTAAAGATTATATTAGCTTAATACATTCATTTCAAATACATGTTATTTATCAGTCACATTCTTAAATTGAAAGAATCTAAAGAAATGTTGTCAAGTAAGAAGTCTGTTATTGAGTAGTAACATTTATCAATAAGAAACTTCCGTACAGTCCTTTTGATTTTAAATTAAGAACATACTGAACATAGTAACATTTTATGCCAAAATTACTGAAGAAATAGACGATATTGAGTACCTACACAGATGTGAGAGAGATAGTGACTAGGATAGGCTGCGCTCACGCTGGTACCTGAAAGGCAGCCTACTCGAAGCAAGGAGGTATAAATTCACGCGGGCAAAACCGCGTTTAACAGCTAGTGAGACATGAACAGATATTCGCGTATTTTCATGTTATACTCAACAGCAAAGCATGTTTGAAAGCTCTAAACGATTTATGAGCCGGCTTCGTACACATTTCAGGGAAAACAAAATAGTTTTCTGCATTCACATCAGTTTTAGATCTACACATATGCGACTGGAAAAATGTTGTGAATGTTCATAAATGTCCAGCGTGCCAAGATGTTTTATGATCATTTAGACTATTGAAATGTTAGTAATAATCTTACAATATTTATCTATACTGATATTACAAAGAGGTAAAATTTTTATGTTTTTATGTTTGTAAGTTTCTACGTTTGTATGTAGGGGGTAATCTTTGGAACCACTAGTCGGATTCCCAAAATTCTTTATTTCCTATTTATTTCTTATTGATAGCTATAATTTTCCCGAGTACTACAGGCTATAAAATATCACGCTACAATCACGACTAGCAGCGAATGAAACCGCGTGGGAGTAACTAGTTTAGTATATAGGTAGGGGGTAAACAGTCATAACCAATTTCCTGAAATCTTCCTGAACAAGCTGTAATTACACCAGTAGTTACAAGTGCGATGTCGCCCGTTGCATTTACTCCAAACACATAGCAAAATAAAACGCAAGCGATTTTAAATATTTTCACAAACACATCATTAAAGGGCTACGTTTACATTTTTTTACATTTATCATAACATTATTGTCACCTTTTAAGTTGAGTAGTTGTACATCTATGTATGTATGTACCTATATACCTTTATGTTGTGTAGGTGGTATCATAGGTTTTCTACTTGTAATACCTACGCATTGGTTTGAAAAGGGTATGATATCTAGACAAAGGATGAGTGCCTTTTGTCTTTTGCCATTCTTACATCATACATAAAATAACACACCTTTCGCTAATAGGGCAAAGTATAAGTAGCTTTAAAACGATACTGAACTTTAGTTAGAGAGTGTTTTTAATTTTTTTCTTTTAAAATCGCCGATGCATTTTTGTAATCTGTTCATAAATGTATTAATTTCATTTATTTTAAAGTAATGAGGTTAAATGAATTTATAGTCTAAACAAAATGAAAGTGTCGCCAATTAACAGTAGAAACAGTAATATTATAGAATAGTAGGCAAGTCCCATATAAAAATAATATGTATAAACAAGCCCTGTGTTGTTACGTACTCATGTTAATATTTACAATAAGGAAAGCTAAACATGTATAGGTAAGTAATATCAACATGCTATTAAAGTCGAGACACTGTTCGTCAAATAATTGACGCACTCGCTTACTTAACACAAACAAAGGTATAACTAACATAATAATCATTAGATACAATAAACTGGGTTAGTAATACATTCCTTTCATTGTGTTACCGTTTCGAAAAAAAAACTATTATTAACCTGTGAACTTTTTCTTAGAGATTTTTTTGTAATATCGTTTGACAAAATAAGCTACTATTTTTTGCTGATACGGCAGCAAATGATCTGACTGATTGACTGATGGTAAGCAAGATCGACGCCGTAGACATCCGCAACACCAGAGGAATTGCAGGTTTTCATAAGGGATTTTGGGGGTTTGGGAAGTTATAGTTTTGACAAAACATAACAATAACAACTCCAGCATTTTTGTCTTGACTCTCTGATGATTGACAATGATTGAAACCATGAAAAATCTGTACATTTGTTTTTGAATTATATCGCGTTACGATAGAAAGATGAGATGAATATGAGTTATAAGCAAAAAGGAAAACGAAAAGAAGTTAATTCTTGAATCAAAATCAAATGGGCCTTAATTATCCTTTTTAACGCAATGAATTTTGTTTTAGGATAGAGGCTCTTTGTTATACAGAAATCTTGTCAAAAGATACATATGAAAATACTTGATACAGGTAATTAAAAAGAAACAGAACTTTTACCACGGTTAATTTCAAAGTTATCGAGAATCCCGCGTTGCGAAGTTAGTAAGCAAATCGTCTGTGAAATTGCATTTCCGATACTAATCTGGTTCGATTTCTTGGAGTTACTTTTGAAGTAAATGCATCGTACGTAATATTCTGCTATTCTCAAGGCTTGGCTTTAAATTTTCTCTAAGACTTAAATATTGGTATGTAAACTGCAGTATTCGCTACGTCCAAAGCCTGTGTTTTAAGTTCTACGTTTCTGAAATAAGATTCCAATGGCAATTTCTTTCTTCCTTTTTTTAAACAACATAAAAACAGGTTGCTCCACACTAGGATTTTGTCCTGTGTCGTGAGTGCGTTTACAAACATTCAAATTCACATACACATCACACCCAGACCAGATTATGGATTACACAAACCGCAAAACGTTGCACAACAGTCAGATGCCCGGCAACTACGCCAACCACGACGGCAACCATGCAGTCGAATGTCTAAGAAAACATTAGCTAATAAATATGTAAGTACATTGGAATTTCAAAGTAGGAGAAAAAATACAAAATAAAAGGAACTTATACACTAATTTGATTAAGATATCTAGTACCTAAAATCTACTTCTACTTTAGGCATATATTCCGGGAACTAGAAAAAACTGCTCTTCATTAAATAATTATGAAAAATTTAGATAAAAACCTTTTAACATTACTTAACGTAACCTGAAGAAAAAATCTAGTAAAAAATATTCTTCTAACGGCGGAAAAAATGGCAGTTTATATTTTCTTTTACATTATGACGGCATCCAGCTTTATACGGTAACACTGGGCAGCAGCATTCTTTGATGAACCCGAACCTTTTTAATTACGATTTTTAATCAGCCTGCCAATCAGGGGGATTATGGAAAACTCCCTTATATACACGAGGTCGCACAGACATGTTCAATATTATCAATTTCGAGAAACTTTTTGTTGACCGGTGACATATACAAATATTAACATAGACATGTCTGTATTTGGTAGTTACAGTGATAACGCTCACCACGTGTAACCCTTGTTATAATATTGTATATCTTCTATTAATAAGTTTATTGGTCCAATTAATTAATTAATTAGAAGGTAATGTATGTTGCATTCCAATTTGAGTTTTGATAACAGTATTACAAATTATAACTACGAAATAGACTACAAATTATAACTGATTTAAATAACAGTTTTTTTTTTGTAGATGAGTAAATGGTCTTTTTTTGATTGGAGAAAATCCTCTAATAGCCTTTCGTTCTGGGTGGGAAGAAAGGGAGTATCAGACTCTTACTGCCTTAAGACCACGACGTTTCTTTTCCTGTTCTGAGCCGGGGCCGCGGAAAATTATTGCGCTACACCTGCAACCCCGTCAATGTTTATTCAAAAAATTCGATGGTCAATAAAGGGTTGAAAAACAATATCTAAATAGCCATTGTTTACCTACCAGATAGAATGAATATCGAACGTTATTTGTATGGACTATGTGATACATAAGTTTACATATGAATATGGCGAAAAAAGCGCTTTGGTAATACATACTCAGAACATGATATATGAAATATAAATATTGCTATTAAGCTTGAAAAGTTTCAAAATATCTTAATACACCTCATCCTAATGTTTATTTAATACTTGCACAAGTCACAAAGCCTGTACCTATGAGTTAAGTTTAAAACAGTTTTATTCGAAAAGTTTCCACTTAAATCACGTTTTGATGTTAAATGAAAGTTTCGGTTTTAAATAACAAAGTTGAATGTAACATTAAGATGATAAATAATGTATAGAAGGGTCTACATTGGCAGCTAAATCTGCCACTACAAAACAAATTAATTATATTATTACGAGCATGTGTCACATCGCAGAATGATGAGCACGATTCCCGGAGCGGCATATATCGTAAAATAAATTAAATTCTTTGATTCATTTACAAGAAATGTCATAAAACGTACATCCGAAAAGCATAAATAGTAAAAAAAGAAGTACGGTGATAATATTCGCAATGTAATCAAAATTAGTATATAATTGGAAACTTTTCATGCTCTTGCTAAAGTGAACAAACTTTCCATGTTCCATTTCCCTGAAACAAGAAGGAATTTATGACTACATAAGGTACAAAATAAGTGCCAAAATAAATTTAAAGAAGTAATTAAGTACCGCAATCTTTATGACGTTAAGTTGTAATGAAAAAATAACTGTACTCATTATTCTCTTAATACCTTCCCATCACAAATTGGGTATATAAGCAATTGATTTGCCTATATAATAAAGACAACCTCAAATCATTAAAACGATTTCCATAACATTTTCCCTTAAGAATTTACTACAATACAAAAACGACCTTGCTTGTTTCGATTCAAAGAAAAATAAATCGCAATTTATTGAATACAGAGAATGTCACTTAGAAAGCTTCATAGTCACGAATCACAAAATAATAATTATTATTATGCTACGTTGATATGCAAAATATACTTTATCTCTTCCAAACTAATATTATAAATGCGAAAGTAACTCTGTCTGTCTCTCTTTTCTTCACCCCTAAGCTACTGAACCGATTTCTGTGAAATTTGGTACAGACATAGTTTGGAACTCGAGAAAGGACGTAGGATAGTTTTTATACCAAAAATCTGCAGGAAGTCACTATTCCACGCGGAGTCGCGGACAGAAGCTAGTTAAAATACATTAGAAGATTTAATAATGTTATAACATACATTAAAATCAATTTTGCCCCATGGCCGTAGCCAGGACCAAATCATACTAGTAGCAAAGTAATCATAAAAATAACCGTTTTTTAGTTATCCTATATTAAAAACGCGTACATTTGTAAATACGAATGGTTGGTGAGATGTTCTTTACATTTTCGCTTAAAAACAACAGAACTCGATGAATATAGTAACTAGTGATATAATATAGTTTAACTTTAGAATAACACGTTAAGGCTTTTTACCCTTGAACTGCGGACGAAATCGTTGGCAGCAGCCTAGTTGTAAACAATAAATTTAAAAGTAAGCTCACACCTTTTCTTCCATCGAGGCAGCCCAAAAATTTATTCGAAACATCATCCGTTATTTCCACCATTTACGATTGTTAGACACTTTGATTAGCTTCTATAACCGAATCCTTCCAAAGAGGTCGGCAATATGTTTTCTGGGGCCCTATCGGGATTACTTTCATATAAGTATTAGAAATATTAGGTATTACCTACATCCTAATACCAATGGGACTCAAAGAAGTTGTAGTTCTTGGACCACTTCAGATTGAGTAATATCGAGGGAGAAAATGACGAGGCAATAGAATGAACTACTGAAAGAATCATGAAATAAGCAATATAAACATACCTCCATAACTTATTACTTGATACGAAGAAAAGATGATATTGTAGCCAGAACAATTTATTTTACGAAAACTGTAGTGTGATATAAAGAAGTCAATATATTCGTAATTCTCATAGTTTTTTATAAGTATTCATTATACAAATTCACATAAATAACCTCCTCATTGATTAAGCATAAGTATGTTGTATCTCGTAACAATTATCTTTGAAATTTGGCCATTTTCCTCTTTCAATAAGAGCAATGTGTTTGTTTTGAGGTGGCGTTATATTACGCGCTCTGGGGAATTCTAGGAAATTATTCTGAGAAATAAATAAATGTGATCGTGAATTTGTCTAAGCTGGATGTGGTAAAACGTAGCGCGTATTAGGTTTCAATATTTGTATCGATATAAGGGGGATCGAAGGATGATTCGGTACAATATTCATGGTAAAGATTCTAGTTAAAAATTTTATTTCGCGTGTTATATTTGCGCGTCGATCAATTATAATTGTTAGACAAAGACATTAATACACATTTCAATAAGTATAATAATTAGCACCCATTTGCACAGTTAGTTACATATACGTAACTTCAAATCGTAGAACAAAAATAAGTTCACACTACACGGAATTCATTGAGAGAGTATTGAAATTGCACCTACAAGACCAGTAACCTAATTCGATTAAGAAGTTAATGAAACACAATTTAGTTCATCCAGATAGATAATCAAAGAAAACCAGGATACCAGTGTTTACCAGTTATTGTCTATCGACGAGTTATTTACGCTGACTAGATTATTTTGCCGTTGAGACGTGACCCACAAACAAAGTAGACGCTTAGTTTAGCTATAAATCCCCAGGCGGTAATCCAGGCAGGATAAGAAAACGCCTATTTTTCTAGACCAAACCGAGTTCGGTATTGTGACTGAATGTGTCAATTCATCGTTACCTTTTCCTTTTTGCGTCCTTTTGTTTTGTTTTTTAATCTGTTATAGCTATAATGGGTAAATAAAAACTACATAAAGATGTGCTCTTATTTCTGGTAAAGATATAAGAGATTATAAAATTTGAATGATTTCATTGATTAAACGGAATAAGTATAACAAGAGTCAATATTGCTTCTAAAACGATTTATGTACTTTTTACATTAAAAAAAACCACATTACACCAACCATTAAGTAAGTTCACAAAAATCAATTTCAATCATACAAAATTAACAAGATAAGGTAGAAAACATATGTCTACCTAAATAATTCATTGAAATTGTCGATGACGTAAATTGAAAATCGCTTCGTCATCAACCTGGGGCATTTTAAAATAATATGTTCCTTACATAAATACTACCAACATCGAATAAACCAATGAGGAAACGAAATAAACTCATTAATTGAGATAACAAGACAGAGACTTTAATTAAAATATCTGCATTCGAAATAAAATCTGATCCACAAACATCATTATAGGACAATTTATTTTCATTGGCTGACGTTAACAACATCAATTTACTTCTTTACGAAACCAGAAATACAAATTTCGAATTTCGAACTAATTCTCTATGTTGCCCCAATTTCAGTGTATCTTTTGACGAAACTGTTCGGAGAATTTCTCGGAATTTCTCGAACAGTTATGTAGACTTTTACGGGTGAAAAAAAAGTATTTAAAAACTTTCAAGTTGGGGTATAAAGTGTAAACTGCGGGAGTAACTTTTGACAGGATTATGTTGCTGTACTGTGAGAGGGTTGAGATAACTTTAAACTTTGTACTTTGATTTACGATTACAGAAATTAAATTTAAGGGAAAGAAAAAAATAATATTCTTCGTCGAGAGAAAGAACTTTTTGGACCAAACTTTATAGGTGTATGTATAGTTAAAAGAGATTCGAAATCGTAATTACCAACGTGCTCAATTCAGTTTTGCCATTAATTTCAAATCTAATATTTTTTAGAATCCAAAAACACAACATAAATCTTATACTGTTTTAATTTATATTTGACTAAGCATCACGTGAAGATGGTATTTTTCTTAATTCTTAAAGCCGTATGCCGTATGCAGTAAAGACAGCTTATAATGCACTTCACATTATATAACATCGATGGAAAGACCGATCTTATGAACTATAGAACCAATAAATACCTAAGTTAATGAACGTGACATTCTGATAGTTACCAGAATGAAGCGACGAGAGAAGCTTTCCGTGCAATTAAGTGCTTCGGAAATACGAAAAATTATTAAATAGTACTTAATTCTTTGAAATTCATTAAATGTTAAAAGTACGAAGAATTTGATATTTCTTTATTGATTTTTGTTTATCTGGTTAGCACTAACCTTACCACGGCAGAGTAGAGAACTCTTAGTTCTATGAAGAAAGGAGAATTGTTTTTTTTTTATGTGATGGGTCGGCAATCAAGCCTTGGTTTCACCTGATGGTAAGCGATCGGCGTCGCCCATGGATACCTGAATCGTATGGGCGATGAGTGAGAGAGATGAGTTCGTTGCCGGCTTTTGGGATTAGGGATAAGGACGTTTACGGATTAGGAAGAGATGAAGAAACAGCAAGGAATGAAATAATTATTGGAATTAGATTAAAGTGCATCAGATAATTAATTAAAGGAATTGTTTAATTAATTTTCATAGTTTTGTACAAGATAATAATTTCATTTCGGTATCAAAATTACAACTTCTATTTATCTCCGAAACGACTAAGATGGACAAACCACAAGTCAACAGCTTTACCAAATTATAACCCATTAATTAAGCCCATTGTGCACTCAAATGAAAATGTTTTATTTGTACCTACTGTGATCTTTAGACTAAGTTCTATGTAAAAATTCTAGGTAAAAAGTGATAATCTTTGCTAAGCAGTTTTCTTACTAGTTGATATTTATTACCTTAAATTATTTATAATAAATAATTTAATGTAGGTTAATCATCATCAGCCTATAAGTGCCCACTGCTGAGCAAAGGCCTCTTCTCACACGGAGAAGGTTAGAGCATTAATCACCACGCTTGCTCAATGCGGGTTGGTGATTTCAAACTTATAATTAGAAATTATAAGTCCAGGTTTCCTCACGATGTTTACCTTCACCGTATGTCAGTGGTGTCTAAATAATCATAGAAAGTACATATAACTCGGAAAAAGTCACATTGGTACTTGCCAGGTTTCGAACCCGCACCCTCATGCATGAGAAGCGGGCGCCTTAACCTCCGGGCCACCACGACGACGTAGGTTAATATCAAGATTTAATTTTAAATAGGTACTTACATTATCGTCCCAAGTAATTGCAAATTTAAATTAAGTGACTGTTTTAGCATTAACAATATGGCGATTTGAATCTACTTTCATAGTTTCTTTGGCGAGCTCAGAAGACTTGCTTTTATTTAAAGACTTCGACCGTTATCAAAATCGTTTTCTTAATCAGTATTTAATAATTACCACACAAATTTCTCTATCAGCATCAATAGACACGTGCTTGTATCGTTTTTTACTCAAGTGGACCTGAGACCAGACATCTACAAATTATTAATTTAATAAAAGTGATACATACCAAGTAGGTTTAATAACAACGTCGAGTGTTTAATAAACGACCTCCTTTGTTTTGTTATTAGACATTTCTTACTCGAAGAACAACTATATAACACTATCGTGGAAATTAAATGATAATATTTTTATAAGTAACTTATAGACTGAGAGGTAGGTACTACTTTACAGAACATACTAAAAAAAAAATAGACCGTGTTTAGAACAGTCGCAATCTAAACTCTTTTGTAATATTGACGTTTTCAATAAACAATCACGAGACTCGACAGTTTTCGAGTTCGAACGAAATTGATCAGGACGAAAATAGGTCTCTTAATAAATACATTTTATTTATCGAGTGGGTTATCTTTATTATTCATTAAAGTAAAAGTGTTTAAATACGACGTAACAATGCTTGCATGCCGGTGGTTCATTAATATTATATTTGTATAAAGGCGACGCTAGCCAGTCTAGCTCCAATTACGTTAAATAATACGTTGAAGTCGTTACGGGGCGTCGGTAAACTAAAATCATGCTAAAATTGGATTCGCAGAATTTCGAAATAAGTATGATTAATGTTACTTCTATGTTGTTATCTATTTAAATCTTAATTTCATTGTGAAATATGGGTTAGTAGTTAGTTCGGGATTAAATATTATACTTGTACATTACCACATAATTTATTGATTACATTCCCTAGGCAATTCAAAGAGACACACTGAAACAGTACCTTTAAAGTAGTGAAAAAGAAATTTCTACATTTCCCGGTACTTATAGTAAAGTAGAAAAATAATAATAGACAATAATGAATATGAGTGGTTCACATTCGGCCAAATGTGTTTTCTTTTTTCGAAAATACAATTTCCTATTCCTAAGTTCTAAGGTCCTAAAGTTCCTAGGTTCTAAAGTCCTAAGGTCGTGGTGGCCTGGAGGTTAAGGAGCCAGCTTCTCATGCATGAGGGTGTGGGTTCGAAACCTGGCAAGTACCAATGTGACTTTTTCAGAGTTATATGTACTTTCTATGATTATTTAGACATCACTGACATACGGTGAAGGTATACATCGTGAGGAAACCTGGACTTATAATTTCTAATTATAAGTTTGAAATCGCCAACCCGCATTGAGCAAGCGTGGTGATTAATGCTCAAAACCTTCTCCGTGCGAGAAGAGGCCTTTGCTCAGCAGTGGGCACTTATAGGATGATGATGATTCCTAAGTTAGCCTGAAGATTGTGTTAATTGATGTATCTTGTTTAAAAGGACATTACACAATCAATTCGATACCTGTTGTTTTAGCTTACAATGTTTGTAAAAAGTACAAGAATCCATGGGGCTGGCGTATCTTCATGGATAAAAAATCCATTTGTTACACATAATTATAGGATAAAAAATACAATATTTTCAACACCTCGATTGTCAAACCTAGTATCTCAATTCCCATATTCAATGATCGCATAGACGACGCTAGATCAACAGAAGGCAATCAGTCGTAAACTAAATATCTGTTTCAATAATATACCTATACTAAACAAGAATGGTCCAAAAAATCGATAAACGTCGTCTTTGTCATTTTCCTGGTAAAAGAATGAGACAGCTAAACTTTTGAGGCCTTTACTTTTAAAACATTTATTTAGGTAAACACATTTGGCGAAGGCATTTCATAAAGTGCCTTGGTTTAGTAACTGTGGATAGTTACTTATTCATATCTTGCCTAGGAAATAGAGTTACCATTGAAAATATATTAACACGTTAGCTGACCGCGTTACGTACGCTTTGCCATTAGTACAAGACTAGTTCAAATGTTATATTTCTATGGCAAGTATGACTGTCAAATGTACGGTTTAAATTAAATTTTCAATATGCCTTTCAGATATTTCGTTAGACTAAAATTTCAATAAATCGAAAAACATGAAGGTAATAGAAGTAGGTTATATAACAACAGCTGACATGAAAACAAAGGCAACGCAAGAATATAACCTAAAATAAAATAATGGAAAAACATCGATCCGCCACGAAAAATTGCCACTTTCCTACCTCCATATAGGCGCCGCAAAACATTATAATATCAATCTAAGCGTGGGTTTAGATCCACACGTAGATTGAAAGCCGCTAAAATTAAATGGCAAAGGAGAAAATTTATATTATACTAAGTCAATGGATAAACATGACATCGCGTCAGTTTTCGCAGAAGACACCTTTTATTATTGAAACATTTTTCATCATACTTAATTATAAGGCTATTGATATACATATATAATTATATTATTGTGTTGTCTGGTACAAGTTACGTTGATCACTGAGCACTGTCCCGATCGCAGTAATGTTTCTTTAATAGAATATAAAAGCCTTCAAAGAGGAGTCAAACGCTTAAAACAAGTCGAAAACCATCGAAGAAAATGAAAGATCTAACACGACAAATACAATAAACAAAAGGAATTTATGTACAAACTAAACAAAGAAGAAAGCCGTAGACTGTCCTAAATTAAAACAGGTAGATTACAGCAATAACAACACTGATTTGTGTGTAAGCAAAGCAAATAACCAGAATGAGTCAACAAGGGGTGACTTTGAGGTCACCAGCCCGAGTAACCGCGCCAATATCCACTGCAATATTCCTTGACCCCGGCACACACGCTTCACGATAATTTAACGGGAGAAAATTAACTGAGAGGCTGGACAGTTCCGAAATTTATTTGTATAATGGTACAGGATATTGTAGATGTGATAAATAAACTTACTTACATTTTATTAAACCTTAGATGAAGGACTTTGTTTATTTATTGATAAAAATAAGAAGGGGAATTACGACTTCGACCGGTCATTTTGACTTTACTGTATCTATCTATTTAAAATTAGAATTCTCTAGTTAGTCTAGTAAAACCTCGTCAGAAATGTCGAACAAACAATCAAACTTATAAACATCAACACATATTTTCAGAACCCCGGTTATAAGATATTATCAATGCAAATACTATTAACATAACATAATTAGCAAACACAAACTAGATGTACTAACAACGCCAATATTTATCAGGAGACGTCTGGAATTTTTCCGACAACGCAAACTGAAAGTGAAAACGAAAACAAGTCGTTTGCTATAGATATTATAGTTTACTTTTAATTACAGATTGCGATAGAACATCGTCGAGACGATACGTTCAATCTTTAACCCCAATACGTTGCTACACGTGGTCACGATATCAATAAACTGAGTACAATGAAATGCTATAAAACCGATGTACTATAGAAGAAGTGCATCACTTGGTTTTGTTTCACTTTAAGTTGATAGCTTGGACTTTAAGTTACACGTGCTGTTGTGTCTTCAAGGACTAAGCAATCTTTTTTTAGGAGAGGATATCATCAATTTTAATCAGATATCATCCTACTGACTAAAACCTAGCCCGTTCTTTTACCAGCTCCAAGCCCGGCCGAGGCAGTTCATTGCTAGAACACGCAAACCAGGCTGGACATCGGGCCTTGTAGATTCCACCTGTTCAGACTACAGTCTGATGGCAAGTTAAGTGGTATTAATTTACTAGCTGCGGTATAGGTAAGGAATTTCTTAGAATTGTGGGGGTTTTAGATGATAATTAACCGTTCCCAATATCTCGAAGTATTTAGTGTCACATCAAATAATACTAAGAATGTTCAATCGTCTCCAATGATGCAAGATTCAAGTCATTTATTACTTCACGCTTGGTTTAGCATCAATTATAATGACTTGCATTTTATTACCTATCAGATCACATAATGCCATATGAAGTATCATTGTATTTATCTTATTCCATTTTGTTGCAGATCGTCAAATATAGCGAGGAGGTTATGATTAAGTATTCACGGAAACTACGTTCTGCCAGGCATATGATAAACATATGGATGCCAGAACAATAGTCAACAATTATGATAAAATAATCAAATCACTTGGCTGCAAGTCAAATTGTTTCACAGACCAAGCAACGAACAGTTTACAACCACAATTTTAGATTCTCTTCCAGTAATTCCACAAGGCTTGTTTTGATTGGAATCGAATTTAAACCCATAAATTTTTGTCCAGAAATAATTGAAAAGTAAAACAGTTTCGATTTATCGATACTTTCGCACGAACGAACAAGTTTCAACGATATCTTTTCTATGAGTTGTTGGCAACAGTCCAAATACCTGTACCTGGGCAATTATTACGTCCACTTTATGATCATATAAATTATTTGTATGGAGTCGTAATTTTTTTATTCACTCTGATGATTATGAGATTGTTAAACTTGGTATTAAAAAACAATGCATTTTCTCCTGATAAATGTTGTATCATTGGTAATGCTGGCGAATAAGGATAAGAAGTTAATTAAATTGGACGCAACTGGGTAGAAATAGCAATAAACTAGATCGTGGACTAAGCTAGTAATCTTTTTCTTTTCTTGTTGACTTAACTACACGAGGTCTAAACTTTTGTTGTGGGTGTGATAACGAAAATTGTTAATAACCTATAATTATTTTCTTATTGGTGTAGCTGGACAAAAGAGAAAGTAATACGCAAAGATGGGAGGCAAATATAATCGAAGTTGGGTAGCAACTTGAAATTTATTTAAAAATAAATAAGAATTTTAAGATGGCTAGCACACCCCATATAGATAAAAGAAAGCTAGTTCATAAATGATAAAGAACATAATATTCAGTGTGGTAAATAAAATCAGATAAATACAAAGCATATAATAGAGGGTACATGGACGATAAAAGAAAGCAATAAAACTGTCGTAAAAGAGAAAGGATGCACGTAAACCACTAGATGCTGTTCGTATCGCAAGATAGAAGATATACATATTAACGACATAATATGAAAACTACGATTAATCCTTTATGGCATATATTGTTTGGAATTTACAAAAAAGACTGGCTTGCTGTGAATGATGTGGGATGAACTTCCCTGCCCGACTTCCTAATCGATACGATTAGAACCTACAAAAACGTTAGGTACTCTATTTTTCTTTCTGTTAGCCTGCAAAAAAATAATTTAAATCTTTTTGTATGCCTCAATTGGCATATCATTGCACACTCTAACCTTCATAATCAACTGCTGTACCTATGTACTACAAATAAAACTTTCCTGGTTCATTTTTAATTCAGAAAAAAGCGTATTGTGTTTTTTTATGACCAGGGGCGATGAAGAATACTTTATCATCAGATGACTTGTCTGCTAATTTAACTGATATGCCATCGAGATACACGTCACCATTATAATCGACATTGGAACTTTAAAATTGTTTTTATACGTATCGGAAAACATTAGTCTCAATTTCTACAGCCGTCGTACCTAACACAAACACAGACTGATATAGTATCATAAGCTTACGATTCCCATTCTGACACTAACAGAGCCATCACGGCTAAGTCGTTGACATCACGATCGAACAGTTGCGTAAGTAAGCTGTATTAGCAAAACCAAAATGGTTGCCAAATTGATACATTTTGCTATAGGTAACTATTTAATAAACTTGGCTATACATTAGCAAAGTCGATAGAACAAATATGTAATAAATCTTTCATGTGTTAAGGCACCACAAATCTTGATAAACCTTTGTTAACTAAACTTGAACGTCCTTAGGAATTTCATTTGATTTGACTTCGAGATCTAGTCTCGATTATCAATGGAATAACAAATGATCTTCTGTAATATGACTATGATACTCTTCAATGTATTGAAGAATAATGTACAACTTTACATTATAAATGTTATTCCTTGAGGAGCTAAGCAGATATCCATTACAATCGCTTCAAAGTAAAAAACTTCGCTTTCTTTGTCCGTACTTACGCAACAGTTTTGATGCGGTTTTTTAATAGATAAAGTGATTAAAGAGGAAGGATTATATGTATAACGACAGCCGAGTAGTAGTAGTATCTCTATTGTACTCGCTAGATTTAATTAAATTTCATTAAATGGAAAGCAAAACAAAAGAAACTGGAAACAAACCGTGATGCTAACGAACATGCAATTCTGATCCAAATAAATCCCTCGATCCTAGCAATAAAACATTAGTAAAACTCTCAAAGTTTGTCAATACAGAACGTCTTTAAAATCCGTACTTTGTTGTTACAACAAAAATAATCATATTTACATAAAAAATATAGCCCTACTTCCATCTGTCAATTCCGCCTGGAGTCTGGACATAGCTTTGTTGTAAATCCTCATTATTTTTATTTCGAACAACATTGCCAGACAATGAAAAACGTCAGTTTTCGTAGCTGGATGTTTTCCATTCGGGGGTGAGTACACAAACAAGTGCCAGTGTGGTTTATTTACCTCAACATTTCCATTCTAGTGTAAAATGAAAAGAAAACAAATAAAACTAGCATTTGATCGTATTTTAATTGCTTTACTAATTGAGTTTTATCATGTAATATTTATTGGTAAGAGTAATAACCCTGGGGTACACCAATCACGTGTTTAATTAAAAGATATAAGAATGGTTTAGTAATAGAATATTATTACTTGAACCTTAGCTCTGTACTTCGATTATCGCGCAGATGGCGTATTGTAATAATAAAATTTTGTTTTTTAAATAACCTAATTATGTCCTAGTTTACTCTGAAAAGTCATAAAAATGTCCGAAACTAAATCCAAAGCGTACATCCATAACAAGACTTTAATGACACTTGCTACAAAAGTTTTCTCAATGTCAAAAGCATTTTAGTGCCACAAAACACATTTATACCTATTAATAATCATCCAAACATTAAAATTACACGGTTCATTTCCCGGTGACAGTAAAACCATCAGAACATTAAACTTTGGGTCAATGTAGACATCCATAAAGTTTTCGCTACATAAAACGTACCGGAGGTCGACACGAAGCTGAATGGAATAACTCCGAAATGACAAATAAGTTGGATGGTAAAATTGATTCATAATAACACGTCTGTTGTTCCTCAGAGACAGACTGTGTTGTAAAGGGTCGAACATATAGCAATGCAATTTTAAATAGAAGCGAAACTATTGTGTCATTCAGATAATAATACTTGAGGTTTAAATAATGTGTATGCATGAAGCACTCAAATAATCATTATGTAGGTTGCAGTTTTGCGGGGCGAGTGCAAGAAGGTACATGGTAGCCTAGGGTTTAGTCGGTAAGAGTCTGACACTCTCGCCTCTCCCTGAGCTAGAGAAGACATTTGATGACCCCTCATAATAATCTAAATAATTGGTTGATTTTTACCACCTCGAAAAAAACAACACAAACAAATAGAACAGAACCGATGCTATGCAAAGAAATCGACTAAGACTTCTATTTTAATACCAAAAGTGTAAAAAGATATAGACCTAAACTACATTTCAAAACTATTCCTTTTACTTGAAGAGCTAGCTACCCATGAGGTCGATTAATGTTGTTACTTATAGAAATTTCCTGGAATCGATTCAGTCGTATCAATTGAATCGATTTGACATAAAAGTTTTCTCGATTCTCAGTAGTTTATTAAAATATAGGTGTGTTTGCATTCGTTAATGTAGCTATTTCACTAAAAAAAACCTTTAAAAAAAGTTTGGAGTTATTGAACATGTCAGTTTACTATATACATACATATAAATACACAAAAATTCATTCACAAATACTGTAACACAAATTTTTAATACTCAACTTAAATCTAGAACTAAAATCATAAAATTCTAAAACAAACACCAGCAACAAATAACGTTTTTTTTTCAAATAGTAAACGAAATTGGTTTTCTGTCCTTATCTGATTACGTATATCAGAGCCATGGCAACGTTTTTGAGAGAAGACAACTAAGAAAGATACAAAATTACAGGCGGCCGTTTCGCGGGTAAAAATAATGACTTCAATGACGTGGGGTCGCAAGTTCGTAGCCCGTTCAGACGGGCATTAACCCCGTTGTAATATTGCAAAAATGTAGCAAACTGAGCTATTTGCGACCCGATCGAGTCATTACAATGATGAATTAAATTTCCATTGGAATCGTTATTTCATAGTTTTATTATGAAGAATTTTTAGTAGAGAGAAATATAGTAAATTGCTAAATTTAAATATGAGCCCCTTAGCTTAGACAACGCGCCTTTTTGTCCCCGAAGGAGTAAGTAGATCAGGGTTAAAATCTACCAGTTATGTATAAGTTCCATATACTTATGAAGCAATTTATTCTGATTTATTCTAGATTCGCTTGGCAAGTCGTCTCTTAATCAAACGACCAGCGTAGCAGTTATAAAGAAAATAATTCACTAAGACAAAATGAAATAACTTTTAGACGTTGATTAACTTAAGAAGAAATAATAGACAAGATATTATTTAGTGAGATAGTAACATATAAACTAATAGACTTGTTCGTAAGGACAACTTTCTTTTCTGTTTGATACATTCGAGGATCTCCGGTCTATGACCTTCTGAACCTTGTTATTTACGCTCCACATCAATCCGTCACATAATTTTTCTCTACTCGGCGCAACGAAGCGAAAAAACATTATTCTGCGAAACATGACGCCATTAATAAAATTATACGTGTTTCACAAAAAAAGACAAAATGTTAGGAACATCTTAATGAATAAAAAGAAGTCGACAAATGCCAGAGTAATTAGTAAATTAACGTTAAGAGATGAATAATAATGTAGGTATGAATGTAATTTCTAATTAAGCTTGGTTCATATCCTCGTAATAAAGTGCCTAATGGATGGTTACTGCGCAGAATTTTCCGGGGTGTGGGTAAAATTCGTGTGGAACTTTATGCCGCCCACATAGAGTCGTTATTTACGACAAATAATTTTGCGGATTATCGCGTATAACTTATAGGATAAGAGATTAGTGGTCAAGATGACTTTTTCACTGCCTCATTGATTGAATCGGTGGCGTGATTACCGAAGAAGTTGTTTCGGGTTCAATGTAGAAGATCGGGCAGTTGTATCCTGTTGTTTCGGATGTAGGTCGCGGTTATTCAGTGAATGACATGCTGAATACGACGGTGGAGTTTGGGATCGAACTAATACAAAGCTGAAGAGTTTGTTTGTTATCTTGCATGAATAACTGGTTCAAATTAAACAAATGTTTTTATATTACATAGTCCATTAATCGAAGAGGGCTGAAAAGATTAAAGAGAAAAAAATATATAGTAATAAATATATAATAATAAATAGAAGCCAGGCAGCGAGTGAAACCGCGAGGGAGTAGCTATATAAACTTATAACAACTTATATATCACAGGGCGACTTTTCCCCACCATTTCATGGAATACAAGGCACATAAATATATCATTAGATCTTTATAAGCCACCATTGTCCCAAAGGATTACTATGGTACATTCGATATCGCCACTCACATGGTCTCAGGGCGCCATCTAATATTAGTAAATTACCGTCGAAGCCGTGACCTTTCTAACGAGTTTCCACACAAGTTAACTGCATGACCTATTTGAGAAATTATTCCAATTAAGAGCGCATTCTTAACTGATGTACTGAATTATAAATCGTTGTTATTAGTGTTTGTACTGATAATAAAAGCTGGAAAGCCTTATTTCTTTGATTTGTTATATCAAATGTTTAAGATTTGATTAATTACTAATTACATTTTGCTATTTTATTTGCTATTACAATAAGATACATGTAATTATGTGTACATATTTTTAGTACAGATTCCAAAATTCTGTAGCCGCTTGTTGTGCTGAAAAATGTACCAATAATTTATAAAATGTACTTACGATGAAGTCAGTTCAAACCAGTTTTAATCCATTTCCTATAAGTAATTATAATTACGTAACTTCAGATTCTTGTACACTAATATAAACTTTGTAAAAACTAATACATAATTTACATATAGGTAAAAATGTATGTTTCATTCACTACCTTAATTTAAATATAAATAAAAGCGTTAATTTCATAAAATAAACAAATTTACACCAGACTACAAAACGAAAACTAATTTTAATTCCACTAATGTATGAAATAACCCGCGTTATTATACTGTAAAACACTGCATGTTGTTTTCAATTATGAATTGTAATACTAAGTAAATAAGAGTGTATTTAAAATGTTCAGTTGCGGTGACGTTGACAAACAAACAACTAGCAAGCTGTACAAATACAGACGTGGATAAAAATTACTATATACGTATATATAGTGGAGTATACAAAAGCACAAATATGTCTGACACGAGTAAAGCATAACACAGAACGCAAAGCGAGCATTTTTCATACCTTTAGAAAAATGTATCATGCAAAGGGAAAATTACTTAAATACTTGGTGTAATTTCCTCTGTTTCGGGGAAAACACTGTTACATCTAAAACACTAAGTATGAACACTGAGTGTATTAGACGAATGACTACATCACAAATCACAAACTAATATTTGTGTACCTGTAGCGCACCTGAATTATTGTATCACGTAACTTGACAGCATGACTTGAAACTAGTCGAGTCATCAAACAGTTATGTAAATAAAATGTTAAACATAAACATTAATTAAATATGGCTCACAAAAACAATAACACGAAAATATAAATATACATATATTTTTAGTGTTTATTTAAATAAAATTAGATATTCCAATATGGATGTAAAGCAACGGAATTGACAATATGTAATGCATTCATAACTTTAATTATACCTAAAGACTTTTTTCGCTACGAATCTGGCATATTCATAATTAATTATCCCTATGTTGGCTAAAATTGTAATTTGACCTCAGAACTTTGACTTTACTTGACCTGAAATCGTTGAATAACTTTGCCAGTTCAACAATAACGATCTATTTATTATAAAAATTACTGACAAGATAATTTATAGTCATCGTACTCATTTTATGTAAATAAATGAATTACAATTCAAATATAAGTTGGCAAGTATTTAAGTTGACTGCACGGTTGGTGCGGTGGCTGGGCAACTGGCTGCCGTGCAACGTGTCGCGGGTTCGATTACCGCTCGGAACAACTCTTTGTGTGACCCACAAATTGTTGTTCCGGGTCTGGGTGTCATGTGCATGTGAAATTGTATGTTTGTAACCGCACCCACGACACAGGAGAAAATCATCATGTTGGGCAACGTTTTACAAAAAAAAAAAAGGTTATGATCACCACCTGAAAGATATTCTCTGCTGAACCAAAGTCAGGTCTTGAGAAAGGTTTCAAATACTTAATCAAACTGTTTGGCAGGTAACTTTGGTATTGCAGTTAAAGCAGCGATTATTTAGATGAAGTATTATGTTGGCCTCATTTCAATAGCTAATAGGAGTTTCAGAACATATTACCTATAGGATCAGTAATCACCGAGCTAACATATGACATTTCCAGCCGTGGCCGCTGGTTCAAGTGCAATAATGTACCGCTTCTTTGGCTCGGTGCAGAGGGAACTAGGTGGTTTTTAGTCAGTTAGAGTACCTATTTAACAGTTTTTCTCCCTTTAGTAAAAGTTTGTACCTAATTTTAATATAATTACAGAACTGTCAAACGCACCCGCAGATAAAAACAAATGCAAACTTAATGCTCATTGTTAGAAAAAGGGTACAGCTGTGTCGAGTTTATCTGATAAAAATATTATCAATTCTTCAAGTCGATAGACAAATGTTCCAGTTACTAAGTGGAATGAAAGATCTCAAAGGGCCTCCAACTCTTTGAGGTTACTGAAGTAGTTATAAGTTTATAAGTAGAACAAGCAGAATATTACAAGGATTTAAAAAGGCAAGGAATTTCTTAAAGGTTGTAAGTAAAGACTAAAGGATCCTTTTATAAAAAAAAGAGAAACTCATTAAAGCATTTGAAAACAAGAGAGCAAAAAGATATTTTTCATTTATCAAAAAAGAATTTACCAGCGTAGCCGAGTTTAAAGCTACAATTTTACAAAATGGAGATAACGTCACCACAAAGAAAATGAGCACAAGGGTTGAATAAACAACGAATTTCTAAATGACTGCACTCACTCCGACGATTACAAAAAAACATAAAAAACATATCTACAAAAATTGAATTCTAGAAAAAAATTCTAGCTACATTAAAAACGTGTCCAAAACAAATAATTGTTCTGGCGACACTTACGTAGACCGTATAAAAGTATGTTTTTCAACATTTACATTGCTGGATGAGTTATTTCGACCTTGAACGCTGCCCGTACAATTCCCATTTATAACCTTAGGGACAGGATAAGCCACAAATGAATTAGCAATGGTAAACTGGGATCGTTGGAAACACGACAAAAAGGGCCCGTCTCACACCCTAAGCAAATACAGCGTAATGCCATGTATAGCAATAATTGTTTACCTAATAAAGGGATTTTAAAAGCATTTTATACGGGTATCACCGTCTTAAATCGGATATATGTATATGTAGAGAACTGTTACTCTTATAATATAATTAAATACATCTTTAATAACCTCAATTACTAAAAAAATGGGCACAACGTTAGCCATTATAATCACATGAAGAGAAACATAACACAGACATTCAAATAACAATGATACCATCAGGAATCAGTAAGTTGAGTTCAACTGATTCTTACTTAAGCAACGATTATTAAAATCATACCTCCAGGATAGGCAGCTTAAAGTACAGGTAAACAAAGTTAATTCTCAGGGTGCTAGCATATCTATGGGCGTACCACAGGGCTCGATATTAGGTCCTTTCCTATTTTTGGTCTACATAAATGACTTACCTCATTTATTTCAGCGAGAACCGGGAATGGTATTATTTGCTGATGACACATCGTTGATTTTTAAAATAAATAGACGGACAAATAATTATGACGAAGTAAATAATGCTATTACGAAGGTTCATAACTGGTTTACAGTTAATAATTTAGTTCTAAACGACAAAAAGACAAAGTGTATACGATTCAGTTTACCAAATGTAAAAAGTAACGAATGTGACATATTATTAAACGGCAAGAAATTGGAATTTGTAAAACAGACTACTTTTCTGGGTATAACCATAGATGAAAAACTACAATGGGGGCCCCATATCACATCTCTGGCAGGACGGTTGAGTTCTGCAGCATTTGCTGTCTGGAAGATCCGACAGCTAACAGATGTGGACACTGCAAGACTGGTGTACTTCAGCTACTTTCATAGCATTATGTCGTATGGCATCTTGTTGTGGGGACAGGCTGCTGACATTGAGTCTATATTTGTCTTGCAAAAGCGTGCAATCAGAGCAATTTACAACCTAAGGCTTCGCGAATCTCTTAGAGATAAATTTAAAGAGATCAATATTATGACTGTGCCCGGTCAGTTTATTTATGAAAATATAATGTATGTTAGGAAACACTTAATATTATTTGATAAGGTATCAGACAGACATAATTACCAAACTAGACATAGAGATAGATTGTGTCAGCCATTATTTAGATTGGCAAAGGTACACAAGTCGTTCATGGGATTCAGCGTTAAGTGTTATAACAAAATCCCAGGCGAAATACAACAATTAAATGAAAGAAATTTTAAATTATGTATAAAGAAAACTTTGTGTAAAAAAGCATATTACAAACTGAGTGATTATATTGAGGATAAGGATGCTTGGAGACGGGCTGGTCCTGCTCCACAGGATAATATACCTACACGAATATAAATAATGTTCCAGTGGATCTTTGCTTGAACGGAAGTTCTTAGATTTTGTAAATTTGTAACCATGCTATTATTATTGTTAAACTTGATAAATTTGTAAATGTGAGTGCCCTGTAACCTATTAAAATTAGTTAGACTAGCAGAATGTCGGTCCATATGTCAGCTTGGAGTTGTCATGCTCACTCAAAGGTCACATTGGCGGTGGCACGGTCACTGGATCGCTCGATTCCCTATATTATGGTTGAGTTGGGCGATGCTGGTGTACGTGTCATGCTCGTGAACGGGCGCCGTCAATTGGGACTGGTCAGCTCCGGACTGTCTATTGTCCTTAAGGTTATTTTCTTTTTATGTTTCTCTGTATACACGCGTTACACTGTTCTCACATATTCAAACTAACTAAATAATGTATCAAAGAATGTTTATGTGACACTGATTTTAAAAGAGTAACCATGGAGTTTCTTGCTCGTTCTTCTCCATCGGAATCTACACTTTGGAACGAGCGAATAGCTTCACTAAAAGGACTGACCGACAGACTGACACTTTGTATCTTTAAAGTTGTGTTGACGTTCAAAAGTGCCTGTATGGGTCTAATTGAAATAAATAATTTTGACTTTGACTTTGACTTTGTTGCCTAAGGAAAAAAATATTTTGTAGTAAAATATAGTTGCAAAAAAAGAAGTATCTACCCGAGTGCAACTCAACCTCAAAATATACTAAAGGACAACCTATATACAGATTACCCCAGCCAACCTAGTTCGTCAGACAGTCATTGACCATGCCTGCCTTTGCCAACTCAATGCAAAAGTTTACCCTTATTTCAATTTATACAAGAGTTAATATTGTCAGTCAAATATTGAAAGATTAAGAAGCATTTAGAAGACAAGAGCATGCATTAAACAGAGTCATCATCACGACAGTTATAATGTGATGGTAACGGAGCAGAAACACTCGAGCATTAGACAAACAATGAGGTGACCTTGCAAGAACCGTTGATTGTTGTTACATGGGAACTACGCTTTGGTCTAGCTATTCAAAATTTCAATGGCAATGTAGATAAGGTCACAAGCGAAGACAAAAAACTATGCCTATAGAAAGCTTAAGATTGAGAACACAGCGAAAAATTTATAATCAAATACAATTTCAAGTGTTATAATTAATTAAATATGAATAAATTCAGATTACACACATGTAGCAGACGGCATCGTCAGACATCAAATAAATTAATTTGTCCTCATATTATCATATCTATTGTATTATTAAGAGATTAAAAGCAATTGAAATTAAATTGTGTGACGAAATAATAGATAGAAAATTAATATAATTTGATGAAAATTGAGCCTAAAGCCCTTGAGACAGAGGTCAAAAATACTTGCCGTGCATCTTTTTGTCAACGATTTGCCTTTCTGAATACGGTTTCCATATTCAATGAATATGTAATAAAATATTTTAAATTGTATAGGCATGAATGAAAATATATAAGTTCATTGCGTTGTAAAAAATCGAGTAGAAATTACCAATGAATTTTATAAATTGAATTGCTTTACTAAACACGATATGCCACTTGAAAATCAATCTAGAATTCTTGATAGTCTGGTTTATTGAGTAATTTTCTCTTTATAACGAGACGTGCAATAAATTCTTACACCTTTGAGCTTGTCGCCTAGTCACCGAGACGTCTGGCGGGCAACCCTTCGCGGGTCACCACATTTCAGCCGCAATTACTCGTTTTTGTTGACCACTAAATAAATTGTTGTGAGATTTGATGATTAAGCAACATTTCAGTGTCGACGCAAATCGGGATTGTTTAGGTTTCGTAAAATTGATTAAAGATTAAAGAGTTGTCTTTTATGACGTCAATTCCGGTAGTCGAATCAATCAATTGATTTTAAGAATCGTTTTATCCAGCGATTAGAAGGATTCCGATAGTTTATTTTTCAAAGTCAATATCGACGTTACTGAACTTAAGCTCATTTTAAACATGTCATTAGTTCGAGCAGTAGATGCATTTATAAACAGCAATTACATACACACCTAGACAAAGAAGAGTATATTTCTCAACTATTTATCACACAGAAGATGTCTAACATTCAATCAGAAATGTTCCATAACCATTATGGAATTAAACACTCCAAACCAATGTTCTTAGGAAACCAATATAAATATCTCAACGACTAAGCAATTATGATAACATTATGACGTTATGTATATCGAAAGCAATTCTATTAATATAACAATCTAAACACAGATATAGAACCAGTACAATGTGTTTTATTGTTATAGACATGATAATGAGGTGACTGGTTACAAACTGACATATTGTGCATATGTCAGTTTGTAACCAGTCAAACGATGTCGAACTTAAAGATGATTCAGTTATAGCTTAAGGAAGAAACGATAAAAAGAAGTTAAGAAAGATATTTTTTTATTTACGTCTATGATATGAAAGAATTTTAAGTGTGTGCTTAATTTGAATTCGAAAATTATTATTATTTACTTGAGTGATTTGAAAAGTATAATAGACTAGCTATTGTCGCGCGGTTTCACCCGCTGCTCGGCTCCATTTATCTTAGCGTGATGTTTCAGCCTAAAGCACTCAGGAACATTGTAGCTATCTATCAGTGAATGAATTATGGCAATCCGACCAGCGGTTACAAAGATTACCCCCCACATACAAACTTACAAATTTTACCTTTTTATTTTATAATATTAGTATAGATTATAGAAGTATAGATAAAAAAAAATATTTCAATCTGATAGTATGGAATATGGAAGGGAATCTCAGGTAATATGGAAAAAAGGTACACAATGTGGTGATTCTACTTGCCCCCCCTATCCAGGGCGAAAGAAGCGACTTGACATATGATCTATCCCCCCCAAAAAGGTAGACAACATACCTCACATATTTTTTAGTTTTTCAGAAAATATTTACTATTTCTTCAATAATTTGAAGGAAATGCCTTCAAGTCATCGGCTTATCTATCTGTTGATATATTTATCTCAATATTATCATTGGAGAACGACATACAAAATTTAAATGACAATTTCTAAATTCATTTTGTAGTCGCAAACGTAGCCAACGTTTTATAATCAAGTAAATTGAAATACGTTGTTTTCCCCAAGTTCAAATAAAAATTTGTACAAACAAAACATCAAGGACGGATACCTAGCTGTTTACAACATTTTCGTAGACAAACATTGTATTGTAGACAAAATCCGTTTTAGCCCGAATATTTTCGTTATAATTTTAAGTTCTTGGATACGTAAACCGGGTGGACAATAATGGCTTGAAATTCTCACAATGTTTAATTATTAAATATTACTGTTCGTGGAAGGACACGTCAGACATTGTGTTAGGGACATTTTCATGCTGTTAAGAAACGAGTTTTTGGAAATTTCGGCTCTGTTGCATGACGCCGACAACAGTAGAAAAAACGTTATATTAACCAACATAACGGAAAGATAGGGTTTTTCTTTTAAAATAACATAATACCTACTAAATGTCTAGTTCCAAAACTATCATAAACATCGGCTTCCTGTGCTTTCGTATTTAAATCAATATGCATTACACTGATATTATCAAGACATCTTTATTAAAATATAAGTTTGAAGTAAAAGTCAAAATACTAGACGGTTGTATTTAAAGATACATATATTTTCTCATTTTCAAAATATGGAGGTTCAGTTTTAGTACAAAGGAACAACGTCTGGAAAGTTTTCTGTGCGGTCCTTTGAGCTTCGATGTGACATGCACTGATCCCGCACACATAAAAGGAATTGTAAGGACTTGGTAGTTGTTTTAGTAATTTTGAACTTGATATATTCAGTACTAGCTACGCCCGGGCGAGTTCATCCACTGCTCTGCTACTGGTCGTAGCGTCTAGTATTGTAGCCTTCTTTTTTGACTTTCATTAGACCTATACAGGTCAGCTAATGAGCGGATTACCTGATGGTATAAGCAATCAACGCCGCTCGTGGACACCCGCAATATCAAAAGAGTTATGAGTGCGTTGCCGGCCGTTAGGGATAAGGGTTTCGGACATTTAAGGAGTGGAAGGAATGGGGGAGGAGTAGGGATTGGGCCTCCGGTAACCATACTCAAAGGGCAAAACACAACGCTGCGGTTGTTTCACGCCGTTTCGTGCTGAAGCTTGGCTCTCCTACACTTTTCGATAAATGGATTATCCAACACAAAAAATATTGTTCAATTCGAACTAATACCTAGTTCCGGAGATTAACGCTCTTAAACAAACAAAGAAGCTCTTCAGCTTGATTATTTTATTAATATTGATGATATTATCAGTGTTGATGAAGTATGTTACCTAATATTATCTTTTTTGCTAGCTACTCTCACGCGGTTTCACCCGCTGCTCGGCTCTATTTGATCATAGCGTGATGTTTTATAGCCTATTAGCACTTAAGAACATTTAGCTATCGATCAGTGAAAGAATTTTGGCAATCCGACCAGCGGTTCCAAAGATTACCCCCTACATACAAACATACAAATTTTACCTCTTTATAATATTAGTATAGATGAAATAAACGAGCAAAAGGTTTAATTAATGAAAACATAGAGAAGTTACAAGATAGTTACCCGCTTTTAAAGATTGGAGGCCTACCTATCCTGCTCGATATTATGAAGGGCCTGTTAGGTTGTGACTGAACAATATTTCTAAATATATACAAATAAAATGAGAATTTTAGGACATGGATAATAGAAACCAGGTAATTTTAATTTCATAAACATTTATAACATTCTCAAGCTTATTTTTCTTCTAAATTAATTAGGAAGCATAATTGGAAAACCTATACAACCTACACCGGTTTGCTTTATGGTCGGAACGCTTTTTCAGCCATTTTGTTATCTCCCCTTTCATCTATTATTGTTATTCACACACAGATGCTTCAAATATTTGTCAATCTAAAAGGTTTTTGATGATCGATGGTATATCCTCGTGTCTTGAATATATTACGTGGATACATGAGTGGTCACTCACAGGCTATTTTTAAACGCAAACAATGACAAATATCCGGTGCCTGTATTCAATGCCAATTACAGTGACCGGTAACTATTAAATATTTTACTGAACGATAGTATCTTTTCAATTCGAATTTTGTGTTTATTCTGTGGGGAACCAATTTCTTTGGACTTAAAATTACGTAGATACGTAATAGACATGAATTACTGAAGAAATTTAATGTAATTGTCGCACAAAAATTCTATATTATTATATTATACTAGCGAGCGTCCGCTTCGCAAGGGGGCAATTCTGATACAAATTTTCTCCACTATTTATTCGACATAATTACATATACATACATAACATACTATCCTAATATAGCTTAATATTAGAATAGTATGTAGTACTTCCTCTTCAATTCCTATATTAAAAAAACCGCATCATGTATAAAACATTCAAAAGATTTAAGCATGCATAGGGACAGAAAAAGAGACTTTGTTTTATACTATGTAGTGATGTAGTGAAGTTACAACACTGACATAATAATCAACAAACTTATTGACCTATTAAAACATAAGTTCGATTTTCTGTAACATATGTATTCAGTAGTCGTAGAATGTAGGTACAGCAATGACCCGCCCTCGCCCTGCTTTGTGCAACGCGCAGTTAACTGCATAACCGAGGTTAGTTTTCATTAATTATTTAGCGACAGTTATACCATACCACATTAGGCACGAACTTCCTTTGTGCTTTTACTATTTAGGGTTTAATTAAGTGGCGAACGAAAGGAACCATTATCGAGTTAAAAATACCGCTCGATGGAAGTTTTAATTGACTCAAGGATTCTGTGCGTTCGACATTCTTGCTCTGTCCCTTTTGTGAAAAAATGCCGACAAAAACAGATTAAAGATGGTTGATTAGGTACATCCTAATTTGAAGCCCTTCTTAAGATAAGTAAACTCAAGAGTCAATCTATTGCAAATTCTGAAGGACCTACCTATATTATGTAAGAAAATATACAACATTACTCACTGACCTCACCCATCCAAGTAGTTCCCACAGGTAATAAAACTTTATTTTCCGGCTGTACAGGTAAATTAGAAAGTAAGGTATAAATAATAACACTAAAGTCATAACTTGCTATATCGTTATGACTTTATTGGTCACAATGGCACCGAACTCAAACGAAAATGACAGTACTGTTGGAAATGTCGAACAAAAACTTTATGATGATACTGAAATTGTTTATGACTGCACATTTATAAGATAGAGGACAAATTGCGATTTAAAAATAGAAGGAATTCTATATTCAAGAATACGTGACGAGATATTACGAGTATAAAACGGTGTAACGATCATTTACTTTGCCTAATTAACTAACCACCTATGTAGATACAGATCACTTAAGCACTGCTCTGCACAATCTATGTACCTATAGTCAGGGGTCAAAAATGTAATTGTACTCTACCAATTTTAAAATGACTAAAATATCTTTGTAGAATACAGTCAATGAGGACTGCTTTAAACTTATAGCATAGAATCAAAATTATTGAATAAACTGGCTGTAAACCATTGAACTTTTCCTACAAAGAAATTTTAGTCATTTTAAAATTGGTAGAGTGTAATTGCATTTTTGACCCCTGACTATATCTATATTATAATGCATTACATGACAAATTATTTCGTGCAAATAACATGATTACCTTTTGTTTTAATCTCAATATCATTAATGGAGATGATATCAATATGGACATGACATCACGATAACAACATCAACACGAACCACACACCCACGTATTTTAATACAATGTTTATTACTTCAATTGTAGTCAAACTAACGTTGAATTATATATTCACGAACATTGTGTGTTGTAGCGAAACACCTAAAACTGCATTAATAAAATGACGCTCTTGGTACAGAATTCCTCAAAAACAACTAATAGAAGTTTACATAGGGTTATCTCACTTAAGTTTTTATTGATTTTGTTTTAGTAAAAGTCATTGTAATGGCGGGTATGATTAATATCGGATAAGAGACAAAGGATGCTAAGAATTTCAAAATCGATTAAGAATGATGTCCCGAGTTAATTTTCTCTGTAAATATATATACTTACCTTTTAATTAAATATATCTACTTTTAAACCCAACGTTAATAATTTTACCAAGACTGGAGAACAAATTCAACTCATTTAAATTTAAAAATCGAAAGCTTCACCGAGGGCCAAGAAGTCTAAATGAAATGAATTTATGAAACTATAAATTTGACGCTATCATAGCAATTCTTAAGCGCAAAATTTAAATAAAAGAACTTTACATGATATAAGACACCATTTTTATTTAAGACTCGTGTCAGACTTCCTACAGTCTAAAACTGTCGTACGTTTTTACGACAACGACTTTACGTGTTCTCCGAGCCACGGAAGAGTGACATGATCCAAATACCGACTTTTGTAGAGGTTAATTAGCCTATGCACTTCTCAAAAATGGAGTTCTTAATTGTCTGTTTTTGGTTATTATAGAAGATTCTCTTTGTGTTTCAATAACTTTTAACCTCCACAAAGCGCATTTACCTATATGATCTTTTTGTCATCATAGAGCTCACCCAAAACCTTAATTTGATAACTCATAGACACGATATTTCAATCATTTTAGTTACTTTTTTAACATTCCACTTTCAGAAATTCTATAGTAACTGGTATAGTAAATGGGGCATAATGCAATAGCTACCTACTTCAAAAACGAACTCCTAAAGTAAACAACAAAATTGTCGGTCCACAAATCAAATGAAGCACTAAATTGTAAAGCAAATAAAATTAATTAACATCAATCTAAGAGGCGAAACATTTGGACTGAAACATTTCAAGTCCGAAAGTTTTCTCGATTTCATTACGTTGGGAGATAAATCAGGAGGCTTGCATCCGACAGATGCTTTTATCTTATAACTCATAAATAGAAGAAGATGTTATAAATGTCTGCATTCACTTTTATTAATAACTTCACTGAAATAAGTGACTTGATTTCACTAGTATGTTATTATATTGTGTGGTAATAGAGTAAACTTACCTTTTTTTACTCCAAACGAGAGGACGGATTATCTAATGGATAACAATTAACTTCACCACATTTGCAAAGACAAATAGTTAGATGTGCGTTGCCAGCGTAACCGGTAGGTACCACTTCGGTCAGCATAGAATGTCCCCAGTTAAATGAATGATGTTCTAACTTATTTTTCTAGATGAAGTGCATTATGCCGTGTACCTACACTTATTATTAACTACTTACTACCCTTACTACGACCAAAGCTCGAAACGATATCAATTCTGCCAAATGAAGAACGAACTCAACTCATTACGTCTCTGACAAGATTAATGAAATATATGTACATAAACAAGTAAAGACTTTTACTGTAAACAAACAAATTAATCAGTGATTAATGTTCTTAATAATAAATGAATACCAATTTATAAATGCCATGCCAAAATATTTAATTGTCAAGACATAATTTGGCATAACTAGGGTCCTATAAGTACAGATACAAATTTGGTTGACAATTGGCATACCTGCTAAGTGGTCGTAGAATTGATATATTTATAGCCAAGTTAACTATTATTGCATAATTATCGTCATGTAATTGACTCCTAGATGATTCGACAGAGAACTGAAGATATCGAATTGGCTTAAAGGATAAGCAAACTGAAATGGCTGTAGACAGGTCACATTTGTCGAAGAACTGATGGCCGTTGGGGTAGTCATGTTCTGGAGTGGAGATTGCGTCTAGGGAAACGTAGTGTAGGGTGACCTCCAGATAAGTGGACTAACGATATCAATAAGGTGGCTTGCAGTGGTGGTTGAATGAGAAGAGCTGGGCTCAGTAGCCTCTAATTGGAGAGTGCCGTCCAGCAGTAAACAGAAACGAGCTGATGATGATGATAATGGTGAATTGATTACTAGTTTACGTAATATTATATCCTATTTCTGTATCAGTCCGTAGATGGAAATACCGTTGTCACGTAACACAAGATACCGACAGCTAGAGGATATTTTTAGTTGACTTTTGGACATTCGTTGAGAAAGCGTCTTTAGTTTTTCATCGAAGTTTTGTAAAGTTGCCCGTTTTTGTCAGCCGTAGCCGTCAATCGGAACTGAAGGTGCGAATTGGCTAGGATTTCCATAAAATCGCGGCAACCGTACAACAACTATTCGGTTTTTATAGGCAAATTTCAAAAGTATAATGTCCTCACGTTAAATTGATCCTAGTGCAAAGACCCTTCATAGCAAAGCAGATTTCCAGAAATCGTTTCATACATGTTGTTGGTTGGATGTAAAGAAAACCTGTTCAGTAATAAGAAACATTACTGCAATGAAACTGCAAATAAATTGTCTAGGTTTCCTACTTGCAATACTGCATTTGCATCGCAGATTGAACTATAAAATAGCAATTTGATCTGACCAGTATCTTCTGTAACATAACATTATGTAATAAATTCCGTTATCAGTGCTATTGGGGACGATAGGAATTCTTGGTTTCCTATTGGCAATGCGAGCCACATAATCTAATAAATATAGGTAATATCCTGGTTTGAGAGATCCTATTGGAGCGCTATAATATACTTACAAGGTTTTTTTCTTGTTTAGAATAAACTTTTCTTTTTGTTTTTAATAATACTATAATAACTTCAATTGTTTTTGCGATGGTTAGTTAAGCGCGTTAAAGTCCAAAGTTGTAAGTTGTTTTTTTTCTCCATTTCTCAAATAATTCTTTAAATAAAAAAACATCACATAACTGGATACACCATCTGGTTTAACTAAAAAATCGTAATATGATAAGGTCCCTAATGTAAAATTATTTATTGCAAGTGCAAGAAATAATAAAAAACATCACGATTTAAAAGAATCCCATTAAAACACTTTTATTTCATAAGTTTTATTAGAAATTCAACTACTTGGAGCGAAGAAACCAGGAGATGAATCTAGAAATCATACTCCACTGGTAGAATAGGATTGAGAGTGGGGATTTTATTGACTTAATAGAGTTTTTAATAATACATCAGTTTTTATTGAGTTATAAGTATAAAAAACATTAGAAAAAAACCAATATGGATGTTGACATACATATCCATTTAGGGGTGATTTTTAATGGTTACATAAAGGTTATCTGGGGAATAATTATGATGCTGTCAGTCAGAATGTTCGTATAAGACAGTAATAGCAACAATTTTATTCCTCAGATAACATCTATCTGACTAGGTATTGAAAAATCAGCCCTTAGTAAGTTTATTCGAGGACAACGTTTAAGGAATCCCTTGGGCCCCTGAAAACTAATTTCGCCATCAAATACGAAAAATAATATTTTAATTATAAAAACAAAAAAAACTGACTTAGTTTATAAACAAAAAAGTTATTAACAAAAAAAATATATAATATGTTAGAAAACATGTCTCTCCGCAGTCATACACTGTGCAAAGAAAAAAAAATGAATTGCCAAGTTCTTTTTTCAAAGTTTGACACAAAAAAGTTTTCCATCTGAACGCTCGCTTTAATCTAATAAATGGTAACTTAGTCCTAAACGGCGCTCTCGCTTAACATACGAGATATCGATATCGTCCCAAAACCAATCCATCAGAGAAAAAAAAATACGATGATGTATAAATAAATTCTAATCCTATCTTGGTCTCCCTGAGACGGCAACCGGCAACCTACAGATGTCGGGAATACGGCGGCATATCGTATTTTTCGTTCACTCAACCTTTTATACGAATCCGCAATATTTTGATTGAAATATGAAAGCTATCGTATCTCAAACGGCTTTATGTAGTTCGGGGAAACGTGTGATTACTAGTAGGGAATATTAATTTCAATAAAAATATATTATAATGTCAAAAAACACTCCTTTGCATTAGAAAATGTAAGAACACGGACAGGGAAAAGAAAAACAAAAAAGGACCATTTAAAAATAGAATGCTCAAAACCAATTTAACAACGGGTTTAGTTGATTCAACCGGCTGTGCAACGAAGCGATGCCAGATAATAAAACAAAAAAAGAAGTGTTTAACGAACCCGCAAGCACCGCACCAACATAACTAGAACTATAGGTTATCGGTTCAATCATAAACTAACGTGGGAACATTACACTTACACATAACTATAGAAAATAGATAGAAGTTAATTAAGTATATCATCTTACTTTCATAACTTAGGTCCGTGATTTTAGTTCCTTATTTGAGCTATGATACAATCAGTTTTAATTTGAAACTGTCATCGCGTACGTGATCACATGTGATCAGTTTTTATCGAGTATTTGATATCAGTTAAGAGATATGAGATAAAAACTGCGATTGATCTAGACGGGAGGAATTTCAGAACAAGATTAGTTTGTTAGATGTATCAAATACAATGCATCGTAGTCCGTAACAATCTACTAACATAGAAATGTTTTGAAATTAATAGAATGCGTAAGCAAACAAACGCATACGACTTTGTATCAATGAATGAATGCAGAAAGAATCACTAACAATAACATTTCATAGTTGCTGCATCATTTGCTTGCTAATTGAAAAACAACTTATAACTATAATAACTATAAAACCGCCAACATAATTAAAAACAGGTACATAAAGTTTATGATATAGAGCTAATAATATAATGTTTGTTTATTTCTCCAAACAATGAGTTTAATTACAATTTATAACTTACAACCGGACCGATACACTTCGAGCAAGTCGTAAGTTATTCTCAAACTGACGTAAGATAACGTTCGTCTGCAATAACTTCCTGTTTTTACTGACTAAACACTTCACACAATCGAAAGCCATTCAAAACACACGTGTAACTGAACCAGTTAATAACCTCTACGCACTAAAACACGCTAACCTCATCAAAAGTTTGAATACGAACGGATCAAATATGACAGTAACATAAGCACACTCGAGAGCCGTTGAATGTTTCACAGCTGATCGACGTACATATAAACAAACTCACCTTATTATGGTATTACTGTAAACACAACATCTACATCCCATCGACGCACAAAAACGTTCGATTCTTAAGTAGCATAAACTTCCTTTGTGCACTCTAGAATTGGAACAACACTGAAAATCGTGGACGACACGCGATTTCCGTGAACTAAAAATATTTTAAAGATTAAGGGTCGCGTTAGCATTGGCTCGCCCGAGGACGTAGGGCGTGCGACTCCGAACGCGGTCGGCTGAATACTGGCCTGGCGGAGTTGTGTCGTTCGAGTGCAAAGCCATCAGGTGCGACCAAGAGGTACGACTCAGCGACACTTAATTGATGCGGCATCAGACTTGGCGGCTACATTGAATACTCATATCCATCAATGCATCATTACTATGTCCACAACACGCTTAGAAGTGCGAAAATTATAACTTGTTGCTTATTCCTTTGTTCGATATACATTTGTGGCACAGTTTGCGTTCAGCGTACTTGTCCCCATTATCGACAATGTACAACTGCAATGCGAATCCAATTTACACAAGGCGAACACAATAAAATCAAAAGGTGGGAGCGTAACTGAGAACAGCATCCAGTTCTACCAAATGTCATACTGGTGTACGTGATTGGATATGCTGCTTCAGCCAAAAATTGTTTTGTACATACTGATGTTTATTATACTTACAAGAAGTGCACTTAGAAAAGATAGTAACCGATTCTTTTATCGATTTTCCCCTCCACCGCATTCAACATCCAGCTTTTTAGATTAAAACAAAACATTTCTTTTGAAAGAGAGAATATTTTCACAGCAAATTGCCCTGCATTTTTGGCCGCGAAGCGTATTTCCATTAGCATCTCAGGAAGTTAGATAAACAAAGGAATGGCCCCGGGACGCTCTCCAGAGATAATTCTAGGCTAAAGTGTTCAGAAATTTCTAGAGTTGGGACAGCGTAAATTATAATAGTTTCCAAGGCCATTACGGACATGATTCCTAGTTCGTAGCCCAAGGGCGCGGGCAATGCAGAATGCACAACCGCTCTGTTGGTTCGTAATAGAACGGCTCGCACTCGACCGTAGTCGCAATTCAACCAAGGGGCGATTTATTAGCCCTAATAATGGAAATGCCCGTCGGATTTACTGTTGTACATTTGAGCTTTATGATCGAGTGATAATGGGCAAAATGGATCAGATAGGATTAGGCGAGGCCTTGTATAACTCATTTATGGAGGACTAATCTGACAGAAGAAATGCTTGTAAATTAAGCTGTTGAATAGGAATGGTTTGCATCGCTGTGTTATCTGATTTGACCTTCAACTCTGATCAATTATTTGAGCAAGAAACCTTTGAAGCTACGTCCAATCTGATGGGGGATACAAAGGCGAATGAGTCCCGCCCTTAAGACTTCCATCGAAATAATACGTAGAAAGCCGAAGACGGCCGTGATATTATCTGCAGTGGGCTAAAAATAGCATGTGGCAAGATAACATTGTTTACAGCATTGGGTTCTATCCTAAAATTCAAACCCTGATACTTATTGACAGATAGTAGGCGACAATTTTTCGGTTGGCAGCAAAAACTTACAAGCATGATTTTTCTTATTAGGAGAGAATAATAATTTTGGTTGTGTTTACTCCACGTGACCTTGTTACTTGAAGAGGCGAACTATTTTCCTTACCCTCGATACTAACGCAAACAATTTACTAATATAAGGTGGAAGGTAAAATGCTTTTGAAACCATTAAATCTAATAAGTACACCTTAACTTTATTTTCTTTGTAAGATTTAGCCGATTATTTTTCCAAATAAGTATGATTCACGAATGTATAATCGTATTATTAAAAGTTCATTGCGTTTCGGATCCTCCGTATAAAGTATAAAGGTAGACAAACAACTTTACAACGTAGGAATTACGAACTTCCAGTGAAAAAATAAATTTACATCGAGCACACGTTTTAAATATTGAAGAAGGCTAATGGCTCATTAAAATGTACTGCTGTTACAATTGCAATGCGAATCGTTGATGGCACTGTCTGTTTCCGAAGTATTCTGTTTTACGTATTTTATTATATGATAGTACATACGCGCGGGTTCACCCGCTGCTATTCATTCAACATCAGCTCTTCATATTCATAGCATGATGTTATATAGCCTAGACTATACCCTTCCTCAATAACTTGGCCATCTTTCAAAAAAGTAACCCTGGTAATTTAGGCTGCTATACAAAAAAAACTCGTTAGCTTTATAATATTAGTCGTTTAGATTTTATTCTTAATTTAAATGTTAATACAAATAATATAGGAATTCACAATTATCATAATCTGCTGTATCAAGTAACAGGCTACGCATAAAATAGCAAACAGATATTTTATTCACATTTGTATTTTTTACATTTTCAATATTCTGTTTGAACTCTCTATGAAACTTTTTAAACAATTTATTATTAATATGTTTCGCATTTCTCGCTAGCGAATCAATTCAAATGACAACATGAATGAAAACAAAAAAATAAAATAACGTTGTTTATTCTCTATGAATGTTTACCATTAAACCTTCATAGAATAAATATATTGTTATGAAAACTTTTTACACACACATAAAAAATAAAAAATGAAACAACATGATCGAAACTTGAACTTGTTTGATATAGGTACCTACACTTGCATATGTTATAAAATGTCAGAAGAGACGACACCTAATTTCCTTTTCAAGGAAATACTCAGAATTTCTTGATTAATTAAATATGTGAGTTAAAGGAGGAGGGGAGACTCCAACGTGTCTAGACTAGATTTGCCAAGATACCTAAAGGCTGCAACGTTTCGTTAGCACACTTGCATTAATTAAAATAAGTCTTCAAAGTTGTTTTGTAATATTTTATTATTTCATTGTTAGCTAACATTCCGTTGCGTTATTGTATAAATAAATTGTTGTGAGTTTATTTATTTTTTGTATTTTTTCGTTCCTTGATAAGAAAACCTCCTGTTATTATTTGGATCGAAGTTTTCTTCTGATTTAAGCCTGGAGCCATTTTATCCGGGGAAGATGTTTCCAGATAGATTTTCGTGTAACCTTTTCGGTCGATCTGACGTTACCTACCTATAATTTACTTGAGTAATGATCGAGTAGTGAGGACGGTAAATAAATGATAAGCTTTCCTTCGTTTTACGGTTTGTCTGTGAAATTCTAGTTACCTTAGGCAAGTCTAAAATTATCGGCATTTCGGGCTGAATTTTTAGGTACTACTAATTGAACATCTAAAATAACAGAGATGAGTTTGAATATAAGATATCGATGTTCGGAGAACTCCTTAACTTTAAAGTCTGATTGATTAACAAGATAGGCGTCGCCTTTGATTAATAAGCGTAACGAGATAAACAATGCTAAGACTCAAATTAAATATCAAGTTTTATAGAAGATCTTTTCTTGGCTTGGATTTTTCGAATTGCATTGACAGAAGTGATACCACGGCTTCGCAGAAAACCACCGTTAAGAATCACTTACATCGTGTATAACCGTGCGAGAAGGGTTACCGAAGGCCCAATCCCTAACTCTCCTTCTCAATCACAAAATCCCCTATCCTCAAATGGCAAAAGACCGGCAACGCACTTGTAACCCCACAATGTTGCGGGTGTCCACCAGCGATGCCGATTACTTACCATCAAGTTGCTTGTTTGTCAACCTGTCCCATAAAATGTAACATATTTTAAAGATTGTATAATAAGTATTCATTTTGCATCGTATTATACAAAATATGGGCAAAATTGTCAACATAAATCATCGAAACTTTAATTAAAACAACCTGGGCACCTTATAACGATACAACACGTTACTAACGCGAAAACACACTAATTAAAAAGAGTCTTAAGTAAATTGGTGAGCTTAGGAACTAAGTTATCTAAAGTAACTTGGGGCGTTTAAGTTGATTTATTAAAATTGCTCCCATTGCCGGCTTAAGCGTTTCTCAAACAATTTAGGTTAGGGACGTCACATTTCTAAGTATATAAATCCAAGTTAGAATGTCAACTAGTGTCGGGAATGTAAAATGTTGCTATAAGGTTTTAATAAGGAGCTAGTTACTGATTCCGTTGTCTAGAATTCTAGATTCATCTTTAAGCTATCGTTATCAAATTCAATCTTACATATCCATTCCAAATGGTGTTTAACTATTTGCTCTGGAGGATAAACACTTGGTGAATGTTTCCAAGTGATTTCAGTTTATATGTGGACGGCATTTGCTTAGCATTCCAGTTTACCAATCCCACGCTCCAGTACTTTACATCAGGCCAGACAGGTGGCAATTTAAAACATTCACACTTGCAGTAAGGGGTGTGAGGCAGACAAAACAAACGTCATATAAGTTTCAGTAACACAGTTAGCTGTGCAGGCGACTGAAATATCGTGGTCGGACTGTGACAAGAATAATCCTTTAATTTAAACTCTGCCGAGTCTATAAATGGAGCACTTGATGTGCTCTGCTTTCCTACATAGCTGACAACTAGATTTAACTTATACGGTTAAATTTGTTAGTAGGTTCAGCATGAAGGAAGCTATTTATACTGTAGTGATTGTTTTATGTAACAATTACGATGCGCTTGAGTACGAGGTCGGTAATAGAGAACAATTAATGGGATCTATAAGTCTTTAATTCTTTGTATCTAGTAGTACGAGTTTTTTCCCTAGAGATGTACCGTAAAAAGCGTTGCACAATGAGGGTTGTGGTGACAGTTAATCAGAGGTTTTGGTGTCCTTAACAGGCGCTGAAGGTAGCCGTCTGGGGCGGTTATAGTCTGTTTGAATCTAAGCCCGAATATTTTACTACTAGCTACACTCGCGCGGTTTCACCCGCTGCTCGGCTCTTTTTGACCGTAGCGTGATGTTTTATAGCCTATAGCACTCAGGAACATTGTAGCTATTTATCAGTCAAAGAATTTTGGCAATCCGATCAGCGGTTCCAAAGATTACCCCCTACATACAAACTTACACATTTTACCTCTTTATAATATTAGTATAGATGAATGAAACTTATACGAAAACTGATTGAATCTACTGGCATAAATAACTGTAGGTTATATAAATATTAAATAAGGATAAAATATTAAGTAAGAATATATGGATCTTAGCACAAACTGCAGAAAAAAAACAGAACGAAGCACTTACTACAGTGGCTGTACATATTAAGTATTCATACAGGACCTCATCACGACTGTTACTAATTGCACCCAGTAGAATCACTAGATCGTGGCACTAGCTAATTAAATCTCAAACAAGTTGCATGCGGGATCGAAACGGGGCGGGGTCATTATGCGAATGGCTACAGGAAGACTTAGTTGATTTAGAGGGCAGTTAGCAATCTTAATCTGGATAGGTTGACAAGTAAATTATATTGGATTTTCTTCTTACTTACCCAGGTCAAGTTTAAAAACTATTTTGATAAATTCTTTTTTTTTTTGTAGCGTATCTAGTAAGAAGGATATAACTGTATTCGGTTTATGGTTGATCGGGAGGGGTATGTATAACTGTGGTCGTCTCATAACTGATATAATGATGATGATGATGATTATGATGATGATGGTGTGTGTATTATCATTTTGGGAAATAAAAGCGTGAGCTTATGTTTTATTTCGTAGTAAGCTGGTCGAAAACTTCTATAGTGAACATTTGGATGAAACAAAGTCCATAACTACCGAATTCATAAAATTATAGTGTCTATGTGGACTCCTTTGAGGAATAAAAGGATTAATGTTGTGTCTCCTTACCTTTCCAGGAAAGCTGCAGACCTTCATGTTTCCATAAACTTATCAAACAATTAGGAAGTATGTAATTCAAGTTTGTTATGTTCCTCCAACAATTCCTTAGAGGAATACAAACAAAACAAATAGTATGGGTTATACTTACGGTCATTTAATATGAAAATTATGAACAGTCGGAAATGTAGGATTTACTCGCTCATTATACTGTCTGTATGTTGGTCCATTGCCAAAACTTAAGCCCATAGAATAACGAGAACATAATCATAAAATCAATAATTATGTGAGAATAATCCGTGTAAATCTAAGCCAAGCGAAAACCGGGCAAAGTTTCATAAATGCATTGGTAAACTATTGTTTTGACAGTTCAACAGTATCCATTGCGTAGTAATAGGTTAGTTTTTGTTATTTAACGATACTTTTCAATGTTAAGCATAATGTATACTACAGTATTGTGAAAATACCAAAAAGTATTATTTATGATTGACGAATTTATTAATTGAATTTAAATGAACTAGCAACCAAAATTTTTTTGGTTATCTGGATACAAAAATCTTAGAAGAATTTGAATAGATACGACATACTCACACGTAATATAATATTTATTACTTTTGAAAGACGAAAGAGGGATCCGAACAATATCAGCAAGACTAATCGAATAGAAATTATGATCAGTCCCTACTCCGTCTGTCACTAAGTCCCAAGTCACGCCTGACCTAACTCCAAAGTACCGTCACAAGTCAGAATTATACAGAAGAAAAAAATAAAAAAGATGTATGAATGAAAACCATACTATATTAAAGTCACTTATTAGAAAACAAATCTAACAGTTTGTTTTACGAAACTTTTATTTTGTAGGTACTCAAAATCAAATAAATAGATCTTCCAAATTGATTTCTATGATTCCATCATCAACGAAAATAAGTACAACAATAATATGAATTGGATAGTTCGTTTGTCAATGACCTACAATGATATAACTCAAAGACCCGATGATCTCTAGTTAAATACACTTTTGTATGCGCTCGCGCACGTACTAATAGCAAAAACGAGTTTAAAGGTCATGGCTTGCAACAAAATATGATTTATTTACCGTGCAATATTTATAAATTATCGTATATTATTATTTATCCTGCACAATAAATGTAACTAAATGTGATTTGATAAAGACGAAAGACTGGACGCTTCAATTTATGTTTCAAATGTTAACCTGACACGTCAAATAGACATCAATGTCAATTATTTGACATAATTATGAACCAACTCAGAAAACTTCATAAGGCGATTGAATACTTAAAACACTTAATTTACTATAAATATCTTTTAATATCCACATAGTTTGCCAAGAATTAGTTAAAACATCATTAGTGAAGTTATCTACAGTCTAATGGCAACTCCACTGATTACTAAGCCTAAATTTTATAAAAAAAGAAAAAAAAAATAGAACTTCATTTAAGCCAAGTTCGTTATAAAGTAATTTAAAAAGTTTGTTGTTTGATGATTAATAAGGTTGTTCACAGAGGTTGACCTTTTAAAGATATCACTGGGTGACCTTTTGACAGATCAGATTTTGACGACAATGTGCATTATTTTTTTAATACACAACCAATCTAAAGGCCCCTTTTTAGCAAGTAGTTATTGTAGCCTAAGTAAACCTGAACGCTTCAACTAAAAAAGTTATCAATTTAATAAAGATTATCAGCTGCATCATAAAAGTTCAACCACAGTATGCAATTCAATTGTCTCATAAACCGCTAAAGTTCGCTGAACACATAATAATCAATAAAACACGATAACCCACTTTCATACGACTTTTCCAGATTAAGAGCAGCCTTTGTTTTATCGAGCGGATGGCATGTGACGTCACAATGTTATCATGTATCATTATATCGATACGAAATGTATACAAATCCCGATCCATTTGCATTGCTAACGGTACGTCGCGGCGGGAGGGGCAATGACCGGCCGCGAAGGCCGCACCGATGGGCTCTGACGTCACCGCTAGCTAATCGGAAAATAATAAGACGGATGTTCAACTGTGATACAATAAACGCTATGCGTAGATACATAAGGTCTCTTTTTGATTTAGACGGTAAATATTTCAAGGTGTGCGGTTCCTAAATGTAAATAAATACCCGTTTATAGAAACTGCGATTTTGCCAATTTCGTTAATGTTTTATTATAACAATATTTTGAATGTACGATGATATAAATCGAACATATTTTTGAAATAATATATGTTTGTTGTAAATCCGTTGAGATTGAATAAATATTACGACTTCAACTTTCGATCCTAAATGTATGTTAAGTAAGTTCATAACTAGATGAAACTTTTAACGAAGTTTAGATCCCTTTCAAATGTAACTAAGTCTAGTGCCACTGAACAACTTGAAATTCAAATCCTTAATTTGATTGAACTCACTGACTTAACAAGCATATAGGTATACTGCAAATCTGCGCCATTGGTTTAGCGAAAGACATTTTATCAAATCAATTACTAAAACTAACGAAGCAAACTAGAATCACAACCATCTCCTTAAAAAAAACAATCGAATATAACCTCCTTAATGAATCAACCACATAGAAACGAAAATTAATATATTCATAAAAACATAAAATTTAATTACTCTTATTAAACAGGGTCGCATGCTAAACAAGGTTAATTAATGTTAAGATGAAGAAATGTAAGCGGTTTCCATTGAGGGAAGCACGTGCTTAGTACGGCGCGAAGTGCGGCCCAACGTGGGACCATAATTGCACACACATATACATACAAATGTACAATCACGTACAAAAGTATTATAAACTAAAAGACTTATTTTCTTAATTAAGGAATATGATTTAGTTAACAATTTTATATTTCATAATAAAACACGTTTATATAATGTATATAATTAAAAGGTAGATATAATTCATAAAGTTCTTCATTAAAATACTCATTACCTAAACCTGCGAGCTGTAGGTAGAAAGTGTACGTTATCTACATAATAAATAGGCACACCATAACTCACAATACATAGATATCTTAAACAATAGTAATAATAATTTGATGTTACTTAAAAAAGTTCTCCAAAATCATGCCCAATTTCGAAGAACCTTTCTTCACCAGTGCTTTGTGTACCTATATCTGGTGGTAAAAACGATGATACGAATTACATCATCATATAATATCATATTTTGTCCGACATACATGTGTCGATATCATACACTAATCCAAGGACTCACAGAAATATTTGTATAGGTATAGTAGATAGGTAGATAGATTTAGATTCTTAGCTACCAGGGATTGAAGAGGGTCGGTCAGCACCCAAACCTATCAAAATAACATACGATTACAAACATATATATTTCAGTTATTATTCTTACTGGGCAAATAGTATGTGCGTTTATAAAGACAACATAATTTTATGTGTTTTTGTTGTGTTAAAAAGTGTGGGAGAGCTATGCAGTGGCACGAATGGGTCGGCCTGACCGGAGTGATACCACGGCCTCACAGAAAATTGGCGTTATACAAACACAACGTTGTGTTTCTTCCCCAATCCTTAAATCTAAAATACTCCCTAATCCCCAAAAAGTCGGCAACGCTCTGGCAACTCACTTGTTCTTAACCTTATTGTTTTAAGTTCGCTTCTGTATTATTAAACTACCATACTATGCCTGTATCAACCAAAGGTCGACTAGTCAAAATACCTATGGCACTAAGTCCGCATAAATTATGTGATGTTATGTTACATAGGAATAAAAAGATAAACTCATAGAAACAAACGAAAACGAATAAATCACTGGTCAACATTTTCAGAAAAGCGCAAATTGTACCACTTTCGGGGACGACCACTCGGGGTTCAATTAAAAGTTTTTATTAACAACCCGTCTGTTAACTTAGAAAACAATAATTGCTATCGTTTATCTCTTTCTTAATTGCTTCATTAGGTACTGTGGTACAACATATGTTGACTTTGATACTTGAAAAGACAAAAGTCATTGAAACTTTTTGCGGTACGTCTGAGTAAATAAATCGAAATTCGAATTACTCAATTTCAAAACTTGGCAAAAATAAAATATTTTCGGGAGGTTTTATTGTTTGTTCGCGACAGTACATTACAAAGTGAATGCACACACGATATTTTTAGATAGCAATTTGGCTACTTGATACCGGTAGTTACACGATGCACTATTGACTCGACCGAATTAAATACGATCCGACCAATACAACTTTATAGTGAACATCGGTTTAATGTGAACAGAATTAATGGTAGACAGATACCTAAAACATTACGTCACTAATTGGGAAATGGTGGGTAGAGAAATAGGGGAGCATTACATAACATAAAGAACGAGCGGTCGGGATTGTTCGGAGAATAGTACTCAACATTTACTGCAGTTGTCGAGCACAAAAGGTTTTTTTACAGAATTCACCAGGGCTTCAGATATTGGAACGAGCGCATGGCGGCGCTCACATTTCAATTAGTTTGCCGTGAAGCAAGATCCAATATTTCACAATGCCAACTGAGAAAAAAATGCGTTTTCTGCCTTTAATTTTTCGCCAAGCAATATACCGATAACTTTTATGAAATTGGGTAGAGCGTTTAGTGTTTGCGTATATCGGCCATTTACCTTTGCGTAAGGTAAAACATGTGTAATGAATCGAACACTCTCGTTACTGAACAAATGATGGCCTATTGCCTCTTAATTAGGCGTCGGAAAGCCATTACGTCGCCTTCTCTAATAACACCATTGTATCACGTGTCAATCTTAACAATATAGTCTATCCTTTATCTTCTATTGTGCCTGAAAAAATATAATACAAATAATGCCCTGACCTTTTCTGAGAATTCTCTATTGAGGTAACTAATGGGTTCGCCTAATACTCGAAGGACAAGTGGGATGAGAAAACTTAGTTGTAAAGACTTCTAGGTTTCCATTATTTCAATACATAAGCCGTAAAGGCTGTTTACTTATTGAGTACAAGAAACAAAACAAGTTTAGGTATATAATATTGTGTCATATTGTTTTGTTGGTCCTTGAGACATCCACGTGTAAACGGTACCTTATCTGAACCTTTTAGATGCTGAGGGCATTGTGGAATCAAAATGGAAAGGCCTTGCTCTTTGATAAAAAATAAAAGCTCACGAGACAACAATAATTTTATATTTAAGGGAAAAGCTAATTCATTACTTTGAAAGCGTCTGGTAGTGAAGACGTTCATATTTAATGTTGGTTTGAGTGGGTCTCTGTACATACATATATCAAGGCAAGTAGTGTAACGTCAAAGTATGCAATTTCGTAATCCGCATCGGGTGCAGCGCGGCCCGCGGAAACCAGGTCACCCACATACAACAAGGGAACGAGACGTCTGGCGTCCAGGATGTAGGTACTACTTGTATGAACTTACTCTTCTGATAGCCTAAGTATCGTTGTTATAACAACACGTCCCTCGGTGTGCAAGTGCAAAGCACGTACTTGAAACTTTGATGTGTCAAGAAAAATAATATTATTTAAAATACGCACGTGAATTAATTGGGAAAAGCCCTACTAGTTTCAAGTCACAAAGAGATTCTTACTCATGATCATGACGTCGCGTCGACTTATTGACAGAGTCGCCTTTTTCAGTTATGTTAATTTCAAAAATATTAAATTATTATGAATCACAAAAGTGGCTATCCAAAAATCACACACGAATTATAAATTCACATAAAAGAATCGTCTACAAAGTTAGGATTGTAAATAACAATACCAACGAGGGAAAATTAATGATATTAATTACAATTATTCTCAGTACAGAACGACCTATGAAAATTGCACGTCATTTCATACATTGTTACAGCCGTTTGTCTGAATGTAGCCAGACTCAGACAGTTAAACGTTACAGATGACTGACTCACGACAAATATAATCTTGATTAATTACATTTCCAGACATTTTTTGTACGTTGTACAACTAATGATATGAAAAAAATAGTAAGTTTACGTAGTTTAAGTACTTAGTTATAAGTTAAACAATTGTTGAGTAAATAAGCACAGTCCTGGCGCGGCTTCCAGTTTAGAGCCTTTTACTAAGAAAATACCGAATGTATCCAAATTTCACAGCTGCAAGCTTTCTTCGTAGCAAAACAAACATGTAGCCATATTACAGTGTACAGATCGTTACTACTGTATTAAAATTAATTAAAAACTGTTGACACGGAAGACTAGAGGCCGCCTGCTACTGAGCTACGAAACACGATAAAATGTGACCCGGTTACACAGCCAGCTATTCATAAAGTTGCATAATTACAAATCGTATAATAGAGACGAAATAAACGTTATTAGGAAGACGATCATAATACGGTTAATATCTACCGCTTCCCGTCAACGTAACAACGTAAAAAAAAAATAAGAATAATTTTGACAAATACCTGTCTAAAAAATCTTTTAAATTTGTTTGATTAAATGTGCGAATATTACTAAAAGCTTTCGTTTATTATAGAATAGAATTAAAGATAATTACTTTAAGGGGTGGTTCAGATCCAGATTGATTGAAGTTTGTCATCTAATATGAACCTTACATCAAATATAACTAGTACGAGATTGATTGAGAATAACGATTACTCATACTAGTGTTCACGAACTAACAAGTCAGTCAATGTGATATATAGGTATATTAAAATAATTAGATCATCGCGCCGCCAGTCTATTTTCAATACATGTCATGTTTGTACGGTTGAACCCGTCCTACATTGTCAGCCAAATGACTGGTTATAAAACGTTTTGAGCCTACTAGACGGACCTTACGCTACAAAAGCGCCACCTGGCGAGCCACCATTGATTGGCTATGACATGCCTGGCAAATAATATGAAGCAGATTTATTGGCATTCCGAACTAATTTATAGGAGAAAGCGGTAAACACGTGTCGCTTCGTTTATGTTAATTTTTTAATAAAATTGTGTTAACGACATTATAAACATAGTTTACTGATCATAGAGAAATTACTAGTCGACATTAATTTGCTATTTTTTCGAAATATGACATGATTTTTTTTTGTTCTTAAAAAAAAACAAGATTATCTGATGATGTGATTAGAAAATTTTCTGGTTAGAAGACTTAGTTGAAATTCATCCTTAGTCCGACATTCCAAACGTACTTATTCAAGTAAACACACCAACAGACTGACTCCGAGCAAAAATAGATTCCATAAAACTTTCAAAGGTAACACAGTCTGCTAAAACAAAATTTCTGTGTGTAACTGTGTACGATCAACATTTGCGTATGTCAAACACAGACGTATCGATTTTCAGTTTCCATCGATATTCGAAATCATACTCTAGTCACTAGGCTTTCCCGTGCACTATCCAACTTATCGGTTCATCTATACGGGTATTTAAAATCGGATGGGTAATTGTTACAGGTAGTTTTGTAGCAAATAAATCGATAAACGTATGACCGGCTTTATCCGTGACGACTGATATCTAACACGCGATTGCGCCACCATAAATTTAAAATCGATGCAACATTCGGATTACTCGATTAGTTTTGAATCGGTATTCCGTTCTTGTTTAGCTAGCGATGTGCATAATATTTCAAATGCTATTGATTTGGTTGCTTGTTTTGAATATTAAATCGGGCGAGTGAAATGTTTAGTATTGGATCTGGAACAGGCAGGATTCCGAACTAACAAACCGAATTACATTCCCTTAACTATTTAATACAGTTTAATTGATGGAATTAACCAGAAAAATTAGCATTAAATCTCGTAACTTTATTGTGTCACTCACTCAGCATTTCACAAAAGAAATATCTTTTTAAGTAAAAATAAAAACACTACCTGACCAAAATACGAAGAGATAAAAAGGCGAAAATGTCAAACATGTTTCGGTGTAAAACCGTGATAGATGGCAGCACAGTTGGTTTGGAAGTGTCACACGCAGGGATTACCTTGTTATTTATCTTCGTTTGTGTTTAATTAAAGTTCGATCTTATATTCTTAACACTTGCAATGATATCAGAATAATACACCACGAAAACATACGTATTACTAAAAACGGTTTATTTGGAGCAGGTATATAATAGCTTTGCGCTGGTGATATAGCAACATCAAGGATGTAAAACTTAGGACCTAAGGAATACCACATAAGGGCTGTTGTTCTGCTGGGGTTACGGTTATGACCTCGGCCTACAGCTGGAGAAGGAACGGAGGGAGTTTTATTTAGTAACATTGACACTCCCTCTCGCCCCGCCCTAGTCGGGACAAGTAATTTGATGATTTTTCTCTCACAAAAAAACACGAGAAATAAATATTATATTAAGTAATTATTGCTACACACAAAAAAGTTTTAAAAGTTCATATTATATGTACAGCTTAAATGCGTCTTTACTAACAAGAAAAAACCATTTCTACAATGGAAATGCAAAACAGGACAAATAATAAAATTCTCATGTGTAATGCACTTTTAAACAGAGCAATATAAAATGTTTTCTCCTGTAACATAAAACATTAATTTTCGGAGAAACATGTAATATTAAAAAAATATCACTAAATCAGCTGATGAACAATCATGTTTTTCAAAGAACAACAACCTAGTACCAGGGTTACATGAATCATGACACGTGGGTATTTAATTTCTGTTCAAATAAAAGTAAAAACACTTACCAGAAAGCTTAATCGCACTTATTTGGTAATAACACCGGCAGATGAGGAGCAAGAAGATAATCCACGATATCACAATAGGATCTTGCAACATTAACAATTCCATTTTGTTGACAAACAAAACACGGAACGTAAATCACTTGCAAACTATCTATATACGACTGAAGGTAACTTTGTATTTTAGAGCAAAAAGTTTAAAAAAGAGTGTGGGGTAGACGCACGGCGCGGTGTCATCGGTCGACACTAAAGAAATGCGCCTCGAACGCTTGGCACATGCGCGGGAGTCGAGATCCAAATAACCGGCGAAATTACACCATTTAATTAGTGTTAGTTTTTTGCAAACTTCGACACTGTTATGATTGATGAGAGTGCTTTACTCCGAGATCTATGTTAGTATTTTGTTGATAACAAATTCAATTTGTTAGTTTATTTTAAATTTTTACTACAAAAAATTAACTCATGATAGAAACACTAGAATGTCTCGCTTCACATATTACCTACAATAATCGCGCATAGTTAACGCGTCGAACTCTAATCATCGATCAGAATAGCTGAGATAAGCGCGCGCAACAAACGAACCGCGTCGACTGACCTGTGCCGGCGCACGCGCCGGTCTACCCGAACACATGTCGACTTGTCGATGGTACAATACTCTCGTAAATGATAACTAAAATTAAAACCAACCTCCCAAGCAGAGAAATGTGAGAAAAAAGTATCCAGCCGTGATATTCTAGACTTGTTTCAAGTTGATTTTCAAGATCGCATGTCAACGACCTGCGCATGTAAATTAGTGTTAACAGGTGGATGCAAGAGAAACTAAAGAGATGGATGAAATTTTATTTTAACGTTTTAATGACTAAGCTAAAAGGGGGATACTTTTTATTAGAATAAAAACGAATAACTTTTCGTATAAGGTTTCGGTTTGACAAAGTGTACTTTAAGTTCGAATACTAAGATTTCTTTTATCGATGTGGAAAACGTGCAAAGTGTTGAGCGGAATAGAGGGTATTGAAAATAAAATATTCACACGTGAGTGTTCGCGACAAAGGATAAGGTAAATTGGGACAGAAGCTACTTGAGGTAACTTTTGCCTCAGGCTCAGCGAACGTGGCTTTGTTGTTTTTGTTACAAGACTTTTACGAAAAAATACATGAATATGATATGTCACACATATTTTAGTATAAAGTAATATTACATAAAAGATTTGAAAATTTAACTTGCTCGTTCCCTACAAGTTAGTCTGCATAAGTTTTCTAGTTACTGCGGAAATTCCGAGGGTTTTCTTCTCAAGTTACGTTGCAAAAATTTATGAAAATTCTGTGCGCTTTCGGTACCCTTGTGGTATAAAGTCAACCATAGAGTAAAGTTTTCTTCGTTGTTTTTATGCAACGCTTTAATGAGGAAAAAATTGTGATGTTTTTAATCATCAATTATAAACTAATGCTTGACTGCAATCCTTGGTAACGGACTAGTTTATTAACAGTTTGTTCACTCTAGCCTTGAAGACACCTAAATCATAAATGAAGAAGACCGTTGCAGCCAAGCAGTTTAGTGTGGGAGAGCCAAGCTTCGGCACGAATGGGTCGGCTCGACCGGAGTGATACCACGGCCTCACCGAATACCGGCGTGAAACAACCCACAGCGTTGTGTTTCGCTGTGTGAGTGAGGTTACCGGAGGCCCAATCCCTCCCCTTCCCCTATCCCTTCCCAATCCTTATATCCGCAACCCCTATCCCCAAAAGGCCGGCAACGCACTCGTAACTCCTTTAGTGTTGCGGGTGTCTATGGGCGGCGCCGATTGCTTACCATCAGGTAATCCGTCTGCTCGTTTGCCGACTAATACCATAAAAAAAGCCAACCTTTTCCAATCTTTAATTTTTTTTTGATTACAGCATGGAAAAATTTCATCAACTAGACAATTCTATTGTAAAATTCAAATGAGCATCAACATTTAGACATATCTAAATAGATATGTTTGTATGTAGTTACATCAATCACGAATACACGTAAAAGATTAGAAATAAGATTTTAGTTACAAAGTTGAGTGAACGGAAAAGTTTTCATGAATTCAGTAGTCAATAGAAAACCTCTGTGGATGTTTAACTTTTAGATGAGTTTAATGGTAACACATTATGAGAATAACTTTCAAATGACGGGCGTAGTTGGAGTTAAAAACACGTGCGTTTAAATTATACATTCATAGTACGTACACGTGTGTATCAAAACTCATACATATCTACAGTATGTTTTCTTTTTGAACCTTTGTTTAATGCCTTATTGGTCATGAAATAGATAGTACTTCCAAGTTCGAATCACATTTTAAGGCAGATTTTTACTTGGTTTTAATCGCACTTAAAAAAACGAGCACTGTACAAAACAGTAGAAAATATTTCATTATTATTGTACATTATACTATACACCTAAGGGAATTTTCAAATAACAAAGAGTAATACGTTTTTGTATAAGCAAAAATAAATAATACAAAGTACCTAATTGCAATAAAATACCTACGTAGTTATATTTCCCTTGAGACACGCTGTATATTTAAGAAATTGTTTTACTTCGTGATGTAATATTGTGTTACACAAAGTGCATTTTTTATTAAAACTAGGGCAATGTTGTACCTTTATGGATATTAATTTGAAAATATTATTTAAACAACAGTCTCTGTTCTAGCAGTACAACGTTATACCACCCTTACGCTTCTTGTGGGTGTAAAAGCCGACTAAGAGTTATTTCATTTTTATTGACAGAGACAACTCAGCATAACTCTTTGAAAAACCTGAGACATTTAATATTACATCTTCAATCTGCCTGCCAAAGCGTGGATATTATGACGAACCCTTTTTTGTAGAAGGCCCGTTGTTTGTATCTGTGATTTTATCACTCACTAGTTAATAAAACTACTTATATAATACCTAGGTATTTAAACCTATGAAAATAAATATGACCTTAGACGTTCTAAATCTAAGTTTAGCGTGTAACTTTGGTCATGTTATTAAGTAACAAAATATCTAGATCAAGTATAAATAGTGGTCAAGTGCCTTACTACTTAATATTCCTACCTATAGCTAGCTATTGTGAGGGCAAAAGTAGACTATGTTCTGTTCTATACGCTATAAAAGCTATATTGGTGGCAAATTTCATTCAGATTCGTTCATTAGTTTTTACGTGAAAAAGCAACTAACATCAACACTTACAAAATTCCGCGTTTATATAATTAGTAGTATACACTTAACACTACTTATAAAAATAACATAGGTATACAAATAAACGGTTATTAAATATTTATAGCCACTAATGTTTTTATTTTATGCCCCACGCGAAGAGGTTGGTTGCGTCAAAAAGGACTTGCTTAAAATAATTTTAAATATAGACTAACCGCATCGCAGAGATATCGATTCGGGTGCATCGATTAACATGCGTAGGATTGTATGTATTCGTATTTTTTATATTGCAACGGCTCCATCTTCTAAACAAGTTTATAATATTATTATAATTATCTCTACAAATATTATAAATGCACTTTTGTGTTTGTTTTCCTTTCGCGACAAATTAATTTATGTTTAGTGATAATTAAGAACTTAATAATGTAAATACTAGTATAATGCAAGCTTATTTTTCCTTGAGACACGCGGCCGAAGCTAAGTAGCAAGCTAATCATGCCAAGGGAAGGCAAGGACAATCATCAAATGACTTATGACGAGAGGGATTGTCAGACTCTTACTGACTAAAAACCCCCGTTCCTTCTCCTGCTCTTAGCCAAGGCCGCGGCACCTTATGGCGCTAACCCTGCAACCAGGCATAATCCATACCTATAAAATAGCTTTTAAATTATGATTCACAGCCACGGTACAACTTAGCCACGTCGGAGCGTAAATCATAGGTAACATTTCCTCTACACACTCACACGCACGCACACATAAGCCATACCATGTACTCACAACTATAAAATTTTGGCAGGAATGATTCACGAACTCGACTTTCTGATCTATAAACATAAAAGGGCATAACTACCTTGACGACCTTGTAGTCATTAGGGCTGGCAGAATGACTCACACATTTTTAAATAGGTGTACAGATTAGTTTGGTCAAGGTATTTGGTATTCGGTGTGTAAAAGTCAAGTTCGATAAGGTTAAAAAGAAGGACTATATCTTTTGATTTTTGACACAATAATGCCATTAAATGTATTAAGTCGACCTTGAAAAATACTCATGCAGAATGCAAAAGGAAAATACAAGATACCCACAAAACAGTCTTAACTATGAAAAACATGAGAATTTCGAGAACATTAGACGAATACCGCAGTAGCAAAGAGCACCGCATTCTGCGAGCTTATGAGCGGATTAAGTGGACTTGTTTCAAAATGCACTAATGGAAAACGCGAAAGAGATTCAACGTTAAAAAGACAAACAAAAAGATATCTAATAAAATTCGTGTTAAAATTTTAAGTAACTCATATAATGAGATGCGAAAACTACTTTGATATTGACTTAAAGGGATGGAGTAATGTAACTAAGAATTTAACTCAATTCCTACGCCCACGCTCCATGCTTTGAGTCAAAGGGAACCGGTGAGCCGTCAGTCAGCCAAACCTATTTTGCATGCCTTTTGCTTAAACTCCATCACTCCATCCATTTCGGACTCGAATAAAACAGCGGAATATTTCAATTTAGTTTGGGGCTACGCAGCTTTGACACTGTAAAATCGGAATAGGGTATTTTTCTCAAAATATAAATCGCATTTATTTATTTATTTAATTATTCAAACTTCGTGCACAATGTGTACATAGGCGGACTTAATGCCTTAGGCATTTTCTATCAATCGAGCCGTAGGTAATACAAAGATGAGCCAATGGTCAATTCATTGATTTACACATATATAATACACTAATCTTAATTCGGGCCATTCTCCCCGGCCTGGAGCAGAAAGAACGAGGTGGTTTTTAGTTAGTAAGCGTCTGGCACTCACTCTCTGCCTCCCAGGCCGAAAAAAGACATTAAATGATTTCCCCCCTAAATGAAATGCTTAATTGGAAATTCTATTCACAAATCGCGGAAGGAGTATAAGCCGCAATAGATTTCTGATAACGGTATAAAATATTGACGTCTTTGTAAATGTATTACCGACAACAACTTGTCAAAATCCCAATTGCGTATAATTATTTTCTTTATATATGTAGTTGTGTATGTTATACTTACTATAAAGTTTCACGAAATGTCGACTTTGATATTGTAGCCAGTATTAGCTTCGTGTTATACTTTTGTCCTGTTGTTTACAAATTTCATAAATTAGGTGTAGTAAACAGGTCACACAATATATTTACCCGTCGAAGAAAGAGATATAGGTCAATACATATATTATGTTTTATGTATAGGAAGCTGGGCAAAAAAGTCTTGCAAATTAAACTGTTTACTTACATATTCATACACATAAGCAGGAAATCGGTTTGGGCATTGAAGCGTAAACTTCCCAGTCACAATCCATTGATGAACTGACGATCCGCAGTTCGTTATCCGATGGCCATAATGTAATATCCGTCATTTGAAGTCGATGTTTACAAACACATAATATAGTGTCTTAGCCTGAATAGATGATTGACATAATAAATGAAAAAGGTCCATCCAAACGTCTATCTATCAAGGAACAAGAAAACGACGCTTTTTAGGGTTCCGTAGCCAAAATGGCAAAAACGGAACCCTTATAGTTTCGTCATGTCCGTCTGTCCGTCTGTCCGTCTGTCCGTCTGTCCGTCTGTCACAGCCGATTTACTCGGAAACTATAAGTACTACAGTGATGAAATTTGATGGGAATATGTGTTGTATGAACCGCTACAAAATTATGACACTAAATAGTAAAAAAAAGAATTGGGGGTGGGGCCCCCCATACATGTAACTGAGGGATGAACATTTTTTTTTCGATGTACATACCCGTGTGGGGTATCAATGGAAAGGTCTTTTAAAATGATATAAAGTTTTCTAAAAAACATTTTTCTTAAAGTGAACGGTTTTTGAGATATCAGCTCTCAAAGTCATAAAAAGTATGTCCCCCCCCTCTATTTTTATAACTACGGGGTATAAAATTCTAAAAAAAATAGAGGTGATGCATGCTAATTAACTCTTTCAACGATTTTTGGTTTGATCAAAGTATCTCTTATAGTTTTTGAGATAGGTTGATTTAACTGTAATTTTGGTTAAGTTATTGTGCTTACACTGAAAACGATGCTACGGAACCCTTTGTGCGCGAGCCCGACTCGCACTTGGCCGGTTTTTTTTTACCTTAAGTATACGAAACTTTTTTTGCGAGTGAGACCAACTATGCCGTGTTAACAATTTTATATCTACGAAAAGTGTTGTAACAACAAATAACCTATCAAAAATAAATTAATTCGACGTTTCAATACAATAAAATTATGAAATATAACTATACTTTTATTCATCGATCGATCGATACAATAAGTTTTACATATTTTGTAGCTAATTATAAGGAATAGGTGAGCTATTTGACGCAAAAATACTATGACGTAATAACTCAGTTTTTCATACAAATTTCATAGAAAAGTATCGTTTTTGACATTTGAATAAAAGTATTGAATTTGACTAGTTGGGAAACTACCGTATACCGTATATACGTTAGAACACATGGCCTTTCTTAAGTAGAAAACAAGGTCGAATTTCCTACGCTAAAATTTTAGGACTTGAAACTTTCAAACTACCATAGCAAGTCTTAGTATCGCACTTAATACCTAGAGGCGAAGATATAAGAGGTTTAATATTGCATTATCTACGGGAGGACTTATTGTTAATATGGGTACTGAAGCTAGATAGTTTAGTAATAGCAAAGAATCCCTAGAGGTTCCAAGAGCTGGTCTTTAAGTATTAAAACGGAGAGTTTCGATAAACATAAGAGCGAAGTGTGCAATAAATTTATATTGCTGGGAGAAGCCATGTTTATGTCTTTTGCGAAGAACGAGAATAAATAGCTGTGATAAACTTTATTCGTTGGTAAAATAACTTTTTTAATTTGTTTCCGTAATGAGCAAATTGCGTGTGTCTTAGGAGAATGGATTTTTTTTGCTTCTCTATACCGAATTTTGTCATGATTGATCTGGATGTTAATATAATGAAACATGTTTAATTTTTAACCGACTTCCATAAAGGAGGAGGTTATCAATTCGACCGTATATATGCTTTTTTTTTAATTCTTTATTATCCCCGCCGTGTGAGGGAGGTTACCGGAGGCCCAATCTTTCCTCTCCCCCAATCCCTCCTAAATCCCTAAATCTCCAAATCCCTAATCCCTAAAAGGTCGGCAACGCTCTCGTTACTCCTCCGTTGCGTTGTGTCCATGGGCGGCGCTGATTGCTTACCATCAGGTAATACGTCTGCTCGTTTGCCGACCTATTCAATAAAAAAAATATATCAAATATCCAAATATCGTGGTAATAAGAAAGACAAATAGTGCGCGAACGCCGGCGTTCCCTTGGAGTTTAATGAATTAAATTTTGTAACACAAAAATGCCTAGAAAACAATAATACTGAAACAATTCTAATTACTACTAGCATGTTAGGAAACACGTGTAAGCGGGTTCTTATTTATCATGATTACTTGTTCTGCTAACAGTTAAATGGGAAAAGCGAGTTAAGTGTTAATGATTCATTAAAATAAGTCACGTAAAGGTCACTTCTTATCGCGGTTAGTTTTTAATCAAACTAGTAGGATAGTATGAATAATTGATGTATTGTTAAAAACTTAAAGATGTTAGGCCATGTGTAAGTTATTTATGAATCTTTACTAATATAATAAGCTTAAGAGTTTCTTTTTTTTGATTAAGCGCACTAATCTCCGAAACTACTGGATCAAATTTATAAATATGTTTTGTTCATTAATATGACAAAAGCTAGGAGAAAGGATGTTTGATGGCTATGTCCAACATCATGTTACGACTAACAGGAGCCGAGCAGCGGGTGGACCCACGTAAGTAGCTAGCAACGAATAAAGCACATAAAATTAAATACTTCGGAAATTAAAACAGACAGTGCCATCAACGATTCGCGTTGCAATTGTAACAGCAGTACATTTTAATGAGCCATTAGCCTTCTTCAATATTTAAATAGTGTGCTCGATGTAAATTTGTTTTTGCGCGGGAGCAGCTCAACTTATATATTTTTCATGACTTAAGTATCTACTTTTATAGCAAAAACTTGGAAAGAAAAGAGGATATTTTTAGAGACTTGTACTGCACGGTTGGCGCAGTAACAGGCCAACGTGTCGAGAGTTTGAATCCCGTACGGAACCACTCTTTGTGTGATCCACAAATTGTTGTTCTGGGTCTGGGTGTGATGTGTATGTAAATTGTCAGTTTGTAAACGCACCTCGACAGAGGAAAAAATCGTGGTGTGGGGCAACGAATTCTTATAAAACAAAAATTAGCCTTCTTCAATATTTAATTCGTGTGCTCAATGTAAATTTGTTTTTTGCGCGGGAGCAGCTCAACTTATATATTGTTCATGACTTAACGTAAGTACCTACTTTTATACGAGCCGAGGGTTCGATTCCGACATGGAACAACTCTTTGTATGATCCACAAGTTCTTGTTCCGGGTCTGGGTATGATGTGTATGTAAATTGTAATTTTGCAAACGCATCTTGACAGAGGAGAAAATCCTGGTGTGGGGTAACTTTTAAAAAAGAAGGAAAAAAAGAGAACAAAAAGATTTATATTACATATTTAATAATGTTCCAGTAGTGCTTCAACCACAACAATCAGATCAGACATTTTCTATAACAGAAACCGATTCCACGAAAAAAACAAGTAACCTGACAGATATACATATAAAAAAACTATGAAAACACAAACTAATAAAAAAATGATGGTAAACGTTAAACATTTTAATACGTCGCTGGAACGATTCATAAACGCATCTACTCATGAAATAATAGGCACCTAGCTATCAATAACGTACGAGAAACCTCTACATCCATGTGTGAACATAATTACAATGAAACAATGAATTTATTTTTACAAATAGGCCCTAAAACGGCACTTTTACACGTCAAATTATATGTGAAAAACTAGATGAAGCTGGCATTTCCTATCTGACTACTCTGAGAAGAAATGCCGAAACAAACTCAGAGGTCTTTTCAAGTTTTTCTTGCAAATGCTTGAGATATGAATATTTCAAGGGGACTAAACAGTGAATAATTACGTGTTAACATTCTTTAAACAACGCTTATAGATGACAGACACGCTATTGAGGTACTAAGATAAAATGTACCTTAGCATTCCTGTGGAATATTTTTCGCCGCGTAACCACATTTAGTCTGTACCGAGGATCGAAGGCACTATTACCTTCATATTTTTAACCCCCGACGCCAAAACGACGGGGTGTTATAAGTTTGACGTGTCTGTGTGTGTGTGTGTGTGTCTGTCTGTACCACTCTAGCCGCCGAACGGATGGACCGATTTTGATTTAGTTTTTTTTGTTTGACAGTAGAAAATGTCGAGAGTGTTTTTACGTAAGTTTGATAAAAATTGTTCCAAGATGGCCGCCACCACAAAATGACAGATTACATATTTTTGTTAAACTCCATCAATATGGGTATCAAATGAAAGGGCTTGACTAGTAGAATACTATTAGATATGACAAATTTAAAATACAAGATGGCTGCTTCTACAAAATGGTGCTTTACATTTTTTTATTACAACTTGATCAATATGGGTATCAAATGAAAGGGCTTGACTAGTAAAATACTATTAGGTATGAAAAATTTAAAATCCAAGATGGCTGCCTCTACAAAATGGCGCTTTATGGATATATTGATATCATTTGATATCCATATCCATCCATTTATTTGTTGTTTGTGGTAGTGTCCACCTCGTGGACAAGGTGTGATGAAATGAAAATTTCACCTCATTTCACCTCGTAAAATGCAAGGTGGACACTACCACAAGCAACAAATAAATATTTTTCAAATTTTTGGCTTGTACATGCTGTTTTAAAAGGAAAAGTGTGCTTATTTATTTACCAAATCATTTAGAATGTTAAACCTTGCAAGTTAAAATTAAAGAAATTGTATATCACTAATGATATAGTTACATATGTATATCAATTCATATTATTTTTTAATAAATTTAACATATTTATATATACCAATTTATGTAATTTGGACTCTGTCAAGCTAGAATTATGGCATTTAAGAATTATTTAAAATAATAATCAATCTTTACTGCTTCTCAATCTTTGCAATTCTGCCAAGGCCAATTTATCATGAGGATTATTAAACAGCTTCCTTTGGTCGAGCTCGCAAATAGCGACACCACTTAAACTTTTTACTCGACTTAAAGCAACGTACGCTTGACCTTTTGCAAAATTTTTTTTCCCAAATATACTACAGCCTTTTCAACGGTGGTTCCTTGCAACTTATGTACAGTAACAGCCCAACTTAAAATAATTGGAAACATTGTTCTTTCAATATTACCATACCCTCTAAGACCTTGAAAAATTATGCTGTGTGGTTGTATAGGAATCAAGCCATTTTCGTCTTTGGAACTTTTGCCAATGGACTCGTCATCGAATTTAATAAATATTGTTTTCGGAAGTTCACCTTCTTCGAGTTGGTCCCGGCGAAGTCCATGCCATTCAATTTTTTTGATAACCCCCATGCTGCCATTAACTAACCCTTCAGACACCTTTAAATTTACTCTCAACATCACTCTAGCTCCGATTGCAATTTTAATTGAACTGAGCAACCCTCCTGTGCAGTTTGGATCTTGAGGTATTGAAACGTGGTTAGGTTTTTGGCCATAGGTGGCAGGTTCTTTAGACTCGTCATGAGCATTGACTGTATAAATTTTTACTGAGTCGGCCATTAACTCTACCATTTTGTCGTTATAATTATTTACCAATTTTATGGTAGGAAAAATCTGTACAGCATTTCCATCAGCAAAATCTCCAGCCAGTGGTACTCTACTTCTCTCAAGTAAAATTTCGTACTGCTCCATACTCAACTCTCCCACCCGAAGATTATTCAATATATCAATAAATTGGCTATCATTTTGTTGTCTCACATTAGTTTGAAGCTCACAAAGTCCAAAATAATGCCATAGATGGGGCTCTCCTTGGAATACAAGAGGTTGTTTAAAGCACCAGCTACCCTTTACAGGTGACAATTGCATTATATCTCCAAAAAGTAAGATGTTTACTCCACCAAAAATATCTGGACAATTTTTGAATTCTTGTAAACGGAGATGTATAGAACGTAAAACTTCGTATGATACCATTGATATTTCATCAATTACAAGCCAACGGATATAACGCCATTTTCTTCGCATGTCTTCCAGACGTTGTCCTGTCATTTGCCTGTAGACAGTGGCTCGACCTTTTTCTATGCCGAGAGAAAATGCACTATGCAGTGTTTTTCCATTTACAAGCCGTGCTGCTACTCCTGTAGGTGCTGTAACTTCAACAAAACTTGCATTTAACAATTGATCTACTGTGGGAGCGTAACAGCGTCGAATATGATGAACTAAAGTTTTATCTTTGGATCTCCGCAAAGCCTTAGATGCTGCATCACTATCCAAACGACGTTTTCTATTTAATAAATCCTCCTGACTACGTAGTTCAGCTTTTCGAGCAGCTTGTGATGACAAGAAGCTATTTTTGTCGGAAGTATTTTCGTCAAGCTGAGTTAACTTGCGCCTTTTAGCTACGTATTGAGCTTTTTTATTTTTTCGACCCAGTACCATTTTTTTTTAATAAAAAGTCAGTCGTTTACTATAAATTCACAATTCTAATTTTTTTTATAAAAAGACATCAATTTTCATCAAATTATACCATTTTTTTTTTCAACGTCAGAAATAAATGCTATCCCTACAAAAAACATGAACCAAAAAATTTAATTCAAAGTGTTTGAATCACTTGAATTATTAAAAACTTACCTAAACTATACAAATTAAAAGGTACGACAAAGAAATTTAAAGAAATGGAATAAAATCTTGAAGAAATCCCTACAAAAATAATGAAACAAAAATTAAATTGAAAATGTTTAAAACCTTTGATTAAAAACACCTGTATAAACTATGAACACAAACTATACAAATTAAAAGGTACGACAAAGAAATCAAAAGAAATGGAATAAAATCGCTAAGGAGTTCCTACAAAAAGCATGAAATAAAAAATTAAATTAAAAATTTAAAAAAACCCCCGACTTTATAAAAACCAAATGTAATGAACGGAACGAGATATCAATAAACAATTATAATTCCTATGAAAAAATAACTAAGACGGAAAAGCCTATAAAAAGGAAAAAATAACTTTAAACTTATGTTTGTATGGGAGTACTTATGTATGGATTTTTTTTTTATAATGTTATCGCGTCGGGGGACCGCAATTTACCCACAAAACATAAAAGATATTAAATTAGAAACCAAACAAAATATTAAATTACAACGAAAATGTTAAAAATAGTATTATGAAATCCAGGTAAATCAACTTAAAAACTTAATACACAACCAAACTATACTAATCAATACTAAAACAAAAATTTCTACGATGACTCACACTAAATTGACTCGAACAATTTTCAATGTTAAACACAACCATCAACGACGTCTGCCCTCGCGTGTCTGCCCGCTCGGGTTACCAAACTCGATAGCGATACGCTCCGCCCACTTTCCCCCTCCCGCGACACACCCGCGCCGCCCGCGCTCGCTTCTTGCCGCGTTCGTCGCCGCGCTACGTGCGGGCGGCGGCATACAATGCAACTCGTGCGCGCCATTCAACATAATTCGTGCGCGTTGCTTTCTCGAAGCAAAGCCTATATACCTACATATAAAATAATATAATATATACATATACAAGTATACGATACATCATAGCATAACACAAACGAAATAAATGAATATAGGACTAAGAAAAAACTTAATAAGTACCTAAATACTTATAAATAACTTTGACAAACGTTTAGCCGATTAATAGTGCGGTCCCCCGACGCGATAACATTATAAAAAAAAAATCCATACATAAGTACTCCCATACAAACATAAGTTTAAAGTTATTTTTTCCTTTTTATAGGCTTTTCCGTCTTAGTTATTTTTTCATAGGAATTATAATTGTTTATTGATATCTCGTTCCGTTCATTACATTTGGTTTTTATAAAGTCGGGGGTTTTTTTAAATTTTTTATAAATGAAACAATGTTGTTTTTTTGAAAGCAACACAAGATACGGCAAACGTCTTATAATGCTGCATATGAATGTAAACCCTAGCGTAGCTTGAAACCAGTCGAGTACCTCGTAATACATAAAACGTCAAATAACTTGAAATTACTTTTTTAGTAAAATATGTGTAATTGGTTCATACACATATTTATTAGAGCAAAAATATTCCAAATCATAGTTTGCATGCTATAAGTACCTAATAATTTAATGCGCGTCACCACCTACACCTTTAAGTAAAAATTACCCATTAATAACATCAAATTTCTACAAAACGCGAAGACAAATTTTAGCATCATTTTCAACCCTTTTCAAACCGAACTCAAACGACCATTTGTTTTAGTCAAGGCTAAGCTGTATAGGAAATGCCAGGGCGTAGGTGCTGATAAACAGTTGCGGGCCTATGGTACAACAAACTCTCAACCCACGCCCCAGTTGGATGAACTGGATAAAAGGAGGGTCGAAACCAGAAAACGTTGTAAAGGATCCAACGAGTTTGGAATACTAACGAGGCCGGAGATAAATTAATTTCGAATCAGACGTAAACTGATGTATAATTCATTAAAGTTGTGTAGGTACGTCTTTCAAAACGATGTCATACATAAGTAAACAATAAATCAAATCAGTATCACTCTACGGATCACAAGAAACATACCTACCAACTTCTGTTCTAATAAATAATTTCCAAGAGATATAATATACCTACGTATATTATGTTATCCCAGTATTTTTAAAACTGAAAAACAACGGCTACTAACTTTATAGTTGACTTCAAATTATGTTAGATGGATAAAAGTTAATGGTTCTATCATAAGCCACCACCACAACAAGGATAATCCTTGCTTTTTACGTTTATTCTGTGTCATATTATTATGCACTCCGTAGAACGACAAATATTGTATGGATAACCTTAACGCGGTTGCTTTTAAATTAAGCCAGTCAATTTCATTAGATACAACGAAATATAAAACAATATACCATTAAAGTATATTTAAAAAAATGCATGAAAAAATCCACGTCAACATAGCGAAAAATGGCCTCTGTTGATCAAAATGCTGCGGACTACAGTCAGCATGGCTCCAGTCCATTGCGCTGTTTCCCAGCACTAAGCCGTCAGCTTAATAAAATAAAATTGCATATCTGAATAATTTTAATGCGACACTATTTCGGTGCATAATCAGACATTTCCATTACACAATAAAGTTAATAAGTAATCAATCATTACATAACTGAATTTTTTTCTGCATTTTATAAAGCCAAAGGACATGTCAATCTTCTTCCATACACATTAACAGTTTCACCTATTAATTGAAGATTCATGAATACATGTCAAAACTGAACTCCAGTGCCAAAAAATCTCTCGTATCATCCTTGAATTGGATGATCCAAATTTGCTTTTATTGAGCTAAATTATCCTTTGACAAAGACTGTACTGACCTTCGGGCAAACAAAGCGACATCGATAAAACCCTAGCGGTGAATGTCGTTCGCAATTTTGTTCTGTATGCATTCTATTTTGAAGGACTAGACAGGTAAGGTCCCGCCCCCGCCCTTGGCCCAGTTTAACGCCTGACCAGCGCGAGCCTCGGGCTCACGTGCATTCATTTCGTGACACCCCTACGGAAAATCGAGTTTAAAATATGTAAAATAGGCTACAACTTTATGTATTTTCCGTTAATTGCTTTCTGTTTTGTACCGAATAATGATCATATTGGAAGCTAATTAATGTCAAAGGAAATTGTTGATAGTATATTTACTAACGAACAGAGTAATCTAAAAAATATTTTTAGTATCACATATCTTACAGGCTGTCAGTCCACAAATAAACCGCTCTTTTATATAAAATCACAGCGTTGTGTTTCGCCGTGTGAGTGAGGTTGCCGGATGTCCAATCCCTCCCCCTCCCCTATCCTTTCCCAATCCTTCCTGCATATCCGCAACCCTTATCCCCAAAACGCCGGCAACGCACTCGTAACTCCTTTGGTGTCGCATGGGCACGCCGATTGCTTACCATCAGGTAATCCGTTTGCGCGATTGCCGAATTATTCCATTAAAAAATGCTAATTAAAGGTTCAGGTGTATCAGAGAGTGCTGCTGTCCTGTCTCTGCTTATTGAATATTCCCTCGATCAATCTAACAGCACCCGCGGAAAGAGTAGATCTAACAACAAATGTATTTCACTCTGCCCCCATCACACGGTAACTTTCCATATAATCGAAGATAATATGTTATATCATGATAGCTATATCCATTCAGACCGCGTTATGCTCGACTGCTATTAAATTACACTCGTAAAAGGACACATGGCGGACGTATTTTATGGCAAAAATATATGTAGGTAGGTAACCATTCCACGAACTTCTTTAAGTACTTATTTTCTTTTCAATTCGTTTTAGTCAATTACAACGCCCCAAGTTACATACTACTGTTAAATAATTTTATCCTCTATGCTGTTCATATAAAGTTCTTCAAAAAGGCTTCCGTTCTTTGGAGAATGTGTAACATAAAACATTTGAATACTTGTCATACACCGTCATGGGAATAAATAGACCACTCAGACATTCGCTTTCAGAGTTTCGTGTCAAGGCAATATGTAGATTTGCGTTCTATGCGAAGATACGGGTCCTATCTAGCAGATAGGTTTATTTATCCCATTTATTTACACGGGGGACATAGATCGATGAATACTGCTAAGCGGAGCACTTGTGGGACGCTGTTTCCTTAATGAACCATTACTTACTTCTCTGGAACGTACTTAGCGATCGCTACTTAGGTTCTCGTTGCAAACTAATGCTCAAACATGAAACCATTGTACTTTAAGGACAAACAACTTTGTTCTAAATAGCAGGCTAGAACCCACGATCATAATATTCTTGCCCCACTGCTGCTAAATAATTCATGGTGATGTGGGCTGCACGTACGGTTCCAGTCTCGAAGCCAGCCTGCATGTCAACCCGCTAGCTCTACCTGTGGCCTATAAATTGAACGCATTTGAATAATAAATTGACTACACGAACTTCTTCGATGGATAATATATAGACACGGACACGGAATTCTTTGAGACAGTATTTGTTGCTATCTGGAAATCAATTCCATAAGACCATAAGTGGTATATTATTTAACATGAGTTTCCCTTTCACTTGAGGGTAAAAAACCGCAAAAGAACCGCGCTTCAACTCAGCATTCGATGGCTCTAATTGATACGTTAAACGAAGCGAAATTGATAGACACGCAGTTATATTTTCTATCCAATTAATCTGTTTCGATTCACAGTGACACACGACACGATATATTTTCCGAGAACCATTGAAATCGCTAAGATGATGTCCATTTAGTTGTTTGACGATCGTTCATATTGTGTATTTTTACACAACCACAATTTTTCTTAACATCAAACATTTTTCCATATCAGTTAAATGATTGTTTAACTTTTTTTTTCAAAAAGAAAATGATATAAATAGGTAGAAGTAAATTCTTGTAAAAGCAGATCTATTACATATACCTAATCAATTAGATACACGAATACATTACGGAACAATAAATTCCTTATAGCTAAACGCTATGTCGTTATGTTAAAATCGCTGGAAGTAAAAACAAATTAATACTTTCCATTACAAAAGCAATATTGAACAGAACCAAATGTAATTGAAGAGATTACCTCTCTATAAGGTTCGAATTCAAATGCAAAGGGTACAAGGTAAGGTAACTCGTGCCAATAATCACGGTAACAATAGGGCTGCCCTATCTAGACATCGATGAACATCTGGATAACGTAAAAGTCAACACATTTATGCAAATAGACAACCATAACATGACTTTGAGACTAAACGGATGATAACAAAGCAAGCTTTATTTATAACAAAGAGAAATAAAACTATAAAATATATTCTACAAAACTGAACAGAAATGAAGAAAATCTTCACTGCAACCTTTAGTTAAATATGAACGAGAATGAAAGTTTAAGCAATCCTGTTTTAAATTTTGAGAGCAAAATTCTTCTTATAAAATTTGCAAATAGGAGGGGATTTATTTTTCAATCGGGAAATAGGGACGTGCGTTGAACATAACACGGGTATTGGACAGGCCTAAAATGGGCTTGGGGGTATGTTCGGAGCTTTCAACCCTACATGTGTCGGGTATTGGCATGTCAACGTGACTGCGGTCACGGTCGGACGGTAGTAAGCAGAAATAGACTGAGGGCGTATCTTTGACAGGTTGAAATGTATTGTTACTGTAATGTCACGGCAATGTACTTGCTGAAAGACATGAATGAAACACCTGGCTTGTAAAAATAAGATTCATTTTTAAATTTATTATTTAAATTCCATTTAAAACATAGTTATAACTTCCTACTTCCGCGCACGCTGCTCATGAGGAAGAACCCCTCTGTGGTTCGAAACTAGTAGAGCTTTTCTCAACATTTACACGTGAGTAACCCGCGAATTTTAGTTAATTTAGTATGTCTCACGATAGTTATTATAAAAACATAGTTATAACTTATTCGGGATTATGATTTACTGATTTAATAAATTAATCTATCCTCGGTTAGCTGATTTTTACGCACATTAAATTTATCTGGTATTACAACCGAAATAACATTTAGAATATCAATAATAAACCTATTTCGTATCCCATAACTATATACTGCTAGAATAATGGAGGAGTTTATGATGAGATCTAGAATTAAATAAACAGATATTATTTTAGTAGATCTAGTACTTACTTGAAATTAAGTAAGTATATGAAGCTGAAAGTGTGTGTTATTTTATAGTTATTTTATAATATATTGAACAGTAACTAACAGATATATATTTAACCAAACCTGATTAAGATACTTCAACAGCGGGTCAAAGGTCAGGGGAAGAGTATTAAAACAAACGAAGGCTGTTAATGATCTGGCCTAAAAAGGGGTTTTTAAAAAGGTGAACGCTGAAAGCCACCTCGGCACCGATTTGTCACGAAAGAATTTCCAAACTGTGTGATAATTTACAAAATCCTTTACGGCGTGCACCGTCGAGAGTACCATTTGAAACGAGAACAAATTAACTGTGAAACAAAATGGTGACAATGAGAACGCGTGAATTTTGTTTTGTTAATGCGTCCACGCGTTAACTGTTAATCGCCATGTATTTCACAATGTATGTATGTGCGTACGTATAAATTGTTGTGTTTTGTTTTACTCGTTTTTAAAGCAGTCACTTTATTCGAAAGTTGATGGTTTTGATATTTGGTCGTGGAAACGTTACTTTATTTAACTTTCACGCTCAAACATTTTCGTAAAACGTTATTTGATTTTGCGATAGCATGAAAACCTTACTTATCATTGCGTATAATCGATCACGATAACAGAATTAACAGATTAACAGATTTGTATCGTCAATTCAGCTTCCTCTTCCACTAAACTATTTAGTAATAAAACTTATAATTATTACTTACCGGCGGCATCATTGTTGACAATTGGCTGCGCGGGAGTTCGCTTGGGCGTGCTGGTGGTTCGTGGGGATGGCTGCGCGCGCCGGCACGGAGCCGTACACTCCGGACCATTCGTACGCTATAAACAAAAGTAAAAATATATTTATCACATAACAATCAAGACTTTATAATTTTAATCTTTAATTGCATAAAAATTAAACTTAAGTAACATTATATTTTACCACTTAATTAGAGTTTGAAATCCTGAGAAGAGAATTGAATAATTATCTCGCAGGATTTTCAAAGATCGCAGTAACTTTATGTCCTGGACTCCATAAAGACTTCTATCGAGATAGAAACGTTTGTGACCATAAGACTTATATATATATTAAAACAAGCACTAAAAATAAAAGTAATATTTTAACAAATAGATAATCGAAACCTTGAATCTTACTCAACAAGAATCCTTGACAAGAATAAGTTTTAAATACTTAGCTAGAATCGTTACTTCTACACCAGTGAATAAAGTTATAAAACTTGGAATACTAACGAACACAATTATAGTTGTTGTTAGGGGATTTTACGAATCCTATCTTGAAAAATACTATTATTATTTATTCTTGAAGGACGCATTATTTTTAAATTAAGAAATCAAGAGAACGAAAAAAAAATTTACAGAAAAGAGTTTGACCATTGTTTGTTAGGGTAACAGGTCAAATTTACTGAGACAATTGGTTAGTTTCCCAGATCAAAAATAAATTAATTCGACGTTTCATTACAATAAAATATTGAATAACTCTACTTTTATTCATCGATCGATCGATACACGAAATTTTAGATATTTACTAACTATTTTTTAAGAAATAAGTAACATAAGTACCATCACACCGTAATTCAGCGTTTCATACAAATTTCATAGAAATGTATTGTTTTTGACATTTGGATAAAAGTATTGAATTCGACTAGTTGAAAACTACCTTATTATAACAAACTTTGACACAATAACTATCAACTTATAATATTAAAAGTAAAAGGTTATGTAGTGTAAGGAAGTCTATGTAATTTTCCCGAAATCCAACCACACACGTAAGGCACTGTTGGGAGATCTCAATATATACAGAGCAGAGCTACGAGCTGAAACCTTGAATCTCCAAGATCCTATACATGAGATGATGAGATTGTCTCAGTATGCAAATGCAGATCTCTTGCACAATGCACATATTGGACTGCACTGAGAGTTGGGTACACTGTCCCGCATTTCCACACATATTGAAATATTCACAGATAGTTTGAATAAGTATTTGTTATTTTAATCTATTTTATATTATATATAGAATAATATAGATAATGATGGAATATACGCATTGGGTGCGTATATACCTATACAAATATTCAAGTTCATTCACAGCATACTTCAATCATTCGTCAATCATTCAATGTTCAGTTCATTCCTACTTTCTGTAACTGATATTATTCGAAATATAACAGTCGCTGAGGACACATGTCTTTTCTTTGTCTTACAACATTTTCAATAAATAAGATCTGATTTTGTTTGGATTAAATACGCGGTGAACTACGCGGGTAAAACTGCGGGACACAGATAATAAATTATACGATTATATTATAATAGCAAAAAGCCTACATTTTGTGAAAATAAATAGTATGAAATATCAGGCGGTATTCTCGTTCGATTGTGGTACTTAATGAACTGTGCAAAAACTTATCGAGACCTAATGCTTGGGGCATTTTCTGCCGGTCTACCTTCGGGTGGAGCAGTGAGAGGATATGGTAGATAATATACATATTTGTTTTATTTACAATATTTAAGTATAAATAAACTAAATGAGTCCAAACACATTGCTTTTAATATAAATACCTAATCAAACCATCACACACAACACCTAATGTCAATTCAATTCAATCAAGTATCATTAATCCTATTCAGAAATTCCAAGAATTTTCACCAAAGTGTGCCATCAAAATTTCATTGGGGTATCACGCAGTGAGCTTTATTGACTATATCATAACAATTTCATAAGATCACTTTATAAATCTTCGTTTAATTAGACGTAGGATCGCTCTAACTAGTGCGTAGTGCTCCTCATTAAATTTAGATTTAGATAATTATTTATGTTCTAGCTCTGTAGACTTTTGAAATTTTGATTCGCGAGGTGAAGGTTAATCAAAGTTGAATGTTGGTTTTTGTTTTCGGATTGGAGAGTAAATTTAGTTTGTCATTTACTTTAGCTATAGTATTTGTATTAGTAATTACATTTAATGTAATAAATCTTGACTACACTGTTACGGTGACAGTACGGATAAGGTGAGTTTGAAACCTGACAAGTACCGATGTGCATAAAGCATGTGTTTCGGAGTCAAATGCTCTTTCGAAGTTCACGAAGACACTATCATACGGTTAGGGAAAACATCCTTCGGAAACCTGGACTTCTAATTATAAGTTTAAAATTTCGAATCCACCTTGAGCAAGCGTGGTGATTAATGCTCAAACCTCCGTGTGGGTCTAGGCCTATGCTCGGCAGTGGGCACTTATACGCCGATGACTTAATGTTATGACTTATAAAAATATGTAACTTACCATTCTAGTAACTTTATATTCCTTAAAATAAATCCTCATGATTGGTGTGGTGAACTCTTTAATTTTATGCTTCACATAGAATTAGGAGTTCCAAACACTTATTCACTTCACGTTTCGACTAAAGTACCGCCTAAAAAACCAAGTGAAATTGCCCATAACTCTCCCTAATGATATCATGAAACTGGCTTTGCGGGTTTAGCTTTTAGTACCTACGAGTATTATTGTATCACTAAGCTGGGTTTATTTGTAAAAGACGGACACAACAATTTCAAAATGTATTACTTCAAGATGTCTTTAAAACCATCAGAGAAAGTGAAAAATAATAGACGCTAATTTTCGGACCTGTTTATCCACCTTCGTATATGTAAGTACCAGATAAACTTATGTGGTACATAGTTCAAACAAATCACATTCAATAAATGATTTTTGTTAGTATTATATAAAAAAGAAAACTTCTTCTAGACTTTTCCTCAGTTCAGTAAATGTATTAAATAACTTCATCCTAAAGGTTAAGAGATCAAATGGCTCCATATAACTTGAATTATATCTCCAGTATAAATTCCAAGAATCGACATTCGACACAGATGGCATTCAGCCGATCCTAACCGCATTCTTGGAGCAGAAAGCGAGAATTCACCAAGTAAAACCGCTTAAGCCTTTAGTTAAATGTTTAATTCAATTTAGTTAAAATTAGATTGTACTAATTGATTAACCGAAAAAAGCTTCCAGCCGTAATTTGCTATCAAGAATTTTGGAACAAAATTTGGCTTTTAGATTTAAATTGTTAATAATGTTTTCAGTGAGATATTTTGTTACATTTGATAAGAAGTTAGTCCAGATTTTTTTAAGATTTAAAGTTAAATCTTCACATATTAAGTCAACAACTGCACTGATATTACTCTTGAGTTTGACTTACCGCCAAACTCAAGAGTAATGGAATGGTCACTTAACCAAATCCATAGCATTTTTTTTTTCGAAACAAAATCGTTACTTAGGTATAGTAAAGTTAAAGTTATCATTAAAACTTATCTTTGAGTTCAAAAGCTTGACAAAGATAGACTACGTTTAATTTGAAATAATCAATTTTCTTTTAAACTTTCAAAATAGGACTAAACTACTAGGAAATTCTGATTACATTAAGAATTAACAGACAAAGTAACCACAGTTCATTATAGGATTCTTGGAATCGGTTCAAAATCAGTCTTAATTTGATTGGTCGATAGGAGTGTGTTTATGTTAACGGAAATGTATGTAATCCGTCATTGTATACAATTCCTAGGAAATTTATATAATTCCTAAATTTGCTCGGAAATGTGTGAAATAAATTTTATAACACACATTTCCTAGTAAATCTATACATTTCCTAAATAGCTAACGGAAAGGTATTACTTCGAAGATGTCCATTCGTAGCGTTTATATTTATTACTGTTTAATTGACAGATAGTTACCAAATGATAGAACTTTATAAGAAAATATAAGTAGTTGTGCTAGATGGGCCTTAAAATTTAGTAAATAGTTTTGTTTTTGTAGCTAAGTTAGTAAGCCGGAAGAAGATATTATATTTTACGATGTGATTGTTACCTAATTGTTTCATCCGGAGTCTTAATAATAAATCTGTTTCTAAGTTTAACAACGTGTTTTATAACGTTGTAACGTGTATTAATTTTATTCATAGAAAGTATGGTTTTATACATTTCCTAATACGATATAGGAATTTTATACATTTTCTAGGAAATGTATACATTTCCCAGGATATGTGTGTATTAAATAATGTTTGGAACAATATTTTACACATTTCCTATATAGCTTCGGAATTGTATACATTTCCTAGTAATTGTATATAATTCCTAGGTTTCATACATTTCCGGTAACATATATACACATGTATATGTACACACAACTCAGTAGTACTTGATTGGAAACACAAACTTAGACTGTGTTTCAACGATCAAACTTAGAGCCTTGATTGTTCTGGCAAACTAAAATAGATATTAACAGGTATACGAGTACCATTATTATATAGGTGCTTAAGATTGTACACTACTTTATGAATGTGAAATGAATATTATAAAAATCTGAAGGATTTTCTTTTGAAGGGCGATTTCCACTGTAGTTCATCTTTAACCACCGTACTTTAAAAACAAAAATAATTAATGTGTGTGTGTGTGTGTGTGTGTGTGTGTGTGTGTGTGTGTGTGTGTGGTGTGTGTGTGTGTGTGTGTGTGTGTGTGTGTGTGTGTGTGTGTGTGTGTGTGTGTGTGTGTGTGTGTGTGTGTGTGTGTGTGTGTGTGTGTGTGCAACAGTTTTGTTCAGACTTCAATATTGTCGTTAAGTAACCATAATTTGACTAAGTCTGGGGGCACGTACCTAATACCTATGTATCATTTATTTATTTCCTCACATCACAAAATGGACAAAAATCATTAGACTGGTGTCTATGTGGAACCTGTACTACAGATCACCAGGCCAATCTGCAGAGCATTCCATTATTTACAGCAATTTTAAATTTAACATTTATATTTATATTAACATTTATATGTATGTGATAGATTTATAACATTATGAGGACGAATTGAATATTTCTTTTTAGCATCTGTCTCGCTTAGATGAGTTTTAAATTATCCTGGTTTGTGTAAGTTTCTACTTGTCTCAAATCGCGAAATTGTGCTAGTGTGGTTGTCTGAATTATGTATCACACGGTTAACGCTGTGACATGCTGCTAATTTGTTGGTTTTCAATTACACTCAGTATTTTGTATACAATTTAGTTGCTATCTTCACAAACAATTAAACATTTGTTAGATAAAGTTATTCTACTTTGTTTTAACTAACCGCTTATCCGATTTACGTGATTTCGTTTATTTTGTAGATTTTGTTTACAAGCCAAGTTTTAGTAGCATAATATTATGTTTTAGTTTACGAGAGAAGAATTGAACAATCGTAAGATTTAAGTAGCTAAGGAATCTATAGATATAATGCAAAATTGTACATTGAATTTTCTATTTCATGGCTATGAGTGACGAGAAAGAGTGCCCGACTCTTACTGACTAAAAACCCCCCCGTTCCATCTCCTACTCCAAGCCAGATCGCGGTATATCATTGCAATTGCACTCTAAATGACTTCTTTCATGATATAATTGTCCACACAATCGATCCATACTTTCTTTAATACCTTTTTTTGTCAGGGGAAATTCATCCAATGACTTCTCCACAGCCCAGGGTAAGGCGAGAGACGTGTCAGACTCTTACTGACTAAAAACCCCCCTGTTCCTTCTCCTGTTCTGGGTCGAGGTCGCGGTACCTCATTGCGCTTACCCCGCAACCCCGGCTGATTCTTTAATACCTTATAGTTACATGATTACAATAGGTTTTTTTTTTATGTAATTGGTCGGCAAACGAGCGGACGGATTACCTGATGGTAAGCAATCAGGGATTTTAGGGATTAGGGATTGAGGAGGGATTGGGGGCGGGGAAAGATTGGGCCTCCGAAAGTTTAAAAAGCCGCTTTATATATCCCTATCCCTATGTTTGCTTTGTATCAGCATTGCACCCTTGCGAAGCCGGGGCGGGTCACTAGTATAATGTATATATGTATTTGTATATATATTAAAAACTTGGTCTTCATATTATTCTGCAGTCATTTCTTTGTATTAGGGACAATGGATTAACATACATCTTACATTAGGTAGCCAAACAAACCCAAAAGTTGAACTTAGTATTGACAAAGTCACAAATTGAGGGATAGAGTCAAGTAGGGCAAAGTTTCGAGCTTATGTATTATGTATTTGCTAATACATAACATTGCGTCAACTAGTTTTCTATAGCTAGCCTAAATTCCAGAATATAACGTCATATCTTTAAAAGTACGGAGATGTAAGCAGAGGTATGTATATGTATCTACTCGCTAACGTTACAACCATTTTTTCATAATTTAACGAGTTCCATAATTTTAATTTTAGAGGACTTTTTGTGTGGGTCGCCTAACGAGCAGAAAAATTACCTGATGGTAAGCAATGGACACCCGCAACACTGGAGGAGTTACGAGTGCGTTGCTGGAATTTTGGGGATTAGGGTTTCGGAAATTTAGGAATTGGAGAGGGGGGGAGGTGAATGATTAGGCCTCCGGTCACCACACTCACATCACAGTATCACGCCGATCGACGTAACTTAAACCGTACCACAACCTAAATACAACTAGAAATTGAATGACCTCCAAAAATTGCAACAGTTACATGGAGTAACTGAACTCTAGAAAAAAAAGGTCAATTAGGCGTATTATTACATACTCAGTGAAGTGGGTGTATGTGGGTTTGTATCAAGAATATCAAGATTGACCAAACTTCCAGAACTTTTTTTACTCTTCATGTAATTAATCGCAGCACTTATTCCATCTCATCTAACAGATGGACAAAGTCAACTTTTCGTCTTTTTTTCAATTGTTAATTATTTACTACGCATACCTATAGCCTTTTTTAAAATCTGCATTGGTTCACCTGGGTATGTCAAAGTCTGGGTCAGTCAAATCACTTCACCTGAGTGTAATAATTCCAAGGCGGAGTAAAAACACAACGTCTCCTTAGTTAACGTTCGTTCTTTCACAAAAAATGTTGCCCCACACTAGGATTTTCTCCTGTGTTGTGGGTGCGTTTACAAACATACAATTACACATACACATCACACCCAGACCCAGAACAACAATCTGTGGATCACACAAAGAGTTGTTCCGTGCGGGAATCGAAACCGCGACACGTTGCGCGCCAGCCATTAAATGACTTCTTCTGTCCAGGGTGAGCCGAGACGAAGTGTCAGGAGCTTGCTGACTAAAAACCCCCGTTCCGTCTCCTGCTCTAGGTCGAGGCCGCGGTGCCTCATTGCGCATTTTTTTTTTGTCAGGGGAAAATCATCAAATGACCTCTCCCGCCCAGGGCAAGGCGAGAGAGAGAGTGTCAAGACTCTTACTGTCTAAAAAACACCCCCGTTCCTCCTCCTGGCTTTGGCCGAGGTCGCGGTGACCTATTGCGCTTACCCCGCAACCCCAGCCGAACATCAGCCCTATAGGGCCCCGTCTGTGGTGGTCTATTGGTTCTTTGAGGCACGCGCGGAACGCTACGCGCCGTCCGGCCTCATTGCGCTTGACCAGCAACCCTGGTTATTGACACCAAGTCGAACAAGGTTTCAATTTAACCCCTAATGCCTAATCCTTTATCAGTAACATGTGGTATCAACCAATCGCATTAATAAACAAGTTATACAGCATTTGGTTCTAAATCACAGAACAATGTAACATCCAAGTAGTTACATGTTTCGAAACGGCTTAGATCTCGGTTTGTGGCAGGACAACCTTCAAAGGCTAGATAGATTGTCTGATCTATGTAACCTAAGCCAACGAACTAAGTATCAGCGCTATGCAAATTTGTAATACTAAACTTAGATATCAAGTTTAGTTTCGAATACGTCGATACGAAATTGAATTGTAATGTAGTCAATATTAAAGTTGAATTTGGTTTTCAAATAGATTTTGAGGTTTTAATGGGATGTTTGTAAAATCTGATTTGTATGGTTAATTTTAATATTGATCAGCGTTTAAGGTATAGTCGATTTACTTTTCTGCGTGTCGACAGTTTCTTAGTAAAATAATCAAAAAGACAACCCATGAAAGAAAGCAATTTACAAAGAAAAAAAAAACGAAAGTTCTTAGCTTTAATTAATTGATTGATACACTGTATTTATCAAGATTGTCTTCCTCGCCAATTGTTTGTTTTTAAACTTTTGTGATTGAAAACAGTGTTCTAAATAATCAAGATGATTACCTAAGTTTAACTTCTGTGGCCGTGAGATGACGAAGGACGGAGAAGACCCGTGTCTAACAGTTGACAGGAAAAGACTAAGTTGGATCCATTACTTTATTAAACGAAACCTTCTATGAAATGGGTCTAAAGCTCAATAAACGGCCGGTATTAGGATACACCCGGATCTGTATAATAAGATATAGGTAAATTAAATTACAACAATTTATACATACATGTGTGGGAGTGCTTTGCTTCGGCATGAATGGGTCGGATAGTCCGGAGTGATATCACGGCCTTACAGAAAATAGGCGTGAATCAAAGGTTACGATGTTTTTCGCCGTGTGAGAGGTGAACCCTTCGAAATTCCTTAACCTGAGCCCCGAAATGGCCGGCAATGCACTTGTAAATTCTTTAGGGTTGCTAGTATCCACGGGTGGTGGTGTCGATAGCTTGCCATTAATTACAGAAATGTTCTTTTTCCGCCCCATTTCATAAAAAAACACGTTTAGGAAAATTGTGAAATGAAAATAAACGATTGTGTAATAATTCATATACTATTTCTCATCAAACATGTTCACCTGTAATTTACATACCTACAAGTAAATAAGTGGACGCATAACTCCATACTTATTACACTCCTTAATTTCATGTTCCACTGAAGCAAGAAATAGTTTGAATTGTAGGGTGGTACCTACATCGCTTCAGTAATGAACTGTCATAACTGTGAACTAGAATTATGAGTGTTGTTCGGGTTGGGAAAGCGATGGAAATGGAGGTATAGTTATTGCGATATAGTTTATTTATTACTGGCTTCATCCAGCGGCTTCGCCCGCAGTTCGAGGGTATAAAGTACCTAACCTATGAATTATTTCAGACAATGATCCATATCTATGCCAATTTTCTTTCCGATCCGGAGTAGTTTTTACGGAAAAGACGAACTCATCCAGTCCTCCGTGCAAACTCTCGCGTTTGTAATATTATTAGAATAAGCATTCAACTGACGTAATTAAGTATATATATAGATTTTTCTAATCATTTTGTGATGAGCAGAACCACTTACATATTTGGCTTACTCTATATTATGACTCCATATTCATGTAGGTACTTATATGATAATGAAAATATCATTCAAGAAAGCAAAATAGTATACGAACATGGAAATTAATTTCATATTATTATTATGCTAATAGAAACATTTGAAGAACATATATAAATTTCCCTGCATTAATAAACGAACGATGTTCTAACGACACAACTTGATATTTTACTCCATAAAAGGCACAGATTGCGAGGTTACTAATTATCTTACGCTTCCGACAACAATACCCGTATTTAGTTATCGGTTAATTCAATGTCGTCAAACCAAACGGAAATGTTCAACAGAAATTTTAAATAGATTTGCAAGCATATTTCTTTTTTGCCAGTTAAGTTATTAGCCGTCGCGTATCATGATATCATTAGGACAAAGTTTAAAGCAAAGCCGTTCACCAAATTAAAATCACAAACGAAAAACCTTTATGCAAAAAACTGACACTTTAATCAATCACTGTTTACGAAACGGAAAAGATTTGTCATTAACTACTACAAAACGTTGTACATTTAAACGCATTACACAATGTCGAGTAGAAAATAAAATCACACATAAATCACGATACAAACGACAATAGAGACATGTGCTGACGCCGATGCGCGTAAACACGCGCCGAGTAGGTTCGCAACTGCGATATAGATTGAACACACGGCCGGCGCCCGCGCAGTCTTTCACTTCTGCTTCGGTTGGACCATTCATAAGATGGCGTATTCGTGTTTGGAGTATTTGTGTAATATCAAGCTCATATTGTTTAGAACACCTGGTCTATTAAACTCAATAAAATAGGGCACGGTATACAAGTGACCTTTTTGTGATAAAGACCTTTTTGTTACAAGTATGATAAAATCACTTCAGATGATAAAAAATGGTTTCGCAATCTGAAGTTTAGGCTTTGAAGGTTAATGTTGCACAAGAACTTTAGTCAGAGCCAGTACAAGATATATCAAAATAAATACTATATTTGTATGAAAATATATTGTAGTATACTCATTCATGAATCTGCAAGCCAAAAAAATATTTTATTGGCACTTTCTCTGCAATTTTATTGCGTTACGGACGTGTTTTCAATGACAGACAAGAGCGACTGAATGCGTTGGAGCATTGATTTTGTGATTAACAGACGGCTATGAACTTCTATTAGATTTTTTTACTATTTATTGCATATTAATATTGGAATTGAACTAAAAAATATGTTGTTGTTATCATAATTATAAGTTATTCAATGAGACTTAATCAATGAGCAGTTTTGGCAAGACCCGCCTCGCTGTTTTTTAATCCTGGGGATTTCAAGTGTTGCTTTGGACTATGGTCCAGAACCCTTCGGACCGCTAGCCTATTTCTTCCCACTTAATCACGTTATCAAAACTAATTAAATTCCTAAATAATGCTAACTAAATTATTACGCGTTTGTGATAATGTCGCAAAACTACTAAACGCACGTTGCTCATGTAATTATTCCAACATGGCGTGCAATTAAAATACTATTTCCTAGTACGAGTGAAAATAATTGGAGATACTTGCACGGAAGTGGAATACGTACTGAATATACGTTTCTAATTTCGTTATTATGGTTATTTACATTATAATGATAACAATAAATTTAGATCTGGTTAAATTATGATTTATTATTGGATTAATCATGTTATGTTAAATTTGTGTTTCCCGTTTCTTCGGTATTTTAAATACTAGTATGATAAAAAATTATTCATTTGTAATGGTGGTCAGGATTTATCGGTTAGTGTGTACAGCCTGGACAGTTATTTGATATGGCTTACTGAAGCGACAGCTTTAACCGTTGCATTTGTCAGTCGACCAAAAAGTGTTTATGTCTCTGTACCGAACTAATTTTTATTTTAGTACAGCTGCAAGTAAAATAACTGGTTTTCATATGATAGAAAAACAAACGAGCAGACAGATCACCTGATGGTACGCAACACCACACCTTAAAAGTACTTAAAAGTGGAGATGGGAGAAGGATTGAGCCTTTGGTACCTTCACTCACAGCCGAAACCAAACTTAGTTAGTTTTCAGACGGGGTTGCGGGGTAAGCGCAATGAGGCACCGCGACCTCGGCACAGAGCAGGAGAAGGAACAGGGGGGGGTTTTAGTCAGTAAGAGTCTGACACTCCCTCCCTCCCGGCCCTAAGCGGGAGAAGTCATCTGATGACTTTCCCCTCACAAAAAAAAAGTTAGTTTTTTGTGAGGGCCTGTGCAGCAACTGTTTTTACATAGGTAACACTAGGGGTTCAAGCTAATATCTAAGAAAATAAGATGCTGGAGACGATGACCCGTATTGATTGAATTTAAGAACGATCAATGATGTTTGTCTTTAGTACCTACATAAAAATGATAAGTTTACGAATAGAAATAAGTATAATTAAATCCCACACTTAAGTATAATTAATTAAGTGTGGAAGAGCCAAGCTTCGGCACGAATGGGTCGGCTCAACCGGAGTGATACCACGGCCTGACAGAATACCGGCGTTGAACAACCCACAGCGTTGTGTTTCGCCGTGTGAATGAGGTTACCGGAGGCCCAATCCCTCCCCTTCCCCTATCCCTTCCCAATCCTTATATTCGCAACCCCTATGTTTTGTGCTTTTTGTTAATAATTTATTTTAGTTAACAGTTAAATTATTGTATCATTTAGTTTATATAATTGGTATAGTTTTTTTTCTTCTTCTTTTTTGTATTTTTGATTTCTATGTGTGTGTGCTTGCGCAGAAATAAATGTTTTCTTTCTTTCTTTTCTTTCTTTTTCCCTATCCCCAAAAGGCCGGCAACGCACTCATAACTCCTTTGGTGTTGCGGGTGTCCATGGGCGGCGCCGATTGCTTACTATCAGGTAATCCGTCTGCTCGTTTGCCGACCAATACCATTAAAAAAATGACTGATGAAGAAATGATAATTCATAGAAGATTACCAAAGAACACAGAAAGACGAGAAGAAACAGATCAATACTTAAAAGACTGATATTTAACCACTTGGCAAGCATTTTATGTTGGTCATCAAGCATTCTGAACACGCAACCGGTACTTACGTGATGAGCTAACTAACCAACCAAAAAAAAAGACGAGAATTTTGTGTCAAACTTTACCTCCTGTCAATTTTTTAATAGACAAACATATAAAGATCTCAAGTATTGAGTTAGGTCCATATTTTCCTCGCCTACGCGTCAACTAATGATCATCAACACAAATAACAATGATTCAACTCAAGAATCAATATACAATCGTATTTATTTATAAGGGAGTGATCTCAGAACCTATCTATTATAAAAAAACAACAGACTACAGGAACTAACAATTCATTTTTATGCATGGGTAATTGTGTAAAATCGATTAACTTAATAAAAAAAAAAATTTCAAAAACGGTCAAGCAAATCCTCTCCACCTTTAAAAAAAACAAATATCTTTTAAAAAACTCACAGGACTGTACGGTTGGCGCGGTGGCTGGACAACTAGCTGCCGCGTAACGTGTCGCGGTTCGATTCCCGCACGGAACAACTCTTTGTTTGTTGCCATTGTTCCGGGTCTGGGTGTTTGGTGTATGTTTGTAAACGCACCCACGACACAGGAGAAAATCCTATTGTGGGATATTTAAAGTTTTTTTAAAGAAAAGGAAATTGAAGTACGGAAAACGCACGGAGTACCTAAATAAAATTCTTGCTTCAGGCGCTGTTAATGCATGTAGCGACTAAAAATTTAAATCAGAAAAAACAAAGCAACTGAAATGAGATAAAAACTTTATAAGCCAACTACTTATAGATGATACAAAGATATTATTAAAAACAAAATCCAGTGTGTAAAAAGAGAAATTATTTGGATTCTACATATAAGTACAATCAAATATTCATAATATTTAGTAATCCTTGTCTCGTGAAATCCGAAACTTTTGCAGATATTTGCAAATACTTTTATTTAAATAAGTAAAGGTATTATATAAATATGAATTTTCGGGTGAAGGAGTCTTTAAAGAAACTGTAAGACGAGACGAAAAGATATCGATTATGAATATTTCGAAGTTGATATGAAAATTGAGAGATAATGTGAATGTGAAGTAGGTTTTTTTAGTAACTAATAATTTAAAGGGAAAGACAGACATAGCATGTTCGTTTGTTTTTATGGAAAAGTTTTCGAAAGTAAGTTATAAAATTTTCTCTTTTGAAAACCTTATTCTTTGCCGGTGCCCTGGCCCGGAGCAAGAGAAGGAATGGGATAGTTTTTAGTCAGTAACAATCTAATACAGGGAGTATTAGATTGTTACTGACTAAAAACTACTCGCCCCCTTCAGGGCGGGAGCAATTATCTGTCAATTTTTCTCACTCAGATAACTACCCTTGCTCGATGCTAGCAGACCCGCGTTTACGGTGGCCCGAGATCGTGGCGCGTCCGAAAACAACTGTTAAGGACTGAACTAAGTAACAATTCAATGACTCTGAGTACGGCTGTTAATTTATCTTCAGTAGTTAACACCTGGATGAATGAACGAACGAATGAATGATGATAGTATGAACATTTATTACCCTTAATCTATAATACGAATTTATTTAACGGGAATATAATCCTTGTGATAAATTGCTCTGTGTTGTTCCATTTACTCTCATTTCGAAATTTGGATCATAATGGTTGGTTTATTTTTATGTGTGATAAAATGGCAAACGAGCTGACGGATTACCTCATTGGTAAGCAATCAGCGCCGCTCATGGACACCAGCAACAACAGAGAAGTTACGAGTGGGTTGCTGATCTTTTGGGGATTAGAGATTTGGAGATTTAGGGATTAGGGAAGGATTGGGCCTCCGGTAACCTCACTCACACGTTGAAACACAACGCTGTGGTTGTTTCTCGCTGTTTCTGTGAGGCCATGGCAGTACTCCGGTCGTGCCAAGCTTTTGAGACTAAAGAGATTATTTTTAGTTAAGTTCTTTACGCTACTTCTTGGCCTCATTACTTTACAATAAAACCTATTTCGCGTTTTTTCTATCGCAACTAAGTAAATTCCTTTTTAGATCATTTGCCGTCTGTTAACTAACTCTTCTATGTTGTTGAGCTTGACATTTGGCACTCACAATAAATGGTTTTTCTTTCTTTCTTTCTTTCTTTCACTCCGCATTCGACCACCAACATCCACATTATAGATTACCGTTACAGACGCCTATATGCAACATTGGATGAATACATACTGATGATAATAATTATATTTTACAAAACTCATTTCCTACTAAGAAAGTATAGGTAGTTACTAAACTCGTAAACGGATTGTATCAAGATGCTTGACCAATTTCTTATTGAAATACTTTACTAAAACACCAATAGAAAGATCATTAGAATTCAAAAGAATGTTTGAAATTAAAACTTAATATGTACGGATGAATAATAAAACTGACAATAAATCAATAACACTAGCATATTAACAATGCATTAAAAATAATCTAAATTGAAATCGAACATTCCAGAAGCGATAGATTAAAAACCTGTCAAATTGCGGCCGAATTAGTGCGAAATAACTATCGATCAATTAAAAATAAGCTGCCAACATGTCTAGCAACTAGCGACTATGTACATAAAATCACGCAAGCATAGTTAGTACAAAAATCAAGTATTTCATTAAAATATTTGCAGCAACAGTCAATTTGATGGATGTGGGAATGTGTTATCTGAACACTAATTACTAGGATGTGTTAACGTGTTAATTGTTAGCGAAATAATATTCTATCTGTTTATTTATTATTACTTAGTTTTTTCTAAATACATTTTTATAAGGCTTCCGGAATAATTAAGGTCACATAATGGAACCGCCAAAATGAAATTAATTGATGAAACTGAATGAAAAAGAGTAACCATGGTGTTTCTCTCTCATTTCTTAGCAATCTACACTTCTAACAAGACGAGATAACAAATCAATAGAAAAATTTAAAAAAATAAATGTTTAGCTCATTTATTTTAAGATGAGTAAGTGATAGCCTCAAATTTGCAACGCCTCAAAAATGCCGTTAAGCTGTGCCTGTTGACATGCAAATACAGAATTCGAGTTTAAACTGACCTTCATCTAAACATCTATTAGCAATCTTAGTGCATTACATATCAAAGCAATGTTCAGGTTCTATATTAATCTACTCTACAATAATCACACATTCAGTAAGCACAAAGATTGTTAATTACAAAAACAGTGCACCAGGTAACTATCTACTTTAACCCCTTTGATAACTAACATGGCAATATTTGATGCATTTCGTATTGCCATCAAGTTGACGACAGGCGGATTAGGTATCGTCAAGCGATCGCGACGCCTCGCTAAGTCTAATGGATAGATCGCGTATGCATAGTTGGAAGGTGATAATATGTATCCGACGGGAGTGTATCCTGTGATAGCTCATGTCTAAACAGATTCATAGATTATTCAATCAATAGTTGATTACAAGTAGAAGTATTTATATCTATACTAGCGTTTGCCCGTGACTTCGTTCCCGTGGAATAGTGACTTCGTGTACATTTTTGGCCATACCCTCGCGTGGTTTTTGTGATAACTATCCTATGTCCTTTCTCGAGTTCCAAACTATGTCTGTACCAAATTTCACACAAATCAGGTGAGTAGTTTAGGCGTGAAGAAAAGACAGACAGACAGACAGAGTAACTTCCACAGTTATAATATTAGTTTGGATTTACTGATTTTTTTTAATAACTTATGCAATTGCATTTTCTAATCATATTACACTTATCTATACAAATATTATAAATAGGTAAAATTTGTAAGTTTGTACGTAGGTGGTCATCTTTGGAACCGCTGGTCGGATTGCCAAAATTCTTTCACTGATAGATAGCTACAATGTTCCTGAGGGCTATTAAACACGCTACGATCAAATGGAGTACAGCAGCGTGTGAAACCGGTCATTGAAACAATGAATTTATTTTTGCAAATAGGCCATAAAACGGCACTTTTACACGTCAAATTAAATTGATGATAAACCTCTAAAGATAGAACCAATTATATCGTGAAATCTATCATAACACTATCTTCTCCACTCAGTGTAGTTCGCAGCAGATTGAATTAAACATCTGTACATAACATTACACAGAAACTATTGTATTGTAATAGTGCAAACTAATTAATACGTCACTAATAGCTATGAAGATACCATAACTTATTCAGATTACAGAGAGATACTCGAATGTTCTTTTTGCATATGCAGATTAGATGTAGGTCAATATATATGATAGATGACAGACCTATTCGAACTAATCTAAAATATCGTCAGTCACTGCATCTGCTCCTAGGCACGTCTACCCAACGTCATGAAGTTTTTTTTCCGTTGAGGTGCGAAAGTTATCAAATCTCTTTTCTCGGCGGAGCGAGGAGTGTCAGACTCTTACTGGCTAAAAACCACCCCATTCTTTCTCTTGGTCAAGGCCAAGACCTGCAACCCCTTTTTTTGTCTTGGGAAAATCATCCAATGACTTCTCCCGCCCAAGGTAAGGCGAGAGAGAGTGTCAAGTCTTACTGACTAAAAACCCCCCGTTCCTTCTCCAGCTCTGGGCCGAGGTCGCGGAGCCTCATTGCGCTTACCCGGCATCCCCGGCGACCGGGGTTGCCGGGAACCTAAGGAATCTATTTAAGAACTACTAATAATTAATAATTGGGAAACAACGGACAGGAGCGCTCTCCTATGAACCCGCCAAGCCTGCCAAGGGGTTAAGACCATTTCATAGTCAACTAGGCTGTTAAATTGACATTTACCTTAAATAAAAGTTCGGAATATATCTCCATAAAGAAGCCTTATTATCCCGTGGTTTATCGCCATCGTGGACAAATAAAGTAAGCTTTTCGGACACTACAAAAACAAACCGATTTACCTATAAAACACGTAATTACAATAAGTAGCCATATTCTTAAGTATCATAACCAAATAAGAGTGAACCCGCAATGGGGTGACGAGGACAACTGCATATCGGCCAGCTTGCAGACAACACAATACAATCGATTAACACTGTAAGCGCTACCAAAATTGGTACTGTTTCTTATAACCAGCATCTACAAAACTTACATAACGCGCAAAAAACAACCTTAATTGTGAGTAATAAGATACATCAATGGTTCACCGAAGGTCATCGATGCATTCGGTAGCGTAGGAGGCCACGTAATGGTATTACAATATTTAAAAAAACTTAATTTAATTCCATGGATTTACTTAACAAGGTATTTCGAAGGCGGTCTGGTTCGAACAATGGTGATACTATCTCCGAACTCGATGCTGCAAAAAGATTTTAATACACAATCGAACCTTATGAACAAAATATTACATTATATTAAATCGTCTTTCGTAATTCCTTTATTAAACTTTTAAAAAAGAATATAAAAGTGGGACACGAGTCAAGTTGGAACTTCGTAGACTTTCTTCGAGTAACTTTGTTATAGCTTCAATTTGAACAGTTGAAGAACGAAAAAAATTGCGAATTCTCGATAAATCTGATCCGATTGGACATTGTTCCTGGGTTTTATACTATGAGCAAAACGTTATAAACTATTATACAAAAAATAACTAGCCGGAGTTGTAGGTGCAGGCGCAAAAATTTACCGCGGGTCCGAAATAGAAGAAGGAACGGAGTGGTTCTTAGGCAGTAAGAGTCTGACACTCCCCTCTCACGACACCTGGGGCGATGATTTTGCCCAAAAACTCAACTCGATGAAGTTGGTCAGAAAGCCGGAACTGGGCTGGACATGTTTGCCGCATGTCAGACGAGCGGTGGGCAAAATTTGTAACTGAGTGGAGTCCACACAACGTTAACAGACACCGAGGCAGGCCGAGAAGGAGATGGCGGGACCAACTTGTTTTCTTCGACGAGGATTGGCCGCAGAAAGCTTTGTGCAGAGATGAGTGGAAGAAGGGTAGGGAGGCCTTTGCCTTTGATAATAATAAATAGGTAAGGTTTACATGGCATAGTTAAGTTTCAAAAACAAAAGGGATAAAACAGTCCAAAATCAGCAAACTAACGTAACTTGTCTATACCTATATTGATCCTTCTGATCTTTGCTATCTATCTCATAAGAAGCAAAACTCAACAAAAAAACCAAACTAACAAAAAGTAGATAGGTAAGTCTACTCCACCGTACAGAAAAACATACAGGCAATTATTGACAAGAAACAAAAATAAACACATGTAAGTTCCCGTAGACACACGGTTACCTCAGAAGCTTTAATATCTAGGTCTCGGAACCCATAAATGGTGGTAAAATGAAGCGGTGTTAATTTACATGTAATTTCACGACACAACCATATGTAGTCATCTTATTGATAGGGTAAATCCGGGATAGATGCGGCAGCTGGATAGATGCCCCATTTTCTAAAAACCTAACTTCGCAAAAACGTAACACAGCGATAATAGTCTAAGATTGAATACGTTGCGTCCCCCTCTCAGTGCTCCGCAGACCATCGCCCGGGATTGATGTGTTTCGCTCGTGCGTACGATTATCTCCGCGACGAACACGACGAGTGCTTCAAAGTTTCAAACTTAAGTATTTACTGTTACGTATCTTTTTTATATACTAATTAATTTTGTTCAATTTTTTTATATGTATATATTGGTTAATTAGCTTTATATCTACTTATCAATAATTGACCTTTTGTATTTAGTTAAGTCAAAAAATGAAAGGGCATCTATCCATAGCAAAAAGGATAGTCGCCCCAATTTTTCGCGGTATAGGTGCCCTTAGGGGCATCTATCCCCATAACGTATACATATTATGATAGCATATGTTTAAAATTATTATTTTTATTTAATTGTTATTGCGTTTTCATATAGATCTCTACTGATGGTTTGTAATGTTCTTTGGCGCTGTAAACCACCATTGAGTTGAAAATTTAATTATTTCAAGTATTATGTTGTGTATTGAATGTGTATTTTTTATTTGTTTCTACTAATCACAGATGAACCATACGAAAATATAAAAGAAAAGAAGGAGTACGACCCCGAATAGTTTCTTGGAAGAAACACCCACAACAACATATTATAAAACTAGAGGAAAAAAACTCAAGGTTTGCCTGTAAAGAAAACAAAGAGGGATAACCAAGAAATCCCAAAAGAAACAGACGACAACTATTATTGCGTAGAATGCTTTGATAGCTATCAACATACAAAGTCAAAATCTGATTGGATTCGGTGCTTATCGTGCCAGAAGTGGCTGCACGAAATTTGTACACTGTTTAGAAATTATTGCTCAAGATGTGGCAAACTGAAAGCTCTTTCTAATTCGCCCTAAATTAAGGACAAAATTTAATTATGTTGATTTTTTTAAATTTAATTATGTTGATAATTGAAAATAATAGATCTCAGTTTTTTATTAAGTATTTTAAATTTTATTTTAAAATAAAAAAATAAAAAAAAACAAAATTTTGTTTTTTTTATTTCTTAAACAAGTGATTAAGTATACCATTATAACAATTACCTAAATAGTACAAATAAATAACATAACAAAACTATGTATTTTACTTATTTCAATCTATATGGCATCTATCCTACATCACAGGCATCTATCCTCCCCAGCATTTTCATAGTGAGGCATCTATCCATATATGTAGGCATCTATCCTCAAAAAAATGGGTTTGCAAAAACTTAATTTATGCAGAATCTGTTATTGTTAAATCAACAAAAACGAGTCGTATTGCTAGTAAAAAGATCAAACTTTTAACATTCATGGAAATTCTTCATGGATCACGTACAGTTTGAAAATTAGAGAGCCTTTTCAAAAAGTGGGGCAACTATCCCGGTTTTACCCTACTTGACCCCATTACAAAGTTAAATCGAGACGCGATATGTGCGACAACAAAATCATCAAGGTATCAAAAATGTATAAAGTTACTGTAACATATGCGACTTCTTACTCAACAGAGCTTAGTTTTTCAATAACTACTGTAATTCTAGGAACTGCCTTTTTTACACCTGTTAGTTTCACTATGAAGGAAATTAACGTTTTCACACCATCCTGTAAGTGAGCTGAGCTCAACAAAGCTCTGTTCTCGCACGGATAAGGGTTGAGCATAATCACCACGCTTGCTCAAGGCGGTTTGGCGATTTCAAAATTATAATTAGAAATTACAAGTCCAGTTTTCCTTACGATGTTTTCCTTCACCGTTTGTCAGTGGTGTTTAAATAATCATAGAAAGTACATATAACTCGGAAAAAGTCCGATTGATACTTGCCGGATTTCGAACCCGAACCTTCATACATGAGAAGCGGGCCCTTAACCTCCAGGCCACTACTACATACACGACATTTTGTCCATAATACAAACAATTCGAAGTAAATTCTTGATCTTACAAATACATCTATCGATTTCGAAGTACATTCGAATGATTGAACTATTGAATCGTATGGCATTCCTTGATCCATAATTCAAAATTACGATAGTGGAGAAGAACATCTGCAACTCAATCTTATAAGCCACTTGGTACCATTACCAAGTATTGACTTACAAGACTTCTACCCTAGAAGACTCTAAGGTCTTCTTGACGAACAGTTGCATAGTTGGCGCGATGGATGGTCAACCGGCTGGTTTTGATTCCTGCACGGAATATCATTGTGTCACCTAGGGCACAGGAGAAAATCCTGAAAAGAGGCAGTGCCAAAAAGTGTGCATAAACAATAATTATTTATCTTAAAGTATCATCGTCAGAAAAAACATTTAAAAAATAAAAAATAACGTGACTATCTACTACATAATAGAAATCAATCAAGAAAAACACTGGGGTAATTATGTGTGATTTATATGTATATCTGTTATTTACCCACGTTTTATTAAGAAAATGAATGGTTACAAAAGATAGTGATATGCTCAAGAGGTTTGACGACTTGTTTATAAAAAAAAAGCATATATACGGTCGAATTGAGAACCTCCTCCTTTTTTGGAAGTCGGTTAATTAAATAAAAATCTTAGATTTAAAAAAATATATATATTCACCATGTATTTCAACAAAAGGTGAATGATATTATATTTTTAACGTGAATACTACTATAGGTGCGGTTTTTAATTGAATACTCGGGTTATTTATTAAAATTACTGATTCTGTTTTTATAATTGGTCTCGTCAAGTCTAGACATGTTTTTATTACAGCGAATTGTGTTAGCTGAATGTTTTTGTTGTCATTAGAATTAAAATTCCGAATGAAGCTAAAATTTCTTAATTAAATATCTAAAAATATTTACAACAAGCGTTACAAAAAGATAGTTATGTAGAATAAAATGCCAATCGAATGGAAACTGTTAAGTTTCTGAAGAAAGTAATTTATTTTATGACAAGATAATTTCGATGCATTTGTCTTACCTACGGCTTATTTAAAAATTTAATCTTTACTATCCTTACTGTAAAGTATAAAATTGCAAAATCACATTTTATTTGTTCACCTTTTAAGGCTTCTAGCCTACTAGACTAGTCAATTAATAAAGGAAGAATAATCACCGTGTGCTCTAAAAAAAAAAATACTTAATAATTGTATGGCGGTTTTTGTGGTAAACAATTGTAAGAACAATGAATTAATATTAAATACTGCACGTGCAACCTTTACAATGACTAACACTTAGTATTTTATCGAAGTAACTACATATATAGGTAGATAGGTAACACAGTACATATGGCCTGTGATATGGCGCTGCTTAGTAATTACAAAGGACACAGCGCAAGATAAACGTGAACTTAAGTAAAAAAAATCGTCTGAAAAAAAACGGTTCATTTACGTGTCAGATCGACTAGTCTCAAGCCGCACCGGGGTCCTATAAACATGAACAACATGCGCTACAACCAACGTTTACTGCACGGTTGGTGCGGTGGCTGGGCAACTGGCTGTCGCGCAGCGTGTCGCGGATTCGATTCCAGCACGGGACAACAACTGAGGGCAAACCAACTAGCTACACAACGACTTATTGATAACAAAGAAATTATGTAAAACAGCCCAGCTCAAAGCAGGAGTAGAAGGGGTTTTTTTGTGAGGGGAAAATCATGAAATGACTTCTCCCGCCCAGGGCTGGGCGGGAGGGAGTGTCAGACTCTTACTGACTAAAACTCCCCTGTTCCTTCTCCTGCTCTGTGCCGAGGTCGCGGTGCCTCATTGCGCTTACCCCGCAACCCCGGCAGTAGAAGGGGGGTGGTTTCTGGTTTTTAGTTAGTAAGAGTCTGATACTCCATTTCACCCAGATACAGGGTTGGAGAAAACATTTCATTATGGTATAGCTCGAAAAAAGGAGTATGTTTCTCAAGTCTTTTAAGCCAAACTAAACCTAAATAAGTTAACAACAAAATCAAATTACCAATAAAAAATAAAGCAAAAATGTAAGATTAAAACAAAAATACTTAGGTCTGAATTTAATTAAATAGTAGGTACGCCAAGTAATCAACTTGGAATCAAGATAAACTTGTTGTTAGAGAAAGTAAATGTAGGTATGTGAGTTGAGAATACTATAAATTAAGACTAGAAACTTGTTACAGACAGTAGCTGTCGAGAGTATAATCTTTATATTTCGGCAATCAAATGAAATTAATTTCAATCATATTCTGACATGTGTTTTTACCTTTGACGTTTGAATTATATATGAATAAAATTAAATCAAAAGAATTATGTTAAATTTTCTTTAAGATGGTTTTTACAGATACGCAGATAGATTTGAGTATGTATAACTAGGACAGAAAAGAATATTAAATGCGTCAAATTACGATTAAACCACAAGATTTCCAAGAAAGATATCCACATTTATGATGTCACAGTTCGGCAAACGAGTAAGGATTACCGGATGGTAAACAAAGGGCACCGCCCATGGATAATCGTAACACCAAAGGAGTTACTATTATCCATGATCCATGACTACAACTAGTCAAATTCAATACTTTTATCCAAATGTCCAAAAGGACACATTTCTATGAAAGTATGAAAAACTGATTTATGACGTCATTATATCAATCGATCGATGAATAAAAGTATAGTTATTTTTCGATATTTCATTGTATTGAAACGTCAAATTAATTTATTTTTGGCCTAAGAAACCCAATTGCGTTACCAGCCTCTTTTGGATAGTTAGTGAAGGATTGGACCTTCACTTGTAAAAACTTGTAAAAACTTCACCCATATTAGGATTTTTACTGTGTCGTGCACATAAGTGCATATGGCACAATTTATCAACACATAATATGTTGATTCTTTACTAGACTTTCTTTACATAATAAGGAGGATATAACAAACAACGCATTGGTGCTTAGGTTATTGACACTGCGACATAAATACAGTAATAATTGATATAAGACAGATAAACGACAACAAAACGAATGAATAAAGTAAATTTCGCACGCGATCAATTCTCAACGGATGGCATCATTACTCTATTTTACGTTTCAAGCACACAACGATGATAAAACATTGGCATTGAGTAATGTTATTATTAAAACAGCAAATAATAAGAGCCAAATGACTAATATAATATTACTTAGAAAAACAATTGGAGTGTTTATAGAAGCTGGTGCAGAAACAATAGATCCACTAGAAACACCGACAGCTAGTTCTATATGTATTGATGATATAAGTTTTATACAAGAACGGAATAGGTACAGATTTAATACTATAGTACCTAATAAATTATGAAGAATACTATCAACTAGGTTATGATATAGAAAAAGGTCACCGTCGCCTCAAAATAAGCCGTTCATTGTTACTCTAATGTACGAACTTCAACTTACCACTTGTTTATCACCATCGATTCCATTTTCCACCAAGATATCTTCGAACAATATGTCCGCCTCGCATGGCGAACACAAGTTGCTGAGCAATTCACTGAACCTTTCCACTTTGCGCACACACACGGCCCCTAGCAAGCCTCCAACGTCCTCTTTCACTTTTGGCACTACACTATCTTCTACATAATCAACATTAAGTTCTATTGCTTTATCAGCGGCAGGAATACAACTATTGTGACTATATTTGAGCCCATCACTCTCCAGAATCTGATCTATCTTGTCAAACCTGATGCCATTTTGGACTTCAACATCAGCAACAACAAGATTATTAAACAAATCGTCGATTTTATCTTCATCTATACCATTAGACATGTCTTTATCGTTTACAATATCGTTAAAAAACTCCTCACTATTGACTCGTAACGGTTTTTCGTGTTTTCTTTCGTTTATCTCACTATTCGTTTTCTTTTCTTCGTTTATGGAATTCGTGTTTCTACTTTCATCTAATTTAGAACTGCGCTTCTCATCGACATTCTTTCCTTTAGGACTAGTCACTATAAAATTATTTTTGTCTTTTTCTAAATTATTTTTATTAATGGAATGTTTCGATTTCGTCTTAATAGCACCATAATCTTTATCCGAGCGCGTCGAAGACGAGCTCTTAAAGTTTTCTTTTTCATTGCTTTGTCTTCTATTCGTTCGTTTATCTCTATCTAGTAACTTGGAATTTTTGGGTGATCTGGTTTTGGCGTCTTCAAGTAATGATTGGACAGATGAACTTCTATTAGATTTTCTTGGAGACGGCGAGGTATCGGAAAGGTTGGCGGCGGCAGCTCTAAGACGTGAGGTACGCGTTGTTCTAATAGGCACTGAAGTTGAAGCTGTGTTAAGATTTAGCTCCGAGGAAGACTTGAGATGAGCACCAACATCATCTGAGGGTATCAGTTCAGCTGATTTTTTCGTGCGCCTGGAATTAACAACAAAATAAATTAGTAAAAAACATTTTCAAACCGACAAAAATATTTATTTCAGTTATAATAAAAACCAATATCAAAGATGACAATAAGAAACTCACCTCTCAGTGACGTTGGCAGAAAATAGCGTCGCTGTTCTAGCCGTCAGCTGTTTTCTTCTCTCCTCCTTATACTTCTGTATCCTGGCCGCGCGGGCCTCGTCCTGCGACTGGCTCATGTCGCCCTCCTTGCGCTCCCGTCGACGTCACGTGCGCCAGTACCTCTCAAATTTTCTATACCCTTGAGCTTCCTTATTATAATTAATATAAATCTTGTCTAGCATGGCGGCATTAAGCGCGCTGTAGGGCGGAATAGTTGGCAGTGATGAATACAGACTAAGGCTGGGCAGGCGTACTGGTGACCTGGAAATAGAAAATGGGCATAATGAGTCACTGATCATAATAAAATTGTTATCATAATTGAGTGTGAGTAATACGAGAGCAGATGTAAGGTCGGGGCCAGATCGGAGAACACAAACAATGATGTTTAATTTATTGGATCGTAGTTGGAGCATTTCGCGTGAATCGACTAGATGCTTTGTTCCATTGTCATTGGCACGTCATGTAAGGGAATGTTACGGCTATAAACGATTGTCCTGAAAGTATACTAGTCAGTGTTATTGCATCATGTTAAAGTACTTCCTTTAAACGCTCATAACCATAGTTTAAGATTATACATTACACATCGATCCTCAACATTAGCAAGGCAGGAAATAATCTTTTACATGTCTAAGACAACTGAGACATATAAAACTTGATTGTTTAAAAAATTGTGGGAAAATAATAACAACGAAAAGTTGGATGACCAATAAACAGTTCTTAGAAAAAAACAAAAACAGACAGCTACATACGCTACGCTAATAAACAAGTTCAAAACAGTGGATACACCAAACAATTTCTTATCACGAAAACAATTCGTGAAAATCAACAACAAACAACATTACTACATAACATTGTCAACAAAACACGATCTTCCTCAAAACGATGAATTCGTAACAAACAAGTAATAATTGTCAAGTTAATTCAAACACAGTGCTGACCTAGTTCTGTCGTCAGCAGTACCATACATTAGATTTACATCGTACTTAAAGCCTTAAACTCAATCCAGTAAATTGCTACTAACCCGCTTACTTGTTTCATCAACTACACTTAGTGCAGTTAACTGGAATCGGTTTAAGGTAACCCTTAACTGCCGCGATGTTCATTAAACTAATAATCCAATATGGTTAAGTAATTGTCTCTGTGGTTTCGTGGTTCACTTGAATTCGCATGACATGTATATGACATTTCGTCAAAAGGAATATCTAATTTGTATAATTTTCGTTTTACTGATCGAATGGTTACAACCGGGACTATGACTGCTCAGTTAAAGTTTTGGGTATGCTTTACAAGCGGGAAAAGCTTTACTTCACATTTTTTAACTATCTAAGCGACATCAGGGATTAGTTTTGTCGTATGGAAACAGATTTCCTTTGAGTAACTTACCAACTTGACATAGCTGTTCAAGTCATACATAGAAGTACCAATTTCACTAGTGTGAATTTCACTACTTTTCCAAATTCTCAAAATGGTCAGTTCTCTAAAATATTACTTAGAGAGATAATTAATAAATAAAATAAAATTTCATTAATATAATAAAGAAATATAATACCCAGCAAAACAACAACGCAATCAGCTTACTAGACAAGTTTCATAATTAAGCCTAAACGAAATTAGGTTGACCCTCATATCATCCCGTTTTGGGGTGAATGTATTTTTACACGTTCCAAATGAGATTATATTTATGACGGTCAATATGCTGTGTCTACATTTGTAATAGTATCTATTAACTATCTTGTCATATCTAGACATTCTAGACTATCTTCGAGGCCTCCGCTGCCCACGCTGAAGTGGCATTTAGTAATATACAGTTAGTTTTTTTTTATGGTATGCGGTGACAAACGGGCAGGCATCATCTAGTAACTCTAATCTCTAACCGAGGAGTTAAAAGTCCATTGTCGGTCTTTTGGGGGTTTAAGGATTGGGAGATTTAAGCATTAGAGATGGATTACACCTTCGGTGAGCTCACTCTTTGTTTGAATCAGGTTAATAAACAAGATTTCTGACACAACTTAAACGTTTTATTTTAATAAAAGTTATAAGAAAAATTTTACAACGACATGACAGTCGCCGTATACAGAATGCACACACACAATGCCGCCACCTAGCGTTACAATGGAAAAATAAAAACAAGACAAAGATAAACATCTTTGTCTTGTTTTTATTTTTCCATAAAACATATTCAAACTCCTTTTATAAAATTTCATCCAATACTCCCACTAAATTTTATAAACTAAAATATATCACATTGCCTGCCTTAAAAAAAACTTAACTTAGATAACTGACAATATTTCATCTCTTATATGTTCAAATTTACCAGTAGATAGAGCTTTAGTGAGAATATCAGCCAGTTGCTCTGAACTTTGCACATAAGTACTTAATATTAATTAACTTTTTTTTTACTATATCCCTAATAAAATAAAATTTAACATCAATGTGTTTTGTCTTCTTATGATAGACAGGATTATTTATCAGTTTGATTGCACTTTGATTATCCATACACAAAGTTGTACAATCTTGAATTATATCAATTTCTTCACCATAGACCACATCCACACAGTGCGGCAGATTATACAGAAGACTGAGGAGTATAATCAGCCCCTGTGCCTAGCATTTGTGGACTATGAGAAAGCCTTTGACTCGGTCGAAATCTGGGCTGTTCTGGAGTCCCTGCAGCGATGCCAAGTAGATTGGCGATACATCCAAGTGATGAGATGTCTCTACGAGGCCGCCACCATGTCCGTCCAAGTACAGGATCAGCAAACAAGGCCGATACCGTTGCATCGAGGTGTGAGACAAGGGGATGTTATCTCCCCGAAATTGTTCACAAATGCAATGGAGGATATGTTCAAGACGCTGAACTGGAAAGGACGCGGCATCAACATAAATGGCGAGTACATCTCTCACTTGCGATTTGCAGACGACATCGTCATCGTAGCAGAAACGCTGCAGGACCTACAACGGATGCTGAATGACCTGGCTGACTCTTCTATACGCATCGGCCTACGGATGAACTTGGATAAAACCAAGGTCATGCTCAATGAACATGTACTACCGGAACCGATTGCAGTACACGGCGCTGTTCTCGAAGTCGTTCAAAAATATGTATACCTCGGGCAGACATTGCAGATGGGTAGAAACAACTTCGAGAACGAGGTGAATAGAAGAATTCAGCTAGGTTGGGCAGCATATGGAAAGCTGCGTCAAGTCTTCACGTCGTCGATCCCACAGTGCCTAAAGACGAAAGTCTTCAATCAGTGCGTCCTACCTGTCATGACATACGGAGCCGAAACGTGGACACTGACGGTGCGGCTGGTTCACAAGCTAAAAGTCACTCAGCGAGCTATGGAGAGGGCTATGCTCGGCGTTTCTCTGCGAGATCGAATCAGAAACGAGGTGATCCGGCAGAGAACCAAGGTAATCGACATAGCCCACCGGATTAGCAAGCTGAAATGGCAGTGGGCTGGCCATATTAGCCGAAGAACCGATGACCGTTGGAGTAGACGAGTTCTTGAGTGGAGACCGCGTCTCGGCAAACGTAATGTAGGACGTCCTCAGGCAAGGTGGAGTGATGATTTGCGCAAGATGGCTGGCAGGAGCTGGATGCGAGTGGCCGAAGATCGATCCCAGTGGCGTGCAATAGGAGAGGCCTATGTCCAGCAGTGGACTGAAAAGGGCTGATGATGATGATGATGATGATCAATTTCTTTGAAAAACAGTCTTAACCATAAAAGATTCTTAGCAGCTTCACAACCAGCCACAAATTCAGCTTCAGTTGTTGATAAAGCTACACAAGGTTGTTTTTGACTAGACCAAGAAATAGGTCCACCATTCAACATAAAAATATAGCCACTGGTTGATTTTCTTGTATCTAAATCTCCAGCATAATCTGAATCTGAATATCCAATTAAACTTTCATGACATACTTTATACACAAATTTTTAGTTTTTATAAGATACCTAATAATCCTCTTCAGCTGATTAACATGATGTATACCAGGATTATTAATATATCTACTTAACAGATTTACACCATATGAAATATCTGGTCTAGTTGCTGTTGATAAAAACAATAAAGACCCTATGGCCTCTCTATAAGGAAAATCAATCTGCTTATTGTCAACATTTTTAGTTAACTGAACATTTACATCAATTGGTGTACTGCTTGAGTATGCTGTACTCATATTAAACTTACTTATTAATTGTTCAATATATTGTCTTTGACTAATACAAACAGAATTATTATCCTTTAAAATTTCTAAGCCAACAAATCGACTTAAAATTAACTCTTTAATATCAAATCCTTGCTTTAAATAGTCAACAACTTGATCTAATATAAAATTTGACTGCGACATTATTAAAGCATCGTCTACATATAATATTAGCAAAGCTTTAATACCATTAAAATTGCCTACAAAGACACAATTGTCTGCTTGTGACTGAACAAAACCAAACTTAACTAGAAAATTTGTAAATTTTTGATTCCAGCAACGAGATGCCTGCTTCAGGCCATACAGGGATTTATTTAATTTACATATTTTATTTGCTGGTGCTTTCACTCCATCTGGAATTTCCATATAAACATCCTCTTCTAAATCTCCATATAAAAAAGCTGTCTTAACATCTAATTGCCTTAAGTTCCAATTATATTCAGCAGAGATGGACAACAGTATTCTTATTGATTCATATCTTGTAGTAGGTGAAAAAATTTCATTGTAATCTATCCCTTCAATTTGAGTGAAACCACGGGCACAAAGTCGAGCTTTATATCTTTCTACTTTACCATCTTTGTTTCTTTTAATATTAAATACCCATTTTGATGTTATAGTTCTTTGGTTTTCATTATCCACAAAACTCCAAGTGTTATTAGTGCGATGAGCTTCTAATTCTTCATTAATGGCCTCTAGCCACAACTCACTCTCTTCGCAGTTAATTGCTTCATTGTAACTTGCAGGTACATTCAGTTCCATTAAATTTGCCTCAAAAACATTATGTCTACGCGGACGCAAAGTAATATTTGAATGATCCAAATCTGAAAGTTCAATTTCCTGCGAAGGTTCATAAGTCTCATCATTTTCATCAATGGCAGTATGTGTACTTTCATCACTCTCAGTCAACTCTGTATTATCCAACTCCTCTTCAACATTTTGTTCATTATCATCATATATTAAAATTTCAGCTTCATTCTTATTTATTTCAGGACTTTTATGTTCATTGAAAATAACATTTCTTGATATTGTAATTGGATCATACATTTTGTAGTTTGAATTATCATAACCAACTAACATCATCTTACAGCTTTTACTGTCAAGCTTCTTTCTCAACTGCCCAGGCACATGTACATATCCTTCACATCCAAACACCCTGACGTGATCTAAACAAGGTTTTATACCACTCCACAACTCTATAGGGGTAATATTTGGTGTCTGACTTGAAGATGTGCGGTTTAACAAATAAACAGCACAATTGACTGCTTCTGCCCAAAGATAAAGTGGTACCTTACGAGCATAAAGCATGGATCGAGCACTTTCAACAATTGTCCTAATTTCTCTTTCGGCTCGGCCATTTTGTTCAGGTGTATGTGGTGCAGTGAGCTCATGAGTAATGCCCTCATGGTCAAGATATTCTTTAAATTCTTTGCTTAGGTACTCTCCACCATTATCAGTGTGTAGTATGCGTACACTATGTGAAAACTTATTTTTAATCATTGAATTATATTTCTTGAAATAGTATAAAACATCACATTTATTCTTTAAAAAATACACATACCTGAAGGTTGTAGCAGCATCTTTAAATATTACAGCATATTTCATACCTTGTACAGATGGTACACTGAACGGTCCACAGACATCGCTGTAGATAACATCACCTGGTTGCTGTGGTCCTCGGTTTGATTTCTTGAATGGATGACGAGCATGCTTACCATAAGCACAACCCTCACATACAAACTTGTCACAGTCTGATAAATCCACACCAGTAATTACATTGTTCTTGCACATTTTCTGTATTTCTTTTACATTTATATGTCCTAGACGTTCATGCCATGTTTTAAGATCCAATTTTTGTACTACATTGCAAACTGGATTTTGAAGTGTTATTATGTTTAACTCATATAGATTGTTGCTTTGCAAAGATGCACATAACACTACTTTGTTATCCTTGTATATTAAAGCATCTGTATGTTTCTTTACAATATTATAACCTTGTCTTGTCACTGCTCCTTCAGAAAACAGGTTTCTCCTCAGCTTTGGTACATAAAGAACATTTCTTAAGATACTTGTCTCCCACTGCCCATTAACACACTTGTTTATCAAAACATTTCCTCGACCAGCCACTTCTATAGCTTCTTGGTTCCCGAGTTTCAGTGGAGATCCAGTATACTCATACAGTTCAGCAAAATTTTCTCGCTTAAAACACATGTGAGCTGAAGCACCGCTGTCTAATATCCATTTTAAACCATCATCATTTTTCAATTCTGAAATTGCTACATGGAATGCTAGCATGTTCTTACCTCCATGTTGTTTTTGTTTTGGAGCACGGCAGTCTCTAGCAAAATGACCACGTTTACCACAGTTGTAGCATGTAAAGCGATGTGCTTTTTCATTTGACTTTTCAGTTGAGTTTTCATTTGACTTTTCATTTGATTCTTTGTTAGTTTTCTTCAATGGAACACTTTTCTTTTTCATATTTTGTTTTGCAACTAATAAAGCAATTTCATTGTCATCTTCTATACTCAAACTGGCCTCCTCATCAAGCAAACGAGCTGTTAGGTTAATGACTGTTTGATTCTTTGGATCAAGCGACATCCAAGCCTGGCGAACAGATCTGTACTTGGAAGGTAGTGAACTCAAGATTTTTGTTATGATTGCAGTTTCACTAATTGTTTCTCCGCTTTCTTTAAGTTGCTTAGCCAAACTCTCAACTTTAGCAATATGCTGAGCTATACTGTCTGTTGGTGACATTCTGTATTGATAGAATCGCTCATGGATCATCATTTTAGTCATCTCAGATTTCTGTTCATAAATGGATTCAAGCTTGGTCATTACTTCTAGTGCTGTATCACAATTTTCGATGAGTGCTATTTGATTCAAATCCATGGCAGACGTTATCACGAACATCGCCATGCCATCATCTTTATTCCATTGAATCGCCTTTCCATCCGGCTTTGGCGTGTTAATATCTAGCCCCTTGGCACGCAGGGCACATTTAATTTGGAATTTCCACTGTTTAAAATTCGTTCCGTCGAATTTTTCCAAATTTGTCTTTCCGAGCTCCATTTTTGTTCAAAGAAAAAAAAACGTTTCTTTTTTCGAAAATTACAAACAACTTATGTTTTCTCTGCTCTTTGTTTATCACCACTTTTACATTAACGTGGGCCTGGGCCCATAACCTGTTTGAATCAGGTTAATAAACAAGATTTCTGACACAACTTAAACGTTTTATTTTAATAAAAGTTATAAGAAAAATTTTACAACGACATGACAGTCGCCGTATACAGAATGCACACACACAATGCCGCCACCTAGCGTTACAATGGAAAAATAAAAACAAGACAAAGATAAACAAAACATATTCAAACTCCTTTTATAAAATTTCATCCAATACTCTTACGGTGAAATACAACGGAAGCTTTGTTTCACGTCGGTCCTTTCATCGAGCTTTCGAACGATATTGGAATTTCTCTTTTATTTTGTAAGTAAAAACATGAACAAAAAGGTAAAAGATGAGGAGGATTTTTTTTTTTAGTTAGGTTTGCAAAATGCATCTGTCAATATGTTTCATCTCAGCCGGGGTTGCACGGTAAGCGCAATGATGCACCGCAACCTCGAGCCAGAGCAGGAGAAGGAACAGGGGGGGTTTTTAGTCAGTAAGAGTCTGACACTCCCTCCCGCCCGGCCCTGGGCGGGAGAAATCATTTGATGATTTAACCCTCACAAAAAAAAAATGTTTCTTCTAGTCTGTCCAAAAACGAAAACGTCCAAACACAAAAAAAAAGTAATTAATTCTTATTACAGTAAATCAAATCATTAACAACTAACAAAACTATCGAATGGATAAATTCAGAAAATATATTTTCATTAACGAACTGGCTGAACTAGCGAGCTCCGAACTGCTACAAAAAGTTTTTAATACTTAGCGTCAATTTTGTTCCTTGTCAAGTACCTAGTTAGTACTGACACTTACGGACCAGTTAATATGGAAAAGAAAATTAACTTTTATAGGATTCCTCACGCAATTATTCCAAAGTGTCTCTACAACAGTTCAGTAGTTCAGTAGGCTGCGCGACGTCGCCGCGTCCGCGCACGCGGCTCATGAGGATGCCCCCTCTGTGGTTCGAAACTAGTAGAGCTTTTCTCAATATATACACGGGAGTAACCCGCGATTTTTAGTTCATTTCCTGTACGTCCAGGAATATTTCAACACCAAAATTAATTACGTCGTTCTAGTGGTTTCAAATCTTTAGAAAGCAATTGATTTTTATATATAAATTAAAATAAATATTTCATTATGAATCGTCCTTATTGCAAGGCAATTAAATCATTAAATCGTAAAACGCAAAAAATCCGCGAACAGATCTATTTATAGAATGCTGGTTGATTATATTAATAGTAATATATCATTATTATCCTCCATTGCCTTGGTTGATCGACAGAACAACTTTATCTTATAGTAACCATGAATTAAATTGCCGTATTCACAATATTACACGGTGATTGCTATGTAAACAAATAAATAGAATATAGATAAATAGGTAATAAGTTCATGGTCTTTTTTACACGTATTGTCAAGGCAAATAGAACAATTACTGTTGATTCCTTGATTGATGATACATAATATTAAAAGTTTTCGATTTAACGTCAATAGTCTTAAGTCAAAGTCTCGTTAATGGATAAAGCGAAATATTTTTTATACGTTTTTTCTTATGTGATAGGACGGCAAACATGCAGACGAATTACCTGATGGTAAGCAATCGGCGCCACCCATGGACACCCGCAACAACAAAGGAATTTAGAGTATGTTGCCGGCCTTTTGGGGATAAGGGTTTCGGATATTTAAGGAAAGGGGGAGGGCTTGGGTCTGCGGTAACCTCACTCACACGGCAAAACAGAATGGTGTGGTTATTTCACGCCGGTTTTCTGATTGGTCCTGGGATCACTACGGTCGAGCCGACCCATTCATGCCGAAGCTTGATTCTCTCACATCTTATAAAGTTTAAAAGGTGAGAAACTGAATGAGAGAAAATCAATACCGATACATAAAGCTGCTGCTAGCATTTAATATTTTCTACTCTATTTCGCACGCGGCCCGTCCATTATCAGCTTAAAGGGTAAACGATATACTCCCTCGATTTTACCTGATACGCGGATAATACTTATTGACATATCAACTGTAATCAGTTACACGGAAAACTCCCGAAAATATATTATGGAAAGTACTATCACAAACAATAAAATATTTCGCAAAACACCGCTTGCCTACATGCCGTTAAGTTTTATTCCAGCATAAATTACAGAACCCTTTAATTCCTTTTTTTAAGATAACTTATTACCGTTCATGACAGTACCTACTGATGAGTCATTTTTGAACAAGAATCCTATAAGGGAATTTCGTTCTTGGTGTTGACGTTTGAAAGGTTATTTTCCTTTGATGGTCGGGCACAGGTGGAGCCTTAAACAAGTCCACGTTTCAAGTCACGACCTCGGCTAGGCTTAGAAACGTCAATGTCTACACGACAAATAGTAATTGACATTGACATTGTGCTTTAACATGAGTCGTAAACGAATGGCACAAAGCAATGTGTTGTTATCACTCGTAAAACTGAGCGAACTTTTATGATATGGTATTTGGGACCATTTTTATGACATACCTTCCGGTTTCTGCTATTAATGATTCAGAACACATTAAGGTTAGGAAATCCAGTATTTATTTGCGACAGTAAGAAGATGCCACATAACGGTCTGAATAAGCTTTCGAATAAGCAAACACACAAGATTAAAATACGCCATATTGGTAGCTGAACAAGTTCAAATGCTTTAAAAGCAAATGCAGCTAAATACGTGACGCTAAGCTAGTTGTACGAGCATCAGCAAATCCTTACGTTTACACGACTTTATCACGAGTCGAGCTCTGTATTAAACCTAACAAATACTCCTGGCGAGAGCTATTCTACAGTCTAGACAGCTTCGAAACTATGGACCGTATCTTTACACAGCGGTTTTCAAAATAAACGACCGACCCCCTACTGAATATTTGGGGAGGTAACGGTCGAAACAGGAGTCAAATGGAGAATGAATGCAAATATTTGTTTTAAAGTTAAAATTAAAAGCGTTGATATTAAATCCTGTCTGCACAAGCTTTGTAGCAAATATGACATGAAGAGATCTGGATAGACAGTAAATGAATTTTAGGATAAGTTTATTGAGGTTGTAGAAAAACTACCTCTACCAAGTGCCTAAGTAATTTAGTCCCAAGAGACATGTCACAATTTTTTACCACGACCTAAATAAAGTTTTACACAAACTGTCTCATCTGAGCTTCCCGTACGAGACAACCTCCGGGGAAGGCCTTAAAGTCTTTGTATAATGGCTTTATAACTCGAAGAAACTTCCAGAAGATTTTATAGGTGAACGACAAGCAACATCTGTCGTCTACAATATCTGTACGAGAAAGATGCGGAGTATTCGGGCCACGTGGAACGGTAACGGCGAAAATAAGTTACGTCAGATGAGACCTTATTATTAAACATTGTTTTTCCTGAATACAAAATGATTGTACTGTATTGTTGTACAAAGCGAGAAGAAAGCATTAAAAAGTTTAAGGTAATTTGCATAATATTTAAGAAACGGTATTGTTATTAATATGTATCTATATGATGTGTTTGGCAAAAAATGCCACTTATTAAAAAGCTATTCCAAATATGAACCGAATGACAAAGTTGAATTCGAATTTTACCATTAATCAAACTTGGTAAACATGATCATCGATAGAAGTCAGGTACTAGTCTCTGTAACTAAGTTTTGATTATTCAGGCCATAAACTTCCCTGTGGACACAGCGTGAACATCCATCACAAACTGACACATAATTACGTCCATCCCTGTTTACTATCTCATCACTCCTGAAGCCGTTATAGGAGCATAATAGTTTGTCACCATAATACAAACTAAATATACGGAACTGACTATAAACTTGCACTGAAAACGGCGCAAGACTAGTTTTAATGCTGCCATCTACAAGCGGATCACGTACATATATGCAGTTTGGACGTATAAAAACTTCATTTTACGACTTTCACTAAGACTTCTTCTAAACTTTGTAAAATATGGATACCCATTTACCTCTTGGAGTCGATTTATCGAAAGGTTTAGACGTTTTGTGTCCCGAACGCGTTCGTATGCGTCCGGCAGCTATCGGAAGCTATGTCACCCAGTTGAGAAGTGCTGACGGACGCGAAAGGACGCAACAACATCACTGAATACCAATGAACCATTTCTCTACAAAATAATTTGAATAAGTTCACCAACTCGTCCGTGCGCTTCAATTTTTTTAACATTGAAAGTATTACACGCCGATGCTAATGGATTGGTTTTGTGTCACTGGCACAAAGCCCTAAAAATATCACTTTCGAGATTGTGATTCGGAGAAAAGTTTAATGTCTATATCTAATAATCAACTTATCTAGAAAGTAATGTTTTGTTTATCTTAAGAGTTATTAGATAATATTCCAAAGTAATACATGTAAATCACCGAGGAGTTAAAGATGACTATTATAAAACTATAAAACGGGTCACATTGATTTATTTTATTGCTTAGCAACATTGAATATCGCAAACGTAACTTTTATACTTTTATGTAAAGGATGCTACTTTTTCTTGTATCTACTAACAATTTAAACATAATGATGAGAAGGTTGAGCTTCTAAATAAAAGTAGATGTAATTCAATTCGCATGTCAAAAAAAAAACCAAAATCAATGCCAATTTCTCAGCATAAAATAAGTAGACGACTTACAAACGTGTAATATTCCATTGAATCGAAGAATCTCTAGCTTGGGGAGTCTATGATGTTTAAAGGCAACAGAAAAAGTCTAAAAACCTTAGAAGAAGTAACAGTACCGAACATTAATTGCGAAAATTCTTGTTTTAACAGTGTAACCCCCGTAAGGTGCATTAGTATAGTATAGCGTGCCGTTCTCACACTCTGATTCACACGGCTCTAGACTGCATTATGAGGATGGTTAATGGGTACCAACCACGCGGATGTGCATTGCTAGACCGATGAACGTAGATGACATAAATGCATAACATTTGAAAAAAACTTACATGTTTAATAGTGCATAAAACTGATGTATAAGCAATGATATGTCTACCTGGTTTGAAAAGAGCTATCAAGTGATCACGGATTTGTAAAAAATGGCTCCTTTTAATAAGCGTATGTAATTAAAATTAATTTAGAAACCAATTACAGATAAAACTTGTAAGTTTGTATGAAGGGGGAAATCTTTGGAACCGCTGGTCGGACTGCCAAAATTCTTTCACTGATAGATAACTACAATGTGTTTAAGTGCTATAGGCTACAAAATATCACGCTACGATCAAATGGAGGCGAGCAGCGGGTGAAACCGCACGAGAGTACCTAGTTGGTATTAAAAATAACATAGCAAAAAAACTACGAAAATAAGAGTATATTTAGACAATGGTACAGCAATGTGACCTAGATAAATGAAAAAATATCAAAAAACCGATGTTGTCATTCGCTGAAAAACTACTTCAGACACCCACGAAAAGAGAAAGGGTGAAACATTCCGAGTTGAAGACCACCCAGCATGCTTAACGTCACTTCCAATCAAAAGATATTAAATTCGATTCCATTAAAGTCATATCACTTAACGATAATGTAGGAAGTCAAAGAGAAATTATGGCAACACTTGCATAATTATATTTACATAAATGTTTGGGCATTAAATGTATGCATAAAACTTAATCTTATTTAAAAGATAATAACTTCTTAAAAGCCATGCGCGTGTCTGTAGGTACAACAATTGATGGAATAAGGGTGAATTTGTAATGCGTACCACGACCGATGGAAAAACCAAATCAATATCTGGCGATAGGCAGGAATACGTTGAAAGACGGAGCTAACCTAACCCGAGTTCAAGCGAGTCCCGTAGAAACAAGAAATCAAATTACTATTCATAAAGACGAAAATATCTTGTGATCAAAGCAAATATTTACTTGAAAGTAAATATGAATGACAGAGAGACAAACATGTTCCACAGAAGCTAAATCAATCTTGTCATTCATAAATTGACGTTTATTTAGCTAGTGTATTAGATTCTACCTGTGGAAACGTGCAATGAATTCTAAACTACATGAATTATGATAGTGACATCATAGTATACACAAAAAAAGATTATCTCAATGGCATAGTTTAAAGTAAACCGGTATTATTTAAAAAAATATGATTTAAAAGAATATTTTTTATAGATTTGTATGTCATTCGTTATCAATGTTCCATTTAAATCTGAAACACGACTAACATGTCGACATGACACTGAACACGCGATAATACTCCTTGTCAACATTTGCGAATATCATAAAAGTGAAGAGACGTAAAGTTTGCAGACTTTCTTTTTTACATCAGCAAATAATAATTTTACGTAACACCACTCCTTTCTTTATTCGAACACTGAGATATAAATTTCAACAATAATCTGTTGAGCCCTCGTGCAACGGACCGCTAAATCTAGAAACATGATTTTCGCTTCAATATTGCGAAGATGCTCAAACGAGGCCCACATCGCAATATTCTCCGAGACCATATATCTTAGAAAATGAAAATGTAAATCATATAGCCCAAGTTAGTGGATCACGTAGCTGAAATTGTGGTTGTTAAACAAACCGAACCGATGAGTCAGAGATACTTGTTGCTCGACTTTTTGCTTAGAGAAAACAGGAACATTACTTAGATCAGAGCATAAGACTACATGCTGAGCACGTTGCAACATAGATTTGTTTCATACGACATCGTCTTGAACAAAGTAATTCTCAACGTTAAATACCGATTCCCACATTGCTACTGTTAACGGTCTAGCTAGATGAATTAAAATCGATTTAAAACAAGAAATATTTAATAAAATACAAACCGTTTCAAGAATTAATGAACTAATATACAAACGCCGAGAATTTAATGAGTACAATGACCTCGTGTATCTCAAAACTAATTTTTCGCGCGCGCCCATTTTGGGAGCACTAAAAATCGTAGCAACTTTATTTAGTCAACGAGATATTGTTCATTTTCAGAATAGAACAAATAAAACTTTATTACGTTTTTCGAACAGGCAATAAAATAGAATGCACTGCAGATTTTCTTTCTTGACTGCAGACTAAGATTAGTTTTAAGTGGTAAATATGTAGTTGAGTATAGCTAGTTATTCCCTCTTGTAGGATTCAGGCTTAATAAACTGGTGTAACTGTGGATCGTGGACATCATTATCCACAAATAAAAGTAAAGCCGGACCGGATTTTATCGAAAGCCAGTCTCGCCTTGGAAGATCTCACTTAATTTATACGGTAACTTACAGTAAGTGGTGGGCACGACTTTTTTGGCACACGGCATTGAATGGCACAGCCGTTGGCTATATTAGGCATCGAAGTTACACTCGATCATAATATGTTTGCAGAAAATAGCATCAGTGAGCTTATTAATCAAAACAAAGTAGCGGTTATCGCTAACAACTGTTAGATCGCTCCAGTACCACAGACGCCAAGAAAAGTTAAGAAAACTGCTCCACAAAGCCAATTTTGGCTAGGACAAGAGGGATATTCACATACGAAATCTTTAACAATGCACAAAATATAAAACAAAAAATTTAATGAATTGTATTATAGCAATCATCGATATCTTGTTTTCACATTTACGACACGATGCAACATATCGACTTTGGTCAATGAATGAATAAAAGTGTTACGCACACGATTGACATAATTGCAATACAATGAAAGTTACGTAAATGATGAAAAAACAAGCACAAACATTGCGAATAAACGAACGACCGATATTACATTACATACAAATAATATAAAATCAGATTTTCTTTATAATGGTATGTGGATGAGCCTATCTTATTTTTTTACTGGTTACGTTATTAGGCCTAATGAGTTCCAAGGAACTGAAGATTAGCATTATTTTTGTACTCTAATAAACAGTCTAATACGAACAATTTAATGTTATAAAAGGAGACAAAATAGATGAAAGAATGTAAAACAGATCAACATGGTATTAGAGTCACGTAAAAGGTCTTGTTAGTCAAAACAGGACTAAATCAACGCCTTGAAATGGTAATTCTGATACAAATGAAAATTCCGTTTTGTTATTCAATATGAAAATATCGTCTTTGAAATGAATTTACCGAAGAAATACAATTTATAAGGAATATTTCATGCTTTGTGTAAAGTTTCCTAACTTCTTTTGTTGACCCAAATCTGCCTTATTTAAAGGCAAAGTTGCATAAAACGAAATGTCTCCTTCAAGGTCTTAAAATTTTGCAGTCTATAGTCTAAAATGACATTGGCAATATTTCGAGCTAACATGATTTCATCCCCCGTGTTTCAATATAACCTAAAAATCAGTCAAGTGGTTACGTAACATGAACATGCTCTATCTTGCGAAAATAAGCTGAAAGCAACATTTTGTCCCCAAAAATACTTAGCTCAACTTTGCAGATGCACTTTTTGGCCGAATTCCATCTTATAAGTACTCCTTCTACCTAATCCGCAGAGTCACATTTTAAATAAACTCGCTACTAAGTCCCGCAAAAATTTCGCTTCGACAGCAAGAAAATTTAAATTGGGAAGTAAAGTGTTACAACTTACAACTTAACAAGATAAAACTATGCAGCAATAAGCGATTTCTGCTATTTATAACTTGGATCATATGTAGTTTAAATGAAGAGAGATTCAATGATAAAATTAAAATTGAAACATTAAAATAACTAAAAAGATCTAATGAGCATCATCCTAATTTAACAATTTGGCGTAAAGCACACAGTGTCGAGCACAATGTATTCAAAACAGCATTATGATTCAGCACGACCCGAATCATTGTGTATATTTAGATTTTGTACCGTTGACAATTATTTAGGAGCTGCAGCGTTAGGTAGGTCAAATTAGCTATGTAAACTAAGCTGAGTAGGAACGCCTCGTGGAAATACTTTTGAACAAAAGAAAATGTATTTTAAGAAACACAATTGAATGGAAATTACAGATACAAATTACACTGTCAGAAATGTATGTTGGTTAATATTCAGCACCTTGTAAACCATGAAGGTTGACTGCGTTATTGTATCGGTGACGTTGAAGAGAATTGCAAATTTTTAAGATGACTATCTCGACTCAAGTGAAGTAAGATACACCAGAAGACGAAGAAAACATGAAACATACGCTACAACAAGCATATCCATTTTCCACTTAAATCAGAAATTAATTCATATTTCCAATTGAAAAGCAAGACCAACATAACCGTAACTATAATACTTTATGAGCGACATATTAATCACAATTTACAACCTTAAGCCATCAGAATATTCAAACGTAAATTATCATTAACCTAATTTCCATTTTGAACGAGCAATTTTTACTTGATCTACTTCGACATAGGCATGAGGAAGTCGCTATCGAAGAACATTATTCTGCCAATTCATAACAATTATATTGGTAGACATGATAATTTACTATAGGTCATCATACCAGTGATAATCGTTGCTAGACGAGGCGTGAGAAGCCATATTTGCGATCTCTTCTGGATAGACCTAGTTGAACATTATCAAAATCTGTATTAACGCTATAATCCTATATCGGCTAAGCGGATCTGACACTAAGGTCGTATGTGAAGGGTTCTAACATTGAAAATTTACCTTCGCTACAAATGTTACTGACATGAATACTATCAGTACAGAATGTTAGCATAGATTTAGAAGCGTTGTAGTCATTGAAGATATTTTTATCAGATCTTTGAAGTATTACGAAATATTGCGCAGCAAGTCCAAGAATAATGATAAAAATTACAAGCGGTTTCTTCAAGGACATTTCTCAAAGAACGCTTTTAGAGATATTATAACTGATTCAGTTGAAGTTATCGTTTAATAAGATGTCTTTGGGAAAGTCCTTGCAAAGCAATAAAGATTACGTTTTACTGCGTAGACAAGACTTTCTACTTGTTTTAGTGGTCAGATGCATCTGAAGCACGATTTTATCATTTACACTTAAACTCGGACATCTTAGAACTGAGATCCGCTGAATGAACCCTAACATATTCTTTTCGTAAATCTATTCTTACAAATGTAATCAGAAAAATGTCTTAGGCAATCCTAAAAGCACTTATAACTCAGCAAATCTAACTCCACTAATGATTTCATCTTTCACAATTTTTCTGCTTCCCTTACAAGCACTTTCGTCGTAGATACATTAAATTCAATAAGATGGAAGAAAAGTGGAAGCGTGGTGATGTTATTCAGGGTGCATTTTAGATATTAGCTTGCTCCCCGTATGAAGATGTAATTACATCACATAGTAGCACTAAAGCGTATTAGGCATCACTTTATATTTAACTAGCTAGTCTCGCGCGGTTTAACCTGCTGCTCGGCTCTATTTACTAACAGCGAGATATTTTATAGTCAGCAGTCGGGAACATTGTAGCTATCTATGAGTGAAAGAATTTTGGCAATTCGACAAGCGGTTCCAAAGATTACCCCCTACATACAAACTTACAAATTTTACCTTTTTATAATATTAGTATAGATGAACAGCCTCTTACCAAGAAGACTACTTGAGTAAGAGAGTAGTCTTGGTAGCTCGAGAATTAAGGAGCCCGCTTCTCATGGATGAGGGTGCGGTTTCGAAACCTTTCAAGGATCAATGTGATTTTTTTTGTAGTGAAATGTATTTTTAAATTGTAATAAATCCTACTGTGAAAGAAAACCTGGACTAATAATTTAACTTTAAGTTTGGAATCGCCTATCAGCCTTGAGCAAGCTTGGTGATTAATGTTTATTCCATCTTCGCGGAAGAAGGCTTTTGCTCAACAGTCAGTACTTATAGTCTGGTGATGATGATGTTCTGATGCAGTTTTGTTGCAGTGTGCATTTATGTGCAAGTCTAAAAATAGCATACTTACATAAAACTGAGAGATAGCAGTAAAAAATGAACACAATTTATTTACAGATAAATAATATCTCTCTCATTAGTCTGGCCCGTATATTACAGTCATAACCTCTTGAAATCTAAAATCATTTATTCTTTACAAGAAATTGGCATTGATGGATATATTTAATGTTTTCTTATTGGCTTTGGCAGTATCATGTATGTTAGTGTTAACGACCTGTTTTGCATGTACTAAATAGTGTACATGCCCTCCATAATTCTCTTAGTGGAGTTCAATAAACGACTGACTTAGAATTCCAAAGATCTGATTAGTTATCGTAATTAAGAACGTTGCATCATCTCACATCATATCATCAGCCTATAAGTGTGTACTGCTGTGCAAAGACCTCTTTACACACGGAGAAGGTTTGAGCATTAATGAACACGCCTGTTCAAAGCGGATTTGCGAATTAGAAGTCAAGATTGGATATAAATGTTTTTCTTTGCGATGCTTTCATAAAATTTAGCATGAGTATTGAAGGATGAAATGGATATGATGTTGGCAGTTTTTCCATTTGAATCATTCCTGAGATAAGGAAAGGACTAACAAACCAAGAAAAAATATAGAAAAATTATATACCACTAGTTTCCAGACCTACATAATATTAATATGTAATAAATATAACCGTATGATAAACTATATGCATTCATCAAGTACAACCAAGTTCAACGACTCGGCTATTTAAGTAACAACGTGACATCTCACTTTTGGTCGTGTTTGCTTTTTTTGTAACCTTTAAGGCCGCGACTCTGTACCAAACGGTTGATTTAATGTTTGACTGCAAACAAAAAGAACCGAGAATGCAGAACCTGATAAGGAAGAATTAACGGGCTCTGATACGATATTCAAAACAGATTCTGTTGATTTAAAAGATGAAAATATAACGGAAGAACATATAAATGTAGATAGAACTTAGAACTGTTTGCTTTAAAAGATAATACGGAATGTTTGCCATTTAAATAGTATTATGCACAACAGAGTGTGTGCGACATTGTTAAGTCAACTACAGTTCTTATCAATTGAAAAGTAACTTCACAAGTTACTGAATAGCGAAAAAGTTGCCAAAGTTGTTACATCAATAAACTAACTTGAACAAGTATAAAGTCATCTTTAGGAAAATTTCGAAGTTATAAAACAAACACAAATCGTTTTCGCAAAGAAAAACATCGGCAAAGCAGGAATAAAATATAACTTTTGGCAACTTTCTTCAACTGGAGAGATTTATCATGTAAATAAAAGGATAACTTAAAAGATGTCGCATATTTACGAACGTTATTAATTTAATAAATAAAATAAAAATGCGCAATACCTTTTCCATGAAGATGTAACAAGAAATAATAATCACTTGTAAACACAAACACAGACACAAAGTTCGTATTTAGGTTATAGACGTTTCGTAAAAGTACCAGGTCGACAGAACAGCGCAGGAGGTTTAAGCGCACCTGTTACCGCGACGCGAGGAACGTTACTGGCACGAAGCGGTCCATTAGTCGCGCGGCACACGTCATGCGGAAGCCGGTTCTGTTGGACACCGATGCCTTCGAAGAAAACCGCGATAAAAGATGCATTCTACACTCAGCGAACGCAAAAAATGACACACCGACTATTAAAGATGACGAAAACATCAACAAACAGAAATAAAACGTGAATTCATATTTAACACTAGCTACGTCTGTGATTTAATTCGCATTGAAAACAGTATCTACAAGTACATGTTGGTAATTAGATAGGTGAAGATGAAGAAAATCGATTACAAATAATAATTATACGTACAGACACATTCAAGATAACTAGAATAAAAAAAAAACTAAAAGATAAAAACATCTCTGGGGTTTATTGAAATGCAGCAGAAAAACCTTCCTGCGCATTATAGTCACAAGTGCAAAAGATATCTATCTCACACTTATTTCAATTCAATTTCCTGAAATAAGAGTATTGTCTAATCAAATTTTATCGTTTTTGTAATGTATTTACAAACGACACACACAAAACTAAATCTTATTGTAAGGGATACGAGGTGTTAAATATCTTATTTTTACTAAATAAATACATTTACCTTTCAAAAGATCAAAATTTTGCGCTTGTGTACGAATATTTATTTCGCAAAAGTTAAACACAGTCAGCTTATGGACGACGATAAAAGGAAAAGTTACGCTAAGGAGATGAGGATTAAATAAAAACAGAATATAATATAAAGCTTTTATGTAAGAATTGACTGAGGGATACATGTGTTGCTGTACCTATTATAAAAGTTATTTACTTTTGAGTAAGTCGTAAAAAACAATCCTTTGCGTTTTGCAGTGTTGTGTACATCTGTTAAGGTGAGAATATGAGATCTTGTATCTTACTAATATTATAAATGCGAAAGTTACGATGTTTCGATGTTTGTAACTCAATCACGCCAAAACAGCTGGACGTATCTGGATGAAATTTGCCATAGGATACACTCAAAACGCACGGTTTATAGAGACAAACTGAACAGTTTTAAGCATTACAGCATATATGCTATACCTATATACCTACGGTAAGGTTTTTTTCAGCATTAGAAAATTATGACACAAATCTAAAGTCTGGTCACGTAGTTACACAAAGGTCACACAAAAGAAATAAAGGAAGATCTTGCGAAACGAGACTAAATACGCCCTTTTTATTGACTGTGTCGTAACGTTATTAAAAGAGGTAAAGTTCATTATTTTACATTTGCCGAGATATCATACTTCCACCGTAGTTTCTATATTTTTAAACTTAACATTGTTATTGACTGCAACAATAAAGCCGATCTGGCGAGGAAGTGTAGCTCACCACCCGATCCTGTCGTTAGCTACTCCAAAGACTATCAGATAGATGAGGTCCGCCAGGGCCGAACTCTAGCCGGGGTTGCGGGTACAAGCGCGACTTGGCTCGACGCAGAAAACCTCTCACACAGGTATCATTGTCCTAGAATGAGAAGGCATTTGAAGATGCTTCCGAAAAAAAAACATCAGAACCGAATGCTCAACTATTATATTTGGGAATGTTACCAAATTGACAAGGGTAGTAAAAAGAAATACTGTTAAAGATTTTACCAAGTAAATTGTTTGAAAGGATAAAATAGTACCGTACCAATCTAACACTGATAAATACGAAGTAATAATAATAATAATAAAACAATCCTGCACCCACCACTGGTCAAGCTCGCGCACGATTGAGATGGACGAGAGAGATGAACGAGTTCATCTGGCGCACCTACCTTCTGGTTACAAATCTAGATACGAAAATCCGCGGTTATTTAGACCCCCTTTACGCCAAATTTACTGACAGATTCCCTGACATGAAAGTTTCCAAACAAAGGCTCGGTGATCAGAAGCGCGCTATTCTTAGAAACAAGCTGCTCCCCGATACTATATTAGAGATAATAAAAAACGAAGTCCAGGTAGAGCTCCAGAATAATAACAATAATCACAATACAATAGGTTTAACACGGATCACAACAACCGAATTGCAACAAACAACCAATGCAAGTACCCGACTTAAATGGACAGATGATATCAACGTAGCTATTATTAGGGAATACTTTAAAATAACACATATTGAAACTAATAAAACTGCATACAGAAAACAACTACACACTTCCATTACACAACAATTTCCAATCATAGCACATGTTTCGGAACAGCGTATTGCAGACCAGCGTAGAGTTATCCTTAACAATAGACTCGTATCAGATGACAGATTGGAGCAAATTAAAAGAGAAGTAAGAGACTATCTTAGCACACAATCAATACATAATATACAACACGACGATATATCAACAAACAACACAATTTTTAATACCTCGAATCCTGATGGTAACGCAAACACAGACACAGGTACAACAATATTCCAGCAAGAAATGACGAATACTATATTAGTTGACGATAGTCTAGACACCAAAATAGAAAAGACCTTCGAAGAAATTTTCTACAAATATTTATCAACAGATCCTACTAACAGACCTTTTATACCCAAACAAAAAACGTCTAAAAGATTTGCACACATTATATCTTATTTAAACAACAAAATTTTACCAAAATACAGCACTAAAGATGACGATTTCCTTAAAACTCACGCTCTGGTATACTGTGCAGCTCACACTGCTGCCTTGTGTAATGGCTCTAAAATCAAAGACCACATCCAAACACACAGTACACAACATGTCGACATTAGGAAAGATAGGCGACCAAACTGGTTGAGACGACTTGACCAAAAGATTCTCATAATACGCAAAGAAATAGGTAGAATGACTCAATACATAAACGGAAATAGAAATTTAAGACTAATAACACATATTGAAAAAATCAAACATAAGTATAGAACACATTCTAGTTATGAAGAACCAAACACAACCAATGAGCAATTCATGGATAGCCTAAAACAAAAACTTACAGCTATAACAAGTAGGCGGCGTAGGTACTTTTACTGCACGAAACGAAAGAATCAGAATTCTGAATTTACAAACAATGAAAGACAATTTTATAGAAAACTAGCTACCGACACGACACATACACAAAATCAACAGCAAGCAACAGAAATACCACACCCCAACTCTGAACAGCTACACAACTACTGGTCGAATATTTGGTCAAAAACATCTGAGCATAATCAGACTGCCACGTGGATACAAGTCGATAAAAAAAAATTAGAGCAACTACCACACATGTCATTTGATACTGTTCCGCTCGAAGTGTTTGTTAAAGTAATTCAAAAAGCTCATAATTGGAAATCACCTGGCACGGATCACATCCATAACTACTTCTACAAGAAACTCACTTTCTTACATCCATCTATATATAACCATATTAATGACTTTTTAAAAAACCCACACAACATCCCTAACTTCATTACACAAGGCCTAACATACATGATCCCTAAAAACTCCGACCACACGAACCCAGCCAATTACAGACCCATAACTTGCTTACAGACGATCTATAAATTAATCACTGGTTGCATTTCAGAAATAATCTACAGACACATATTACAAAATAACATTCTAGCTGAAGAACAGAAAGGTTGCCGTAAATATAGCCAGGGATGCAAGGAGCAGCTGACTATAGACTTGATAGCCATGCAACATAGCGTTAAACAGAAAAATGACATTTTTACAATGTACATTGACTACCAAAAGGCCTTTGACTCAGTTCCTCATAGTTGGCTACTATATATATTAGACCATTATAAAATTCACCCAGATCTAATCAAATTTTTAAACGAATCCATGAAACATTGGAGTACCAAAATAAAACTAGGAAAATCAGTGCAAACAGACCCTATACCAATTAGACGGGGTATTTTTCAAGGAGATGCTTTAAGTCCTCTATGGTTCTGCCTCGCTCTGAACCCTCTCTCTAACCTTCTGAACTCTTCTGACTACGGTCTCTCTCTAAAAGATAACACTGGACAAAATTTTCAATTAACCCATCTGATGTTCATGGATGACATTAAACTGTATAGCAATAGTGTATTAGGACTTTCTTCACTTGCAGACCTCACACAAACCTTTTCAGATGACATAAACATGACTTTCGGCATTGACAAGTGCAAAACATTCACTCTCATGAAAGGTCAACACATCGAAAATAATCCGTATACACTGGGATCTGGGGATATAATCGAATCAATGACACAAAATTGCAGTTACAAATATTTAGGATTTGAACAAACATACCAAATCGACAAAAAACACGCCAAAAATAAAATAACCACAAAATATAAACACAGAATCAACATGCTTGTAAGATCACAATTAACATCCCGTAATCTATTCAAATCCATTAACACATTTGCCATCCCTATACTCACGTACTCTTTTGGAATAATTCACTGGTCAAAAACGGATCTAAGAAAATTACAACGGACTATAAATACAGCTCTGACGATAAACAGGAAGCACCATCCCCGATCTTGTGTGCAAAGACTAACACTACCGAGAGAAGATGGAGGACGGGGTCTTATAGATATTGAAAATTTGCACAACCAGCAGATTGGCAACTTAAGGAAGTTCTTTTTCCACAAAGCCCAACAATCACAAATTCACAAACTTGTTTCTTGTCTAGATCAAAATTACACACCACTGAACCTTCACTCTTCTAACCCACAACGCAATGAAAGCATAACCACCAAAACAGACAAAATCGCAGCCTGGGAACGTAAATCCCTTCATGGAAGACACCGCCTCGACTTGCAGCAACCTCATGTCGATATCAAAGCATCGAACGCTTGGCTGCAGCGAGGTGAACTGTTCCCTGAAACGGAGGGATTTATGATTGCCATACAGGACCAGGTAATTGACACAGCCAATTACCAAAAATATATAATCCGCAGACCCAACTACAACGACAGCTGCAGGCGATGCCATGGTGCTTCGGAGACGATCCAGCACATCACTGGCGCCTGCAGAGCAATAGCCCAAACTGATTACAAACACCGTCACGACCAAGTAGCTGCCATAATTCACCAATCCCTTGCTATCAAAACAAAACTAATTACCGAAAGAATCCCATATTACAAATACAAGCCGCATACTGTACTGGAAAATGAGAATTTCAAATTATATTGGGACAGAACTATAATTACAGACAAGACAATTTATAACAATAGACCAGACATAACAATGTTAGATAAACAAAATAAAATAGTATATATTATAGACATAGCTATATGCAATACACATAACCTAGTTAGTACACACACGGAAAAAATCGCCAAATACACAGAATTATCTATTGAAATAAAAACACAATGGAACGTTACACACACTAAAACCATCCCCATAGTACTATCTAGCACAGGAGTAATCCCAAAAACTCTTCACAATAGCCTAAACTCCTTAAATATTAGCCCGTCAACTTATCTTCTTTTACAAAAAGCCGTTATTTTAAACACATGCCGTCTTACTCGTAAGTTTTTAAATGCCTAAACTACAGCACTTGGCTTCGGCCCGTGCTTATTTTTACCCCACTTGATGGGAGAATAGCAAAAAGCATAACAGAATAATAATAATAATAAGCCCGCAGGGCACCTTGAGGCGAGGTGACGGGAATTAGCGATCCCGCGGGCTACCATCATCCCGATTGCTCCAGGGAGGAGTCACCGTTCCTTATCTCCGGCTTGCCTTCATTGGCTGGTCGGAGTGAACGATGACGAGGAACAGGTCTCCCACCTCTGGCTTGCCTTCATTGGCCGTCCAGAGTGGAGTCGCGAGAGTAGTGATCCTGCTCGGAGGGTGGAAGCTGTTCGTAAGCGGCGAGTGGGCCAGTGATGCAGGATGCTTAGGCAGATGCAGATGATCTGAGTAGAAAGCTGGTGGCAGTTTCTTCACCCTTCAGCCACTCACATTTCCGTTGTCCCTCTGTTGCTATTACTAGCAACCATTCCCGGGGGCCCGGTCGGTGAGTTGGCGAGTCTCCACCTGCCATTTTTACGTGTATAATTTACATTGTTTCGGCAGGTGCCATAGTCCTTTCATAGTTCCTATCCTACTAGCCCATAGCAACCCACACCCATAGCCTTGTATTTTGTTCCCATTATCTGCAATAGTCCTACACTAACCGGGGACTGTCCTTGGGTGCATTCCCATAATGCATACAGGGATAGTCGCCGGTTTGTGTCCCATTTCATTTAGATTAAAGTTGTCTAAAGGGCCTCTGCGCAGTTGGCTCCGGCCCCTCGTACGCCTTCCAAATGACCGGGACCCTGTGGTCCCGTGATTGGTAAAGACATACATAATAATAATCATTTATTTCAGACCAAGTCCATATTCTTGTTAGTAACATTTCACTTAAAAACTAATGTTAGTAATATTTTAACATTTCAGTAGACACTTATACAATACATTATTATATTTAATTAACCAGGATGTCATTAATTCAGTAGGTATGTCATTCAGTAGGTAAGTCATAACAACACATAACAATTTCACAATTACGGCGCAAATCCAGCAGAGAGTCGACAACATCTATTTAAGATTGCGCAATCCAGTCGGCCAGATATCATTTTCAGGATGCTGTTGCTGCTACCCCTCACCCCGAGTACCAAGGATGTGCATCTCTTACGCATTACTGTATAAAAGCAATCTACGCGGGCTTCTGCAAACATTCCCGAGGCACTACAAAATCGGGGCAACCCCATCAGCACCCTAAAAGCGTTGTTATATTGGATTCGAAGGGCGCCGTATGCTTTTTGTGTAAAATGAGCCCACAGACCGCACGTGTAGAACGAAGTACAATATGCACGAAATAAGGCAACTTTGACCTCGCTCGTACAGCGCGCAAACCTGCGAGCAATCATGTTAGCACGTACAGACAGCGCCCTTCGCTCCCGTTCAATGTCCGTATCATCCTTGAGACCGGCAGTCAGCCAGTGCCCCAGATATTTAAATTTCTGTACTCTCTGTAGAGGAACACCATTCAATTTAATAATAGGCATTTCAATAAGTGCACCGCCTCCGCCAGTCCCAAAGACCATAACCTCACTCTTCCTCGCATTGTACACAAGCCCGTGCTGCACCGCATACCTCTCACAAATCCCTAACAACTTGCTGAGACCACAGGGCGACGCACTCAACAACACCATGTCATCGGCATAGCTTATATTGTTTAAACACACACCATCTATGTAGCAACCTAACCTGGTGCGGCTGAGCTCCTCTATCAAGTCATTCACATACAGGCTGAAGAGGGTGGGCGATGTCAGTCCACCTTGTCTCACCCCACACTCCAGCCCGTAAACGTCCGACCTGACTCCAGCCCATCTGACGCAATTGACCTGGCCCCTGTACCAGTACTTGATGATATTAATAAGTTCTTTCGGCAATTTCGTATTATTGAGCTTCTCCCACAAAACTTCATAGGAAACCAGGTCAAAAGCTTTCGAAAGGTCGAGAAATCCAGCATACACGGGCGTTTTTCTATTATTATTATTATGTTTGTCTTTACCAATCACGGGACCACAGGGTCCCGGTCATTTGGAAGGCGTACGAGGGGCCGGAGCCAACTACGCAGAGGCCCTTTAGACAACTTTAATCTAATTGAAACGGGACACAAACCGGCGACTATCCCTGTATGCACTATGGAAATGCACCCAAGGACAGTCCCCGGTTAGTGTAGGACTATTGCGGATGATGGAAACAAAATACAAGGCTATGGGTGTGGGTTGCTATGTGCTAGTAGGATGGGAACTATGGAAGGACTATGGCACCTGCCGAAACAATGTAAATTATACACGTAAAAATGGCAGGTGGAGACTCGCCAACTCACCGACCGGGCCCCCGGGAATGGTTGCTAGTAATAGCAACAGAGGGACAACGGAAATGTGAGTGACTGAAGGGTGAAGAAACTGCCACCAGCTTTCTACTCAGATCATCTGCATCTGCCTAAGCATCCTGCATCACTGGCCCACTCGCCGCTTACGAACAGCTTCCACCCTCCGAGCAGGATCACTACTCTCGCGACTCCACTCTGGACGGCCAATGAAGGCAAGCCAGAGGTGGGAGACCTGTTCCTCGTCATCATTCACTCCGGCCAGCCAATGAAGGCAAGCCGGAGCTGAGGAACGGTGACTCCTCCCTGGAGCAATCGGGATGATGGTAGCCCGCGGGATCGCTAATTCCCGTCACCTCGCCTCAAGGTGCCCTGCGGGCTTATTATTATTATTATTATAGCAACACAAATAAGGAGAAAGCGTGTTGCCAACATCTGGCCAATAAACATGTAGAAATTCATTCACCTCCAATTGATTATCATAACGGACAAGTTTTGCACGTGTGGGCAGATGAATTTAAGATCAAACATATAAAAACTCTTTCGTTTACAATCGAGTGCTAATCGATCAAATCCATATTTATCAATGAGAACCCGTTTATCGATGTACATATCTGCACTAGAATTGTTTTGGCTCGTTATCTTAATATGTAGAATATCAATTTTAGTAAATACTTAATTTTATGCTTTGTAATCAAAAACTTGCAGATAAGTGTCTTATTTTAATTTGAAAGCGATTTTGAGTTTTTGCATTTATAGGTATTTAAGTCAAAAATTAGATTTATAAAGATTTAGATGAAATTGAGAAACATACCGACCATGACCTCCTTTTTAAATAATGTACGCTGATTTTGCACTGGAAGAATATGAGAGAGAAATTCGCAATTTGGCATAAATTCCTATGATGTCATATAAAACACAGGGGATGAATCTCATGGACTAACACCCAGTTTCTGAAAGGCTTGTCAACGCTAAAATTAACTAATCTCCTGTTAAGCCATCTGATTGGTTGTTGATAATTCAGTCCACCAATCAGATGACTTGACAAGAGATTAAATTGATTTTAACATTGATCGGCCTTTCGGAAATCGGGTGTTAATCTTCTACCGAACAAATTAACATTTGAATTAAGAATTCTATACATAAATATGGTTAACATAGTATGTAAACCGCTAACAAGTATCAGTGTCCTAGAAAGAGACTCTCTAAAATGGACATTAATTTATTGACGGAAGTCCCGTCTTAAGTGCTAATTGCAGATTAAAACTGATAGTATTCTCACAATAACACTTTCTTTTTCAAAGAAATTAATGATATGTGGGTAAACTGCTTCGTTATAATAATATGACAACCGACTTGGACTCTTAACTCAAAAATTATTATCGGAACTTTTGAATTCGCACTTTTCGATGGCAGAATGGGGTCTCAGATTAGCATTAAGTTTTTAGCAAAACGCTCTTCTGTTAAAGACGGATTGACGACTTTCCAATTTGAAAAAAACCGATGCGATCAACGTGTTACTAGATAGCATTAGCCTAACTAAGATCCGGTGCAAATCACATGCAAATGAATTCAATCTATTTTTATCTTCTTGGATCAGAACAAGTCCTAAGTGAGATGGTCTAATCTAGTCCCGTTTTACGACAAGTTTCTCCTTCCTATATAGCATTGGTAGAAAAGTGTGAAACTAGCTGAACATCCCCGGAGGGAACGCGACAATTTCTTCTAAGTATTACGTCCGTCGATCCCTAGAGAATTCTTTACTTTCTAAGAGGCCAACAATAACTGAATTATGTTAGTTTGTTGTCTTGTACCGACTACGTGAGTTAATTGCATTTTCATCTCAAATTCACACTATATGTTATTGTTATGAAAGTAGAAACATGGTTTGAATATAAATTCATACGTAACTACGTTGTCTCTGTCAGTATAAGAAAAGTTGGTGGAATTAAAACATACAATAACATTAAAGCAACTACATATACATTTTGTCTATAGAGGCTTAAGCAGTTGTGTTCAGAAGTCGTTAATGGTATAATGGGAACCCTAAGATGTATAGGAAAATAAACAGGTTTTAAAATGTGCCTTAAGGATAGTAGTAAAGCCTAAAATAATATAAAATAGATTGATGTCAAATAATCAAGTCTAGAATGTGCAGCAGTTACGCCTAATAAAACTGATTAGAAATGAAACCAAATACATAAGCAAAGTAACAGACACAAAAACTCATACCGTATGATTCAACATGTAAAAATAATGCAACAAAAGTCTCCTTCAAAGTAATCTAAGTATAGAAGAGCTCGAAAAGAACATTCTTCTCATAACGATTCGTTTCGCGATCAACTTTTTAGTCAATTTCCGAGGAGCCAATTACGTGGCAACTTCGACCTACCGGATAACTGCGTCGCCAGCTCGGATATGTTGACTCACCACTCGAGAGGACAGACACAATCTTCATTTGATACGTTCAAACATTTACTTAACGTGTTATCAATATTTAATTAATGTTCTCCTACTGTTTATGGTTGTCGAGAATGTCCGTGGTGATGTATTATTATTAATAGTCTTTGTTATTCCGCAGATTATTATTAATTAGGGTTAACAATCTGTGTTCACAGATCACCGTTTAATATTTTTACCAGATGAAGCCAAGTGAAGCAAAGTTTTAAGTGTCTTCCTTCAATGACCCATTTGACCTTCTGCCCTACTTTTATTACATACAGAAACAATACATTTTGTTCTGATTGTCTCAACAAAAAATGTTACGGACAATATACAGCTGTATCGTTACAAAAGCTTTATTATGTCTAGATTATTAAAAGCATCAATTAATTTGTAGCGTGCCTACTGGACACGGATCATAGCCGGCAGTTTCAGGCAATAAGTGCATAAATAGGAGACGATGTAGTGAGTTCCGAAGCAAGTAAGTGGTATATTAACCAGTTTTGTAGACATAAATCGAGTTCCAAATCTATCAAGGAACCGCAAGAGTGAAAACAGACAACGATAAGATACATTATTTAATCTTGCATCCGTAATTCAAGCTGTTAACAAGTGGTATCGCTAAGCGTAACTTATCAATGAAATCGCAGCAAGCTAAACGCTAGGCAATTTCTACCGTTAGATGGAATTTCACCAATTTGCGGTGAGCGACAGTTTGCGAGGAAAACATAAATATAAACAGACAAAGTCATTTATCTCGTACATTGCTCTTCTTGTCATGGCGAAACTCAATGTATTACATTACACATGTTTAGAAAAGCAATAATTTTAAAATATCCAGAGTAAATTAGCGTCTGACAGATGGTTATGACAGTTACAGCGAAAAAATGGAAGAATTTCATAAAGCACATTTTGATGTGTAGTAGTGTAGACAGATTCAGATGAGTTACGGCGATCATAAAAATGTCACGGTAATTATTTTGGAACAAAGGAATGTCGAAGAAAAGGAAACGTGAAAATATTTTATTTTCATCATCGACTTGATAAAACTACGAGAATGAATACAAAAATTTATTTATGTAACTTCTAACCAATATACCATTTAAAACTCTTTCAATAATAATGGATTTACAATCACATACCGCTTTCAATTGTATTTCTGGATCACTTATTTACTACAGTCTGATGCCTAAACATATCATCCAGTCGAGACATTCACATCACTTTCGCTGACACCGCGTGTTGAGTTCAAAGACGATAAGGTAAGGTGACAGGTTTTATTAGCCCACCACCAATCAGAAGCAGAGTAGCATGTCTACCTCAAATGACTTGCAACCTGCGCCTCATGATAAGTGGCTGACTCAACATATCAATCTATGTTTCTATAAGCCATGCACAGAAATAAATTATTGACCAGCTGTATCTCAGCATTAATATCCGTTACTAGGTTTTTAGACTTCTCAAGAATCAACGCGACAGAATCAGGACAAATTTAATTCGCACTTAGTTGAACAGTGCATGCGAGTGTTGATAATCGAGTTTCTAAATTCTTCGGACAAATTAGATTACTATCTGTAACTTCTCAAAATACCAATTATAATGATGCAAGTTGATGAGGTACACATTGGATGCTTTTAGCAAAGGAATTTTGGTCCAAGGACAAGTGCAAAGCTCAAACTCATGAATATCAGTTCCTAGCATGTTTTGAAACTAGCTAACTTCCTCGAAAAAGAGTTAGGTTAGTAAGCTATTGAACATAATAATAACTTTAAGGAGGTGATGTATGTAGCTAACCGAAGTTGCGTGCTTCTCAGACCTTCTCTGGAAACTCGACTAGAATTTACTTTAAACAAAGTGTCCAAAGAAAATCAAGTCCGTTGATTTCTCCAGTTTAGAACCTAAGAAAACGCAACGTTCGAACGGAAACCACGAGTATTGCCTACATGTAGTTAGTTTACGGTCTGCCGGTCATTGCGATCGTTGCACTGACCACTACTAGACTGCATGCATATCGACATAAGTACCCATCTATCGGTAATTGCGTTGTTAAAATAAGTATCGTAAATTACCTGTTAGGTGTAATTACTGAAGGTTCTGAGATATATGTTCTGATTAAGGTTACCGTTGCATTATCTGAAAGTTTGGCCGTGGGTGCAAGGCAAAACAGCACATTAGTTTATTCATTATTGGCTATTTATATGGGTACACATACTCGTATAGATTATTTCGTAGCAAGAAGTTTGTAAATCAAACGAATGAAGTTACGTTAAACATTAAACGATAAAATTTCGCATTAATAGAATTCTGCAGCAGGAACCATAAATCAACCTGACTTTATCTTTTATTTTTAGTAATTACTACTGGAGTTTTTATCTTAATGCGAATAGCAATAAGGAAGATAGTTGCATTCAGCGTCGCAAAAAGAATATATAGAGAATTAATGAAGCTAGAACATATAACGTTCCTAGGTCTGGTAAAAGTTACGACAGATGTTTGGAACTAATTGGTAGTCAAATTATACTTCAAGTCTCTTTAATCCTCAATCCGCAAAGTGCTCCAGTTAAATGGCATTGACATTTTATTGTCTGGAGCCTGGACAGTGAGACTAAGCCGAGATGAAATCAGCCAGCGTGAGGTTTTTAGAACAAAAGCTAACAATGGCGGGTCTTAGTGCCTGATGTAACTTGAGACAGAAACGAAATAAATGTAGAATTTTAAGGACTGTTTTATCGACAGCCACGGGGGGCAGCGATCTAAATGATAACGACAAATTGCCTAGGCATTAAACAGTGTTTATAGCTATTAACAAGTAATCAATCAATACAAGACCCACTCAGGGTAATTTTGGAAAATTTGGCTTTCAAACGGCTAAACTTTGCCGACGGGATCAAAAAGTAAAGCCAATATCTTTACATACGCGCATATTGCTTTTGAAGGAAAACATCTTGGTCAGTCACAAAGGCCTTAAATCGGTCAACACGGGATTGGCAATCTATGGATACGAAAACCAGTTTTATGGCAACTCAGGGCAGAGTGAAAAAACCTTACACAAAGAAATAAGCCGTGAATTATTAAGGCGAGCTTCTGGGCACAAAAACAAACCATACTTTTATTGGCGAACTTTATAACAAAGCCAGAAAAGAAACTCAAGGTTTGTTATTACAATAAATTTGTCAAATATATTATATATACATTAAACTTTGTGTAGACTGTTATTATCAGTAAAGGCATAAAAACTAACAAAACATATACCTACTACTAGTAACCAATAGTGATAAAAATCTCACCTAGGTATTTAAGCGCAGTGAAAACAATGACGTTGTCCGACAGTATCGGTCGGCCATCTTAACACGAATCCATAACAATAACATTCTCATTTATTGCATTAGTATGATGTTATTAAAACACCGATATTCTGGAGCTAATGCAGGTACATGAGTGCATTACAACGGTTTCTTAGCCAAGGAGGCGGTATTCTCGTAACGGTTGCTTACGCTTCAATATACAAACATAGAACTAAATTGATGATTAGATAAGGCATCACGTTATTGCTATCTCGGATGTTTCATATAATTCTTCTAAGAAATGCATAGTTAGTTATGAATTTTGGGGCATTCTTTCGACTGATTAGCTATCTACATCTTATAGTTCTTCTAGTATGTCCTAGCGGGAACTATTCATGTCCCTGGGACGCGGAACTTCAATGTTTCGGTGTTTTCAGGATTATATCTACTGGAGATCCTGGCTTACAGCAGTTGTAGCGGTTTCGGAACGATGTGTCGGGCTTGACTCAACAAATAAATGATTTTGTCTGATACAAAAACTTCATCATCCCTTCTGAACCCAAACAAGGTACAACTGATGATCATTAAAAAAGCAGCTGTATAAACCTCAACGCAAAATAATTTTGTTTAGAGGTTTCTTTTGTCATATAGACTTTCTTTACAAATAACAAAGCTCAAGTCATAACATAACAAAATAACAGCAAGCAGTTAAGCTTGTACGGTGCGAAATTCTTGTGGTAAAGCGATAGTTAATTGTAAAAGAAATATGCGCTGCGCATTCGTGTGACTCATCCAGTGTTGTCATTATTTATACCTAAGTAGAGGTAAATCATATACCGGGTTGATGATACTCAGAATCAATTCAAAGATGGCGGTTAGTTTTTTCCAATTCCCGCCAAAAAACTTACGATTACGCTGTACAAGTTTATTGGACTCGTTGATTTTATTATAAGATTAGGTGTAGGTTTCTTTTGTTACACTTATTACGGAAGGGAATAATTATTTTATCTTGCATTGAATTAAATAATGTGTAGGTAAAATAGGTATTTTATAACAAACCTCTTTTGTCTCTGATCATAATAAGATTCTTTTTATTAGCCATTGTTGCACAATGACGGGTACATCTCACGTGATAACAACGATAAAATAATAACAATCTCAAGTTTATTTTCGTCACAATTATCAAACTAATTAGCCTTACAAAAAGATAATTAAGAGAATGTAGTATTAAATGATTAATTATTTTTGTGTAACCTAAGTAAAAAGTTCAATGATATTAAAGAAACATGACTAGGTCAACTAGATAAGAAATTTCATTTAATCGTTCAGTGAATTAATGTAACAAAATAAATAGCGAGTTTGTATTAAAATACTATCATTTTTTGTTGCTAACTTGCCGCTACTTTTATTACCGTAAAAAAATATGGCTGACCTATAATAAATTTCTATGTTAAAAATGACATCATGTAGCTAAAAATATGTATGAAGAAATTGTTATGCTATCTTTGTTATGATAAATGGATTTATATTAAAGAACATAGGTTTTGTGCTACTGTTAACATATAATCGAACTATCAATATAAAAGATAAAAAAAATACAAACGCAAATCCCCTTTTCAACCCTAAATAAAAACCTTCCATTTGGGAGATAGGCAAAAATTTATGTGTTTGGTTTAATATTCGACTACTAAGAAGATCTTCAAACCAATCAGACAAGTTTACTTTGTATGATAGGAGGGCAAATGGCAAACAAGCATCACATTGATGGTCAGCAATCAGAGTCGCCCATAGACTGCCGCAACGCCAAAGAAATTAATGAGTGTGTGATGACGGTCTCTATAACACGGCTCAATACAACCCAAGCGTTGCTTCACGCCGGTTTTCCGTGAGAGAGTAGTATCACTCCAGTCCAATACATGTACAATAACTACAATAGGGTTTTATATTGTTTATCATTCCTGTAATACATTTCCAAGTCAACATATTATCGGTGTCATTATTTTGTCTAGATAGATGCTAGATTTAATAAACTCAAATGATAAGATTAGCTGCTTATCAATCACAAGGGTGATCTTCAAGCATTTCCAGTGAAGTCATGGACCTTTTTCCTTCTACTTGAGTAGACAGTGATAGATTATATTTATTAATAATAATGTATCTATTACATGGAAAATAATGGAATTGTTGGTTTCCTTCCTGGCATAAATATGTAAAATATTGTTATTATTATAACTAGCTATATTATTAGTCATCAAACAATAACTATGCCAAAAGTTTCATTGAGACAAACCTCACATATTTTCCAAAATAATCTGTACTTAAGTAATTTCTAAACTTGTTTACTTAAAAACTTAGAAGTTTTTTAAATGAATTTCTTTGTTCTATAAGTTCAAGAGTAGAGTAAATATGAAATATTAAGTGCCTAAACATTTATTACAACACAAAAAAAAACAAAAAAACCTACAATCTTATATAAGATTGAGGAACAAGGAAAGGACAAGGATTTCCCTATCAGAAACTTGTGTAACAGGATCTTCGAGTACACCGGGTCAATTGTATGTCTAAATATAGCAGTAGGGTCCAAACCAGAGGTAGCAGAGATTTATTATTTCCTTGCTTCAACAACTGACCAATGAATGATGACCTTGTGTGTTGTGTCATCTAATTTGTCATTTGTTTTGGTTCTTTTGCAAGAAACTATGACTGCTTATAATGACAGATAATGTGGGTTTAATTTAATATATTTATTTGGGATTAATTGCAAATAATGTATTTTTCTTTTGACATGGATCATCAAACATTCTCTCTCGCCCTTCTGTTGTGAAAGCGAGAATCAGACTTTTACTGACAAAAACAAACTCTTTCCTGCCACAGGTTGAGGCAGCGGTGCCTTAATGCGCTTGATCAGACACTCTGATTGAACATCAGCCTTCTTGGCTTCATTTATGGTTGTCTATTGGCTCTTAGAGGCGCGCATGGAACTTTAGGCACCTTAAAAACAAACCTTTGTTTTCCCAGGAGGTGAGCTTTGCTTGGCATAGACTCGCGGTTACGGTGGCTGGAGATCATCGCACGATCCTCGAAGCCCGGAATGGGATTTGTTGTGTATAAAGTAGATCAATTGTAGGTATGAAATTGTAACTGTGTATGTACAAAATTACTTTTCCTGTTGTATAGTAAATAATAGTGTTTGCTTTCTACCTCACTACTATACTATTTATTTATTATTATTTCCTACATAAACTATGCTAATTTATCATTCAGTACAGTATAACAGAAACTTAATAATGCCTATATATTGTAAAAGAGTGTTGACTTTTTATAAAAAATCATATGCTAAAGTAAGTAACATTCTGTTCAACTCAACATTTACTTGATTAAAAACTTGTTTAATGAAGTCTAGAAATTGAAATTATTTGTGCACAAAGTTAACCCACAAATACCTTAAATACCTAGCAACATGGACACAGCTACTCTCCTTCAGATTTAAGGGTACGGTCAGCAAATAACAAATGGTAGTATACCTAAATTCTTTATTTTTAAAACAAATATTGTTAAAGAATGACAATGTTATACCTTTGTTACAGAAATTGCTTTGTTAAAACAATAATTAAAATAAATTGTTACAATGTTGTTGCTCTTGATATAGGTATATTATTTGTTTTGTTGTTATTGAATTTGTTTTCAAAGATAAAGCTTGTAAATTCAACAGTAATTTGTTGGAAGGTTCTGTTATTTAGGATAATTATAACATAAGAAGATAATTTTGGCTGGTATTTCATAACATATAAGAATCCATGTATTATATAGCTGCTAATAAGGTAATAGTAAAATTGATAGTCTGATAGACAAGAGATTTGTTATAAACAATACCAGAAAGTGGGTAAAAGTTGTTGTTAAATTATAGACTTGCGTTAATAGTCTATAAATTCTACAGCAATCAACATTTGCCGCCATAAACGTGTGCAGATCAGTAAACTGTGTTAATAGCCAAACACAACTCGAAATTAGTAAGTTATCGTGAAAAATGAATGAAACATGCGGAATTTCTCGAATATACCATTTGTAACGGAAAGATTTTGTAATAAGATAACGCTATGGACTTAACATTGTCGCCAATAACACAATAATAAAACAAAAACGTCGATGATAACACTACAGAACTCGAGAATAACGGAGAAAAACAAACGGAAACAAAGTAAAAATCAAAGGAAATATTCACCTTAAGGTTAACAAAAGTTGTTTGAACTGTTGAGAAGAATGTTTCTAATAGTTTAGATACAAAATAATGTGAATATTATAACCGTTACCTTTTAAAACAATCACAGTGCAGCACAGGTCAACAGGAACAAAGTAGGTTGCAGTCCACCTCTCGTACGAATTTTACACGTGCAACGGCACTTTATAACAAGAGTAAACACTAACGACTAAAATTTCGCAATAGCTTACTACAATAAACTAGTTATAACAATTTTAATCAAAAATAATAAAAGCCTATTTTGCAAAATAATGTTCACAACACGCATACGATACTCTCTTGCGAAAAATCTGACATTAGTGACAGTTGGGATTTTTTTTCTCCTTCCTTGATTTCACGAAACCGGTTTGAAATCTAATCTGATCAAAATTCTTAAAATTTATATGTATTTTATCATATTAATTTATTCAAAATAAAATAAATATAATTAAGGTAATCACAACGATAACTGTTATAAAAATATTTTTAGTCTCCCTGCATTTCTTGGTAAGGTAGCGACATCTATATTTTACCAGACATAATTCTAACATAAGAACAGCGCCTGTAACTATGTGTACACTTTTACTATTCTTTGTAATTACTAATAGATGGCGCTGCTCTGCCATTCGTAGAGGGTTTACCTAAAAGTGAAGTAGATGGCGCTGGTGTCAAATAGTAATTTAGACCCACAGTAAATAGAAAGTTTTGCAATGGATCGAAATTATACTTCATTTTCTTCTTTTAATATCTCTCAATCAAACTTTCCCAATTCAAGATACTATTATAAAACTCCTAGAATCCGATAGCCATACATCGTGTACAACTTATATATTAATTAAAAACTCGACTATATTCAACATGACCAGGACCTTGACCGAGATTATTTTGCATTTTATTTTTACAGTTTTAACTCAATTTTTAGGCAATGGAGGGAAGTATGTACCTAAGCAGCGGTTTTCGAAATATATTTCTTTGAACTTCCCAGTCTTAGTTAGGTTTAATAAAACAACAAATAAAACTGAAACATTTTATTTAAATTATAACTCTTTTTTAAATATAAATAACGCTCTCTTAAATGTTTCTGGAAGCCTCTACATAAACATAGTAAAGTTTAAATGTCGTACAACTAAGTACAGGATAAAATACAGAAAGTAGCTTAGATAAAAATTAAAAGTAGCTTAAAAATATCGAAGTACGCAGAATGAACGTGGCCACCCTGTGGATCACTGCAGGCAATTATTGGTCACCTAGAAAACAAATTGTGTGTTACTGCACCACTAACTATACAGAAATTATAACCCTACTTTTATTGCTTTCGCGCCAATTGCGAAAATTGAATTACCTACTTAAATAAAATATTTGTTTTTTAAGTTTATTCTTAGTTAGACTGAGTAAGTATAATTTACATTAATAACCCATCATTTACTTATAATTTCTTTAGTTTAGGTACCTACTGTTTCCACTGGGTTGTAAAATTATTCTAAGCTACAGTAGGTATAGTATTGTTGTTTATTTAATTTCAGGTTATAATTTACCAATTTTAAAATTATAAACATTACAAGCTCAATCACCTACGATGTCTTCGTATAAAATTGAAAAACAGCATACAAAATACTAGGTACTTATATTAATTTTAAACTTAAGTAGAGGCCAAATACACACGAAAAGCTTTTACATTCTTGTAGGTAATTAATATAAGTAATTAGTCTCTCGTGATTAACTATAACACTAAACCTGATTTAATATAAGATTGTAAAATCGCTGAATAACATAATTTTGTAAGCACGACAAAACAAAATACACATTGAACATGCAAGTCTACAAAAAATATTAGGTAGGTACTAACAAAATACATGCGATCTCATACTTTCAAGTTTTTTTAGGTAATCTTAATGATCCAAAACAATAATTTTAATAAAAAAAGTTTAACATTGATTTTGGCACACACGGACGATGAAACGTAAAATAGTTTACACATTCACTAAATGAAGTTTAAGTCATTAATATAAAGGCAAAGTCTAATGAGCAGGTAGATATGTAGACTACAGTAAAAATTTATAAGTTAAGATTTATACACATCACAGCTAAACTTTCTAAAAATAATAACGATTTAGAAAATAATAATGATACAATTTCTATATTATTTATTATTCATTTATACAAATAATTATGATGTAACGCTAAAATATTATTATTAAGGTGATTTATTTTTAAGCCATTAAATGCGTGTCAAATAAAGAGATGTATCAATAAGTCAACCAATTTCAGGAATAAGTAACAAATAAAACGAAGAACAAGAAGAAGAATAAATAATTTTTTGGGTAAAATAGTTTTATTGATCCACTAGATGGCGTTTTTCAAAACTTGTATCAATCAATTAACATAAATATGTAGGTAATAATTGGTTGGTAAATTGACACACCTCTATTAAGGATTTTTGTTGTTACAATTGAACACATGGTTATTTCTACGTTATGTTATATAATTAGCATAGCGATAATTGTGATCATTGCCAGCAGCAAACCGAGCAGCGTCAACCAGTCCAAATCTGCCAGGTGTTGGGAGAACATCATCGTGTAGGTACAAGCTAACATCAACGTGCCAGAGTCGTGCCAATCGCGCTTCGACTGCGCATTATCGCCTGTCGAAACAACAAAAACAATGCATACTATAAAAAAAACTAGTTAGTACAGGCAACTAAAAAACGGGGTCGTGAAACACAAAATGGTAACAAAAAGCAGGATGCAAAATGATTACAGTGAAAACCATACACCATGCATGAGAATGGACCACGTACCTCGATTTTCTTTTTGTGAATTGTTAGTTTGCCTCTTAATCCTCCAAGGAACAACGTTCGTCGGCAGTGAGTTGCTTTGACTAGGAGCACAATCATCCGTCTGATCTACAGACAACCTTCTTAGCTGCTGATTCATAGTTTGAACCAATTTGGGCGAACTTAACTCGCCACGAATTTTATTTTCAGAATCGTTTTGACTTTCGCTAACAGTCCGTAATTTAGCGTTACTGTCTAATTGAAATATTGTCGCCAGTTCTTCAGAGGAATTATATTCTGTTGAATCAGCAGCCGTATCCTTTTTGGTTTCTAAATCGTCTTCGTATATAGAAAGATTAACGGAAGCCCTATTAGGAACTTCTTGGCTACATATACTTTGTGATACTTGGTTCAACTTTTCAGTGGCTTCTGTTATTCCAGATATCTTCTCTGGATTAGTATTACTATTATCCAATTTTGGTCCTTTATTTTGTGTAAATAACTTTTCATTAACTTGACAAATACCAGCGATTAAATCAGATATTCCATCTTTCAATTCCTTAAAAGCGTTTATTTCATTAATTTCTTTGATTTTATCGTCACTATTTAAAAATGGGTTTAATGAATTTATAATAGGTGGTTTCAGTTCGATGTCATCTTGTTTTTGAGTAACAGTCTCTATCTTAATGGCGTCTTCTTTTATGGTCAATGGGACAACGTCAGGTATCATTTTAGTCTCTGGTGTCACAACCGTTGTTTCTTGAGCCTTCAATTGTTCTTCAGCCTTAGCAATATAATTAGAAAGTTTTAAGCTTTCGTCTTCGAAATTGAGTTCTTTTTCGAAACTGTGCTTGAGTTGATCCTCAACTTTGTGCAATTGATCTGATATTGCTAAAAGACTGTCTTCGGTTTTCTTTCCTTTCGAGTCTTCATTGGTTTTATTTTCATTTAAAATCGTCACTGGTTTGTCATCTTTCGATTCACTTACAACCTCAGAATGAACGTTCACAAGCTTGACCTCAGGCGCAGGCTCCTCCAAAGATTTACATGTTAAGCCATTTAAAAAGGTTTGCCGACTGTCAGAAATTCTACTCTGTACATCTGATTTCTTCTCATTATTGTTTCTATTTTTATCTAGTTCTGCTAACGCTACTCCTAACTTGTTACTTGTGTCCATAGCTTCTTGAGCCAGCATACTTAGAACCTGTTGAAACTCGTCCTTTGATGAACGTTTTGATGCTTGGGGAGATCTGTTTGATGGTGATGAGCTTTTGGACTTATCACATGATGGTGGCTTAGCAAGATGCTTATCATCACTATGAATGAATGAATCATCTTTTGCAAAATGATGGGTGGGTGCATGGGTGTTATTAACAAATAGACTGACAGTGTTGTGTCTTTGCTTTACCTTGTTACGAGGGTAGTGGTCCTGCTCGTTGTCGTTACTTTCAAATGTGTTACGCAGCCGTTTCATGACGTCACTGTTACTATGTGTTTTCTGTAACGTGGCCATTTTACTCATATTTAATGCATCGTCGATTTCTTTTTGGATCATTGTAAATATGTTAGCAGAAAGAGACCTAACGGCTCTCTTTTTCTTAAGATTAGAGGCAGTGTCTTTATTGTAAGAATACTCATTATAAGAATGATTGTTATTAATAAGACCAGTGTAGTCTTCGCCATTAAAATGTGAAGAATGTCTATTATCCTTCCTTAAACTTCTATAAGCTAAATCATCAGAAACTAAGTCTGGCGATCTTCTAGGCACAAATCGTGATCGGCCCTTATTTTCTGGAGTGGCGTGAAGATAATCACTTTGCGGGGCTGGTGAAACCGGTCCTATCGGTATGCCAAAAGGTGGTTGTGGATCTAAAGTCTTTAATCGACTATTCGTCTGCTTTATATTTCTGTAAACAACATCGTCGTAAACTATATCTGGCTCATTTCGTTCGGACTGCCTGTCATCGTCAGACGCATAGGGCACGTAAACCGGTGATGCCAACATATAACTTATTTGTGCTTGTGCATCTTTGTAATTAGGTTTTTCTTTCGTCAACGAATTCATTCGTCTGAATGCCATATCATCTTGCAATTTGTCAGGTAATGTCGACCTTCTTTGCACACGTCTCAAAGGTGTCGTTGGCTGACTTCGTAGTTGTATTTCGTCATCGTTTCCATTCCAGTCATTAAAATGGTCGTTGAACTTAGGAGTCATTAGCTCCCGACGTTCGGCTCTATCTAATAAATCTTCGTCTCCTAATCCTAAGCTGTTATAGATAGCTTCTAATTCATTAAGAGCATCGTCAAGGTTCGTAGATTTCCGCCTCTCTGAGCTTTTTTCGTCGTCAGATGGCATTTGATAAACACTGGGAACATAGGTGTCAGATTTATGTCTAACGTGTGTTTTTGAAGTTGGGGAAGTCACAGTCTTTGGTGGGTCAACTGTAACAGAACGCTTGTACTCTGTTGTCGCTTTCCAGACTTTGGCACCGTCTGTTGTGTCAACAGAAGACGTTTTAAATGGGTTTTTGTTTTTATTTTGGATGTCTGTGTTTTCGTGACCCAGTTTATTTTGTTCTAAATACGGAGCTACTCTATTCACTTGTGTAGAGTTTGAAAAGTCACTACTGCTTCGTGAATTTGCGTATATATTTTGTTGTCTCCTTTGTCTCTCGGCGTCATCAATTTTTTTCCAGAACTCAGACGCGTTACGTGGTCGACGATAGACACTTTCAGCGACATTTTGGGAGGTTTGAGAATCACTAAGATATTGATTTTCATAACCATTTTGACTAGTTTTAACACTAATGGGTCTTCGTGATCTTGGGCTTTGATCAGCGTAGTACAAATAATCATGTATTAACTGTACTGGTTCTGGCTTAACTATATTAGTAGGACCAACGGACTTTCTCCAAGGAGGTGAATTAGCATATAGGCCATAATGATTTGGCTCTGCTGATACTGAAGCCGGCCTTCGAGGCTGTTCATTCTTTATTTGAAAGTTTTGTATATATTCATTATTTTGCATTGCGATGTGGTCCTCAGAGTTCGAAATGGGTCGTCGTAGTCCGTTAAAGCTATGACTAAGTGATCTTTCCTGACTCCGCCTCATCACTCTTTCAAAATCGTTGTTAGGTACGCCGTGTAAAACTGTTTGTTGAGTATTTGCTATTCTATCAGCTATCATGGGGTTATTTTCATAATACATGGATATAGGAGTGGCAACTTTTCGTTGCATATCACGAGGAGGCGGTACAGGAGGTGCCTTCTCCTCCCTTTTTACGTTAGTAACATTTCCGAGAGGAAATTTGACACACATAACGTTTTCCGGATTCTCGTACTGGTTACTGACGCTTCTCTCGCGGTTATTATTAGCGTAAAGCATATCTCTATTAATGTTACTGGTTGGTATGGAATAGTTAATATGCTCGTTGTTAACTTTAGCGTTAAAATTGATGGATGATGGGTAACTTTGTGTTGAAGGGAATGATGATATTGATTCGGATTTCATAGGACGGCGGTTAGCATCATTGGCATAAAGTTGTTCTGTTTTTATATTTTGTGTTTGATCGCGTTTGCATGTTCCATAGCCGCTGCTTTGACTTGTAGGTGTTCGCGTCAACATTTCAACTTCAGCCTTTGTATAACCTTGCTGTAATAACTCAGCTTCCTTATTTAGTTGATTTTCTTCATCTCTCGATAACCTCTTAATATACCTCTCATTTCTTGCACTTCTTGATCTTTTGTTTAGTGAACTGTCGCGTGACCGCATTAGGGAATCCTCACTTCTAAATCTAATCATCAATGATGAATTTGATGATTTGAGTGATTCTTCTTCACTACTTGAGTCTCCTCTCATACTATTTCTCAGTGCTTCGACTCTAGCTTTCAATCTACCTTTTCGTGTTTTCCTAGAAGTAGACTCCAAGGATGGTCCTAAGGATCTATTCGAATTATCTTCTCTCTGGCTAAGGCTAAGGGATTCTTTGGACGCTCTGTACATATCTTGGGTTTTAGCACGGTAGTTGATGAAGCCGGCCGACGGATCAGATAATACACCGTCATCGGTAACATCTCTAAGGTTAGATTTGGCTAAACTCTGTGCTCTTCTAGAATCCCTAATGACTATGTGGTCGAAGTTATTAACAGCCGGAGTTTTCTTCTTTTTCTTGGACTTTCTTTTCGATGGGGAGCGAGTGCTGACTCCTTCATCGCTTTCCGAAGAAGTACCACTTTCATCATCTTTTTTCTTTCTTCTAAATAGTTTACCAATGGACCATTTTTTATCTTTCTTTCGTTCAGGTTCTTCTGGTTGGGTGGGACGTTCCACTCGGCGCTGGACGGTGGCATATTCTTCTGTATAGGGACGGTATGTTGCCGTTGGTGCCGATATGTCGCGGTGAGGGACCGGTGGGGAGTTGACAGCCTGAAATGAGATAAAAAATAAATTACTCTAATGTCAAACAAGAGGACAGTGTAATTTAAAACTCGTGCGTCTCCTTTGTCCTCGTTTCGTGTGGTTTATAAAAACTGGCTTGCAATAGTAAGGACGGTGAAGTATTTATAGCTAGGTACCGAATATTAGTTACGAAAGTTCACTGAGAATGAGTACCTCGCCCTGCTGTCTAGAAGTATAATTTGCCAAGGACGTTGCTTTGGCATTGTGTCAAATGTAAAAATATTATGAATAACTATGAATTTGTATTGTTTATTATCTGAGAGCGGAAGTTTTTCATTTCATTATTTCAGTTTTATCGCAAGTCAAAGATCATAGTGATATAGTCCAAGGAAAAATAAAAAGTCTATCGTGACAAACAACGAAGTTCTTCTGTCGTTTGCGGATTAGATACATATACGATACTTTCTCAGACATTAGAAAAATAATGTTTAAGTTTCAATTTCGGCAGTTATTCCTCAAATGCATAAACAAATTTCGGATCATATGTGTTATCAAATCCGTTAAATAGTTTACAATTCTAAAAATTAGAATATTTCCAAGACAAATTTTCGACAGCTATTCTGTCATTTTCCGACAAAGAAATCCTTCGAACATGAAATTCAACAGCTAATCTTGCTTTTAAATCGGAAAGTAAACGTTCTAATTCATTTCAATAAAGGTAAGCAAGTCCTGTCGTAATCTCGAAATGGATGGGACAATTGGTAAGTATCACAGCGTCCTATATACAGTACCGGAGTCAAATTGACCCTACAATGACCCAAAAACTGCGCACAAAACCCAATAATGGAATCTATAATTGAAACTGGGTTTGTTTGCCAAAATTCAACGGTTAATAATGTTTGTTTAGTTTCAAAGCTCATTACTAATTAATGAACCCAAACAGAGTGTATCAAGCGCTTATCTTAAGCGCTGTATTATGTGACGTAATGAGATATTTTATCTGTATTCATTGCTACATTGACAGTATCAACCAGTATCAACAATATTTGCGGTTTATAATGAACACTTTCGTACAAAAAATGGTAACAAAAATGCATTAAGTTGATCTAATCTTCAGAATCGCATATTGCAGAACAATGAGGGATACAGAAATTTGAAGTATGATAGAAAACGGGGAAGGGTAAGCCGAAAAACAATGTTAATAGGCACCAGATAGAAAGAGAGAAACTTAAAAATAAATATACTTTATACCTTATTGACAACGATCTATTAACTAAAGTTACATTTACATATGTAGATAGATGTATATGTGAAATCCCGAAAAAGAAAAAAGATTTTTAATTCAATACGTTTGGAATTTGTTTAAGACGAGTTTTGATTAAACGTTCATTAGCGCAATATTAATACTAGGTAGGAGACTACCTATACATTAAACAGACTATCTAAACACGTAAGGTGTGTGTCTCTGTTGCTCTATTAGTTTTTCTTATAACCTTGTCCTACCTTTATCATCGGTTACATTTTACACTCTTACTGACTAAAAACCACCCCACCTCTTCTCCTGCTTTTTGATACAAATAGACGTTTAGTTTTAAAACCAAAATCTTTATAGCTTTATGAATGATTTTTGAATCATTATCATCATTTCTGTCATCTTTATTCCTAGCTGCGTAGCCAAATAATTATTAGGCAAATTTAGGTTAGTTTTGTAATGATTATATTGTAGTATACATAGTTGCTATAACACTCTGTAAATATAAACAACTAAAGAATTCGTTGGTGTTCAATAAACAAAAGTAGAATTCAAATAGGTTGGATGGCTTTGGAATAAAATAATTGAATATATAGAACTCAACTTTAAGCTTTCTATACGTAAATATCTTATTAATTACCTACAACTAGATATTAGAAACTATTATAATATATCTTTTGAGACCCAAACAATCCTTAGTCTAATATTAGTAATTTTAATTAAAATAAACTTACAGGTAAAAACGATCGAAAATAGTCATTGTTTCTCGTCTCAGCGACTTCCAGCATGGCGACCATGTTTATTATAATAAAAAAATAAACACTTATTTAAAGAACATTTACAAATATATTCACACCCACTTGCGTACTTCTGGCACGACAGTCCTCTCCTAACGTATGTTTTAACACAATATTACACACACTAACACCTATATAACACGTAATATCTATTAAATTTATTATAAATTTATAGCACTGAAAACTTCCAACGTTCACTATTATACGTCTTTGAGCAACGTTAGTATTTTAATTAGAACTAAATAACGACTAAAACCGAACACTTTGGCTACGCGTAGGTAATCCGTATTTTTGTCCTGACGATTTCAAATTACAAATCTTTGGTCAAGCTATGTCGGTCACTGTATCTGGTTTAATAATGTCAAATATTACATTACTACGTGTACACATTTTAAAGTAAACATGTATATGTTATATCAAAACGGGAGACACAAACAAATAAGTATATGGAAGCGTCGAGGCGCGGGCGCACCGCGAACGCTAAGCGCGCGACTCGCCAACGATGCGCGCCGCGGCGACTCGCGATAATTTCGGCCAACTACAGATAGATAGATCCGCGTCTTATCCTATATTTCTTCGCTATAATAACACAGGCGCCCGATGTTCCACAAATCTAGCTATTTATAAACTCACAACATTTGTTTTTTTATTTAGATGCAATTCTCGTGTCGAAATGGAATTCTTAGATGTTTTTTGGACTAATGTTATGAAAATAGACGCGTGTATAGGAAGTGGCGTTAGCACTCAATGAGCCGCATTAATTTAATTTTGTTTAAAACATTATTGATAACGAGCTCAGATGTCGACAGGCGTTCATTAGGTTTCAAAGATAACAAGAATAGAAAGAAAATGTATATAATTATGTTCGTATGTTAACGGACTTTTCTTTATTTCGGTCAAAGATCAGAAACTCTTGGCTAAAATAAAACTTGCACGACATTTTGACGTGTCAATAAAAATATTTGGAACGCCAATAAAACTATAAATAAATCTACTCGATGATAGTAATAATAGATAAGTATAATTTCTTCATCAGACTATTTAAAAAAGACGTTGAGGATGTCTGCTAGGATGAGGATGCTAAAAAGGGTTGAGTACGAACACGAGTTCAGTTACTGCAAAAGGTGTGAGCAAATGAAGTGAAGAAAGCTTGGAAGGGAGATCCAAATATAACCCGCCTGAGTCAAGTGCACGACGTTGATTTTGAAACACTATTCAGTGTAGTTGCTCCAACTATGCTCAATATACACGAGGTCAAAGCTAACAGACGAATCCAACAGCGGATATTGCTAACAGATTAACGATAAATTGTTTACGTGTCGAATCATTGATGTATCTGCACCTACATTTGTAATTTTGCCCTAGGAAAAAAAGCAATGGATTGTGAAATCGAAATTGAACAGCGGGTTATCTTAATTTAGATTGAGGCGCCATTTTTCATTGAGCGTTGCTCGTGATTTATATTAACGAACCGGTTGAATGAACTAATGATGTTTAAGGTAAGGTGAGGAAGAAAATGATAAATTTAACAATTTTGTTTTGAAGACAGCTGGAGTGCATATGCTATTTGCAGAAACAAAAAGTTAAACAAATGTGAAACGTCTTGTTGGGATAGTTTCTACAATTCTCGATTTGGAATCGTAAGACTTCGGGGATATTAATGAGACGGTTCGTTAAAATAAAATTTGAACAGTGAACTGAAATAGTTTTAGACGATTGAAGAAGTACAGTCCAGTAATAATACGCCATCGCATGTTTTTCCTTGAAGTAGGCGTATGTGAATTAATACTTCCAGTTTAACTAATGGATGACTAGGCTAGGAAGTGCCGCACACTAGATTTTAAATTAGCTTCCGTGCAGCGACTTACTTTGAATTCTAAAAGCAATAAGCACTATTATGCATCCCAAAGAGAACAATAAAAATGTACCATTTGCGATCAACGCGTTTGTCTTAATCTAACACAGTTCCAGTCAAGCTACTAATATTGTGATTTATTCCATTCAAAACAACGACGATTACGTCGGTAAAAGAAGATATTATGTAACAAACACTGATTCAAATTCCATCTCAACATTTTCTCCTAGTGCCTTCAAAAGAAGCAAAGTTGTTTAATATATTTCGTATTACAAAGCTGGGAATCCATTTGGAATCATAAATGTTTTGTTGCCAGCACTTACTTTAAATGTATATGACCAAAACGCGCAAACGATGCTACTTTTTGCTACCCCAGCGTATTGCTAAACGATCCCCCAAAGCCGCAGTCATGCAAAACATACGACTGCGAATGCGATTCTTGTGCCAAAAATACGTCGCGTCAAAGCATCAGTTGCGTTGTTTTTTATTCACTATAAAATGCATCACGAACAACACAATTGCGTCAGGAATGCGTTCGGTACTGGGACATCACCAATAAACGACTCAGCCTAAGTGGCTATTTTGAATACCCAGAATTCCTACTCCCTTTCTCCAGTGAGGATTCAAACCCTTTTTAATTAAATTTTATAATAGTCGACAATCTCCTTATTTAATCCAGTTCAACAATGATGGCTTATTTTTAGAATCTCATTCCGTATCCGTCACGTTGGAGTGACGTCTAAACAAATTAACCCAACAACTCCATTGAAATAGACACTATGTAATTAAACCTGAAAAATGACGGGAGGTACGGACGAACCGCATCAGATACACTCAATTAAAAATAGGACAAAGTTGGGGACCAATTTATACCTTGTCGGGATAAATTAAAAGCCGCAGAGGGCAGTCAAATCGAAGAAACGGCTATTTAAGGCGTGATGGGTTAAACTTTTATGAGTTATAAAAACAAAAACATACATTAAGGTGATCTATCGTATGTTTTGAATACAAACAAGAATTGACGAGACGATTTTTTTTAATTGAATGGTTCTTCGAGTACACCGTATTTTTGATCCAGAACGTATTTTTGATTAGGATACTAAAACACAAATTGATGTTGCAGAAAATTGCGAACCATTCTCTTACAGTTGAGGTAGCCAATTTCGTAACAATTTTATTGAGGAAGTAAAAAGAAATGGCCGTGATACCTAAGATGAGAGTGAATGAGTTGTCATCACATTATGTAGGTAGGTTCAGGTAATTGCAGCTGATGCCGGCGATCAAAAATAGACGAGCTTGTTCTCTATGATGTAACGTTTGATCGTCGTTGATCTAGTATTTGAGTAGATGTATGAACACAGATTGCTTGACACTCGTTTAATTAGTGAAATGGGGCCAGTGGTCCAATTAAAACAACGTTCGGTGCATTCAACGTAACATGTTTGTTTTCATTGTGATTACAATGCACAATACACTTTTCTATTAAGGAACATCATTAGACATTTGTAGTCACAATTTGAATTGTTTTACAAAAATATTTCTGCAGTTCAGTTAGCTTCGCAATTTTTGTCAGTTATGTACGTACGTTAGCTCATGAATATGATCCTTTGGCTTGGCTTTAAAGTAGTCTAGTTCCTTGCGAAACAGTTACGTTAATAAGTCTTATTAATATTTCTGGATTACACAACAATAGTTGCATATTTTTGTAAATATTTTAAGACCTCATAATGTCTAATAATATCTACAAAAAGTAACTTTATTATATTCCCATTCTCTCTCATACCTCATTCATTAAATAATGCACTCACTCGCGTAAATAATTCAATCAAATCTAAATAATATACTCTGCGAATGGTAGCAACAACACTGTTCTTAAGCTCAACGATCCATCTTGAAGACGAATCTGTCTTCCCTAACCAATGTGTCCGGGAGTTAGACACGACCGCCCTTTGACAAGCGTCACACACAACTACGCATTTCCGTTACAAAATCACTTTTATTTATTGCTTTTTTTCGTTTTTCTGACGGCCATACACCGATCATGGTTTTAGGAACGTTCTTGTTTGTAAACTTTTTCTTTCTTTATTTTAATATACGTGAGTGCTGAATCTCGTAGAAGTTAAAACAACAATCTGGATTCCTTTCATGATAATGTTACGAAGTTTCTTGTTACTATCATAAAGTTAAGTGTATTGGACAGGACCGACATTATGTCCACGATTTTATTGTGTTTCCACTATCGATATAGAAAATTGTTATTTCACAACTTTGGATTAAGAACCGAAGTGGTTTATGGAGCATTACCTCTCTATCCAACTTCGGACAATAGGTTTCATTGTACGGTTTTCTCGTTTAGAACTTCGATGGCCCAAATAAGACGGAGTTTCGAAGGGAGAAGTTTCGTGAATAAGGAACCTGGATTGGGTAATCCTAAGCCGTGATGATTAAAGGACTTTCTTTAGGAGCTATTCAGAAAAAGGATAATAGCAGATAGATAAGGAAAACGATAAATTAATTTTACTTTCTGTAGCAAACGAACCGAATCTGGGTGAAGTTGGAAAACAAGTGAAACTTAATCTTTTGTTAGCTTATCATTCAGGCCACGATCTTAATTTTGTTGTTTAATGTAGCCTCCGGTATTATCTATCCATTATCACTTCTCATGACTTTTGTTTTTGATGGAATGTGACTAGAACTTATGGATGAGGAATGAAGCAAGTCTGGGAGAGCCAAGCTTCGGCACAAATGGGTCAGTTCGATCGTAGTGATATTACGGGCTCACAGAAAACCAGCGTGTATCAGCCACAGCGTTGTGTTTCGCCCTACGTGTAAGGATACCGAAGGCCCAATCTTTTTCCCTTTCCTCAATACTTAAATCTTCAAAACCCTTATCCCCAAGAGGCATGTCCATGTCCTGCAGGTCCGTTGGCAGAGTCGGTATCAGGCAATCCGCATGCTCGTTTGCCTTTCTATTACATAAAGATTTTTTTAAAGAGCTTTACGAAGTCAAGTTTGCTACAAATCAAAAATGAATAATACATGTTTCTCGTAAATATTAGGGTTTTATCTGCGCAATCAAAACAATTTATCCTTTCATTATATTCAAGTTTCTCGACAAGAATGGATTTCTCTGAATTCATACGACAGCTTCGGCTTAGGTAATAATGTTTTGGCTACAGTTTCAAGACGGTAAAAATATTGCCGAATGAAATGAAAAGAATAATTATGGAACGTTATTTATTTAAACAACTCTGAGAAAATTTGTCATTGGAGATTTCTTGAAATTTAATCTTGAACAAAGATCTGTCACTTATTAGGGAACGTTGATTCTTTGAAGTCTTATAGTATTAACATCAAAGTTTGGAATATTTTGTTGACTCATTTTCAAGGGTCGTCCATATAAATGTTGCTAGACTGGGAGCCACTTTGCGTATTATCTAATAATAACCTTATTAGATAATACGCAAAAGTGGCTTTTTGGCAAAAAAACAGATTTTTATTTACTTCAACAATCAAGTTCGTGCACACACGTAGGTCCACTTAATCTTTATATTTATAATTCTGATGTAAGTACATGTAATGTGATTTTTTTCTGTATGCGTTTGAGTGGCGCTCTGGACGGTTTAGATTCACAAAGCAGCCCGGCAGATGTCGCTGATTGTTTGGAAAAGCATGTGATCTCGGAAACGGCCCTAACTATTTAGTAAATGTATAAAAATATAAGACCAATCAATAAAATAAGAGAAACTAAGAAGTTATAATCAAAAGACGTCTCGTACATCTAGACTTCTCTAGTTAATAAATAATGATAACGAACTAAGAAAAAAATACTTTTTTATTTAATCTGACTTACGTGATAAATAAAGTTCTTTATTCCTGTTTATGAAGCATTCAATCTATATTTGTATATAAACTGACTCAGTGTTATATTTCATCAAACGCTTTTCTGTGACGTCGACAATGATACATCTTAATGAGCAGCTGATGTGTGCACGTGCAGTGTAGGCAGCGGGTTCGAGTTCTGACGTTACAGGAAGCGGTGCAGTTTCCCATGCAGTAGTTTCACATTTATATTTAGATTTGTGTATCACAATGTGCATGTTGGGATTATGACGTAATTAGATACTGGATAATGTTAAATCATATCTGTTGTTCTCAGATTGAGCTCGCGGAGAAGATACTACCTATAGCTGTTTTATTTTTGTCACTCTTATATTCGTTCTTATCGCACTGGGAGCTAGATTAACATCAAAATCCCTGCTTTAAACAGTTTGAAAATAATAACTGTTTTTTTTTTAATAAATAACTAACAAACGATCGAAATCTTTAATTATTTCTAAATACCAATTAAAATTTACGATCACTCCTCATTGGTTTTTAAATGATTATATTGTGTTTGTTAGTATTCAAACTAATATAAAAAGGTACAATGGGGCTTATCAATCTTTAATAACAGACCCTAAGAAAACCTAGATTTAAAAAAATACTATTACTCTACCAAAACGAGATTTACGTGGCGCTAGTTACGTTTTTGGACCGACCAAAAAAACAAATAGGCAAAGTAGTCAGAGAGCTACTGTAAGTACGTGGTGTTATGTAAGTTTAAAGTTATATAACAGACCTTAGGTAGGTCTGTTATATATATAGTTACTTACCTAGAAACGTGGGCGTTGCCCATCGTCATTTCATAGTCCATGAGTCACTTTACGCCACCTACCAAACCTACGGGACCATCTATTCATAGCCCAGAATACAACTCGTAAGTACCTACATACACAGATTACGCAGTTGACAACTGTTGTTTTTCTTGATATAAATAGTTTGTTTGATTGTTTTATTAATCAACTTTTGGGTTAATCAGTTATAGTAGTTTCTCGCGGCTTCACACGCGTATAAAGAGATTTTAAAAACAGCAGCGTTTCAAGCGATAGCTCGACAAAAATACGCAAATCAATTATAATTTACAGTTTATATTGTAGCTATCTGTATCTGTATCAATATCAGTGAAACAGTTTTAGACCACCAGTTCAAAAGATTACATACAAACTTACAAATTTTACCCCTTTAGAATTCTATTAATCACTACTAGTTTTGCAAAGAATATTCCAAAAAATGTATGCCATCAAAATATACTGTTCCAAGAATCTTAAAATATCGGTAAAACAATACAATTTGTACCAGTTTTCTTGTTATATTAATCGGAGCTTGTAACATCCGTTGTATTGACATATCCGGCTTTTAACTACAACGTGCAAAAGTATCGATATCTCAGCCAATATGTCGGATCTAACGTCTTGCCAACAAGTTGTAGCTGTAAACTGAATATAATGAAGATATTTGTTTGTTCACTTTAACAAAAACTACAAAATCTACAGTACAATAGGTCTAATCGGGCTTAAGGGTGCAAACTCAATGTGGCCCGACTCGATGCCATAAAAAGTACGGGGAGATTTGTCCAGCTAAGCTGTGAGAAATCACTGGATAATTTTGCCCTTCAAAAAAAAGTCACAGAGTTATATATAAATATGTGAGTATAAAGTACCATGGTCCTAGGAAAATATGTGTCGGTTTTGTGATTTACCGAAAAACAATTCATCTGTTTAGAAATAGCTGAGTTCCTATACGACTGCACCGATTTTCATGTACTTAATTCTGTAGGACGGTTCAGATTCGTACCAAAAATCGACGACAAAAACATTATACTTAAGCAATTTGTAACAAGCATATTTTTTTACTACGTGTAAATGTATCAATTATGTCTTTCATACCAACATTTAGAATATCAATTCATCAAATCCCAAGCAAACACCGGCGTTCGCACACCTACCTCTTCTCTCTAATTACTACGATTGAAAGGTTAAAAATATTATATTCCCACTTTCAGAAATCACCACATCACTATTCCACACTCAAACCTACCTACTAACATCCCTAAATAAGTCTTTGTTAATTATAAAATAAAGGGGCACAATCCCGGGCAGAGTTCCACGGCGTCACGTTTTGAAAGCATGTCATAATTTAAGGCGCAGCTCCCCTCATTAACAGCACTAATGACGATACGATTTATTTGATGGGAACTACGAACGAATTGATATTGTGATGTAAAATGACATAAGGATTTATCATTATCAACACAGCGTTCTTTTTAAGGTATTGTTGTCCCGGAGGTTAAGGCGCCCGCTTCTCATACAAGAAACCTGGCAAGTACTAATGTGACTTTTTCCGAGTCATATATGCTTTCTATGATTATTTAGACACCCTGACATACGGCGAAGGTAAAAATCGTGGGGAAATCTGGACTTATATTTTCTAATCATAAGTTTGAAGTCGCCTACCCGCATTAAGCAATCATGGTGATTAATGCTCTAACCTTCTCCGTGTGAGAAGAGGCCTTTGCCCAGCAGTGGTCCCTTATAAAGTGATGGTGTGTTCTTTTAGAAATAAACGTATCTTACTCTGGGGGTGATGGTCGAGAAAGGCTTTTGAGTACGACTGGACACTGGACCTGGTAGTGTTAGATAGGTTATTGTTCTCTTCCGATCTCCGGCCACCGTGAGTTGGTTGTGTTTCCTTCTGCCGTGCCTCAAAGAGCCAAGAAACCACCACAGATTTGACCCAATAGAGCTGATGTTCAGTCTATCCAGCGTAATATGGCCATGATCGCAGCAGGAGAAGAAACGGAATAGGTCTAGTCAGTAAGAATTTGACGGTAGGACGAGAGAAGTCGTTTGATGAATTCCCCCTAAAATAAAAGACAAGATAATTGTTGCTGGGTTCCTCGAATATGCAGAAGTAACACAACAATCCTTTTAGCCTATTACCATCAAAAATGAGCCTTCTGGTTTGGTACAATTTCAAACAATTGCGTATAAAACCAACGAGCTTTAATAACGGTTTACTGAAAGGATAAGAATAAACGGTTATAAACGAGAAAAATGGACAACGCAGACTTTGGTTACAAAAAACAAAAGCCAATTCCGTAAATAGCCTATATGAGTATTAGTGCAAATTATCCCAAAAACGCTGACATAAAGGGAATAGTGAAAAGATACGATTGGACTATGAAACCTCACGATGTTATTACCTAACTAGTAACCAGACGATGTAGACTGGTTTTAAGGCTAAATCTGAAGCCAAAATCTCATTTAAGCGAGCGTAAAATGTTATATAAAACATGTCAATTTCACACTTATATACTCGATATTAGGTACTCAAGTAATATCTACATAATCTAGCTCAGGTTCCAATCCAAGGAATGTTCTACAAAATAGACTATTAGGGACGTGCTAGGTACCGCGGGACTCCACGATCCCGGTCCAATTCCGTGAATTGTAGAAATACCGGGAATTTTTGTTTACGCATTCTTGTCGCGAGTCTGAAGTGAAGGTGAGATTATATTCGACGCGGTGACGGTTACGATGGCGAATGTGTAGTGATGCGAACAATCGAGTTATTTTATCGATTGTCTCGTTAGTACGCATTGTCATGTAAATCGAGTTACAGCAATTATTGTAGTGAAGCTATGCAGAGAGACGATGTTGCTATTTCGTCGTTGTGAATGTAAATTTTGTTCCCAAGAATTGGTTCATTTTATAGATTTACGTAACAGATAATCTTGCATTTACTAAAATAAGAATATTTTATTGTTATTTTTTTAACTTAAAAGAACTTATAACGCAATTAATCATACAGAAAAAGCTAATTAGCTAACATATTTTAGCAGAAAAAAACCGCTTCTTTCCTTTCTAAAACCCGTCAAGGAAAACGAATTCTCTAATAAAAATACCACATAATAAAGTTCATAAGGTAGTTGAGCCTTATAAAACATTTGTAAAGAACTGTGCACAAACCCTCAACGGATTTACAGTACATTTCCTTTACAAAAATAGTGAACCCAAAGTTATTTCAGGAGTTAAAAGTGGGACACAGTTTGCGTGACCCACTGCACTACCTACTTGAGCTGACTAACGAATGAAAACATTCCAATACTCAACCACAGTAGTAAATCAGGTACAATGGAATGGCCTATTTATTTCTCTCTTTAAGAAATCTCAATTACTATTTAGAAATTTGTTTGTAAACTAATTAGTTCTTAAAATGACTGTAAGTTACCTGGTATACCTTTGCCTGTTAGAGATTTTTTTTCGGCTTAAGGATCTATTTTTTTTATTGATTACAGGTTCGCGCTTGACCCCTATCTCACCTGATGGAAAGCGACGATGCGGTCGACGATGGACCGCGCTTACCTAGAAGTAACCTATTCACTCTTGACTTAAAGATACCCGGATTGTAGCTATCAGGAAACACCGACTCCTGCAAGGAATTCCATCTCCTTGTATTTATACGTAGGTAGTTCATAAATATAATGATTGTTATATTTTTTTGGTTCAGAATCATGATTCCTAAATTCGTCAATATTGAAATTCCATCAATGTCAGTATTAGTGGCATTTTTCACTTTTTGAGTCCACTTATCCACTTTTTAGCAGTAGAAATGTACAATACTTAACAACGAGATAATGTAAATGCCAATAAAAATATCGATAACACCCCATCACTAAAAGTAAGACGGATGGCCGTCACTAATGAATGAATATTACCATAGCTTTTCGCCTTGAACACACTCGCGCACATCACACACACACACACACACACACCTACATAACACTGTGAAAAAATTGGTAGATTTTATTTTCATTCAAGAAGGGCCGGGTTAGTTTCAAATTGGTATATCGAGAATATGAACGACCCGCTTTTCTTTTATGCTACCCAATTTTATTTGGTAGCTGTGATAGGAAATTTGGCTTGTGTGCTCATGGCGGCCGAGTGCAAGCGCCCAAAGCAAGCGGAATGAGGTGGCTTTTATAAAGTTGGAGTCACTTCACATAGTCACAGTCGCCAGAGCGGAATAAGTCAGTCAGAGCCGCCTTATGAAATGTGAAGCTCTTATGAGTACAGATTTAGTGCTAATTAGTTACTAATTATATATTGTAAGGTTGCTTGGTATCTGCCAGCAGAAGATATTAGCATGGTCACATACTTTCTCGAAAACCTGCATACGATTTTTGAGGAATGTTTAGAAATGTATAATAAATTAACAATTCTTCAATCAGACACTCTGAAAATCTCAAAATAATGCATATACTAGCTTCTGCCCGCAGCTTCGTCGTGTGGTGTATTGATAAAAATGCAGCTTATACTGTATGTTAATCTAGGGTATCATGTATCTACATATGTATAAATATTTGACTACACGGTTGGTGCGGTGGCTGGGCAACTGGCTGCCGTGCGACGTGTCGTGGTTTCGATTCCCGCACGGAACAACAATTTGTGAGATTTACAAATTGTTGTTTCGGGTCTGGGTGTGATGTGTGTGTGAAATTGTATGTTTGTAAACGCACCCACGACACAGGAGAAAATGTGGGGCAGTTTTCTAAAAAAGAAAAAAAAAATCAACTAAAACGATCCAGCCATTTTGGAGTCAAAGAATAACAAATATACATCCATTTATTACCTATTTATTCCTTTTACATTAACTTTCACATTTATAGTATTAATAGGATACATAATGTATGTTATTAATCTCACCACAAACTAAGACCAAATAAATATTATCCGATATGAACCTAGGAACATACATATAAGCTGTACTATTCCCGTAAGCGTCCCAAACCGATTGCTGAAAATTTTATATCAGCGACGCGTATCGACGCTGGCGGTAGCGGTAACGATAGGGTTGGCAAAGAATATCGTATTTTTATGCGATAGAGCAAACGAGCAGCCTGATCACCTGTCAGCGTCGCCCATAGGCACCTGCAAAACCGAAAGTTTTTGGCCGTTTGGGGGTTAGGGATTTGGAGATTGGGAATGAAGGGAGAGGGGAAGATAGGTCAAAATTGTTATATCAATATCTACAGGCTTTGTTTCTATCTGTAAACAACTCAAAGTAAACACATGTGCCGGGGTTGTGGGGCTAGCGCAATAAGGAGCCGCGGCCTCGGCCTAAAGCAGAAGAAGCAACGGGATGTTTTCAGTCAGTAAAAGTCTGACACTCACCTCACCCTGGCCGAGAGACGGCATTCGATGACTTTCCCTTACAAAAAAAAAGTAAACACATGTGCGAATTTGTAAACACCCACGAGATACACAGTTGTTCATTATTAAAAAAAAGTTGCCCTACACTAGGACTTTCTCCTGTGCCGTGGGTGCGGTTACAAACACAAAATTTTACAAATACATGTGACGCCCAGACCCGGAACAACAATTTGTGGATCATACAAAGAGTTGTTCCGTGCGGGAATCGAACCCGCGACACGTTGTACGGCAGCCAGTTGCCCAGTCACCGCGCCAAAAGGGCAGTATTAAAATGCTATGTTTAAAAAGCATCACTCACTCATTGCGACTTATTCAAAAAAACTTTCCCATTTTCACTACAAAAAAAAGACACTAACAAACTCTACCGATTTTGCCAACCCTAGCCCAAGATCGATATTGTAATGACAATCCCGTATGTGACGTGTACGCGAGACGAATCTTAAGGTCAATGCCTTGTAGGTACATACATAACAAATCTTACATAGTAACTCCTGAGTAAACTAGACTTTTTATATATTGTGAAATTTCTTCTCTTTTTGTATGCTACGTTGGTCTAGTGACTACTTACTTCTATGGAATAAACTATTATAACATTCAATTTCTGTAACTTTTAAGCGACCTTTTTAATAATAACAGTATTAAGGACTTATAAGTTTTCTATAGTATGGAGCCACGTTGGGTGCTGATAGCCAAATGTCCATAGGTAAAAAGATATGCTGGTGAAATTAGCGAATCGGCTGTAGTCAAAACTTGGCAAGTACCACTAGGACTTTTCCGAGTTATATGCGCTATCTGAGTTTATGTGGACCCTACCCAGCACTGACTCAAAGTGAAGGAAAACATCGTGAGGAAACCTAGACTTATAACTTCTAATGTCTAATATTAATCATAAGTTTGAAATCGCCAGTACACCTTGAACTAGCGTAGTTGTTACCCGACTGCCAAAGAAGGAGGGTAATGTTTTTCGAGTGTATGTAAGTATGTATGTATGTCTTTTCCTTTGTGACCTCCTGTAGCCTAAACGGCTTGATGGATTTTGATGTATGAGGTATCGTTAGATTTGTCTTGATTACGGGAGTGTCATAGGATACATTTTATCCTAAAAGTCCCACGGGATAAGGACATAATAATATTTTTTCTAAATTTCCCTTTAAAAAAATATGTATGCGGTATCATTAGATTAATTTCAATCACGGGAGTAATTAATATAGGATACGTTTTTTCTCAAAATTCCCACGGGAAAAAGTTATAAATAAAAAAATTATTATTAAAAAAACAAAATACCCGACTGCACACTAAAAAAAGAGTAAAACAAGCCCCACAATACAAATTTACTGAATATAATTTATAAATGTTGATGGAAAGCATCGCAGGCGGGGACCACCTTGACCGCCACCAACGAAAATTCTGCTAAATGGTGCACAACAGAAATGACTATAAATAAGCCTCTGTTGGTCCCCGCCTGCGATGCTTTCCATCAACATTTATAAATTATATTCAGTAAATTTGTATTGTGGGGCTTGTTTTACTCTTTTTTTAGTGTGCAGTCGGGTATTTTGTTTTTTTAATAATAATTTTTTTTTTTTATAATAATTATCGTGAGACATACTAAATTAACTAAAAATCGCGGGTTACCTACCCTAAAAACAAGTAAAGTAATAGAGCTTTTGCTCAATATTATACACGTGAGTAAACCGCGATTTTTAGTTAAACTAGCGTAGTTATTGGTACTCAAACCTAAGTTGTTAATACATATATTTTATCTCTTTTTAACATTGTAAGAGTAGACTCAAAGTAATGCTAAAAACCACGATTTTTCAAACTTAATTCTTTTTACGATACACCTATTTTTATATATTTGTATTTTTCCGCAATTTTTCGTCAACTAAATCTTAATGGCGTCATAAAGTTATAGTTCATGCAATATCTATTCACAGATGTTCATTAGACAATTAAAAAAAATGTTTATTTATAATACTTGACTTAATCACGTCTAATATCTTCATTCTAAAAACAAAATCTCTTCATTTATACACTTCCTGAACCTTCAACTGCAGAACCACAGATCGACCGAACACACAGCCTCGTTGGAATGGATTCCCCCACACATCCTGTAACTGAAATGGCTGCAGGCTAACAAGTAAATGGATCTCCGGGGCATCGATAGATATCGAGTTTAAATAGAGCCTTCCGTTCCAATGGCTGGACATTTTCAGTGCACAGTTGAACGCTTTTCATTCAGTCCTTCATTCATGAAAGTTTCAATTAGTTTAATTGCTTGTGTTATTAAAGTTATTGTGTAATATTTAAAACTTTGTAATATTTTGGGGCGCTATTGTAGATTCTTTTTAATACTATACCTAACACATCCAATTGTCAACCTATAATTCACATTTTATTGACATAAGATTGATATGTGATATGCGTTTAATTTTTACTACGCCTAAATTCGATTTATATCACACTACAATATCAGTCTTTAAGTGCCCACTGCTGAGCAAAGGCCTCTTCTTGCACAGAATTTTATTGAGTAACGAAAAAAGGGAACTAAGAATTTTATTGGTATTCCCACAATCTTAGTCAGCTCATGAAACAGAATGAGAGTGCTTTATAATAATTTCATTACAGAAAGTGCTAAAGTTAGTAGCACTTACCACCCTGAACTTAAGAGCTAATAAATTGTCATTACCCACTTTTTTTTTTTTTTTTTTATTTATTTATCATTTTTACAAATATTACAAGATTATTTACGTTAAATAGCAACCAAAAAACCACTAAGGTTTAAACTTGTGCTATCATGAATCATCTCAAATCGAAGGAAAAAAAAAAAATTAGTTACAGTTTTATAATTAAGTATGTGTACGTTATTATCGAAATTAATTTATACAATCTTTGTGTCAATCAGTAGGAGAAAACATTCTTAAATAATACTTAAGTAATATTTCTTAAGTTTACATTTAATATTTTTAGGTGTAATATTACTTTTTATTTCTGAGGGTATGCTATTAATAAGCCGTGGTACAATATACCCGCTAGTTCGCTCGCCATACGTATTGTTGGCGCACTGTGTACGAAGCTTATTCTCAGAAACTGCCCGAGTGCATACAGGATGTTCGATTTTGTTAAGTAAATTTTCATTGAAAAATTGTTCTTTTAATAACAGAAAATGCATTTGAGTATAAACTGGTAGGACATTACAGTGCTTAAAGAGACCATTTATATTATCATAAAACTTAAATCTTATTTTAGGAGAAACTATTGTTTTAAGAATTTGTTTTTGTATTTTATAGATACTGTCAAGATAGGTCTTATAGGTACGACCATAGCTACTAAGGCCATACTGGATGTAGGATTCCGCCATCGCATAATACAGCATTATTTTCACCTTGAAGGGCAGACGGTTTGTTAGTATGGTCATAATAGCTAGAAATTGTCGAAGTTTATCGCAAACACGTTCTATATGATAACTCCAGTTAAACTTATCGTCTATAATTACTCCCAGATATGTTTGTTTATCGACAACATCTATTTGCGGACAGTTACAGTTGATCGTATTGACTGTATGCAAGCAGTCATGGTCATGAGCTATTAAGTTCTGAACGGGTAATTTTTTAATATGTGGAGATTTAATTACCAATAATTTAGTTTTGCTTGCATTAAGTACTAAGCCAGCATCGTGACACCACCTTGTCAAAGCATCCAAATCATGCTGTAAGCGTTCACATGCTGTTTGAGGATTTCTATCTGCAATAACAAGGCACGTATCATCCGCAAACTGATAGCATGTACTGTTTGTGATGCAGTTTTTCATATCATTTACATACGATAAAAAATGCAAGGGGCCTAATACTGAGCCCTGCGCTGTTCCCTCAGTTACTGCCATGCGCTCACTACAGATGTTGTCAACTTTTATAGTAAAGGTTCGATTTTTTAAATAGTTTTTACACCAATTGAGTAATGGACCACGTACTCCACAGTCATCTAATTTATCAATCAGCTGGCTATGAATGAGTGTGTCAAAAGCACGTGAGAAGTCAATAAAAAGCGCAAGAACGTGTTTTTTATCATTTAGGTACGAATTGACTTCATCGGTGAAGTTTGACAAGAGGTTTGTGGTACTTTTGCCGGCTTGAAAACCATATTGATATCGGTTAATTACACCGTGTTGCTTATAAAATGCATGGATTTGTTCACAGACATATTTTTCAATTATTTTATCAATAGACGAGAGCAATGTTATAGGGCGATAGTTTGAATAATCGTTTTTTTTACCTCTTTTATGGATTGGCCTTATACAACCCATCTTTAAGTCATCTGGGTATATACCACTTTCAATGCTTCGGTTAATTAAGTCAGCAATAGGTTTAGATATACTATCACCTATCATTTTAATATCTGAGACTTTAATATTGTCTGGACCTGGGGCTTTTCTTGAGTTAAGTTGTTTAATAATTTTATGAACGCTGCTAGCCGAGGCTTTTTTAAAAAACAAACTAGAATCCAAGGGCTTACGTGTTGATTTAGGATCTGTTATTTTAATATTACAGTTAGGAACAATGTCTTTAACCGCTTTGTCAAAACAATTTGCAAAATTGTCAGCAATAGTTTTGGTGGTGATTCCTTGCGCATCAAAAGCTTTAAGAATAGCCGTGTCAAGTGACAGGGTTACTCTCCCTAACATTTGATTTAGGATAGTGTACATTTTTTTAACATTTTTAAAATTATCACTAATATATTGCCTATAATAATTATTTCTTTTATTTTCTAATATTGTATGAATTTTATTTCTAATTTTATTGTATTCTAATTTGATTTTTGAATTTTTTAAATTATTTTTCCAATCATTATATAATTTGTCTCTTTTATCACAAAGCCGGATAATATTGTCATCAATCCAAGGTGAAGTAAAATGTTTTGAATATGTACCAGTCGATTTACTTTTTTTATTATTATTTGCAGACCTGTCTGCCTTATCAAACGCTTCATAAATAAAACTTAAAATCTCGTTAGGGGAATTCATACTATTTGTTTTTGTCCAGTCTACATTTTGAAGTTCCTTGTAAAAGATATCATAATTAATATTTTTTTTTGGAACAACCTGTATACACTTCGGGTTTCTAAACGCCTCGTCACCGCAGGTAAAGATAATACCCCGATGGTCAGCTAGTACGACATCGAGCACCGCCGCGAATGGTTGCAGTGTGGGAAAACGTGCAAATATATGGTCAATACAGGACTTAGTGATTAAATCTTTTTTAGTTTCAATTCTGGTGTAATCCGTTATTCCACACAACAATCCATGTTCACTAAGTGTTCTCAAATATGAATCTTTGTATGTTGAGCTTTCTTTCAGATTTATGTTCGTATCACCAATAAGAAGTAAGTTCTGTTTTAAATCGAATTTAGTAATGTGACTAGCAAGCTCCGAAATAAATACTTTTTTATTTGTAGACGGTGGCCTATAAATTGCAGAGACAATTGCGTTGTGTAAATCTATTTTTAGGTAGCCTGTAAGGTTTTCAAAGGTCTTAGTTTTTTGTTCAATTAATGTAAACTTAATATGATTTCGTACATACATGATAATACCACCGCCTTTTCGGTTTGGACGCAATTGTGAGTACATTCTATAGCCTGGTAAATTAAACAAAACGGCAATATTATCTGAGATACCCACTTCTGTTAAAATTATAAGGTCTAGTGGATAATTACATGTATGAATGGTTTGTTGCAATTTTGTAAAGTTTTTAATGAGCGATCTGATATTAAAATGTATACATGATAAATTTACATTGGTTTTTGGAGGTATTTGTTTAAAAAAGTGATTAGTAGAATTACAATGGAAGATTTCTTGTACTTTTATGTCCATAATATATCACACTAGGTTGATCATATAATCAGCTATAAATAAAATAAAAAATACTACCTGAGACAGAGAAAGCTATAATGAATTTATATTGGTGATGACCCTTTTGATTGAGTTGAACATATCTTTTCTATTTGCTTTATATCCTGCAATGTACGGATATAATAAATTTTACTATTACTGAGCTTCCTAGCACAGACTTTACCATTCTTACACCATACATACTGGCAGGATTTATTTAGCAATTGGGTTTTTGCATTATAAAGTAGTGTTTTTAGATACTTGGTAAGGGCCTCCCTTATGTAGACGCGATCGTCAGCTTTTTCCTTCGGCACGCCTGGCATCAGTTGTCCCACGGTGATACAATTTTCCTTGCTAGCGCCTATCCATTGTTGCTGGAGCGTCTTCGACTTGAGTTCAACGAGGATGGGTCCCGGTTTATCCTTGCTTCCTGGTAGACGTCGTGTTGAAAGGATTTCCTTATCAGCCAAATTTAATTTGACGGCCACGGTACCCATCACCTTCTCTATGTTATTTAGGGGCATCTCAGGCAACCCAGCAACTTCCAGGGCTGTTGTGAGGGACTGCTGTTCAACCTCTTGGAACCCTTGTTCCAGGACATTAATGCGCAGTTCTAGGTTCTTGTTTTTGTTTTGGAGATCATAGTTTTTGTTTTCAAGGTCCTTGATTTTGCTATCTTGTTTTTTAATAGCCTGCTCCATAGATGTCAGTTGCTCACTGAGGAACTCTAGTGAGTTCTCCAGACCTCTAATTTCCTCGCGAAAAGCCTTCTTCACTTCTCGACTAATATCCTGCACCAGTTTATTGGCATTGACCACTGGAGCCATCTCCGTACCTGTAGGAACTTCATAATCGTTTTCGTCGTCGTCCTCTTCAGGGATTATAAAGGAAGACCTTCGTGAAAGATTTTTTAGACACTCTTCACAACTCCACTCAATACCAGGTGAATTCTTGAGGGTGTTCAGCTGCTTATTTGATAGCTTTGAGCACACGGTATCAGCATGTACAACTTTATCACACCTGCTGCACTCCAGCCCGGGCACTTTCTTGGTAACATTTTTTTTGCATCTAACACACCTTTTAATCACCATATTAGGGAATGTAATTATACAACTCTATTATAATATCTTACATCTCCTGAACTTAAACGCTACTAAGTGTAAGTAAACTTGTTCTAATTTCGGTAGGATTTTTACTAATGAAGTCATTTTAGCAGGGACAGTTTCATTGTTTGTGGTGTCATTATTTATTATTATGACTAGACTTAAGAACAATTGAGTCTCAAACAAGAGTTCGAGTACAGAAATATGCTATTTCACCTATGAAATAGCATATGTCTTTACACTAAAGATCTTAATTGCGCATGCAACTTCCCAAGCTTGATTCCCTGGTTGGCCAAATAGCTATTAAAAGTTTTATACTTTTCAAATTTCTTTCATAATATTGTTCTACGAATTTGAAGTTTTTGAATGATGTTTAAAATGTTTAGATTGTCAGGTTTGCTGCTGTCTGGTCTCTTGAATTTTCATTCTTTAGTCAGCTCTTACGACATCCACAGGAATCGTAGGCAAAGATCACAGCTTGGTTAAGGTCACTGCAAACCTTTATAAGCCGGGATTGCGCATATAAACGCATTAACGTTCTGCAGCCTTGGCCTGGAGCAGAACAAAGAATAGGCTGATTTTTAATCAGTCTGAAACTCTCTCATCTCACCCTACGTAGCGCGGGAACTAGATAGTTAAGATAAAAAAAAAATCCCGAGCGTACGGCGCGTAGCGTTCCGCGCGCGCCTCAAAGAGCCAATAGACCACCACAGACGGGGCCTTACAGGGCTGATGTTCAGCCGGGGTTGCGGGGTAAGCGCAATGAGGCACCGCGACCTCGGCCCAGAGCAGGAGAAGGAACAGGGGGGTTTTTAGTCAGTAAGAGTCTGACACTCCCAACGCCCGGCCCTGGGCGGGGTGAAAAAGAAATATTCAAATTGATATCATTAACACCTTAAAATGGGAATCCAAATCCAATACAAGGCCTAAACACTTTAACTAGGCATAGAACTAGATCTCCAGGGCATAAATATTTATCACACATGAATATTAAACTACCTAATATATATGAAAAATATATAAGTTCATACTAACTTTGGCCGCACCGTACCTTCATAATTTTGCCTACTTTATACCTTCTAACCGCTCTTTTAGGCCTCAGAGCCCTTTTTTACTTGGAAATATCTTCTGAAAAGACTAACGTTATATGATAAGTTTTTCTGTAAGTTCCTGAAGGCGGTTGTTATGTAATATGTATGTATATAATGGTATTTATGTGTGAAAGAGTCATGCATCGACACGAATGAGCTGGCTTGACCAGAGAAATTTGAAACAATGAAACAATTAATTTATTTTTGCAAATAGGCCATAAAACGGCACTTTTACACGTTAATTTATATGTAAAAAACTAGATGAAGCTGGCATTTCCTATCTGACTACTCTGAGAAGAAATGCCGAAACAAACTCAGAGGTCGAATTAACACGCGATCAAAATGTTGACGTATAACGAACTAGCAATGAAATCTAAGATTCAGAATCACATACACTTCTAATTAATAAACCATCATGACATTAGCTAATTAGGTTTTTATTTAGATTCACTCGGGCTTTGAAGAGGTCTAGGTTATTAAACACTTCGGGGAACAGAGACTGCAGCAAAGAATCCACTTCTTAGCGGTTTTGTAAGATGAAAACATGTCGTTTTGCCGATTGAGTGATGCTACGACATTTATATAAACAGATAGTTCCTCGCACACTCTCAGAAATCTATCCGATAAAAAATCGATAGGCGGTCAACTAGGCTGTGAAGTCGGGCGTCCACAAACGCATCGTCGTTGGTGTTGGACTTGGAAGGTGGTTGAAGAAGCTTAGATTATCGCAGGAAAACATATCGAGTTTGTTCTCATTACATATAGCGATTTCTTTTGATGACGAGGACATAATTAAGTTTAAAAACGTATTTTTTACAAAATAAATTAATCTTCTTTTGCGAAATCCTTCAAGCCTGTGTTCTATATTCAATCTACTTTAGCTCCATGTGGCATTGGTATGATTCATCCTATATGACATAATACTCTAATAATGATAACCTATTTCCCATAAAGTACCATCAATATTATGGCAGGGCTATAAACAAAAACCCATAAGTACTGTGAGAGATATTGCTAGATTGTATGTCTCCTTTTTATTTCGCCGTTGTCGGCCAATGAAACAATGGTGTTATGGTGGCAATATTCCCATGGACTCAACACAGGTGGTTTGTGGTACAATTTGTGCAAAACTTGAATCTTACATTGTGATATACCTAGTATACCTACTCGTGTTATCAATGTGAACCTTGTTAGTACTTGTGTCCTTGGGCAGCGCTGATACCTCGTACGTCTGCATGGTTGCCACCCGATTAATTAAATCATAAAATTAAAAATGATCAGCTAGAGTTACGGGGGCAAGCGCAATTATGTATCAAGACTTCGGCCTGGAGCAGGAGAAGAAATGGGGTGGTTTTTAATCAGTTAAGATTCTGAAACCGCCTCTCAACCCATTCAGGGCGACATACAAAAATAAAATAATTAATAATATTAATTAACACCTACACATTTTCACTGACGAACTAAATTCTGTTTGTTATTAAATAATGATACAAATTATAAATCATCATTCTATTGAATTCGCCGATTTGCGAACAATACAATAAAAAATAACGTTAAAACGGTCCTTTACAAACGCATGACAGCACTTCCCAAATGTCACGCACTATGACAGATTAGTAACTGGAACATGAAAACCCTTTTAGTAGCAAAGGTCTCAGTAATCGTCCATGACCTGTTCTCAGTGGGGTGAGCCAGTGCCCGCTGATAAGGAAACCCTATAGTGCAGGCGTGGCTCGCAACACTAATTTTAGCGGCATCGTTTGTAGACTGTCTTGCGACTCAATCGCGTTTTTGCGACGGTTTTCGCACGACACTATGTATTTTGCGATAGTCGAGAGTCGGAGTATTGGAGTAGAAGTCGTCTGGCTGGCTGGCGTCGGCTGGCATAGATGATGAAGACTTGTGTTTTTCTTAATTAAATGGAACATCACAATAGTAGGCATTCTGATGCATGCTTTAGTATCTTTTTACCAATACTTTTAAAACAAAGAATAGTAATTAATAAAACACCGCATGGAAACCTGGACCTATAATTTCTAATCACAAATTTGAAATCGCCAAATCCACCTTAAGCAAGCGAAGTGATTAATGCTCAAACCTTACCTATCCATGTGAGAAGAGGCATTTGTTCAGCAGTGGGCATTTATAGGCTGATGATGACGATAATCATGAAACTCTAAGAACACTTTAAAAAAACTACTTCGGTTTACTTCGATTTTTAAATAGCGAGTGTGATGCAGCCCTTACCCGCGACCCCGTCACCTGGGTCAAGTCGCGGCCGCCGTGGCTAATATTTGTGCTGTACAATTTTAAGGGTTGAATAACATTCGGATACCCGTTTGTCTTTCTTGATTTTGAAGCGTAGTCATTGTAAGAAGGTTAGTTTTTTTTTTTTTTTTTATGTGATAGGACGGCAAACGAGCAGACGGATTACCTGATGGTGAGCAATCGGCGTCGCCCATGGACACCCGCAACAAAGAGGGAGTTACGAGTGCGTTGCCGACCTTTTAGGGATTAGGGATTTGGAGATTTAGGGATTGGGGAGGGATTGGAGAAGGGGAAGGATTGGGCCTCCGGTAACCTCACTCACACGGCGAAACACAACGCAGTGGTTATTTTACGCCGGTTTTCTGTGAGGCCGTGGTATCACTCCGGTCGAGCCGACCCATTCGTGCCGAAGCATGGCTCTCCCACACTTAAAGTTTCAAATGCTAAACTTTGCCAACGTTGACAGGAGTAAAGCCTTTTTTCAGTTGAATAAGAAATTGTCGGGTAGGTCAATGGATGAACTTGTAGTTTGTACTATGGTTTATTTTTATTTTATTTTTATATTATTTTATTTATCATTATCATCTGACATAAAATTAAGCAGAATTATTAAAGAGGGTAAATATCCAATCATTTGAAGGAGTGTCAGACTCTTATTGGCTAAAAACTACACCGCCTTTTCTCTTATTCTGAGCCAGGCCATGGTAGCAAGAAAGTTGTTAAAATCCGAGTAATTTTTCGCCTAAGAACACATTGAGCGTAAACTAAACTTTTTCTTAATTGTTGACGAAAGCAGGAAATAACTAGTCAGCAGTGGTAATTGTGAGCACTTTTACCATTTGAATAATTATTAAGTAATCCATCTTTTGGAACAAAAGTGTACTTAAAGTGCACGATTCTATCTTCTGGGAATAAAAAGCGTGGTGTTACGAATTAGTTCGATATCAACCCTTGGCACCAAAGCATTAGGACTACATATTATAATAATTATGTAGAAAAGGAAGATAGTATAAATTTTCATTATTAATTACGCTCGCGTGATTCGTGGACATATAAATAATAAGTTCAGTTTTTTTTTCGAACGGTGTTGTAGGAATGTTTCGGGTGTATTCAACATTTTAATTAAAAGAGACCCCTACTAAGTTCTTAATAAGCAAGTAATGAAGTTGAGTAATTAATAAGTTTATTAAAACATTTCCGTGATAAATGTTATTGTTTTTTTCTATCTCGTTATGGTGGATTGGATCAGAAAATCATTTTTAAGCAATTTTTGTGCATAATAATTATCGTTAATAATGTTCTTTTTGGGAGGGGGGGGGGATTATTAATTGTCTTCTCCCGTCCTGGGTGGGGCGAGAGGGAGTGTCAGAGTCTTATATGAGTACAAACCATCCCGTTCCATCTCCTACTTCAGGCCGAGGCCAGGCCCGGGTTCTTATTGCGTTTCCACTCGCAACCCAGACTAATAATCAGCGGGGGTTGCTGGGCACCGCGACCTCGGCCCAGAGCAGGAGAAGGAACAGGGTTTTAGTCAGTAAGAATCTGACACTCCCTTCCGCCCTGCCCTGGGCGGGAGAAGTCATTTGATGATTTTCCCCTCACAAAAAAAAACAGACTAATAATATACAACTATTGATTAATCTGCAGGAATATACAATAGTTTGTAATATGGGTAGAATATTCTATTCTTTTAAAAATGTTATAAGTTACATACGACTCCTTTTCTGCACATCACTTTAAAGAAAAGCTTGGATGATGTTTATGTTATAACAAAAAAGTCGTTAGCAAAAAAAAAGAACAAATCTAAAGTCGTTCGCAATGTGAGCAAAACATATATTTTATATTCTCTTGACAATATTAATGTGTTTTATGGATACTTAACTTTAAAATATAGCCACAAACAGAAAAAATAATGTCAAGGTTATTTTCTTTAGAGGGATGAGCAGAAGTGGTACCCTAGGAATTTTTCAACAGTTGTAAAGAGTATTAATATATTCCCAGAGTATTTTTTTTATCTACATAATCATCAATTAACATAATAATAGTCACCGCGTCGCGCAAGGTGCTCATGAATAAGAGTCCCTATGTAGCTTGAAACTAGTAGAGCTTTTGTTGGTTAATTGAAGTAAGTCAATATTTTCAATAAAATAACTTTCACGATGGTTACTAAACAAAAACTTATTAAACAATCGATAATATCGAGAGATCCATTAATAAATATTTACCTACATACCTACATACATATGATTATGACCATCCTCCCTTATGTGTAAGCAAAGTCTTCTAATATGTTCGAGAGCCACTTACCTGTAACAAAGAGAAAATATTTGTTAATAATAATAATGACACAAAGCCCCGACGATCGCCTTAGGAGACTGGCGTTAGGCGGATGGATCAAATACATAAATGCTAAGTAAAGAAGGGAGACCTCCTTGAAACGGCATGTATTGTAAGGAGGTTTTTCTCTCTGTAGCCCTAACTACAGTACGGCCGCTGTATCTTGGCGAGTCTGAAGTTAGCCGTTTGTTTGCGCAATGGATCTTTTAGGAACTAGGACTCGCCAAGATACGTTGGCGGTATTGTACCGGTAGCTTCGACCATATTTTGTGAAGCAGTCATGCTCGCAAAGAGAGAGGCGGCCCGCGTGAGGGAGCAATCCTCCTCCTCACGCCCCAGCAGCCGCAACTGGCGACACTACGGGCGTCGGGGATCGAGGGACGATCTCCGGCCACCGTAAGTACGGGCCTGCGGTCGGCGAGTAAGGGCAGCTCGCCGCCCGACCAGAACCAGGCCCGAGCGTACGGCGCGTAGCGTTCCGCGCGCGCCTCAAAGAGCCAATAGACCACCACAGACGAGGCCCTAAAGGGCTGATGTTCAGCCGGGGTTGCGGGGTAAGCGCAATGAGGTACCGTGACCTCGGCACAGAGCAGGAGAAGGAACAGGGGGGTTTTTAGTCAGTAAGAGTCTGACACTCCCTCCTGCCCGGCCCTGGGCGGGAGAAGTCATTTGATGATTTTCCCCTCACAAAAAAAAAAAAAAAGCTTCGACCATATTTCCTCTGCCGACTGCACCCTATATTTATATCTATACTTATATATTATATTGTAGAATTTGTTCGTTTGATGAACGCGCTAACCCCCGGAACTACTGGTTTGAATTGAACAATTTTTGTGTTTGTTAGTCCATTTATCGAGGAAGTCTAATGGCTAAAGAACATCACGATACGATATGAAAGAGCCGAGCAGCGGGTGAAACCGCGCGGGACAGAAGCTAGTTTTATATATCAAAAAGTCAATTGCTGTTCTTTCTAGTGTCGCTAAAACTCGAAAACGACTGGTCTGTTTTTGATAACTATGTTCTTAAAATTTTTGTTAAAGTCCAACAAAAGTTTTAAAGATTACTTACATAATTAATTATAGGTATTTGAAGTACTAAAAGGCGATAGACTGACTCAAAGTTAGACTTGTGTCCGAACGAGATAGAAATCGGTGTAAATTGCTTTGCAACTCCCTTTGAGTGCATACTTTATTCCTTGTACAAGAAAAAATGAGACAAGCAACTTGAATGCAACTTTGGTATTGTTGCTTATCTCTTCGATCGGTTGGTTAGACATCGATGCATTGTTTCCGAGGTAGGAACAAAGCGGAACCCTTTGCCAAGCCGCTGCTAACGTACTTAATGTGTCTAGGCCAGCGGTTCACAAATACTAACAAGAGTGATACAAATTTATTAAAATAAACCGCAATTAAAAATATTATCAAATTGTTAGCTTATCGCCTAAATTAACTGAATGGACTAATGATTTTATCGGTGAGAAATTCCTTACAAATGGCTGAACGGGTAAACTTGACAAAGGCGGAACAAAACAAACCTGAAGCACACTGTTTTGTTCTGAAATTTGTTGAAATAATGTCTGCTTTGGTTAGATAATATTGGAATTAATGTCTTTTTTTTATAGGTGAGAGGGATTGCATACTCTATGTTAAAAACTACAACTAAAGTATTTCAACATCTGTTTTCAACGTTGGTTAGTAACTTTGACATCCACTGTCCCGCCGTCCACAATACGTGTGACGTCCAGACGGGAAGGAAACTATGACGTCATAAGCCCATTAGCACTAATGCTGATGCCCATACACGCTCATTGTTTTATGGCCAGCCATCGAAGACGTTGTTAATGTGCAGGTGCAAGTAACTGAACGACTTTGTTGTTGTTTATTACTCCCTAGTTGGAAAATGTAACTTTTCTTAGAAAAACCTACCTACATATTGAAATGTTTTATCATGCAGAACGCATTCATGATTAGGATAATACAAACGAATTGTTCTTTATGCAGAAGGCTTCAAAATCTACAGTAATGCTGTATAATCTTATTAATCTTACTGTATAATTGGTATTGTTACCAAAGTCCATGTCAAGTTTGCAAGGTGTCAGCTACTTGTAGTGAATTTTTCAAAATCTGATAATATTATAAGCATTTCCGTATTATGGGAATGTAATATCTTATACGGGACGTATATAATATCCACCAAACAATATTATCACGTAGTGGAAAATAGAAGGTTAAATAATATTAACTAAAAAACCATACAACCAAACTATATTAGTCTTAACTAAAAAACAGACAACGAAACTATTCCTACCTTTGCAAAAGTGTCCAAACAAAATCACAATTCAAAGAGAATTTTCCTCTTCAAATATTCTAAAAAGGCATGCACAAGGAAAAGAAAAGCTCTCGGTTGCTATAAAAATGTAAAAAAAAAAAATATTTATGGTTATAGCACGATTTAACCAGAGATAATCTCGTTGAACCTGGTGCCACCGGCCACTTCCTATAATGCGGGGGCCCGCGCGTAAAGTTTAAAATACTTTATGGTTTTAAAAAAAAGAAAAGAAAATGGCCGTTCTTTAGTATTTTTAAAGTCGATATTCTTTTTTTGAATTCGGTGTGTTTTGACTCTAAGCCAAGGTTTGGAAACGTTTTTGTATGTTGAGTAATTTCTGTGAAGCTGCGTGTTAAGAAATAGGTTAGATCATTTGCGGACTACTACATGTATTGGTTATAGTATGTACAGGTAAAGCGTTTTAATTTAAGTTAATGTTCTCATCCTGTTCCGGTTTGACACGGAATAAAAGATGGCTAACTACAAGGGCGGATCCACCGTTGGGGGCACGATGGGCATGCCCACAACCTTATTACACTTGTGATTGAAATAGGTTTGGATCGAAACTGACTATTAGAAATTAGAAGAAATCGGGTCCGACTTCTTCCTAAGTTTATTTACATTTCTAAGGCCAAAGTCCTGATGCTCGGAAAAAGGAAATCTAATTCATAAGTTTATAAACGATTTGCATGATTGTTAATGAGCATGTCCATGCTCCGACTCGTACTTAGCCGATTTTCTAGAAGCTGTGACCACAACTTTTTTTGAAGGCTGGATCCGCGCTTGGCTAACTAACGATATATGTATGTTATTTATTTTGCTGTACCTTGTTACTATGTTGGCGGGTCCCCACAAGAAACAAAACACAAGAAACGAAACAATAAAAAATTGGGACCAACAAAAATAACACACACGAAAAATCCATTCATCGAACTACACACAGCTCAACCTACATCCAAATACCTATTTAAAAACAGTACATCGATCCAGGTTTGTAACACTAGACAAATATGTAGGACACTCTAGGTCACTGCCGACCTAGTATTGTGGAGACTCTCATAAACTGTTGTTAACACACAAACAAAGACAATACGAGTCCACTTCACAAACCCGCCCGTGGTCCCAGCTCATTAGTCTGATTTTGAAAGCGACTTCTGTATCCTAATATGGCGTAGATTTTCTAGAAAGTTCTTTGGTAGTATCCAAGTGTTAATTTTCTGGATATTAAGTACAAATAATGCTTTGATACAGTTTAAAAGGATACTGTCTGCTGGTTTGTTCTGAGATAGGTCGGCAAAGGATCTTACGGATAGCCTGATGGTAAGCAATCGGCGCTCGCCATACCCGAAACACGAAAGGATTTACGAATAAAGAATAATAAGCTTCACATAGACCGTTTACAACATATAATTACGCAAGTATTAATGCGAAAAATAATTATTTAAATACCTTTGTAGGCTTGACGTTTCGACCTGGTTGCGCAGGTCGTGTTCGCAAGCAGACCTTTGAAGCACATCACAATCGGTCAAACTATTGGCGGGACTATGGAATACTAGCTTTTGCCCGCGACTACGTTTGCGTGGAATAGTGACTTCCTGCATATTTTTTGTATAAAAACTATCCTATGTCCTTTTTCGAGTTCTAAACTATGTCTACGTATCGAATTTCACAGAAGTCGGTTCAATGGTTTAGGCGTGAAGAAGAGACAGACAGACAGAGTTACTTTCGCATTTAAAATATTAGTTTGGATTTTCTCTGTAGAAAAAACAATAGTAATTAGAAACAACCTACAGACCAAAATAAATACTACCTTCATCTACAAAGTTCCTTAATAGTTGAATTCAACAAAACTTTGTCCAAAATACGTGCATTTCCTCAAAGGTGTACACAATTCCCATTTACTTTCGAATGAGGTGACCTCCAAAAAGGGTTGTACTTTAAAATTAAACTGGTCAATGTACAACAGCAACTAATTATACTCGCCCGGACTCGCCTGTCTAAATTTATGAGAGAATTGCATCATTTAAGTCAAATTAAACGTAATGAGTCTTGTCTTTTACGAAAAACTTGGTATACCCACTTAATGGTCTGTTATTTACTTTCATAGTCTTTTTCCGGTTTTCGTCGACACATCTTCCAGTAAAAAAGTATGTAGGTCACGTTAAAAACTATTAATAATAAACTTTACCATTTAGAAAATAGAGTATACATTATGATTTAAAACTTTTTAAGCAAGCAATTTACTTTTGGGGTTATTCATAAACAATTTTCTTGAACCATTAGTCTATCTTTGAGTTCTTTTCCACCATCCATTCTTGCAATGTAAATCTTAAGACTTTAATTACAAGATTCAAAATGCAAATTCATCAAGTTTACACTAGTAACTACCGTGATTCGCTAGTCGCAAACCTCTGTACGTTTATAACCAATCAGCTTAATCAGGATCTTTGCCCGATAAATCCATTGGTATTCCATCCGGGTGCCGGTATTCGGATACGATGCTAATTAACATCGCAAATGTACGGATCCGATTTGGTTACGGAACCCACCGTTACTGTCAATCGACTTGCTAATGAGTTTACGTTATCAACTAATCGATGTGTCTTAAAATAGAATGGAATGCAAAAAACCAATAATATTATAAGAAAAAAAGTGTAGATAGGTTACAAGCGCTCAGCGAGTGATACATTAAAATGTGGCTAACTAGCCACTCTTTTTTCATATTTGTCTCTTTTTGGCTCGCGATTATTGAATCATGCCATCTCACTTTGACGTCTAAACATACGAATTGTTTATGTGTGTATCAGGGTGTCGTTTTTGAAAAACGAATTTTGTTTAGGTAACCTTTCTACCCCATTTTACTTATAATATCATTGCAAAAAACCAATAAGTCTTTAGTTTCCTAAGTACATGTAAATATCTACATATTCATATAAATATCTTTCTCTATATTTTAACCACCATTATACGATTATAGTCTATTGTGTTGTTATTCAACAAATAAATTCAAAATATGCTGAGACTGATTGCAGTCTCATTGCTCATGCATTCAGACATGCATGCAATGCAATGCAAAAAACTTTTGAGTGATTAAGGCAATGCTTAATCACCCAAAAGTCTCCGAATGCGGCGGTTTGCTTGCTGTCAAGTAGCCTGTCAGGATCAGGCAGTCAGTCAAATGTGGGAGAGCCATGCTTTGGCACGAATGGGTCGGCTCGACTAGAGTGATACTACGGCCTCACAGAAATCCGTCGTGAAACAATCATCATCCCTAAATCTCCAAATTCCCTAATCCCCAAAAGGTTGGCAAAGCACTCGTAACTCCTCCGTTACGAGTGTCCATGGGCGGCGCTGATTGCTTACCATCAGGTAATCCTGCGCTCGTTTGTCGGTCTATCACATAAAAAAAGACAGTCCACAGGCCCCCAGTTCAGTAGTCAGTTCCCTCAAACTATAGTCTATATTAGGTTGGATGAAGGTAGAAGAGCAATTATCTACCGTGGCTCCGAAACACAGCAAGAGAGAAGAAACGGGTTGTTTACTAGTCACTTAAGAGTCACTCTGCCCACCCTTTCACAGGGCGTAAGGTTGGATAACTTTCTGCCTTGTAATAAGGCCTATATTTGAAGCTTTCTCCAGTCTTGACAACGTGTGCATGTGAGTTATTTGGTCTTTGCTCATCACTACCATGTGGGTACTAGTTCAAACGTATGTCCGCAGTCGCCAGCTACAATGTTATAAATGATTGCTTCCGACGTTTTCCATGCAACCGTTGCATCCGTTAGTTTGTTGTGGGAATTTCGGTTCATCTTCATTGGACGTTGGGTTGGTTTGTAACAGTGAAACGTTATTTAAATTAAAGATAAATAATGAATAAGCGACGAATATCGTAGTAGACAAAAAGGCATTTTGGCTAATCGTGGATTTTTAAGAGATTATCATATGAATTATTTTCGAGGACTTATACATATAACTGCAAACGAGCATTACCTGATGGAAAGCAAACGGCGCTGCCCATGGGCCCCCGCAACAACAGAGGAGTCACGAGTGCGGTGCCAGTGCCTTTTAACGATTGTTGGTTCGGAGATGTAGGGATATAGGTGAGATAGGGAGAGTTGGCTTGGTCTTTTGGTAACTTCACTCACACAACGAAACAACGCAGTGGTTGTTTCACGCCGCTTTTCAATGAGGCCGTTTTATCACTCCCGTCAATCGAGCCAGTAATCCAAGATAATATTATAACTTCGAAAGTAGCTCTGTCTGTCTTTTCATCACGCCTAAAGACTACTAAACCGATTACTGTGAAATTTGGTACAGATATAGTTTTGAACACGAGAAAGGACATAGGATAGTTTTTATACCAATAATCTGCAGGAAGTATCTTTTCAACGCGAATGAAGTCGCGGGCTAAAGTTAGTAATGAATAAAAACACAGACTTCAAATATCCAAAATGGCAACTGACACAATCGGTTGCTCGTCGCTACCTTATCTATGAAAACCGAAAATGGACAAAACTGCGTAATTATGCTAATATGTTAATTAAAATTAACACGTTGTTTCCAGCAACCGATTATTCTGATGAATATCCATAATAATGACATAGACTGTTTTACTGTAGATGAACAGCATTCAATTGGGTAGTTTCCTAGGTCAAACTAAATTAATTCGACGTTTCAATACAACAAAATATTGAAAAATAACTATACTTTTATTCATCGATCGATCGATACATTAATATTAGATTTTTTGTAGCTAATTATTAGGAAATAAGTAAGCTATTTGACGCAAAAATGTTATGACGTCATAACTCAGTTTTTCATACAAAATTTATAGAAAAGTACCGTTTTTGACGTTTGGATAAAAGTATTGAATTTGACTTGTTGGAAACTACCGTATTATAAATTGTAGTTGATGGCAATTTTAGTTATAGTTGTCTGAGGTAGTTGTTAATTGTTTTTTGGAACAGATACAACTTAAATTGTATTCGTTTTTATAAACGTAACTTACAGCAGTAGAAACTGAAGGAAACTGATAGACAAACCCTACAAATAGACTATATGTATGTCTAAAACGGCTGGACTGGTTTGGACTATAGATAGGCGATAATCTGGATTAACATATCGCGTTTTGTAAACATGCCACGCGAGTGATGCCGCTGGCGAAAGCCAGTATTTTTGACAAAAAGGTATGTTTTTTTTATTTTATTAATATAACAACACCACGCTTTTTAACCGACTTCAAAAAAGGAGGACGTTCTCAATTCGACGAGTATTTTAAATATCAAAAAAACAGAACACTAACCTAAAGCAATTTGTACATATACCTATTAGCAAATTTAGTCACTATGCAAAAACAATCTACATAATAATGTTAGTTGATAGTGATAAAACTCTAAATTTGTATCTGGATGTAGTTAGACACCAATTCAGAACAAAATATATAAAGCAACAACTACTATTTACACGTATAAACTTTAACATTTATTTCACAAATAACTTCACAGTTTGCCTGCTTTTTAAGTTTCTGATGTTATCTATAGTTTTTGAAGCAATTTCAAACGATATCTGGACTCCATATTTGGTATAACTTCTGTTTTATTACAAAACCAACAAGTTTATCGTGGCTATAATTTTTGAAATAATGTTGACAAGTTTAAATTATATGTTGGAGTGAATTCGTAACTTGTGTAGTTTGTGTATTAAAGTAAGTGAACGTTAAGGCCTGGAATAAATTACTTAAAACCTCGCTATGGTAATATCATTCTTTTAACTGAGAATTTGGAAAAGCAATAAAGATATTGAGTATTGAGTATCGAATTTTCGATAGTTCTGTGAATTATAAATAACCCTTGTAAGTGCACCGTTGGACTAGGACTTCACATAATGCAGTTTGGTACATAGACCTGGCCATATTTATCAAACAGCTTAGGTCTCTGGTGTCTCTTTCAAATAGGTAATTCCTCAGTCGAGCCCTAAGACTATGCGAGAATAACAGGGAAATGGAATAACAAAAGCAAAGTCAAAGTCAAAATTATTGATGCCAACTAAAGCATAAATAGATAACATAACCATTTGAAATAGAATAGAAAAACAATAGGAGTGCGAACGCCGGCGTTCGTTTGGGGTTTGATAAATTAAAACTCTCGATCCCTCTATCGGTTTGCAAAATCATGATACTTTTCCAAATAATGTGGTAAATTAATACAATTACTAAATCAAATTAAACTTCGGTTTATGCCACAGGTAATGACAATGACTGAATGGAAAAAATGGAATGACGTTATGACAAGCATAAAAAGATTACATAGACAGTGGCGCGGAAGGTGGCCAAAAACTGAACTACATATATTTTTTAATTGTGACAAGGGCGATGTTTAAATTCATCCAACAAATAATATTTACCTTAAACACGTATCGATGCACGCAACGCAAAAGTGCCTTTCCATTAAGCCATTAATACTCAAATACGTCTCAGATTAGCCTTTACGATCTCACATTACAGTAACCGTTGACAATACAAGACCGTCTCATCATTAAGAGGCTCCAGTGTCATCACAATCATTAACTGAGACTTAATGTTTATGACGCCATCTAGCGTCATCTAAATGAAACATTACACTGTTATAATTGCCATAGTTAAATGACGCAGATGTGTCGTCAGGAAGTTAATATTACCCGAGAGAGTAGACTCAGACCACCAATTATGGGATTCACTAGGACTGCCAGAGGTGTAGGTCCAAGAAAAGGTACGGGGTGGTTTATTCAGTGTCTTACATACCCTCTCGCTTCACCCAGGATTGAAGGTGACACGATTTCTCCTTCAAAAAAGCCATGCGTGCTGTAATGCGATGCAGACTTGTTACAAAGAGTTTTTTGATCATCCGAAAAAAGAAAAAACGATCAATCCTTCCTGGATTGTACTTTTTTATTGTTTGGTTGAACTAAATGACAAAGTGATGTCAAACTATGAACAACACTGACCTGATGGAATTCTCCAGCAAACCCTACTTCTTTCACAGCTTCTGTATTAATGAAACCAATGCCCTCATTCCACAACATACCTTTACGAAACACGTGTAAACTTGTTATTTATTTTTGTAAACCTATTTTTACCCTTCTAAGTCTATTTTCAACGTCAATATGTACACAAACGCATTTCAAGTGCGCATATTCGAATGAATTCCGACCTCCTTACTAACCAAAGCAACGAAAGAGTTTGTAGCGCGGATTTGCCCGCTTGAATAAAGACTTGCGTCTGGAGTGAGAAGTAAAGTCTGTTGAAAAGTGGAGAAATTAATAATGATAGCATTTTAATTCTCAATGTCGGATTAGGTAGATATGTATTGTATCTGATAAATTTGAATATACAATTTAATTTCTTTGAACTATATGCCACAAAGGTTTATCGGAATTTAATTCGAAAGTATTGAAAAACTCGATTAAACTATTGGACTGATTTTTTTGATAGCTACATACAGTGATCTTGCAAATAGCGCCATCTAGGGAGCCGATAAACGATCATCTACATTGGACTATTTATGTACGTACGCAAAAATATTACTTTACTCGATTAAACGTAAGATTCGATTACAAACTAACAATATTAGAAAAAGTAGACATATAGATACCATACTGCATTTATATAGGTTTATTATAACAAAGCAGTACTGTGCCCCACATTGTATCGAACCCACATCTGGCAATGAACAATGCTAAAGTTATTAAAATATTTATATTGTCGTCGCTGTACATTGAAGTGGGTTAAGGGAACTCAATAATGCGACTCAAAGATGTAGGCGTTCCAGGTCAGAACTGCTTCATTACAGCATAATTGGCGCATCCGTGTCTCGATAAGTAAGGCTAGATGCTCAATCCAAAATGATTGATTCTAAAGGGAAACCTGGTCGAAAGGAGAAACAATGTGATACATAGGTTGGCAAACTAGCATATGGATTACCTGATGGTAAGCAAGCCCATGGGTACACGCAACCCCAGAGTTGTAAGTAAATCGCCAGCCTTTTGGCAGTAAGGAGTTTTGAGGATTTAGGGATTGGAGGAGGGGAAAGACTGGGTCGTGCAATTTGCAAGTGCCTTTGGGGGATTGACTTTTGACTTTTTTACCTGATGGTAAGCAATCAGCGCTGCCCATGGACACCCGCATCGGAGGAGTTAACGAGTGCGTTGCCGACCTTAAAGGGATTAGGGTTTTGGAGATTAAGGGATTGGGGAGGGATCGGGTAGGGAAAAGATTGGGCCTCCGGTAACCTCACTCACACGGCGAAACATAATTTTTTGGTTATTTCACGCCAGTTTTCTGTGGGGCCGTGGTATCACTCCGGTTGAGAAGCCCCATTCGACAGTGCACTTAATATTTACCAGGAGAAAATTCACTTTAATACCGTGATTTAAAAATACCAAGTAGCGTTGGATGAGTTAGTTGCATACGGTAAAACGTCTGCGCGAAAAATATTAATGAAATTCTCAGGAGTATGGCCATTATTAAATTTTGATACGAAAGCAGCTGTTGCGTCGTCTAGATTATTTTATGACTTTAATTCGCTAACATAAATCTTTGGAATTTTCCTTCTGAATCTCTTTAAGGTTTTAAAAGACAGTATTTTACAAAGTGGAATTCATTATGGCAGCCATTTCTCAAAAGAATTTGCGTATACAAAACAACGGTAATTTTGTGTGTAAAGTTTTTTTGAAAATCATTTGTTTTGATGCGTTTTTTTTATTTAATTGGTCGGCAAACGAGCCCACGTATTACCTGATGGTAAGCAATCAGTGCCGCCCATGGACACGGAGCATCGCAACGGAGGAGTTACTAGTGCGTTGCCGACTTTTAGGGATTAGGAATTTGGAGATTTAGGGATTTAGGAGGGATGATTGGGGGAGGGGAAGGATTGGGCCTCCAGTAACCTCACTCACACGGCGAAATACAACGCTGTTTTTGCGTTTGTTTTCTTTTGTTACTCATTACATATTTTAATGATGTCTCTAAGAGGTAGTTCATAATATTCATCATTGTCATCATTCAACTCATCCATACTGTATTTTATTGTTTACTACTAACCCAAAAATTTTTTTATGCAACTCATTAAAAAGCAAAAACAAATAACAGTAAAAATAAAAAATCTTATGAAAAATTTAATGAAAATATCATAAAATGTAATACAACACGTATCACACACGCAAATTGTTCTTCAAATAAAAATAATTTGGTGAATGCGAAACGAAACGACGCATTTAGGGATCCCTATACCAAATAAGATTTTAGAGCTTACATTTTGTATTTCCTTAAGACTTATTGCTTATAAAACGTAGTATTTCCTAGAGCCAGGCTTTCGTTGCAGAATATTGCGGTTTCTTGCATAATATTGCAGGAAAAATAAAATATGGCAAGGTATGCAAGAGCGTTTTATGACTTATGAACGTTAGAATAAAACTGCTGCACGTGTTTTGCAGAAAATTCTACTGAACGGCGAAGCTATGAGACTGCTGTAGAAATCTAGATTTTTATTCCACTTGAATACAAACTTTTTTGAGAATCTATCCGAAGCAGCGAGTTGGTTCAATGCTTATCTTAGGTATCATTAATATGTCAGGTATTTTGATAACTTTGAGGACTCTGTTTAGTAAACATATGTTACGCAGGCCAAAACTAAGGTAAGAAGTTAAATTGAACTAAAAAGATGTTATTTGTAAAGAAAGAAATCATATAATCATGTCGAGTGGTATCAGGCGAATAATGTTGTGTGAACAGCTGATTTCAAAAATGAACAGCAGATATTCAAAATAATGACATTTTGATCACATGCATTAGTCCTTTAGAAGTCTCTTTTGTATGGTTAATGTAAATCCCTTCCTTGTAGTTCAATTTATGTCATATTACCTTGGTATAGGAGATATATGGTCAACATTATTGCATTTATTATAACACTATCTACTCCCACGTGGTTTTACCCTTTGATCAGCTTCAGCTTCAATTGATCGCAACGTGACGTTTAATAGACTACAACCATTTTCGGTAAATCTACTATTCAACTTAAGAATATTTGCTGAATTCGAGCCAGTAGTTTCGGAGATTAGCGCGTTCAAACATACTATTTAGCTTTGTAAAACTTATGGATTTGTAAACTCAAATAACAGAAGCTAATTTCCATTAATATCAACTGTAAGTTTTGGAGTACTGACCCCGAACAAATACCTATAAATAAATACCTACTAAAATAAGAAGTAGTTATCGTTAATAATAGGACTAACGGAATCAGCATCATCAATATAACCAGATTATAGGTCCGCACTTTGGAGCAAACACCAGATTCTTTTAAATAAAAGAATAAATTTATCACCACTCATGGTCAAGACTCACTCTGTTTTCCTTTACCTTGTTGAGTGTACTAGTAGTGTCTAAATAATCTTAATACTGGAATAGATCCCAAAAATTGATAAAACAAGATCTGCTACGTTCGTATGAAACCAACACAATTATTTTATTCTGACAATTAAAAACAAGAAAATAGTGTACGGAGCCGCTCCTAAAACAACCTTCATAAATCCATGGAATTCCATATTGTTATAAAAAGGGCATACCTATGTCAGATGTATGGAGAATACAGGGAGCATAAAATTTTACGCTCTTTCCTGCTGCTTGGGCGAATTTCCTGCATTTTGGGCAAATTTCTATTTCATTATTATTAGCCGCTTCACTTTATTTGTTCTATTCCAACTTCGTTGAGTTTATTTGTTGATTTGTGTTTCTTTTCGTTGGTTTATTTTGGACGCTGTGCCCTGAATTTTAAGTATCCTTTTGCAGTGGGTTGTTATGAATATTTTTCTTTGCTTGTGTTGTCTTGAAGAAAGGTGAGGTGTGGTTCCGATTTGTTTTGTAGATAATTTTTCTTTGTTTACCTTAACATCTTTATTATATTATTATGAAATAGTTAATTATAATAATTGTTAAGAAATTAACATTTGCTGTTGTTGAGTTGCAATCATTTCAAAATAGGCACATTATAAAAAGCCCATACTTACGGTAAACTGTTTCTTCATTGAATATTTAATAGAAATAGCTTTAATATTTATCCAAAAAAGGCTACCTTATTTTATATAAATAATACATTTAAAAAAACACCGTTCTTTCTTTGCCATCTGTAATCTTTAACCGATCCACATCAATAAGAAGGAGATTGCGAAATAATGGCTTTTTCTTACCGTGTGCCTTCTACATAGGGTACTAAATCATTTTTACATCCTTGCTAAGCCCGATCTGTGGCCTATATGCCGATGTCTTCGGAAATATAATGATAAATCGTCCCCTCGCGATTGTTATTATCAAAAAAATTACCGAACTTCTTGGATATTGCTTTTGCATTACCCATTTTTGTGGGTGGGAAAATCATCAAATGCTTTCTCTGGCCCAGGATAAGGTTAGAGGAGGAAGTGTCAGACTCTTTTTTTAGCTCGCGCGCTCCGCCTCCTCCTTTGCGAGCATAACTGCTTCGCAGAAGAAGGAGATAGCTTCCCAGTTCCTCTCGCTATGAACCATGGCCTCGATTAAGGCCGGGCGCGAGAGGTCGCCGCCTCCGATCGCTTCCCTGAGGACACGGCGGTGCTCAGCCCAGACAGGGAAGTGTCAGACTCTTAATGACTAAAAATCCCCGTTCCTTCTCCTGCTCTAGCCGAGGCCGTGGAACCTCCTCACCGTCTCATTTAGGTATTAATAACTTTTCTTCGTCCGTGTATGTTTGATTAGAAAAATATGTTTTTGACTATTATTATGTGCTGTGTGGCATAACTTTTTTATAACTCCAATTCCTCTCAACAACTTAAACCGTAACGTTTCAAGGACACTCCCTACTGGAGCACGGACCTCAGCTTAAGAACTTCATTCAGAACAGAACCTAACTTGCCATTCTATATAGCTAACGGACAAAGTTTATATTAAGACCCTTTATGAGACTTCACAATAGAAAATATCCACAATATCCCAAGATTACTTCTTAGTACAAAATAAAAGAAATCTGAATAGAAAGTAATCCTTCCATTTGTCCAGGTACAATGAAGGATAAAAATTTGCGATTGCTAATAGAAAAACCTTTGAATCAGATACATATACAAATATTGGGACGAAAAAAAAATCAATGAGATTAAAACGTAATAAGTATGAAATTACATTATTTTTCCTTTGAGACAGAAAAACATTTGGACTTCCATACCTATGTTCATATGTTTTGAACTTTGTGTCAGTAAATTTTGTGAATATTTTTTAATATCAACTTTTTATAATTGGTTCTTCGAAGGACATGCTCCACGAAGGAAAGTATCGAGTACTAGAGAAATTTAAAATCATAAATTAATAGCAAGCTGTAGAAGCACAGGTAAAATATAAAACAGAGGTAATTACACAATTCTTAGCCAAACCCAGTTAGACCAAGGCCAGGACTAAAAAAGCCTGCAAACGATCCAATTTCAAATAAACGTTTTTCACTTAGATTCAAAAAAAAGCGAACTGAAGGAAATCAAGAAAAGTCAGCAGAAATGGTCCAGGCTATAATAACGCCCTCTGTATTCGTCTCGGACGGCGTTCGACTAAAAACTCATTATTAGCTCCGTGGAACGGACGAGGCACGCGACTCGACTTGTTATTACCCTATCTAGGCAAAATGATCGTTTGTAAAATGGTAATGAATAAACTCGTTGTCCTACTAGTGCTATCTGCCCGTTTATGGGCAATTATTGGCTGTTTTTGGGCAAAAGTAATAATTGGATGAGCAGTAGTTAGTTTGTATTGCTTAGGAAAGATAAAATGTCTGTATGACTGTAATATAACCTCTAGAGTACCCCGAAAAAACTTTCTGTTATACCTAATTTTGAACATACACCGATAAGCAAAGGATCTTACTTCAATAACTCACAACCAAAAGAACACTTAAATAATTTAGAACTTAAATACGCACTTAAGAGTGAAAATTCACGCGCCAACATTATCACGTCAATAAAAATCCAATCGCCTCAATAAATTAGGCTAAATTCGCCGAAAATCGCGTCACGTTACATCCATAATTTATTTGGCGTACGAAATGTATCCAGCCAGTAGGTGTAGAGGTATTTTAAAAATCAATCCAGCTATTAAAAACTCATTATCGAAAATCTCTAGCGAATTCTAATGTATCGCAATGATTTGCATACAATGCGCGCGGTGTACTATAAACAAATGTGGCAGTGAGTCACCAGCGTGACATGTAATCAGTCTTTATTTGATACGTGCGGAACTGTCTCATTGTTTGTATGTAGGCCGGGTGTCGTAATGGAATTACTATGTTGTACAGGAAATTGTGACAGATTGACTCTTATGAGAGTTATTGCTGCGAATTTTGCTTTCTTTTGAACCAACCGTTGTCGTTTGGTCTTTGGGGAAAATATTGTTTTCTCTTGTCTTCGTTTTCTTTTATGATAAGGTTGTGTCGTAAATGGAGAGAATATATTGTTACTGCTAAATATGTTTGGAAGACAATGTTTTTTATAATCATGGGGGATTTCAATTGGGTTTTTTATTAGTTCAATGTTCTTAAGCTTCTTCTTGTGGATATTGCTTTTATGAAAATCACTGTGGTTCGTACTGAATTCATATATGTCGCTAAGTGTAGATAGATAAAAAAGAACATCTAGCTTGAAGCTTTGTAACAACTTACCCTCAAAATCCAAAAACAAATAACATACAATTCTTTCTCCATTAATAAAACAAGAAACCGCAACGTCATTCTATCTAAAAGCACAAAACAATTTTTATCTAAAAGCACAAAACAATTTTTATCTAAAAGCACAAAACAATTTTTCGCAGTGCACTGCAGAACTTTCCCTACATAAAAAAATAAAAACAAAATATTATTTACCAAGCCCTTTTTATATTTCTTTTCAAATATAGTTCGGCAGTTCCCATTGAAGCTGGGTTTTTTTACGATCGCATATCGGAAACCGGGATATCGAACGGGTTAGTGCTGCGGTACCGCCAACGAGACGGCTACGGTAGCGATAAGCCCGGATGCCGGTCATCCGGCCCGTTCCGGCTTGGGACACGGAATACGATTGTTTACATTGCACATGCTGTAAATATCTTAGTAAGGACGACATTGTTACGAAGATTTGGGTTCTGTATGCTTTGTTTGGGAACCACTGGGCAGTTTGTAAATGTGGGACTGATTGTGGAAAATTGCTTTAGTTTTAAAATTATGACGATGTATGGTAATAGACTGGCCTCTTACAAGATGAGATTATTTATATAAGAAGATAGACTTAGTCTACCCACTAAACGATTATTTCAGCTGAGTCTCACTCAAAAAAGAAACGAATGCTGTTTCAAAAAAAAACTCCTAAATTAAATTAATAAATTTGAAAAAAGAAACTTCCTAGCACAAAACAATTTTTGTTTTATCATCTGAGAACCCCGAGTTTTACCTTTCAATTTTACTTATAGCGACACAGGAAGATCCTGTCAATAAATAGTTATGGACGTGGCTGCGTGCCTTAGAAATCTTGTGTCGCATGTCAGTTTTAGAAAATGGTATCCCTTTTTGTAAAGGACTTTACCTCTAAGGAAGTTGGTAATGTATAAATAGTATCGGAGTACGCAGACTTAAGAAGAGAAAAGCCTAACAAAATTTTGGATTGAGGATTTTTAGTAAAATATTTTGGATATATTTTATTAATCTTATTATAATATGAACAGTAAGTAATGAAAGGCATTGACAAAAAAACCGTTGGTAGATTTTATATATAAGTTGATAGGAAACTTATCAAATCGAATTAAGTACTTACGGCCTTTAGTGCCAAAGTTACTAATTAATAATGATTAAGTTATTGTCGGGCAGTAAAATTCTTCTTACCATTTCACTACGCTAGTAAAACCATAGCAAAGCTAGTTTTAAAAAACATTATGTAATATATACATTTCACAAAATCGGGACGTGAATACCTACCTACACAAACATAACTACATATTTGCAAAATGACATTCGAAAAAAATTGCTATTTTGCTATAGAACGCCGAGCATTCTAAATTCAAACTTTTAGGAAATAGGTTGACGTTCTCGTTTATTTTTATATCAGTGTTATCTTGAAAACGGGCACAGGAATATTCGCGATACAGCCTAAACAGTTTTAAGATAGGAACGCTTTGGTAGCAAGATTGGGAAACTCGTTGAGTAAATCTGTCTAAGGTGCTTACTGAATTTCGTAGGCTGTAAAACCAGATAACAGAGAATTTTGTTCAGTCTGTCTGTCTGTTTTACTTTTTCTAAAACAAAGACTAGCTTTTAAAGATAACACTGAACAGATGGACTAGGTACAATTATAAAAGAAATATTCTTGTAAGAACTTTGAAAAGGGAGATGTTTTTATAATATAACCAAGGACGACAGTTTTTATTTCGCCGACATCAATAAAGGCATTTTTAGTATTTATAAAGTTTCTGTGATATATAAAAATCTGTCTTGAAGATTAAAATAAAAGCAGATGAATTTATATGTAGTTAGTTATGAAAACACCATAAAACTTAAATTTAATAAGATTCTAAGAAAGACATTAAAAATCTTATAACGGCAAGAATTTGGTTAAATATCACATTTTATAACAATTCTATGAAGAGATTGTTATTTTCATACATAGTTAATTAACACTGAAAACTTAAACTTTGCTAAGACAAGGGTTTCTCTTAACAAAAACAATTATATCTTGGAACACAGAACAAAGATTTGTAATGAAATGTTTGTCTTAATCCAAGTGGTTGTTTATGTTTTGCGAAAGGAAGCGAAGCGACCTAATATTGTTCTATTATTTAATTATTATAGTTTGTAATTAACTTTTTAAAGTGTTTGGGTAGATTTCTTAGTGTTTATTTTATATTATTCCATGAACAGTAATTAATACCTACTTTTGAATTAAAACTCATTCTAGACGTGATGAAACAATTCTTGTATCCAATTATTTTTTCAGGTTGGAGCAAAGAACAGTGTAGAAGATATTTACAAAGTCATTAATAAAAATTTAATCTCCTTTTTTGTGGGTGGATTATTTTGAAATAAAGTCTCCCGTCCAGTCGGGCCAAGAGGATTTTAGTCACAATCTAAGACCCCGTTCCTTCTCCTGCTCTATGGAGAAGAACAACTTTATCTTCTTCTTTTATAATGGAGGAAACCTATACAACAGTAGCTTGGGCACTTTTTTGGGCTGTTTAAACCTTGGTGTCTGGAATTATTACCTCACTAAAACACCCGGTTGGCCATCCTTATTACTTGTAAAGGATACCGGATCCTCTTGTTGACCTACTCGTAATTCCTCATGGCGCAATGCCTTTAACGGCACATTCCTAGAGATGGAGCATAACTTAGCTACCTGAGAATGACACAAATGATGATGTCTGTGGCAGCATATACGTATACGTGCCCACTGCTGAGCAAAGACATTTTCTCACACTGAGAATGTTTGAGCTTGAGCACACTTATTTAAGACGGATTGGTGATTTCAAACTTATAATTCCAGGTTTTTCTACGATGTTTTCCTTGACCAGCGGAGTCTAAATAATTATAGAATATATATATAACTTGGAAAAAGTCACATTGGTACTAGGCAGATTTCGAAACCGTTTCTCCTTGCATGAGGAGCGGGCATAACTCGACGATATACTATTTAATCATTAAAAGATGTGATTAAAACTCTCATCCACCCGTGTTCGAATATAATATAACCTTCAAAAAGTTAGTAACACAATCATTATATAACTTAGCGAACAATTGTATAGAAGTTCTCACGATACTATCAGCTTGTAAATACATTACCCACTTCACTACAAGATACTATTTTATCTGCAAACGTAACAAAATTACATTTTAATTAACTATTTTCATCTGGATTACGAAAAAGAGACTGTTTTGTTCAGACAGACAAATTAATTGGTATACAGGTATGAGATTTAGTACAAAGAGTGTAGGTATTGTTGTATTTAATTGTATGGTTTAGGAAGCCACAGTTTGAGTCTATGTTTTGTTGATGTTGAATCCATCTTTAATTTCTTATGTGCATACGATTTGTCTGTGTAAAAAATATGCTCATTAATAAGCATTATATTATAATGTATTTCACGACTAGCTTTTGCCCGCGATTTTGTTCGCGTGGAATAGTGACTTCCTGCTGATTTTTGGTTTAAAAACTATCATTATGTCCTTTCTTGAGTTCCAAACTATGTCTGTACCAAATTTCACACAAATAGGTTCAGTAGTTTAGGCGTGAAGAAAAGGCAGACAGACCGACCGACCGACAGAGAGACAGAGTTACTTTCGCATTTATAATTTTAGTTTGGGCTAGTTTGGATATTCTGTTTATATTAAAAATTTTATTTTTTTAAGAATAATGGCTTACTGTCATATTTCACAACGCTTATAAAAAGTTTAATGAAAAGTATAGTTTTGTACATTTCGGTAAAATAAATGAATTTAAATAGTTAGGAACCATTGAATTAACTTCGAACCTACCTTTTCGGACATACATGATTGTATCTAGTACCTAGCTATATAGACAAACCTTCAATTACCCCTTAGGAAACAGTCCACACGAGTACGTACCTGAAAAGATAAGAAACACAATTGGTTAATCAATTGTTTAGTATCATATACAAATATCTCTTATTTGTACGTAATCGTTTTGACGAGATACTCGACTAGGTTCAAGCCATGCTAGAGGCCCATATTCATAAGCAGCATTCCGAGACACACATAATTAATTTAGTATGTCTCACGAAAGTTATAATAAAAATACCTCTTATTACAGGATTGGCAATTAAGCGCAATAAGGTACCGCAGCCTTAACCTGGAGCAAGGGACGATCTCCGGCCACCGTAAGCACGGGTCTGCGGTCGGTGAGTAAGGGCAGCTCGCCGCCCGACCAGAACCAGACCCGAGCGTACGGCGCGTAGCGTTCCGCGCGCGCCTCAAAGAGCCAATAACCACCACACACGGGGCCCTAAAGGGCTGATGTTCAGCCGGGGTTGCGGGGTAAGCGCAATGAGGCACCACAACCTCGGCCCAGAGCAGGAGAAGGAACAGGGGTTTTGAGTCAGTAAGAGTCTGACACTCCCTCCCGCCCGGCCCTGGGCGGGAGAAGTCTTTTAATAATTGTCCCCTCACAAAAAAAAGCCTTAACCTGGAGGAGGAGACGGAACGGGATGTTTTAAATCAGTAAGAGTCTGACATTCCAGGAGTCAATTAATGATTTTCCCACCACAACATTACAAAGGTATTGCAAGTACCCATTGATACAAGTAATAATTATTATTTCGACATCCATTTAAACACAACTTAATCGTATCAACACAAGGATAATTCCTTAAAACACTCAACGTCGAAAACAATAGTCAAGTTATAGGCACAGTGAATCAATTTACCGAACGTAACGCGATTAAAGACACTAAAACTACGTGGAACAACGATTTATTTGGGAAAAGGACACACTTTGTAAGGATAGGGTATTTTGGAACTATTAAAAGGACATTGGTAATTAGGTCCGACGCATTCGTCGGACAGGGTGAAGGTACATTGAGCGATGTACTGAGTTAGGTACCTGAGTTCAGACCTTTTTTATGAGTTAAAAGTATATTATGCACGGGGGCTGTATGTGTATATATTGGAGTTTTGTTGGACATGTAATCGGAAAGGTAACTTGTTCAGCAAACGGCTCTGTTTTTAGCAAAAATGTCTTTGGACAATAAAAATATTTTGCCAGACGGAGTTTGCGAGGTAGATGCAATGGTGCATCAGCTAGGAAACAGGGCGAGATAATCTAAAGGATGATTTTCCCTCCTAAAAATACAGCTTATGATTTGTGATCCAGCATTAGTATAAGTCTATTAAACTCTAAGAACAAAAATAGAATCTAAATGTGAAAAGTACTAAACGTAATGTAAACGAAGAAGAAGTTAATCTTACAGGAATGTTATTTAAGGCATAGTTACAATGTGAAATAGACACTATTCAGTTCAATATACAACTGGCAGATAAGTACCAAACAACTCACCGAGAGAACATCTAACAGGCCCAAGCCGAGAACTATCTAAATTAACATTAATTGATATAGTGCTGGCCTTTATTTATGGACTACAATATATTAGGTACAATGGAGACCGCTGTGATTTTCTCCTGGACCATATTTTGACCTCTGGTACCTTACTAATTCTGCTTTATTGTTTGAGATATTTTTATTAGGCAATATTGTAGCTGAGAGCTGGACTTATGGGATAATTTCCTGTAGTGTGCTTCCTGAGGATTAATTGGTATACATATTTTGTTCTGTCATTCTTCATGTGGGTGAACTTATTTAGGTGCAAATAGACTAACATGAAAAAAATAAGAACAAAAGCTTTCAAAAACGAAATTGTCTCACTCCTATTCCGCCACTAATAGATAGTTCTAAACAACGCCTTTTTCATAACATAAAAGAATTATATATGTCGGCGGCCATCAGCACATGTAAAACCTCTTTGTTATACGTCGATGTCAAACTTCACTGTCAACTGTCATAATGATTAATCAAGTCCATAGCGAACACCGAGCTCTGGTGAAGCGGCCTTCTTGTAAAACATATATGATGGACCTTCGTAGAATACGCACGCAGCCACGTGTTCGGTGGACATTAAGTTCAAATCAAACCTAATATGAATTATCCTTAGTTAAATTGTGATAGTTGTGATTGTAATATCAAGATTTGTAAAAAGAGTGATTATAGCAACAGTCATTTTATTGAAATACTACCCGCGCCTATTTGAACATGTCAAATAATTCTAATCTTAGTCGAAAGACTTCATATATAAAACAAATCAGATTGGAATTCTTTCTTACAGAAATTCAAAATTGAAAATATGAAACAGCAGCAAACTCTTTTAAAATAATTCTTCTCTACATGAAATTAAGGTTTCAAATACTCTAAAAATGTAACTGGCACATAGAACTAAAATAAATAAACAATTTTAATGAAAACACAACTGTTTCGTCTATACTTGTAAGTTTGGAGTGCGGAGCACGTGCCGATTACTGGAAACTGAAGTAGTAGCTTGACTAGTTTCTAAAATCTTAAAAATGAAAGAAAATTGAGAATGTTACTGCGCTACTTGCTACCTGTCTGAAGAAGTTCCTGAATGTCTTATTATTTGTTCAAAATATATTTGATAATAATCTGTGTTCTGTTCATTAAGTTTTCTATTTTCTTTGTGATTTTGTGAGAAAATTCTAGACGGATTTAGCGATATCACTATCACTACATGGTATAAAACAAAGTCGCTTTCTCTGTCCCTACATCCATAAGTATGCTTTAGAACTATGCAAAGGATTTTGATGCAGATTTTTTTAATAGATAGATTGAGCCCGGGCGTGGCTCCAGTATGTAGATAATAGGAAATATATATACTTTTACAAAAAGTCATTTTACTACTATCCGAGAATTTATTGATATTTTTTTTACCACAACCGTCAGTTCGATTTGAATAGTTCTTTAAATATCGTTCCATTTTTGAAAAAGGCTTACAAAGCTTATAAGATTGCTTTTCGAACTCACGCATCTTTTAGGAAAATAATTACTACTAATATTACAACGTGATAAGTTAACACATACGTATGTAAGTATAAACAGAAATTGTATCAAAATTTCGTAACGGACAGTGTAACACTACCCGTAATTGTTTTACTGTAGTATGAGCCGCGTATCATATTCCCTGTTTTGTTTACGTTAGCTAGAAACGTTGCACCTTATGCAACATTCCGAAGCGATGAATGATGCGCTTCTTACAATCGGTTGCAAGGAGTGATACATCATGCAATGATTTTTGGAAGATTTTGGCTATACAATTTTTGTAACGAGCTGACCGATTGGCTAATTGTAAGCTATCGCAGCCGCTTATGGTCGTGATATCGTCGTTGCCGGCCTTTCGTATGTCATTGGGGATTTAAAGATAGGGGATTTGGGGATTGAGAATGGGGGAGGTTAACGGAAGTTGCCACGGGAGAGTGTCTTTTATCTAATACTACTAATATCATAAATAAAACGTAAATTTTATCTTAGGAATGCTGGCGTAGTTGCTGACAGAAGCTAGTGTACTTATTTTCAATATTAAGAAGCTGGAATAGGAGAAATTAATTATTTTTCTGGTTAAATAGGTACGTTAATTTTTGGATCCGAATTACACAATTTATTTTTGTGGTATGTATTTATTTGTTGAAGGAGACTAAAAGGGATTGGAGTTAGGCCACAAACATCACGCCACGACAAATAGGAGCGGTTGAAACATCGCATTAGTACCGAATGTATTGTTTAGCATTCCGCCTAAGCAAACATTCAGCTATTGTTAGATTTTTTTACATTGTACATCTTATCTCTCTATTAACAAAACATTATCTATACAATAATGAATATTAGTATGAACAATCGCCCGTCCGTTTGTTTGTGACATTCCGAGGTGATGATTAGAACTTTCATATGATTCTTAGAATACATGTCTGAGACTATCGGCATTTAAGTGTAACGGTATTCTAATCGTGACACAACGAATATATTTGTTTTTAATATTTGAATTGTTGTATTAATAATAATATTTAACTTATACAGCTATTGATTAGGAGCCCCGGAGGACCACGAAACTATTCGAGCAAGCTCCGAAGAGTGCGAAACATAGTTTTGAGCTGTCTTAAATCTAATGGCATTTTTCGGCTAGAAACTATTGGACTTCAATATGCGGTTTAAAATCTTGGTTATAAAATGCTTGTTTTAACTTAAAATTTATGAAAAAAGAACTTGTTTCTGTACGCGCCAAACACCAAGATACTATCTTATCAAAATAAATGACAATTAGAGGACATTGAACTTTTAATTACGTGTATAAATACTAATTAAGGCAGGAAGTTTAAAAATGCGATAAATTATTAAATACTATAATTATAAGAGCAATTGTAAATGCGAAGTTTTTGACCGCGTATGACCTTTGTAAATTTAAAAAGTCGTATAGCACTGATGTTCAGTTCTGCCGCAGCTGAGGGTCGGTCCGTGTCCCTGGCCTAGAGCAGGAGAAGGAGCGAGGTAGTTTTCAGTCTAGTCAGATTTCGATACTCCCTCACATCGCACCCAGAGTGAGGGAGTGTCGAAAATGTTTTCCACTCAAAAAGAAAAAAATAACGAGCAGAAGAATATATACCAGCCTATAGGGCTGATGTTCAGCCGAGATTGAGGGTCAAGCGCACATACCGCGGCTCGCAATTACATATCACGGATCATGGTAAGCAATCAGCTCCGTCCATGGCAATGGGCATTTTTAGTATCATATAAATCACAATTGCGTTGCCGACATTCTTTCGATATGGGCTTCAAGATGTTTTTTGGGTTCTTCTATTTGTATCAAATTATAAGACCTATTATGACTTGGCAAACATTTGAATTATGTTTGAATTATATTTTTGTACGCATATGCGGTTTTATATTAGTTTTCCTTAGAGTACTAGTGATTAAGCATACTTTCAAAAGCAGTTTATATATGTATTCATATGTATAAAAGCAAGTATGTAACGCATAAGATTTTAGCTGTAGGTAAAGCTTATTATGTGTTACTTCTTTGAATCTTTATTGGACAACAAATAACGAAAACGTTATAAGTAAATCGTATTTTCATTACTAATACATCCTTATGCTTTTGGAATTAAGAAATGTATTTGCTCGTATCTACAAATAGTAGGGTTCTACGTGACATAATTGCTGTTAGAAGGAAATGATAATAAAGTACTTTAGTACTCAAGGTCATACCTTTGTCATTGGACGTCAGTACTTCAATGTACTCATGGGTCATTGTACTGTAATATACATACATATAGATATAAGTGTCGATGAGGCAATATATTCAATTAATATAACCTACTTCTTTGTTATGTATAAGTACGTGTATTAAGGATTGTATGAAGCGATGTGTGTGTGTGTGTGGGTTTGTGTTGAGCAAAAGGCAAATAATCGTAAAAATAATCACTACAAAAAGCAGAGTGTGAAACCTGGTATCATGAGAAACCGGGAGAATACATTTTTTATAATGTTTAATAACTGCTTAACAACTTGTGTTGTTAGTTCGCATTGTATTTCGACATATGAGAGACGTTACCTGAGGTTCAATCCCCGTCCCTTGTCCCCATTCCCAATCCTCAAAACCCTTATCCAAACTAATATTATAAATGCAAAAGTAATTCTGTCTGTCTGTCTTTTCTTAACGCCTAAACTACTGTACCTATTTGTGTGAAATTTGGTACAGACAAAGTTTGGAACTCGAGAAAGGACATAGGATAGTTTTTTAACCAAAAATGTGCAGGAAGTCACTATTCGACGCGAACAAAGTCGCGGGCAAAAGCTAGTAATTCATAAAAGGCTTTAACAACGCGAACAAACAACAAGCAACGTGTTATCAGTGTCCATGGGCCACGTTAAATGCTTACCATCACATGCTCTACAGAGCAGGTTACCGACCTATCATATAAAAAGTAAAAAAAGAAGTGTGGGAGAGCCATGCTTTGGCACGAATGGGTCGGCTCGACCGGAGTGATACCATGGCCTCACAGAAAACCGGCGTGAAATAACCATAGAGTTGTGTTTCGCCGCGTGAGTGAGGTTACCGGAGGCCCTTTCCCCTACCCCGATCCGATCCCTTTCCCAAAATCTCCAAATCCCTTATCCCTAAAAGGTCGACAACGTACTCCTAACTCCTCCGTCGTTGCGGGTGTCCATGGGCGACGCTGATTGCTTACCATCAGGTAATCCGTCTGCTCGTTTGCTGACCTAACACAAATAAAAAAAATACCTTCTTATTTTTGCTTCATCTATCTACGAATCGGGAAATGGAACATGAAAAATATACCTTATAAATTATAAAGATAAATAAATACGAATACAATACGTACTTTATATCAAAACTTAAGGTATAGGCAAGAGGGAGCTACATTCGTAACAGGTCAAGTGTAATACATAATCGTTTGGAAACCGCCCAAATAAAGCATTCTTACTCTTGCTACAATTTAGTAGTATAGTTATATAAACGAAGAGAAGAAAAAAGATAAAGATATGTATTTATTTGGTAAAATTTAAGTGGTGAAAATATTAAAAATATATTAACTACCACTAAGTTTATTGTAATGGTCTGCTTAAACGTGATATTCTCAAAAACTGCTAAACACATTTTCGCGTGGTTTTCACCACAACCATATTGCTATGATACAGCGAGTACAAACCGTTTATTAGAACATGGGTGGCACATTTTATCACACACCTTTTTAATTTTTAATTCTTATCAAGTTTACCAAGCTTACCTACTACGAACATCTCGGAGCCCGGTGGATGACGCGTTCGAGCCTCGTGAAACCTGGTACGTTATCATATTGTGACTTATTCGAAGTTGACATGAACTTTCTAAATATATAGGTATATGTATATAGAAATCACTGACAAACGCTAAGGAAAAGCATCGATTTTTCTTGTGAGGATTAATTTAAGTTATTACACCCTCACATCACATTATCGGCCTATCACCACTACTGAGCAGAGAGAGGCCTTATCTCATTCAGAGTAGATTTGAGCAATAATCACTACGCTTGTTTAAGGCGATTTCGGATTTAAAATTAGAAATTACAAGTCCAAGTTTCTCAATGTTTTCCTTCGCCGTATATCAAGTAGTGCCTAAATAATCTTTAAAAGAAAATTGTATAACTCGGAACAAAGTCACATCGGCCTCCTTAAGCTCCAGGCAACCACAACACGCTAGTAGACCATCACAGACGGGGCCCTATAAAGCTGATGTTCAGCCGGGGTTGCGGGTTAAGCGCAATGAGGCACCACGACCTCGGCCTAGAGCAGGAGAAGGAACGGGGGGTTTTAGTCAGTAACAGTCTGACACTCCTTCGAGACCTCATTTGATGATTAGGATAATCACAAAATATAGGGCAACCACAACAAATATTAAACACCATTACCAAGAAAATATCTTCTTTAATTGAATAAACTAGATAAGTGCGCGGTTAATATGATTAGCAACACAATATCAAGAAGGAAATATATCACATTTATTTGAGTTCTTCATTAAACTCCAGACAGTATGGAGAAATCTAATTAGGTGTGCACGAATGATACGCGACGACGACGTGCCTTCCATCCCAGTAATAAAAATATTACTAACACTAAGGGCGTACAAGTTATAATTATATAGATAGGTTAGTATATATCTACTGTATTATATCTATTTGTATTTACAGGGTTTAAGAGATCGATTCCAAGTTATGAAACTGGGCCATTATATTTCTTTTATTTTTTATTGTCACAACATAGTAGTAGAGTCAAGAAATCTGTAAGAATAATTCAATTTCTATGTCTGTGAGAATCGTTCAATTTATCCCATAAAGTCAGATTCGATTTAGATAAACATATTTATTAAAATTCCCATAACAAACTAACACAACAACAAAACACAGAAATAAGATGAATATCATGATAATGTTGATGACTTTGATAACAAAAATAAAGTCATGGCTTGGCCACGTGGGAGCGGGTACCACATGCTAAGATCGACAGCAAACTGTCAGCGCACGTCTTTGTAAAGAGGCGTACACATCACTGTTAAGACAAGGTGTTAATTTATTTAAATGTTTTTCTCTTTTTAATCTGGATTCTTGTTATATCTATCTCGTAGTATAGAGGTTCACAGAAAACTGGCGTGAATTAACACAGCGTTGTGTTTCGGCGTGTGAGTAAGGTTACCGGAGGCCTAATTCGTTGCTGTGTAATTAAGCAGAGATTTGAATCCTTAAAACCCATTATCATCATTATGCTGGCAATGCACATGCAACATCTCTGGTGTTGATGATGTCAATGGGCAGGCAAATTATTTACCATCAAGTAATCCATCTAATCGATTGACGGATTGATGGAGGTTTACATAAAAAAAAAACATTCAGTTCCTGATCTGCAAATTAAGTTTAGCTAAATGCGCATGTTTTTTTGGTTAGTTATATGTAAAAATAGATCACAAAATGTGTTGGTAAGCGCATAACTCAACAACGCCTGGACCAATTTTGCTAATTATTTTTTGTTGTGTTTGTTATTTGTGGTTGTTATTGTCAGGAGAAGGTTCTTATCATAGAAAATATAAGTATAAATAAAGTATAAATAAGAAAATATAAATATATATAATAGAAAAGTAGAGGGGAAGAAAAAATAGCATTTTTAATACTGAAAACTAATAAAATTGCAGTAGGTCCTTTCACCCTACCTCACAACGCATATCTTCTCAAAAATTCTGATAAAATGACATTCTACACATACAATGATGTCACTTTTTGACAAATAGCCGAGGAATTACCGATAACAATATTAATGAAATGTATGTAGGTATGACAAAAAATGACGCTGACCACAAATTTCTTAAGAATAGCCAGTTTGAACCAGTAAATATTTAGTCACTATTTACTAGTACTTTATTTTCTAAATAAGGAGTGACTAGGTCTAGATTCGCAGCTGGCAGTGACGTCATTTGTTAGAAGTCAATACAAAAGGAACTTATTGTTTTGTTAATAGGTTGTAACCATTGTGTTATTTAAATGAGGTTATTCAATTGTGTTAATTAAATATGATAGTTCGACAGTGAATCGTACATATAAACTTAAGCCATTTATGCAGTAACCAAAAACGCTACGCTTGTTAGGACCGATGAAAGAAATAGCTACAACTGTTTTTTTCTTTTCATTCATCAAAATTTTGTGAAGGGTGACTTTTGGTATAAAAACTATCCTATGTCCTTTCTTCGAGTTTCAAACTATGTCTGTATCACAGAAATCGGTTCAATAGTTTAGGCGTTTAGTTTAGCGAGTTATTTTCGCATTTATAATATAAGTATGGATTACTTTATTAAGTCCAATCAACTAATGATGTCATATAACGAAAAAAAAACTTATCTCACAATGTCAACTATTGAAATGCAAACACAGTTATTTACATTAACAACTAAAAAATATGTTACAAAAACAGTTATGGTTTATGGTTCCATACATTCAAACAGTGTGCATTCCCCTTTACTCATTACATACATTCTCAACAATATTCGTATTGAGATCGCATGATTCAAAGAGGCCCAAATACGTCCCTGTCAAGGGCAGGACACAGAACTAGCACAAAAACTTATGAATTGATTATTCGTTAGGATTTTTTGTTAACCGTCACGGTTATATGAACTCTATAATTATATTTGAATGATCTATTACACTGTGTAGTTGTTTGGGTAATTATATAACTAGTTTTGTCTTAAGTAGGTTATTCTAAAATATTTGGTTTTGTGAGATAGAGATTATTGGTATCTCTACTTTCAGTTTTTTGGGATCGGCAGACAAATTTCACTGATTTGGAAAAATATGATCAAACTTAAGTATTAATCTTTCAAAGAACCATGTTTAGGCCAAATACCGCAGAGCAAGAGGAGTAACATGTTGTTTGGTTTATAGTCAGTAACATTACCTCCCGCCCTACCCAGAGCTGGAGAAGTCATTTGATGGTTTTGAAAATGGAAAATGTCTAATGTGTAAAATTTATACACAAAGAAATAAAAATAACAACAATCGCGTTTCACAACAGCTCCATCTAGTATCTATTTACTACATTATTTGAAAATGAAATCGATGAGAAAGGCTCGTTAAAGTATACATACATCGCACAGTAAAATCGAAATAATTTATGTTCAAATTGAAACATTAAAATAAGATAATGTATGAAGCAAAGAAAGAGAAAAGTTGTGGAGTGTTTTTACTTAGCGTTAGCAATTAAATGTGATTGACTATAAATAAAATGATTTTTATTTATAGTCAATTCGTGAGATAACCTATAAATATTTTATGAATTATTATTTTAATGCCTGTCTTTATTTTCAGTTTTATTTTCTATCTCGTTGGTTCAATAAACCTAATGTCTAGTCCTAATACAATGATATGTATACCACGGCCTCTGCCTAGAGCAGAAGAAGGAACAGGATAGTTTTACTCAGTAAGTCGGACACTCCCTCTCGCCTCATCTACGGCTAAAGAAGTTACTTATTAATGAAAAAATGTGGCTCAAATGTATTAAGTTAACTCAAGCCTAAACTGTATTTCTAACCTTTAAGATTTTAAGTTTTTTAATTTTAAGGTACAAATAAGCCGTTCCTTAGTTTTGATAAACAATTTTTATATTATAATCATCGGTATGTTTATTACTATTGGATTTTAATATATACCATATTAAGCTTTTCTAAACCATTATTACGCTTGACCCACAATCCTGGCTGACTTCAAGAGTTTTTCACTAGACATTGTTTGAGGTTTTCATGAGTAGACTAGTTTTAAATAAAGATTCTATTTAAAATACCACCATATTTTAAATACCCACCAAATCAAATTATAACTTATCTTTTATAAAATAACTTTAGACTCTCAAAGCAAATTCTTAAATTCTTCTAACCTTGGCAAGATCCGCCTTAAACAATTTGATATCCGCACATCCGCGCGTAAAGTGGCTAATCCAAATCAACTGGAGTGACATCTTGACACAGTGACACTCGTAATTGAATGATAAGCGTTGAAGGGCATCAAGCGATGATATGAAATAGGTTTTATTGGATTATAAGATTATTGAGGTTGCAATGTCGTGAGTTTTGGCTTTGAGTTGTCGTGAGTTGAATATTAATATCGTAATAGTTTCATATTGGGGAGTTGTGATCGTATTTTGGGTTTTATTTAGGAAGTTGTGTGCACAAAATTAATGAATATTGAAAAATAACGAGTAGGTAATTATGACTCGTGTTACATTGTATAAACATTGTGTATCCATCGCCTTATTTAATATCGGACGGAACTTAGGTAACTCTTATTAGTAGCTTCTATACATGTAATATAAATTCGTGATCTATCTTCTTAGTTCCATAAAAGAATTGTAATTACAAAGAAACGTGACTTACAGATAAATTCATTGCAATATTTTATTTACTGAAAATTTCTTCCCTGTGGTTTCACTTGCATATTATGTACTAGTCTTACATATCCTGGGCTGGGGTTAAGATTCCACGGGCCGGCTAGTTGAAGAAGTTTCGACCTATCTAGAGGGCTGGAGAAATATAAATGATGGTATTCCACTTACAAAAAAAAAACTCACACGTATGTATTCGTAAAAGTACTTTAAATTCCTTAACAAGCACTATCGATGTAAACAACAATATACCTTCATTACAATAATAAATATCTAAATAGATAAAAATAAATCAGTATGCGGAAGAAAACAAACTCTATTTGACGGTCATTGCCATATTTGGCATTATTGTTTGTTATTCATCTACTCAAATGTTTATACTTTACTAAAAAACTAATAAATAATATACCTACTCTTTTGAAAAGAGTAACAATGGAGTTCCTTACTCGTTCTTCTCCATTCGAATCTACAATTTCGAACGAACAACTATCCTCACTTATGAACAGACTGACAGACTAATATTCTATTTTGCCGTTTCAAAAGTACCTATCTATGGTTTAGTTAGGATAATTTATTTTGAATTTGACTTCAGCTTGACTAAATAAATACATTTGAACAAATTTCCTTTGAGAAGGGAAAGCTTCGGACCCGCACTATCAGGCATAAGGTGCAAATCACCGTGATACTTTAAAGACTTAATAAAAAGTTATAATCAATTAGATAGAGGTAGCCAGACTGGCATTGATGAAGGCCGAAATTCAATATCTAGGTTAAGGCCAAATAGATTCAACTATAATATTAATCATAATAATCGTAAGTAGGCGATAGCTTATTGGTCTAAGATTAAATGTATAAATAATCATATACCTACTTAACTGTATCTTATGAATATCTACTTTTAAATTTTAAATGTTTCTGACTTTGTTCTGGAATCGATTTTTTATAGAATTTTAAATATAGAATTTCGTTGTAGTATATATGTTTACATATTAGGTATAGGACATTACAAACTAGTATTTTCTCCTATATGTGTGCGTTGACAATCGTGCAAGTTCATCCACGTCCCACACCTTGTGTGACCATATTTTGATCACACAAGAAGCTGGTCTGTGCGGGAATTAAGCCCGCTACATGTTGTATAGCTGTCGATTGCCCAACTACTGCGAATGTTCAATCAACAACTTAGATATGAAGTTTATTTCTAAATTATAACTCTAGTACCCAGACTTAATGATAACTGATATAAGTATGTAAGTGTTAACCGGGAGGTCACGGCCGCACTATAGCGGAACCGCGACGGATTTTAACCGCTTTTCTTTGTATTGTATTAAAATCAATCGTGGGACAAAACCGCTAGTGGGGACCACTTACAATCGGTTTCTGGTTACACAAAATAGTGCGTTTAAAAACCTCCCTTTGTTCCTTTTTTGTTAGGGGAAAATCATCAAATGACTTCATCCACTCATTTGTCAAACTCTTACTGACTAAAAACCCCCGTTCCTTCTCCTGCTCTGGCCGAGGTCGCGGTGCCTCATTGCGCTTACCCCGCAAACCCGGCTGAACATCAGCCCTATAGGGTCCCGTCTGTGGTGGTCTATCGGCTCTTTGAGGCGCGCGTGGAACGCTACGCGCCGTTCGCTCGGGGCTGGTTCTGGAACCTTACTCGCCGTCCGCAGACCCACGCTTACGGTGGCCGTCTATCGTCCCTTATGCCATTTTAAAGTCTCAAGTCATAAGTTCGATTTAATATTATTCAAACGGAAACACATTCCTTTGCTATAATATTACGTCTTTAATATCCCTATCAATGAAAAAATGCACATTATTACCATTCATAAAAAGCGTTCAAATGCATTCATACCGATAGAATGACAATGCAACTGCACCATAGTACTAGCCACCATTATGTGATAATTGAAAACATTTTTATTCCGACCTCGTTACATTTATATGAAGAACCATTGTTATACGGTTTTAATATAAGTAATTTTGAAAATAATAAGGAGATTTCTTGGATTTATTTAAGTTTAATATGGTTATTATAACTATAGTATTAACTGCCTATTAAAGTCCCGTGGTGACTTGAAATTAGTAGAGCATTTCTCAATTAATTCATGCGAAAAAGTCGTTATTTTTAATAAAAAAATTGGAGACGGAATTTCTTTTTTTTAAATGATGTTAAAGAATGGACACTGTTGTATGTTGTTTATTTTATATTTATTTTTTATGACATTTATAAAAACCGTTTGATACCTAACCCTGATATCTAATACCATAACAATTTAAGTATTAGAAAAAATATGAAATGAAAGAAAAATGAAGTAATAGTATAAAATTAAAATTTGTTATCATTTATAAACGATATCTATAGCAACACGCCACATAACTACAAATAAGCAAATTCAATATACATCTTTTTTCTTCACTTTCGATACTCCTCCTGTACCGCTTTTAAGCAGCGCACGAAGACAAAGAGGACTGTCAGACTCGAACTGACTAAGAACTTACCTGACATCCAATTTCACTTAAGGGTACGGAAACCACATTCTCTTGCAACTCCCAGGAACAGAACATTGAAACATTTGACAATTGGAACTAACTCTAAAACAACTTCATAGCTTTGTTAAATAACTACCTATAGAAACTTGTTTCCTAAATAATATACATATATACAGTCAATTGTTTTCCACTATCAGCGACGGCCAACTAGTGCAACTAGTGATGTGAATCACTCATTGTACGAAATAATCGATATTCCTAACAGGTGTGTCCCTTCTTACATGTTTGAAGATGTATTATTATAATTTGTATATAATAAAGGACTTACGGAAGAGTGAAAGGCAAATATTTTTACTTGAGTACAATGGAAGGAATTTAAATATAATGGTTCAGAAAGCTGGATATGATATAACACTCTGAATGTATGGTAAAAATAAAATAAAAACAAATGCTTTCTACTCTATTACCTCGTCGTCGGCTATCAATCAGCTATTGAATCAATTTAATTCTCGACAATTAGTACCAATATAAGTTTCGGCATTTTAATATGTTTTGCTTCTGTGATAGGTCGGCAAATTCGCAGACCGATTACCTTATGGTAAGCAATCAGCGCCGTGGCGAGTACATTGCTGTCCTTTTGAGGATAGTGTTTTGGAGATTTAGGAATTGGGTGAGTGTAAGGATGGGGCCTTTGTTAACCTTACTCCCAGGGCGAAAAACAACGTAAGTGTTGCTTCACTACGGTTTTCTGTGAAGATGTTCTATCACCCCTGCAGACCCGGCCCATTCATGCCGAAGTATGACTCTCCCACACTTAAATTAGGTACCCTTATGACCCTTAAGAATCAAAACAATAAACTATGAACACGCTTTTTGCTGTTTCCAACAATGATAGTCCAAACTTATTCTTTATCGACCAAAAACAATCAATGACCATCGATATCTTTCAAATAAATCACCGAATCAATAACCAATACCACATCTTAATCGAATTGCGTTATATTAACAGTATCATAATATAATAAACAGGATTTCTATAACAAATATAAAAACGCGTATAAATCCAGAGATAATATAAAAAGCAATAAACTCTGAGATCACGTATCGTGCTAGTTTTTGCTCCGAGCGCCTCCTCCATATTAATTCTGTGAACATAATTCTATGTGCGATTGATTCTTTATTTATTAATTTGTTTGTTTGTGGGCAGATAAGGGAATTGTTTATATGTGGTAAGGATAAAAGGAATCATGATAATGTGTATTTATTATTAACTGTTGAAAATTTTTTCCGTGCCAGGAAGGCAGAATTTAGTGGGGAAAATCATCAAATGACTTCTCCCGCCTAGGGTTAGACGAGAGAGAGTGTCAGACTCTTACTGACTATAATATAAACCTCCCCGTTTCTTCTCTTGCTCTGGGCCGTGGCCGAGGTGACTCATTGCGCTTAACCCGCAACCCTGGCTGTACATCAGCCTTATAGGGCCCCGACTGTGGTGGTCCATTGGCTCTTTGAGGCGCACGCGGAACGCTACGCGCCGTACGCTCGGGTCTGGTTCTGGTCGGGCGGCGAGCTACCCTTACTCGCCGTCCGCAGACCCGATTGATTCTAATATCTAATAGACTAGATTATTATCTCAAAAAATGGGTAGCATAAATTATTGACGAACTTATTTTTATCACTACAATCGTCTCCAATTGATTTTCAATCGAATTTCAAGGAGAATAACTATTCTTTTTGAAAGTTTGCTGCACTATTATTGTGTTGACATGTGTACATTAGCATGTAAGTTTTAAATAATTTAATTCTTTTTAGCATAACCTTCCATCTCCAACCGAAACGCGACGATAACCATTAAAAACTGAACTCTCGGTAATTGGCAAACTTTTACAATTAAAGTTTTATTTCAAAAGAAAATGTTAGTAAACTTGAATTAGTTGCAAGTTCCATGATAAGTTTTCATATTATTTAATCGTTTGAATATAAGTTGGTTTTTGGTAAAATTCCTCTATTTTAAGAAAGAGGATTGCTTTTATATAATAAGCTTGAAAACCTACTGAATAAAGAATTATATTGATTAGTTTAAGATGGTGTTCCGCAAGGGTACAACTTGGGTGTCTGTTGATCATAGGAAAAAATCTTACATATTGCCCCAAATTCAGCCGCATTATACCAACGAAAAAAGCAATAAAATAGCGCTGTTGGCTACAGCATTAATAAAGTAGAACTGCTAAAATACTTATAACAGGTACCTACCACGTTACGAAATTCCTTGGCTTCTCCCGCCCTGGGTGAGCCGTTGTTGATTCGGGTCTGGGTGGCTTGTGTGTTGTGAATTTTTATGTTTGTAAACGCACCCACGACACAGGAGAAAATCCTAGTTTTAAAATTAAAAAAAAATCTCTCTTAACGTCTGTCGTGTACACACAACATACTAGCATATATGATTCCGTCTCATTCAACTCATATGCACCCAAATTGCAATTCCAGTACACCAAATGAAATAACAGAAAACTAAATTAAATTCCTCTCGCATTTAGCAAGTTATCTCAAAACGGGAATGTTATGAAATAAACGTTTCGACTTATACACCAACATGTATATTTAACTGACAAAAATGTTTGTGTTTACGGACTTTTAATAGAAACGTGAAAATTATGAAATAAGTTTTAGTTCATAATATTCACATTTGATTGCGATAAAACCTGACTAGGATACGCTAACTTACCTCGCTGATTTACTTCCTGAAAGGAAAGTAACTACAACTATGAAAAAAGTTTGGAAACAAAAAACAATAACGCAATTCAAAATTAAATATGATGTATTTTTGTATTAAAATCCATTTAACTGCCGCTTCCTACACCGTAGAATTTCAAACTTAATAACATTTTTCAATAAAATTATAGAAAATCTTTTAATTTTATTAAGAGCATAGGTAGATAACGGAAACGTTATGTAGTTTTTTTAAGGCATTTATTGAGAGGAATTAGTTATAATTTAGGTAAGTGAATCGTGGTCGAAAACTGCAGTCACTTGTTGGGGCAAAGCAAACCTGTCATTGCATGGTATCACTCCGGACAAGAAAGCCCATACGTGCTGCAGCATGCAAGACTCTTCCATACATAAAATATTATTCTTCAGATACTACAAAGAAAACCAGAACTACCTCGCTTAATATCTCAGTCTGTCTACCAGCTCCTTAGAGAACCGTTACACAGACTACACTGTCCTCCAACAGTATTGTGGCCCACGCCGCACTTAATATGGCTTAGCTCAGACCACAAAACCATAGAAACAATCCAAGAGAATGTAACAAAGTGTGCTAATTAAAACAATAACAATTATAATAAAGTTTACGTGGTTGGATATAATTATGCGGTGAGTTAATGATTGGTGTCATGTGCCCGTTGAGGATTCTAGAAAATCTTAATAGCTACCAATATACGTAGGTCTTCATAATAGTATCTAATAGTCATATTTAATGTCGTGGTGACACTGGAGGTTCAGGCATCTTCTTCTCGTGCATGAGGGTTCGAGACCTGGCAAGTTCCTAAAAGGATTACATCATGAAGAAACCTGGACTTTGCAGGAGTTTGACATCGCCAATTCGCTTTAAAATTTAATAAGGGTATTGTTATAAACTTATTATGTTTGTTTGAAGGATTAAATGATCTTTTTTTTAAAAACCCCCCTTTCCTTCTCCTGTTCTGGGCCGAGACCGCGCTGACTCATTGCGCTTAACCCGCAACCAAGGATTAAATAATCTGGAGTGGTGGAGTGGTTGCAAATGCGATCAACTGCTGTTTCGATTTTTCGAAAATTTGTCAATGATGATAGCACATCATCATCATCATCATCAGCCTATAAGTGCCCACTGCTGAGCAAAGGCCTCTTCTCACACGGAGAAGGTTAGAGCATTAATCACCACGCTTGCTCAATGCGGGTTGGCGATTTCAAACTTATAATTAGAAATTATAAGTCCAGGTTTCCTCACGATGTTTACCTTCACCGTATGTCAGTGGTGTCTAAATAATTATAGAAAGTACGTATAACTCGGAAAAAGTCACATTGGTATTTGCCAGGTTTCGAACCCACACCCTCATGCATGAGAAGCGGGCGCCTTAACCTCCGGGCCACCACCACTCCTTAATTCGTATTTACATCTAAAACACAAGGAGAACTTTAACAATACAAAGTCTAGAATACCAGGACAGCATAATCCGATGAATGTATTGTATACGTCTGGACGATCAACGTAAGTGCTCGGTACAACCATTGTGCCTTTATACAGCTGACATTTCCCAAATGCCGGTGTTGGGACGTGCAAGGAATACCAACTATATGTATTGACCTGCATATCTCGAGGAGTTTTCATTTTGAACTGCAATTCACCCAGATTGTATGTACGTGAGCATGTTTTGTATGCTAAACTAAAATATAGTATGGTTTTTTATTTCGTCAGACAGGAAAAAGGTGTAGGTTTACTTTAGTGTACATTATATTCTTCTTGAAAAACCTGAGAACCAAATAAAATGATACTAGACAAGTGTCAACAGTCCAATCATTCAGTGCAATCCTATTTTTATACATAATATTTAATAATGTTTATATTTTTGTATAGTAGGTATCACAATGACAGTTGTGCAACTGACTCATCATTCTTTAAAAATAAGTATTGGAATTACGTAATCTATTTATTTTCAAATTACGGAAAAAAACCAAAGTAACTACGTACCAGCCCAGTATCGCTTGCGAACAATCCAAGCAGAAAAATCAAAACAACAAAAACAAACGCACTATTCAGGTTCTAGGTTCCTTTAAGTGATTTTAAAAATTCATCGAATAATCACGATTCTGACCTCCTAAGGTTACATGGGACAAGGAGGTCTTGATTCTTTAAACATTCCTACTTGGGGCAAAAATGTTTTACTATGCTAAAACAAATGTTGTTATGTTAGGCGAATTCTAGAATTTTTTCTCAGTTACATCATCAGCCCTTTGCTGAGCAAAGGCCTCTTTTCACACGAAGAAGGATAGAAGCATTTATCACCAATCAAGCTTGCTTAAGGCGGATTGGCTATTTCAAACTTATAAATAGAAATGAAAGTCCATGTTTCCTTATCATGTTTTTCTTCTACATGTGTCAGTGGTATCTAAAAATCATAGAAAGTACATACAACTTGAAAAAAGTCACATTGGTACTTGCCAGTTTTCGAAACAGTACCATGCATGAGAACCGGGCGCCATAACCTGGGCCATCACGACGTAATATTAAACCCCAGAAAAACCTGTGACACTATTTCCCCAAACATAGTTTCACCTACTATCAAAATCGTGTCACAACGATGTACATTCCGCGACAAAAGTGTCAAACGAAATTATAAACGAATATTTCCGAGAAATGCCGAACGTAACTTCGGTAAACAAGCATGGTGGCAAAGTCCATTTAAAAATTAAAATCCTTTACACTTACAGGGTCACCTACTCGCCCACATCGGTGCACCGTCGTGAATATTGAATCATTCGTTAGTGATACACGTGGATTTAAGTCCTTTTGAACTCCTATGAATTATTTACAAGACACACTACGGAACAACAATAATGATTTGGAATTAAATGCCAGTAAACAAAGGAATTTAAATGTGGTTGAATTGTTTTCGGCTTTGACTACGTAAAAATGTATAGGTAGTCATTGACAATGGTTAGGAAGTATATTGTGCTAATTGCATATCGTGCCTAGAATCATAGGATAAACTGATTTGTTTATTTATTTCACAATGGTGAATAATAATCTTGAATTTTATTCACCATTGTTAAATAAATATCATGTGAAATGGTGTCGTGGTGGCCCGGAGGTTAAGGAGCCCGCTTCTCATGCATCAGGGCGTGGGTTCGAAACCTGGCAAGTACCAATGTGACTTTTTCCGAGTTATATGTACTTTCTATGATTATTTAGACACCTCTGACATACGGTGAAGGTAAACATCGTGAGGAAACCTGGACTTATAATCCCTAATTACAAGATTGAAATTGCCAACCCGCATTGAGCAAGCGTGGTGATTAATGTTCAAACCTTCTCCGTGTGAGAAGAGGCCTTTGCTCAGCAGTGGGCACTTATGGGCTGATGATGTGAATCTTGAATAAGGTAGGTACCAGCTATATTTTTATTTAAAACCACCCTTAAAACTCAAAATCTCGACATAGAATTTTTCACACATCTTATTGTGTGGCTAAAAATAATGACAATACATTTTCTTCTGCAAACGTTTTCTTTTTTCTCTGCGTAGTTACAAGGGCTACAAACGATGGGCCAACATTCCGCCTGAGAGCTAAGCCGTGTTCTCTCACTACCCATATCAGTACATTTCCGCTGAGCAACCTTAAGGAAATTGACGCTACGCCACACTGTTTACGCACTTTTACGGAAAAATTCTTTGAAAAACTCGTTTAAGTATGTATAAAGTAAGATATTGAAGAGATTTTTGCTTGGTAAATTTAAAGATCTTAATTGAAGATCAATTTTAAATTAATATTATAAATAATTCTTTGGATTAAAAACGTCACAATTTAAACCTATAACGCATATATTGCTAAAAGTCTTATATGTTAATATAAACAATAAATGATTAAAATTTTCATTGTTGTTTACCCATACACAAATTGCTGAACTTAAAAGATACCTAAATAAAATCATCATATAGATAAATAGGTACTTCATTTTATACGACGGAATGCTGCACGGGTCTCAAAATGTACACTCGCGAAGAAAAGTGATTTACTACTTATGAATATTATTCATATGTCATAAATTTGGAGATTTTGACGGTCGTATCCCTAAAACGGAAAGCTATCTTTCTCACATAAGATTCCTTCCTTATTCGACATTACATTACTGAATTATTTGTCGTAAAATATATTTTGACCTATTTTCTGTAATGTATTGTTTCATTGACTTCCATAATAAAGAAAAAATAACTATTTTCCAGGTATACTTTTCCTAACCCTCTTTGTTTAATATTTTTCTAATTTCTAAATCGTGGAATTGTCACTATATATTACAGTATTCAAAGCACAATAATGTAAAAATCTAGAACGTATATCTACAAACATAGCCTTCCCACGAACAACGGAAAGATCATTACATTCAAATCAAGTAGAAACTATGATCAAATGACTGGAATCACCACAATAATATTATGGTAAGCAGACGGAATACAGTTAAAGCATAAATGTCTTGTCAGTTTCTCGCTAAGAGAAGTTTTGAAGAGAAGAGTAGAGAGAGAAATAATTTATTTATACATACATACATGATTCTTTTACGAAATTACAATTAGATCTCCTTATTTATTTTTCTTAGAGTCTTAGAAATAAATTAATGTTCAAATCTTTAATTCTTTTATTTTATATTAGTAGGTATAAATAATTTTGGCGTGCTATTTTCTTAGTTAGACAATTTTATTAAAAGAGAAAGAGAAAGAACTGAACGAAGCTAAAAATTATCACTAATTATGTCTACCATTTATATGCGCAACCCCTATCCCCAAAAGGCCGGCAACGCACTCGTAACTCCTTTGGTGTTGCTGGTGTTTATTTGCGACGCCGGTTGCTTACCATCAGGTAAAGGATAGGCTTGCTTGCCGCCCTGTCTCAAAAAAAAACAAACATATTTTTACTAAAGGATAATTTTTAACCTGACTGTACTACAAGTAGGCAAGGCAATCAAATATGCGATTAGCAATAGAAACTCGAGTGAGATGTTATAAGCGATATCACGAAGTAATCAGTGACAGTGACACCAGAGCCGGCGCGTGCGCATCGAAGTGAAAGCGCTCACTGAAATTGCATGGACGCTATACGCTATATAATATTTGTTTTTATTTGTGAATGTTGTTTTTTTTCATGTAGGTTTTTAATTTTTTTCGTCATTTTATTTATTTTCACGTATGTATAACAATAATGACAGGGTGGTCTATAATAGATGCCATTTTGGATTTTAAAAATATAAGAAAAATTGCTTTGTTTCGAGCTTTGGCACGAATAGGTCGGCTCGACTGGATTGATACTATGCCTTCACAGAAAACCGGCGTGACACTTCTCCTCTCCCAACTCCTTTCCAATTAAAAAATCTTTGAAATCCTAATTCAAAAAAGGTTGGCAACGTAACTCCTTTGGTTTCAATAAATAAATAAAAAAAAACTGAACGAATTTGTGTCCTTCACCCATATAAATTATTTTAACAACCACAAAAATGAAATCGATTATGCTACAGTTTTCAATCTGATCAAATGTAAAGTAGCTAGAAAAAAAAAACATTCAGCCGTCTACTTAAAAAAAACAAGCTACTGTTTAACAATCGAACAGAAATAGCGAGTGACACGATCGATACCGAGAACCAATCAGTGACATTGACAGCTGCGCAGGCGCTGAAGTGAAAGCTATTCTGAAACATTATTAGACTGCTCGATACGTGATCGAGTGTATAGTTTTCTTACGTGATCTTATAACGCTTTTACACGCAATTCCTTGAATAATGTTTTAATAACGAATTCTTGTCAATGTAATGATTGTTTTCATAGTTGAATGTACCTACTGGCATTTCATTTATGTGTATGGATGTACCTTTCTCTAGTTTCTCTGTTTGTTATGATTTGTGTAAATGTTATCGTATTTTGAGACCGAATGTTGTGATATGCAAACTTAAAAAAAAATTACGTTTTTAGAATGTTTTCAATCAAGTGTTTGTTACAAATAGAAATACCTCTAAATACTTCTCCGGCAAAATAAATGCGTACTTTTGTCTTTTAATGTATTTTCTTTTATAATATAAATATGCGTTGAATTGACAGACTAATAAAAGAATAAATATTTCTAGAACTAGGTTTCGAAATGACCATCAGTAATTGACACTATTAAATAAATTTAGTCACTTTTTCGTCTAAACTTTTTATATTAACCATAACCGTCGAATATAACTTGAAAATCAGACAAAAAATGAAATGATGACTGATGTGGTTATTAGCTTGAACAATCTGCAACATCTTAAACTTTCTAAAACAAATTGAGTGACAGCCTTTCAGTACTTTCTATTATATTAGCAAATATTTAAATAGGTACTAAACTAAAATGATTTTTGTTCCGAGTCTGGATTATGTTGCGTAAGTTTGTGAAGGCACCCACATTAAACGCGATCTCGGCCCAGAGCAGGAGAAGGAACAGGGACTGGTTTTTAGTCAGTAAGAGTCTGACACTCTCTCGCCTGGGCGGGAGAGAGTGTCAGACTTTCAGAAGTCATTTGATAATTTTCCCCGCCAAAAAAAAAACCCACAGTAAAATAAAATATGGCAATATTTTTTTTGTAAGAAAAACTGTAAAGAACTTATGCACCTTTTCCTAACCCTTCCACAAATTATAAGGCGTGGTGTAACACATAGGTAATACTCAAAAAGTAGTAAATAAAATTAAATAAATACTATATACACAGCAAAACATATTTTACAAGTTTAGTTTTTTGCCGAGTCACGTTGTGTGTCATAGTAAAATATTAATTTTCATACCTCCTTATCTTAGCAAAACTAATTGTTTAAACAAACGGAAATTTAGACACGTTAATTGGGATTTGTTAAGATACTCAGCTAATTATAATTCTGAGCTTGTTCTAGGCTAGACTAAATCACAGTATTTAGTATATAACGCGTTATCATTAACGAATTAAGATAAGAAACAACAATAATTACCTATGTTATTGAAGTTTTAACGGGCCTAGTTGTTATTAGATTTGAATTTTCAAAAATCTTAATAAAAACTAATTCAGTGTCGGTGACATTTCTCCCATCGAAGAACTGCAGGTTTCCTGTATTGCATTCCAATAGATCTTGCAGTACCTATGTACCTCTGCTTCTGTATTCATGCTCTCCAGCTCCAGGATGAGGCTACGGTACATTATGGTGCTAAACCCCAAAACCCAGGTTGAAATATTTGACACCTTAGTCTGTTCTTAGGATAAGTATCCGTGGCAATATGCTACTTTGCTGTCACCGTTTTTTTGCTATTATACGAGTAGTAGAGAATATCCTTGGCATGAAGTTTAGAAGACCTTATGCAAAATATATTTATGGAGGCATCGTTTAAAAAAAAACGATTATTTCGAATATATACTACTAACTACTCTCGCGCGGTTTCACCCGCCGCTCAGCTCCATTTAATCGCAGCGTGATGTTTTATAGCCTTTAGCAGTCAGGATCATTGTAGCTACCTATCAGTGAACGAATTTTGGCAATCCGACCAGCGGTTCCAAAGATTAATCTCTACATACAAATTTACAAATACAAAATCTCTTTATAATATGTGGGACTATACGTACAGTATATATTTAATATCAATAAATAGTGATTCCTTTGTTTTACAGTTCGATGAACGTTCTATTATCGTTAGTACTCAGTATCGTATCAGCTGTTAATCATAATGATAAGGAACGATTACTGATAACTACATATGTTAATATTGACGTATTTATTAGATGTTGTATTCTATGACAATGACCACAGAACAGTATTCCGTGACAATGACCGTGTATGTTAGGAAGGTAGTAGGAATGTATGGATTTTCTATTATTTGTGAAATGTAGGTTTGCAAATAACAGTTTTTAACAGTGATCATCACTCGAAGATCACTAGAAACGTAAACTCTATTACTAAGATTGCCCTGTCCGTTTATATGTGTTCAGCAAAACAGTTGAAATATGGACACGCTACCTATCTATACTAATATTGGATAAAGCTGGAGAATTTGTTTGTTTGTATGTTTGACTCCAGAAATATTGGTTCGAATTAACTAATTCCTTTTGTGTTTGTTAGTCAATTTATCGAGGAGGGCAGTCTTGAGAGGCTATAAAACATCTCGCTACGATTCGTAGGAGCCGAGCAACGAGAGAAACCGCGCGACAGAAGCTAGTAAAAAATAATATTAAATAATAAATATTAAAGAACCGCGACTGCCCGGTTCTACAACAGAATAAAGTATCTACAAGAAAAAAAACAGAGATAGTCCATTGTTTCATATAGTTTGGTAAAGATCGATATGAAACGCTTGTAAGCCAACTCCGTCTCGTCAATGTTTTTTTTTTTAGGGTGGACACTCATCAAATTATTTATTAAGTAGTTCTTAGCTCTGAATTGCTCAAGAGGTAAATGTCAGACTCCTCGTTCCTTCTACTTTATTGGACAGCAAAATGCATTAGTTACCTTGTTTTATTTGGCACAGAGACGCAGCTTCAATTATAAATAAATTATTAAATAGATTCGGAGTTCATTCACCTCACGACTCCAAGTACCTTCTACGTATGTGTTAACCATAACAATTGTTGGCGATTGCTTCGACACGATCGACGTAACTTGCTTCAGTGCCGTAGATTACGAAATAATGGATATGATTTTGTTTTCATAGTTTTTTTTTTGTTTACAGACTTTAACAGCATTTATTCATATTAAAGCACAGTTTTATAATAATTATAGTGTTTTTTTTTCTATTGTAATACATTATTAATATTTCAAAGTGTGCCTATTGCCGAAACGTAAGAATCCAACCCACAAAAGGTTGACAGCGCATTTGTATTTTTTGTCGTGCTGCTGGTGTCTATCGGCGGCGCTGATTGCTTACCGTTGAAAAAAACAGGCTTTATTTATTAAGATCAAACATTTGTAATGTTTCGTATACGAGAAAATGTTATGGGTGTTTCAAACAACTACACTCACATCATCAGCTTATAAGTGCCCTGTAGCTCACTGCTGAGCCAAGGCAGAGGAATTTTTCAAACCTTCTAAGAGAAGGAGGAAGAAGTTTGAGCATTAACCACCGCGCTTGCTAAAGACGGATTGGCGATTCAAACAATTTTTTCAACAAACTATGATAAAAATAAAATGACAAGCAATACCGTATCCACATTAACAGCTTCCCAAATGAATGTAAATCAGTAAGTGCGTGGTATCAAGGTAGACCATCTGTTCCCTGACATTGAAGGAGCGTGACGAATGTGATAATGTTTTTATACGGATATAACCGGACAATAGAGACCACGATTTTTATTAAGACTCCATACAGATGGTATTTTTTCTATCGCCTGTCTCGTCTATCGAACTGGATTTAATGTTGCGAGTGACTGCCAAACTTACTCTTAAATTGATTTATGGGTGATATAACGTATTAATATTTTGTATTTCGTCTGCAAAACCGATTCATCAAAGCCTACGCGAACGCCGGCGTTCGCGTACACATTGTCTTACTACTGTGTACCGAATTACTACGTTTATAAAGTTAATAGCTTGGATACTTATCATTATAAGGTTTTTTGCTGGGTGAATATCGTCAAATGACGTCTCCGTTCCTATGTGGGGCGAATCGGAGAGTCAAACTTACTGACTAAAAACCACTCGTTCCTTCTCCTGCATCTCCCCCTGCAACTCCTTGCAAAGCAGTTTTCTTTTTTTTTTTTGCTTCGGATAGAAGATAGCAGACATAAATTATCACGATTCCACGTGCTTTTAGGAAATCTGTTTATTTAACTTTTATGTACAAAATTTTACACAAAAAGGCCAGTAAGTATTGCTACAGTACGGCCGACGTATCTTGGCGAGTCTGAAGTTAGCGGTTTGTCTGTGCAATGGATCTTTTAGGAACTAAGTTGTGTACTGCGCAGCTAATCAGCTAACTTCAGACTCGCCAAGATACGTCGACGGTATTGTACTCGGTATATCTCCTTGTTAAAGGTCGGTATTTTTAATACAACATCAAAATCATACCTTTCTCTAAATTCCCTCAGTAAATCCATCACTTACATTGTTATACATAGCGCACTTCTAGATGTTTTCTTGTAAACAACGTCGAATCGTAAAAGTTTGTGAATAAAATGTTTGAGAAAGGTTTTACCTTCGTTTTATTGGTAACAGCATCAAATGCGTCGGCGTTAACGAGAGTTTCGCTTACCTGTAACAAAAATGAAATATTTGAATAATGTTTTTTTTTTATATTTATTAGATCCGTTTACAAAAAAAAATATACTTGAAAAAATTTGCAGATTTCGATGATTAACTCAAAAGATTTAATAGATTGCTATCAGAAGTTCCTTTGTAAGATTTTTTTACAACTACATTTATATTTTATTGTGGCGCCCAATATTTTGTCCCGGGGTGTGAGTGACCCTTACGCTATTGCCTACTTGAGGGAAGCACAGAGAGCACAGTTCAGAACTATGCTCTATGGGTGTGTCTCTCTGTGGGTTTGCACCAGGAGAGGCAAGATACTCCAACTTCAGACCTTGTCGCCCCCCAGAATTTGTCACCCTGGGCCATCGTCATATCACGCCCCCGTCCTGACGCCGGCACTGAGTGTAGGTACACCTTACACTTTTTTAAGGAACTTGATGTGACTGTGACTTAAACTTTTCATTAGACAACTGAAGATCATAATAGACATCTTATTTCTTACTCCCTAAGTCACCATCATACATGACCATCATCAGAAAACATCTAAATGGTGCCACAATTTATTGCCACTTCGCGGTGGGATAAAGGGTTGAGATGATGTGTAACTCACGTATTATTACTATTACCAGACCTAAATTGCTATTAAAGTACAGTACACTAGAATATTCAAGAACCATGGCTTCCCCGGCGTACTAGCAGCTAAGCATAATGAGCATGCCAGCCAATCACTTAGTAATGGCTACTAGAGAATTAATTGGGGCTCCCGTTTTAGCTCAGTCGTACATTCTGTTATTTTATTAAGTACTCGCTGTACTCTTTGTTGTAAATCTTTTAGTATCTTTATAGGTTAATTACAAGTTTTAAAAGCTAATTATAGGCGTGATCATTTAGGATCATTATCGAGCAAAAATCACAAAACCATGTATAACCATATTTCATTTTCATATTAGAAATTTTGCATCAGAAACCGATTTTGGCGAAAAGAGTCTTTGCTATACTATTGCAAAATTATAATGATGACTTATAGTTACCTATGTGAGAGGGTCGGTGCTAATTTATGCAGTGGGTTGTACAAAGATGGATGGATTGTAAGGGATGAGTGAGTGATGAGGCTGTCAGGAGGGAATGGAACAAAAAAAATTGAGTACATAGAAGCGATTGGAAAATCGTTGCTACTATATAAGTAACCGATTGTTGTTAAAAAGGGTTTAATTAAAAAGTAATGTCAACGTTCTTGAAGGTATTTCAAAACACGGGAGACAGAATTGGGATTCGTTTGAGCTATTATAAAACACACTATAATTACTACCACTACATAGTATATAACAAAGTCGCGTTATCTGTCCCTGTATCCTTATGTACGCTTAAAACCTAAAAGCATTTTGATTCGAGTTTTTTTTCAATAGATAGTGTGTTTAAAGATGAGGGTATATATGTTTAATAAATAACATTAAATTTAGGAAAAATGTAGTAATAGCATTGTATCCTTGCGAAGCTTGTGTGGGTCGGTAGATGCTTATAAAAATTGACTATTTGCTCACAAAAAGATCTTAAGACCTTCTATAAAACTTATCCAGTCTTTAACCTAAAGTAAACCTCGCCCAAACAAAAAATACGTAGATACTCGTAAAGCATTTGGTGAAAAAATTAATAACCTCTTCTCCATCTAACTGCGAAATGACAAATATGCAGTTACATTTTAATAGTTATTCACATTCAACATCCAAAATGAAGTCATTAATCAATTAATATCGATATAAAAATACAGATACAGATAGCTGCAGATACAAAAAAAAATCCCCATGAAAAATTATGACGTCATTCCTACAGACACTCGTCAAATAATAAATCATAGTTAAAATTGATCTTTATAAAAATATGTTGCAAAAACTATTCTACATATATATGTTTTTGTTGAACAGAAGTAGATTATGAATACGCGGAGAGCATCGACCTTTTGTTTCATTATCGCTGAGGTGTAGTAGGGCTGTCTCTGTCACCTTTCGTCTTAACCGCAGCTGGTTTGCGTACTTTACGATTAATTTTTGAAGTGTTGAGTAGGTACTTAAGGTAACTTGGCTATTGGGTACTGGAAAATATTGGAATTGTAATAACAGGGATTCCCCCCAATTATTTATTTCATATTTTAAACTGCCTTTTATTTGTTAACTGACGTAAAACTTTACACAGTCGAATGTTTTCTATTTCGTTTCCAATTATTTACACTTAAAGTCTTTATTTCAATGTTTGTTTTCCGTTTCTAAAGATTGTGTATCGATCCAGCATAAAAAAGACAACCGTGTTGGTATAGGTTAATCCTTAATCGTCGACTGCAGATTAAATAATAAATATTTTGTTTAATAATTAGCTTTAAACAAAATTATTTATTTAAAGTGACAACCCTAAACTAGTCTGTCTGTGCACTCATTAACATGTACACAACAGTCGCCTGAAGGCATACAGACATACATATCTACCAAAGTACTTATATACAACAATACTACAGATATAGTATATGTCCATACTTAAAATAGAACTTAAGTTTAAATTGCCAACTAACTTACATTTACGAAGTTCTAGATGACAAGCCGGACTAAATAGATATTTTTTTTACCAAAAATGCTTTACATCAAATACAAAAAAAGTAAAAATTTCGTGTTTATTAAGTAGTTAATTTGTTTTATGATATATTTTAAAAATCGTCAAGAAAAAAGTAGGTACGTTATTTGCAGGTTGTTCTTTTTTCAATATTTACAGAACATTGTCGGTTTTGGCAATTCGAAAAAACGCAATGTAAAAGTTTGTTTTTATGAAATGCAGGAAGTAATATCGGGAACGGTAATTTGCGTTATCGCACCATAAAATTTGAAGGAGCAAAATAAAGGACAAGTCATAAATTAGCTCATAATGTTAATGACATTAAACAATAAGAAATTAAATTGTAAAATCATCTCTCAACAGCATCAAAAATATATCATTGATTTTAGTCGTCAAAATGATTATTATTTTAAAGCGATCAAAACATTACCGTTTCTGATTGGTTAGTTAACTTCGAGCAGGCCAATCATAGCGCCGATCGTAATAAACGTGGTAATCGCGTTTAAGATGAAGGAATAGGTACCGCATTAGTGACTGTTCACTGTTTGGACTTTGGTGAAGCGTTCGATACATATCAACGTAGAATGAACCTTCGATAATGCCCTAGAGCAATTTCAACTTGTTAATTTATATCAAACAAACCACCTGTCCATTCGCCAATTACTACATACAAAGTTCGCAAAAAAATCTACCAATTAGAACTTTACGAAATATTTTTTCATGAATTGGACCGGTTCAGTAGCGTTTTTAATGGCTTCAAATTATATAGGAGAGCAATTTTTTTATTGAAATTTTGTTATAAATAGTCATTTAGCTAAATATTTCGCTGATATAGGGTAATGTATTATGTATGGTATATTATGGGTTTAATATTATGATGTAAGATAAGTATTACCAGTACAAGATAATGGATTGAGCTATTACGTTGTTACACAATATTACGCTTGTCTGCCATCGATGAGGTAAGTAGGTCGGTAAAATGTGCCTTGTGATTATAAGTCGTAAGTGCATTTCGGATTTGCAAGACCATATATTTTGTACCCAACTTTAGAATCCTGTCCCGGCTAATCTTTTATCAGGAGGGATAATTATCAAATGGCTTTTCGGCCTGGGTGGGACAATATGATGTTTTAGACTGTTTCTTACTCAAAATGGGCGGTTTTGAGTTAGTAAGATTCTTTCCTTCTACGCTCCAGACCTTGGCCGGAATAGGTTATTGCGCTTACACCCCAGCCGCAGTCCTGGCTGCATTTCGAATTCGTTAGTTGTAGTAAGTTTGGGATGTTATAAATGACTAACTTCCGCCCGCGGCTTTGCCCGCGTGGTATGTTGATAAAATGTAGCCTATGTCCTATTCCTATCCTACGCCAGTGTATCTGCAAATTTCATCCAGATCCTTTCAGCCGTTTTGGCGGGATTGACTAACAAACATCCAAACATCGTAACTTTCGCATTTGTAATGTTATTAAGATGAGATTGTTATGGCTTATTTAAACTAAAATTGGCTCTATTGCTATCTACTTTGCCTGATTACTGTAAACCACGTATTATTCTAGCTAATTTTCATAATGAATCCTGACCTCACAAGACATAATCCAGTTCAAGACTTTTCAAAAACGTTTGATTTTGACGATTCGAAAACGGAAAAACGGAATTCGACTGTTATTTGTCAAGGACCAAAGAGTAGATTACCTACGAAGATAAACAGACAGATTTGCATTCGACAAGTGCAATACCTAATTTAGAACCGTTTACTGTAACTACTAAACGAGCCATTGTGTTAGTATTGCGGCAATAGTTCATGCCAAATATGTCGGATACGACCTAGGTTTGTCTGCCAAGTCTAGATCTAGGCATTATAGTTAATGCCTAGTGTTATAGCTTCCTTAGTGCGGGTTATTTTGGAAGTTTTTGTGTTTCTTGTAAACTACGAGTAGTTTATATTGTCTATTTCTTAAAAATAATTGGAGAGAGGAGAGGTGGGTGGAAGTCCTCCTACTCTCTGTTTAAGATTCACCCAACTATGTATAATAGAAAGAACCTAGTGAAAAGTGGTATTGTACTGCAGTAAAATGAAAAGAAATCAACAAAAAATAATCAATACTTTTTTAGAAAAGTAAATTGTAAATTGTAGACACAACAAAAATCACAAATATAGAAAATAATAATTCAATTTAATCCTAGGGACCAAAATAACAGTTTCGGATCCAGCTACGAAATAAATCAGAACATTGAAATTCCATACATAGGACAATTCTCTTCGAACTCCCCGCAAGCCATAACCAGTTGACAGTTGATCCATCTCATATCTCACGGTCCCATGGCACTCGTTCCTTATACAAGCCAAGAAAAAGATGGCATAGCAAGAATCTTTATAAGGCTATTGAGCAAAAACCCATCGATTCATGGGAAAGTGACCCCTGTCCCTTTCTACAGTACTTCAAACCGGTCCCATGGGTGGACAATTCCCATGACGGACAAGATGTCAATAATACGGAGAAAAAGGCACAAAACGAGTCTGTTCAGCTAAGTTTTATTTACGTAATTTTGTATTTCGTAATTCAATAATTTGGCGTGTGGTTGAGTCTTGTTGCTTTTTTGTTTATAGTAATTGGTGTTATGTACTTAGTTTTAAACTTGTTTCGTAAAGGGAGATTCATTACTTACTTTTCGACCGATCTGCACCTGTGTAATATCTATAATGAGGAATGACTTGGTACAATCACAAATTGGCCTGTTAATAATAACTACAAATAAAGGTGCCAATAGACCATTACAAACGGGGACCAACAGAGTCGATGTTCAGTCAGGGTTGCAGGGCAAGCGCAATCAGGTATCGCGGTCTGGGCTTGGAGTAGATGGAACTACATCTGACTAAAAACACCACCGCTTTTAGTCAGCTGTAGGAGTCTGACACTCCGTCTCGCCACAACCAAAGTAAATGTTGAAAATATTTCAAATATGACCACTACCAGTTTATCCTCTGGAGATCTCCACTAGCTAAGTAACTCCACCTTGTAACACTTTACAAAGTAAACAAAAGCCAGGATTTCAAGTACGCATTGATGTAAATCTATAATTGGTCCAATAACAAACGAAATGTATCTCGCCTGAATGCGGAAACGATTGCCGAGCGCCATTGAAGCGCACTGGATGCGTTCAATTAAAATGCAATTTTTATTCTGTTCGCTTTATTGGACTATTTAATATCGTACGTTCGTTAGTGGTTCTTGTTTAAAGTTTTTATTTTACTATGATATAATGTTTCTGTTACTATGTTACACGGTAATGCTAAAATATATTTTGTACATGAAAGGCATAATAGAAGGATATTTAAAAATCCAAAATCTATATGTGAAAAGTAATCTCTGATAGCAAGCTAATGATATTACCCTTGGCCACTCGAAACACCAAAAGAGTTGCCAGTTCAAAGTCAACCTTCGTGCTCAAAAAAAAAATCAAGTACAAGAAACCAAAGACGTCTTCGGCTTGCTACTTTTTTTTTAAATCGGATTCGACGTTTAAAATGATGTAATCTTCCGCCATTTTTAGCGTCATCGTGACATGAATATAATTATGTCGCCCCAAACAATATGGCGCCGATCTGAAATATGGTTTTAATTTATTCGGATGTAAATAACATCGCCTTTTTGATCGGGTTGACGTTACGTTTCCAATCTTATCCGATTGTTTAAATTATGTAGTGGAATTATATGAATAATGTTTTACTTTATCATTTTAGGTATAATTTGTATTCAAAGTTTATTGTTTCCCGAAAGCGATATGGTGGTAATCCATGAAGGGACTTTGATTTGTAGCTACAACGCCCTAATTTGCAAAGTTGTACAAACAAATAATGAATATGAATGATAAATATTAAATATGCATACTTATGACCCTAACAAACAAAACATAAAATAACATAACAACAGATTCTTATTTTTTTGTTTGGCATAGATATACAAGCTGTCAGATTAGCTGATAGTAAACAATCGGCGCAGCCCATGGATACTAGTTCGTTGCCGGCTTTTTGGGGATAAGGGTTTCGGATATTTAAGGATTGGGCCTATGGTAACCTTACTCACACAGCGAAATACAACGCTGTGGTAGTTCCACGCCGGATTTTTGTGAGGCCGTTAGACTCTGGGCGAGCCGACCCATTCGATGCCGAAACTTGGCTCTAACACACTTTTCTTTTTCTTTAAGAACATTGACAAATACGATAATAAAAGTTGGCAAATTTCTTCTATGAGAAGAAAACAGTACCATACTCTCTTAACTAAGACATACGAACAAAAACTTGATCGCATTTCGTAACGAGGAGACGCTAATAAGTAAAACCTTACAATACACACGTTTCAATTGAGAAATGCCCTATATTTCACGTTCTTTACATAACCATCGATACATTCGTAACTTTTTACAACTGTATAATACATTGCTGGTTCTAAATACATGTAGTATTCTCGTTCCAAAACTAAAACGTTAATGGGTAGGGTACTTGAGAACCTTTTCAGACTGTTATTGTTTGAACAGGTCAGGAACTAAGGAATTGGGTTACACGAGTGCGTAAAGCGAGACGTCTTGAGCTCATCTCAAGATTTAGACACAAGATGTGTAATAAATGTTTGTAGTTTAGTGTCAGTTTTGCAGAAATAACAACTTTATCTTAATTTAGTGTAGGTACATTATACGCTTTTTTGCTATAGATATTGATAGCTTCTATTTCATTTAGCCATTCGAATGCCTAGCTCTTAAGCTTACTTTTTTGTTCTCATTGGTTTCAAAACGCTTTTTGATAATGAGCGGTTTTAAAATAACGACTTACTCATGTCAATTTGCGCCAACAAACGCCAGTTAGCTGCGCGACATGAGTAAGAGTCCCGCTGTAACTTGAAACTAGTAGAGCTTTGCTCAATTCATTCACGTGCGTAAGTCATTGTCTATACTAATAATATAAAGAAGTAAAATTTGTAAGTTTGTAAGTTTGTATGTAGGGGGGTAATCTTTGGAACCGCTGATTGCATTGCCAAAATTCTATCGCTGGTAAGATAGCTACAATGTTCCTGAGTGCTATAGGCTATAAAACATCACGCTAGGATCAAATAGAGCTGAGCAGCGGGTGAAACCGCGCGAGAGTAGCTAGTTTCAAATAAATTTTGTATGTCGAACGATAGTTACTTTTTTAAGTAGGTATTTAAGTATATGTAAGAAATTTAAAACATTTCAAATATTTTGGATTCATTTCAGAATTACTTTTAATTACTTTGGGCCTGTGTACAAGTACTGTTGAAACAAAATGTTTTGAATAAGCCAAGTAAAACTTTCCATCTCCCGTGACGAAAGACCAAAACATATATGCAATAAATTTGCTCCAATCAGCACCTCATTTGAAAACAATACACGTAAAGATAATAATATCAATCAAAGTTCACATTACAATTATACTGCTGAGCAAGGCCGATGCAAAGAGCAGTCGTGAACTCGTGACGCTCAACCGTCCATGACATATCAAAGTAATATGACCTTTAAGGTAAGCTGTGTCTTTAGGCTCATATTCCTTTGCAGTACAGCAAGAATGGAAGTGGAATTTGGTGATATTTGCTGAATTCTTCTTTGAGTCAGCGGTTAAGGTAATATGCCTAAATTGCTTGTTGTATTGTGGTATTTCTAGTATTGAATTATGTAATAAATGAAGTGTAAAGGTCATTGGACTGTCGGGGTTTCAGATCAAGTGCAATAATGTACCTATCGCGGCCTCGGCCTGGTCCAGGAGAAAGAACGTGGTGGTTTTTATTCACTAAGAGTCTGATATATTCCCTTGCCTTACCCAGGGCCACAGAAGTCATTGGATAATTACCTCCCCTCCAAAAAAAAGGGTCATTGGACTAGACATTACCTAAACCAGCTTTCAAGTCTTCAAACTTCGACTAGTGTGTGTATAATGCTTTTCTAAATAGGATATCAACGGAAATAAGTAAATGCCTTGGCTAGAAGACATTTTTCTATCAAGCTGTAGTCTAACTAATAAATTCCATAAATATTATTACAAAACCTGTAAAATGTTTTCGCTGTAAAATGTAGATAACCGCCAACTGAACTCGAACTAGTTAGTGTACATGACATAACAAAACACTTTAAGTATGGGCGACAAAGAAACCTAGACCTTACGATGCACGGTCAAGTCCACAAAGACCATCAAGGCTAACAGCAAACGCCGATACCAATACTAATTAACAGCATATCAAAAAGCAAAAACTGATTTCACAAATCAATACAATAGAGGTATTCGCAACAAAAAACTATTTTAGTCTGTCTGATAGTCTTAACAATCAGTCTGACTTTTTGTAACATTTTTTTTTTTGCTACGAACACGTGCATCTACTCACGCTTCTCACCTTTAACCATTATTCGAATTTCTTAGAACGTATATTTCTTAAGTTTATGCGCAAAAACTTCATATTAACTTCATTCGTAATGTACTTATTCCGTAATTCGACCCTTGAAGAATGCGGTACCTCACCCTGACAGATTTGTTACGAAAGCGCTTCAAGCAGATTTAGAACAGCTGTATCTATATCGATACTCTGCTAAATTAACGTCTGAGAAGTCGCTTTGCGTTAGCGCTTCAGCGGCTTTTATTTGACTGGCAACCTCATGGGATGTCATAAACGGCAAGTTAGAGATGACGTGGAGCCAGTAATTTCGGTGGTTTAAAAAAAATGCGGTCGTTAAACGTATGAAAAATGGAATATTAAAAAGTTCCTTCCAGTGTACTTTATACTAAATCCTTTACAACTACGTGAGTCGCATTTGGCACGGTTATGAAGAATCCCCCTTAGACAGGCCCTGTAAAGGACAAAAATTGTAACTGTAATAGCTACAAGTTGGAGGGTACTTGGTCCAGTTTTAAGGACTCAATTATTGCCCGTAATAAATGCTCAAAAACTTTTGTCTAAGTAGGCACTTAGTGACTTAATGTTGCGAGAATTTCTAACGATCTACAGCAAATGGCCCTAGATATTGTAGCTTCAATTACTTTTACATTAAATTTATCGTTAAAATAAACAAAAACAGTAAAATGTCGCTTTCTCAATCCGATTGTAACAGATAGCTGAAAAAAGACGATTATTCAAATGCTCGGAATCAGTTCTATGAACCAATAACACGCTGACATTAAAAAAAACACTCCACAAAAACAAAACACTGCCAAAAATACAGGATGGCCAAAAAACAACAAAGGCAGACGCACAAAAAAGTGGGCCGTACGTCACTACGACATTACCCCGCGAGGCGTCATTGCCATAAAATTTGCGCAAACGCGGGAAAACGGTAACTTTAGCCATTCATAAACGCAGGGAGCCATGAATGAGTTAGTAGGGCGAGGCGCGTAGATCGCGCCGCTCCCATATATTACCACACCATGTATATTGGAAAGGGGGTGTAAATCTGACAGCTGACAATTGGGACCAAAAGTTGGAATGTTATTGTCGCTCACTTCATTGCGTGTCGAGTTTTTAGGATTCGTTCTCACCAACTCATTTTGAAGTCACACATCTCAACGCTACGCAGATGAATGCTTGCAGAAAAGATGTAGGAGGCGGAATGTATTCTATAATCTCATTCTTTTAGACTTAACCTCTAGCTTCATTGCTAAAGTACTACTAAGAACTTTATTTGTCTTCTAAATAAATAATTACATGATACGAATCATTACAACGAGCGTGATTAAAAGTCATGCTTCCAGCATTTGAAAACCAGCATTAAACACAGTATCGTGTTTTCTCTCCTCTTTTCCTCCCCAATACCTAAAAGACCCAAAACCCCTTAACCCCAAAGGGCGGCTACAGAATATCAGAGGAGTTTCAAGTCCAAGGCCCAAGTTCATGGACAAGGGCAGCGCAAATTGATTACCATTAGGTAATTAGACTTGGTAACTACTAAAACTACAACACATAATTCTTCGCCACGTCACTTTTGGACGGTTAACAAATCTTTTAACAACCATTTATAGTACTAACAATAAGTACAGAAATTGATGAAAACCGTCTCGGTTCCTACAGGAAGTCTAAGTACTATTTTCAAACTGCTCGTTTTATGACTACTCACACTGAAACTAGTAATATTTCCTCTCAGAAAGTGTTAAACTATTCGAACAATACCACCGGTCGTTCATCCAAAGAATGTATGTAAAATTATAAATTAACTAGGAAATTCCAATATATATCCAGATTTCGTTTTACAATATAAGTTAAGTAAATTTTCCTCTTCGCCAAAAATCACATATTTTTTTTCTACGTAGCCAAGGATCCTATCAAATAAATCAACTAAGTACTTATTGATTATTCTCATGCATGAGAACTATTTCGAAACCTAGCAAGTACCATGTAGTTTCTAAATTTATCTAACTTTATTTAGACACCACTGAACTACGGTCAAGGAAAACATCTTGAGAAAACCTAGGCTTGAATTTTCCAATCCGCCTCGAGCTAATAAGCGTTGCTATTAATGCTCCAATCTTTTCTGAGTGAGAAGAGGCTTAGTCAGTAGACAGGACATTTATAGGCCGATTCTGATAATAAAGATGATTAAGTAGATGTTGACACCAATTTTCCAACGTGCCATATCTGATGCTATTATTAAGGACTTCGAAATTTAAACCCAATCAATACTTTACCTGAACCAGAAATTCAAAGGTAAACCCAGTCGCGTTTATCATTGCTTCAACAGCAAGATCTTCCTAATAACTAAATCCAGTATCTATAATGCACCATCTAATCCTATCTTCGGTCTTAGACAGTTGTGGTTTATCCTGCGATAGTGAAATGCGATTAAACACCATCCTACCAAGATGTCGCATCAAGTATGCATGACCTGTCTAACAACAACCCCTGAGACGCTGTCAGGCCAAAGACGATGGTTCTTCATTTTAATAATTAATCCAAAGCTTTACAACCTCAAATGACAGACTTTGAAATGCACTTAACAAATTCCTTTATTCTATTTTTGAAATATCTTGCCTCTGTGTCTCAATAAGACATTTTTAAATCCAATAGAATCTCATCTATGTAGATCAACAAACTACAGAGGATTTGATGTAAGTATTTATTTTACATAATTTTATTTGAATTCCTTTTTTTGCTACTTAAGGAACGGGTTGGTGGTAGTCAGTTACTGACTAAAAACTACCTTTTTGTGTGAAGAAAATCATCAAGTTATTACTCGCCCTGGGTGTGGACTCTTACTAAGAGTCTGAAAGTTAACGAGACAAATCATACCGACGTATAAAAACACTTCAAGACTTAAAAAACCTACAACACTTATTACTCAATCCGAATCCAATTCTGAAACAACACAATCTACAATCACGCAAAGATACCATAAAACATCAAGATAAACAATAAATATCAACACGTGAAGTTAAATTTAATATCCCTTGAATCTTACATCACCCGTAAGTAGGCATATAGGTTTCGAGTTAACCCGTAAACGCGAACGTGAAAGTGGTAGGACCAGTATCGGGTACATAGTCACCCATACCTACGTTGACAAATGTCACGGATCAAGTCTCATGAGACTTGAGTGTCAGTGAAACTGTACAGATACGTCCTTCATAAGTTTTCACTTGGATTTACGGAGATAAATCTTTGCGAGATTGGTAATCTTTTATATCTGTATATTGGGTTAAAGTTAGATATTCACATTGCTGATATTATATTATAATAATCTCAATAATAATAGGATTTTCTTCTTTATGGTCATAAGAAAATCCTAAAGAGGTTCAGTTCGGATTCAGCATCACTAAAGAGGTTTATTTTTTTTAAAGACGCTACCTACAATCTTCAAAATTATGAAACATGATCAAAGTCACAAAAAACGTACAAAAAGTTTTCGAAGCAATAATTCGAATTAATAATAAAAAATAATAACATATTTTCGACTTCACAATTGCTCAAAATTTAATCACCATTACAATTTATTTAATCAACAGATGTAATTAAAGTTAACAGTGTAAATGATTATGTAAAATCTGGCACACGGCAATCGAATTTCGAATTTCGATTTACCAAATATTTAATGCGAGTTACAATAAACAATTTACCGTTAATGAACGCCATTAATTGGTTTTGTAAATACGAAACACGCGACTAATTAGGAATATCAAAGCATACTGAGTTTACCAAGCTCAACGAACACACATTTAAAACAAAACAGTACCAAGCTTAATGGATTTTCTCTGTACCTACCCACTATTCAAAGTTTATTTCTATATTTTCACAACAAAATAAGAAATACAAGGAAGAAATCTCGTCTTCCTTCAAAATTAATGGCCAAACGAAACACGGTATCCGTCATCAGTTTGAAATCTTTCATTATTTATCAGCCATCAAAATTTTCGAGTTATTTATTAATGTACGCTACGTTTATGCAGATAAAATTTACTTTCTGTACAGAAACAGAAATGGACAGACGAACCGGTGCGTGACACGCGAACTCGGAGCTAATAAATCAAAAAAAGTTTTTCTTTAGCTCGTGGTAAAATAAATTTTAATTATCTGCATTGGCCTTTGTGACCCTTGGTAGCATTTACGTGTTGGCTAATCTTTAAGTTCATTTACACGTCATTTGTGTAAGAGTACCTGTTTATTAGTGAATAAATAATTATAATATTTAATTTTGAATTAGAGATACAATCTAAAAGGAACATTTTGTTATACACACCATAAGATTGATATTTCAAAATCTAGTACAATTATTAAATGTTTTATTTAGAAGTTCTACCTTGCTTTTTTTATTTATAAGGAATACTGGCCTCAGTCGCAAAGAGGGAGATGGCATTCGATTTTCAAATTTTCGAATTGGAAGAGGCAAGAGAATGGAACGATTTTATAGATGTACTAGGTAGGTAGATCGTCTTCCCTAGGAAAATAAAAGATATAAAGTTACTTTAAGTAATCATTAAATTAAATACTTAAATAGAAATACTCCTTCCGATGTGATGTAAGGACAGTAAGGTGTATAGTCGCATCGATTTTATGTAAGGTGGGTAAACGACTTTCTAATCGGTGTGATCGGTATTAATGTTATCCTATTACAATTAAGACGCTAAGGACTTAGATGTAGCTGGTAAGTACTTGTTTAATACTTAGGTACTATGTAGGTTGAAAGTAATCATTCATTCATTATTGATGCAAAATAGATCTACGTATTTTGAAGTACGTATTATCAGTTACTACGTACTGTGTATTACGAGTATTGCCAATATTACCAGTAATGGCAATTTTTGTCACAAAGTTAGAATTGGGAAAAAAAATCGAACTTCTGTCAACCATATTTTTTTTTCACAGGAGCAGTCTAAGTCGTTATAAATTTTACTAAAGATGTTTGTTGCATAATACTTTTGTCTTACTTTGTGCAGAAAATAACGTTACCACAGACTTGGAATAAAGCACACAGATGATAACACAGGAAAAGCTAAGTATAGTTCATGAAGGTTATAAAAATAAAGTTCTTTACCTTACAACTTGCATCATTACTGCAGGAGACAGGTACGAGTCTGTATCTAATGCCTCTTCATAAAAATAAACACGCTGTATTTACAAAGTTTGTTCAACACAGATAACTCAGAAAAGGGTTGCAGCACTTCATAATTTATTAAAAAAAACTTACATACCATCTCCTACATTTATACCGTCCTACATTTTCTGAAAGACCCTTCCAGCTTTCATTATTTTAATGAAGAGAATCTGAATATTCTGCAACGAACTAGTTAACATTTTTTTTATCATTCAGAGCGTTACGAAAAATTTACGGCCAGCTAAAAGTTCGGAATTTTAAAAATTTTATTAATTCTCTCGTTAGTCTATGGGCGGCGGTCATTTAAAAACTATTTTGTGATGATTTATTAGGTATTAATTTGAAATCGGAACTCAAGGATTGTAGTTCATTCAAGATATTTTTTTTACAATTTAATATATTTTGTTCTTACTTTGTTCTAAAAAGAGATGAAGGTAACAGAAAAAAGATCTGTTATAATGACCATTTTGTTCCCTATCCTTCTTTTTTCTTCTATAGGTATAGAAACAACAGACGATTAATAGCAAAAAAAAAATATTGCATTTTCATAAAGCAGAGAATAACAAAAGTAATAATCCTGTAACATAACATCATTATTAAAGGAAGTGCATTCGTCACAATGAAACAATGGCTAATGATAATGGTATCGCCCAATTTTGTTACCAAACGTCAATTAAGACCATGAAATCCAGTTTATATTAGCCAAGTTAAGGTTTCTTCACTTTACCGGTCTGACTGGATTCAACAGATCTTTGACCAATATTGACTTTCGCTTGCCATTCCTGTTTAAAAATTCAAAAGATTAATGAAATCGAAAATTTGCCTGATATTTTTAAAGTGCTTTCGTATTTTACTTTAATATTAAGTGGAATCCTTTTTCAGGTGTGAGGGACAGAGACCAAAATTAAATGGGCATGTACCAAGCACAGATTAGCATTTTTTTTCAGTTTTAATTGAACAGAACAACTATTTGTGTAATTTACTAATTGTGGTTCCGACTCTGGGTGTGATTTGTATATTAAAGTGTATTTTGAAAATCCTTAAGTGACAACTGTTTTTTTTTCTTACATCCGATAACGACTTCTAATTTTTCCAAGCTCTTAGAATCCATAGGCATTTATTTTTATCTGTTATAGGGCTAAAGGGATTGTTTGTTTAAATGCACTTATTTTCGGAACGACAGATTTTTTTTGTAACGTATATTTTTGCGTCGGATGATGAATAAACTCATTTGTATAGAAAGGTTTGTACTATTAATATACGTACTATCACTACTAAAAGAAGCCGAGAAGAGGGTGAAACCGCACAGGATTACCAAGACTGAATATATAAAATAACTTTATATTCTTACAGAAATTAGATCTATCTCTCCATGTGAACACCAACACTCTTAAATAGCTATGAAAAGAATTTTGATGAAACGACTTTAGTCAACTTACGTACTTTATCAGTTTAGGAACAGCATTCATTTTCCCAATGTTCCAAGATTTACTTTACTAACTTCAAGACTTGAAAATTATTTCAAAGAAAGTCAACTCCTCCAGCTTTCATATTGGTCAATGATTAAGTTTTTCAACTAAAACTTTGACTAGATTAGTTTTTACAACGGTCAGCCTTTTCCAACTAAAATAGTTAGAAGCGAACCGACGTCGGAAGCATATTAAAAATTACGTCTAAAGCTAACTTAAGCAAGTGGGAAGAAAGATAGATAGTATATCAGTGATTTCAAAAATAAAAACTCAGTGTCTTTGATTAACCTTTATGAAATTTAAACAAGCCATAAAATTAAGTCAAAAACAATTAATCAAATGATGTTAGAAAACTATAAAAGATGAAATAAACACAACCAAAGAAAACTCTAACCACATCTACATATATACAGCAATCGATAAAAATAAAGATAAAAACACTAAGGGTCTTACACCCCTTCATCCACAAGTCACGAACAATTCCCAAGATGTACTGACCGAACATTTAACAGACGTGTAAGATATTATACAGCACAATAACTTCGCAAAACTTGAAGTACCAACCTAATCTACATAAGGTGAGGAGCTACCAAACTCCTTTGAATAAATAAACTCTTTCACACCCCTACCATAAATAGCAAACGTTAATACTGGCTCTCATTACATTTCACATTTCCCGCTCAATTTCAATGCGTTAATATTTGATTTTGGAACTGATTTTTATTATGGCTCCATTTGTATCAGAATTTCGGAATTGTACAATTTTTTTGTTCGTCTAGCTTTAGTGAATTCGTATTTAATATAGCTAATGGAATCAATGAAGTACAGTACCTACCTAACGAAGTGTAAAGAAATTCAATAGTGATTATGAAAGTAATTTCGAAGCCAGACATTTATATAATAAAATCGATAGTACACTCGTATCCTTCAAACAAAATTAAAGAACTGCGAAAGGTAAATGTTAATATAGAAGTAATGAAACAAAATTTGAATAAAAGTTTACGAATTGCTTGAACTACGAAGGAAATGAAAGCGTCTAAAAGCAGATTCATAAATAAAGTTACAAAATATACGATGCTAAAGCTATTAAATATACCAAGTTCCAATTACTTTTGACTTCTAACACACAGTAAGAGCAAATGGTGTACAAAATGCGGGGTACTCAAAATCGTAGGGCTGCCATTACTAAGTGTAAACTAGGACCTTTCAATGGCAATGTAGGGTCAGAGAAATTACAAGAGGGCGTGAGGGAATCCAATATTGGATTAACGTTTCTGATGAACATTTTATTGTCAAATCAATTTCAGTTCTCCAAATAAGGGCTTGCATTAAAATTAGAATTTGATACGCATTTCGATAATGTAACACCCAATTATAAGGTGATAGAATTTTTATTGTTTCTCCCTTGAAATTGATGGCGTTGTTGATCTAGTTTTAGCTAATTAATCTCTTAGTTATTGCCCCTAAAGACCAACGTTGACAATTTTATTACCTTTTAAAGCGAAAGCTTACGTATTTGAAATGTCAGAATCTTAACAAATTACTGTTTCAATTTTTTTATTTTTTTTTTCTTCTGATTCGTATTCAAAAACACCTGAATACATTGAGATAAGATAGAAAAGGGGATTTATGGATTAGTACCCCATTTAATCATATCTGTCATAATGATCTCAATTCCACATTGGTGATAGCTATATGTGAGAACAAAGAAATAAACGAAGCAAGAATTCACTCAAACAGATGCCAAAGAGATTACGATAAAACTCCCCTTCAACAGTTCCTAAATGAGTAACAAAATAATTTCTAAATGTAGACCTTAATTTCGCTTTTATTTGTGGGAACGATGCGGGCTAGGGTGGCCGTGTCCGTCCATTTTATTCCAAACCTGTATGGGATCATACAAATGCGATTACGGACATAAAGAGGGATTAAAATGCGACAACTATTTTGATTATAATAGAGAAAGCTATCCTTGTCTAGAACCCGAGAGGGAAAGAGAACGATAGAATATTTATAAGGTAGCCAGGCGGCCGTGTGATTTATGAGGAATTCAAAATGGGTAACGAGGTAGTAAAAATTGTTTTAATTTATTTTCTGTATGAAGAAGAAGCGTATGAAGTTTTTAATTTGTAAATACATATATGTAGTACACAGTAGTAACTACAAAGTTTGAGCATCAAATGGTAATAGAGACATTGATAGACTTTGGACATTGATAAACATTGGGACTATTTAGAGATGTATATATAATAAATAAAATATTTTCCTGTAAACATGTATACAAGTGCTAAGTTATTCTAGTCCTGATTCAGAATATCACTTGATTTCGTGTCAAGCACACCATCATAGCAGTCTTTAGGATGAAAAGGTAATAAAATACACTGTGCATAAATTGTCCTAAACATATATTGATGGGAGGCATCAGCACCGGTAAAGCTGAATTGATGACGAAAATATGAAATCCCTACCTACTGCCAGGGACGATGAAAATAATAATTGTATACGTAATGAGAATTTCGAAGAGAAACATCATATTTTATTCATGTCCCATTTATCATTTATTTGAGGATAATACAGGAAGAAAGTAATCAAACGTTTTGAATGATGTTTTTTTATTAGACCAAAAAAAAGGTTTAAAGTGGAAATTAAAATTGATTTTAATGTCAAGGGAGAAAAAGGGGCTGCACGAGGATTAGTAGATAAGATTAATTAAGAATCTTTTGCGAAATTTGGTGGGTATGATAAATAATGGCCATTGCTAATAAAACTTTGGTAAAGATCATGTTACTTATAAAAAAGTACGTAATAGGTGCAATCAACCAATTTTATTTATTTCATAGAAAACTTATTAATAGAAAATGTTTTAATCTACAACCAACAGAACTGGTAGTTCTAAAAAATTTTCCAAACTTTTCCCTAAACAAAGAAATACTTAACATTTTATTTTCCTCACGAAGGGTTTAATATATTTTTGTAGCTGACAACCTTAGGGAAAACACTGAAACAAACCGTGTTAAGAAAGAAGCAAGCTAAGCGTATAAATGTACCGACGAAGTTGTTAGGGCTGCCAGACGTTTGATATTCGGTGATTGTACTTATTTGGTAGAGTCCGCCTTACATAAATGTTTATAGAATAAATAGGTTTTGCTACAAACTTCTCGGCAAAATTGGATATGAAATGTAAACATGCTATGATTATATTAATTAATTTTGGATCGGATTTCTAGATCCACATTAGACTGACGAAAAGTCTTCGCCCAATACCTCCGTAAGTAAAGTTTAGAAACTATTATGTTTTTTCTGGTTCCTTTAAAGCAAAGCAACCCCATGTACACAGCTTGCTTAGTCCACTGTTTTATTCAGCGCCTTCGTTGAACCCCTGCATCCCCCTAACTGCTAAATAAAGGTAAATTTGGATTGTAAAAAATGTACTCACTCGGTCGCACCCTTTCCTTGCACCACAGACAAGTTTACAGAAGTTCGAGCATGTTTTGTTCGAATACTGCTTTGTCTTTAGTTTTAGTTTAGAAAATGCAGTTCTTTGTAAGTTGTTAAAAACTTCGTGTCTCCGTTTGATGTTATTTAATACCTTAGTACTTTGTGTAGATAAGAATTTCTCCTCTGCAGTATATAGAAGAAAATAATTAATTTAAAGATTGAATTATAGATAGAAAAGTTAAGTGAAATAATTTTGATAGTGAAATGATAAAAGAGAAGAAATATGGTAAAGCAGAGTTTGTAATAGACAAGGCCAAATATAACACAAACCCCAATACACATCAAGGATACCAAACAAGTAGAATCAAAACCAAACCCTTTGAAATTAGCTAAAATTAAATACAGAACTAAAATAGCTTTAACAAGAGCTAAGAGTATGTAAGGCAATCCGACTAATGGAAGCTCCTACATTAGTTAGATAAACTAATGAACTTTATCTACATAGTTGACCTAGTGAAAGCACGAACTGTTACTCATTAGATAACATTACATAAAGGTGAAATAACAGTGCATCATTATGATAACATTGTAGTAATTGGAGCTCTCTTTATGGTGCTTGTTGAGGGAGTTAATACTGACACACAACGGTAATTATTTGACAGTCTCTTTGGTAAAAGGAGTCCTCGGTAATATCGGGTTGAACTTTCCTATTAAAATGTACATATTTTTGGATTGTGTACCTGACGTGTAGTATTGCATGCTTGCTGCTGTAAGGACCACACAATGGATGAACTAAGCCAGAAATTAATATTGAAAATAATCCGTCCAAATAAACCCTACAGATAAAGACTTTCCAACTTCTATTAAAAAAATTAAGCCTGAACTAGCAGCTGTTTCTGCACCTGACTCACAGACTAAGGTAAAGTTGTAGAATAATTCTCCTTTTCTAGAAGCACTTAAGTGCCCGTAACCACTTATCATTAGGCCATCTTCTGATGTGTTGTAAAACTCATTACGTTCCCCGATTAAACGCATTGACCTAAGGACAAACCGCATTCCAAATTGAAAAGGAGTCTGCGTTATCAATGATGACCAGCCACCGTAAAAAGACACTCAATACGTCCCTAATTTAACAGAAACAGATGAGAACTGGGGCTCTATTATGGTTGGTCGTTTTAAATCGGCCAATAGGGGCCTAGGGAGGTGTACATTAAATTGTGATTGATTGTTGTGTGCGGTTGATTTTCGACGCGAGGCCAAATCGATTGGGCCCTGATAAATACGCATTAGTTATATTTGAAAAAAATTAAGTAGTCGTGTCCGTTGTCAATTAGTTGGGTCACTTAGTTAACAGTTGCGTGTATTGTGATTGACATGAGAGACTGAAGCGACGAGTGGAAACAATGTGCCATGATTTCTAATCTAATCGCAAATCTGTGCGTTTGAGTTATAAGAAGAGTTTTCATACACTGACGCGTTATATCATTCGATTTCAGTCTCTCTGTAAGCTACCAAAAATCCGTGAAGTGCTCCATCCAAGAACTTCCCTTCCATATAATTCAATGCGTATATCAAATTTCCCTAAAAAGCCAAACTTATAATTCTATCTCAAAAGCTACGCCACTTTTTCCTCAGCCAAAAATTTAAAACAAGGACAAGACACCCCAGAGATTTCTATCTCCCTTATTTTGGTTAATTTAGAGATATTATGCGACCACCATCTTGTTTAGTAACTGCTGTCTATATCCTTGAAGGTTGGGGCACAAATGAGACAATATTAACGTCTGCCAGTCTAGACCTCTCCAGGGACCCGTCAGCTGGATTTAACACTTGGTCAAATAATATAAGAAAAAAAATACCAGCCTAAATTTTTTGTACCGAAATTATACCAAAATGAGTTTAGTGAAAAGATTTAAATGCAAATAATAAAAAAAACTATTTTTCTCTGTAAAAATTGGGCTGACCAACAGCAAAATACATATCACTTTAATTGCATAGTCGATGTACGAATCTATACTAATATTATAAAGATGTAAAATTTGTAAGTTTGTATGTATTCGATAATCTTTTGAACCGTTGGTCGGATTGCCAAAATCTTTCACTAAGCTGAGCTGAACAACAATGTTCCCGAGTGCTATAGGCTATAAAACATCACTCTACGATCAAATGTAGCCAAGTAGCGGGTGAAACCGCTTGAGCTAGCTAGTTGATAAATAAAATCAAGATACAGACTTCGTTCATTCCCACACAATACCATTAACAAAACTAATAATCTAAAAGAGTACAGAGAAATGAATTAAATTTTAATGGGATAAACCCATAAACGCGTCAGGGCGTGAAAAAGCCTTTCCTTGGGGCATTTTCGACCCTCATTATTTGTCTCTCCCTCCGGTATAATGCTTGCTATCTTCAATATTGCCTTTTTGAATATTGCATCTTACTTTGCTATCTGTTTTGAATATTTGATTCCGCCATCGGCTCTAGGGCAACGGTTGAATAAATATTATTTCAGTACGACATCGACGAAGGTATCAATTGCCGAGCGCATAAAAAATAAAATGTTCAAACATTCAGCTGGGGTAAAAATGTTTGGGTTATGAATGTATCAACGTGTGTGTTTTATTATTCTTCTTAAAAATTTATTTTATACATAAAACACTAGTTTATAAAACGAACATTAGAGCGAAGCAACGAGTGTTCCATTTTTAAATCAAAAACGCGCGAAACACTCCCTTCTTATTTTATTAAAACAAATAGTTATCGTGTCAAACTTTGGCAACAAGCAGAATTTTGGAACTGAGTCCTTTGGCACAATTCGTAAAGTCCTCAAGAGGCGCTTAAACAATATTTATCTGATGCAGGGCTTTGATAATGGTCATTAGGTGTCGTTGGCGGTAGAAATTACACTTGCATCGTAATGGAATGATCCTGACACAGCCCTAAATGCCGTTAAACGAGGGGAAAGGAAAGTAAACGTGACCCTTAGTGAGTGAGTTACTGAAATATGACAAGCAATTGCGGAACACAGGTCACCGATAAACGTTATACTTAAGGGAACCGTAGAATTTTATTTACTTTTTCAAGGCTTTTGGGATTAAATTCAAATAAACTACGATATTAGGTACATACATCTTGAGATGATCAAAAATTTACCACCCCTAACTTAATTATGCGTTTGGTCTATGTAAATTAAATTGTTTACTTATGTAATATGCCTAATCGTTTTATCAATTCTTTTTTCGTTTTGGTTCGGTTCAAATTATAAATTCATGAAAAACAATACCAGTACAAAATTTCGAAATATCGCACACCTTTAGCACACACTAGACACATAAATAAAACGTGAACATTATCATTCACAGCGACGAAATCGCACGGGATTTCAAGTGACAAATAAACACGATTGTAGCTTTTATTTCGCACACATTTCGGTTCAGTGTACTCTATTAGATGAATTCTTTGTTGCCAGTTTGAAACTACAACATACTACAACCATAAAGGAATGTTTTACAGATTAGAGAAATGTAATAAACCCGTTGGGACCACAAATGGAAAAAGTTTTCGTGTACCTCTCACATAGAAATCCCTAAAGTTTATAACACCCTGTACATTATACAGGTGTTTGGAATGTGGGATTAATGTGACGAAAAAATCTAAGAAATATTAGAAACTTTACTAGTTACTGTTGGTGTTTGCTGTTTCATGGGAATGTGTGAGCATGTAAGTAAGTCTGACCGTATAACGAAAAAGCTCACAGATAAAAAAATATAGTCAAAAATATGTTCGGTTTTGTTATAACGGAGCGAGCGTGACACTTCGTATAATTCCTAACTTTGTTAAAAAAATCAAAAAGATTTTTCATTTCGTGATGGACTGGGATTTGGCCGCTTTCACGTCTGGTGGTAAGTATTAATGCAACCTACGATGGAGCACGCCAATTTCACTCACTGGCCATGGCCAATTACGGTTTGGTATAAATCCGCCCAAATAATTAAAAGAAAAAGAGCTACTACAGAAAACAAATAAACTACAACAAAAATAAACTTTTAAATGAACTGTACTAGACTTATCTTCATCATGAATTTACTTAAACTAGTTAGGGAATACAAGTTGCTAAACTTAAACGACCTTGAAACTCCGTTTTTCTTCCTAGATTAACGAAGCAACAACAACTTCAGACATTTCCTGAATAAGCGAGCTATTTGGCCGGCTCCTAAATTCGGTTCGATTTAGATTCAGTTTCTTGTACAATGGAGAATATTTAAATATGCAAAAAAAAATTTTTTCTATCAGTTTGTTTTAGTACGCAAAGACGGTATTAGTTCGGTAAACATAAACTTTTATCAAAGTTCCAAAGTTCATATTTTACCATGATTTTTTATGTGATAGGACGACATACGAGCTGATGAATTACCTGATGGTAAGCTATCGGCGCCGTCCATGGACACCCGAAACAACAGAGGAGTTATGAGTGCGTTGCGGACCTTTTGGGGAATAATCTTTTCGGGGATTTGGGGGAAGAATTGGCCTTCCGTAGTTTCACGTTTGACTTTCTGTGAGGCCGTAGTATTCTATCGTCTCCGGAGCAGACCTATTCGTGCCGAAGCTTAAAATTACAAATCCAAAACACTTTTTCGAACCTAAAATGTATTTATTAATATCTAAATCTAGCTAGTCTCAAATCAGTGAAGACTACCATTTAAACAACCTTCAGCTAAAGCTTAAAATTGTGCGCAGCACTGCCAAACTTTATAAAAAACAAAGTCCTCTCAGTAAATATTTGCAGCCGCCAAGCTGAAGTTTTATTACGATGCAAGCGTCGCTGTGAGGTAATATATGTCCCGTCCAGGGTCTAGCTAAGCTGGCTAGTATAAATAATGGCTCATCCAACGGCAATGTGTTACACCATATTACCAAGGATACGGAGGAACCAGGTGATGTGCACCTATTTATCATTTTGTTACATTTTTTGGGACGTCGCCAAAATTTGGAGAAATTAGTTTGCGTAGATGAAATATTACGGGTCAATAGGTTTCGGGGTGGCGAATGAGGTCAGCGATCGTTTAGTGTCTTTATTGTGAAAATATATTATGGACGAGCGTTTTTTGTCGAGAAAAGTAGGTGCGAAATGCTTGTAAGAAAGTACTGTTTTATGAATTAAACGTCATGTCACAGTCATTATACTTACCAGTTTTTATGACAAGGAATCTAGAAACTATAAAATCCAACAACACTGTTTTTGACACAAAAGTAGAAATCAGAATCTGCTGCAATGCTACCTTGCCAAATACCGCACTACCGCCCTCTACACTAGTGAATTCGAACAGATATCATCGAATTAAAATAGCGGATAAATGCGTTAAAGAGAAATAGGTCAACTCTGACTGCAGTTCCGTCAATCATAGAAGAAGAAATTGCCTGTTATAACTGCATTTATTTGATGATTTTTGTATTTAATACTATAGTTTGAACATGAGGAATGATATTTTAACGCGTTTGGATAGTTATTATATGACATTTATATCGTATAATCGTAAATTCGTAATAAATTCGACAATTGTTTTGTTTGAGTAGTTTTGGACCTTGTTTATAATGCTTTACTTTATATTTTTATCTTTCATCATGGTTTTTTTCATTATGCAATATTGTTTTCTACATCTTCTGTAATATTGGTATACAGAACTCATAACACCGTATTCAAAAAGGAAACATTTACGCCTATTCAAAAGCAAGCCAACAAAACTCAGTCTTGAGAATTATTAACAAATTATACTTAGTTTAATATTCAGAGCTACAATACTTGTTGAATGTTTATCGTGGCTTATCAGCAACTTTCTCAGTACAAACCATAGTTCATTGTGTTGTGCGTAAACTTCAGCTATATCAACAAAGCGCTAAATAGTAAGCTAGACTGTTTGTTAAACTAAGATAACATGAGCGGAATCTTAAAAAGTTGTTGTTATACTTTAAATTCTTACTAAGAAGGTTTCTTGTAAATTAATTTGAGTTATACCTAAATTTATTTGGTGTATATTTTTCGTGAAGATTTGAAGATATTTTTGTTTTATATAAATAGTTTACAAGTGTATTTAAATTATGAATTACTTGTACAATAAATAAAAAATGAGTATCTGAAACTAGCGTATTCTTATACATATTCATTTAAAATACTCTTATTGTGAAAGTAGAAGCGAGCTATATATATTCTAGTTTCTGAAAAAGTATTAACTGACTTCGATTTCATTATTCAATTAAACAGCTAAAAATACTAAGACGGCAAGTGTTGTTTGACTAAACATTTTGTCAACAAGGTAACAAGCAATTATATATAACAAAAATAATCCTACTAAGATAATAAACGTTGAATTTGTAAAAACTACTGAACATATTATGTGTATGAAATATGACAGAGAAAGATTATAATCTGAAAAAACACATATAGGCGACTTGATGCTCCGGTGCAGTGGACAAACAAAGCCGATGACAGAAACGAGTTAACAATAATTACTAGCGTATTTTCTGCTTTACATAACCATATTTAAACAATACACACTACTACACTACAATCGGAACCGCACAAGGTCACATCTGGTGATCCGTCCTCAATCAACTAATATGGTAAAACCACTTCTGATCGACAATACAAATCGTAGTTCAAAGGGTTAATTAATGTTGACAGCCAACAACTAATTAATACTAGTTTAGGTGCGTGCTGACTTTGTCTCTACAGTTTATATTTGCTTTTCCTAGCCAGTTTTTGAAACAAATAAGGTTGTTGAAATTGAAATTATATAAAAATCAATTCTAAAATTAGAACCGCTAAGCAGTGAAATTCTTTGCCGGAGTCTGTAGGACTGTTTTGCTGGTTCTAATTTTTTTGTGTACCTACTAGGTCGGCAAACGAGCAGATGGATCACCTGATGTTCAGTGATCAGCGCCGCTCATGGACACTTGCAGCACCCGAAGCGTTACAGGCGAGTTGCCGGCCTTTTAAAAATGTTTCATGAAGTTATCTGTAGTCATAAATGTTTCTTGAAGTTATCTGTAGGTCATAAATAATGTCCACTTGCTTTATTGTGCCTGTTTACGGTTTATTTTGCTCGAAAGATATTGTCAGTCAGTTTGTACGTACGTTTGTAGGTCTAGTTAAGTAATATTAGGAAGAAGATAAAAATAAATCCAACAAGGAAACACAAATCAAAATTTTCTGAATTTGATAATATCAAACTACATTTAACAATAACTCGCCTGTCCTCAAGATCACACCTAGATTTTGGCTTAATTGAAAAAAAAACTTGGTACTTATAATAATAGGCTAAAATCTAGGTAATAAAACAAACAAATAGGTAATTCATTCGTCCAAACAGCGAATAAACACTAAAACCAAAATAACCGCAGTGTGACAGATTTCTCTTTTCATTACAAAATACCAGTGGAATGGAACGTAAATGCCACTGATAGCCGTGAATCATCATGGCTGCCTGACGTTTTTGCAAAAATGTTAATATATTCGTAAAACAGTTTCACGCTGCATTAATTTCATCGTTTTGTTCGTTCGAAACTTTAGTGTTATTAGTTTTCGTTTTATGATAGTGCCTGAATGGGTGTATTTGTGTGTGTGTGTGTGTGTGTGTGTGTGTGTGTGTGTGTGTGTGTGTGTGTGTGTGTGTGAGTGTGTGTGTGAGTGATAGTGATGGTTATGTCTAGTTTTCTGTCTAGAAATATTAGGTTTTACATGCTGGTCTGTACGTATTTAAGCAGGCTACTTTGAAACAGATATCTTCACCTTAAATTTTGTATAATTAATTTAGTTTGTTTAACCATTAGCTAACATGGCTGACTCTAAATCAAAAAAATATCTCTGAAGTGTTTAGTCCCGAAAGTTACGGAACCACCTGATAAAAACTAGAACCTTCTGCTTTAGATGCTGATGATGATAGTGAAGGTTTGAACGATTATTTAGTCATAGAAGTACATCACAAACAAGTTACTGATAATATTAAAAAGAAACAAGACCACGCAACACGTTTAGCAGTAAAGTATACATATAACATCCATAGCATACCGGCAGGAAGAGTGTCCTCAAATGAAACGTGACAAATCTAGAAGTGTAGGATGGAACAAAACTTCTAAAATGAAGTATTGCACTAAAAGTTCCATTATTTTTAGACGTGGTTTCTTTTTTTAACCAACTTCCAAAAAAAGGAGGAGGTTCTCAATTCGACCGTATACATGCTTTTTTTTTAAGGCGTCCGTTTCTAGCATTAGGGTGCGGGTCCGGAACTTGGCAAATACCGTGAGGAAACCTCGACTTTTAACTTCTCATTATAAGTTTGTAAATCACCAATCCACCGTGAGCAAGCAAGGTGACAGATTCTCAAATATTTGCTCAGTAGTGGACACTTGACTGTTAATGTGACTTTTACTCTATCTTGGTATAATACGCAGAAGATGAAAAGTGAGGAACTTCTTTAACTAAAAGTAATGATAATTAATCTGCTTCACCTATCTTTAATGTGGTCCTTCTGCCATTTCCTAGATATGAACCTGATACTATTACTAGTATTGAGGTTAACATTCACCGCGTAATAACTAATCGTTACCTGAATACTCTAGCGTAATTATTTTACACCGATTCTCAAACAAGTATTTTCAATTGATGGTTATTTTTATTACGTAAGTTTTAAACGAATTAATATAGGTACAAATTCTCTCATCCGGGGTTGCGGGTTAAGCGCAATGAGTCACCGCGGCCTCGGCCCAGAGCAGGAGAGGAACGGGGGAGGTTTTTAGTCAGTAAAAGTCTGATACTCTCTCTAAGTCATAAATAAAAAAAGGTACTAAGGTAATAAGGACAAAAGCTAGTTATTTATTTAAATGTAATTAAATATGAGTATCTACTAACTAAAACTATACTATATTTCATAGCAAATCCTATCTGAGCAGCATAAATTCATAAGATTAACTCTATCACGCCATGATTGAAAGATAAGTGTTAAAATTACACAAACCGGTAGCTAAGCGATTAATCTTTTCAATCTTAATAAATCTACGGCGATAACTTTGTTTATTTATTATTATTTTGAAGTCATAAATACGTCGAGAAGGGAAAATTGGTTTTCATCAAATGGCTTCTGTATAATTATTCTAGGATTAGGTGAATGCTATAGATAGGCCACCACAGACAGGGCATTTCAGGGCCGATGTTCAGAAGAGGTTGAGGGCAGGCGTACGCAGCCTCGACCTAGAACAGGGGGGTTTTTAGTCAGTAAGAGTGTGACAGTCTGACATTTCCTCTCGCCTTGCCTTGGGCAAAAGAAATCAATTCATGATTTTTCCCTCAAAAAATTAGGTTAGGTAAATGCTTCTTGATTTTTTTCTTTTACTTCATTTATTTGTTTACTAAAACTTTTAACTCGAATTAATCTTATTATTACCGACATTTATCATTACCAGTTATTAACTTTCTTAATCAGAATAATCTATACTTAATATTATGAAGCTGAAGAATTTGTTTGTTTGAACGCACTATCCTCCGGACCTACTCGTTCAAATTTAACAATACTTTTTGTGTTTCTTAGCCCCATAAAACATCACGCTACAATATAGGTAGAAGCCGAGCAGCCCGTGAACAGTAGCAAGCTTAATATAAGTAATTACGTAATTTTCTATCTTGCGTAAATTTTCTATCTATATTTAACGCAACTGAATTACATGGATACCAATATCAATAAAACATGATTTGATAAAGCAATAACATTCATATTACTTATTCCTAGAATAAGGATCTCTTGGGTCCATCTGGGTCGAATGACTAGCAATTTTGGAGACAAGGTGACCGCTGATACCGACTTCGAATAATCTAATCATTCTGTATAGAGCACAGATATTTGAACCCTAGTAATATGACCTTCCCTTTTCATCCTTATACAAAATGTAAGACTCATTTTCGTCTGAAAAAACGAGGCAAGTCTTCATAAAGTACCTAGGAAAATCTTTGTCAACTTTTCTGTTACAATTTTCTTTATTCAAGAGGAAATTATAAAGAGAAGATAAAAGTCTGTTCACAATGATTAACTGTCAAGTATGTGAGAGCCATGATTCGGCGTAAATGGAGTGATACCACGGTAAAGAAAAAATCAGCATGAAACAACCACAGCGTTGTGTTTCGCCGTGTGAGTGATGTTACTGAAGGCCCCATCCTTCCCTTCTTGCCATCGCTTATATCCGAAACCCTCATCCACAACAGTCTAGCAATGTGATTACAACTCCTGTAGGGTTGCAGTCCATTGGCGGCGCCGATTGCTTACCATCAACCAAACAAATTGTAGGTGAGCCAAGCTTCAGCACGAATGGTTCGGCTCGACCGGAGTAATACCACGGCCTCACAGAAAACCGACGTGAAAAAACCATAGCGTTGTGTTTCGCCGTGTGAGTGAGGTTACCGAAGGCCCAATCCCGCCCCTCCCCGATCCTTATATCCGCAACTCCTATCCCCAAAAGTCAGGCAACGCACTCGTAAGTAACTCCTTTGGGATTGCGGGTGTCCATGGGTGGCGCCGATTGCTTAGCATAAGGTAATCAGTCTACTCGTTTGCCGCCTTATACCATAAAAAAACAATTTGCTTGTAAATAACGTAAATTGACAAGTTCGAAAATCGGTAATACCGTGATCTTTAAAAAGCATATACGATCATACATCAAAATTGTTAAATTAAGATAAGTATAAAACAAAGCCACAATTAATGAAACAATCCACGCATACCAACTTAAACAAAAAGTAAATAAAAGACACATTTAAAAGCCTTACTCTACTTTACCATAACATTGAACCGACTGCAACTAAGGCAGTGTAAGGTGAACTACATAATTTAACATCAAGTTACCTCAGCATCCGTTGACATCAATTATTTTGTGCTAGAGCGTGTAATGCCGTTGTAAATTGTTCCAACACTCATTATCTTTTAACCTGAGACTGTACACTGAGAGCACTCGCCTTATCGGTTAAATTTTGAATGCAGGTTGAATCACCCGAGCGCCGAAGGAAGGTGCACTCTTTATGGATAATCGTATATTCGTAATATTATATTGTTGTTGTTGTTTTGATAAGTTTTAGAAGTACATACCTGTAACAAAAGAAGAAAATTTGGTTAGAAAAGTACTTGTATACTTAATAATTATACTGAAAAAAATTCCTTCCAGTCGTAAGCTACTTATAAGTAAGAGTCGTGTTGTAATTTGTAACTTAACGAACTTATCTTAGGTAATTCGTGTGAGTATATTATTTTGTAGTATTTGTTATCTAAAATAATGTTTGTCTAACTGGTTGTTACTACAATTTACGAAGGTTCATGCCGAATTCTTAAAAAGGTCTATTTTAATTTAAATAGTAGCAGGATCCTAAATATTTGGTGATTATTATAGCACTTATATGGTTACTAGAAAAAATATTTGACAAACAGAGCCTTCGGAAACGCTAGAAAAAAGTTTTACTTCTTAAGAAATTACCATTACGCAAAAACGTACTTAACGTCATGTAGGTACAAGAACTTATAAAATGACTATTGTATTTGACAGACAACAAACCTCCCACATGCAAATTTTTACACGAATAAATAATATGTACCTAAACACCATTACAAACAGAACAGAGTTGCTTGACCGATGACACATGATCTGGGCAATACCCAGCAATACAAAACTCCCCAACTTGAATTTGGTCTGTCATTTACTTAGACATAATACCTCAGGTAGTAATTAGTTCTCAGAAAAATATCACGATAACAAAACGAATAAGCATATATTTTACTAGAATTTAAAGTAACCAGATCAATTAATGCATTTTTGATAGGTGACAAAGGGTGTAGACACAATAAAAGACTGGCGACGACTAACTTATGTATAGTCTCTTAGCACACTACAATTTCACAGAGAGTGATAGTATAATTCCATAATGAAACATAAAGTGTATTAAAAATAGCTGTATAATTAATATAACAGCAATAAAACTAGTAAGATTAAACAAAGAATTTTAAATTAAACATTTGAATACCAATCACATTTATATAATTATGTATAACCCACATTTCGATAAATGAAGAATCTCATTCTATGGAAGACTGTTAAAAATGCACTACACTGCAGCGCTCGGGTTATCTTTTACCTTCTTAAAGAAAATGTGAACGTTATGCAAGAGTGCACTAACATCTCTTTATAAGTACATAGAGTGATTTACAAGCTTAGGTACCTACACGTGGTCTACATTGACACATTTTACATAAGGCTTTATGTTCTAAACTTGGATGTGAAGTCGTTATAAATCACGCTAACTGCTGTTGTAGGCAGGTAAGTTACTTGATTGTGTTCTAGTAATTGATATTGTAGTTGAGTGAGTTAATGCCTAGGACTTTATAGTTAACAGTATTCTAGAAAAGTGGTTGATCATTTTCGATAATTAAATTACTCTATCACTTTAAACTTATTTTCCAAAACTTTTATTATGCCTTTAAACGTCTTATAATGGCACGTTAATACCAAGTTTATTTTAAATCGGATCAGTAGTTCTTAATTTTTAAATTAAAAATTTTCTCTGTGATTCGTCGTCAATCGAGCCTATGGATTAAAAAGGAAGCAGTAAGCAATTGTTCTTTCCAAGAACAACTTCGAAAACACTAGACAATATTTACAAATGCGGTCTTTTTCTTTTTTGAGGGTTACATCATCAAATTACTTCTCACGCCCAGGGTGATGGAGATGGAGTATCAGACTGACTTATAACCCCCGTTTCTTCTCCACCTTCAGGCCAGGATTGCGGTACCTTATAGCGCTTGATCTGCAACCTGGGCCATAGTTTGTTTAGTATCTACTAAAAGAAGAAGTAATGAAGTTGTAAGACACGTCCTAAACAGAAATAATAAATAAAAACTAAAGAATTAAATAGTACCCAAAACTATGTACTTGTTGTACTATATAAATCAGTTTTGATGACATTGAAAATAATGACTTCACAATTCACAATGGATGATAGCAAAAAATGGTTATGAATTCAAATGTTTTTTCTACGGTGAGTGGTCATGAACTACTAAATTTTATAGGTATTAAAATTATTCGGTTTAGCCATTGGTGTCGTGTTGCTAAAGTTAAAATCTGTGGTTGACTAGAATATTCCATTACTAACCGCAATGAGGACGAGATGAAATAAACCTGATTTTTTTATTAAAATACTTCTTAGATTTAGGTCCACGTCTGTAGGATTGGTGTACGGCAATCTGTCTGTTTTTTCCAATGATCCCAGTCACACGACGAAACAACGCGAGCGGCTTTCTGTGAAACGATTATTGCCCACACATGGCTTTAACATACTAAAAAAAAGTAATGACATAAGTAATTTCGACCTTATTACTTGTGGAAAACAAAAGAGACATATTGTTACATTAGATACTGGCTGGAACGTTTTCCTGTTCTGTACCTATAACTATATAATAATAAGTATATATTTAAACATCATAGTTACAAATGTTAGTACGAGGAAGGTCAAAATATTGAAGTTCTGAGAAACTCTTTGTTTACAAACTAATTCATCTTGCCTTAGTCAAGGTCGACTGCTAGTAGGTACCTACACTCGGCGCAAGCAGATGGGCAGAATTGGCTTTAAAATTTACAAAATCTATGGTTGTCAATGTGTCAAAAGTTTTCACTGATAATGAAAATACCTTTTTGACACAAATTCAAAGCTGATTAGAAGCAAAACCTCACACATTACCCAATTATGTCCCACTGTCATCTGTTAGCAAAAACCTCCAAAACAACTAAACGCGTTGGGTGGCTGGCAGTGGTTGGATGAGAAGAGCTGGACATCGAGCTCAGTGGCGTGCAATTGAGGAGGCCTATGTCCAGCAGTGGACGACAACAGGCTGATGATGATGATGATGATGAACTAAACGCGTTTTGATATGACTATCAGCAGTGCTTCCGTCTAATTACCCAATAATAATCCAATCATATGCTTAATTAATCATATGCCAAGTATGTGCTTAATTTATAAACAAATACAGAAGCTAGTTTAAAAGTTATGCACTTTACTAACCTATAGAACTGTAAATTAAATATCTTCAACAACCTTAACAAAAAATGATGTTACGTTACTTTTAAAGAAAATCTCGAAGTTCCATGGAATTTGGGAATGCCTTCAAAAGCTATACAGTCTAAAATTACCGGTGATGACGTCATTACACACCACACGAATGGTATTTGTTAAACTAGGTCAAATCAGTTAACTAGTTTTGTGCGCAAGATACGTTCGGTCTTTCCGGTAACACAGGTCAGTGTCCAAACAGGTTTTACTCAAAAAAGTATTATCTACAAATAACCATATTAGATTTTTTTGATTCTCTAAGGAAATAAAAGGTGCACAATTATGCACATATAAAACAGACGTACATAAAGTCAAAGTTAAAGCTTTTATTTTAATTAGACCATAATAGGCACTATTGAAAGTGAAACAAGATTGTGAAGAAAAATAAAATGGCTATTTGGCATCGATCACTAATAAAGAACCTATTTGGACAATAAACATATGCAGACAGGCATCCCGTCAACGGAATAAAAAAATCGATACGTACTTTGTTATAAAGAAAAATATTTTATCTTCTTTTTAAAAAATATTTTGGCAAACAAGCTTGCGAATCAACTGATGGTAAGCAAGCAAACTTAAAAGAGTTGGCCTTCAGGGGATTAGGGTTTCGGAGTATTAGGGATTGGGCACTTATTGGGGGAGAAAAGGATGATTGGACCTCCGGTGGCTGTTTCTCGATAATTTTCTGAGAGACTTCTGTGCCACTCCGGTCGAGCCGACCGATTCGTTCTGAACATTCTAGTATTAGGAGGCACTATTAGGCATTCCTACTAATAAATAACAATTAAATTTAGTTACAAATACGTCTCGTTATCGATAATAAAACCTTGCGTTAAGATCATGTCAGATAATTCTATTATTTTAAGAACAATGCAAGGTCTAATACGGCTATGGAAGGTGTGTCTATAGTTATTGGTTGTCTGCGAATATCGATACTGGAAACTGAGAATTCTTGAATTTTCTAATTCTTGGAATAGGAGGCAAACGAGCAGACGGATTACCTGATGGTAAGTCAGCGCCAACTATGGGACACCAGCAACACCAGAGGAGACATAGCCGCCCTTAAAACTCCATTTGCAGAGCCGATTGCTTACCCTCAGGTAATTCATTCGCTCCTTTGACACGTTGTGCCATAAGAAGATTACATTAGTAAAATGCTGAAACTCCTCCATCCAGGTCTTCAAAAATACCCTAAATAAATAGCCCACGAAATAAACAAAGAACTTCATCAAAGACCCTAACTCCAAAAACTACAACAATCTAAGAAAACCAATCCATTGAAAAGGACAAAATGAACCTAAAACTTAGGCAGTTAGATACTAAAATAAATTACACGATCTGCTAACAAATGAAAAGGAATACATCTTCAAAAGGACGTGTACAGATGCCAGCAGATCAATCTACACCTTTCTGTCAAGTTTCTTTATTCGATTTTCCACTTTATTAGTTTGATTTAAAGTCGAAAATCCAATGAGAAAGTTTATAGGTGGTTTTGATCTGCTTTTTTGGCATCTACACATTACTTCGTAAAATCGAATTCACTAAGAGCTACTCAAGGTTATCGTAAACACGCATCGATTCTTTAAACCATCTACTTGATACTTCTTTTTACAGTAAGGCGATAAAAAAATGTCTCTAAATATTTTCTGCATTTTCTGTCATGATCCTGGATATTCGCAACAACAGAGGAGTTACGAGTTCGTCACCGACCTTTTGGGGATATGGCGATTTTTTCCGACATTTATTCCAACTAAACGATAAATAGTCTGTCAGTCTGTTCGTCAGTGAAGCTAGGCTCTAGGTTTGGTGGAGGGGTAGGATTGCTTACTCATCTGACGAAACACAACGCTTTCTCTCTAAATTTATATAAATCTCTTTCATTTGTTATCCATCCTTTGAGAACAGAATTGAACTTCATTTTATTTATATCAAGAAATAGACTGAGGGCAATTGATAAATAATGCGAAACATTATCATAAATTACTCTCATCAATATCCTTATGAGGAAACACTAAACTACCTAACAAGCATCAAATACCAAATATGTTAAAAACCCAAAAACAATGAACAAAATGTATGTCACATTACCATAAGTTCTCACTTACAAGTCACGTGTCGACCTCGAAAACAGTCAAGTTCATGTAGTTTAGTTATATAAGCAAAGCGAAGCCAAGTGTGTAAACAAAGCCGAATTCATTGTTCCATTGATTCCCAGTCAATGGGAAGTAATTATCATCCGACTAAATGTCGGTCCTTTTATAAATTAACGCTAACTTTGTTTTTAAAACAAACAGACGCGATGATTTCGTGAATGTAACTCGTGAAGTATGTCTAATTTGAAACTGTTTACACCTGTACTGTTTTCATTCGAGTTACTGTGGTTATGTAATTTTTTTACGAATACAGTTTCATTTTTGGCTGGATACGATTGCCTCTTGTGTTACACCAACAGGCCATATTTAGTATAAATAAAACAATGAAGTTTTTGGATATACTAGTCGTTATAACTCTCGCTTTTTTTAATGTAATAGGGCGGCAAAGGCGCTCACATAATACCTAAATAAGATAGCAAGCAATAGGCGCCACTCATGGACACCCGCAACACCAGAGGACAAACAAACGAATGCATTGTTGGGTTTTTGGGGATTAGGGTTTCAAAGATTTAGAGATAAGGGTTGGGTCACCGTTTATAACACAACGCTGTGGTTGTTTAACACCGCGCCGATTTTCTGTGAGACAGTAGCATCACCCCGGTCGCCGATGCTTGGCTAACTTATCATACAAATTATACTAAAGTAAATTTATATTATGAAATATTAAAAATCTTTTGTAATAGATCTACCTTATTACTAGGTGTCATATCTGGCATAAAAGACGCATAACAAGCGGGATATCTGATATTGATTTAATATCTAACACATAAATACGTATTTCACATTTTTTCCGGGTCATTGACCTGCCCTTAATTGGCTAAAGGTCACAGGGGACTGATTGGCAATAATGGCATAATCTAATATAATATTGAAGAAGCGCTTAATTATTATTCCGTAGTCATTTTTACTGTATGAATCTTGATATCTAGGTCACGAATATATTAGTCTATTTTAGACTACATTAGGTTTTTTGACAGATTATTTTTATTTAAATCCATTAGAACCCATATTTGAAAATGAGCCTAATTAATGAAGTAAGAAAGCGTTTGAAATTATGGAAATTAATTATCCAATAGTATAAAGTACAGTATAGTATAATTTGATGTTTGAAATATTTCGTTACCCAACTGTTTGCAAACTCCAAGAAAAAAAATATCATTCACGTAAAACCTTCTTTTCTTGTCAGGTTCCCCTGACAAAAACAATTATCTAATGACTTCTCCCGCCCAAGGGTAAGGCGAGAGAGTGTCAGACTCTTACTGACTAAAAACACCCCCGTTCTTTCTCCTGCTCTGAGCCGAGGTCCCGGTGCCTCATTGCGCTTACCCCGCAACCCCGGCTGAACATCAGCCCTATTGCACCCCGACTGTAGTGGATTCACGTAAAACCTACTTGGTATTAATTAAATAATTTGCAATCCCACCTATTAATCTAATCAAGCTAAGCCTGTACTTAGTGCTAATAAAAAGCAGTAGTTTGTAAAGATCATTAAGTAATTTCTCACGTTAAATCGAGAGTAACAATGGTTTTTTCACCTGCATTTAGCTCTGCGACCGGCGCACGCGCACGCAGCGAGAGAATGCAGTGAAATCGAACGCGATAGTGAAATGATTCACGGTTACTCTACCGTGTATAACTAACTGTTAAATACCTGCGTCTCGTTTGTCAGGGAAATTGTTTGTCTAGTTTTTATTGTTTCTTTTTTGTTTTTTTCGCTACTTAATTGTGATCTGCGTTTTTTTTCTAGATATATAGAACTTATATCAAGCCTTCAGTATGAGAACACGTATCAAAATCATAAACAATCACCACAAAATATACTCAAATGAATCATTACAGTCTATTTCTGTCTTCAACACACCTTGCTAGGAAGGAACTCTTTTTTTTTAGGGGAAAATCATTAAATGACTTTTCTCGCCCTAAGGTGTGAGGGAGTATCTGACTCTTACTGAAAAAATGGTTGTTGGTGGTCCTTACATTTCTTCCCTCCGGCTCCGAAACAGGAACCTACAAGAAGCGACTCCTAAAACAGTAGCCTTACCGCTGCTGTAACAGCGTACCAGGCCCTCAGTTCTTTCTAGGCACCCTGACTTTTATCATTATGACCTTCAAACTCCATAGCAATAGGTACAAAGATTAAAACCGCAGATGGCTTACTCCAACCGTTGCAAATTGTATCGAAACACGCGACCACTAGCGTGGCAAGCACAACAATTGTAATAATTACTTATTCCACGAACCACTTCACAAGTGAAACCTCAATGCAGTTAAATTGCTGAAAAAATATCAAGGCTGTTCATATAATTCGAGTTTAAAGTTTTTTTTTTTTTTGTAAAAACAGTAACAAGGGTCAATAGTTTGCAATACTCGATATTATTATTATGGGCAAAATACTGCTAATATTAGAAATGCGAAAGCTTGTAAGTATGGATGTGCGGATGGATAATTGTAACTATTTTATTTCAAAACTATATAATAAAGTTGCAAAGTTAGAATATAATCTGTTATTAATAAAACACAGGCTTTTCATACATGCCAAGGCGAAGCTGCTTGCAGAAGCAATTTGATTAAATTTAAAAGTCCAAAGTGATCACGTTAAAATTAAAAGATAAAAAACGACGTCTATTTACGTTTCGACGATAAAGTTATTGAAGTTTGTCGAAAACTCTCTTACTCAGGCATTTTTTAAAATTTTGCAACAGAAAATCAATTAAAAAAACAACAAAAGTAAATCGAGTTTCTACACGACTGACCTAAAAAAGGAGGTCGAATATCGAACTGCAACTGAAATTCAAAAATTGCTGTCGAGCAAACAGTTTTGTAAGTCATATATCGGTTCGGAAACTTTGATTTTTTTTTTAAATCTTTATTTTATTAGAAGGGCTTTTTTTCGGAAACTTTGATGAAAATATAAATTTTTCAGTTTTCTATGTTTGAATGCAGTAGCGAGCGATATTAACAGTAAATAAATCCATTCAAAGTTTTAAGCAATTTTTTCCGTCAAAACTATCGAATATATTTCTTCATACGACGGGCTTGTCTTAACTTTTCTTAAATAAATCGTAGGGTTATCGTATCGTAGAACCCTGGCAAGTACCAATGTGACTTTTTCGAGGTATACATATATACACTTTCTATGATTATTTAGACAGATAAACGTTGCAGGAAAACATCGTGAGGAAACCTTGATTTATAATTTCTAATTATTATAAGTTTGAAATCTCCAAACCTCTTTGAGGAAATAGGCTCATGATATGATGTGATGTGATGTGTGTATAGGTTCAGAAAATCCGGAGCCAGGAGTTCATTTGAAAAAGTTTCAATAAGAACGAACAGTTGAAGACTGCCAACTGTTTTATGAAGAAACTATATCCGAAGACTCAAGAAAATAGGAAAAATTACATGAAACTAGAAAATCTTAAATAATAACCATGTTAACAACTCAGATTTGTTTTCAAAACGATACAAAATACAAGTGACATCTAAACAATGGCCGGACTTTGCATAACAATAGCTAGTTTGTTAGTCACAGCACTAGTAATTGGATAACATAATTGTGATGTAGACGGATGATGGATGGCGATGGATGGGCATTGGAGAGTTTGAGTGCATGGCTTATCTTGGTAAAAGTAAAATATATACCTTTTTTTAACGATTTGATAAAAGGCTAGGCTTGTGGGAGAGGCAAACTTCGGCACGAATAAGTCTACTCGGCCGGAGTGATACCACGATCGCACAAAAAACCGTCGTGAAACAACTGCAGCGTTGTGTTTACGATCTCCGGCCATCGTAAGCACGGGCCTGCGGTCGGCGAGTAAGGGCAGCTCGCCGCCCGACCAGAACCAGGCCCGAGCGTACGGCGCGTAGCGTTCCGCGCGCGCCTCCAAGAGCCATTAGACCACCACAGACGGGGCCCTAAAGGGCTGATGTTCAGCCGGGGTTGCGGGGTAAGCGCAATGAGGCACCGCGACCTCGGAAAAGGGCAGGAGAAGGAACAGGGGGTTTTGATTTTCCCCTCACAAAAAAAAATAATGCGAGTGAGATTACCGAAGGCCCAATTTTTCCCTCCCCCAATCTCTCCCTAATTCCTACGGGGCGGCAACGGACACGTTGTTGCTTGTGTCCATGGGCGGCGCTGATTGCTTGCCATCAGGTATCCGTCTGCACATTTGCCGTCTTATGAGATAGAAAAAAGTCATATTGTACATACAAGCCTGAAAGAGTGTCAGACTCTTACACCCGGTTTCTGAAAGTCTTGTCAATTCATTGATCACTGCGGTTAATTTAACTATTTACTTTACCGAGTGACTAAAAAATGACTAAAAACCACCCCTTCTTTCTACTGCTCCAGGCTGAGGCCGCGGTATTTTAATGCGCTTGCACCCACAACCCCGGCTGTGCAGCTAGCTAGCGTAAAAGTTGATAAAATGTGTCAAAAGGTCAATAAACTCTTTTTGTAAATGATCGCCAAGAGTAAGTCTAATTACTAATAAATTAGTATATAGTACAAATATACATTTATAGACTAGAACACTGATAGCCAATTTCGATATGATGCAATATGCTGATCTGCCAAAACAACATGCATCTATGTACATAGGTATAGAAAGTACTAGTCCTACAATACCCTGGCCTACGCAGATCAACCTAAACCTTTTTGTGGAATTTCTTTATTACATTATCAACTTTAATGTTTTGATATTTAGTGGGAAATCCAATTGAAAAATTGGAGTAAATTGACCTGCTGGCTAGTGTTCCTAGAAGCAGTAGATGTCTTCAATGTTATTACACACGTTTGGAGTGCTTTTGGGAAAATCAGCTGACAAGTCAAGTTTGAACAAAAAATAAAAATGTATTAAGAATTAAGATCTGTCAGTCCTATATGTCATAATAAACGTAAAAATCTTCAATTAGTCAATTGTGTTTTTTATAAGATATGTCGGCAAACAAGCAGACGGACTACCTGATGGTAAGCAATCACCCAAGGAGTTACGAGTTTCCGGCCTTTTGGGGATAAGGGTTTCAGATATTTTAGGATTGGTAAGGGATGTGAGAGGGATTGGATAAGGATTGGGCCTCCAGTAACCGCACTGACACGGTGAAACAACGCTATGGTTGTTTCAAGGCCGTGGTATCATTCGGGTCGAGCCGACCCATTTGTGCCGAAGCTTGGCTCTCCCACACTTTGCGGCTGATCATTATTACAATGCTGAAAATACCAATGATATAAAATTGGCTCAGTGCTTGCCCTTTGCATTCGATCAACTAAACGGATTAGTTTTAACAAATCCATTTACATATTTAGGTAAACACTTAATTAATGAATCAACTATTTACGGATCAACGGCTTCCATTATTAGGTTAATGATTATCTAATAGGTAAAATAATTATTTATTAATATTTAATAGGTGTTATCCATCTTAACTAATGTTATAAATGCGACAGTAACTCTGTCTGTCTGTTTCTTCTTCACGCCTCAACTACTGAACCTGTTTGTGTGAAATTTGGTACAGACATAGTTTAGAACTCGAGAAAGGACATAGAATAGTTTTTAATCCAAAAACCTCCAGAAAGTCACTATTCCACGCGAACAAAGTCGCGGTCAAAAGCTAGTTAGTTTGTATAATAACAGGTCTATTTGGGTTAATGGGTGGCAATTATAAACTGCGATCATCAACTAATACATAGTATAAGCCCCCATACAAAAAAAAGGAAAAAAACATACGAAAAGAATCGCATTGAAGTGTCCTTAGTACATAATAATCTTACCAAAAATCTTTATTATATTCTAACAGAACATAATTACGCACAAACATCTGTTTAATATAAAAGCTATTACTCAATGTTCTCATAACAGAACTCTCGTTGGTCGGAATCCACGACTTCCCCCGAATGTTTTTTATTAGAACAATAAACCTAAATGTTTTGATCTGAACGCACAAAGTTACATAAACATTGTGCTCTGTAAATTAATCGTAGTAACAGACAATGTGCAGATATATGTATATTGTATAGGTGTGTAATAGGTAGGTTATTTTTTGGCAAGGTATAAAATTAAATTAACTTCTTCTCCCGCCCTAGGGCGACACGAAGTGTCTACCCTCTTCTCTCATTCTCTTTTGCTTCTCTCATTCTCAATTCAAATGCTGCTTTCGATTCTAGCAAAGTTAGGTTTATAATGTATGCCATCATATTTAATTACTACCTTTGACCCGCGAATTTGTTCGCGTGGAATGACTTCGTGCAGATTTTTGGTTTAAAAACTATCCTATGTCCTTTCTCGAGTTCCAAACTATGCCTGTATCAAATTGCATACAAATAGGTTCAGTAGTTAAGGCGTGAAGCAAAGACAGACAGACAGACAGACAGGCAGAGTAACTTTCGCATTTATAGTATTAGTTTGAATTATTTAACAAATTTAACCTTCTTTATTTCATTATCTATAATTCTATATATTTTTTTTAATTTTATGAAAATAACGACTTTAGTTATCACGTGTGGTAACTGAGAAAACCTCTACTAGTTTCGAAGTTGTGACTTGAAATTTTACGTGATTAAGTCCTTATTTTCAAACGATTGCTACTATTACAAAACAAGCCTTTATCTTATCTTTATCATATCGATATTGATATTTACCAGTTTTTTCATCAAAACTTACTACAAAGCACAAACATTGAGAAACTCACTCGCCCGTCCTTTTTTGAATGCGATCTTCTAAGTAATTAAGTAATTTATTATGTAGAAAATCAGAGTTTGAAACTAATTAAGAAACTACCTGAATATTTGAATGTACAAAATCCAACTATATTTTTAAAGCAATGAAGTTGAAACTGCGGTTAACTTTACAAATACTTATAGGCAATTTACGACAGACACTGGGCATTGAGAAATAACACCGGAAACGAATCATTTACTAGCTATATAATGTACCTATGTATGTAATAATCAAGTAATTACATACAAATTGTATGTATGAGTCAATACTTCATGTATAATCTCATACATCCGATATTTGCAGGATATAGAAGTCATTAGTTGAAACTTGAATAACATTTAATTCAGTCTTATGATTATAAGGGCGATTTAAAACTGGAGATCTTGAATTCAAATTCCAAATAAAACCAGCATTAATGTTTTGTATAGTAACAATCATATGTCATACTAAGTATATAATACTAGCTTCTGTCGCGCAGTTTCACTCGCTGCTCGACTCCTACAAATCGTAGCATGTTTTATAGCCTAAAGCCTTCCTCGATAAATGTACTAAGAAACACAAAAATTATTATTCAATTCGAACCAGCAGTAACTAATTAATAAGAGTCCCGTTATGACTTGAAACTAGTCGAGCTTTTCTAAGCAACTAAATCACGTGAGCCGTCGTTATTTTAAAAATAAATATACATACTTGTCTTATATTAAAAAGTTGTTCTTAATACTTACTTACATATATATTAACGACGGGTTATTTAACTATACCATTCCATAGTAACTTAAGAGTGTTTATGAGGCACGGATTTCCATAAAAACACGTGGCCTAAAACGTTAATTACGAACTTTTTCGAAAAAAGTTTATAAAAGACAGAGAATAAAAATAAAAAAATGAACAAATCTACCAGTTTTTTTTCTATCTAGATGATATTTTATAGCTTTTGATTTATTTTTATTAAATCGATATTGCATTATAATTAAATTTTATTAATTTAATAAAACTATAATTAGTATAAAGTAGGAGAGGTATTCCTCCCCAGAGATTGCAAATATTTTGTAACGTTTGAATTCCAGTGTTGACCTGAAAACTATTTTACTATGCGTGTTGGGACGGTTCCTGAAATATGCATGAGGCTTATTCAGGCACGTGTTAAAGGCATTCTTGTAGATCCAAATCGATTAGATACACCCGTTGTGACTTCAAACTAGTAGAGGTTTTCGGAGAGTAACACAATCATCATCAGCCTAAAGGTAAGCTGAAAAAAAGCCTCTTCTCACACGGAGAAGGGGTGAGCATTAATCACCAAGCTTGCTGAAAAAGGAATGGCAATTTCAAACTATAATTAGAAATTAAAAGGCCAGCTTTCCTCATGATGTTTTCCTTCGCCATTTGTCAGTGGTATTTAAATAATCTTAGAAAATTCATATTACTCGGATGAAGTGACATTGGTAACCCGAAACCTCATGCAACAAATTCTGACGCCTTAACTTCTTTTTTTCACGATAGTTACTATACATATAAAAAGACTAACTACTCTCGCGCGGTTTCACCCTCTGCTCGGCTCCATTTGATCGTAGCGGGATATTTTATAGCCTATAGCACCCAGGAACATTGTAGCTATCTGTCGTTGAAAGAATTTTGGCAATCCGACCAGCGGTTCCAAAGATTACCCCCTACATACTAACTTACAATTTTACCTCTATAATATTAGTATAGACAATCATTGTACACAAAAAATAATTTTATATTTTTCTATTGATAGTCATTATCCATTACAAAGCTATTTAAAACCTCAAACACATGCAATATAAACGACCATCACACCTGATGCCGAAGATAGCATATTAATCATTAATCACGGTAATAAATGCTCGCCATGTTGGCACTCCACACATCCGTAACGTACGCACGTACACCTGCGCGTACGCACGTTCTAACATTTCCGATCTATTAAGGAATGAGAAAGGGATGCAAGATCGTCCTTTCATTTCCTTGAGCCCCTTTTTTACATTTTAAATCCTGTTCGTTTGTAAAAAAAGGGTAAGATATTTCGCTATTGTGATGAGACAAAAATGTTGACTGATGATTTTTGTCACAGATCATAATGCTCAAGAAAGGTTGTAAGAATAATTAATTAAGTTTAATACATTAATATAATGTTTTTTTTATATGAATAAATCCTTGTGTATTCCTTCCTTCCTTCTAACCGGTTGACCAGTTAGTCATTAAGGGAGGCATCTGATTATGGTAATAATGAACCAACTATAACCATAAAGAAACCAGAAAGGGCATCATAATAAAAGTGTGGGAGAGCTCCGGCATGAATGTGTCGGCTCCAACGGCATGATACCACGGCTTCATAAAAAACCGGCGTGCAACAATCACAGCGTTGTGTTTCGCCGTGTGAGTTAGGTTCCTGGAGGCCCAATTCATCTGCCTTCCCCTATCCCTTCTCAATCCGAAGATAAATATCCGAAACTCTTATCCCTAAAAGACCGGCAACGCACTCGTAACTCCTTTAGAGTTGAGAGCATAGATATAAGAAATATTTCTGTGGTTGAGAGTGTCCATGGGCGGCGCTGATCGCGTACTGTCTACTATTTTAGAACGCTATCACATGTAAGTATATACGTAAATCTACCTTTAAAAGGTCTTAAACACAAATATCAATCAATTTCCTGTGACAAAGTATCGCGAGCTAAATGTAAACTGTTTACGTTACGTTGCCGCGCGGTATTTACACGCGACGCGTTAATTTTAGACGCCTGTGTGCGCAGGCGCATCCGTTCGCCTCATACACGTGTATGTATGATCGATGCAGACGTGTTTATGGTGGAGAGTGTTACTTTGTATGGCTCCGCTGTTACATGTTTTAAGTATAATAATCTGTGTATCGCGCTTGGTGCTTTTTTTTTGTCTGTGGAAAATCGTCAAATGACTTTTCCCGGTATAAGGATAAGGCGACAGAGAGTGTCAGACTCTTACTGACTAAAAACTCCCGTTCCTTCTCCTGCTCTGGGCCGAGGCCGCGGTGCCTCATTACGCCTAACCCGCAGTTAGGTGGATGAGTAGAGATAAGTTCATTATTGTTAATGTTAATTTTTCAATTTCTAAACTTTCTAATCAAGCAGTTCTAATCTCAGAATTTGAGTAATTAATTTATAGGGATTAATATTTACTAGCTTTACCGTTAATATATGTATAATATGTCGTAACATACCAGCTTAATTCGCCACTCAACTATCGGGCTGAATGACTAACCACCAGGTTAAATGACTTTTTCATACAGGCGATAAGCTGAATGGTAATAGAATTGCCGTAAAAAGACCAGACCTGCAGACCTGCACACACAATGGATTTAAAATGTTTTTTCATTAGTTCTGTTATGAATCGCATGGTAATGCACCAACAACAAAAAAAATCGGAGACAAGGGTAAAGTATTCCTTTCTTTCCTCTTCTAACGATATTTTCTGATTTATTTGTGTTCTCATGTGTTAAGACTCCTTTTTTTGGGGGTCAACATATGTCTTTTCCTTCCCTGGCGAGAGAGCGAGCGACTCACTCTGGCCAAAAACCTTTTCTTCTCCCGTTTACGGCCATTGGCACAGAGCCTTTTGGGTGGGTGTCGCAGTCTGAAACTGATAACGATACACTATACCGCATACAGCGCACTAATACCACATATCCCGAAGGTAAAAAAAAATTAGGTACTTACTTACAATTTGACCACAAGCCAAAAGTATATAGACATAATTTAATTACTTACTAAGTGAAGTTACTTAATACAAATTAGTTCAGCTACCATTATTATCATTCATAGCTCATAACATTGCCAATAAATCATGATATGTTTAGTCAATCGCCTATAAGGTTCAATATCGCATAAACACTCGTTATAATATAAGGTCCTTGCTTGAATAACAAAACACTGTCACCTTTATTAACATGCAATTGGCACTAATGATTTGTGAAATGAATTAAGTAATTATTAAGTTATTTAAATCGTATGTGTGAATTTTCTAGTCTAGTTCTTGTATTTTTAAACCGTTTTTTTCGATAATGAATATGGTGAGGTATTGTATAATTCATTAAAATATGGCTTTACTATTTTATTCGTGTAAACTGCAACCGCTCAGGATTATGGACCCCGATTGTGGTTTGAAACTAGACGAGAGTACTTCAACAGAAGATTTTTTTTTTGTTATATATTTGCAGTACTTCTACCTCAAGAGACTGATAGATTATATGATCGAATTTGATCATTAATAAATTTCATTTCAGAAAGTAGTTATAAGTTATAACATAGGAATTTAAAAAAAATACGCCAAAAGTTCATCAGACTAACTGACAGACATTTAATCTCTTAAATAATATGACTAAGCACAAAATATAATATGAACAACCTAGAACATAATTATTATCACAGCAAAAAAACCTTGCACTCGTCAGGCAAAAAATTTTAACGAAAAAAACTACAAATTGTAATATTGGAGAGTCAAAAGAACTTATACAGACAGACATATATACACATATATTTATCTACATACATATACTGTTTTATTCGCCGAAGAGAAAGAAGCACCCATCTTCCTCTTCTCAAACGGAGAAGGTTTGGGCATTAATCACCACCGGGTCACCACGACGAAGAAATAGAGCCGCAAAAACCGTAAGAGCTAAATTCAATTATTTTTTTTTAAATTTCGCGTACTGTATCAAGATTTTGTTTTTTTATGTTTGCTTGAACGCGCTAATCTCCGAAACTGCTGGTTGAAATTGACCAAATTTTTTTGTTATAGTTAGTCCTTTATGTAGTAATTTTCGAGAAAGGCTATAAGTTACCATCACGCTACGACCAATAGAAGCCGAGCAGCGAGTGTAACTAATAGGTAATATATATTTGTCTGCCACAGAGAATTTAGAATCGAAATTATAACGAAGTAGACAACCCAATATTAACCATGTCAACTACTTCTTGCGTATAGCTCTTAAATTTAAAATTACCATTAATCAACAAAACACTACAGTTCTATTAAAACACTCCATAAGCTAATCGCTCAACCGAGCCAGAGTAGCAAAAAATCGTGAAAGTTAAAAACCAGTTATTTCGCTTATAATTAACCTCTTCTATTTAAGTACTGGTCATTGTCCGTGCTAATATTGCAGTTTTGAATTAGAATAGTTAAAAATAACAGCAATATAATTGACAGAAATAAGTGTGCATTAGCCATGTTTCGGCACGTGGAGGAACACTTACGTTACGATTTTCCCCTCACAACAAAAAAAAAGCACTTCCACACTTAGGTCTCGTTTACGTACACGCGGGGCGTTGCGCGGCGATTATTTCGTTTGTCATACATTACAGCATCAAGTCGTGTCAACGGCCGTGCAAACACAAACGTATGAACATCACGAGCAATGTATGACGAACCGAGCATCGCACCGCACAACGCGCTGTTTAAACGTATACGAGGCCTTAGTATTACATATTATATTAAGTGTGGAAGATCCATGTTTCATCACGAATCTATCGGCTTGACTGAAGTTATGTTTGTAGCCCTATTTAATATGCACGCCAAATTAACGTACAGTCAGATTCAAAAAATAACCATGATTTTGGCTACTGGAACAACAGATGGATAAACGATATGGTAATTAAAAAAGAGATACTGTCTCTTTACTCAGTGAATATTAATGTTCTTCCCTGCATTTTCAGCTTCAAGACCTATGCAATGGAAACAGTATGTAGGCAATCTTCCCTTCTATACAAAATCGAAATTGCCTTAAAACCAACGATACCTACTAAAGAAAAAAAACACATTTAAATAACTTAAAGAACACGTTAAGATCCCTACCAGCGAAGTATTCGAGTATAAACAACACATATTACTTCAGAAATTAATATTAAAAGATGTTTACTTTCAATTTCAAATATTTGTCCGAAACAACAAAATCCGAGTAATGGCGTTCTTATCGAGTTAAAGAACGTTATCGATATGTCCTTGGCGACTTCTGTCTTATCAGGCTCACCCAAAACCTATATCGATACGATAAAAATTACAGGTAAACGTTTACATAAGCGCTGCACTATCTAAGTCAACAAACTTTATCAATATTTATTGCTTGACTATAACTGCACCCAAACAGGCGGACCGTATTGATATGATTCCATAAATCGATTTCTGTATAGGTAAATATCGGTAAAAGAAGACCTCTTTCTTTGTTCAGCAAACACAAGTAATGAGGCATACGTAACCAATTCTACACTTTATAATTTTGCATCTAAGTCGAAAATCTTATGGAGGTTTTAACAACATACGTCTGTTTACCTTCAGAAACAAAAAAATCTATACCCAGTTAGAACTAAGTACCCGAAAGACCAATTATTATTAAGTTGCCCTACCTTTTCTTCTGTTCCTTGCGGTTGTTAATTGAGGTGTCCTTGAAACATCTCTTCACAAGGGCGTTCCTTTGAACAACTCTTTGCTATAAGTAAGGTTAGTACTTAGGGTGGTCTTCCATGCGGAAAACCGTACTCTTGTGAGCAATTGAGCGTTAACCCATAACATGACCTAAGTAATATATACAATATTACTAATATACCAAAGAGAGCTAGGCAAGTTCCTTGAGCATTTTGTTACCTTTACGTATTTCTAAGCAATACTTGTATGAATGACTTTACTTTGTCAATAATCACGCGACGAATGACGATATTAATACATCGATGACGATATCAGCTGGGGTTGCGGGGCAAGCGCAATGAGGCTTGGGCCCCAAGCAGAAGAAGGAACAGGGGGTTTAGTCAGTAAGAGTCTGACACTCCTTCCAGAAGTCATTTGATGATTTTCCCCGCACAAAAAAGCCCATAAGTTATAAAGAAACGGAATCACACTCGTTTAGCCTAAGCAACCTAGTTTGGAAAGCCTTTATCAAATCACGTGATTTGATTGGCGCTTATGTTCACTAACATTTAAATACGGATAAGATACTAAATAAACATTCTGATAGCCAGTCGCTAAGTGAAACAAATAAAAATGTGACTTGTACCGCTTCCTACGAAAGAAAATATGTATTTCTCAACGTCGCGTCGCGTCGGCGACAATGTTGACAATAGACACGAGAAACTACTCAGTATTTACGCGAGTTACTCTCAATCACAATTCCCCAAAGCCTGAGAAGGTTTATGATATATTTATCGTGTTATTTATAAAGAAAAATGTCTAAAGAAAAAACAATCTTCTATTATACATATTATAGCTACAACCGAAAAAATCTTTTGTAATTCACAAAATGCTCACGAATAAAGACATTCATTGTCAAGCAATAAAGTTTTGGTGCCAACATCGCGATAAAAGTACAAAAGACATGTATCCAATTCCCCATATCTGAGATAAAAATTAAAGATAAACAGCAAACGAAGAGGTTTGAAAAGATTCCGTTAAAAAAATAACAATGTGTGACAATTTCGAAATAGGATAGCGTTGATAGCTTTTAGACAATGATGAGTTTGAACAATGTCCAGTTGCTGGATATCAATACGTATGGTGTTCCATTCATTTGGTAGATGAGGTTTTTGATAGAGTGGAGTCCATTTTTGCCAATAGAAAAATTTAAAGCCCTACTACTTATAGCAACTATGAAATAAGATCCCAATCCTCAAATATTTAACCACTAAAAGGCCGGCAATGCCTCTGCAACTCCTCTGGAATAGTGGGTGTCTTTGAGCGACGCCGATTGCGTACGAATTAATTCATGAAACCCCAAGCGAACGCCGGCGTTTTCGCATCTATTGCCTTACTATTGTGTCTCGAATTACCACAATTGAAAGGTCATCAAGCTGAAGGAACTCTTATGAAGACGAAGAAGAATTGGCACTCAATTCAAGAACTATTCGAAATTGTTAAAGGTAAACAGAATAGTTGAATAAAACTAAAATTAATTTGAAAACAAGTGTAATTGATAGCTATGATAATATAATAATTGGGTCGTAAAACACAATAGGGCCTAATAACAATTTTGTAATAGAAAGTTGGAGCGTAGGTGTTCGTAATAAAGGAAAATTACATCGATAAACGCGAATGTCTGGTGATTCATCTGATTTACCTCGCTTCCTTTAATAATATGAATCAAACTTTCAACTTAGGAATGATTTATAACACGTGTTAAATCTAAATAAACAGACTTTTGCTCGGGCTAAGGTAAACTCATATGAACAATGTTATTCTTTCAGACAATGCTCTCAAAAATATATGAAGATCGTATATTTTCTGAGTGCAGTATTTTTCAAATTAATGAAATGGGTGTTTTAACTTTAAAAGTATTCTGTGTTTAAGAACTCAACTAGATGTAAGTAACTGAGAAGTTATTAAAGTTAATAAATATACGGGTTCAAGGGAAAGAAGAGCAAATACAAGACGGATACACTGAGTGAGTAATGATGAAAAAGAACGAAAAATGTGATGTGATGTGTGACCTAAACGATTTCATAAATAAGAATTGAAGAGCAGGTCATATTGCCTTGATTGAACTGTAACAAGTAATAAGGGCTTGTAACTAAATAGAGATAAAAACAACAATATGATAATAATCAACAACTCCAGATATCTCCAATATTGATGCCAGTTGATCCATGTAAGTTAATTATGCCTGCATTTAGCCACTTGAGCCGATCTTTACTTCGGATTAGCAGCGAGGCGCCACGCTTACGGCTCTTGACTTGAATTATAAATGTATTTGCATATTTCATAGGAGTAAAGCTATCTGACTTCGTACATAGTGCTGTGGTTACATAGCGTCACCAGATTTAGTTTTTTTTAGATTTCCTCGTGGTAAGCAATCAACGCCGCCCATGGACACTTGTAATACTAAAGAAGTTACTACAAATTATTGCTTATTATAGGTTATTATGGATATTTGGCTAGAGGATAAGGTAGATTTGGGCTGAGTGTTTGATTTTAGTCATATTAGCCTATACCAATATGATAAATAGGTAAAATTTTTAAGTTTTTATGTAGGGGTAATCTTTGGAACTGCTGGTCAGATTGCCAAGATTCACTGATAGATAGCTACAATGTTACCGAGTGCTATAGGCTATAAAACATCACGCTACGATCAAATGGAGCCAAGCAGCGTGAAACCGCCCGAGAATAGCTAGTATGGTATATTATAGTAATATAAAAAATAATTCTCGTGCTTAGAAATCTGTTTGTAGAAGAACCTAGGTTGATTCTACAGAACTCAGTGTGGCTTAGAGCAGGAGAAGAAACGGGGTGGTTTTAAGTCAGTAAGAATTCCTCTCGTCCCATCCAGGGCAAGAGAAGCCGGTTGATAATTTTCCTCCCACAAAGGCAAAAAGCACGATGATGGGCCTGCTTTTAAGTTCAGTTAATTTCTTAGCATTACCACTACAAATGGCAAAATGTAAAATCTCACAATTCCACCAAAACCTCTTAAAAATATTTACAATTACAAAAATACTTATACCAATATGTATATAAACTGATTTAATATCAATAGAATCCGCTTTCCATGTATACCTTAATATATTTTCGGATAGGCCAGAGATTTTGTAAGAAGCTTTACCTACAAAGAGAGCATAAGATTATTCATTATTTATTTTATTTCTATCTGCACGGAGCCTTATACAAACACTTGTTTGGAATTGGTTTTCGTGTTTGATATGGAAATTTTGTTATGTTATGGTGGAACATCCTCTGTTTGTGTGTGTTTCTAAGTATTATATGAAGAATATTACGAGTGAAATGTGAAACCTTAGGAATTTTAATATTGCTCTCCGTGCTTTAATAGTGTATTACAAATATTTTGTTTAATATTTAAGTAGGTATTATGTTTACTTTGTTGTGTTTATGTTATGTACTGAGAGTTCAGTGACCTATTTCACAATTTGGCCCTAGATTTAGTTTAAGATTCGTTGAAGGTTGACTATGGTGCTAGAAGTCTCTTTGGTCTGCATTCGTACTTACTGTACTTATGTGGCAATCTAGCAGACTATCCTAGAAGACTTATGAGGGATTTAGGGTTCTATCCCTAAATCCCTCATAAGTCTTTTAGGCTAGGACAAGGAGGGACTTTGGTAACTCGGTTCACATGCGAAAGTAACTCTGTCTGTCTGTCTTTTCTTCACGCCTAAACTATGTACTAAACGATTACTATTACTACTACGATTTTTGTGAAATTTGGTACAGACATAGTTTGGAACTCGAGAAAGGACATACGAGTAGGATAGTTTTTATATAAAAATCTATAGGAAGTCACTATTCCACGCGAACGAAGTCGCGGGCAAAAGCTAGTTTTAAATACCTAACACGATGCATTTTATCACATTTCTTCAACAAAACATTTACTGAACAAAATCAATAAACACATTTTGAGAAATAAATCGTTAAATAGCTATGTACTTATAGAACAAATTATTATCAATAATAATAATTAATTCTTAGGGCGTTATTTCACAAGGGGGTCCAAACATCTGTCTAAAGAAATATGTATAAAGGAATAATAAAATTCTGTTGAGAACATTCGACCCGCGGGTCTCTATTGTTGTATTGATGCTAGTTGGCTTCCTATCGTGAATTATGACCCGCTAAATACACTTAAATGGATCCCGTTTAACATTCCTTTAATTATAACAGTGGGAAAAAGGATATAATGCAATATTCGAAGTAAAAAGTTTGCAAAAGGTATGAATAGATTGTTTCATGGACTTATTGATAGGAAATTATACTTTAAAACTTCAATGAAGGGATGATGGGAATTATTACATATCTAAGAGAAAGTTTTTTTCAAATGCACTGAATTTGAATGATCACTAACAATTATTACTACAATTATTACAATTATTAACAATTATTTTAGAACCACAATTAATAAGGAAGGACAGACATATAACCCATTTAATGCTTGCAAAGGCGAAGAAAAAAGTTATTGAATTACTATTTCATAAGTTTAAAAATGCAATATCGAAAACCTTATCGCCAAAATCAAAGTCAAAATCATTTATTCTAACTAAAGCATGAATAGGTACTAATGAAACGTCAAAAAAGAATAAGTCTGTCAGTCTGTTCGTCAGTTCAGCTGGGTGAGGCAAAACTTTACAATTTATATCAATAAGATTCTACTATAGATTATTTAGCGAAAATTAAGGGCTTTAGGTGAACCTAAGTGCCTTATCTCTTGCCTGTAATATGACTAACGTCCCGGTACTTAGATGGTAATCAATCATCTTTAGGAACAGACCCTCATCTTGTTAAAACGCCAGCAGGTCAAACCTATTCATTGGATTTTCAATTTTATATTCAAATAAATATAAGTTCAATTTAATTTGACTGCAAAGAGCAGGTTGAATTGCTGTCGTCTTTACCATAATCTATTTATAAACTAATTATTTATTTGATGTTTCGAATTTCTTTTTATTACTTACCTACTCAAGGTTTTGTGAAACCCATATTGTATGGGATACGTAACGTCGCGTAGTGGGAAAACTTTATATTTTAATTTGTATTTTCGCCTAGTTTTTAAAGAACAGTGCAAAGCAAAGTCTTTCAAACTGCTAAAAGTGTGAACCGGACTCACGTACTTACAGGTGAAATATATCTTACCACTTTAGAAATGCTTCTAGCGTAAGCTATTCAGTTCGTAAAAAACAATAGAAAACTCAATTATATTATTTTTATGACCTACCCCTTGATTTTTTGAAAAGTATAATTTTGTGTGTCAGTACTAAGTATGGTACCTCTTTTAAGAAAATAGTTGTATATCTTTGTGTAAAAGTCTCAATGCAATAAAATTCTTCTAGTTATAAAATTTAAATAGTTTTGGAAAAAAGTGGTTGTGACAAGTGACATATGTTCAACGTATAGACAGACGGAGAATGAAGAATAACAGAGGAAGTTCAGCCGGGGTTGCGGTGTAAGCGCAATGAGGCACCGCGACCTCGGCCCAGAGCAGGAGAAGGAACAGGGGGGTTTTTAGTCAGTAAGAGTCTGACACTCCCTCCGCCCGGCCCTGGGCAGGAGAAGTCATTTGATGATTTTCCCCTCACAAAAAAAAACGCTTAGTGATATAATCAAGAAATTCCGTTTTTTTTCTACAAAAAATATTGTTAACCTTCCAAATTCATCTCATATAATAATTCATGGCTCAAGAGACCAATGGTCAATTATACATTATTATGTATTTAAAAATCAAACGATTTTTAACAGTTATCACACCTTAAACTTACTTTAAATAAGGTACTTTATTTATCTTAAAATATATTTTTATCTTGTCAATTTACAATTTTATTTGTTAGCGACGCCTTATACAAAGCAACGAACGCCTTGAAATTCGTCGAAACAAAAACCTGTGTTGCCAACAATAATAAAACATTGATGCTCATGAGCGTGTCTGTCAATTACATAAGCCGGTGCTAGTCAGGGTTGCCAGCAAATGAGTATTACGCAAGGTCATAGACACTTCCTTTTTATCTGACAATTGTGTAGTATTAAAATGTGTAGTATTCTTTATTGGTCAATTGCAAGCGTAGTAAGACATTATTGTTTGTAATGATTCTGTTACATATTAGAATACTTTAAGATAACTCTTTTTACTATCAAACGAACAGTTTTCTACCTATTACATAATTATATAAATCACGTACCTATTTTTTGCTGTTTCCTTTACTTGACCTAGAAATTCTCCAAAAATGCCATGGCATTAAGTAAGACCGCCATTTGTACCAACTTTTTTCGTTGTGTGTAATGTTCCATTAAAGCCTAAATAAATAGGTATAATAATATTTGACTAATATTTTTTGTGTCCTGTCGGACTAAATAGTTTTTTTTTTATGTGATATTATAGTTCGACAAACGTGCAAACGGATTACCTGATGGTAAACAATCAGCGCCGCCCATGGACCCCCGCAATTAAGGAGGAATTACAAGTGCGTTGCCGACCTTTTAGGGATTAGCGATTTGGTGATTTTAGGAATGAGGAGGGATTGGAGGAGGGAGAGGATTGGGCCTTCGGTAACCTCACTCACACGGCGAAACACAACGCTGTGGTTGTTTCTCGCCGGTTTTCTGTGAGGCCGTGGTATCACTCCGCTCGAGCCGAACCATTCGTGCCGAAGCATGGTTCTCCCACAATTAATTTTTTTAAGTGCTTAAATATAATATAAATATATATATTTTTTTATTTTATTTTTATACTCTGTCAAATACAGCATAGTACATACAGTATTATGTAAGGTTACACGTATGTATAGACACAAACATTTGTATATGTATTTCGACTCCGGCGCATTCGATTGTTTCACACGCGATTATCGAGACCGATCGATAAATAGAAAACGAAAGAGTGACGAATTTGTTTATCTAACGTAACCACAATGCCTTGCGTCTAGATTTAAACAATTCTGAGAATCCCACGGCAAAAGTGTGCCGTGATGATTAATTTTTACGACGTTGCAGATAAAAATAAAAGTTAAAATTGCTGTTAGATTTGTTAGGTCACTTTCATAAAAAAATTAAAATAAAGAAAACGATTTCCTGATTTTTATAAAAAACCAATTAACAGAATTAATGATTTGCTTCTTTACTTACTGTTATATATGTATAATAGACATACATGAATAATGGGGTTTACGGGACCGTCAATCGAAATAATAGTTTTATTTTAAATTATCTGCCCCAACAAGAAAAAAGGGAATCTAGAAAAGATATGAAATATAATTTCTACATTAACCCAGAAACCCATATCACGATACTGTATTACCAAACACAATCAAAGCTCAACTAAAATAACAAATTGCAGCAATAAACAAAATAGTTATTCAAGAAACAAAACGTTATCTATTAAATAAACAACTACCAAGTCCTGTAAACAAAAACAAACATTTTTTGATTGAAGAACAGCTGAAAACTGCAAGAGCTAGAAATAAACCTAGTCTAGAATCTAGATATTTAGCACAACTTTTTTCATTACGTTAGCTGCAGTGCTATTCTGAAAGTCACTTCTGAATACGCGGTGAGATTAAAGTTTAGTATTCTGTAAATAAATTACTTCCCATAAAAAACTATATTTGCTGTAGTTTTTAAGTGTGGGAGAGCCATGCTTCGGCACGATTGGGTCGGCTCGATCGGAGTGATACCACGGCTACGTAGAAAATCGGCGTAAAACAACGCACGTTTTGTGTCGCCATGTGAGTGAATTTAGCGGTGGCCCAATCCTTCCCCTTCCTCAATCCCCAAATCTCCAAATTCCTTATCTCCAAAAGGTCGGTAAAGCACTCGTAAGTCCTCTGACGAGTGTCCATGGGCGGCGCTGATTTTATACGTATATTTTTTTATTTTTAAGCAGTATAAACGTTACTAATAAATTTAATTAATGTTTGTGGCACTTCTTTGTTAATCCAAATCATTATACTTAAATTATTTTTTAATCTAGATTTAAATATGGCAGCCAACAAACCGTTTTTAATACCACAGAAATATGTTATTTGTAAAAAAATATATAATTACATTCCTCACTTCCCGCATGTAGCCGATCGCGACAGAAATAACCTTGCAGCTCAATGAAGTGTTAATAAAACTATTTATCACGTAATAATGTTATACAACGTTGTTATCACGCGAACTTCAGCATAGAAGTGGAGAACCTGTTACTTATGTATATTACAGTATTCTATTATACCTATCAATTACTGTATTTTAGCAGTACACAGTTACAAAACTACTCTTTGCGTGATCCACAAATTAATTATTGATCTGGGTGTGATGTGTATGTGAAATTTTAAATTTGTAAACGCCACGACACAAAAGAAAATCCTAGTGTAGGGCAAGGTAAAAAAAAGGATTATAATGATGAGGTTTTTTAAAACAATAAAATTATTTAATGTAAATCTATCGAAATTTCGAATTTGGAAGCGGATCGTTAGTTCTCTCACCAAGTTCGCTCTGATTGGCCTACTCAAAGTTAACCAACCAATCAGAGGGTAAAACGAGGTAACGTTTCAATCGCCTTAAACAAAATTCGCACTATGCTTTCAGGTTAGCCAATAGGTCATAGCAAACAGAACACGAATAAAAAAAAGTTAGATTGAAAACAATACTCTAAAGATATCGGTTGTAGTCTGCTATTGAATTCTAAAAGACAAAATACTTATTTACCCAACACAATTTGTTTCGAAAACAAACAGTTATTCAGTATAGTTAGAGAATCATTAATTTTAATTTGTTTCCCTCCAGCCTTTATTAGGAAACTTCGTTTTAGCTACTAATTCTTCCAGACCACTCTATTAATCCTCTTTTATAGACTGCGTAAGAAACATTTTTAATTAAAGAAATGTAACACTGATTAATTAATTCGATTTCCAAGTGATGTTTTTTCCGTTAGCTGTCATTAAGGCTATTTTTGGAATGCGTTTATTTCGGAGTTATTTAGAAATTTCAGTTTTATTCTACTAATATCAGTACTTAAAATATGGAAGGTTTTATTTTTGTGACGGGAAAATCGTCAAATAACTTCTTCCACCCAGATTGGGGCGTGAGGGAGTGTCAGACTCTTACTGACTACAAACTCCTCGGTCCTGCTCTGGGCCGAGGCCGCGGTGTCTTATTGCGCTTACCCCGCAACCCTGGCTGTGAATGGGGGGATTGATTTAGATGAAAATTGGAACAGAGATAGACAGTAGTCTGGAATAACATATATAACTGGCTTTTCATCCGGGTAACTACGGTAAACTAGTTACTAACTAGTCTCTTTTTTTAACAAAATTTTCCAGGTCAGCTGTGACAACCGTTGTATAAATAGTAAGAAATATTAGACAAAAAGTATACAATTCTATTGCAGTTAATTTGGCTATAAAGTTTAGTTCCGTATCGTAATAGAATAATTATATAGGTATAACAATAATGTAAAATATAAACGTTTGGAAATATAATTTGATATTGCTTTGCAGTGTAACTAAAAAATGGAGAAATTAAATAAAATACCTTACGACTACATTAATTGCGCATTGACATTGACACTGTATATTAAAAAATTGCAACATTTCAATTTGCAATATTGAGAAATACCTCCTTAGCATAGACGTAATATTTAATTATTTTTGTGGCAAAACTTACAGCACATTATTTACGCCAATGGTGCTACCGACCGGGAACATTAGTAAAAAAAGAATCTTGCACCAAAAGCTAGACTTTTAAAGTTTGATGCCATCAAAAAATATAGTTTGATAATCAGTACAACTTTATACTTTGGGATAATACTCGGATAGAATAAGGACCCTAATGTTTGAAAAAACTCTAACAGGCTGTATAAACCACAAAATAACACTCGTTTAGTGAACTATAGCCTTTCGGTCTTGGTTACAAGAGACACAATGGTAAGACAATAGGTGCGCAAACGCCGGCGTTCGCTTGGGTTTTGATGAGTTAAGTGTGATAACAATACATTTAAGTAATTAATATAAAAATATTTCCGACTCCTGTTGATTTTTACATTCGACTGCACATACATTCACACGCGATTAATTGGCAACGTTGATTTGTAAATCGAATGCAAACGGAACAAATAACGATCGCTTCACTACTTGCAGATTTCGTATTTTGCAATCGCAGTTTGAAAATCGCTCTGTTACACGTTTTGATGGGACTCGTAACTGGCAAAAAGTTACAGCATTACCTGATGGTAAGTTGGTAATTAGCGCCGTCTCCGTGGATACCCCCAACACTAGAGAAATTGCAAGTGTTTTAAGGATTTTAGGAAGGGTTGGGAAGAGGGAAAGGATTGGGCCTTCGATAACCTCTTTCACACGGCGAAACATAATGTTGTAGTTTTTCAAGGTCGGTTGTTAGGTCGTGGTATTAATATACGTAGTATATATATAGTATAGATAGTTAGTACGATAGTACTCCTGGCAAAGCGTGGCTCTTCCATACTTTTTACAAAGAAATGTTGAAAAAGATAAATAGTTTTTTGGTTGTCCCAAAAGTGGCATTTGTCGACAACCGTCCGAGGAGGCAGTAAGTTACCTAATTATAAGTTATTGTGCTTATTACTCTACTATTTCTGTAGATATAATAAATAAATACATTTGTCTTTATGCAAATAATAAGATAACCTACATTTGTTGCGAACTCATTTTGTAGCCATTATTTATTCATATAGTGTATCTCAGTTACTTTCCGATTACAACAAAAGAGTCCATATTGTTATTAAACATGTCACTGTTTTTTTTTTTCATTGTCCATTTCTGTTGAAATCGAAATTTGAAAATGACAAATTAATGTCGTGTTCAATATTTTTTTTTTGTTTTAACAATACCTTATTATTTTATGATGCAACGTGATTAGATTAGTCTAAAAATACTTACTAATAATTTTCGAGTTCAATCATCTTTGAGTTTAACTAGTATAGAACCGTAAAATTGTTGACCTATTTAAAAGTAACAAGATTTTTACTAAGAATTTTTTTTCAAGCTTTTTTTCTGTTATTGTTTACTTTATTAATCAGGTGAACCACTACCAAAAACAAGTACCAACCTACGTAGATACAGGTAACTCTCTATAAAAAAAAACTGATCCGTGTATGTTGTTTTCTATTGGAGTGAAACTAGACGGATATAGGACGGTAAAAGGAAAGACCTAATAAAATGGCTTAGCTCGATCCGATTGATCAAAGGATGTTTCTCTATGGAGAGTGCATCCATTAGCGATCAATGCTTGTCTGCAAATCTATGAAGGTTGCAAGGAAATTAAGCGATTGGAAAATGTATCTGATCTCATTTTCATTTCCTACGCTTTGTTCTTTATTGTGATTGTGGTGTTTGACAGATGATTTTTAGAGGTAAGCTGTAGTGTGTCATTAAAGAAAGAGTTTTTCTAAATTCTATCTAAGTAGGTACCTACTGCTGTTTGTCAAATGTTTTATGCAAATGTCATTTTAATTTTTAATCTTTAAAGATATATTTTTAAATCTTTCTTTTTTAAAGTTTCTAGGTTTCTAAATAGTCTAGATAGTGTGTGTATAATAGATATATAGCATTACGGTACCTTCATGTTGATTTTACTATTATAATAATTATCATCCGTGCGATTTTATATCGGCAATCAGTTCAACCATTCTTAAAGACCAAGAAAAGAATCTAACATTAATTCTTAGGTATATTGTAAGCAAAACGTATTATAAGTTCGATAAAGATTGTACTTCAAAAAACACCTACCATATCCAGATATTTTAAAAATGTCTTAACCTTCCTGTATCTAGGAAGGATTACTGAGGAAGCGATAAAAAAACCGCTCAATTCCACGAACCTAATGTTGTTGACATTCGAGACGTAAGCGTAACAGAGAACGGTAGCGGTAGCAATTTAAAAAATTACTCAGAGTATCATAGCCAGCCAGTGTTATTCCATGTTGGTTTAACACAATTCGTGGAACAGGGCACGATTTTATATAAAACAAATATCTAGGTGAACAAGGCTGTTTATTTACGATACCTTAGCCTCGTTCTGTTTACAAATAACTCAGCGTTTGACAGTAACTGGTTTTGACATTGTAGCGGTTTTTTTTTATAGGTATTGTATTTTTATTTTAATATCTAGACCATCCAGTGACCACGGTCAGCTGGCTAGAAGAGAATAATTTATAGCTTAAGAAATCAATATTAAGGTCAGTGGCCTAGAAGTAAAAGTGGCTTTACTTAAAACATCACACGACGTTGAACGTAAGTAAATTGTATGCTTGGGACTCACTCGTTCCATATCATTACACCGACTACCTACTCACACTTAGTAAGTACTCACTTACGCAGATAAGTATAAAGTTAAACGAGAGAATTTTATTCAACACAATGGTACCTAGACATGTCTGGCGCACTTTATTCAATTAAATAATTACTCACCATCATCATTGAAGTATGCATATTCTGAACTCAACACCTCGCTTGTTCCATATCGACACGGGAATCAAACCCGGCACCAATCGCCGCTTACATCATACGCGCCAAAATAAACTCCCGCCGAAAAAAACACACGTCAATCAACAAACACAAGGTTAAAACACCAAGTAACCAACACTGTAATTAAAACAATAGTTTAACGTTTAGTAAGAAAATAAATAACAAAACTAAACTGCATTAAAGTCACTGTGATCAGGTTACAAATAGTCATTCATAAATAAATGGAGTCACTATCGAAAACAAAACACGTTAAAGTTTGTAAATACGTAATTATTGAACGGAAAACTGTGTTACAAACACCACCTCCGCCTCGGTTCACGGCACTGCACTGACTGACGCGCGTGCCTACGATCTACCTACCTGATATCGCTAGCGCATTCCGACGCGGACAAAACCTTTACGTTAGAAAGAGATAGCCATACAAACATACTGCGTCTACGAAATTGCATTTCTGATTTTCGGTACACTTGCATTTCTGGATATGACGAACTGACTAGAAGTTAAAGTCGGGTTAACGTTAGTCTAGGAGCAATTCGATAGTTTACGCTACATTTAGAACGCTGTCATAATGAGTAGCCAGCATTTTATTTTTGGATTTTTTATGGCTGTATCAAACCCGGTGGCAATTGTTTTTGAGGGGTCTTTGGGCTTGACTTAATTTACACTCTGATGTCAGTAGCTAGTTAGTCATCTTTCTTTCTGTTTAAATCGACAGCTATGTACCTAATACTATGTATGTAAGTAGGTATATGACTATTTATTGTGTGAGATGTCTTTTTCCTTAAACCGATTAAAAATTATTAACTAGGTATATGGTAGTGTTGAACAAAATGTAATAGTTATAAAAAAAAAAATAAAAAAATATCAGGTAAAAAACGACGCTTTAATAATAATTAATGTATTATTACTTAAATTATACATATGTATAGTAGGTATTCTATATTTATACAATTTTTTCATTTAATAGTAAATAGTTAATATTCATGAAGAAAGAAAAGAGTATAGAATCTATCTAATATTGAAACAGATTTTTGACGTTAAACGCCCATGTTACAATACACGAATTCAAAATTCCATGCATTCGAAAAACAAAACAAAAAAAAATAAAGCTACTGGCAAGATTTTACCTCAACTGTCACATAGAACGTTTCGCAAAAATTTGAATAGGTACCCAAGAAAACTAGAGACAGAGAATTCCCAGCGGTGGAAAAGGGTCACTAGGCCGAATTCTTAAAAACCTAAGACCCAGTATAGGGCACAAAGGGTTTTTGGTAGGTACTTCTGTTAGTGTCACGTCTCCATGGGCCGTTGCAGAGTAAATATTTTAACACACCCAACCAAGTTCGAGAAGCGGAACCCCGTGCTATTCAAATATAAACACCTGAACAGAAAATAAATTTAGATGGGCAGGTACATAAGTAGGTATGTACTTACATAAAATGTAGATAAATTGTTTATTTCTAGGTTATGCGTATATATGAGAGAACGCGTGGAGTTTCTTAGAGGCTGCAGTCTATCTAGATATTAATGTAACGCCGCTCATGCATTTGCAAAAGGGTTGTTGTATTCGCAGTGAAATGGACTTAAGAGAAAAAGAGGAAGGAAGAAAGAAAATATATTATTTCACGTGCTAAAAATAAGACACAAATTCAGTGTACTAAACAGGTTGTAAGTACATGAACCAAGTCCACGCTGAAATACTTCAGTTTAGGATTTGCAAGACAGGAACTTGTGCCGGTTTTCTACTAACGTGAGGCGCGGATGAAAAGTAGCCAAAGGCAATTTTCACGTAATTGCCTTGATCCATATTGGTATTGGGCAACCAATCATCAATCAACCATTAGCAGATTAAAGAAAACATCATATTGGCCAAAAGTTCTGATACATTTCTAATGACAACTTACATATTAAGTTACTAACAAGCAGTCCGAATCATTCCGATTACCTGATGGTAAAGAAATCAGCGAGGCCCATGTACACTCGCAACAGCAGAAGAGTTACGAATGCGTTGCTGCGTGTCCGATTTAATTGATTGGGCCTTTTTGCCAGTTTTCTGTGAGGCCATGTATCTCTGGTCGAACCTACCCATTCGTGTTGAACCTAACAGATCCCTCGAGAACAAAACCAACGAAAAGTAACTTAATAGTGTACTTTTGCCAACCACTCTGGCACTTACATTTATTTTATTTTAGTAAGCTATTTTATTTAAAATATTATTCTGCAGGCCTATAAAAATTCAGACGGTCCAGAATCCTAATTTAATATGCAAATAGTAATCAGTTTTCAAATCGTTCCGACCTTCCACACGAGGTTTCGGGTGGTCCTTCCTTAACTTTACCCATTGTATACTAACTTTCAACATAAAACTGGAAATTGCGCATATAAGGGATTTTAGTAAGTTTATAAAAACATTTTTGGCGTTGATTTAGTTCTTCCCTTCATCTCTTTAAGTATTTGTTATGTGGGTATGCCAGTTGTCCGACTTCTCATTATTTCTGCTTCAAGCAAGAATTCTTATAATGTTTTGTCATTTCATCCTAAACGAAGACTCAATGTAACAATTCCTGATGCAAGGGAGAATATAGGGCCAGCGTCCTTGTGGTCGGTCACCAACTAAATGGACGAACCTTATAAAGTCAGAGATATCCAGCCCAGTAAAAAAAAAACAAAATGGCAAACAGCTCACTGGTTGACATGCTGAAATATTATGACGATATCATACAGTGATTTCTTTATTAAAAAATAATTTCACAAACATACACTCAATCGCAAAATTACTTTCGGCACAAAAAACACAAGATCTTATTTAAACAATATTTGCAAATCTATTTATTCGCCATACTGCGATAATTTCCATAATAAGTATAATGTGCACCCCTGTTTAATGTGCACAAGGGGACTTGCAAACAAGTGCATTAATACCAGTGTTGCCACATAACAAATAATGCAGCAAGCATCCATCATTCTCGGAAAAATGGAACACATGTGAATTTTCGTGTCATCCAACAGTTGGTCAACTATTTTTAAAATCGGCAAAAAAGGGGCTGTCTTTTGACAATGCAACGTCCCCCTTGTAGTAATAGCGCATATGTATTATACCTACTATAATAAAAAAATAAGATGAACAAGTGTAGTTTTTGTACAAAGTAATCGAATACTTATTCGATTAAAATCCTACTAACATTATAAATGTGAGAGTTTGTGACAAGTACGTATTTTTCTTTCACGCAAAAACGTTTGGACTGATTTTGTTGAATTTGGAATTATAAGTGATACCCTGGTAGTGATCGATGTACCCTGGATTAACACATAGGCGCTCTTTATCAATAATTCAATATACCAAACGGGTGAAACCGCGGGCGGAAGCAAATTGGGATTTTTTTAATTGATTTTATGATGATTTATGATTAAGATTAGCCTAAAATCGTTTGTGTTTGAGTTTTTTGTGTGGCACACAATTTCATGTAGATAGAAGTATCAAAATACCAAGTTACCCAGAAATAAGACTAACAGATACATTTATGGGCCTTTTCAGTATCTCACATCGGGAACCTTCGTAGTTACTAGGGCAACTGCAACCAGGCAATCCTTTGTCACCATAACTACAAACGCCGTTGTTCAAGCAATAATTGTAGCACACATTGGTTTCACACCTTTTTCCAAGATATAACTTATCGCATCTGAAATAGGAAAAGAGGAAAATTAAATTTTAAGTCACCAATGATAGTTGCGAAATTTGCTAAAACTGAATAATAGCAGGAAATTTTAAGCAAAAATGTAATAAGGAAAGTCAAACAGTAGTTCTGTACAAGAGGTATTCATATCTAGTTAGTACCTAACAGCTTAAAATTAAACGAAGCACCAAGCACAGATCAAAGCAATACGAAATTAAAACTTACTGGCATTCTGGTTTTCCGTCGCTATTAACGTTGCAAACTCCATTCAAACAGAAATTGTGACATAATACAATTTTGCGTTCCTCATCCGTCAAATAATTGCCTTCAATATTCATCAATATCAAATCATTAATGCTGGTCGTCGTCTCATCTCGCATAGAACTATGGAACGGGTTGATAGTCCCGGAAGGATAGTTAGCTGCTTTTTGGTGTTTTTGTTTCTTGTCATTTTTAGCAATAGAATCAAAGACACTTGTTTTAGAGTAACTTGGGAGTAAAGCCCTCAGTGCAACGCATTCTTCGTTCCCTTCAATTTGATCTTCCATTTTATAGTTAGCAGCAATACCGAAAGGTGTTTCATTGAAGTCTGTCACAATTATAGGCTCAGAATCTATTGATAAACTCTTTGATATTTTCCAAATAGATTTGTAACTCCAATCTACCCAGTAGACGAAGTCTTTCGAGACGGTCAGAGCATTCGGTTGATGATAAAATCCAGATATCAAAGTTATTCTGTTCTTCCCATCCAAATCTGCAGTTTCAATTGTATAATGTATACCTTCTTTGTCATCAGCCCAAAACATTTTCTTGGTCCGCTGGTCAATGGTCAAACTGACTGGCATGTAGATGTCATCATCTATTAAGACCTCTCTTTCGAAACTGTTGTAGCGACTCCTCTCTATTGTAGGCTTCGTGACGTTAGTGTTGGTCCAGTAAACATACCTGCAATTTGTATATAACGATCAGTTTTTGCTAAGTTCAATAAACACCATGAAGTTACATAACTATCAATTAGGTAAAAGGAATTAGTTACACACCCGCTACAGCTGTCTACTGCAATAGATCTGGGGATCTCATAATCCATCTTGAACAAAAGATTGCCATAAACATAGTTCTCATATCCATGCTCCAATGAAATCCAGTATATGCTTCGTTCATATGTGTCAGTCCAGAAGAGCAACTTTTTTATTGGGTCAACGGCGACATCTTGGATGTTTTCATATGTTTTCTTTGCAACTAAACTATGATATTGTTTAGTTAATTGGTTATAGCTAAATATAGAACCGTTGTCGCTCTGTTTGTCGACAAATATTAAGGTCTCGTGTAGAGCATCATAAGTTAATGCTGTGAGGTCTCTGGACGGCAATGTTTCCGACTGTAATTTGACTCCATTGTCGTAAAATACTAGTTGTTCTCCTACGGTCGCGACAAAATCTGGAATAGACAATTTTTGTAGGTTAAGTATTATGCCACGAGGCCAAAAGTAGGTACATTTTTGGATTTTTGGGTCGAATTTTTGGGCTGAACTTAAACTTTTAGTTACCGGTGTAAATAACTGTTACTTTCCTAGTTCTTAGACAATAACTATGTACAGCTAATTACGAGTATTGCAAGAATTTATGTCTGAAGCTTATTAATACTATAGTAACGTGAGAATGAACAGGAGAGAAATAGAAAGAGACTTACCCCAAGACTGTACCACAACAACAGGTGAGATTACCAATAAAAATAGTATGTTGTACATTTTCTATTCCTTCATACACATGCATGCATGAGACTCTCCTGTGACCAAATGGTCCCGAAGCAATACGTTTTAAGCTAGTTTTCCTCTACCTACACGATAAGAATTAATAATTTTTATCACAAACTGGTAGTTTCCTTATTTTTAGAGATATCTACGGAACGGTGCTAACCGGCCCTAGACCGTTACTTATGAGAGAACGCTTTATTTATAAAATACCATTTTTAATTTTTGAAAATCGAATAGTACTATGAAACTTTTTCTTACCTGGACTAGAGATCCTAGAATTCAGGTTCCCATCGACAAGTCACACATCACTATCAGCTATCACTTATTGAAAATGACACCCTACATACAAACCAATTTTACCTCTTTAGAATATTAGTACCTATACTTAGATAACGACTTACTCACATGAATTAACTGAGAAAGATCTACTTCGAGTAGCTCCAAGTCACAAGCTCATGCTCATGAATAAGAGTACCGTTACTAGTCATCCTGAAATTAATAAGAGTACGGAACTTAAACTCCGAGTCACATTAGTTCATTCCAATACCTAATATAAAAGCTAAGTTTCACTAAAACATTAAAAATTTAAATGTTTTAGTGAAACTTTTAATCTTAATTACATATGTAGGTACCTAAGCTTCATGGAAATATCAAAAAATAATGATGTTGTTGACTAGGAAATAGGTAACTTAATTACCTTTTTTACAAACTGGATTAGGTTTTTCATTTTCTTAGGTAGGTAACGTAAAACTAAACTTAGTAACTGATTATGCAAGATAGTGTGTACTTACTTAGATGAGATGTTATGACTCGAGAATCTGTTAAAATTGCTAAAGGTCTCAAACAAAATCCCCGAAATGGGATGGGATGGGATCTGAGATGCTTTACTGAAAGAACGATTCACCTACTGTGAAAAATTATTCGTTTTTGAAAATGGTCGTACCTAGAATGTAGGGGAAGAATGGAATTTATAGTAAGTAAACTTAGTCCTATGTAATAGGGAGTGACCCTATTACATAGGACTAAGTGCTTAATTGCTAAAAAGCGTTACACAAACTCTGCGATGTAAAGAATAAAACTTCTGATGGGCTCTCGTACGTACTAATCCTAGATATGAATACTACTTTTAATACTGCTAACGCCATCTATGAATTAGCGCGAACAACCATATGATTTGCTTTGCATGTATTGTTTTTCCAACTTTACAAAACATTCAATAGATGTCTCTTTAATTAATTATATGAACACTTTATTTTATTAATTTAAATCTAACTGTTTTACCATTTTAATAAATAAAAGTTTATATAAATTGTTTGTTTAAATTTTTTTGCTGGCCCATTGGCTATTAAATGTGCAACGTGCAAAACTTTATAATGACAAATAATAGATGTCGCTAAGTGTCCCTAAAACCACAGTAAACACATTTTTATACTGAGCTAATGAATAATGCATGTACTAACCGACTTACAACCTAAGGAGGTTTACAATTAAGCATGTGTATGTATGAAAGTTTTTTTGTAATTAGCTCACGATTAACTTAATTAAATTAAATCAATTTAATTGCGGTTTTCAAAAGCGTACTTTTTTGCACTCAATTAAGTGTGGGAGAGCCAAGCTTCGGGTTCGGCACGAATAGGTCGGCTCGGCCGGAGTGATACCACGGCCTCACAAAAAACCGGCGTGAAACAACCACAGCGTTGTGTTTCGCCGTGTGAGTGAGGTTACCAGAGGCATAATCCCTAACTCCTAAAAGGTCGGCAACGCACTCGTAACGTTCCCTTGCCCTTGCCGTGTCCATGGGCGGCGCTGAATGCTTACCATCAGGTAAGCAGACTGCTCGTTTGCCGACCTATTACATAAAAAAAAAACTCGTTGTATTATTGTTTGTTGAACTCCAGTGTTGTAAAAATTAAGTAAATAACAATAAAACTGAACTTTTTTCAATGTTATTTTGTATGATAAAAAGTCTTTGAAGAAACTGGGATAGGCTACTATTAGAAGCATCTCATCTTTTAAGTTTGTTAAAGTTACCTAATGTTATTAGGCCTTAAGTATTTTTGAAGTCGGTCGGTTCAAAAAAGTATATAATAATATTTTCAAGAGCAATGCACAGCTAACAATATCTACTCACGTAAAAATTATAGCGTTTGCTGCTTATTATACTAGGCTCCCGGCACAGTTTGAAAGAGAAATTTCGAGAGTAAAAGAGAAGACCGATTTAAAAGAATGTGCGGAGTCTGTTATTTTCCAGGTTAATAATACACTATTTAGGCAAACTATTTAAATCAAATTATTCACAACTTATTATAATTTTATCTACACTGACAATCACAATGATACCACATAACCTTAATTAATCCAGTAAGCGAGTAGGAAAAACGTCAGAGTGCAAAAATTATGTGGCTCGTTACAAAGGTCAATGTCCTATCATATATCGGAATATATGCATATAATAAGTTAATTATATAGTAGACATATTAATGTAACTTTTTTTAAGGTTAGAAATTCATCCTAGAACTTTTCTGGTCCTAGATGAGGCGGCGGGAATGTGAAATTCTCGCTGGCTTTTTTTGCCCTAAGTTGTAAAATTCTCATGGAGTCCTTTCGCCTGGGGCGACAAAGGGAACTTTCAGACTTTACCTAACTACTGACTTAAAACCATGCTTGGTGTACCGTCCCTCACGTGTTCCTTTTCCTGCTCCAATCCTGGCTTCGGTGCATCATTGCTCTTGCAACCCCGATAATTGCTTCGTCGCGGCGCCTCATTGCGCTTACCCTTACTTAACCTCATTGCAACCCCGGCAGTGTCCTACGGTTATCATACCCTGATCGAAAAAAATAATAAATCGATTTTGGGCTTTTAGAATTTGTAACCGATTTAGGACAGTGAATAAATACAACGTAGCTGTACCGCCCTTTTTACCTTTGGAAAAAGAAACTAGACAAAAGCGCATATAAAAAATACTTTTTTAAGTAAACAAAATAAAATTATATTTTATTGTAACAAAAAAAGATTGAAAAAACGGCTCATTCCCGTGAAGTAATTGAGTAAACCAGTCTAAAGTTGCAACAGGACACTGATTGGTTATGTAATCAATTACTTATGACACAAAGATAAATATCCTTGTACCTACTTGCTTCCGCCCGCAGTTTCGCCCGCGTGGTATGTTGATTGGCAGGCTATGTGTTACTGTTAATCCAGTGTTAGAAATGGGATCATATCACCTAACAATCTAGATGCCAAATCGGTCCAGCCAGTTTTGCGTGAAAACATAACAGATACACATCCATATATTCTCACATTTATAATACTTACTAGTTTTTCCCGCGACTTTGTTCACGTGGAATAGTGACTTCCTGCAGATTTTTGGTTAAAAACTATCCTATGTCCTTTCTCGAGTTGCAAACTATGTCTGTACCAAATATTAGTTTAAAGGCGTAGTTACTTATTTCACATTCATCATATTAGTTTGGAAGTTTGGATTTGGATAAGTAGGATAGGTAGCATATCGTTAAAATGTCATTTAGGGACAGTTTTAAATCGAATTCCCTCTTTAGTTCAGTTTTTTCTTAGAGGAAATTCATATTTATACTGCTCATTTTATAATCTATACCTCTCTTATAATTTCCGATTGTAACTTGACCATACAGTCTACTAGGGGAGCGGTCAGACGGGGATTATCCCTACGGCAACTGGCAAACACATGTCTAGGGGTGCATCATTGGAAAGGGTCGCGAATGATCTATACTTATACATATCACTACAGAGTATAAAATAAAGTTCCTTATTCTGTCCCTATATCCGTATGTATAATTGAATTTATAAAACTACGCCACGGACTTTGATGTACTCATGATGTAGTGGTTGAAGAGGAATGTTTATATGTAGAAAAACATCCATAAAATAGTGAATGTAGTACTATGGTAAGTAGTAAGTAGTGTAGTAAGGTAAGTGGTAAATTATCTGCTTTGCATTTGTGCGTAGCTGGAGCGGATCGTTAGAAATGTATGTATAAAAACGAATTATTAAATGTGTAGAACTAAAGTCAATAACGCCTTTCCTAAATTTGTCTTATTCTTTTTTTGTTGTGTTTGTTATTTTCAGGAGGAGGATATTCCTGGAGGATTTTCTTTCACGACGCAAAAACAAAGTTAGTTATTATATGGACTTTGTTGAGTGTAGAACAAAATTCCGTGCGTTTAGGCGTTTTGCCATACCTTTGATTGGTAACAAGTACCTATACCAGTTCATACATAGGTCCCATTACAATTACAATACAAAATTTTCCGAGGGATTTGGTGATAGGGCTTCTCCCAGTATTACAATCTCTTTTGTGCCTTTTAGGCATAAATCATTCTGTCTCCTGCATTAAATTTACCCAGAGAAGAAAACTATGTCGTTATTTCTTCTCCTCAAATAATATCTTCTGATTTATTTCGCTGCGGGATGTAAGACAGGCATTCATGTCCCTGGGACGCGCCGGACTTCAGTGTTCCGTCGTGTGATCATGGTTGTATCTACTGTAGATCCTGGCTTACTTACAGGAGTTGCAGCTATTTTCGGAGGCAGTGGCGTGCTTGTCCCTCTAAAAAAAAGAAAAAACAAATAACTTAAAACTTAGCGACAAATCAGCAAGGAACAAGAGTCAAATTAATAAAACTTTAATTAATCCTTCAGAGTACAAATTGTTTCATGTTTTTTTTATATCTTAATCACAAGCCGTTTCTTCGTTCTCGGAAATATTGGAACGAATAGGGAAGTGGGGGCGGAAGTGTTGAATCGTGACCGGAAGTCCGTCAGCCATTATCGTTATGATCTAGATCATGTTTCGCGACATTGTCCTACGTTTGGTTATGGTAATTATAAAATTTATTACATGTCCGTCATGTGACATGGTGTATTATTTTATTAGTAAGTACGTATCTATTCGCGTTTTACTGTTGTGAATTGTAATTACTTAATCTTAAAAAAAAAACAGATCAGCGAAGTTAACTAAAATTCGCGGGTTACTCACGTGTAAATGTTGAGAAAAGCTCTACTAGTTTCGAACCACAGAGGGGTTCTTCCTCATGAGCAGCGTGCGCGGACGCGGCGACGTCGCGCACGAGTAGTAGAGCTTTTCTCAACATTTACACGTGAGTAACCCGCGAATTTTAGTTAATTTAGTATGTCTCACGATAGTTATTATAAAAACAGATCAGCGAAGATTATAAGGCACCTGTTTGTCGTGCAGGATAGTGCAGGTTCGAAAGCTGTCAAGCACATATTTGCCTATTTCAGAGTTACTACTTATATACGGTTAACTTGGACTTATAGATAATTTTAAGTTTGAAATCGCTGAACCGCATTGAGCAAGCGTAAATAGTGATTAATGTTCAAACCTTCCCTGAGTGAAGCATTTGCTCCGTATTGGGCACTCATAGGCTAATGATGATGTTGATACAGATTTAGATAACTTAGATAAGTAATAGACTTGGGGTTTACTTTTTTGTAAGGGGAAAATTATTAAATGACTTGTCCCGTACGGGGTAGTGCGGAATAGAGTGTCAGACTCTGACCGACTTTTTTTATGTAATTAGTCGGCAAACGAGCAGACGGATTACCTGATGGTAAGCAATCATCGCTTCCCATTGACACCCGCAACGGAGGAGTTTCGAGTGCGTTGCCGACTTTTTAGGGACTTGGGTTTTGGAGATTTGGCGAAACACAACGCTGTGGTTGTATCACGCCGGTTTTCTGTGAGGCCGTGGTAACACTCCGGTCGAGCCGACTCATTTGTGCCAAAACATGGCTCTCCCACACTTATGACTACAACAACTAACTAAAAACAATACGTTCCTTCTCCTGGTCTAGGCCGTGGTGCCTCATTGCGCTTATCCCGCAACCCCGGCTGAAGTGATATACTTACTTACTTGTAATTAAGTGAAGAAACGAAGCGTTACCTCGATTCTTTTTATATACATATTGGATATGGTATAATTAAGTACGTATTATTAATAATTACTAAGTCATATGTACTACTGTACCTACTGAGTGAAATGTATTGAAATCTGTTGATAGAACAATTTGTTCTATTGAATACACTTGAAAATGTTATACTCTGTATGACGTTCTGTAACACCGTGTTTCTGTTAAAATGTTCTACGAAATTACTTATTGATATCAGCCATAAACATAAAGAAACCGAAGGAAAAACGGGGCTAAATACCGCATTATGATTGAGCAATTTTCAAAACATTTGGCACGTGTGTGTTTTAACACAGCAACAAGTGTTGAAAATTGTGTCAAATATGACACACGCGAAAAACTTGTTTAATCAACAAAATGAATGCTTACCGTTCAACTATGTATACGTACGCTGAAAGATACCTAGTGCTATGAGTAGTTTCACTTGACTATATTAGAGTCTAAGTAATCTGAGCCGAACTTCGTAAGGCCACAAAAAATACTACAGATGGTTCCAAAGTTTATTAAAAGTAGAATGACAATTTTGTTTGGGCCTACGGTAACCTCTTGACACGGCGAAACACAAACCAATCGTTGTTTCACACCAGTATTCGGAGTCAGAGAATCCGTTCGACCTATTAGTACCGAAGTAGGGCTCTCATATACTTTTAGTACCGGAGTACAACATAGATGACTTACAAGTTAGTCTTAAACAAATTAATAACTTCATAATCAAATCAAGATAATTTAATAAAATAATTAAAAAAAAGAAAATATCAATGGTCCGCCCTTTTTCAAAATAAACGTAATCGTTTTTTTAATTTTAGCAAACGACAAAATACAATTTTATATACCTACCTATGTATACATATAGCGAGTTACTGTTCCCGTCAATCCCGATTTGACCCTCCACTTGGGAGCCCCTTGACCTCAACGTTATCGAGGCATGCATAAACCAAGACTATCATTACGGATACAAAAAATCTTTAATTCAAGATAAAGTCTGGTGGCCTATTTTGACGGGGTTATAGACCTAACTTCGGCCACGGCCGTTTGACGAAAACAACTGACTCAACCTTAAAATAGAATTTACTTGAACGACTTTTATTTATCTACCTATGTACTAATTTTAGTTAAAAATGGTACAAATACAGCAGAAGACCATCTAAATTAGGTAATTTTGAACACGCTTTTGTTAAGTCCACGTTCAATAAGCTAAAATTTTCTCCTGTGTCCTGGATGCGTTTACAAAAATATCATTATGATTTAGACCAGGGCAGAAGCCTTCAAAAATAATGAAAAGTGAAAAAAAAATATAATAGAATGAAACCCATTAGAAAAAGAGGGAAATATGATAAAAATGAAAGGAAAAATAATTTACGGTAAAAACTTGGTTTTTTGAATTTTTCAAATAAATTTTAAGGTTATATGAAAAAAGTGTAAATACAAACGTTTTATTATCTACAACTTTTCCATTTGACTTTTTTCGATAGGACTTTTACTTTTGCCGGAAATCGAGAAAAACCGTTTTTTACCCTTAAAACCTCCCCCACCCCCTTCCCAACCTCAGATCGCCCGTAAATTATTTTTCCTTTCATTTTCATCATATTTCCCTCCTTTTCTAATGGGTTTCATCCTATTATGATTTTTTTTGGTTTTAAAAATTATCGACCCTTGACTAAAGCACGTAAAGTATTATTCGGTAAATTTTTATTTTTTGTGTAATATTTATTTTTGTACGTTTTCAACTTATGCATGTGTAGCTAAATAAATGGTTTAAATGGTAAACGGTGCGGGAATCGATCCCGCAACATCTTGCACGGCAGTCTGTCACCGCGTCAACCGTGCAATCGATAACACAGAAGAACTTTTTAAGCTTTCAGTATAAGTAGTTAGGATTTTTTTTTTTTTGAATATTTGTTATTATTTTTTCTGCTTTTTATTTATTTTCTGTTACTCTCTTACCTTATTTATATGTAGGTAGTTAACCTACTCAATCAACGTTAAATATTTATAGTCAGTAGTCACTACGTATAATATAATTATGACAAGGGTAGGATTAATTTCTTAGCTAATACTCTTTTTGTGTTAATTGTAAAAGAAAACAGCAAATCATTCCGACAATGTTTTGCAATTAAGTAGGTAAGTATTTATACGTTGTGACCTTGTTTTTTTTTACAATCATTTGTCTATTTGTTCAAAACTTACATTCTCCTTCTTCCGCTTATTAATTTTAATGATAGTTATCCGTTTTACTATTTATTTTAATTGATGACCAACATTTTGACCCACTTGTTAGAACTTATTGTTTTAAAAGATAAGATTGTAATCTCAAAAGTTAAGTAGGTACCTAGGTTTAACTAAATAGGTGCTAGAGAAAATTCTTACAAAAAAAATTAAAGTTTTGTTAGAGCTTAGAGCAGAGTCAAGATGTAAGAAAATGCGTTTATTTTTTTACAAAATTCATTGAAATGTACTAAAATCGCTACAAGGTAGGTAGGTACGTGTACTTCACTACACATACAAATCAACTACTTATTCAAGACTAAAAACTGCACTATGTAAGTACTTTCATCACTATCACTAAGATACACATTATTGCTTCACACACAAACCATCCTTGTCTGTGATAAGAACGTCACCGCTAGCATGCGCGAATATTTTTTCAATGGACCTATTTAGACTCCGGTTCGTGTACGCGGCAAACCGAACCGGCGTTTTGCTGTTTGCTTCAGTTTCTCAATAGCAAGCGACGGAGGTGGACGCGAGTGTCGCGCGCGCCATCACCTCCAGTGAAACTCGTACAACGTATTTCAAACTAAATGTGCATTTAACTGTACGGATCTGTATTTATGAAATAAAATGTGTAAAACGCAGTGTGTTTTGGCGTTGCTAGCGCTCTCCGTGGGGGTGGCGCACTCCTGGGGTGAGTACGAGGGAATAATCAGCTGATCAGGCATTTTTAACGCACGTGCTAAATTTTCTATTTTACTTCGTTACATAACATAACAAGACGAGGTTATTTGCTACGACACAGTGATGATACACGTTAAGGTTATTCATCGCGAACGGAATTTGTGTGTCAAAAATTGTGGCCACGAGTATGTCGATAAGGGTGTATATCGCTTGGCGCGGGGCGCCATTGCACGTCGGTCCTCAGTCACGTAGGCCACTTTTAGCGTACCGCGTGAACCCTGCCGCGTTGAGAATACTCTTCCGAGTAACATTCACGTAAGAACGCTATGCGTTTACATTTAGCCGCGTTGTATTGCTGAAATTTGGAAACTAATGATAAGAATTCGCTGTGAACTATTACATACCTTAAAAAACGCAATAACATAACATTAATTACTAAAAAAAAATATTGGTATGCTTCATAAATAATACAAAATAAATAATGTCACCTTTATTAATTCACTGCTACTTACTTTATTATAATTAGTTTCACCTACTTACTTAACTTAGTTGAATATTTATAAATAAATACTTGTGTAGTAAGTACATACATGTAGAATAGATTCATTGTGTTTAAATAGTAATAGTAGATATAAGAAAATGCCTGTTATGTAAGAAGTAGTGGAGTAATGACACTTATTGTAGCTTGGTAAGGACGATTGTAGGGCGATTCAGGCGGGCGGGAAACAGATGATACCGACGTCGTTAGATATTAGGCGGGCGGCTTATAAAATTAAATGATGTAGTTGCTAAATGCCACATAATATAGTATATACTTACGACGCACTCCACTTACTAAACTTTATGGCATATAGCATACAAAATTACGTTCGATATTTATCTGTTACTTCTTACATTACACGAAACAGGCCAGATAGGTACCGTAAAACGGGGTGAATAGATGTTGGCGAATTTTCTTATTTTAATTAATTATTCACCCCGTTTTACCGTTAATATTTATTTTGTTGCTCCTGGTTGCTTTAAGAGTTTCTCTTTTTTATTTGTCTATAGTTTGTACTTAGTAGGTATGTAGTAATAATACGTTATTAATCATTTTCTTTAGTAACTATAATCTTTATTTACGATCTTCTAATAAGGTTTTAAGTTTTAATAAAATACATTGCTGTTTACAACAGTGCATGTATATTGTATACATAATATACTGCTTGATGAATAATGATTGACGATAAATATTTGTAAATAAATTGGTGACAGGGTTGTAGAAGAATTTATAAACTAGACACGAGAATGACTAAAACAAAAAAAAAATACGCGACGAATTGAGAACCTCCTTCTTTTTTGAAGTCGGTTAAAAAAGCTAGTTATAGTTTTTTTTATGTCTACTAATGAAAAAATCCTGACTGAATTAGATATTAAGTCTTACCTACCAACTACCAAACGTGCTTATTGCCAAAATTATGACCTATTTTTTTATCTTACATGTGAAAAACTTATTATTTTATAGTCCATTATTTCTGTCTGGACTAGTATCTTTAATTTTTCCACAAGTAGTTATAAATATTTTTCTTTTGTTATCCAATTCCGCAAATGTTATTTAATGTCTTGTTATTTAGTTTACGATAAGTTGATGACTGATGATGAGAATTAGAAATTGAATAAGATTTTTTTGCTGCCATCTTTTGTTGTGTATTTTTTTATTATTCAATATAAAAAAAAAACACTTAAACACTAAAGTCTAAGACGATTATACATATACGCCGTGTTGCATAGATTTTTTTACCTCTTCTAAGAAAAAGGTACCTATCCTATGTATATGTATAAGATAATTATTTTTAATTGTTTGTCGTTAAAAACATTGTTCTCAACATTGTTATAAGCTATGGCATTGACCTGAGTGTCAGCATTTACGGCTAAGCACTTAAAAAAAATTCCTCTTGTGAAAAACAGATTTTACACGTGAACAACGAAAATTAAATAAAATACTTGTAAAATACAAAACGTATAAAAAAAATAAACTTAGTAATGTTGGCCAGGAAATTAAACACGTTTATAATAAAAAGTTTTTGATTCTGCAAACAAAAAAAATAAATAACGTGAGTTAGGTATAAAAAAAATTGGTGCAAAACAAGCAATTTCTTTGGTTTGCAGATTTAGGTCTATTCTATACATTCTAACAATATTAAAGTAAACACTGCTTATGTATTATTTATAATAATGTATAATTTTAAAACTTTTTAAATTATTCTTTATTCTTATTTTTTTCTTAAGAATAATTTCGATTTTTACGCATTCTGTCCACCATTGATTTATTTTTGTACTTATTTCTAACTATGTAAGTATTTTATGTAAAATTATAATATTAAGTTTTGTGTAAATATCGTAATATTGATTTTAATTTCAAACGAAAATAGCTTTTACTTCTGTGTACCTAAAAGCGAATTTTATTTGAACATTGATTATTTTAATAGGATCCTCAAGCTAGTGTTTTTATAATCATTAATTTCCTCAATTATATTAAGAAACAGAACGCAATGATTGTTTGATTAAAAGAACCTTTAATAAGCGTCAATATATTTTTTTAATTGTTATTAATAGCAATAAAGTTATAAAATAATAGATAATATTTATGTACTATGTGCACTATCAGCAAATTAAAAAAAAACATGATTTATTGATTCATTTACATTTTTTTTGTAATGTACAATAAAACTTTATCGTACATTACAAAAAAAATGTAAATATACATAGCATTACGCCCCGCATTTTTTTTTTAAGATTTTTAAGTTTTAAAAAAGGCATTATTTAAAATTAAATCATAAGAAATACATTTATCCAGGCATAATTATTCACACATATTAACTTACTTTAAACCATCATAGCGAAAGTAACAATTTTTTTTCAAAATGTATGTTCACATCTCTCCAATGGCTGAATCGAATTTGATAATTCTTCTTTATTTTGTTTGGCAAACACGACTCACGTGTAGTTTTTAATTTATAATCACGTGATAACTATGTACTTAGAGTTAAATTAACCACAAAGTCATACATATCACTTATTAATAAATAATAATACATATAAATGCTAATGAAATAAATTGCTAGAAATTAATTATGTTGTTGATGGTACTTATTACGATAATAGAACAGAAAAACTTTTAAGTAAGTCCGTAACTTGATCGATGCAGTTAAGTACCTACTCGACTAGTTTCAAGCAACGTCGTGGGTCTATAATCAGGATTTATACAGATGTTCGATTTTGAACAAATCACAGCTATCCTCTCGGATTAATTTAATTATTATAAGTGTGAACTATAAATAAAAGGAAAACAAGTCACACACGGACACCTGCGATGCCAAAAGAGTAACAAGTGCCTCTTAAGTGTTTTTTTGTGAGGGGAAAATCAGGGGAGGCAGTGTCAGACTCTTACTAACTAAAAACCCCCCCTGTTCCTTCTCCTGCTCTGGGCTGAGGTCGCGGTGCCTCATTGCGCTTACACCGCAACCCCGGCTGCCTTTTAAATGTTGAGGGCCCGTTCGTGCTAAAGTTCCACACTTAAAATAAAGAAGCAAATAGGTACAGTGTCCATAAAAAATATCATTAAAAAGTACAATCCTCAAAACTAGTGCCTACCCCAACACTAATTCTATTTACTACGGCGACACACTTCAGCGGCCATGATAACGCGAAAATTGTATGAAACACTCAACATTGAAATATAATAGTTCACCTTTCTTTGCTTAGAACAATTCAAGCCAAGAGCAGGTTGTAGTCACTTATGAATGCTACATACAGATATTTATGTACGTTGTTAATCAAATATTACATTATTTAAAACCTTTTTTTTATTAGTTTTTTTTTTAAAAAAAAAACGTTGCCCCACACTAGGATTTTCTCCTGTGTCGTGGGTGCGGTTACAAACATACAATTTCACATGCACATGACACAATTTGTGGATTACACAAAGAGTTGTTCCGTGCGGGAATCGAACCCGCGACACGGCAGTCAGTTGCCCAGCCACCGCACCAACCGTGCAGGCACTTCAGTTATCCGGCTTAGTTACATTATAACGAAGTACATGATCAATAAAAAAGCAAAACTTGGTGTGTCCTAATAGAGCTGTGTTGTCCTAACTTTTTTCGTTGCAGACCTCCAAATAATTGAACAATTTATTCTTATTATTATTATAACAACAAAAGTGTTGATAATAATGAATTATATAAAGCAATTACGCGAATTATGTCAGTTATAAAAACGTGACGGTTAGTTTGCGAAGAACCTTGCAATTTGTTCAAGGAGAATTCTGTTGTGAAATCGGTTTAATTTTAACTATTGTAGGACGTAAGTTAAGTGTTGCTTGTTAGTGTGCGTGTTGTTAACTATTTGCATAACATAAGAGTTCGATTTATTTGTCACTTCAGGTCCACAACATGATTACAAATTAAATTTAAAAAAATCGTCTACTAATTGGTCTAATCTTATTCATAACATAAAAGTGGTATTTCAAACAAATGCATTCGGGCTATGCAAACGTTTGAAAACCTAGCTATTACTATACTATAACTGCCTATACTTTTACTGCGAACTGTATTATACTTATTACTTCATAGAAAACACTATTTTATTTATCAACCCTGCAATTAAAGTAGAAAATCTTGAAAACAAGACAAACTACGTGTTAAATGAAGTAGTTCTTAAGATAAATAGTGATAGAGGGTACTTACACTACTTAAAATTTATCGTTTCTAGTAGATGTCTTTATAATCATTATTATCAGCGCGTGGTAGGACTAGGAAGTATTGTGTTATCAATCCTTATCGATAATTTATGTAGATTAAATTGTTGTCTAATAGTAGCCTAGTTATGTATTTAAGTTCTATATAATCTGAGTTTTTAAATCACGATCACACAAATACTACTTATTGCTTATTTTTAAACTTTAGTATATGTATACATTATATGTCAATAATACTACAAATACTACTTTGAAAATTCCACGTTTCGCCAAGCACATATTTTGTCCGATAAATTGTTCTTTTTTATGAGAATTAACATAGACATAAAAAAAACGTGCAGGAAGGCGTGGCTGGACTCATTACTAATTTAATTTACACTATAATGTGAATGTTATTTTCTATTCAAGGAGCTACCATATGGATATTGAAAATAAAAATAAAATGTATAGAAAATTATCCTTAAACCAGTTGAATCGCGACCTACGACAACGACACACTATTTTAAAATACCTACCGTAATTTGAATTGTCTTAATATATGCATAGATTTGTGTCTACCTTATCTTACGTGGTCTATTCAGTGATTAAGTAAGATAGTGTAGATGCTTTTTAAGTTATAAGATAGTAGACCAATATCACTATGTAGGTTTAATCGTATTTATATATGTATATTTTATATCGAAGAAGTATCTTAGTAATCTTATCCTAAGCAAAGTAATAATTGAGCTTCGGTAATTTTTTCTACGCATGACAAATCTATCCATCATTATCCATTGACAGAAAACGTGACAAAATAAGTAGTCTGTAAATAGATTTAAACTGCATATAATACAATTTTTTTTTTCGAAAACCACAAGGTATTGAAACATTGAATAAATGCTTTTAAACGTAAATAAAATGATAATGAAACGAGTTACCGTAATAGGTAGCTAAGTGCGAATTTTGTTTATTGCCAAGGAAGTCGTTGACCTCACGTCATTTGCTCCACAATACTAAAGTATCGTCAACAAACTAGTTCGGTGACCATAGTCAACCACAAATAATACGCAGACTTCAGACGACACAATTCAAAGTGCGTAAAATGTTTGGGAAAACGTTTCACGATTTATTTATTTTGATATCTTAACTCATACTCGTAGGTAGTAGATATTAATATGATGTAGTGAAATGTTGTAATAAGAAGTGTTTGGGTTGATATTACGTAGAATTTTCAATATCGAAGTCCCTTTTTGTTGTTTTGAATGATTTTTTTCTTGTGCTCATAAAAATAATGAGACAGCAACACTACATTAAATCATCTGTCGATTTTAATTACATTTTGTCGATTGTACTTACTGAACTTTTTTAGTCAGACTCATTAAGAACTAATGCAAACTCTGTTCTTTACCTAAAACATTCAAATGTATTCATTAGAACTGGATACAATACGTTGTTACCCACTTTTATTTGTTTAAAAGGGCATGAACTACGTATATAACTGTATTAAATAAAACCGAATTACAATTGGCTTCGATGATACTTCTGTTTACTTACCAAATACGTATTTCTTTAACTATGTAAGTTTGCATTCGAAAGCCCTTTTACCATATTTATTATCTTGAAATAAAATAAAGTTTTATAATATACAGAACACAACGTTTCATACATATGAAACCTATTTCATGACAAAAAGTTAGGCGTAGATTGATAACAAACCTTCTTTTTTCCATTAGCGAATTGATCAGAAAGCGCTCACACTTCTCGTAATTAAAATACGACCACAAGGGTACTCAATGTCAAATCAAAAAACCTATCTATAAAATACCTACAGTACGTATAAGCTTTTTACCGACACCGTTTCGTATCGGATCGGAAAATTCCGAAAACATCCGAACGCCATCAAATTCTAGATGACGTCCCGATTGTGCATAATTCGAGGCGCGGTCACGCCGCATGCACGCCGCGACGATTACATAAAAAATTGGCACAAGAACATAGAACTATTGAAAAGACTTTTCAGTGATAATGAAATACATTCCTACACCAATATTATGTACCGGCCGTGCCCTAGTTTCCAACTTAATCATGTCTAATGACAATAAAAGTTAAAGGTTGCAGTGAAGCAATTAATACGGATTTCTTAAATCGGGACGCGTCGTCGCGTGATCTCGAAGTTTGTCGTAAATGTCAATATAATTGTTCTAATTGCGATACTCATTGATGACGGTTCTTGGAAAATTTGATTATATTTTCCAGTTGACGTTAATGAGCCAAATTGATAGTGAACGCAGCCGCTTCTCTAAATGCATAATACTGCAATTTTTTTTAACACATTCTTTACATTTCCTGTTCTATTTTCTTTAAACAAAACACTGTTTGTTAAAAAACAATACAGATTAATGGCCATGTTTAATTCACCAAACCCCAAGTGAACGCCGGCGTTCACATCTATTGTACTCGTATTGTCTCTCGAAATACAACGGTTGAACAGTTCCAGTTACTGATAATATAAAGGCGGTTTCACAAACAGGCGATCGATCGTTACTAAACTCATGGAATATCTCTACATACTCCTAATTCTACATAATATCACAATGATTCATTCGTATATTAATGTTTTATTACTACACCTACTCAGCGATATCAGGTATTATCAATCCATCGCCTAGTTCAGCTAGCTTTCTTATCACTGATAACAGATAACAGATTGTTAAGAAAAAAATGAAAAATAAATTGTTTTCAAGGCTTTTTATCAAATACTCTTGAAGTACGAAAGATGTGTTCAAGTGCCCTTGATCAACTAAATTGGAGTACTGATTAGATAAGCAGATAGTAGTTAATAATTAAGATCCTTATGCGATAAGTTTTCCGTCCTAGAAATAGAATATAATTGATTATGTGTAAGTAACATAATTAATTATATCCACACCACTATATTAAAGACATTCTTTACAATTTAGTTATTATTCCGTTATCCCATGATTGGTTGGATTACAAGGGACGTGAAAACGTTTGTTTCCTGTGTGAGTCATGTATCTCTTCGCTTCCATACTCAATTCCCATATCCTCAATTTCCTAATCTTAAAAGTTGGTACGGCACTTCCAACTCCTCTGGTGTTGTGATGGTCCACAGGCGCAGCTAATTGCTTACCATCAGGTGATCCGTCTGCTCATTAACCACCCCATAAAAGAGCAAGCCAATCAGAGCTCTCGATGGCAAACGTGCATATTGCGTTAACGCATAGCAAACCTATTACTCCTTAGTAACATATAGCACTAAAGATATCACGAGTTTCTTATCATTTTATCAGCTATAGGAAATTACTAGCTTTTGCCCGCGACTTTGTTTGCGTGTTATAGTGACTTCCTGCAGATTTTTGGTTTAAAAACTATCCTATGTCCTTTCTTGAGTTTCAAACTATGTCTGTACCAAATTTCGCACAAATAAGTTCAGTAGTTTAGACAGATAGATAGATAGAGTTACTTTTGTATTTATAATATTAGTTTGGATTAACGCCCTTTTATATGGTAATGCTAAATGTTTCTTTATCACACTAGAAAATATAAATCTTAAATTATTGGTTCCTAAATCTTTTACGTCTGATTTGTAACAACAGATTCTGGTTAAAACTCGATTATTACTAATTCTACCTAAACTACTAAAACTATTAAGAAATATTACGTCAAAAAAATGTTAGTCATAATCCATCCATTCATCTTTTAATCACAAGTTTAATGACTATATCTACAAACAAAATATTCTTCATAATATATTATAAAATAACTGACCTGACAAAAGTCGTAAAATCATGTTTTTTATAAATACGTATTTATTTCCTAATAATTTCTTCTGAACAGTTAACATGTTGCTACTATCCGCAATATTCCACGCTTCAGACCATACCTATTTAGCTCTGTAACATAATTACAACAATATTTACATACAACGTGACACTGTGACACAATACATATTATATCTATCTCTAAAGTCTAGACCTATTGACTTGACATTCCATGACGCATGTCACGTGAACGAGTCATTATGGACTTTCTTTGACATGGATAAGAAAGAAAGTTGTCGACTGTACCCATGTTAAACATAGGATTTTAAAAGTTCATATTTATAAGAAATAAAGTTGCAATTAAGATAATTGTATGATATTTAAAAGCTTCAGCAGCAGCACGAAAAATATAAAACAAATAAAAAAACTTAATTTTGATATATTTTGCATCAATTTCTAGGCTTCTCAAAAGTCTGTCTTCAACAAAAGTTGCAGCTACTAGACCGATCTCAGATTATTTATTCACTTATTTCACTTACAAAAAATATTTAAATACGCCAAGCAAGCTCACCTATATTTGCAAAGAAACTTATCAACAAAGTAACGAAACACATACCTTATGTAAGTAATAATAGCGATCAAATTAGAAAACCTAACAATTTTCCTACCATAACATACATATACTTAATATAATACGTATCTAAATAATAATATAAATATTTTAAAACTTGTCACTGATCACGTCCGCAATATTATGTTTTTATTAAAAGGTCATATATCGCGGTTAATCTGCATTTAACTGCTAATTAAACAGATACGTGGTTTAACTTTATCTAAAAGAAACACGTAGGTACCTATTGTTACGTGCCTGACGTCACGTTCCTGACTATGCGGGCTTGGGTAACGGGATTGGATGAAATGAAACACTAATACCGGTTTTCAGACTTTCTATTGCACTTAGTGACAGCGTCCACGGATACGGATAAGTTATCGGCGTTCCTCTCCAGCAGAGCCCGGCCGACTGACACAACTTTGCCGTTCACGCTGGCTTAACTCACTTAACTGACTGCACTTCACTATTTCACTGCACTTCACTATTTCACTCACTTTTCTTCTTTTTCACTTCTTCCTTTTCTTCCGAATCGCTTTAGACTTAGAACACAACTGCCAGCGGTGAGCCGCAGTTCCGCTTATATACCCCCGGTCAGGTTCTAGAACATTCAATTTCGTTATTCTTTTTGATCGTCATGCCTCCAGAACCTTCCAATAATTTCGTTATTCATTTTTATTTATTCTCCTTCTCGCTCCTTAATTTTTCATTACTTTCACTCAAATATTCCAGAAAGTTCGACAAAACTTCCATCAACTAAAAAACTTCATGTTTACGGCGGGACTCGAACTCGGGGTCTCTGTGGTGTAATCCACACGCCTTACCGATTACACCAACTCGTGTTGACAATTCACGACGAAATTTACAATCTCTAGGCAACGTTTGACAACCATCCATTGACGTCATGATGTCAAAGAGTTTTCTGTCACACTGCCCCCCTCTTAGATTCGCTCGTCCCGAGCATCGTTGCTGCCGTAATACCTCGCCAACCTGTCTATATGGACAACTTTCAAAGGGCTCCTTGAAGACTTCCGAATTCTGTAAGTAATGTCATTGATCTTCGTGACTATCTCGTAAGGACCTTCCCAACTCGGTTGCAGCTTTGGAGATTTTCCCTTCCTTCTGACTGGATTATGAAGCCAGACCAATGACCCCTCTTCAAACCCAACAGAATTGGCTCGTCGATCATAGCGCGTCTTTGCGCGATCACTAGCTTGAAGACCGGCCTCCCTGATCTGCTCATAAATGTCCAACATTTTTGCCCTTAACTCGCTTATGTAATCGCTAAACTCGGTGCGAGAGTCACCAGGTGGACAGCCCGATACAAGATCTGCCGGTAATCTCAATTCCCTTCCAAAATTTGCAAATGCAGGCGTCTTTGCGGTACTTTCATGCACAGCAGTCCGATAGGCAAGCAAGAAGAGAGGTATGTACGTGTCCCAATCTCTCTGATGGCTGTCAACCACCTTTGCTAAGTGTCGCTCCAATGTTTGGTTGAAGCGTTCGACCATTCCATCTGACTGTGGATGATAAGGGGTCGTTCGAGTCTTATGGATTCCCAAAAGTTTACAAGTTTCCTGGAAAACTTGGGATTCAAAGTTCCGTCCTTGATCACTGTGCATCTCCAAGGGCACTCCGAATCGGGTGAATACCTCGTTTACCAACTTCGTGGCTACAGTTACTGCCTCTTGATTCGGTATGGCAAAGACCTCCGGCCATTTTGTAAAATAATCCATAACCACTAAAACGTAGCGATTGCCCGAATCAGTGATTGGAAATGGTCCAGCGATGTCTAAGGCTATTCTCTCCCAAGGCATACCAACATTGTAGATTTTCATGGCCCCTCTGCTTCTTGTTTGTGGACCCTTGACAGCTGCACAACTAGTGCATTTCCGGCACCAATCTTCGACGTCATATTTGCAATGCAACCAATAAAACCTCTCCTTGATCTTCACCAAAGTCCTCCTAATTCCCAAATGTCCTCCAGAAGATCCATCATGGAACGCTTTTAATACATCCCTTATTTTTGAACGAGGCACCACCAATTGCAAATGCTCGTCCTTGCCGTTTGTTGATTCCCATTTCCTGCACAGAAGTCCGTTATGCAGCGTAAGGCTTTTCCACTGTGCCCATAAACCTTTCGTTACCGCGCTATATTGGGCGACGTCACTCCAACTTGGCTTGTTACCACTTCGTAGCCACTCCAGTATTGGTTTGATATCTGCATCTCTTTCCTGTTCTAATTTCATCGCATCATCTCCCCATGCCTCGTCAACAGTATCAGTCCTTATCACCTTAAGAAAAGCAGTTTCCTTCTTGGCACAATGCTTGCAATCTTCCACGCATGGGCGTCTCGATAATGCATCTGCGTTGCCATGAATTCTTCCGCCGCGATGTTCGATTTCAAAATCAAATTCCTGAAGTTGTTCCAACCATCTGGCTACTTGGCCTTCGGGATCCTTAAACTGAAGCAGCCATTTCAAAGCAGCGTGATCAGTTCTGATCAAAAATTTCCGTCCCAGTAAATACTTCTTGAAATGGTGCAGAGTTTTGACTACGGCCAGCAATTCCCTCCTGGTCACGCAATAATTCTTCTCCGGCTTGGATAGTGACTTGCTGAAGTAAGCAATAACCTTCTCCTGCTCACCATCGCGTTGTGAAAGGACACCTCCTATTCCAATATTGCTGGCATCCGTATCAACTACGAATATTCCTTTCGCGCTGGGGTATCCGAGAATTGGTGTGTTACAAAGCCGTTCTTTTAGTTCTCGAAAGGCTTGCTCACAATCCTCGTCCCAGATAAAGGCACGTTTCTCCTCTGTCAATCGATGCAAAGGCTTGGCAATGTCCGAGAATCCTTTCACAAACCGCCGATAATACGAGCACAATCCAAGAAATGCCCGAACTTGCGTTTTGTCTTTAGGTGTTGGCCATTCCTTAACAGCGGCAGTCTTGGCTGGATCAGTCTCAATTCCTCTCTCAGAAATAACATGTCCTAGATAATTCACTTCGCGCTTGAAGAAAGAGCATTTCTTTGGACTCAACTTTAAATTTGCTCCACGCAGCTTATCGAGTACCTTTTCCAATTTCCTTAGATGATCGTCAAAATCCCGTCCAACAATGATGATGTCATCGAGGTAAACTAGGCAGGTTTCGCCCAGCAGTCCCGCCAGCACCTGTTCCATCAAACGCTCAAAGGTTGCCGGTGCATTGCATAATCCAAATGGCATCACCTTAAATTGCCAGAGTCCCTTCCCAGTTGAGAATGCGGTCTTTTCCTTGTCCTTGGGATCAAATCCACCTGCCAATAGCCGCTTTTCAGATCGAGCGTTGAAAACCATTTCATGCCACTCAGTGTGTCAAGTGTGTCATCGATTCTTGGTAACGGGTAGCTATCCTTCTTGGTTACATCATTCAATCGTCGATAGTCTACGCAAAACCTCGTTGAACCATCTTTCTTCTTGACAAGCACGACAGGTGAACACCAAGGGCTAGAAGAGGGCTCTATCACGTCATTTTTCCTCATATCGTCAATCATTTCTTCAACCTCTTTCTCACGAGCGAATGGTATGCGTCTGGGCCTTTGACGAATTGGCATTGTATCACCTGTGTTTATTTTATGCTTCACCAAACCAGTTCGGCCAATATCACCATCGCTTCTTGAAAACACATCAGAGAATCGAAGAAGTAAATTTCTAGCTTTCATAGTCTCCACTTTTGTCAGACTTTTGTTTTCGTCTAAGATTTTCGTTACAAAGTCTATTCCCGTACTGTCCTTCTTCACAAGATTCTCCGAGCATTTTCTTATCCAGGCCACTTCTTCCAATACGCCCACAGGCTCTCCTTCTTCAATCGTAATTTTTGAATCACTGAAGTTGAATACCGGAATGCGGTTGACATCAGATGACCCCACGACAGTTCTCGCCGGTAGCCATGAGTTTACGTGTTCCGATTTATCAATCACAGCGCACCTTAGAGGTAAACTTCCTTCCCTCCTCCTAGGTAATGCGATTGGTACGAGAGTCTGTGATTTTGGTTCAAGAACAGTTCTTCTTAAACAGCAAACTTTTCCCAGGGTTCCACCCTTCATCGGAATTTCCTCAGTTCCACATAGTAATACTCCAGATTTTAAGTCGATGTTACACTGGTGCCCTTGCAGGAAGTCAAGTCCCAGGATGCAGTCATCCAGAATTTTGGCCACAATAACCTCATGTCGATAAACACGTTCCCCAATTTTGATTGTTACATGCAGTTTTCCACTTATCGGTATGCACTGGCCGGTAGCTGATTTCATTCGTAGGCCAACAATTGGTTTAACGTGTTTCCTGATGTTTTGCCCGAGCAGCCGAACATTTATCACCGTCCTTGAAGCTCCAGTATCTAATGTTAGCTGACTGTTTTTCCCATTTACTTGACCGTCTATCACCAGAGTATTTCCATCGTTAGTTTGCTTGATGTAGATTGTTGGGGTTATTCCACTACCGGCCAGCGCCCACCCCGCAGCCCTGGCTGGATTTAGTTTCCCTGCTGGTCAGAAGTTGAGACCGCCGCGTCCTGGCGGTTCACCTTCTTCGGGCAGTCGCTCCGCATGTACCCACGCTCTCCGCATCCATAGCACATGAAGTTCCGACGGCGTGGAGGTACCTGCTCCGTTGTCGTCATTTCCCGCAGACGTAAGGTACGGGAGTTACCACGCACGGCTTCCACTTCCAATGCATGGGCCAGAGCTTCTTTCATGTTCTTGTGATGGCCCAGATGAACAGCAGCTCGTACTTCGGGGTCCCGAACACCGTCAATAAATGCTTGGAGAAGCGTGCCTTCAATCATTGATGGAGTCGACCGAAAAGCTCGACGCACAAGTTTCTCGATTTCCACGGACCATTGCTGTAGACTCTCATTAGCACGCTGAGTACGCTCTTTTAATTGCGCTCTGTACACGTGCTCGAGGTGGCTGTCTCCAAAACGTGCCTCAAGTGCGTCGAGGAGGGTACTAAAGCTGAGATCCCCACTTGCGCCGATAGCTTCCAGTACTGAGAGCGCTTGATCACGGAGGGCCAGGGTGAGGGCTGACTGTGCTTCCTTCTGAGTCCAACCATAAGCCTCCATAAGTGTCTCAAACTGTAGCTTGAACGCGGTCCAGGATGTTGTTCCGTCGTAATGGGGAATCTTCAGCCCTTTCGTTGCGCTTGAGGCCGCATTTGGGGCGTCAAAAACGGCTGCAAGACGGCTTCGGCTCTTCAAAGGGCTTGGGCTTGTCACTTCCTGTTTGATTTTGGAGATCTCTTCTTCCACTCTCTCCTCTATCGCCATGACGCGATGTTCCAACTTGCCTAACCCTTCCTCCACTTCTTGTACCCGTTCGACAGCCTTTTGCAGTCCCTTCGTGAAATCCCTGTGCATCTCTTCCAAGCGACGCGCTTGCTCCTCTTGGCGGCGAGCTTGATCCTCTTGGCGACGAGCTTGATCTTCTTTCAGCTCCCGAAGCTGTTCTGCCTGACAGCGTGCTTGCTCTTCTTGGCGGCGCGCTTGCTCTTCTTGGCGGCGCGCTTGCTCTTCTCTCAGCTCCCGCAGCTGTTCTGCCTGACAGCGCGCTTGCTCTTCTTGGCGGCGCGCTTGCTCTTCTCTCAGCTCCCGCAGCTGTTCTGCCTGACAGCGCGCTTGCTCTTCTTGGCGGCGCGCTTGCTCTGCCATCATTTGCTGCAGCTGTAGCAGAAGATCCACCTGCACAGGCTTGGCTTCTGCATCGCTGGTTTGAGCTGCAGCACCCTCTTCCCTCACACGCTGCGCTTCAGACATAGCACGGGTACTCACTCCTCTTACGTCCTGCGGTACTAGCGGCATTTTTCTCCAATCCCACTTCTGACACCAAATGTTACGTGCCTGACGTCACGTTCCTGACTATGCGGGCTTGGGTAACGGGATTGGATGAAATGAAACACTAATACCGGTTTTCAGACTTTCTATTGCACTTAGTGACAGCGTCCACGGATACGGATAAGTTATCGGCGTTCCTCTCCAGCAGAGCCCGGCCGACTGACACAACTTTGCCGTTCACGCTGGCTTAACTCACTTAACTGACTGCACTTCACTATTTCACTGCACTTCACTATTTCACTCACTTTTCTTCTTTTTCACTTCTTCCTTTTCTTCCGAATCGCTTTAGACTTAGAACACAACTGCCAGCGGTGAGCCGCAGTTCCGCTTATATACCCCCGGTCAGGTTCTAGAACATTCAATTTCGTTATTCTTTTTGATCGTCATGCCTCCAGAACCTTCCAATAATTTCGTTATTCATTTTTATTTATTCTCCTTCTCGCTCCTTAATTTTTCATTACTTTCACTCAAATATTCCAGAAAGTTCGACAAAACTTCCATCAACTAAAAAACTTCATGTTTACGGCGGGACTCGAACTCGGGGTCTCTGTGGTGTAATCCACACGCCTTACCGATTACACCAACTCGTGTTGACAATTCACGACGAAATTTACAATCTCTAGGCAACGTTTGACAACCATCCATTGACGTCATGATGTCAAAGAGTTTTCTGTCACACTATAATACGTATATGGATATTTCTAGAATATCCTACTCATATTATAAACGCGAAACTTTCTAAGTATGGATTATTGAATGTTTGTTACTCTTTCACTTAAAAAGTACTGAATGGATTGTGATTTAAATAAGCACAGAAATAGATTGAAGGAATATCACACACACTCCTTTTCATCCGGGTAACGCGGACGATGTTCGCATAAGCCAGTTTATAGTACTTAACATACCTAGTGTTAATAAAATCTGGAAAAATATGAAGAACGATATTCTTTTAATACAAATTGAGAATTGCAAAATGTTTCCTTAATACTTAATTAAACACTATTATTATGTTTTTTGGTAATTTATTTCTCAAAGAAAAAAGAAGGAAATCTGAAATAGAGAAATCATTTTAATTGTGTATTTTGAGGAAAATAAATACCACTTGCGGAAAACCTATTATTATTGTACTACTTCAATTAGTCGTATCAATATTTTTCCTATTTTGTTGAATATTTAAAACGTGTCATTATAAAGAGGTATAATATAATTATAAATGTATAGTGAATAATATTTAACATAGGTAATATGGTAATAGGTAATATGTAGGTAGGTACGTAGGTTAAAGCTTAAACGATTTAATTTATTCTAATTCATAACAAACCTTTTTAATTAATATTTATATAATGAATTCGCAATTGTTTTATTATACTTACTTAGTGATCTTGTAGTATTCAGTAAATCAGACCAAAAAGATAATTTAAAAATAATAATCAAATATAAAATACAATACTAGCTTTAGGTTTTGTTTGCCTGCGTGTTTTGTTAATAAAAAGCAGCTAGTATTTATCCATCGATACGATCCAGCCGTTTTTGCGTTAAGGGCGGGTAGGCCAAGCGAAATAGGTATTTAACGCTACCAAGAGTTGCCCGCGTTTGCCGTAAAGCGACTCGTGCGCTAACGTCGCGGGGAGTGTCACATCACAGATAAGCAGGCAGTAGGGCAACTTGTCTGACGCCCACTTGCACAATCCCGAGTTATCCTTTCAACTCAAAAATAAAAGATTTAATTAATTAAATACTCGTTTTATAACCGACTTCAAAAAAAGGAGGAGGTATACTATGTCCGGCTGATTGTTTTTTTTTTTTGTATGTCATGTTCACCGATTACTCCGCCATTTATAACCCATTTTCAAAATTCTTGTTTTGTTTGAAAGGTTGTACTCCCGAGAGGGTTCCATTTTTATGAGGTCAGGATCTGATGATGGGATCCTAGGGAAACCGAGGGAAACTTTCGAAAATTGTAGGGAGGACTAGTGCTTTTGCATGTTTTTTAGTAGGCTTTTTACAAAGCTACAATTTGCTGATGGTCGAAATCGACCTGATGATGGAGCTGGAAGACAGTCGAGGGATCTGCTTTATTATTTGCAGTAATTACCTTGTGTTTGGGCTTGAATGATTCGTATTGGTGAGCACTTTGCACCAAGATTGATCGCGACTGTCATTAGGGGTCTAATGATGAGAACGAAGGGCAGCTCAGGGAACGGTTCACAGTAACTACCTCGTGTTTGGACTTAATTCATATATAACGATGCAAACTTCGCACCTATAGATGGAAACCATTGACAGTCGAGGGAATCCCTCAACGATTTACCGCTAAACTAACTAAACACTGACTAACTCAGGACTCCTTCGTGATTTTCGGTCACAAGTAGCAGTAGTCTTCTCTTTCGAAAACCATTATAAAAAAAAATTAAAGCAAAAAATAAATTTTCTTTGTGGAAATTAATACATGTTATTATTTAGTATAATAGAAAATAATATTAATAACCATTTTATAATCTTGAAGTCGGTGCCAAGTAAATCATCAAAGTCATACCAAAACAACAACAGTTTTAGAAAAATATATTGATCGGTAACTCCTATTCATCAAACTAACAATGGTATAGGTATTCTTGATGTGTGTTATAGGTAATCTTTACAATATTTTTGTTTTACTTGTTGAGCACCGACTTCAAGATTATAAAATGGTTATTAATATTATTTTCTATTTTTTTTAGTTTACTTTTTGAAGTCGGAATATTTTTGTTAACAATTATTTATTATCAATTGTTTTTGTACAAGAAATACGAAAAACAAAAAATCTACTCGGCATTTAAATGGAATGTATTTAAATCATTCAAAACTCTTATATTTTTTTATACAACAACCATAATATTAAATGTGTCTAAATTATTATTCATGTACTACATCAAACATCTTAAAATTCTTCAAAAGGTATTTGTCTCGAACAATTATGTCTTCTAGTAATTATCGTCCCTTTCGATACGTTCTGTAAGCATGGGTTCATTTTCTCCACCCTAGATGCCGAGCAGACAAAATCGTCTTTCAGTAACGTGAAGCTCCTTGTCCTTGTATTTGATAAAACAATTTAATTTTTTATTTACTGTGGACGTGCAAGTATTTTTGTCGTATTTTAAAATTTTAGCTTGTTATGCTGTACTGCACTGGTAGAACCTTTTTTACAGCAGTTAAAGGACACTTAATTTCAATGAGCGTATCATCGCCTACTAATCCGTCAGGAGTGCCTCTAATAAATGGATAAGTCCTGTCTATGAACAAACCTCAAGGCTAAATACTTATATTTTCCTGTTTTTCAAGCTGTTGACGTGCTTGCCTTTCGTGCTCTATTCCGTGTGCAACAGCAGTTACACATGTCAAATATAATTTTGTATACCTAATATGTTTTTTACCAAAAGAGCAGTATGCTATATGCTAATTTTTCTTTTACAAATTTGCCCAAAATTTGATTCGGTGATTAGGTTTTTCCGTATTTCCAACCATTCACTGCAAAACTGTAGCCCTTTCGATAGCCTGGCTATCGGAAGTAAGCATTCTTAAATTATTTAAGAACTCTACTTCAGATTTTTTCAATTCGTGTGGAGACATATTTGGTGCTGTGCTCGCTAATGTCATGTTGCTTTTGATTGCCGTCTTTTAATTTCCGTACTTTTTTTACGGGATGCCCGAAGTTTAGGTTTCGTTCTGAGCTCTCCGTCTTTCAATGATTTTGGCCCTGCCTTTAGGACTTTTGTTTAAAAAAGCTGTTTGAACGGCTGAAAGCCCCGATTGGCTGTTAAACGAAAGAACAGGTGCTGAACACCTTCCTTGATAATCTCCTTTTAATGAAATTATTCGTTTTCCACAAATGAATTTAACGATGACACTATTAAAACAGTCAACAAGTTTGTGTAAACGTCTTCGATTAAGCTGCGTGATTTTGCAGCAAAACTTGGAACAATCGCGTTTATTCAAACAATGAAAGTGGAATTCTGGCTCTTTTTAAGTTCTTCGTTGTCATTTCTATCTTTATTGCAATAATATTCTTGGCACATTCTATGGTCGCTAAAAGCATGAGCTACACAGATGATAATATCCGTATGAAGATTAGATATTGCTACATTGCGAGGACCTTCAGAGGTTTTGTGAAGTCTAATACATTGTACTATCGATTTCCGCATAGTCAAAATTTTGACATTATTAAGCATTTTACGATGCACATAAACATACTTTGTGTCTGTAATCAGATTACGTAGTTTTTTACAGAAGTTTGTAGTTCTGATATTTTTGTGCAGTGGCTTACCATTCGACAGGCAGGATACCGACAAATACCGACAAACCGATAAAGACAAAACATGAATTAAATTTAATTATGCAAAATTCTAGCGATCATCTGTACTAATATATTTATAAACTATACTAGAATAATCATAAATTTTGCATTTACCAATCAGAGGCTAAATAAAATAAAATTTAATTTTGCGAACAAATTTCATTGCAATAAAAATAAAATGTTTACGTAAATTAGTACTTCTTTACATATCTTTGGAGTGCATTCTTTCTGTGTCTTTTATCACTTTGCGCGACTTTTTTCGCCTGCGTTTTTTATTACGCATTATGATTTATAACTGCAAAGCAATAAATTCTCAAAAAGAGATGATTTGGTGCGTGTAGTTGTCGCTGAAGAAACTGACACAGGTCCGTCGTCGACAAGCGCCAGCACGCGACTAATCGGACATATCTGAGCCGCCGCGACCGCTTTTAAAACTTAATGAATCATAGTAATTAAGAAAATCATTTTATCAATTTTAACTCTGCGAATTTGTCTGTAACTAATAACTTTCTATATTATAGTACAAAAATTAAACGTAAATAATCAGTAATATAGTCGTAATATTGAAAAAACGTTTTAAAAAGGGGTAACTTTGCGATTTTTTTCTATCGAGTGAAGTTTATCAGGTCTTGCAACTGAATGCGATTTTGACTAGATAAGATCCTCAACTAAAACATATATTTTTTTTGTAATTTAAAAAACTGTAGTTTTTGTCTCAGATTGTTTTAAAAAACGTAAATTTGGGCCCACCTCGCCTTAAAGAATAACAAACATACACACATCCATACATTCTCACAAACTTTACACATTATAAAACTAAGTAGGATTGATTTGTAGTAACGCTTTTTCTTTTGCCAAACACAGATTTTATTTAATTCTTATTACCATTGTAAGGGGAACATAATACTCCACTGACATAAAAATACATATAAATTAAAAATTTAAATAACTCCCGACAAAAAAAACACGAGCTACAGATAAAAGTTTCCTTTCATCCGTTCAGGAGCTATGATGCCACAGACACATAGACAGACACGTCAAACTTATTAAAAATTTTGTTTTTTGTGACGTACAAGTCTTAATCTTTCATTTGATACCACACACCCCATAACTTGTAAATGGCTCAATCAATTTTCATCAAACATGTCTAAGAACACTCGCCCGTAAAACACCTGTAATAAAAAAAAAAATTGAAATCGGTTCATTCGTTCAGGAGCTATGATGCCACAGACAGACAGACACGTCAAACTTATAACACCCCTCTTTTTGCATCGGGGGTTAAAAACGGTTTTCTACATGAAAACACAATGAAGGAAAACCACTAACATGTCGAATTTTAATAAAAGTAAATGTTACGTTAATTAATTTAACGTTGTGTAACAGTGACGCACCTCGATTGTTTATTTAACGTTATCAAGATATCAGTTTTATTTATACATACATATTTTTATTACATAAACTGTATTTTGCGTTATATTCAAAGAGGTTATAAGTTAGCTCAAACTGTACGGTAAGGTCGGAAAAGGTCGACTCGAAATTGTTTTAAAGATAACCCCGGACAATATTATTTTCAATTGTTTTTTTTTTCGATGTTTTTGTAAAATTTTTCAAATATGTATTTATATTGTTATATGGAAGTAAAGAAAATACAGGAAAAAAGGTTTTATTTTTGTTGTATTTAGTTTTTTTTCAACTGACGTCAAACGCAGAAGAATGAGAGTTGTAGGTATTTGCGTTTGTAGATAATTTTACTATTATGTAAATGAGTACTTGATATGTTAAAATAGGCTAAAACCTCAGAATAATTAACCGAATTCACTCATTCAGTGTAAAACGTTATTTGATTAGAATAATGAATAAAATACTGGCTTAAGATATAAATGACACAGATAGAAAAAAAAGTTAACTAATGTTGCTCGAAATGTTTGTTCGCGCACAACTCGAAAACTACTGCAATGAAATGGATAGTACCTATTTCTTTTTCGTTTTTAATTAACGATAAAACAATGTTTATATGAAAGAAAAGTTTAGCATATTCTCTTTTTCTCAATATACGAAGCTGGAGGGCTAGCCTAATACGATAAAAAATAACATAAACTTAATCATTGCTAGACATGCCAATACAAATATGGTGCCATATAAATTAATACAAATTATATGCCAATATAAATTAAAAATAAATAATTTAAACCAATTTACCCAGATATCAACTACATTTCGTTGCGTATAAAGTTAATATTACAAGAATCTATATTGCACGCTAGAATGCCAGCTAGCAGTTGTTTGTCAGGAGACGGACGATTACCCTCAAGTGGGCGGTAGAGGGCGTTGCTATGGCGAATGACGTAAAAGTTACTAAGCTTCTCTTGTTTTGAAGATAGTACTTTCATTGATAGATTATACTGTACATAATTATAAATGCGTAATGTTGGTATGTAAGTGACTTGTCATATAGGTTGGAAAGCCTTCAGTGACCTTTTGTAGGGATTAATAGTGACCTTGAAGATTGCTCTCTATAAGTTGATGTAGATTTATGGGTTAGAATCTAATATTATAAAGAGGTAAAATTTGTAAGTTTGTATGTAGGGGGTAATCTTTGGAACCGCTGGTTGGATCGCCAAATATCTTCACCGATAGATAGCTACAATGTTCCTGAGTGCTATAGGCTATAAAACATCACGCTACGATCAAATGGAGCCGAGCAGCGGATGAAACCGCGCGAGAGTGTCTAGTTTATTATATGTAGGTATAGTGATCCTGTTTGTGGTTATGGATGTTTGTATTACTGTTAATGTAGAGCCTTCGTTTTACTTTTCATCATTATTGGTCCTATAACAGTAGAATTTATTAGGATAAGCAATTTGAAGATAAGCTTTTGCATTACCAGTAATTCAATAAATAGGTTAGGTTAGGTTAGCTTAACTAATGTTAAAAGGACTTACTACCAGACGGAAAATCATCATTAAGAATTTAGAAAAAATATTTTTCGTCTTAAAATTGTAGGCGAACTAATTAGCCCGACTATGATAATTGTACTACAAATTTTCACGCGCGCACATTTATATCAAATGACATTGCAAATCTCCTACGAATTATCAAAATAAATGTAGCGTGTAGACGCGTGCAATTCTTATCCATACACCTATAAATATTATCTGTGTAGTGTTTACCAAGTTATTTTCACAGATAAGTAAAATGCGAGGAGTGGTCTTACACGTGACTAGTATAGGCGTTAATCAAGAATGCTTAGTGATTATTGAAATGGAATTTGATATCTTGTTTATTGCACAAAACTTTAAAAAATACTGAACCTCCAAAAAATTCCGAATGCGGCGATCGACACGTTTATGACGTTCATTGCTCTGATTGGTCAGCTCCAAGTTAACCAGCCAATCAGAGGGCTAAACGCGGCAACGTTTAGAACGTAAATAAAATTTGAATTTGAATCTCCTTGAAGACATAACATTTGTTTCTATTATTATTAGTGATACAGACAGTTAAAAAAATATTTGCACTCAGAAATAGCTATGTGACTCTATGATCATGACAAGTAAAAATTGGATTCAAGTAATAGTATTTTCTGTCTACGTATCACTGCAGACGTGTGACGTAATGTTTTCAGGCGTATCAACAGAAAATCGTATTTAAAAACCTACATTTAAGCTTTTGATGACGCGTTTGAATTAACATGAGTATTGCAACACAGCCGAAGCATATTCTGTATTTTTATACAGGTATTAAATTCTGCTTATACGATAGTTTACAACGAATATGTAGGTGAAATATTAAACAATATAAAACACAAACAGATACCTAAATAATAAAGCAATGGAATTCGCGATCCAAAAGTACCTACAGGCAATTTCACAGTGTAAGCACTGATTGTCGGTCGTCATTTGAGTAAGTGTAATTGAATATTAGACGGACAAAAGCTTGTAAGATGAGACCAGGCGTTGTACGTGATGACAGTCACGTACGCCACTCCGCCATGATCGATGGGATACGGGAAACAATGGATCACTCTGATAAGAAATAAAATTTTACATTTGATACTAATTGGCCCTGGGTTTAGTTAGGTTTAAATAACCAACCAGGTAAAGTATTGATAAGGATTACTTGCAATACAATACCGCCGACGTATCTTGGCGAGTCTGAAGTTAGCCGATTAGCTGCGCATTACACAATTTTGTTCCTAAAAGATCCATTGCGTCGACAAACGGCTAATTTCAGACTCGCCAAGATACGGCGGCCGTACCGTACCCACTTACCTACTACATTTTTTCATCCACATGTTTTACTTGTACTTATCAACTAAGCTGAAGAATTTTGTTTTATTTGGATTTTTTGCGTAACTAGATTTTTTTTTTAAATAAGCATGTTATATTTCTGCTTATAACTTAACTACAGACAATTTACATTAACATCACACACTAGCCTCTTAAGAGCCCCCTGCAAAGCCCCTTTTCACACGGAGAAGGTATGTCTCTTTATAAAGCCGATCTGCCTTAAGCCAGACCCTAATAATCTTTAGAACAACAGATATATCGGGGTACCTTTAATATTTTCTGGGCTTTGAAAAGAGCACACAATTTTTTTGGAACACGTTAGTATAAATAATGTATTATACATACATATATTTTACGGAATAAAATATATCCCTTGTAAAAGTTTGATTGGTCGGTACAGTACACAGCGTGCATCATTTCTTGCACATAGTATGTAATAGAATTCATCACAATTAACTATATTTACAACGTTTAGCTTTACCATACATTAACGGTACTTAATGATCTTGAAATAATAGTTTACTTCGGTATATGTATACCGAAATATGTATACATTCCACACTCTTAAATTAGTACTCAACTTTTTTAAACTAAAAAACAAGTTTATGCGAAATAATATTGAAGTATTTCGTCATTACTATATTCTACAGTCATAGTTATATTCTTTATAAAAAAAAAACCTTTTCAATTCGTTCTGTTATTACGATTAAGATACCTACATACAATATTTTCACAAAGCTCAACAACAACAAAATATTTATTGTACTGGAAGTGTTATATTGTTCCGAGTAATTTTAGTTTTACCAGGTATGTACCTAAATATTTACGTTTTGTTTACATTAGTATTTTAAATACTCATTTACCAAGATATAAGCACAAATAAACGCATTAATACATAATTCGATTCGATTTTATCGAGCAAAGATACACTGTTCACTAGTACCTAATCATATTACTTTACTGGAGCATGCCAAACGACCAATAGATTGGTTCTATGTTACTTCAACCAATTTCTGCTTAACAGAATTAACTCTATCCGTTACAGCATCTATCCTGTTACAAGACACACGAGATATAATAAAGAAGTTAAGTTTAAAATAGTCTGTTGATGAAATTTTAAAAACATGCAACACTTTCAATGTTCAATAAGTTATGTATCGACAGTAAAATTAATAAACCCACAACGACACGATATGCATGCAAAACAAGAAAAAACACTACAAATGTCAAACTGTCATGTATTATTTCGTATATTTAATTAAACTGTGACAGATCTAAACTTATACTATATAGTACTATGGAGGACCACCCACATTCTATTTTAATTTTTTAAATATAATATATTCTATTATCGAATTAAATATTCAAATATATGACGTTCCATTTCCATCTTATCATTTAGTCTATTAGCTTTAGGAATGCGACAAAATCCTATCACTTCCTCATGTAGATCGTTTATTTTTATTAACTAAGTTAAATATCCGCCTTTAATCGGATGTAGAGCACTCGTCGTTTCTGCTCATTTCAGCACGATACGACATTCATAAATTTATTATTGTCACAAGTTATCCGCGGAATTAGACAAGGAACTCGTATTGTATGTATGTATATGTATACTTATTAATATACATACTATATGTATAGGTACTTCCTACTTGTACTTGTTCACATTCTTAGAACTTGAACACTATTTATTTAAGCAGGATGTTATTTTTTGTATTCTCGGACTTGTGACGGTAGTTTTTAAAGGGTATTTTTTGAGAAAGATACACTTTTGTATAGGATGAAAGATGAAGTGTATTTGTAATGTTTGTCTCTATATCAGTAGCTATAAGAAGTTTGTTATTTATATTTCAATGAGACCTTAATCAGGAAGTAATCCTGTTTTAAGGGTGGAAAATTATCCAATGTTCTCTCCCACCCTGCGTGGAGCGACAAGGAGTATCAGTGTTACTGACTAAAGCCACGCCGCGCCGTTTCTTCTCCTGCTCTAAGCCTTGCACAGCAATCTCTGAGCATAGACCCTAGACTTGATTATATGCCTTAATATCAGGCTTTTAATTTGTACAGATGACCAAAGTTTTAATCCTTTTAACCAATTAAATTCAATTCAAAAGTTTTGTTATACTTGAGAACAAGCAAACTATGAATTTGAAAGTGTTGAATATGGAATAGTTAAAGAAAGCCTACTTTTTCTTTTCACCCTACCCTCTATCTAAGCAGGCATGGTTAGGAGGAACGCGTGACGTAATAGATGTAACCTTGGCAGTCGCTACATAAGTTGATAGAAGTCGGTAGTCGGTATTAGAAGCTTTTATGACGTCCGCGTACTATAGAATAAAATAAGGTTGCTTTTTCTGTCACTATATGCGTATGTACGCATAAATCTTGAAAACTACGCAACGGATTTTGCTGCGTTTTTTGATAGAGCCATTGAATAGGACAATTTATATGTGTAATTATAAATATCCATTAAATAGTGTAGAATTTTAGTCTCAGATCGCTAGTTAAGATAAGGATGAGCATTGTAATCCTTCATGACCTATATATGGCATAATATCGTAAGTGAAATATGGCTGGCAACTGGCAATGTATGTTGAAGAAAAATTCTAGTAAAATTATAATAATATACAAATGAAAATTAAGAACGATATGAAACCTCTTTTCAATAAATATCTTCAAGTTCGACTGTTAATAATATATTATGTTGCTAAGTGACAACAACTGTCTTTAATTACTTTATTGACTGGTTTTTTATTAGCTCTTCCAGTTAACAAAGTTCAATGTTCGATCTGATATGTAGATAATTGTAATCGTCAAGTAACTGCTGATTATTCGCAACCCAAAACCTCTTAATCGATGATGTACAATCAATATGATAGAAGCACTTTATCAGCTAGTAATAAAATTGTCATAGTTTATTTATTTATTAATAACACGGCTGTGTAGATTTAATGGAGGATTTCAAATATATTAGTACAGTAGAGTTTTCATTGGTATCTTTGATTTTTGGGAAGGAATATTTATTATAGAGTCAGCCATTTCTGTCTAGCCTAGGCTAGTCAGTAAAGACAGCTCGGCGCCCTACCAGCACCAGACCAGCAGAAAGAACGGGAGGGTTTTTACTTAGCTTCTTACACGACCCTGAACGGGAGAAGTCATTGGATGATTTTCCCCTAACACTGAAAAGCCTTTTCGGTCTTTATTGAGATATGGGCAATGCAAAGTTATTTCAAATTTGCCTGAATAAAAGTAATGCCGAGTTAATTTATTTGTTTCTTAAAATTTCTTTTATTTTGGCAGCCAACTACGTGACTGTTTTCCTTGATGCAGAGGATTTTTATAATAATACCTGACCAATATTATAAAGGTGTAAAATGTCTTTGAACGCGCTACTCTCCGTCCGTTATATAAAACTTCATGTTACAATTAAAAGGGGTAGCAATCGGCACCTTGCAGGTTAATCTAGTAATTAGAAGAAATAAATTATAAAGACACTTGACAATATACTATTAGGTACAGATTGTCAAATTTTTCGCAAATTTGTGACTTTGACTGACTCATTGAATGAATCATTATCATTATTTGGATTTTACCAAAGTCTATACTCATAAAACTAATCACGATTATCATAATACTAAAATATTAGACATAGTTTTAGGATGACTAGAATTTTACAGATAATTTATAATGTTATTAACTTGCATCCTCCTCCTCGCTTCGGTTTCCTCAGTGCTGAGGGTCGTGACCACCTCGTGGAAGCAGTGTACTGCGTATTACCACCAACTTGCATACTTTTTAAAAAATCTAATTAATTAAACTGTTTTTTAATTAGAATTGTTAATTTTTTCTTGTATTTAAGTTATGGATGTGCAGGTTTTTTGCCGGCCGGAAATTAAGGGATTATGTGACAATATTGGGAATTCGGGAATGGGGATAGGGAAGGAATCCTTCATATACAATAAATTATATTTATTATTCAATGGTTTTTAAAAATACCAGAGGGACACGTCATGGTAGGCTTCTGATCCTTAATTCCAGTTGATCTTAGACCGATAAAAGATTTATCTATACCTATAGCTGTTGAGAAATAACAATAACAGCATAAACGCACATATACACACACACATACATAATAAATAATGTGACGTAAAATTAAAATTATTCCGAAATATCGATTCTCATATTTATTAAGACGCCACGTCAGGATAAGAATATAAACGCATTTTACATATATTATTATTACCGTTATTGTCTGTCCCGTTTTTTTTTGTTGGCAGTCGACCTAAATATACGAATTTGACATTGAATCTCCTCGGTAATGCAGAATAATGATCAATTTTTTCTTTCAAAATGCAATTGAATTAATTGAAGGAGAGCAATGCTTCGAAACAGATTATGAACGAATAAAACACAAAAAAAAACGTTTAAAAAAGGAACTCGTAAAAAAACCGGTAGTTTCCGGCTCCCCGCCAGGTGGCAGTCTCAGCAAGAACGTAAATAAACGTGAATTCTATAAAAAAAAGAGTTTTTTGCCACTGTCCGGTCTTTCAACTCTTGACCACATTGTACTCGAAGCTCAATTGCTACGGAATTCATTAACTGCTAGTTCCGTGTCGATTGAATAATTTATCATAATTGTCGTAACTAGAACTGGGCAATGGGCAATCGATTTTGAATTGATCAACAGATTGGCAAATAGCTTTTGATTTGATCGACTTAGAAGGTCATTCGCACTTCTTTCAGGATTATATTTTAATAGGTTTTTAGTCAGTATGAGTCTAAAGTTCCCTTTCTCCCTACCTGGAAATGATGATGATTGATGATGAAAGAAGATTTGATGATTTCCTCTCTCTAAGAATTAATAGGTGCAACATGCAAAGTTGTTAGCAAACTGCGCAAAACTTTTATGACAAGAAAAAAGATACAAGTGAGATATTCGGTATCAGATAAAAATAAGCAAATAAGTACTCGCTTTGTTTTATTTCCTGTAGACCTATAAACTCATAATAATGCTATCAAAATCATATTTTATTCTGATAAGGCTTTGACACTAAAATCTTGTTTTACAATCTTGGTTTCAAGTGTATTATTCCTATCTAAAGTTTATGTAATTTTAATAGCCGGTGAGATCTTCATAGCAACGTCATATTTGCGAAAATTTATCTTGAATATACATATGTATTGGTGACATGATTTCGCACATAATTCATGGACAAAATAAGAAGCAAAGTCTGTATTTTATCTATACTATCTTAAAAGTAAAACAGACAGATTGTAGTGATACTGTTATTCATTAATATGATTTATAAAACTAAACTTTTTTTGTTCGTAGTGTTGGAGTGCCCCGGAGCCGGTAATAACCTGAAATAGTCGTTTCATATACTAATAGTAGAAAAAGACTCGTTACCCAGATTTTTATTTCTCGCACCAATTAAAAATGCTAATAGGACCGACTACCTATAGTTTAAAAAACTACTTATTTCCCTACTACCTACTTTATCCATGATATTATTAATCAATTGTTTACGCATAGTTTTTGTAGCTACTATATAGGTATTACTTACCTACACTTGTAAAATCAGCTAAATAAGGACGTGCGATAAACTTCGGTATTAATTTTCAGGAAAACGTACAATTATTAAATTATTTATTGTTATAACAATAGGAAAAAATATCGAAGTAACGCAAATACAATAAAATATCCCGTGAAGGATTTTTAATTAAAAAATTACGTTATTGGAAGGTTTCTATATTCCTATTGGATTTTTATATTCTAGTTTGATTTAGTTTGGTAGTTTTTAATACCTGGTCGTGTAAGTAATTATCCATACGAGCTTCTGCCAACGGCTTTGCCCTGTACTAGACTATAAAACTTATGTGTCTTATACCAGACTATAATCTATCTCTGAGTCAAATTAGATCCGTTCAGTAGTTTTTACGTAAAAGAGTAACAAACATTCACGTTTATTAAATTAGAAGGATACTTCCTCTATACTAAATAGCTTATAAATATGTAATCATCTGAATAATAACGTTGCCTAACCAATTAAAAAGCATAGGAATTTGGTTGACCGGGCCAATTTACAAGGAAACAAACAGGGAATTTCGTTTTCCTATTAGATAAAACAATTGCAATCTATATAAATATACCCAAGTAGCACAAAACTTCATTATAAGATGTCACAAGAGGTAACATCGGTAACTTAAGCACTTATGAAGAGTTATTACAGTACACTCGACCTGCAAGAGGTGAAAAGTGAGCTTTTGCCTGAATAAGAACGTTATTATGTGTCACGGAGACCACACTGTAACGCTTGCATCGTTAATATAGGTAACAAGTCCAGTATTGTACAGCTTTAAGCAATTTAAAGGATTTTTGTGGACTTTAACTAAACTATATTCTGAACTGAAGACCACAAGTGTACCCTTAGACCACTTGCATTTTAATAAAGAACACGTGAGCTACTATAATGTAATCAGTTATTCTGTGGCTTCAAATAATAAAGATATAATGCCTTTTGCTGCACACAGTGGAATTTGTGTAATGTTAATCAGCTTGATACACGCAATCGTATAATAGCTTTTGTAAAGGCCACAATACATGATCACTATGGGTGAACATTATATGATGCTAAGTTAAAGCAAACTGCTCTATATTAGCTTACATGTTACCTTTAATCTGCGTGAGAGCTGAATACTTGTACTATCGTTGACAATTAATCTACTAGTGCCGTTAAATAAGACCTTGAAGACTTCATTATTCAGCACTTCGTAGGTATAAGTATATTAATTGCGTCGTTTACGATATTGTGAATTTGTGATATGTGGAAAAATAAAAAAAGGACTGGCGGAATACGCCGAAAAATTAATGCAGAATATTTGAGGATTCTGAACAGAAATACAGATTATGCAGTGAACATTGAACAGGCTACACGGTTTGCAAATAATGGTCCAAGTGTGAATGAAATTTTAGAACGGGAGGGTTCCGTATCCGAAAATGTTGGTGTAAAAGCACGTGCTGATTTGGATGTACAAAACTCTCCAAGTATACAGCGAATGTTAAAAGATAGTAGTAACGTATTGTGCAGTGATGACAATGAGTATATATGGTCAGATAGATCTAACTGTTCTGCAAGTTCAGACAGTGACAGTATATGTAGAAATTATGATAAAAAAGAAAAATTTCGAGAAAATATAAGAAAATGAGCCATTGAAAAAAATATTGCACACACAGCTTTAAAGGATCTGTCAAAAATTATCAATGAATTTATTCAGAATTATTTATTACATTTATTCATATTTATTTATTAGAAATTTATTTCGCCATCAGCGGCATATGGATCCGATGTTTCCGGCACGCTGCAGTGGGTATTGTCGTCGGTATCCGTATTTTGTTGCATTCGACGCAATTCCTTATCTGCCTCATCATAAGTAGGTATAAAATTTCTTTTTACAACACATTTTTATGAGTACCATTCTGGTCCTGGACTAGAATGACCGTCTTTTATTAATTTAGATGCATATTTTAAAGTTTTTGGTGGCCAGCGGACAATCCCTTTTGATTCCCATCGTACTCGATCGTCTGTACTATTTTTAAAGCCATAATACTTCTCTGAAAAGAAAAACAATTGATAATTAAATAGGTATAATGTACGTAATTTCTTTTTTACCTATCTACTCTGTCTGGACTGTATGCATAAAACTAAATAAGACGTACCAACTGAATTAGTTTAAGATTGAATTATTACGTCTGTGCACAAATTAAACTATGAAAGTAACGTTATGTCCAATTCGCGATACACACTCGACTGCGGTCCGTCGCACATCGGCCGATAGGATAGCGAGGCGAGGTGTGTCAAAGGCGAGGAGGGCGGGTTGACTCTGACTGCACGCAAACTGTAGGTACTTAGGTACCTTACCTAAGTATTTCATTTCACAATGACCACTCTGTTTAAAGTTTTACCTAATTATATCTACTTTGGTCGAGAAAACTTTGATACTTACTAGGTGGGTACATGATTAACATACGCTAATCTAAAAAATATAGGATGATGTGATGATGATGTGGCTTAATCCGCGGATCCCTAAAATGTCTGCAGATTTTACCTACAGTTATTTGCATACATGTTATCCACTATCAAGCATTACGTGAATCTGTAACTGACTTGTGTAACACAAGAACCAATCAACAGGTCATTACTGATTTATGTACCACGAGTGGACACTTAAACAGCTCATGGCGTTTGATTGTGGTTACTAAGGTACACATTGCTTGTCTGCCATTTTTTAGATTCTAACCTATCTACATACAATATTATAATAATTTGTTTCTATTTAGTCAAAGAAAATAACAACCAAATTTGAATAGAAAATGTAATGATTTTATACGTAAACAGCGTATTGTCAAATTACAAGGAAAAATAAAAAGACTTTTTTTATAATATTATATCATCAACCTATTTTATACTATAATTTTCAAATAAACAGTGATGTTTTGAGAGCGCGTGAAAATTTTCGTCTATAATTATATAGTATTTGACAATAAACTCTCTTTCCCATTCGAATTTCATGGACATGGAGGAAAAACAAAGTTTTACTTACCGTTATTCTATATTTCTCACAAACACTTTACAAAATGGTTCACAGAAAAGATGTCAAAATAATATTAAGTAGTAGGGTGAAAATTGTTCACAATTTTGCTACTTGTGAATTGTCAGCTCCTTCAAAGAGTTACTAATATCCTGGAGTGTATTTTGTGCTGAAAAATAGGTAACAAGTACTCTATTATTCAGCCCTTGTAGTGTATAAAAGGTAACGCATACCCTGATAACCAGCCATTATTCAGCTCTTGGGGCGACTGTTACCTTTAATAATGCTCAAATAACGCTGATATAGTGCAACCAGCTACATTATTCAGCTAACAGCTGATTAATTTGTGCCCAAATCAGAGTTATATCACCTGAGTAGGCGCCTCTAACGCTATTATTCAGCAGGTTTATTCAGCTTAAAATTCCATTGTGAACAGTGATTCAGCTACTATTCAGCGCTTCTGTGCTACTTGGGTATGACCATAACTAATCAGAGTGGATATTCATAGAAACCACGCGAACAGAATAACGAGTAAAGAGTAATGGTTGTAAAGATCGTGTCTAATCATACTAAGCTTTTTTCATTATGGGAAAACCATCCAATGCCCGCCATAGGTGGGGCGAGAGTCAGACTCTTACTAGCTAAAAACTACCAAGTTTATTTTCCTGCTCCAAATCGAGCCGTGGTAGATCATTACGCTTGCAACCACGCAGGAATCATGAAGCCTTTATTTCTTATATTTGCTATTCCTTGTTGAAGCCAGTAAAATTATTAAGAATATTTTATCCCCCAAGTTATATATCCAACAAACTTTTTATGTAGGTACCCATCGTACAGCTAGCAATACACTACGCAATTGATAAATTTATCGAAAAAAAGCCATTCGTTTCAATAGTTCCGCAAATAAAATAGAATTGGTGGGAAACCTTGAACTTCGCTTTGAAGATCTCGAGTAGGCAGGTACAAATTGTAAAAGTCATTAACTTATGACTTCATACGCATTGCATAAGGTATAGTAATTTGCTTAAATCATACCGCTAATTGGAAAATTCAATAAGTAAACTAGTTGATACCGATCAACCGATCTGTCTGTTAAAACAAACAAGTAATTAGATTTATTATATTTTAAACTAGCTAATCTCGCGCGGTTTCACTAGCTGCTCGGCTCCATTTGATCGTAGCGTGGTGTTTTATAGCCTATGGCACTCAGGGTCATTGATAGCTATAGATCTATCAGTGAAAGAATTTTGGCAATCCGACCAGCGGTTCCAAAGATTACCCCCTACAACCCTACATACAAACTTACAAATTTTACCTCTTTATAATATTAGTATAGATAATGACCTAATACAAAAATATAAGCATAACGTTAAGTCGATTTGAATTTCGAATATCGAACCGCACAAATGAATCAAGAAAATGGCGAAGTTATTTTTTTCATTCCACTTTTTTTAACATTTATAGTAACTATAGAGGAATGTCATCGTCTGTTTTTTTTTTACTTCAACAATCAATATTAAGGATTTGCCTTGACATGAGTGATCAAAGCCTTAATATCTTGTTACCTAGATTAGAGCATTGACCTGGTTTTCATTGTTGTCAAAGAAGTGCACACAATTCAATTCACAAAAATAGTTAGATAGATAGTTTAGCTATATTTACCTACTAAACAAGATTTTTTCAGTGATAGTTATCAATGTTGTAACACTTTTTAAATTAACTAAAAATCGCGGGTTACTTACGTGTGTAATTGAGAAAAGCTCTACTAGTTTCGAACCACAGAGGGGTTCTTCCTCGACGACGTCGCGCAGGCTACTTTTATACACATGTTAAATTTATTCCTATTTTCCTTTTTTTCTACTTCAGAAGTTATTTACCGAACCTATGTCTGCTTCCATAAGCAGACGGCATCGTCTCTTTTTTTAAGAACTCTTAATAGCAGTTATGCCGTATCGATAGGATTCAATCTTGTCTTTCTTTATTTGTTCTTTGGGTAATTGCGCACGAACATGTTGTGACATTGAGACGCGACTTTAATACTGAATCAGTAGGATATGTCACAATAAAACCTTGTAAAAGATTTGACACCAGTATTTTGTAACTGTATGTACGACTGTAACAGTAGAAAAAACTGTAATTTTAATTCTCTTCAAAACTTATTTCACATCCATTGCTTCAGCAGTCAACTTATGATATTTCCCTTAAGAGATGATAGCGACATACTACAGTGACATTTGAAGATACTGAATAACTTACCGGAGGCCCAATCCTTCCTCTCCCCCATGGCCCCCATCCCTCCCCAATCTTGAAATATCCGAAACCTCAATTTTTTTTATTTAATATGTCGGCAAACGAGCCGACGGATTACCTGTTGGTAAGCAATCAGCGCTGCCCATGGACACTCGCAACGGAGGAGTTACGAGTGCGTTGCCGACCTTTTAGGGATTAGGGATTTTGAGATTTAGGGATTAAGGAGGGATTGGGGGAGGGGAAGGATTGGGCCTCCGGTAACCTCTCTCACACGGCGAAACACAACGCTGTGGTTGTTTCACGCCGCCCGGAAACACACTCGGAAAAGCTTTTGGTGTTTAATGTTTTTTAATCCGTTAAAAACTTATTAGTATATTTGTCAGCCCCGATGACGCCACAGTATGTAAACATGCGCGTACGCCGATATATGCGTTCCCAGTATTGTGTTGTCGTACCTTCGTTGCTGAGTTCCAAAGAAATCGCAAACAAAACACCTTATTGTTTGATTGCTAGTTACTGAACCATCTGAGAAGATTCTAAGATGTATTATGGGACAACGAATTTTTATTATGGCATTTATACTAAGAAATAAAGTAAACAACATAATTTATGTAAGTCATTATTTTTAATTTTAACTAAATATATAGGTAAATCCTCTTTTTTCGACGTCGTTCATAAAAGGGGTCTTTAAACCCTGTCTTAGTTTAATTTAGTTTTTTGGTTACCAAGACTATCTATCACTTAAGATACGAAATGGTAATAACTACTAATATTTAAATTCAACATATCTGCGTCAACAGTCAATAGGAACGTAAATATTTACTAGTTTATCAAACTTACGTCAGTCTGTCAGTAGCTTATTCTGTTATTTAAATTTTATACATATGTTGGTGGTTCCTTTTTACCTTTATGAAATTATTTCACAAATGCAAAATTATCAGTGTTGTGTTTCTCACTTTATGAAGATTTTACAAATAAGTAAGTGTTATCAAAAATACATGAATTTTGAAAATGGCAGAAGTTTAGGATTAAAAAAAATACAAATGAAACAAGTAGGTACATACCCAACTGGTTGCATCACATTGCTATAAAAGTAAAAACAGTTATCACTTATGATTTATGTCTTTGATAAACGCGTAGGTAATAAAATGAAAAATTCAAATTGCATACTGATCGTTGATGACTTAGACCACACACTGTGTTCGAATATTATTTATTTGCTTGCAACAAAATTTTGATTTGTTTGGTACAAGTATCACATATGTTTTGTTATTAAATGCATTATGAATGCCAACTTCTAACAATTTAGTCAAGCAATTTTCACAAGAGCCTAAACAGACAAGGAGAGGCATTATAATTTTTTCGTTAGTTAGTTTCTTATTTCGTTTCGATACCAACTTTTTTTTGTGAGAGGTAAATCTATACTAATAGTGCAAAGAGTTAAAATTTGTAAGTTTGTTTGTTTGTATGTAGGGGGGGTAATCCTCGTTCCTTCTCCTGCTCTAGGCCGAGGCCCGCCGGTGCCTCATTGCGTTTGCCCCTTAGTTCCATACAAACTATTATCAGATATAGCTGTTTACTTAAACAATACGATTTAAATGTACAATGATTTAATATTAAAACCTTGATATATTGCATAGTAATCTCAGTCCATTAGTTTTTATAATTTTGAACTTGAATTAATTAATGATAACACGTACCACGTAAACGCTCATAAGTTTCGATGTTACCTTCTTATAGGTATATCTACCTACTTATAAGTACTTTATTTATACATTCCCTAGTTAATATGATTACCAATTTACCATACAAGAAAGTACAAAGTACCAACTTCATAAGCACATTAATTATGCGAAAAATATCAACATACCATTTCTGACCTGTGACATAGATCGTTAGGATTGGCCGCTATCATAGCGGTCGATTTTATAAGCGGAATCAATTTGCAGACAGTCGGCAAATTAATGTAGCTACGAAATATATTGCTTAGTTCAAAGGCCAATTTATTACATACCTCAGTTGATAAGTCAAGCCATCTAAATGGAGTAAAAATCAAGTACAACGCTGATAATACAGTCAGAATTCATTAGACTGGCGCTCTTATGCCCGGTATCCGAAAGCCCGATCAATGTTAAAATCAACTAACTAGGTGTTCCGGGGTTGCGGGGTAAGCGCAATGAGGCACCGCGACCTCGGCCCAGAGCAGGAGAAGGAACGGGGGGGTTTTTAGTAAGTAAGAGTTTGACACTCCCTCCCGCCCGGCCCTGGGCGGGAGAAGTCATTTGATGATTTTCCCCTCACAAAAAAAGGTCTCAAATCTCTTGTCAAGTCATCTGATTGGTTGTTTTTTAATTCAGTCAACCAATCAGATGACTTGACAAGAGATTAAATGGATTTTAACATTGATCGGCCTTTCGGAAACCGTGTGTTAGTGGTGCGAAAATCCTCAAAAGAATTCTTAATTTTGCATTCGGGAGACGTCGTCGTCTGCTTTTTTGCTTGCTATGCAATAAAAATGCACTTCTAAAAGTAATTCAAACAAAATAAAAAATATGTCTGTTGGTCCCCTAATGGACGTACATATTTGCTTGTCCCAAAGTTCAAATTAATCTACATTCTTAAGGAGGACAACTTGTGAGAAACCTCATGGTTCACTTAATATGTGCCGGTTAGTTGCCAAAATGAAGGAAAACATTCTATAAATCTATGTTTAAATGACGTTTATATTATCCGCAAACATTTTGGAAATACTGCTGGATTACTGGAAATTGACGTGGATTAAGATTTTAATCGAGTTGGAAATACCGCTAAAGTGTGGGCTTAAGTGCGGGAGAGCCATGCTTCGGCACGAATGGGTCGGCTCGACCGGAGTGATACCACGGCCTCACAGAAAACCGGCGTGAAATAACCACTGCGTTGTGTTTCGCCGTGTGAGTGAGGTTACCGGAGGCCCAATCCTTCCCCTTCCCCATTCCCTCCTCAATCCCTAAATCTCCAAATCCCTAATCTCTTAAAGGTCGGCAACGCACTCGTAACACCTGCGTTGCGAGTGTCCATGGGCGGCGCTGATTGCTTACCATCAGGTAATCCGTCTGCTCGTTTGCCGACCTACTACATATAAAAAAAAAAAAAAGTAGTGTCAGGACATTTGCCAACAACGTCAAGATAAAACCTAAACTGCATTATGTAAATGAGGAAACGAGTGATCTGGTAGTAAATATTAAGATACGCGTCATCACAAAACCAGTCCCTAACTTAGATCCCATTTAACCTTTCTTCTGTCGGTGCATTATCAGATACAATAGAAAATACATTGAGTCTCGCTTTAGATCTACTTTCTGGACAAGAAAATTAAAAAATATACTTTCAGTCTATGATTCTCCTCCAGTTCGCCCATACTCCATATCTTTATCTCTCTCTTTATCAATATCTAAATCTTAAAGTGCCTAATTCACAATATGTACGTATGTCCCGTCTTTAAAAGCTAGCAACGTACTTTGACGTCTACCGCCCCGAAATAACAATAGGTGCACCTTTACAATAAGATATAAATACATATCATTTAATAATTATGTACGTAAAACTGCTAATGTTACTTAGGTTGTCATTCAGTGACTTTATGGCACAGTAAATAGTAACCTGTTTATAGTGTAGTGGTAATAAAATAATTACCTAACATTAAACTTTTACGACATTAAGTTTTAGAGTGCACTCTACTAAACTGCTACCTACACCGCTTTCTATCAAATTTGTAAAAAATATAGATGAGGAGGTCTTTTTGTTTTACTCCAAAATCTTAAACGCGGCAAAGTTGTTGTAGTGCTAATTTTAGTATATTAATAGTCTTGCTGATATTTTGGTCACACTTACACTATGATAAAAATATATGACGTTCGCTGATTGTTAAATAAGTACGCTAATTAGTACAGTAAAAATAAATCATTGATGCATTTTGTGATCTGTAGCCAAGTAGGAAATGTTGTTGCATGGTTGTGTTCATAGTATTTAATACATACCTACCTCGACATTGTCCATTACCGGTACATTCATGTATAATGTATGTCTATAAGTGCGTATGAACGTAAATTACTAAGGACTTGATGTAACATTAGCGATGTCATTACGACATAGATAGCCTCCATAGCAACACTTATTTTAGTAATGGAGACAATTATGTTGCTGTACATCACAAATCTGAGTCACAAGCAGATCTAGTTTGAACTAGACGTGGCATTATGTAAGATGTAACTAACCTCCGCAATCAACGTTCGTAAGTCACGCGACAAGCGAAGCAATGCTGCCAAACTATGCGAGAATTGGCACTTGCATTCACAACATTATGTAACAAATTTTTTATTCATCTACTTTTCCATCATACTTAACTGTCTTTCGAAAAGCGATTTGTTCTAGAAAAGTGAAACTAAACGCTACCTTTGTTGATGTAATCGTAAGCCCAATAAAGTAATGAAAAACAGCATGAGCACATATTAATCTAATCCTCTCTTTCATTGTTTCAGATATAGCGGTAACGTCAGGAGACCGGCTAGAATTTTTTTTAAACAATGGAACAAAGTCGCTAACAGAAGACTCACAGTTTAGGGACCTCACAGCGCTGGCTTACGATGCAGTCCACAACATGTTACTCTTCGTCGACAAACAGAGCGACAACGCATCCATATTTAGTTTTAACATTACAAGCAAAAAGTACCAATCTTTAGTTGCAAAGAAAGCATATGAAAATATCCAAGGTTTGGCCTTCGATCCAGTGAAAGGTTTGCTCTTCTGGACTGACACAAACGAGCGGAGCATATACTGGATTTCACTGAAGCCTGGATATAAGAATCACCTATATGGCAATCTTTTGATCAAGATGGATGATGAGCTCCCCAGAGCCATTGCTGTGGACAGCTGTAGGGGGTAGGTTTCTATTGGTGGTTGTATTATTTAGTGAGATGTTTTGAACTAAGCAATAAATTAATCGTGTTTTGTAAATTACAGGTATGTCTACTGGACTAATACAAACGTTACAAAGCCTACGATAGAGAGAGCTCTCTACGACGGCACCAAAAGAGAGGTTTTAGTAAACAACAATATTTATATGCCAGTCAGCTTGGCCATTGACCAGCAGACGAAGAAAATGTACTGGGCCGATGACCGAGAAGGTATTCATTATTCTATTGAAAGCGCAGATTTGGATGGAAAGAACAGAAAAACTTTGTTAACTGGAATACATCATCAGCCAAATACATTGACGGTATCAAAGGACTCCATCTACTGGGTGGACTGGGGTTTCAAATCCGTATGGCAGCTACCAAAGAACCCGCCGGTAGACCAGGAGCCTGTACAGATTAGTAACTTCAATAACGAGACACCTTTCGGAATTGCTGCTAACTATAAAATTGAAGACCAAATTCAAGGAATCGAGGAATGCGAAGCACTGGGAAAGCTGCCTCAAAATAAGTCGGAAATAAGTGACTCTTTCAACATTCCTAAGGATGTCGGCCTATTTTGTGTTCACGGAACTAAAGTTAATGGGAAACTGCTTTGCAAATGCACGCTTGGGTACACTGGTGACAGATGCGACATTTCAGTCTGCCAGAACTATTGTTTCCAAGGAGATTGTGGGGTCAATGACAAAGGAAAACCAGAATGCAGGTAAACATCAGTCAATCAGTCCTGGTGGTTACAATGGCGTCGCGTGATTACATCTTTCATAATTGTTTCTCTTTTTAGATGCAATTCTGGTTACTCTGGACAGAGATGTGAAGTCAATGAGTGTCATGGTTACTGTTTGAACAATGGGGCCTGTTCTCTGAACGAGAAAAATGAACGCGAATGTCAATGCATAGGAGACTTTGAAGGGTCAAGGTGTGAGACTCCTAAAGTATTTACAACTACTACCACTTCAACGTCTACTCCTACGACTACTTCAGAAGCATCAGTTAGGACAGAAACTAACACAAGTTGCCAGTAAGTAAAAAAAAAATTCATACTTAAATGCCTATTTTCAATCCATAATGGCAAAGTCAAAGTCAAAATCATTTATTACAACTAAACCATAAATAGTTACTTCTGAAACGTCAAAATAGAGAAGAAGTCTGTCAGTCTGTTCATCAGTGAAGCTAGGCTTAACAGCAATTATACATCTCAGTACCTTATTAGTTAAATCCGTGAATTGAAAATATATTTGGCAATACAGCAACTAAACCATCTATTATTTTAAATTCAGCCATAGCTATACGGTTAATTTTTATTTCCAGGTGCAATAACACTGATTCTGCAGCAGCTTCAAGGTCATCAATGTCAATGTCTTCGGAAAATGCTATAATAGAGACCTGCGGTGACGGCTGGGACTCCGTGAGAGACCCTATCATCATAATCCTGGCTATCATCTGCAGTGCGCTCTGCTTAGCTTGTGTAGTACTTATCACTAAAATTCTTCAGCTGAAGAAGAGACCAAGGTTTGTTATGATTAATATTCTTACTCCTGGCTAATTAAGACTTAGGCTAGGTTTGTCACCAATCCTCCCAAGCCTTTCTCGATTTAGCGTAGACCCTCTCCCTCCTCCTCCATATATCATATTTTTCCGAGACAGCTCTAGTTTGAAGTTACAAAATTAGATGAACCTAAAATCCAAAACCTTTACTGACCTTCAATTCAGACATCATAAAGAAACCGTCAGAAAATATTGCATTGTTTTAATACTTGCAGAAACGCAGATACGCCATGCTCACACACAATGTATGTATGCGCATATTAGGTAGAAATACGCCTGTCAAGGTAGTCAATTATCATGATCAGTCGCTAAAAATGTAGGAACGAAGTCCTTTCATGCTTCAATGCCCCTGCAAGACAAAACAATTTAAAACATTGATTTTTATACTAACCTGATGGCGCCACTGGCGTTTTAGGTCCTGTCCGTTAAAAATCTATAAACTTTCTGTATATTTCTAACTCTTTATTGATCAACAGAGTTGACAAGGCTACGCATTTATGTAACGTAATTTTACATAGTAACATTATTACTATTAAAGAAAATTATCAGTTACTGGGAATGACGTAAAAAAAATAAAAGTTTAAATTAAAAATAGGAAATGTTAAATATTAAATATTCTAAATTTCAATGCACATTATTGATACGCCCTCCAAAGTTCTATCCTTGCTGCAAAATTTTAATATTTAATATTTAACATTTCCTATTTTTAATTTAAACTTTTATTTTAAAGTCAATTGGATAACATGTATTCATAGAGATGCTATTAAATACAAATAAAATTGCATTTCCTAAGACAAATTAACTTGGTTCTTGTTATTTTTATAAAATTTTTAACATTTGTACACTGAAGAGCGTGTTGTTGTATTTTTTACGAACACGCCACATATTTATTGCTCAGTAATTTAAGGTTCCTACATTTTTTTGGGTTAAATAGTCTCATACAGTGTATCGGTATATATACTAATATTTAAAAGCCCACGAGTTTGTTTGTTTGAACGATTATTTTTGTGGCCATGCAGCATTACGTCCGGAACTCCAGAGCCGAGCTGCGAATAAAACCGCGCGGGTATTGCTAGTCGTAAATATAGGTGTCGGGAATGTTCTAGCTCTTTTTATTAAGCATTTAATTTTAATATGTACCTATATTTGTAAAAGTTTCACATGAAAATTGACTGCTTAGATTTTTTAGGCACAAAAATAAAATAGATGATCATGCTTTAAATTCTAAAACGTAAAATCTGCCCTAGCAAGGCAAGGGAAGTCGCTAGCAGCAGCTAGTCTAATAAACTAGTATGTGCTAAATCCAGTATTATTATTTTCAGAATCAAGAAGCGTATAATCGTCAACAAGAATGTAACGCCGATGACGGCGAGGCCCGACCAATGCGAGATCACCATTGAAAACTGTTGCAACATGAACATTTGTGAAACTGTAAGTATTGCACAAACCTGTCTCTTTAAAACATATAAAAAGTAACCGCTAAATGTGCTGGTAAGCCCATAACCCAACAATGCCTGGGCCAATATTGCGTATTCTTTGTTTTTGTGTATTGTCAGAAGAAAGAAGGTTTTTTTTTATGTAATAAGTCGGCAAACGAGCAGACGGATTACCTGATGGTAAGCAATCAACGCCGCCCATGGACACCCGCAACGGAGGAGTTACGAGTGCGTTGCCGACCTTTTAGGTATTAGGGATTTGGAAATTTAGGGATTGGGGAAGGGGAAGGATTGGGCCTCCGGTAACCTCACTCACACGGCGAAACACAACGCTGTGGTTGTTTCACGCCGGTTTTCTGTGAGGCCGTGGTATCACTCCGGTCGAGCCGGCCCATTCGTGCCGAAGCATGGCTCTCCCACACTTAATTCTTATGAAATTTGGTTCTTATGAAATTTGAGAAAAATAAAAGGAAAACTCGGGAAATAATAATCCTTTCGAATTTTTGATTCCCTGGCCGTGCCCTTGCAAAAGAAATGACTGACATAGAGGTAGTTGGACACCACGCTACTACCTAATACAAACAAATTTTGGTTCAATATTTTGTTGCTTTTGGCTAGAAACAGAACTTTTTGAAGTGTCTGCTTGGAGCAGGACTAACACCGCAAGTGGTATTTAGTCAATAAGATTCTGTACGAGTTATTCTTCTACCTAAACATAAGGGTAAAAGCATTATAGCCGTTTGGGAGGTATAAAAATATTAAAGAGTTTTCCTCTTAAAGATAATTACTTCTTCACTTACAACAGTAAATATCGACCAGACAATATTTGGATGGAAGTGAAAGACAAAACATTAAAAACAGCTGACAAATTGTTAATATCACCAACTAACCAAATAAATTATATATACAATACAAATACAACAAGCTGTGAATATTAATTGGAAATTAAAATTTTACTTTTTATTAACTGCAATAAGGTTGTCACAAAATTTTGGGGGGAATAAAGTTAGGTCTTTCTAAGTTGTTGGGCAAATAGTTATTTCAAATACAAATTGTTACAAGCGTATTTAAAACATTCCACTGCTTACTCCTAGGGATAACAACTATCATTGATGAGTGTTTTATAATTAATGAGATAGATAGTATTAATTGACATGTTAAACGGCACGTAGTATATTAAAAGATAGTGTTACCAAAATAACTCGTAAAAAATCTTACAATCATCATGATAGGCATAAAATAATTAAATCATTATTTGTTATGACAATGTCATTTTTGGCATGATTTGTGATTTATCAATGACTAATAACAATTTATTACACACCCACACATAATGTCTCAAAAAAAGATATTTTACTAAATCTAGTGTTCGTTTTTTATAGAAAATGACTAAGATACATATCTATCAAAAAATAATAATAATTGAAAATCCAACAATCTCTATAGGTATCACTAAATTAGTAATTATCTGTATCTGCTTGCAATCATATATCATAAACATTAAAATATATGAAAGCAAAATTGAACATTGAACACAAAAATTTACAAAAGACCGTGAATGTAACCTCCAATATAAAAAAATAAACTCGAAAAATCTTGTTTCACAAATCATCCATCAAACGCATAATTATCGCAAAATAAATTAATAAGTTAAATAAGACATAAGCATGACTTGCCATATTTTAGTTAAACAACAGATACCTAATTAAATAACAATTATCCGAAGAAAGATCGCATAAATGAGAGACAGTCAAATAATAACGGACAGTTGTTTAAATAACAGGCAACACTGTCAGTTGTTTGTAGCAGTGTTGCCACGCTTTGTTCTATCACGTGTCATGTTGGAAGACATGGCATGCGGCTTACTGACAACTATCGTATCTTATTTATCAAATAAATGCGTATATTCGCATTCGTGCGCATTTTCTAAACTATGTGCAATTGTGCATAAAGATTGGTATTTGTATGCAAAAAATATTCAAGGATTGATTGTTGCATTTTTTTTTACTATTTGCAAAACCTGTTTATCATTAACTTAAACTCGCACAAAATTATGTAATTTTCATATAGTCATAAAGTTATAGTAGTTATAAAACAGTTTTTTTCTAAATAATCGGTTGCCACCTATTGTTACCTATTGAATATTGAATTGATATTTTGTCAATGAATTGTTTGATGCCTCTCATTTTATTTTTAATTTTTGTGTTTGCTTAGCTTTAATATGACTGATTTTTTTTGTTCGCTGTGGAAGCCTAGACCTAATGCAAGATCTCGGTGTATTATTTTAGGAAAATAAGATAAATACATAGCTATATATTTTATATTCGTTCAAAATGCAAAAATATGCGATACTAAAACCACAAGTGCTTTTTTAAACGACGCATTGTTGTTTCAAATGCTGTAGCTATCTTTTGCTTTAAGTATTTTTTCTATATGTTTATTACTAAATAAGCAAGATAATTTACGCACGGAACAATTCTCTGAGTGGTCTACATATTTTTGTTCAGGGATTGGGTGTATGTATGTATGTAGGATGTTTAAAACACTATGTAGACCCACCCACGACACAGGAGAAACAATACTGTTTGTATTAAAAAAAATGCCTAGATGACAGAGTTGTGCACGGATTTTTTTAATGATGCTTTTGGATTTTGATTTTGTTGCGTCCCCGAAACCCTTAATTATTTATTAAATTCTCCGTGACCAAACCGAATCGAAAAGTTCGTTTAAAAGTTATAGACAAAAAACAGCACTGCTTTTTTAAATGCTTGTAAAGTTATAATTTTCTTACTTAAACTACGTGGTTAGCGCGGTGGCTGTGCAACCGACTGCGGCGCAACGTGTTGCGGGTTCGAATCCCGCACGGAACAACACTTTGTGTGATCCATAAATAGTTGTTTCGGGTCTGGGTGTCATGTGTATGTGAATTTGTATGTTTGTAAAGGCACCCACGACAAAGGAGGAAATCATACAGTGGGGCAACGTTTTCTAAAAGATTTTTTTGTGTTTTAATAATAAGGGTAGATGTTTTTAGTGTTACATTTGTGTAGTATGTTAGCATGCAGATTTTAATGCCCATGACATTCCATACAGGTTGATAATGCTCTGGCAAGTCATCTGCAATGAATTTGATCCTTGAGCCGTTGCAATAAGGTTCACATTTTGATCTTACTGCTTAGCCCCGCATGGTTTGGGTTCACGCTCACTAACTCAACTAATATGTTTTAAATGCCGTTTTTTAGAGTTTAGTAATTATATTAAAAGAATTTTGTTTAAAACAAAACATACCTAATTAAAACTGTTAAAATTTATGTAATTTATTTTTTATACAAATGTTTAAAAAAAGTAAGGATCATCTTGAAAAAAAATATTTCATTAATTAACCAAAATACGGTATTTAAAACTTTAGGTATTTCGGGTTTTATTTTATTTGCAAATTTGTAGCGTGTGTATGGATTTGTTGCCTGTGCAAGATCGTGCTACTAAAAAAAAAATACCTACGCGTTTAACAAAAGATATACTTACTCTAACAACAAAACTACTAACTAAATCACCAATTGTAATTAGATATAAATATACCTCTGTGAATATTACAAACACAACAAGAGTAGTATTAGGATATTGAGGAAGATCCACAAATGGTCTCTAACTTTATTGTCTTTTGCACCAAATACGACAAATAACATAAAAACCTTTTTAAAATATGTATAAGTAGGTATTTTATACAATTTAATTTAAAATAAGTCATCCCTACTAAGGTGACGGAAAAACCCCTAGAATAAGTTTTTAATATAGAAATCATAATTAATATTATTTATTTTTTGTTACAGCCGTGTTTTGAACCGAGATCTACCATAAGACCATCCTTACTAGACTCTAAACCCGGTAAAGAAGAAAAGAAGAACCTAATTGCAAATATGGAGTATCCAGACGATCCATACTAACATTTTCGGTTTATTTGTGTGGCGTACAATACTTTGGCTATAATACTAAAGCACAATATACATAAGGAATTATTCAGAATACATGGAATCTTTAAACATAGCAGCTGAGGTTGAAATAAAAAAGTTTGCCCACTTTTTTATGATCAGACTGTGAAGAAGGTGCTAATTGTGAACTGTACTCTATCTTGACTGAGGTAAAGTCTAATACAGTTTTTCCAAACAATACAATTTGTATGTAATATTTATTCACATTTTGATACAAATAATTTTGAAACCAATTAGAAAAAACAACAGTAGCAAGCTACAATTTTTATATCTGAGTGTTTTTAATTCCATTAGTATTTTTAACAGAAATAACCTTATGAAAAGGATTATTATTTTCTATTTTCCATACTGAATATTCCTTATAATATTGTGCTAAGGTTTACATATATGTGATATTTGATTAAGGAATGAGAATATGACGCGGAAAACGATTACATTAATCTTTTGCGCCGTCTGAGGGCTGTGCATGATTGCTAAAATCTGAGTGCATGGAAACTAGATTTTAGGTGTATTTATTTCAGTTCAAAGTGAACAGGCATATCGTGAATACGTAAACCTTAAGGGACTTTGCTAAAATTCACATTGCAGTAGGTATTTTTTTTAATTAATTCACAAGGTGCCTTCCTATTGACTTAGTACTACGATTAACATAATAATATGTTTTGTCCAAAAATTATGTTAAAAAACATGTTGATTTTAGCATAGTTCCTATAATGTAGGCATTTGAGTCAATTTTTCGTTATATCTCTCAATTTCCTCTTCTTATACTCTTTTCAAGATGTCGATTCCCTTCTTTTCTTTATTGGTTAAGTTGTAGTGACTTGGTGCCAAAGTTTTTTTTTTATATAAAATTCGTTGCTTCCTTACACGATAATAAAAGAATATGATCGGCTTCTAATAACGTGAAATGGTCTCGAAATGAAAGATAATGTAGCATTTATAAATTATTAAAAATAGTGCACCTAGTTGCATATGGGTGCAGATTTTTGTTACTATTTTCTAATTTACTGTTACCAAATTTTTTTGAATAATTACTTTGTTTTTTTTATTTAATTTAATTAATTATTATTTTTTTCATATTTTTTTGATCATTTTCGACATGTCATTGTAGAAAATTAATTGAAAATTATCAAAAAATATTCAGTTGAATGGGTTGTATTGTACGTCTTTTTACCTGACTTTGAAAAGTAGGTCGCTGAGAGACCTACCTCATTTTTATTCCGTCTTTGTGTTCAACTATGTAGATCCACAAACTTATACGTCATCTGTGAGTTTTTTCCTTGCTCATGTTGGATATTTTACTGCCAGTATCATAAATGGGTCGTTTTATCAAAAAATCGATCTTCCAGAATTAAAAAAGAACGCGACTGTTATGCTTCATAAACATTTACTGTTCCAATTTAGGGAATGATCATTCTTAATTTTCATGATCTTAGGGATTATATTTAACGACTATAAAAGAACATTTTGACAGTGAAAATTATTTAGGATCATCTCAAAAAGTGAATTAGTATTCTAGGAACATTAAACTTAAGGTTCAATTATCCAATCATCAATTTTATCAAAGACATTCATTTTATAAAACATGTCACATCGAAATAATTCAATAAAACTTAAAATATATTCTCATTATGGTATCTGATGATTGGAAAATGAACCTTAAAGGCGTATCGCAAAATTGAAATTGCTAAATTTATTTTGTTGATATATTTCGCGGAATTTAAGTTTCAAAGGTCACATAAACTTGTCGTTTTCAAGACTGTGGCTCAAGAGAATTAGTACAGTCAGCGACGTTATGAACTGTTGTTTTAAAAATAGAACGAATCAAAGGTTGTTCATTTAGTTTGTAATCATTGTATGAAATCAACTATATTGCGACTGCTTACAACATAAATTTTTCTTTGCCAAAATTGTGAAAAAAATTAGTGAGAAATTAGGTGTATTTTGGTCGGCAATAATAACCACACTTGGTGTTTAGGATAAGATAATTCGAATGTTACTCCTTATAGAATGGATGTAAGGTGATCCGTTTATCCTAAACTAAAACACAGTGTGTAATATTCAAATATATTTAAAATAGCTTTGTGGGCAGTGTGAATAGTTTTTCAGAAGAAAGGTGCCTCACTTCTCGATTTAAACTAAGCTTTGGACTACAGACTTTAACGGCTTTTATATGATTTTATTAAAGGACGCATGCATGGTATAATTATACCATTTAGTTTGTTAGTGATGTGCCAACAAGTCCGTAGTCCCAGTTCAAGGCTCAGGTCGTTCTGAACGATGGAACCGTTTTAGCTTTTAGTGTAAGAATTTGCGTTCCTATAGATAATTCTAAAATATATATTTATCAGAGTACCTCAATATAGATAAATAATTTATTGAAAGTGAAATATTTAATTTAGGAAATTTGCGAATTAGTGACAAATATTATTATTAATGTTTCAGTGGTAGAGTAAGAAAATGATTATTTGGTTATTGGTTGTATTATTTTGGTGCTGACTGTATTTTCTTTGTTAGCACAGAATCTCAATTTGTGGAAAACTATTTGTACTTACTAATTTTGATTCAACAATTCTAAAACTTTACTTAATGACGTCTTAAACGCCTGGTGAAGGATTTTTATGTATCATCGAGGAAATAAAAACATTTATTTGAACAATAAACCATCCTTTTATACAAATTTACACCTTAAAACTTTTGCAACAAACTTGAAAATGCGATACAAAAATCTTAAACTAGGCGTTGAAATCAAAATAGTCAGATGTACTTACAATTTAAATACTTTAATTCTTGACTGTACTTACTAACTCAAACCTTAGCAGCTACCGTACATAACAAAGGCACCATTACTTAATTTTTCCCTATATTGGTGGTACTTAGACAATTAGAAATTTATTATTTTTATAGTTAGTTTAGATATAGTCGTGGATTGATAATATCCACATGAGAAATGTGATATTATTGAGTCTTTGTATAAGCCTAAGTTAGTGAATATTGTGATTAAATAGTAATATTATTATAAATTAAAAGAGCTTGCATAAACAACTTTGTTTCATTTTCCTATAAACCAATCGACATCTAAATTAACACTGTATATAACTTACTAAGACATACTCGATGAGTTTCAAACTGCAAACGGGGCTCATAACCATATGCACCGTACACAATGGCCGCCAGTTGGCTTCGCAACGTCAACTTCTTTGGATCTCACAAAAAATAGGACTATATTATATTGAAATAAAACATGTTTTCGCTTGACAACTTCATTTATTTTAAAGATAAGAAGATACAAACGGTTTTGAATGGTCGATTTGGTCTGAGAACAGTTTTAATGTTAAAAACTTTAAAGGATACTATTGGCCTATTAGTTGAGATAGATAGATATTGCTTAGCAATTGATTTGAAAGAATAACCACTTTTACAAGCCGACATGCTTTTCTAAAACAAAATTTTCCTATTTATACTTAACTAGTGCTTCCCTCGGGGTTTCACCTGCTGGTCACGTAACTTTTAGAAGAATTTCAACGAGTTTCGAACCACGACTGGAGCTCATAATATTTTTCGAGCAGAATGTGCGACCACCGAAGCAAAAGCCGGAATACAGATAAAATTAAAATGTTTAACTAAGCAATATTTATGTAACTCAGAAACCGCAATAAAACTTACATAACATAATAAATAAATAGTTAATCAGACAGTATTACATAACCATCCTCCATGGATAAACAACTTAAGCATCTAGTAGAACAGTTATCACATTCAATAAATACTTGTAGGTCTAACATTTTAATTAAAATTCTCATTTTGATAAAGCAAATGTATTACATAATATGTTCTCGTTAATATAATAACATATATACCACGACACTTCACATATATTATGTATACTACAGTACATAATAATATACTTAGTAAGGGACATACATAGACTTAATAAAGGCTAGCTGATCTGGCGAACTCCGAAACGCCTCATAAAAGTTAAGTAATGTCAGTATTGTTTCTTGTCTAATATCTACTCTAAATTATAGAGCAGTTTTACATGGAAATAAAAATTGACGTTTTATATAGGTATTAAACCTTCTGTGGAGTTCCACAACTTCAAGACAATATTAACTCAGTCTAGCATATCAGAGATTAGCGAGACTAACAACAATTCACATATCATGTTTTCATATTTGAAACTGAACAACTGTACTCCGAATCAAAATTATATATTAATTTAACTAGCACAAAAATTAAATAACAAAATCCATACGTAAAATACATGACCTTCCGCAATTTTTTAATTTAATTTAATCGTGCTCAAAGTGCCGCATATGCGCGAAGAAGACTTCTATTTCATCCATCCATTAAGAATGTGAAAGTTTGTAAGATTTAGAATGTAATTTTTTCTTTTTATTAACATACCTACCTTCTCTTCGGCTTCTAATCTTTCATATATTTAGTAAAGCACTAGTTATTCAGGTGTGGCTAAAAAATTTTTATAGACTAACAAAACTATGAAAAAATACGAGTTATTTTTAATTACAAATAATTTTAATTCGGAGTACAAATGCACTCAAAGCATATGCTTATGTATATTTTCTTGGGTATGCTTTGTCTACATACGGACAATCTTCGCCCGTATTATTTTTTTATTAAGCAAATTCCTTATAATTTTACATTATGACATATACAATTTTATTGGCTCTTTTGTAACAATTTTGAAAAGCATTCATATTAATTTTAACGCTCAATTCTTAAACAAATAAGTACGTAACGTTAAAAGTATATAATATTGAACTCAAAATTCACGCTGTTCATAATAACTATCTTGTATAATTAATCTAATGACATACAAGTACATATTTTAAATATTTTTCATTAGAAATCAGTGAAAACATGTGCTTCTTACATACACAGTTTTCATGTTTATATTACCTAACGGCTACCGTAATTTTTCTCACAAGATGGCGCTGATTTATAATCATGCAATTTATTCCAATTATTCTAGCTGTCAATAATTTAACGTCCAATAGGGTGTCATTAGTATTTCTATTCAAAGTTAAAGTCAAAGACAAAAAAAAACTGTTATTTGATTAGACTCTTAGAGGCACTTTTGATCTTCAAATAAAGCTTAAAGATCAAAAGTATTTGTTTATTATTAATGGGCAAACAGAATGATAAATAAAAGAATAATTTCAATAAGAGCCATCTGGCGTAAGAAAAAAAACAGTAGCTGTCATTGCAAGCGTATTATTTATTTCATAATACATAGCTTATATTATCTTTGTAATGTAAAATGCAATATTATGACGATATACATTTTTAATGACTTACACATTCAATTATGAAAATTTGTTATACGAATGAATCATTATATGACATATAATTATGATATACGAATAATCTCATACGAAATACTACAATGAATTTGTCTAATTACACATTATTAATATATTATGTGCGTAGCTTGTATAGCAACGTATATTTAAATATATGACTAACTTCACCAATGTATACTTAATAACTTTTATAACTACTGGCTAGTAGCTTTTTTGTAAAGAGAAAATTATCAAATTACTTCTCCCGCCCAGGGCCGGGCGAGAGGGAGTGTCAGACTCTTACTGACTAAAAACCCCCGTATCTTCTGCTCTTGGCCGAGGCTGCGGTGCCTTAATGCGCTTGCCCCGCGACCCCGGCTGAACATCAGCCCCGTCTGTACTAGCTAGTAGCTACTTTCGCGTTCACGCTGTTCATGTTCATGTGATGTGATATTACATTTTTGCATCAAACAACATTCTTAATTACTTAATTAGGTTTAGTAAATTAATAAACTAAAATGTGATGGTTATTTAATATTTTATTGTATTGCAAAATCTAAATAAGTTATTTGTGACTTAGATGTACCCAATTAGATGTTATTGTTATTCACCATTACAAATTGCTAAATACAAACATATCTATACATCAGCAATAAAGATTCTTAAACATTAAATAATAAATAAATAAACAACAGAAAACGCTGTGTAAAGAAACGAACAGAAAAGAAGAAAAAAATATTGCACAGAAATTTCTATTGTACCCGTATACCTACTTAACAAAAGCATCGATAATTCGAAAGCTCCTTTAAAAATTTGATGAAAAAATAATAATACTACGTATTTAACAGACAATAAATCAAGAAAAAATTAAAAAAATAATTAAATACCTCGTATTTCTACTAGGAATGTGTATAAAGAAATAATTTAAAATTTAACGGTTTTTTGTAGTTGTCAGAGCAAAAAAATAAGTCTTCGTATATTATGTATAACATAAAAATAGAACTTACACAGCCGTACTCAGAGTTACAACGATTTTGATGGTAACTTAACTCAGTCATTAGCAACTGTTTACGGAATAAAATCTTTTCTAAAGAATAATTTAAGTTTCCATTAAATGTCTCTGAGTACGAAAGATAATGTTTACTTAACTAAACCCTGCCAATTTATGTTGAATGTCAGACAAAATATTATTATTATTAGCTAATTAATATTATTATGCGTGTTAATGACTAAAAGAGCTATGCTACACGTACTCACGGATCTGCTTTTACATATTGTGATACAGATTAATTAGTTTTCATTGGTTCTGGAACAAGAAATATCTTTTTAATTTATTTGAGACTAGCTACTCTCGCGCGGTTTCACCCGCTGCTCGGCTCCATTTAATCTTAGCGTGATGTTTTATAGCCTATAGCACTCAGGAATATTGTAGCTATCTATCAGTGAAAGAGTTTTGGAAATCCGACCAGCGGGTGCAAAGATTACCTCCTACATACAAACTTACAAATTTTACCTCTTTGTAATATTAGTATAGATATGAAGAGACGAATGCACAATCTTGTCTCTTGAGGGTAGGTACACAGCCCTTGAATACCAGAGGATTTACAAGTGCGTTGCCGCTCATTTGGAGGTTGGTAGGTTAGGGATTTTGGGATTAGAGAAAGGGCGAGGAAGTGCAGAATCTCCGATTCTGACCCAAAAGGCGTAGAACAACACAATCCTAATTAACGCCGGTTGGGTCATTCTTTTTAACAATTTAACCAAAAATAGCAATGTTATCCTCAAACTTAACATTTCTGGCGATTGAAGCACAAAGTAGTAGTAGGTAACCTACGTAAAGTTATTTTATGCATTATCTTATGAAAAGTGAATATCAAATCAAATCATTTTATTTTATCTAACTCTGCAATGAATTACAGAAGTGTTATTATATTAACGGTTTTGCATTCTATTCAATACCTTACAAAAAAAGCGATTGCCACATCTACTAATCCCTAAAAGGTCGGCACAGCACTCGTAACTCCTCCGTTGCGTGTATCCATGGGCGGCGCTGATTGGTTACCATCAGGCTCATGCAACATGAAAAAAAAAATAGATAAACACCCCTACTACTTACCATGGTCAGTATCGTTAAGTAACGCAGCCAACTCGGCGACTCGATCTCGATGCGAGTACATGTACATCTGAGCTTCCCACAGCATCGTGACTAACGTTTCATCGTTCTTCTCGTCCATAGCGACGTCCTTGGACATTTGTGGCGCGAACCGGTAGTAGGGGACTCCTATAGCGCTACACCACGCACGCGCTCGGTCCACTACACGACCGTCTGATTGCGTCGCCTGTAAATGGAAAAGCAAATATTTTAAACTAGCTTCCGCCCGTGGCTTCGCTCGCGTGGTATGTTGATATAAAGTAGCCTACGTCCTATTCCGGAGCAATGATATTATAAGTAAAAAGGTGGTGATACATTAAAATGTGGCTAACTAGCCACACTTTTCATAGTTCCCTCTTTTTACTCGCGTTTATCGAATCATGCCATCTCACTTTGGCGTTTAATCATACGAATTGTTCAAGTGTGTATCAGTGTGTCGTTTTTGATAATAATCGAATTATGTTTAGGTAACCTATCTACACCATTTTACTTATAAGTTGCTTTTGTAAGTGTAACTTTTGCCCGTGCCAAATTTCATTCACATCCGTGCAGCCGTTTTGGCGTGATTGAGTAAAAAACATCCAAACATCGTAATGTATATAATGTGAAATGGTTCGTATTTATAATATTAGTAAAAATTAAAAGTGAAAACTTTATGTTTTTGAGTCAAGCCCTCTACAACCTACCAAAACGGCTGCAACTTCAATAAGTCAGAATCTACAACCAGATACAACCATGAAAACACCGAAACACTGTAATCCCCTGCTTTCAAGGAACACGTGAATAACTGTCTTGGATTAACGCAACGCAATAAAATCATAAAATTAAGATTTAGGGATTAGGCCTCCGGTAACCTCACTAACACGGCGAAATGAAACGGTTGTTTCACGCCGGTTTTCTTGAAGGCCGTGGAATTATTATATTATTAACCGACTTCCAAAAAAGGAGGAGGTTCTCAATTCGATTGTATTTTTTTTTTATGTTTGTTACTTCAGAACTCTGTTGTTTATGGACGGATTTGCAAAATTTTTTTTATGATTGAAAGGATATGTTTCCAGATTGGTCCCATTCTTTTCAAAATCGAGTTTTGATGATGGGATCCATGAGAAATCGAGGGAACTCCTCAAATATTATAGGCAACTATATAGTAATTTTAATATTATCATGGAGCACTCAAGCATTTACAGTAAAAAAGTAATATTTGATGAGTTAGAACTGGTGAAGAAGATCAGAAATGGGTGACGAAACTTGACACTCGCATAGATATCACAATCAAGGTAGTTAAACAACTATGAAAATGCACTATAAACCAATGATCTTAAATAATTATGTTGAAAATGTTATCATCCAACTGATCTAATGATGATGATGGAGGTGGAAGGTAGGCACTGGAACTGCGTACCTAATGAATGTATCCTAGCCGTGTTTGGGCTTGTTAGAATTGTTATAAGATGCACTTTGGATGTAAGGTACTATTGAACTGATGTGATGATGAAGCTGGAAGGTGGAAGGTTGGCATGGGAACTTCAAAGTAAAATAATGTATCCTAGTATTGTTTAAGCTTATTAGAGCTGTCAAGAGCAATGGAAAGGGCTATGCTTGGAGTTTCCTTGCGTGTTCAAATCAGAAATGAAGAAGTCTGCAGAAGAACCAGAGTCACCGACATAGCCAGAAGAATTGCCAAACTTTAGAGCGGCGACTCGCACACCTTTGGGGGCGGAGTTTGGCCTAGTATTGGCTATTTTGCATTCGTCCACGTGGACTGCGTTTACACATTAGTGGTGATGAGTCATGGTGTTCTTATCGTTTTTCCTGGTAATACTAAGATAATTCATTGGCATTTTTAACAAAACAGTCATTTTAAATGGGTTACAAAACAATAATTGCGTCTCTTTTGTGTGCACGTATGTAAATAATACTTAAAAAAAAATTATTATTAAAAAAACAAAATACCCGACTGCACACTAAAAAAAGAGTAAAACAAGCCCCACAATACAAATTTACTGAATATAATTTATAAATGTTGATGGAAAGCATCGCAGGCGGGGACCAACAGAGGCTTATTTATAGTCATTTCTGTTGTGCACCATTTAGCAGAATTTTCGTTGGTGGCGGTCAAGGTGGTCCCCGCCTGCGATGCTTTCCATCAACATTTATAAATTATATTCAGTAAATTTGTATTGTGGGGCTTGTTTTACTCTTTTTTTAGTGTGCAGTCGGGTATTTTGTTTTTTTAATAATAATTTTTTTATTTATAACTTTTTAGCTGTTTTTATTTAACGAAAATGTTGTAGATGTAGAAGACTATGTATATGTAAGTACCATTTTAAATTATTTCGACGACATTTGGCTTTAGATTACGAGTGATGTTACTCCGCAACATAAATTTACCGCCAATCTGGACTGTTGGTAGTGAAGAAGAAAGAGAATTAGGTGAGTCATTACTGCTGAAGATCCCGCAAACGTTTAAGTTCAGTTAAAGAACATTCGTCGTGGGGCCGGTCCAACAGCTTTTTTGGGTCAAGTGTTTTTATTGCTAACCCAGCAAGTGTTTTAACATGGCTTAGGGCTACATAAGCCTGGCCCTTTGCAAACACGTTTGATAGGTCCACGACAGCCCGATCCAAGGTGGTACCTTGCAGTTTGTGTACCGTTACAGCCCAACAAAGTATCAAAGGCAGCATCCGACGTTCAATCTTCCCTTGTCCGCGAAGCGCATCAAAGTCGACAGTGGAGGGCTCTATGCGAACCCCCACACCCAATTCATTGCCCTTAACAGAACGATCGTCGAACTCTACGAATACTGCCTGCGGTAACTCACCTGGTTCTAACTGCTCTCTGCGAAGAGAAGGCCACTCAATTCTTCTTATGATACCCATAGCACCGTTCACCAGACCGTGGTTTACATTGATGTTGCGGCGTAACATCACGCGAGATCCAATTCCAATAGTTAGTGTGCCGAGAATGCCCCCTGTTTTGTTCGGGTCGTCAGAAATGTATTGTTTGCGAGGGCACTGACCGTAGGTTTTAGCTTCTATGGAGATGTCAACAGCGTTTATTTGGTAGAGCTTTAACGATTTGCCCAACTTTTTAGTCATGGCTGAATTATAAGCATCGACTTGTTTCGTAGTAGGGAAAATTCGAACTGCCTCTCCATCGGCAAATGGACCCTCTAGTGGAATTCTGCGGCTGTCCAGGATCTCAAGTTGGTCCATCGTAACGAATAAATTTAAAGAGAGAAACACGAAAGAAAAAGAACGAGTTATTTATACTTTATAAGTTTCGCGTCAGACGACGAAATATCGAAAAAATCGCTATTTAGAGACGACCGTCAACGACGTGTGCCCTTATGCGTGTGCCCGCATTCGGGCTGTATACTCGAGCATATCCCCCTCCGCACCGCGCCGCGCGCCGCATGCCAGGCCACGCCCTATCTTTTTGCTTGCTAACGCATGAGTTGCTTTGCGTTGACGCAGAATTAACATGTTCCCGTGGGAATTTTGAGAAAAAACGTATCCTATATTAATTACTCCCGTGATTGAAATGAATCTAATGATACCGCATACATATTTTTTTAAAGGGAAATTTAGAAAAAATATTATTATGTCTTTATCCCGTGGGACTTTTAGGATAAAATGTATCCTATGACACTCCCGTAATCAAGACAAATCTAACGATACCTCATACATCAAAATCCATCAAGCCGTTTAGGCTACAGGAGGTCACAAAGGAAAAGACATACATACATACTTACATACACTCGAAAAACATTACCCTCCTTCTTTGGCAGTCGGGTAAAAAGGTTCATACATTGAATGGGTCATAAATTTACAATAGCGGTGGTCTTTTGTATTTTTACCAACTTGTCATCTACAAACTCATTAACTCTGTTCCATAATTACCTGATCGACGAGCAGGCCGCCAATAGCAGACAGTCCACACGCAAGCCTGGCCGTATCCCACAAACTTTCCGGCTTGAACACATCAATATCTTTTAACTTTGATACTGGAATTAAACCTGGAAATTGAAATAATTTAATCATTATTTGAACGAATATAATACTGCAGAATAATTAACTGGCTGCCTTTTAACGTGTCGGATTTCGATATATCTATACTAATATTACAAAGAGGTAAACTTTGTAAGTTTGTATGTAGGGGGTAATATTTGGAACCGCTGGTCGGATTTCCAAAATTCTTTCACTGAATTATTATAAAACTTCACGCTACGATTAAATGGAGCCGAGCAGCGGGTGAAACAGCGACAGAGTAGCTAGTATAATATAATCTTACTAATATTCTAAATGCGAAAGTTACGATGTTTAGATGATTGATAATCAATGACGGCAAAACGACTGGATGGATCTGAATGAAATTTAGCACAGGCATAGGCGACACGTTGCGCGCCAGTTTGTTACTCAGCCACCGATCAACTGTGCAGCCGAGATATAATGTACTAGCGGAGTTTCCCCGAAACCCCCACATATCAAATTTCAGCGAAATCGAGATTACGTGCTTATTCAAGCAATCAGCGCCATCTGCCGGGCTGGTTTGTCAATCTAAACCATCCAGGCAAAGGCATGTAGAAAAATTCATTTAAATCGGTCAAGCCAAGCCGTTAAGGAGTAGTTCAATAAAATACACACGTATAGCAGCAGAAAGCTATATGCTTATTATTTATTATATATAAAGATATATTGTATATTATATTAAGCATCTCCGATTGAAGTGTGGGGATAGCCAAGCTTCGGCACGAATGGGTCGGCTCGACCGGAGTGATACCACGGCCTCACAAAAAACCGTCGTGAAACAACCACAGCGTTGTGTTTCGCCGCGTGAGTGAGGTTACCGGAGGCCCAATCCTTCCCCTTCCCCAATCCCTCCTTAATCCCTAATCCCTAAAAGGTCGGCAACGCACTCGCAACTCCTCCGTTGCGGGTGTCCATGGGCGGCGCTGATTACTTACCATCAGGTAATCCGTATGCTCGTTTGCCAACCTATTAAATAATAATAATAAAATGCTTTAAAAAATGCGTTTAGAAGATATTTTGCCCATACCTGTACCGCAAGACACAACTACTTTAAGGTTGGTCTTCTTAGCCTCCTCATTTTGTCCTGTAGCTCGTAAAGCTAGGTTCAATTCCGTGAGCTCTGTAAGCACGTCTAATGTTGGATTGTTCCCCATCAAACCACCGTCCAGGTATCTGTAATAGTAAACAATATTCTTCAAAAAAACTTAAAATTAATTTAACCAACAATGATATGGCCATATTCAGTGCTGTTGGTGGGTTGTGGGATTTAGGAGTCTGCTTCTTAAGCAAGAGTATAAGCCGATTCAAGATCAATTCTAAAACTTTCTTTTTTTAATAAGAAGGTTTTTCCAAAGCTGAGACAGTTTACAACGATGTATTTTTTACCTGACTGCCCAAAATATGGAGTGTTTTACCCGCCTGCCCAAAAAATGGAGTCTTTTACACGCCTGCCCAAATAAAATAGTGTTAAGTTTTTAGGGTTCCTGTAAGTATGTAATTTTCTTTTTCATATTGTATTAAAAATGTCGAATATGTATATGAAACGTTAAAATCCTCGCAAACGCACCGTTTAGTAGCATTTTTCTGTAAATGTGACACTGCATAGAAAAGGCTTCTTCTCGCACGGAGAAGAAATAATATTATTCGCCACGCTTGCTTGAGGTGGATTGCCAAGTTTCCACTCGATGTTTAACGTCGCTTCGCGCGAGGATCTAAACCAATATCACCGACTGACCTGCCAGAAGCTCTGAAGTACGAGGGCGCGGCGCCAGTGGCCCGGGCCGCTTGCCACACCAACTGTTCCGAGGGGGGCGGAGGCTGCGCCAGCGACACCACTGACGCCTGGTCTCCCGCCTCTGCGCGAGGACCTAAACCATTAAGCTATTATCAAATCTGCTAAATACAATTACGATTTTCTGGCAATCAAAGGATCTTCAAGGTTCTTTTAATTTTTTTTTTATGAAATACCATCGAGCATTTTGAGGGAAGTTATAAAACATCACGATACGACGAAAAGGAGCTAAGCGGCAGGAGTAGTTTGTTTTGTTTATTCTTTAAAAATCGTAGAGACACTAGAACTTTCTCCTGTTACGTGGTTGCGTTTAAAAACATACAATTTCACCTACACATCACACCCAGACTAGGAACAACAGTTTGTGGATTACATAAAGAGTTATTCCGTACGGCATTTGAACCCGCATCACGATGCGTGGCAGCCAACCGTGCAGTATTCTCTATTTGGCTTTAGTTACTTGAGTAAGCCCCTTAAATGGATATTAAAATCAATCCTTAACCATTGTTTTCTGTATAAAATCGTTGTTACATAGTTTAAGCTTCACTAAATATCTCCAAGCACGAGTAACTACACAATTGATAACTTATCATTATACTAGCGACCCGCCCCGGTTTCACACGGGTGCAATAATGCTGATATCAAATTTCTCCGCTATTTAATGGATATTGTTATACATTTATCCTCTTCAATCACTATATCCATTAAAAAAAAAGAGCATCAAAATCCGTTGCGTAGTTTTAAAGGTTTAAGCACACATAGGTATGGACAGAGAAAGTGACTTTGTTTTATACAATGTACTGATGACTTACTTGTAGTTCCATTATGTTCGTCAAGAATCTCTTGAGCTGATTTGTAATTTCTAAACAGGTGAAGGTCCACAGGTTTCCGATCAGCCAGTAACGCCAATATCATCAGTTTTGGATGTTGAATGTCCGACATAACTGTCTCTGTGCCTGTAATTTTGAGAAAAATATTTAAAATGTGGTAAATCTATCCATGCTTTGGCACGAATGAGGAGCGAGCAAAAACCATAGCGTTAAGGTTTTCTCTCTGAGTCAGAATTCCGGAGGTCCATATTTCTAAAAATTCAATAAAGTGTTCTTTAACAAGCAATCACGTCCCAAACAAACGCTTTACTACAAGGGTTGTTAGATTTGATATATAAGATTTTCTCTTGTGTCATTGGGAAGTTTAAAAACATACAAATGACACCCAGACCCGGAACAACTCTGTGGATCAGACAAGATCACACAAAGAGTTGTTCTAAAAAATTTACTTAAAATTTCTTAAGGCGTAATAATGAATTGTTTTGAGATAAATATAGAATTATCACACAATTCTCATAGACAGATTAACAACCTCGATTATGTATTCTAAGTCAGTTTTTCAAGGACGACACTATGTACATTTAAATGACTAAGTTCCGACCGCGTCACCATGACTATACAAATGTTGCTTTATAAAAAGCGAAGACATAATATTACTGTTATAGCAATATCTAATTAGATTTTAGTAAATAAGAAGCTGCTTTGTGGATTTTTGTTTCTATTATTTTTCACATTGACAATTAATTTCAATCATTTTCTTGTGAATCGACGATATTTCTAACTTTAAACGTCATTAAAAGAGGCAGTCGATCGATAAATTGATCTCATATTTTGTCAGGTTAACCTGAACTACAAATTCTCCTTCTGCCACTTCCTGCATTCAATAAATTAATAGGGTTCTAAGTTCAATGCACGTGTTCTTACCTGCTAAAAACTTGTGAAGTTCGAACCATAACATAGCATTAAAAACTTACCCAAACATTCCTTAAGAATGGCTTCCAAAGCGTCCGAAGGATATGGCCTCATACCAATGAATGCGTACTCTTTCAATCTAAAATAGACCCTTTGGCATTCCCTTAAAGACTTTCCACTGGCCAAGCCCAAAGCCAGAATGCCACCAGTGCTGGTACCAGCTACCCAGTCGAAGCACTCCACGATAGGTCTACCAACAGCTTCCTCGAGGCTTAGCAGTATCTGGACTAAGACTAGGCCTCGAATACCGCCACCGTCTAGGCAGAGCAATCTGGAATGGTAAAAATGGGTATTTACAACAAGAATACTAGCATACCATGGATGTTTTTTTTTTTTTGAGAAGGTAAAGTCATTGGTTGTCTTGATCTTCTCCTGCCTTGTGTGGGGGGGGGACCATCCCGAAACTACACTTGCACACTCAACTCTGGCTAAACATTGGCTCTATTAGGACCCACCTTTGATAGCCTAAGTCTAATGGCTTGATCGCCATCCACAGATCACGGTGGGCGAAGATCGTTGCATGATACCCGACACCCACAATGTCACCTTCGGAAGGCACCTTCTATTTGTTTTCTAATTCTACTCGGTCCACGACATATTATGGTGGACCAATTATAACATATGGGGATCTTGATAATCAGGCTTTGTTCGGCCAGGATGTGTTCAATTGTTTGTGAAGAAATTGGATAAAGGAACAGACGCATCAACAATGGTAAGGGATCAGCGTCACCCATGAACAACGGCGCACTAAAGGACCCTCCACAACGTTTCCCGCTTATTTACATCTTTATTTTATTAATTAGATCCCAAACGATGTAAGTGGAAGTTACTTTCTTGTTATTAAGTAGGAGATAATACTTTTTATTTTTGTTGCTTCATTGCATATTATAAGAGTCTTACCGTCCCTGTTTTTGGCTGGTATCAAAACAAGCAGCTCTTTCCATGGCAGCTACGGACAACATTTGGCTGACGAGGTCTCGAGTGGAGCTCCTGGCTACAGGAGGTGGTGGAACACCGTTGTAGTCACCACGAGCTGAACAACTAGGCCTACAGCCTGATACCTCTGGAGGACATCTGTAAAATAATTATTTAGGGGCCATGTTAGAGAGAAACATAAAGTCGCTGATTTTAAAAGAAAATTGGCTAGTATGATGGTGGTTCCACAAGAAATGAAGTATTGGAAAAAAATGTATGTACCTACATATATTTTAGATACTGGAGAAAGGGTATGTAATTTCGTCACACTTATCTTGTGGATACTAGCAAAAATAGCTGAGAAATAGAGAAAAAATCATAGAATATACCTTTTGGCCCCAACCGCGTGCAAAACGTACAATATTTTATCATAATTGCTGTTTGACATTTCAGTAGGTAACGTATGTCTCGGTGTATTCCCCATTTTGTTCTTCGCTTCCAAATTGGCTCCGAACACGATCAACGCTTGGACTATTGCTACATTGGTCTGTTTGACTGCCAAATGTAATGGGGTGTTTCCTTCATTATCTCCAATGGAGTGTTCAGCTCCTCTTGATAATAGGGCTATAGCACATTCCAAACGGCCTCGTAACACCATTATGTGGAGGGCTGTTCTTCCATCGAAGTTCAAAGCGTTTATATCACAGTTCTTATCGACGAGAGCTACAACTACTTCGCGAGAGATTGCCCAGTGCAAAGGTGTGCCTCCATGCTTCATGTCTTGCTGGTATAATTTTGGTTGGTTATCTTGTAGGAGATCGCCAACAATACCTACAATTATGGTAAAGAATAAATTCAATATAAGTAGCATTTTCGATCGACACCCTTGGTTGTTACATGAAATTAGTTGAGCTTTTCTCGGTTATTAAGTAAGCCGTTATTTTCATTAAACTTTTCGTAAAGTTTAAATATTTAAGGTTGTACTTAATAATTATGTCAGTTGCCTGCAAAATATAATTTTTCTTGTATCCGAAAATTCAAATACGAGACAAACAATTTAAGAACATTTGAAAAATTATTATTAAATATCACCACTAAAACCAAAACATGCAAGTAATTTAAAAGCTTTTCCACACCAGTCTATGCGATACAAGTGGCGCTAGTGTCGCTTTAGGGACTTGTGCCGTCAATATCTGGGTAATATTAATAAGAAAACTCTCGGTACTTCTTTTTGGGAACTAATGAACAAACGTAATGATCTTTCTACCTGAAAGTATGTTGGTGGATTTCCTTAGTGCTGACAAGTTGTCTTCGAAGTGAACTAGAAAGAATCAAGCACATATAAAGCATAGCATCTAAGCATCGTCCAATTAGACAGTAGCAGAAGACCAAAAACAGGATTAGAAAGTCACCGTTAAACTATTTTATTAGTAAACTATAACGTTAAACTATTGTGGTAGTAGCGTTTTGATTTTGCTAAGTGTTTTACATAGGAAAACGTGCACAAATACTATAAGTTTAGTATCTAAACGAAAAGTAATAGCTTGGAAATAAGAAGGTGAAATTAGGACTAGACGAAGAGTGTATTATTTAAGAATGCGAGCAGAAACCATTCACCATACAAGGAAAGCATATCGTTATTAGAACAGAGAAAAGACTAGAAGAACTAAAGTTTTGAAGCTTCATTTAATATAGCGAAGTACAATCGACAAACCTGGTAGAAGACTAGTAGACCTCTTAGCTGCAGTGAGATTAACGTCTGCGCCCGCTAACATGAGGGCGCGCACGCAATCCGGTGCGTCCGCTAAACATGCTGTGTGGAGTGGCGTGTATCCTTGCTTATTGTACACGTTTAGTGATGATGGATTTTTGCTGGCTAAAGCCTGTAACAAGCCAAAATAATTAATGATATTTTGTGAGGGAAAAATCTTCAAGAAGAAGGAAGGAAGGCGTGTCAGACACTTGCTGTCTAAAAAAAAAACCGTTCCTTTTCCTGCTCTAGGCCGAGGCTGCGGTGCCTTATTACGCTTGCTCCACAATCCCGGCTGAAAATCAGCCCTATAGGTCCCCGTCTGTGACTGCACGGTTGGTGCGGTGGCTGGGCAACTGGCTGCCGTGCAACGTGTCGCGGGTTCGATTCCCGTACGGAACAACTCTTTGTGTGATCCACAAATTGTTGTTCCGGGTCTGGGTGTCATGTGCATGTGAAATTGTATGTTTGTTATTGTATGTTGAACCGCACCCACGACACAGGAGAAAATCCTAATGTGGGGCAACGTCTTTAACGCTCAAGCGGCTCCTTCCCAACCTCGGGGGGCCAAACGCCTCCTGCCGGAGGTTGTACATGGGGATTGTGCGATCCATGGCCCTCTACGGTGCCCCTGTGTGGGCGCCGGATTTGAAGCGGCGGCCGGCTCGTACGCTGGTCGCGTCCCAGAGGGTCATGGCTATCCGAATAATCCGCGGATATCGCACGATCTCCGGGGAGGCGGCGAACCTCCTTGCCGGATCACCGCCATGGGATCTGGAAGCGAAGGCGCTCGCGCGCGTCTACAGTTTGCGCGCAGACGCGCGTCGCCGGGGCGAGGATCCTCTGCCGCGCCAAATTAGTGCGTGGCGGAATGAGCTCCGGCGAGATCTCATGGCTGAGTGGAAGCAGCGACTGTCGCAACCGAGGGCCGGGCACGCTACTATAGCAGCGGTAAGACCCCTCTTTGAGGAGTGGCTTGAGAGACGCCACGGCGTCCTCACCTTCCGCCTGACGCAGGTGCTTACCGGGCACGGCAGCTTTGGTAGGTTCCTGTTTCGGATCCAGCGGGAGGAAACGCCCGAGTGTCGTCATTGTGAGGATCACCTGGAGGACACGGTGGAGCATACGGTGGCGGAGTGCCCTGCTTGGGTTGAGCACCGCCGTGTTCTCAGGGAAGTGATCGGCGGCGGCGACCTCTCGCGCCCGGCCTTAATCGAGGCCATGGTCCAGCGTGAGAGGAACTGGGAAGCTATCTCCTCCTTCTGCGAAGCAGTTATGCTCGCAAAGGAGGAGGCGGAGCGCGTGAGGGAACTATCCTCCTCGCGCCCCAGCCGCCGCAGAAGGCGACATTCCGGACGTCGAGGATCGAGGGATGATCTCCGGCCACCGTAAGCGCGGGTCTGCGGACGGCGAGTAAGGGTAGCTCGCCGCCCGACCAGAACTGGACCCGAGCGTACGGCGCGTAGCGTTCCGCGCGCGCCTCAAAGAGCCAATAGACCACCACAGTCGGGGCCCTAAAGGGCTGATGTTTAGCCGGGGCTGCGGGGTAAGCGCAATGAGGCACCGCGACCTCGGCCCAGAGCAGGAGAAGGAACGGGGGGGTTTTTAGTCAGTAAGAGTCTGACACTCTCTCTCGCCTTACCCTGGGCGGGAGAAGTCATTGGATGATTTTCCCCTGACAAAAAAAAAAAAAAAAAAAAAAAAAAGGTCCCCGTCTGTGGTGGTCTATTGGGTCTTTGAGACGTGCGGGGAACGCAGGACGCCGATCGCTCGGGAAAATGATGATGCTAAGGGACTAATCCAGCGCATACATTGAGTGTACAGTTGATTTACAGTTGTATACAGTTTATTCCATAGATTCCCAAAGTGGTCCAGGTGGACCCCCAGGGGTCCACGGCAGCCCGACAGGGGTCTACGCTTGCGTGGAAAAAGAATGGGGGTCCACAAAGCGTTAACGGGGGTCTATAAAAATGTATTAGGTGACCCGACTTGACTTCTCCTATGAATATAGGGAGACAATAATATAGGCAGACATTATTATAAAAAGTTTCACTTCTGCTATGAATATAGGAAGACAAAATTATAAGAAACTCAGCAATTATTGTTTTTGTAAAAACTTGCATATTCCATATTCCCGCTCGCCTAGTTAAAGTCGTATCTGAACTTGCATGAACTTGTTGGATTTTTCCCTAATATATATAGGATTGCGAATGATAAACATCACTCAGTTGTTTCCGGAACTTCAAAAAAAAAATTGTAATGGATACGAAACATGGCTGAATCTAAGGAGAAGTGTCGACAGTACACTGTTGAATATTTGAAATTTGCAAGACAAGCGATTGCCCATGTGTCTTTTATGCAACAAAGTCTTGGATCTTGATCTCAGATTACAATGGTAATCTGAAATAAAAGTTAACATCAAAACTAATAACGATTATTATTTTAAAAACAGTCGCAATATTTCAATATCAAAATTTTGATTCTACTAAGACTGTCACAACAACATAATAACAAGTGTAGTAATTTTTGTGTTTGAATAAGTACAAAACAAGAAATAGCTACAAAACAAGAAAATACTTATTTTTACTTTTTATCACTCCGAAGTGGGTGCTTATTGGTTTCTTGTACTGTAAGTCAATCTTAGAATACAAAAAAGTAAAGTAGGAATCTGTTGGATGAAGACGCTTTTTAGACTGACCTTGAACTCACAGCATAATCAAAGCAATATAAATTCTCACCTTTTTTCAAAAACTCATAGTTGATTGAAAAAAATAGACACAGATTTACATAGACATATACTTTTTTGGGTTTTGAAAGTAAGTTAGTAAATGAATAGCTGCAGGGGGTCTACCAGATCCAGCAAAATGTTTAAAGTGGTCTATGAGAAAAAAAACTTTGGGAACCTCTGGTTTATTCAAATAACGATCTTTATCCAAATGAATTTAATACATAGACGCCCTTGGAACTTTGTGAAATAGTCACGAATAATGTGATAGATTTCTTAATAAAACTAAATTCAAGAACCAACTGATAAAAGCGTGATGATAAATACCTATTATTAACACTTCTCTGCATCACCCTAGTGGTTGACTGGTAGAGAATGCCTTTGTATTTCAAATCTTTGTTCTTACTCCGTGATTTCAAATACATAAATATCAATTATTGTGTAGTCGTAAAAGGTTTTATAAAAGTGGATACAATGCAAAAGCAACGCTAAATCTGTGGCTAAATTTCCTCAACCCGATAGTATTAATTGCGTCTCTAAAATTAGTTTTAAAAAGTAATTTATATTGTTTTTATCTAACTTTTTTTTAATAAACTAAATAAAATGTTTTTAACCCTCCTAATAATGTGATAAGAATAAACTATGGAGTATTGCGCCAAAAAAATAACAAACTTCCCACAAGTGCTTATAAATACAAAACCGAATTCCATAACAATGGAATTATTAATTCCATGAATAATTTTTGTAAGCCATACGACATTGTAATATCTTTAGAATGTAGGTCAAGATAAGGCACCAAGGAGGATTATTAAGAAAAATGATTAATAATATATCTATTGATGGTAAATAAAAAAAAATTGTAATCAATACGAATCGTACATCACACGGTGATCCCAAATAATAACATGAATAACTTGTGAGGGCTGATTTTTCAATGGTTAGATAAAAGTTATCTGGGGAATAATTATGTGTTGTCGCGTTAGAATGTTTGTATAAGACAGTGACAGCAACAATTTTATTCCTCAGACCACATTAATTATTAAATTATCCTTGTTTTATAGAACCGTTTCCCTACACTTAGATTTAGTCTCTCGACTCCTGTGTTCACATGCCCAAGCCACCTAGACCCGAAACAACAATTTGCATATTATATGCTAAAACATAAGAGCAGTCTGTCAATGACACGCTTGTTTTGCAAGGGTTGATAGTTGAAGAGGGACCTAAAAATAAATAGGTAACTAAGGTATATAGCGCAGGCGCGAATCCAGACCGAGACCTGTGGGCTGAAACCTAGAAGGACGCGTTAGTCGGTCGACGGTGGGCCCTGAGATCGGTTTACGGGCGCCATATTTTAAACGTAACTATTTTTGTTATTGTCTAATGTTGTGGCGTCGAAGATTTGTTTATTTTGAAAATTGCTTTATTTTAGACTTCAAATAGGGATAATTTCTTATACTTTTGAGTGTATTAACAAAGTTACTGATTTAAATACGAATAACTATTGTATTTGCGTTGCAATACAGGTTCAAAGTTTCATTTGGTAGTCCGCGTTTTTTTCGCGTTGAGCTCGTATAAGGGAATGCTTAATTAATTAATTAGTCTTAACAATAAAAGGGAGGACATTGAGTCCTGATATTGATTTATTACATTCCCGCCTACAGCGAATGCAGGTTGTGATTGATTCACCCTCTCGTTCCTGATAAGGACGGAAATATTAACTGCGTATGTTAAAGGGAGATAAATAGTGTTACATAGTGCATCTGTCATCGATCGCGTGTCATATTATTTATAGAGCGAGTTAGGGCTTACATTTTGGGGCCTATACATGATAAGAAACAAGTATCGGTAACGAAACGGCTACTGACTATTTTTCATACCCCTATCTTTATTTATTAATTAATCAAATAGGTACATTTGAAATTTTACCACGTAAATAATGTCCGACAAAACTATACACATAGTTGGTTAAGTGATAATAAGGGTTGTTTGGCCTTAACTTAATTTTTCGAAATATTAAATTAAATGGCAAAACAACGTTTGCCGCGCCAGCTAGTTTATATAATAATATAGAATATTCTTTATGTATTTTTAGTACTTTCGTAATTTGATGTAGGACCAGCAAGTTAACAGTTTTACAAGCTGTATTATGGGACCTTGTATTAAAAAATAATTGCAGGTATCTTTCATCTGAATCAATCGTCTGATAATATAATGGAACCGAAAGTATGCAGTATCCTTGACTGTGACAGCAGAAGCGATCAAGGTGATGAAGAACTTTGTTTTTTTGGGTAAGTTCTGTTTTATTCGTCAAAGAAATGTTTGAGAGTATTGTTTGTTTGGTTGTCCTACAAGTGGTTGTGGGTGTCGAGATCCCTCTAAGATTAAAAAGGCTCAAAGCATTGTCTTCACTTTGATATTAATTTACTAAGGGTTGATTTTTAAATAGCCACATAAATGTTATCTGAGGAATAAAATTGTTGCTGTCACTGTCTTATACAAACATTCTGACGCGACAACATCATAATTGCATGCAAACCATTGAAAAATCAGCCCTAAGACATATCAAAATTTATTAATAAAGGTATTGATTTGGATAAATCGAAAGTATTTACGGATCGTAGGACGCTATGTATACATAAGTATGATTTCCGTCCACACCTGTAGAATGTAGGCGTCTGTGTGTCTCTTTATTATATTTATAGACTGGTAGCTATAGCATATATTTACGTGGAAAATTATTATTTGAATACCTTGGTAGGCTTGACGTTTCGACCCGGTTGCGCAGGTCGTGGTATAGTAACCGCGTAAATATATGTTATTAATATGAAACGCGAAAGTTTAAAAGTTAGTGGTAGCTATAGATTAGGTTCGTAGGGTTATAAAAAATGTGAAAAAAAGCTCAATTTTTATTTGACTGAGTGTTTTATTGTTTGCACCGTACACACCTATTATTTCTTTACGAATACTTTTGGCATATGAATATGAAAAGCGGCGTAGCAGATTTCGTTTCACATAATGCGTAATTAAATTTGCCGATTTTTTTATTTTTATTATAAACTAGTGAGTCTAAAAATCTTCTACTTTCTGCGTTATGTACTAAATGCTTAAATGATAACAACAGTTTTTAGAAATTAATAAATTATACTTAATAACATTTTTTATAATAATTTATTGCTTGCTATTGGGCAATTAAGAAAACTGTTTAATTTACTTGTGGCGTGCAGAGATCCGATATGACGAAACATAAATATATTAGTATCACTATATCCCCTCCACGCTCATTTATTCTGTGAGAGGGAGAGAGAGATACTTCCTCTTTTGCAGCCTATTCTAGTAGCTTGCTTACTTTGCGCGACAATGCGAGTGGTATTATGTGATATATAATTCGCTATAGAACCAACATGGCACTTAATATCTGCAAATTGGGCCACATGTTTCAAAGGATGAACAACCAATGGGTCAGAAATTAGGTGAACAGGCGATATCATCAGAGCCGCGGGGAGCCAATGGATACAAATGGTGGAAAAGAGTTAAGGGGGAGGCCTTTGTCCAGCAATGGACATCTTCCGGCTGATGATGTTGATTAATCAATTAGCAAGTAGCTACGGCTTTGCTATATAATAAGAAAAGCTGCCAAATAATCATATAATCATATTTCTTTCACAGATTCCCGAGAAAGCCTAAATATCGCAAACTCTGTGTGGCTGCCACCGGACGCAGGTATTGGTCTGCGAAAAGGAGTTCCCGAATTTGCAGTAAACATTTCCTGCCTGCTTGCTTCGCTGAGGGAGTGGGGAAATCTCTGCTAGAGAATGCTGTACCTACTGAGGTAAACTCGTAGTATCATTTCACTAACTTCTGGTGGCTGTCTAGTAGATTAACGTGCCAGTTCCCTTCGCCGCCGGGTATCGGTGTAGGGAGACCAGTGAGCGAGAAAGAGCCCTTATCCTTGTGTAGAAGTGTTACGCCTTTGTCATTTTGTAATTAAAAACTCAAAAACGACTGCAATGTTTTTTAAATTCATTACTATATGCCTTTCACTTGAGATTTCTCATCTAGAAGAAAACGTGGGACGCATCCAAAATCCTGAAAACTTAACTGTCCTGAGGGCCTACCATGACGTGTTAAAGCGTGAATCGTTCGGGCGAGAAAGAGGGATGGAGCTATACACCTTTTATAGTTCCTTACCTCTTTGCAGTTCATCAAAACTCCTCCTGTGATCCCTGAGATGTATGAGATACCGGCGAGGCGTGAGAGCTCCGAAATTACTGACTTCAGCAGCATACTGCGGTCTTCATCACCCCTATCGACAGTGCTTGGCGATCGCTCTTTGCAGCTCGACGAATTACAAGACACGGCCGACTGGCCTAACCCAGGAGTAGGTATATAACAATACCATTACGTCTTTTATTCATCAAAAAATAACACACCATCTTTCATTCATCAAAATGTAGCACCCAAATTGCCATTGCACATAGTTTCCTCTTCCGAGATATTATTGAGGATTCCGAAAACCGAAAAACTCTTTGCTCAACCTAGAAATCCTACCAAAGGTCATTTGCTTTCCACTCCCACTTGTGCATTTATTTTTTTTATTTTATGCACACATAAGATGTCCATGGGTGGAATTAATACCATGGGCATTTTATCCCGGTCTGTCATTTGGTGGTACAGAGAAGAGAGGACACGGCAATATACTGTTTGTTTCATATTGATGAGTCTCATGCACATAACAGTTTAATTAACAACCCCAATAACAAATTACAATTCGCTAAACTTTGCTATCAAACCATCACGATCATTTCGAGTATTGACATTTAAACACCCTGTCTTTGTCTTCACCTTATTTAGAAATGATTATCCAAAAATTTTTTTCTTTAGGTAAAGTTTATTCGCTTAGTATTTGAAGAGCAAATCGACCCAAACCAAATAGTATTAAGAAGCACAGCAGTATCTCTACCAGAACCAGGAACGAGTTCTACAATAACTGAAGCAGAAATGCGAAGGAAACCTGTCACTGAATCTGTGAGTCTATCTGCACGACCGCCTACCGACGGAGCCACAAGACCTCCGGAAGAATTAGCATCAATACTTTCAATTACATCTCCATCCAGACCGGCAACGGGTCCCACAACACCTGAAAGGCATCGTGCACCAAAATCTACTAAATCTGCAACTCCTATCTCTAAAGAAGGATCGGGATCTAACTTTCTACCATCATGGGTAAGAATTCCCCCTGAATATCCTGTCTCTAATCCTAAGGAAGCTGGTTCCACATTTAGGAAAAAGCTGTTTGCTTTCCTTCGTTGTCCATATAATCCTTTGGATATAGAATCAGATTTACGAACATTAATATCGTTGGGGGTGCACATTTTTATACTACGCAGGGGCAACTTCAGAGCTGTGGTTAATTCGCTGTTCCGCTACTTTATAGAAGTATAGGCAATCCACGGAGCTGAGCTAAGCAGTTATCTATAGTCAAGCACAATTAACCAGTGTACGCATTCAATGAATCCCACTAGCTTTTAATGTGTTAAATTATAATCACTTTTGCAGTAGTATTTATCAAAATAATTAGACAACAGCTTATGCGATTTTTTTTCGCGTAAGATCGACACATGTATAAATCAGTGTGACAACTAGATATTTTTTATTTATGAACAAGTGCCAAAACATTCGCACATAATACTCTACCTAGAAATATAGTGTTGGTCACATTTTATCAGTAAATGAAACAGCTGTTCCGAGATAGACAATCAAATTATTTTAAAATGTAATCATAAATGTTGTGTGATTTGTCGCTTTTGTAGAATTAGATTAAGCATTTGTGGAGCTGATACAAAAAGGACTGACGACAAGGCACTAATTTTGGAATGTAAGGACGACTTAGTAGAAAAAGTAACCTATCTTTATGAAGTCGGTTGAAAACGCAGTCTGCGTATACTTTAGTTAGACAATATAGGATGTATGTGTATCTAACCATTAGTGTAGTATTACCACTATAAGTATTTCTTGTAAGTATTTGCTATTATTGAAATAGAGTGAAAAAGTTGTAGATATAAAACCTTAAAGACGCCTACAAAGTTGCATAAATATGGAACTTTTTGGTCTATTCAAAATTTACAAGCGCGGGTAAGATTAGGTTTATTTTGTTGGTATTCAAAAATAACAAATGCTTATGGAAACTGTATCCTTATCGTAATTATGTAGTCGTCTATACGTACTCGATCAATGCCTATATGTAACTTGTGTCATTTTCGATATAAATGTTGAACGTTTTACGAATATCGCCATGTATTAGAATTGATCCACATTTAATAATCTCATTGTAATCTGTTGTTTTAAATAAAGTTCACAGGCAAACATGTTTTTGTTATTATTTCTAACGAATTATATCGTGTGGGAGAGCCAAGCTTCGGTACGAATGGGTCGGCTCAACCGGAGTGATACCACTGCCTCACAGAATACCGGCGTGAAACAACCACAGCGTTGTGTTTCGCCGTGTGACAGAGGTTACCGGAGGCCCAATCCCGCCCCTTCCCCTATCCCTTCCCGATTCTTACATCCGCAACCCCTATCCCCAAAAGGCCGGCAACGCACTCCTAACTCCTTTGGTGCTGTGGGTATCCATGGGCGGCGCCGATTGCTTACCATCAGATAATCCGTCTGCACGTTCGCCGACTTATACCACAAAAAAAACGAATACTCGAGGACTCGAAATATGAAATATTAGTTCAAAATCCTAGTCAGAATCTAAAATAAACACCAGACCTGAGATTTGGACGAGGCAAACACGGTTGAGAAAATAAAACCGTTTTTCAAATTTCACAGTAACATAAGTGACAGCATTGGGTTACACAATGTGAGCAGTGTAATCGAAGACTTAAGCTTTCCATTCCCATTACCCCTAGATTGCCAAAACCTTAGTTCCCAAACGGCCAGCAACGCATTCGTAACCTATTCAGGTGTTGCGGATACAAGAGTAGCACTGAATGCTTTGACGCATAAAAAAAATAGCATGAAATCTAGTATTTAAGTCAAGATGGTAGGGCCTAGCTTAAACAAACAACTGTTGAACCACCTTCTACAGAGTTATAATTTTCACACATACACACATACATCATCATCATCATCAGCCTATAAGTGCCCACTGCTGAGCAAAGGCCTCTTCTCACACGGAGAAGGTTTGAGCATTAACCACCACGCTTGCTCAATGCGGGTTGGCGATTTCAAACTTATAATTATAAATTATAAGTCCAGGTTTCCTCACGATGTTTACCTTCACCGTATATCAGTGGTGTCTAAATAATCCTAGAAAGTACATATAACTCGGAAAAAGTCACATTGGTACTTGCCAGGTTTCGAACCCACACCCTCATGCATGAGAAGCGGGCTCCTCAACCTCCGGGCCACAACGACATAGTACATCAGTAAGTATTTATTGCCCGATTTTGTATTAAAATGGATCTATAGAAATATTATAAAGCTGAAGAATAAGTTTGAATGAGCAAATCTAAGGAACTACTAGTTTGAAATGAAAATTCCTTTTTGTCTTGCACAGTCCTTTTATGCAGAACGGCTATGAACTATGAAACATCACCCTAGGACCAGAAGGAGCCGAGCAGGGAGTGTAACGCGCGGAAACAGGTATTGGAAGTAAGTAACTGTTCTCCGGTATCGTATCAATATGTATGTTAAAATATTACTAGTCGAAACTGAGTGGCGTGATGTAAATAGAAACACTATCCGGTACCCATTCCTTATCAAACGCGTCTACAAAGTCTAAAAATCACCAGTCTAAAGATAAAGTGAGGGTTCGTTGTATTTTTAATACTTTCATAGCAGATGACCCATTTCAATTAATCATATCAATTTTTTATCTATAAACATATATTTGAGTAAGTAGGTATTAGTTTACTTAGTATTATTATCTATATTTTTAGACCTATGTTATCTAAAGCGAACTGTGGACCGCGTGGTGTGACAGAGAATCAGGGCCAAACACAAACACCCGGTTTCTGAAAGGCTGATTACATCTCTGGACAATCCTGTAGTTTCCAACTAGTCAAATTCAATACTTTTATTGAAATGTCAAAAACTATTATTTTCTATGAAACTGCAAATTATGACGTATGCCGTCATAATTTAAAAGGCTATAAAACACCACGGTACTATTTGTTGGAGCCGAGCAGAGGGTTAAACCGTGCGAGAATAAGTAGTTTTAAAATAAAATAGGTACTTTGATTGGAAAAAGTTTTAATTTCATTTAATTTTATTGTTGTTTATGTGCCTGTAAAATGCTTGTTTCCCCGCAATGACCCCACTAGGCCGAGGTTTTAACCCCTCAAGTGGTGTTTAGAGAGGCTTCAATTTTGAGGTTAAGTATTTAACGGTCGTATCGCGTCAAACTTTCAGTCACGACTAGAAGAGAAAAATGATTTTATCCCGTGTATTTTTAGATATTCTAAGAAGAGGTTTCAGAAAACAATGTGTGTGATATTAAGTAGTTCTTTTGAATATGTATCAAAATAAATACGTAAACTTAAAACAATATTATTATACTGGCTGACCGGAGAAACTTTGTACCGCCTTTTTTATGTCATCGGTGGTCGGTGGCAAGCAATCATTGCTGCCCATTGACACTCGTAATACGGAGGAATATATAATAATACGTAATAAGGAGTTAGGTACTACAAGTGCGTTGCCGACCTCTTGTGGGTTATTAGGGATTTAAGGATAAGGGATTTGAGGAGAGAGGAGGATTGAGGATAGGGCGGGGAGGACTGGGCCTTCGGTAACCTCACTCACACGGCGAAACACAACGTAAATTTTATTTCAAGCCGGTGTTCTGTGAGGCCGTTGGCCGTCCCGAAGTATGGCTCTCTCACACTTTAAATTAAATAATGTTTTCTGACTTTTTAAATATTTCCCGAACTTTCACTAATATTTCAAGACGAAAATTTTTCAAAACGTACTAGCCGTTCTCGAGTTTTAGCGAGACTAATGAACTGAATTCATTTATATACATATATAAAAAGAAGATTAATACGAGTAGCTCCTATCACTACATGCAAAGCCCTGTGTTTATTTAGATCTTTAAAACTATGTGACAGATTTTGATGCGTTTTATTTAATAGATAGAATGATTCAAGAGGAAGTTTTAAGTATATAATTTATTAAGGTTTACATACGATGTCGTGGGTAGGAAGCGGCAGGATGATTAAACTCATTGTCAATTGTTAAATACAATAAGAAAGTATAATTATTCTTCGTTTAACACATACTTTGTTGTACATATAATACTTAAGCATTTTATGTTATTCTTCCCATAAAGTACAACTTAACCTTTTGTTATACTTTTCAATGCAAAAAGTTTGATATCATAATGACGGAAAAGATTTTCAGGTAGGTGTCGTTATTAAAAGTTACTTATTTACATACTTACGTAAATAACTGTATATTAGGTAGGTAAGTATATAGGAAATTACCAAAAATGGACATCTACGTAGAAATTTACTCAATACTCAATACTTTATTGCGTTCCATAGTGTACATTAGGTCTTATAAATAAAAATATAGCAGAATCACTATGAACCCTGTCAGGCACAGCAAACGTAAGTAAAAGTAGGAGAGAGGAACAGCGCTCGGTATATAATTTCGATACATTAACATATGGAAGTTTTTCCGCATAATTATGATTATATTAATATAAGTATACATATTTAAATGCTTCATTGGTCTTTGGAAAAACTTTAAAAAACATTAAGTAACCGATTTGATTTTTATGTAGAGTAACTATCGCAATACAAGACAAGGCTGAATTTACTAAAAATAACGTCTTGAATGAATTATGTCTAGCAAAGCTCTACTAGTTTCAAGTCACACCGGGACCTTTATTCATGACGTCTTATTTATTTAGTTGACTGATAAATAATATGATCGATTATATATTCTTAAAAAAAGCAATATAAATATGGCAATTCGTAGGTTACTCGATTGGGAATACGCATCTGCTTCGCCGTGTTGATAAGGAAATGATTAACACGATCAAAAAATCAAAATTATTTTATTGATTTCTGTTCAAGTAATTTTGAGGTAAGTGCAGAAAAAAAGACGTTAAAAATGAAAGCTTATGCTCATCAAAAGACAATCCGTACTTGGTTGAACATATCATTACACTTCTAGACAAACATAACTAGAAAGCAAAGAAAAATAACACTAAAGCATGTGAATTATGTTCAACTTATTTTTATTGCATCTGAAATAACTAGATTTCGAACGCAGAGCCAAAGAGAACATTTTGACAGACAGTTAGACAACTAACAACTATTAAAAAGAGCGGAAAACACATTTAGTTTGCAAACAAACCTAACCCATACTGCATAGAAATAAAGAATCAAATTGAATAGACGTTGAATTTTAAATATTTAGATTAGGAATGTAATTATAGAAAAATCAATAACTCACGTTAATAATTTCTTTGTTGCTAGCAGCTGCGTAGTGGAAAACAGTGTTGCCTTCAAGGTCGATGACATCTAGAGAGCATTGCAACGACACCAGACTCTGAACCATGCGCACATTGCATGATTTTACAGCCACCTGAAACAGAGGATAAGTTTAAACCCTACAATTATTGGATGAGGATGGATAACATAAAGTCAAAATCATTTATTTCAATTAGACCACAGTGGGCACTTTTGAACGTCAAGCAAAAAAATTTGGTATTTCAAGAGCTTTAACTTTTAGCGTCTCTAGTAAAGCCATTTGCTCGTTTCAAATTGTAGATTCCTATGGAGAAGAACGAGCAAGAAACTCCATGGTTACTCATTTTCAATCAGTTTTACAATTCATAAAATAAACACCTTCTAATATTATTAAGTGTGCGAGAGCCATGCTTTGGCACGAATGGTACAGCTCGATCGGAGTAATCCCACGGCCTCACAGAAAACCGGCGTGAAACAACCACAGTGTTGTGTTTCGACGTGTGAGTGAGGTTACCGGAGGCCCAATCCTTTCCCTCCTCCAATCCCTAAAAAAATCCTTATCCCCAACTAATCCACAAATCCTTTGGAGGTGCGGGTGCCCATGGGCGGCGCCGGTTGCTTACCACATAATGAAGATTTGATTTCTTTAGTAGAAATTGCGTGCTATACAGAAAAACGTAAAGTTATAAATGCGTGTACTTATAGACATGATTAGCATAATTATTTACTTGTTCAGTAAGAATGTTATTTTATTTATTTATTCATAATCATTACCCATACTTATGGACACTTAATTTAGTTGGTACAGTTGTTTTATATTTTAATGCACGTCATCAGATTATTAGGAGCCTCGAGACGCCCACTGCGGAAGATAGAAGTCCCACAAATAAGTGACGTATTAAAAAAAAACTAATTACCTATGGAAAAATCGCTCAGAGTAATTGTGTAACACAGCAACGACTTAAGTCACGCAAATCATATAATTATAATTAAAAACAGATTAAGTATTTTGGGACGCTCATTTTCCGCAAAAAAGTCGTGTTTTACAGAAATGGTCTTTGCAAGTATTTGTTAAGTAATCTAGTACCTTCCAACGAACAATTAAACAGATGTAAGTATATATGTAGGTATATAGTATGTACAGTCAGGGGTCCAAAAATGCAATTACGCTCTACCAATTTTAAAATAACTAAAATCTCTTTGTAAAAGTTCAATGGTTCACAGCCAGTTTATTATGCTATAAATTAAAGCAGTCCTCAACCATTGACTCTATTCTACAAAGTAATTTGGTCATTTTAAAATTGGTAGAATGCAATTGCATTTTTGACCCCTGGCTGTAGGTACTTATACAAATTCATATTATCTCGGAAACGGCTATAACGATTACGGCGACTTTTGTAAAAAATGAAAAGTAGAAAAAAATTGATCAAGCTAGCCCCATTTTCGTCCTAAACCCCTTTTTAATTTACAAAAAAAGATACCACGCATGCGTCATCCAGGTAGATACCTACTTCACATTATCAGTTCAATAAATTAGAAGCAAAATACATGCAGTTTACTTAAAGGTTATCAAGATAATTACGAATGCAATAAAACACATTTAATGAGGAAATTGTTTTTATTTGATAGGTTGGCAAACGAGCAGACGTATTACGAGTACCTGATGGTAAGCAATCGGCGCCGCCCATGGACACCCACAACAACGGAGAAGCTCCGAGTGCGTTGCCATCCATTTGGGGATTAGGGATTTGGAGATGTTGAGATTGGGGGAGGAGGAGGATTGGGCCTCCGTATATCTCATTTACACAGCGAAACAGAACGCTGTGGTTGTTTTACTCCGGTCGAACCTTCCCATTCGAGCCGAAGCATGGCTCTCCAACACTTAAAAAGTTATTAAACTAGCCAGCAAGGACTGTTTTAGAATGGGAAATCATCAAATGACTTCCCCGCCCTGAGGGGGAATATCAGACTCTTTTACTGGCGTTCCCTCTCCTGCTATGGGCCGGAGCCGGGGTACCTACATTAAATGTAACCCCGGATGGATAGAATATCTAGAATTTATACATAATGTATAAACATAAGAAAACATAAATAAATATTAGCTAGAGTGACTCGTATCATCGATATCTCTGTTTACTCTGAAATCACAAACGTGACGCCTACATTCTATGTAGCTATAGATATACGCTGTATACATATATACTTGATGTACGTACGTACGTATATGTCACTAACCTAGTTACACTTGGCGATGAATCAAGTTGTAATATCATTTGCTAGACGTGACATCGCAAATACAATAAGTAACAAAATATTTTTAGGGAGTTTCCCTCTTGTAATTTTGTTATACTTATTAGGTTTAATGATTTTTTTCTAATATTTCATATAAGTAGAATAAATACACTGTTTAAAGGAATCTACAACCTAAAATGACCTGAATTTAAATACGTAGTAATCCAAACTAATATTATGAATTCGAAAGTAACTCTGTCTGTCTGTCTGTCTTTTCTTCACGCTTAAACTACTGGGCCGATCTCTGTGAAATTTGGTACAGACATAGTGTGGAACTCGAGAAAGGACATATGATAGTTTTTATACCAAAAATCTGCAGAGTCACTATTCCACGCGAAAGGAGTCGCGGACAAAGGCTAGTCCAAAAAATTTAATAGTCGATTGATTCTATATAACAAATCCCATCAACTACTCAAGGGAGAGATTTGAGAAACTGTGATAGGGAATCGCATGTAATTGTCAACAAATGAAATGTATCTACAACAAATTACGCATTGAGTTTTTCTCATTAGTAATCTAGTAATTGCAGTAGAGTTATCTTCACAGATAGTTAGTTAATCATTGAATCACTGCTATACTTGACCTTTGAACACGAAGGAAATAATTACCAAGAAGTATAATAGACATAATACATATACATATATATGGGAACTACATAGTAAGTTTATGCATACTATGTTAAATTAGTCATATGAAATCCCATTTCACACAAGTTAAATTGATTTCTAAGAAAAGGTTTTAGAATTTAGAATTGATTTCTAAGAAAAGGTTTTAAAGGTTTTAACCTTTGTAGTGTTTTTAGCTATGGAAACCTCCTTAGTGGTTATAGTCTATGGCCTGGATATATGGAAACGTTAACAATGACTTGCAATAATTTCAATTACTCAGCCCTTTGCCATCAATTAGTCACATGAAAATTAAAAGGAATTAAGGAGTTTTTTTCCCACATCAATGGAATTAAACTAACTTTTTTAATTGAATTTGCCTATTGTCCAGAGCCATATTTTCTTTAAGGCAAACTAGGCAAATAAATGGGCGCCAGGTTCCGAAAAGGCGCCAGGTTCCGAAAAGGTGCCATAAACGTCTAATAAAAAGTTAAGACTTTTCCTCTGTATATTTAACTAATTAGTGTAAAAAGAAGAAAAAACATTTTGAACAAATACAAGTATTTTTGTTTTCCTTGGATCATAGTTATGCATTACCAAATGGTGATGTAGGTAAAGATATAATATGTATATGATAACTAGCGGTCGCCCCGGCTCCGCCCGTGTGCATATCGATTTTACATTTTTTCAAGATTTTTTTATTGTATCTATGTACAAACCTCTTCTGGATTTCCACGAATAATTCAAGACCAAAATAAGCCAAATTGGTAACGGCATAGTTGAGTTATAACATTTCAACGAGAAGTGGCATTAATTTATATATAATAAGAGTTTCATCAATACAGAAAGAAAACATTTTATTTCAAATGAACAAAACATACCATCAAAGGTGTGGCTCCAGTCAAGGGATCAACATCGTCAATATGTTTCTGAACTTCAGGGTCATTGAACTGTTCACTCAAGCCAAAGTGAGCCATCATGTGAGCAATAGTCCATGATTGGTGCTGTGATAAAATGTCACATAGTTTTTGCAGAATCGCCACTGTGCACTGTGAATTAAAATATTAAATTAGTTCATTCAAAATTTGTGTTTTATTGTAATACCTATTATTATAAAACTAGCGGTCGCCCGCGGCTCCCTCAGGTAAGATGTAGATTTTACAAAATATTTTTAAAATTTTCTTTACGAACAATCCATCCACGTATAATTCAAGCCCAAAATTAGCCAAATTGGTAAAGGCATTGTTGAATAATAACATTACAACAAAAAGTGGCATTGATTTGTATATATTAGATAAATATAATTATTCATATTTATAAGAATATTAAATTTATTTTTGGGTATCAACTATCCTTTAGGTCTTTTGGCTGCTGCACATACCATGACCTGTCTCTATATCACCCTAAGATAGACTATCAGAAATGTCACTGGTATTTTGTTAGTAGACTAGAGGTATTCTCTGGCGTTATATCCGCCATTGTACTATTACACAATATTCAATAAACAAATAAAAAAAACGAAACATTAATAAAGATAGATTTTTGATATATTTTATGTGATTTAATTCTTTAAGTACAACCAGTTCAGTGATAGGGATGAATTTTTCTATTTACTGTGCCAATTATATATTTTTTCTAATAAATAATGTGTGTTTATGACATTTACAATAATATAAATTACACAAAACTTACTTCTTTGGTGATCTTAATAAATATTGGTATTCTTTCTTTATAAACTATGAATTTCTCCTCTGCTTCTTCTAATGTTTTAGCCCGACATAAACTGGAAAAAGAAAAGAAATATTAACACACTGAATGTATTTTCAATATAATTATATAATTATAACTGATTACTAATGATAAACATATTTTGTATGAAATTTATTAGTAAATCTATGTGTCACAAAATTTTATAAATTCTATTAGTATACAGAGTGAAACATAAGACATACACATAAATTTATTAGTATATAGGTATTAGGTATTTAAAGAAAAATAAATATGAAGAGAAGATATAAATATGAGAAAAATAATTTAAATAATTATTTAATGACCATGATATAAAATTAACAATAAATTCAATTTTATGTTCTTCATTTTTACTTGTGTATTGCTATCATAATCTTTATACCAATGATAGCTATAAGGATACAGAATAAAAATTATATATATCTTCTTAATAAACAGATATACCTATAAGTATGAAATTTAAAATTTCAATCAAAAAGTTATTACTGTATTTATCAATGATCTGATTAGACAAATGTTATTAAATATACTTAAAAAAAATTACAAAAAGATATATAGATGATGATGTAAGAGTTTTCTCATTCTGACATCACATTTTATTTTTATTACATTAAGTTAAGTGTTTCTGTGCTAACTAGAATTGGTTAAGGCTGAAGTAAATAATTATTATTTATTTGAAAATATGGATTTCAATTAGGTACCTATAATAATTTACCATGAAATAAAAAAATAAATTTATTTGCATTTTTAATAATTCCCATTTATATGCAGTTAGTGTTACTAATATTTTATCTTCAGTAGCAGCACATAGTTTTATTTAAATAAGAATTACATTTAGAAGTCGTCTTGGCCAATATTGTAGAAAACAATTGGCAATTAACATTAAAAGAATGAGTCAAACCCATATATATAACATCATACCTGTACATCTGATGTAAGCTCTCAGTAAAAGGCTTGTGAAGTACTATTTCAAAGTATTTGTCCTTCGTGTTCTTGCCGTCGGTAGGACTTTTTGGCCCATACAATAGGATCGAATCTTCACGATAATGAATTGGCCTTGAAATGTAGTTATCCGACCGCACCTCTATCACTTTCGTTGGAGCCTCTTCCGTGCCCAAAAGGCCACGAAAAACTAAGAAAATCACATAAATAAATTTCATTTTCCCAATAATATTTACGAATAGATTACACAGGATGCAATTCAAATAAGTTAAGATGAAAATAGGGACTTACTTGAATTCAACATTATGTAGGATATAATTTTGCTCCTTTTTTTTAAACAGTCTTAAAGTCGAATTGTTAATTTTATTTATTGCACAACCCAAACAAATCTCGGACTATTATCTAAAATACGACATTCGACATCCGATTTGTCCTATTGACAAATGACAACTAAACTGATCACTGACATGGCATATGCAAAATAATGACATTGACAAATGTCAATACTCTTCTTCGAATTCTGCTACGTTCAGAATAGTATACTTGTATTCAACGAAGAGAAAAACGGTACTACTGAAAATATTGTATGCCTCCACATTACTACACGATTACTAAAAGAATTCAGTTTATTATAAAATGTATGATGCGATGTGGTAGTGGAGGCCCTAATTTAAAGACCCAAACACATGCCTTATCGAGTGTTCGGGGGAGCTACACACCATCGTACCACCTGACAAGCGGCATTCGGCAAAATGGTGATTCATGGTGGATATCCCACACACGCGCATGAAGCAGTTCTGTCCTCTCTCCTGTTTCAGAATTAGAATTCGTTACGGAGTGGAATTCTTTGCCAGACGCAGTGTTCCCCGAAGGATAGAACTTGGGTCTTCAGGGCCCGAATGAATAAGTTGCTTATAGGTAAGCATGCTAGGACGTAGGTTGTACGTCGCATCATCGCTTACCACCAGGCAAAATGCCTGTTGCGGCCAATTACGAAATAAAAACAGTTTTTTGCCTAATCGTTTGACGAGATAATCGGAGATGACAAAAATATAAAGTTTGAGTTGTAGTCCTTTCTCCAATCCTCAAATTCCTAACAACCCAAAGCCTCTCAAGGTGTAGCGGACCCGCTACACCTGTTGACAATCGATTGTCAACAACGCCGCCTCACAAGAATTTTTATTCTTTTAAGGCATTCTAAAAAAAGTAATGATCCTGACGAATGTCGAATTCACACAAGAATACAGAAATATTCGATTGAATAGTTTTGGATTTGAATCCTTATGAGGGCAAAAAGGTGTTATAACAGAGGCAGGCCTATTATTCGCTAGATCAAAAATAGGTACACAAAGTAATGTCATCTCAAAAATGAAACAAACTTTAATAAGTACATTTAGTTTTAATTAAGATTAAAAATGGAATGCACATAACACTAAAACGTAAATAAACAATATCCTAAACCTAAAAATCTAATTGTAAGGATATAAAAGCATATAAATTTTTGGTAAAATTCTTTTTATAAGCATAAGATCCAATTTGACTAGATATATTAATGTGTACAGACTTACAAAAACATATAACACTGTTACTTTACACATTTTTGTTGTTTTTATTTTATTCACAGAATAATAATGTTTGATCTATTTAGGGCTGATTTTTCAATAGACAAATGTTATCTGAGGAATAAACACACTGTCACTGTCTTATACAAAATATGTTCTAACGCGACAGCATCATCAGGTAAATTTTAACTATTGAAAAATTAGCCTTTAATGACACATCTATGTGTGACTTTTACTTTATTGTCCAATAACTTTTTTAACATTTTGTTTTTTAAAAACGATGGCTGAAAAAAAAAACAATAACACTCATATGCAAAAATAATTGCATTGATTATCACAATATTTGGAATGTAAACATTTTTGTTCGATATAGTTTAACACAATAAAATCATTAATTGAAATAACAGCAACATAAACATATTAAACATATAAATTACATAAATCTTTGGTGATAAAATTAAGTACTTTCATTATAATACTTTAGAACTAGCTAAATATTCAAACAATTATCCCATCACACAAAAGTTATACAATTTAAATACTATGAATGATAAATTGTCAAATTAAACGTGTCGCTATTTTGTCGGATCGTACGGACCGCCCGCATGATTGACGACATATTTATGTATGCGACATTAAACCCATAATAGTACGGGGATCTCAAAATTCAATTTATTTAGGTTTTATTTGTCATATAAACTGATAATTTATATCAGAGTCACAGTAAGTATACCTAGTAGAGCAGTGTACAATATATAAAATGTACATAAAATACATGGTTATAAATATTGTAAGCTAATGAGCATAGTAATACATTAATTGTACTAATCCAAGTAATTTCCTAAAACCAAATATGTTATTACATTTTTTAACTCTCCTATACATTAACTTTCCTGTTACATCACTTATTATCACCATGGATAGGTATGGATCATTTCTAACTATGAAATTAACCATTAAAGCATTTATGGATAGTATGGTGTCCAGAGCATTAGATAACACAATAACCATAGACATTCATAATTTCTTTTACTTCCTCAATAATATGCCTACATATTTCAGATTAACATAACTTTAGGTGTTTGGGTGATGCATTGAAAATAAGATACTACATATTTCAATGGTTTGAACAAGACAAGTTTTAATTATTATGTTTTCGGCTTACTCACGTAATCATTTGACGAGATACTTGACTAGTGTAGTAACAGCGCGACATTCACCGAATCGCGTGTCGCGGAAAACTGCTCATAAATACGGGCCTCTAGCATGGCTTGAAACTAGTCGAGTATGTCGTCAAATTATTACGTGAGTAAGCCGAAAACATATTAATTAATTTAGGATGTCTCACAAAAGTTATAATAAAAAAGACAACTTTTGTCACCTCAAAAAAGTTTATACCAACTCAAGCCTACTTTTTCCCATAGATGTTTGAGGAATGCCTGTTCACTGCCCGAGGTGTAGTGCCCAAAATTAGTTAACAATGCCAGAAAGTAGACCATTGTGTTGGTTAATGTAAATTATGGTTTCAACCTAATCTAAGCTCTTTCTCTAGAAAATAACGTAAATTGCATTAGGCTGCATGGCTTTGGTTGGTGTTAGAACCTGGAAGGTTATCAGGATTAGCCAAAGGATCCAGTTCAGCAAAAAGTTTGAACCAAGCTGCTTTGTCATCCTTTTTCGGAAAAACTGAACTTGGTGCAGGTTTGGAAGTTTGTACTGATTTCACTGCCTGATTATTGTTGCTGCTCAAAGGAGTCATTGGTCCTTGGAGTAAGCTGGACGAGTTCTGAAATAGAAATATACCATTTAAATTAACTATCTATCCATGTTAGTTTTACAGCAAATAACCTAAGTAATGTTATTTGCTGTTGAGTTACATTTGAGATAATGATTAAAGTTCAAATAGGAATTTAAAGTCTTTATGGCAGGCATGTATGATGTAGAAGAATATTATTTATGTAATTTTAAACTTGTTCTAGAGTGGAGACCATGTCTAGGCAAACATAGTGTAGGGCGCCCTCCAGCTAGGTGGACTGACGACATCCGCAGGTTGGCTGGCAGTGGTTGGATGAGAAGACCTGAACATCAAGCTCAGTGGCGTGCAATTGGGGAGGCCTATGTCCAGCAGTGGACGACAACAGGCAGATGATGATGATGATGATGATGATCATGAATTTTAATACTTAGAATTAAAACGATTTTAAATTTTATATTAATAACTTTACCTGTAACAATTGTGAAGGCAAAAAGTTTCCAAAATCACCCCGAGTGTCACCACAATCCAACTGTAGGCCAGCTAATTCCGAAAGTATACCAGCATTTCCGCTTGACGACTCTGATTCCAAGTAGCTGGTATCAATAAGATTTACTGAAGTACTAGGCTTCACATCTCCCTCGTTGGACGGTTGTTTGCCATTTTCGTTGTCTGTTTTAGACTTTTCACTGGTCTCTGGATTATCATCTTTAAATTCATCCTGAATAAAATATGTTATTATTGAAAAGCTACCCAGAATTTTGTGTAATTATAAAGATCTTACAATATTATATATCCCTACAAAATTATTAATGTTGTTATGTAACTTTTGAGGCAGTATTTGTTAGAAAATAATTTTATAATTATAACTTGTATTCTTACTTGAAAGAAAAGCATCTGATCTTTGTCCTGTGGTGTAACCTCCTGCTTACTTTCACTCTCACCCAATGTCTGAGACAGCTCCTTCAAGATGGAAAACTCATACTGTGGAGTAGCATTCATAGTGTCTGCAGTAGCTGTTAAAGTTTGTGCTACTTTTGTAGCAAAAGTTATGAAGGATCCTTGGTAGTTGGAAAGTACATGAGAAAACATGTTACATCGTGCTGCAGCTAAGAGATCAATCTGGAAATTGGTATATTTTTAATTTTATTACTACCAACAGAAAGACAGCTAAAATATAAGAATTATCATGATATTATAATAAGATTCATAAATAAATCATACTTTTTGCAAAACATCCAGAGTGAGTTTATCAAACAGCTTTTTGCTTTCGCGTACTTGTCGTTGTGCCTTTCGGAAGTTGTCAAGGCCGCGTCCAGTATCGGGATCTAACTGTGCGCTTGTCGATTTCATCCAGCTGAGAGCAGCACGGTACTCAATTCGGGCTTTTTCCATAGCTGACACAGTCGCCCGCATATCGCTTACAGCGCGACCTCGAAACGTTTCTACTTCATGATAAAGCCTCAAGAGCGGCCCCCTCACCGATAAGCGCTGCTGACCAGAATATGAAATAGCTTTTCCAGCCGACACCATGTGTTTACCCGATGCATCCGCATTTTTCCCTGCATCTCGCAAGAACTTTCCTAATGCATTTTCCTCTTGAGCCAAAATACACAATCGCTCCTGATATTGGTCCAATACTCGCTGTAATTGTAAGCAGCTGTCTGATATTGATCGAAATAATTCCAGTTTGGCATCAAGCTCGGCGTCGGACGCAACAATACACTCATCTTCTTTGGTTCCTAGTTTTTTTAGCACAGTCTTTTTTGTTACCCAGTACTGATGTTGCATCATGTTACTGGAAAATGAAAAGTAATTTCACTGTTAGCTACCGATAAATTAAAAATTCTCTAACTGAACTACTGAAAATTCAGTGGAAACGATTTGTTTGACAGTGTTGACATTTCATAATCTAAGCTTTGACAGCTGACTTTGATGTGACCAAATACCAAAACACTACGGAAAAATTGGATTTTTGTGCTTCGGTTTTTAATAATTGTAATATGATAGTAAACACAACTACTTCGGAGCAATCCTGTCGTTATATTATAAGTTCTTTTCATTTATTTATTAGTATATTATTGTATTTCATTTAAAAAAATATTGTGACGGCTGTCTTTGCCTGAAGATGTTTTTTTAAGTTTTGTCTATGACACGAATATTTACAACTAGGGATGGACATTAAAAAAATACATCGATGTTTTTTTCGATGTAATGCATCGTTTAGTTACATCGATGGTAATCCGATGTATTGAGAAATACATCGATGTTTCTTAAACATCGATTGTTTTAGGTTAGGCATTAATTAAAACAAAAACATGTATTAAGAAAATCAGAAAACATATGTATTTAAATTTAAAATCACAGAGCCAACACATTTTTCTCTTTATAAATTCCAATATTTTTTTTCAATGCTATGTAAAAACAACAGTTTGTTTAATCTCTTTCCCTTTAACCGGTTTCTTTGTTCCGTCATAACCAGCCCTGCCTGTGAAAAAAGTCTTTCAGAAGGGACTGACGTGCCAACTATTGTTAAATACTTAAAAGCTATTTTATACAGCTTCGGGAATTGTATTTTATAATCTCTCCAGATTTCTAATGGATTTTCGTTCAGTCTTCCAACAGGAGTTCTGAGATAAACTGAAAGTTCGTCAGACAAAACATTTTCAGATTTGTTAATTTTCCAGTTATGATGCACTAACTTATGGTGATCAGTCCACAATGAAAATGCTTCTTCATTTTTATCGGACTTGTCAGAATCGGTAGTTCGGTAGTTCTACAATCCTATAATAGCAGATTTTCCGTGATAATCCGTGTCTTTAAAATGTTTTTTGCACAGACTTGAATCAACTGTTGATACAAAGGTTATAATTTTTGTAGCTCTTTCTCACTTTCTTTTTTTCAATGCTGGAGCTTTTGGAAAAAGATGATTACCACGATTAAAACAGCCTGGTACTTAACACAGTGGCATATTAGAAAAAACCTAATAATTCTGATTGAGAATCACCATTATGTATGAAATTGACAGTTGTCAGTCAAACCATCGACGATGCGCCATCTGACGGGATAAATACGCAGTGTGGATCCCCATTTGCGTATTCGATGTATCGAATGAAAAACATCGATATGTATTCGATGTTGAAGTATTAACAATACATCGGTTCAATACGATGCATCGATACAATACATCGAGTGTTTTTAAAACATCGATGTATATCGTCCACCCCTATTTACAACCGGAATGTGGAATGGCCGCCGCGTTTCGCGTTAGTGCGAATGGATTGTGTTATCAAATCGTCCTGATAATAATATGTACAATTTTATTAGGTGAGAGTGACTTTTTAACACAATAGTGTGCAAATAATTATAATGTACTGTGCTACCGATAAAACTATTCCCGGTGTGTCATCGTCACAATCTTCGAAGAACGTCAAAGATGGTAAGTTTGGTTGTCACAAGTGCTTTCATAATTTGCTAATATAATTTTACTGTTTATAATAAGTTAGAACTAGAAAGTTAGATCAGTTAATAAGTACAACCATACCTCAAGATTCCTTCGTGCGGATGGTGTAGCTGCAGGTTAATGCCATTGTTTTTTGTTTATGTTAAAAGTTTGAGGATACTTTTCAAGTTTGTTAATGTTTCAAATTGTCGAAATAGAAACATATGTAAGTAATTACTGTGTAAAGTGTTTTATCGAAAGTAATTGTGGCTTAAAAAAGTAAATTTGATGTATTAGTATTGTACAAGGTAAGCTTGTCAATCATCTTGTCCTAGTTATTATTATTACTAGTCATTCTTCTTGAAGCACTAGACTTTCAAAATGTAACGCACGCGATTAACGTCCGATTCATAGGCTAGACTTTCCTTTATGGACCGTCGAGTTGAGCGTTCATTTTTTTTTTGTAGATAGTACACATTAACAGAAGGCTTTTTACAAATTTTTATGTTGCGGAAACTCACGGTTTACGAGATATAATTATTTAAAAATTGTAAAGTCTATTGAAAAATTCACGCCAAATTTGACGTTTCGCGTGTTGTTGACTTCTTTTTTTTTTTTTTTTGGGAGTATTCCTATTGAATATAGGTTATATTGAAATAATTAATACATTGTCTTTTGGCATAATGTTTTAATGTGCTACAAAAGTTAGTGACAGAAATGAATTGCTGCGAAACCGACTTTACGTGGTCTCTTTTCTGCCCTACCCCGAGAGTGTTTTTTAAATTCGCGAAGGCGCGGAGGGGCGGGGCGGCCCGCGAGCTGAGGAGCAGGTGGTTATAACGCACATCGCCGTGGCTGAGGCTGGCCGGCGAAGCCGGCCAGCAAGCCGAAGCCGCGGTGATGGGCGTAAAACCATCTGCGACGATTAGCTCGCGTGGGACCGCCGGAGCCCCGCAGCGCCGGAGCCGTGACAGAAGCCATGCCTGCTGCATGTTGCAAACCACCCAGAAGTAGGAGCCCGCGTCGACTTTGCCTATTAAGTGACTTTTTGTGTTTTGAGGTAAGGTTATAAAAAATCGTGTTTCTCGGCAACTGTGCGTTGCCTTGTCATGGGAGTGGTACTGGGGGAAGGGGGCATCCTCCCCACTGCGGTACGATTCTAAAGTTATACATACATACATACAAACTATCCGAAAAATCTTTCCTAACCTCAAAATTTTAACAAACTTTGACCATGGATATCTCCGTAACCATAGGGCTCCGCGGGGTGGGGATGGGCCTGGGGGGTAGTCCTCACCCTCCCCCTCCCCCCTCCCCCCATTTTGACCCCAAAATCGACGGTCCATAAAGGAAAGTCTAACCAGATAGAGAATGAATTAAGTAGCTAAGTACTTCTCAAACATACCTTGCTACCTGCCTTAAAGAATTAAGTATTGAAGTATTGAATTAATAGTTAAACATTAACATTTGCAAACCACATTTTGTACTCGGTAGCTTCACTAAAAAGACAAAAAATTATTGGCGGTCTGTAGGCAAACAACTATTATATTTATACTTGTTTGTTAGATCACAGAGATTTTTACATTATGTTAATGTTGTTGATTTTTTTCACCGCTGCTTCTAAATGTTAGCTTAGTTACCATATTAGATGTGGAAGATACATCAAATTATACTCAACGGTTTTAAAACAGGACCTTAGTCTTTATGTAAAAGCTCCAACAATTTTACAATAATATTTTTTTAATTCTCATTAATATTAATAATAAATTGTTAATAATCTACTTGGTGTATCGAAACAGAATAGGTATAAATATCTTAAAAGGAAAAAGATTTTGAATTAATAACTTGTAAATAAATGTAGTAAGTATAACTTATAAGTATATAAAATAAAATTGATTTAACATTTAATATTATGAAACTTTAGTAACATCACTAGGAAAACCACAAATCTGATCTGTTTAAAAATAGACGTTAATAATGTTCCCGATGTATTTACTTAAATTTTTATATATAAAGCAGGAATAAAACTGATATAATTTATGAATAAATGCTTCAGTTAAATTCTTTTGTCAAAGTTACATTGAAAAATTAGCAATTTATAGCAGATGAGTCAAATTAATATGCCTCATAAATTTTCAGTAAAAAATAAACATTGAGAAATTTGGTCAATGGCTTTTAGCACCATACAAATATATCACGTGCAGCAGTACTGTAAACAAATAAGTGTCAGACAATAGCCTTACAATGTCACCTTACCATCGACAAGTGATCGGCAGGTGAAAAAAACAGCTACGAACTCCTTAGTCGCATTAGTCGCGTCATTGTTAACAAAACCGTATGAGCGAGGGTAACATTTGGCGGTAACCGGGTCAAGGTGGCCATTTGATTCGCGTCGCGTGTCTATTCCCGACATATCGATCTTAGAGCTCTTAGGTTCGATATCACGACCGGCTTTTAGTGCCAAATTAGCATAGGCGAGGGTAAAGAACATTTGGGGTTTTACTACTGAGAGTTAAAGTTCTACAACCTACTTCGAGGTATATTAGGGTCGACCATTCATTTTATATCAGGCAGGTGCCTCGGGATATCAGAATTTTACGGACTGTTTTCTTTTTCACGGAATGTGAAGGGAATTTGTTGGATTTTGAAGTTTTAGGTACACTAGAAATCTTAAAACATCAATTACTGATTTAAGGTAATTTCCCGAGCGTACGGCGCGTAGCGTTCCGCGCGCGCTCAGAGAGCCAATAGACCACCACAGACGGAGCCCTACAGGGCTGAAGTTCAGCCGGGGTTGCAGGGTAGGCGCAATGTGGCACCGCGGCCTCGGCCTAAAGCAGGAGAAAGAACGGGGGTTTTTAGTCAGTAAGAGACTGACACTTTATCTCGCTTTACAAAAAAGGTCATTTACGAAATCTTGAATCTAATAAAAATATCAGGAAAACTTAATAACTGCTATAGCAAATTAATGAGGTGCCGACGTCATTACAACTTCGATTATATAAAGGAAACGTAAACTAACAAAGCGAAGCACGAAAGGTCAGCAGCTCAGATCGTGAACTTTCTTTACGTATGCGGCAAAAACTAACTAACAAATTAATTAAATCCTATTCCATTTACGTCACTATTTATCTTTCACTTCGTTGTAGTAACAAATGTTTATCCATCTTAGAATGAATCCCCGAGAAAATAAAAAAAAGATTCGTATTGATCCGTTTTTAATTAATTCCCCCTTAGTAAAACTTACTTAGATATTCGTGGATGGATGGAATCGTTGTCCTCTTTATTCAGAGGTAATAATATTTATGAAGTGGGAATGGTTTCCTTTACCTGATTTTATGTTGCGGTTACCCCCGCTAGTCACCTGCCGCGGTGTACGTGTATATAATAGTCACCACAACACTTGACGACCTTGCACGCAACTAAGGGACAGAGTCTACACAAGTTTTGCACTAAGAAATTTGCTTATTTTAAAAACCGGTATACGTTTAATACCTGGCTTAACTGTATAAGCGAAACCAGTAACATCGTTCAATATCGGAAGTTAATGTAGGTATGCATCTTATTTATTCTTTAAATATTTTAAACTGAGAAATGGGTCTATGCCATTGAAACCTAGGTATGCTTTTTGAAAGATTTTGTCCTTTAACTTTTCAATCGTCGTTAAATAAGACACAAACGCCTGCGTTCTCTTGGGGTTTGGTGAATTAATAAATCTATTGTGTCTCGGATTACCACGATTGAAAAGTTAAATTTATATGAAATGTATTGCTCGATTCTGAAATTTCAAGTGTATAAGCTTTATGTGTAAAATAAGACGACATTTACTTGCCAACGTAAACACTGCGTTTGTCCCAGTTCGAAATAACATTTCCCAAGTTGGTGGCCTGTACTGCTCGCTTCGAAATGTCAGAGGTCGATCTGTTAGCCTGATAAGATAGAAAGAGCTTTGCGAGTGTGTGCATATAGCTCGTTCACTCGCAAATGAATTCATTACTCTGATATTTCACTGTAATGTAATCTGGGCCAGTTGCTTAGCTAAATAGCTATTTATTTATAACTAGCTTCCGTCCGCGGCTTCGCCCGCGTCGTATGTTAATAAAAAGTAGCCTATATCCTACTCCGGAGTGTATCCTATGCCTGTACAAAATTTCATCCAGATCCGTCCAATCGTTTTGGCGTAATTGAGGAACAAACATCCAAACATTTATACTAACTAAACTTTCGCATTTATAATATTTGTAAGATAATACAAACTGTTTGGTTGGACGCAACTTTCCAATTTGTTTGGGTTATATCCTGCTCGCTTAGCAGTCAGCAGTACGGTGTAGTTCTTGTAATTAAAGCTTCTATGTACAACCAGAAACATAAATTGGTTTCCAAGTAGATCTAGAGTTTCATTTAGGATGTAAGGGATAGAAATAAAAATAAAGTAGCAAAGACTTGTAAGTGCTATATGCTTTCGATTGACTTATTACTGGCTATCAAAAGGTTTAATTTTGGAGTACGTTCATCCTGGATTGTCTGTATAAGCAATGAATAGCTTAGACATGTCTTTGTTAGTGCTTAGTCGGCAACAATGGCCTGCGTGTACAATTACAGGGTGCTATTCATCTTATCCACTCAACTACTCTAGACTAGACACATTCGTCCTCACTAGAACGCTATACTCTATGAATCAGTCCTTTTGTACCATAAAGGACTTGAGAGAAATCGTGCTAACCGAAATAAAAAAAATAAAAAACATGGTTTTTTATGGTTACATTCTATATGGTTTATGGTCATATCAGTGTACATTTTGTCAACATCAATCAATCGGTGTTTAATTAAAATAATTATGGTAAAGCTAGCCACTTGCAAGCCTCGTTACATTTTATTACCACGCCATTCGCTTAATTATTGTAGATCTAATTTCTTTAGATCTATTATATTGCCCTATAAAATTGTTCTGAAGACTTATTTAATGTTTCTTCAATAAACTCGTTGTTGTTATAGTCTAAGGACTCTAAGGCAACTAGTTCCTCGTATTCTATGTTGAGAATTTAATGGTTTGCATAATGTACTAAACGATTTATGATAATTTTAAATCTTGTTACACTGGGTTTCTGATTACTTTTGCCTTGCGTTTAAGAAGCATTCTAAGAGAAATGGTATCTTTTGTTAGTTGTTAAGTTTGCACGACTGCTTAGGTATCGTGTCAGACACAATATTTCAACAATTTAATAACAATTTTAATTTGGCGTTATTTACTCAGCAGCATTATGAAATGCTATGCGTTTGAGTTATTAGTTCTTAACACGTGGATGTTTAGATTTCTAATAGAAAGCTTTCAGATTTTAACGTTCATAATACATGTGCATCTGGTATTTCGCATGGTAGTAGAAATTCCTCATGTTACAAGACCTCATTCACTCGGCCTTGTTAGATATCTTGACGTATAATTGTCTAGTTATATTAAACTCTGCTTCAAAAGAAGTTCCTTATTAAAATGAAGACAGAAGATTTATGGTTAAGCCTAAAAATAGTATAATAAGCCACGGAAGAGGGAGAGAAATAGCGCGAAAAGTCCCTCACTTAACGGCTTCAGGACTCGGTAACATGTTCGGTTTAGACATATCATAAATATGACAGTTTGTAAAGCAAATTGAATTTGATCGAATAATATTTTGTATTTATTAATGATTTTGTGGGAATTATCAGGTAATTATTTGGGTCAAATGGTTCCATTACGTTTTCATCGATTCTGTTATTGTTATGCTTTGTTTTTGGTTGACCCAAATAGATTTAATTTCGCCATTATAACATTCGAATAAATTTGCATAATGATTAAACCTTTGATATTTCTAATTCACTATAATTTTATTCATTTTGATGCGGCAATTATAGTTTGCCTAGTCTACGGCAACGAATGTATTGATGCGTCAAACATAGAGAGAGGTGTATTCATGAAAGGCCGGGGTGCCGGGGTGCTCTGGGCGCCGCGTCTGCTGACACAGTTCCGGGCGCCGGCGCGGCGGGCAGGGGCACTGCAGCCCAGCCAGACGACACGCGGTCGCCCTCACGAGCGCTCCCGCCCTACTGTGAGCTCCCGTATCCCTTACGATCGCGAAGTTATAACTTCTTCTGAATTCCGAACGTTACTGTTGTGATACTAAACATTTTCGTCGGATCCATTGTTCTGATAAGACAATAGTTCGTGCGTAAGCGGGCTTCCATCTTACTAAAGTGATCGACGTGATTGTAAACATTTTAGTCTCCGGGCGGTACAACTAGTTGACGAAAGTTCTCTGACATTATTGGTGAACATTGTGTCGTTTGTGGAACTAGAGCCCCTTAGTTTGAGGGTCGACTTGGTGTACTTTTGAACTGTGTGGTGACCAGATCATCGAATTGTAATTAGCTGATCCGGACAATTTGTTAATCACTTCCTATCGAGGAATTCGCGAATAGGAAGGAAACAAAAGCCGTCAAGCTGTATTCGTTCGAAAGCTTCAAGGTTTACGAATATGATGAAGACAGGACGTGCAACGGCCACGAAGATGGCTTCAGCACTTCGAAAAGAAGTGAGTATATGTTTTATGAAGTCGTAAAATTATTTTATGTTCAAATTGTTTATCCTACAGGTACGATGCGCTTTTGATGTATCGTTAAATTATGGCTGGGGAAAAATATGAAGCTACTTACTCCTTTGAGTTATGTAGATGGTTATCTTATTTATTATTGCGCTTCTGTACTTTTTAGACCACATCGTGCTTAAGGGAAAGTAAAAAAAGGATGACTTGTCGAAATAATTGACAAATCATTTTACAACTGCTACAAATCATTGAGAAACCAAGATGTTTTAAAGTAAAAATGTATAAATCTATGTACAATACGACTTATACGTCTAATTAATATTAATCCTATCACAAGAATACGGTTTAAATCATTTCTCAGAATTTTCACCAGTAATCTGATTTTAGGTTACGAAGAAATTGAAATTAGTTACAATACTGTTACGAAAATAGTTTAAAATATTTATGAACGTCTTGGCCAAAACTGTAAATGTATAATAGAGGTAGAGCAGTTTGCCACCGCCACTTCGTCTCATGAAAGTTTAATGATACTATGAAACGTATCGACAATCGATACCTAAACAACGGTTATGTTTCTCATGAATTTGGTTACATCTCTTATAATAACGGTTTTATATATTTCGTCCATAAAGAAGGTTCATGGTAGTAGTTAGGCGTATAAGTAAAATGCTGTTTACATGTAAAGTTTTAGCTGAAAAAACTTGGACATTCCTTTGTTGTAGGGTGATGATGAGGTATGTAATAAAGGTTTATTTCTAGGAACCTTAATAATTGGCCAATATTTTGTATTTTTTTTCAGTCTTATATATTAAAATAGTACTTCACTCCGAAAGTTAATACTCTGTAATAAAAGTTAAAAAATAGGCTAAGATAATAGGTTAATAGAAAATAACGACTGTCAGGCCGTCAGGGTCAAACTATCCTTATTTTTGAGCTTTTGTTTTCGTATATTTTAACATAATGCTGATTGCTGACCACCACGCAATCCTGTGACATAAGAATATAATAATGAATGTAATATACTTGTTCTAAGTCTAACACCAGTAACAATCTATGACCTAATCGAATCTGAATTTTATGATCCTTTTGACATTTCCTTAATAATGTCGTTCGGTGCTTTAACGATTTCCTGTATCGATGTCATAATAAAACGATTCAGATTTTCTGTTGGTGATCGATGGTAATTTAGACTGACTTGTTGGTCACCTACAAGCGCCATTACTCAAATTGATATCTCGAATTCGATCATTGTCACCCGGATCCGGAATACTGCCAGTGCTAAACAAAGGACTTCTTTTAAAAAGAGGTTTTATATAATCCTCACTCTTGGCTCCAATTCGATGTCTGACTTGGAAATGATATAATAAGGATTTTTTATAGAATTTTTCACAGAGATCGTGACCTTTTTTGAACCTCTATGCGACTGGGAGCATAATTACCAAAGAGATTTTTGATGTACAGTTTAATTGCAAATGCCTTAGATATATCGTTTAAATCCTTTATCGTTGTTGTATAAGATCAGACGGCTGGCCTCTTCCTCTCATCGGCACAGCTGAACAATAGCGTGACTTGCATCTGTGTTTCCGGACCAATGTATTTTTTATTCGTCTTTCTTCCATATATCCGTGAATCACGGCAGGTGTGTTCACCAAACATTTTTTCTCATTACCAGGTAGGTAGTCAGTCAGTTGTTTTCTATAGGACATTTATTATTTCCAAATTATCTCTAGTTTCTAGAAAATTTCGAATAAAGTATGGTTTCATTACAAATTACAAGTTTATTAAAGAACTGGTGCTGCACAGACGATTTTTTGACCTGACGAAGTAACTAACTCCGCGGTAGCCAATATTATGTTTGTAAACAAGGACGTCTCACGGATTCATCTGATTTCATAAAAAAGTTACTGTTTGCTGAATTTTAGAATTCAATAAACCACAGATACTTATTAAGTCAGCCATTTTAGAAAGAAAAGCATCGTCAAAGACACACATAGGTTACTTTCACTTCCCTATTCGTTAGGCTCATCATAATGATTGCAATAAAATATACTAGATGCAATTATGTTGTACATCTAACTATTTCATTGTGTGTTCCTATAACCTAATGTTTTCCTTATTGTTTATTATTAGCATTTGTAAATACTAGTCTTTGTCTCCATTCTGACCTAGCAGCCTGATTTGTAATTAAGATAATGAATGCGAACGTAGTCGGCGTAATCTGTCCATATTGGTCTTATATTAATTGCTTACTATGTTTTAATCATCACATGCACTCCTGCTCTTTGTTATTGCTCAATGATAATGATATTATACCAACAATTACAAATTTATTTGTTGACCGATAATATTTTCTTAGAATTTTTGATGAACTTGAGTATAGGGAAAACTTTATCATATTTTTCAAAAAAATGGTTCACTTAGTTTCTAATGTGCAGAGTATTTGTTCATTATTGTTCTGTAGTTTTTACATTTCATGTAGTGTTTTGTATATCGTCATAGTTCTGTTTTGGTAGTTAGTTTTTTTTGTCAGGGGAAAGTCATCCAATGACTTCTCCCTCCTAGGGTAAGGCAAGAGAGAGTGTCAGACTCTTACTGACTAAAACTCCCCCCGTTCCGTCTCCTGCTCTGGGCCTAGGTCGCGGTGCCTCATTGCGCTTACCCCGCAACCCCGGGTTAGTTAGTTTTATACCTGCCTCCACTGGTTAAACCTGATGGAACACTGGCTCATACCGCGAGGGAGAAAGCAGGTCTCTTTGCATCACTCTTCGCCCATAATTCTCGTCTTGACACTTGTGGTGCTACTCCACCAACTCTACCTATCTGCGACACATCGATGCCCGAAGTTCGCTTAAGGAACAAAGAAGTTCTGAGAGCACTGTGTCGTCTAGACGTGAATAAAGCTAGTGGGCCTGATGGTATACCAGCGATAGTTCTCAAGGCTTGTGCGCCCGAGTTGTCTCCTGTATTGACGCGCCTGTATCGCCTCTCATTTAGGACTGGTATTGTGCCAAAGTCCTGGAAGCTCGCCAACGTGCAACCCGTGCCCAAGAAGTCGTGCCGATCCTGCCAACTATCGGCCGATTTCGATAACCTCCATACTCTGCAAGATTATGGAGCGAGTGTTGAATTCGCGCCTCATGGCATATCTAGAAGGTAACGATCTCCTCAGCGACCGACAGTATGGATTTCGCCGCAACCGGTCTACTGGGGACCTACTAGTTTATGCCACTCACTTGTGGGGCGAGGCCCTCGAGAGGAATGGGGAAGCTATTGCCGTGTCCTTAGACGTGTCGAAGGCCTTCGATAGGGTATGGCACGATGGCCTTTTGTCTAAGCTTCCAGCGTACGGCATTTCTCCTGGACTGATAAACTGGGTAAAAGACTTCCTGAGTGGACGGTCACTCCGAGTTGTTATCGATGGATGCTCATCAGAGCCTATGTCGACTAATGCCGGTGTTCCTCAGGGGTCTGTTCTCTCTGCAACTCTATTCCTGCTCCACATTAATGATCTGCTAGAGCCTGGTATCCTTGGGTATGCAGATGATAGCACAGTTGTAGAGAGATACCTGCCCAGTGCTCGGGCTAGTAAGGAGCTAATCCAGTCTGAAAGGGAGGCTATGGTAGAGCGTACGAATGTCTCACTTCAGGTAGTTTCAAAGTGGGGCAAAACTAATCTGGTAACATTCAACGCCACCAAAACACAGGCGTGTCTATTCACCGCCAAAAGGAGCCCGTTCACCTTGGCTCCTGCTTTTCGGGATGTATCCCTGGAGTGCACAGACCGCCTTCAGCTCTTGGGAATGGACATTGCTTCAGACCTCAACTTTGGGCGGTTCATTGAGTCCAGAGCCAAGGTAGCTGCTAGAAAACTCGGCGTTCTTGCAAAAGTCCGACGGTACTTCACACCGAGTCAGCTTCTAATGTTGTATAAACCTCAGGTCCGATCGTGTGTGGAGTACTGCAGCCACATATGGGCTGGTGCTGCGAAATGCCACCTAGCGGCTTTGGATTCGGTGGAAAGGCGTGCAATGAGGCTGATTGGAGATCCAGATTTGGTTGGGTCCAATATTCAAAGTCTCGAGCACAGGCGCAGAGTAGCCAGCCTTGCGGTTTTCTACAGGATACATTTTGGAGAGTGTGCCCAGGAATTGCACGATTTGATTCCGCCATCCCAATTTCACCTTCGGACATCCCGGCGTACGGCGAATATCCACCCCTACGTTGTTGAGACACCTGCGGCCCGGACTAAGCGTTTTGCCTCGTCATTTATACCGCGTACATCGAGGGATTGGAACAGTTTGCCGGCTGCAGTCTTTCCGTCCGAATACAACTTAGGTGTCTTCAAGGCTAGAGTGAATAGGCTCTTAATAAACTAGTGCGCCTTACCATCAACGATTGCATCACTGCTTGACATCAGGTGGGATCGCAGTCAAGCACTGGTTTATTGCAAGTAAAAAAAAAAAAAAAAACCTAAGTATAATTATTTAACCTTGTAAAGATATGTGATTTGGACCCATTCAACTTCAACAACTGTATTTATAGGAAAAAGACAACGCAAAGATTGCAAATGAAAAAAAAAAACCGATTATTTATTTATTGGCAATTTACCGCAGCTTTCTCCTTAAATTCAGAGTGACAATATTGCAACGTTTAAAAGAATTCCACGATCGCTACTTTAATCAAGCTATTAATCTTCTTCTTCGCACAAATTCCTTTATTTTATAGTCGAAAAACGGGATTAGTAAAAGGCTAGAACAGAAAAAGACGTAAACCATTGTAAGAACACCTACTTTTCTCGCATAAAATTGGACGCAGTACAATTCACGCACTGCAATATAAAAACTACATTCAATGCAGTATAAGCAACCGCAACCAGTCAAGTAAGCGCACCGAGGAATGAGCAAGCAAGTACCACCACATACACAGTCATCGAAAGATAAGAGTAGGTGAACTGGTGAACGGGCGTTGGCTTGACTTGTCTGTCTGGCCGGCCAGTAAGCCCCGGCGCTTCGCAGCGACAGCACGGCGTACGCGCATCCACCGCGACTCCAGTAAAAAAATCTAGGCCGCTCTCATGTGATAGTTTACCATTTCTCTCGCTTATTATGGAAAAAGTGTGCGCAGTGGTCAGCCACTGTAGTAATTTCTAATTTTTATTATACTTTTCTACTGTGGTCCGCAAAGCTGACATGATTGCAAAAATCTGAAGTGCCAAAACTTTATTCACCACATTTATCTATGTGGGGTACGTGATAAGGTGTCAAGTGTTAATATTTTAGTTTGTTTTTTGTTTTCTATAATCGCCACTGGTAGGCAGGCGTTACTTGAAGTGTTCGTTTTATCTTAATTTTGGTGAATGAGTCAACTAACAGGAGTCGGAATTGTTAACTTTGTCAACGTGCTGCCCACGATTTCCGAAGGTAAATAATACTTCATTCTTACTTATACAGCTTTAAAATTAGATGAAACATATTTCTTGTTATTATAATACCTTTACAATCGACTGTATCTAATCGTTGTGTGTGTTGTCAATCAACACACTGATGTGTGATTGTTATAATTCATAACATTCATTGTAGTTCTTTTGTTTAAAAACTTGTCTGCAGTCTGCACTACTGCGAGAATTGTAAAACAATCTCTTGCAGGTTACATACTTCCCCCTATATTTAGTGCACTTATGGTGATTCAAATACCCAATGCGTATTTATCTTATTACAAGTATTACGTGTCAAACTGTACTTACCACACGTACTGAACGCTACCATGTACATGTTTATTGTTTTATTTACGTAATGTACCGTTTTACCTACTGTTCATGTTATGTAAATTACTAAATATAATATTGATATACTATTATTATGGTTCGTTGTGCAAATTCCGTTGGAAACTGAAAATGATTGCAGACCGTTTGTTATTGTGGTAGAAACTCTGTTTTTGTCCGATATTTCAACAATAAATCGCAAAGAGAATAATTTATACCTAGTCGTGCCGTGAAGGCCAAATTTTACAGTTCTTGGTCCAATCTAGATTCACTAGATTGGAAGACAATCCTTGTTGGGTAATTTTAGTTTTAAGTAGTTTCTCATCCATAACGGTTTTGTTTTGTTTAGCTAGAGAAGAAATTAATGATTTCGTTATTGGTATTTTGTATACCTACGATTAATTTGCTGGTTTAAATGCTCGTGAAAGTATACTTTCTTTTTCTGCAAATAATACTCATACATTACGGTGTTACCTGCCAAAAGAGGATCCAAAACTGGCACATTAAAAATTTTTTTCTTTTATTTGGTATTGTTATTATTGCAACAAAAATGCTTGTCTAACTAAGAAAAGGAAACGATTCGTGAAGAATGTGTCTTTACAATAGAACACCTCCATTTCTTTCTTAGAGGCCAACAAGTAATGCTAATTTATTTACTTTATATGGGTTTGCCTGATTAATTTATAATTCACACTGATATCGATCTTGCAGTATAAGGTATGTCCCATAGATAGTCATAACTTAGTGATGTTACGCGGAAATGGTAAAATTTGTACACGAGGAGTTGCCGTGAGTCAGAGGCTAAAAAGCTCGCGGCCTTGGTGGCATCCGCCTTATCCGGCAATTCGGCAGGCGACGCAGGCGCAGGTGCGATCGGCCGGCGCTTCGGGTCGACGACCGGGAGGAAGAAAATGTTTAATTCCTTATGCCTGTTACAGAATCAGGTGCTTTACCATGATTTGTATGTAAGGCTCCATATAAAATTTATCCTAAATTAAGTACGTCAATGGTCTGTGGTGGAATACGAAAACTACAATTAAAAGATTAAAATACTTAATTTTATCTCGGTGTACGATAGGAAATAAAAACTGTGCTTTATTTGATCAACAGAATCTCACTACAGATAAAGTTTAATGTTACCGCAATGCGCTTCCTACTAATATCGCAAAACGGTAAGTTTTCTATTACACAGTAGTTACGCGAGTGTGTGAGGCGACTGTAATCACCACTATTTCTAAAGATTCTCGCATGCCGTTCCCAATGGCCGCTACCTTGTGTTGAGTTCCCGCCACGACTAGTTTTTGTCACCAACATGCCGACCGTTAATAAGAAGTTGCACAGTTGCATTCGACACACATGTGTTGTCGTAGCCTTACTAGTTTTTACCGGTTTCCACAGAATATCATTTTACGTAGATTCATGTTTTTTGGAATGCCAAGAATAATAATTGGAGAAGTAAAACCGCATTTTTTAATTAAATACTATAAAAACGACAACCAACAATAAAGCAAACCTTTATATTCATGCACAGATTAAAATGATCCTACTCGTACGAACTATGTACCCATAGTGGATGTCGATATCATACAAAAAGCGCATTCAATTGAAACTGCCTCTCCGAATACTAACGATCTTTGTCCTCAATGAAATGCCTTTGTTTCGAGTGTGGATGTCATAGAATATTGTTACTTAGATTATTTATGATGCTCTGAGAATATTGAAGCCTTAAATTAAAAAATGACCGTTACATTTGGCCTTGAAGGTCGTCTCATTCGGAACTTACTGCGTGGTCACTCAGGCGTTTGATCTACGTACACATAGCTTTGCATGGTTTGTTTGTCCATGACACGCGTTAACGTAGTCTAGGAAGTTGTTAGAAGCAATTATACGCAATTTTCAAGACAGAAAAACTCTACATCGTTCGTGCCTCAACCGATGTGCAGTTAGTTTTACAATAAATAATTATATTACAATGCTGAATCATTTTTTATATGTGACAAGGGAATTTTACAGATGTTTTGAGATGTAAACAAGTTTTTAAAGTTTTACACACGCAACTGCAAAACAAATGTCCGCTTTTGAAATGTTTTAATAATCGAATGTAATGTTATTGCGTACGGAAACGGACTAAATCATTTTGGTTGCCTTGACTTTAATTTCACACAATATATGTAAAGTTTGCAGAAGTCCTTTTAGGTTTCAGAAACTTTGATTTGCAGTTTTCAAAGAACAATAAATAAAATAAGGGATTTCAACGTGTCCAGTTTTTGTGCTAATGGTCATGCTCCATTACGTGACTTTCGTCCGTTACCAAATAAAAACGCAATTATACGTTACATTAGTGGAATCATGTTAGATTTCTTTTATTTAATCATATTGAATTACACGAGGAAGGTCAAAGGAACTGACAAATAAATCGAAATCACGCTAACGTTGAAGAGTCAATTACAAACGCGTAATCCTCCTCTGGTTTCTAAACGCAATAATCTCATAATTCCAAAATCCATGGGGAGAGCTCAGAACGGTCGGGTGGGCACGCAGCGGCGTCGACTTGGCCACGCCTCGACGGGCCCGCCGGCAACCGACAATGATATGGAAACTATTGTACTACTTGCATTAATATACTTTATATCAGCGCCAGTCACGAAATCGGCTTGTTCGAATGCACGTTGCATTTGAGATAGCCACGGACGGAGACAAGTCATAGATTGTGCTGTAAATCAACGCTATGTTTCTACATCGTGATTTGTTAATAATGCTGTATGTGTACTTCATAGATCTCATTGTATTCAGAAATTGTATACACCTATGCTATTGAGGAGTTAGTACTTGTTTAGTCTTATTATTCATAAGCTATTGAATGTCTGGTATTCATATTTATCTGTCGTATGTTATGGAGTTCTGACGAAGCCTCACGATCTTTTTAGGTTAGGCAAATGACTTTAAACGTGTCAGCATATTTAAGATAACGTAACATAATAGACGAGAGTTTACCTTATCTTATCGCGGTTGTAGTAAGTAAATCTGTGTGATGTTTTTATAGAGAATTGGCCTTAGTAACAATTAATGAGCGCCACCTATCATAATGATATGGCTCGCGTGATAATTAATGATCTCGCTCTTGACTAACAGTTAATGTACGATGTTTCGCTTTCTTGGTTTTCGTAAGAGTGCTCGTTTATTCTGATGTATTGCTTTTTTACGTTTTCTTAAATCTGAGGAATATCATTAATGTATTGCAATTTCGTATCAGAGCATTATTCAGAGGTGTATTAATTTTTTCTTCACAGTTTCAACACTTTATGTAAATTGTTTCTATATTTTACACTGTTTTTTATACTGGATTTCAAAGATGTTCAACAGTGACTGGTTTTTGTGGAGTTGCAAACATTATTGTTATGCAGGCATGTTAAGAAGACTTGCTTTTTATTATTCACAAGATGAGTAGAGTTACTTTTCGATTTCACTGTGACTTTCCACGTTGATCTGAGAATCAATGAAAAACGTAATGTATTTGAAGCATGAGATCGAGTTTATTGGCAAATGGTGGGAAATATGAAAGTGGGGAGACGTTAAAGAGAACGCAGATGTGCTAATTTGTATACTACGGTAGCACTAACAAGTGCGAATTCATTATTTGTCTCTGTTAAGTTAAGGAGTTCAATGTTGTTGACAAAGACTTTCGCTGTTGACGTCAGATTTTGACCTCTAGAGACACTACTTTTGTTAGTAAAGTCAGCAAATCTGTGTAACGTTTACCATTGACATTGCTTGGTCGTGTAGTAGTTTCCGTTATGACAGAGACACATAATGACTCTGATACGTGTGTACTGCGATTCACGAGGCTTGCCGTCGTTTTCCACGTGAAATTAGTTACGAGCTCATTCTGTGCGAACTTCGACAACAATCGGTACCAGAGTACGAGTGGCACAACGGGTTCAATCCGCATTTACATTACAATTGTTCGCATTGTATGCAGGGTCACAGGTTCGAGGTCGTGGCTTGTGCACTCGTGTCTCAATAGACTCCTCTGTAAGATAAATAACAGCATCTAGATCTCACTCTACTAAATGAAAACATTAGTCTTAAATTTTGCGCAACCGCAAACGTACATACAATGATACGTTTTGACCTGAATTTCGAAGGCGGATGTTAAATAGCTATTCGTAATATCCTACTTTGTTATTATTCATGTTTGTATGTCACTGTTATCGTTTCGTTATCACAATTTTTATTACGAGTGTTGATAAAATGCATGAATTCCATGTTGGTAAAATCAATCGAACGGTCGTTCACCGTTTGTGTAGAAAAGCAATTTTTTATACGTTATGCTAGCGTTTAAGAAATTCTGATCAGGTACCTAGCTATTGTGGTGGGTTTTCCGATTTAATGAAAGGTTGAAGCCCCGAAACACCTGCAGCTATTGAGAATTAAAATTGAACCAAATTAATATTCTTGCGACGTATTTCACGTGGAAGTTGAAGTCTGATTTCATACTTAGTTTAGTCGCGTTTTTTCTTCATCTTTTATCATAGTTATGGTCTTCACAAGAATAGATCGTTTAATTTTATCACCCTACCCATTGTACGCTTGTTACCTTGCCCCTAATGGGATTCTAAACAGAATTGTGAATGACAATTGTTTCTATGTTGTTTTTATTAGCTCTTCCTTTTTTTTTCTAGTGTTAGCAGATGAGGCGTCATTTAGCTACTTTTTAATAAACTCGTTCAAACAAAACTACGTATGTATTTCATATCAATTATGTATATAGGTTTAATTACCTTCTCTCTGTAAAGTCGTCGGGTTTTTACTTCAGACCTTGATAAATAATTCTATGTTTGTTAAAGACACCTTGTTTTTTATTGTTTTGCTAACTCTTAATATAATATTTGATAGTATTTGTCAGTACTTGACAATGCTTTCTTAATGTCTTCAAGGTTATTACGAAATCACACGAATAAATATTTTTTCACACAATTATTTTTTAATATGATAAAAATACTTAGGTGATTTGCAAGGTCTCGCTGTAAATAATATTTTTTAATATACAGTTTTTGGGTGTCAACTGAAAATCCCTGGTAAAAAAGTGGAATTTTATAAATATCTCAGTTTTCATAGAAATGTTGATTATATGTTGTAAAAATATAAACATAACACTTGAATGATTGAAGGGAATCATCACTGCTTCTTAGTTATGAGTCAGGCTCGTCAATATTACGTTATTTGGAATGCCTATAGTATGAGTCATCAGTTTAAAATGTGTGTATGCCTTAAAGACCTAGATTTGACCCACGCTACAAACAAATTTGAAATATCATCGCGTTTTGGTTTATTTATCATAACCTCTTTCTTCTAACATACTTATTTTTCTTTGAACTGAAGGAAAAAAAAAGCGGCCAGTAACCTTGGTGTTTGACCAAAATATGAGTTATTGGGTTACTAATGATTTGTTGATAATTTTCTAAATGCATTTTTGATGTAGATTGTAGACATCCATGTTTCAATAGCGGCGCCTTATGCGTCATTCAATTTTGTACAAGTTATGAAAATTGTCTAGAAATAATTTAGTCGTAGTTATTAATTACTTACTACCAGAATAGAGAAGAGTTCAAAATATCTCTTACAATGCGAACCGTTACATTTGTTAGACCGTATCTATTTGTCTTCTTTTTTGTATTTTACAGCGCAACAATGAATCACTAATGTCTTTTGTCAATGAATTTCAGGAAACCCGGTTCACCATTAGTATTGTTAATTTACCTCTTGGAATATTCATTTAGCTAATGTACATAATGTTATCAGCTAATTGAATTACTACGGTATTCCCACTCGAATAACTCTGTACAAACGATTATAGTTTGTGAATGAAGGTTTTTTTTGTTTTGCGTCACTGATGGCGCTGGTGTCGCAAATGATCATTCTGTATGCTTATTCGGAGTCAAAGCGATCACGTCATATTAAAGTTGGCTTTTGACAAATACTGCAACTTGTTGCTCAAAGGCTACTCTGTGTTGCTAGCTGAAAAGTACAAATTCTCATTACGTTGGCACCTTCTTTCGATTTTTTTATACAAAGGAAGCAGTTAGGTTTATGTAAATGTAACATTTATAAATACAGGTTATTAGGTTATGTTAAATACTTCATTTTTCCCAAGTAATCTCGATAAAAAGATCCTGTATCATGGAATTTTAATGTATACCTTTTGAATTAAGTCATGTAGTTGTTTGACAAGTTGGCTAAATCAGCACTATTAGTACCAAGTTTTGTAATCATATGTGGTTGTTACTAATATCGTATTGTTGGCTTTGGTTCAAATGGTCTTTCAGTATCACTACTGCTGCTAGCTTTGCCCCAATATCTTATTATTCATCTTGTATAAACATGTCATAAACGAACTCTCTTTATTTTGCTTCCATTTCAGATATAAAGATAAAATCAATATTATTTCATCGAAACGATAGGACACATTTATTTTTATAAAGCTCCTTTACAGCCATAAAAGTTTATTTTTATATTCTGCCGAATTCCAAGTCTCGTGAGCAAAACCGAGAGCGAAAGCTGTTCTTACAATAATTTATCACTGAGATTAAAATAACTTTTTTAAATACGTTGTCTAATTCAAGACCTTTGACATTTCACCAATTAATATCTTTTTTTACGAATGTATTCCAATTGACTGCCGTACAGTCACGGTTGATTCAATAATTACTGTAAAGAGAAACACTAATTATGTGAGAATAGCGTTTCAGCGTAGCAGATTGATCGAGTTCACTTGTCCGTGTCGCAACGTCATTAAACATTTCGATATAGCGACGTATATGTACGTCTTCGTAATGCAGAAAATTCTTTCATATAATGGATTACTTCGCCACTTATTTTTAGCTTTCGTTTATACAACTCAATCATCATTGCTGTAAAACACTTCTTGGATGTTATTAGTTTTTTCTTCTCGATCACTTAAGACAGTATGCGCAGTCGGTTTGGTAAGTTTATGTTAGATTTACAGCCGTGTGCAGTAGGCGGAATGGCACGCGGCCTGCGCGGGCGCACCGCGGTCCGCGACGCTCACGGCAAGGTCGACGAACGACTTTCGCACGTCGACTTCGATAACCCGCCGCGTTTTGTCACACTCGCTGACTTCAGCTTACTTAGCCAAGTTCTAGGTATTGCTACATACTGTAACCACTCTCTGTTTAAAATGTCGTTCACCTAGGTTATGTCTTGCCAATGTTTGGAAATCGATGAATATTACTCATCGAATCCTTAATCATTCTCAGAGTATAAAGCCAGCAAGCATAGAACAGCATCGGTACTTATCATTTTAATATCTACAAAGAGAGTAAAGGCAAAGGTAACAGCTGGTTAATCTTCCTGAACTCTATGGAAGTTGGAGGAAAATAGGTCACTACGGAAATTGCAGACGATGGCACAGCATTTGTCATTAGTTGAGCATAATATTATTGGAATTCAAGATATTATACTTAACTAAGCTACTTTATTTGAATATGCTTGCTTTACTGTTTTTAGAAGGAAAAGGCTAAAAATACGTATTCAAATGTTTCACAAGGCACTGATAAAGTGACCGGCAAAACTGATATAAGCCTACGTAAACATTCAGTTCTTATCAGTTATATTGAATATGAATCAATGTGTTCTGTTTATCGGATATCCGATGTTTATTTGTCAACGTTACGATATTTTCTATGTTCAGTTTATTTTGTGTTGTAATTCTTGTAACAACATCGTGTTTATTTCACGGTCTGCATGTAGGCGTGGGCCCACGCGTTTGTCTTCAATTCTCTTCACAATTTTCTTGTTTCGTATCGCCTTCACAAGTCCTTGGTTTCATATCAAAACTATGATTATTGAGCTCGTTTGTTTTGAGATTTAATAAATACAGTACGAAAATCAAAATTTATATATTTTTTGTTGTCATGTGTTTTTTTGCAGGAGACGTGATAAAATGCACGTAAGCAAGTCTACGATTTCAGTGAAATTATTATCATTATTGTAATCAGTACGGCTATTCATGTATGACATGGTTTTTTTTCGTGGTAATCGCGTGTTCTGATACTAACACTATGTCTCATATAAATCACCCGGTATTCAGGAGAATAACGTGTATCTGTAGGGCTATACTGATATTTGTCGCATAGTAATACGGGCGTGGACGACGGGGCGTGGGCGTCGGGAATGAGTTCATTGGACAGTCCCGGCATGCGGAACTGTTATTAGTTCATTTCATCTATTTACTGATTTCTCGTAATACTTACGTTCGGGAAGAATACGTAATATATCCAGATGTCATAACTCTTTTTTTCAATAGGGAATGTGAAGGGGTGTAAGTCATTTAACATGTGACACTCATTTGACATAATTGTCAAACGCATGCACGATACATCTCCCCATTTCTTGGAAACAAATTTTATAGTCCGGAACAAACTTTACGACTCTCCTAAGTAAACACAACTTACCATCATATACTTCCTTACGTTCGACAGAACCCTTCTTAGAATTTCGACCGTGCAGTTTCATTGACGTAAATAGTTTTAGTGCTCCTCAGACGGTGGTAACAGAACCATCAATGGATGGGTGAAAATTCAATTATGTCGTATGTCGACACGTTTGCTGTACAGCTCAGAGTAGTGGGTATAGTATCCCAGCCCCAGGAGGTTGCGGTAAAATAGAGAGTACTTATATTGTGGTTGATTTATGAATCGTTAATCTGTCCGTAAATGACTTTTACGTTAGCCTTAACATCATTTATAATGGATAATTGTCTTCAAATTGGCAGGTAAATTGTACTGTTTTGTTAAATACGATGAGCGCTTATTATCATTAAATGCACTCAAACGCATGAATAATGAGTATATTTATCGTTCGCTTTATTTTCGCTTTATCGGTTTATTAATAATTGCTATTCCTGTTTCAGATAATATTTACTAGAAAAAAGTGCTTAAATTCCTTACACCTCTGAGTAATTTAGTGATTATTATCTGTTTATTCTTTAAGTATAGTAATTATCGATAAATTTTACGTTTGCACGTGTCCGTCAAGCGTGTCTGGGTGATGTAACGATGTACACTGGTAATGTTTGCACAACGTACGCCATACATATTGTTCCTGACGCTTCCAAGCCAGATTAGATAGCGTTGACATCGTAGCTGTTTGTCCATGGTGGTCATGTTTGTGCAGCCTAAAGCGAAGCGCCAAGGGCTGTTGACTGACGCCGGACGGATTTAACCCCATTCGTCATACAATACTGAACCTTATCGTTCGATAACACGATCATAAATCAACACGCCATAATAATATCGTAGCACAACCAACCCGACAATGTTTGCCATGTTTAGTCCGACAGGTAAAACTTATTATGTCCCACATGTGCAAACATTGTGCCATAATAAATTCGTTTCCAGCACTCTCGAGCTACGTCACTATAACCTAACGGACGTACGTTGTCTCTAGAGAAGCAATATCGTTGTGATTTATAAGCACTATTAAATCCATTTTCACTGTAAAGATAGCAAGGAGCATGTCCAATAAATTGGAAATCCAAGTGGATCTATAAAATTTCCCATTTGCCAACTTTATGAAATCTGTCTTATTGGGTGAGACGTGAGATGTGAGTAGGTGTTCGTAAAGCAGTAATTTGCTTTCTAGGTCATTGCAGTAAGACCTGCTCGCTTCGTCTCTCATAGAGCTCAATGACTGCGGACTGCGGTCTGTATTCGCTGGGCCCTGAGCCAACACGCTGAAGGAAACCAGACAGAATTCTTGAGAGTAAACGTTTACGGTTGAGTTTTATAGATTACGTATTTTCTTGAGAAAAATATTTTAGAACTTAACCTTGCTTAGAAAATAAAATATTATTACACGTGCTGGTTACCCGATTGATGTATTGAATCTAATAGAACGTATCCTTACTCTTATATATTTAAGTCCATTAGAGTTAGCTCAAAAGAGTAGGTAGGTAAGTATCTATCTACCTAAAGTTTTTGTTGACAATGTTGTTAAAAATACGAGCCGTGGCGGCAGCGTGGCGTCGACGACGTGGCGCCCGGCATTCTTGGCACACCCTCAACGAGAGCATGCGTCCTATCATTACAAAGAAACTGTCCCCGGCTTCGTCAAAGTGGGAAAAGTTCGTTTTACAATACCAATAGTGTAATTCCGTAGTGACTGGCGTCGACTGTCCGATAACGACGCTATATGGAGCATTGAATGCGCAACACTTCCTATTTTGTTTACTTAAGTCACTAATTCGTACATATTCAAATCATTTGTCGATGTTTGTATGAATTGTCTGCTGGAGATAGCGAGTATGTGGGAGAAAGGAAAATGTACATTGAGGTGATTTGACAAATTAACAATGTTGGCTAGAGCAAAACAATGTCTAGAGTGGCTTCCTACATTCTTAAAATATTGAAGAGAAAAAAGGTACAAGAAAAAATATCCTCAAAATAGTTTCTGAACTTGAAAATCAGTAAAACACTAATGTACATCAGACTGCTGGCCAGTGATGTTATTGATTTTATTAGGCTGTTCTTGCTTCCAACTGATTTATGAGATATCCCTCCTAACATTCTTAATTAATCAGGTAAATGGACTGGGTCTCATTGCTTAATGTACCTATTGTACTGACAGGATTGATTTATAGTTCGCCGTGCACTAAAAATGATTTATTCAGTACGTCTGGTATCATTTTATCATAGGTTAGTGCATTCAATATGTTTTCAAGGTGCGCTGTTGCGTCAATTCGATTATGACGTGAAAATTGCGCCTGAGTCGATAAAATATATATAGTGGTGATATAAATTACTTCACTGTTATTTGCACTAAGCTTTTGTTGAGTTGTGCTTTTATATAAATTCTCGAAATATTTAAATATTAAAATATTTAACTGTAATAAACGAGGCAAAATATTTTTTACATTGCTGCGTATGCGCAGGCATGATTTAGGGTTAATTATTGGTCATGAAAATGGTTTCTAGGATTCATCTGTTATACTTACCTTATTCGAGCTAAGTCACTGCTAAGTTCGAATTAGGTATGCTATTGAAGTGGCCTTTGACCAGTAATGGATGAAAACAGTGACGCAAAAATCAAAGACTACCTACTAATAGTAATAAAAAATAATTTACGGTGTTTATAGGTATTTTCGCAGGTCTATTGTTTTATTTATAAACCTTGGATTCTTTCCAAGTGAATTTAAGATATTTGATACACCCTTGTAATTTTGTTGTTAGACTAGTCAGTGGTCAGAGTCTCTAGTTTGAGTTTGCTTTACGTTAAGGCGCTATGATTGGCTAGCTCCAATTTAATCAACCAATCAGAGAGCTAAACACCGTAACGTTTTGATTGAAGTTTATTATAAGCTAGTCTTATTATGATAAACTTCGTGTTTACTGTATATTACGTGCTACACAGCATCTTATCCATTTACAAAGCACACGAAAGGTAACTTCTGTTAATTGGAACGTGGAATTACAACGAACACGCGAAGCAAGTTGAATGTCAGTTGCTCGTTTAGACCAATGGACTCGACATTATACCAAGCTAGTACAGTTACGGAGATAGTAATGTAACGATACTGGTGTAAGCTGAACGCGTGATAAGCATTTGGCTTATGTTTGTTGAGCCAGCTTATTGTATTGGCAGGCCTAACGTCATCTAAGCTAACTTTACAATTGCCGTGACTGAGTCATATAAATTCAGTAACAACCCAAGAAACAAAATTTGGTACTATAAAGGTCCTGAGAACGTTTTAGAACCTGCTAATTAGTGTTCATGATTAGTACTATAATGGTGTTGTAAACATTTACAAAACCCCAATTAGGCCCTAGTATTATCACTGATTTATTGTATAGACATTACGTAAAGGCTCTCACTGTGATAAGTCAGCTCTTTAGTTGAAATGTAAAAGTGTCGAGAAACGCTCTTTAGTACTGAAATAGCCACCAAAACATGTTTATAGTGCTATTTTGCACCGTAAACGATTCCAGTGATCTTTTTTATCACACTGGTGACCATTTTTTTTGTGTTGTGATCGCGAGTCGTGAGTGTTCTTCAAGAAAACAAAATATAATCGGTAAGTTACGCTTTATGACGTTTTCCATTGTTTCTTGACACAACATACTATAAAACATGCATGGACCGATATGGTCTTACTCTCGCATAACTTGCTCTTGCGAAAATTATTGTATCGAGAAAATCATTATGCTGATTTCAAATTTGACAATGCGCTATTATAATTTACGTGTTTTAATTAAATTATAAAAAAAATTAATAAATAAAATAAGGACTGGTCCCGAGTATGGCTGCTATAGTACACATTGGCTTCAGCCGTGCTGCTAATGTGCTATCATGGCCGAAAACAGCAGCCATATTTTTAGCAAAAACGAATTAGGGTTCGTTGTCCAAATATAAAATAAACCTTTTTTGCCAAGAAGTAATTATACAATTGCGTTTGTTTCAGTGCTTTATCTGCGTCGTAACATACTAAAATTAACGATGGCATATATAATGGATGTGGATTGTTTCCTGAGCAGATATGATTGTTTACTTTTAAATTATAATATATTTGAATGGCCGTGGCAAGAAACACATTTTAAACTTGCACAAAATTGTATTGTGTGTGGTTATTTTACTGACCCGCACTTACCATATCATTTTGTTGTGAATAAGACAGTTATAAATTATTTAATTGATTTAAATTTTTTCTGGTGCAAATATTGTCGTGAGGTGGCAATTTATGACCATTACCCTCCGGACGAGTGTTTTTGTCATGAATAAAAAAAACATAATAATCCAAACCTCGAAGTTACCGACCCTACCTCCACCTTGAATTCACTTAATGTAATTATCAAGTAGGCACAAGATACTGGTACTTATAGTTTGTCTTTTTACTTAAGTTGGTATTAAATTTGTTTATTAATGTACATTTGTTTGCAGAAAAGTACTTCCTATTAACTTCTTATTCTTAAATCTTGACGAATCCACTGTCACAGAAGAAATTCCCCGTTTTGGTACCTACCCACTGCCCACATTTAGCTCCGAGCAATACCGCAACGGTAAGTCCAAAAACAGGTTACTTATATGATATTTTTTATACCTACAGGGTTAGGTAGTCAAAAAAAGTACTGATGACGAAAACCTATAACCTCAACACAAGTTAAGTTTATTGATATTATGTATAATCTTTAAATCAATCACTAGTAGTGGCAAAACATGCCTAAGCTTGTTTTACAAAACTTTTTTTGGTGATAGTTTTTGTCGCCGATTCACTTATGAATTAATCATTCTGTCGGCGAACAACTCATAAACAAAACCTTTTGTCGGCGGATCATTAGGCAGAGAAACGTTTCTCGGAGGTAAATTTTTGAATCAAGCCTCATATAAGTCAGGTAATAAGTACGATGAATATAATGCGAATACCAAATATTCGCATATATTCATTACGCTAGTAATATCATATTTTCATTGACAAGGCTATACAATTTATTCTGACATTACAGATAATGCCATTTACGATTGTGCAAACACTGGAAGATGGAAAAAAGGTGCTTAGCTGCGTCCCTGAAGGTTGGGTGAAAAATAATTGCTTAGCATGGCCTCGAAAAAAAGCTGATAAACTTACGAGAGTAGAAAATTCGCTGCCTGGTGCTGACTGGTTTTTGATGCCATGTATAGTTAAAAGGTCAGGCTTAACCTATGATGAGGGTCAGCTAGCTATATCAATTATGACCGAAGTAACAGACACTGAAGAGGACGAAATTACTACAAACATCAAGGAAGAAGTAAGCAAAGTCAAATCTCACAATGACATACTGGAACGATGTTTGGTAAGTTAACTAGATAAGCATTTACTTACTATTTTTTTCTTTTTGTATATAGGCTTGTAGAACACCATGCGATAACACAAGTTTTTTTTTGTTAAAACTTATTAAAAATCTTTCTTTTCGCCGACAAAGTATATTTGTTTTGTGTAATAAGTAAATCGAAATATAATTATTTTGTCGGCGAAATCAGCAACCACGCATATTCTTAATTAACCCCGACGTAAAAAGAGGGGTTTGCACATTACAAAATAAAACTAATTTTATACTTTTTTATAGTACAACCTAAACCCCCGACACAAAAACCGTAGTTCCATTAAAAAGCAAAAAATAATAATATAAACTCAGTCTTAAAGTACCTAAGTATATATTTATAATTCTAACAAAAATACGTCGCATTGGGGGACCACTCCAAGCCTAACAGTTCAATTACAAATAGTCTATTATTTCTCGGTCCCCTAACGTGACGTATTTTATTTGACTTATTAATATATACTGAGGTACATTAAGTTGAGTTTCTTTTATTATTTTTTGCTCTTTAAGGGTACCACGGTTTTGTGTGTGCGTGTGTGTGGGGGGGATTACATTTCTAATTTGTGAACTTGACTTTTATTTTTAACTTTAGTTTTTGATGGGTCTTAAATTATAAAAAAAAAATGACTAAGATAGGTTAATTAAAGTTCCCTTTTCTAGGAAAAAGCCGTCATGAATCAACCGGTGCAACAACCAGAACCGGAAGCGCCATTAGTAGTAATACACACTGAGCCCAGTGAAGTCGCCGATCATGTGACTTCTGACCAGCATGTTCAATATATTTTACTGCCCCAACAGGAAACAAATATGACACCAAGCAGTAAGAGTGATACCACAGAAAAATTGGACACCCTTATTGTTACTGTTAATGCCATAGAAAAAAATCAAAAAGAATTGCAAGAAAACCAAAAACAGTTGTTGTTACGCATTATTTCAATGCAAGCACAGTTTGAAGAGTTTTTGAAAAGAACCGAAAAACAGAACTTAGAAAAAGAAATAGGATTCAATCCCATTAATAGTTTGGATTCTCTACAAAAACTGGAAGATACCCTCAAAGATGATATGTCTACCACAGCAATTATTAAAAAGTTATCTTTTGTTTGCGGTACTGGTAAAGGCAGAGGTTTAAATAACTGTTTCACCTTGGTTGATGTTATGTTCGACCGAAGTTTCCTTACAACTTGTTCCTGGGCAGGAGGTGCACGAGGTGAGGACAAAAAGAAAATATGTTTCAAGTCTTTCGGACGTGTCATCAACTTGTTTTTTTCAATCATCGTGAAATCAGATAAAAACTTCACAATGAGAGAGTGTGAAGAATTTTTCAAAAACATTCTTCGTAATTCTAATCGAAGAAATACGGCTAAAATGGCACGAGCCTCAGCAACAAAAATAAGGTAAAGAAAACTAAAAAAGCCCCAGAAGTTCTTAACTCGACTGAAAATTTCCTGTCTGAACCAGGTCCAAGTCAGAAGGATGCAGCAGCGCCTGAAGCAGGTGATAGTGAAGATTAGAAACTGTTCAACATTAAATTATGAATGGTACAGCAAGATAAACACAATTTTGTTAATAAAAGAAGTAAAGGAAAAATAATTACTATTTGGCCTTTACTTCTTTTATTTACAATTTTAGCAAATTAGGCAGGTAACCAGTGTTAAGTTATAAAATTTCTGTTGCAACAATAGTTTAGAAAATTTTATGAGTGTACGTCACATTGGTGCTCATTCTCTTGTTTACAAACTTAACTAAAATTAAGTGCATTTTTCTCATCCTATTTTATTAAAGAAGGACAGAAGATACGTATTTGTTTAAACCTGTCAAATTAGACAGCGCCTGAAGTAAATCGACGTATTTTTTGTGGCCATGTTTTTAGTCACGTCTAAATTATGTATGGAGTGTCATAATTTGACAGGTACTAATATTTTACCTTCTGCACTTTTCTTAATGAAATGGAAAAGAAAGATGCACTGAACTTAAATTTAGTTAAGTTTGTGGACAAGAGAAAACGCACCATTGATGTGAGTAACATTAATTCTTCTGTTGTTTATTAAAAAAATATTTACGGCATGTTAAGTTATTATTGACGGAGAGATGTGTCCGCTTTACAAATAAGACTGAATAGACGATAAGTACTTATTTTTATTAAATTTCTCTAGACTGATTTAGTAAATGTAAAGACTGAACATAATTTTTTGCCCCCTATAGCATAGCAGTTTACAATAATGTTAAAGATTAGATAGGTATAAGATAGTAATGTTTCCTATATACTTATCAATAAGATTATTTAGAAAGGTAGGTAGGTAAAGCTCAACGCAGAGTTATAGTTATGGGAGTATTATTAGACAAGGAATGTGCCTGGTTGATTAGGCACTCATTTAGATTATTGAGTTTAGATTGTAAGATTTTTTAATTATGATAATTTTGTACCAAAGGGTAGGTTAGGTACTCCTAATTTTTTATATGGTCACAGAGAGAGAGATAACGTGCCTAGTTGATTAGATAGGTATTCAGTTGATTACTGAGTGTGATTGACCGTAAAAATCTACAGAAAATTAAACATCAAAATCAACAGGAATCTTGTAAGGTTCCTCAGTACGTATAAATTTACAGATTTTAATACAGATTTTGATTTGATTTTTTGGTAGTACAGATTTTAATGTTTATTTTTTTATTTATAAAAAATATATGATAATTATGTTGTTAAACAAAAAGACGCATACCTACATCTTTTTGTAGATAGTTATTCTCAAGAAGGCGAGATTATGTTTTTTTTTAATATTACTTATTGTGATGACGACCATTAGTGTCCCTATTTTTTCTAGGTTTAGAATATACACATTAAAACACGTCTTGCCATAGATCACATTTATAATTAATAAACAAATAAGAAACATTAAGTCTTTTTTTTAAACACGGAACTAGTTTTCCTTATCTTAAAGTGTGCAATAATGGGACAAAATACATCATAGAATCGTAAGTTATGCAGACAATTTTACATTTAATTGAATCTACTTTACAATTAACTTTCTGTTTAAGAATGCTATTACAATCGCATTTGTATATATTTAGGTACGATGATTTGATTGGTATATTAAAAACATCATTAAGATTTTCGATACGATTACCTTTTATTACAATACTACCTTCATCATCTATAATTGAAGTTATTTCTATAATACTAATGTCATGAGTTAAAAAAAAACAATCTTGTTTTTGTGACGATAAAATGAATGCTTCTAAATGAAGTACATTTCTATTTGTACCTGTTTTAGTAGTCTGTATTTTTAAAAATGGATAAGTCTTGGTCATTTTGTTTTGAATGATACCTTTCAGATCTGTCATGTCTTTCTCACTTAAGCGTCTAGCAATTTGTGCAAGGGGCTTATTTCCATGCCGTATCATTCTCTTTAACGTATATAATTTATTTTCGAATGGGTATGTACTGAAATCTTGCAAAGGCCCAAATTTTCTAACCTCTTCAGTTAAGTGTGTTAAATTATGTACGTTACTGGTTATATAATCTTTTCCGTATATATTTTTAAATATTTCCAAAAAAGAAATGAGTAATGAATCTGCCAGGTCCAGAAAATGGAAATACTCTTTATTGGAACAAATCGTCACGGCACAAAAAAGGCACAGAAAATGATGATAAGCTTCAGTATTTAATACTTTTTGTAGAATTATAAAACTCAAGTAATATAAGAAAACTCTAAACTCGGATCCTTTCCAGTGTGCCAATTCATTTAGAGATCTAACAGATCGATGCACTTCTTTCACCAATTTACAGTTGGATAAAAAATTTGAAACTGTAACGATATCCTGAGCGCACCACTTAGTTTTTTTATTTACAAATTTTCCTTCAATCCAACCTTTAAGAAGTCGTTTCATTAATCCCAGATCTAATAAATGCAATGAATCTCCCACGATAAAGTCTTCCACCATATCTACAGGTAGCTCCAATAGAGGCGAATCCATCTTATGATGCTGTCCGTAACATTTCGCTCGGAAATCTGTATCATTCCTTTTTGCACAGCCTGTTCTTGGAAAGTAAACGGTACCAGAAACATGTGAATATTCTCCTCTTGTTGTGCACTTTAGACAGCCATCCTTGGCGTTGTAATTGCAAACGCCTGAAAAAAAAACTAAGTAAGTATATCATAAATTCATAAAACAGATTTTGTAACCGATTTTGGAGTCTAATAAAATGCACAGGGTATACATAAAACGTATCAAAATTTATTTATTTATTTATAATAGGTAGTTATATTTATATTTACCTTTGATCATTGCTCGTGCTGGAGAGTCACAGGTAAAAAGTCTTATTTGAACGCCAACTGTTTTTTCTGTATCGTTCATGTCTTTAATAGTAATATTGTTTTCTATCAAGTGTTTCATCTCGTCGACAAATTCTCTTAAGAAAGATTCTAAATCGGTTGGCTTTCCATGTCCGTAATATATCCCGATCACAAAAGGAGGTAGCTGCGACAATTCATAAATATTACCCAGTATCGGCCATATCTGTTGTTTTGAGCTGTGATAAAGGGGTAATCCATCTATATTAATGTTCAATGAAATATTATTCGGTACATTTTCTATGATGCCTAGTAAAGTATGCAATGTTTCTGTTAAGCTATTATGCCAGTAAGATCCACCAGGTATTGATTTGATATTTATTTTAACATCTGTTTTCAAAAGTGTCCTTGGATCTTTTGATAACACATTGGGAATGCGCTTGTTTATTATTTCTATCAAACTTTTAACTGCTTGGTGAGGTATATTATAAGTGACGCACCATTTTCTTATGTCACTGCATAATTGTTCATCTTTATTGCTCTCCTCATCTGAGCATTCCGATGTAGGGGGACTTTCAACAGAGGTGCTCTCTCTCTCATATTCTTCATCCTTATTCCTGGCTAGAGAAAAAGAAAATTTGCTACAGCCCTGTTGTGGTACAAAACAAATATTTTGTACAGAACCATGTGCTAAATTTTCTGGACCCGCTTGACCAGTATTTACATTTGCTTGTATCGATGATAGTGCTTGTGTATATCGATTTTTCACCTTTTTTTTATAACTACCACTCACTTTATACCGACGCAGAGATTTTAAATCCATTATTACACCTTTATAAGCTTAAATTTTCTTTTTCTAAGCAGTCGGCAGGTGTCACCATTTATGAAATACTAGTCATATAATTAATTCTGAAAAGCTAGTATAGATGTAATTAGTCCATTAATTATCATTTTAATCCTTTTATGTCACGCTTTAGTGTCGTATGAGTAACACAGACTCACTTATAGTGCTATTTATAATGGTTATGTATTATTTAATACTATAGAAGAGTTTTCATGACCTTTACAGAACTAGCCCCATAGCAATACTGAGGGAGCTTTTAAAAAGCTAAAAGGTTACATAATAGTTGTGCAAGGTGCTTTCATAGTGCAGATTAATCCTGTAATTATGTTTTTGATACTACTACAAAACTAGTACTATAAAAGAAATTTTGATGCATTATTAGTGCAAAATAGATACATGAAAGGGTCGGTAAGGTTTTCAATAGTACTAAATAGTACCATAATCACTTTATTCATATCTATTATAGTGCAAAACTTTAACGATTCTTTTGTATGGTCCTGTAAGCGTTCTAAGAGCTTAATTATAGAACTTAAATGCTCTTTATCTTATAGAATCAAATCGCTTTGTTAAAAACCTTTATAGTACGGGCAGTCATAATGGTTACCATTACAGGCCTACTATAACACTGATTGGTGACAAAGCGCCTTGGTTATAGAAGCTTTTGTTACTTGGGAAACCGCTATCCGCAACGCTTGTTAACCTCACACGACCGTAACATGTTATTAATTTGCAATTATTATGTTAATTAAATTAAAATGGCGGTATCGAACTGGATTTCTATTTGTGAAAATTGTTTACGTTTATGCATGCTGACGCTAACCGTAGTAGATATGGACCTACGTCGAATCGAAGAATAATTCATTTATTACGGTTTATCTAATTACGGTATTGGACGGTTATCATTAATTCTAGTCCATAGCCCTGTCCCGGTCAGTCGTGCTATTATAATGATTAATTATTTATCAGATAACGAGTACCATCGTACTCGGATTTATAGACACTTTCCGCACGGATGATCTCATCGATTCTTTTTCCAATTCCTTTAGTAATTCCCAAAAATGATTAGATAAGAAACGATTTTTATAAGTGTTATTTTCAAGTATTAACCTATTGACATCATTCTTTTGAGTTTTAACATTCTCTTTTTCTTTGTTTCAGGCGTGACAATGAGAGAAAAAAGGGGTGGCGCAATGAGCAAAATGCAAAAGCTTAGAAAACGCCTCTCCCTTAGCTTCGGTAGATTATGTAAGTATTTAATATCGAATTTTTCTAGTGGCATTAAACTACAGGACATTAATATGGATTCATCGAAACGAAAACATCCCTATTTCTCAAAGCTTCATATTTCGGAACCGTTCGGCAATATCCGGAGCGATTCAACTGCGATAGGCGTTCATTTTTTATATCACGAATCTCTTTCATAAAAGTGATAGATAGAATTGAAACACTAGCAGACCATGAAGATTTCTTTCACATGTTCTATTGTCTGAAACTCTTACATAACGAGAAGTATGATGTACCCAGTTAATTTGATGCTTGGCTAACAATGACTGTATAAATTTAATAAAGCCATGGCTCATGGGTGTGTAGCATGTGTTGCGAAATCGATCCGTCTGTCTACACGACAATGAAGGAATGTCGCTTAAATGAAATTGGCTTTTATACGAAACTCTCTTTGTTAACATCAGATATTAAAACTGTGTGGATATGGTCTGTCAGAAAACTCTCGTGATAAGACCAATGTTCAGATCTGGTGATCAACTCCAAAGTTTCCACTGTAACAAATTAGATTTGCGCCCCACAGATTGTAATGTAAAATATGCTAATGTATTGGAAATTAGTACGTGAATGCTAAATATTGATACTTACAAGAAACTAAAACTCGCGTCACCGAACACTCGTGAGAATTCCTAATGCTTTCTAAGACTAGATCCCACAGTACTATTATCCCCGGTTAGAGCTATACACGGAACAGTTAATTATACTTATTAATTCACCGGATCGGCTTGCTAATTAAAAAGCTAGAGTTGTATTGATATTGATTGGTGTTAGTGGCGGGAACTGGTTCGTATTACCGGCCTTACACGTCTGCAGGATGTCAAGCATTCATCACACGGATTGAATCAATTTTAAGGTCCCGAATAGACGATCCACTTTTAGCGATCGGTCGTAAGTAAACCGAAAATTATCCGCAATCGCGTGTCTTCAGATTAGTAGTATTATGTTTTTAAGATGCAATCAAGTCGCCGGCCGTCACTCGGGTTTAAGTGTTTTAACCAGCAAAACCTTAGAGGATGCAAACAGCCTACCTTGAATTATCACGATTCGTCTTGTCCACGTAATCCATTATGAACGTGACTGGAGGTTTTAATTAAAATTACGCTGGTGACTCAGCTAATAATGTTGTTAATTGACAAAAGTCCCTTGTATGAGACAACTTTTGGTAAAAAGTAAAAGGATAAAAATAACATTTTAAAAATTGGTTTTCAAATGTGGCCAAAATGTTTTCAACTTAAAGCTAAACTTCCAGTCTGATATTTCTGCTCTATCAGAAGAATCGTGAAAATATCTCTTTTATTTCGTAAAATGTTATCTACATATTCATCTCACACTCGTGTTATTTTTACGTTATTTTTTTACCTATTCCCGTACCTACGGCATTCAGTAGAGCAACGTGTTTTCCCTAGGTATTCCCCGTAAAATCGTATCAGTGCCGGCTCAGTGGATTTACAAGCGAGCATCACTGCGTACAGATTAGCACAGATATTACCTATTTATAGAACTCGGATAAGATATGGCTGAGGGTTACATCTACATCTCGCACGCACTGCCGGTTAGTTATCTTTGAGTTTTCAACCAAGTGGGTTAAATTCACGCATCACCAAAAGTATTGTCGACTTTTTATCACATTTCTGGAGACGGAGTCTTAAACTTTTTACATTCAAAAACCTTTTTACCCTCTTTATGGCCATTTTTTGTGCATTCTTATGTGTGAATGTGAAGGCGTTGTGAAGTTTCGCTGTAGTCAACCAAAAAGACAAGAGTAAGTTCAAGCATCCAGTGGAAATTGTTAGACGGTTTGAATTCTTTTGTGAAATATAAGTTTAAGAAGTTATGACTTAATATTTTGCACACTGTCCTGCACTACCACCAGAAATGTTTATTGCAGTCGCTAAGTGCATAGTGAAGATAAGCTATTTATTATTGTTGATAATGATACTCGTAAAATATCTTGCATAAGTACCAAAGCAGGTGCTGCCACATACTGCCACTTAAAATAATAACGACCACAGTTAATCATGTTGTTAAACACTGAGAAACGATCGAAACGACGCTAATATTAATTTCCATTTTCAAAGGAAATTATCAAGGAAAACATTTATAAAAAAAGTCGCATAAAAAGCTAAATTTTGCTGAGGAAGCGAGGAACAAATTATCTCGTTTTTTTACTGTTAAAAATATAGTTATAACAAGCGCTGTTATAGTGGTGCTCTAGTAACAGTCGGCTTAAGTAAATATGAACTAGTGACGCATTAATTAGCGAGATATTTTGGGCCCGCGTTAAAAATAACGTCTAATGACACTAATGCGGGTAATCATACAGAATTCGTTCTGAAATGTACAGTCATGAAATTCATTCGTGATCAACCAATCGCTTTGCGTAAATTGACTCGTATAATAAGGCTTATTTATATCATTGTTCGTGACGTTATTAATCATGTTTTGTCACAACGAAAATATAAACAACAAACAGATTGTGACAGAAATAGAAAATCATTCAACTTCTTACATAAAGATTTTGACCTTTTGAATTATAACTGTATTTCTTTGTACGACGAGGAGGCGTCTTCTAATAATAAGTTTCTTAGATTTTTCACAAGCATTTGCAAAATTTTCTTTATGTCTTTGCAAGTTAATTATCTTATCTCGCCTTTGTTCCTAAATCCTAATAACTACGTCGTACGTTATCTGGTTTTTACATACACGATAGTAAGATTTTTATCTGTAGTTTTAGTTTAGGTAATTAAGGTAATCAATCACACGTCATGTACTACGTCGCGTGTGGCACAACTTGGGAGAGCAGCTTAGAGCAGCTTTGCAAGTCAAATAGGCTCAGTAGACAAGTGCACGAAGATAACTGTGTCCACAAAATGGAAAAATAACAAAAACCTAACAGCCAGTCATCGTTCATTGTTTTCATTTTATAAAGTCGATGAAGCGTATCTCTAACTCGTACCGTCAAATTTATCATCTACCGCTTTTATTTATTTATTTATTTATTTAATAAATGGTGAATCAACAGCTACATTATACAATTTTAGCAGAAAAATAGTGACATTGAGCCACTTACAGATTCACACGAATAGTGCCAGAATAGTTAACAACTAAGACCAAATTAAAAATTTTAAATATAATCAAAGCAGTAGGCACACCGCAAGAAAATTATATAAAGAAAAATGATGTAAACATATTTGAAAAAACATAAATTAGTTATTAAAAAATTCTCCACTTATCATGGTTCTAGCTTTTCTCAGGCTTGTACAAAAGGTATCTACATCATGCTTGCTACTGATGTCGTTAAAGGTACGACAAGCTCGACACAAAAATGAGCTCTGCCTGTAGTTACTATTTGCAACCGGGGGACAAAGAGGTGTGTGCTTCCTAAAGGATTTCGAGGGAACATTGAGAGACAACTTTTCAAGGAGTTCAGGGCAATCAACCCTACCGTTTGCTATGGATAGGATATAAGTAACGTCAGCTATCTCACGACGTTTATAAAGTGGAAGAAAGTGAAATTGTTTGCAGAGTTTAATATAGTTATCACATCCAGTATTCTTAGGAATTTTCAAACGATAGCACAAGAACTTAATGAACTTCCTTTGAATTCTTTCAATTCTTGCAATATATTTATCATACCGGGGATTCCATATTTGCGATCCGTATTCAAGGATGCTTCGTACGTAGGCGCAGTATAAAATTTTGAACGTTTTTGCATTTTTGAATGGGGCTGTCGATCTCATGATAAAACCCAAAGACCTCGCTGCCTTAGCAGTTATTGTTTCAATATGCTCGTCGAAAAGGAGTTTAGAATCGTGTACCACACCAAGATCACGAACCGAATCCAGTCTATCAAGTTGATGGCCTTTGAGGTAGTATTGGGTGGACACATTATTTTTCTTTCGACTAAAGGTTACCACAGAGCATTTTACCGGGTTAAGATCCAATTTGTTGTTCAAACAATATCCATCCAGTCTACCAAGGTCCTCTTGAAGGCGTCCGGCATCCGCCGCTGATCTGATCGTTGCGTAAATTTTCATGTCATCAGCAAAACAAATAACTTTGCTATGGTGGAAGCAGTCGACAATATCATTCACAAATATCAAAAATAGCAACGGACCAATCAGAGAGCCCTGTGGAACACCGCTTGGTATAGTAACCCAGCCTGACATGTAGTTATTGATAACGACAGCCTGAGATCTCTTATCAATGTACGAAGCGAACCATCTAAGTAAATCTCCCCTTATACCGATTTTTTGTAGCTTACGAAGCAGTATAATGTGATCTATTCTGTCAAAACATTTACTGTAGTCTGTATAGACTACGTCGACCTGGAAGCCTGCATCCATGGACTGGGAAAGATAATCATTAAATATAATGAGGTTAGTAACTGTAGAACGACCCTTCACAAATCCATGCTGGCTGCAGTTGAGGGACTGTTTAATTGCAGCATAAACCTGGGTATATACGACTTTTTCGAAAATTTTAGAAAGGATACACAGTTTAGATATTGGTCTATAGTTAACTACATCAGTCTTGGAGCCTTTCTTGTGAACAGGTGTAATAAACGCACATTTCCAAATATGAGGTACTCGACAGCAAGACAGAGACTTTTCAAATAACAGGAACACAGGTAAGGCTATACTATCACTAGTCCTGATAAGAAATACGGATGTGACATTGTCTGGACCAGCAGACTTACATGGATCCAGCGCCGATAAAAGTCCTCTTACTTTTGATACCGTGACGTCCACACGGTCAATGTCTGAAGGTTGAGGTTCAGACGAGTCACAGTCCGGTAAGGAGTTACTAGAGTCGGTTGACTGATCCAGGAAAGTGGACAGAAAATACTCAGAGAACGCGTTACATATTGACTCGCCAGAAGTTAAAAGTTTATCTGAGTACCGTAAGCTACTGGGTATATTATTACAACCTGAGCGCGCTTTGTAATAGGACCAGAAATGTCTAGGATTAGACGCGATAGATTTTTCAATAGATTCTGTATACTGCTTGTAGCACAATGCTTCAAGTCGTCGAGCCCTGTCACGCAACAGTTTAAAAGTCTCTGCATCAGATTTACGCTTATATGTTTTATATTTATTGAAGTATTTTAGTTTTTCCTTTAGGACTTTGCGTAATGAAGCACTGTACCAAACCGGATAACAATCATTATTTACGGATCTAGTAGGAATATATTTGTCCCGAAGATTGTTTATAGTAGTATAGAAAAAGGCCACCGATTCCTCCAGCGTTAGCTTGTGAAATTCGGTAACCCAGTCAACCGTTGAGATTTCTTTATTAATAGAAGTATAGTCACCCTTATTATATAGGTATTTCTTCCTTGGTTTAGGTGGTAAAAATGATAACTGTACAAAGTTAATTGTTATAGATAATGCCTTGTGATAAGGGTCAATTGGTACTAACGGGTCGTCCACGCCAATCACAGTCACTGAGTCGTTGGAGAAAACAAGATCCAGAATCCTACCATAATTATTTAAAACTCCATTGTATTGATAAAGGTCGTTTAGCTGCATCTCATCAACTAATAAGTATTCATCATTGTGTGATAGGTTTGAGGGTAGATAAAAATAATCGCCTGTAGGTAGCCAGTCAATACCGCTTAGATTAAAGTCGCCCAAAATAATGAACTTGTCTAGAGGATTGTCCAAAATTGTATCGTTCAACTTAAGTAGATAATTTTGTAACTGCTCCGTAAAAGAAAATCCTTGATTTTCTTTACAAAGATATAACACGCAAATATTAATTTTTGTTATCATATTACGGCTCTGTTTTATTGATAAAGTTACCCACAAATCCTCCGCCGATGAATGAAATGATTCGCGTGAAACTACAGGAATGTCAGTCCGTACAGCAATCAATACACCACCCCCCCTTGTCTGACCAGTCCTACCACAATCACGATCTCTTCTCCACACTGTATATCTGTTATCAAATAATTCTGAGCTATTGATACCATCTAGAAGCCAGGTTTCAGTAAGGACTATCAAGTCGTAATCATTCAAACATAAGTTTCGCAGAAAAATAGTTGTCTTGGATCGCAGACCACGGACATTTTGATAATAAATCGTAATATTATTACTTTTCTGCGCCATTGATCACCAACAATCCACTCACTGAACCAAACATCAATGTTAATGAACGTCTACAATTACAATAAGCAAATGATATAAAGCAAACAATTTCGTCCACCTCGAAGCAGAAAAAATAAATATTTATACACCCTATCGCAATCCCTAGGAGCACACCAAACAAAACAACATAATGAACACTCGTCGCAAGCATGATATCCAAAGGCAGACCAAAACATGCAACACACAATAAATATGAAGTAAAAAATAATATAAATTTTTTACAACAAACAAAGGAATTAACGGTTACCCGCGTAAAGTAATAATATATAAGTAAAAGATACAAGCGGACTTTAGACGCGTCAGGAGTGGTCAACCGCGTTGGATGGCCCGCTATTTTGTTACTACAATACAAGTATATACGAATAAACGGTACGACGGTTGTCCGTCGCAACCAGCAATGTGATAAAAGATTAATACAATGAAATATGATTAAAAATACAACTACATAAAAACATACTAAACCATTTTGTTTAAATCTTCTTCCTTATTAACTATAAAAACTCTTGAGGAATCACTCTTCCGTACGTGGATCTTAGAGTACTTCACCCACACATAGCTGAAATTAAATTCCTTTGCCCTTAATTTTGTTTTATTTAGCAATAATTTCATATCAGCGGTCAAAGTTATTATATACTGTCAGGATGAACACAATAGTGATCTTTTAGTACACTTCTCCACATACGCATATTGCTCTCCGTGGCAATCTCGCCTAGCGTGGGCGATTTTCTTAGATGCTCACATGCAATCTACGATGCAAATAAACATCTTCGATCACCCACGCCACTTAAACACGCCTTCGTGCAGTAATTCGATTCGATCGTTCGTAAGCACTTATACCAAGCACAACATGAAAAACACAAAAATTATACTAGACAACGGTATATGAGAGTAACCCATTTTCATAAAGTCTACTAACATTTTATTTGCACCAATCGTTACTTCACTAATGGCTTTCGTCCTAACCTCATCGTTTGGTTATTCAAATTTTATTGAAATAAAACGATCCAATAAGAATGTGTTGGTTTGTACAAAATCTAACAACTTTCATGGGTAAAACATCTGTTTCTTATCTTCGAATCTGAATATTGTTACTAAAGTAGGTGGTATAAGTAACAGTTGATTCATCCATGTTTATGTTTTTTTCATCAGTAGGAAGAATCGTGTATTTAGAGCTATTAATAAGTATGTGTATGTGATCATTTATCACTACCCGTATAGGGCCAACTAAGACTATGCCAGTCGTAATGAATGTTGTATTCATTTACGCCTATGGCTCATACACAATCATTGTTTCATGACTTAACCAGCATTACTATGGAAATGATTCATTGTTTACGCATTTAGCATACCAGAAAATAAGCAATATTAAGTACATTTCTTGAAGACATTCTCGAATGTATCCAGCCATGCGGACTCCTCTTTACGTAAAACTGGTATGTTCTGAATTTGTTATGAAACTCCAATGTGATATTTTTAGGTCTTCGCTTCTGCGTTGCGTAGTTTGATGCACTTTGCAATGTGTCTGTATCTATTGACATTAGCATTGTTTACTTTCCTCTCGTTGGAGTTTCGAGTTCCACAGAAAAAATAGCTTACTTTACTTTTTGTCTTTTCTACTGTTTCTGTCTCTTCGCTCACGTTAGAAGTTTCCGCTGTAATGTCAATATTAGAAGATACCTTAGTGTCACAAAAGGGAAAGCAGATTAACGGAATTCTAAGTACTGTTAAAAATAACTCAGTTAAATAACTCGAGTAATTAAACAACAAATATCTTATCTTTCCTACTTGACAAAGTATTTCATCATAGTTTATCTCAGCTAACGCAGATTAACAGTTGGCAATCTTTTCCGAGCACAATCTGTTTTTGTTTCTCCCGCAAATCTTAACGTTCGCCTCTCTCTAAATATGGAGTCGTTTTCCTCAAAGAGCCATTTACCCCCAAGAGATTTAAACATCACAAGAAGTCTTTATCTGAAAAAAAAGCATTAAAAGGGAGCTCGAATACCACTGTATGCCTTTGTAAAGTGAGTTTCACGATTTAATATTTATAAATCTCAGGCATTCTTTTAAAGTATTTCACTTTATCTACTTAATTAAAAATGTTTGTAAAGCTTCTTATGTTGGTTGGATATCGGCCCGATGATGTAAACAAAATATTTTTTGCGATAATATTGAACCGCAATATAAGCTCATATAATAACAGTATGTACGACCTACATATAATCAATACAGCTGTTTAGTTGCTCCAAAACTCCAATTTGCTACAGCTGTAATAACATAAAAATGTTTTAGATGCCAACGTATCGATATTATCTGCATACAACAATAACTGTTTTGATTTTATTAGTGTTTTATCTTCCTATCCTTTAATAATCTCCATCGTAGGGATTCATTCTGGTTTTTAATATCTCTTATCTAGTGTTGCATCATCATAAGCATCAAGTATTCATTTCCGGTCCAACCGTCTTCATATTAATCTTAAACGAACATCTGTCACTTAAGTCGATTCAAAGCATTGTTGAATAAATTTTAACCACATTATACACTGTGACATGATAACTCGTAATAATCAACTACGTTTTTTATAGGGTTTTTTTTGTCGTATATTGGGTCTTGGTCATCATATCCATCCATATTCCTGTCTCCTTTGGAAGTTTCCCAATTAGTGATATTTTTAAGGTGACCGACTGCTAACTTGTGATTTGTCTGGTGTTGCTTTAGGTTTGGATTGTTAACCATCAGTCCGATGAAAATAATAGTAATAAAATAATGTTACGCGTCATGTTACATTTGGCCTTTGTCGAAATAACAAGTTTCTATTCATTGAGTCCATTTTTAGTCAATTTTGGTGAAATAAAAAAATGCTCTATTGCTTCTTTTTAGTCTACGATTCGTTTTGTTTTATTGAACAGTAGACGTTGTGGGTTTTAAGTTAAAGATGTTATAAACAAAAAATATTGTTTACTAGCTTTTGCCCGCGACTTTGTTCTCGTGAAATAGTGACTTAAAAAAACTACCCTATGTCCTTTGTCTGTACCAAATTTCATACAAATAGGTTCAGTAGTTTAGGCATGAAGAAAAGACAGACAGACAGAGTTTCACATTTATAATATTAGTTTGGATTTTAAAGTCAATTGTTAAGGTTGAATAAACTTGAATACACGACCTTTAGTAATGTTTTTTGTTTTTATTTGCATTGTCCAAAATCGGGTCTCTTACATAATTATATTTCTTACATAACGGCATTGTTGCTCGATAAAAGAGCAATTATTTTATCTTTCTGAGGATGATTTACGGAAGGTTGTTTGCTTTTAAAACGCTCCTTATTTACTTTGTTAATGGATTAGCTAAGACGTCAACATTAAATTAATGAATGTTAATTCTTGTTAATGCTGATGCTACGAATTAATCTTTGTTTATAATACCTTTACTTTACCTTAGATTTAAAGTAACACAAAACGTTTTAATTATAAATACATCTCCAATTTCGTCGTCATATCATTCATGTGTTATTGTTCTATTATTCTCATTGAATGCTTGTTCAGTATTCAGTTCCCGAAATACAATCATGTAATAGATCAATGATCATAGATTAGGCACCGTAACCTCGATCCCCCCTTATCAGTCACCATGTAACAACAGAACAGTGACATGGTTGGACGCATACGGTGACGTGACGCAGGAAGTCGATTGAATCGTTCAACTATTCAAATACTTTGTTTATGGGGCGAATTATATTATGGGAACTGATGAGCTACTTAACTTTAATGGAGAAGTGAGCAATTTTAATATCGCTGTCACATTTGTGCCACACAGTTGTGTAGGATTTTTTTTTATACTTAGTGATACATAACTTTCGTTAGACATTCTAAATTAATTATTATGTTTTCGGCTTACTCACGTAATCATTTTACGAGGTACTCGCCGTCAAATTATTACTAGTACTGCCGTAGGACAGTCGCCGCGTCGCGTGTCGCGGAATGCTACTCATGAATATGGGCCTCAAGCATGGCTTGAAACTAGTCGAGTATCTCGTCAAATTGTTATGTGTAGGAATTTGATTAAACCTGAACTATGTAAACCGGTGAGTGATTATTATCTGTCAATATTATAACCCAAGTAATTTTTGCGCTTGATTCCACAATATTCCAATATCGAATTCCAAGATGTTCGTCATTACATGGCAGTATCATTAACGTTAGTTCATCCGTGGCTAATCTTTCAATGCCAAGACCGATATTAGTTTCATTATCTGGAAAATTAACTTTGATGGATTGTGGATCTTTAATACAATCGAACTACCAAAGACCTAGTTTACCGTTATGTGCCTAGGTACGGCAAAATATTTTTGGAATTCTGTATATCTAAACTTTTTCTTCGCCATCAGTTAAATAGTTGTGCAAAAATAGGGATTTGTATGTACAATGTTTTGTTCTCATCTGGTGGACAGGTCATGAGAATGATAATACAAACAGCCAAACAGCATTGTGGCACGCTTTTACGTAGAATCCAGGTTCGCAGAACATGTCGTGTTGATAAAGTTGATAACAACCGAGCATTGTTTTGGACGTTATCAACATAACAATGAAAATATTTCGACGCGCTTTTGACATCGGCCATTATTTATGACATTATAAAACAATTTTGATTGCAACGGCAGTTTGTTGTTAAATTCATGCCTTGAAATAAGTTATAGATTTGTGATCGCTTCGATATTTGTCGATAAATAATGTTTGCTAAATGTTCGTTTACCTTTGAGATATTATTGAGTTTGAGCAAAACATAACTGCTTGTTTTGAAACGTTTACAAGCTTTACAGATTGTTTACGTACTGTTACGGGTTAGTTGCTATTCGGTCAATGTTTTCCAGCTGTCGCATGTTATTTACACGTAACAATATTAAACTTCCCAGTGTTTGAACAACGCTGCGCTCACAATTTATATATTTGAGGAAAAAATAAACGGTTCGCTGTGTCACTAATTGTGTTCGCTTCAATTTTTGTTTGCCTTTCTAATAGTTTAACTGTTATAATTGTCGCTTTAATCTGTTTGTCTCTATCCACGTGATACTTCAGTGGATATTTATGAGGGTTGATACGAAGTTTTAGTTTAATTATTTTGGGTTGGAGCGTATTAACAAATACGATGATAATAATGGTCAACGTTTAATTAAACTTTTCGTTATAATTTGCGCGTTTTCGAAGCTATTGTTTGTAAATTGAAAGAACTAAACAAGTGAAACGCTTATGCTCTAAAGAACTATTTAAAGTAGCGATACCAGTCACGTATGAATCACAGTAGTCATGTAACACTCGATAGCATCACGAACGGCTACCTCCAGCCTACGCTACGACACACGTTCTACGAATGTACACATTGTATATTCTGCGTACTTCGCGTTCGGTAAAGAAACAACATCATAAATAACCCGCAATACAACCGTTACGAGCATACAATATAAAATATTTTGGAGAAAATTTTATTCGATTGTAATCTTCGACATGAAAACATTATTGCAGTTCTTACTTCCCATGCATAACAAGTAACGAATGATTTACTATCGTCGTTCACCAGGAAATAATAATCCTTGGTATTGCATTGTTTAAGTACTGACGTACAAAGAACAGCTTAAATATTTATAGTGTCGTCCGAAACAATTTTGTGTACTTATATAGCTTCATCTCTTGTTTCCTTTATTCCTCATTTACATGCAACTGTTTTAATATTGTTGTCGTTTTGTCAATGGCGTGATTCTGTGTTCGGAACGTGTTCAGCCCACTGAGTAATAACGGAAGCGTTATAGCGGGAGCGACCTTCGAGTCGTGAATCAGCCGTGCCGCGATGCTAGACCCGACTGCACCATAAACGGAGACGTCAGAGTACTTCGCCGCTCTTTGGACCCGCCTGCCGTTAACAATGGCTTGATAGTAACATCACACGTGTGTATGAATGTAGTTTCATCGTAGATACTTTTTATTGTATGGTCAGATTTTTGTGATGCTCCTCGTTGTTGCTTTTTTATTGAAGACTAATACTCGTTAAGAATAATTAATTAATTTTGTGCATCATACCTAATGGTGGACAAATTAAATCGCCAAAAAGTTGTGATACGTCGAATAGCCAAGTTCCGTCGTGCGTCATGGGGGTTCAACATCTCCATTATCTGTCTGTTGATTGATAGCAGACTTCCGCACGGTTCATTGATAATAGTTATTTGCTCTGTTTGCCCTACGTGCTCGAGGCAGCCATGTCGCCGGTGGACGGGCGACGAGGCACCGACTCGCGTTATTAGTTCCTTGACACCCTGTATCAGATTGCTTCTATTTCCAGTATTTGTAATCGTAAATGCACAATGTTCATACATGTTTCCTTAAACGTCGTACATAAACATTGCCGACACTTTAATTATTTAGATAACTGTTTCATTTTCAATGTACGCTCACACACTAGCGGTAATTTAGTTTCTACTTCCAAAGCATTAATTTAAAGGGGAAACGTTTCACTATATCGTAATAATGTTCTTCGCTTATTATATCACAATATGCGGGTGTATTGAGTCACTCGACCGCACAGGAACTGTATTGTGTTCCCTGCACAACCACGAAGCCTGGACGAACGGCCTTTTGTCGACCCGCCCTATTGTCTTCAACCTATTCAGATACTTTTGTAAAGGCGTCTACTGTATTTTTTGCTTTTTAGAATTTCATGACGGTTCAGCTTCGCTTGTTAATTTCCTAGTCAAAGCACAATGCGTTACAACGTGTTCAATTCCCTGCAATTGTTATGAAGTGGTTGTGTCCCTAATGCTACATTAACAGTGATACTTGCCCACTTGAGAGTGTTTTCGTCTTTATTGACTCAATTGTCTGTTGCTCAACTGTAGGTTATTACGTAAGCACCTTGTAATGTCTTGTGCGTAGGGTTCGATGCACTGACATCATTTTTGGTGATTAAACCGTAATGTTACTACGCTCTTTATTGAAATTATTATCATGACGACAAAGTATTTTGTAAACATTTATATTTCGTGGGACGTAAGAAGTATTTTTTTTTTAATTTATTTTTTTAGTTTCGCGCAATAAGCCGTACGTAAAGGTAGTGTTTATTGTACCTTGTATTTGTTCACTCGATAACAAAGCGCAATCGCTAAGTGATCGCCGCCGGCCAGTGGAATTTATTGCTTCCATAACTTACTCAGTTTACTCTTGAATTATCGATACTTGATTTATTTTCTTCTATAATTTTCCACAAATAGTCCCTTCGCTATAATTGTTATAGTCTACGTCGATTTAATTATATTGAGTTCATCGTACTTGTCTTATTGTTTTGTGTTTATCTTGTCCTAGTGTTTGGCAAATGAATATAGTACAAGATTTGCTTTAATCAAATCCTCTCTCTTTACTGCAGTTCTAAATCTGTGATTTAAATATTATGGGCAAAGGGCAATTATGAGAGTTTCTTTGATGAAATTAAGTTGGTCGAGTAAGTTTTGTGGGATCACAGCAATCGTCGCGTCCGTCAGTGCGTTTTAATTTAGTGAGTCATGTTCGTCTGCTCCGATAATAGCGTCTGTTTGTTCCAAGTGTCCCCTCCCATCATCGAGCCGATTGTTTGGCCTGAATTGTTTACAGCCGGGTTAATGACTGGCCCTGACTTAGCCGCATCTTTCTTTGGAAAGTTAAACGTATTACAGTACCACTGATTTACTGTGAGTCAATCTCTATCTAACCTTAAATTCATTTAAAATGTGCTGAACAAACTTTTATCCTCGTAGGTATAGCGCTGGCAAGTCATAAAAAATATTTATTCGATCAATACAGATATTCAATAAACAAATTCAATACAAGGCTACATAATATATCAATATCAAGGAGACGAGTTTCCGAACCAGTAGAGCGTAGATACCATGAAATACTTACGTTGAGCGATGCAAACGGACCTTCCTCATACCCGTAGATATACCAATCACACCATAATATGGGACAAAGACATTTCTGGGCAAAAAATATAACTATAACTACGTACGATTTCAAATTTTCCCTAGCTTCGTGTGGTATTTCTACTAAAATATTAAAAGGGAAACGAAAGATAATCTACTTTGTCCACCCGCCCTCATGTGACCTTTCTTTTAATCGATGTAACCCAGTTCTGTCGAAGGAAAAACAATCATTACGATGTTAAGTACAACCGGAGCGACCTCTGCTAATATGCTTAGTCTAAACATACATGAATTTTATTCTGATAATACTTTTTGTGTTTTAATATTAATGAAATTCTTAATCAAAATCATTGGAGACTTACAAAATAATTTCCTGTAGTAAAACCAAACTTGAAAATATTTCTACGCCCAACAGATGCTCCGTTTCCGTTCAGAAATTGCTCTCCGGTTCAAGTAGCAGAATCTAAATTTGTATTTTACAGATCGTTATTCGAAAATGCAATTTCCCCTACATAAACATCATTTTGTAACATGAAATTTAATTATGGTAATCACATGACTCCCATGTAAATTGGTCCACTTACCCGAACTCACTCTTGTGCTAGATAAGCCTTGCCGGTCGTTTGTAGTCGTACGGGAGGCATTTGTGTGAAGTTTAACCTTTTCGTCTGCGACATTGGGTACCCCCGCCCCATTCTGGGAAATAGGTCGACTACATTACGTAATGGATTTTGGTATTGCCACAAGCTACTTGAGGGATGCCTCAGGGTTATCTACTTGGGCCAGTTTTATTTATGTGATGCATGCAAATTTTTTATGAAGATTCTTACTGTGTCCTTGTAATGTTGTTTTCTCTTAGCGTTTTATTTTGTAAGCACAATAACTTGAACTCTTTGAAAATGTTATCTACAATGAACAAATTTCATAAATATTTCATATTTCTCATAGCTTATCATCCCTTACCTTACCAGAAAATCGCAATCGACTTTTTAGCGTCCATCGTTTACTTTTTGATGTTATTGTTGTGTTGACGCTTATTTTCTGAATAGCCGCCAATCTTATCGAGTTAAAGCGACCGTAGAAGGGTTCTTTAGGGCATCTTCCCAATTGAGCTGGGAGTATCATTCAAAAAGGGAAAATAGGGTGGTTCAAATGTTTCGGTCTTATCATGGAATATACTTTGTCAAGGACGAAGGTTATAAAATCTTTGGAACTTTTTTTACCAAGTTACGTAATGTAAAGGTTTTTGTTCAAAATAAAAGTTTCAAGTTACTTTTATTTCCTTTCAATAATGTTCCAGGTCAGTCAGAAGGCCCCAGCTGATTGAACAGTAGATGAAAAACAAAAATAACTCCCACAACATACTTTCCATTTTTATTGCTTCCACAACGGAACGCAATGATCATCAAGAGAGATCAGATACCGACTAGTTTCTTTTATTTTTGTAAAATGTTATAGATGACATTAAAACAAAAGGTAAAATCGTGGATAAGTCGACGTACACATATGTCAATGATTGATATTTGCCTTCTAACGGTTCAACAAGATACTAATTAATACAGTTATAAAAACGACAATGCGGACGCATTTAGCACGTCAGAGTTATTAGTTATGGGAAAATATTTGTAATGTCGGTAAGTGAGCCGTCACACTCCAGATAGAGTAAGGCAAACAGGTTTAGTCTAGATGTTGGCTCGACCTACATCGGCGGTGACGGGGAAAGCGCGCGAAATGTCGCCCCCCGCCTTTTCGCGCCACCCAATTGTGATGCCGCAAGCCGTTAAACGTCTGAGCTAATTTTGTTAACATTTTCCGAAGCTCTGACCCGTGAAAATACTGGATGCCTCTGTTTCAGTATTATTAGAATATTTATTAGACCTTGGTCATGGTGACCGGCTGCGTAACTTAATATGGATTTTCCATAGCTAATGATTTCAAATAAAATGCATTTACTAACGTTTAATTTCCGTAAAGTCTGTAAAATTTGGATGTACTTACAGGGTTAGCAGTTCGTGTGTAATGTATTTTCATATACATTATCCTGTTTGCACTGCATTGACCTTTTGTACTTGGATTTATATTGTACTTAAAGTAGCACTCGTAATACACGTAGCGCTATAGTTGCTTTGAACTAAATCTGACGTAATAGCGTGGTATCCATTATAATTTCGTTAGCAACAAAGTTATCAGCGACATTGCGTCCAATAAAGTGAGTTGTTAGGTAGATCACAAACTCGTAGTCATCGATCCAATCGGAAATTCGCGATAAGTCGTCTCTGTTGAAAGCGACGCTGACCGCAGGGGTCGTAGCTGCACCCTCGTCAACTTTGACATCCCGTCGTACGACTTCGTATTGTATACCATTATATCAAACGGCACGGAATGTATTGTACACTTTGAGTTTATTAAAAATTTATTATTAATAATGTTTGAAATAAAACTACGTGCTCTCTTCTAGCAAAAAGTGAATGAACTATATTTTATTGTAACGACTATATATATACAGATTGAGCAGAACACATTGTTGTACATAACTGTTGACAGATGGCGCTGATAGTTGTATTTTGAGAAAACTACAACACCCCCACTCTCAAAATACTGTATTATTCTAATACATTTACAATGCCTAACATTTTTACAAATTTATGATGTTTAGTTGAACACAAACTTTTTGTCAACATATCAGCTGGCATATTGCAGGTGGGCAAATAATCAACTTTAACAAGCTTTTTAGAAATTACTTCTCTACAATAATGATAGCGAACATCTATATGTTTGGTTCTATTATGAAAGATAGGATTCTCAGACAATTTTTGTGAGCTTTGATTATCATTATACAACTTAATGGTATACATCTGTTCAGTAATCTCACATTGCAAATTTAAGAGATACACAGCTTCTCTACAACCTTCCGTAATAGCCATGTACTCGGCTTCTGTGCTTGAGAGCGCTACAGTTCTTTGTTTTTTACAGCCCCATGATATAACTGAACCTGACAACATAAAGCAGAAACCAGTATATGATTTTCTGTCTGTAGGATCATTTGCCCAGTCGGCATCAACATAACCCTGAATATCAACATTACCTGTTTTACAATACTTTAAACCTAAATTTCTAGTTTTCTTTAAATACTTTAATATTCGTTTTGCATACATCCAATGTTCATTACTATGACATTTATTAAATTGACTTAAATATCCTACTGCATAAGCAATATCTGGCCTTGTAAGCACTGCTAAGTACATCAGGCTCCCAATGAGCTGCTGGTAAGGATAATTACTATTTGTACCTTGAAATTTCTCAACATTTAGTTTTACTTCCAATGGAGTATCTACTGTTTTGCTCTCACACATATTAAATTTAAATAATAACTGATCAATATAATTTTCTTGACTCAAAGTTATGAAATTATTCTCTTTATCAATATTAACATTTATACCAAGACATTGTTTTATCTGGCCTAAATCTTTAATTTTAAACTGGTTACTCAAAATCTCTTTTAATGATTTAGTTTCTTCAGCATCATTAGAAAATATAAAAAAATCATCTACATACAAAGTAACTATTGTCCTGAGACCATTTACAATTTTTGTATACAAACATGGTTCTAATTTGGATTTTTTATAACCACTAGTTAACATAACATTATCTACTTTCTTATGCCATGCTCTGGAGGATTGTTTGAGACCATATATAGCCCTGTTCAACTTTAGAACTTTACATTTTTCATCATTAGAACATTCAAAACAGTCTGGCTTTTGCATATATATGATTTCTTCCAACTCTCCATTAAGAAACGCAGTCTTAACGTCTAGATGGCTGGTGTTTAAATCTAATTGTACAGCTAAAGCAAACAACAATCGCAAAGTAGTATGCCTAACCACAGGGGAAAATGTCTCTTTGTAGTCAATACCACTTTTCTGATTATAACCTTTAGCAACTAGTCTAGCACGATAACAAATGTTATTTTCACTGTCACACTTTCTTTTTAGAACCCACTTACACTTCACAATTGTCCCATCTAATGGGGCGTCCGCAAGCTCCCATGCTTTATTATCTTCAAAGCACTGTAGTTCCTCCTGGACAGCACGCAACCAATGCTCCTTCTCTGGACCATTTAGAGCTTCCTCCAAAGATAACTCACTGTCATTAACAGTGGTACTAGCTGTACTTATGTATGTAAAACCATACCTCTTTGGTGGATTTCTTTCTCTAGCAGGTAATCTCTTTACCACACTGCTATTACTTGCAACAGAACTGTCTGAGTTTTCACTTTCATCCAGCACAAATGTAGAATCATCAGCATTATCTGCAGAGGTGAATGACTCGTCTGACAGACTATTGTCCCCCACTGAATCTGAACTCTTCTGCTCTTTAAAATTAGTTTCCAATTTCTTCTCATTTACTGTTACATTGCTCATCTCCTTCTCGATAATAACAACATCTCGGCTTGTTGTAATTACCTTGGTTTGAGGGTTATATATTCTATATCCCTTCGTATCTTCAGCATAACCCACCAGGATACACTCTTCAGATTTCTCATCCCATTTTAGCCTCTTTTCTTTGGGCACATGCTTCATTACTGTACTCCCAAACACTCGGATGTGACTAATATCAGGTTTTTTATTAGTCCACAATTCATAAGGAGTTTTGTTATTTAAATTGGCTGATACTGTCCGGTTCTGTAAATAAACAGCAGTATTAGTTGCCTCAGCCCAGAACTCTTTCTTCATTTTTGCATCAAACAGTAAACATCTAGCTTTTTCTATAATAGTGCGGTTCATTCTTTCACTTAATCCATTTTGCTGTGGGGTGTAGGGATTAGACTTTTGATGAACTATGCCTTTTTGCTTTATAAAATTTTTAAATTCATTGCTGCAAAATTCAAGGCCATTGTCACTTCGTAACACCTTAATTTTACGATCAAGTAAATTCTCTACCTTGGCTGCATAGTTTTTAAAACATTGAAAAGCTTCATGTTTATTCTTCATGAAGTAAATATGAGTCATTCGACTATAATCATCAATGAATATTATAAAGTACCTTGATCCTCCTATGGAGACATTCTCCATTGGTCCGCACACATCAGTATGCACCACATTGAGTAACTGAGTGCATCTGTTGCCATTGCTGGGAAACGGCAAGCGACTCTGCTTCCCTTTACAACAGGTTACACAGGAACTTTTGCTTATATCTGCCTTCTCTTCAATGGATAAGCCTTCAACAGCATGCTGCATTTTATTCAGGTAAGTACTATTTACATGACCCAGTCTTCGATGCCACATCTCATTAGATACCACCGCCGCAGCTGACAGGTGCACTGGTATATTCAGCTTGTACACCCCATTGATTAAGGTGCCTGTGGCCACTAAGTTTCCCATTCTGTTGTGGATATCACAACCACTCTCTCTGAAGGATACTTTATTACCTTTTTTTATTAATTGACTCACGGAAAGTAGATTTGTTGTCAGACTCGGAACGCACATAACCTCTTCAACTGTCACATTATAATTACAATTATTTGCGCATGTAGTAATTTTCACGTCGCCAAAACATGTAACTTGCACTTTGCTGTCGTTCGCAACTACAATTTCTTTCATACTATGATCATAACGTGCATTTTGAATCCAATGTTCATTTGTTGTTAAATGCACGCTCGCTCCCGAGTCAATATACCAGTCAGTCTTGCTATAAAAACCATTAAGGAAAACTGCACTAAATGCGTTTGTTTGTTTATTTTCCATTTCTTTTATAGTATTTGTGCACTGATTTCGATAGTGTCCCAACTGTTTGCACTTGAAACATTTAACAACTTTGGGCTTCGACATCTGCCCGCCATTTTTACTTTGGCTTGGACTTTTATTATTTGCTATCGGTTTCTTATGTTGGTACGACCTGCTTTTAAAACTTCCAAAGGCAGCACTATCGCTTTCATTCACTTCTGTTTCCATGTCTAGTAATTTTGATTTAATGGCGTCTGTTGTAATATTCATCCCCGAATGTTCGATTGCCATTATCATTGGGGTGAATTTTTCGGTTAATCCAGCCAATAATAATGATCCTATCCATTCGTCGCTGATGTTAAATCCTGTTCCCGCCAATTTTTGTCCCGTTTCCACTAATTGAGTAACGTAGGAATTCATTGAAGTAGAATTTTCCAGACGAATTGATATGAGATTTCTCAGTAGACTTATTCTTCTAGTAAATCCTGAATCGTCATATAAGGATTTAAGTTTATCCCATAATTCCTTTGTAGGTGTAACTCCTTTGATGTGTACATAAATAGAGGGATCTATTGTTAAAATCAATTTAGCACGTGTTTTAGCATCTTCTGCTGCAGAAATTGCTTCTTGACCTGCTTCTGGTTTGATAATTCCAAGCGTGCCTTCCAACACAAGAAAATTTTCTGCCGCGAAACACCATTCTGTGTAATTTTCGCGTCCTTTGAGCTTGGGAACGTTTATTAAATAATTTGAGTGCGACGCCATTTTCTACTTTTCTAACGAGCACTTATTTCACAACTATACTGTTTCTATACTGCAACTATTATATACAAAACATAATACACTGTCGCGAGAAACTAGTTAGATTATGCCAGATACGTTCTGGGCCCATAACCTATTAAAAATTTATTATTAATAATGTTTGAAATAAAACTACGTGCTCTCTTCTAGCAAAAAGTGAATGAACTATATTTTATTGTAACGACTATATATATACAGATTGAGCAGAACACATTGTTGTACATAACTGTTGACAGATGGCGCTGATAGTTGTATTTTGAGAAAACTACAACAGAGTTACATTGTATCGACTACCTCTGTCGTATATTATTCAATATACTTCATTTTCGAAGTTTTTCACTACGTCTTTGAATACCACTTAGGTATGTGTTACAAGTGTTATTTATACAATTGTTTTGCATTCGCCTATTGTTTATTAATCTAATCTATGAATCATGCACTTGTAGGTTACGTTAGTTTACGTAATGTCAACTTGATTTTATTTATATGATGAACTAGCAATATTAATAGTTGCATACCTGGCTCATAATCGTATGCAAAATCTTAATTCGATTTGATATTAAATAAAATACTGGAAAATATCTTTTAAATGGATAATATGTTAATCTTAAGTTATTATTCGTCATCTGTCTGTGCCATATCAAAACTTCAATCTTAATATCATATTGAGCATGATAGCGAGCGACAGATTAACTTTTATGATGCATGTAAATGTACATATTTTAATGAGATCCAAATCGAGTCTCAATTTTTGACATGACATTGTGTCTAACCCTTTTCAAATTTTACGAATCATTGGTCCAGACACGAATAAATTTTATGCTAATATTATAAGTCTTTTCGATGCTATGAAGTACACGCCATAAATTTTTTCATCGTTAACGTGATACAACTGGCTGTTACGTAGACGTAGTTATTCATTAATTAACGTAAACTCTTCGTTAGTTCCTTCGACGCAAACTTGCTAATGACTAAAAAACTGCCGACAAAGTATTCCAATTTTCTTTTTAAAATATTTACTCGTTATAAAGTTTTCTACAGCATCATCGTCTTGGAAGTGTTTTGTATTTTCTTTCATAACATTATCTGTTGATGCATTTAATATTTCAACGCGTGTTTTATTATTTTTCTCTTCATTTTTTTCTTAAGTATATTGCAAATTGTCTATGAGCAATAGTGTTTGGTTAATATTACAACAGTAACATTTTTACTTGCAAATGCAATTCAGCCACTAGGTAACGAATGGATCTTTGAAAATAATATGCGCCGCAAAATGTTGCAGGAACTCATCTTAATATTAAACCAAGTAAAAATGTAATCTCTTGCGGCACCCCGTCTTGCCTAAGTACGCTGTAGAAGAAATTTTATTTCACAAACTTGATTTTTTCTTTCGCTCATTGTCGGAGTGTTATTTTTCTTGAAAGCGTTTCCAACAAACTTCCCAGTTTGCACTTTCCAGCGTTAATGTTTTAAGTAATAGAGGGTTACAACTTTGAAAAGAGACCTGATTTAATTGTTTTTAACACAGCGTGATGAAATAAAATAATGTTTTTTCCGTAGTTAACACAGCAAGGGGTTAATAAAAAAAATGCAGTTTCTTTTTTCGTTTTTGTGTTGTCTTGGGGTAGCTACCTCTTTTACGTTTTATCTGTTTCTTTTTTTTATCGATGTAATGTATATGCTTTCGGTTAAAACTATAAAACCGCAGTGTACGCAAGGTCGCAGCTCGTCGGTCATGCTATACATTTCCGTAATAAGACACCATCTTTGATATTAAATGCAATATTACCGTCTAATGGCCGCTGCTCGTCCGTTTTATTACAACAGATTGTCACTCATCAAAAGACAAGTATATTTTCACCAGAATTTGCAAATTTGTCGTTGTACGTAATGGCTTCAGGACAAAATTACAAATTGCTGTAATACACGCTAAGTAATAATAGTTTAACTATGGTTTAGGCAAACATTTTCGTAGTGTAGAATGTAGATTTAATAGAAACTTGCAGGTGGGGTTTGCGTTTATTTAGTGTTCACAAACAGTATGTTATGCGTGCGATACGCTGCCTTTGTTTCATGCGACAGTAAAACACCGAAGTTATGTGTTATGACCTCAAGTCGAATAGTTTCCGAGTTACGCTCGTGATCGCGATATTATATTTTATGACTCACGTTGAGATTACGAGCCTGTAGCTTTACAACAATTTTTGTTTATATTTAACATCAAAACAAAGATGTGATTCTACAAAAGAAAGCACCATATTACCCCTCTCGTACTCGTAGCAGTAATGCGGCGGCTGTGTCGTCGTTTTGTCAACGAGGTAGATCCGAGAGCAAATCGTCGCTTAATTACATCCATGACTGACACTTGGTGCAAGATGGCTGTCATGATGAGAGCAATAATTCAGGAGAGGGAAAGTCAACGCGACCCTGGTTCTAATTCAAAGTGCCGCAGATTCGCAATTACTTCACATTTATTTAGTTAGCTAACATTTCTCCTTCCGAAAATGCAATCTTATTTGACAAATCACAGACGATGCCTTATCTGGCTCGAGGAAATAGTGATTGATCGTCGGCTGTGATAAAGAGTTTCCCTGCCGGAACAGGGGAAGGTGAAACACGGAAACAAAGCTCACCTATCTAATTGCATCAAGACGAACGACGGAAACCTCGCGGTCGGCACGAACATGCGCACTGCTTATTGTTCTCAACAGCACCACATATAAGACGGAGCTTATCGCAAGCGCACGTGCTTGTAGACCGCGATTCTAATCCCACGATAATCCAACCCGGAAAAAACCAATACCCATTGTTTTGTTAGCATATTTACACTATATTCATGGAATGTTTGCACGAATTATCCGTGTGAACACTTGGCTGTTACTATTTCAATAACGTAATCTGAATCTCTTGAGTTATTCTGCACGGAACTTTCCGTTCATTCGGATCTTCCTAAGACTTACGAAACTGAGCCAGTGTATGTACGTTACGTGAATCTAAAGAGAATACATTGTGTGTGTAAAATTGTTTCACGTGAGTTGCGCAAGAGGAATGCACAACCGCGTCTCAATTAAACCCGACCGCCCCGGGGCACCGGTTGTCGCCTTACTTTGTGTCTACGTAAAATAGTGCTATAGAAATTGTGTCTCTCTCCCAGCAAACAGCTGCATGTGAATTGTGAGCGTTTGAGACAAAAGTTAAGCCTCGTTGTTCCCAGATTGTGTTCGCAATCTCGAAGCAAATTTTACATGAAACTTGCGACCACATGTTTTCGGATTTACGTATGTATAAAGTTACAACCACAAGAGTATTCAAGCTGAATATGGGCATCACTTAAAACAATGTATAAAGTTATTACTGGCGCCAAAATGATGGATAATATCTTTGGTCAAGAAAGTATGGCCGCCCCGTTGCCTTGAGACGCCAGATGGCAACTTCTTGTTTTGGAGATGCACGAAACTGTGGGGAATGCATAATTAATGTGCACGAGGCGCTCAACTTAATTTACTAATTTGCAATCGAGGCTACGGCAAATTGTCCGCGTAATTTGACATGAATAAATCCTGGAGTGTACGGCCCTGTAATAATGGAGTTCCACGTGTAATTGTGGCCCTGCATATTGATCAGGAAAATGAGCTCTTTATGTATGATAATGCGCTACTTCATTTCAGTGGAATTTTTCCGTCGTCAGAGTAGACGTAACTAGCGTTTCTGTAATAAATGTTCCTTTTTTCTTTTACAAAGGTTAAGTTTCATCTTTGTAACAAAATGTTTTAATGGCAATTTATGTTGAAACTACGCGCTATAAAATAATAAGGCAGACACACTTAGTTGCCGACTAAGTTCCGTGGTGCAGCTAATTAAAGTTTGGTGGCCTTTGGCGCCAGTTGTCACGTCATATCCTGTCTTTAAAACAGTATGCTGCAGGGTTACTTGGAACTTTGTACCATGCAAATAAGTCATTATTTACCTCGGGATTTGGATATTAAGTTTTAACTTTTATTACGTATGAGTTTATGAAACATTTTTACATTTTTATCTATACTAATATTATAAAGAGGTAAAATTTGTTAATTTGTATGTAGGGGGTAATCTGTGGAACCGATGGTCGGATTTCCAAAATTCTTTCACTCATAAATAGCTGCAATCTTCTTCTTTAAAACATCACGCTACGACCAAATGGAGCTGATCAGCGGGTGAAAACGCGCGAGAGTAGCTAGTTACGATATAATTTACCGCTCGTGTAGTTATTATACAGTTCACTGAAACCTAAATTTAATTACAACCAATCAAGAACGTAGTCAGATTTAACATGAATGATACAAATGCAATGTGCCGCGATCACGCCTCAATGCCCATTATGCCAAATGTACGAGCATTCATTGATGTTGCTCAGTAAATTAACCTGTCAAAATGTACCCGTTCATATTACGACAATTGAATTTATTCGGTGGAAATTTGGCAGATCATAATAATATGATTAATTTGCCACGAACTTATCACCTCTACTGATTTATGTATCAAATGCTATATTGTCCTCTTTGTTAATTTGGTGTAATAAAAGAAAAAAAAAACGTATTTTTTCTTTTTCGCTTGCATAGATATAGGTCAAGATGGCACCATTCTCCGTCTCCCATTTCCACTAACGAGATCCTATGCAGACAAATTACTGTCCGTTTCTCTCATTGCTCTTATACAAGCTATTTGCGGAATTTAGTTTGTAAAAGTTCCTTATTAATCCAGCACCTTTGTAAGGCCGCCATCATTATAGCTCTCTGCATTTAATAGCCGTAGTCGCATTGAAGTATTCATAGTTAGCTTCATTGTCAGGATCACAATGCTATTAAATTCATCTGCTGTGTTGACGAAAATGGGCTTTGCCAAAGTTACTCTCAATTGAAACCCCGAGTGCTGTTTGTCAACCCGTAATGATCTTGGCTTTGAACAGAGTCGGCAAGTAATACCATTATACGTTGTGTAAGTGTACGCGATATAATTAATTTAAGGTTTTATTTAACGCCGTCTCTCTCAACAAATTGTAAATAATTTGCAGTAATCAATGGTGTTATATATTTTAAATTTTACGTTTTATTAAATTTGTATTTATTTGTTGCAGCAACAAAAGACGAGCCTGACGGAGACAGTAGCGAGTGTCGTGGCCGGCAGCAGAACGGTGGCGGCCGAGGGAAGTTGCCTTACAACGGGTACTCCGAGGAGTGCCTCGACCGGCTCGAGCCCAACGGGAACATACCACACGATAAAGAGCCCCATTATGGTAAATAACATCTCGATATAAAATCTCCAATTGCATTCTAGTAATTTCAATTTAATACTACTGAAGATATTAAACATCAAAACTTGCACAGATTAATGTTAAGAATCTCCGCCATTAAGTCATGATACAAAACTGACTCATAATCTACATAACCAGATTATTCAAAGTTAAGGCAACTTCAGACTTTACCAAGTCTAGTAATAAAATGATCACAACTTAATTACTGAACTCGCTAAGGTTGAGAATTCCTTGACAATAACATTCAATCGACACTCAAAATCCTTTGAGCGGTGATACTTAGAATTCTTTACTGGTAGTGGTTTGTTCAACATGTGTGTGTGCCGAAAGTAATGAACATTCACAAACAGTGCACTGAAATGGCCCACATTTGAACAAGCGTTTGCCACAATGAATCAGCTTGTGTTCTACGAAATAACTGCAGACTAACTTGTAACAAGAAAAGTGGACTCGGACACAATTACTTATGCGCAACGATGCCGGGACAATAATCATTTCGGAATCTCAGTGACGTCATTTCCCCTACAAGAAGTTTCTAGAAAAGTAAAAGGACGATTATTTAAATAACCCCTACTTTTACTGTCCGTTCATCAAATTTGATGGCTAGTTGCGATTTGCATACAGTCCATAATTGCGCTAACCCCGTCCTAGTTCTAAATACATGTATGTATAAAAGGACAACGCGGTTAATGTTGATTTGTGTGTTATTATGAGTAATGGCGGTCAAATTACTAGGTATAACACGGCCCTTAGTCTTGACGAGTGTATTGAAGTAATACATGGGAATCTAGATACATCTGAAACTTTAGAACATTAATAATTATAATTAAGAATACTACTTACCTATTACTGTGCTATTTTCTTTACGTTTATTTCCTTCAGCAAGAATCTTACAACGAACACCGTCCTTTTTTTAAATATTGCTACAGGTAATAAATGATATATAACAATCGAAATTAAAAATATGAACTCTGTCTCCAAATTCATTGTTATTTTTAACGGAATCGCCTATTTTCGTCGTTTCATTTCATTTATCTCATTCGGACTGTCTCCAATAAGGGATTCGGTTTAGAATACAATATCTTTTGTGAGAAACTCATTTCACGCTTATCCGTGTACAAAATATTATGTGTTCCTCGCTATAAATTCGTAAAAGATTCCTTTTCTTTCCTGATACGAAGGTTTTTATCTGACCTCCCTTTTATATTTCATGTTTGTGTAATCTCCTTAGATTATAAGCTTCCTGGCTGGCACATGAAAAGCCTTGTTTATCTCATCCTTGATTGAGATATGTTCAGTGCAATGATCTTACCGGACATTTAAAAGCAGTTAATTATAGGGAAACGCAAATGAACCTGTTTCTTACAGATCACGCATGTCATTAATGTCTGTTGCGTTTGCTTCTAATATTAGTGCAGTAATTAGTTGTGCTTAGGGGAAAATTGTATTGGATTAGAAGGATTGTGTAAGTATTTTTTTATTGATTTATCGGAATCTATACTTTTGAACGAGCAAATACTCTCACTGAGATGACTGACCGACAGACGGACACTTTTTACTTTTAAGTTTTGTTTGACGTTGAAAAGGGTCTAATCGAAATAAATGTTTTTCACGTTGACTTACTTATAAGGAGCGTATACCAGGATATAAGAGAAAAGAGAAGACATGTCAAAAAAAATTGGTCCATAATAAATAATTGTTGTTTGATAAATTTCTTACAAATTCTCGCAGCATCTATTGATTCCATTCTAAATCAGCCTTCAAGATTCCTCCAGAAATTAATTAACGGTATTCGAAATATAAGCTTCCAAGTCAATTAAAAAGTTTTAATGTTGTTATACAGCGTGTTTGATAATTCGATTATGAGTTAACTGCTCCCCGTCTTAATATTGACGTGGTTTTACAACTTTAGCAGCAGATTGTTTACCAATAATTCTTTCAGCACTCATAACAATTTTCATTTTATCGTTTATTCAATTGTCAAATAGCTTTATCGGACTTATAAAACCTAAAAATTGTACAGACACCATTTTTTTATGGACATGACTATTAATGACGATTTTATTTTTATTCTATGCTAATTTATAAAAACATTAAATTATTATTTTTATAAATACGTTGCCTCTTTTGGACTTTTTCCTGTGTCGTGAGTCAAATATGAAAGTTACATACATATAATATTCCATGATTGGTTTAAATCGATTTCAAAAATGCGTTGCATCATTGTCGCCAGCTGGCTTGTGAAGCATGGTTTGTTTGTGAATGTCACTTCAGTCTTAACACAAAAACACATAATTTACAACCTTTATTTATCAATGTATGAGTAAACGCATACTTGTTTGTTTATAGAAATGAACTTAACGTATAGTTTATGACATGTATCTAAACAGAGAAAGGATTTAGGCACATGCCTACCATACGTTAGGTTCTGAAAATAGATGTTTCTGCATAAATGCTTATTCTTCTAACATTACAAACGTGATTAGAACATTAGGAATATATTCTGTGTCGTAGTCATGTTTAGAAAAATACAAATTCACATTTTTCTCAGTTCTTTGGATAACACAAAAATGTTCCATAATGTTAACGTACCGTAAACTCGTAACTCACCAGCCATACCCGAGCGTACGGCGCGTAGCGTTCCGCGCGCGCCTCAAAGAGCCAATAGACCACCACAGACGGGGTTTTATAGTCAGTAAGAGTCTGACACACTCTCCGGCCCTGGGCGGGAGAAGTCATTTAATGATTTTCCCCTCACAAAAAGAAGCCATGACGCCAATCCAAAATATTGATCTTATAGCCTAGTTTTCTTATATGAAGAAGATTCGTCTACAATGAATGTGACAAAGCTGTTTAATACTCAATAGGACGGCTTTTGGCTACCATCTCACCTCGTAGTAAGCGATTAACTATTTTCATGTAAGTGATGAAGTGTCATGTCAATTATAATCTTTAATAATTTTTTTTGGTACAAAAACCACAAAATTCACTTTACACCCAACCGCAAATTAATTAGGTATTAATAGACACCACGTAATAACCAACCGAGCTATATTTAACTCAGGTCCCTTATCAACAGTAAGTAGATAAATCATTCGCCATGTTTTATTAAAATATTCTACCACCTACGGTATTTAAGTACACATGTTCTTACAAACAGAACCTAAAAATAGCTCATGATTAAATAATCCAGAGGCCATTCCGATTTAGTATCTAAACGCTTAATTCCTAAGCGGTCCTAATACTATAATCCAGGTACAAAATCATAGAATAAACTTACAGCTTTTGCTGTTCGTTTTACCTGGTTGAGCTAAGTAAATACCAATTCTAAACGGTAAGATAATCTCTGAATTAAAACTAGAGTCACGCAACTTAGGCTAGATAGAACTGAGGTAGGAACTAAAGGTTTATTTATAACTCAGTAATGCAGGCTGTCGTTGTTAATGTTTTCATTGTACTGCAACAATTAATAATTATGTATCTTTGTAACAATTTATATGCATTTACAAGTCACAATGTCTTGGTAAAGACGAAGATTCTTCTTACAATAGATACATTACGTTCGATTTTCAGCTTACATTATATTTACAAAGTAAATGTATTCAACAGACCTGCCTCTCAGCGTTAGCTACACAATTTAAAAGTTTGCACCAACCCGAAGCTACCCGTCGTAACGCACAGGATAAACCTGAACATTTTATGTAAATAGCACAACACATTATCTGTATTAAATCTGCGGCGTTGGTTCGCTCTAAACATGTTAGTTCGAACTATTAAAGTTTTAATAGTTTTACTTTGCTATCCCATATTCCTAACATCAGCAACGTACTCGTAATATGAGATCCGGTTCTCTAGTTCGCTTGTGCACTTAAACGTATGTACCAACATTACGACTTCTCAATTTGAATTTTTTTTAAACCACAGATTAATTCGTTGTACCGTTTTCGTGTTTGCTCTACCTAAATCCACAGTGACACTACAAGCCGTAGCCCAAACGATTCTGTTTACCTTTAATTACAGTTTCATAAAATCCTAAAATCGGCTAGCTAGACCCAAGTACCCAACCCTCGGCCGCTACCCAAGTTTGTGAAAACAATTTATTGTTTTCCCGCCGCAAGGGGTTCTTATAAACATCGTGAATGAATAAACAAACGCGGGGTACGCGTTGGAACAAGTGTTTAGCGTCACCTACTGTCTACTAGAATAGTGCTACACTTAAATGTTTGTTTACATAGATTTGTTTTTCAAGCGTTTATTGTGTTCGTAGTGCTTTTATGACGTCACTCTTGCTTTGATGAACTAATCTTCTATTATTCGTTTGAAAATGCTTCTTGTTTTCAGTATCTATTGAAATTGTTTAGTCGCTTTTATGAGTTTTTAAGTTATTGGCATTTGCTCATTATTTTATTTCTTTTGTTTTGACATTCGATTGAAATTGAAAATCATTGAGTTAATAGCTTCTTCGTTTTTAGTTTATGAAGTTTAGTTTCGTGACACATCTATACTAATATTATAAAAGAGGTACAATTTTTAAGTTTGTATGTAGGGGGTAATCTTTGGAACCACTGGTCGGATTTACATTATTTTTTTTTTACAAAATTCTTTCACTGATAGACAGCTACAATGTTCCTGAGTGCTATAAAAATCACGCTACGATCAAATGGAGCTGAGCAGCGGGTGAAATCGCGCGAGAGTAGCTAGTAAATAATATAGCAATTGTTAAGGACAACAAAAACCTCCACCATATCACAACACTGCGTTCAAACCAATACAAGATAATGATAGACAAATTATATTAATTAATCACATGACAGTTCCCGTTTCCCCGTTGACATTTCCCTAGGGTTACATCATTTTGGCCCACAAATTGTATCATCATATTGATAGATAGTTGAGAGACCAACGTTTGTGGTAACGATGCATTTAATTAATTCAGTGTTGCCAATTTCCGACCTAAACTAAGCTAGTTATGATTAGAAACTAATTGAAATTCCTTAATGTTGTTGACCAAGGAAACGATAGTGCTATAGAAATTTAGAATGTAATGCCATAAAGATTGTGGATAGTTTTCTTAAGCTATTTTACGAAGACTAACGTTTCTTTGTCAATTGAAAAAGTTTTTATGCTCGCTTGAAGTTTCGTTTTGTGGTGGCGTTTGATGGTTTAAACTACAAGACAACATCGACAACTGTTGACGGACACAGTCGATCATTAATGGAAGCCACTAGATAGAAGTCTGGTTTACCAGATGGGGATAACGTTTGGTCTGTGGGAAAGCGTAGAAAGAAAGAAGCTACACTGGGATTAATAACTAATGATTATTTAACAACTGGCTTCTTATCACTCACGCATCACCATTGAAATATAAAGCTTTCATTACTAGTATTTACGTACAAGTAGATATGTAAATGTACATTATGCAATACTTGTAATAAATAGATAGAGTTTTAAGGGGTACTTTGATGCAGGTTTGAGGATTGCCACTCACTCACCGCTGTAACTTATTGCTGTCTGCTTGCATACCCATACATAGTTTAGTTTGGGTTTTCATGCAATCAGTGTTTTCAAAACAGATTGTTTTATATATATTAGGTTTGTGCATATTACGTATGTAAAACATAGGTTTGTAGACTTGTAGAATATTATTAATATAATAAAATACTTTTGCCCGTGACGCCGCCGCCGTTCGCGTGGAATAGTGTCCTCCTGTAGATTTTTGGTGTAAAAACTATCCTATGTCCTTTCTCGAGTTCCAAACTATGCCTGTACCAAACACAGAAATCGGTTCAGTAGTTTAGGCGTGAAGAAAAGACAGACAGACAGAGTTGCTTTCGCATTTATAATATTAGTTTGGATTTGGATTGTATTAATTCTATTTCTAATAAAAAAAGACTTACACAATAAAACTAGCCTTCAACTAGGTGAACGTGCTCGTAGGAGTGTGATTAGCGGTTCAACGAATCGAACCAGTGACCTTTCGATTTAAAGGCCACTCAGTAGCCTAGGGATATTGTCCCCTAATGTATATATTGCATGCTCTGGTTTTATACATTATTTATTAATTACTCAGCACTTAACTATGCGTTGAAATCTGCTAAAGTATACAGTCAGTAATAACATTTTTCGATGCAATGTTTTCTTTTTTCACATGTTGGTCTCTTGTTGAAACAAACTTATGTATATCGAGGGGAGCGATTAAGCGAAATGTATTTACACTCTTAAAAATTTAAATTTACACTATTTAACCGGGAATCCTAGTACTAAGAATCCGCAGCCCGTCTGTTATGCTGTCTGTCATCGGGATGTATTACGTCCACCCTGATAGCTACACAATTGAAATTATATCAAAAAGGTTAAAAAGAAAAGAGAATAAATATTAAAGAAGGCTCTTAACTCGTTGAATGTGTCTCGCGTGGATCAACATTTAAAACACACGAAAGGTTAACAACAAACATTATTTTTGTATTGTTAAAAAATCCTGTGTGTACCAAAAGTATAAATAAATAAATAAATAATTAACAAAAAACGTTGCTTTTTTACCAAAAGTATAATAAACACTATAACAGAACTTTAAAAAGTTTATATATTACCTTCTAAGTAATACTCTACAGTCTCAATTGCTATTTGAAATGAAAATTTCAACATTAAATTGTCCGTCAATTTTCCAAAGTGTAAATTCCAAGGAGGAAGTGTAAAACACATGAACTGAAACGAAAAAACACAGATATAAAAAACAAATTATTTTTATTTATTTCTTCCTCAAAACTAGTAATTTATAATTGAACAGTAAGTAATAGCACCTAACGAAATGTCTCTAACAGGCCATTAAACGTGAATCGTATTCCGTGATCCGTATTTGTAAACACAAAATGGCCGGCATTTGTATACAAACAATTTGAACAGAACAAAACAAAAATAAAAACAAACAGGTGTGAGAATCTTCCTGTAATTTGAAACTCATTACGAATGTAAACATTAATAACAATTACCATTCTGAAGTAGGGGTAGGTAAATGTATCTTTTTCTATGTAATAGGTCAGCAAACGAGCAGTCGGATTACCTGATGGTAAGCAATCAGTGCCGCCCATGGACACAACGGAGGAGTTACGAGTGCGTTGCCGACCTTTTAGGGATTAGGGATTAGGGATTTGGAGATTTAGGGATTGGGCCTCCGGTAACCTCACTCACACGGCGAAACACAACGCTGTGGTAGTTTCACGCCGGTTTTCTGTGAGGCTGTGGTATCACTCCGGTCGAGCCGACCCATTCGTGCCGAAGCATGGCTCTCCCACACTTAATGTAATCTATGAAAATGTTAATGTATACGGAAACCCTCATCACCGCTGTTTCGTCGAATAGTTTGAAGGATACATTTAAATATGTATCTATGAATATTTCTTTATGAAAACTACTGTAACACAGCAGTTTTCAATTTGAAATTTAATTCCCAAAAGACACAACGCTGTGGTTGTTTCACGTCGGTCTTCTGTGAGGCAGTCATATATCACGCCGGTCGAGCCGACCCATTCGTGCCGAAGCATGGCTCTCCCACACTTACCGATACTTACCGATTGCTTACCATCAGTATCTACTGTCTCCCTATTATATAAAAACGTAATTTTTGTAGTTTTGAAGTAGTGAAGAACCATTTGTTAACAGTTAAAGAGACACAAACGATTTTAATGAATTTCCAACAGATCTCTAATTGGATACAATTTAATTAATTTGCACAAAATATTCGCACGAAAGAACATGCAGCCGTTGTATATTACCACAACCAGTTAATTAGCATTATAAATCAAATTACGTGCATTCAATAATTAACGAACGTAGAATTAATGTTATCTGTAAACGTGCTCTCGTAATATTTCATTAATTATATTGAATTTTGAATTTTAACAATTGGAATCGTATTAACCGACCTATTTTAATAGTGGTTTTATAAAAACGATGAATTGGGTTCATATCTTTTTCTTATTCACAAGAAGAAGAAATTGGTTTGTCTAAAAATGTATATACTTAAAATAATATTACTTGGAAAATTATGTAACATATTTTGATAATATTTTATCATCGTCAAATTTAGGTAAAAATTTAAAAGTCCCACGCTTTCCTAACAGTAAATTACTCTCTCTTTACATAGCAAGTAATTTAATAAACATCTATATTAATTAATTATTAATGTAATAAATCTGTGGTCTAACAAAGTAACTATCCCTTCGTGTTGAGTGACGTTTGAAAAACGTTCGTTTTAAAGGTCAGGAAAGTTGATATTAATATTGTGTTATGTGGATCAAGAAAAACCTCGTCGGAATGTTGCCCTCACGTAATCCGAAAACTTTTCTAATTGGGTCACATGGTGTCGGGTTAAACATTTATTGAATTAGCTACAAGAAGGAAATTTCTCCATGCGTATATTCCGGATAGAGACGTGTAACTTGATCAAAAGGAATGAATAATGTGAGAATTTGAACGCATTCTGATTTGAACACAAACCCCTTAATAATTGATCACGTCTTTTTCGATTTAATTGGCAAAAACATAAGCCTAATGAGACATTCTATATCGTCCTTTTAACTAAGAATAGTATAATAAAAACATGAATCTATTAGTTTGGCACGTCACCATTTTCCTCTGAACATGTAATTTTACCTTCGTAACGACAACCTTATATCCTGTCACGCAATCTGTTACAACACTCATACTGATGGACACATCCGGGGATCCTAGTATAACACCATTCGCTACACGATCGCTGAATAAAACACCCAAGCCTGACATAGGCTTACACAATTAACCTAATTGTTCCACTGTTTCGTGCATAACGCGTGTCGCACCATAAAAGATCCCTGTCCATTTTAATTACGAAAATACCAAACGAGGAGTGGCCTGAATGACACGAGGATTTAGGGCTCGATAAATATTTTTTTACTTCGAATTATGAAACACGGTGGATACGGTATACGCACGAACACGGGCATACAACCAAGAAAACACCCAATATGCATTGAACCGACATCAAAAGACTGCTCGTAAAACAACATTATACGACATATGACCCTTAAATGGAGGCAGAATGGTGATATTACTATTTTATAACCCGGAACCTTCGAAGAAAATTACTCCAGGACGGATAAACTGGCGTTTTGTGTACCGCAACAACGATACTTGCTATTGCTCTTGTCGTAATAAATTATGTCTCGATGTATACGACTTCAATATTGAAATGTTTATGAAAAAATATACCGGGAACTGGTTTTCCTTTCGGGAAGCAAGAGGTCGTTTGAGTCTGCGTAAATGAAAACCTGTAAGTGGTCTAGCCGGTCCGTAATAAAAGCTAAAAGTTTTGGTTAGCTAATGAAAGGATTCATCATAATTATGATCGTAGAATCTCATTTCAAGTTTCCTGAACAAATTACTGCTCTATTTTTGCTAATTGAAGAATTTTGGCGCTTCAACTCCATTAACGTGAAATCATTAGTCAGAGAAATAAGAATTTAAAAAAATGCCCGTCTAAATGGATTATTAAGTGAACTTTTAATTGGCAGCCCTTGTTTATTTTCGTAATTTTTCGACCCTTCAAATCGAATCGATCTCAATATTTGAATCGAGTTAATAGAAGCGGGCAATGGGGACTTGGCCAATAAAATTATCGGTGGGTATGCCTGAATCGGTCCGAGTCCCTTACGGGGGAAATAAGCACCGCACCCGAACCACCCCGTGACCCATTTCGTACATTGCCCGGAACGCGTTACACCGCACGCAAAATTGATGTACTACTCATCACTTCGACGTTTGTAATAAACCGTTAAATTATATTTAGGATTTATGAAGTAATGTTTAGATACATTTTTTGTATCAGTTTTACTTCTTGGTCTCTTACTTGTGACATCCAGCCATTTATTTTACCATTCCGAGACAATATCACGGAAAACTCGATACGTTAAACATCCTGACACAATCGTTCATCTCCTCCTAGTTTAAATACTAGTGATCGATTGTTCTTATAATCGATTTGTCCTTCTAACGATTCTATGTCTGCGAATGATTTATTCGATTTGCGCTTACAGCCATCGCGATACACCGGGCCTTTGTGTGAAGCTAACGCGCTCCGAGAGTGTTTCGATTCTCGATACAGATTATTGAGGGACGCGAGAAAAATAGCTTCTTTCAAACAACATCGCGTTGATGCCCCATTTTTATTTTCTTGTGAATTAATTTGCTTACTAAGTGCTCGTGGGGAATATTCGGGCGGGATTTCCATTCTGTCAATTGACAAAGCTTTCAATGAAAATGTTTGGGAGTACTGTTGATGATTGTTGATATTGATGTGGTGGGAGGTAAATACGTACAGTCGTACACGTCATATTTATTCACGGTTGGGGGACGCCAACATGAATGACTGTGGTGTAATGGGTTTATCAAAAGAGCGATTACTTTTAACACAGCCGCTGTAATTTCGGAACGTGAACGGGATTTACGTTTGTGTATGTAGGTGGAAATATTGGATTTTCCAACTGTATCCCACTCGGATTTGAACATACATTGCGACATTTATATATTTAAGGTATAAAACGGTAACCATTCTCATTAATAAGCAATCTCAAAAATGCGGTAATTTTAGTTAAGTTATTTGTTTTGTTTTCTCGCAAAGCTTTTAATTGTTCGCTATGGCAGACCCTAGTCTATATGTCTTTAAAAATATATTTCTTTGTGCACAGAATGGAGCGGTGGCGGCGGCAACGGCGAGTATCGTGTAAGAAGACAACTGTCTGTATCATCGGACTCGAAGCTCCTTGACGAAGGTGCTCGGGAGGAGGCGAGGGTCGTCATGAGGCCGAAACGACCTCCTCGGCCCAAGTCTGAGGCCTTTTTAGGTCCTCATGACCACTCCAACCGACGTACCAAGCGGTTTAGTGCCTTTGGGGTACGTACTACTCATATACAAACCTTTCATTTAGTCGTTTTGTATTAAAACAATGTTGAAATCAATGGAAAATAACAAATATCTTCAAGTCACACAATACTAACAAAGCAACAGGCTCATCTAAAACTTAATCGCAGTCATTTTGTTTTCAAACATAGTAACTATACAGCTAAACAATACGACCGTAATAACAAACACGGTGTTTACGCATTTGAATAAGCAAATAGTACAATTTTGTAAAACTATTTTGTTATAATGGGTCTAAAATAATGTCTGTATAAATCTTGCAGACCTTTATTTCTACTTCGCGCCTTCATATGCACATAAGTAGGTACCTACGTATACATGTATAGGGATAATGATAAATGCTGTATGTTCGTCGGCGGTCGGCCGTGGTGTTGCTAGCTTACAAATCGGCTTCGTAGGACCGACGGAGACGTTGATAGATCGTGCGATTAGAGCAGAGAGTAATTCTGGGATACCATAATCATTTGTGGAAATATCCTTTGTGATGAAAAAAGGCTTTTTTCTTGCCAGTTCCTCCGTAAATGTTTGTTAGTTTATTTATTGCTTAAGGTCGTGCTCCTATTGTACACAAGTACGCATAAAAAACATATAGTAGGAAACCCTATATCACAGTGCAATTATAAGTTTCCGGTATTTTTTTAGCAAATGTATTGCACAGGTGTAATTAAGAAATCTGCCTAATCGATCAGACCGTTCAACTTTTGTCTAGAGTACTATTGTACTCTAATAACATACATAATAACCTAACACCGTTTTTAATTACGAAGATTTTATTAGCAAAATATTTATACATATCTAATAACAAAATCAAGTTCAACACGAAACTTGTTCGTTAAATACATACAATCGTTTCATTACAGCTCCAAGATCAAACAGTAACCACTTAAAATAACCCAATTAACGTTTCTTAACATTAACTCAAGTATTTTAGTTGCCGATAACGAGAACAAGCTGTTCGAATAGCTACATTTAAGTATTCCCAAGCATGCAATTCAACGTATATACATTATTGGCGGCAGAGTAGAAACAATTGTACATAAGAGTACAGAATAGTACATGAGAGCCTACTGTGGGACTGCATAATCCGCAAGGCAGCTTGTGGCGAGCTGTTGGGCAGTGGCGACCCCACGGACCTGACTCCCGGGAGGTGTCTTGTTCTTCTCTTTCCGGTTAGTCCTCGTGACGAGCTGGAGTGAACACTGATGAAGAACAAGCCCTCCTACCTCATTCTTGCCTTAATTGGCTGGCTTGAGTGGAGATTCGCAAGAGTAGGAGTTGAAGGAGACTCGGGGGAAGGATGTATCTCAGTAAGGTGCTGGTAGGGGTCTTGACCGTACTTCCGGGATTGCTCTGATAGCCGTGGGATGCCTCTCCTTCCCCAAGCAGCTCAACGTATGTTGCCTCCGTGTCGCTACATGCTAGCGGCCGTTTCCGGGGGCCCATTAATTGAGTTTGCCAGTCACCCCCTGCCTGTTTATCCGTATGTATCAATATTGGTCAGGGGCAGGGGCCATAGTATTTCCATAGTTATCATATCCACCAGTCCATAGCAACCCATACCCATAACCCTTTCGTTTATTACCACAATTCGCAATAGTCTTGCATCAACCGGGGATTATCCTTGGGTGCACTTTCATAGTGCAAACAGAGATAATTGCCGGCTGATGTCCCATCACATTTAGATTAAAACTGTTCAAAGGGCCTCTGCGAGTTGGCTTCGGCCCCTCGTACGCCTTCCAAAGGTCCGGGATCCTATGATCCCGTGAACGGAAACGAACATACAAATAATAATAATTTTGTTTTTCCATATATTGGCTTGTACTAGCAATCAACCTATACCGAACCAGCCGGGGTTGCGCGGTAAGCGCAATGAGGCACCGCGGCCTCGCCCCAAAGCAGGAGAAGCAGGTTTTTACTCAGAAAGAGTCCGGCAGTCCCTCCCGCCCCACCCTTGACGGGAGAAGTCATTTAATGATTTTTCCCCTCACAAAAAAACCTATGCCAAACAAAATCTTCATACATTTGAACTATCTTGGAAACCATAAAGCCAATTTCGGAGTGATTTTATAAATCTGATAGGTTATAATTATGGATACCTAGATGGATGGTTGGTTGTCACTCTTTCAAGTAAAAACTACTGAAATGATTTGAATTGAATTTTGCACAGAGATAGATTATTGTCTCTGGAATTGTCGTGCTTGTTAACGCGGGCGAAGACGCTGATAGAAGATAGTTTAGACCAATCAGCAGCACTCTCTCATAAACCCGATTTTATACTACGATTCCCAAACTGTCTAGCGTGGGGGATGAGTCAAACCCATCTTTTGTAGTTGGAGTAGATTCACGGCTTGTTTATGTATGCTATTCAGCAGGTATACATTAGCCAGATCAAATATTTATACAGGTATAAAAAAAGAAAGCGAAACGTAAATGGTTTCAAAAGTATCCTAAGTGCTTGCAATACGTCATAATATAAACTAATAGTTATAAATATCTTTTGTTGTTCTTCTGTTTTTATGGCGTCTTTTAATAGGTAAAGTTCGCACCTATAATGCAAAAAAATATATTGATATTTTAGAGTGTGTGAGAAAATAGGGTGTAAAGTTCCTCATCCTCCATTGAAAAGGGAGGATCCTCCGACCAGACGGGTGTTGTGTCTGGTGGGCTACTGCCCGACTGTTGTTGTCGGGATTTTATATCGGTTCTAATTGCGTTGAGAACTCTTATAGTGCTGTTGTTATTGTTGTGCGATAGATGTCGCTACAATATTGTACTTTGTGTTGTCTATTGTTCTATTTAAGGACGAAAATACTGTAGCTGAATGTGTAGTGTTAGGTTAGATATTAAGATTAGCGAGGGTGAATTGTTTTTGGGGTAGCACGGAGCCTATATTTGAACCTTGTAAATAAACAAAGAGTCGTGTCTATTAAGAATTTTATATGAACGAAATACTTGAAAACGAAGAAAGTTATTAGCTGAGGAAAATGCTTATCCAATACCCTAGATGTAAATAGTTTTACTATTCGTACTAACAAAACAAATGCGTAATTACAACGTAACACGAACAAACGTCACCATAAATCCCTAATTAAAACATATTCATGCTTCCCCCGTTATAATGTCGTACGATTTCATAATCCCGACATCAGCATATATTTGTGTTGTAAATTATCAGATTAGTCGGATATGCTCCTGCGTTGATTAATGAACGCTTTGTCTGTCAACAGGGTGATTCTCCTTTCGGGAAATCCGAAGCTTACATAAAACTCGAGCAGCTTGGTGAGGGTTCCTACGCCACAGTTTATAAAGGATATAGCAAGTGAGTATACGATATATTTTTTAGTAATATACGAATTGTCTAATGCAAGTTAGTTAATTCCAAGTAGTTTTTATTCAGTTTTAACTTCTTGGCGGACACTGTGAATGCCGCTTAGGCAAACCGTTGGTGATTGTGTCAGCATGATGTGCCGTGGTCCAGCTCCGAGCTGGAGAAGGAACGGTATGGTTTTTAGTCAGTGACAGTCTGACAGTCCTTCTTTGCCCTTTGAGAAATTGCATAAAAAGCAGTCTAACCAAGGTTAATGTTTGTATGTATGTGATGTCATTTAAGTCGAATCGGGAATTAACGCGACTGTAGTCGATATTTCTAAGACGCACGCACTGGTTTTCCCGAATATCATAAAACAATTGAATGACTCTAAAATTATCCTCGAGAATGATCTGTCTGGAAACGAAGCCACATGGAAAGTTTAGTACCTAATTCTTACAAATGCGGCAGAATGCGGTGTATACTAGTCTGTAAGGTAATATGTCTATGAGTCAAAGTTGCTTGAACGTAAAGGTTTAAATAAACAAATAAATAAGTACCACAGCCGGGAAATTAGACTTCTCCTTTTGGAGTTTCGGTGCTGATGAGCTAATTACAACTAGGTAAATAGTTAATGATGAAGTAGTTATTTCTTCTCTATGTAACTTGCCACTATTAATTGATGAGCATGCATAAAGAGATTGATGAATGTAGAAGAAGAGAAACAAGTATGTCAGAATCGTATCATTTGGCGTTCAATTGTTTCCGTTTACGCTAATGGGAGGACGGGGATCCTCGCAGGGTCGCCATTAGGTCCTTATATGGTGTGTGTGTAATATTGATTGAAACATCACAAGTATAATGCAGAATTAACATTATGTCTGGTAATCCATGAGTAACAGTATAAGTACTGATATACTAGCCACAGTGACGATAAGTAGATATGTATTTGTATGTATAAATTGTAACACTGTTTAGTTGGCCTTTATGTGTTTTTGGTAGGGATTGATCAATTTATTTTCGCCACTAGCACAGAGTTCGGAAATCATGCTTTAATCTTTGGTAGGTATTGTTTTATGTCCCACTTAAATGCCATCTATTCGAGTACAATACCCTTCATGACTTCACAAAAGGCTACTATCAGTAGAGAAACAAAACATTTTCCTTTAAATGATTCCATTATGAGGAAGTTCCTTGAATGACATGAAGCAATTAATCATCTCTGTGTAAAAGCAATTAGCTTTATAAATATTGATGCAATTCCACGGATATTGATATTTAAATATGCGTCGAGGGTATGCCTCGAGTGGGTGCGGCTGAGCATCTTCCAGCAGATTTTTCTCTTTTACTTTTAACTGTATATTTACAATCTGAAAGCCATACCAATGAGAATTTCTGCGTAAACAATTTCTAAAGTCGACGATTTTTTCGTATCGTCGTTAAGTTGTGATTGCTTAAATTGCTCTTTGCCAATCTCAAAGAAATATCTAGAAAACCGCCTCCTAGGAATAACTTCAAATAGATTTAACATTGCCTACACAGTTCCAGATATTATTGAATCTTGTTTAACTTCGCCTCAAATAAATCGTAACTTCGGTTTGTCTTCTTCAATAAAATTCATCTTTTATTGGATTCATTTGATTACTTTTCTTTTTTAAAGATACTCAAATATTTCTTTTATTATTCTCTCTCGCATTTTTATTTTATATTTTACGATGAAAGTGGCTAAATCCTCATCAAAAGATCTTTCCTCGCGTTTCTCCGCATCCGCAGCCGGAGTTCGTATTTTTCCCAACAATGTTGCCTTTGTACCGCACTTGTCGGAGTCTCCCGCGTTCCCACTTTGAAATCGGCCTTTGACATCACTCGATATGTAAAGCACAGACCCGTTATCCCATTTCATTGCAAAATACACGATACATTTTTATATCACTGAGCTGTTTAAAAAACAGTGAGCAGATTCGAATACATTTCAGCTTCATCTAGTTTTTCACATATAATTTGACGTGTAAAAGTGCCGTTTTAAGGCCTATTTGCAAAAATAAATTCATTGTTTCATTGTTTGTTTCATTGATTTATTCATCATTGGCTTTACAGCCTTTGCATACCAGCTCGTTAATTTTAATGTACGACTCGCGCAAAATAAAATTTTACGTTAAAACTCTCGTATATTTTAGTTCACGAATTAATATGCTAAACCCCGGTAGTCCGCGGCGGGGTCAGGTTGAGTGGGCCAAGTCAAACGGAACTTGCACTGTTCATTGCTCGTGAATATTGAATGAAGTGCTCAACCTCACTATGTTGGGAGGTAATAAGCATGTTCAACTCGCCAAATTCATCGTATTCATGGCCCTACAAGTTTCCTTATCACGCTTGTACGCTGCACTACGGCTAGGCGACGACATATCACAATTTCATAGACTTCTGAACACGAACTCCGTACGTCCTTAGCACTAATGTACGGTTCAGCTAGTTTCACGGAATTAGTTCAAGAATCCTTTGGCATCCGGTAACTGGATTCTCTCATAAATATTTCTAGACGTTTGAGCTAAAAGCTAGCTGAATTAGCGGCGCGTATTATAACTTCAAATATAAGATCTCTCATTAATGCTAACCAGAAATTAATTTGTTGAGCTACATCCACAAAAAGCTTTGAAGCGGAATGAATTGTTGTCGTCGGCAGTAAACTTATTAAATTATAATGTCATAATCGAGCTCGTACTTTTCTTAACGACGTCGACATGTCTAGCATATTAATGAGCTTAGTTTACTGATCAAGGCGCTAGACACATTGACATAATTGCTAATATCCGGCAATAAAACGTTAGGGGACTTCCTACCCCACTTTTCTTTGTTCTGTATTGTCGTAGGTCGACATTGTTTACTTTTCTATACGGCTCCAATTTCAATGGCTAGACCGTGCGATGCAAATGAGCTGAGCGTTGCATTATTTATCTCACCTAGACTAACGTGTGAACTAGCCTAGTCGTGACCACGACCGGTATGAACAATGCGAAATAATACGTACACTTGTTTTATTTTATTAAACGTGCCATTAGCACAAAACGAACACAAGACTAGATAGCATTGTTTCACGACTTGGCCATCAGAAAGGCATTTCATTTTATTGTCTTGAACTTGACAATTACGAAAACAGATCATCCACTTAGAAGGAACTGTTAATCAGTATTATTAATAGGAGATTGTTGTTGGAAATTGCACGGTTTTATCATTATGATCGTATTGCTAAGGTATGTCTTTTGTTCGCAGTTTAACGCAGCAAGTCGTCGCGTTGAAAGAGATCAGACTGCAGGAAGAAGAGGGGGCTCCATTCACTGCTATTCGGGAGGCTTCCTTACTGAAGGAGTTGAAACACGCGAATATTGTCACCCTTCATGATATTGTGCACACCAGAGAGACGCTAACCTTCGTGTTTGAATTTGTGGTAAGCGTTTTATTATTTTGTTATAATAGTAGTACAAAATAAAGATATCCATATCACATCTGCAGACGTTAAAATCGTACCATAAAATAGATTCGTTATGATATGAAAGAAAGACAAACAAACACGATTTCGATTGATATTAACAAGGATATCTCCCTAATTATAGAACACGGTTCTTGGTATTTTTTGGCTATTGATCCATGGGATACCTAATAAAAGGCAATCTTCCAACCTTCCTTCAAAGGAAGCTCATGGCCGTGTGCATTTTGCCTATCCTCACCTACGGGCTTCAGACCTGGTCTTTGACAAAACAACAAAAGTTAGTCAAAAGACTCAAGGTTTGCCAGTACTCCTTGATGGTTATGCGCACCATCTTAGGAGTTCGATTATCGGACAAAATAAGGAATCAATTCGCTGACGTTGATCAGAAAGCCGTAAGTCGAATTGGCTAATGGCAAAACAAAAGCCACTCATGTCGACAATAGACAAAAAACAAATCAGAAATAACATAACGTTATGTAGGTACATTAAACAAAAACAATTGGAAACTTTTCGCCTTTCATAGTTCATTGAGCTTGATAATTTGGAAATATAATAAACAGAAATATCAATAAGCAGCAGTCTGTTCGCGAATTCAATTACATTTGTCGCTTCTTTCCAATGTCAATTGATATTGATATCGATTTCCATTCAGTGTTACATACATATGTAGGTAGGTGTATTTTTATTGCGTATCTTACAATGGCTATTTCCTTTCTGCTTTGGTGATTGTGGATTAGTATTTAATTTTATAAATATATATATATACCCGTGACTGAGAGAAAAATTTAAAGAGACCGGGCATCAGGGCTCTTTAACAGTTTTGAATCTTTTCTGTGTACTAAATACTTTCTTTCTTTTCTTTTTTTAAAAAAAAACGTTGCCCACCATATGATTTTCTCCTGTATCGTGGGTGCGGTAACAAACATATAATTTCACATACACATGACACCCAGACCCGGAACAACAATTTGTCGATCACACAAAGAGTTGTTCCGTGCGGGAATCGAACCCGGGACACGTTGCGCCGCAGCCCGTTGCCCAGCCACCGCACCAACCGTGCAGTCGAACTAACTATCGTGGAACATAATAAAATAAACATAATAATAAAGTCAAAGATGCTCTTAGTCCCATGACAGTCCACGAGCTGGTGATCACGATGATGACAGCCTATTACGTATCTCTCGATAGTTAATTCTCATACAAATGACGCACTTTGATGTAAATGGCAAGTTTTTTACTTCCCCGTTTTTATAACGTATACAAAATTCGTCTTTGTAGTATTTGAAAGTGAAACTAAATTGGCTTAGCTGACATCATCTTTTAGATATTGCTTGTTTTTCTTAAATATACGATTTAAGTATGTAGGTATAGTTGACTTTCTATTGTAGTGTACACTGTACATACCCCGTTTTAAGCAATGGTAATTGTTAATTTTAGTGTTTGAATGACTGAGAAAGTTTTTTGATTTTAATAATAAGTAGTATTAACGGTAGGTTTTTTCGATGCCTGTTGAATTTTGCAATGTTTAAAGTTACTTTCTAGAGTTCATAATTATCAGCTTATTTCTGTCCTTCGCAGGAGATCTTCTTCAATAGCACGTCAATGAGATTAATCTTTTCTCTTTCCACTGCAATCTTTGCGAATGGCGTCACTTCAACTAAATTTAAAGTTCAATTTCATGAAATAAAACATCTTATGGTCAAATAAAATCTCAAACCAGAAAACAATTACATATGTGCTAACGAACATTTTCAAAATTGCATTCACGGGGCTGACATGTTTTAGAGCAAAAGTCCTTAAAATTAAAGATAAAAAAATTGTAATCAATGTAAAAACTTAAAATTGTCTATTTCAGTCTCATTAATATATTTTGTCTGCTTGCTCTAAATACTAATTGATTTTGCTTTTGTCCAGGACACGGATTTATCGCAATACATGGAGAGGCACCCCGGAGGGCTGAATCACCATAATGTAAGACTCTACATGTTCCAGTTGCTACGAGGCCTCTCCTACTGTCACAGGAGAAGAGTTTTACACAGGTATTAACAGTTTTACACAGGTATTAACAGTTTTACACAGGTATTAACAGTGTTACACTTAGTTTTAAGGTACCTTTACGATTCCAATTGATTTCTAATGAATTGTCAGTCCTTTAGTATCCAGTAGTTGTTTTATTGTGGCTCCCAACGAATAGGACCAAAAATTATAAGGCGCGTATCGAAGGACCAAAACGTGTCCTACTTCAAAGCATCAAACGTAACGTTATTGTGGCATATATCAATTACAATAGTATTTTGTAAAAAAAAAAATGTTTGCCATTCTTGTTTCGTGGATATTAGTTGTTTGTTTACATATCATTACAACAAAAATTTTACGAAGCAAAAAAAGTAACAATATCTTATGTAAAATAAAATATTAGGTTAATTATTATACTCCTGTACCTGTCCTGTATAGTTTTCAAAATGAAATAAATGTTCGGTATATTTGAATTTTAATCTTCCCGTAAATTTTAAATAAGTTAAGCAAAACTAACCTCTATTTCACCTAAAGAGTAAATAAATAAAACACAGTAACATTTTTAATCATGACTCACAAGGCCAAAAGCAATTTATGAGACAAAACAAAACAGACGAAGAACATTCATCAAATTCTTTACGCTGTTGATAATAATTTTCGGTTTACGTCAACAATTTTCATTTACAAACGTAATCAACGTCTTAAGTTATTTATATTACAAAAATATATATTATACATTTTCGCCAGACAGCCTGCGATTTAGGATACCTAGGTCTTCCTTAGCTATTTTAATATCGCGTCTGGAACGCGAAGGTAAACAATGCAGCGTACACTACCCTCTTATTGTAAAAAATGTTAAGCTATTCGTGTATTAACCGCGTATAAAGGTAATATCGTACCGTGCGCGAAAAGACCAAATATAAGAATTGGGGTGTATATTTTGTCTGATTATTGTTCTTGTTGTCATTATGTTACATTAGACTCTATCTACACTTAGATTAAGTAAGTAATTTTGTTTGATATTCATAACTATCGCACCCTTCATTCCTGTCACTCCAACTATTTTGATATGCTAGTGGGGTGTTATCAAAAACATTGGCATGTTTCTCGTTATAAGACTTTTTGTTTTGGTTTTTTTTGGGTTTGTTGTTATTTTTTATTTTCAAATAATGTTCTTGTCTACCCTGAAAACCGATAGTAATTAACAAAGGCAAAATATATACAGATTTTTAAATATATATCAAGGAATATTGGGTTACGGGCTAAAGCCCTGCCATGTATTTACACATAAACAATTTCCCTTTTTAATGAAAATTCGACCCTCTTCGTTCATTGGAAACGTTCAAAATTGTTTACCTACATATCTCTCTATAACATACTTATTTCCAAAACATTTGTATAATAAAATTTACAATATTTTTAATAATACATTTTTCTGTTATAACTCTCGTAAGATATTTTGTTGTTTTTTACGGTTCAGCCACATTTGTCACGGAAAGCGGCTCATGAGAGCCCCGAGCATGGCTTGAACTTAGTCCAGTTACTTCGTCAAACCGTTTCGGGTTTACTTAAACCATAAAGATTACATAAAAACAATAATCCACTAAAATTAAAGGTATTATTAAGAATTAGAGTTACCTCGTTAAAATGTTGGCGCGTATTTTTTATTTTGTTGTAATAAGAAAGCAAAATATACTTAGTTAAAAAAATAAGTCAGCGGTTGCTTCGTTACAGCTTAGAATAAAATGCCCTATATCGTGACGTCACATGGTATTTCAAAACAAAATATCATCAAAACTTTTTCATTCCTTAAGAAAAGGAAATAAACTTGGCTAACTTTTTAACACAATGCTGTCCCTGTAAACTATTTGATCCATACATGTTTCAGCCTTCAGATATGAGTATTAATAATCCGTCTTTTTCCAACAGGGATGTGAAGCCCCAAAACCTACTAATAAGTTCTCACGGCGAGTTGAAACTTGCAGACTTCGGTCTGGCGCGAGCCAAGTCCGTGCCCAGTCACACATATTCTCACGAAGTCGTCACACTATGGTACAGGCCTCCCGGTGAGTAATCTGTGGATATTATTATTATTAATGTGTTTTTGAGTCCCTAATTTGGGATATTGTGTTCATGAAAGGTTTGAATGTGTTATAGATGTGACGATATGACGTCAGACAGTTCAAAGTAATGACGTTTTATTCGCTTCATTATGATAACAATATATGTGGGTGTCATTTTCTCAAAAGAAGAATTATGTACCATATTTCACAAAAATATGTGTAGGCTGAAAATCGTGATTCTACTAATACCGGGCCCATTAATCAGTCTAAAATTCCGTAGAAACTAAATCTAGAGCTAGTTTTCCTCTTTTCATAAAACTAATTTAATTTAGTGCTTGCGTAAAGGAACACCCAACACATATTTTATGCTCAAGTTATAAAAGCTGTAATGAAGAAAACAAGGTACATAATGGGGACCTACTACAATTTTCCGAAACGAAGTTATTTTTTATATAGTTTATATGTAATAAAATACAATTTGTGCCATCTTCGTACGTCCTTGAAGAATTGGAATTCATTGGCTTTTCGCGATCGAACGTTATGTATGAAACATCTACAACTGTTTGGTGTGCAGGTTATTTAATCGAAATTTCGTTTCGGAGAATCGTAGTAGACCTTCTCTATTATGAAAATATCTAGGAACAGACTTTAAAGATATTGGATGAGACAGAGCTTGGTTATATTTAGCAAAATGCTTTCCTTGAAAACTTACATTATAGTGTAGCGGTGCCGGCTATAAATTTGTCACGCAACCTAGGGAAATGCAACATTATTTGTAATTCTGAGTGCTGTTGTGAAATGTGCATTTAGCTGTGTACAGACTGAAATATATGCTTCATGATTAATATTACTTGTTTGAGAGTAATGCTAGTTTATATGTAGATGAAGTGAGTTAGTATGTATGGTGTATATAGTATTGAATGTAATCTAAGATAGTGTATTATTACTACACAGTATATTCTTGCTCGGTTTCACCAGATGTTCCATTTAATTGTAGCGTAATGTTTTATAGCCTTTAGCACTCAAGATCATTGTAGCTGTCTATCAGTGAAAGAATTATGGAAATTCGATCTGCGGTTTAAAGATTACCCCCCTATATACAAACTTACAAATTTTACCTCTTCCTCTTTATAATATTAGTTTAGAAAACAAAGTAGCTTTCTCTGTCTCGATATCCCTATATTGTATGCTTAAATCTTTAAAATTACGCTACCGATTTTTAATCGATAGAGTAATGGAAGAAGATAGTTTTTATTATCATCCATAATTATGAATAAAGTAAGGCTTAAATAGACTCACGTGTTCAATGTTCATGTTTAAAGTTATAAAACCATACCGTTTTATAGTTCCCTGCTGCCCAAAAAAATACCAATAACAATGATATATCGTTCCTAAAATGTGAATTTACGATGCTATATGTCCGCACAGTGAGAATTGAATGTCGCATACTATCCCTAAATATACTTTTATGGCTGTCACGAACGAATCGTCATTTATCTTCATTTTTATATACACATCTCGACATTTTCGCGAACCTTACGGAATGCCTACTATCCTGCTAAATTATCTTTAAGTAAACTATTCTAAACAGTTCTTGGATGATGTGAAAAAGATAACTTTTGCGAAAAAGATTTGGATTTGTTAACATTTTTATATAGCCTCTTTGCCGAGTCCAAACCCTTGGCATTTACTTTTTTCACAAATAAGTATTCAGAAGCGATATTTTTGCACAATATAGAGAGTATGTAACATATAAAGATTATTAATTAGTTTGTAAAACGATCTTATAGGCCGTTAAAGGATACGAAGAGGAGGCCAGGTTAGATTAGGTTAGCAGTAAACTACGCGGTTTGACGTGTAAAATAAGTGTTATTGATTGTATTCCTTTGTCCTATAGATGTGCTACTGGGCAGCACGGAGTACTCCACATCGTTGGACATGTGGGGCGTTGGCTGCATATTCGTGGAGATGTTATGTGGAGTGCCCACCTTCCCCGGAGTCAGGGACACACATGACCAACTAGATAAAATATTTAAGGTTCGTAGACATTTTTCTGTTGAGTTGTTTTCAATGGCAGAAATTAACTCAAAAACTGCTTAACAATTTACATGAACTTAACAAGTGGATTTTGTTATGAAATCGAGTAGTGCGGAAAAATTGTGTACAAAAAGTTAAAAAATATGCCAGGAAACTGTGAAAAAAGTTATTACGTGTTAAACTAACCTTTTAATTTTTAGGTGGTAGGAACACCAACCGAAGAGAGCTGGTCAGGTGTGAGCCGCTTACCCGGGCTTCGCGCTCACGTATCGCGGTGGGGCACCTCCCCTGCGCGTGCACTGGGTGCCGCATTCCCGCGCCTGCGCGACGCCGGGCGGGACGCGGAGCGCCTGGCCGCCGCCCTGCTGCAGCCTGACCCCTCACGACGCCTGCCCGCGTTACGAGCACTGCATAACGCTTACTTTGCTTCACTCCCACCGCGGCTCAGGGACTTGCCTGACGGTAAGTTTATTAAACACTAGCTATTCTTGCGCGGTTTCACCCGCTGCTCTTTCCCTACAGATCGAAGCGTGATGTTTTATAGCCTATAGCTTTCGTCAATAAATGGACTAACAAACAAACAATAATTGTTCAATTTGATCCAGTAGTTCCAGAGATTAGTGTGTTCAAACAAACGAACTCTTAATTTGATAATATTAGTATAAATTTTGCCTCAAATCAAAGAAAAAAAATGTTATTCTATCTTTTACATTTTTATTTACTGTCCATTGTATTTAACGGAACAACTGAATTATAAACATTACTCGATGTCTGAGATTGACATTAGCATACGTCAAAATAGACGTCAACATTTTCCAACTTTCATTTAAGCAATCCGCCGAGCAGGTATGTTGTATAAGTTTCAGTTCTTAAACTTGATCAATTTTTCTTTGTTATTGTTGCAGAGGTATCAATATTCACAGTGGAAGGCGTATGCCTGCACCCCGAGACCCGGCACGCGACCATCAAGTGAGACTCGGCCGCCGACCCCCTTAGTCGAATCAATTACGCTTTTTTCGTTCTGCCCGGCGCGTACGCCGCGATTCCTATACTTCACCAGGAGGCGTCCAATACTGACTCGCTCCGTCGGACCAACATTTCGTGATAATTGTAACGTCTAAATAAAAAAATCGCTCGATCGGGCATCGAATGTCGGCGACAGTATTCAGTTGATTTCAAAACCCCCATCATTGTTTGTTCGTCCGATTGCTTTGTCCTTTCTATTATTGTATTAGTGCTTGTTAAGCTTCCAACGGAATATCCATCCATATAATTCAATTATTCTATGGTGACAAGGTAAACTGATAGGTAACGAGTGTATGAATTATAACTATAAATATATAAACAGAGCAGTGTGCCATGTATATCTATAATTGAGAAGAGTATGACGTATTATTTTAAAAGATTTTTATGCTGGAAATATATGCTCATAATTTGGTAAAAATTTTGAAGATGTTTATTTATATTTATTAAGGGATAATTGTCGATGAAGTTTACTCTAATGCAGTCTTATGAAACTATACGGTTTTATCATCGAGCTCGTGCCATGAGCTGACGATTAATTGGTTATATGATATCGGTTGCTATTCATCTATCGGGTTCTCGCGTCGTGGCTCATGGTAGGGGCTCCTCCATTGAATGTTGGCGTTCATCTAAATCTTATGCACACATTCCTTCCACGGTGCTCAAATAGTAAAGTTAGTGTGGCGAGGAGTGGAGTGATACCTCCAGTGATACCATGTGAATTGAACGGAGATAAACTATTACCAAAATTATTTAATGTTCGCAGATCTCAAATATAAACAATTGTGGGACCGTCCTACTGTAAATTGTAACGTTATAGGGAATTCGACGATTTATAAATAATATACTAATCAATGTTCCGAGCGAGCAGCGTAGCGTAGATGGAAGCTAGGTTCCGTCTAGACTAAAGACTAGTGAAATTAACAAGTTTAGTGAATTGTTAGTGGTCCCCACTACGGAAGGGTAGGAGCGCAGTGTAAGTTACATAGGGCCGGCGCATTGGCAACTTGACGGTGAACTATAGACGAATTAATGCGATGTCTTGCTAGTAACCGAGTAACACACACATACATGTTATCTGTGATTTCTTAATAGATCGTAGCCTACAGGAACATCGGCGGAAATTGTGCCAACAATAAATAACGCTTCATAGTAAATCCGGGTTTATAAATAAATAATCAAGACATAAGTATCGCTTAAATCATTTTGTATGTAGTCTTAAACTAATGCTAGTCTAGAAGCGAATTAAATCGATTTGTGTAAATAAAATAGTCTGGTAACTTAATAGCAATAAAAATCAATTATAACGTTACCTACGCTAAGACTAAGCGTAAGCCTTATTACAATTGAATCGCACTGAACGCACTGCCAAAATACGCGACAAAATCGATAATAACTTATTAAGTATATATATACTTATGTAGGATCGAGTTGTCAGTGTGCGCGGGTAACACTAGTGAGCGTAGATCAAGTTAGTATAGTCCTTACCTTACCGAGCTTTAGAGACGTTTACATCGAGTGCCGGGGGCGTGCACTTAGCTGAATTAAACAAAATTTTACGAGATTGAGCACAAAATTGTTACGTCACAAACTCAAGGGCCGCCCCCGGCACTACAGAGTAGTTAATTCATAATACGGTTCCGAACACCAATATAGTACGTAAATTGTATAGTATGTGAAACGCAATATTTTCAGTGTATATGGTTTGTTGAGTTTTATTGTATGTAATATAGAATGGGTCGCGGCCTGCAGCCGGGACGCGAGTGGTGGCCACTTCCAGCCAACTTAAAAGCGGCGCTAGTGTAATATACCTTCGTTGTTCGATTGTTGAATTGTTGACGTGTTTGTAAGGCGACGCAACACGCCGCGAGTTGCCTTAGACATTGTTATTTGTCGAGTGCGTAGATACCGTCGATTAACTTAATCCATTAATGTAATCAAATATTATAAGGATAGAATATAATAATACCGAGTCGGAATACGCCGCTGCATGTAGTTATGATATTGGCTCGCGATAGTGTTGGCCGCACTCGCGGTCCTGGTAGGGGACGCCGAGTAAGTAATTCACCCGTTGAGTGAGGCACGGGCGCCCCGCGCCTACATATGTACGATACGAGATTACGTCGAGCATTTATATTGAGAATAGTGGAAATTCTATTGTATACATAATAATTTGCATTTGTACGATGTACTGATCGAGGCCGCAAGGCTCACGTTCGTTGCGAAGGAACGAATTGTATATAGGTAATATTAATTAATCAATTAGTTGTTATGGTTTCTTAGTTATGACAGTCCTATACGAGTTGCCATGGCCGTTTGTCCGAGTCCCGTAGTGCACGGACGTTATGAGATTTATTTTAATTTTTAAACTATCCTAGGTTATTTTCAATTAACTGTTTATTTTACGTATCACGAAATTGTCCCGCTACTGAATTTAGTTATTGTTCTTTTTTAATATTTTTTGTAATGTATAAACAATGTGCTTTTACTCGTTTAAAAGAATGTAAATACGATATTTGAACTGATAATAATAAAAGTTTTTATTTCTTAATGAAATGCCTTGTTTTACTTGCCCCGAGATTGGCTCCCTCCGATTGGAACTTCATTTATAACCAGCTTAATGAGAACGCCTTATCGACGCCCTCATTAAATTCAATTATAGGAGTTTACCCCACGGCTGACTGCCTCGTTGGTCCTTAAGTGTGTCTGCTGAACTACGGAGCACTTTGGATTCATTCAAGTCTAAGTAAGTATTAAGTTATTTTAAAAAATACAGTAATGTTGAAGTGACTACATGAAGAATAATAATGTACTTACATAACAAATAACCTATCAAAACCGATATCAGTTTTAGGCACTATCCCTTCTTAATAAAAAGGGATAATACCACCGCAAAATTTGTTTAAAAGATAAAACAAAACGTTAATTATTGTCGGGTTTGATTCTGTTGTAATGTGAAGAAAGCCGTGAAATTCCTGGCGCCGAGTGCTGGCGGGGCGCCAAGCCAGGCTTTTGTCGGATAATTCGACCACTGAAAGTTAGTCGCATGCATAAATGGACCCTATATGCCTATGTATAAAGTGCTTGATTGCCTAATTAGTTCAGAAACTACTTCTAATCAGATTGCTGAGTTTTAACTGATGATTGAATTTAAATAGGTCTTTGGGTTTCGTTTCTCAATGGATACAGTTATAATGATAAGACAAAGTAATTAAAGATGAAATTCTGCTTAATCCTTGCTTATGTACACTTTGATGCTATGATTAGACTGTGGATACTTTCTTTTTAAAACGTTTGTAACGCATTTGTAACTTCTTCTGGTGTTGCCAGGTTTATATACTATTTTACCAATCAAGAAAAATAAAAGTTTAAAGTGTGTTTTAGAATTATATAGGTATGCTCCAGCGCGAATGTGCTGGCTCGGCCGCAGTGATACCACGGCCACACACACTGTGAGGCCGTGGTATTACTGCGGCCGACACAAAACCTACCTTGTGGTTCGGTGTATGAGTGAGATTACCGAAGGCCCTATCCTCCCATTCTCAATCCCCAAATCCCTTAACCGTAAATCTCTAATAACCCACGTAGTAACTCTTGGGAATCAGTGTAAGTTTCCATGGGCGGCGCCTATTACTTATCATCAGGTAATACGTCTGATCGTTTCCCGACCTACACCATAAAACAATCAAATAAGTACACTACGGCTTGATTTGAAAAATTGGCTGTGCAACCTTGTGCAACTAAATAATGATTGATGTAGGTAATAAAACTGTCTATTACCTACGAGTCCTGTCAAAAAGTTTGTGTGAGTCTATGCCTATGTCCAATTCAATGTTTCAATAATTTATCGTTGTTTTATGTAAATTTGTACCTATCGAGTTGTATTCCACCTACAAGCGTAGGTTGGAAGTCTAAAACATAAAGTAAGTATTGCCCTTTCGATATACTTATTTACCTAACATTAAAGTTTTAAACTAGTTCGCTCTGGACTGCGAATCCATTTAAATAGTTATACATTTCAGCCAACATACGGAAAGAGACTAGAAGTTTAAAAGAGTCAGTTGGAGGTAAATCTAACTAGTGATAACTTAGTAACTAGGTATTTACCAATACGGGTTCTGCAGAACTAGAAACCTTTAAACCTTATTTATAAAATATTATTCACTATCTACTCTCGCGCGGTTTCACCCGCTCGGCTCTACCTATTTATCGTATCGTAGCGTGATGTTTTATTGCCTACAGCACTCAGGAATATGTAGCTATCTACCAGTGAAAGAATTTTGGCAATCCGACCAGCGGTTTCAAAGATTACCCCTACATACAAACTTACAAATTTTACTTCTTTATAATATTAGTATAGAAGTATAGATTAGCTTTTACGTGAAAGACTAAATAAATCCATCTATCTATCCATATAAGTATCAATTTATTTATTTTTTCTTAAAAGGTCGCCCCACACTAGGATTTTCTCCTGTGTCGTGTTTGCAGTTACAAACATACAATTTCACATACACATACACCCAGAACTGAAACAACAATTTGTGGATAACACAGAGTTGGTTTGTGCCGGAATCGAACCCGCGACACGTTGTACGGAAGCCAGTTGCCCAGCCACCGACCCAACCGTGTTGTCATTCTAAAGTACTAATAAAGTTTAAAATTATTTTATAAATTTAAATATCGTCTGTACATTGCAAGTTATAATTTATACTTGATACTTGACAAAACAATTTTTTACCTACGAACCTTTGTAATATAGGTCGCAGAAAGCAGCTGAACACAGGTTGATACCTATCGACAGCCAGGAGAAGGAATGGGGGTGTTTTAGTCAGTAAAAGACATTCTTTCGCGCCTCACCCTGAGCGACAGAAGTCATTTGATGATTTTCCACTCACAAAAAAACAGTAGGTATCTTATTACTAAGTACAAATACTATCAAAGGATTATCATGGTTACCGACAATTGATTAGATACTTCTAACACTGCTCTTGCCATCAAACGTTAAAGTTTGGCGAGTTTAGATGATAAGGACACAATGTTATAACTTTTACTGAATAACTTATTAAAAAAAACATTGCATTCAATACGATTTCGATGTATCGAAATTGACAATTTGCTGTTAAATATTTTTTACTAATTTCTTCGAAATTTGCCTGTAACGGATATTAGGCATATCATTAAATGAATAAATTATTATTTCTAATTATTTTATTACTAGTTCCTAATACTTGTGTCATTAAATAGAGATAAATCTATAGGTAGCTATAGCTATACGAACTTAGGTACCTAGAATAAATTCTTGTTTAGTCGAACTAAAGTACCTAGGTACTTATGTGTAAAATATAATAACCAAATATCTTAAACCAGGCCTACGTTCGTCAATCATACGACCAAGAAATCTGTCAGTAATTTAACTAATTTAGGAGTTCGTTACTGAAAAGTTGCAAGTATTATTATCATGGCCCCCTACCAGACAGAGGGTGAGCCATTATCAATCAAAACTCATCGTAATTTCAACGATATTCCGCCCTAATTGTCACCCCTCGAAATTATGGAGGAAACGGTGAAAACGCATTTATTAACAAGAAAAATTATTTTGATGGATCATTATGCTTTGACGCTTTAAGAATTTTAATATGGATCTATTTGTGTTTATTTAAATTTAGAATGCTGTGGATTGTTTAATGTATTTGAGTAGCATATTATTTTGACTAAAGGCTGAATTTTCAATAGTCACGTAAATGCTCAGAATACAGAATATTTTGAGGATAAATGTTATCTGAGGAATAAATTTGTTGCTGTCACTGTCTTACACTAACATTCGGACGCGACGGCATCATAATTATACCTACCTCAGATAACTTTTATTTAACCATTGAAAAATCAACCCTAAGTGTGGCATAGTTCTAAACAAACTACAAAATTTTACACGTACGTACAAATACATAGTTTTAATCCTGCGAGTTGAAAAGTTCCTATATCTGTAATCGCCGCCCGATCATAACTGGATCCCAACGTACGGCACGATGCGTTTCACGAGCGCCTCAGAACCACCAGATCACAGATGTTCTCTAGGATAGGACTGATGTCCAGCTGTAGCTTCTCGGAGCAGGGCAAGGAAAGGATGAGGTATTTAGTCAGAAAGTTTCTGATATACCCACCTGCCCATCTGACGAAGCAAAAAAAGTATTTTATCTTCGCCAAAAAAATCAAGAACGGTAAACTATTTTACGCCCTCAAAAAATTATCATATCATGTCAGTCATCGTAGTAGGTAACGTCTATAACCCATAAAGACCCATAAGGAATAGGAATAATATATATTTATTAGCATGAAGTACAGTATCATTGTTGTTGGTCAATAAGTACCTACATAGATATTGACCTTATGGAGCAGAGTCGTGCAAAATGTAGGCATTAGATAGTTTCATAGTAGCAATGTCAAGTCTGAAAACCACCTATGAACCGAAAAATACAGTACAACGAACAATCTAACACAAAGAAAACACTGCATTCCATTTTGATTACCAAGTTGGAGTCTAACAAGAATTAATATCAAGATTTGGTCCAAAACTAGCGAGTTTCACTGAGCACAATTATTCAGGTTGCTTCTAACTTCTAAACGTTTACAGATAAAGGAGATATGTAGTGGATAATCCAGTTGGCTGAACTCTTCACCAAGTCGCTTCGTATCTCAAGCTTTGAGAATTGATCAAAGGTAACTTCTGGACTGACTAATTTCGCTAATAACTTTGATATTACTTTGTTTCTTATTTCTGTTGTGAGACTAGAAACTATCTAACCATGTTCTTGTATCCAGGGAATAGGGTGATGCACGTGTCGAATGTTACGTTAATATTGTGAGTTTTCATGAATCACGAATGTGTGTCTATCTAAATAAGTTATTGCAAAACTAAATACATAAGCAAAAAGCACATTAACATATAATATCTAATATTTTAATTGTGTTACAAGGATTCCCGTTTATATTAGAGTTTTATATGTTACCATAAATTATCAAAATAAGTTATTTTTATCCTTTTTTGACCGTTTTTAATTCTTGAAGCTTTTTTTAAACTCTTATATAAATCAACTACATACTCTAATAAAGCTGATAACTATTTACTAATACTGGCTCTTCGTGATACCTACTATCTAATACTAAAATATTTTTTTCCAATCGAAATAAGACGAGACATAATATTTTGTTTTGTTCATTTTTATTAGTAAAATACGTACACAGGTCACCTTCAAAGTTTATTCGTAGAACAAACAAAAATGATTATTGAAACAACTTAAATCGTCTGTAAAATTCAATGTCTTGGTTGACTGAAGTGGAAATCTTTATCTTTCATAAGTCTGAAACTAATTCAAACCTAGATTTGTCTCAATATATAAGCAACAAATGTTGTAATAAAATAATTCTAAGAAATGCTTGTTTCACCTACTTTATATACCTAATGCTTTTTAATCCCTGGTAGCGTAGTACGTCTGCTCATGTTATTCACATGAAACCTGACTATGTCACAACTTACAGTCACTCTTCATCAGTCATAATAATAAAATTTGATAATAGTTTCTATTATCCAATATAAATCTAAAAAGCCTAGACGGATATTCATTCAAAATTGATTAAAAAACCATTTTTCTTTTATCATCGGTATTGCCGTGAAACGCACGCTGCTAGTCCCGATATACCTTGAAATTTGTAGAGCTTTTCTCGGGCGGGTAACACAATACTGACAGAGACATAGATCTCACGATAATGACTACTTTTACAAATATCAATTAAATATCGTTAACTTTATTTTATAATACGTTTCTGGATAGTTAGAAAGCAACGACAATCGCTCAACCAAACTTAGAGGAACAACCAAAATATAAATGAAAGAAGAAAACAACAAAACATAAAATTTCTGCTTAATATATTTTTCGCGGACAACAGATATAAATTCATTTTTATCGCAGCTCCCGAACTCTCCAGGTGACGATTGCAGTAGTTTGTTTAACGCACAACCCATTTACTGGCAACACGAACGAACCCATTTCTATTATGATGATAATAATGGCAACACTAACTAATAAACTGTTCGGGGTTGGTACTCCGCCGTTAATCTTGCTGCCACTCGATAGCTGAATATCACGCACATTGCAAATTAACAAGAGGAAAATATAATATTACTAGCTTTCGCCCGCGGCTCCGCCCGCGTGGACTAATATTTTTCGTATCCCACGGGAACTGCATATTTTTCCGGGATAAAAAGTAGGCCATGTGTTATTCCAGACTATTATCTACCCCTGTGCCAAATTTCAACCAAATCCATTCAGTAGTTTTTACGTGAAAGAGTAACAAACATCCATACATCCATACTTACAAACTTTCGCCTTTATAATATTAAGTAGGATGACTACTTTCGTATACATATACTTATTACTTATAGCGGCTTGTTATTTTGAAGAAGAATCCATTTTGGGAGTATTCTTGCACTGTTTTGATAGTGTAATTCTTAGATTTGTTGGTTGTCTATGTGCAGCGGTGCAGGGGAAACTCGGTCAAAAATAAATCGAAGTACTTATTTCGAAATAAAATAAAATCGAATGTAAATCGAAATACTTTTACTATACAATGAAATATAGAAAAATAACCACACCATCATCAACTAAATTCGCCTCTTAAAAATAAATAATTATATAATTTTTTCTACAGAATATTCTTGAATCAACTTTGCTGTTTGACGAAAATAAAACGTTACAAGGCAGCCTGTACAAAATTGGCGATTTAGATGATTCTAAATTAGTAAGTGTTACAGTTGTAACAGAAAAAACGGGGCGGTGTCAAGTCAGAAAGAGTCTGACACTCCCTCTCGCCACAAGTAAGGCGCGAAAAGTAATTTGAAAGGAGACCCTAAGAAGAAGTCTGAATAGTACTCTTTAGAGACTTTTTTAATGATGCTGACCTTTCATTGTACATGAAGAGCACCCTAGAATGACTCTTAACAAAAAAAAAAACCGCTAGAAATACTGGTTTATTTTTAATATACATATCTTAGGACATTCTGGGATACATCTCCAAGTTTTTCCTAACAAAAATAGCTAACGAGAAATACTGAATAGGCCGCACTCGTGAGTTCAGTACGCGAGAAATGTCGACAACCCCGAGGCTGTGGAGGACCCACTGACTCAAAATACTGAGAATAAAAATCGTAAATAAGTGAACAGCAATCTACATCGTGACCTGCTCACCCGTTTTTAGTACTTAGGTACTTAATATTAGTCAGCTGACCGACTTATGCTACGTACTGGAAGTCAGAGTCAATCAAACTTTGAACTACAGCAAGCTTTTAACAGGGTGATTAGTATTATTTTCTTAAAACGAGAATAAGAAAAGGCATGCTTCGGTACGAATGGGCCGGCTCGACCGGAGTGATGCGTGAGGTGAGAGATTAACAAAAAACCGGCGTGAACCAACACCTACTTTGCGTTTCACCGTGTGATTGAGGTTACCAGATCCTTTATCATAAACCTTCTGCCTCCCATCCTTAATCCAGAAATCCAAAATGTCGTCGGCTTGGTTAAATTTCTAAACCCCAAGAGGCCAACAATGCACTTGTAGTAATTCCTTTGGTATTGTGTCTAAGGGCGGCGCCGGTTGCTTACCCCCAGGTAATGCGTCTGCTTGTTTGCAGACCTGTGACATTAGAAAAAAGTTGTTCAGAACGGCAACTGGAGAACCTTCAATTAATGCGGTAAACTTTTTTTCCTTGATAATGTGACTGTTTTTTCTGTTTACTTATCTAAACAGATCTTTAGTTCTTTGACACTTTCATAGTTAGATATTTGATATATATACGCATTTATATTTCTTGAAAAGTAAATAAGAAACAAAAAGTCAAACCAAAATTGTACCTCAAACTTCAAATCATAACTAGGCTAGCGAGCTACGAGCTAACTTAAAACAATGCACAAATAATGTAATAATTACATCACGTACAAATGAAAGGGAAACTCAATTATAAGGCAATTCACCGGAGTTCAGAGGAGACGAGACGGCCGACGTTTGTAATAAAATTTTAATCAACCAACATCGCTAATAACACTGGCGTCAAAGTTGGTCAAAATTTGAGTAACGTAGTCTCGTAATTATGACGATATTTCTCTACGTCTCTACGCTTTTTGTTCTAATCTAAAATGTTTATACTTAATACTGGATTCTCACGTATTTTGTGGACTAAAGTTTGATATTAATAATTGTTAAATACTGTGCACAAAATGCTCAGTGCAAGAAACCACAACTCCGGGTTGTGTTTTTCCGGGTTTTCTTCTCCCACCCAGGGAAGGGCGACAAGGAATGTCTCTTACTGACGAACCCCTCCCTCCACCCCTTTCCTTCCTTCTAATTAGGATAGGCCGCGTGCCTTTTGTCCCGAAATGAGTTGTAGGTGCAAGCAATAATGTACCGTGGCCCCAACCCGCAGCAGGAGAAGGAACGGCGAGGTTTTTAATTAGCAAGAGTCTAATACTCCCTCCGAACCCAAGGTCGTAGAAGTCATTTCATAATTCTCCCCCTCCAAAAAGGGATGTTTAAGTTTGCGCGTACATCCAATACATCAAAATATCTCAATTGCCAAAACTTGTCCTGTCAAATCACTTAAACCTTATTAATTCAAACAAAGAGTTCTTTATATGAATTCAAAGGTAACACGTGTTTTTGTTTACCTTAACAAAGGTAACATTTTTAAAGCGATCCTTTATAAATACTGAAACAACACACTTCCTTTACACCGTAAAACGTACAAAAGGTATGCATTATAAAACCGTTTCCGCAGAACGGGGCTATGAATTGACCTTTCCGGTTCCAAGGAATTTAAAAAAATACATCCACTTCTCTTTGATGCGAGAAAAAAGAGTAAAAATGTATTTTTCCCTGTGCGAAAATTTGTTTTTGATAAGTGTGTAGGGAAGGGATGAATGGGTACTCTTATTGGTGTTTGCGAAAAATATGCAAATACATACACTCTATTGAATCTGTAACGAAAAGTTGATACAGATATTTTTTTTACACAATAGATTTGTATCGGATGTTTGAATATTCAACGGGCTTTTGTAAAACATGAATAATTTTTATGTTAACTTTTTGCACGATACAGCAATTTCATGTTCGTAGGTACTTTAATAAAAACAAGTCAATTCTGTTTAAAACATTCCGCAGTATTTATTCGATTAGGGAGAAAAACGAGTTACAGCGACAAAATATTTTCTTGTACATTATCAATATTATTTTCATATTTTCTGAAAACCGATTGATAATCTATTCATTGCTGCTTAAAAATACTTCTAGAAAACTTAACTACACAGAGATATATGTAGATAAAGATAGAGATATAGGGACATCTTTATGTTTAAATCTTTAAAACTACGGATTGTGTTGCAGTTTTTTAACAGATAGGGTGACTGAAGAAGAAATACAAGTTAAGCATTGCACCCATACGAAGCCATGGCGGTCTATCGCTAGTACTCCAAAAAAAAAAAACAGCAATAATATTTTATGGAGGACTCTCGTTATTTCTATAAATCTCTTTAAATGTTTATAATTTTATGTCATCTGAATGTCAACGTAGGTATAACAAAGTTTTGAAAACAGGGCCTGGGATTGGGCAGACAGTTATAGTCGTAGTCTACACTATACTACATCTCCTACAAAGTTGTAGTGGATATTATGAATCCTTTATGGTGCTATCGAAGCGTGAAAATCAGTTTGAGGATTTAATTTGACGTCGCGTCGTCTGGGAGCCGTGTACTCGTCATAATTCAATTTGTTGCCTGAATCGATCAACGCCAGGAAATATGCGTTTCCTAGATGTCTGCCTTTTTATAAATGTAAAATGTAATCCGGAGCTCATTTGTTTTTCTATTGCGTAATACGTTTTGTTAACGATGGAATTGTTAAGGCTTAGATTTAGGTAGGTACTAACAAAATACTAAGGACTGCTTCTTGAGTATATTAAAGTAACTATTGTTAACACTTCTCTGCATCACCCGTGAGGTTGACTGGTAGAGAATGCCTTCGGGCATTAAGTCCGCCTTTGTATGTATTTTTTTTATATGTACATAAAGTGTTAAATAAATAAATAAATAAATAATTTTGTAGGTTTTTTTTATCATGGGAAATATCATTAAATGACTTCTCCCGCCCAGGGTGAGGCGAGAAAGAGAGTCAGACTCTTACTGACTAAAAACACCCCCGTTCCTTCTCCTATTTTAGGCCGAGGCCGCGGTGCCTTATTGCCCTTGTCCCGCAAACCCGGCTGATAATTAACTAGTTAAAGTGTGGTTATTGGATTGTTCGATTACAATAATCCTAGTGGATATTATAACTGTGAATTATTTATTAAGGCCTAAACAACAGTAAAGAAAAAGGATGAGTGCCTTGTTATTTTTATACTGTTTGAAAGAAAACTAACTGTATACTAGGTACTTATTAGTTACTAGGTACTAGCATCCTCCCGCGCCTTCAACGGTAAATTAATAAACGCAATAGCTCGATAAAAATACGCAAATCAAGTATAATTAGTAACTTTTATAATTAACCTTAGGAATATTATTTTAGCGTACCTATATCAGTGAAATCTTGGAAATCCTACCAGGCAGCGGTTGCAAAGATTACCCCATATATAAAAACTTACACTACCTCTTTATAATTATTAGTAAGCATTATTATTAATTTAGATACTGTAGAATGCATTTTTTAAATTACCTACAACAAATTTTAATTATTAACTTTTCACCCTCGCCGTCTGGCGACTTTCAAAGTTTTCATTAACGAACTTGTAGTACCTGACTGCAATACATAATATCAGTTTTGCAATTACAACTCAGTAAACGTCATTGTAATAAAATATCTACAATAAAAACGTAAGTACGACAAATAATGATGTTGTTTTATAGAGCTGCATGATAACATAAAATTAATATTTTTTTTTATTATATTTTTATCATAACATTGTGGAGGCCCGGAGGTCAAGGCCCGCTTTTCATACATGAGGGCGTGGTTTCGAAACCTGGCAAGTGCCAATGTTACTTTTTCCGAGTCATATGTACTTTCTAAGATCATTTAGACACCACTGACAAACGCTGAAACTAGAATTTACACAAACAAATCCTTAATTACTTACCTTCTAACACAACGACGGTACCGTTGTAAACAAATAGTTTTTTCCAACAACCTGGTATTGGCCGACCATTAATCCGGAGAGCATGTTAGCCATTAGGGAGAAAACTGTATCGGTAATGAATCAACCAGTATCTACTAATCATGCTAAGTGGTCGCTTGAATACGTCAATACTACGTGGACAGTCTTAGGCGTGGCTAGTAAAATGGCGATTCAAGTTCATCAGCCTATAAGTGCTCTCACGGAGGTTTGACCATTAATCACCACGCTTGCTCTAGGATTGGAGATTTTAATTTCAAAATTAGAAATGCCGCCCATTGATACCTCTAAACCAGGAAAAGGAAGAGTTAAGCAATGATATTATAAGCAAAATCGTATAGATAGGTTACATAAACAAAATTCGATTTTCAAAAACGGCACACTTATGCACACATGAATAAATCGTATGATACACGTTAAAGTGGGATGGTATGATTCAATAATCGCGAGTGAAAAAGAGACAAATATGAAAAAGTGTGGCTCGTTAGCTACATTTTAATGTATCACTTGCTGAGCGCTTGTAACTTATCTATACATTTTTACTTATAATATCATTGGAGTTAAGAGTGCTTTGCTGGCTGGATGAGAGGAGGAGAAGTAGGCTTAGGTATCCGGTAACCTCACTCGCACGGCGAAACACAACGCTATTGTGCAGTTGTATCACGACGGTTTACTGTGAGGCTGTTGTATCATTCCGGTCGAGCTGACCCATACGTTCCGAAGCATGGCTTTCCCACACCAACCTTTAAAAAAGAAGCGTTTGTGTTATTCTAGAGTATAGCTAAGTTTCATCAAAATCTATTCATAAGTTTACTGTAAGACAGTAACAAACATCCATCAATTTTTTTCAAAAACTTTCCCGTCTACCTATATTCAAATTAGTAGAATATACAAGAAAATTATTAAGTAAATGGGCGATACGATAAAAAGCAAAGCTTTGCAGCTTAACCAAAAGAATTAAGTTATATTTCAAAAAGTTGGAAGGATAAATTATCTGCATCGTCGTTTTATTTTTCCGTTTTGTTTTTGCCGCTAGTGCAGTGGCAGGCAGCGGTGCGACGTTTTATTGAAATGAAACTACTCGAGTGTCTTCTCGGTAAGTATTCTAAGTTCATAAATTGCTGACGTCAAAATTTATGTCTCTATTATTTTGGAATTTCATTATTTGGTTAAACGGACTCCTTGTGTGTTCACATAAACGTGACGTGAAGTAACATACATTTTGTATCTGTTTGGGTTGACGGATAGCCTGAAAAGATATAAGGATTAATGAGAGCGTTGACGGCCTTTTGGGATCGAGCAGGGATAGAGGGAAGGATTGGGCCTTCTGTAACTTTAATCACATGGCTAAATGTGTCATTGAATGTTTTCTTTGAAAAATACTCGTCGCGTCCTCTCCGCTCCAAATTAATCGCTCATTTAGTGGCCCCATATACAACAAACAAGAAATATTCATAAGTATATACCTATGTAGGTAAATGCATGGCAATTGGCAATGTAGGTGAGACCGTCACCAATTCTATTTTGCGACAGATAAGAGTTATTTTTGTACGATTATAATTGATGCTAATTGTTCTATTTACTTTTTATGGAAACCCGTGGTTAAGTGGGTGTGAAGTTTTATTTGGATCATTTATTATATACCTATTTTAGGTAGGTATTTATATACATATTTGTGTCATATGACTAATTTTTATACTTACTAGTTAATGAACTGTGTAAGTACTGCCTTTGAGTCAATGTTGGTTGACTTAAAATGTATGGGAGAAATAGTTTTTTAATTATATTTCCTTGCGTCTATGAACTAATAGCTAGCTCATTATAAAATTCATTTGTTTTTAATGTACTCGTATCCAGCCAAATGACTTTAAAGTTTAATTTTACTAGCCACTCCCTCACATTCGCACGAATGCAATACTGGTACCAAAATTTGTCAATTAGCTATTGAATGAATGTTACTTATTGCAAAACCTTCCTTTTCAATCACTTTACCTATTAAAAGAATCGCATCAAAATCCGTTGCGTAGTTTTAAAGATTTAAGCACACATAGGGACATAGAAAGCGACTTTGTTTTATACTGTGATGAGGTTTTGTCTCTACATGGATTAGCACTGAATCCTCATTAAAAAAATCAATTTAGTTACGAACTTAATACTTCAATAGATCAACTCAGATGGTGCCCATTTGGGCTGACGGTGAAGATAGAAGTAGTCTCCTACTTCAATAGGAACGAGTTGATTTTTAGTCAGTAAGACTGTGACACTCCCTCTCGCTCACCCCTCCCAGGGTTAGAGACGAAATTGGATAACTTTACATCCTCCAAAAATATGCGAATAACAACATCCCAATAAAATTGAGAACATAGACTTTCAAAACAGATGAATAAATATCATAATTCCATAATCCACCCAATGAAATACGTGACTTATTTTTCACCGCACATCGACCACGTCAATGTTCCTTGTGTAGGAAAGGTGACCTAATTAATTGTCCCCCCTCATAGAGTATCACCTATATACTGATACCAGATGTTATAACCCGCCTGAATGTGTCTTTTTAAATGTATTTCCAACGTTAATTATTTTGTCACAAAGTCGAAAGTCGATTGAAGAAGTTGAAGATTGACCGCCTTGCTACGCTTAGTTAAGAGTAGATATATCGATGAATGCTTAAAAAGGTAAGAATGTCATATAATGAAAATGTAGTTAAATAATTACTTCATGAACATTTACCAGATGAACATTAACACATTCAGTGCCCCCGACGCGTATGTGCGTTTCCTCGCACGCACATACGCGTCGGGGGCACTGAATGTGTTAAACAGTTCCTACAGACAAAGCACAACATTTATAAAAATAAAGCACTCATCAATAGAATTTAAAATAAACATTTATAAACAAAAGAACTCAATAACGGGATTACACAGTCGGCGTGGTAACTGGACAACCGACAGCCTCACAACGTATCGAGGGTCCAATTCCCGCATGGAACCACTGTTTGTATAATTGGAAAAATTGGATTTGTGTGCGACTTACCAGTACGCCTGCAACTATTATACAAATATTATATACTTAATCAAAATGGGTTCAGCAGTTCACGAAGTGTGTAACGTAGTAAAGCGTTAATCTTCCGGGCGAGAAAGAGGGATGGAGCAACAACACGTCATAGTAGACCCTCTGATCCGAATTTGGGAAAATACAGGCCTAGAAAACTTGGTAAGAAGTAAGGAATATCTAAAATTATTTGAAAAAAAAGCGCATTACGGGTGACGTATAATAAATACTTCGTAAACTACCAAAGATATAATAAGTATTTTATTTAGAACGTAAAACATACAGTATTTGCAACTACGAGTAACAAAAACAACAAATTATACAACTATTAACCAATTACATGTTTGCATTTAATAATTATCTATAAAGAGCATGCTATATGTATGAAAAACGTAGTGTGGGCCAGGCCTCCCGCTAGGTGGACCGACGACATCATCAGAGTTGCGGGGAGCCAATGGATGCAAATGGCAACGTTCGACGTGGAGGGCTAAGGGGGAGGCCTTTGTCCAGCAGGGAACGTTTTCCGGCTGATGATGACGATGATGATGATGAAAGAGCATGCTTGAAAGAGAAAAAAAATTTTTAAATTATTTTAATTTTGATTAATTTTTACTGGTTTTTTTTTATCTACTTTTGTATCTGTGTCCAGGTTGTGCAAATAAAATTATTTCTTTCTTTCTTTCTAAAAAAAAACAAAGTTTATGTTTTATTAATATCTTGAAGTATTCTCTAAAAACAACCGGGTTATTTTAACAAAGAAAATTCGTAAAATCCTATATCAAATCAGCATGGAATAGATTATGCTGAAGTTATTTAAGCTGCACGAATACATCGTTGGTAGCGCCACAGCCACGGAGGTACGTACAGTGGGACCACATTATTTTCAATATCCGCACTTTCCGCCCGTTGACTATGAAATAAATAGACCGTTAGGGTGAACACACAACTAAGTAGGTACAGGATATTATGTTAATACATTCGTCAAATAATATTTCACGAAGGGAGGTGTTTAAGTACATTTACAAACTTTTCGCTGAAGAAGTATGGGATAACCAAGCATCGGCACGATCGGAGTGTTACCGTGGCCTCACAGAAAACCGTCGTGAATCAACTACAGGGTTGCGTTTCGCCGTGTGAGTGAGTTTACTGGAGGCACAATACTTTCCCTTCTCAATCCCTATATCTCCGAAATCCTAATCCTCAAAAGGTCGGCAACACACTCAGAACTCCTCTCTCTGCAAAAGTCCATAGACGTCGATTACTTATCATCAGGTTATCGGTCATCTCATTTACCGACCTTTAAAAAAAAAACGAGTCGAATTTTGTATACCTAATCTCGAGAAAACTTCTTTTACAGATTTTATTTATTTAGAATAAGATATATTTTTAATGCAACTTATTTAATTACATATTACAATCTATTAAATGTATCTACGACTACATACATCCACATCTGTCAAGTAAAACGAAACGTAAAAAAAACAACAATACTTCACACGAATAAATTAAAGTTTAAAACGCAAAGTACACGGATAGAAGTCTGTTTTTGATGTTATCTTAGCTCTTCGCTTAGAGAAGCGTTTCACTCCAGTCCTACCCTTAGCAGTCACCAGTCAACCCTTTTGTATGACTTTATAGCGGGACCGAGGGTCGGTGCGGCGACCTGCCGGGACTTGGGACCTTCCTGTCGGTGACACTTTGATAGCTCAATAGAGCAATGCGTTTGCAGTAATGTCTGTCTTGAAGTTAATGTTAGACACTAGTTTTAACTAGTTATGTGTTGTAGATAGGATTGTGGTAGATATTATGGATTTTTTGAGATAAGATTTTATTGATTTGATTTTTTGTGGTTACAATACATTATTAGCGTTTTATTATTAAAATGTGTAGTCACACTAACCTGACAGGAAAACAGGTTTTACAACTAAAAATATTTATTATAAAAATAAGAATATGTTTGAAACAATGAAACAATGAATTAACATATTGAGTAACGAGTTAGACACAAAATCCCACGCACACATTAAGTACCTTAGTAAAATAATTTGTGGATCACACAAAGAGTTGTTCCGTGTGGTAATCAAAAACTCTCGACACTGCACCGATTACAGTTGCCTAGCCAAGGGGCGGACCGTGAAGTCACAACATGTTTAGTCTGATGTTGAATTTAAAATCTCAAGTTGATTCAAAGACAAAAGTAGAAAACGTAAAATTGCATATTCAAATCCACATAAGACATCTTCACATTTTCACAAGTATCAAATAACTGCGGAAAATATTGCTCGCAATTTGATGAATGCTTTTTGATTTCCTGCAAAATCCTGATGGAATCTCTCTAGACTTTAATCCAAAGGATTTTTCAATCACAATCGCCATAAATTGAATTGAAGACTAAACGGATTTTCGCGATTTGCATGGTATATCGTGAATGTACCGGTCTTCGTATTCGTGGCTTGGGGCGCATCGCAGTGCAGTCAATATTTCAAATTTTCTGTCTAGCCGAGACTTGAGAAGGCGTGTGCATGAAATTCCATTTCACATCATTATTTTCAAGTGGGCGGCTTTTCGTATAGACTCATATATTGCAAGTTATATTTATGAGTTTCGTAAAATACGCTCGCATAAACCTTGAATCGATTTTTCGAAGGATAATCTAGACTTCAGTTTTTAAAAACCAATTTTTAGTCATCGTTTGGGATGTGCTTTAACCTCCAGTGTAAAGAAATACTATAGGTTCTTTTATGGGATACGTCGACAAACTAGCTGACGGATAACCTGATGTTAAGCAATTGGCCTCGTGTATAGGCATTCATGATAACAAAGGAGTTACAATTGCGTTGACGGGCTTTTGAGAGTATAGGGATTTGGGGATTGAGGCTGGTGTGAGAAGGATTAAGCTTTTAGTAACTTCACTGATATAACGATTGTGTTTCGTCATATCAGTGTCATCAGCGTCATATCACATATCGTAAATGTTGTTTCACGCCTGGATTCTGTGGGGCCGTAGTGTCATTCTCACATTTGATTACATAGTTTTAATAAATGAAGATCTCAATTAACAAGAAGTCTGAAGCAGGATATTATTATTATATGTAGGTATGCTAATCGTAGTGGCCCGGTGGTTGAAGCGCCCGCATCATGCACGAGGGTGTGAGATCGAAACCTGGCTAGTACCAATGTAAATTTTTTCGAGGTATATGTGTGGTTTTTCGACTTACGTCGAAGAAATACATCGTGAGGAAACCTGGATCTATAATTTCTAATTTTATAATAAGATTGGCGATTCTGCCATTCTGCCATTAGCAAGCGTGGTTATAATGCTCAAACCTCCTCCGAGTGTCGAGAAGCACTTAAAAGCTGATGATGGGATGTGAGGTATGCTAAATTAACCGCGCCATCTTTACGTAGGAAGCTGTTATAGTGCTGAATTAATTTTCACGTTAGTAAATTAGAAAGAAGATTTACGCTACCTCATTTTGGTACAACTACAGGAGACGTTTATAACTACGATGCAGGGCCTTATTCCTAGCCGGGGTTGCGGGGTAAGCGCAATGAGGCACCGTGACCTCGGCCCAAAGCACTCTCTCTCGCCTTACCGTGGGCGGGAGAAGTCATTGGACGATTATTCCCTGACAAAAAAAGGGCCTTATTCCTGACAGGTACCAATGTGACTTATTATATTCACAGATACAGCGAATGGAAACATGATGATGAAAAATAGACATAAAGTTTAATAATAAGTGTAATTAATAAAAATGTATAAATACAATACTTTGAGTCAATTGGGTTTGACTTTGTCAAAAATCTACGACTTATCTTTCTTTTGATTATTATATTGATAATTATTGTATTGTTTTTTATGTGTCTCTTCTTGTTTAAAAACATGTTTATTGTAGTTTAGGGTAGTTTATGTTTAAAGATTTAAACAGTGTAGGTAAATCGTATTACAATAGTCTAATTTTTTTATCTAATTCCATACACTCAACAACAACAATTCTTCTCACACGAAGAAGGTTTGAGCGTTAATCACCACGTTAGCTCTAGGCGGATTGGCGACTTCAAACTTATAATCAGAAATTAAGTCCAGGTTTCCTTATGTTTTTCCTTCACCGTATGGCAGTGGTGTCTTAATAATTTTAAGAAGTATACTTATGTACAAGACTACGTAAACGTCACACTGATACATACGAACCCCATACGCATGCATGAGAAGCGGGCGCCTTAACATCCGGGTCACCACGACATTATATATGAAAAGGTACGAACATCTGTTCTTCTCACACATTTCATTTAATACGAGGGAAAATAGTGCATGCAGTCTTTTCCTAAAATGAGGTTGATAAATGAATTTACCATGCCAGTATCTTCACTAGTCTTGCGAAAAAACTTTTACTTTATCTTTTATCTAGATAAATATCCAAACTTTTTCTTAGAAACTTTTGTAAGTAATGCTTTTAAACTGTTAAGATTTTGATACTTTCGCTTGGATAAAATGTTACTGTTTGATCCTGATTGTCTGACTCACACCTAAATTCGGCCCGCACGGTAATAAAATGGACTAGTAAAATGTAAATAACATTAAAAACCCTGTTCTGATTATAAACTCTTAAAAATATGTTCACACTAATACCTATCTAAAGATCCACTTTTCTCTTCAAAGTTTCAATAACGCACACCCAAAAACATTCGTCATTGTAAACAAGTCTTTGTTCTTTGTTTTATAACCCCTTTCCCACATACAACCTTCTTTTAAATCCCGCGAAACCTCTTAGCAAAGAAATAAATCCAGAACAAGGGCTGTGTTACGTCTGTGATCAAAATATTGGGGTGTGTGCCGCTTGAAAGGGTGGAAAAACTGCACTAAATCGTTTTTATTGCATTTTATTACATTTGGCAACCCCAGCCCTCGGCATAAATGGTGCTAAGGAATTTACATATGAAAACTCTTTGGTATCATCCGAATATTTAATGTGTTGTAGTATAAATCATTTTAAAGGTTGTAATTTATTTTATTGTGTAATTAATTGTTTTGATAAATCGTCACTCAGGCGGAGTTGCGGTGCAAGTGGCAATAAGGTACCGTGGTCTGGGCCTGGAGCAGGAGGTGTTACGGGGTTTTAGTCAGTTAGAGATACTTCCTCTCGCTAGGCGAGAAAAGCAATTAGACAATTTTAGAATTTCAAAAAAAAAATGTATAAGTAAGTAAAAGGTGTAGCTGTATCTATATCATCATCATCATCATATATATATATATATATATGTACTAATATTATAAAGAGGTAAAATTTGTATGGTTTTAAGTTTGTATGTAGGGAGTAATCTTTGGACCCAGTGGTCGGATTCCCAAATTATTTCACTTACTGATAGCTACAATGTTCCCGAGTGCTATACGTTAAAACATCACGTTACAATCAAATGGAGCCGAGCAGCGGGTGAAGCCGCGGGAGTAGCTAGTTAGTTATAAGAACGAATTGCTGGACTTGATTCTGTGTAAGAAAATATCAAAACAAAATTACATTTCTACGAAAACCAATATCCATCGACTTATTTACATGTTTCGAAATCTCGTTAACATTGTTTCGGAAAATTGTTTTTTCATTCTAACCGCGTTCTGCCCAAATGAAGGTAATGTTTACTTCAGGAAAAGTTTCATTAAATGACGACGTGTCAGTATTTATTCATGGACTTTATAAGACAAAGATTTTTCCGACAAAAATGGTTTGTTCCACTTTGATTTGACCAAAAATCTATTATTGGACTTTGTTCAATCTAAAAATGGTTTTATGCTGTTTAATTTAGGTACTTTTTTAGCTTCTCGGCAAGTTTATTTAGTTCATATTATTTATATGATTGGTTATGGTTATTAATAATTGTAAGAGATATTCTGTCTTTGTTTAAGCTACAGTGATACCTTTCCGTATTCTAGAATTACTTAATATTATATTATACTAGCTTTTGTTCGCGTGGGATAGTGATTTCCTGCAGATTTTTGGTTTAACTACCCTATGTCCTTTTTTGAGTTCCAAACTATGCCTGTCCCAAATTTCACATAAATAGGTTCAGTAGTTTAGGCGTGAAGGAAAGACAGTTATAATATTAGTACTTCTGGATTCTACCATAATAGTGTAACAAAACTAAACTTCAAATCTTATTTCTATGAATTTAAATGAAATAAAAATCGAACTATAACAACTTACGGGTTTTCCCAACGGATCACAGTGGAACGCATTCGAAAAAGGAACTCTGCCAATCGGAATCGGAATATAAACATGGCGTCAATTGTGCTTTGACAGTTACGTCAACAGAATTTTGGCGAAATATTTATTCATACGACTACGACTATAAATTCACTATCGGATTTTGTATGTACACTACACTTGTTATGGCTTTTTAGTTCACTAAAAGTTTGGTTTGTTTATTTCGTACCAATTACAATATAAAAGTTTAATTCGTAGTTATAGCATAATAGGTACTCGTGATAATACTCAAGTGTCTTTGAATTTCCGAATTTCTCTAAAAGTCTAATCTATCTAGAAAGAATTGAAAAATAAAAATTCTCCAGAAAACTGCAAATAGCCCTAGCCCGTGACAAAACTATTCTATGTGACAACAATAATATTTTTACCGACTCATAATATCGCCATAACGTCGTCGCACGTCACAACACAGCACAAATATCGTGCAATTTTGTGAACATTCACGTTTCCGCGCCTTTTCACAATACTTTCATCAATATTCTGAGAGAGTTGCTTCGACAAACTGTAGCATGTGGCCATTTTATTAAGTCCTCTTACAGTATTGAATACCCCACATTATTCATAAACCATAGTGAGGACAACAACAAAGGAGGTATGATATTACTATGTATACTGCCTATATTGTCACATATGACAGAAAAAGTATTATAGTCTGTGGTCGAAATAAAAATGGCGGCGATTTACACAGACACAGAGCTTTGTCACTGTTAGTAATATTGAGCTATTTATTATATGTTGTGTAAAGATCAAAACCGATAGATTTCAATTTGAAGATCATTTTTCTAGCCGAGAACGAGAGAAAAAATATTTCAAAATAGAAACAAAAACTTAAAGATAATCCTTTGCTCACAAAATATTGCTCAGTCCAATCTATTTACAAGTCCATATTGCCAATTCTAGGTTCGTCGGAAAATCTCTATTATTTCTTGGAGAAATACCTTTTGAGACAAATACGTTAGGAGCAAGTACGGTGAGAGCAAATAGGGGTATTCAGTTCGGTAATAGAGGGCAAATTGAAGGAGGTCGGAAGCTTTTGGACGACCGAGCGAACAATATGGAATAACCAACTTAAATACTCTCTGAATTATCCGTCGGGATAGACAAAAATCTTCTGCAAATATCTTTTAGTAGTATTTGTCAATTTAGATTTTGATACCTATGATAGGTTCTGGATTTATAATGATAGTTGTTGTTATTTGCTTTAGGAATTAAGATCCAGTCATGCGTTCATGTACAAGGTTTACGTGACCAAGTTTTTTTGTCATAGGTCGACGGATTACTTAATGCTAAGCAGACGGCGCTGCCCATGGACAATCGCAATACCTACCAAAGGAGTTGTTAAGAATTTACGGATTTGATGATAAATGTTGGGCTGGAGAGGGAGGGGTGAATGGGCCTTCGGTAACCACTCACTCACACGATGAAACAACGTCAGTATTGCATTCAACGTAATTTTTTTATATCTAATGTAATTGTGTTAATTTACTAGTATACCTGTCTCTTATCGGAGTAAAAAAATTACAATATAATTCGACTTATAATTAAGTTTGAAATTCGTATGTTAATAATGACACTGCTGCTGAGTGATTCAAAGTTTTTGTGGTTGATAACAACGTTACTATAAATTAAACATACACCTACAAAAATCTTAAAAACCACATTTAAAACTCATCTTCATTAGCCAAAAAGAAACTGTGAAAGAAGGCTTTTCTGTGCTGTGACTGTAAGGCTCACTGGTACTCTCGTTAAGACGTTTTTGCATATCAAAGTGTGTTGACAACTGGCCCGGGGCTGTCGACAATTCTTTTTGGTTTGCACCTCTGTAAGACGGAGACATTTGATTTGCTTGGGGCAAGTTTTTATTACCTTTCGTTGGGAAACTGCTGATAGGATGTCTCGAGTTCAAATGATGAAGAAATGTAATATGGTTTTTTTTTATTTTGAATATTTGAATTTCGAATTTTGTTTTGCGACCTATGTGCTATTTGCATTTACTATTTAATATTAGCATTGGACCTGTGCAAGGTCGCATAATATAAGTTTAAATTGAGAACGTGTTCCTTTTTTGAATTCGGGAAAATGTGGTGCCTGCTTCTCAAAACCTCCTTTACAACAATGCACAACATAATGCTCGTTTATAGGCTGTTACATAATATACAATGGTCTGTACAATAAGTATGCTAAAATGAAAACGATCCTTAAATTTATTAAATTCAATTATTGCTCTTGTTTATTCATGAAACTGGTATCGTGTAAAGGAATCCAATTTAAGATATTCAATGTATCTCCATTACAGTTCAAATTCTTGAAGCCACGATTATAACACATCAACATAGAAATGTATAAACAATAAGTGGTTAAAATATATAGTAACTAATATGGTATGCTTCTTACTATTTACCGATCATTTGTTTCTTTGAAACGGATAAAGAACATGATAAAAAATACAATAAAACTTTAAAACTTTAAACAGTACAAATAAAAACCTACAAACCTGCCATTGGTTTCAAAGATAGTGTCAGCTTTACCGTTTGGCTTTAAAAGCCATGCCACGCAATCGGCTGGGGAAAAACCAATTGAAATACAACTGACACTCAAATTTGAACTTTGTCTTTTTAAGTTTTGCGTTCATTTTACTTCTTTTGGAGTAAGAAGGAAGCAATCTTAGGGGTTGTTCCTGTTAATTGATTGTTACTTTTGTAAATTTAGAGTTTTATTGCGTTACTTGGGTGCAAGGGAATGTTTGGTAACGTTATTGTTTTCTTTATCGTGTGAAATTAAGCCTTTTACGGCTGAATCTATTTCGTCTTAATTAGGTACGTTTTATTTGTTTAAATGATGAATGAAATGAAGGGTAAAGCATAATGGGTGGTTTTCATATGCGAACGGCAGGCTTGTATGGGAGTCCTGTACCGCTAATAATTTTTCGTGTTTTTGGATACTTGTTGGTTTAATTGGTAGTTTATATGATAAAAAAGCCCTGTTTAAAATGTTGGATTTTTAAAACTTGGGACATAAGAGTTATAGCTAGTTTTATTTTTAAAGGTTATGTACGAGAGTATTAGCTTAGATTGTTATTTGAAGGTACATAAACATTATTTTGGTGATTCAAAGGTTTGCTTTACGGCTGCGAACTAGTGTTACAACCATGATAGCAAGAGGTGCGTTTCCCCAACGACCGAACGTGATTGCGCGTGGTTAACATCCACGGCAAAAACCTAATACACAAAATAAGGTCATCTTTGTTGAAACACTAGTTTTCATCCATCTAGTCACTCAATAATGAAGTATTAACTGGGTTTAGAGTACAGGTATATAAAAAAATATTTTAGGTTAGGTTTGATATATAGACGTATTTAATTATGTTGCTCGTTATTCTCACTTCTAATTAATTATTTATAATTCCGATATTTGTCTTATTTTACAATGGCAACTTTTCAAAACATGACTGCGTTCAATTTTTACGATTTTAGTGCGCTTGTTTATTGACAGACAGCTTCTAAAAATAGAACAATTAAATAAAAATTAAAAGCTTAGCTGCCTTAATAAGTAGTACAAATTCTAATACATAACATTACAAAAAGTATGCGGTACAGGGCCTGCCGTTTACCTTTATTAAATATTTTTTCTCTTTTTCATGAGATACATAGGTCGGCAAACGAGCAGACGGATAACCTGATGGTAAGCAATCGGCTCAATTTTTGAATTGTCTATGAAAAATGCGGCTACATATGTATTTAACCAATAAAAACTAAATCGAAATCTTTTAAATCAAAAAAATCCAATTCTAATTTTCACTCCAATAAAACTAAAGTTTTATTGACACACACGCACGCACACACACAAACACACATGGATCCCAAAATCACTGCAACAGCAACAAAAACAAACCACTCTCTCAAAAAAAGAAAAAGAATTAAAACCTCGTTCGAGTCCTGTATCGGGCAGGAGTCGGTATGTTTGTAGAGCACTCCAGTACTAATCCAGACCTCCATTGAACTGATAGATTGACCTCTGAAAGCCTTAGCTTTGAGGCTGTAAAGGGAATTGCGAAATAGTACAGTTCTTTTTCCAACCATTGGTATCTGCCGTTATTTTCAACTGGATTGGTGACTAAGTGTCTGAATTCTGGGTATTAGTTGTTATATAGCTGTAATAGGTATACTCACAGATCTGTTAAGCAATAGGATTGATTGCAAGCATGAGTAATATAATACTATTTAGGCCATGATGAATAAATACTGTAAGACGTTTAACGTAAATAATAAAACAATTTTTTTTTGGCATTATTTGACAAAAGATTTTTCTAACCGAAGCGTGATGATGATAGCGCAAGATTGAGCGGCCGGTAACCTCACTCCGCCGACGAAACACAAGTAAGTATTGTTTTTCAGGGTGTCTGGCCAAAGCCCGATTTTCATACATGAAGGTTCGAAACTGACAAGTACTACGTAATGGGAGTTTCGTGTTATATTTATTTTCTATGATTTATTCGGACACCATTGACATACGGCAAAGGTCAGTAAACTTCGGCAGGAAAACTGGACTTATAATTTCTAATTATACGTTTGAAATCGCCAATCCACCTTGAGCAAGCGTGGTGATTAATGCCAAAAGCTTCGCCAAAAGCCAATCCAATTAATGCCAAAAGCTTTCTGCAGAGAAAAAGCCTTTGCTAAGCAGTGGACACTTGTAGGCTGATGATGTGTGTGTATGTTAGAACGTGGTATCATTCTGGTTGAGTTGGTCCTTTCGAACCGAAGCATGGCTCTCCCACATTTTAATATTTTAGATAGACAATAGTTATAAAAATCAATGCCATTTTTGTTGTAATGTTATAACTCAACAATGCCTTTACCAATTTGGCTAATTTTGGTCTTGAATTATTCGTGGAAGTCTAGAGAAGGTTTATACGTAGAGAATACTAAAAAAAACATCTTGAAAAAGTGTAAAATCGACTACCACGCGGGCGACCACTAGTTAAAGATAAATACATATAAGCATAATAACCTAAGTCTCAAAACTAAATACCCATTAAAAATCTAGACATCGTTACGCTTAGTTGTTGGGAATAACAATTATTTGTAATGACTTTCGACGCGAACATCTTGGCAATTATTGTCCTTTGTTTAAATAGCACCTAAGATTCTAAATGCAAGTTACAAAGACAGTTAAATAAGGATTTATAATTTGGAGTACGTTGAGAATATTAAAATGATTTGAGACATTACATGCAATGGTGGTGAGTTCCCTTTTTTTTTAAACGTTGCCTCACACTTAAATTTTTGTCTGTGTTGTGGGTGCGGATACAAACATATAATTTCACATAAATTTGTGGATTACACAAATAGTTGATCCGTGCGGGAATTGAACCCGCGACACGTTGCACGGCAGCCAGTTGCCCAGCCACCGCACCAACCGTGCAGTCAAACCAACATCTGGCAAATGAATCGCTCACGCTCGTGCAAACATCTCACGAGGCGCTCGCGAAATTTATTCGCTAGATGTAGAAGCAGCACAATATGAAAATAGTAATAAAAAAAATATGTAGTGTGGGCCATGGGCCAACTGGGCCAAAAGGCTTCTCAGAACACCGGTGTGAAACAACACATACGCTTTGCTTCGTAGTGTGAGTGAGGTTCCCAAATACCCAATCCTTCTCCCCCCTACTCAATCTCCAAATCCCCTTTTCTTTAATCTTTTACAACTTGTTAGTTTAAGTTAGTTTTTTTTAAATTATAATAACAACACTAACTGTTATTTATTTTATATTCAACGCGTAACAGTTAATTGAACCCAAACAAACATTATCTGGTAACTGAATTCCGAACCACCCGATATTAGTGTCAGTCGATAAATCAATTACTTCTCACTGATGCTCGGGGCTGGGACAAAGCACCAATCACGGAGGATCAATTAACCCTTAAGTAACAATGCCTGTAGCAGGCAGATCTCATATACCATGTAGCATGAGAGGGTTATGTGGTTGATGTTAGAACTTTTGATATGGTAATTGTGACCATCCATTTTATTTATATGCATTATATTTTTGGCAATGATTTATTGAAATGACCTTGATACCGATAGAAGTTTTATTTCGCCGTGTGAGTGAGATTACTGGAGGCCCAATCCCTCCCCCTCCTCCCATCAGTTCCCAATCCTTAAATATCCGAATATGTTCCCCTAAAAAGCCAGGAACGCACTCGTAACACGCTTGGTGTTGCGTGTGTCCATGGGCGACGATTGGTTACCATCAGGTAATTCGTCTGCTCGTTTGCTGTCCTACAACATAAAAAAAGGTTGATCAATTTTCAGGTATATTTTGGATATAGAAAGTATTGACGACAAAAAATGTATCTTTTAGTAGCAAAATACGTAAAGGCAAAATAGTTGTAAAATGTTTTTCTGTGTTCGACGAGGACTTTTCTCAACAGAAGGACAAATTAAGTTTGATTAAGAAGATTTCTTAAAAATGTAAATACAGCCGTATTTAAAACCCGTTTTTTTCTTCATTAGTCATATTTATAGGAACTTTTGATCATTTATTAACATTTCTGACTATGACAAACAAAGCTCGCCTCCAAAATTTCTACGATTCAAGTTTATTACCTATCGTCAACCTGAAAGCTTGGTACAATTTGATCAAAATCGAGTTATCAGAGAGGGATTAGCGAGATGTACTTAGTCGCAGTAGATACTTTACTATACCGCGTTAATGTAAATTTAACAAACATTTTGATAACTCGACTGCTAAGTCAATCGAGAATAATAACAAATCAAGTTCCATTTTTAAAGATTGCTTGGATATGAAGCACTGGAGTTTTTGTTTTTCATAAAAATATACAGAGTGTAAAAATACACTTAACGAAGCCGTTAACTACGCATACTGCAGTTCTAACTAAGTAGCTTTACGCTAAAATTATCACTGGGAAACGACTTTTATTTTTAGGTATCAAAAAAATAATAATTTTATTGCGCGCAATGTAAACCAAACGGACTTCGTGTCTTTGTGTGCGTAGGTTCACAGCTTACCATTAAAACGCTGTGATAAGTACGTAGGTCGACGTTTTACTTCGCAACAACAAAACAATTCTGTAAAATAAAAATCCTACTGAGATGCACGATGTTTTTTGTGCGGGTCTGCAATTATTTATTACGTACATTACTGTTCGTAACTTCAAATGCGTAATTTATTTAGAAAAATCGAAAGTTCAGGTAATGTTTGTTTGGAAAAAAGTTTTGTACTAACACTTAGAATTCATAAAAAAATTAAATAAAAAAATTTAAAATGCATCTTTGACCTTCAATATCTCGAGAACCCGTGAGTCCCAGCTATGGTCTTAAAGAAAAAAATGATCCAAATAATGGGTAAATACGGCGCAGATTGCTTACCATCAGGTTATCAGTTTGCTCTTTTGCCGACTTATCACATAAAAAGACTAAAAAATCTTTTTGATTTGATTTATATTACCTACCTACCTACCTCACGTGGACAGTATAAGTAATTATCTCCTTCTAGATTCTTCTCACAAAATGTTGCAAGTAATCTTTTAGCTGAAAACATAACACCCCCCTTTTCGTGAAGCTCCCGGTCGACGATACCGTGACCTCTGCTGACCTAGTTAGAACGGGAGCTCGATTTAAAATGATTAATATCCTAATCTGAACTTTGCTGATGCTGCGAAAAATATATCAAAATACGTTTTTCTTGTAATCAGCGTTAAATGGATTAAGCGTGTTTTTATGTACGTTTATGTACCTAAGTATATAGGTACTTGAGCAATGAAGTACTACGGCTCTGGTTTGGAGTAAGAGAAGGACCGGGTGGTTTTTAGTCAGTAGGGGTCTTACATTCCCTCTTCTTCCTACTTGGAGAAGACATTTGGTGATATCCGCCCCTCAAAAAAAGTTATTTTTGAAAATTATTTGTTATATACGTTTATGCATGTAAATAGCGCAAATTATAAAAATCACTTAAAGCTAATAGAAGTTATTGTTACATTTTTTTTATTATAGTTTTTCTTATACATAAACAAGTTAAAATGAATATAATGTGCTTGTCGTGTAAACCTGATTTTTTCTTTTCTACAAAGCCTACTCTTGCAACTTACAATGTAGAACTAATATTGGAGTTAAGAAGGATAGCCAAATCATGCTAGAAAAAATGTACTTAATAATATGAAACATAAATACAATAAAGACTTACATTCGTATATCTTTATTATAATAATCATATGTCATAGTAACTTTTAAACTTTCGCGTTTCATATTTACAACATATTTATAGTTACGCGGGTATTAACGTTGAAAATAATTATTTGAATACCTTGATAAGCTTAAACCTAGTCTGCTTGTGACTTGTGGCAACCGGCTCGAAACATCAAGCCTACCAAGGTATTCAAATAATTATTTTTCGCTTTAGTACCCGCGTCACTATATCATATGTCATTATTATATGTAGTCTTAGTATGTTAACGAACAAACATACAAGTAGATAACTGTTCGTATTATACTGTCTCTAACCATACATACACTGGGTGCATCTTTGCCTACCACCTCGAGGATAAAATGCGAGTCGTTCAATCTACGACCGTCCTTTTTTTAGAACTCTCCAATGAATTGAATATAATAATAATCCTTACAGACTCCTTATTCAAAAATACGGTAACCATAGACTATAAATAGTGTGTAATGCCTCTCTATAGTCGCATAAATATTAAATGTTATAGTCAGCCGTACCTGGGACAATATATACCCAGTAGATGTGACCCGGCGGACTGAGGGTTAAGGCGAGAATATAATACTGTGTCGTGGCGAGCCGTGGCATGTAGTGTCACGGCTTCATACATTTACTGTGTTCAGAGATAAGTGCGTGGCGTGGCGTGTTGTGTTGTGTGCTGTCAAATGTATGAAACCCGAGGAAACGACACGCCACGACACACAAGTGTGTCTCTAACCTCTTTGATATACGGTACCTTAATTTTTTATTACTTTATTGGCGAGGCACCTCAATTATTTTATGAGGATATTTTTTATAATATTCTTGGGAATTTTGTGTTGTTTATCACCGGCGTTTTCCTGAGGAAATGTAATGTGACCAGTGACAGACAGATTGTTACATGCTATAGAGATAATACAGATTATTACTAAGAGAGCTTTGAGATTTTGCTGCAATATGATAGTTTTATCCAGTCATCCAAGCAGCCCGTTAAGAACAAGCGATATTAAAAAAAATATCAATGAAAAATGGGCACTCCCTTTCATAGATCGAGCGCATCGCGCCCAATTAAAACTTTACAGCAGAAGCTGGCGAAATGAATAATTTTATCTAAAGAGAAAACTTTCCACACCATAGTAGTCACGGTAAAAGTTTAATTGAAAAAGGCCTCCATTAATTTATACTTACGATTCAAAATCGATTAATAAGAACTGGTAGCCTTTATTAGTTTTACAATTGATGACTAATTTCATGTGTAATTGTGTTCGCATATATTTGCATATCAATTACCCAAAAGGCGACGGCACATACATAAACATTTCTATGCACAATGAATTTCCATTTAGTCTATAGGCGGCAATGAACTTCAAACGTAGCCCGTAGCTGTTACTACGCCGTAGCGTAAAACCGTAGCTCTCTACGAGAATACTACGACGCTACGCTATTCAAACTTATGTATTTATGGATACGTTTATCTGTGTCTACGATATGTATTCAAGCGATATAGTTTGAATTTTGATTTCATATCACAGCTATCGTAATAGAGAAATGTATATATGAACGATGACGTCATCGTGACGAACGATGACGAATATTAGATCTTTCTAGAATTATACTCTTTCAACGTTCTTCACAATTTTTGCTTCTTTTTGATGATACAACAACTAACTACAAAATTACGCTCGCTGTTCATCATTGTGTATGTACATTGTTTCAATTTAATTTGTCTCGCCGTCTGCGAGCCTTTTTTGTTACTTTGTAGCTGTGTAGAGCCTATCAGACCTATCAGCGATCGATTTAGACTAATTTATTTACATATTGTATGAAACATTTTGCAGTAATATGCTTGTATTTGCCAACAAAAACAGCTGTGTTTTATAGTGTACCGTGGAGCAAGTTATTTAGTATAAATATAAAAGATAATAACGATTAATTTCATAGTTTCTAAAACAGATTGTTAAGTCAATTAAAGGCTGTAAAAGATTAGGCGTCATTAAACAATTAATCATACAAATTAATTTAAAAATTCTGTCTTTCGATCCGACATTTTTATTTATGTGATAGAACGGCATACGAGGTTACGAATTACCTAATAGTAAGCAATCAGCGCTGCCTATGGACACCCGTAATAACGGAGCAGTTACGAGTGAGTTGTCCTCCTTTTGGAGATTAGGGAGGGAAAGGATTAGGTCTCTAGTAACCTGACTCACAACACGAAACACAAAGCTGTGGTTTTCTGTGAAGCTGTGGTATCACTCCAGTTGAGTCGACACATTCGTGCCGAATCATAGCTTTCATATACGTAGAAAATAATGTAATATCAAGAATTGCATATATTTAGAAATCTTAAATATCGTTTATAATGTAAACACAGCATGTAACACAAGATTGATTAAACAACAACAACACATTAAACAAAACCAAATCGAAACACAAAACAATTTGAACCTCATACTACATTGTTCTAAAGTTTAAATCAACTTGAAGCTTGTATCTCTCGGTATTACAACAAAGTCTTTGCCAATTGTACTTGGGAACTGCAATCCCGGCTCAAGTTGTAGTGATGTACCCGCTTACTGCGATCCCGGTGGGATTTGCTTCATACAGTGACAAACAAAGAGCCATCATTGGTACAATCTGCCGGACAATGCGTCACTGTCATGGCTGCCTGCTTTGTAGTACTTGTACAATAATTTTATTACTTTTAAACTGTGTATGAGCTGAGCTGTTTTTGTTAAGTATGTTAATCCCTTATCCTACCTAGGTGTTTTATTAATTTTAGTCTTCAATGTAGGTACCAGATGTAATTCACTCTCAATATCCACCTATGCTTGGTAATTGATAAAAAGGACACTAAGTTGTTTAAACGCTTTATGTCTTTATCTGGGAGGTGAGTGAGGTAACTGGAGGCTCAATCCTTCCGCTCTCTCAGCCCCTAAATCCCCAAAACTCTAATCACAAGGTCGGCAACGCTCTCGTAACTCTTCCATTGTTGGACACCCATGGGAAGCAATGATTGCTTATGCATCAGGTAATAAGTCTGCTCGTTTGGCATATTACCAAATAAAAATATGTACAACATTTTAAAACATGTCCGCATTTGAAAACAAACAACTCAATCATAATCACCATTCAATTAATCACCGTGTCATTTATCCCCACACCTATTTAACGTGGGACAAACAGGAAACTGTATCCCATTATCCTCACCCCTTGCGAACACTGCGCAATGTCGCCTTTCAATCATTTTCATTCGTCCACTCGTATCAACGATATTCCCGAATACAGGGGTGATTTCCTCATTATCGAGGGTAAATTACGGGAGGATGGGTCTCTGATTACTGGCAACACTACGGAAACTAAGCTTTATTGTATTCCTTTTGGATCGTTGTTAAGTAATGTGTTTTTGAGCGCTTTGTGCTTAAACGCCTGTTGTGAGGGAAAGGGACTCAATTGCTCTTGTTTACATTTTTGTGCTGTAAGAAATGTAGAGAGGTGTTGTCTTGAATTTGCTGGTATTTCGTTTTTGACAACGTTAGTTTTACAAAATATTGCTTTTACGTAGGGAGTTTAGTTGCTCAGGACGATAGCTAATAGGGAGAATCATCTCGTAACTTCTTCTACCCTGGGAAGAAATAATATGAGGGAAAATCATCAGTGGTTTCTCCTGCCCTGGATAGTTAGTGCTTGTCAGGTTTCAAACCCTGTTACCCTCATGCATGAGAAGCGTGCCTTAACTTCCAGTGCACCACGACTATACCGAACAACACAGAAACAAAACAGTAAGTATGCGATACATCTATCTATATATGTATATAGGTATATAAAAATCAATCCCACTTTTCGTTGTAATGTCTAACTCAACAATGCCTTAACGATTAGGCTAATTTTTGTCTTGAATAATTAGTTCGTAAAATTTTAAAAATCTTGAAAAAGTGTAAAATCTATAACCACGCGGGCAGAGCCTCGGGCGACCGCTATAAATATACACATACTAAAAAAGTGTTGGTAAAAGCATAACTCAATAGCGACTGGACATATTTTGCCAATTTTTTTTTTTTTTTGTTATATTTCGTTATTTTTATTAGAAGGTTGTTACGAAAGAAAACTTTAGAAAAGTAAAGGGGAATATCGGAATTCAACAATCCTTTCGGTGCTGTGGCCGTTCCCTAACAAAATAAATGACTGACACCGGTGTAGTCGGATATCCGTGCGAAGCAGGGACGATTCGCTAGTACATGAAATAAATTGTAAGTGTGTGTGTGATTTATTTACGTCATATTTCTCAACATATCCCTTCCTAAGTTTGACGGAGGGTGTTTTAAGATTAAATCTTGGGTACTTTATTCGTAGATATGTGTATCATCTGACGCTCGAACAGGGATGAGTTCAGGTTACCTTAATCTTCGAGCTCATCTTGTAACAAATCTTACGTGAATAAATTATATATTTTGGTCTGAATATGGCGTCGTTTGAAAGGGAGGTGCGGATGCTGACTTATTTTTATTTATTTATTTATTTATTACCAACATACAACTGTTATTACAGGAGTTTCCTAATACAATAGTGTAGTAACATTACAAAAAAATACATAACTTCATTTTAAGAAGAGATTTTCATTTTAACGTCCCTCTTTTTTGTGCGTATATAAGACGGCAACGAGCCTGACGGTAAGCAATCAGCACCGTCTATGGACACCCGCCACAATGGAGGAGTTACGAGTTCATTGCCGATCTTTTGGGTATTGGAGATTTCGGAATTGGGGGAGGGGAAGAATACTAAAAGACAATTGTCTTTTAGTATTCAAAACATTAGACACCTATTTTTTCTTTTTTTACGTAATCGTTAACCTTTGTCAATATTTTATATTGTGATGTGACTAGTTTGTTGGTTGGCCAGACTGGCGGCCTAATTTGATTTTCAGTTTTCAAACTGTGTCATTTTATTTTTTATTTTATACACCATTAATTATTTATCAGATACAGTTATTAAAATGACATACTTTTCAGTTACTTGAACTACTTTTAACTAAGTCGCACAAACCTTTACAAGAAGTAGGTTGTAAAACTTGTCATATACAAAATAAATACACTGATTAATAAAACTACTAAGATTAACCATATATTCTATATATTCCTAACCTTACAATATATACGTCGTACCTATCATATACGCATAAAAAACGAATAAAAACATAGACCCCAATCGCCATACCCAAAACATTTTCGCACGAGAAAACATCAAAGTTCATGAAAATATATTTCAGTGTAGTATAAGCAAGTTTTTCTTTTCCAGTAAACATAATATTACCCGGGCACGGGCTGGGCTTCAAGTTGTACCAACTCAAGATCTTGCTTTATATTTATTTGTGAGCATTACGCAAAATATACGGAAGGCTTGCTTCCCCCTTGCCGAGTCTGAAGGATCACTTGGCACCCTCCATACACTAATACGTCACTAACTTACCGACCTTCCATCAAAGCGAATCAAAACTAAAATGAACAAAAATATGCGGCTTTTATAAGTCATCGCCCGAGGAGACACGAGGTGGCACTCCAAAGAATTATTGGCTTACTGACTTCTTTTGAAGTTAATACATAATTAATCGAGAGGACCCGGATAAAAATATAAGGCCATTTTTGTATCAAATCGAGTGCCCGCTAAAGTTGGGGCGTTGGATGACAAGTCATTAATGTAATCTACGACCGGTCGCCGCTGAAATCTGACTTAATGACGTCACGTTTCAATGAATATTTTATGGTAATATATCTGGGTCAAAATACGAAAGTTTCGATCAATATTTTGCTTAGAAACATATTTAATTTAGTATTTTTAAGTTATCCGAAAATAGAATATTCATCATCGCACTGTTGAATATTTATGATCAACTTTCCAGATCACATTTCAATGGAAACCCGAAGACTTTTAGACTTTCGAGGCATGAATACATCAAACAAACTGAAGTCGTAGCCGAACTTTCATAATAAACTTCTTAGGTGGTAATACAAATAGATCCCCGACGCAAATTGCAAAACTTCACCCAATTCCAGTTCCCACTGAGTGAGTCAGTATAGCGTTTATTTATATATTTTTTGCAAAAATGCTCTTAATAGCAATAACTTTAGAGTTTGTTTCCGTTTTCTTCTCCCAATCGTTGTAAGAATCTGTTTCAATTTAACTTTATACCGAAAACGATGAGAGGAAAGTATTATTGAGAACTCTATAAAATATGCAAATGAGTTAATAATGACAATAAGAAAATGTACAATTGGATATTGCACCACAAATATACACTCAATTACCTTATTTGTAGATCATATTTTGACTATTAACAGGTTACTTATAAGACTTTTTCTTTCAGAGTTTGGGAGTTAAATAATTTTTATTACTTTTCCTCGGTCGTTCAGTAAGCGCAATTCTGTAAAACGCCGGGAACAGACACCACGTTTGACAACCCTAGCCGTCCCGGGGCCTAGCGCTGTAATTAGTGCTGCCAACTGATTTCCCGGGACTGACAACTCGGTACCCAGACTGAGCGTAGAAACTAGAAAACTTATTTTTTCTTAATGACCGTTTGAGTGAATTTAAACGCGGAACGACGTTTCTTATTGGCTCTTTTAAATAGAAAAACTTTCTAGATTCTATTTTTGGTTTAGTCCAGGTCATTCAAGTAAAAAATCAGACAAAAATTGCGGATTATAGGTCGTTTTCCTTCAGCTTTCTCTTCAGCCTGTCTCTTTCCTTTAATAAACCATCATAAGCGGTAATACCATATGTATTAGGTACGACGAAACGAAATAAAAAATATATTCTAGATTCATATATTGCTATTATAATCAGCGAAAAAGAAAAACGAGAATTGAAATTGACATTACATTGTATCAAAACATTTCTACTAGACGAGTCTGGGTCTAATAAATGAGTTTATAACGCAACCACGCACACAAGAAAATCCTGGCACTAAAAATGTGTAAAGAGAGTACGTTCACTGTTGAACCACACCACTATTCTTTGACTACAAAGCTAACAAGCTTGATGTTTAAAAGAAAATACCTCGTAACTTATGCGGTATTATATTAAAATTCTATTATACCATGGAACCAGTTACCAACCACTTTGAAAGCATACAGCTACAATATTTCATATTTTATGACTGAAAAATTAAGTAAAGTGCATTCTAGGAAGCCTTTTGTAATTTTAGAACGTAAACTTTGAAAGGAAAACTAATGAAAATGTAAGGTCTATAAATATTACACTGTCTTGTAAATAAAAATTGTGAAAATTTTGTGGTGCGCCGACAATATTTTGAATACAGTCGCGCGCGTCGCCCGATCAACTGTTTGCGGCGAGGCCACAAGTAATTTTGCTATAGTAATTAAAATGAAACCAATGAGTATACAAAAAAGTTTATATAGGAATGTTGTTTATTATTATTATCATGGGTATAATCACGTGTTTAACTGTCTGTCACTAATTACTAATCACACTACACACAACACATATGTACCTATATTAAAAAGGAAAATACAAATGTATATAGATTTAAGTACTTAAATTATTTCATAGATTCATAGAAATTTCATCCTGCAGTCCTGCGACAGGATAGTGCAACAAAATGATTATTGTAAGCGAATACCATAAAATATGAGTTTCAGTTCAAAAGTAAATATACTATATATTTATAATTGTTTATTACCGCAGTCTCTATAATTCTCTTCTCTATATCTCTATAATTATTTATTACCAGCAATCAGCCTCGGCTTCACACGGATGCAATGCTGATACTAATTTTCTCCACTATTTAATAGATATTATTATGCATTCCTCTGCAATTACTCTATCTATAAGAACAGCATCAACAAACGTTGCCTGGTTTTAAAGATTTGAGTATGCTTAAGGATATTTGGACAGAGAAAGCGACTTTGTTATATACTACGTAGATATAAGCATCTTTTAATGTAAATTTTCAGTGTTGTATTCAATTTATAATATTGTGACGGAAAAGTGGTTCAAACTCTTTGAAACCATGACGTCAATGGATGGTTGTCAAACGTTGCCTAGAGATTGTAAATTTCGTCGTGAATTGTCAACACGAGTTGGTGTAATCGGTAAGGCGTGTGGATTACACCACAGAGACCCCGAGTTCGAGTCCCGCCGTAAACATGAAGTTTTTTAGTTGATAGAAGTTTTGTGGAACTTTCTGGAATTATTTGTGTGAAAGAAATGAAAAATTAAAGAGCGAGAAGGAGAATAAATAAAAATGAGTAACGAAATTATTGGAAGGTTCTGGAGTCATGACGATCAAAAAAAATAACGAAATTGAATGTTCCAGAACCTGAACCGGGGGTATATAAGCGGAACTGCGGCTCACCGCTGGCAGTTGAGTTCTAAGTCTAAAGCGATTCGGAAGAAAAGGAAGAAGTGGAAAAGAAGAAAAGTGAGTGAAGCGCAGTGAAATAGTGAAGTGCAGTCAGTTAAGTCAGCGTGAACAGCAAAGTTGTGTCAGTCGGCCGGACTCTGCTGGAGAGGAACGCCGATAACTTAACTCCGTGGACGCTGTAACTTAGGTGCAATAGAAAGTCTGAAAACCGGTATTAGTGTTTCATTTCATCCAATCCCGTAACCCAAGCCCGCATAGTCAGGAACGTGACGTCAGGCTCGTAACATTTGGTGTCAGAAGTGGGATTGGAGAAAAATGCCGCTAGTGCCGCAGGACGTAAGAGGAGTGAGTACCCGTGCAATGTCAGAAGCGCAGCGTGTGAGGGAAGAGGGTGCTGCAGCGCAAACCAGCGTTGCAGAAGCCAAGCCTGTGCAGGTGGATCTTCTGCTACAGCTGCAGCAAATGATGGCAGAGCAAGCGCGCCGCCTAGAACAGCAAGCACGCTGTCAGGCAGAACAGCTGCGGGAGCTGAAAGAAGATCAAGCGCGCCGCCAAGAAGAGCAAGCGCGCCGCCAAGAAGAGCAAGCACGCTGTCAGGCAGAACAGCTGCGGGAGCTGAAAGAAGATCAAGCTCGTCGCCAAGAGGAGCAAGCTCGTCGCCAAGAGGAGCAAGCACGCTGTCAGGCAGAACAGCTGCGGGAGCTGAAAGAAGATCAAGCTCGTCGCCAAGAGGAGCAAGCGCGTCGCTTGGAAGACATGCATAAAGATTTCACGAAGGGACTGCAAAAGGCTGTCGAACGGGTACAAGAAGTGGAGGAAGGGTTAGGCAAGTTGGAACATCGCGTCATGGCGATAGAGGAGAGAGTGGAAGAAGAGATCTCCAAAATCAAGCAGGAAGTGGCAAGCCCAAGCCCTTTGAAGAGCCGAAGCCGTCTTGCAGTCGTTTTTGACGCCCCAAATGTGGCCTCAACCGCAACGAAAGGGCTCAAGATTCCCCATTACGACGGAACAACATCCTGGAACGCGTTCAAGCTACAGTTTGAGACACTTATGGAGGCTTATGGTTGGACTCAGAAGGAAGCACAGTCAGCCCTCACCCTGGCCCTCCGTGATCAAGCGCTCTCAGTGCTGGAAGCTATCGGCGCAAGTGGGGATCTCAGCTTTAGTGCCCTCCTCGACGCACTTGAGGCACGTTTTGGAGACAGCCACCTCGAACACGTGTACAGAGCGCAATTAAAAGAGCGTACTCAGCGTGCTAATGAGAGTCTACAGCAATGGTCCGTGGAAATCGAGAAACTTGTGCGTCGAGCTTTCCGGTCGACTCCGTCAATGATTGAAGGCACGCTTCTCCAAGCGTTCATTGACGGTATTCGGGACCCCGAAGTACGAGCTGCTGTTCATCTGGGCCATCACAAGAACATGAAAGAAGCTCTGGCCCATGCATTGGAAGTGGAAGCCGTGCGTGGCAACTCCCGTACCTTACGTCTGCGGGAAATGACGACAACGGAGCAGGTACCTCCACGCCGTCGGAACTTCATGTGCTATGGATGTGGAGAGCGTGGGCACATACGGAGCGACTGCCCGAAGAAGATGAACCGCAAGGACGCGGCGGTCTCAACTTCTGACCAGCAGGGAAACTTAAATCCAGCCAGGGCTGCGGGGTGGGCGCTGGCTGGTAGTGGAACAACCCCAACAATCTACATCAAGCAAACCAACGATGGAAATACTCTGGTGATAGACGGTCAAGTAAATGGGAAAAACAGTCAGCTAACATTAGGTACTGGAGCTTCAAGGACGGTGATAAATGTTCGGCTGCTCGAGCAAAACATCAGGAAACACCTTAAACCAATTGTTGGCCTACAAATGAAATCAGCTACCGGCCAGTGCATACCGATAAGTGGAAAACTGCATGTAACAATCAAAATTGGGGAACGTGTTTATCGACATGAGGTTATTGTGGCCAAAATTCTGGATGACTGCATCCTGGGACTTGACTTCCTGCAAGGGCACCAGTGTAACATCAACTTAAAATCTGGAGTTTTATTATGTGGAACTGAGGAAATTCCGATGAAGGGTGGAACCCTGGGAAAAGTTTGCTGTTTAAGAAGAACTGTTCTTGCACCAAAATCACAGACTCTCGTACCAATCGCATTACCTAGGAGGAAGGAAGGAAGTTTACCTCGAAGGTGCGCTGTGATTATCGGAATCGGAACACGTAAGCTCATGGCTACCGGCAAGAACTGTCGTGGGGTCATCTGATGTCAACCACATTCCGGTATTCAACTTCAGTGATTCAAAAATTACGATTGAAGAAGAAGAAGAAGAAAATTACGATAAGAAAATGCTCGGAGAATCTTGTGAAGAAGGACAGTACGGGAATTCACTTTGTAACGAAAATCTTAGACGAAAACAAAAGTCTGACAAAAGTGGAGACTATGAAAGCTAGAAATTTACTTCTTCGATTCTCTGATGTGTTTTCAAGAAGCGATGGTGATATTGGCCGAACTGGTTTGGTGAAGCATAAAATAAACACAGGTGATACAATGCCAATTCGTCAAAGGCCCAGACGCATACCATTCGCTCGTGAGAAAGAGGTTGAAGAAATGATTGACGATATGAGGAAAAATGACGTGATAGAGCCCTCTTCTAGCCCTTGGTGTTCACCTGTCGTGCTTGTCAAGAAGAAAGATGGTTCAACGAGGTTTTGCGTAGACTATCGACGATTGAATGATGTAACCAAGAAGGATAGCTACCCGTTACCAAGAATCGATGACACACTTGACACACTGAGTGGCATGAAATGGTTTTCAACGCTCGATCTGAAAAGCGGCTATTGGCAGGTGGATTTGGATCCCAAGGACAAGGAAAAGACCGCATTCTCAACTGGGAAGGGACTCTGGCAATTTAAGGTGATGCCATTTGGATTATGCAATGCACCGGCAACCTTTGAGCGTTTGATGGAACAGGTGCTGGCGGGACTGCTGGGCGAAACCTGCCTAGTTTACCTCGATGACATCATCATTGTTGGACGGGATTTTGACGATCATCTAAGGAAATTGGAAAAGGTACTCGACAAGCTGCGTGGAGCAAATTTAAAGTTGAGTCCAAAGAAATGCTCTTTCTTCAAGCGCGAAGTGAATTATCTAGGACATGTTATTTCTGAGAGAGGAATTGAGACTGATCCAGCCAAGACTGTCGCTGTTAAGGAATGGCCAACACCTAAAGACAAAACGCAAGTTCGGGCATTTCTTGGATTGTGCTCGTATTATCGGCGGTTTGTGAAAGGATTCTCGGACATTGCCAAGCCTTTGCATCGATTGACAGAGGAGAAACGTGCCTTTATCTGGGACGATGATTGTGAGCAAGCCTTTCGAGAACTAAAAGAAGGGCTTTGTAACACACCAATTCTCGGATACCCCAGCGCGAAAGGAATATTCGTAGTTGATACGGATGCCAGCAATATTGGAATAGGAGGTGTCCTTTCACAACGCGATGGTGAGCAGGAGAAGGTTATTGCTTACTTCAGCAAGTCACTATCCAAGCCGGAGAGGAATTATTGCGTGACCAGGAGGGAATTGCTGGCCGTAGTCAAAACTCTGCACCATTTCAAGAAGTATTTACTGGGACGGAAATTTTTGATCAGAACTGATCACGCTGCTTTGAAATGGCTGCTTCAGTTTAAGGATCCCGAAGGCCAAGTAGCCAGATGGTTGGAACAACTTCAGGAATTTGACTTTGATATCGAACATCGCGGAGGAAGAATTCATGGCAACGCAGATGCATTATCGAGACGCCCATGCGTGGAAGATTGCAAGCATTGTGCCAAGAAGGAAACTGCTTTTCTTAAGGTGATAAGGACTGATACTGTTGACGAGGCATGGGGAGATGATGCGATGAAATTAGAACAGGAAAGAGATGCAGATATCAAACCAATACTGGAGTGGCTACGAAGTGGTAACAAGCCAAGTTGGAGTGACGTCGCCCAATATAGCGCGGTAACGAAAGGTTTATGGGCACAGTGGAAAAGCCTTACGCTGCATAACGGACTTCTGTGCAGGAAATGGGAATCAACAAACGGCAAGGACGAGCATTTGCAATTGGTGGTGCCTCGTTCAAAAATAAGGGATGTATTAAAAGCGTTCCATGATGGATCTTCTGGAGGACATTTGGGAATTAGGAGGACATTGGTGAAGATCAAGGAGAGGTTTTATTGGTTGCATTGCAAATATGACGTCGAAGATTGGTGCCGGAAATGCACTAGTTGTGCAGCTGTCAAGGGTCCACAAACAAGAAGCAGAGGGGCGATGAAAATCTACAATGTTGGTATGCCTTGGGAGAGAATAGCCTTAGACATCGCTGGACCATTTCCAATCACTGATTCGGGCAATCGCTACGTTTTAGTGGTTATGGATTATTTTACAAAATGGCCGGAGGTCTTTGCCATACCGAATCAAGAGGCAGTAACTGTAGCCACGAAGTTGGTAAACGAGGTATTCACCCGATTCGGAGTGCCCTTGGAGATGCACAGTGATCAAGGACGGAACTTTGAATCCCAAGTTTTTCAGGAAACTTGTAAACTTTTGGGAATCCATAAGACTCGAACGACCCCTTATCATCCACAGTCAGATGGAATGGTCGAACGTTTCAACCAAACATTGGAGCGACACTTAGCAAAGGTGGTTGACAGCCATCAGAGAGATTGGGATACTTACATACCTCTCTTCTTGCTTGTCTATCGGACTGCTGTACATGAAAGTACCGCAAAGACGCCTGCATTTGCATATTTTGGAAGGGAATTGAGATTACCGGCAGATCTTGTATCGGGCTGTCCACCTGGCGACACTCGCACTGAGTTTAGCGATTACATAAGCGAGTTAAGGGCAAAAATGTTGGACATTTACGAGCAGATCAGAGAGGCCGGTCTTCAAGCTAGTGATCGCGCAAAGACGCGCTATGATCGACGAGCCAATTCTGTTGGGTTTGAAGAGGGGTCATTGGTCTGGCTTCATAATCCAGTCAGAAGAAAGGGCAAATCTCCGAAGCTGCAACCGAGTTGGGAAGGTCCTTATGAGATAGTCACGAAGATCAATGACATTACTTACAGAATTCGGAAGACTTCAAGGAGCCCTTTGAAAGTTGTCCATATAGACAGGTTGGCGAGGTATTACGGCAGCAACGATGCTCGGGACGAGCGAATCTAAGAGGGGGGCAGTGTGACGGAAAAGTGGTTCAAACTCTTTGAAACCATGACGTCAATGGATGGTTGTCAAACGTTGCCTAGAGATTGTAAATTTCGTCGTGAATTGTCAACACGAGTTGGTGTAATCGGTAAGGCGTGTGGATTACACCACAGAGACCCCGAGTTCGAGTCCCGCCGTAAACATGAAGTTTTTTAGTTGATAGAAGTTTTGTGGAACTTTCTGGAATTATTTGTGTGAAAGAAATGAAAAATTAAAGAGCGAGAAGGAGAATAAATAAAAATGAGTAACGAAATTATTGGAAGGTTCTGGAGTCATGACGATCAAAAAAAATAACGAAATTGAATGTTCCAGAACCTGAACCGGGGGTATATAAGCGGAACTGCGGCTCACCGCTGGCAGTTGAGTTCTAAGTCTAAAGCGATTCGGAAGAAAAGGAAGAAGTGGAAAAGAAGAAAAGTGAGTGAAGCGCAGTGAAATAGTGAAGTGCAGTCAGTTAAGTCAGCGTGAACAGCAAAGTTGTGTCAGTCGGCCGGACTCTGCTGGAGAGGAACGCCGATAACTTAACTCCGTGGACGCTGTAACTTAGGTGCAATAGAAAGTCTGAAAACCGGTATTAGTGTTTCATTTCATCCAATCCCGTAACCCAAGCCCGCATAGTCAGGAACGTGACGTCAGGCTCGTAACAATATTAATGCCCGGTTTCCGAAAGGCCGATCAATGTTAAAATCAACTAACTAGGTGTCAAATCTCTTGTCAAGTTGTCTGATTGGTTGTTAATAATTCAGTCAACCAATCAGATGACTTGACAAGAGAGTAAATTCATTTTAACATTGATCGGCCTTTGGGAAACCAGGTGTTAGACGACAATAGTGACACTATTGCCTTCGGTAAAAGGAATGTAAGAGCATACAACATTACGCTTTTCAAACCTATCACATTTATTAAAGTACCTACGTTGCATACGTTTCACTCTCTATCTTCTTCTTTTTCTGTGGTTTGGTTGAGGTGAGAGGGAGCATCAAATTCTTATTAATTAAATCCTTTGTTTCTTTGCTTGCGACCACACCCTATCAACGTATACCTCCTAGTGGGCCCTTTGGCGGGAGAAGTAACTTGATGTTTTCACCTCACAAAAATGGCCTTGCTACTGTCTTAAAGAAGTTGTTTGTTGAAGAAGGTCAATAACCAGAGATTGAAATTGGAAAAACAATACGACCTCAAACGTACTACGTGTAAGTCAGTCAAGGTGAAGAGTTCACGCCTGATAGTTAGTCTGAACAAAGATATGTTAAATTATGAATTGCTCTGTTTAATTGATGAGGCATACCCACGTCTTCTAGTTGTTTGCCAGTGGTTAAAATACGTTACAAGTCGTAAATACGTTACTAATCTCAGTTGAATTTAATTAAAGCCTCTATATACACAGACTTGAATTTTTTAATTATTCTGCTCTTACTAAGGGATTGCTTTCTTAGAAGTAGTTTATAAATTAAACTTAGATATAAAATGTAGGTAGGTATATATACAGCTTACCGATCGAAAAGTTCTTCTTCTTGCATGGTTTATTCGTATTACATATTTAGGTTACCTAGATCTAAATAATTATACAAATATCTTATTTTCTTAAGTATTAAATAAATTACATCTTAATAAATGAAACAAAAATAAACTTTAGGTATTTACAACACAAAGGAAACCGATTCATGACTACACGATAAAAAAATATAAATAAAATTAAACACAGCACTTTATTTTAGTAATAAAAAATTTATATTTCTATTTAACACTAAATTGTGTTTCTAATCATAACAAAAACTCGTGAAAACAATTAACAAATAACATTCTGTAAATCCATTCTACAAACACGCTGCACAGAGCGCACAAAGTCGGCGTGACACGTCACATATCAATCTCGTGTCACGGCCGTCAGAGAAGGCTAGATTTTGAACTGGATTTGATGCAATTTGGGAATCAGAATTTTGATGTGACCTTTTAAATTATTGCTTTGTTTAAACAAAAAAAAAAAAACAAGCCTGAAAACTAAAATTTAATTCATTCATCGTTTAAAATGACAATGAAATGAAATTTAATTTAAATTATAATAATATAATCTCCTCTAGATTTCTAACTAGATGTAAAATTATTTGGTTAAATAGATAGAGTGATTAAAGAGGAAGATTTGTATGTACGATAACATCTAATAAATTGTGGAGAAATTTAGTAACAGAATTGCATTTGTCCGAAGTCGGGGCGGCTCGCTAGTAAATAGTTAATAAATTAATATACTTTGGGAGTCATATTTTTTAATTCCATTAAGGAATAAATACCGTTTCATTTTACATTCCCTTAATAGAATATAAATACTCAGTCATTACTGTACTGTAATTTCAATCGGCTTAGCGAAATAGTTAATTAGTAATATTCAAACTGAAGCGTGTTTGAACTAATAAACGTGCCAGCTTTTCACGCTAATGACAGTTCACACGACTGAATGACCTTTGTCTGTCTCTCTTGTCCCGTTTTGACTTAGGTACAAGTGGTTTTCACTTGTGTTATAATTATTACGCTGATTTTCCTCTGTAGGTATAAACAGTGATATTAATATAGTACAGTTGTAAACCGTACTGGTAGATGCTAATTAATATTTAGAAGGTTGAAGATAATAGTTTGGTCATATACATATATAAACTCATATTTTCTTTTTTTTCGTCCCCAAAATACTTTATTGCGCTTCGCTTAGCTGAAAAATAATTTCTCAGGTACTTATATTTTATTGTCGTCATCATCATCATTCTATAAGTGCCCACTGCTGAGCAAAAGCCTCTTCTCATACGGAAAAGGTTAGAGCATTAATCACCACCAGGTTTCTTGACGATGTTTACCTTCACCGTATGTCAGTGGTGTCTAAATAGTCATAGAAAGTACATATAACTCGGAAAAAGTCACATTGGTACTTGCCAGGTTTCGAACCCACACCCTCATGCATGAGAAACGGGCTTCTTAACCTCCGAGCTACCACGACATTTTTTGTTCGATTGTTATTTAACGATAGTCAACCATATACATACACAAATTCATTCTCACACTGATAAATTGCATATAAAAATCACGTATGAACAATCTCTGAAGGTAAAATCACCCTATACCCAAGTTTCACGTGTACGTAAGTTTGTCGTGCCATACGCCAATCTCTTGTGTCACGCTTGTCAGAATGCAAGAGATTTGTCACGTCGCCTGACGTAAATGCGTCACGCAGTTTGACATGACTTTACTTAGTAAGTTTTATGTGGATTCTATAAAAAGGATCTGCAGGATTTGTTTGTAAATAAGATAGGCAGTGGCGGATGCGATGGCAAAGCGGTTTAGATTCAAATAACAATGTAGTTTGGAAACTGGCAAACATTCACATACAATTTCAAAACGTCACCGAATTTCTACACTACCCAACCTGCCTACATTATATGCCTTACCTTACTATACTACCTACTCTACACTCCTATGTTCTTCTCCCATTTCTTAGCTACTTCCTTGCCAATTTTCAGCCAAATCGGTTCAGCCGTTTTTGAGTTACAAGAGTGTAAATAACACTACTTTCTTATAAATATATATGTTTTATAATGTGCACTTCTGCTTTCACCTTCAGGGGAAGAGGCTCAAAGGTATCTTTTTTTAAGAAAATTGTCCCATGGAAACTTTAAGGCTAAAAAGAGTGATTGAGGGTAAAATAATGTATTTACGTAAACTATTGTCTTTAGGGATGCAAACATCAGTCATCTAGAGTTCACAGGGTTGCTAGACGGAAATATTCGCCATCAATTAATTTTGTTGTTGAGACAGTGGATTCTTACACATAAATCACCACCTTTACTCTTTTAGTGAATTAATTTATTAGGTTTAACGGTTCATTCGCGTAACTGGTTGGCGAGATAGCTCGACTAGTTTCAAGTCACGCTCGGGGCTCGTATTTTTGAGTACCTGTGTTCGAGAAACACGACGTGATTGCAGAGATGGAGCAGCAGCCTTCTTTGATAAACGTGTTTTGCCAACCTTGGATTTCTAAGCGTGGCGATTATTAATGTATTAACTCAAACTTTGGTGTCCTTGGAGACTCAGACATTAGTCATTTAAAGTACTAAGGGTTGTTACAAAATGTCGACCATTTATTAAAATTTCAACAGTCATTTAATTATGAATTAAAATTGAAGTTTGTGGAGACACAATGAATTGGTAGAGGTCATTGCGTGAATTTTAAATTAAACTTGTTTACATAGTTAGTGTCTCTGATGCAGGACTAATTTAAAAGTTAAAATTTAAAGTTTTATTTAACAAAAACGGCTTTCATCACACATATTATAAATAGTTATTCATGGTAATTTTCAAAGTTGGTACTCGTTTTTCGACTCGTGTTTCGCTATGCAAGTAATGAATCTCGCTTAAAATGCGACCCTATTATTTTTTTATAAATAATAACCACCTGATGATGCACATCATACAACGAAAAATCCAATCACCAAATTCACTAAACACAATAAAACAAAAAAAAAAACAAATGACAACTTCAGCGCGACAGCCCTGCCGTAGGTCATCGCTCCCGTAGTGACATACATGGGATGGGACACCGACGTGATCGATACGTCATGGCAGGCCATGGGGTCACCCTATGGGGGTGCCCCATGGGGTCTGTCGGGAGATTAAACCCCAAACGCGGCTATTGTTTCGGTTCTATGCAGGTGACACTCAATAGAATTAAAAACTACGTTTCGAATTTGGAACATTTTTTCAAATTTGAAATCAATTTGTGGATTGTTTGATGGTATTTTGTTCTTTGTTGTAGATAGATTTAGTAGTCATACTAATTGAGTTAGTCAGTAAGTTTAAGTGTGGGAAAGCCTTGCTTCGGCACAAATGGGTCAGGTCGACCGGAGTGATACCACGGCCTCAAAGAAAACCGGCGTGAAACAACCATAGCGTTGTTTTTCGCCGCGTGAGTGAGGTTATGAAAGGCCATATTCTTCCCCTCCCCCAATCCGTTAATAATCTAAATCTCCAAATTCCCAATCCCCAAGAGGCCGGCAACGCATTCATAACGGTTCTGTTGTTGCGGGTGTGCTCGTTTGCCGACTTATCACATAAAAAAAGAAAGATAATATTAAAAAAACGAAGCTTTTTAAAAACATTATCGTTACACAGCTTTTATTAGGTGGTTCAGCAAGTCCCAGGACAAAATACTTTAAAGCCATTTTTTGGGATGTAGAGTAAAATCAAATCCCCTTATTACCAAACAAGATTTATCTTCAGTCTAGGTTTAAACCTAAGTCAGGTTCAGAATTTTCAATCTTATTCTCATATACCTTAAATTCGAAATAAAAACTGTCTCATTAGTTTACCCTAGACTAATAAAAAACATGGTTTTGTAAGGTTCTTATGGTACCTGAAATGCCAATAAACCTATAATGACCACCACGTCAGAATTTTTGTCGAACACTAACAAAAGAAGACAAATTATGTAAAGCGAAATAAGGAAATTCATTTTCCAAAACCATTCACGTAATTAAAAAATACGGCAGTACATCAAGCAACGCGCAAATTTAAACACTTTTTAAAAGATTCAAACTCTATAACTATACATCTAGAATTAAAAATCAATTGTACAATGTTGAGAATTTATGTGTGCGGTGTCTCCTCAATTTTCCCTCAAACGCGGTTTGAATACGACTCATAATCGTAAAGTAAGCGCTTCTAATCCGATTCCGCCCATGTATGGAGCACATGAAATAGTCTGTGCTGCTGCTGCAGTAGGATTTGAAAACGGCATTGAGCTTAGAAACCACAGATGTAAACGATAGCTGAGGACATTCGTACCTCTTAGGGGATGTACAGACGAGCAACGGACACTAATTGAGGACATAAAAAAATGCGTATATTCTTTACATAATGGACCATATATATATATATATTATTGGCGGAAGAGTGACGTCTTGGCTGTCATCGGAGGGGATGTTGGTGGGAGAAGCTACGGTTGCCTATAAAAGGGCCTGCGCGCTCAGTGGAGTCCTCTTTCTGCGTTGAGTACACATGGTACAAGGGAACCTCTGCTCGTTTGAAGGGTTAAACTGTCTTGTCTGCTATTAATTTTGCGTGTCTTTAGTTTAGATTGATCTATGTTTGTAATTTCAAAATTCGTTATTTAATTAAAATTTAAATTGTTGTTTATTGTAATTGTGTTATTAATAAATAAGATTGTGATTTGTATTTTTTTTAATATTTTCTTCCTGAAGTTGCCAAAATCAGAAGTGGGATACGCCTCGCGTTCCATTTCGTTTTGTTCGCCTTGAATCAAGACAGTTTAAAACTTCGTAACGTATTTTTTTTTCTTTTTCTTAAGTGGGTACATTTCAACATTTAAATTAACTGTTAAGCATTTGTAACGTCCGCGTAATTAATAAGGTTCAAGTGTAAGTGTGTATTAGTGGTTTTGGTGAGTACGTTCCAGTTTTTCTTGATATTTAGAAAGCAAATTCTTTTGTTTACGTATAGTTGTAGAATTTTACAATCATATGTTTTGATTTGTTGCTATTCATACAATTGCTTTGATTTATTTAAATTTTCTACCGATTCCTTTTATTTGATTTGAAACAAGTTAGAAAGAAACAAGATGCCTAATAGCCATAGAAGAAGAGGCCGTTCAGTGAGTCGAGAATCGCGTCATCATCGTCGTGATGTGCGCTCTAGGAGCCGTGAATCTCGCTCTCGGGGTCGCATCTCACGTTCTAGGGGTCGTGAATCGCACAATAGTCGACTTGATTTGCAAGGGAATAGAATTCCTAGGCAACCTGATATTGCTTCTAACAGTCTATTAACTAAACAAATGCAACAAATTTTAGATCGATTGACATCGCTTGAGGAAGACCGGCGTGTGTCACGTGCAGCATCGCTGCGACAACCGTCCAACCAGCAGCAGCAGCTCGTGGAAGAGACTGCGACTACGGCACGAGATGGAGCAGGTTTTCGTGACTCGGCAGCTCCGTCTTCACCTGGACGTTCCGTGAGTGCAGCCGCCGATCGCGATGCTACCGTGACCGATCGTTTGATTGACGCCATACGATCCATCAACACTACGGCGCAATCGACTGGCAAGCTTGACTCCGGCATGCGCGGACCCTATCGCGTGGTCAAAGCGCTTCCCCATGGTCGATACGAGCTGCAACTACTGGCAGGTTCCTATGGCAAATCGACGCAAGCTGCGGCCCAGTTTATGAAGCCGTGGCGCGGGGAGTGGACTCCAGAGACATGCGCTGCATACTTTGATGGTAAGACGTATGATATGCTAACGTCGTGCCTATGTCATACGTTTGTATTCTTTTCATGATACGCTAACGTCGTGCCTATGTCATGTTATTTTAGTGTGAACCATGATAAGCTAACGTCGTGCCTATGTCATGTGTTCATTTTCAAATTTGAGAAACAAGCTAACGTCGTGCCTATGTTTCTCGTTAACAAAGATAGCTAACGTCGTGCTTCCTCTTTGTTGGTTTTGTGAACTAAGCTAACGTAGTGCCTATGGTTCACTGTAAATTGTGTATGTGAATTTTATGATGAAAATCAGTTTCATAACTAATGTTTTTTTTTCCTTGTATGTTTAGGCGCAGATAGCAATGATGATAATGCGGAGTCTACGCCTGAGCAAGCTGCCAATGTCGATACGCAACCCACCATCGATACTTCGCCTGAACCGATGCCTAGCACATCCAGAGCTGCAGAAGCCCTGCAGCCCCAGCCGCAGGAGAACGGGGACGTCCTCCAGTCAGGAGAGGCCGTATTGGCGGAAGAGTGACGTCTTGGCTGTCATCGGAGGGGATGTTGGTGGGAGAAGCTACGGTTGCCTATAAAAGGGCCTGCGCGCTCAGTGGAGTCCTCTTTCTGCGTTGAGTACACATGGTACAAGGGAACCTCTGCTCGTTTGAAGGGTTAAACTGTCTTGTCTGCTATTAATTTTGCGTGTCTTTAGTTTAGATTGATCTATGTTTGTAATTTCAAAATTCGTTATTTAATTAAAATTTAAATTGTTGTTTATTGTAATTGTGTTATTAATAAATAAGATTGTGATTTGTATTTTTTTTAATATTTTCTTCCTGAAGTTGCCAAAAATATATATATATATATATTTTTAAAGAACAATGCATCCTGAAACGATATTACATAAACAAATAAAACTACCAGCTCTAGGTTTTTTACGTGATAATTCGGCAAACTAGCTGACTTTATTTGAGAGTAAAATCATTGAATAATTTCTGTTTATCTCTGAAAGTGTCAGACTCTACACTGACTACTGCTGACTACAACCTCCCGTCCCTGCTTCTGCTCTTGGCCGAGGCCGAAGTCGTGGTGCCTTATTGCGCTTGCTTCGCAACCATGGCTGAAAATACTTACCGTTTTGCAGATTAGGCTTTGAGGATTAGAGATTTACGAATTGAGAATAACGGGACAGCAGACAAAACGTTTGGTAACGTCACTGAAACGACGAAACATAACGCCAGAGTTGTTTTACGTCTATTTTTTTAAGACCGCGGTATCACACTGATCACTGGCACGCTGTTTTGAACATTAGGTTTAAGTGATTTTTCGTTTATATTATTCTATGTAGTAATGTTATGATAATTAACTGATTAATATATGCACTTAATTCGACAAAGTTAATGATAAAGGTCACGTTTAATTCAAATGTCAAACAAAACCACAGCCTTTACAATAATTACTTACTTTTACGGTAAGGAAGACAAAAATGGCTATTGCTTTATTAAATTAAAAGTTGCATCTTAAATAAACAACTATTATAACCAATAAAAAAAAAATTGTTGTCGGTGAAATCGCTAAACAGTTGCCCGTGTGCGCAACTCCCGAACTGTCTCTCTGAGGGGCTACGCGTGCAACAGAGATGGCGATTAAATCACGTCGAGGGGCGAAGGTACTATACGGGGATTATTGCTTCCTGTTGCTCGTGGCGTAAACACGTCTATGTTTACTTTATTGCTGGTCCGTGCACGTTTATTGTATTTACGTTGCAACTATAATGTGGAAATAAGTATTTGTTGTGGGAACGATAAACTGTATTTATAACTAGGAGAGAATACTTAGTGGGTGTTTGTGGTTCCATTGTAACTTCGGTAGCTAATAATATAATTTTCTTATTGGCTATACTATGTGCAAAGCGAGTAGTGGCGGACAGATAACGACCGCAGCGCACAACACGGCAGAAATTGGAAACAAATGCGGACGATCAGCTATCGGTTTTTATTATTATATTCATTTTACAGTAAAACTATTGAATAAATTGTACTTGAATAATGTCAACAATAATATTTTAATCTATGGTTTTATTTATATTTGAAAAGAAAATTATAATGTTTACATTGTTATTATTTGACAGCTTCCGCAAATGTTGTAAACGCTACGCGTCGCCACTGTCGCGCACATACGATATTCACAAAGTATAGGTAATTAAGTAAGCCGTTCCCGCTTTGCACGGGTGCAATTCTGATACAAAATTTATCCACTATTTAATGGATGTGATTATAAATACCTTCCTGGTACTTAATTTAAAATTACTATTTAAAAAACCGCATCAAAATTCGTTGCCTACCTTATAAGATTTAAGCATACATAGGGAAATAGGGACAGACAGCGACTTTGCTTTTTACTATGTAATGATATTTACGTATGTAATTATGTTATACGAATAATATAATTATAAACCTATGACCATTAAACTAATCTGATTAAAATATAGTTTTATGTTTGGCTACGAATCAATTTTCGTTCTCTAAAGAGAAAAACAATTGCTAATTGAATTTTGCTACGTGGTATGGTTACAAACACATTACGTCAGAATATAAGCATTGGATAGTTTCCTCAATCAAAAAAGGGATTTGTTTCAATGTTATTCGTATTTTCATCAATAATTCAAGCGAAGTATTTTATTCAAACAAAAAATATGACGTCACAACGTTACTACTTTTTCATTTTCGTTTTCGTCGATTCGGAAAATCTTTCACACACAATATTCACGCTAACAACTAACAAAAGATTTCTAACCATAATTGTAAACAGCGTCGTTAAGAAATTATCAGTACATTGTAGATGGAAGAGAAAGAAAAGCTTTTAAAACGATTGCTTTATCTAAAACGCGCACTCAGAGGTTGCGGACTACAAGATGCGGGTTAGGGTGACCTCGAAATATGCGAGACTATTCTTCGATGAGGGATAAAACCTTTATGGGCAAAATTGAAAAAGAAATAGATGTCAATCTGATGTAACGGAACCTCAGTTCGTGAGGAGGCCAGGTTGTTCGTTACTTTTGAACGAGCAACAGCCCCGAGCGGACGTTAGCGACGGACGTCCAGCCATACTTGGTAATCCAAGTTAATCTACTTGAAATACAATTGTATAGTAATTTTAGATGTAGAATACCCATTATAATTTGATTGTAAGTGATCCTATTTATTTATAATTAAGAACCTCGCCCAATCACCCATGTGTAATCGATAATTTCCATACAGGCGCAGAGTCACCATTATATACGTATTAATTTATTTATTTATTCAAAAATTAATACCTAAATATAACTCAATTAAAAGATTACAATAACAGTTGCTTATGAGATAGTACCTATTTCTAAAAAAATATTATACTTTTTTTGTTAGGGGAAAATCAACAAATGACTTCTCCCGCCCAGGGAGGCAAGAGGAAGTGTCAGACTCTTAATGACTAAAAAGCTCCTCCGTTCGTTCTCCTGCTCTAGGCCGAGGCCGCGGTGCCTCATTTTGGTGACGCAACCCCAATTGAACACCAGTTCTACAGGACCCGGTCTGTTGTGTCGTGGTCGGGTCTGGTTCTGGTCGAGCGTCCCTTACTCGCCGTCCGCAGGGTCGAAAATTATAATACTTAACGGATTTTTCATACAGTAAACTGATTACGTAACCAGCCAACTAGCGTTTGCTGTGTGCCACATCGTGTGCAATATGAGCCCCGAGCGTGACTAGTAATTATTCGAGTTCCTCGTCAAACAGTTAGTTACATACGCAAAAAAATGTTATTTATTTATTATAATTATATTATCATAACTAGCGGCCCGCCCCTGCTTCGCACGGTCCAACTATCTCGCTATCAAAGGGTCACTTTTTCCTAATCTTCCCCTCTATTTTTCATTGATAAGAACCTTCTCCTGACAATAACAAACACAACAAAAAAATAATTAGCAAAATTGGTCCAGGCGTTGTTGAGTTATGCGCTTACCAACACATTTTGCGATCCATTTTTATATATAAGATAATATTATTTTCATAAGTCCCACGACTTGTTTTAATGTCAAAATCGTATTTAATAACTTTCCGTCCCATTTTTTATTACAAATCGTGGAGTTTCCAAGCGATTGTCGCGTCGGTCGCGCATAGCTCCGCTTACCTGGGTAAATATACGAGCGCGTATTATGTACTTTTCAGCAAAAAACACGCTTTGATATCAAATTACATGATACGTAGTCTAATAGCTACATTTATGAGTTATTTGTAACAATAAACTGTCGTTCGCTGTGGTGCCGTTTAAGGCGCCTGCTTTTCTTGTCCGGGGTGCGAGTCCAGAATCTGGAAAATATAAAGCTTCGACCAAAGAGGATATAACCACGTGGTTATATCGTCATTGGTTTCGAAGGAAACCTAGTCATCTAATAAAAAGTTTGATATCGCCAATCCGCATTGAGCAAACCTTCCCAGTGTGTGGAGCGGCCTTTGCGTGGTATATGGTGGCACTTACAGGCTGATAATGTGATGATCATTGATATTGTAAATAAAATAAAAAGATGTAGATTGGTTACATAAAGAACATGCGTTTATTATATTAAAAAGAAATGTTCCCGACACTAAGATTTTCTACTGTGTGGGTACGTTTATAAACATACAAGTTCACCACACACACAGAAACAGTTTTTGGATCACACAAAATGGTTTGCGTACCCGCAACCACGTTGCACAGCAGCCAGTTGCCCAGCCACTACCAACCAATCGTACAGTCGAGAAAAAAAGCACCCATTATGGTATACTAAGCTAGTGTTACAATAGTGGGTAAACTTCCGTACCGTGTGTACAGCGCAAAACAAAGTCCAAAGCAAACAACTTTTAGTTGTGCTGATATCAAACTGTACTATACAACTGTTCGTACAACATTGATTGGAAAACTCTCATATTATGCTGAATGTAGAAAAGAGATAACAGGTCTCTCAGAGGTTTATTTAAATTGACTTCTATTATTGTTAAGTGTGTCTTTACCAATAATTAGACTACAGGGTTTCAGACATTTTGAAGGCATACGAGGGGCCTTAGCCGACACTGCAGAGGACTTTAATCTAAATGAAAAAGGACACAAACTGGGGACTATCTAAGGCGATCAAACTATGGCGAAACAATGAAATGAATAATCCTAATAATGGCAGGAGGAGACTCGCCAACTCACTTGCCGGGCCTTTGGTAGAAAAGGTAATAGAAGGGATCAGGGTCTATGAGTGGCTGAAGGTTAAAGCAACTGCCATTTGTTTTTTGTTTGCATTGCCAGCCTTTGTATAGTTAGAGACTTGGAATGGGAAGACGGGGAAAGAGTTATTTCACGCGGGTATCCTGAGAGGCCGCGGTAATATTGCTGTCGAGCTGAACTATTCGTGCCGAAGCAAGGCGCTTCCACACTTAGTGAGTAATTTGTAGAGCTTATTATAATTATAGGCACATTTGTACATAACCTAAACATCAACAGTAAGAGTTCACAGCTGGCCTAAAAACTCCCTTACATAAGAGAGGTTTGCGATAATCTCTAAACTTGACAGGTGAGTTGGAGATCGCAAAAGTTTCAGGTTTATCAAAGAACGCTGCTGCCTGATCTGTATCGAATGAGCAGTTTATCAATGATGGGTATCAGATACCTGCTCCAAGAGGAAGGCTAGTGTCGAACGTATTTTAGTTTGCCATCAATTCATTACGAAACTTTGGCCAAGCGTTGATTGAAAGCGATAGTTCGAAATATAAACATTAATGACAAATTTTCACCAGTAATTATTATTATTTGATGCAACTAAAGTGGCAAATAAGTTCCAATTATTTATTTATCAATAAATTAATAATATTAAACAATTTACCTGCCTCACTTGCACATTTTACAGTCAGTTATAAAATCAAAAGTTGTACAATGAATTACATTATTGGCGTCCAGTTAAATTCAGGCGAAAGCGCTGCGGTCGGCCGTCTCTAACAAATATTTATTTTAAACTGTAATAAAATGATTATGATAATAACTTTTTAATGTTACTGTTTGTTTGTTTCCAAATCAATATTATAAATGCGAAAGTAACTCTGTCTGTCTTCTCTTCACGCTTTAACTACTGAACCGATTTCTGTGAAATTTGGTACAGACATAGTTTGGAACTCGAAAAAGTACATAGGCTAGTTTTTAAACCAAAAATCAGCAGGAAGTCAAAATTCCACGCGAACAAAGTCGCGGGCAAAAGCTAGTAAAATTAATAAATGACCACCGAAATTATCTACTTTGTTAAATAAATAGTCCTGTGTTGGGCTGTGACTAGCAGAACCAAGTGTATGGCGCGTCAGAGTCCGGTGTCCCAAAGATCAGATCACTACAGATGGGGTCCACTAGCACGGATGTACAGGCGAGGGTTCGGAAGGTGTAGGAATGGGGTGATTTTGACACACTACTCCTTCATAGAGCGGATGTATGTCCCCTCAGAAAAACGGTTTACTTTGATCCGAGGAGACAATTTTATTGTGTATTCCCGGAGTTGTTTTTTTTATAAACATTCTGCCGCCATATCTACATAGGCAAATTACATGTTCTAAACCTATAGGTACTCAGATATTTTCAGTATTAGCATAAATCATAAATAATAAAATTATGACTGACGTATGTACACACGTACTGAATTTTACGACCTTTTAAATTGAAACAGCGCCTGAAACATATCTGAAAAATAGAGAGTATTCGCGGAAACCTCCGTAACACATCGCAATATTTAATATTCATACGGTCGGAGTTTTTTTTCAATACCTATACATAATATCTACGTAGCTATAGAAATCCTTTTCACGAAACATCCCCTTTACACGGTTTCATGGTAAAATGCTAAGTGTAGGTTCGTACGCTTTGAAAATGGAAAAATATTTTTTTTTGTTCAAAGTTTTTTTTTATTTCACTGTAAAAATTTATGCTTTTGTGGAAAAACCTACTATCCTACTAACATTATAAATGCGAAAGTATGTAAGTATGGATTGCACGTTAGGGTTATTTGAACGCAAATTTTATTTGAATGATATTAGACCTATGAATTCTTCAATCCATTTTTTTCACCGAATCTTCTTTTTCAGATATAATTAAACAGCGGGAAACAAAAAATCCCTTGATGGCAAGCAATTGACGCCGCTCATCGACACCCACAACACCAGAGTAATAGCGAGTACGTTGCCGACCCTTTGTGGATTAGAGTTTCGGAGATTTACGGATTAGGTAGGGACTGGAGGAGGGGAAGAAGGATTGGGCTTCCGCTAACCTTACTCACACGGCGAAACACAACCTTGAGGTTGTTTCATGTCGGTCTTCTGTGAGACCGCATCACTGTCATTCCGGTTGAGCCATCGCATTCGCCGAAGCCGAAGCTTAGCTCTCCCACACTTAAATGTTTCATACCTCAAAGACACAAGCCCGATTAAACCTCCCAAAATCGCTGCAACTCCAGTAAGCAAGGATCTACAGTAGATACAACCATGAAAACACCGGAACACTGAAATCCGGCGCGTTCCAGGGACATGAATCACTGTCTTGGATATACCTTAAAGATAGCTTAAAAACCTTGCTTCTCTTTTTTCCATGGAATAGGTTTTTGCCACCTAGATGGAATACATCTAGACGACACGTCCGTCCGACTAGACGAATCTCTATAGTAAGTGATCCGCCCATGGACACCTGCAACACCAAGGGTATCCTAAGTACATTACCGACCTTCTAAGAAGGAGTACGCTCTTTTCTTGAAGATATTTTTAATGAAGGTCTTTTCTAAAAGACCGTATTGCAACATCCACAATCTCTTCATGAAGACAGTGACATATTATAAAGGCCAGTTGGTTATCACTCACTGGAGTTAATTAACCTCACCCTGCGTCCCACGTCACGTCAGTCCCGACACGACGTCATGACGTCACCACGTCAACACGTGTCGTCTTACCCTCGAACAAATTGTCCCTTCCGTACCCTTTATGGTACCGTAATATTTCTTAGAACCTTGCACTATGTTATTTAGTTAGTGTCGCTGAAACTCGAGAATTGCTGGACTGATTTGGCTAATTTTGCTGTCTTGAAAAATTCGTGGGTCCATCCAGGAAAGGCTCCAAATTATAAGTTCATCTATCTCGAAAAGGTTAGGTTTGATTTAGACAGGAAAAATACATTGAATACCTCGGTCTTTCAGGTAGGTTTGATCACTGGTTTAATATTTATAATAGATAAAGGGATAGTGACTAATTTATACTGTTTACCTAATGTTAATATTTTATATTAATTCAAAACATCACAATAATTTTTTCGTTACTTATGGTTTCAAATACTTTACAACTAAAACACTATTGCTGTAAAACCATTTTATGAAACGTAAAATAGTTGTTTCACACCATTTAATTCCTATAACGATCCCTAGGCAGTTTCTCGAAAACTGAAAATTAAATACTGGCTTTAAAGTTGGGAATGTTTTATGATTTTGTTTTCACCGATCGGTATACATGTAGTATCATATTAATACCTAGGGCTGAAGCTAGCTGTCATTTTTTAAATCAAAGCCGATGTCAATAATTTCTCGTCCTACGGTGTAACTAGCTAGATTTCTAATGAAGAAAATATATAAGAATAAACTAGCACCATCTGAAGAGCAGAAAAAAGCGATAGCTGTTAATGATACTGTAGTAACACTCCGGTCGAGCTGGCCCATTCGAGACTTTCTTATTTTGCTTTCTTACTTTGCTTAAAAAAGAAGTTGCTTACAATATACAGTTTCATCCATATTTTTACATACACATCACGCCCAGACAACAACAAAAATTTGTGGCTGACACAAAGACTTGTTCCGTGTGAGTAGCCAACCCGCCACACGTTGCGTGTTGTGTGAAAGCATAACTTACATATACTTACATTGTACAGTTTCTTCTAAAATTCTTAAAAAAAAACTATTCAATTTATAAGCAGTAATAACATTTTTGTGTTTGAATGAGATGGTTACCCATAAACATCATTTAGGTACGTCAAACTACATATCTATGTTCGTAATATAGCTATGCAGTAAAAACTTAATCTGCCTACATACTAACACACGATTCGTATCCACACAAATACACCTCACAAAGTATAAACCTGCAACTCACATCAGAGATCAGACGCTCTTTACCCTCTGTGATCCATAAGTAGCACATTTTCCAGCATCCTTTACATAAACGATATCTTATCTCGAGCTCTCTCCAGTCTGGTTTATTCCGCACGCACTTAAAATTTGTGTAGGTAATAAGTTTCATTAAAAAACGTAAACGGCCTTAAAGATCGCATCGTCAGCCTATAGTAGCACACAGAGATGGTTTCACCATTAATCACCACGCTTGCTCAAGGCAAATTGGCAATTTCAAACTTATAAATCCAGGTTTCCTCACGTTTTTCCTTCACCATATGACAAAGGTATCTAAATAATCATAGAAAGTACATATGTATAACTCGAAAAAGTCACATTGGTACAGGTTTCGAACCCGCACTCTCATGCATGAGAAGCGGGCACTTTAATCTCCTGGCCACCATGGCTTTGCCATAGGTTTATAATGTTACCAGGACAATTGAGTAGGATAAAATTTTATCTAATATTTTTTTGAAAACAAGCCTTTATCAGATTGGTCAATAAGCCCCGCGCTTGAGGTAATTAAAAGTAGTTATTTTGTTCATCATCATCATCATCATCATCATCAATTCATCAGCCTATTTCCGTCCACTGTCAGACAATCTGAACATTCTACGAATCACGAATGTCGTCAGTCCACCAACCTGAAATGAATTAATGAAAGAAACAATAAATTTCGCATATAATAAAAGTAGGTATTAAATAAATAAAAATGTCGCTTAATAAATAATGTGATCCAATTTCCAAACAGCGTGTTTACCTCGACGCTTAAATAAAACCAGAATACGAAATTAACGTACCGACCTACCCCGAGCTAGTAAAATATTTAAACGAAAAACAAACCGACTGACCGCTAAAACTTTCCGTAATTACAAATACTCCGTCGCAAAAAAAGGCATTTATATTAAAAACACTCACTTTGAATTTGGAATGAATTAACTCAAAATGGCTGCCTAAGATGGCTGCCGTAATGAATAGCAATTACAAATGGAAAAAAAGTATTTGAAATTGACTTCGCGGTTTGTGCCGTGGTTGGAAAACTTACCTAATATGTAACTTACCTTATTAATGATATAAACCAATCTTGTTTGAAATCTTTACAGAGATTTTTTTCCTTCGAATTTTCAAAATGGTGAAGTTAAGTAATGTTGGTGTGAGAACTATACAACCACAAAGTTTTATACAACTTCATCAAATTAATTAAAGGACAAATATGAATATCATTAAAACAAACAAAACCTTGATTTCTTTCAATTATGTATTTCTCCACGAGTAATTTGTTAGCAAATGTGCAAACACTGTTTTATTGTACGTATTGAAAACTTACGTGATATTATGAATGGATGCACCTAAGTACGATTATGTATGTATATGTATATCTTGAACTGATTAAATAAAAATGTTATAGGTATACGATATGAATTGAAATTGCTGAACTACATGATTTTACTTGAAACCCAAAAAAAAATTAGAGAATATTAGTGGAAACGTATTAGCGAGGTGGGAGGCTTGGAAATTATCGAACCTGATTGGAATGATTGGCGGGGCGTTGCGGACGATTGGAATACGTGAACTAAGCTGCGAAATTGTCGAAGATGAAATTGAAATTGAAAATGATAGAGTAGAAATGAATTAATAATTAATAACTAGCTTCCGCTCGCGGTGTTGCTCGTATGGTATGTTGATGAAAAAAGGCATACATAATATGTCTCAATCCAGGGTATCACCTATCAACATACCAAATTTCAACCAAATCGGTCCAGCCGTTTTTGCGTGAAAGAACAACAAACATGCATCCGTACATTCTCATAAATTCTCACATTTATAATATACATAATAATATAAGTAGGATTCATTAAAATCCATTTACTCGATATAAATTGATTTGACACACGTCGGTAACTGTGGGAGAGCCATGCTTCGACACGAATGGGTCGGCTCGACCGGAATAATACTACAACGAGAACCGGCGTGAAACTACCACCACAGCTTAGTGTTTCGTCGTGTGAGTGAGGAAGCTAAATCTCCGAAACCCTAATCCCCAAAAGGCCGACAACACACTAGTAACTCAACTGGTGTTGCATGTATCCATAGGCGGCACAATTGCTTACTATCAGATAATCCACAAGTTCGTTTGCCGCTCTATCAGATTATAACAATAAAACTAAAGATGTTTGTATAGAACATAAAGTCTAACGTTCCTCATATCGATAAAGAAGTACTGAATAAAATAACATATGCCAGTACATACACAGGCTACAGTAAATAATTATTCTACATCGTAACAAAATTACACAAGAGCTATTTCCCCTACGTTTTCTCCCATCTCATTCATGCACAAGTAGCTGCCATTTGCATTATTTGTGACTCGAGGTTTGCAAGAGCTCTCAGCTAAGTTATATTACTTGCCGAGGTCCGTGCACGTACCTATATAGATGGATGGCCGTTTTTATTACTTTTGGACGACTCTGTGCCTTCAGGAGCACGTATAGAGACGTTAAAGTCGGATCTCGTCAACATGCAAACATCTACAACAGCAGTTCTTCATAGTCAAATCTTTAAAGCGTATAAGTCACATTTGATGTATAATTCAAGAACCATTTCTAGTGGGGTTCTAAATAAAATATACAAAGCCCAACATAATTAAAGGTAGCAGATTTCTGACTCATTTTAGAACATCAATCTTGAACGACGTCGCCGCCGTGGACAGCCGCGACACCAGACGAGGTACGAGTGGCTTGCCGGCCTCTTTGGAATTTGGATTTCGGAGTCTATGTCACAAATGTCACTAATATATTTTCGACTTTATTATAAAATCAAGAAGTTAAAAATCTATTCTAATTTTTTTGCTTCAAATCTCATTTTATTAAGGAGTCTGGTAAACAATAGAAAAGTCATCAGATTTAAGGATAAAGCCGCAGGAAATCAAATACAAAACAATCAAACAAAAAAAAAAGTAATTTACAAAATACAAATTCAATTTGAGATGCGAGTCCCCTTAATTTAGTAATGCAGACAGCTCTGCGTGTATAGCAATAAGTTGTCCAACCTTTCGGGAATTCCATGATACGGTTTCGAGACGAAAATCGTTCCTCAGAGGGCAAAACGAAACAAGACCATTACTATCGTACCTACACATTACCTCCGACGGAAATTCCCAAGACCTTTCTTCATAGTATATGACTATATGTGTCTGTACATATTTCAGGAAAGTCTAAATATATTTTGTCTAGACTCTTCAAAAATACAGTTATCTACTACTAGGGTGACCTAGATACAGCTTGTTCGATTTCCACCAATCAACTAAAGCAACGTACTTTTATACTGGGATAAAACGATTCGCCTCGATCCACCATTTTTCGCTCAGCGTCAAAACAAAAATATGATGAGGACGCTCATCTCTTGGGGTTCACAGCTACATTTTACGTCCCAAATTCCCCTTAACACGCCATAAAATACATTACAAACGCTATCACCGAGCTTTAAAGTCTATTTTCCCGTAATAAGCTTACCAATACGGTGTGTTCTCTAACTAGAATTAGGTCGGTGTTACACAGGTGTGTGCATCTTTTGACGTTTTGATAAATGGCAGTATCTTGGATTTATGGTCGAATTTTCGCCCTCTATTGTTTCGAAATATTGATATTTCGATACAGCACGATAAATAAAAAAAGATGTAGGTTATATATCGAGTAGAAAGTTGTAGGCACTCATATATCAGAAAACATGTAACAATATTTGACAATGTCACTCCGATATCGCTCTTATGATTTTTTGTATACGATTTATTTCGCTTTGAAAGGATTATCGTGTTTTATATAAATAATCTTTAGATGTCCTTTTCTTTGACGATATATTATTTGAATATCATTTGAGTGTCTTTTATAAGATTGACGAAATGTTAAGGATTAAGAGCGATCAGAGACGATAGTTCTTTGAAAAATTATTTCTCTTGGGGTTTATTCTGATCGACATTTTTGCAAGTATAATTTTGATGATGACATTCTAAATTGTACTCTTTTATCATTAGCATAAAGTTTTGTTTGTGAGTTGTGTTAGGCTGTTGAGTCCAGTATTATAGTCGGTACAACATAAGACAAGCAAACATCGAAAACTCAAATACCGCTGTACTTGGTTTATTAGTATAATGAACATGTAAGGAACATCGCATTCTACCCACGATAACGGCGATGTTACGTCACTGATATTTTAAACACTATGATTATACGTTAAAAAAATTTAAAACTGATATTTTTTTTGACTGCATAAATGGCGCGGTGGCTTTGGTTTCCGTGCAACGTGCCTCGGGTTCGATTCCCGCACAAAACGACTGTTTTTGTGATCCACTTTGGTAAACGCATCCAAGGCAAAGGAGAAAATCCTATAGTGGGACATATTTAAATAAAAAAATATTTTTGTTTTTCATTATGCCCTATTTTACGATTTTCTCCGGCGTCATCAGTGCGTTTTTTTTTTTTTTGGGAGGGGAAAATCATCAAATGACTTCTCCCGCCCCGGGCCGGGCGGAAGGGAGTGTCAGCTAGCTGCGAGCTACCCTTACTCGCCGACCGCAGACCCGCGCTTACGGTGGCCGGAGATCATCTCTCGGTCATCAGTGCGTTTAAAAACAGAAATTCAAACGCATATCACACCTAACCCTGAAAAAACAATATATGGATCACGTAAAGAGTTCGTTCTACGTCGGAATCGATCAATCAAAAATAATTAGACGAAGTAGTTCAACACAAAGATACCAAATTTTAGACACCACTTGTTTCTTAGACTAACAAAACTTACAGACATACTTAGTACAGATAGGTCAAACTTATCAAAATTCTCTCTCCATATTGAGATCAAGTTCCAAGACATTAATGTCTAACTGCGTTGAGGCTAGGTAAACATGTCTAAGGAAGTCATCGACGTGACAAGGGTGCGACAAGTTTCAAAGTTACATATCAAGCCAGAAATAGATTTCTCTTGAAGTAACTAGGTCTATAGGAAAGTAAATTAAATTATAAAACCAGTGTACCTATATTATTCTACAAATTTTATAAACGTGTGGACAGATTCTTTGGTGAGGTTTCCGGAGGCCCAATCCCTCCCTGGTGATGATTTCATAATGAAAAACTTAACCAATTAAATTAATAGAAAATATTTCTAAATCTGCAACCTTAGTGAAATCAATACTCAATACTCAATACTCAATACTTTATTGCTTTCCACATGTATTCTTATGTGGTAGTCTTATAAATAGTTCACATGGACCCTGTCGGGCACAGCAAAGTAAGTGGGATAGGAGAGAGGAAGCTCTTATCGGCTATGTTACTTATTTTTGTTGACTAAGACTAAGGTTATATAGGTAAGTAAGTTATATATATTTATGTTTGAAATTTAATCTATCATCAGTTACGCAAAGCAGACGATTGTAATCAAATTTTATCTGGCTAAATCCGCAGCGATTCGGTCTTGAGGTCAAGTCATAAGTCATAATAAATATATTAGGGTTTATTTTGTTAGTTCATTATTTCCTTACTTTAAAAGTTTTGTTAAAATTTTACCTATTTAAATTACTTACTATATCTACTAAACCAAGTCTCAAAATTTGGAAGAGAGCAAGCACAATTTTATATTTTTCTATCAATCTAATCCGCTGTTAAAAATCTTTAAATCTATATAAGTAACATGTACCTACATTTGTAAATATACAAATCTAAATACGTTTATGATAATCCCAAATAAAGAGGGGAGTTTGGTAAAATATACAGGGTGTAAGGGACAGCCTTCCGCAAACTGATAGGGTGGATTCAGTATATCGTCTTAAGTTGACCGGTACATGAAATTATTTCAGGAACGTTATGGGAATCCAATTAAACCGATTTGTTTCATTACCTTACACGCAATGTATCGCTACCACCGCAAACGCACGCAGCGAACGGCAGCGCTTTTAGTATTATTACTTTACACTATGGACAGCGCCGCGACCTTACGTTCAGACAAACGGTCGCGCTCGCGCCACGTTTTAATAACAATAAATTATTATCTAAAAGATAGCCGCATTACTTACAAAAGACAATTTAATAATCGCGCTCGCGCCACGTTTTAATAACAATAAATTATTATTTAAAAGATAGCTGCATTACTTACAAAAAAAAATCTAACAATCATAACATGGTAACTGATAAATGATAAAAAAAGAAAAATGCGTAGGTACCTTAGAATCGCTCCGGTTTCCGGCTCTGGAAAGCATTTGTGATGCGGTCTCGCATTTCGTACTCACTTGCACACGCACTCACAAACACTTTTTCTTTTACGTAACCCCACAAAAAGGGGTCCAAATGGGTTAGGTCTGGGGATCGTGCTGGCCACGGTTGCGGTCCAAACCTACCTAAACTACGTTTAAATAGGAAAGCACTGGTAAGTGGTAGCGTCTCCTTACGTTAGCGAACCAATTCCAAAATCCACGTAGGTATTGGTCTTCCGGCGCCTTTTTGTCTGGGAACAATGGGCTGGTTTTCTAGCAAGCGTTGATAGTCACCAGTAATTATCCTGGAGTCTGATGGATGGCGACGGTCAGGATACCTACACTACTACAACACATTATCATCTCCCCATAATCACGCGCGCTAAACGTACCTAGGTAGTAATTTCGCACAATTTCTACAACAAAACTTCACTACACTTCACACACTACATAACTAATAAAACTTAACAACACTACATAAAACAAAACTTTTAAGCCGAATGCGCGAGCGATCCGTGCCGACACACGCTCGCGGTACACAAACAATAACATCGCAGCAAGGCACAATGGCGACTGCATGTGATGAGACACACACAAACATAAATCTGTTGTTGCCAATTACACGAAAATTACAAAATTTCGGGGTAAAAAATAAAAAATTATGCATGGTCGTAATTTATCATTCTGTTATTTTTTGTAGAGAAATGAATTGATTAAATCAATTTAATTCTAATTTCATTGTTTAGTTAATTTAGAATAATAAAAGTGCAGTGTGATAGAAAGCTGTGCTTCCATTCCAGGGAGATTGTGTTTAATTTCTGGCTCGACTATCAATTCATGGCTATTGTGAAGCCATGTAAAAATCTGTAAGTAGTTTAAAAACTAGCCAGTAATCGCTTAAAAAGAACAATCAATTAATAAATTAGGTAGTATTTGTAAATGCTTTTAAATTAAAACTAGACTAATCTTTATTTATTTCTTATTCAATTTATGTGCGCGACAAGATTTTCATTAATTGATTAATGAAAATCTCATCAACGTAATTATGAATGCAAAGGAGTTCTCAAGTTTTAGATAAATTTCGCTAGTTCTAACATTTTCGTTTACTACCTGAGGTAACAAAAGTTAAAAATTGGCAACACTGGTTCAATCGGGCAAACATTGTGCAAAGAATCGGGGAGACGGGGAGACGCGGAGGCGGGGCGATAGAAAGGGACGCAGCTATTCTGTACGTTGGACGGGATCGTAGGTATTATACCTACGGCGCACGGCGCGGCGATCGGCGCGGTGGGGCGCCGAGCCGCTGCGCCGTGACCGCGGTGCGGTGAGTTCAAACGACTCGCGCTAGGTAGAAATTGAACAGCTGATTTCATGCGTAGTTCTTTAGAGAATTCACACAACCATTGCGTATTTTTTTGTTTTAGCTGTGTTATTTACATTAATGTTATTCTTCATAAATAGAATGTAATTATACATTGAAATAGAGGTGTAGGAACTGAAAAAACGAAATAAAAATTGAAAATTTTCCTGAAAGAATTTTCACTGGAATATGATTCAGAATAAGGAGCTGAATGCACCCTGTTAATTTGTGGAGGGCTGTCCCTTACACCCTGTATTTAAAAAAGAAGACAAATATAAATCGTAAGAGGATTTAATTTTCTATTAAAATGAACGAATTCCTTTAATTTATTTTCAAATGCCAGACGTTACGAGGACTGTATAAAATTTAATTTATTTAAATACTTGAGAAAAAAAACATTAAAATTCGTGAAATTATCAGAATTCGTGATGTGGATTCGCAATTCACTCTGAGATCAAATCTTTTATGACCTCTACGCTTTCGCTACGACGGGCGCGTAGCCTGCTTCTATCGTCTACGCCGTAGCTTGTTACGCCGTAGTCATGGAGAAGATTATTTTTGTATTTTGATGTCAAGATCTATATTAATTTGTTTTACTGGTAAGTACATGTTTCTTAACAGCTATAATTATGTTATATTTTCCTAAGGTTCATGCAGAGATGTTACGCTAACTATTTTGCCACTTACGATATACCTAACATTAAAAATATAAGTATGACTTGAAAATGTACTTCTGTAAATCTTACAATGAAGAAATCTTAAAATTAATGTTTGAAATTTCATTTACCATGTCATATAATCCTGTATGTCTATAACTCTGTTTGTCTGTATGTCTGTCTTTTCTTCACGCCTAAACAACTGAACCGATTTCTGAAAAATTTGGTAAAGACATAGTTTGGAACTGGAGAAAAGACATAGGATATTTTTTGTTCCAAAAATCTGCAGGAAGTCACTATTCCATGCGAACGGAGTCGCGGGCAAAAGCTGGTAATACATAATTCATACAAAAATACTTGTTTTTTTATCGTTGTAATCAGCAAAACGATAATTTTATTATTATGCTAAAGAATGAATCGTTTTATGCAACAAATTGGAAAATATATATATATATACATATTTGATCGGAAACTGGGTCATAGGAAGTCCAAATCCAATTTGCTTCATAAGAAAATTATATTATTGAATCACTTTGAGAATGAATATGAAAAGACAGATACAGTAATGAAGTATTTTTATATGTAAGTATATTTGAGAACTTCGAAACTTGGCAAGCACTAATATGACTTTTTCCATAAATATCCTTTTGAAGTTTATGTAAACATCACTGGCATAAACTGCAGAAAAATGTCGAAAAGAAACCTGGATTTATAATTTATAAGCTTGAAATCACCTTAAGCAAGGGTTATTAGTGTTCAAACCTTCTCCTTTACTGCTCAGCAGCAGGCTCCTAGGCTGCCCTTTGGCTCGATACGAAGGTTCGACGAATCTAAAGTTTAATTCTTCTTTTTTAAATATCCTAATTTATTTTTGCTTTATATACGGAGCGTCATATTTGTAATTGCAAATAAGCTCTTTTAAATAAAGATTGAAAAGAGTGCCTAGTGTGTCATTTTTCACGTTAACACGATCGAAACTTCTTTGTTTATCCTTGTGATTGGTTCATAAGCAGGCCAATTAGAGCACCGAACATCATAAATGTGTCGGCAACGTTGACTAGGCAACCATTACATAATATTCTGCAAACTATCTATAACACAATAATAATATTCTTCTAAAATGGAAAATTTTGTACCTACCACGGCAAATGTAGGTATTCTAATAAAGCTTTGTTACTTAATATCTAAAAATAACAAAACAACAAAAAATAATTAACACCCCAACTCGGTCTAGACATTCAAAGGACATCAAGAGCTCACGACTGTTATGCATTTATCAAAAAAAATAACATACTTACCATTTAGGCATAGGGATCAAAATACAATAGGTTAGTGTTTTACAGCTGCAAATATAACTTGGTAAAGATAGGTTCTTTATTGTTGGCTGGGATTGGACTTGCGTTAATCAGAAACATTAACAGCTTTACCAATTATGCATAGAGATCAAAATGCAATAGCCACTAGTTTTGCAGCTGCAAATATAAGTTGGTCAAGATAGGTTCCTTATTGTTGACTGGTACGTGACTTTTGTTAACGATGCCTTTCAGAAAACGGACGCGGGAGATTATTGAAAAGCTATGGACGCATGACCATTTGCATTTAACTTATTTTAATTGAAATTCTCGCCTCCTCTTAGGTATATGGCGACTCGCTAAAAGGTCGACGATCAGAACCAACTGATGACGTCACAAACCTTACATTACGTAGTTAGATTTGCGTACAGATTATAACGGATTCTTCATTTCTTATATAATGTGGACTTGTAAACGTGTTTTTTTTTCATGTGATATTACGGCTAACGAGCAAATCGATTATCTAATGGTAAGCAATCAGCGCCGCCATAACGTCATCGTCGTCAACAATCAAGAATAACGTCGGCAGCAATTCCAACCGCTGTGCAAAAAATTTTTTCATTAATAGCCTATCTATATAGTACTCATTTTTTCACAGCCGGGTACATGCTGAACAATGTAATGCGGCGTTCGACTTCGACCCAGTTCAGATGATGGAACAGGATCATGTTTAGTCCGTAGGGGTCACTGATACTCCCTTTCGCCCCACCCAAGACGGGAGAAGTAATTTGATGTCTTCACCATTCAAATAAAATTAACTTTTTTAAAACTTAAATAAGGTCGATCGTGATTAAAATGAAAGACTTTTTAACATCCACAAAACAATTGACGATCATTTATTACTTTTTCTTCAAACTCGAGTAGCGTCTCAAGTTTTTTTCCGATATCTTTGTTTTCAACCAACTGCCAATAGTCACAGCGGTGCCATCTATTGTCGATGGCAAAGACTAACGGTCACCTGAGACTGACAAAGAAGTACGTTAATCTTTTATGTAATCTGTTTTAATGTGAAAATAACGCCAATTTTTCGTATATTTGCATTTTTAGTCCATAATAGTGCGCCTAAATATTGCTTTTCTTAAATTAACTAAGGAAACCAGTCATAAGATTAACAAAATAAGGGGCCAGTACTCTTTATGTATAAGTATATTTTACTTTAATAATATCTCTGTATGTTGCCCTTTACTTTTCGAAAATGAGATGACACAATCTGGGCTATCTTCCATTAAAAGCAACCAAGATTGACCAGCCTCTTGATACTTATCAGGACATCTGTTCACTGTGATAGTGAACACATCTACTCATTCGTGTCTTGATCTACTATGAAGTAAATTAAAGTAGAAACTTCTCCCCTTGCCTTGTGTAAACTCCATTTGCCTTGTTTGAAAGTTAGCTAAGGCAAATCTGGTTTTAAAATCAGTTGATACCTTCGACTTATGTCTTTTGCGTAGGCCATGTTTAAAGTTATTTTTTCATGTTCTTGTTATGTTTGTGGGGCAATACTTTGGATTACGTATTTTGCATATTATTTCTCATCACGAGGTTATTCATAGTAATTTTGCATTAGGTGCTATTTAGAATCAAGAGATATGGTAAAAACGACTCGAGCCTAATGATCAAAACATTAAAATTTGTGTGTGTTGATGTTTGAATATAACTACAAGAAACTCTGCGTTTTAAAGGAAATTTTATCCAAGAAAGCACTTTCTATTCTATTCTAAACATCGAAGCTATTTACTTTCTGTCAGCTAAATCGCTTTAAAGCGCTAATATCCGCTGTCGATAGCGTAATTGCGACGTCAGGTACAGGTGACCGAGCGTGACCTGTTAGGGGCGCTAAGCTTTTAAAGCGTATTCGTGTTACCCGCTGACGTGATGCGAAAGGTACATCACGTAACTCGCTCTTTATAACGTCGATTACTTGACGTGATAGATGGTACGTTGTAAACCTTTTAGAATATTTTACGTTGTATTTTTAACTAGGTACTCATTATGTGTGTGTGTGATTATGTAGATAGATAAAGATTTGTTCTTATGTTAGGGAATCATTATTGATTGATAAAGAATAATCGTCGTGTTTGTTTCATTTTTTATTTCTCTGCGTCATCTACGTTTGACTGTTAGAAATTGCTTTAAAATATTAGGTGAATGGGGTCATTCAGACAATTGTGTGAATAAATAAATTTATTAATCCAGTTGTTATGAGGTCCTATACCTTAAAATATTTTTGACTGAATATGGTCAATGTCAGATTATGCGTGTTATTACTGATGTCTTATTCACTTTAGTGTTAAGGGTCCCACTGCTAGTTTGAAACTACTCAAGCGGATCGAAACATGAGGTAAGTAATAACCAAAGAGTTGTTATAATTTAAAAACTCCTTCGAAAAAACTTCATGCTTGAGATGACACAATAACACAATATATTACAAATAAAATAACCCTTAAGTAGGTACTATAAATAGAAATCACAAAGATTAGTTCTTAAGAAAACTTTATCTTGTTCTTTTATTGATAACTGAAGGATCACAAAGGATTGGGAAGTAGGGTCGGATCTCAGTCTCTGTATTGTGCTCCTTAGATCAATGGCTTATATTGAATGACTTCTCATTGATGTAAGTGGCCAGTGCTCAGACGATTTGGCCGTATTTTCTATGAGAAAGGAGACGCTATTCATATGTATAAATAGCGTATTTTTAACAGATATAATGTATATATAGTGTTTTGAAGCTATTAAAGAATGAATAGTTAATGACATTTTAATAGCACAGTATGCTAAATCCCGACAAACCTTCAATCCCCATCATGTAATAAGACTGGCAGTCAAAAACTGTGCGATTTTCGCAAAACATTCGAATAATCTTTCGGCGAAGGTATTTAAAAAAAGCTTATACAACCTTTAAACATTTAAGAAACGAGCGTTCTTACCCCTTTTTTATGGTAGAAGTCGGCAAACCACGGATTATCTGATGGTAAGCAATCGGCCCCGCCTGTAGACACCAACACCAAAAAAGTTACGAGTGCATTGCCAGCCTTTTGGGGATAAAGGTATCGGATATTTAAGGATTAGGAAGGGATGGGGGAGGGGAGAAATTGGGTCTTCGGTAACCTCACTCACACGGTCACACTTTAAAAGCCGTCAAGGGCAACTGTGACTTTTCTGGCGTTGTGGTTTTCGATTGGCGGCGCTCTTCACTTACCATCAAATGACCAGTCTGCTCTTTTGCCTTCTACTCCAAATATCCACCACATTAGAAGAAAAACAAGTGACAAAAGCTAATGGAAGAAGGTGAGGAGAGGTACAACACACAGTTTTATTATGTCGGAGTTGCGTAAGATCATTTTAGTGTCACCCCGTATGATTCACATCGATGTGTGGCCCACCAATATGATAAAATTCTTAAGTCATCATCGTCATCTGCCTATAAGTGCCCACTGCTGAGCATAGGCCTCTTCTCATACGGAGATGGGTAGGGCATTAGGTAATCACTATGCTTGCTCAATGCGGGTTGGCGATTACAAACTTATAATTAGAAATTATAAGGTTTCCTCACGATGTTTACCTTCATCGCATGTCAGTGGTGTCTAAACAGTCATAGAAACGTACATATAAACTTGGAAAAAGTCACATTGGTACTTGCCAGGTTTCGAAACCACGCCCTCATGCATGAAAAGCGGGCTCCTTTACCTCCGGGCCAGCACGACATTCTTTTCATTCACGAAATTCTTAAGTGTAATGTCCTTAATATTAATTTCAAGATAAATCAGACTTTTTTAAGAAAATATATTTTACTCGCACAAGCTAGAAGTGAGACGACATTTAATCAATAAATACCAGTGTATGACCACTCAACCTTCGGCGGACGTCCCTTCAAAAGTGAAAGGTGAAGTCACCTATATTTAGAGTCTATTCTAACTTGGCAGGCTGGAAATTTACGCCCACATAAATATTCTAGAAAAAAAGGGCTTGTATAAATAAATATAATTCTGATGAAACTTGAAGGGCAAATGTAAATAGGCTATATTGATTAGTTTTTCTAATATATTTTTATTTTGTATACAGGGTCGGACTTAGAAGCTTAAGGCGCCTGGTATTACATTAATCTTAGAGCAATGACCTGCAACGATGCTAGTTAAATGAAATGTGGTAAAAAATTATTGTACGTATAAAAAAAATACTCAAGATATGAAAGATATTGTGGGAAACCTATGTTCAACAGTAGACGTCTCCTGATTAACATGGAGATTTTGGTGGTCGTAGACCATATTAAAACCCTAGTCTATGAATAAACTATTTCCATAGACAATAAAGCAAACAAAATATCTCTAACTCGTGTGCATTGAACTAGAAAATGTTAAAATGTTGCCAGATCACAAACAAGTTACAGCAAAGTATATCTTATAGATATGTTGCCAAAAATTCAATTTCGAATACACAAGCTGTATGTTCGATATTGGGTGCCCGAGATCTAGGCCGTACATCCGACGGCTGCACCCGAAACGATTAAAATAAAATATGATTGTATCATAAGCGAGTATATCGTGCTTCCAGCTTGGGCAAACTGGCTTGTCCATGTTATACTTACTGTATATAACGCTTAAAATATTCTGAGTCCAAAGCCTGTACGTATATTTAGGTAAGGTTTTATATGTTTGTGGTGATCCAGAGATTAAGGCATATGCTTCTCATGCATGAGGGCAATGTGTTTGAAATCCGACAAACACCAATATTACTTTTTGGAGTTAAATGTTTAAGTTAAAATGTCTAATAAATGTCTAAGTTTATTTAGACACCGCTGATGAAACGATGAAGAAACACTTTATGAGGAAGCCTGGACTTATATGTAGTTTGAAGTCACCAAACAATCAACCGTTGTGTTTAATGCTCATACCCCCTCCGCGCGAGAAGAGACTTTGGCTTACCAGTGGGCACTTATAGGCTGATGACGATGACGAAGGATTATTATTTATGTTTTTAATTACATATAGTAGCGACAAAGCTGAAACAAACGCTGTACATGCTTAATGATAAAAGGTCACTATAGTGTATAGACTAGACAACAAAGCCATTAGCCATAATGGACTATGTCATTAATATTATTTTTTACTTGCATACTTATTGTGCTATCTATACACTTAAGACGACATCGAATAATAATTTAAATTCAGATAACTGTAAATGAATATAAAACTGCTAGTGATCGATGCCAATTTGAACTGTAGTATAGCATGGATTTGAAGTACTCGTATAACGCACTCTTACTAAGTGAGGGATAGCGTCAAGAATAGATTGGCATGAGGATACAAGATAATCGGAAACTTTGGCTTTGATAGTGATAAAGTGCTACCAATCGGTTAATGCAAGATAGTAGCTGTACCTTAACATCAACCTAACATTTCGCGTAAATTGTAATATTAAGTTATTGATAAAAAATCCTAGAAAATAACTAAAAATACAAGAGTATATTCTGTTTCTACAGGATCTTTACTTTAACAAGAAATTTTCTAAATGAAAAAAGCTGATAACTAACCAACCATCAAATGACTTGTCTCATCGTGGAGTCACATTATGACTGCTTCGCAGAAAGAGGAGACGGCTTCAGTTCCTTTTGCTCCGACCATAGCCCCGACTAAGGTCGGTTTGGCGAGAGGTTGCCGCCGCCGACAACTTCCCCAAGGTTAGTCGTCTCAAAAAGGAAATTTTCACAGCCTGATTGGAAAGAGGAGTCTTATACTAATATAAAAAACAGACTACAAATGAGTAGAAAGCACCTTAAACAAAACCTTGAAAAGTTAATTTATGGCCTATTATTAATAAATACACATAAATCAATATTACAAATCCTTGTGATACGTTCTACTAAGAAAGACGGCTTAAGATCGATACCAATTCCTATTAGAGAAACTGAAGATATATTAATATAACTTATTATGTCACTTAATCCGCAACACGAGACCACTAGTTTCACTTGTTGAGATTGATATGGTTTGAGTTTATTTCAAAATAGATATCTTTATTTACAATATCATTTCGGATCAGCGTTAGTGATCGATTTCAGTCATGCATTATTTTATAGAAATAATATAGGTCAGCAAACGAGCAGACGGATTACCTGATGGTAAACCATCTGCGGAGCCCATGGAGGCCCACAACATTAAAGTGTTGTTGGTAAAAAGGTTTAGGATATTTAAGGATTGGGCCGGGATGGGGAAGGGGGACGGATTGGGCCACCGATAACCTAACTCACTCGGTGAAACACAGCGCTGTGGTTGTTTCGCGTCAGTTTTCTGTGAGACCGCAGTATCACTCTAGTCGAGCCGACTCATTCGCGCCGAAACTTGGCTCTCCCACACTTATCACAACCTTATCAAAGAATTGCGTATACCACTAAAAATTGTTTAAAAGTCACCCGGTAATTAGGAGCCTATCATTAATCTTTTTTTAATTATGATTTATATTCGAAATGATTCATAATCTAGGGTTCAGATTACAGCAAAGCCTGTCTCTAGACAGGCTTTGCTGTAATCTCCCCCTGAACCCCCCACTCAGTAGTAACACGAATTATGAATTAAAACCTTTTCGGTCGCAAAACCTACACCGTGTGTTCAACACTTAGGTCATCTTCTTTGTAAGACTAAGTAACCCAACTAATGCTTTCAACATCCTTAAACTAAGACCATAAGACCTGAACTAATGAGGGTTGACGTCCAAAATGCTCGGAAACCAAAAGGTCAGGGAATAAGGATGTTTTCACACCCGCAATGCGACGACCAGCTACCGACCGCAGGATTCCGTATACCTCGCTTCGCTTCCCACCTATTGTAGGAAATTTAGTCGCAGCTGCCACGGCCTTTCGTGTGCAAACCACCTAGATTCTCTCGGAATGCTTTTCGTAAAGTTAACGGGAAATTGAATACGTGTTCAAAAGCTATCTCAGTTCACCTGTATTGAATATTTTAAACGGAACCCCGCTCCGGTTCGGAAACTTGCCGGATTACTAGCAAACGATTCTGTTACCTAATCTTCTTCTTGCGAATATTTCATTCGGAATCTGATTACATCGTCTTTTAATGAGCAATCGGATTACTGAAGCTGTATTATTATTGTTGAGGTTTTTTTATGAGATGTCGATGATGTCGTATGTGGATTACGTTACGATTGTTTTAGCTATATTGCTACATCTATAGGCACTAGCTTCCCGCCCTCGTTTTCGAAGGCAAACCTTCCTTAATTAATTGTACACTCAAAACCTTTCTTTTGAATCATTGCACGACCCAACTCTTTGTGTGATCCACAAAATGTTGGTTCGGGTCTGGGTGTGATGTGTATTTGAAATTATATGTTTTTAAACGCACTGACGACACATGAGGAAATTCTAGTTCCACACTAAACGCAACGTTTAATTTTAAAAAGAAGAATTATATTGCGTGTTAAAATAGCCGCATCAAAGTCACTCTTTTAGTTTTAAAGATATATACAGACATAGGCACAGACAAGGGGTAGCGACTTTATTCTATACTACCTATGGATGTTGTCGTCGCTGTAGCCCTTCTTTGCAGCATGATAAATAGATGTATAAAAAGCTGTTTTGTAAATACTTACATTAAACTCCTTCAAATAATTTTCGTTGCACAAATATTTGATAGCTAGCTTTTGCCCGCGAAGCTTTTATTCGCTTGAAAAAGTGACTTCCTGCAAAGTTTTGGTATAAAAACTATCCTATGACTTTTCTCGAGTTCTAAGCTATGTCTGTACCAAATTTCACAAAAATCGGTTCAGTAGTTTAGGCGTGAAGAAAAGACAGACAGACAGAGTTACTTTCGCATTAAAATATTAATTTGAATTTTTATCATCTCCGTCTACATCTTCTGAAGAGTCTTGCTGTTGGACCGTCCGCTATTCTAAGTAAACATCTTTATCTAAGATATCTAAGCACCTAATTTTAGAACAAGGCAAGCTATTGGTGTGAACCTCACTAACTAACTAACTTTATACAATAATTATGGTTGTTAATTGAACCTAAATTGGAATCCCATGCACCAGTCTTTCGCTAATTAGTTTCAGGAGAAAAAGTCAATATCGAAACTTGAGTTATCAAATTAGTTGGCGTCGGAAACTTGAGCGTGTTTTTAGTCAACAAGTTTTGAAGTGGTAGTAGTTAGTTTTTGTTCAACCAATATTCTGAGATTGGCAGGGTAAATTCTTGGTTTGCTCAAACAAAAAGTTTGTAAAGATATCAAAGTTCTAATGTGTATAAGTTGTATGAAATCTATATGTATAAAAGAAAGTCGTGTTAGTTACTCCACTTATAACTTAAGAACGGCTGAACCGATTTGGTCGAAAATGCTTAGGGAGGTAGCTAAGAACTGGGAGAAGGACATAGGATAGGATAGGATAGAGTAGGTAGTGTAGGTTAGGGGTGCGCGCAGAAGACCTCCCCGTGCGTTCGGCGGCTGCTGGTCCCTTGTGGATACGTCCGGGGGGAAGAGCAGTCGTTGGACCGGTGCACCCTGGGTACGGACAATAATCACTTCGCGTAAGAGGAGTATTATTGTCCGGAGCTAACTTCTGCAGGAGGGGTCGCTCCTGCCCCGTCGTCTTAGTCGATTTGGTGAGGACGTGACCACACCCTCTTAGGCGCAGGCGCGTCAATGCGGGGTTCGTTTGTCTCCTCATTCATTGAGGAACAAACCTTTCGGCGGGTCCGCTGATTCGGGTTGGCCGGACAGCGGACGGAGGCATGTCTCAATGCCGCCGTCGGGGGGCTTGGCTTTACCGCCCGGCCCCAGAGGAAGGACACCTCTAAGATAAAAAACCACCCAATCCCAAGTTTTGGGAGCGCGGCGAGGGGATGAATGGCCGTTGGGTGTACGGTCGTTAGCGCTCCCACCTGCTGGTACCTGCCGCCCCCAGCAGTATGTAGGCTTACCCGGGTACCTAAGCCTCTGCCCGGGGTTGACCATTACTTGCTTTGTACTCGTGGGAACAATATGGAGACCCTTACAAACAAAATAAAAAACAAAAATGACGAGGTGGGTGAAACCGTACCAATGGTACTTATTGAGCGGAAAGGCGTTCTGTCGGACTCAGATAGCGCGTCGAGCCGTATGAGCGTGGCGAGCGCGGTAAGCGGAAAACGCTTACGCAAACGCCCAAGAGAGGGTGTAGACTCAGGGTCTGAATCGGCCCTTAGTGACACAGCAGTACCGGCCCCCAAGGTCGGCACTAAAAAGGGAGGGAGAGGTAGGCCTACCACCACAGGCAAATATGTTGGTATCGGCCTATCCAGGCGTGAGGCTGCGGCTGCAATAAAAGCCGCTGCAGTCGCCGAAAAACTAGAGGAGGACGAGCGGCAGATTGCGGCTCTGACGAAAAGAGTGACGAAAGGGAGAGTCGCTCGCCTGTCGGAGTCGTCGTCTGTCGTCACTGATGTAGGAGTCGAGGCAGAAGAGCTCAATGCCTCCGACCTAAATCAGAGGATGGTTGACGCGGTTGCAGCCATAAGACGTGTGAGCAAGGTCTCAAAGGGCCTTAGCGGCTGCAGTCAGAAAGCACTTAAAGAGGCCACGGCCTCTATTATGGAGAGTGCTCAGGTGCTTCTGACTCGCTCCACAACTGAAAAAACGGCCCTGCTGCGGGCCCAAAATAAAAAGCTCGCAACGCAATTGGCGGAGCTCCGCAAGGAGCACGAAGATTTTAAGGAAGAGATGGCCAACTTCCGGCGCGAGCAACTCAAGCGGGAGGTAGGTCTTCCGCATATAACGCCGCAACTGCAACCGCAGGCGACTTCGGAGACGTCAAAGCAGCAACCATCACAAGAGATGGAGTTGACTCGCTTGATCCGCCAGGAGATGGCGAGTTTCAACGCGCGCTTCTCAGTGCTTGAGGGGAAGATCCTGCGTCCTCCTCTGGCTGCAGACCAACGCAGTACTCAGGCACCGACATATGCAGCCCAAGTCGCAGCGCCCCGTGCCGCCCAACCGGCACAAGCGGCTGCCACACAAAACAAGAGCACAACTGCTGCTTCTGGAAAGAGAACGGAGCAGCAACAAAAAAAGGCTAAATTGGCTAAAAAAGCAGTTGTCACTGCTCAGCCAGCCATACGCGAACCCGCTATCATACCCGAGGCGGAGTGGACGGTAGCGGGCACCGCCAAAAAATCTAAAAAGGCGCGCCAGCGGGCCAAAAAGCAGGCCCGGAAAGAAGAAATGGCTGCCAAGCGCCAGACCGCGAGGCTCAGCACTCCCCGCTCTACAGCAGTGGTTCTCACCCTGCAGCCAGGGGCAGAGGAGCGGGGCCTAACTTATGCTGGGATCCTGGCAAAGGCGAAAGCCGAGATCTCGCTGAGTGATCTCGGTATTACAGGCCTCCGATGCAAAACCACTGCTACCGGCGGCCGCTTACTGGAAGTATCGGGAGCTACCAGTGGTCCCAAAGCAGACGCCCTCGCCGATAAACTCAGGGCGTCTCTAGGCTCGGACGAAGTGAAAGTGTCCAGGCCAACCAAGTGCGCAGATCTGCGCATTTCAGGCCTGGATGATTCCGTCACTCAAGAAGAGGTCGCCACTGCTATCTCCAGGGCCGGAGGATGCTCGCCGGATCAAGTCAAGGCGGGCACGATTCGCCGGGGTGTCTCCGGTCTCGGGACGGTTCTGGTCAGCTGTCCTGTAGCGGCGGCCAAAAAGATAAAGGAAAAGCGGCTTCTGGTTGGGTGGGTCTCGGCGCAGGTCGTGCTCCTAGAGCCCAAGCCCTATCGGTGCTACCGCTGCTTAGAAGGAGGACATGCAGGAGCACGGTGCACCGCGGGAGTAGACCGCAGCCAACTGTGCTTCCGCTGCGGTCTGCCCGGTCACAAGGCTGGCACGTGCACTGCCGCGCCGCACTGCGTCATCTGCGCGGCATCTGGTAAGCCAGCTGACCATCATACCGGGTCAAAGGCCTGCGCCAAGGTCAAGAAAAATGCCAAGAGACAGCCGGCTCATCCGCTGGCTACTAACAAGGATTCGACGCAGAAGGCAACCAGCTCCTCGCAGCCGGTTCACCCGCCGGTTGCGGCAGAACATCCGCCGAGGGCTGGGAAGGAGGCAACGGCAATGGAAACCCAATAATGGCCCTACGTCGTCTCCTTCAAGCCAACATAAACCACTGCGCCAGGGCTCAGGATCTCTTGCTTCAGAGCATGGCGCAGTGGTCGATCGATGTGGCAGTTGTATCCGAGCCGTATTTTGTGCCACCCAGGGATGACTGGGTGTGCGACACAAACCGCTCGGTAGCACTTATTTTGAGGTCTGCCGGCGACACCCTTCCCTTCGAGGCCGTCACCCGAGGGCGGGGCTATGTTGCGGCAGTTTGGGGAAATATCATGGTCGCGGGGGTGTATTTCCCCCCCAGCCTTTCTCTCGCCGACATGGAGGATCTGATATTGGAGTTGGGCACGATTGTCAGTCGTAGTCATCCTCGTCCCGTGATAGTCCTTGGGGACTTCAATGCCAAATCCACGGCTTGGGGTTCCCCGTGTACAAATGCGCGGGGCGAGTTAGTGGAGGAGTGGGCGGTCGAGCAGGGCCTGCTTCTCCTAAACCGGGGTTCCGTGCAGACGTGCGTGCGGCAGCGAGGTGGGTCTATAGTGGACTTATCTTTCGCTAGCCCCGCTCTCGCACGCACTGTCCAGGACTGGCACGTGTTGGAGGAGGTAGAGACGCTGTCTGACCACCGATATATTCGATTCAGCGTCTCTGCTCAGACCTCGGTTGGGCCGATCCAAGCGACCCCGGTGGGCGTTGGAGACGGTCCGCGTTGGGCGTTGAAGCGGTTGGACAGGGAGGCTCTCTTGGAGGCCTCTATCGTCAAGGCCTGGTTGGACTCTCCAGACAGGCCAACCAACATCGACGAGGAGGCGGAGTGGTTCCGGGAGAGCATGTCGCACATCTGCGACGCTGGCATGCCCCGAGTCCGGCCGCTACCATCCAGGCGCCAAGTGTACTGGTGGTCGCACTCAATTGCGCAATTACGCACCACTTGTGTACGGGTGCGGCGCCAGTACGCAAGGTACCGAAGAAGACGCCGCAGCCCCTTTACAGCTGCGGCCGAACAGGAAGAGGCGGAACTATATAACCGCTACAGAGAGGCGAAAAGCGCCCTCCAGCTGGCCATTGTCCGGGCAAAGGCCCAGGCCAACGTAGAGCTGTTGAGGACTCTGGACCGAGATCCGTGGGGACGCCCCTACCTCATGGTACGGGACAAATTGCGCCAATGGGCCCCCCCACTAACCCGGAGTCTCCAGCCACAGCTGCTGGAGGAGGTGGTGTGTGCGTTGTTTCCGACGAGACCGGAGCACACTCCACCGGCTATGGTTCCGCCTCGTAGTTCGCCCAACGCGGAAGACGAGACTGACGAAAACGTGCCCGAAGTGACCCGGGTAGAGTTGAGAGTGGCGGTGGCTCGCATCAAGAACACCGCCCCAGGGCCCGACGGCATTCCAGGCCGTGCATGGGTCCTGGCTATGAGAACTCTCTGGCCCCGACTAGCGGGGCTCTTAAGCGCATGTTTGGAGCGTGGCCAGTTCCCAAGCCGGTGGAAGACCGGAAAGCTGGTCCTGCTAAAGAAGGCGGGGCGCCCCGCAGAGTCCCCATCTGCGTACAGGCCGATCGTGTTGCTGGACGAGGTGTGTAAGATCTTCGAGCGGATCATTGCCGGCCGCCTCGTCCAGCACATGACCAGGGTGGGGCCGGATTTGGCGGACAACCAATTTGGTTTCCGCCAGGGGCGCTCCACAGTGGATGCGATCATGCGCGTGAGGGTCCTGGCAGAGGAGGCAGTCGCCCGGGGTGAGGTGGTCTTGGCGGTGTCGCTCGACATCGCTAACGCTTTCAACACCTTGCCCTGGAGTACCATCCGAGAGGCACTCCGGTATCACGGGGTGCCGCGCTACCTCCAACGCATTGTCGGGGCCTATTTGTCGGACAGGTCGGTGGTGTACCCGGGTCGAGAAGGATGGGGTCGGCGAGAGACGTCGTGCGGCGTTCCGCAGGGTTCGGTGTTGGGGCCGCTCTTGTGGAACGTTGGCTACGACTGGGCTCTGCGCGGTGCGCTACTCCACGGCGTCGGCGTCATTTGTTACGCCGACGATACGCTAGTTACAGCGCGTGGGAAGTCGTACCGGCAGGCGGCCATACGCGCGACGGCTGGTGTCGCGCACGTCGTGGGTAGGATCCGGCGGCTGGGCTTAGAGGTGGCATTGCACAAATCGGAGGCCCTGTGTTTTCATGGGCCGAGGATGAGGCCGCCTCAAGGATCCAGCATTATAGTAGGAGGGGTTTCCATCGCTGTTGAGTCCACGATGAAGTACCTCGGACTCGTTCTCGACAGTCGGTGGAATTTCGGGCCGCACTTTACACGGCTCGCCCCCCGGTTGATGGGCGCCGCTGCTGCGCTGTCGCGCTTGCTGCCCAACCAGGGGGGGCCCATCTCCTCCTGCCGGAGGCTCTACATGGGGGTCGTACGGTCGATGGCGTTATACGCTGCGCCAGTATGGGCGGACGCCCTGACGGCCCGCAACATCGCCGCGCTGCGAAGGCCACAGCGCGCGATGGCCGTCAGGATAATCAGGGGATACCGTACGATCTCCTTTGAGGCAGCGAGCCTCCTAGCCGGATCCCCGCCCTGGGACCTCGACGCAAAACTCCTCGCGTCGCTCTATTGGTGGCGCGCGGAGGCAGTCGAGCGGGGCGAGCGCCTGGTGCCTCGACAGGTTGAGGCACGCAGGGCAGAACTCCGCCAGACCTTAATGGCGGAGTGGCAGACGCGCTTAGCGCAACCCACGGCGGGGCACGCCGCTATAGAGGCGGTAAGGCCCGTTCTAGAGGAGTGGCTCAATAGGAGCCACGGCGCCCTCAGCTTCCGGCTGACGCAGGTGCTTACCGGACACGGGTGTTTCGGGAAGTACCTGTGTCGCATAGGTCGGGAGCCGACGTCTCAGTGCCATCATTGTGGTGATTGCCGCGACGATACGGCGCTGCATACCTTGGCGGAGTGCCCAGCTTGGGCCGAGCAGCGTCGTGACCTGGTCGCGGCCGTAGGTGCTGCGGGAAATCTCTCGTTTCCGGCTGTAGTGTCTACTATGGTCGGGAGCGAGTCAGGGTGGAGTACCGTCGCTACCTTCTGCGAGGCCGTGATGCTCGCAAAGGAGGCGGCGGAAAGGGAGAGAGAGGCTGCCTCCTCTCTCCCCTCCCGCAGCAGACGCACTAGACGTCGTAGGGTGGCCGACCTGCGGCCACCGTAGGGCGCGGCCTGTGGACGACAGACTCGGGGCGTCTTGTCGTCTGACCAGCAGCAGGCCTCGAGGCGGCGGCGCCGTGTTCCGCGCGCGCCTCATAGTGGAGTCCTGCGGTCGGGGTGACGGCCGCAGTGGGTGACGGGGCCCGCCTTACCATCTGGCGGGCCAACACCCGTCGGGGGGTTGCGATGAATGCTTCGGCGATACCCGCCCCTCCGACACATGGGTTATTGGAGGAACACCGGGTTGGTTTTTAGTCAGTAAGAGTCTGACAGTACCCTTCGCCCTTCCCCGAGGGCGATGGGTCTCCATGAGGATTTTCCAACCCGACACCAAAAAAAAAAAAAAAAAGGTAGTGTAGGTTAGGTAGAGTAGGGTAGGTAGTCAAATGACTGGAGCGACGCCCCGGTAAGAGCTAGTTTTTTATAAAGAATAAACTTATTGAAAATAACTTGCTCAAGTGAAAAAGGCTCCACTAGACTTCCAGCGGCCGAGTGTCGACTGTCTGAGGGTCTAAAAGACCCGCTGTGATTTGAAACTGGTAGAACTTTTTTCAATTTATTTACGCGAGAGAGTAGTTATATTACTTTTTAGTCTTCTTACTAATATTATAAATGCGAAAGTTACGATATTTAGATGTTTTTTACTCAATCACGCCAAAACGGGTGGCCGGATCTGGATAAAATTTTGCACAGGCATAGGACACACACCGAAATAGGACATAGGATATTAACATACCACGCGGCCGAAGCTGCGAGCGTAGACTAGTTTTCAATCAATTTAGTCTCACGATAGTTACTAGGTAAACAAAGAAAAATTGTGAAAGCTCTTTTTATTCAAAATCAGAAAGCAATACAAATATTACCAAACTTGCATCTCAATGCATTAAAAACCAGAATAAAATCAAGGCACGACGCAGCATCACGAAATACGACGCCATCTGACCCTCCACAGCATTGTAGTAAAAATATAGTGGGAAATAAATAAAGTGAGGTCGGACCGCAAGCAATCCTGTGATTGAGAACGTGCCTCAGCTTGTGGGGGGTTACTTTGCCCGAAGGACGAAGATAGAAAAAAAAAATATAAATAAGAATTGTCGTTGGTTTTTTCGACGTTCCATTATGCACGTGGTATTAGTTTCGTAGTGTTTTGGAACACTCGCTTTGCGTACAAATTGTTTTCGTATTTATTTTAGTGTCTTGTTGCTAAAGTTCTTTGACTCTTCTTCTATGCACTACTTTGTTTTTGTAGTACTGTCTTTTGGTTTTTCTAAATGCAAAGCGTCTACTAGTTATGTAGGGTCCTCCTTTAGATTTATGGTTAATTGCAAGATGAAAGCCCGTTTACTGTCATTGAAAGTTTCTCAAATTTTATTTACTCACCAACATTTGTTTTTTTTTAATGGAAATCTTTAAATTACTTCTCCCGCGCTGAACGCCCGACTCTTACTGACTCTTTCTCTTTCTCTTTTCTCTTTTTTTGACTGACTAAAAACCACCTTCTTCCTTCTCTTGCTCCAGGCCGCGGCTGCGGTACCTATTTACGCTTGCCCGCAACCTCGGCTGAACATTAAGTTGGCTTAAGTTCGCAAAGGTATGATTTCGGTAAGGTATGTTAAACCGGAGTGAATAGATTCCGAGGGAGGGAGAAGGGAGGGTGAATGAACCTTACTCACACGGCGTTGTGTTTCGCCGTGTGAGTGAGGTTGACGGAAGCCCAATCCTTCCCCTCCCCTAATCCCTCCTCAATCCCTAAATCTCCAAATCCCTAATCCCTAAAAGGTCAGCAACGCACTCGTCACTCCTTCGTTGCGGGTGTCCATGGGCGACGCTGATTGCTTACCATCAGATAATCCGTCTGCTCGTTTGCCGGCCTATTACATAAAAAAAACATCTATTCACCCCTTCCTTGTATCTATTCACCCCCTTTTACGGTATTCATCATCAGCACCTTTAAGAACAAAAAAGCAAAATGTGGAATGACCTATTAGATAAAAAAAAAACATCTATTCACCCCTAAAATTCTTTTCACCCCGTTTTGCGGTATTCATCATCAGCACCTTTAAGAACAATAAAGCAAAATGTAGTATGAAATCTGAATACATTTTACATGTAAACATTCACTAACCAATCAAAATTGAAATTGGAAATAACCAATTTCAGTAACACATGTGTAATAGAATTGGTTCAAATCAAACGATACTGTTGAAATATCATCACTATTTTAGTTATAATGGAACCAATTAAAAACGGTCTAATAATTCTATATAATATGATTCGCGACAATCGCCAGTTTAGGAGTTTTTTTTTTTTTATTCCGAGTTCTCTAATTTTATCGAATGGCACACAATGTGTACACACCGTTAGCTGCTAGTTGTCTATTGAGTTGGTACAACTGCTGCCCCGTATGCGCACAGAGTGACCAGATAGAAGCAATTAAAACCTAAGTTCTACCACTAGCTCTACGATATGATTGTATACCTATATGTACACCTAACTGTAATTCCCTATCAAAATATTAATAAATTAATAATAATAAATATAATTAATACAATCAAAACAAATCAAAACTGTAAAGACTTGGCTGATTAGGCTCTCCAGAAGTATATTATATGTTATATTATATTATAATTATACTCGTAATTTTACTTGTATCCATTGCTAATATAATGTTAGAATAGTATAAGTGGTTCATTCAATGAGCGTTGTTATACTCGGCCCTGTCTAGCTTTCCTGAAAATAAGGGAAATAAAAGTTTATTGTTACTTATTTATTTATTTATTTATTGGAAAGAACGGGACAAAACCAATTACAGTATTTAATTCTTAGGTATTTATTTTTAATATAGGCACATAAATATTATAAGAAAAAAAAACGGAAAATGTATTCAATTTCATTGGCAAAATTTCAAGCATTCCTACAAAAATTTCATGTTCTTACATCACATTTTGGCTTTGCAGCCAGGACTCTGTTTCTCTCTCTAGCTCTACTGACCATTCGGCAGGATGGTATAGCAAACCACTGGTGCTTGCGACAGTATTTGTCAGAAGCAAAGATACAAAGGAACTCGCTATTTAGTTCATGAGCCGTGAAAATTCTCTAGAAGATTAAAGTTTGTTACATTTAAAAAAATGATATCCTAAGCAACCAAGCAAGAATAGGATAGGGAACAAATAAGGATGATAACACTAAAATAAAAACTATACTGTAAATAAGAGCACTTAATTAAATAACGTGATTTGAATCAATAATATTCCCGCTCACTAAAAATTAAACAATAAAATGAAAACATGAAACGAATATAATCAAAGCAACAAAAGGCAAGGTTCCATTGCAGAGCGCTCTTAAATGAGCTCCAAATTAATTTAAATTAAGAAACAATGTCTATTTGAAAATGGAACGCAGTGTCGGAACAGTTGGAATGGTCGCAATGGCCGGAATGGTTGCTATGTCGTAAATGTCGCGAGTTCAGTACACACTAGGTCAGTAAGCTCGAGGCAGCACACAAGAGAATTAGCGAAATTAATGGCGTTTGTTCCAACCCGCTACTGCACCGGTTAATTACCTACACCCGGCGCCCCTGATGATAAAGCGAGGACGTCGGGGAACAGGCAAAATTCTAACTAATTCTGTTTCAAAAAGAAATTGCATTGTTAAACGAGTCGGATGTTTTTAATGATGAGAGAATCTGAATAGCTTTTGCGAACGAGAACTATCGTTGTGGATTTGTTGCTTTTTCCTTTACTATCGCTCGACTTCAATTAAAAATATAGGATGTAAAGAAGTTACTAAGTAATTCTTAGCAGACCAGTTTTTTCTATACTAATATTATAAAGAGGTAAAATTTGTAAGTTTGTATGTAGGAGGTAATCTTTGGAACTGCTGGTCGGATTTCCAAAATTCTTTCACTGATAATTAGCTACAATGTTCTTGAGTGCTATAGGCTATTAAACACGCTACGATTAAATGAAGCCTAGCAGCGGGTGAACACGCGCGAGAATAGCTAGTATGTCATAAGTTGGCAAACGAGTAGACAGATTACCTGATGGTAAGCAATCAGCGCTGCCTGTCGACACTCGTAATACCAAAGGAGTTACTATAAGTGCGTTGCTGACCTATTGTGGATTATTATGCATTTAAAGATAGGGGATATTTGAGAATTCAGGAGAGGGGGGAAGGATTGGGCCTCCGGATACTTCACTCACACGGCGAAACATAACGTAAATGTGCTTCATGGCGGTTTTCTGTCAGGCTTGTCAGAGCAATTACCCCTCTGTGAAAATACATTAATATTGCATATGGATTAAAAACGATGTCAACACAACACGAAAAACCTCAGCATTAATAGATACGATAGGAGAAGAATTATCCTAACAAATTGTAATAACTTAGGTATCTCATTACTATAAAGATTAATTATTAAGAAATTAATGGCAAAAACGGTTTCGAAAATGCTTCCCGCTACTACACATTGGTGTAGTAGCGGGAAGCATTTTCGAAACCGTTTATTATTGAATAAACTCAACACACATAAAACAAGCCTTTACAATTTCTACACGTGTTCCAAGCCAGCAGCTACTTCCCACATTTTTCCATAAAAGAAAAAAAATAATTGTACAAAGTCGCTTCTCAAATTAACGTCGCAGTGGATTCATTTATAAAATGGCAACACATAATAGGATTACGTACTCCTTTCTGTGTGGATTGTTAACTACGTGTCATCTGGACACCACTACCAATTGTTTCTGGTTTTAATAAAACGAAAAAGGTTTTATTCTTTTGTTTATTGATTGTATATTATGATTTTTGCTGGTTCTTATTGAGATCTTGACTTTAAAACTTATTAATTTTAATTCAGACTGTCTCGTTCATTCGAAGGTTTCAATAGTAAACAGATGAAGGGGTTGGACTCACGGGTACGAACAATTGAGTTTTGTTTAAAGGCGATATAAAGAAGTTGAAGTTCAAAATGAATGTATTAAAAATAACCTACTATTGCCGATTTTTCAAAAATAATTTTCGAACCTAAATATTTAGTATCTACTAGTATCTAGGTATCTAAACGTCGGACTCTTTTTATATTCAATGCTTTATATCTTCAAAACATTATATGTTCTATTTGTTTATATGTACATTCTACTATGTTCTACAAAGTAGAACAACTTTTATATATCCTTTTACGAACACTCATACACATGCCATAGAAAGTCCATAAGGACTACAATGTAACAAGAATTCAGCACTTTCTTACAACTACAAGGAAAAACATTTGTAACTTAATTAAAAAGAGGTATTTTACATGAACAGAACAAGCAACATCATCTTTGCTGAGGAGCGGTCGACACCCAACGAATTCTACAGACTAGCATTTAAAAGTATTTTTTTTATCCTAAGTGTCAATACTCTCTAATACATTTTAAACTCTATTATAAAACTGACAAGGATGAAATTCTGTTAATAAACTTAACAGATTGATGTATCTTGTCTGTACGACACCAGAATGAATGCGAGGCAATGAGAGATTTAACATTTTAAATTCAACCTTTGTGTTCCAAATGCAAAGCAGACATAGGCAGCTTTATTTGGATTATGCATTTATTTTTTAGTTGTTCCTATTTTAATTTTTAGCGCTTGGCAAATGCGTGTTTATTTTATTTTTATGTACCTACTTGCATTTGCACGGATTTGCACGGACATTTGAATGTAGAATACTTTTTAACAAACAAAAATATTTTTATTCATAATCTGTCTGATTTTTTTTTTGTAGTTTTTATTCAAATTGAATTGCCTTTTTTTAATTACATTAAAAAACGCATATGTATACGTAAAACCTGTTTTTAACAATAAGTTATCGATAAACAGCCTAAATGGTCAAAGTGGGTAAACAACAAAAACGATCTGTTCTCTGAAAAAATACTTATTAAAATAAACATACAAAGAAAACATAATACCTAAACATTTCCCTGGAGAATAGCCAGAACTGCCCATATAATACTAATTAACTTTCGTTTGTTCATCTACAAGCAATTTTCAATTCCACTAATAAATCTTGATAATCTCATTGTTTCTTGCAGACTCACAGGACTAGATCCAAATTTTATTATCTGTGCTTCGTCTTATCCCCACAGAAAATTAACCAGTAGTCCATTGTCTGTCCTTTGATAAAGAATTGTGAAGATTGCTAGTATTGTAATTTGTCTTGATTGGACTTTTTTACTTGATTGAAGTTTTTTACGATGCTAATATTTAATTAAATGATTTTGAAAGATAAAATTACCTACTTACAACAAACATGTTAACCTTATAAAACTAAAAAATTAGGTTATTATTATTTATGTCTTTACCAATCACGGGACCACATGGTCCCGGTTATTCGGAAGGCGTACGAGGGGCCGGAGCCAACTACACAGAGGCCCTTTAGACAACTTTAATCTAAATGAAATGGGACACAAACCGGCGATTATCCCTGTATGCACTATGGAAATGCACCCAAGAACAGTCCCTGGTTAGTGTAGGAATATTGGGTGTGGGTTGTTATGGAATGATATGATGGGAACTATGGAAGGACTATGGCACCTGTCGAAACAATGTAATGTATACATGTAAAAATGGCAGGTGGAGACTCGCCAACTCACTGACCGGCCTTCATTATTATTTTAGCCTAAAAATTATAACCATTGTGACTTTCTTGTTTGAAAACGGCTTATAGGCCCATGACTTGATCGTGTTCGAACAAGAAATCGTTTATCTTATTCACATTTAAAAACACGGTCATGCCATATCGATCACATTGAAAACAATTAATATTATTGTGAATAAATAAACAAAACTACCTACATAAGCATTTTTAAAATTCAAAGTTCATTCAACCTCCTGCATAACATTTTTGCATTCACAATCCACTGTTTCGCAACGTCATACAGAATCCAAAATGAAAATGGCAAAAAAAAATAAAAACCCATAGAGTCAACACAGCTGCTTATGTATTTACGAGGTTGTCCCTCGTGTTCACAAGTACCTTTCAATATTTACCGGCGGCATCACGCGCCCCCAGCGACTCTAATTAAACCTTTTTATTACTCCCCGCTTGATAAAGTAATCTGTTGTAAGTTGGATTAGTGTAAAATATGGATTAAGAGGAATAAACGTTGATAAGTTTTAAAGGTATTACATCTATGAGATTTGTGGTAAACATGCACATTTAGATATGATATCTTACTTGTTTTTTTGTTTTACAGAAGACGTTGCCCCACACTAGGTTTTTGTCCGGTCTTGTGGGTAAAACAAACATACATATCACACCCAGTCTCGGAACAACAATTTGAGGATCACACAAAGAGTTGTTCCTTGCGGGAATCGAACCCGCGATACGTTGCGCGGCTGCCAGTTGTCGAACCGTGCAGTTCTCTCTGTGTCTGTGAAAAATGTTATCAACTTTTTTTTCCTCAATTCGCATGAAACCTTTATTGTCTTATTTAAATTCTATACTATAAATAACGCATAGACCGCCACATTTGGCGCCATTAAATGTTTAGTTAAATAATAGTTTAAGTAATCATTAGGTAAGATAATAATGTGACACAGATTTCATACGCGTAATAAAAACAGGCTGTTTCTCTTAACTTCCTTTTTCAAATAAGCTGACTAAATCCGCTATGCCCAACAAACAAAGCTCCATATTTCTTCCTATTAATCCTTAACATATAAAACATATTTACTTTCCAGTCTAGACTTTATTTTAATAGATATAAACCTGATATTCCCTTGATGTCCTGCGTTGGTAGTGCTTGTCCACGCGCAATGCAATATTTACTGTCAGCATCCAGTTACCGACTACCATGAACAGGGCTGGTTGGTACATTGAGTATGAAGAAATGGAGTACGTATTTGTATAAGAAAAGAAAGAAAGAAAAACCATTTACTTACGCAAAAGACGCAAAAGCAACAAAACAATCAAGTGAAACTAACGACGACACAAACATATAAACATTTAAATACGCCGCAGTTGCGTCACCCTGCGAAAAAGGGACAGCGCTCAGCATAAATGCTGTGCCTCGCGCACGCAGGCACGAGACAACAGTGCTGTTTTTCAGCGCTGACCCGGGTTTAAAGTTTATTAATTAATCCATCATGTTAAGTGTTGGAGAGCTATGCTTCGATTTTGGCACGACAGGGCTGGTTCGACCGGAGTTATACCACAGCCTCACAAAAAACCTGCGTAAAGCAACACTTACGATGTGTGTCGCCGTCTGAGTGAGATTACCGGAAGCCCAAATCTTAGATTCTCAATCCTCAAAATTAAACCGACTTTCAGAATTAATATTATTTCATTTAAAATCACCATAATTTTGGACCTAAAGAAACACCTGCCGCTTAAACGCTCTTAATACACAAAATAAAAACCAACAAGTCTACAAACTTCTGGGCTTTTCAAAAACATTATGTGAATGCCAGTGATAAGTAAAGCATTTTACTTGGAACTCTGTCCAACCTACAAATACATACTCCTTGTCAGCAGTAAGTAATTAAACTTTTTTCATGTGCCAGAGATGGGCGGTGCACGTGTTGTCTCTTAAAATATTTGCTAGCACTGTTTGCTGTGTCTAGACTCTAAGCCGATGAGCAAATCATTGGATTCTACTTACCTTGGACTGTTTTTATAACTTAAGCTTTAAGTGTAATGTCTAAAATGACTTTTATGATTAACTTATCACCAGATATACTTAGTAAAATATAAGAAGCAAAAACAGTAAACGATCGCCAAAAATAAGACTGGATTTTAATATAAAGTTAAAATTAAAGTTTCACATCTTGCTATCCTTTTTATGGAGCAGAGAAAAAATATTCTTAATCCAAAAATATTAAATTTATTGATCACGAAATTGTTTGATATGACGTGTGCGTTAAGGGTCATAGTTCTAATTTAACCTTACTTTTCCAAGTTGAAGAAAGGGAAAAGAAGTAGGTAGGAATTTTGTACACATACTAATTAATGCAATGCATAATTAATAAATAAACATTAACTACGCATTAATCACTTCTCTAAGATATATTTCAGCTTTTGTTGTTCGTAATTAAATTGAAGTGCAAAAATGAAGGGTATCAAAGCATTTTATGTTGGTCAATATGATTATTTATTCCCTCATAACAAAGATTTCAATTAAAATAACTGATTGAATTATAATTTTAGACTACCTTCTCATTCAAATTACTTAAAATACAATCTTCCATTCATTAAAGAATTGATACCTAGATAATAATTTGCCATGTGCTAGGAATACACAAATTTTACCAAACCATATTCATAATTGTGGTCAAAAAAGAAAAGATCAAAAGCAAATGAACCTAAACTGAACTAAATCTATGATCAACCGTTATTTACACTCAATAACTGAAATAAAACGTACCTGAAGTGTGATAAATATGTTTTAGATGGGACGATCTTTTTTATGGAAGTATCGAAAAGCGCTGACCCATATGATCGGCCTAGTGGTTTTATTTGGGCGCCCAAACTATAAATAGTGTTCGCTGCCAAAATGCGCACTAGCTCCATCTATTATTATCTTTAGTGCGAAAAGGTATTCGATTTAGTTTTTGGGTCAGTTGTCTTTATTAGGATTACAATGGATTTCTACTGTCTTAAAATTGCTGTTTAGGAATCTTTTTAATGTTTTATTTGAACTATACAGACCTACGCTTCTACGAGAGATATTGATTTTCTTTGATTTGATTTTTAGTATATCATGCAACAGCCCTTTTTTTCTATATAACTTTCGTACGTTCTTATAATGAAATGCTCTGCCCTTTATGCTGAAATGCCGACAAAAACGGAATGGCAAAGACACATACTTAAATTAAATTAAATAACAAATAACAAACATTATACAGAAATTCTAAGTTTCAAATAAACCAATAATCGAACGAAATCCGTTAAACTATTCAAGCGTTTCCAATCAGTTTTCAAACCAATCAGGTACCAGAAAGAACAAAAAGATTCTTCTAACTGCACACATATGTATAAGTTTCACAACCTGTGTTGTAGCGGTCTACACACTCAACTATGTCAAATATTCAGGGCGCCCTCTACTGTTTTATTCATGCAACCATCTGTTGTCTCGCTTTGTTACCTCGACGTCTGTACGCGCATAAATTGTGCGTTACCACGAGGGTTTCTCGAATATTAAAGAACACAAAAACATCATGCTTTTCCGTGCACTGGTTGCAGGATTAAAGGGAAAATAGTAGTTTTTTGATAATTTTTAATAAGTAGTTTGCTAATTGTCTTCATTAATTAGACTTCCTCGACATTCCTTTAGGAGTTCAAGTGTACCGTGCAACCCGAGATTCGAACCATTTTGAGAGTATTTGGTATTGGCAACTGCCAATTCAAGAGTATCAGGTCGTGTCTAAGGACGGCAAGCAAGGGTAGCTCGCCGCCCGACCAGAACCAGACCCGATCTTACGGTGTGTTGCGGTACCGCGCGCGCCTCAAAGAGCCAATAGACCACCACAGACAGGGCCTAATAAGGATGTTCAGCTTGGGTTGCGGGGTAAGCGCAATAAAGCCGCTTGGCCTGGAATACGAGAAGGTACGGGGGGGGGAGGTTTAGTCAGTGAGTCTGACACTCCCTCCTGCCCTCCTGCATCACCCTTAGCGGGAGAAGTCATTTGGTAATTATTCTCTCACAAAAAAAACACATTCACACGCCGACATTTTTCACATGTGCGTTATAACCAATGAAGTGTGATAGAAACGTTTTACCCCGAAATTTTAAATGTATTATTCACATCAGTTTATTTTTTTCTTTGGTACCTACTAGTCGTATAGTAGCAGAATTCCAAAATATCTTGTTTGTTCTTTGATGTGGTGAAGTCTGGGAGACCCTAGCGTCCGTTGGTAGTCTCGAGTCCCGAGTTCACACTAGAAGGCGGCCAGTGGCTACAATGTGGTCACTTTGACCCCTCCAACATTTACCAAATTTATTTATCTTAAACGGTAAGGTAACAAGGTTATTATTTATGGTATTTCAATGTTACATATTAATGTGTGGTTTGAGATGTGATTTTGTGGTTTATATTTTGTCCGGTAATGTAGTTGGGAAATTTGGAAATAATTTTATTAACCGATTATTGTAATAATAAATAGCCAATAGTGGGCCAATAAATGGCACATTTGGTTTCTGCTTATTTATTAAAGTAACTTATTTTATTTACTTTTAATTATTTACAAATATGTCTGTATTTACAAAATGTTTCCTTCCGCCAGAAAATGGATAAGTATACATAAAAAATAAAATGGCACGTCGGTGACATTACCTTAAATATTATAAGGATAGATGAGATAGGTCGGTAAACGAGCAGACGGATTACCTGATGGTAAACGTCGAGCAGACTCATTTAGAAGCTTACTTCTCAAACACTTAGGATACAATAGGATAGATACATAGCTAGCTTTATTTAAAATACGCCCGAATAAAAGTAAAAAAAAAAGTGACGTCACGACCAAAATGACAAGGACAGCTATAGAGAGAAAAGTCATTAGGCTAACAAATAAAAATTGAATATTATGTAGGTATAAATAAAAAATAGAAAAACTCTTGATTTATAATACCGACACAAAAAGAATTATAAAAGCGACCGTCCCGATACGGTTTATCCCGGCCATAAATTTTCAATGTTCGTCGCAATTTACCTTTTTTACTTTCTGATAAGTAGCATTTTCTCATCGATACGGGAAAATATAGGTACTTAATAATTTCTCATTCGACGCACTTACTTACTAAACTAAACTTGTTTTTAAATAATGAGGCCTTTATTAAAATGCTTATACAAAGTCGCCCTGTAACAAAATCTATAATTAAATCTAAGAACCTAGATTACACGTATTTCTATAACTGTCGTATCATATTAAAATCAGGTTAAATGGGCATCCATATATTATACGGAATCAGAAAAACATACCTATCTAGTTTGGACTCCGGATCTGGATCCTGATAAACAGCGCTGGCGTTGGTTCGTGATGGGGCGATGGCCAGTGGCCCTTACGCCGGCACATTTGTAATCATACAATGTGATACAATTTATCAGTTCGACTTTCACATCATCAGCCCATAAGTGCCTATTGCTGAGCAAAGGCCTCTTTTCACACACAAGCATTAATCATCACGCTTACTCAAGGTGGATTAGCGATTTCAATCTTATAGAATAGTAATTTTAAGTCTAGGTTATCTCACTATGTTTTTCTTCGCCATATGTCAGTGGTATCTAAATAATCATAGAAAGTAGGTGCTAGGTTTCCTACCCGCAACCTGAAGTATGAAAAGCGGATTCCATAACCTCCGAGCCATCACGGCACCTGTCATTCGACTGCAGTTCGAGTTTACTTTTAGTTTTTAACAACGATATAAACATTAGGTACTAATTTCATTTACTTAACTAAAAAATATACGTACCGAAATTATAAAATTTCGCTTCGGCAGTTACCGAAAAATTACAGCTAAAGTTTTTCAGCCGAAAATATTATGACAAAAGAACGGTTCGGAACAGAGCTCCCGGAGGGTTTTCGGGTTTACAGTATCGCTTTAACAAAACAAGCTGAATTTTCAACTCTTGACAATATTAATTGCTTCCTATTGTACGTACGTAGGAAGTTTCTTTTGAATAATTGTAATATTAAAATGTTACCAAATTTTCGTAATATGAATGCACTGGTTGGGCAAGCGGCTGCCACGTAAAGTGTTGAAAATTCGAGTTTCACTTGGAACAACTCTTTGTGTTATGTGGATCTCAATTTTTAGTTTCGTAAACGCACCTCAAAATTCGGTATTTAGCAATATTTGGAACAGTTTTTTTAATATTGCTAAATACCGAAAAGAATCAATCCACCGTCCTCGAGACCCCGAACTTTAATAGGAGAAACTAGGAAAGGCGTGTTGTTGGATACTCACTCTTGCCCCACCAAAGACGAAAGAAGTCATTTGACGACTGAAACCAAAAAAAAAGACAATAAAAGCACGTGGACACTTGATGGTGGAGTATTTTTTCTTTAGCGACCTGCTTATTCCTATCAGACTAAGTGCCTACTACCCACACTCTGTCCTACACCTTGAAGAAACGACATTTGCAATGTAATTGATTATGTAACTTCTATTACAAGCTCTATTAATTAGTCTAACAATGGAAAATAACATCAAAGTAACAATTATAATGATTCACTGTACAAAATACCTACTTTACAGGATTATAATGGCTCCTATTGTTAATTAAATTATTTCTAAAATTACATCTGTTCATAGGAGCTCTGTGACTGTCTGGTCCCTTGGTTAATATAATATTAATGAAGCCATTTTAGGAAAAAAAGGATTTGGATTTTTAATTAATGAACTGGCTATGTATTTGTTGTAATTTGAAACCAAATTTTTATAATGAAGAGATTTTACACATAATTAATAAATATCATTTTGTATGTATCCTAGTAACATAATGGTAACATGATCCTAACTCTTCGGTATTTATAAAATTATGAAAAATTAAACAAGAAAACAATATTATAAATTATTTTATAAGTAAATAAAAAACAATCTTAATATCCTTAAGTGTATTTATGCGGCGCGGATGTTCATACAAAATGTAATAAAAAATCATGGCAAGTACTGAACCGATTTCAATAAAACTTAGTAATTAGGTACCTTATTATAGCAATAAGGATCTAAAAACTTAATTAAGTAAAACCAGTTTCAAAACATTCTTTAATCGAGCAGTTAGAAGCGTTTTTTTGTTTGAATGGAAACAAAAAGTTGCCTGATTTTGTCTGTCAATTCTCTTAAAACGCTTTTTCCAAAAATTAAATGTATTTCTAAACAATGGTATGAGTACCTATATTACGTATAAGTAATAAAAACACAGTTTAAACGGCCTTAACTGTATTAAACTCAAAAATGATACTTTAAACTATTAACGTGAAACTTTAACGATATATCGATTTATTCAACCATCTAAGTCATAAACTTATGCATGAATCCCTAACGATGTCCTTCACTCGGCCTCGACCTCACAAATACAAATTGCACTCCAAGTTCATTAACCAACACGTGGCCTTCACAAACTTATATTACTTTTGCCAAGCTTGGCACGTCGCCACCATCGCCTAAGGTGAACCAAGCTGACCTTTGAAAAACCATGTTTAATGGATGCGGCATGCCGTCATCTATTTTTGCCCGCAAAAACAAATTTTATCGAAATGTCAAAACAGCATTATTCTATTTTTAATTTTGAAGACAATTATTAGATATTTTGATGTTGCAAAAGTTTGACTATTTGTAAGATTTTTTTAGTTAGCTAAAAAACTTTATTGAATTATAGTGTAAAATCAACGAATCAAATACCTATATAAGATTATTTTATTATTTTTTAAGGTTAACAATTTTAATTATTTAAGTGGTTTTGATACAGAAAAATGCCCAATTTTTCGAGTAAATCCGATTAAATATTGTTTGTAATTACTATGAAGGTTAAATCAAATGGTCACATAGATACGTAAGTACTAATGTAAGTTCGTTCTACGACAAAATAGTTCTGAAATAATTGAAATGTAAAGGCAAATGTGAAATGGATCAAGACGGATCATGTTGGTTGCTCAGGGCGCCAAAACAATGTTCCTAATATAAAAAGAAAAAAATGCAAGTATTTTGGGATTTACGTTAATTGATAACCCGTGACGATCCAGCGTCTCTTGATAAAGTAAGAGATAAGATAGATAATTCAAAAATATTTTGAAAAACCTTTGTCAATTTCTTCGACGCAATACATAAATATATCTTCAGTATCTCACGTTTAGTAACATTATCGATAATTATATGTTTGCCAAATCATCCTATCACTGTATTGTTTTTTTGTTACTTATGACAATGCTCGTATTATTAATTCACCGTGAACTCATGCCTCCTGAACTGAGAGCACCTTGATATCTTGGCATCGATCCGAGCGATCCGCCTGCCCGGCGCCCGAGGAATTTCGAAAAACTTTCAGATCAGTAGGGCTTGGTGCAAACAAACGAATATCTCGACAATCTATAAAAGTATCGAATAAATCAGAAAAGTCTTTTGTAATTTGTCCTCCTTTAGATTAATTTAAATCTTATATAATTGAATACTTTCGATAACAATATAAACGATATTAATAAGAATACATATTTAGCACAAGACTTCGATCTGTAACAGAAAATAATAGGTCTTTACCAATGACATTTCCGTTCTGCAGTACTGGCCATGTCAAATCAAAATAGTTTTTTTAGGCTAAGGCTAATTAATTTTGTTTTAAAACATGGGATTCTTTTTCCAAAAGTAGTCATTTGTTTATTGATTAGTGTTACATTTTCATCGCATTTCAAATCAAAAAATTTGTTTATATTTTTTCATGCAAAACGGCAATTTCATAGGTATACATACATAATATACAAGTAAAAACTCCCTTCGCCCTTCAAACTATCAACAATATTAATTTAAAACGAAATTAAAATTTCAAATATATAACAATCAATACAATGAAAACCAAATCCTTTAATCCGAGCATTTATTTAGTTTAGAGCATCGCACGATTCAACAAAGAACTTTACAGAATATCGAATATCGATAAGAGAAAATTGTGTCTGGTTTCGCATCACTATTGTAGGTAAGTTAGGAATATGTAAAAGCAAACGACATTCAGAGTCATACTGGCGTATGTTTCGTCATTTCTAGCAAGATGGAACTTCCTTCCTGTATTAGATTAACTAATAAGTAAATACATAAGTACGTAGGTATATCATATATTATTAAGTACAGTACCTATTAGATGTAGATATATCAACTACATAGATGTTTGGACATTGCCTTGAACAAGTTTACTAATAATGAATTTCTTGCTTTATCTATGAGACCATATGATTAATGACTATGATACTTAAGTGATTACCAATGAAGTATCGAATAGGGAAGCAATTCTGAAATTTCTCTGCACAGTTGGCGCAGTTGCTGATCAACTGATTGACGTGCAACGTGTCATGGGTTGGATTCAATGAACAATGCTTTGTGTGATCAACAAATTGTTGTTTCGGGTCTGTGTAGCTTGTGTATATTTGTAAACGCACTCACGACATATTTGGGAATGGAGTAACAATGGCTGAGTTATATATAGATATTATATAACTTTAAATGGAGAAACTATTTAGTTTTTTCTTCCAAGGATCCAAGACAGTCATTCATGTCCCTGGGACGCGCCGGACTCGTGTTCCGGTGTTTTCATGGTTGAGGTTGGGGTGGGCTTGTCCCATTAAAAAAAATATAGATATTATTCGAATAAAAAGTACGACCATTGTAATAAGAGTTCAATAATACAATTTTCTTTTCGACGTTTTGAATTTTAAAGGCAATTTATTTTCATTTCTAAGTCCTTGGCATAAATCTTATAATCCTTTCTTCTTAACAACTTAAAATAAGCCACAGTACCACCTTACTATAAACTAAAAAGCCTTCGAATACGGGAACATACTCTGCAAAGTATAGTTATATACATTAGGACAAATTGGAAAGCCTCAATGTGGGCGAAACTAGTTTAACTAGTTAAGCCTCGCAACTTTGGCTGGCGCGGAAATGTGTCCGTGTTCGGACTTCTTATGGGAAGCGCTATCTGTGCTTTTTAGATGTTCTGCTACTAGCTTGTAAAATATCCTATATCCTACATCTATTATTTGATGGACAAAATCATCGAGTGTCTTCTCTGAAAATGTCATTCTTATGCTGGGGCCACACTGACGGGAAATGCCAATAATTATCGCGATAATTGATGATATTAAACAATGAAAAATATACCTTAGAACATTGGTTTAGTGATCAAATTACACCTACGATTAACATCCATTATCGCGATAATTAATGGCATTTCCCGTTAGTGCGGCCTAAGCGTTAATGAATAAAAACCATTCCGCTCTTTCTCCTACTCCGAGCCGGGTACGTGGTTCATGTGGGATGTGGTTGCACCAACCCTGGCTGATAGTATGATCATTCTGAAGCAATAACTAGCACGTTTTTGGTTTCGGAAAAGGGAATACAGAGGTAAGTGCCTGTTAAAGGCGTAAACACTTTTTGCCAATTATGTTATGTGATGTCATGTTAATCACTGACCTATAAAAAATGTCATAAAACACATCATTGTTTTAGTTTTAAACTTTTGGCAATTAATGTCTCGTACCTTCCCTTTTAAAATTTAATTAAGTTGCATAGCATATCCTATGTATCACTCTTATACAACACGAAGTACCTATCACCAGTATTATTTTAAAATAACAGATCCATAACCGAGGTTGAATATTTTTTCATAATAATAATCATATCCATTTACACCCACACCCAACCGCTCACCGCCACATCTCGATGCATAATGCGCATTATACATTAAAATATATTCAGGAGTCGTGCGCCGTCAAATAATAAAAATGATTTCACGACTACCCTCACTTGACTTGTGGTGGAAACAATGGCTGTGTTCTGTGGCGTGTATGATTTAGTTTCGAGAAAAATGTTTATGTATTTCGAAATAAGATGTTGACAAAACAAATCCGTCGATTACTTTTGCTGAATGGACATTCTGTCACATACTTTAAATTATAGGCTGCGTAGATTTATTAATCTTGACACTTTTAAGTACCATTTTATTGTTAGGATCTAAACTGCACGTCGATTCTATAAAATTCTAACACGAACTCGCATGTCAAGTCGACATTCTCTCTCACTTCGCATAAGGTTCAAAATGGCGTTGATTTTGCATTCTGTAAGCATCACCTAGGCACTTGCGAAGTGGAGTGAGCTCCGAATCGGCCAATACTGTACTAGTGTAGTACCACACTACACAAAATGTAAGTCGAGATTTATCGGTTTTTATTTTAACAAGTTTTTGACACAGAATTTTAGATATTATGACGTATAAATTGAAATTTCTTATTTTAAGGAATTTTAGGCAGCTAATTATTACAAAATAAACAGAAAACTGTAAATTCATGCGATGAATATAATCTGTGCTTCGTTTACCAAAAAGAAACTGACAGATAATGTCTTCATTCATTGTTGACAAACTCTTTGTCATTTGCTTTGTATTATTTTGTCCACGTTTGGTTTATTCGTATATTTTTTCTGTTCCGTGTTTGCCGATAAAAAGAGAGATCATAAACATGAAGTAAGTTTTATTACTGGTTGTAAAGTTCAAAAATAATATTTATTATAGAGTTTTAGAGGTATGAGGAACAGGGTGGAAAGTTCCTCATCCTCCATTGAAAAGGGAGGATCCTCCGACCAGGCGAGGTGTTCGTGCCTGGTGGGCTACTGCCCGACGGTTGACGTTCGGGTCTTCTCACCGTCCCCGGCTGGGGGCGTGAGGTCGCGCGATCCAGGCCGATGCCTGTCTCGGCGGTATCGCTCGCTGCCTGCAACAGCAGGCGAGGTCCTTGGAATAGTCGGGCCTCTTGCGGGGCCCGATGTGGTCGTGTCATGTGGGTGGCGCCGTCATGGGCCGCGCTCGAGCCTGGGCAAGCCCGGCGAGCAGCAAGCTGTTGACGGCGCGCGGTCGTGTCCAGTGGTTGGCGCCGCTAGGAGCCGCGCTCGAGCCTGGGCGAGCCCGGCGAGCAGCGAGCTGTCAGCGGCGCGTGGTCGAGTCCGGTGTGGGCGGAGTCTCTACCAGCCGGCCTGACGCGGGCGGGCGGGAGACTCACGCGGCGTCCGATGGGTCGGTCGGTGCGACCAGGTCTCGCGGGATGGTGCGCAGCGTCAGCGACTGCTGCGCACGGAGGCGTTTCTTGTTTGATTCGGACACGAGCGCGTACCATGCCGGGGCGGCGTAGGTGAGCCGTGTCCGAATGTAGGCCTTGTAGATGCCGAGCTTCGCACGGAGCGGCAGCGCCGAGTTGAGCACCGGGCGCAGGAGGTGACGCGCGGCGCGCGCCTGAGCAGCAGCCTGCAGCACGTGGGGCGTCATCGAGAGCGAGCGGTCGATCTTGACGCCGAGGTATTTAACGCTCGGCGCCCACTGGACCTGCTCTCCCATCAGCGTCATGGGTGTCGGCTTCATGATCCCCACGGCGAGTGCTTGTGTCTTGGCCACGTTCACAGCCAGTCTCCACTTCTCCAGCCATTCAGGGAGTGCATCTAGGGCGCGCTGTAGTTTGACTACTGCGTGCCTGGGATTCAGCGACGTCGTGTAGTAGGCGGCGTCGTCGGCGTACAGGGCGAGTTTGACGCCGTCCACGACGGGGATGTCGTCCGTGTACACGCAGTAGCACACGGGAGAGATGCAGCTTCCCTGGGGCACGCCGGCTCTGATGGTCCGCTCGGTCGACAGGGCGCCTTCCACTGCCACTTGGAAGGTTCTGCCGTGCAGGAAGGTGGCCACGATCTTGACTAGTCGTCGAGGAGTAGTAGATGTGGCCAGCTTGCTGAGCAGGCCGGCATGCCAGACGCGGTCGAAGGCCCTCTCCATGTCGAGGAATACTGCCGCGGCGCGCTCACGCTTGTTACGCGCGGCCGCCAGGTCGTGCAGTACCCTCGCGACTTGCAGGGTGGTGGAGTGTTCGGCCCTGAAGCCGAACTGTTCGACGCGTGGCTGGAGGTGGGGTCGCAGGTGCAACAGCAGCAGCTTCTCGAAGAGCTTCGAGACGGTGTCCAGGAGCGTGATGGGGCGATAGCTCCCCGGCAGCAGCGTGTTCTTCCCCTGTTTGGGCAGCATGATTACTCTGCCGAGCTTCCACTTGGAAGGGAAGTGTCCGGTACGGAGGATCCCATTGAACAGCCGCGTCAGGGTCGCGATTCCTCGCGGCGGTAGGCGGCGGAGGGCCTCGTTGGGGATGCCGTCCGGACCGGGTGCCTTGCGTAGTGGGGCTCGCAGAGCCATACGCCGCACCAGGCCTGGGGAGAGCACGACTGGGTCCTCTTCGGGGGAGATCGGCTGCTCCAGGTACTGCGCTACCTGAAGCTCGACGGCTGCTGTGTGTTGCACGTTGCGGGCTGGGTTGGGCTGGAACTGTCTCTCCAGGGAGTCGGCGAAGAGCTCCGCTCGGTCCTCGGCTCGGTAACGGGGTGTGTTGTCACCGGCCAGGAGGGGTCTGATCGGAGCCGGCTTCCCGGAGAGATTGCGGCACAATCGGTGTAAGCCCGACCAGTCGTCGCTCGCGTGCTCGATGGCGCGTTGCCACGATTCGGCCGCGTGGTTGGCCACGGCGGACGAGATTCTCGCTGCCAGAGCGTTGAGCACGTTCTTCATGGTCGGGCATCGGGTCCTTTGCCATTGCCTGCGGAGTCTCCTCTTCCTCTCGATCATGGCGAGTATGGCGGCTGGGAGAGGTGTTGGCCTCCTCGGTGTCGACACGTTTGCCAGCTGGGCCTCGGCGAGTGCGGCCTGGGTGGCCGTGGTGAAGTCGGCGGCGAGGCGGTCGACGTCTGCCGGCGTGTCGACTCGGTAGGACGGCGAGTTCTGCGCCATGTGTGCGGCGAAGGTGCGCCAGTCCCGCCGTGGGCGAGAGGGTAGGGGTCGCAGGCGTTGCGGGATGTCCTCGATAGTCAGACTCACTGGCTGGTGGTCTGACCGGAGATGATCGTCCAGGACGTCACAGCTAACCGTTGCGGTGATGCCTCGCAGGACGGCCAGGTCGATGACGTCGGGCATCAGCTGCCGGTGGCCTGGGTAGTGCGTCGGGGCCTCCGGGCCCAGCACCACGTAGTTGTGGAGCTCTGCATCGTCGAGCAGGCGGCTGCCTTCTCTGGTGTTGGTGTTCGCGTTCCACGCTGTGTGCTTCAGGTTGAAGTCGCCAGCGATGATGGTGGGCAGCGGCGAGTCCAGCAGGGTGTGGACGTCGCTCACTGCGAGGCGGTAGTGTGGCGGCCTGTAGAACGCGAACACCCGGGTCGGCTGTTGGTTGATGCAGATCTCCACGCCCAGCGCGTAGGACGCGCGCAGCGTTGGCACCGGCAGTAGCTGGTGGACGATTCTTCTCCTGACCAGGATTGCCAGCCCTCTGTAGGCAATCCCTGACGGCGAGATGTGGTCCTCCCGGTAGACATAGAAGCCAGCCATCTTCAGCTTGTCCACTGGTTTGAGGTGCGTCTCGCTGATCAGGGCTACGTCAGCTTGCCGTTGGTCTAGTAGCAGCTTCAGTAGCCTGGTCTTCTCTGGGGACATCCCGTTGGCGTTCCAGTATATGATCCTAAGGTGCCGCTGGTCCATCGCAAACGAGGGACTTGATCGCGTCTAGGAGCAGCGGCACTGGATCGCTCCGCTGGGTGACGAGCGCCGTCACGATCCCTTGCAGGATTCGGACGACGTCGTTGATGGAGAGTGTCTGTGTTTGTGGCGGAGGTCTCGGCGGGGCCTGCCGCTTCGCCTTAGTTGCGGCGGCGACAGGCGCTTTAGCGGCGGCAGGCGCTTTAGCGGCGGCAGGCGCTTTGGCGGCGGCGGTGTGCGTCACGGTGCGGGCGACGACGGGGGCGGCGGTGGCAGCGGGAGCGGGGGCGGCGGTGGTGGCAGGGGGCGCCTGCTTCGCCTTCCTGCGCCTGCGCCTTGTGCGGCGCTTGCTGCCCGGCTCGTTGGCTGCGGCCATGAGGGAGCCAGGGGCGTCAGACTCACCCTTTGGCTGTGTCGCAGCTGGCTTCGTAGAGGTGGTGGCGGTGGTGCGCGCCACTGTGCCCGCCTTCGGGTTGCGCGTCTCGCGGCGGAACACCGGGCACGACGCGTTGTTCGCCGTGTGGGCGCCTCCGCAGTTCGCGCAGGTCGGCGGCTCTTCCTTGGGGCGGGGGCACTCGCTGGCCGGGTGCGCCTCGCCGCATCGCACACAGGCTATGGGCCGGTGGCAGTTGTGCGATGAATGCCGAAACTGCTGGCAGCGGTGGCACTGCGCAGGGCCCTTCTTGCCCCGCCATGCCTCGATCTTGATCCCGGGCATGCAGAGCAACTCCGTTACTCCGTAGATGCCCGGGATGGTGTCTTCGGTGCGCGCCACCTGGGCGTAGAAAAGACACCCAGGTCGTCCCTGGCGCGCACGGATGGGGCGGACGTACTCGGCGTTGTAGCCGCAGTCGCGCAGCGCCTCTTGAATGGCGTCCACTGGCGTCTCCGCAGGCAGCCCTCTGATGGCCACCTTCAGGCTTCGCTCCGCTGGTAGGGAGTAGGAGAACCAGGCTATCCCCTGGGTCCTCTCCAGGTCTGTGAGGTAGGCCTGGATACTCCTATACTCCACGTCGGAGCGTGGCGTGAAGCGCACTCCTTTGCCGAAGGGGCGCGCGTTGGGCGCGTGTCCTAGCCGCTGCCTCAGCGCCGCGAAGTGCTCGACCCAGTTGGGGACCGACGGTTGTTGTTGGGATATCTGTATAGGTGCTAATTGTGTGGAAAACTCTTATAGCGCGATGTAGACTCTTGCACGTGATTGGTGCTGTTGTTTATGTAGTGCGCTAGATGTCGCTACATCACTCCCCTCCGAGACCGGAGGTCGTCAGCTGGTTGAGTCGTCTGTGAGATGCTTGTCGAGCCAGTTGATGGTTTCAGTGCGTCAAATCTGTCTGCGAAGATGCCCCAGTGAGTCGGGTGGTGCAGTGCTGAAGAGTCTGCTGCGTCGACCAGGAGAGGGAGTACGTCTCTGCTTGCTGACCGGCCGGTGCAGTATGCTGTGCCGAAGTTGCTGATGAGGCTGTAGGTGCTGAAGAGTGGCTAGCTGCTGCGTCGACCAGGAGAGGGAGTACGTCTCTGCTTGCTGACCGGCCGGTGCAGTCTGCTGTGCCGAAGATGCTGATGAGGCTGTAGGTGCTGACCAGGAATGCGCGTTGGCTGCATGCTGGTGGTCAGGCAACCCGTTGTAGCCGTGGAAGCTGGCTGACAGTAGACTCACTGCTTGAAAGCTCGACGTAGTTGCACGAAGGCTGCGTTGATGTTCATGCTCGGGGTCACCAATTTAGAGGTATGAGGAACAGGGTGGAAAGTTCCTCATCCTCCATTGAAAAGGGAGGATCCTCCGACCAGGCGAGGTGTTCGTGCCTGGCTGGGCTACTGCCCGACGTTTGTTGTCGGGATACCTGTATGGGTGCTAATTGTGTTGATAACTCTTATAGCGCGATGTAGACTCTTGCTCGTGATTGGTGCTGTTGTTTATGTAGTGCGCTAGATGTCGCTACATCAAAGGGAGGATCCTCCGACCAGGCGAGGTGTTCGTGCCTGGTGGGCTACTGCCCGACGGTTGTTGTCGGGATATCTGTATAGGTGCTAATTGTGTGGAAAACTCTTATAGCGCGATGTAGACTCTTGCACGTGATTGGTGCTGTTGTTTATGTAGTGCGCTAGATGTCGCTACAGAGTGTTTGTTTTCTAATCAAACAATAATGTTTCAGTCCAAATGAGATACGTTCCTCACACCCGTCGTCATCACAGGTTTTACCTGGCTGGCGAAGGGTTTCTTGAGAACTGAGAAGGTGCCAGAGAGTGAAATCGGCGCTAGTGGAAGGAACTAGCCATGTGCCTGTATGGTATAGATGGCACTTTCAAAACTTATAAACAGAGGACCAAGGTGAAGTAAGTAGTGCTTACTTTGGAATGGTAAATGGTTTTCATTTAATATTCCTTAATGCAAGCCACTTAAAATAACGATGAATCTTGGCGTGCTCCTTGGCTATATAACTTATCTTATTTTTACATTGACTATTAATAATAATAAAAAGTAAGGCTTTTTTAATAACTCCTTTATTAATATAAATGTCTGCTTGTAGTATTGGTCTGAGAAAAAAGCGCCATAAGAAGCTTAGCAGCTAGGCGCAGGACAGGACTGGTGTGGTGGAAGATGAAGTTAAGCTATCAGAGGTTGAAGAAAGAACTTAATTTTTGGAACAAACGACAGCGAAAAGCTGCAATTTGTTAAAGAGTTTTTATCAATGCACATATTAATCGGTGTTCTCTTTTCAGTATCACGTCACACATCTTCAGTTGCTGCTCCTCCAGCATCACAACGGCGAACGGAATTCTCCAACATCACAGAGAGATTCCTGAAGGTGGAAGAGTAGACGATTTCAAATCAATTGGAAGAATTTACAAATATCAAATGCGCAGATCTTGCAAGCATTTCTGAAGAGAAGTCTAGGGAATGATTAAATTTTAGCTGGATCTGTAGTTTCAATCTGGAATGGATTGTGAGCATTGGCAGAGGCCATGCATCGAGATAGGGTGTAACAACGAAGTTGTGTTTTAGTGTTTAAGACGTTTCAACCAATTTTTTTTTTATATTTAAATTAAACAATTTTAACGAGTACTAGCAGTTTTATTAGTTAAAGACCCATCCTCACATATCACTATTTATTTATTTGATTTTAACTCAATTGTATATTCAAACAATTATGGGATACAATAAATTAACAAGGGTCTAACAATTAGGCTCGTAAGGCTAAATTAAAAGAAAAAAATGTAATAAAACAATGAAATCACACGCATAAAAAATGTGGAAAAAATAAAATCATACAAGACCCTAATTGAATTAAAATCAAAATAAAATAAAATCATAATCATATTTTTTTGTCAGGGGAAAATCATCATATCACTTCTCCCGCCCAGGGTAAGGCGAGATAGTGTCAGACTCTTACTGACTAAAACCCCCCTGTTCCTTCTCCTGCTTTAGGCCGTGACCGTGGCACCTCATTGCGCTTGCCCCGCCACCGTGGCTGAACATCAGCCCTGTAGGGCTCCGTCTGTGGTGGTCTATTGGCTCTTTGAGGCACTATATTTTGCCTACGTCCTAGATTTAAACCTGTATTAGATGGCAAATTCCTAGTTTGCCTCCTTTGAACTTCAGCAATTGTACATAATTTCGTCTCTAATTGTCCTCTCTTAAAAATTGCGAGCAGTAATATGCATGTATGTTATTTTAAAATGCTTCTGGGGAATTGGCTTCAGCACCACTAATGGTGTCATAAAGTAGGCACGTTGAGCATATCTTGAATCACCTGAAAAAAATCGAATGACTATCTAGTACTTATACTATTTTAAGTGTGCGAAGGCCATGTTTCGGCACGAATGGGTCGGCTTGACCGGAGTGATATCACGGCCTCACAGAAAACTATCGTGAAACAACCATAGCGTTGTGTTTCGCCGTGTGAATGTGTGTCAAAATCTCCAAATCCATAATCCCCAAAAGGTCGGCAACGCACTCGTAATCCCTCTGTTGTTGCGGGTATCCATTGGCGGCGCTGAATCCTTTCTATCAGGTAATCCGTTTCCGACCAATCACATATAAATAAAACCTAGTAATTAGACTTATATATTCTGAAGTAGGGACGTAACTAACCAGGTAATACATGTTATGAACTATACCATCCATTGGCGGCGCTGAATCCTTTCCATCAGGTAATCCGTTTCCGACCAATCAAATATAAATAAAACCTAGTAATTAGACTTATATATTCTGAAGTAGGGACATAACTAACCAGGTAATACATGTTATGAACTATAACCATACCAAAGTCCTTTGCCTCGCCGTTTTGTGGGTTTTATCAAAGGCAGTACCTCATCCTTCAGTTGGTCAATCAGCTTCATTGCACATACACGCTCACATAGTCGTCATCTCAGGTTAATAAAGACAAACTTCGAATGGTGCTAGATTGTCGACGCATTTCTTGTTTATCTAAAGCATGAGCTTCTTCTAACAAAGATTTTACCAAAAACATTCTTGCCATCGTTATCGTTTTAATAGGTAAGCACTTATTCACTTTGTTACTTTCAAAACTTAATTTGAACACTATCTTACTATTATTTCTTCCATTTTCACTCGTAAAATAGATACTTTTAATTTGACATTTTGAATCTTGTTCTAGTTTGAAGTGAGCGTCGAAGTGACGGGGCAATTACATTATAGAATACGATTTTCAACGTTATCTCATACTTTATCTGTCAAAATGTTGCGGTCAATTTAGTTCAACTCGTAAACACACTCGCAAGTGTAGCGTAGATTCGAGTTAGGAATCGAGTTTTAGAATGCCAATCAAGAAACTCACCGCGGATTCAGATTCAAGTTTAGAATGAAGTCTTACAGAATCACACCCCTGAGCCCTATACCTTTATATTTGACAAGGAAGGAACACTGAATTTTTATGGAAAGATTTCATTTAGAATGTTATATATGTATGTTGATAATAAATAATTTCGTTGAACAGTTGGCCACTTTTTTATAGAAATATTCGGCACACGGATCACAGGATGGTAAGCATTCGGCGCCACCCATGAACGTCCGTAATACCAAAGGCATTATGAATGCTTAACTGACCCTTTGTATGTTGTAGGGTATTAAAACAATGGGTATTTGGAGGTTAAGGATGGAGGGCGGGGAAAAATTGGATCTCCGGTAACCTCAATCACTCAGGGAAGGAACGCAAGCGTTGTTCTTAGAGGCCTTGGTATCACTCCAGTTGAGCTGACCCTTTTGAACCGAAGCACGAAGCATCCCACACTTAAAACAGAAACACTAACGAGTTGAAGATAAATAGAACCAAAAAAAACTCCTGCCAGAACCACTGCAATTATCACGCTCCTGCACTTGTAAATGAATATAAGTTAAATTAAAAATAAATATTAATGGAGTCCGAATGTAGGGCAAGAGGCGAGACGCGGTACTCTAGTAGAGCTACGGTTCCCGCCATTCTCGGGATAAGTACCGACCACCCAGTAATGACACTATCTAGTGTCCTCCTAGAGTCACTGCGCTTAGGGCTGGCAGTTACATTAAGTTGTGCGATGACTTTTTGTGGTTTTATGAATAAATAAATATGTTTTTAATAAAAGTGAATTGAAAATATATTGTGTTCACAAAATAATGTAGTTTATTTCGGCAATAAATCACTTCAAGTTACAAAACGTGTTTAAAAAAATATTTTAGCTTTGTAAAGACAGAATGTTCCTCTGATCAGCGACCATTGCGATACTAAACCCGCGTACAAAAATCATATACCTAGTAAAGCCGTACATCGCATACATATTTTTTTAACAGAATAAAAAAGGATGACATTTTCCACTTCGACAATATAGGTAATATTCGACCGTATACAGATACACCACTTTTTTTATTATATAGCTCTGCAAACGGGCAGACGAATTACCTGATGGTAAGCAATCAGCGCCGCCCATGGACAACCTCAAGAACGAAGAAGGTACGAGACGACGAGACGAGACGAGACTTAAGGATTAGGGAGGGATTGGGGGACGGACAGGATTGGGCTTCCGGTAAGCTCACTAACACGGCGAAACACAACGCTGTGGTTTTTTTCACGCCGGTTTTCTGTGAGGTCGTGGTATCAGTCCGGTCGAGCTGACCCATTTGTGCCGAAGCATGGCTCTCCCACATTTAAATAATAAGTAATAAATTAAACATTCTTGAAAATTTGTCAACCCTACAGCGTAAAGACAATGGCGGCGTACACTTGACGGGCCCATTCCACCTGCACTAAAGACTGGGATAAAAACCAAGCTTCGGAAAACAAACTGTTGTTTACAAACGTTACACAAATACAGAAACAGATGTCTGTCGTCTTTAAATCTGTTTTTCATTTTCAGATAGTGTTTTTAGTCTTAAGAATATGTATTTGTTTTGAGTCTCATAAAAACCGGCGCTTAACAACCACAGCGTTGTGCCGATGAGGTTACCACATACATATTGCTTCTTCCCCTCCCCCAATCCCTAAATCTCCGTAACCCTTATCATCAAAAGGCCGGCAACGAACTCGTAACTCCTCTGGTATTACGGGTGTACATGAGCGTCACCGATTTCCTACCATCTGGTTACCCTCGTTTGCAGTCCAGTCACAAAAAAGAAAGTCTTCTGTGTTCAACTGTCAAAATCTTGGAACGAAAAATTATAAGAACATAGTACAATGTTACACTTTAAGATATCCTTCTTTTTTTGTCAAGGGAGAATCTTCAAATGACTTCTCCCTCCCAGGGTAAGGCGAGAGAGAGTGCCAGACTCTTACTGATTAAAACGCACCGTTCCTCCTCCTGCTTTAGGCCGAGGCCGCGTGGCCACATTGCGCTTACCCCGCAACCCAAGATATCCCTTGTACATCGAAATATGTATAAAATAATTACATATTTGCTAATGTATAATCCTACAAATACCTATTATAAACGCGAAAATTTCCTACACAATATAAAGGTAGGCAGTTATATACAATTTTGGCAGCTTCAGACCAACAATGATATGAAGGAAAAATTTCTAGAACATTCTTCTCAAAACAATACCCACTAATGGGTTCCCTCATACATCAAACGCAATCTCGAAACTTTGTTTAATTAGGGCCTGTAAGACGAGACGCTGTCATCAACACGCCACTCGTTACACCAGCCCGTCTGAACAAACCTTTATACACATACAAACATACCTGGCGTCACTCGGCGAGTTAATTTGACGTTAATCCAACTAGGATTAGCAGTTTGAACCATGAATTCTAAAGCCTGGGTTCGTAAATCGCATTCTCTTTATCTGCTCTGATGGGGCAGCGCCTAATGGAGTTTCGTTACAGGATTTTACAATGTCCTGTATCGAATTAAAGGATAATCTTGTTTGAAAGTTGTTTTTGAAATTCAAGCTTGAATATGCCTTTTATTTTCGAGTTAGAGTTCTGATGTTAGCTTAACAGCTAAGGTGTTTTGCAATAAGGCTTTTTAATTAAAGCAAATTATTGTAAATACCTAGCTCGAGTCTGAGACAAAATTTAACTGCTACTGTGGAAGTATCTTTAGGAAAAATATAAATGAATATTACCAAAATACACAAACAGACATCCCTCAGTTTGCGACTGTATATATGTATGGAAAATGATATACTGGGGCATGTAACATAAAATTAATGGCGTCGAGGCTATATCAAAGGGATAAGTAGCTGTATGGAGCCGCCCACTTGACGACAGTCGGTGACGTCACATCACGTCATCACCACATCCACTCATTTGACGGATTTCGCGCCAAATTAACGCACACCACAATTCGGATACACGGACCTATTTAACAAAAGTACTTAATTTCGTTTGCGGTTTCAATTAAATCTCTATTTATTTAAGAACAATGGAAATTTCGAGCTTTCGTTTGGATCCAAAATTGCAAAATACTCAAAATGTTTGTTTCTGTCGTCTATATTTAAAGGGAGCGTCGGCAAAGGGGGAAGTTTCTATAATATAAGTAAAACAACATTGGAATGACTCAATCATTAAACAACGATCATCAATCCTTTATAGAGAAATGGGAAAACATTTAGACAAAGTTATTTGACCCATTAAGGACTGCTTTTAAAGTGATTTTCCGCGAGAGTTGTAGGGTGGGTTGTTTCCTTCAATTTACTACGCAGTCGCACATCATTGTTATAATCCACGCGTAATATTGCTATCGGCGATGGACGACGTCAACTTGAATAAAGCGATCGGAAATTCCAATAATCAATCTGGATTCCAATCCTATAATCCGTTGCCATCACCAAAATAGATGCAATTTGTATGCCGACACCGTAATTTTGATACTTGACAGTTCATTTTTTTTAATAATCTCTATAAAAAATATTATGCTTTTCAAATCAGTAAATAAACAATATTTTTAAATAAAATAGTATCTAGGTTAAATAAAAAATTGTTTAAATTTAAATACATCTAACGAACACTTATAGGTATATGTAGAGAACATTTTGTGAACCAAGACTCATTAATAATAACGTGAAAGGCATGTAAAATATAATTTATTTCCAAAATTTAATAAACTATTTACCTATATTTCATCAGTTATTGACGAGTGCCACAGACAGATTTCTTTTCAAACAAAATCTGTTGAAAGCATACCATACAAACGTGCAGGATGCCAAGCGAGTGGCGTTAAAAGTAATAAAAAAACATATAAAATATCAACCACATTTGAGTAGCGTATGAGGCTTTACAAGCTCGTGTATTGGAAAGCTACCGAGGGATGCAGGCAAATGAAATGTCCGAGCGAGTCATTGAATCAATAACAAGCGGACACCATGAGACTCGAGAGGTCACTCATATTACTCGCGGCATTTGAATTTATAAATGTTGACCAGATTAGATTGATCTACTGACTAGCACGTTGGAGTTTATCGTATATGAAGAAGTGAGAACCTCCTTTCTTTGATGTGGTTTAAAATGCAAAATAGTCTTGTTAAATATAAGTAAACCACACAATAGGTTTATTCTGTGCGTTCTCCAAAGAATTTAAGTATCAATTAATGTCTTCTCCCGCCCTGGACGAGAGTGAGGCTTTAGGATCTTACTGATTAAACTAAAAACTACCCCGTTCCTTCTTCTACTCCAGACCTTGTCGCTACGCATCGCGCCGTACGCTTGCGTACGGCGCGATGCGTAGCGATCCGCGCGCGCCTCAAAGAGCCAATAGGCCACCACAGACGGGGCCCTATAGGGCTGATGTTCAGCCGGGGTTGGGGGGTAAGCGCAATGAGGCACCGCAACCTCGGCCCATAGCAGGAGAAGGAACGGGGGAGTTTTTAGTAAGTAAGAGGCTGACACTTCCTCCCGCCTGGCCCTGGACGGGACGGGAGAAGTCGTTTGATGATTTTGCCCTCACAAAAAAAAACTCCAGAACTTGTGGTATCCTGGCTAAATGTCAATCTGTTTTTTGTACTTATTCATTACACTCTGATACATGTTGTTCCGGATCCGGGTGTCATGTGCATGTGAAATGGAGACAAATCGCATGTGAAGCAACAGCAGATTAAAAAAAACTACTACAATTTATATTATTTTTTGCCTTTATGTTAAATTGTGATTGCGCACAAAAATTTCAGTATTAATTAAATTGTATTGTATAATCATAACCTACGTACATATAAACCAGGAGAGAAACTTGAAATAGGATTGAAATATCTATCCCCTTAGTCAGCAAACAAATCTAAAACTATTTTACATTAGTACATGAAACTATAATCGGAATGAATCATAATCTTTTACGTTCATAACACTTTTATAGCAAGTCCAAAAGACCAAGATTAAAATGGTTCTACCAGGCTAGGAGTACACAAATAACCATAGAATATTCATGCAAAACAAATGAACCCTGTCCGGAATTGCGTTTAATTTTAATGGGGTTGTCCGTGGCACATCCCTTCATGCGGTTGTAGTACATATTAGATGCAGTGTTATCTTTAAACAACAATCATTTTATTTATTAATTTATTTAAGGACAACCAACAAACCTTACACCAGAAAGTACATGTTATAGCACTAACATAATTATATATTGTAGTGTAACCTTAATTAAATGCTGCCACGGCATGCATTAAACATAGGAGAAGAAAATCAGTTTCATTATAATCTTACCCCCGGTTTCCGAAAGGCCGATCAATTTTAAAATCAATTTAATTATTTGTCAAGTCATCTGATTGGTTTACTGAATTATCAACAACCAATGAGATGACTTGACAAGAGATTTTACAGGAGATTAGTTAATCTTAGCGTTGACAAGCGTTTCAGAAACTGGGTGTTAGTATTGTGATAATAGTCAATAAATGATTATTTAGATATTTTTATGACTTGATATATCTAGAAGATAAGGTTTTCACCTTGCTTGGTTAAAGGCCACTTTGAATTGATATCATCAACTTATAACGGCCTACTGCTGAGCAAGACCTCTTCTCCTTCGAAGAAGGTTAGAGCATCACCATCACTACGCTTGCTCAATACTTACAGATTGGCTATTTCAAACTTATTAACAAAAATTTTAAATCCTGGTTTCCTCGCGATGTCTTGACTGTCTGGGTTTGTCCTTCACCGTATGTCAGCGGTGTCTAAATAAACATAGAAAGTAGGTACATATTCGGAAAAAGTCACATTGGTACTTGCTAGGTTTTGAAGCCGCACCTTCAATCATGAGAATCAGGCGCCTTAACCTCCGGCCCACCACGATAATATTGAATTGTGTACTGTCAATAATATTAAATGTAGCACTATATCTACAAAATTAGAATTCGTAAATCGTAAGATTCGAATCGTTATCATGGTGGCCCAAAAGTCATCCGGAACGGATTCGAAACCTGGCAAGCACCAAAGTCACTTATCTCAAGTAACAGGTACTTGCACACTTCGTTTGGATATCACTGGCATACGATGAAAAAAAGCATCGCGGAAAACCTTAACCTATAGTTTCTAAATAATAAATCACTTATCTGTCTTGGGCAACCGTTGTGGTTACTGGTCAAATCTTCTTTGTGTTGGAAGAGGCTTTTGCTTAGCAGTCGGTACTTACAGGCTGGTGAAGAAGAAATGTATATTGTGTTCAGTAGCTCAGTAAAGGATAAAAACTCCCCAATACCCCAACGCTCACAAATGCTAATGGAAAGCACAAGTAACCTTATCCATAACTAAAAACAAAAGTAGTACAGTATATCAAACAGAAGTATTTTGTATAGTCGCGGAGCAGATTCATTTTTTTTACCTAACAGAGTTTAAGTCTACTTTTTCAGATAAAACTATACCAGCTAATAGCAATGCGTCTTTCGGTGATTGGGCAACCACTGGTATCTATAAGAGTAGAAAGCGCCTCTATGAGCTTTATAATGAGCGGACATATATTAACACTGTTGAATTCAGTGAATATGTAAAAAACTATTCTAAATTATTCAAAAAGGTTTGCTCTATTGCTAAATCATTATTCTTAAGCTCTAAGATAAAGAACAGTACCAATGTTATCAAAGACACTTGGAATATTATCAACAGTGAGGCAGGAAGGTCTAAAAAGAGAATAAATCAACATAGTCTTGTAATTGATAATAAGTTAATAAAAGCGGATGTAGAAATTGCAACTGCTTTTGAAAATTTCTTTTCCGACATTCCTGTATCCACTACTAAGTCACTGAATTCATCTCCCACTGTTGCAGAGTCTTTACTCAAAAAACATGTTGTAGCTTGCGATTCAGGGTTTTCCTTCGAGCACATAGATAACAAGGAAATTGTTAAAATCTTTAATACTTTGAATAACAAAAAGACTGCAGATCTATGGGGCAATTCTGTGTATATTACAAGCTCTGTAATAACTATTGTAGCACCTGTATTAGCTCAAATCTTTAATAACTGTATTGACTGTGGTGTGTTTCCTGATCTTATGAAATGTAGTAAAATAATTCCATTATTTAAATCAGGTAGTACTTCTGACCCCACTAACTTTAGACCTATTTCAGTGCTACCTACGTTCAGTAAAATTTTTGAAAAAATTATTTTAGATCAAATGCAAAGATTTTTTAATAGAAATAAATTATTACATGCGAAACAGTTCGGATTTACAAGGGGTCGTTCAACAACTGATGCCGGTGTTGAACTTCTTAATCACATTTACGACGCGTGGGAGGACTTAAGCGACGCTTTGGGAATATTTTGTGATTTATCCAAGGCGTTCGATTGTGTGCTTCATGATACACTGATCAGGAAGCTATCCCATTACGGAATAAGAGGTGCATCTCTGGACCTTCTTACCTCATACCTGAGTAATAGGGTTCAGAGAGTTGAAGTAAACGGAGTGGTTTCTGCCGGGTCTGTTGTGAAGATGGGTGTTCCGCAGGGTTCCATTCTCGGCCCGTTTTTATTTCTTATCTATATTAATGACTTGCCTTACCTTGTAAGGGATAAACACGAGATAGTGCTGTTTGCTGATGATACCTCACTATTATTCAAACTCAGACGACGACAATTAGTTATTGACAATGTAAACAGTGCTCTCTCAGAAATAGTTCACTGGTTTGGTGTTAATAACTTATTACTAAACGAAACTAAAACTAAATGTATTAAATTCACAACACCAAATGTTAAACAGGTAAAAACCAGTGTGCTTGTCAAGGGCGAGGAGTTGAGTCTTGTAGATACAACTGTCTTTTTAGGTATAACCCTGGACGCTAAGCTCCAGTGGGGCCCTCATATAGATGGCTTGTCGAAGAAGCTCAGTTCTGCAGCATATGCCGTTAAAAAAATTAGAAATTTAACAGATGTAGATACAGCGCGGTTAGTTTATTTTAGTTATTTCCACAGCATCATGTCATACGGTATTTTGTTGTGGGGGAATGCTGCTGACATTCAGTCTATTTTTGTTCTGCAGAAAAGGGCTATTCGATCAATCTATAATCTTAGTCCGAGGCATTCGCTCAGAGAATTATTTAAGGAAACTAAGATAATGACGGTTGCCTCACAATATATTTATGAAAATGTAATTCACGCTCATAAAAACAAAAGCTTATTTAAGAAGCATAGTGATATACATAATATTAACACGAGGGGGAAAAACAAATATGTTGTCCCTGCCTCCAGGCTTCAGAAAATAACTAGTTCGTTTAGATGTCAATGTATACGCTTTTACAATAAAATTCCTAGCGATATTCAAAATTTGAGCCTCAATAAATTTAAAAGTGTAATAAAGGCTAAACTTTGCTGTAAAGCATTTTATAAAATAAAAGACTACTTAGAGGATAGTCAGGCTTGGGAATGAGCCGCTGTAATGTCTGCACAGGTCATGTTGACATGTTTGTAACATAAGTTACACTTTTATATACAATTTGACATTACGTTAATTTTTTTTTATACAATGACATGATCACCTATTTAATTGTGACATTTTTATTTTTTATTTGACATTTTTTTTTTTAATTTATTTATTGACATTTTTATTATTTTATATTATTGTTAGTGTAAGGACCGTGTGAGACGTGCCGTGCTTTTTGATTACCAGTTATCTGCGTTCTGACAGTTTGAGTACTTGCGCGACCCACCCAAATGTTCTTTAGATCGGTATTGTTCGTCGGACAACTCAGCAGCACTAGCTATACTGGTTGCAAACTGACACTTGCGTGCCTGTCTTCAGAACGGGTCCACTTAAACTGGTGTGGTTCTTTCCTCAAAAGACCACTACAGAATGAACTTCCACGATTCACATTATGTTATTTTTACATTGTCTGGACTTGAAAAGAGACTGACCTCTGAGTTTGTTTCGGCATTTCTTCTCAGAGTAGTCAGATAGGAAATGCCGGCTTCATCTAGTTTTTCACATATAAATTGACGTGTAAAAGTGCCGTTTTATGGCCTATTTGCAAAAATAAATTCATTGTTTCATTGTTTCATTTAGTCAAACCACTGTCCCCCTCCCCATAACGCCCCTTCTAAGTGCTGATAATGGCTACTGGGGCGGTTTCAATATGTTAAGTATCCCATACTCCCTAGTCCTTCTCCACAAAGGCAAGGTGCCTTTTGAAAAAAAGAATATAAGTGTAACATTTCCTTGTCAAATCTTCACCTTGACATAAAAAAACACAATAACCCATTCTTATTATGTCTGCACTGAACAGCAAAACAAATCCGGAACGCGGCTTTTACAACTCAACCTACTTAACGAGCGGAGGAAATGCTTTGAGGCCTCGAAAAGTCGGTTAATTTAAATAATTTGGGACCGGTAGCGGGCCTGTTGCGGGGAATGGCACATAATTAGGTTTAATAAAAATTATAAGCCCGTGCCACGGTTTATTTTATCATGATTTGTTGTGAAAGTTCATGGGACTCCGGCCTCGGTTCAGATTTAGGGACAAATTACTGTTATCTTATACTGAAGCGTGTTATTACCTCATTTTGTCCTTGAGTCAGAAGCGATTTGTCGTCTTAAAACTTTGTAGGGAGTATCTTATGGCGTTATGGTAAAAGTAATAAACGTAAAAGCTTTTTCTTGATCGCTTATGTTGTTATGTCTGACGTTAATGGTGTCTGATTTGTTGACGCATTCGCTGCATCATTGTTTATTTTGCTGTAAGTATTTCTTACTAAACATCAAAACTCATTTTAGGCTGCGGTTTAATTGTGACGCAAAGAATCGAGTCGTTCACCAATCACAGGCTCGAAATCCACATTCCTGAAGCAGAGTGGAAAAAAGATGTGGATCTTGAGGCATTGTGATTGGTGAATCGCCCCACAATGACATCCGATAATTAAGAATCCAAATAACTATGAAATGAACTGATTTCAACTTAAAAAAATTACACCAAATCCGCAGTTCTTGGCAATGACACAGTTAGACTAAGTATGGAGCTCCTTAGCCTCCTCCAAGACGGTGCCCTCTTACGTAAAGGACTCACGGTTTCTGTGAATGTGCAGTCCTTTAGATAGCTCTAACGACACCGACTATTGGAGTAACAATACTGTACCGTAACCACACATCACATCACACATCCTCAGCCCATCAATACCCACTGCTGATTAAAGGCCTCTTCTCATACAGAGAAGGTTTGCAATAATCACCACGATTGCTCAAGATAGATTGCCGATTCCAAACTTATAAATTAATCCGGGATCACACGGCTTAAATAATCTTGGGAAGTGAAACACTGTCCTACGATTGGACCGATATTTTAAAATTAATTGGTCCTTTAGATCTCTAATTACAGCTGCTCTAACAACCTCAAATCTCCTAGTGGTTAGTTTAAGTTAACTAGAATTGAAAGCTAATCCCAATTTAATTGGTTAAACCTCTGTAGTTAATCTTGTTCTAATGGGCTAAACCCCTAAACTGTTGGTGGCAATTGTAATACTATCTATTTTGGACACAAAGTTACAGTTTCAGGAACAAGCAAATAAACAATTCAGCAATTTCATTTTGAATTCAAAATACCCTCAAACATATTGTTCATTAAAAAAAAAACTTTTACGTATGTTATGTCTTGCACATTTATACAAACGGATAAAATGCAACATGAGTACTACAGTACAAACAACAAAAATTCTAACTATTGAAGGTCGATTAGAGGGCCAAATTATTTATCAGTAATATACTACCTATATATTCTTTCCCAAAAGATGTGCGAGCTGAAGGATAACCTGATGGTAAGCATTTAGCGCCGAGCATAGACACCCACAACAACGGAGGAGTAAGATTAGTGATTTGGATATTTTAGAATTAGGGTGGGGTTGAGGGAATCGAAGGATTAGGCCTCCTTTGTTTCGCGCCGGTTTCCTGTGAGGCTGTATATCATTCCGGTTGTGCCAACCCTAAAAACTGTTCAATACATTACAGCTCTTTGAGACGCACACTATTACGCATAAGAATACGGTTCGCTCGAGACTTTAACCTTACTTAAATTCTCCACAATCAAACTTGTCATAACAGTTTGGTAAGGCCGAAAACCGGTGTCCTTTTGTGTACAATAGAAAAGAATTAAAAAAAATCAAATAATTTCAACCTAAATATAAAATTGTTCTTTCACAAATAATAAGAAAAAGAGCCTTGCATTGTGATATATTGCTACGAAAATATTTGCAAGCAGGTATTGGCAGCGTGAGGGATCTTTCAGCTGGCACGATGCCATTCGTTAACTACAAACCTTATCTCAACAAAGTGATCTGGATCGAGAATATAGCCTTATATGTGTCCCGTATTTATTAAAAACGGCAGTCACAGCAAATGTAACATAACATTAAAAAATATATAACATAAACATACTATTGTTTTAGGTATGGTTTTATGGCTCGACTCGACCGGAATGATACCAGGGCCTTGCAGAACACCGGCAAAAAACAAAGCTTTCGTTGTGTAGGCAGTGTTGATTGCTTACCATCACGTAGTCCAACTATGCGTTTGCCTACAAAAAAGACAGTAAGTATACATATGTATACACATCTAGACATTCTTAAAAATTTACGCAATTATTATTTGAAGAAGGATAATACAATTTATGCGCGCGCGGTTTCACCCGTTGCTCCATTTAATCGTAGCGTGATGTTTTATAGCCCGTAGCACTACATCATTATAGCTATCTATCAGTAAAAGAATTTTGGCAATCCGACCAGCGGTTCCAAAGATTACCTCCTACATACAAACTTACATACAAATTTTACCTCTTTATAATATTAGTATAGAAGTATAGATAACAAATTACATTGGTGCTACATCGTGCTCTTTTAATCAACATCCATAGATCCTGTGTCACATGTACTGTAATGTATTCTATCCGTTCTCTTTGTAACGTGATTACGTCTGTCTGTTCGCTGCTAGTGGGCGCTAGCTCGATAATGTGGAGCGCTCGATATACTACGCTCAAAGCCACTCGAGTGTTAAAAAAAATAGGGTCTGCACGTACCTAAATGCAGTAACAGTAGCTACTTTTGTGAAGAAAAAACACTCAAAGCTCTCTGACTTAAAGCGCTACTCTATGGAACGTATTTCGAATTCAATTTGTTGTTGAGTAAAAAGGTTTTGTTTCTGAGGGGGACAAATCGTCCAATGACTTCTTTCTTATGGGAGTATGGCACTCTTAATTAATGATTTAAGCCACCCGTACCATCTCTTGCTTCGAGCTGGGCTGCGATACGCAGGCCAAAAAGATTAGACATGCACTTGTACATGTGACTTTCCTTGCGGAATAATACCTACAAACACTTTGATCTATAAATTGATTCGAAATATCGAGTGATGTTACAAACTGCATTTAAAATAAGAGTAGACGAAAAGATTTCTAGTCTCCTAAAATAAAATTTGTTTTACTTATTTATTTATTTATTTGGACAATCAGTAGTTGTTACATTAATACTTAAGTTAACTTAATATTATTTTAAAATAATACATAAATGCACAACATTTTAAGTTGTCACAGCATGCATCGTAAGGTAACACTGGTTTTATAATACCCATTCAGAAATTAAAAAAAAAATTTTTACCTAAGTAATATTTCCTTATAATTTAGAAAATTGACATACCTAATATTAAAATTTACGTAGCCTTTGTCTTAGACTATAATTTATCTATGCGTTAAATATCATGTAAAGTTTTTGTAAAAGAGCAACAAACATCCATATCCATCTATTACGCCATATATATTACAACCATTCACACTTATGTATATTTATGCCAATAGGATTACAGACTAAAAGGATTTTTAATTTCCATAAAATATATTTTCAATACAAATAGTCGTTGTAACTTTATGATATAAGTTTCTTAAGTTCATTTTCAGCATGCAACAGAGTCCAGGTGAACTGAAGACAGATTCTTGTAGTGCAAATGAAAAATTGAGAAAGTTCCAACACTGTAGAGATTCTCGGCGCACATCTAAACATTTCTCCTGAGACTGCACTGAAAATATACGATTTTGGTCCTTGAAGATATTACTAAGAATAACCAGAATATCTAACAGTTCGTTTTTCTTTTGGTAATGTTCAAACTTGAGATACTGCCGTTTATATCTTTGTATATTTATATCTTTTATATCTGTGCGCCAAAAGTAGTTCACAATTCTGGGTAGACAGATCAACTGTTATGCAGTGAATTGTTTGGTGCACCCTAACATTTTCTTTTTTATGGCTTAAGTCACCTGATGGTAAGCAATCAGCGTTACTCGTGGACACACGCTGCATTATTATATCTAATGTCTTAATATATAAAACATATCATATTAACACAAGTGCGTTACCCATCTTTCGGTGGTTAGCGATTTGAGGATTTGGAGATTTGGGGTGGGAAGAGTACTCTCATGCACACAAATCAAACGTTGTTTCACGCCAGTGTTCTGAGAAGCCGTGGTATACTCCGGCCGACCCATTGGTACATTTGTGTCGACCCCACACTTAAGTTATATTGTTTCGAGAACAATCTAAACACTAAAAACTGCATCATTTCTACACCGCTACATTTATGAGCACATTTCAATTCAAATACTGGCCGAGTATTTTCAAATATGGAACGGAAACTGTCACCATATAACTCAAATATCAAGCCCACATATGCCAATCAAATATCATCCTAATAGACTTACAATACCTATGAAATTCGCGTGCGCATCAACCATGCAGGTGGCAAAATGTGACCCAGTTCTAATAACTAGCAAAGTGTAGTGGAAAAGTGCTGCTCGATATTCAAGTACAGAAGCACGTAAAGCTGAAATTTGAAGAGCTTGGATTTTCAACTTTATGACGAAAGGGATAAGGTGGATAATCAATTCGGCAGGTAAGGGTAGGTTGATATGCTGGTGTCTACGAACCCAACTTCGCTCCACTTCAGGTTAAGATTTTAAAAAGTTTTTAACACGTCGCGTTGTCGTGTCGGGGATTGCAAAGGGGATTGGTAAGTAGGTTACTAGCTCCTCTGCACTTTTGTGTTGTTCAATGGTTGATAATGTTCAATACTGATGTCGAATCTTATACATTTTAAAGAATATTGATCTTAATAAGGAATTTTACTGTTTAATAATTATACTTGGAATTTTACTTTCAATTTGAGAATGTATAAATATGTTTGTTTATTATTCTTTTACGCAAAAACGGCTCAACCGATTTGGTTGAAATTTGGCATGTAGATAGTCGATACTGGATTAACACAGGCTACTTTATATCAAAATACTTCGCGGGTGCAGCTGCGGGCGAAAGCTAGTAATCAATAACTTTATCAGAATATAAAATTGATTAAGTCCAATTCCCATTCTACATAATCGCTTATACTTTCCATATGCAGAATCCAATACCATTTAATATTCATAGTTAAACAAAAGCAGAACTCACTAACACAACCCACACGATTTCAAATCCTCCAATGATTTAAAGACAGATTAACGCCTTCATAAGCCAATGGGGACTACAAAACCTTAATCACGTGAACCAATCCCATAGACTATATTGTACTTACATGGATTATCACGGGTTCAACGTCCAGCTGGGCCGCGTATTAACAAACCCTTCATTTCTGCATGATGTTCCAGCGATTATTTATTTAGCAAATGTGCGGCCTGTTATAGAAATTTTTGTGAAAAACTTTTTTTTATTCATTTGCATGTCAAATTATTTTAAAATTAGAACACACGTCGAAATTACTGTGGTACTAAAATGTATATTAGTTTTTTTTGTATTTTTCTTAGTAATACTTCTTTTAGGGCTGATTTTTCAATGGTTATATAAAATTAAGTTACCTGGGGAATAGTTACGATGCTGTCGCGTTAGAATGTTTGTATAAGACAGCAACATTTTTATTCCACAGATAAAATTTATTTGACTGTTGAAAAATCAGCCCTTAATTGTTAAATGATAAATAAGGAAAAAAATTCCATAAATCTTTATATGTTGTTCGTTGACGTTCGCTCTTATTGCATTTGGCATTTATGAGAGATGCACGATAAAATCTACCATATAATTTTCAATTCAGCTAAGACGGAAGTCTCTAAAACAGAATGTTCCAAAGAAGTATCTGGGTACGGTCAGTGCAAATAGACAAGGGATGCTTAATAAGTCGATTGGTGAAGCAGTTATTAATCTTATCTTATATATAAAAATGGATCGCAAAATGTGTTGGTAAGCGCATAACTCAACAACGCCTGGACCAATTTTGCTAATTCTTTTTTTGTTGTATTTGTTATTGTCAGGAGAAGGTTCTTATGTAAGAAAACTTTAGAAAAGTAGAGGGTAGAGTTGGGTAATAGGGACCCTTTCATCGTAAGCGAGATGATGAGACCCGTGCGAAGCAGGGGCGGGCCGCTAGTATTATTTAAAATTCTTACTAAGGCGCTAAAGTAAATATGAGCATGCCTGAAACATCAGTTCGCTCGTTTAATCGTCGTCATACACTGGAATGTGTACCCACGTACTGTGTAGTGACTCAGTGGCCTGAATACTCGAGCGTTGTGAGCCCAAAATAGCCTAATTTCCCACACAAAGGCTGCCTCAAAAGTACTTGAACCTAAAAAGCTAACCAGGACATTTATTAAACCTAAACTTTGAGGGTAATATTCAGAATATTCACGACGGAACGACGACGGATAGACCTCGCGAGTCTTAACTCACGTCACTACAATTTTCAGACCTTTGTCTGAACCAATTTATGCTCCACTTCTAACTTACGACGACCTTTATTGTCATTTAAACAAAACGACTTTATACCCACAGATTATACATTGCCTACTTTCTTTGCAAACACGATAAGATATAAATAAATGAGCACACAAAGGCAGCAATGTATGTTGTAATTCTTTTACACTCGATCTAAATCTAGGTGATCGTGTTGAGAATTTGCGTGTAATTTTCTCAGTGGTGCTGGTAAATCGTGGTGGATGCCTTTTATCTCGGTGTCGGACCATTACACCGCCACTCGGGTGTTTTTGTTCTCTCTGACTTATTGCATCGGAAGTGGCCGGTGACTGTGGAAAGAAGGAATCACGCAGCGGTCGCGATGCTCAGGGAATAACAAATGACCACAGTTTTTGATAAATGGACTTTATGCTTTTTTGTTTAGAATAGGCGTATGGTGAAATGTTGTGTTCCTATTGTCCTGTTGTTATTTATTTGACTACTGTGTCTTTCTTTTTTGTATATTGATAATATGCTTCTAATTCCCTTCTTAAGATAAAAAAAGAAATGTGTAATAGGTACATATGTATATCATTATGCCAGTTATGAAACAATTGTCTTTGTAACTATAATAAAATAACGGATCTTTCAATGGCGGTTAAACGACTGACTTTTATTTTGCAAAAGAAAACAGTAGTACACATTGTAGACACATCTAGTGTCTAGGCAGTACAAGTCTCATATTTTAGATATTAACATTTCAACACTAACCTTCGTTTTGTTAGACCAGTAATATGAAAAAGAATAAAGCAAGATTCTAACAATCTCTGTGGGTTAGGCTCTGTGGGTTCCATCTACCTCCATAAGAAAGACTGCTTGTTAAGAAGTCTCTCTGGTATCCTAATTCAAAACTATGTTTCACGTGTGTAACATTAACGTAATACACTTAAAGCCAAAATTCTATGTATATTTTTGCAATACATACATAATTCATAACATTCACTGTTACCTAATATTTTATCAGGGCAATCGGTCGCGAGTGTACTCCAATATATAGTCCCTATGTAGGCTACATGTAGGCACTATGTAGGCAATATGTAGGCGCCACGTGCTGCCTGCATATTTCCTAGACGTGACCTATGTTTTACCTAGGCAGGGTTTCGGGTATGAATTAGTGATAGAGCGCTTAAAGTGCTCCAATTATAATGTACTAGCTATGCTCCGAGGCTTTTCTGGCAGGTAATATATGCCATTACCAATATGTACTAAGAAATTCAAATCGGTCAATTAGTTTCTGAGCCTAGCTAATTTTGCCCTGTTTGAAATATCACTATACCATTTACAATCAATAATAAATAGACTGATAATGTTTTTCTTTACATAACATTACAAAATATGATAAAAGTTTGTAAAAAAGCTTTTCGTGAAATATAATATAGATTAAAATACAAAAAAAAATGTGAGACCGAAGATGACTGATTGATGAGACTGACCTTTTACAATTGTATTATATGTATTGAAGTTTTTTTTTTTTTGTAAGTGGCAAAGCATCAAATGGCTTCTACCGCCCAGGATCGGGCGGGAAAGAGCGTCAGACTCTTACTGAGTAACCCCCCCCCCCCCCCGTTCCTTTTCCAGCTCTAGGCCAAGGCCGCGGTGCCTGATTGCGCTTGCCCCGCAACCCCGGCTGAACATCAGACCAATAGGGCCCCATTTGTGGTGGTCTATTGGCTGTTTGAGGCACTTATATTAGTGGCTAGTGTTACGTTATCATTAACTTTACTGAACAACAGAGAAAATAGTGTTTATGTTGAAAAGTGAGATGATACGTTGTCCCATTCATACGCATTGTACGAGTTTCCTCTCAGATTGCGAGTTTCTCACAAGAAATTGAAATAACCGAAGCTAGTCGTATATCAAAGATAAGCTCTCTAATATATTAAATTCTTTCATAATGATCTTGTTCTACGATATTGCGAACAATATAGTTTGCTATGAATTTTCTTATCCAGGTTAGAAAACTAATTGTGAACATAAAAGCTTTAGCAAGCCTTTGTGTTTTAACATTAACTTTATGGCATAAAACCGCAAATAAGTTGGTGAATTACCTGATGGTAAGCAATCGGCGTCGCTTATGGACACAACACACAAGTGTGTTGCTGGCCTTTGGCGATGGGAAAATTGAATATTGGCTATGTGCGCGACGGTGGCGACGCATGGCGTTTACAACATTTGCGGAAGCTGTCAAATAATAACAATGTAAACATTATAATTTTCTCTGCAAATATTTATAACGTTGACATTATTCAAGGGAAATTTATTCAATATAATCTAAAAGTGGGGCAAGGTTTAAAACAAAATGTTTTACTGTAAAATGAATGTAATATTAAAAATCGACAGCTGATCATACGCATTTGTTTCCAATTTCTGCCGTGTTGTGCGCTGCGGTCGATATCTGTCTGCTACTACTCGCTTTACACATAGCCAAATAAGTGTTTTTTGAATATGGAAAATACGAAATGGTGAAGGATGGAGGGAGGACTGGATCAAATAGGCCTTATTTCAAACATTTAGTGTTGTGGATGTCCAACTATGTATGTATGTCGCACTGCCTATTTACAAAATATTCTGTACGGTCTTCAGCCTCCTAAGCTATCAAAAAAAGAAAATTATTTTGACATTATATATGTGTAACTAGAAATTAAAATCTTGTGTAGCCACAATTCGATAATTTGTTCAGAATCAATCATTGGTTTATACTCGCAACCATTCAATTCTAGTCGCTCCTATGCCATAGACAATCTTCTACAAAACTAGGTATACCATAGAGAGAACAAGTATACCAAAAAACTGCACATGAAAATATCAAAAACCTATCGCCATTACCAATGCAAACGCCTCTACAAACTGAAGCTCACACATTCGTATGATTCATTTTCCAAAAAAGGTCAAAACAAAAATGCAATATATCAGGTAGGCAGGTACTAGCTCAGCGATATTCCGTGGACGTGGGCTATGTTCACGGCACATTATTCTGGAGTAGGCAGAGCAACAAACCAGACGAACACGATAACACTAAAAACTTACATACACCAGTATAACTTGACCTAGACCCACTTTATTTATCCTTGGAACCAAAGATCTAGTTATACTGGTAGTATACATTGATGTGCTGTTTTGTATTTGTATGCACAGTCACGCATTGCTTGCAACCATTTGCATACTGTCTACTGCGGTGAATATTCACTGTAATGGCTCTCGTATGACGGTCGAGTAAAACCTGGTTTACGAGTATCATAATATTAACGACAAGGCAACATTTAAGGATTGGCAAATATGCTTACTTATTGGTCAGCTCAAAACTTGCAACGAATTGATTCATGCAGGTATATTTTTACTCAATAGTAATAGTTCTTTGATTTGAATGTAGCTTAAATGCATTCAGAGTCTGATGCATCAGGAAACACGCATACGATATATATTTTACCGTGGCTTGAACATCAAAAATGACATTTAATGACGACGCGGGTGCCATCACAATGTTGTACTTAGGCCTCGGCCTGGAGCAAGTCAGAGGACAGCCTGAAGAAACTGGGTGGTTTTAATCGGTAAGAATCTGAGATTCAATTGACCCCATTCGGGGCAGAAGAAGGTCAGAAGAATGGGCACCCAGAGCGGAATGATTTTCCCCCCTCGAACTAAAAGAGGTAATAGATGCTACTGAAATTAGATTTTACGTAAGTACTACCAGTGCTACTATAGTACCTTCACATCTATACAAAAATGATCTAAACAAAATTATTGTTAATTCTATTTAATTTACGCTAACATAATCCAAGAAATAATATTATATACTAGCTACTCTCGCGCGGTTTCACCCGCTGTTGGGCTCTATTTAATCAGTGAAAGAATTTTGGTAGTCCGACCAGCCGTTCCAAAGATTACCCCCTACATACAAACTTACAAATTTTACCTCTTTATAATATTAGGATGGAATGGAATAGACAAAAAGCTATTCAATACTGTATCTAACAACTTCAATTTTCTTCACCAAGCTTTCAGGACGCAGGTACACTGCATAAACAAACCAAACGTATAAATACTTTTCTGGCAACCCTGCTAATAATAGCGAACCAATCCATTCATCTGTTATAGCGAATCCGGTACCTTTTAATCTTTGTGCTGTCTCGACAACTTGCGTGACATAATGAGTCATAGAATCACAGCTTTCTTGCCTGATTGATATAAGATGTCGCAGCAAAGAGATTTTTCTTGAAAAACCGGAGTCGGCGAACATGTTTTTCAATTTTGTCCATAGTTCCAACGAGGTTTTTGTTTCCTTGATATGAACATACAGTCCTGAATCAATGGTTAAAATTAGCTTTGCCTTAGTCCTTTCGTCATCTGCAGACTTGATATCCGTGCCGGACACAGCTGGTTTGATGTATTGAATCATACCTTCCAGCACTAACAAGTTCTCTGCTGCGAAACTCCACTCATCATAATTTTCCCTTCCCTTCAGTTTGGGAACACTTTGTAAATAATTCATAGCCATTATTCACGAAAGTTCAGCGTTCTTCTTAAACCGTAAACAAGAATTACTTAAGAAAATCAGGATATTAGCCCATAACCTATTAATTGTTGGGCTCCATTTAATCGTAGCGTGATGTTTTATAGCCTATACTACTCAGGGACATTGTAGCTATCTATCAGTGAAAGAATTTTGGTAGTCCGACCAGCCGTTCCAAAGATTACCCCCTACATACAAACTTACAAATTTTACCTCTTTATAATATTAGGATGGAATGGAATAGACAAAAAGCTATTCAATGCTGTATCTAACAACTTCAATTTTCTTCACCAAGCTTTCAGGACGCAGGTTTTTTTTTTTTTTTTTTTTTGTGAGGGAAAAATCATCAAATGACTTCTCCCGCCCAGGGCCGGGCAGGAGGGAGTGTCAGACTCTTACTGACTAAAAACCCCCCTGTTCCTTCTCCTGCTCTGTGCCGAGGTCGCGGTACCTTATTGCGCTTACCCCGCAGCCCCGGCTGAACATCAGCCCTTTAGGGCCCCGTCTGTGGTGGTCTATTGGCTCTTTGAGGCGCGCGCGGAACGCTACGCGCCGTACGCTCGGGCCTGGTTCTGGTCGGGCGGCGAGCTGCCCTTACTCGCCGACCGCAGGCCCGTACTTACGGTGGCCGGAGATCGTCCCTCGATCCCCGACGCCCGTAGTGTCGCCAGTTGCGGCTGCTGGGGCGTGAGGAGGAGGATTGCTCCCTCACGCGGGCCGCCTCTCTCTTTGCGAGCATGACCGCTTCACAAAAGGAGGAGACGGCGTCCCAGTTCCTCTCACTCCGCACCATGGCCTCGACTAAGGCCGGGCGCGAGAGGTCGCCGCCGCCGATCACTTCCCTGAGGATACGGCGGTGCTCAGCCCAGGCAGGGCATACCGCTACCGTATGCTCCACCGTATCCTCTAGGTGGTCCTCACAATGACGACACTCGGGCGTTTCCTCCCGCTGAATCCGAAACAGGAACCTACCGAAGCTGCCGTGCCCGGTAAGCACCTGCGTCAGACGGAAGGTGAGGACGCCGTGGCGTCTCTCAAGCCACTCCTCAAAGAGGGGTCTTACCGCTGCTATGGTAGCGTGCCCGGCCCTCGGTTGCGACAGTCGTTGTCTCCACTCTGCCATGAGATCTCGCCGGAGCTCATTCCGCCACGCATTTATTTGGCGCGGCAGAGGATCTTCGCCCCGGCGACGCGCGTCTGCGCGCAAACTGTAGACGCGCGCGAGCGCCTTCGCTTCTAGATCCCACGGCGGTGATCCGGCAAGGAGGTTCGCCGCCTCCCCGGAGATCGTGCGATACCCGCGGATTACTCGTATAGCCATGACCCTCTGGGACGCGACCAGCGTACGAGCCGGCCGCCGCTTCAAGTCCGGCGCCCACACAGGGGCACCGTAGAGGGCCATGGATCGCACAATCCCCATATACAACCTCCGGCAGGAGGCGTTTGGCCCCCCGAGGTTGGGAAGGAGCCGCTTGAGCGCGGCCCCAGACCGTTCCAACTTAGGGGCCAAACGACGAAAATGCTCCGTGAAGTTCCATCGGCTGTCGAGGACGAGACCAAGGTACTTCATCGCCGACTCGACGCCGATGGTAACTCCTCCTGCCGTTACTTGGGACCCACCTGGAGGTGGCGCGCTCCGACGGCCATAGAAGCACATGGCCTCGGACTTGTGGAGCGCCACCTCGAGTCCCAACTGCCGGATCCTTGCAACGACTGTCGCAACCGCTTGTGACATCAGGTCGGCCGCCGCCTGATGCGACCTCCCGTTCGCCAGCACCAGCGTGTCGTCAGCATAGCAGACAATGCTGACGCCGCTCGGGAGGTCGGTGCGTAGCACCCAATCGTACCCGATGTTCCACAGGAGAGGTCCCAGGACCGATCCCTGTGGGACACCGCGCGACACCTCTCGCCGATTCCACACGCCCCGGTGACCGGGGTAGATGACGCATCTGTCCGTCAAGTAAGCCTCGACTACACGACGGAGATAGGCAGGCACCCGGTGATACCGGAGTGCCTCCAAAATGCAGCTCCAGGGCAGCGAGTTAAAGGCGTTGGCGATGTCCAGAGACACCGCCACGACGACTCGCCTCCCGGCCAACGCTGTCCCCGTCGTGAGGTCCCTCACGCGCATGATGGCGTCCACCGTGGAGCGCCCTCTGCGGAAGCCGAACTGGCCGTCCGCTAAATCCGGCCCCCTTCCAGACAGGTGCCCGACGAGGCGGTCTGAGATTATCCTCTCGAACAGCTTTCCCACCTCGTCGAGCAGCACAATGGGCCGGTACGCGGACGGAGAGTCCGCAGGACGCCCCGGCTTCTTCACGAGGACCAGTTTACCCGTCTTCCACGACAGCGGAAACTGGCCTCTCTCCAAACATGCGCTGAACAGACCAAGTAGTCGAGGCCTGAGAGCCTCCGAGGCCAGGACCCAGACCTTGGCATGCAGCCCGTCAGGTCCTGGGGCGGTATTCTTGCCGCTCAGCCGGCGCACCGCCACTCTCAAATCTACCTCGGTCACTTCCGGAGCGGATTCGTCGTCGTCGTCGATGTAGCCCGCATTGGGCACCGCAGGGGGCGGGGGCATAGCCGGAGGCGTGTAACCCATCTGTGGTCGGGGGAATAGCGCCCCAACCACTTCGTCCACGACCTCCGGCCGGAGACTCTGAGTCAGTGGGGGCGCCCAGGTGCGGAGCTTATCACGCACCATCCGGTAGGGGCGTCCCCACGGGTCTCTGTTCAGAGTCTCCAACATCTCCTCGCGGGCCCGATCTTTGGCCCGCCGGATCTCCACCCTGAGGGTGGCCTTCGCCGCCCTGTACTCCTCGTATAGCTCCGCCTCTCTGGTTTCAGCGTCCAGAGGGCGGAGACGGAGCCTGCGGTGCCTGGTGTATCGGCGTCGCGCTGCGGTGCACTCACCGCGCAGGTCTGCCAATTCCTGCGACCACCAATACACCTGGCGCTTGCGTTGGCACGGTCGGATCCGGGGCATCGCCACGTCGCACATCCTTGACATGGCGTCCTGGAGCCATCTCGCCTCCTCGTTAATGTCGGCTGGCCTGACCGGTGGTATCACCCAGGCCTGCACGACTGCGGCTTCCAGGAAAAGCTCCCGGTCCAGTTGCCTAAGCGCCCAACGCGGGCCACACGGGGCCTGTCTGACTGGCGGGTCTGCGGACTCGGCGGAGACGTCGAACCGTATATACCGGTGGTCCGAAAACGTCTCCACCTCCTCCATGACGCGCCAGTCAACAACGCGCGATGACAGAGCGGGGCTAGCAAACGAAATGTCCACCACTGACTCGCCCCGCATCCGTACGCACGTGGGGACAGAACCCCGGTTCAGCACGACTAGGCCTGTCTCCAGAGCCCAGTCTTCGACCATCCTTCCCCGGACATCAGTGAGCCGGGAACCCCAAGCCAAATTCTTGGCATTGAAGTCCCCGAGGACCAACACGGGGAGGGGACGGAACCCGACGACGACGGTGACTAACTCCCTGAGGGAGTTGTGGAACTCGACGAGAGTTCGGTTCGGAGAGAAGTACACGCCCACCACGGCGATCTCTCCGAACCGAGCCGCGACGCAACCCCTGCCTCGCTGAGGCCCTTCGGGGGTTGGGGTACCGGCGGCGGCCGACGAGATGATGGTCACCGAGCCGTCCAGGTCTGACACCCAGTGTTCCCTGGCTGGAACGAAGTACGGCTCGGAGACCACAGCAACATTGATCGACCACTGCGCCATGCTCTGGAGCAGGAGATCCTGAGCAGCGACGCAGTGGTTGATGTTCGCCTGGAGGAGGCGTAATGGAGCCATTATTGGGTATCCATCACGACCTCCTCTCTGACGGCAGCGGCGACAGCAGCAGTCGCAGGGGTGTTGGCGACTGCGGCGGCAGCGGGAGCGACGGTGGGAGCGGTGGAGGTGGCTACGGGCCTACCTTTGCTCCTGGGTTTGGTGGGGGGGGAGCAGGTTTTGCCCCCAACCCGGTGATCAGCCGGTTTGCCAGCCGCCGCACATACTACGCAGTGCGGCGGGGCGGTACAAGCGCCGGCCCTGTGACCGGGCTGACCGCAGCGGAAGCAGCGGTCGCTGCGGTCCACCGCTGAGGTGCACTTGGCACCCACGTGGTGACCCACGAGGCAGCGGAAACACCTCAAAGGTCGGGGTTCCAGGAGCTTCACCTGCGCCGAAACCCAGCCCACCAGGAGCCTTTTACCCTCTGCCAGCTTTTTGGCCGCTGTGACGGGGCAGCTGACTACCACAGTCCGCAGCCCCGTATTGTCCGGGCGGATAGTGCCTGCCTTCACCTGGTCAGCAGGGCACCCCCCCGTCCTGGCGACAGCGGCCGCCACCTCATTCTCCGTCACGGAGTCGTCCAGGCCCATGATGCGTAGCTCCAGGCATTTGGTGGGCCTGGACACGCGAGCTTCGTCCGCCGCAATGCACGCCCTGAGCCTCTCGGCAAGGGCGTCAGCGGACGGGCCGCTGGCCGCGCCGGGGACCTCCAAGAGACGGGCTCCAGTGGCAGTGACCCTCACTGCGAACCCGTCGGGTGCCCCAAACTCCGCGGGAGTTACCGCCCCCTTCAGTTTGGCGAGGACCTCGCCATACGTCACCCCCTTTTTCGCCGCGTCCGGCTGTAGTGTGATAACTACAGCCGAAGATTTTGGGGCGAGGAGCATTGCCGCAGCGCGCTTCTCCTTGCGCCGCTGCTGTTGCCGCTGCCGCTGCTCCTTCTTCCGGAGCTTCCTCCTCTCCTTGGCGACCTTCCTCACCTCCCCCGCCACTTGCCACTCGCTGCCAGCACGCGACTCAGACGGCGGAGTAGGTGCCGATGCGGCTGGGGCTCCAGCCGCTGCTCCTCTTCGTCTGCGGCTCATCGGCGCAGGAGCCAGCGCCGAGTGAGACTCGGGCGCTCTCGTCGGTGGCAAGGCTGGCGGCGCTTTCGCCCCCTTCTTCGCCGGTGCGCTGGCTTGTGCCCCACGGCTGGTTGGCGGCTTGGGCTTAGCCGCTGCGGCAGCATACGACCCGGCTGCGAGTGGAGGTCGCAGGAGCCTACCCTCCAGCACGTCGAAACGCTGCTGGAAGGCGGCCATCTCCCGCCGCATAAGGCCGAGAAGGTCGGCCTCCGCTGGCTGCGCAGGTTGGGATCGGACTCCCCGAGCTGCGGCGAGCTCTGTTTTTGCTGCCCGAAGCTCAGCCTCCAGGGCAGTATTGGCAGCCACCAAGCGGGATAGCTCCCGCCGCATTCCAGCCAGCTCTTTTTGCATAGCGGCCATCTGCCGCTCAGCTGAGCCCGGCTGGGATACCGCCGACATAATAGCGGCTTCCGCGTGTTTAAGCACTCCATTTCTGCCAGCCTGGGTTTTCTGCCCAGCCAGCATGCGGAGTGCTTCCTTTACTTGTAGGCGGAGGCTCTCAGCGCCGCCTACAGAACCCTCACCACCGGAGGCCTCCATCTCCGAGGAGTCCGAGGGGGCAGCCTTTCCCAGGGCGCTCCCCTCCGCTGCCAGCCGCTCTGCCGGCTCGGATCGGCTCCCAGCCGCCCTTGTGGAGCCCTTCCCCTTGCCCCTACCCCGCGCAGCCGTGGGGATTTTGGGGGCTGGGGCCTCCTGCTCGTTGGAAGACGGCTCCAACCTGGGACGTTTAAAAACGCCCCGGTCTTTCTTGTGGCGCAGCGCGATGCTGACGCCAGACAATGATGAGTCGGACTCTGAGTCTGACTCCTTCCTGCTAGAGGCACGTGCATACGATGCATCTAGCGCCTCGGTTATATTCGCAAGCGAGCTGACCTCGCTTGCGTCCTCCTCACCGTTAGGTGGATTTTTATTTTGGTTTTTGTTTTTAGGTATCTCCATTGAAGTCCCACGAGTATGGGGGAAATAAGAGGTCCGCCCAGGGAGAGCCCCCTGTCCCTGGGTAAGTGTGCATTTGTCTCCCAACTAGGGGGTCCACCGGTCCCCTAGCTGGGGGTGCGCTCACGACTGATTCTACTCCTCAGCCATACATACCCTCGCCGCGCACCAGAACTTAGTATTGGAGGAATTTTTTATAGAGGTTATCTTCCTCGCGGTCCGAGCGGTTAAGCCAAGACCCTCGTCCCGGTCCGAGTCATAAAACATGACCATGATCTCTTCCCGGATTACGATATCGACGGGTGCAGTCGGGCGCAGCTAGTGCCCCGATGCTACTCATTGGCAGGGTGAGTGCACAACGAGCGCCGCCCTTGTTTCTCCGCCCCGCTCTCTGCTAGGTCCAGAGAGTCGTGCAGAGGAACGCCCCCACGGAGGCGTGGACCCTATGCCAGCATAGAGCCGGTCGCCTCTAGAACCCGACCGGGTTCTCCGCCCGGCCAGAAGTTCGCTGCGGGCGACAGTCAGTCCAACCCTGTCGCCATCCCGTTAGGGAGACTGTCGCCCGCACCCAGGGTGCACCACGGGGAGGTCTTCTGGCATGCACCCCTTCAGGACGCAGGTACACTGCATAAACAAACCAAACGTAACATCAAATATTCCACCTCGAGAGGTTTCGTGTCCGTGCGAGTTACGTCCGACTACGGTACGATACGACACGATACGGGCAGTTGCACGTACACGTACCACGTAGATATGTACCACGTAGTTGGGAACTACGTGTTTTCTATCAGCAGTTACAGTCCAATGGTCGGTAATGTAATTTAATTTGGTGTTTTGTAAGGTGTATTGTTTCTCTACAGCAATAATTGCACATTAATGTATCGTTACGCCTTTCTTCCATTTACAGGGTAAAGTTAATGGAATGCCAAATAATAAGATTCTGTCATACCTTTTTCATTTATTTATCTTTCCACAAACTTAAGTATCATATAACCTAAGCTCCACAAAGCCTTGACTGTGGAGTCCATGAGTCTTTAGACACCTTAATTAGAAATAATTATTATACGGATAAGTTGTAATATACACTTATATAAAACTTAGCAAATTTCACTGAATTTGTTTCATTCCTTACGACCCGGCAGATTGTTCCGTCGTTAATTTTTTAACTTCTTAGTGGTCTGTAGATTTCACTCCTAATTATAGAATTTCGATAACAAATCTAACAACTAAGAACAAGTACTTACCTAGGCTACTACTGGTTATTTAAAATACCGTTAGAAGTTAAGTTAAAAGCCGAGGACATCGTAGCCGGTGTAGTCGCGTAGTCGCGTAGCCGCGTAGTAAATTCATGTCGACTACGGCGTAGCACGAGAGATATTACAAATTCCAACGTGTCCCTGCTCTTTTACTTAACGTAATGTCTTTATCATAAGCATTTTGAACGTTGACTGGCGTAAAGTGAATTTTAGAATAAAAAGTCCATAAAAGTCGTTTTTTTTTTAAATCTACTTTACTATATGATATGCAGATATCGATGTGCGCCGCCGGTCAATTACCGTTATCCTTCTGCTCGTTTGCCTCCAAACACAGAAGTGGGTAGGAATCTAATTACAATATCCCGAAAAGAAAATTCCAAAAACAAATGAAGACAAAACATAACCTGTAGGCATTACTCGTTCAAATTATCCGAACACTTGTTTTAACCGCTTTCAACCTTTCCCATGATCTCACCCACGCCGGTACTAAACAAAGAAAGTATTAAGAGGAAAATATTTGGCAAAAATAATGACGTAAAGCGTTTTTACTAAGGATTTGAGCAGAATTAGAACTTTGGGGTTTAACCCATTCTATTTTCGGTGTTCAGAGCCAAAAAACGTTGGATATTCAAGAGCCTTTTTTATTTAGATAATTACTTAACAAAAAAACTTTCTTTATTTCATTTTAAAAGTTAATCTTTTATGATAAAAATAAATCTGAAAGGTTAATTTGTGTAAGACTGTTTGAGGATAAAAACATAATGAAACCAAGAATCTAAGTACTTTAATTATTTTTACAATAATATGATTGTTCTCATTATTTTTATTAGAAAACTATCATGTTCATTGTCGGGTTATGGGCGTCATTTACATTAAAGAGTTTTCCACAATCTTCACACATGAAAGACAGACGCAGCAGCAGTTTTTAGAGTCTTCTTCTCTCGAGATCGTCAGTAAGAGTCTTCTACGTTTTCGAGATTTATATAAATATGGTACAAAACCTATACAATTCTTAAGTAATATACTTAATATAACCACAGTCATCACTATATTCACTTATCTCTCCCGCACAACTTAAAACATTCCAACAATAATTGTGTTTTTATAATAACTATCGTGAGACATACTAAATTACCTAAAAATCGCGCCGCGAAGAACTCCTCTGTAGTCCGAAACTATTAGAGCTTTTCTCAATATATACACGTGAGTAACCCGCGATTTTTATTTAATAATTGTGTTCTTTCGCTCGAGAACTTATCACTATTTGGCTTTGCATCTAGGACTCTGCATAATTTTGGTTATAGATATACAAATATACATACATATCTGTCGTCACAATGCGATAAACAAGAAACAGTCTTAGTCCTAGGCAAATGTGGAAATATTGTATATTTAACAACGCATTCTGCTTACTTAGGCTCAGAACCTAAGTTACATTTACCTCGTAGAATAGAACCTAGAACATATACTTAAGCATTAACAGATTTATTCACCAAACATGGATCCCAAAACACTACAATCAAGTAAATTCCATATAAATCAAATTAAACTCCTCTTCCATTAGTCAGAGAAACAATTTACAAGGAACACGTTACAAGTCTGTCTGTTAGTCTGAGTAACACTCATATTTACTCAGTAAGCTTAGCTCGGTAAGCTCGAACTTAGCCGCGTCATTCGTTAGTCAGCTTAGCGTCACACTAGTCCATTATAAAATAGAAGAGCTGCCCTACTTTAAGGTACTGCGCAAACGAGCTACTTTTGCCTGGCAAAGATGAACTGACAGGATCTGAGATGAATTTAGCACATAGTAAGCAATCGGTGGCACCCATGGACGGGTGTCCATGGGTACAACACTAGAAGAGTCACGGGTGCGTTACCGTCCTTTTGGGGATTAGGGTTTTAGAGGTTTAGGGATTGGGACGTCAGTAACCTCACTCACACGGCGAAACACAACGCTTTGATTGTTTCACACCGGTGTTATGTAAGGCCGCGGTATCACTTAGGTTGAGCCGACCCATTAGTGCTAAAGCATGTTTCTGTCGCTTAGGTCTCTTATAGTCAACAGCATCACAGGATTGTTAAGTCAGGGTTGCGTGTGGAAGCGCTAAAAAGGTACCGCAGCCTTGCTCGAAGTAGGAGAAAAACGGGGTGGAGTCTCACACTACCTCTGGCTCCACGGGTGGGTCCAGGGCGAAATAAGTATTCAGAAGAAAACCCCCTAAAAAAATGGCTATGTCTTGACAATGCAGATCTCTTATAAACTGTATCGAATAACTCACAAGGAAGACTATCAGTACACACTGAGAAGCAGTTCCATCAAGATCCTCATGTGTGCAGGACCTTAAGCTAAGTTCTCACGCTGAACGTGGATTCACTTTACTTCGCGTTGCTGCATAATGCAACGATTTCTTTTTGGCTTTGGTAAAGCTTTTATATCAGAGATAAAATATTGTAATAATGTAGGTTTTCTTTGTATCCGAAGAGAGAGAAGCTGCATAATTTGGCAAAGTCGGGAAGTATCGGATTGTGAAAATTTTGAACCTTTTAAATTTCAATCTCCAGATCGTCTGCTAACAATTCCATTTCTTTAAAAAACATTCCATTGTGCTTAACACCATGTATTTACGTCCAATTACTAGTTAATTAACTACACAACGTCAGCTAATGAATATTCGTGTATCGAGCCCATTAGATGGACACAGAGACTTGCCAGCTAGTGTTTACGTTGTTGTTAGTTTACATAGTAACTAGTATAATAGATAGTAAGGTGGATTATCATCATATACATACATACTTATTACTTAGTAAGATCATACAGGATGTGTGTGTAAGATACATACAGGATGTGTACTTATAGATAGTTAATCTGTAAACTATATTTACGTATGATTTCACGTTCTGTTCATTAGCTAAGTTCTTTAATTATATTAAATAACTGAAATTGTTTTAAGTGTGGGAGAGTCAAGGCTCTACCGCAGTCATACCATGGCCTCATAGAAAACTGGCGTGAAAAAAACCACAGTGTGTTCTATCGCGACCCAGTCCTTCACCTTCCCCCAAATCCTTCCCAATACTTAAGTATCCGTTTTTCAAGGGTTTCGGACCCGGAAAAGGCCGGCAACGCACTCATAACTCCTTTGGAGTTACGGGTGTCAATGGGCGTCGCGCATTGCTTACCATCAGTTAATCCGCCTACTAGTTTGCCGACATATCTCATAAAAAATAGTTTTAAAGCCTTCTTGACATTAGTTTTAATAAATAAAATAATAATCCTGTACTAGACAAAGATATTAAAACATAGTTAATTCTAATATATTCAAAGGAATTCCAACTTATGTCAGTTTCTGAACAGTTGAAACCTAATCAAAGCATTTATTGAGCTAAGAAGGCAAAGCTATCTTCCGCAGCATCAGACGACGGATATCATTACCGTAGGTTCCTGGCTGACCACAAGCAGAATTCATACACAAAGAGCATCCTATGCACAGGGCTATATTGTTTTATGTATTTTTAAAATTATTGTGTTATATAATTAACTAGCTTTTGCTCGCGTTAGAAATGTTATTATTAATTAGGTATAGTTTTTGCGGTTTTATTTTTGTTTAGCGTGTGTTGAAAATTAAGGCCTCATCTTCATCAATCTTTAATTTCAGCTCAATCAGTCGAAAATCTAAGAAGGCTTTCATCCCCTATCTTATCCCTTAGAGGTGGAATTTATCAAAATCCTTTCTTAGGGGATGTAGGCATCCCGTATAACATAGGTACGCACATCGTAGGCGTTATAGTACCTAGCTTTATGCATGCAAGGTCTCAGTCCGATCGGTTTAAAACGGACAAAGTTTCATCCCCTTTTTTATCCCCTTGGGGGTGAAATTAATCAAAATACTTTCTTAGTGGATGCCTACGTTATAACATCTACCTGCATGCCAAATTTCAGTCCGATTCGTCCAGTGGTTTGGGCTGTGCGTTGATAGATCACTATATCAGTCACCTTTGAGTTTTATATATTTAGAAGATTTCAAGTGTGGGAGAACTATGCTTCGGCATAAATGGACCGGCTCAACCGGAGTGATACCATCTTACAGCTAACCGACGCGGAGCAAAACTCGTTGTGTTCACCGTATCAGTAAGGTTTCCGGAGGCCCAATCCTTCCCGCCTCCATGCTCAATCCTCAAACCTCTATCTTTAAATCTCTAATAGCCCACAAGAGGCACTCCTTTATAGTATTACGAATTTACGAGTGACTATGGGCGCCTCCGATTGCTACAGTTAATTTTAATATTGATAATAAATTACTTTTATAAATGAGTCACTTTTCAAAACAAAAAATTTGTAACGTATCATTCAAGATTTATACAAACAACTAGGTGCATGGTAAATATAAATTATGAATAACTATTGAACCACTTATATAATGCACAAAGAAAAACTAACATAAACATTAGAGAAAATAACAACGACAGTATGTAAATGTAACGAGTACCAACGCTCACTATCTCCGAGTTAAAAATGGCGGCGTGTATCTGTCAGTAGTTAGAGGCCACTCCTCGGAAGTCAGCTTGCAAAGTGAAAAATGGCCGCGTCAAAGGAAGCAGTAATCACATTGCACGCTCAGTTTTATTTTCCTGGGAATCATGATTGCTCTGTTTGCGCTAACGCTGGCTGGGAATTTGAAATACCTTTTCTGTCTGCATTCAAGATGGAATCATTAACGTGGATCGTTGTTTTTCTCATAATGCAGATTGTTTGTTTTTGTATGTTTATTTTATGATATATAGCGATAAATAAACAGACTGATGACCTGACGGCCGACGTTTTGGGAGCTAGGAATTGAAAGATTTGGGGATTGGATATAGAAGGGACAATTAGGTCTCCGATACCCTCGTTCGGAAGGCAAAACACAACATACGGGCGCAACGTGTGGCGGTTTCGATTCCAGCACGGAACAACTCTTTGTGTGGTCAACAAATTGTTGTTCCGGGTCTGGGTGTGATGTGCATGTGAAATTGTATGTTTGTAAAATCCTAGTGTGGGGCAACGTAAACAAACAAAAAAAAACTATTAAGAATCTACGCCTGTGAAATCTAGCAGAAGAAGAAACATAGTGGTTTTTCAGTCCGTAAGTGTCTGACACTCCCTCTTGCCCTACATAGGGCCGGAAAAGTGATTTATTGATATTTCCTTTTCAATAAAAAACCTACTAACACCGCTATTTTTTTTCCAAAACTTAGTACCTAATGGAAGGACTTGAACACATAACAAAATTCGTATTCAAATTCTAAAGTAGAGCTCAAAACTTAGCTTCAACGCCGAAGTTATCTTCAAAATGTTTCGGGAACCGCAACTAACGCCTTAAGTTATCGAACTCGTTTCAGTCACAACTTGGATATTGAATTCAACATCAACTGTATAAGCTCTCTTGGAACTTTTGAACTTCAAGTCATATATATGTAAACTCAGGACGCTATTATAGCTCTTACGTCTGAAGTCACAGATAAGGTAGATAGGGGATATAAATGCGCCACTGTATTTTTGGACTTAAAAAAAGCTTTCGATACTGTGTCTGTACCCATCCTTGTAAGGAGACTAGAGGCTATAGGAGTTAGAGCTAAAGCACTTTCTCTTTTTGAAAGTTACCTCCAGGGTAGGAAACAACAGGTTAGGATAGGCTTATTACGTAGCAATGAGGAAGAGGTTGTTTTCGGTGTTCCACAGGGCTCCGTACTCGGCCCGCCACTGTTTCTGGTGTATATTAACGATCTCTGTAACCTAAAAAGCAGTGGAGGTAAAATCTTCTCGTACGCTGATGATACGGCTATTGTTTATACTGGTACTACATGGGAAGAGGTTCATAATAAGGCCGAACAGGGGTTAGCCATTGTGGATGGATGGCTGAAGGAAAATCTGTTGACCCTCAATATTGCCAAAACAAATTATATCTGTTTCTCCCCTAGTTCTAGGTCTAAACCAGGAACTAGTTTCAGGATACGTATCCATTCCTGTATGAGAGGTTTGGGACAAACTTGTGACTGTAATCCCATCAAACAAGAGCCGTCTACAAGATACCTAGGAGTCACAGTAGACGAGTGCTTAACGTGGCACCCGCAGGTCGAGGTTATTACGTCGCGAGTTAGAAAATTCATATGGATATTTAAAAACCTACGACATGTGATGCCTCAAAGGACACTCAACGACATTTATAAGGCACTTGTGCAGTCGGTAATTACATACTGTGTGCCGGCTTGGGGAGGGGCCACTAAAACTAAATTTCTCGAGCTGGAAAGAGCCCAAAGGTCACTTTTAAAGGTTATGTATTTCAAGCCGTTCAGATTTCCCACAACTGATTTGTATACAATAAGTGGCCTATTATCAGTAAGAAAAAAAAAATTATACATTTTAAACGTTATACTGTATCTACACAAACATACTCCAGTCAACCAGGAAAGACAGTCTAGAAGGAGAAAACACAATGTGGCTTGCTCCTCAAGGGTTCACACGGCCTTTGCGAGGCGTCAGTACGCATGCCAGTCGGCCTACATCTATAATAAAATAAACGCGGAACTACATTTTCACCTGGAGGTCTCACAAAAATGCAAAGTCGTGATTACCGAGTGGCTACAATCTCTTACGTGTGACCAAACGGAACTGATTTTGGCTAGACTTGCTTGACTATTGTCAAGCAACTATAACACATGGCTCACACACACACACACACACACACACACACACACACACACACACACACACACACACACACACACACACACACACACACACACACATACACACGCACACACACACACGCGCGCACACTCACACACACGCGCGCACACACACACACACACACACACACACACACACACACACACACACACACACACACACACACACACGCATTGTGCACAATCTGAACACAATGAGCCTTGTAAAACATATAAAAAAAAGCAATTACTTTTAACTTTTAATTTTACTCCTGATTTATAATAGATGTCATAATTATTGTTATTAACTTTGAAAATTGAGATTTAATTTAGTTTATAATTTGTATCTGAACTGTAAGAAAAATTTTTAAATTCTTTGTTTAAGACTTTGACTCATTACTTTTATTTAATTTAAATTACTATAATTATTATTTCTTCTGTGTACCTTATTATTGTTAATTTATATGTTTTTGTTTTGTATAAATAGTTATGGTCTAAATTGTACCTTAATGTCTACCGAAATTGTCTACGTCTCAATAATGTAAAGTAACTCAGGGGAGGAGCGAGGCAACCCCGACACAAGTGTTTTTAACCACTTACTGGGGCTGTTTCATTCACATGTGTAAAGAAAATGTAAGAGACAAAATAAACACCTTTTTTTTTTATGTATAAACTTAAGTAGTTATGTGTGTAGGTGTGTAAGGTTAGGGATGATTTTAGGTCGTTCATTGTTGTGTTAAAGAAGATGTAGGTATGATTTATGTGTAAAACGTAGGTCGGCTAACGAATGCACGAATAACCTGATGGTAAACAATCGTCGCCGCCCGTGAACTCCGCAACACCAAGGAGTTAGTGTCGTGAGTCCGCCATTTGCGTTTTATACAGGGAGTTATTTTGAACCAGGGACAAATTATTCAAGGACCCGATTCTGGTGCTCAAATAAAACTTTTTCGTAAGACCAATGGAAATGTCATTCTTCACATTCTTTTTATTTAACAACTCTTGATAGGTCTAATTTTTCAGCAGATATTGAAAAAAAGGAAAAATAATGTGAGACAACAGCACTTTCCTATTAGAACGAATAAGAATGATACTTCTATGCAGAAATTTATCAAGATAGTTTATTAGGTTAATAAGTGCTGTGATATATGAGGATATGTTGGAGCAGGATGATGCAACGGTATGCATTTTAGTCAGTAAAAGTCTGTCACTACCTCTTGCCCCACCCAGAGGAAGACGAGCAATCTAAATACCTTCCCCCGAAAAAAAACCATTGAAGTAGACCTAATTGGCGAAAGTGCGACTACGAAAATTACAAACAAATACTTATCCATAAAAATTATCACGATCCTCAGAAAAAACAATACCTACGACGAAAAGAGAAAATCTACATAGAAATTTAAACACGTATATGAACTTAAAAACCTTTTTATATAATTTTCCTTTAACATTATGAAGTACGACAGTTTTCGCAACCGCCTTCCAATATCTTACCTTCTCAAATTCCACTAATGTTCATTTTATCCCTCTGCGGCTTGATCAAACAGCTTACTTCGCTAGTTCTTTCGATATGCATCGCAAGGTCAAATATGCAAAGAGCTCTTTTATACATGAGACTACAATGGCCGCCGGACGGGCCGATCACAAAACGTGGACGTTCCCCAGTAGTTGCAGATTTCAAGATTGTTAAAAGGTTACGAAGCTATTCTTGATATTTAAGAGGTTTTGAGCCGAAGGCTAAACTCTTTGAGGGACCTTAACAAACAAAAAACCTTCACCTTTTTAAACCAAACAATATTTTTTGCTTGTAATCTAAATCTTCATGAAAGTCTTATTATCTAATCTCATTGTAGGTGCCTAAAGGCACGACCGAGATGGTAATTACATTGCTACTGCGACAAAATACTGATAAAAGACAAAAACATAATTTATTATTAAAATTAAGATGCCTTTGTAAGATTAAAATTACGTTACTCAACCAAATTCACTGCTTACACCTAATTAAGTAACTCATTATGTTATGATTTCCTCAGTATAATACTGAGATTCAAGTAGTTTGAAGGTTATAAAGTAAGGCTAAAAGGATTAATATTATCAACAGTGGAAACAAATTACACAAGTTTCCCGTAAGTGGGTAGTCTCTAGTAAGGATTAAATGTTATCTCGCCATCACACAGCCAAGCTCGCCCAAACAGTTACATCGGTACTTAAGACGTTCAGTATAACAAATTAAATAATATGAATACAATAAGAACCTGCTATTTTCTTTTTAAATCTCAAAGCCACTATTCGCTGTCCCGAAACGTTAACACCGGTTTTTTTTCAGGAAAGTGAATTCAATAAAATGTTTAGTTCAACTTTTTGTGGGCAAGTTTTTCGTATTTGACGCTAAAATACATAGGTAACTCGTGTTTCACAAAAAAAGTAGGTATCGTTTTTGACATTTGGATAAAAGTATTGAACTTGACTAGTTCGAAACTACCGTATTATGATTACTCTCATGTATACAAAATGTACCGCAATAGGTATTAAATTCGACTAGTTGTTGCCACCGCATATTTGTATAGGAACAAAAAAAAATATAAGATTTCAGTTTACGTCGACACTTCTCGAATACCTAGCATCAGTGCAACCAAAAAATAACACCCCTGATATACACTACAAGAAAATCTACAAAACAGAAAAGAAAACAAACAAAACTTTGACCATACTAAACAGAGTAAAAATAAATAAATACAATTTACCTGCATTGTGGTTAGTTACGTGGGTCAGTACGATAGTACGTGACGATCGCTTCCCGCTGCCGTGGCCAAGCCATTATAGGCATGGAAGAGAAATATTGCACCAATAACTGGCCAATGTTGATAAAGTGTGGGGTAATGGAACAGAATAGTTTTTCTTTTATATTATTCATATTTGTGTAGCCCATGGACACCAGAGGATTTACGAGTGAACTACCGGGATTTGAGATTTGAGGATTTGAAGGAATTGAGTAGTTGCAACACAACGCAATCGTTCAATTGTTTTGCGCCGGTTTCTCTCAAACACTACGATATGTATATGGGTAGAATACGGTAGTTTCAAACTAGTCAAATCCAATACTTTTATCCAAATGTCAAAAGCGATACTTTTCTATGAAATTTGTATACAAAACTGACGTCACAGTTTTTTTGCGTCAAATTTAAGCTTACTTATTTCTTAAAAATTAGCTAAAAGTATCTAAAATTCAGTGTATCGATCAATCGACGTAAAAGTATAGTTATTTTTCAATATTTTATTGTATTGAAACGTCGAATTAATTTATTTTTGACCTAGGAAACTACCCAATTCATGTCCAAAGGTTTTCGAGGAATTGTACTCATGAAACATACAAAAAATATATATAGTTAAAGGGTGAGTAGAAATAAAACCCAAATTGTTTTCGCATTATCTTCATATTAACATGAAAAACGTAACTTGTCATAAATAATAAAATTTTACAATTTCAGAATTTACATCGTCAAAGTAATGAGAAAAATTAACATCTCGGTTATTGAAGAGAACAGAAAACCTTACAATATAATAGAGAAAGAATGAAATTGATGACACGACTCATTCATTGAACAACCCATACATACATATTACGTCAAAGAATTAGCCTAATCTATCAGTCATTTGAACATAATTTTTATAATTTACAAAATAATCATCAAAAATTAAACACACTTGATTGCATTGATTACCAAGATACAAAGATACTAACCGTGACCAAATTTTACTTACATTCGAATAAGTAAGGATAAAAATCCTTGAATTCAAGATTTTTAACAGAACACAGACAAAAGCACAATACTGAATTATTATTGTACACTACAAATTGCACCTTGGGCATTAAGACAACAAATAAATATACAGGGTTAGCAACCAAGTGTGAAAACACTGTCATCATAATAACACGAAAAAGAACCAAAAGAACATAATATACATTGCGATAAATCGCGTTTCTCTAACATAAACGAATGAGCAAAAAAATGTTATAAAGCTAACTTGATTCGTTCTTAACTATCCATACACAACTTTACCAACTTGCCATATTTATTTAAGATATTTATCGATATTTTGAGCTCTTCAAACTGTATTAGCAATTTACCCGTGTTCGAAATTGTTCGTGGAACTTTCAATATCGAGAAATACTAGAAAAAAATATGTCTAAAGTTGGGTTACATGTGTTAAATTACATCAGATTAACATCAATGTAAGAAATCACGTCAGTCTAACTGATCAGTTGGACTTGAAAAGGAACAGGTTAAAGAAAAAGTTAATGAAGTTTCAAAAACTTTAACAAATATTACAAGGTAAAGACTGACTCCATTCAGCCCTGCTTTCAAAGCTCAACCGGAAAACATTTGATTATAGAAATATAGTTGAGATACACAGAAATGGAAGAATTACATTTACACAGCGTTGGCATCGAATACATTTACTATTCTGTAGTTAAAGTATATGCACATAAGCTATTATTTTGAAGGTAAGAAAGTATAAGGATAGATAAATATATATTTCCTAGCGCTTAGATATACCTGTCCCACAACCGTACTCTTCATATGCAAGATATAGACACGAAAATACACTGAGAAGCGCTAGGCAATATTTATTTATTCGTTAGTTTATCTACAGTACATACATTCATACATACATACATTCAATGCGTTATCAAAAGCTACCTGTTTACCGTCGTCTAAGAGACTCGTTCTAAATTGCGCGAAACTCATTCCTTATGTCTCCGAACAATTATTTACACAAACAGTATCTCAGGTACAAGGAAATGAGTGATCGCCATTATTTCGTTCCCAATTTACGTTTTATCGTCCGACCGTGGATACGATGTTACTTGTTTAATAAGCACATTGACCAACACAGCCTTCCCATATTTTAATTACCCTTCATACCGAGCCTTATTCTACCTAGGATTTCACACACGCGGTTATAACGACATTTTAAAGACGCATTAGTCATCACAGGACAATTATTCCCAAAATATTTTACGTCAATTTTTACAACGATATTTTTATTGGTTCTACCACAGATTTAGTCATACATCTATCAACAAAACGATGATCATGAAATTGATGTAGAGCAAAATATTATTCAAGTATAAGATTATGAAATAAAACAGTAGCAATACATCGTACATTACAATACTGATTTATTCAAGTAATAATTTCAAGATTCATAAATCCACTGTCGGACAATGTATACGAATAAGCTGATTTCGTAAAACACACGCATATAAAAAGTGTCGTAATATCAACAACTAACTAAATTACGCTATTGTAGTTTCACTACATTCCGCTAGTTACACAAAAATAAACATTTCGCGAGGGTAGCTAGCACCTCTGTCGTTGGAAACGCGTATCGATATCTTTGGGAGATACTCGTCAAATGTTACATTAAAATGGTACGAAACGTTAAGAGTTAGTGACGATGAACGGTGACGACTACAGGATAAATTATTTCAATAAATAGTTCAATAACACACGTCGTCGAGATAACAATTTGTCAACTTATTTTATGTACAATTAAATACTTAAAGCTAGACGCAGTGTCGTAATATCATAAGGTTTATGACTGGATAACTCACTGTCGGTACTCGACTGGATCACAAGCGTAACTATAACTAACAGACACTATCGCCGCGTGCGCTTGTGCCTGTGCCCCTTGCAGCATTATGTGAAGTCGTTAAACTGCGCCAGGGCCGTCTTCACTCTGCAAAAAAAGCGAATATTCTATAAAGGGTACATCGGGACGATTTTTCGCCTAGTGTTGGACATGACTCTTTTTATAACATGTCACTGAGCTTAGTGGTACATGAAACTTATCTTAAGTAACCAAAAGCCAAATCTAATTCATATGATCTTCAACCCTTCAATAAGGAAAGAATATCACGTGATCTATAATTTACTATCACATTATCAGACTCTGGTTTGATAAGGATTTTACAGTAAAGGATATCTGTCAAAAATGAAGTAGCAAGATCCACTCCAAAAACAAAGAGCCATACAATACATAAATCATACACTGCAAATGATTGAAAAGGTTGTAACAAAAAGACTTATAGTAGTACTGACTTGTCGTGTAGATGAGCGGCGTCGTGCCTTGCGCGCAGCAGTTTGAGCGCGCGCAAGACGCCGAGGTCTGCGAGACGCGCCTGCCGCGCCGCCGCGCCCGCCTCGCCGCGCCACACCAGGTTGCCCGCCACGAACAGCGCCGCCTCCTGCAGCTTGCTCTCCGGGTGCGCCTGCGCATACACCATACTTCAATACCCGCTCCTAGCCGGGACCCACATGACACGCGAAATCCTTCTTACGTTACAGACCATCCCAGTTTTTGTCATTATCACGCGCATTTCCGAATTTTCATTAATGATATGCGATGGCTTAATTTTTTTTTCTTTTCCTTGACTATACCTAAGAAACACTAGCTCAGGGGACTAACTGAGGACTACCGCACGTAGTCTAGTGAAATCTATAAACTAACTGTTGTTGAACCATTGTATATTAAATATTTGATGTCACTGGACAAACGTAACTTGACGCTCTAGTTAGTGAGCAAAAAAACGGTTGCCGTCGTTTTTGGATGAACGTCGCAAACCATAGCAAATGAAAATAATTCTTACATCTTATTTGTGTAGAGTACAATAAGCGAGAGACGTCTCAAGTTTAAAATTAAAAAATCCTAAATAAGCATAATAGAATCTTTTATTATATAAATATTATGTCTAACACAGCATACACTGACAAAAAGCGACACACACAGTCATACAAAATTCACATCTTCGTTTGGTATAAATTTATTTGAAAACATATCATAAGTCAGAAAATTTTAAGGTTGATATTTCATTGTAAATTAATATCGCGGTTCATTCATTCGATCACTCGCATCGTTTACATAAACACATACCTTCCGTCGTCTTTTGCATCGCCCATTGAATCGCTCTCGTGACGTACTCGGTCGATGTTTGCCCCCAGGACTGTTTCGAGGCCTGGACCTAAGGCCAACATCCCAACATCATCAGACATTCTTGGAAAAATGAATATTTACATTCATTTTAACAGAAACGTCCCTTATATCTCGATTGTTAGAGTTTACGATGGTAGGGGTAAAGGCTTTGTTAAATTCTGGCATTTTAAAAGGAGTTTATGATATTCTACTGTGGTTTACCAATCATACATACTTGCGTCCATCGCTTTCACACTTTTATTGATAGTATTTAATTAAGTGCTTAATATTCACAAGATTCAAACTCTCCAGCCATACTTCTCGCAATTTGAAAATCACTCATTCCATATCGCTTATTATAACGTGCTAGTTAGATAAGCCTTGCAGAAAGACAGCGAAATTCGACTCTTTGAGATCATTATTCTCCAACCGTAGAACTGTAACTGGCAAATGAACAATGCCCTACTTTTCAATAATAATAATATTACAGATTTCCAAAATCGTGGCCAAAACAGTACGAAGTCGTCAACGAGCTACCTACCGATACAATTTAGCAAGGCACTCATGCATCAGATAATGCTTCTCATTATACTAATTATGTGATTGTAGATGTACAACATGAAAGGAGAAGGAATCTTGATGAAATATAAATTAAAATCGAAAAGTATAACATTAAAAACACACTGTGATGTAGACTGATAACAAAGTACTTAAATTAGCGACATCAATATTGTGATAGAACGAAAAATAACAAATTTTAATTGCAACTAAAAGAAAATCGATGACAGTCACTTTTTTGCAAGAAAACAAAAAATGGCAACTTATTTGAATACTAACTATCGTGAGACAATATTAAATTAAATGAAAATATCGACTTACAAGAATTAACTGAGAGTAAAAAAACTAGTTCCAAGTCACAGCCACACTTATTCATAAGCAACAGTGCGCATCCCAGTAGCTTCGCGCAGCGGACTAATCAGTTAATTCACGTAATAAGTCATGATTTTTTATAAAAAAAAAACGGAACTACACAAAAACGCGTATGAAACAACTGAACGAACTTAATGAAAGTGATAAATACATGACAAATGAAATTACATATAACACAACATTCTTCTTACCAAATAGTCCACCAGTTTTCTAAGTACATCTTCATTGGCCATGATGAGATCCTTCGCCTTCTCTCCGTCCCCAATATTTCCTAGGATGCATAGCGCTTGTTCCTTCACCTCTGCAGGGTAGGAACCTTCTAGAACTACTATGACAGCCTGAAATTAATGAAAACAATTTATTTATAGTCACATCTTTTTTCCAAAAGCATACAAGTATATTTATAAAAAGGAAAATTTATTTAAGTTCCCTAAGATCGGAAAAGGAGGTTCCACCGACCAGGCGAGGTGTGAGGCTGACGGGGTACTGCACAAAACTGCACTCTATCTGTTGAACATTATCGTCGATCTATGTGCGTCCCCACAGTCTATCAGATGGTTGATATTTTAAAGTTTTTACTCATTCGTTTAGTTATTTAATGTTACTGAGTGTGATTGGCACCAATAGTAATACCAAAACTAAAAATATTAAACTGGAATTTAGTAGCACTAGAACTTCGTGGAATTACTGGAACTGGTATTAGAAACTTGGTTAGCCTGCATACCTGCATAACTTGCGAAGAGTACTCGCTCATGATGGCGTCAATGTGGTGCCTGGTGGAGAGAAGGTTGCGGAGTAGTCCCAGGGTCTTCATGATGACGCGGGTGTCGCTGTCTCCAAGCAGGCGGAACATCTGCTCTGTGCCGAGGCAACTTAGAATACGTTGCTTCACTTTTTGTTCTGCCTACAATAAAAGTATATTTTTAAGCATATTGAGCCACGTTAGAGGTAAGTAAAAGACTTCAATTTGATCTATTTTCCAAAAAAAAATATATAAGGTATATGGAGGTTCAATTCATGTGGAGGAACGTCCAAAATGCTGGCAATCCATTTATTGTATCTCACCCAGTCTTGTTTATGCCGCGGGCGCCTCTGATTGCTTATTACTGGATGATCAGTCGTTTACTACTACTATCACAATCAAATAACAAGCAGAGCGCAATAGGAATCTTATTAAATACCTGAAAAGCCATATTCATAAGTGCCCAAATTCCATTTAGTCGTAACGCAGCTTCGGGCATCTTCGTCAAGTTACACAACATTTCTACTGCACCTGTAAAATAGATTAAGTAAATAAAATAATAGATAGAGTATCCATCCAATACCAATATACATATGATCCCACTATTAAACATACAAATAATGAACCATTATATAGTTTAGGTGTTGTGCCAAGCTTCGGCACGAAGAGGTCGACCGAAGTGATACCACGGGCTTGCAGGAAACCCGTGTGAAACAACCACCGCGTTGTGTTTCGCCGTGTGAGCGAGGTTACCGGAAGCCCAATCCTTCGATTACCCCCATCCCATCCCTACCCAAATCCTAAATCTCCGAATCCCTAATCTCCAAAAGACCGGCAATGCTCTCGTAATTCCTCTGGTGTTGCGGGTGCCCATGGGCGTCGCCGATTGCTTACCATCAGTTTATCTGCATGCTCGTTTGCCGACCTATCACATAAAAAACAGTTAGTATCTAACTTACAAACTAGGAATATGAACATTTTTTTCAAGTACTTAGATATAAAAGTTGTTACAAACCTTGGTCGAGCATTGGTTCCTTAGCTGGTGAAAACTCGAGAAGTAAATTGCAGAGTGTTGATGAACCAACAGTTAAAAGTTCTGTTCCGGGCGAATCACCCAGCAATTGCATTAAGGGTTTCCATACGGCATGGTCCTAAAACAAAAAATAATATAGGAATTACATGTTTCATTCCAATTTGAGCTTTATTTCAAGAGAAAAGAAGGTATATATTGGATTGTTACCTGAAATGTTGTTCGTAGCTGTTGTACAGATCTTGAAAGCGAGTGTAAGCATCTTACTGCTGCTAATCGTACCTGAAATATAAGGTAAACATTGAATTATACTATATTTCTTTTCAGAATTGGTACTCTTTAAAAATGCCAATGTCGTGGCCACGTCGTAGATTTACTGACTTTATGAGTTACTCGAGTATTATTTGAAAGACGTGACTACTGTACAATTTCGCATTGCAGATTTTCAAATTTATTATTCGAGAAGGTTGAAAAAATTGTAAATCTTTGTAAACATTTTTTGACAGAAAACATACTCTTTGCTCTTAGAAATAAAGATTACATTACCGTTAATTAGGCTAACAGCGAAATGTATAACTGTCACTTATAACACAGGGAATCCTATTTTAAGTAACTGTGATTATTTGTTGTAATGTAAATTTTTGGTTCAATAAAGATATTTGTTATTGTATTTATATTTACCACAGAGTAATGCTCGGTATGTGAAATGTGTTGTCATAATCCCTTAGACAGATTATAGCGTAGACAAGTTGGTATACATTTACTTTAAAAAGTAAGGATATCTCACCGATGCTTCAGGATTGTTCATTCCATTGACGACATGGACCATCAGACCGTGTGTTTCAATGATCCTCTTCCTAATATCTTCATCGTTAGCACCGAGCGACGCGAAGCACTTGAAGGCACCTTGCTTAGCGGCTGGAGAGGGACAGTTGACGATCTCAGCGAGTGACGTCATTAAATGATTTGAGATCGCTGCCAGTCGTTGGAGAGATGTGTCTACCTACAATTGTAGAAAAAAGGCTAGTATTGAGTTTGCTGTGTTCAGAATAAAAATATTTCTATATTTCGTGTCTTTTTACACACTGCGGTTGCTAAGGCACCGGAATGTATGAAAAGGCTCTTATTCTTTGAGGAGACGGGGGGGGGGTTCCACCCTGGGTGGGGCAAGTATCAGACTCTTACTGACTAAACAGGCCGGATCCACAATACATTATTACGCTTACACACATAAACCTGGATAAAAAGGCTCTAATAGTTGTGTTTTTGGTCTTTTTCCATTTTTTTATATCCTTATTAACATATAGTTATGAACTCCTTTGTTGTTCATTTGTTTTAATGTTAGAATGACAATTAAACATATTTTATTATGACTATTACCATATGACGACGATTATTATTAATACTATTGATAATATAATTAATATTCCAATCCTCACAAGTTCAATAGTTCAACAAAATAATGACCAGCTGCAGCCCTGCCCTGTCACAAGAGTATCTGATAAACGACCGGTTATTTTAATACCAAGTAACTATGCAGTCTGATTATGATTGGCACTCCAGTAAATTCCCATGAGCACTAATAAAAACGACAATTAAACTTGCAAACTACTGAAAAGTGCATAAAAATGATAAATAGTAACACATCAAGACATTTTATTTAAATTTGTTATAATTAAGTTGAATAAACTACCGCATTGTGTAACTGTAATGGTAGCTTAGTCTCTAAATTTTATAAATAAAATTTAATAGTAAATGTTTATCGACGACTAACTTCCGTAAGGCAAAACTCTCAGAGCAGAAGAAGGAACGTGGGGGTTTTTAGTCACTATTAAAAGTCTGACACTCCCTCCCGGCTGACCCTGGGTGGGAGAAGTAATTTGATGATTTTCCTTTCGAAATTTGGCAAGTACCAATTTTACTTTTTCTGACTTATATGTACTTTCTATGATTATTTAGACACCACTGACGTACGGTGAAGGAAAACCTCGTGAAGAGACCTGGACTTATCATTTCTAATTATAAGTTTCAAATCGCCAATCCTCGTTGAGGAAGCGTGGTTATTAATGCTCAAACCTTCTCCGTGTGAGAAGAGGCCTTTACGCAGCAGTGAGTACTTATATGCTGATGATGATGCTATGATAGTAAGTGGAACAAGTCAACAATGACATGTAGTATAAAATAAGTCTACTCATGAATAAGATGTTCTTACATGAGGCAACTGTATATACCTCTGCTAAGTAAGCTAAGGTCTCGGCCGCCGAAGCCCTGATGTCCTCCGGCATGTCCTTGGTACATAGGCGGGCGAGGCAAGGCAGAGCACCGAACACCACTCTGTAATACAAAGAGATATGGTCCATGAATATCACCTTTAATACTATGTAAATAAGATTTATGTTTATATATTTCCGAATACTTAGAATTAAATGGTCAAGAACCGAACATCACTCAAAATAAAAATACATTAACAACACTAGTGCATTGTAGATAAGGTTGATATTATTGTTTTATACAATATATACTTGTGTACAATGTTTTCCTAAACAGCTTTTCTTCTGTGTGGTTACAAACATACAATTTCACATACACATGACACTCAGACTCGGAACAAAGATTTGTGGATGAAACAAAGAGTTGTTCCGTGCGGGAACGGAACCCGCGTCACGTTGCACGGCAGTCAGTTGCCCAGCCCCCTCACCAACCGTGCAGTCAAACAATTTAGATTTTAACACGCTTTTATTAGGGCCACCTGAAGCGAACTTGGTAATAAAATCTAATAATCTATATTGCACACGCCTTCAATTGTTTTATTAGTCGGGAGATTTGGAACTAATGTCTAGATTTGATGACCATTCAATATTATGGTACAATGGAGCTAGTACCTTGGGCTACCTACTAAAATTATCTAAGACTTATAGAAGGGACCTATCATTGGATAAGTCCATTACTCGATAAGGCGACAAACACAAAATTTATTGTAAAACATGTTTCACGCCTTTTAAAAAAAAAAATGTTATTTTATTAATAATTAGGATATTCGCTTTTACCATTCAAAAGTAACGAAGCCTAGTCTAGACATGACTTATGTTTAAGTACAAGCAACATTTGTTTGGTACCGATAGCAATCTGACATTGAACTACGCGCAGATACCTATCAAAGTTCATACAAATATAACACTTACGTAACAAAATATTGAATATCTGTCCACAAAGTAAACACAGAGACTAGAACATGATGTTTCCGTCAATATTACGCCGAGAATTTATTTAACCATGAATTTTGGTTAGCTTTTTTATGCATTGTGTTGATACTATCAAATTTAACTTGTTAACTGCCACAGTTGGCTATAAAAGTGTTAGTCTTCTATAGCCAACTGTGGCAGTAGGTAATAAAAACTTACGTTTTATAAAGGACAATGGCCGACAGTGGCGATTTCTGAATTTTGTTAAAGCAAAGCTTTGTCTGGTTTGTTAAACCTGAGCTAAAACTTGGAGTAAATATTTGGTTTTAATAGAATTACAATATTATCTAATAACTGCTACGTATAAACTAGCTGCAATAATATCTAAGCAATTTATATACCTATTAACAGAAATAAATATTAACAAGAAATCTTTAAAGGCAATCATCAGTCTTAGTCTAAATCTAGCACTAAGGACATTAAGAACCTTGTTGAGTAGCGTCATATGAATTTGTGAAATTCAGATTATTACATTTAAATAAGTAATACATACCGAGCATCATCAGCGGGTATAGCATTAGCGCGATGCATGAAGGTGAGACACCTCGCCGCCCCCATCGCTACAGGCAACGGTTTGTCTCGACACACCAGTGTTGATAGCAGCTCCGGTATCGTCTTGTCACCGTGCCTTCAAAGAAAAATATTCGTTACACACTTGAATTCGTTAAATAATACACTATAAACAATTATCTTAAGCGCTAAACGCGGGTATTGTGAAGCCCACTGAGAGACTTAGGGACCACAGATTTTACAGAAACCGGATGGCCGCCAAAATTAAGAGTCAATAGACCACAACAGACGGGGCCCTACTAGGGCTGATGTTCAGCCGGGGTTCCGGGTCCAGTGCAATAACGTACCGCGGCCCACCCTGGGTAGGAGAAGTCATTTTTTGATTTTCCCCTCAGAAAGAAAAGCCACCTTCACTTCTTTCATAAGTGTGAGAAAATCATGTTTAGAAGAGATTTATATAGTCAACCGAGGATTTTCAATTACCATTTGCTAGATTCACGACTTCCGATACATTTGGAGTCAATTTAAAAACGATTAACAGCGCGACTGTACTCAATTTTAAGTTATTACCATAGTTGATGATGTAACAGATCTTTTTTAATAATTAAAAGTTCAAAAATACCTCAAAACCTTGGGCAAATAGTTATATTTGCCAAACAAACTTTTTTGTGATTTTTGCTGTTACTTCATACAGAATGTTGACTAGTAAAAAATACATGCACAAATTACTAGGAAAATATCCTTGTCTTATTATCAGCTATTTAGAAAGGTATGATGGTCAATACTTTTGCATGTGTGTGACGGGAAGACTTTTATGGCGAGCAGGTAAATTGTGAGACGGTCAACCTATTGTCTCGTATTCCTATTATTCGTAGTTTCTACCTGCGCTTATTAACTTTAAACGCTCGGCAAGCTTTGTCACTGGTCACTATTGTATACCCGGCACGACGACGGCGCGGGATGCGACTTTACAAAATCTGGACAGATAAAGATTTTTGGTACTCTTTCTTTACGATGAAATTCGTACAAAGATAGGATATAGTTTGAAATAAAACATTGGCTATTTTTAATGCACTTTGTTTAAATCCTAATAACGAAGGCATAGTCACTGGCAGAAAATAGTTGTGTATATTTCTAACATAGTATTGTTATGAAGTTTACTTTGCCCAGTATTGATATGATTCGATATTATTATGCTTGCTGGCACTTATCCCCCACCCCTTCTCCCATAAATTAGGTACGAATAAGTTCTCAAATTCATATTTATTTATACGATGGATATTCTGATGCCAATCGCTTTCATTTGTTATTAAAATCCCTTCTCTTTCTTGGCAACTGACAATAAACTTTGCCAAAGTCGAATCAATGACAAAACAGCCCTATGCTAAAATCTGACGACGACGACTACATTTTGATCTTTTGTTCTGTAAACAATAAATTTATGCCTTCACTTAATAATGATCTTACTTATAGACTGTAAGTCACAATTGTCATAGATTTAGCGAGCGGCGAGGAATGGCAGCTCGCCCGCCAACCAGGGCCAAATTGCGATATATCATTGTGCTTGCACTAATATCAATGCGGCGAACGGGAGTGGCAGACTCTTACTAACTGTCTCTCACCTAAGAAGTCATTGGAAGACCCCTCTAAAAAACTGTTCCATTTATATTGAGCTTCTAAATTATCAAAATTCAAATAAATCACGATTGCTATAAAACAAGTACATGTAGTAGACACATTAGTATAAAGTGCTATTATTTGACTTGGTAACTGGAGTTATCAAGTTGTTGCACATAGCGAAAGCTATTAAATATAAACATTAATATAATAACGTCATTTGAGTAATGTTCTGCAGAGCAGGAACCAATTACTTTACAAATAAAAAGCTAGTTTAACTGAATAAGTTAAAAATTAATTATTCACTTCAGCTTGATCTACATAAGGTGAGAAGACCGCGGTAGAAATGCCGTCACACAACAGAATAAATATTGAAATGGTTTTTATTTGGCAAAACAAATTTTGAACCTTAAAAGACTTTCACTTCAAAAAACGAAATTAACCAAACGTGATATTTATAATATGCAGTGACATCATCACCGATTGATTTATCGGTAAGAAGCACAAATCAATACAAAGTTACTTTCTCATTCACTCCTATGAGAGAGAAAGAGATAAAAGAACCAAACACTATAATCATGAATAAGGTATCTTTAGGCGCTGTTCTAATGTAAAATTTTACCACTAATAGGAAGAAGTCATTCAAGTTCAACTCAAAACTAATAACTTCCAAGGCCAAGGCCACACCTCTATAAAATATTACTGCTATAAAAAAACTAATATGCTTAATACTTGAGAACTTGGCGTTACTATATGTACATTAAAAAAAAATATAGCCATACTTTTTAAAGGTGTTTTAAACTTATTTGAAGTTGGTACATATATGAGTTTATTTTACTAAATTTCAATGTATTGATTCTCAGTTGTGCCTTAACAAGGCATATGTTTGCCTAATTGGGCTATGATATAACGTGTTTTTTTTAATACAAGCTTAACTAAGGTAAAACTCGGGGCTGCGAGGCAAGCGCAATAAGGCACCGTGGCTTCGGCCTAGAGCAGGAGAAGGAACGGGGGGGAGGTTAATCAGTAATAGTCCACCCCAACCTGGGCGGGGGAAGTCATTTGATGATATTGGCAACACAAGAAAAAGCTAAGTTAAACTGTAAACAATGCAGCACCTTACACACAATCAAATGAACTCATGTTACTTGAAATAGTCGAAATAGATAACTAGTCTCAATATATTTTTTTTGGTATTCATTGCATTTAATTTGTGTCAAACCAAAAACTTATTAATATCACTAAAAAGAAAAAAAATCTCACCTAGTATTCAGAGCAATTTGTGAGACGTTGGTATTTTCAAAGCACATAGCGGCGAGTAGGTCGAGGGCTGGCAGTGCCGGCGCGGCAGGTGGAGTGGCAGCGAGCAGCGCCGCGGCGGCTTCACAAGCTCCAGCAGCACACAGAGCTTCCTGCTCTCCTGCCCCCGTGCACCAGATCGAGAGGATCCTCACCACGCAAGCTCTAGCCGTTGGTGATCCTTCCCGTGCAATTTCTGCAATTTTATTTAACTATAAAATGCCTTGTTTATCTATTGCGAATTGCATATTATGGGTTTTTTCAAAGTCAAACACCATGGCCAGTTTTGAACGTCAAACAAAAGAATAAATATTAAAAGTTGAACTTTATGTGGCAGTCTGTCGGTCTGTTCTCTGGTGAAGCTCTTTCCTAAGTGTCGATTCCCATGGAGAAGGTACAAGGAAGAAACTCAACAGTTACTTTTTTCAAATCAGTTACACAATTCATTTTTAATTTTCGTTTTCTAAAAATGTATGCCTCAAGCCTAGAATTTATCCTAATATATGGTATTAAATTAGTCACGTATTACTAAAGATTTAAATAGTTGTTTCTTTTAATAAAATATACGTTTGCCGCAGGAGCGGCAACGAGGCTGCGGGTTTGATTCCCGCACGGCCAAAAAATGCTCTTCCAGGTTTAGGTATGATGTTTATGTGAAATTGTATGTTTGTAAATGCTCCCACGTCACAAGAGAAAATACTAAAGTGTGAAATTGTTGATTGTTGAAATACACTTTTTTACAGTAACTTTTGCTTTGGGTACAATTTAAGTAACAATTTACAACAAATATGTTTTTTTGTAACAAATATGTGTGAAGGCAACAGGCTATTAAAAGTGGTGGCTATTAACATGTGTATAACTTAACGCTTATTTGATAAACAAACAGCAAACGAATACCATAGCATTGAACAAAATTAATCTTCCATTTTATTATAGTTTTTATTAAACATCAGAGATAAAAAGTCAGTTTTAATTATAAAGTTTCTTTTTCACTGCAAATGTATATGTAATGAAAAAGTGTTTGAAATATTTGCCTATCAAATATTTTGCAAAGATAAATGTTCACATTGAACTTTATTGGCATAGATATGTCAGAAATAATAAACAAGGAAATCAAAAGACAGTTCCGTCAACATGCACTCTGAAGCAGACTTATAATAATAAAAATGTAATTTTATTGGTTGATAAAATCAAGTAGAGATTTCATTTTAATTGAAAACCCACTGTTTTTGACTTTGTTACTTAAACTAGTATTTATCACAATGAGTAATGAATTGCTGCTGCCTTGATTGATTCTCACGAAGTTTTGAGCATTATCTATACTAATATTATAAAGAGGTAAAATTTGTAAGTTTGTAAGTCTGTATGTAGGGGGTAATATTTGGAACCGCTGGTCAGATTGCCAAAATTCTTTCATAGATAGATAGCTACAATATTCCTGAGTGCTATAGGCTACAAAACATCACCCTACAATTAAATGGACCCGAGCAGGGGGTAAAACCGCGCGAGAATAGCTAGTATACATATAATATTAGAAAATAATTGTGTTCACATCCTTCCATGTAATTGTTCAATCATTAAAAATCTTATATAAATAACAATCATTTTAGAATCTCAAATCTAGAACAAGCAATATGATGTGTGGTATAATTGAGAAATGTAAGAATATTACATGTGACCTTGTGGCATAGAAAACATTCACCGTTGTGTCGAAACAACCTTCAAGCGAACCAAGATCAGAATATTACGACATCTGCAACTACTATTATCTTTAGGAAGATTTAATTATTGCTTGTATTATTTTGAATATTGAAATAATTTAAATTTGCATAAATGGTAAAATACAATATTATTTTGGTGCTCATGAATAGAGCAACATGTATGTAATGTTTATGTAGGGCTCTTTACACAGTCAACTAAGTATGTAAGTAAGGAGTTGAGTAGTGTGATACTGATGCTGTATGTAAATAATTATTCTTAAAATCAAACCTCAATAATGTTTTTATTAAAAAATCAGTAAGTTCTAGTTTTCATTGCAAAAATTAATTAATTTTTCATCTGAATAGTTAAATTATTATGTTATGTATTTAACTTACGTGTAAGTCTGCTCAAAAGCCTCATGTCGGCTGGTAAAGCAGATATTGGTGCTGGTGGATGCAGGAACACACTCCGTAGTGCACATAGCCCAGCTTCTGCCAACTTTGTGCCAACAGGGGCATTCCTCAGAAGGTCCACTAGTGCCGTTGCTGTGCCCTGCTCTACTAGTGATCTTACATTTTCTTCTGTGCCTTTTGCGAGTGAACCTGTGTGAATAAAAGAGAATTTATAAAAATGAATGTCAGATTTATGATACATAAACAACTCAATATTATCTTGTGTGAAGACTCTGACAAAATCCATGAAAACAATATCCTTTTTCAGGTCAATTATCAAGGGCAATAATATCAACGATTATCAGTATCATTAGCATTATAGCTTTTGGATAAAAGTCAAGTTGTGACTTATGCATTAGAGTTCTAACAAAAATAAAACATTTTCAAAAATGAATTAAGTAATGTAGTAAATTAGACCACTTTACCTATTGTGATAGTAGCTTCGAGTCTTATGTTAGGGTCCAATGTTTCATCAGACATTAACTGAAGAAGACGCGGCACTACTCCTTGCTGTATCACTGAACTCTTCTGTCGATTGCTGCCAATCACTGAGTTCTTCAGCGTCACTAAGGCTTCCACAACCTTCGGTGTGTCTGGTGAATACAGCTCGTCGATATACGAACGTGAACTTTCGATATCCTATCGGCAAAATGTTTTAGGTTAAACACATAATAACTGATCTATCGTAAGTTCAAACCACAACGCCAGCACCATTAACTTACCATGAATACTGTTAATTGTTGCATGTTTTATCTATAATTTACGCAGTATTGATGGTAAAAATAACGTTCGAAATTTCTCCCGAGGCCGAATACGCTGTCAATTCGCCACCTGTCATTGAAGCTCTTGTTCGTCCACAGTCAAGAGCCATTTTTTTTAATGAAGCAATATGGATGCGTTCCTCTTGTTATTTTGTACAAGATTAACACGACTACGCCAGTAGACATTGTTTGTTTTATTTCGTGTCTCAAAAATATGTCACTGAGAGTCTAAAAATAAAATGTTATGACTTTTTATATGTAGTGGGTAGTTATTAAAATCTCTACAGCAATATTTATATAGTATTTAGATTGTCTATGATTTAAAAATCTGAACTTTGGACTTGGACTTGGCTGCACATTGCACTCAGATGGAGCACTCTAGCTGATGTTGATAAAAAATAAATGAAAATCTAAATTATTGAATTTACCAAATCCTAAATATAAATTTTATTAGTAAAATTAACGAAAATTGATCATAAATTATCGTTTATATGATAAAACCGTAGGTCATTTATTATTATTAATAAAAACAATTTATTGCAAGACAAAATAGTTGCATCTATGATCAATGTTACAATAGCAAAAAAAAAATCAGGTGAAACTTGGTGAAAGAAAGAAAAGAAATAAAAATAAAATTATGACAGCTCCTCGCCTAGTATAAACAAGTCGATTTTAACTTTCTTCTACTTTGTTTTATGCTTAATTATTTCATTTCAAGTGCAAGTTTTATAGATTGTGAAACAAAAGTTGAGGAAGTAAGAAGTTTCAAATTATCACCTTTTACTGAGGTGAATAAGTATTGGTGTACCATGGCCGACTCTGGAGTAGACACCAGTAATGAGAGCAGCGATAATCCAATATTTGACCACTCCCAATGCATTTTAGAATTCAGCCCACCGGCTATACCCATAAACCAAGCTGGCCAGCCGATGCCAATAGACTTCTTAACTGAACCGCACGAGCATGTCGGAAAAATTAAGTGTTCCACTAAAGCCAGGCAATATAGACTGAAATATAGGTACAGTGGTGCAAAGTGTTCATCCAAAAACCATAAATTACGGTTCGCCGCCTCCACTAATAATACAGAACTTGTGGAGAAACTTCTGTTATCAGGTGCTGACCCAAATTCTTCGGATGAACACAAAAGAAGTCCATTGCATTTAGCTGCTTGTCGTGGTTATGTTGACGTTATTAAAATCTTGTTGAGACACGGTGCCAACCCCAACATTAAGGATACTTTGGGCAATACACCCCTCCACCTTGCAGCTTGCACTAATCACATACCTGTTGTGATCGAACTTCTCGATGCTGGCACAGATGTAAGTTCGCATGACAAGAATGGACACAATCCTATACAATTAGCCCAGAGCAAACTGAAGTTAATACAAATGCGCCCCAGTGGGGCTGGACACTTTGAGGAGACGAGACACCTAATTGGAGAAATATGTTTAGTTGTTGAAATGATGCTGAAGTATATGAAGATGCAGAAAGCTGATGCTGGAGATTTGGAATCAGTCTGCCAAAGACTGGAGCGTGTTAGCACCCGTGAACAAGTAGATTCTGAAGTACAAAACCTTCTGGACAGTTTAGATTCTCTCAAATTGAGATAATTGTTTAAGATTTTACAAATGTTTATGAAGACTGTTTTGATTGTAACTGTCTAAGATTAAGAGATATCAATGAAATGTTTAGATATTCTAAACTATTTTATTGTTAAGATAAATAATAATGTTGAAATTAAAACCTTATTTTTGGCAATTTGTTATATTTCATTATAGTCTATGTATGTAAAATTGCCATTTAAGTAAATTGTAATCACAAAGATATGATTTTGTAATGTGTGTTGGTTTTAATTATAATTATTTCCTTTTGAAATGACTAACAAGTCATATTAGGTATAAGTATACTTTAGTAATTAATCAGATAAAAATTATAATAAAAAGTTATAACATTTCAGTCATTTTATTAATATAAAACTCCAACAGCTTTGAAATGATCATTTATTGACAACAGTTCCATAAAATTGAAAATTATATAACTTTTATTCACAACATTATTCATTAAAAATTTGCTAATATACTACTGTATTTTAAATCTAAAACTTATGACTGGATAAGTATTAAAAAGCCAAGACACCTAAGATTACGGAATGCACAAATAAGATTTGTCCAGTAACAAACAACTATATATTATTACGTAATATTTTATTTTAATGTGCAAATGAACACTATTACTTGATACATAAAATAATTGTCTTGTGCAGAACAGAAAATATTTATCGACAATACCAATGAAACAATGCTACTAGATATGTACATAGAACCTTACTTCTTTAATACTCTAAGCTATAGAAACAGCAGCACTTATTTTTGTACATTCAATCTTTATTAATAGATATTATATTAAAATGGACAATATTTTTCAAAGTATACAAACAAGAATTATCACAAAGTTTAAATCTTTATTTTCCTTTAATGGGGTTTTTAGACAGTTCTCATATATTTAAGGTTTGGTTAGGTAGTTGCCTTGATACAAAACTCAAATGAAATATGGCAGAATAGTTATTATCACAGAAAAAATAATTGCTACAATAATGATTAATTAATACTGCTAAATTAATTACATTAAGTTATACCAGCAGTCCCAAACCAGTTTAACGTTAATAAATAAACTAAACTATATAAAAAAATACTCCCCATCCCTCTGTCCATAACACCAAAAGGCAAGTTATATAACTTCAACTTCATAAGTATGGCAAGTTACATTTGTATTTTCTAATTATCTGATTCATTTTGCACTCTTAACAAGATAACTATTATACAAAACATGCACGAGCTTCAATAAGTTGATTTGAAAAATTACTTCAACACAAAAGTAAGATTTTCTAAAATATTCTAAATAAGTTATACAAAGAGAGCGTAAATTATGTTCTCTTTATCATTAAAATGCAATTATAAAGTTTTAAAGTATTATATAATAAAATTAACATAGTTTGCTTTGAGCTACTTATTATATTTAATACATTTTTTGTTTAAAGTAGTTATAAGTATCATGATTGCTGAAACATATCCTAAGTAGGAATAAAATTGCAAACAATTGCTCTACAGTTGAGCAAGTACTGTGAATGATCAATTCCTTATTACAATTTAAAATGAATGTATTTAGAGTGCTAACATTTGGCACTAATTCATTGTAGAAGTGTAAGCCTGGACTAGCAGCTGTTTGCTCATATTTAGGCTTTTAATTCACTTACAAAATTATATCACATTTTCAGTTTTTGAACCAATTCATAATAAAAAAAATTGTATTAATAACATAAATCACAACATTCATGGAATGATCAACTCAATTGCCGCTGCAATCAATTACTTTTGGTAAGAATATATTATAATAAGATATCTCTCACACAACCATAAATTTAAACCTTTGCTCGGAATCATAAAGTTTCCTTATATTGCACATGCATCGGCTCGGTTATGGTTCAAATAATTACATCAGTCATTTTAAGAATACCTTTTACTTATTTTCGTGACGTTATTTCATTTCCGGCACTAATACATTAATTATGTTTGGAAATATTTCAGCCTGTATGGGTCCGTACTCGACAATTTCACCGTCAACGGTAATGTTGCCTGTCGTACCCTCCGGAACTATTCTAAAGGCACTGACAGGAACCATCTTGATGTATTCATTGTTTATATCGGCATGCGTGCCCTGGCCGACACCCATAAGGAATGAGAGTAGTTGAGATCTAGAAATCCCTGCTTTGATAATTAACATCCACATTACTCCATCGGCCAACTGCGATCGCGGAGCAAACAAAAAGTCTTCACCGATGTAGGGTTGATACGACACGTGCACCATGACAAACTCTCCGTGCTCGTGCACCCAGTGCGCGGGTAGCTGGGACATCAGTGACGGCAGGTGTGAGGCAGGCCCGTGCATGCACGCGTGCACAGGCGACCGCATCTCCGAGCCGCTACTCGTCACGCTGTGGTACTCCGACCCGCGAGTACTGTAGAACGCGCTCCTTCGTGAGTTGACCGAGTACCACGAATCCACCCTTTGATGCTGTTTGCCGCTAATAGCATTCACGAACACTTCGGAATGCTCATCCGCATCAATGAACGCTTCCGCATCAGGGGAGTCGAGCGCACCATCCTGACTGATACTATGACTGAGGGTGAGCGGTTGTTTTGGTTTAGGTAGATTGCTCACGTCCTTAATTTTTGCATAACTTACTACACCTTTATATTTTCTCAGTCCAACAAGTCTCGCTAGGGCCCACACAGCGAACCTTTGGCCACCGATCGCACGTAATCTTTCGCTTTCAATATCAATGTCCGATAGGAGGCCCCAGCCAATGGAAAGAAACGAAAACATAATCTGCGAAAAAAAGAACACTCATTAAATCAAACATTAAAAATAAACACAAGCGGATCTGTTGACGTCATATTATGGTCGAGCCGAGAGAACTTGTTATTGTCGGCCTTAGCTGAACCTCACAATTGGTTGGCGTTTGAGTTAAGTTATAAGATAATAACAAGCGTAAATATCAACAGTGTCGTATCAACGAGGGGCTAATTGTATCCGCGAGGCGACCTGTTGTTTGTTGTGACGGACGTAGTCAATTGAATATTGTAACGTAACACATCCCCACCGGTAGTCGAGACACCGTGGCCGTGTGCCACGTTACATAAACTGCAACTCTCATGTATACTTACACTGGACTTTGTTTCGATTCGAACAACGTCCATAGGTGCTGTTTCTCCCTTCACTATACCCATCGTAAGTCCTGTCAGGTTTTGAGGAATGTACGGTTCACTGAAACAAAATAATAATATATTTTTAGTTGTAGATTACTTCGAGCATTGGTAAAAGACATGTCATGTCATAATCACATCAAAAATGTTACAAACAAGATATATTATTATGTAATGAAATCAACAAATATGTAAGTTTTCCTAAAACAATATTTTGGGTTTTTCCGTTAATCTCATAGAAACCCCATAAAATGTTGTAAGTAATTACGGCCACTCAAATTATCTTCCATAATTACATTGTAAAACGATGGTACTTTACAACCATAGTAATTTATCAACCGTATCAGACAATGACAGAAATGTTTGTAATCCTTTTATAGGTTCACATAAAACAATTCTGATACCATTGTCCTTATGTATGTACATACCTACATACCTAAGAATACGGAATCTGTGATTCATCTTAGAGACCCAGATATGACTGAAGGCAATTGTAATCATAACTTGAACTCTGTGGTGTATAAAGAATCATATCGCAAAAGATCTCTTTACATGTATCATTCTACTAACATTATAATTTATAAACCACTATGAAAATTAGTAAGTTTTTGTTACTCTTTCACCCAAGAACTAGTAAACGGGTCTGAATGAATTTATTTAGGTAAATTGTAGTCTGGATTTTTACCCCTTTAACGACGCAGATGCTAGCATTAGCATTTAACAAACATTTGGTCAATACACATGTATGAATGTGAGAATGCAACAGATGGCATGAAAGAAAGTGTCCCTCGATCGATAAGTAAATATTATTCTTTGAAATCTGTATACAGAATAAATTTAATATGATTAATATTATAAATTAATCATAACTTTGTGGGTTAGTAGAACACACACTTAAGCGGATTCATACGAAACCTTACTAAGTGTTAAATGGCTTATTTAGTGACCGAACTCCTAAATATTCAGGTGAACGGAGGGACTGACCGCAGCAAAGATATAAATTCAAGTTTTCCTAAATGGACAATGCAGTATAGCGATGATGACTCAACAAAAAAATAAATTAATAAGTACGTCTTTACTATTGAATTTTCTAAAAACAACAATACTCTTTTGTCATCATCCCAAAAAGTAAAACTCCATGGTTGCTGGTCAAACGCAATACTTGCCGCGGCGCATCGGCATGTAGCAGGAGCAGGAATGGGGTGTTTCGGTCAGCAAAAGCCTGACACACCCTCTCATCCGAAAAGTCATTTGATTATCCCCCGTAAAAAAAAGATTTGTTCAGTGACCATAATGTTTATGACAAACATCTATAGACCTAATCATGCATTTATGCCATAATCTTATGAGAAAAACGAAGGTTTATTTAGTGTACCTAGAGCAACTGTTAGCCCACCTAGCTCTTATATCGTGTTGTAAATCGTATTACAACACGGAATTGTACATATTATATGTCATGAAAATAGTCAACTCCACAGATTCTATCATTGTTTTTCGTACTATAAAATATTGGATAAATTAATGTATCAATGAGTTTTTTGTTATCTCCATTCAAATCCACATATTAGAACGAGCATCTAGCTTCAATAACAGACAGACCACAGACTGTATTCAGTTGCAAAAGACCCTGTTTATGGTTTGTGTCAAATATTTATGGTTTGTGAATGGTTTTCGACCACCAAAGTTGGGTCTAGTCTGCCACCAGTGGCATTTATGATTTGCTTCAATTAACATATCAACATTAAGTTACTGGACAAAATTATTGGTTTCGCTGTTAATTACTCTACAATGGACAGTGATATAGTTAATTGTAGTGTAATAACGAGCCTAACAGCATTCCAAATTACGTCATTGCGTCTCAAAAAAGCGTTGCTATCGGAGTCACTATTGATGTCAAATGTTGCTGATCAATCCTGATCACTGGCTCGATCCAAAGGTTGTCTATAAGAAATTGCATTTAGCAATAAGACCGCCCATTATACACATTATATAACCACTTGTCCTGTATGTTTTTATGGTACACAATAAAGTATAAGCAAATTGCCATATTTTATCGCTAACTGAGAATGAACTACTGCTATTTGTTTTATCAACAAAAGGTCAGTAACAATTTTCTATACAGTTTTCTTTTCTATTTTCTTTGAAAACAAACTCGCTAGAAGACTGGACAATTGTGGTAGAAACTAAGAATGGAAGGTATTTGTATGACCTCACGCCGACCTAAGGTTTTGCATAAGAATAACAAATGATATGGCCATGACAAACTAAAGGAACAAAAGTATAAAACGAAAGAAACTTTTTTCTGACCTCTTGTGAACCAGAGATGATGAAGCGTCCACAAAGGATTAATAAAATACTCAAATATTAATGACGCTGCATTATGTTGATATTAAGAATTTGTATAGTCATCGTATATAAAAAACAGATAAATATTTTCGGCTACAATTAATAACATACAAAGGACATAGTGCAAATTACGTCAAGCTTCGAAAAACCGAATTCGCTGATATCAAAATGTATTAATAAGAACAACACTTGAAATACCGGTTTCATTTCTAAATGGTACCGTGTGATGTCTACTCAATATACATAAATACTTATGACTGTACCACACCGGAGACTCATATTATTTGCATTAAGAGATATCCTTACACAGTTCTTAGTGCATTTTAGGTACACATGCACTCGAGTAACGCATTTATTATCAACGTTAATCTAATGAAGTTGTGCAAATATTTAACTCTTGTTGAGATGTTACTCTTTTACATAAACGTATACTTACTTAAATAATAAACAAGAGGGTGATATCATAGCTTTAATTTTGCAAATGCTGAAGACCTGAAGAACAAAATCTGGAGTGGCCACAATGTCAATTACTTACTACTAACTGCTATTCCAAAATGAGCTTGCTTAGGAGATGAGGTTACACAAGAAGAACTCGATTTTAAAGTTAGCAAATTCTTCAGAATTATAAAACTATAGATATAACTTAAGGAAACTTGTAACATTTGCATATATGGACTCAGTGAAAGGCCTTGGGTTCATTCGATAAGAGTAAGGTACTCCGTAGCGAGATTCGTCTCACATAAGTTGACATTATACATAGTCAAGCACATAATTTAAGGACGAAACGTTCAAGTCGAAAATTGTTTTTTTCCAACCATTTATGAGAAACTTCGCAACATTTCACCGACGAAATGTGTCTTGTTTTTCCAATGTTTGTTCGTTATGGACTTAAAACAAACATTGAGAGACAGAAAACAATTGCAAAACTAACTTCATAATAATCCAAAACTTAACATACAAAAATATTTAAATTAGAAAGTGTTTATTGTGAAAACTCCAATTATGTAATCAGAAACAGATCTGCTATCTATGGAAAAAATCCAAATATATTCGGTTTTTTATTATAATCACGTATAAATACTATACAATCTGTTATCCTTCCTACGCATATTCATGTGGATAGTGATGACGTCACAAGCTTGTAGTGGACGCCAAAAAAACATGTTTTAAAAGAGCTATATAATACAATTATATATTTTTGTTCGATATGAACATCTGTTATGATGATGCATAACATCACACAGATTAGATAACAACCAACAAACGTATTAGGACACGTTGATTTCAATATTCTACACTCACACACTGATAGGGCCTTTGTTTATTGCAAACGTGGAACTGTGGATTTAATCCATTCACCAACGTAAGGCCTCGTAGCGTAGTAAAGATCCGGTCATAAGATTCTATTATCTCTAACTTGCACTTGTTTTATCATCGAGTGATTTTTTATCAAACCATTTCAAATAGTAAAATCACTTGATTTTTTGTGCCATTACTATTGTATTTAATTACTGCGCATTATTGAAAACGAGAATTTTGTGGTACTTGTGGTATTAGAAACCGCAAATTACCAACCTACCAATCAAAACTAATACTTATTATAAATGGGAAGTAACTCTGTCTTTTCTTTACGCCTAAACTACTGAAACGATTGCTGTAAAATTTGGTACAGCCAAAGTTTGGAACTTGAGAAAGGACATAGGATAGTTTTTATACCAAAAATCTGCAGGAAGTCACTATTCCACGAAAAAACTAGTCTTCTATAACATGTTCATTAAAAGTGTAACAATGGAGACATCAAAATAACGTATCAATCTTTGTAGTTTCACTCTTTTCCACTTCACAGTTTATAAAACAAACTAATGACTAATTGAATTCAGACCATTATTCATTAATGATCAACATAGAAGACCTTTGGTCAGCGTCAGGTATCTAGGTAGGTACCTACCTACCGACTTAGTGTCGCATAAGCACAAAAGCAATTATACGTTGTTTTTCTACCGTTTATCACATTGCCATTCTTTTGCGAGTCTAATAGGCTATATTTGTTTAACATAATATGAATAACCGAAATATATGTTAGAGCATAAGTCTCAAACTACTCGACTGAAGCATTATGAAGTAAGAATTCATTACAATAAAATATTTCAATAACAGTTCATCATCTATACAAAGCATTCGCGACAGACGCATACCTAATTATAATCTTGGTAACCGTGGTCATGTATTAATTTCAAGTATCATTTTCAGATCAATTTGTGCTTTGCCGGATCGCAGATCTAAGCGGGATCCAACTTATTTTTACTGTCTTGTAAATAACTGCAGTAAAATGGTAGAGCGTTTATTTATTATTAAAAAATATTGTCATGTTATTCTTAAATAGCTACGACTTCTAGAATTACTGTCGTCATGTGACGATTCAACATGAAACAATATTGATTTTCTATACCGAAGTATTTTAGTACTTCAACAACTGGTATCATTATTTGTCCTACAAATCAATTCTGCCAATTAATAGAAGAATGTTTTATTAAACACTCATTTACTATCATTACGTACACAGATACCATACGTACCAGTTTTCATTAAGCATTTTGACCACTGAGTGCCAGATGGTATGTTTAAAAGTGACATCAGTCCGCAATTATTATATGCTCATTTTCTGTCGTTTTCATTCTTGCCTTCATATCTAAATAAAAATCGTTATCGATAGACACAACGTAAATAATAATTAATTAATTCACGATACGATTTGACTGTACCAAGATAATGTGAAGACTAATCTAAAAGCTAATCTCAAATTATCGGAGGAAACGTGTAAAATTAATTTCTCGGAGTGATAAAAACAGGGTATAAAAAAGAAACTGATGGAAAGGTATAGAATGGCTGGCTATAGAACAACAGTAAATAATGACCAAGACTAGCTTCCTTATTCATAAAACACTCACAAGACCCCCTCTCATACAATTTGTCCACACGACCTTGGGGGAAGCGATACAGATACGATTTCAAGGCGATTAGCAGTAGCCGATCGCAATTCGTTAATAAACAATACTGATTTTTATTCCGACAATAATAAAGCAGAAAATCAACGAATCGAAACTGAATCGATTCTGAAACACCCGCACATGGCCATATGAATTATGGATACATGTTCTATTGCAATTTTATTTGCTACTTTTGCCGATTGCAACAAAGGCGAATAATTATACTTTCGCTCGATAAGCTAAAACCAAGTCGTATAGAGAGAGAAATGAGCGTGTAAAGTTTAATTTTATTGTTTTTATTGCCGTTATCAAAGTAATAATACCGAGATTAAACGTAACAATCCGTTGTTTAAACTGAATGACTCTTGATACTTAATTAGTAGTAACTGTGTAGGTAATATAATAACGGTGATCTAAAGGATTATGTAATGTAAATGTATTCGCATCGCTAAATGTGTTGCTAAGCACATCTTGGGAACAGCAATACCGATTTAGAACAAATTAAGTTTATTTGTTTTAGAACGTTCTGGTAGATTTGAGGTAGGGAAGGGTAGAAAAAGCTAAGTTAGATGGAGTGGGATAGAAGGTAGACTAGAGAAGGACAGAGTAAGGTAGATTCAGAGAGCAAAAGCTAGTGTACCAATAAATATGTCCTTGTGACACATAATCTACTTCAAACTCATTACACAGTACATGATCATTTAAACAAAACTAGGTCTAAATACGCATGCAAAAATTAAATACGCTGTAACGAATGCACGCTAATAACAATCCTAAACAGAAAGAGATAAGATTTACAATTAAATAAACGTGTGTAAAATCGGTATTAGTACTATGGAAAATATTTGTACTTACGATAAAACGTGAATATTTGAGCTAATATCTGTCATGGACGACTTATAATCTATACAAACTTGATACAAAATAACCAGTCGGCGAAGATTACGAAAGGCTTATGATTTTTAAAACAGGATCTCTCTTTAATTAAGTATTTATTTTCTTTATAATTATCATGGCAATTTGTGAGTAGGCGTAGGTAATCTTCGTAAATTTTGTCACACCAAAACAGACTTTATTCTGCTTGCTATGATAATCAGCGCGTTGAATTACATTACAAGCTGGTGGGTGGGCGCGGGACGATTAACAACAATACGTTTAAAAAAGTACCATTACACAACAATTTAAGTCTGATTTCAACTAGAAAAGGCCTAGGTCTAGAAATGGACAAATATGTAACGACCATGATCAACACATACCTACTTTAAAAATTAGTTTCGGATGGAGTTTCATAGACAAACAACTACTATTAACTGTCGTATAGCAAAAATCGCCAAAAACCCTTTGCTAACAGGAAAATGGAAGCGGAAATTGATAAACGTTTTTTTTTATACAGAGAACGGTAAATTAATATAAAATTATAGAAACAGACGGCCATGACAGCAAGTGATTTCCTTCGGTTCATTTCCCTCTACTGCTTGCATCATAACCACAGTTGCGTGAACAACTTTTCGGATAAAAGTGTCGCGGTCTATAGAAAAATAAAACGATGATTACGTAAGATCAAGGGTAAAAGTTCATTTTATCTCTGTAAAACGCACTTTCCATTTCTTGTTACAGCTCAAATTCGTTGCTTTGCCTGTAATTAGACATTTATGCATTTTTAAATGAGTTATATTGAGTTACACATGTTCAGATTTCAGTACCTACTTTGAATAAGAAATTTACTACCAGACACACAGCGGAATACTGTTCTATCTATTAAATCGATAACTGTGGGAACGAAAAAAAAAAAGATAACAACATTAGGTAAAGAAGGTTTAGAAAGATCGAGCGGATTCGCAATATTTGCTTAAGATATGGATATCGGTTAAATCAACTGACGTATATAACGCACCTTTATTTGGTAAAAGAAGCAGTCTTATAACTGAGTTTGTACACAGCTTCTAACAATTACGAAAATTTGTAACAAAAACTGTCTCACAGAAAACAGGCGTGGAAAAAGATTGCCAATGTTCGACGAAAAAGACAACAGACTACAATGTTTTTGTACCTGATAAAAGAATAGCCTCGAATGTTAGCAATTATGTTAATAACAAACTAATTAGCATATAAATAACGCAAAAACTCTTACGTGAACATACTTCTTATTCTTCTCTTTAAAAACAAAACGTAAAAATAATAATCATTACTTTGTTACTTAATTACCTAGCTACTTGACGCTGACAATTTCATAACATGTTGGGACAAGGTGACTTTAAAATATTTCAAATGAAGAAAATATTTAATTTAATTGAAACACCTGGTTATAAAACAATTATAAACAGTAAATATATATTAAGAAGATAACAAATAATAAAGTAGGTTATCAATTACAGTTAAGTCAGTGTGTCGAAAAATTAATTAGGTAAATCCTAATATTTAAGTAAATAACATTTTGTTAGTTATAGTGACTGGGTCACCCAGTACATTTAATGGCTTTTAAATTGGTAGGAATCTCATAAATGGGATCAGAGTTTGGGTGAACTGCAGCTCACGAAACAATATAATCCAATCGCACTGAGATGGTGCTTCGAAATAGAAATGAATAGTAGATATGTGGCAAGTTTTAGGCCCATATGAAGAGATTTTATCCACCACTGGCATATATATTACTATATAGATATAATTTAAATTGAAATCAATCAATATAGCTGTTATTTGGCATAGATTGCTTTCGCATTCCATTGAAGTGTTGCATTAATAAAAAATACTTATTTCGTGGTAAATAACTATTCGACACGTACCTATTTCGTGGTGAAGAAGCTAGTCTAATTAAAAATAACAAGTTTTCTTGTTGAACTAGTTTTTTAAAGACAAAGGTCTTCTAAACTAGTTGCATCAAGAATTTAAAATGCTAAGCAATTCATAGCACAAGTTTTTGCGAAAAAATCTGCAAAATATCCTTTATTAATCGTCATTATCAGCCCCAAAATCATTTTTGCATAATAATAATAAAAATTAATGCTGTGATTCTCATCTCTCTCACAAGGATGGAAGATGGCAGTAAAAATGTATGTAAAACATACTTTAAAGAGAAAAAGGATGTTCTGGTGACATGTAATATACACAGCGAATAGGGAACAATAGTAGAGTCTTCTAAAAACTTTGCTAGCCTTTGCATGTCTAATTTAAGTAAAAGCACTCAACAAGCCCGGATCTTTATGACAGGTTTATCATTTAAATGGCAGTAGTATTGAACTTAGTAATATCCAATTTATGAAGACACAGTTTATATATTAGCTTTATAAATTAGCTCCAGGACACCTAAAAATAATTTAGAGCAGCCCTAACGGACACCTAATAAAGAAATTTTTTCTTATACTTTTAAGTTTCTAATTGATCCTGGAATTAATGTAGTATGTAATATGATGACTCCAGGAATGCTAGGCGACATGACTTTGTTCTTTTGTAATTTATTGAGAAAGAAAAGATTGAGAAAGTACCATTGTAACACATATTTATTTTAATACCTACAGGCAAATTATTTACAAGCAAAAACTGTGCAGAGAAAAGTGTGCCAACAGCTTTGAGATCACAGCCTATCACAGCTATTTGTCACTATTAGGTACATTTGTTACAATATTAAAGATGATTAAAACAGAAATAGGTGCACATATTTCCTTACTTGCTTGATACTATATAATTATCAAGTCAATAATTTAAAATTAAAAACAAATGAGTTTAAAAAAAATATAGAACTATATTTTTTTAAATAACTTTATTTTTTTAACTTAATTAAAATGACTATTTAGTTACCTGCAAAAAAATAGCATAATTTAAATAATCAAATTTTAAAACAATTCATGTTGCTTTTGTTTTAAATTTTAATTTTGTGATCTAGATAATCTTACTTCGTAATTTTGTAATTCCATTATAGCGGTTGAGAAACTATTAAACCGGTAATCAGTTCAATGTGTTCTTATCATGCGATTTGTTGATTTCAGAATAGGTAGATAAATTTAATATCCACAAGACATACCTAGTGTGTTCTATCAAGTTAGCTTAATTTAGTAGGCACCTAACTGACTCCATTAAATAAAATAAATAGTAGTTATTTTCTTTACAAAACTTTATTCATTGTTTACTTGCATCTTTAAAGTTTAGATTTCTATAGATTCCGATGGCAGGAGATAATAAGAAACCTTTTTAATTTCTTGTTAAATAAGTTGTTTCCTATGTTAAAGTTTTTTTTAAAGGGTTTCATAATTTGGGAACTTTTTAATGTTACTAAACCAAAAATTAAATCACCTTGATAACATAAGTATCTAATACTATATTATTAAATATAGTATTAGATTATGGCTTCATTAATTAAACAATATTAAATTGCATATTTTTAACACACATGTTCTAACTTTAAGCAACAACAATATGAGTTAAAAACTTATTAATCTATATTTAACATGAAGTACTTGCCACATGTTACTTTGAATTCTTCCTAGACTATTCAAATGTAAAACAAAAATACATTATGATAACTTTAATAGCTCTTTCATAAAACAAGTGCTATTTATTAAGTTGATATGAACACTGATGTGACATTCAAATAACTTATTAAACAATGGAATTCCTCAATGCACAGAAGGTCAACATCTATATGCATGATCAAAACAATGAGATCTCAATTTAAATTTACTGGATCTTTGTTATATTTGATCCAAATAATTTTATATGAAGTATTATCATAATCAATGTGAGTCACATGTAAGTAAAAGTTTATCAGATAATATCAATAATTGTTGTTTTTTGTGTAATGTTTAATTATAGAATGTTCATGGTCAACGGAACCAGGAAATGAGATGAAGAAGCATTTCAATAAGTTAATTATGCTGTCACTAACTCTTGCATTAATTATCTTGACATTTTAAAGGGGATTAGAATTTTTATAACTTGAATTCAAATACAGCTACTTCGAAATTATGAGAACTTGTGTATTAAAATATGCTTCAAATTAAATTAGGCACCTCCCAGATAATCAATGTGGAAAATGAGTAGTTAGAAAAAATTTTGTGTGCACATGTATTGTATTAAGTTGTTGAGGTACTTAATTCTAATTGGAACTGATGGTAAGCAAGTAAACAAAACACAAATGTATTGGGAAACCTATTTTTCAAAGCAGGACACAATCCAAATTAAATAATTAAAACAGTTGAATAAATAAAAGTAACTCACTTGTATAAATGACATATAGTTCTAGCCAATCCATTCCCTGAGCCACAAGGTAATATGGCTAGTGGCACTTCAGCTAGAGCTTGCTGCCAGTCCAGTCTCTCAAACATACCATTCATCACTTCAAACAATACGCCGTCTCCGCCAATAGCCACAATAGCGCGCCAGCCATACACATTTCTCGTGCGCACAAACTCTCGCGCGTATTGAGCATACTTAGTGACATGAAGGTCGAATGGAACCTCAGCTTCTTGTAAGATAGGCACCACCTTAGACTGGAACAGCTCTCTAGCTTTACCCGGCCCGGATTTTGGATTCAGAAGCACAAGTATCTTTTTTTCGTTTGTCGGCGGTGAGGACGTTATCGGCTGGCGCGCAATCAAGCACTTTATTGTACTCCTCCATTTCTGTGCTTCTTTATTATTATCTTCATACTTATCGAAAGACCTGAAGCGCAGTGTTATTGTTGTCCTCTCTCTTTTCAAGGTACGTCGACTTCTTTTCAGTATGTAGGCATAAATATACAGGTAAGCGCTGATATCATTTTCATCAAGATCACCGCTGTTCTCATCCACAACTTTGAGCTGATTACCAACGAAGGAACTGCAAACACATGAGCCGGCGCCAGGGCGTCGTCGTTTGCTCCTCATACATTTGCTACCAATGATATCAGCTAGCAATATAGTTTGTTCCTTTGAATTGCCATCTGTTTCTTTTGTTAGAGACAAGCCTTTAGGAGTCAACCGAACACGAAATACAGAGTTCTTTTTAGAAAGAATGTAAAATGTTTCCTCGAGATAAACAACATCTTTCGAAACAGAGTCACCTTCGCCGACGTTTGACACGTCCTTCCCATTCTTTAGATCCGCCATGACTAATTTTTATTTTATTTTTTTACATAGAGTAGTGACATAGAGATTATGTCAATCTTAGAATTAACAATGACATTTTGACAAGAAAATAAATAACAATTGTACATTCACAGTTTGTACAGTAATCTGTTTTTTTAGTTGTAGCTTGATTCTGTGGTTAAAAATAAATTTATAAAAAACAAATTGTGTATTATGTCTACCGAGAAATTAGATTTTATTCATGTAAATCAAGGTTAATTGACAAATGCTACATTTACATTGGACCCCGAAGCGTTGCGAGTCCATATTAGGTTTAGGGTATCTTCTCTAAAAAGTATTTTTCACTGTACAATATTGTCAATGTCACATGTCATGGTTGGTTGTACTGTCAGCCTGACTGTCAGAGTGTCAGGAGTATCAGGCCAGCATTGCATGCATGTTGTCAAAAAGTAACCTTTCATTTTGTAAATAAATTTTAATTTTATACCGTTGTGTTATAAAATGAATAGTACAAAGTGTTAACTATAGTAGTAACTATGTCGCATAAAATATTGGAGCTTTATAGTGGGATTGGGGGGATGCACTGTGCATGGAAAGGTAAGAGTAAAAATATGTAAAAAAAAATCTTTTTATTTATTTTATGTTTCAGTCAGTGACCGTAACAACTTATTCTTCTGTTAATCTGAAAGTAACTAGCTAAGTCACAGACAGTAACTAATTATTTCTATTTGGAAACTTATAATCGTTATTATAGGCGTAGTGTATCCAAAAATACTAATTTATTGTATTATTACTTTCAGAATCCGGCTTAGATGGAGAAATAGTTGCTGCAGTGGACATAAATACAGTAGCAAATTCAGTATACAAACATAATTTTCCAGAAACTAATTTGTTGAATAGAAATATCCAACAACTGACTCCTCAAGTAATCAAAAAATGGAATGTTGATACAATACTTATGTCACCCCCATGCCAGCCATTTACAAGAAATGGGAAATATTTAGATGACAATGACCCTAGGACTAATTCATTTTTATATATAATAGGGATACTAGATCAACTAGACAATGTAGATTATATTCTTATGGAAAATGTTAAAGGCTTTGAGAACTCTACTGTAAGAAATCTATTTATAGACAAGTTGAAAGAATGTGACTTTATTTATCAAGAGTTTCTGTTATGTCCATCAACTGTTGGTGTGCCTAATTCTAGGCTTAGATATTACTGTACAGCAAGAAGGAAGAACTTGACTTGGCCATTTAAAAGAAGAGATGAAATTGTAAGTTTGTAAAAACGTCTTATTTTGTTTTTCTTTGTATAATATTAATTTCATTTCATATCAATTGTGAACAACAAAATAGTGAAGTATTTTTTTTATTGCAGATTACTAGACTGCCACAGGACTTTGGTGTTCCACATTCTTTAGAGTCGATAATAGAAGAAAATGTTGATGAAAAATTTTTGGTACCAGATAAAATACTGCGGTGTGCCAAAGTGTTTGACATCTGCTATAAGACCTCAAAACGGTCTTGCTGCTTTACAAAAGCTTATACTCATTACGCTGATGGAACTGGATCTATATATACAGACAAACCACAAGAAGAAGTACAAAAATGTTATGAAAAAGCTAAACAAACTGAAATTGGTAGTGAACAGTTTGTTGAACCATTTAAGGAATTGAAGTTACGGTACTTTACACCGCAAGAAGTATTAATGTTGATGTGTTTTCCTAAAAGTTATAAACTGCCTACAAATATATCTATGAAGCAATGTTATCGGTTGTTAGGTAATAGTGTTAACGTTAAAGTTATAAGTGAACTGTTGAAAATACTGTTTGAATAATAAATATTTATTTAATATTTTTACAATGTCTGATTATTATTTATTTTATAAATTGATTAATTGAAGATGAATAGATTATAATGACTGGTGATATTTATTTAACTTTTGGCAATTCAGAACATTTTTAGATAATCTCAATCTATTCTAAACTGCCTCACATAATGGTTTTATATTGCAGCTTACAGCTCAACTTATCACATCAATGGGAACAATGGGCATTAAATATAAACTATACATCATTGTAGTGCCCATAAATTACATAACCAAATGGTAGTTTTAAAAATACAGTGTAATTAAATAGTAAAATATTTAATTTAAAAATAATATTAACTTAATTAAATGGCCCCATTACTGAGGACTTGTCTCGCTCTTCGTTTTGCATGATAGTTCAGAACTCGTAGTCGTAACATAACAGCTGTTGAGGAAGCGGCTGCGATAGCAAATGACCATATTGTGAATTTCCAATATGCTCTTTCTTCAAGATATGCCACTCGATCACAACTGAAAATAGGAAAAACAAATTGTAGTATGATTGAATTAGTTATTTACTTCAGCAATTTTGTAACTTTAACTTCAATAGTATTACAAACCTCCTAGTGACCGTTTCACCATTTTCACATTTGAGTATTTCTTTGAAACTTGTGTGTATACATACCCCTATGCTCTTACTTCGTATTTCGAAATCTGCAAAAGGAAAAACACTGTTTGAATGATGAGTAATTTATAGCTATAAATTATTACTATCAATTGTTTCAGTCCATCCAAAAAAGTTTCTCATGAATGATCTAATTGAGAGACAAATCAACTTATTTCCTATAGTCAAAGCTAACAGCAACATTACTTAACCTTCAACATAGACCTAAACACTTTCAGTGGTTCCATTTATAATTAACTAATAATTATGTAACATAGTTTACCTGAACAAGGATGGCATTCACTAACAATCGAATATTTTTGTCGCATCCAACATGTTGAATTATTCTCCGTAGGGAATGTCTTGTTTTTCATTTTGTAACTACCAGACATTGAGTCAGCCAAATGGGACTCAAGTATTAGCACTACTATCGTCAATCTGCAAGATATAATAACGAGTTTGATGTCATTACATGTTTATCTATCAGACTAAGAATATTGAGCTCAGAAACTTAAAATAGTAGTTATTCCAAATTAAATTACACTCCTAAACAGACGGTCCCAAATAACATGCATTTTTTAGAACAAGTTTCAATCATTTTTCCAACTTAAATTAAGTAATAATTATTGCACTGTTTTCTATTATATCTGCAAATACATTATACAGATGTGTAATGCTGTTTAAATAATCATGGATTCGAAAGCACACAAATTACGATGAAAACAAAGTATGAAAATTATTGCTCATCCAAATGTCAAATTGTAACATTAATGACATATGACATTAGTACAACCAATGACTCAATGACGTTTCAAACAACTGAAAGCATAAACTATAGAACAAATCATATGGATTATCTATGCTGTAGAAAATAATAATTTCTCCACGACTAATATAATATGAAATATTTTATTTTTGTTGCTACAAAGCAATTATGAAAATTTAAATGTTACATTAATTAATAACTGAAAATTTAAATTACAATACGCAAGGCTCATTAAGAAAATTAAATCGACTAAACTTATTTTTTCTACGTGTGTCAACTCTATTTTCAAAATGGTTGAAGTTGAAACTGCGGCGGACGAAGCGCCATGTTTATTGAAAACGTAACGTTATCGGAAAAGAAAGCTGGCTGTGTTGTTTTTTATAAATTAGTTTAGCGAAAGTGCGATGGTATTTACTTCAGTTTAATATTCCTTATTCTAATAAGACGCGTGAGTTGTACTATTCTAGTTTCTTCTGCATACTATTGTTGCAAAAATGGCTGGGCCGTCTGAAAATCAAAGGTCTTTTCGGCTTTTTGTAACCCATGTCGACGGTGACGCTCATTTTTTGAAAATTAGTGGGCAAGTGGATCAACAGGCTTCGTTGATGATAGAGAGCCTTTTTGATGCTGCCCGAGATAATCTAGAAAAAGGCATCGGAGCGGTGCCACCGGCAGCTATTCATGAAGGTGTCATTTGTGCCGCCAAATATAAAGATGGGATTTATTACCGAGCTAAAGTTGTAAGCACAAACAATTTGTCTACCGGCTTGGTTGGAGTCCACTTTATCGACTATGGGAACAAAGACATAATTTCATTGAGTGCTATACGTTTCTTCGACAACTACGACCCGCTATTTTTGAAAATACGTGGTCAGGCGTCTGACTATTACTTATCTGGAGTTATGCAGCCATCTGGAAGATGGGAAGAACCACTTTTATTAAAACTTCAAAGCTTAGTGTGCTACTCGGAGTATGTTGCGACTGTTGATGCTCAGACTCGGACAATACCTATAATATCTATACAATTTAAAGGCACGGATTTATCGTCGCATCTTGTGTCTATTCGTTTTGGCGTAGCTTTACCTCTTGCAAAGCAAGAAGTCTTATTACTTCAATTGTCTGGTGATAATCAACAAGCATCTAATTGGCAGCCTAGTTTTCCAAATGAAGCATCCAATTTTCCTGAACATGTCCCATTTTTAATGAATCAAAACTTCCCTGCTAATCCTGCATCAACTATGCGCATTCAACAAAATGCATCTTTACCTTTTAATGGAAGTATACAAATGGCACCATCTTTGATTGGTCAAAGACTACTAGTCAACAAAGCCTCTAGAAACCCAGGAAATTTAAAAGCTCCAGGGCGCCAACCACAGCATGCCCCTACTAATAGCATCAACCTGTCAACCCCTCCACCAGCTCTAATGATAGCTCCAAAACCTGGTTCTCCTAAAAAGTCATCTACCTATAAGAGTAGATTGTTGGAAGTGAACTCTCAACACAAAGTGTTTGTGTCATTTGCTGAAGAAGGGCCAGAATTATTTGCAGTGCAGCTTGTTAGTGATGCCAAGAAGCTGCAGGACATGATGGATGACATTAATAAAAGGCCACATAGCAGTCTTACTGAACCACCCATGATAGGTACAGTCTGCTTGGGCAGAATGTCAGGTGACCGTATTATATGCAGGGCCATTGTTATGAATCTCTCTGGATCTCAATGCAAGTTATTCTTTGTTGACTTTGGAGACACAGAAATGGTATCATACTATGATATCTTCGATATACCTGATGAGTTTGTGAAGCCTAATGTTTTTGCTATGAGATTTTGTTTATCTGGTGTTAAGAAATTGGAAAAGGGATTACATTTGAATGAGACTTTCAAACAGCTGGTTAATGGAAAGGTGATGACACTGAAAGTAGTGGCACCTGAAGGTCCACCATTGATTCAGTATGGAGAATTGTACTTAGACAATAAAAACATACTTGAATTGTTGATGGCTAATATGAAAGACAAGCTGCAGTTTAAAAGGATTGACATACTGCCCTTGGGATCAAGGCGCTCTGTTCTTGTATCATATGTGGACAGCTGTATCAAATTCTTTGTGCAGTTGTCAGATCACATTGATGAGTTGAATGCTGTGATGGATGCTGTACGAACTCACTGTGAGAACAGCTCGTCTCCTGGAGAGTTACCAGTGGGAGCAGCATGCTGTGCTCGGTTCCCAGATGACAACAACTGGTACCGAGCAACAGTCAGGGACACTAAGAAGAACAAAGTTGTAGTTATGTATGTGGACTATGGTAATGAACAAGAAGTTGAAGTATCAGATTTGAGGACTATTACTCCAGAATTGATAAGACTGCCAGCTCAAGCTATGAAGTGTGCTCTGAAGGTGAGTTATTTAATAGATGGTCAACTGTAACTCCTTTTGTTAGATAGGAAAAAATCTAATATTTGCACAATAGGATTCCCTTAAGAATCTTGTAGACACCTAACACATATTACAAAAAAAATATGTTTGCTTCTTAGGGATATGAAAACAAACCAGTAGAGACAAAAACATCAAACCAATTGGAGATGTTAGCATTGGAGAAGACGCTGACTGCTCACATAGTTGGTATGCTGTCCACTACAATGGTAGTATCACTGATAGATGAAACTGTGACTCCACCACTGGATGTAGCCCGGAAGATGACACAACTGTCTCAGCCAAGGAGTTCTCATGAGGTAAGTTCAATATATGACAAATAATGTGTTGTTTTCAACAGAACAATTGCTAGGTAACCTACTTTTTTTACATCAAGTGTTTAGCTATCAATACCTGAATTTAATTACTAGTAAAATACTAATCCGCTGACCCTATTTCCCTGTAAACATGTTTGAGATATCAGCAGTTTGAACCTACTTATAAAGATAAGTGAAACTGGCATTGCATACATAATAGTCTTAGTACTCTTATTAGAATTGAAACTCGTGACTCAAGAAACCGAAAATGTAAGGATGATTCTTTCTTTTATACATTTACGTAACTTCGCAGCTAAAATTAGAACATTCCAATAAAAAAATGACCATTTTCAAGTCTCCGATTTTCCTTTCTTCATAACGGAAATGCATCTTTTATCAACACAAAAACGGTGTTACAGCAATTGCGATTTTAGTTTCAATAAAACACCTTTGGCGTAATGTTTCGTAAAATATTAGCCAGTTTACAAATTGCACAAGAATGGGGTATTGTTATAAAAATTTAGGTTAACAGTACAAAATGAAAATATACCTACCTACACTACTGAAAGCGATGAGATTATTCATCCAAATTTCCAAAATTGCGATCCATATTTGCGAAAGTTACTCTGTCCGTCTGTCTGTCTTTTCTTCACGCTTAAACTACTGAAACTATTTGTGTGAAATTTAGTACAGACATAGTTTGGAACTCTAGAAAGAACATAGGATAGTTTTTTTAGCCAAAAATCTGCAGGAATTCACTGTTCCACGCGAACAGCGAATTTCGCGGGCAAATGCTAGTAAGAAATAAGGAAATAAATAATGTTTTACCACTTTAGGCTAAAGCAACAACGCCAGTCAGGAAAGACGCTCCAGAAACCTTCAGTTCTCCAGACAGTGCGTCAGATGATGGCAAGAAGAAAAGCTTTCGACGAGAAAAGAGCTTCAAGGATGAATGGAGACCACCAAAAGAGGGCAATGAAGAGTTCCAACAAAGAGGCGGCAGTTTTCGAAACAGGTGAGTGTCTAAACTAATATTCATACACTTTAAACCTACCTGTTACCTACCATTTAAGTATTCTTAGTAGTCTTTATTTTGTGCGTAGTAAATGCGATTCTCCCATGTTCTTATTAGACATACAAATCATACAAAGTTCCGCTAATATTCAATGAAGTGTAGCGAAGTTACTGTTTGATTGATTTATCAATAATCGGAACAAATGGGTATTAATAAAGTTATAACTCGGTGGTCTTTGTAGGTAACTGTATTAAGTCGGCTAGACAGGTCTGTAATACGGACTCGGTTTATTCTTATCTGAGCCCCAAGGCAATACGAGCCGTGAAGTTTTTATTTTTACGTTTTTTTTTTTTCAACAGATTAAAACGCTTCTAATGTGACCTACAAAAGCCTCGCAATTATGTTCGACATCGACAATATTATGATCTTTTAACAATAAGACTGTAGCGACAACTAAATAAGAGCGTTAGCACCTAGTTTAATTGCCGGGGTTGCGGGGTAAGCGCAATGAGGTACCGCGACCTCGGCACAGAGCAGGAGAAGGAACAGGGGGGTTTTTAGTCAGTAAGAGCCTGACGCTCCCTCCTGCCCGGCCCTGGGCGGGAGAAGTCATTTGATGATTTTCCCCTCACAAAAAAAAAGCACCTAGTTTAATTAATTTAAAACGTATAAAATACTACGTAGCATAATAATTTATTATATTCTGTAGCTTTTTGATCATGTTACATTAATTCAATATTGATATATACATATATGTATAAGTAGGAGTCACTTTCCTTCGTTTTTTAATTTCCTTGAAACTCACGAGAGTGTCATGCAACTCGGGAAATTATCCTATTATTGTTAAAAATAAGATACATATATGTATAAGTAGGAGTCACTTTCCTTCGTTTTTTAATTTCCTTGAAACTCACGAGAGTGTCATGCAACTCGGGAAATTATCCTATTATTGTTAAAAATAAGAATGGGCTACTTTAGTCGTTATGTTGACACAGAGTAATAGTTTAAAGGAACAGTATTTTTTTTACTTCTTTTTTCATTTTTTTTTTGCGAAAATCTTCGTTTTTCTGTCCCGATATCCCTAAATATGCTTAAATCTTTAAAACAACGGTTTTTAAATTATGAGTAATTCAAGAGCAAGGCCCAATGTATAACATCCAATAAATAGTGGAGAAACTTAGTATCAGCAATACACACGTGCGAAGACAGGGCGGGTCGCTAGTAAGCTAATAAAAACAATCTTCAAGGCTCCCATACAATAGGTAACTATTAAATTAATAAACCGGCCCTGTTATTAGACTAAATATCTATGTTAAGAATGTATGCTTTATAACGCGGCTAACGTTTGTTCTCCGAAATGAAGGCCGTTCAATGATCAAATTTCGAACTTCATTTAATTAGTTTAGAATACATTATTGATGCAAATGAATAAATATGCTTCTTTTAATAGTTTATATGATCAAGCATCGGCGCGTGAATACGAGTATGAGATATGAGAGGGTAACAAAAAATCTGCTTCAAGTTATCCTCTTATCTTATCGTAAATCATACGCTTGAGATTATCGATCCGTTACCGCCAAAAACTAAACCTCTCCGTAAATAAATATCCACTTTTAAAGTTCAAGACTTTTTGACAGCAGCTGCTAAAAATAACCCTAAAAAGGGTACAAATAACAATTGTTAATTAATAAGTAATTATTTACACGTGTTGTATTAGCTTTTGTAAGAGGTTTCGCCACGTTATCTATATAAAACAGGCATTATATCATATTCCTGACTAAAATCTGTTTGTGAACTTATTTCATTAACAAGTATTAGGAAGGTATTGAAATAATATAAAATTTGCCTTTCTTCATTGAACACATGTTTAGTCACATTGCCTTGTAAGTAGCGAGATACCTATTTGGTTAACAAAACCTGAAATAAATCACTACAAGAAACTCGCCAAATTCTTTGTTCAAATTTCACAAAAGGAAACACGCTATTTGGTTCGTTTATACAGTGAAATTGCTTCATAAGAAATTAGCGAACGTGTGCCCGTTTAAGTATTCTGAATATTGTCCGCGTTTATAATTTTTTAAACGTTAAGTACTGGTTGCTATAATGTTGTTGCTCTTGGTGTTACTGGAATTTCTTAAGGTGTTATATAAACTTCCTTTCTTTTATCTAAACCTTTCCATCGTTGTAATTCGAGACACAATAATACGCGCTTGAGATTCATGAAACAAGAAGTTTAAATCAATTCCAAGTCCTTATATTGATAACTAGCTACCCCGCGCGGTTTCACTCGCTGCTCGGCTTCATTTGATTGTAGCGTGATGTTTTATAGCCTATAGCACTTGGGAACATTGTAGCGATCAATAAGTGAAAGAATTTTGGGAATCCGACCAGTGGTTCCAAAGATTACCCCCTACATACAAACTAACAAATTTTACCTCTTTATAATATTAGTAACCATGAAAGATTGTAACAATAATAAGTGTGGGAGAGCCATGCTTCGGCACGAATGGGTCGGCTCGACCGGAGTGATACCACGGCCTCACAGAAAACCGGCGTGAAATAACTTTTGCGTTGTGTTTCGCCGTGTGATTGATGTTACCGGAGGCCCAATCCTTCCCCTTCCCCAATCCCTCCTCAATCCCTAAATCTCCAAATCTCTAATCCCTAAAAGGTCGGCAACGCACTCGTAACTCCTCCGTTGCGAGTGTCCATGGGCGGCGCTGATTGCTTACCATCAGGTAATCCGTCTGCTCGTTTGCCGAGATATTACATAAAAAAAAACAAACCACTTGTCACACTTATAACTTAGAAAGAAACACTTCCATAAATTAAAATGATTTTGTAGTCCCAGTTATAGTAAAATGTCACATAAAACAAAATTATTGAGTGCCTACAAAGTGTTAACAGCTGCTCTAAATGTTTACATAAGTATTTCCCTTCGTTTCCTACTAAGCAAATCTCTGCTTATCTGCATCTTGCAGCTGTATTCATAAACTTTATTTTTTAGGCCACAAAGTTTATTTTCGGAGTCGTTTTCACTGTAAAAGTGTAAACATAATCATTATATCGTTCGTCGAAAATGATGGGCCTGGTCTTAAAATAAATGTAACGATGCTATGCGTCGGAGAGAGTACCTACGTACTATTACGTGTACACTGGTCATTATATCAAGCAGAACTTAACACATCTATCAAATTTGACGCTTTAATTGTATAGCAGTTGTAACATGATATTTCCTCTGAAGGTACCTGGAATAGACCGAACTCGAATCATCATCATCAGCCTATAAGTGCCCACTGCTGAGCAAAGGCATCTTCTCATACGGAGAAGGTTAGACCATTGATCACCACGCTTGCTCAATGCGGGTTAACGATTTCAAACATATAATTAGAAATTATAAGTCCAGGTTTCCTCACGATGTTTACCTTGACCGTATGTCAGTGGTGTCTAAATAATCATAGAAAGTACATATAACTCGGAAAAGTCACATTGGTACCCGCCAGGTTTCGAACCCGCACCCTTATGCATGAGAAGCGGGTTCGGTAACCTCCGGGCCACCACGACATTTCTCAATAACTCAAATATTAAACAGTGAACCTTAACACAAATGAATCTGTTCTACTAGTAGTCTTTGCATGACCTAGCTGACTCAACAGACGCAATTGTACATACTAATAACAATATAAACGAATACTAATTAAAATAATTATACAATAATTGTAATAACAAAGAGGAAAAGTAGGTGATTGCGTTCTTACGCATACCGCTCGACTGATCGAAAGCAATCTATACCAAATACTTGTATTGTTACGTTTGGACGTTTCACCGTTATTATTTTGCCTTTAGATAGTGGATGTAATGATACATTCATATCGTGCAGTTAATACATTGTAGGCATACACATGCTACGTTTAAGTGTAGGAGAGCCAAGCTCTGGCGCGAATAGGTCGGCTCGACTCGAGTGAAACCACGGCCTCACAGAAAACTGCCGTGAAACTAGGTGGGTAAAGTGCCGGAAGACCAGTCCTTCCGCTTCCCCATTCCTCCTTCCTTAAATCGCCAAAACCGCCCTAAATAAATCTGCAACGCACTCGTTTTGGTCTTGCGGGTGTCCAGGGTCTGCGTCGATTGATTACCATCAGGAAGTCTTTCAATTAAAACCGTATCGTTAAATGTATCTAAGCGACTCTTTAGGTCGTCGTGGCCTCAAGGATAAGACTCCCGGTTCTAAAACCTGGCAAGTTTGAATGTTGTTCCTTAACTTGTATATGTACTTTTTAAGTGTAGGTATTTAGACGCCACAAAAAACTGTGAAAAAAAACATTGATCGTGAGGAAACCTAGAATAATTTCTAATTATTAATTTGAAATCACCAATCCGCCTTGAGCAAGCGTTGTCATTTATGCTCAAACATTCTGAGTGTCGTAAAGCCAAAGACCTCTTCTTTCCACCTGTGTGAGAAAGACGCCTTTAACTTTTTATTAAATGTCATCGCCATATTATTTTAAATAAACATATCTGTTATTTTAACAGCTCAATACAGCTAGGCGTTTTTGGAAAGTGAAAATTGTACGTGCTGCTTTCAGACGGCAAAAACATCATCTATTTATTTGATGATTGCAACGGAGTATGAAATTTCAAATTTAAATGCAATTTTGTATGTCTGCACTCCTATCATATTAATTGTAGACTCCGATAATTCAGGCGGACGATGAACGCGGTACACATAGTTTGTCGTTGTGTTTGAGAAAGTAGCTTGCGCAATTTGGATCGCTAGAACGACTTGCGTACAATTGTTCGACTACATTTTTTGTCTGTAGACTATAGCTATAATAAATATAAGCACGTTTAGATGGAATTGACGTCTGGATGAAATGGCATTAATATTTTTCTAATAGTAGAAAAATATGAATGTAAAGAACATAATTTTCATGTAAGAAACCTTAGGGCTTTTTTCCTAACAGAAATTTAAGCCCTATACTATTGTCTTGTAAACATTACCTCATATCTAATTAAGGTAGCTATTACTGACCATAATGATATAATTAAATAATTAAACATTATCTAATTGGGGAAAGGCTATCGTAGTAATATCAAAGTAAGTATTTTACATATTCACTGCTACTAATCATATTAAGTTTATATAAATTCGTCGTAACTGTAAACTAGACCTATTGTAATAGACATTTTTTTATCTCTCAAACATGTGTAAGTATCGTAAATAGCTTTTAATGAATTTTTTCCTTATAAGTCGCGTCGTCAATAAAAGAAGCAAATAAACATTTTTCATCAAAATATCTCCTATCAATGAATCTCATAAAAGGGACAAAAAAATTATGTAGATTAGCCATACACATTTTATTTTAGCTCTGTAACAAATAAAACAAATGAGTTCATTAAATCTGCCCACTAAGATAATATACCAGTGCAATGAACTTTCTCTGCACTTGGTGATTTGGCCGTCTAGTCCTGGTAATCTGTTGATAAATATTTACAATGTGTTGGCAAGTATCCTTAAAGTATACATAGGGACAGAGAAAGCGACTTTGGTTTATACCTACTTTGTAGTGTTTAATATATTAATATTTCACACACTTCCTGCAATGACTTTCGAATCGGCCGATTGTAAGCGATCTGGACGAAAAAGTAAGCTCATGTCCAAATTTCAAAAAATAAATTAAAAGTAATAAATGCATCCAAAAGTTTCAGAAATGTAAACAGACTCTCTCTCGCCATTTTAAAACATAATAACTGCAAAAAAAGTCTGAAGTCAATCGTCGATCTAATCGATTTCGTCGATTATCTATAATAAGGCACACTCAACCTTATTTGAATACTTTACTATTTTTACAAAATAAAAAAGCTTTAACTAAATACTTAGCTGTTTGGAGGCGGGGAAGGATTGGGCCTCCGGTAACCTCGCTCACACGGCGAAACACAACGCTGTGGTTGTTTCACGCCGGTCTTCTGTGAGGCCGTGGTATCACTCCGGTCGAGCCGACCCATTCGTGCCGAAGCATGGCTCTCCCACACTTCCTTATCCTTAAATATCCGAAACCGTTATCTCCAAAAGACCAGCAACGCACTCATTACTCCTTTGGTGTTGCGTATAGGTTACCCAAAGGCGACTTTCCATATTCCATAAAAAAAAACTATAAGCACTCAGGCTTAAGACTACTTTTAAGACAGGAATGTTACGCGGTTTAAAACCGCTGCGGATATGTGTGCGAAACAGCGAAATAAAATTCACGTATGTTTTTCAACACCAAGTTGCGATTAATTTCCAGACAATCTACACTAGACAATACATAAGATTCAAAGTTTTTCAGGATTGCGAAAAAAACCACGTGGAACTTAGCTATTATTTGTCATTTGCCAAAGATAAGAAACTGCACTCTTTTTAATTATAAATTAATGTCTAATGATGATTAGTTAGTAGTAGTTAGCTAACTAGTTTAAAATGACTTCTTTTGTATAAAAAAGAAGGACAGACAAATTTATAGTCAGTAAGGAAAGAAATCTTTCACTGATCCTACATCACAAAATCTTGACAGCTGAAGAATCGAGATAAGAATATCGAGTAACAATCGAGTCTATGCAATACGTAATAGTTTAGTTTTTATTTTCCAACAAAAAAGTAATAACAGAGCATGAGTCAGGACTCATGGACAGTTTGACCTTCACATCGGTTCTTTGAACCCATGAGTTTAGTCGAAGCGAGGCTAGCTACAGATATGTATAGGTAATCTGTTACTTTGTGATTAAAATTATGATTTATTAGTTCCTTGGTGATTAAGGTATGTTTTAAAGTGTGCGGCGAATGTTTTTTAACGTGCGGGTGTGTTTTCTATGTGCAGAGACAACAGAGACGGCTTCGACAGGTCCGGGCCGGGCCGGCATAGCGAAAAGTTTGGTGGCAGGCCGGAGCGAGGCGAGCGGTGAGTGCATACTATTTATACTTGTTATGTTAAATCTTTTGCTTTGTTACAAATTCAATAATGGATGCTATAGACACCAGTTTCGATTGTAAAGAGAAACATTTTCTCTTTTCAATCTAAACCTAAAAAGGCATTTCAGAATATCGATCGCTATGGCGTTTTCGCACATGCGTCGTGTTTTAATTAATTTAGAGTATAGTACAATTTTAAAGTTGTTAATTCAGTTTCTTAAAGTTTCCGTTTGGTTTATTATTACAATCTCCTAAGAGATGATAAAATTATTAAGACGGCATTGCTATATTCTACTGAAAACTGATATAAGACTTGAAACCACGCGAGTAATTCCAAAGTATGCATTATATCGAATTACATACAACGCAGTTATGACCGCACATTAATATGTATCAAGAGAAATTGTCAGTAGAAAAAGTGATCGTTCGTGCTAATCGAGACTACGCTCATTTTAAACGTATCTAATGATATACTCCACAAACTCTGTTGTCTCTGTGATGGTGTAGATTTAAGAAACTTTGATAGAAAAATCGATAAATTATTGTAGTATTTATATTACATGACACAATAATGTATTTTCGCTTTAGGTTAGTGACGTTCTAAATTACTAATGTGTAAAGGTAAACCTTAGAATATAATAAAATGTTTGATTAACAGTCCTTACAACGATAGACGCGGAGGGCCGCCGAAGCCTCGTGAGAATGTGCCGTCCTCCGTCGGTGACGACGAGTGGGAGGAAACTCCTTCTCAACCGACAACCTTCCAACCTCCTCACAGGCAAAATAGAGACAGGGATAACAACCCTAGAGAATACACTCCGAGGGATAGAGACAGCAACCCGAGAGACAGGTATGTGATATCCATCATAATACACTTCCCTACACATACAAACTTGATTTTAAACGTTAAAAGTATAAACCTGTTTCCGATAACAAAAATCAAACTACCAATTTACAATCACGTAATTTCCCAACAAAAAAGTAAACGCATAAATTATCTTTAAAATGCAACGTCCACTTTCCCCGATGCAATGCGTTAATTATGAATTAGGCTGTTTTATAAAACAGTTGCAATGATTCGACAGAAGAAAGCCTAGGTCGGAAAATCAACACGATAAGCCGGGTCAAAGACCTGGTTGGAAGAAGGATTCGAGTGGAGTTGGAAAAAGGTTAAGGCAAGCCGCGGAAGCTGCTTCCTTGGACGCCCAAAACGCTCCTACGAAGGGTGCTTCCATACAGGATAGACTGAAACGGTACTGTGGTGTATGTAGCACGACACATCACACGCCCTCGACACCGGCTGTCCCGCTTACTGCTCCATCAACATTAATGCTTTATCCTTTGATCGTTGTGTGCCATTGTATGTGCGGTTGTTTTTTGTTTGCGTTTTGTCTGACACTCGCTGATTCTCCCTCTCACTCCATCACAAAGGAGCCGAGTCAGTAGTGTACTGTTGTGTGTGGTAAGCTGTTTATTGCAGCACGTTAGATTGCGCGATACTAAACAATTATGAACTAAAGCATTAATAGTTGAATCAGCGTCGTTCTCGTTGTCTCGCCCTATTTGCTTGCCACGCTTGGTTTGCGCCGCACATTTGTATCGAGCGTATTCAATACGTTGCGTCTATGTCGGCTCTTGTTTATAACATTCCACCGCACAATGATGTCTTGAGGAGTCATTAAGTGTTATAGCAGCACTGCTCTACTGCCTTTGTAATTCCATGAATATAATTGTAGATATTTACAGCATTTCCTCTTCAATTTCGTTTTTATCTCACGTTAGATGCTTGGTGTGGTCAGCACTGTAATTTTGCAATATTATTTAGGTACTACGATGCATACTCATATTAATAATAACTAATTTAATTTAAACTAATTTCACTCTCCATCGGTTTCACAGTGTCTGAAAAAAAATGTATATTATTTGCTGTGAAAGTGTTAACATATTTTAACATGCAATAACATGATATTTCAAATGATTACATTTTTTCTACAACTTTGTTCCTGGTTTGCAGGGATAACAAGCATAATCAACACGATGACCGTGATGACAGACCTCAACGAGAGAACCGTTTCGATCGCTCTGACCGCCCTGACCGATCCGACCGGCCTGACCGTCGTGATAACCGGGACAACCGTGGAGACAGGCGCGATAACTGGGGGGACAAGAAAGAAAACTGGAACCAAAAGAGAGATTTCCGACCCAACGACAGAGCACCAAGGAGCAACTTCTCACCAAGAGACCGCGCAGAGCGTTCATTTGGATCCGATGATAAGAAGTCTGACAAAAGCTTTAGGTCTCAGGACAGTGGCAGAGATCGCGTGGGTCGCGCCCCACCTTACAAAAGTCGTAGCAAGTTCACGCAGGTGCAGTACAAGGAGCTCCCCAACCCAGTACCACTCGACACGCCATTCCTCGAGCCCACGGCCGTGGAACCTGGCGCGCAACACGAGGTCTCTGTTACTTGGATCATAAACCCCGAATGCTTCTTTGCACAGATAATGGCTCTGCAGCCTAAATTCCTAGAAATGATGCACAAAATACCAGAGATATACAAAGGCGTGAAATCTTACACGGGTGAAGTGCCAGTCGGCGGGTCTGTGTTAGCTCGATACCCTGTAGATGGCGTGTTATACAGAGCTACCATCGAATCTGTACAGCCATTCTCAAAGTTCATAGTTCGATATGTAGATTTCGGCAACAAACAGCTGGTCGACGCTAAAGATATTTGGCAAATGGATCAACAGATGATGGAGTTGCCCAAGATGGCCGTTTGTTGTTCTCTATCAGGCGTTATGCCAGTGGAAGGTGAATGGAAGCCCAACAACCTTGATATGGACTTGTGCTTTAACGCGCCGCGGTATCAATGTATATTCCAGGAGTTTGTTGAGGACCGCTACAAGGTGTCATTATGGAACAATGGCGTCAGTGTGGCTGATATGTTGGTAGAAAAGGGATTGGCAAAACTATCTGAACATCAGTCGTCTGTTACTTTGAAAGGTAAGATCTAAGATGCATATTCGTGTTCACCTGCATTTAAAACATCTTTGGAGCATTTTGTGCTAAACTCTTTACTTGTTTCAGACGAAGCTATCGACCTGACAATCATCGTAGGTCAGCAGATACTCTGTCGAGTGACCCATGTAGAGTCTTATGAGAAATTCTTTGTGCAACTTGATATGGACAAAGCTGAGCTGGTAGAAGACGCTATCGCCAACTTTGACACTTCTAAAGTAAGTAAAAACATAATAAAAATAAATGTGCTATTTCATTTTTAATGTGCTTTAGCACTGCCACTGTAGGAGCACACAATTAAATCTATAATAACATGCCTCAGAACTCGAAATCTTGAAGTTTATCAACACCCACTAACATACGTTCATTATAATATCAATTATTTGAAAGTGTGGGAGAGCCATGCTTCGGCATTTATGGTCCAACCAGAGTGATACCACGTTCCCACAGAATACCAGCGTTAGAAAGCGCTTGCGTTGTTTGGCCGTGAGAATGAAGTTACCTGCCCTATCCTCCTGTTCCCCGTCCCGTTTCGTTCTCGCTCGTCCCCGACCAAGTCCGCCTTATGCACCAGTTTTTCAGCGTTAAACTTAGCTAATAAATACTCATTTATTTCATAAACCTAATATTTGTTTACTACTTCACAGTTGACCCCATTGACCGCCGACAACCTTGCCGATGGGATCCACTGCACAGTGAAGCATGACGGTAAAATAAATCGAGCTATACTAGAAAATGTAGCTGACCCAGCCAACATCACCGCTGTGTTGCCAGACTATGGAAAATCTATTACTACTTCTTTGGAAAATGTAAGTAAAATTACAAACCTTTCTTATTGTTGCGTATGTAGTCTAGTCAAACATATTTTTAGAATTTCCAAGAACATGATGTACATGTGTTTAGCATTTCCTACTACTACTACTATTATATTACATAGATAATTGAAATCGCATTTTTGTTCCTGATTTTATGGTAAATTTCTTATATGCAGTTTCGAAAAATCTGTTACTGTATGCAAAATATTTCATATCTTAATTTCAGCTCATGATCTTACCAACGGAACTGAGTGTATACTACTATCAGTCTCTGCAGTGCAGCCTAAACAACTATACAGAGGAAGCTAAGAAACTTATGACCCTTGAAGAACTGAAGGCCAAGCTTACAGGGAACAAAGTCATTGTCTACATTAACCATGTGGAAGAGATCACGTAATTATTTTCATTTCTTTATTAATTTTATATGATTGTAAAAAAAATTTTCTTTGACCAATTGAATGTTTTAGGCGCAATGCAGAGATTCTAGCTATTGTTATCTTAATTTTTACTTTTTGATAAAACCAAGCCAAATCTCTTACAGCCATTATTCATCTCAGTAACCGATTAATAATAACTTACGATTTGACATGAAATATCTCTAATAAAATATTCGAATACATATATTATGTACTTATATGCTGTCATGAATTGTTTCAGGTTGGTAACAACACTGTATGATTGTGTGACTGGTCAAAAGATTGCTGTGTTTGAACCGGACGAGGGTGCTTATGATGAAGTTATCCAGTTATGCATGAGATCAGTCTTTAATTACAACTTTGGAATGGCCTACATTGCTCATGCTGAAAACTTGAACGAATTCTATCTGCAGAAAGCAAGTGATGGCGATAAAATCGCTCTGTTACTTGATGAACTCTACAAATTCTATGAAGAAGGTAATCATTATTTCGCTTATAGTATTTTTTAAATGTTCCATGCTTAAACTAAATAAAACTCTTTTCATGAAATGTTGACAACTGAATAGACACGTAACAAAGTGTTTGCTTATTATTTAATATGATTTTTTATATTATCAGGAACACCCGAAGCCCTCACTACTTTTGAAGTCGACGGCATCTGCGCTGCCCACTCCGCGGACGGCAACTGGTACCGTGCCACTATCATCAGTGTAGAAGATACTCAAGTTAAAGTGCAATATACTGATTATGGTAACACAGAAACACTTCCCAAGGAATCGCTCAAAGTACTTGACCCCAAATTCTATGAACCTTGTGCACTAGCGTTAGTAGCTAGCTTAGGTCTTGTCGCCCTACAAGAAGACGCCCTCGCGAAACTAAAAGAATGGACCAATGAAAAGGAGGTGCAGGTCACACTCGCGATAGGCACTGATGGATGGCTGGCCAGCTTGCATTTAGATGGCGTGGATTTGTCAGTGAAACTGGTAAATGAGAAATTAGCCACACCACAAATAAATGCTGTTGAAGAAGAGAAAGTTGAGGAAACCCAAACTGCTGTGCTTTCCGAGCCGATATCTTTACCAGAAGGTTGTACTCAAGTGTACATCAGCCATATTGACACTCCTGGCCACTTCTGGTTGCAAATGTCCGAGAAAATATCCAAGCTCGACGAACTTCAAGCAGAACTTCAAAATACTGCCAATACATTTAGTAATCTGGAAAATCCGGAATTAGGTACGTGGTGTATCGCCAAATATATGGCTGACGACCAATGGTATCGAGCTGAGATCCTTGACTCAGATTCAGACATTATTACGATTCGCTTCATTGACTACGGCAACACGGATGTGCTTGACAATCAGCCTGGATTATTGAAAGAAATGCCTGCAACATTAAAAGATGTGGAAGCCTATGCGATCAAATCTAGCATTAACGCAGTGCCCACTGGTACAGGCCAGTGGTCAGAAGCGTCCTCTGAATATTTCACACAGCTTGTAGGCGATTTAGCTAATGCTGTAGACGCTCTTATCGTCCTCAAAGACGTTATAACCTACGTAGATATCTATGTTCAAGGGAATAATGTGACTGATAAACTAGTGACTGCAGGCTACGCCACTAGGTCAGAAGAACCTGACTGTGGAGACTTGCCGTCCTGCTTTGCCAGTCATGTAAACTCACCATCGGAATTTTGGATCCAATTAGAAACAGCGACCGCGGAACTTCAAGCAATGGAGGCTGCAATGGTAGATGCAGAAAACTTCCCAGAGTTGACAGACAAAGAGGAAGGTGTTATTTGTGCAGCTAAATACCCAGAAGACGGAGCTTGGTACAGGGCACAAGTGATTGTTGATGGGTCGGAAGGTACTGAGGTGCTATTTATGGATTACGGAAATGCTTCCATAGCTAACGAATTAAGAAGCCTACCAGATGAACTTAAAGTGAAGCCTGCGCTTTCGAGAAAATGTGCCTTGCAGAAACCGCGTGACGTTAAATGGTCACGTCAGTCTGAAATTAGGTTTAATGAATTAGCTGCAGAAGGAGCCACTATATTTAATGTCCAATTCATAGCATCTGGTGATATCTCTATCGTCGAATTATTCCATGAAGGAAAATCTGTGACTGAGGATCTTTTAGGACTTTGTGAACAAATAGCGGCTCCGAGACCCGCTCCCGTGGGTCAAGATATATTTGGTAGTGGTAAAATCTGCTTCGTCAAGGGTTTGGACGAATTCTACGTACAACTAGACGAAGTGAACACCGATCTTGATAAAGTGACGGTGAGAATGAACGATTTTGAAGAATTTGAACCTGCAACCGATCTAAAAATAGGGTCTATTTGCGCTGCATTCTGGGCTGAGGATGAACAGTGGTACAGAGCTAAAATATTAGAATTTTGTGATGTTGGTTACCATGTACAGTTTATTGACTACGGAAATAAAGCTAAATGCGAGGAATTCCGAAAACTACCTGATGATATCGCATCGATTGAACCTTTAGCAAGAGGATGTCGTATTATGTTAGAAAGTGGTGATGAAAGTTTACAGGAAGAAGGTAAAAATAAATTAGATCAGCTCACTTTAGATGACATTACCGTGTGCATAGAATTTTTGGATAGCACGGTCAGTCCAAGTCTCGTTAAGCTTTCTTATGGTGGACAAGACTTTTATTCTGACCTCAAAAGTAGTAATGCTAACAACCACGCGGAAGAAGCGACAAAAGAAGAAGCCCTTCCGTCTTCTGAACACGAAGTTGTAAAGGTACCTGAAGCAGCAACAGCCTCTGATATCGCAACCAGTGACATAGATACAGTAGAATCGCTAGAAACTCAAAACGAACAAAACACATCACAAGCAGATCTTAATGAAAGTACGGAGAGCAATCACACTGTTATTGAGAACAAATCTTTCGAATCTAAACAAGATAATCTAAGTGTCGAAATTAACGCCGATGAATTAAAGGCTTTAGAAACTGACAAACCCTCGGACAACGCAGAAGTTACTGAATTAAGCAAACCCAAAAATAGCGCAGAAACTGTCGAAGCTGTAAATATTGAACAAGCCTCTGCTCAAGTAGAATCAGTAGAACAAACTGCCGAAATAAAATCTGACGTTAATGAAACTGAGATACTTGTGGCTGAAAAAGAGAACCTAGCTAAAGAAGATGACAAAGCAAAATCTGTAGTTACAGAAGATACAGATAAAACCGAAATTAAAGAGAATGACGTAGAAAAACCTGTTGATAATGTGACAGAGCCACCGGGCAGCCCTGTTAAAAATGCGACTGACTCAACGGAAAAGGTGACTGAAGCGGGTGACACTAAAACAGAACCCGTTAATTAGACTTAGGATGTAAATACGGCCGAATAAGATATTTTTTGTGAGTAAAGTCAAAAAAATTACATTGTATCATATTAATCTTTTTGAATTTAACCAATGTAAAGTGTCTTATAACTGTTTGAAATTATACATGACTTTAGTTTGCTTCGTATTTTGGTAAAACCAAGTGCCAATCTCGTTTTGGCATTAACGAGCAGCTTATTTTTATATAATGTCGTACGAAGTACATAAAGACTAAAATATAATAGTTAAGGTTTGGCGTATGATTGTTTTGTGTATTTTTTACGCAGTCGTTTAATTATTTGATTCTCGAATTACGTAAATTGATGTTATGAAAGTGTCTGGAAACATTTCTTATTTTAATTGTCTGTTTTTGTTATGTGTTTTTTTAATGTTTTCGCGAAAAGGATATAAACGTACATAAATGAAAGTATATTACAGTTATTCTTTTTACACACATATAAATACTCATATTTGATTTTATTTTAGGTTTATCGTATGTTATGTCGCGTCGGTATTAGAGTTGGTTATTTTACCATATTTCATTGTCAGTTCATAAAGCTATTGAAACATCTGTATGTACATACATAATTTATTGTAATAAAACACATTCCCTTCATGAAACATTTGTAGAGCATGTCACCACAACTACATACCGAAGGTATATTGATTATTATTGTTGTTTTGTTTAGAATCATCTTATAAGATAAGGACTGATGTCAGTCTTGTCCAGAGATGTTACGTTTTTTTTATTATTATTAAAGATATGCAAATATAAATAAGTTGATTATTATTTGTCTAGTTCTTTAACCTCGAGAAATATTAGTACTACAGGCATGAGTAAAAACTATAGACCAGCATAATCTGTATCCAATTGATGAACCTGGAAGCAGCTGCAAACTGTAGGATGTATGTAATTACATCAGAAAAGCAAGTTAGTAGTGGAAAGGGTCAGGAACAACTTCGTGGAGAATGTTATGACCAGTGATCAGAGTAGGTAGATTGATTTTTGGTACTTGTATCATAAATGCACACAGAAAGATAACATGGATAAGCCATTTTCCCGGAAACGGGATTCAGTTACATATAGTTAAACATTAACAATATTTAATTGAATTGTTCCTACTCAATTCAAAAAATAAATTATATCAATTATCTATAACCAAGTTGTTATTCAGCGACTGAGTATTTTATTTCTTTTAAAAAGATTTCATACTACACTGCTATCCCAATAATGTTTAGAAATATTGAGAAGATCTTTTTAACTTAGTCTGGTTTCTGTACCTTAAAACAAAAAACAATTGATTCGAAGTATCAAAACTAAATTAATTCATTATTTACCTGTTGAATAATAAAAACAATCTTAATTTTTATTTTTAGCCTCATATGGCTAGAACTTTTATAGATAGACATAAATAGTTTCACTTAAATTTAAATATGTTCATAGTGGTCTTGATAATTTGCACTAAGGGTAGAACAATAATGACGGGGCTCCCTTAAAGCCAATGCCTGCTGAGGTCGTGAGACTGTTCTAAGGATGCACTACGACTCTAAAACGTAAAGGGCATACGAAGGAACAGGTTGATTTTAGTGAGACTTGAGGACCAAAAAAGAAGTAGAATAAATAATTTTAAAATTTTATTACAATTCCTTCCCCATTTTTGAGGATGGCAAATCATCAAATGACTCCTTCCACTCAGGCAGAATAAAATTCCTACATAAGTTTTGTTTTTTTTTTAAATTATGCACCATTTCCGGAGCAGTTTCCATATTAATATATACGTTTCGGATCAATGACCCCATTTCAATCTTAGGTAGATTGATCAGATCACTGGTTATGACTAATCAAAATTTATAAAATAATACAATAATAAAATATGATCGTAATATCACACAAAATAAAATTATTTCTTCCGAAATGACACCCTTATTAGTCTTAATGCTGGTTTCCTACATTTTTATCAATTTATAACTACTCTTCTGAGTTTCGGACCATGTTTGGTTTTCTCTTAACTTAGATATCAGATGATGAAAATAATATGTAACGGTAAAACGGGGTGAATAGAGACGGAAGAGGGGTGAATAGATACAAGGAAAATTCGCCAACATCTATGCACCGTTCTACGGTATTTATTTTCTTCGACTGTAATAAAATTAAGTGCATTTAAAAAAAATCCAAGGTATGTATTGTTCTATGTTTTTTATTCTACATTTTCAATATTACGTAGAAACAAAATATAACAAAAACATCTATACAATGTTACAAATATGGCCTTATTTCATTGCTCTTACAAAAAATACGAGATTACCTAAAAGAAAATTACATTAAAAAATAAAATGACGGGAGCTAGGCTTGAATATTGGGAGTGAATTTCAAATCATTTTAAATTATACAGTTTCTAATTATTAAAACTTATAGCCAATGTGATCATTCACGTATCAGCTACAAACCAAGATAAAATATGCCATGGTCACAACTGCCTGAAAGAATCAATCGAATCAAACATAAGTAAGTAATATTATAAAACAGTATTATTGCGTTTGTTAATTATATACTTTGACTCTTTTGGATAATAACTTAATGATTGGAAATCGTGGAAAAAAAAACATCTTGTCTTTGCATGCATTTGAAGTATGATACTAACAGCAGTTTTTTTGAGATTGTTTATGCATTCTAGACAGTATGTTGTATGCTAGTATAAAAACAGTAATTACAAAATGTACAAGGCAATATTCTAGACTCCACGCTATTACTGAAAACAAACACTTTAAAACTATAAAATATACAAAAAATATTATTTTATGAGTCCTATTACTCCAATATCTTTCATATCTTCCCTTTTTTCTAAAATCAGTCCTTTCTCGTTTGCTAGATGGAGTAGTGAAAGTAATGCTAGGGGTACACTGAGTGATTCACGCATGTTCGGTGTCAACTTATTTGGTAACTGTTTATAAATTTTAGCAAAAGAAGTCTGTTTAACTTCTTCTTTTTGCCCATCATCCTTTTTATCTGTGAGCAGTTTCCATGTGCAGTGTTTGAGTTGTTTCATGTCTACCTTTTTCGCCCGCATTGCGTATGGTATGAAGATTTTCGCGACCTGCAGAAGAAGTTAATGTTTCAAGATTATTATTTAAATTAAAGATTAGGTTATCATTTTGGTAGACGAATGGTACCTTAGTGGGTGGTTCCAACATGTCTGTAATCTCCTCTGGTTCTGCTGTTTTCACTTGGTCGTGTAGGTCTCCGGCGGCTGTCGCGTCTTCGTTACCCCAATCGTCGCCATCCTAGCATAAACCAGAACAATTAGATAAAATGCAGATATCTTCAACTTCTCATCAGCAGTCTATCAACTTCAGTACAAACTTTGAAAATACAATACACAACGCTTTACGCGATCCCATAAACCATTTTATCAGTTCTTTGCACTAAGAAACAACTACTACGTGATTTAAACTTGATAAAATACTTACAGGAATATTGTTAGGGCAATACGAAGCATCATTCTCGTTATTGTAGTCGTAGTCTCTGGCTTCCTCCACTGTGACGGGCTCCGGTTCAGGTTGCTTGCTTTGCTCCAAGTCACGCTTGCGCAACAACATCACATTTTGACGAAGGAACAGCTTTCGGAAATGAGATTCGTCTAAACCTCTGTTAAAAAAAGTTAAAATTAATTAAGGCTTGTGTGGTAATTCATTAAATTATTAGACACTAGCTTTTACCAACGACTCTGTTCGCGTGGAATAGAGACTTCCTGCAGATTTTTGGTATAAAAACTATCCTATGCCCTTTCTCGAGCTATGTCTATCCCAAATTTCACAGAAATCGATTCAGTAGTTCAGGCGTGAAGAAAAGACAGACAGACAGAGTAACTTTCGCATTTATAACATTAAAACGTAAGCATCAACATTGCCCTGCTTTGATTAACTATTATTCATACTTTTCATCAACTGTAGGTACATTCAAGTTCATTTTACTTACCTATCAATAGGGGTTTTAAAGTTAGCTTCATTCCACGTGTGTCCAGTAGCTAGTGTTTTCCTACTGATCATGATCTTGGCCGGCTGAGTGGGCTCATATTCTCCAACAGGATCCGCTCGGCAGTCGAACGCGAGACCTGCTCCTAGAAAGTCTAGCTGGCGTTTTGCACGCGCCGGCTTTTTGCCTTCCACTGCTGTTATACGACCGGCGGTAGATTGAGTGCGTTCTGTCATCTTTGACGCTGTGGAAGTAGTAATCAAATAGGTTGAATTTCATTAGTACTTAATCATATTATAATGTTTTAATTATTTCAGTATGCAAACACTTCTATTATCAATAATAAGAAATAAATAAATACTTAACACTTAATTAATTGAAGTGGCGATATCTGCGTAACTGCTGGCATTTATTGAATATTGAACTCAGTAGTGTTTTAATGCATATGTCCATTACCTATTAGATTAGATGGAATCATAGCCTTAAAGTTCTAAGAGATAATTTCAAGATAAGTATATAATACCTCTGTTATTCTTAAGCCGCCAATGCGAGGGCCCAGCCCAGGCGGTGACGATGGCCCCACAGTAGGAGTACTCGAGTCGCGTGTCGTGCGGCGCGACGGGGCGCATGTCGGTGATGCGCGCGACGCCCGCCCCGCCGCACGCGCGGGCCACGCACGCCGCCACCGCTACATCCGCTTCTTCTTCGCTTTCTATACCGCCCAATGGCTCGTCGTCTGTAAATAATTAATAGAATGAGAATACAGAATTTACAATATAATAAACAAGCTTCCACCCTCGGATTCGCACGCGTATAAAAGTATCGCAGGATTTTAAAAACAGCAGCGTTTAAATCTGTAGTTCGACTAAAATACGCTAATCAAGTATAATTTATAGCCTACAGCACTAAGGAACATTGTAGCTGTCTATCAGTGAAAGAATTATGGAAATCAGACCGGCGGTTCCAAAGATTACCCCTACATACAAACTTACAATTTTACCTCTTTATAATATTTAATTAGTTTTAGATAAGAAGCTTGCTGTCACCGTGTGTCCACTTTAAGCTTTCTCAAGAAATTTTTCTCAAGCGATATTAGCATAAAAAATGCGTTTATTACTGCCAACAAGCTTCGTTTTATAATAGCGAATAAAATCCTGTTAGTTGCGCAGTGTCAAGTATTTTATAAATAGCTTACCATACAAATCATTGTGCTGTTCATCCTGCGGTATCGGTTCTACCTCAGCATTGACGTCGAACGCGAGCGCCTGTTGTGACAAGTTCAGTCGATTCTCTTCCACCCAGTTGTTCACTCGATTATCACTGAATAAAATAAACATTACTTAAATATTTTGATTTTTTTTTTATGGTGTATGGTTGGTCGGCAAACCGCGCCGCCCATGTACACCCAAGGAATTTCGAGTGCGTTGCCGGCCTTTTAGGGATAGGGCTTTTGGATATAAAAGGATTAGGAAAGGATGGGAAGAGGGGGAGAAGAGGCCTCTGGTAACCTCACTCACACGGCGAAACACATGGCTGTGGTTGTTTCACACCGGATTTCTGTGACACCGACGTATCATTCCGGTGGAGCCGACCTATTCGCGCCGAAGCATAGCTCTCCCACATTCCCACACATAGCGTAATAACAATCATAGGTAATTGTTATTAAAACATAATTTTGATATCCAAGCTAGATCAATACAATCCGGGATATAAGGTCAAGCGTAATAATGTACTGGAGCAGGAATAGGAATGGGGTGATGATTTAGTAAGAGTCTGAGACTCCCTTTCCACTACCCAGGTGGAGAAAAATCTATTGACAATATCAAAAAAGGTATTATAATTTTATATAAGGCTAACAGAAATATATTTTTATATCTTTTTGGTGAAATTAAATAAAAGGTAGATTAAAAATGTTATTTAATATATACTCACGTGTCTTCAGTATCGGGATCCCAATTGCTGATAGAGAAACCAGTGAAAGGTTCACATATGTGGTCACTGGTTGTAAACGCGGGCAGCAACTTTGATGATAATGTGATGCGCTCTGATAAGTCTATGCTCTGCTCCTCCGGAATATTCTCTTTAATTTCTTCTAAAAATCGATCATCGGTTCTGAAAAATATGTTGGCATCTTAAAATTGTAACTATATTTAATTTTATTATGAAACATCGAAAATAATGGTTCCAAATCTAAATAACAAATCTTTTTAACTTGTAGGAAAGTATACACAAGTATTAGATAGATGGTCAGCCCTAGTATGAGCAAAAATGTTATACATGCATACATGTCTCAAAGTCATACTTAAAAAAAAACTATATTTTTTTAAGGGTTTTTGTCTGGCATATGACTAAAATTATCCCTAAAAGTGCAAGAAATGAGTACTCAAGATCATTTTTTACCAATAAAAGACTTCTTATCTTTTTTTTTTAAAAAAAGTTGTCTTACACTAGAATTTTCGCACGCACATCACACACTGACCCGAAACAACAATTTGTAAATCACAGAAAGAATTGCGCCTCGCGAGAATCGAACCCCCGACATTTTACATAGCAGCCAGTTGCCCAGCCAGTGCTCACACTGTGTATTATTCATCATTGAGTACATTGCTAAAACTTATGCATACATGAATAACTTGATACAACTATGTAAGGAAAATGTAAGAGACAAAATAAACACTTTTTTTTTTTATTTGTCTGTACAGACGGCTTGTCTGTAAGAATAATACAATAAAGAAACGATCAGGTTTAAAAAAAATAAAAATAAAAAAAAACAGACATGAATAACTTAATACAACAAAATTATACATATGATGCTTTACCTTAATATCAAGGCAAGTGTTTTGTCGTGCATTGGCAGCGTCGCATTGAACGCCCTATTTGAAGATGTCAAATCACCGGTTGTCGCTGCTAGCCTCTCGAAGAATGGATCTGAAGATAAAAAAATTGTCCAGAAATAAATGCATTGCCCAGAAGTAAATACAATGATGTTGCAAATGCAGATTTTATTTATGTTACACTAGCTTCCGCCCGCGGCTTTGTATGCATATAAAAGTAATATATCCTGGGATTTTAAAAACAGCAGCATTTAAAGTGATAGCTCAACTTAAACAGGCAAATCGAGTATAGTAATCTACACTCGGTAACATTGCAGCTATCTTTCAGTGAAAGAATTTTAGTAATCCGACCAATAGTTCCCAAGGTTGCCCCCTACATACATATGTTTATAAATTTTACCTCTTTATAATATTATAATGCAGACCTGGATGTCCATATTGATGCAAAAATTGCATATTTGCAAATGTGAATACTAATATTGTTTTTATAATGAGTCAATTGAAAATTTTACTTTCAGAAAACCAATTTTGTTTCCAGGCCATGAGTGGTGTAAGAATTTTGAAAATTGAACAATTTTTTTATCTAAATAACTTGAGGAATATTGCAGGAATATTGTAAAACATCATAGAATATGAGATATGGTTCTAGGTAAATAAATTAAACTTCCAATTAAATGTTGTGAAACTCACCTATACAGTCATTAGTATCAAAATCCCCATTAAAAACTGCAGGGTTGGCAGCTATGGCACCTTTCGCCTTCTTTTTCTTCTTCTTAACTGGTGCAGCTGCCTCTCCTCCATCAGCTGCACCCTCATCTTGTGTATTGTTATCATCATCTTTCTTCCCTCTTTTTGCCTGCAATGAAAATGCATCGTGGATACTCACTTCTCCTTTTTACAATCCAGTTCATTAGGTGATCATACTTAAAAATGTTCAAAATGTTGACTTTAAAATTGTTTAAAATATTTAGATCATTTTATTAACCTGTTAACAAACATGTCATAACATATTCACACATGTTGACTCAACAATTATTATTGACATAAACAAGTTTTCCTTATTCAGATTCAGTACATTTATAAACAGTTATTTTTAAAACAAGAACTTTGGTCAAAATCTTGGGATAAAAATTAAACAACTTACCTGAGCAGCTTTACTAAGCCCACCAGCCATCTTCAAAACATCATAATGGACAGCATCAACTCTGAACGAGTATATCCTAGCCGATGCATCCACCACAGTTGAGGCAGTCTGTAGGTTATCCATCCGAGAGTCATGCCGCCTCAACATGGACGTCATAAAATCAATCAGCTGCAGGTTCCATGCATTATCTTTTGTTATTTTCTGGAATTAATAATTAATATGATATTACTGGCTGTCAGCTAATGGCAAATCAATACAACAGTTATGTTTAAGACATTGCTCTGCTGATATACCAATAAGTTAAATAAATCAGGCATAAAAACATGTAGAGTTGAAAGATACTAATGGATGAGAAATAAATGGCAATTTGAAGTAGTTTTCAAGACAATTATTTAAAACCACTTAAGGAACTAATATTACTTGCACAAAAGTAATAGTAGAAGAAAAATTATTCTTTCACATAAAAAGTACTGAATGAATTTGAATAAAATTTTACATTGAATTGGTCAAGTACAACTACTTATTTATACTGATGTAGGCAAAGCTACTGGCAGGGGCTTAAAATATTTTGAACTTCAGAATTTCAATGATAAGAGTTTAACTGTAAGACTATAATGATACTTTAGTACTTACATTTTCAGCATAAAGTTTAAGGCATCCTTGAAAATGTTCTTTCTGTGGTGATGAGGACATGGTGTCCCTACCTCGCCTAGGTGAGGCAGTATGTGGAGTCGAAGTAGCAAGGGCACGCTCTGATGCCACCAGGGACGACCTCTCAGCATCATCGTCATTGCGCTCCTGGAAGATATTTCATACCGTTTTCTAGTACTTGACACATTAATTATATCGTCTATTATCATAATATTGTTTTACTGGCTATGAAAACTTTAAAGTCATTGATTTTAACAGAAACTTCTGTTAAATTAAACGGTGGCTCTGTTTTAAACTACAGTCTAGTTAACTAAACTGTGGCTAGAAGTAAAATAAAGTAAACATTATTTTTATTATATTAATATAAACTATGAGAGATATGTAGATTTTACCTCATTTTTATTATTTGCCGGTGGTTTCTGTGGTATAAGACTTCGTCTGCGAATAGAACTATTGCTACTCCCGCCAATACTTATCCTGGTTAGTCCAGGCGTAGAACTTAGCGGAGTTTCTAACATAGTAGCGCATACGTAACACAAACCACTACGTAAACAATTACTATAAAGCCTACTAAGTATATTAACACATAAAACCAATAAATAAACCCACGGAACACTTTAGTATTTACAATTCTTCTAATATTTTAGACAAGCTTCAATCAAACTCAAAATTCAACGATCTTTGAAAGTTTGAAGTTTGAGTTTGAAACCGACCATTGAGATAAAAAATATATAGAGGCGCCCTGTTATTATAGATGTATACCCGCTTATACAAATATGGGTTAAATATGAAACAAACTATGAAATATAGTTTTTTCTCACTCTTTCTTAGGCAATAATTGTATGAGACAAAAGGGACAACAATATTTAAGTTGTTGCTTATTATGGCAACAAATCATTTTGACATTAGCAAAGTTGTAGGTAAGTGCCATGTCCGCCATCTTAAGCGCTCAGAGTACCTGAGTTTCATGGTAGTTGTGCTGTCAAACGGTTGTTTATGTTTTAAATTATTGCGGTTCTCCAGTAAATTACAAAGAACCATTGTTTTAAACTGCAAAGATATATAGTGAAACAAAAATACAATATGCCTGTGTGTTGTATTGTGCAGTGTGGTGCAAAAAAGAACGAAAATCAACCTAAATTGTCTTTGCATAGGTTAGTAAACAGTTTTCATCAAATATTACTTAAAATAATCCACATAGATAGAAAAAATGTTACGGATACTTGAATCTATTGCCAAAGTATATATATTTACTTCTATTTCTGTCTGTGAGACAGTTTAAGTAAAAAATTGTTGTTTACAATAATATGTCAATATGGCATAGTTACGTACCATTCCACAAAAGTATCGATATAATCTCCCATTTAAAATTCAACATAATATATTTTGTGTAAGGCTAAAGTAAGACGTCAGTATTTTGGTATTGGTTTTAGTTACATAAGTAGAAGTTCAAATTGTCATGTTTTATAACTATCCGGGCCCGATTGACAGAGCAGCGTTGGCGGCGATCCCAGTGCGACAACTAAGCTTAATAATAAAAAGTGAGATACATACAGTAATATTGACTTCACTACTTATCTATTTTATGCTAATGTAGTTTCGAAGATATCATCGCTTAATCCGACTAGCCGAAATTGTGCGCGAGCACATCACAAATTCCGACAGGTGTTGCACATACGCATTTAAGGGGCCCCATATTTCGGCGGATAAACATTTAACAAAAACTATCTTTTTCTATTTTACCATTCCATTAAACGCTGTTCCTAAACACAGTCCTATTTTTTAACTGACTTCAAAAAAAGGAGGAGTTTCTCAATTCGATTGTATGTTTTGTTTATTTTTTTTAAAGACGCTTGCCGTATAATTATATGGATACAAATTCGACTTAAGAAAATCATTAGCCAATCAAGAGACCTAGGTAACCCCGGGTTCCGGGCTCTCGGCCGACGGCAAAGTAGGAACAGGAGTTGATTTTAGTCAGTAACGGTCTGTCACGAAAAGTGCCGGAGATGACATTAGATGATTTCCCATAAAAAAATACCGTTAATCAGCTGGCTAATCCCTAAAGCTATACCTACGTAGAACTTATACTCAAATTGTATCGATACTCGTTAAATACGTAGTCGGCACAACCCTAGCAACGGCAGCCATCTTATGCGAAATTTTGGATTGTAGGTATGCACCTTTGTTTCGTAGGTATTTCAAGTCCTTATATTTCCTATGTCAATGAAACCGACAGATAGTCTACACAACAAAAATAGTGGTGCCCGACTGAAAAAAAAAAACAAATCTTACTATTAGCTATGAAACATTTACGACCATTAATTTATTTTTCTTATAATATAATTTATACTTATTTAACATGTTTTTCATTCGTAATTTTTTGTGACCAACGAATTAAAACCCGAAATATTCCTACCACACTTTGTACCTAAGTTTTATAAGTTTACTCGAAAACTTCTATTTAACTATATAACAGAAAAAATCTAGTTTTTAAATATTTTAATTGATTAATAATTTAATCTTAAAATTAAACTATTATAAAATTATTTAATCAACTTTTTAATGCCAAATAGTAAGGTTTCAAACTTCCCCCACTCATTACAGCTGTTTGTAAACGCATCGCTTGTTGCCAACTTCCCGTCAGTCATTTTGTTCAGTGGCTGATTTCTATGGTCGACGATATCGTTAAAAATCTTTAACATCGGCGAGTAATTTCCAAAGTGACATTATGAGTTCTGGAATGCCTGAATTGGGCTCCAAGATAAGCCTAATATCTAAAGCAGACATTCGCTACGAAGGCCGGCTTTTCACCGTTGATCCTCAAGAATGTACCATCGCTTTGGCTAGCGGTAAGTTGACAAATGGATCCTGTTAGCTTCTAACAAGATTTTCTTTCCCTTTAAGCTCTAGTAATTACCTGTTTTCCCTCTTCAATTTCCTTGCGAAGCTGATTTTTCCGTGCTGGAACATCGATCGACGTCTCTAGAAGACAGTTCTCCTTTTCCCTCCCGATTTATGCCCATCTTTGTTTATTGTTTGGGATAGCGTTCCAATATGTTTATTATTGGACATTTTACTTGTAATTTTCCATGGTTTTAAATTAAATTTTGCACATTGTTTTTCTTCTACCCTCAAAGAGAAATTGTTGGTCCCGCCTATGACCGCGGTTTCACATTGATGACGTTGATAACGTCTATATGTATGCTACAATATTGTTTTCTTCAGCAGCCGATGCATCAGCTGAATATCGCCTTGTAATAATCCGTACTTTCACAATTTTCAAAATTATTTACTATGTGAAGGTAGTAGTAGATTGACATATAATTTCGCTCACACTTATTATACTAATAATGGAATTAATTCTTTTCACTAAATAAGTTACCTACTAATACTTTTTTATCTACCCTCAATGTAGAAAAAGGTAGACAAAATCGTAACTAGAAAAGCTAACTTTTTACCACCTACCCTACGCCAGAATTGTGTTTCAAGAAGATCAAAGTTTTTTTTGTGTTTTCTGTCTACAGTGCGTTCGTTTGGTACGGAGGATCGTGAGACACAGTATCCTGTGGCACCACAGAGCCAGGTGTATGACTACATCTTGTTCCGTGGCTCTGACATCAAGGATATTCGAGTGCTAAACAATGTCCCTTCCATACCCAATGACCCGGCTATCATGCAGATGTCTGTGCCACCCACCCTGGGTGCGGGCAGTGCACCAGGCCAGTTCACGGGGCAATACAATCACCCTGTGGTCGGCCAGGCGCCTTACCCCCAGTACCACCCAATGGCAGGATTTCCCGGAGGTGTCCATCAGCAAATCAACAAGACCAGTGAGTTGTCTCCGCAAACCTCAGTGGAGCTGGCACCCCAGCCACCGCCTGTCACGGGTCCGATTGGCTCTGGAGTGGCGCATCACGCCAATCAAGTGAAAGACCAAGGTTTTTGCTCTTGGATAATTATAGCTTCTGCTTCAAAACATGCTACTTTGCGATTTTTGCAGTGTCATAAAAAGATACTTTACCATTCTCTTTCTCAGATCTCTACTCTTGTTTTGTTTTTTTAATCAAGTTTTTGTCAAAAATTTAAATAAAGTATCTAGTTATGATCAAACTACCTGTGCTTTAACAAAAAGTAACTATGCATGCAATTTTATATTACCGTAACATTAATAATATGAACATTTATATCTATGTATTATAATTATGCATAAATATTTGTATTATAGTTATGGCTTTCTAACATTACTAATTTGAAATTATCTGCCTACAATCAATCTAAATTAGAACTCAAAAAACATTAATAACTTTGGAAATAATACAATAAACTTATGTGAGGGTGAACAAATTTATTCAAAATTTTTAACTATATTTTAATACCTTTCCATACATATAAGATTACCAGTTAAATCCCTAAATACTTATGAAATATATTTTTGGTTGGTTTATCATATTATTTAAGAATATTAAAATAATTAGACATAGTTAGATCTAAATCATACCCGAAAATCTTTTACAGTCTGCCAAAGATTCCTTTTCATTTACTATTTTATGGTGTTGGTAGATACATGATTTAACAAATTGTGGTGGTGGTTAAATAAAATTGACATAATGAGCATGCAATAACATCATTAAAACAAAACAGCATGCAATTATTAATAATATATTAATAAAAACAAAAAATCGCAACATGCATTCATCATATCTCCTTGGTCTGTTGCTTGCAAATGAAGAAGCAATGTTTATCGTCAGAAGCTTATGCAGAGCATTAGCATTAAGTAAATTAATATTAAATGTTTTTTGGTCACAATGTGTCTACAAAGTTTTGTTTTTTAGGCTCAATGCTTGATCTTATTGGAGGAGGATCTCAGCAAAGTGCATCGCGGTCAGGTACGCCGGCCGTGGGCGCGCATAGGAAGAGCCCTACAGCAGACCAGGGCACGCAGGTGTGTTCATTACAACTAACTTCCATTTAATATAACCATTATGCCTACTAAAATCGTAAAAATCATGGTACATTGTTATTAACAGTAGATAGTTCGTAATATTAGACTTAAAGTAAATAATACATGTTTTTCTGGATGCGGCCTTGCCATAGACTACAACAGCAGATTCTGGAGGGATATTCTCGCAAACATTACAAGCGGCAAGTGAATTGAATGTTGCTTACACCTATTTATTTATATCCCAGTTAGAATAGTCATCTTCCATTTCTAATATTATTTTAGTGGAACGATGAGCTGGAGAATCTGTTTAATTTTAATGTTATTTTGACCTGCATTTAAATATTAGTTGTGTATTCATGCATTGGTTTAAATGTTAATTATTTTAATTAATATATTAAGGCAAGTGGCGTTCCTGAATAACCTAGATTTGTTATTTCATTTGTTCTTTTTATAAATAACTGCAACAAGAAAAGACATAATATTGTTATAGGTATATAGAAAATTAATGAAAACAAGCTAAATAATTCCTTAGTAAACATATTGCTTACTGCTCACTCATAACAGATTACATTCCTCATTACTTTTATTAGATAACAGTAGAACTCATCATCATATTCGTGGCTACATCACTTTTTGTTGACCATTCTATGTGTAAAATTGGTTAATTTTCAATATACTGATGATATATTTCCATTCATAAAAGCTATGAATTTAAATGAGATGGTTGTATAGGTCGGCTCTGTGGCTAGTGGATCTAGCCAGCAGCGGGACAGCCGACGCGGCAGCAATGGGCAGGCGCAGAAGGGGCCGGGAAATCGCAACCGCACGAACTCGCGCAACCGACAGCGCTACCCCAGCGGCGGCGCCCCATCCACGCACCAGCCGCAGCACCAGGGCCAGCAGCACTCGCAGCAACACGTGCAGCACACTCAACACAATCAGCCCTCCGCCAACCAGCAGGCGCATCACCATCACCAAGCTGGTAAGACCTTTTGGTCACGAGTCGCGAAATACTTTAGGTATACCAGACTACTGGTAAATGAGATCAACGTACTGGCCTACAAAAATAGCGAGGCACTTTCTCTTTGCTCTTACTGTAGAAAAAAATAATACTCTTTACGAAATAGCCTAAAATATTTTCTTGTTTGTATTTTTGTTTATATTAACAGTCCAATATCATATTATATAACCAGGTAACTTCTCTGGAGCCGGTCAGGGCTACAACCGTGGCGGTTGGAGAGGCCGACCCCGTGGCCGCGGCCGCGGTTTCGTACCACGCAACAAGAATACGCTGAAGTTCGACAAGGACTATGACTTCGAACAAGCTAACACTGAGTTTGAAGAGTTACGTAGCCAACTTGCCAAGACTAAGATTTCTGATGGCGAAGCAAAAGTTGAGGTAAGATATGCTATTATAATTTAGAAAATCCGTTACATCAGTTATTTATTAAATTACCATACCATACTTTCGTTACAATGATAGGACCTCTAAAGACACTGGGATTGTATATACTACATTTTATTAAGATTACAAATAAAGCAAAGACAGATTTTATTGGCTAAGGTAGAAAAACTACCAGTTCAATCTTTCATTTACGTTAATTCTATACCGTCATATCAGGTGTTCCCATACATAATCGCAAAACACGCGTCTCTGTAATTATGTCATAGTGTATGTTACATACGAGTTAGGACCATTCATTGATGTAAGCTTTAATTACACAATCATTCATAGACGCCCAATAAGTCCCTTGGTATATTTTTAATTTCTTTTATTAAATATGCACTCAAAATTATGATTACATACTATGAAAACTCGATTCTGTAGCTAGAGCCCACGAAAATTCCAATAATACTTGGTATTTCTAAACTATAATTCACAATTTGCATTAATCCACACACTAATATTATAAATGCGAAAGTAACTCTGTCAGTATTCTTCACGCCTAAACTACTGGACCGATTTCTGTGAAATTTGGTACCGTAATAGTTTGGAACTCGACAAGGGACATAAGATAGTTTTATACCATAAATCTGCAGGAAGTCACTGTTCCACGCGAACGCAGTCACGGGCAAAAGCTAGTATCTTATAAATGCCCAAATACACAAAGATACAGTATGAATCAGTTCATTTCCTCCTTTTTTAATTTACCTATCTTCCGAGAGCGTTCGCGTCACGCTCTGTCAACCGTACTTCACTTTTTGTCAACGTAATGAGTTAACAATATTGCGAATTGGTCCGTAATAAGATTGACAGCAAGTAAATGTTGAATAAAACTTAAAAATTCCCAAGTATTATTTAAAGGACCAAATGTGTGATGTTATTTCTCAGTTGATATTCTGATTATAAAAGTTGTGGTCATCAAAACATAAGAAACAAGTTAAATTTAATGGAACATTCAAAGGTTGCTGTATGTTTTGACTCCCAGCTCAAAAGTACATTTTGCATGCATGATTTTGTTGTCTTGTTGTTTCATAAGTTTTTTTTTTCTGTTTTGTATGTATTTATCAAAATTTTTAATATTTTTTTTTTATATTTCGGACATCGCAGGAGTCTGAAGTAATTATTATAACGCAGGGTGAGGTTGACAAGAAGGATGACTCTGGAAATGAGACTGGTGCGGGTGAACCCGAAGTTGATGAAGACCAGAATGGTTACACAGGGTATGACAAGAACAAGAGCTTCTTTGATAACATCTCCTGTGAGGCTGTTGAGAGGTAAGTCCTTTGTGGATAAATAGTTAGATACATGGATAGTTCATTTTTGTATTCAATGTGTATTCAAATAATTAAAAAGTCGCAGTTTTCAATAAAGAAAAAGACCAATTTCAAATTATTATTTTTAAATATATTTTTCAATGGGTATTGTTAAATCAAAGCTTTTATCATTACTAGGTCTAAGGGCAGGAGCCAGCGAACGGACTGGCGGACGGAGCGCAAGTTAAATTCTGAGACTTTCGGCGTGGCCTCTGCGCGCAGGGGAGCGTGGCGTGGCCGTGGGGGCTGGCGCCATCACAACCCCCAGCATCAACAGTACGCGTAAGTTACCTCTCAACTCATATATTTTGTTTAATTTTCATTTTATTGCTAATAATGAATGGGAAGACAAGTTGATATTTGCTTTCAACCAAATTATGCAAATATCCAACTTTTCGTAGCTGTCTCCTTACCGTCCAATGACTGCACGGTTGGCTCAGTGGCTGGGCAACTGGCTGCTGTGTAACGTGTCGCGGGTTCGATTCCTGCACGGAATAACAATTTGTTTGATCCACAAATTGTGGTTTCGGGTCTGGGTGGCTTGTCAGATCCACGACACAGAAGAAAATCCTACTACCTATCAGACTGTTTTATTTAAAAAAAAAGATTAATTTGTTGTGAAACCATGAGATTGAAGACAGATTTACATTTCTCTCAGATTTATTGGTCTTTATTCCCCAAGTCCCAGCTGTAGTAGGCTTTCTTTAAGTTGGATTAGAATAAAAAAAACCTGCAATTTCGTGTCCCGTTTGTGTCAGTGTGAGCTTGACTCTTATCCCTAATTTAAAATTCCTCATTGTATTATCTCACTGTAGAATAAACTAACATGTTCTCGTGTGGTTCAGGAGTTGACCGCGAGTGTAGCATTTTTTAACCCCCGACGCGAAAAGAGGGGTGTTATAAGTTTGACGTGTCTGTCTGGCATCATAGCTCCTGAACGATAGAGCCGATCTCAATTTAGGTTTTTTTTTATAACAGGTTTTTTACGGGCGAGTGTTTTTAGACATGTTTGATGAAAATCGATTGAGCCCAATAAAAGTTATTTATGGGGGGTTAAAAAGGGGAAGAAAAACCGAATGTCTGCAAATATGCTTAAGTGGGGTATCAAATGAAAGGTTATGACTTGCACATCACAAAATACATAAACTTTAATAAGTTTGACGTGTCTGTCTGTGTGTCTGTGGCATCATAGCTCCTGTAGTTTATGTTTTTGAGTCGCGGGTTTTTTTTAATTTATATGTATCTTGTTGGATTTAAAAGCACTGTAGACAAACAAGTTTCAATAATAATAGTATTGTATTTACCATGCCGCCTTTTGTTTTTCCACAGTAACTACGTACACAGTTTCTCAGACGACGGTAGATGGCGCGCGATGCGCGGTGGTCCCCGTGGCGGCCCTCGCGGAGGCGGACGAGGCCCCCGGCCCGCGCCCGCACCCGTAGCGCAGGCCTCCACCACGCAACCGCAGCCGGCACCCACTGCGGGTATGTTGTTGTACTGTAAATGTATTGTTTGATCCTAGCCGTTTCTGACGTAAACATTAATATTATTATGTTCCAAAAATGTGTCTAATAAGTAAATTTCTGTTTGTCCACAGCTAAGTAGGGTTTATTGAAGAGCGTCCGCTACACCGAAAGAATTTTTTATCGCAGCAGGGACTATTCAAAAATGGATAAGTGACGGAAAAGTGTTAGTTTGGTGATAAAGTGTCTTGATTTGAAAAGTAATGTCTTGCGGGAAGTTAAAATGTTGTGGAGATTCAAGTTGATGGACATTGTTTTGGTGTGATAGTGTTGTATCCAATATAATGGAAGGATAAAGATGGAATTTCCCGTAACCGCGTGACAGAACAAAATGTCGGTACACTGAGAAGGCTCACAGTTAGTTTAATGTAAGTATAGGAGTGTCGTGAGCGATAACGCAATTAGGCAAGATGTTGGCATCAACTAAATTGAATTGTATAATGTCACAAGTCGACCAATAGCTGGATGATATTAGGCTCTTTATGTAATTCAAACGATGCCAATGTCGTTGGTGAGTGAGATAGAGGCCACTTGTAAATTTCAGGGAGGCTGTGCAATGAAAGATTGCATATGACATATATTTATGCAATGAATTATAAATATTTTCATAAAGCTTACCTCCTCACCTGTATGATTATTTGTGCCTATTTAGTTGTAAACCATATATTTAAAGTACTAAAACAGTCTGCTATCACTCGAATGGTCATTGCGCCTCAACTTTATTTATTAACTCGCGATGACATGCGACAGTCTACGCAGCAGTCCTACTAAAATGTTAGTAAATTTAAATGAGGATAAATTAGTTTAATACCTGCTGGCCAGATGTTTGATGTGTAATTATATAAATCATTGTGGGTTAGAGGCTGCCTCGGCAAGTTATTAAATGTAAAGTGTTTATTGACTGTCGTTCATTTGTAGTTAGTACTAAATAAATGTGATAGATGGACTGCTGCCACATTGTATGTAGATGACGTGTTGGTGGCTGGCCTGTCCGGGGCGGCTTGCTCCTCTACTCAACCTGCATCAACACGTGAAATAGTAAAGTCTATGTTTATTCAAATTAATAAAATTTTTGTGAAACTTTGTTCTCGAAAAGGACTATCTTATTTTCTTGTACTTTATTTGGAATCATCAATTTTAACCAATGTGTGTTCATATTGGCAGGTCCTTTTCATGCATAAAATCCTAAATAAACTTTGACAAAAATATTTGTAAAAATCTGTAACTCAAAAGCTGTACCTGGTGATTGTATCAATATAAAAATATAACTTTACTACAAATCTTCCAATGGGTGATTTCATTTAAAACAACCAAGTTTAATTTCCAATTTTATTGTAAATAAGCAAAATAGCGTAGCTTTTGACGTCATCAAATAAATCAACAAATATGTCATACAAAATGTTAAAAAACATCAAAACAATCTTACGATCTTTGGAGGACACATACATTCGACTTGCCAGCAGTGGTCGGTTTTCGTGGCGCGTCTAATGTCAACCCACTACTGCAGGCAGGTCGTCCACATAAAAACAAAATGTTTGACATCCGTAACTTACATTTCCAAGCAGTTAAATTACAAAGTATGCACATCCTAAAATACACACTTGTTTGTATACAATATAAGTATTCATTACAATTGATTAAAGTACACAATATATATCACGACATACGACATTTTATATTACATATTATTTTGGTTTTAAAAGTATATCTTAAAAAATATAATGCCCTACGTAGGTAGGCTTTACCGACTAGGTGAACGAAATATTTACACAACCACGACCATTCCTCTACTACGCGTTATGTAAGGTCAATTATACATACATGAAGTAAAAGGGATTTATCCATAAGTATATTAGAAGCGTTTCCTATCCTATCGTATTCTTTGAGCTTATAGTATATATGCCCCAATTTTTAAATGACTTAGATTTTAACATAAGAAAATACTAGGCTCATTCAGTATGATTGCGGATGTGGCCTTAGTTGTTTGTTTCCATTGTGATCGAAATATTGGGACTTGGGAGGGTATAAAAGAGGTAAAAAATGTTTTCTAGATAAGCGAGGGTCACGTCTGACTTCATAGCCATTCCTTAGTTCTCATTTCCATGTCCTACTTGAAACAGTTTCTTTATCATCAATCAATCCATCGGCTACCTAAATCGTCTCGACCCACAATGGAAAATGCGCTTATACGCATAATCGATAAAATAAAGGGTTTTCGAAGATGGACTTAACCGCGCCACTCCCGTGCCGGTGTACCATTGTCCACGATCCATACGGAGCCACTCTGACCCTTTGCCAGGATCTCTACTAACGCACGGCCCACGTGTTCAGAGCTGAAAAAATATGTAGAGATTATTTTCAAGATCTTTAGCCTACAGTACCTACCAATGTTTCTGTAACGTAATAAGTGCCGTGAGACCGTAGGTTAATAAACAGCTTAGGTACGTGAATCATTAGCGGCGCCAGCCGTTTACTCTGATCATGAATACAGAGTTCCTGTATGGCTTGAAATTATAGAGTTGGTCTTCGAATGGTTCACGTGAGCTGTAATACGGCTGTCGCGCCGGTACTCCCTAACCCTTTCTTCCGTTTCTTTGTTCAAAAGTGTTCTCGCTCTCACCTCTGAATTTTGCAGCTAGCGTTATCCCTTTGCCAAGCTGCCTCGTACTCAGAGGACATGAGCTGTTTACGGATCTCCTTAACGAGACCAGTATCAGTTAGGCCTGGGCAAATCACCATACTCCGCACGCCAGTCAGATTCACGTGGTACTGATCCTAAGGGAAACAAATCAATTACAGAATTTGCAGTGTAATGACAGCAAATTAAGAATAAAAGAATATATTAGTCAGGTCTATCTATTCTATAGAATCCTACATAGGTATATACGTCTCAGTTTTTATAAATTATGAGTTAGGTATCTAAATAAAAATAAATATTGTTAAGGATGAATCATAGCATAACAGTAACTGAAAGTGACCGTCACACCTGTGGTACCTACAGATTCAATTCTATACAGGCACCGTAATTTTATTTACTTAGATTAATTAAAATGTAAGATATTTATGTACAAACGTAAATAAATAAATTTGATTGATTTGATGTGATAAGGAAAGCGTAGAAGAATCCGAATTGAAAAAAACGATACAATTTTCTTTGCCGTATTTAGCTGGTAGTGTCGTTTTAGAGGAAGCTTGGCGGACCTACCTACATAAAATGTACGAATGTTTGACTTGTCTACTAAGGGCACCTGAATTAAAAGCTATACAACCGTGAATGAAGGCTCTAGTAATCACCGTGTGAGCGAAGTTACTGGAGGCGCCTTTAATCCAGCCTTCCCCAATGCCGGAAAGGTACTTATAACTCCGGTGTTGAAAGTGTCCGTCGGAGTGTAGATTGCTTAAGATCAGGAGCTCCTGCTCATGAATCGACCTATCTCATTAGGAAAAGTAAACTTACCCCATAAGCCCTGGTTAATCCCACGATAGCGTAGTTAGTGGCAGTATAAATAGGCGTGGAAACCTGAGGCCTGGTAAATGCAGTGGACGCTGTGTTCACAATGGTGCCACCCTGGCCGCCGCGATCCTTACTCATAAAGCGATATGCTAGCAGAGTTCCGCGTATTACTCCATTCTGTGAGAAAGAAGATGAAATGATAAACTTAGGTTTAGGTACTTTTTTACACGAAAACTACAGATTTAAACCTAGCCTCAAATTAGGGCTTTCTCATGTGTCAGGGCCATGGCTCCGTTTACAATCATACCATACTTTACAAAAACACCTTGTTTATCAGCAGACCCAGAACATCAATTTGTGGATCACAAAAGTGTTATAAGTACAGGTACCCCTTGCGGGAATCGAACCCGTCACAGATTGCGTTGCAGCGCCGCCGGCCATTGGCTGTCCCTGCCAAGGGTAGTAGGTAAAATTCCCTGTCTGTGCCCTTTCAAAAGACAGGTTTAATAACATTATTTCATCTTAAAATTATGAAAGCAGTTACCTACCAAATTGAACTCGCGATATGGTATGGTAGGTAAGGACGTAGGTAATTAACAATTTTCAAACATTCACTTCAGGGTAATAAAAGCTATAGATAACAAAAACAACTAGAGTACCTATACAGGAAGAGAAAGGAATAGAGAAACGACTTCCGATGAAAACAAAATATAGCCGAACGTCTATAAATAGACAAAACTTACTAAATTAACGTCAACCTCCAATTCCCAGAATCGGTCGTTCATTACACCCGCGTTGTTGATCACTATGTCCAAGCGATTAAACACTTCCATTGTCATCTCGAACGCCTCTGTAATAATATAATTGAAAACTATTTATAATATTTACCGATGACATAATATACACAGAAATATACTACTTTGTAGTTATACTTATAAGTATCTAGGTATTTAGGAACTTAAGATTCTAAGCTCACATTAGTAAGTAGCTACTTACTGAGATGCATTGATAAATATTACAGTTACTTTATATGTATAGATACCTGAAACTAAACGCGAAGTTTGTAGGCAGGTATTCAGTAGATACTTAATTATTACAGTTTCTGCATCGGCTTTAAAATTAGTAGGGACCATATAATTAGAAACAACTTGACATTGTTATTGAACTTATTGGGGACTCGTTTCCTCCAGTGATCAACTTTGGAGTTCGGAGTGACTCCATAATGCGTTCAGAAATACATTGGCGTTAGTTTAGTTTCCCCCTTTTCGGAATTATCTCTAAAAATAACTTCTTACGGCTCCCGTTAACATTACTTCGAAAAGTGAAGGGTTAATATTTATATTTGCACGCGATGCTTTAAACTTACCCTCGTATTGGGGATAGTCGGTGACGTCACAGCGACAGAATAGTACATTCTTCCGTCCATACTTGGAGCCTAGATCGTCGACCACTTGCTCGCCGATTTCCGAGTCGATATCACAAATCGCAACCTGTAAAGTGCCATCAGGATGTAGTGACGACCCGACATTACTCGTATTATAGCTTAATCCTTACATATAGCTATGTTCTATAGGTAAGGTAAATAACGTTATTTGTATAAAATTTAGTTGCCTATTATGTACCTACAACTCCATGCTATAAGTCCCTATGTGTTTTTCCTTACTTAGTTGTACCTACTTCGTAGCTAACAAATACAAATATTATTTTTATATTTTGTTTTATCATTCATTTCCAAAATATAGGTATAGGTACTTGCATGGAACACGGAAGAAGTACAAAATTATCTAGTAGGTACATAACTAGAAACCTCGTTTAAATTTAAAAGGGAATAATTGAACGAACGATCGTAGTGCAGTGGTGTAGTCCTATATAATATTCATCTGCAGTTCCCCTATACGACACATTTTCATAATAAAATTGAATGCACAATATAATAATCAATTAAGTTTTTAAAACATTATCGTTAATAACACTAAATGAATATATCAATATCTATTTATGTGCACGCGGCATCTACAGAAGTACAAAGAAACTTAAAAGGAAAACAATCACACCAATGACCGGGGCGCCGGCAAAAATCAATACAAGTGAGCGCCGGCTATCCGCTGATCCACCTTACTATCAATTAGAACATTTGTCCCACACTCAAGCACGACACTTATGTAGTATTGGCGAATATCCAGTACACTCCATTCAACAGTTATTTACCTTGAACTTAATATTTCTTTAGGAACTACGCCATGCGCAGAGGATGTCTTGGAGAGTGTTTCCTGAGTTCAACATACCTTGGCTCCTTGTTTAAGCAGTTCTTGACTGTAGGCGAGGCCGATGCCAGCCGCGGCGCCGGTGATGAGGGCTACCTTCCCCTTCAGCTCCATGTCTAATTATTTGCTACTCGAATACTGCGCCGCGCCCCGAAGCGACCGCGTTCACTACCGCCTTCGTTGTGGTTCGATCGCGACGGAAACTCCGCACAGCGGGAGGGGGGGTCTCTCCCGTTTTCTCCCTAGTTCCCCCCTCCGGTAGTAAATATACGCACGATTGCACTACACTCTCGCCTGCCCGTTGATTCAGGCTTGTTATAGGGATGTATTGCTGCCGGCTACTCGCATGTGTTTCTGCGTGATCGTATGGGCGGGTAATGTAAGAACGAGTGTTATGAAATACAGCAGTGCCGGTAAATTCGTAAAGACGAATGAAACCATTAGCCTAATACAAAATATGCTTGGACATGATCTGTACCTACCTATATAAAATAATGCGAATACCACCACGATGTTCGATACATAAAATAGATCACAAAACTCGTATCACTCGTAACTCATGGGTATTATAATATGACGTATCTATCGGTCATAGCTGCCATCCATATGGGTTCAACAACTTGAAAATGTAGCTGCTAAAAATCTTAATAATCGTTGGCTATAGTCAAGGTAATAATATCTATGATATTTATACTGTGCTATAGTTGTTTTGAATGAACCAGCAGCTGCATCTTCAATTCGTAATAAATTATAGTTCCCGAATAAAGCATTTTTTTGTGATACGAGCAGTCTGATAACCTGTGATTGTAAAGACGACAATCGTCGAAACAGAGTATTTAGAGTGCATTGCTGGCCTTTTGAGGATTAGGGTTTCAAAGTTTTCAAGCCGACCCGATAGGTACGGGCCGAAGCTTGTCTCTCCCAGACTTGTAACTTAGGTACCTACTTACATCATACGTAGATATTTTTTTGGAAAATAAAACGAGGATTAGTCATAGATTTTTCTTTATTTGTCAATTTCTCTATCTTTCAATCAGGTACAGTAAATTTTTCAGTAAATAAAAAAATATCAATTTTTCATTTTTTTGAATTTTCTCAAGTACTAAGTGAAAAATATCACAGATACAACAATATCGCGAAGGTTCTGCCCACCGCAATATCGTACACACATCCAAAACGCGACCACTCTGATTTCCCACGGACGCGAACTGTACACAAATATACGAAAATAAAATTTTTCACAAACTACACTATAAAAAACTTGAAATTTGCAACAAATCCCTCGCTTTAAAACAATATCTAAAACACCCATGTTATTTCAGGGACCCGTATTCCCTTCGTTAACGTAAGGCAAACAATTTGCCTACGTTTACTTAAAACAATAAAATACAAAATATGCTTGGACATGATCTGTACAATAAAATAAGCCAATACCACCATGATTTTCGATACATAAAATAGATCACAAAACTCTATGTACAATGATAATATCACAGAGGTAAATACGCATCAGTCACAATAGTCACGCAATGGCCGCATATTGGTTTAAAATCGACCAATTGGAGAACTTGAAAATGTATCTGGAAATATCTTGATAATCGTTGGCGTTGTAGTTGTTTTGGACGAAGCGAAGGACTGATGGAAAGCAGCTGCATCTTGAGTGGAGTGTATTTGTGTAGTTGGTTTTAGGGATGGTCAGGAGTGGTGTGCCTGGTCTGCGCCGGCGGCAGGCACGGCTTTGGCGAGGTATGAGAAAGACCGCGCGTTGGGCAGGCCCGCTAAAACACAGGCACTCAACGCTGATCGGTTCAAGTTCATGGGTGCAGCGTCGTACCACTCCATCGTGTCACCATCATAGCACTCCACGTGGGGTATCGTAGTTGACCCTGTGAAATAAAGACCCATATTTAAGGGTTGCCCAAAGTCACAGTAGAATAATACTGTTATCAATCAGTTTTACCATTAAATCCTCCAATAACGAAGATCATGTCGTCAAGTAACACTGTAGCAAAGTTACTGCGAGCGCTGAACATCTCCGTCACCTCCTGCCAGTCCCCGCCGCGCTGTGGGTTGAACCTTTCGCCTACGAAGTAAAGTAAGATCACGAAAGGTGTGATAAGGATTTTAATATAGTGGTAAGGCACACCCTATCAAAACCGGACTACTCAAACAAATCATTTACGGACGTCAGATATATTATTATCTAACTAGCTACTCTCACGTAGTTTCACAACCTGCTCGGCTCTGTGATGTTTTATAGCTAGACTTCCTCAATTATTGGACTAGCAAACTCAAAAATAATTGTTTAGGTCGAACTATTAGCTTCAGGCATTAAAGCGCTTAAAACAAAATAATTCGACAGCTTAATAATATCAATTTTTAAAGAGCCTACAGTGTATGTGTTGAGTAGATACTTTAAAGTTTTTACATGTGATTACCTGTGTTCAACCGGCTGTATCCGTTAAATCCCCCGAGTGCGTACAGGCAGTCTCTATAGGCGATAAGGCTGACTCCAGATCTGGGACTGAGCATCGATCTGATGAAGCTCCATTGTTTTGTATCTGGATCAAACACCTCGGCAGAACTTAGAACTTCTTGGCCGTTAAATCCACCCACGATGTATATCTGAACAAACTCGTCAGCTTGAAATTAATTTAAATTATTCATATTCTTTCCTTTCACGGGATCACAGGATCCCGGACTTTTGGAAGGCGTACGAGGGGCCGAAGCCAACTCGCAGAGGCCCGTATCATTATTAACTATCAGCTTATCACGTCTGAGGGACGTGGCTTATGAGGGGTTTGGGGATGGCTGTTAGTTTACCTTTATTTTTAATGTAATAAGTCGGCAAACGAGCAGACGGATTACCTGATGGTAAGCAATCAACGCCGCCCATGGACACCCGCAACGGAGGAGTTACGAGTGCGTTGCCGACCTTTTAGGGATTTGGAGATTTAGGGATTGGGGAAGGGTCCGGGAAGGGGAAGGATTGGGCCTCCGGTAACCTCACTCACACGGCGAAACACAACGCTGTGGTTGTTTCACGCCGGTTTTCTGTGAGGCCGTGGTATCACTCCGGTCGAGCCGACCAATTCATGCTGAAGCATGGCTCTCCCACACTTAAACCTAAAGTTTAGATGACGTTGATGCCCGTCCTTCTGTTGCTGGTTGCAGTTTTTGGACATAGGTTTTTGGATACACACCCGAAAAGAATAAATACCTAGGCCTACAACAAGTACAAGCTTCTAGCTTTTCTCTGTTGAGTGGTATCACATTTCATGTAATGGTATTCTCCGATAGACACGGACTTCTGTCTAATCCAATATTTAGCCGTAAGAAAGGAAAAATACCACTGGCATTGTCTGACTCTAAAAGGTGACGATGTGCAAAATACGGATAGTAAAATTCAAATCTATGCGAAAACCTACAAAACTAAGGGACATTCTTCGAATCAATACACAAATATACTACTCACCTTTCCACCAAGAGACGCGGCACTGGCGTCTGAGCGTTGTTTGTTCATCGGTGTAGTCATTTCCCATTGATTCTTGTCAGGGTAGTAGCGCTCCACTGACGACATACGCGTTCGACCGTTGTAACCGCCCAAGGCGTAGATTAGTCCATCTTTAAAATTACCATGTAATAAATAAAACGGAAGAGAGACGAAAAAATAAGAAGGAAGAGTCTGGAATTGTGCACTGTGTACGGCAATAGCCATTTTTACATGGAATTCGGCAGATATAATATGGCATATACATAGGTGGTTGGCAGTCAATAACTGTGCTATCTTCGCGAAACTTTCTGCCTTGCACTGCAAAACTTTGGAATGATATTTCGCCAGTGGTATTTCCGAATCGATACGACCTTCGCAACTAAGAACATGCGTTCTCCTTTTTTAAAGATTGAGAACGCGCCTGTGATCTGTATTGCAGGTTTCCATGTGGGGTGCTGATCGTTTACTAACAGGTGATCTTTCAACTCGTTTGCCTCCTATTACATAAAAAAACTCACGAAAGTGGAAGTACATTGTAAAATGGAAGTACGTTGTAATTAAAGTTCTAACTCACCATGAGCCACCACACTAACGTAGCACCGCGCCTGATACATGCAGGCTCTTTCGTGCCAAGTATTTGCCACGGGGTCGTAGCACCGAACTGTGTTGAAATGATCACTCCCATCGAAACCACCAATCATGTAAATTAAGTTGTTCAACGTGCAAAGGCCATGGTACGCTCGAGGTGTCAGGTCCATATGAATAGACAGAAACCATCGGTCCGCCCTGATTCAGTAAAGTTAAAAATTAATAAAAAAAACTGGTCATACTTTTTAAAATTAGCGCGGTATATCCACCATAGACAATCTACACAATATAAGAGTGTTTGGTTAGAGGTCTTCAGCTCTTTAATTTTATCGATATAAGTGCAATATGATTATTGAACGTAGTTAGTAGAATCAAATATAAGCAGAATATACCTTGTATCGTATGTTTCAACAAAACTAGTAGGACTACCAGCGCTCCAACCACCAACTGCAAAAAGTATCTCAAAAGGTATTCGGGGCCTTGCCAAAGGATCATTTAGATCTGCTTCTGTCCCTGGCCTTGAATCCAATAATGTTAGGAATACTACAGCTGGATACAAAGCTTCTTGGCATTTCTGTAAATAAATATAAAAATAATGTCCATCAAGAATAAACCTCTGCTGTAGTCAAAGATTTCTATTTTTACCTCGTCTTCAGCAACCGGCTGCCACTGCAATATTTTCGATTTAAAATATTTATAGCTGATGTGACCGAACCGTATACACAATAGTAACGTTGGAATACATTTTCTTCTGTTTTCCAAATCGTGTTCCACCCATGTTTTAACTGCTTGGAATACTATTTCTTCGTTTCGGACATTTAGTTCATCGTCTCTCAAAATATCTTCTAATTCATCATATGAAAGTGATTTAAATTCAATACATTCCTTAAGTATTCTGCTAAAATTCTGTCTTATATACAACTTTCCTTTTTTTTCTAGCTCACTACAGAAATAATATCTTGCGAATTTAAATATTCCAAGACAGTTATGCGGCCTCAGCTCGTGCAGAAGGAACTGACAGCATAGCTGTATAACACCAACAACATCAAATTGATCCGCATACGGTAATAGATATTCCACATTTTCTGCAGTCACTGTGCAAGTTCCTGTGTAGGCATAATCGAGGATTAAGGTCATGTAATAGCTAGGGACATCGACAAAAATTTCCGTTTCTTCAGGCTCTCCTTTCTTTAACGAATTGATAAATATAGCTTTGAAGTATGGACTAACGGCAGATAGTATCGCCCGGTGCACTCGAATTGATTTCATGTCCCTGCACACGATAGTGCCATCGCACAGCTGACCGTTCTGTCTTAGTTCATTCCATATCGTGGGAAACTCTACAACTGAGTAATTTTCAGGGGGGCAAACGCATTTTCGTTTTCGCGTAACTATCTTTTTTTTGGTCAATCTGGGTTTCGAGGATGAAGGAGTACGAACAGAATTTTTATTTTTTGATAATTTTCGATGTTTCGAATTAAATTCCATTCCTTTCGAAAAAACGGCGGTCGAAACTTGTTATCTGTCGCGATGACAGACTTGGCGACAGTTGAGATTCATTTGTTCAAATTCCCTATGGCACAACAATTCAAATTATAAAGGATCTTCTACGCGATTCTATTCCTGCCTGATTTATTTTTTGTATGAAAAAATACTCTATATTTTAAGTCTATAATCTGTGCTGTATATTGGAAAGTCTTTATTGACCACTACCGCTGTGATTTGCGCGCTTGTCATGTGCAACGTCTCGAGAGCCCGAGACCTCTTCCTGGGAAGTCGCCCTTGGAATCACTCGACCACCAACAGTGGGTACGTGTTATCTCCCAGAGAAGAACTATTCGTCCATGACTACTAATAAACTTCAATTGCTAGGAATATACGGTTCATCTAAATACATAGACAATCTAATGATTATCTCAAGATAATGATATCATCATAAAATAAATCCTATTTCTACTGTTCTATTTTTTAATTTAGGTATTTATTAAAAACAACAACAACTTAGTTAAGGGTCTACTAGTTTTAAGTCACAACTACAATTTTATTCAGGAGCCGCATGTAGCAACTACTTAGGGAAAATAATTGAGAAAAGCTCTAAACTAGTTTTAAGTCACAACGGATATTTTATTCATGAGCAGCGCGCATTGTATGTTGTATTAAAATTCTTTGGTTTTGATTGAAACGTCTTGGCTTGGGCGTCAATTGTTTAATTAAATGAAGTCAAATGAGTGTATGCATATGCTATCCTTTTTAATTCCTCCGTGTTTTTAATTCGTAGTATTAACAAGACTATTAGAAGTTAACTTTGGACAATTCTCCACTTGTCCCTACTTTTACGTCAAACTTTAAGTTTTAAAATAAAAATATGTATTAAAATATGATATGAGACTTGATATTTAAATCATTTTTTAGACAACTCAACATTTGCGACATTGCATTAGGTACAAAATCTTGATGCAAAATCACATCATCTACTTATTTAGTCTATGGCAAAACTCTATACTTGTCAGACTACAAAAGACTTTCATAACCAGTATTTTTTAGTACTGGCAGTAATTTTTCCAGCTGTCAACAGTCTGCTTTGTCTATAGTCTCTTTTTCTTCCGGTTGTCAAGATGGTGAGTTTTGGTTACTGTGAAAATAAAATAAATCTTTGGAAATCGTGGTGAAAACAAAGTGTTTTGTGAGTTCATGGTGATTTTTACTTAAAGCAGTGTTATCAATATGTGTTCCTTTACATATTTCAGGGTATCGACATCAACCATAAACATGACAGGAAAGTTAGGCGCACCGAAGTCAAGTCTCAGGATGTGTACCTGAGATTACTTGTAAAAGTAAGTGTATCTTTATTGTTTTATATCATATTGCTCTTAATTATGGTCTTCCATTTCATTAACATTACTTGTGCAAGTTCCAGTTTCTAACCTAAACTTGTTATTGTTTCCAGCTATACAGGTACTTGGCTCGTCGTACGAACTCTAAGTTCAACACGATCATTCTTCGTAGGCTGTTCATGAGCCGCATCAACCGACCTCCACTATCGTTGTCTCGGCTGGCTCGTCACATGAAGAAGCCTACTCGCGAGGGCATGATTGCCGTCGTGGTTGGCACCATCACCAACGATGTAAGGCTCTACAAAGTGCCTAAGATGTCAGTTGCTGCTCTGCACGTCACCGAGAAGGCCCGTGCCCGCATCTTGGCTGCTGGAGGTACTGTATTCTATTGTTATTATTATTTTAATTGAGGTTAGAAAGCATGCATGTAAATACTCTAATGACTTGAAAAGCATGATGGAGTAAGCTAAGTTAACCAGTTTTCACTGTACAGCAATTTATTACTATGTGGCTACCAAGCATTAGAAAAATTTTACCCTATTTTCTCATCACTTCTTTCATACCTTTCTTTCTATGAATGATGGCCCATTTGCTGGTTGTACTGAATAGTGTGGTGACTCGCATGCCCATGTCTATTGTGAGGTAAAAAATTGCAACTCTGGGCTTATTTCATGCCAAATAAAGTTTCTGTTGTTATAATTGTAGGTCTAGTGGTGTATTTGCTATTGTAAATAAGCATTGGTTACTAGGAACACAATCAAACATTGTCAGGGAAGGATATAGCCTTAATTATTCTAGATGTTTCATACTTTTTTTGGCATTCAATATGATATCTGATACTTAATATATGTACAACAGTTGTTGTATTAACCTTTCTTGTGGTAATTGGAGACACAATAAAAGAACTAAGTGCTTGAGCACCATCATTCACTTAAGAGTTTGATGAAATTAACTATGGATTTAGAATATTATTTGTGTTACCTTGCTCAGTTGTTTACTATTTTGAATGTTGTTATGGTGAAAATGTTTATTCCAACTAAACCATAAAAAGGTACTTTTGAAACATCAATATTGAAATAATCTGTCAGTCTGCTCGTCAGTGAAGCAAAGTGCTCTTTCCAAGTTGTAGATTTGAATGGAGAAGAACGAGCAAGAAACTCCATCTCCATTACTCTTTTTCATTGAAGTTTGTGCATGGAATGAAGAATTCAGTTATGTTGAATGTATTAGTTATCATTTGAAATACAAATCAATGTTATGTGATTATGTGGGAAACTATTTACTTTCCTTGTATTTTTTTTAAAGCCTGTTGGACTAAAATATATCAATTAGCCATTGGTTAAACAATTGAGTATGGCTTCAATCTTGAAGTGAAATCAAAAATAACCTAAACTGTAAATGGGTCAAAATAAATTCTGCCTACATAATAAACATTTCTTTTACAGGAGAGATCCTGACATTCGATCAGCTGGCTCTGCGCGCCCCCACTGGCGCTAAGACAGTTCTGCTGCAGGGACGCCGTAACGCCCGTGAGGCTGTTCGTCACTTCGGCCCTGCTCCTGGAGCACCTCGCTCGCACACTAAACCATACGTGCGCACCAAGGGACACGAGCGCGCACGGCCACGCCGTCGCTCTAACGTGTAATCTTTAAATATAAGGACTACAAATCTAATTCTCTGGTATTATTTCTAGATTTTAAGAACTTATCTTAAAAATATAGCTGAGAGGTACACTTTAAGCAGTCAAAATAAAACATCAAATTTGATATCACAGACTTTATTACTTCTTTTTGTAATAGTTGAATCACTAGCTTCCCCTTCAGGGTTAACAAATGAAATTTGAAAGTTTAACAGACTCTTCATTCAGCTACAAAATGAACTCATCCAATAATTTACAAGAGATTCATCATGCTGTCCTATTCCAAACACTTTTTTCAATTTGGCTACTGCATCAGATTTAGAACCTGAGGAATCTATAGCTGCCTTCACTGCTTTAGCTATTCTGTAATTATAACAAAAAATAGTATTAAATTCTTCATGCTATATGCTACCTGTGAAGACACACCAACAAAGAAATAGCATACAATTTCTTTTATAGTACACTTACCCTAGCCATTCTAACTGAAGAGATTTCAAATGCTGATGCAAAACATCATCATTGAACTTCTCATTATTCATTGAATTCTCTATTCGAGTCATCAATGTAGGACCTGGGCAAAAAATGTATATAACATGTGAGGTCTGCCATAATTTCCACAATAATTGTCAAACAGGTTGGATATTGCTCAAATATACTTACATTTAGCAGGTAATGCACTAGTCCATTTATAACTAAAATTATTGTTTTCAGTTTCTTCTAATAGGCATACCATGGGTGGTAGCTGTTCATCAATTCTGTACTGCCGTATTCTTTGGTTATTTGACATATTAATTGGCAGTAATCTGGCCAAGCCATTTACAATGGTTGCTGCTTCAACATTATTTGATTTTATAACAATCTGAAAGAAAACTCATTAGGTACTGAAGTATTTGAAGTCAGCAATAGACTTATAAATGTGAATCATTAATGTGCTGCGGGCCTGCTTCAGAGCCAAAGAAGGAATGGGGTAGTTTTCTAGTTTTGAGTCCACTAAGCTTCACACTTCCACCCTCTAGCTAGACTCTAGGGCAAGAGTTACAAATGGATTTTCCCCCCATCAAAAAAAGGCATGTACAAAAGATAACAGAATAGATTTACATGACATGGGATAGCTAAAATATATGACCTTCATAGATATACTCAAAGGTACTTACATAAATTCCAGTCAAGCTACAGTACATCAAAATTCTAAACACTGCTTTCGAGACCGTTTTTTCCAACAATCTGAGAGACATACACTCTTTGTCACTAGGCACAGAACAAGTGCCCGGCTCAAATATTGATCTCTTCACAGAATGAGGTTGTAACTTCTTGAGCAAATCTTGGCTGGTGTACAAAGTTTCTGAATATGTGTGAGCACCAGCCTTTAGCATCCATGTAAAATGAGAGTGTAGTCTTTTGAACACATTGTCATCCCCTGAAAAATGAATGTTGAATATTATTTCAGTACTGCAAATTAGTAAAATAGTTTTACAGTGCAGATGATTATGTGGACATAAGATTGCATATGCATGCTATTAATCATGATACAAAGAACACAATTGAATACCTAGGATCTAAGGGACTGAATAAAATCCCTGGATGTACAACTCTGATTCTATTGCTAGGCAAAAAACTTACACCATAATTAAAACATTTAAAATGAATAAATTCACTCACCAGTTAGGTGCATCAATGACCTGGACTGTACAAAGTCATTTCTACCAGTCTTCAACCTGAGAGCTCTTTGGGAACAAACCTTTTGTTCAGCATCAAACACCACCTCAGCCAAGGCTTGTAATTCCTTTGCTATTTTCTAAAAGTAAACAGTAATCATGATAAAATTTTATTTCAAGTAAGAACAAAACAATATAAGTTATTTTGAGAAGTAGCATGGACTCTGAAATCCATGGAAATAGGCACACTCCTATTACATGGGGTTCCTGGCAATATCTAAGTGGAACTTAATTCATGTGGATGTCTGTTCATTACATAAATATGATAAATTACATTTTAGCTTTCCAAGTAAAATATAACTTTATCTTAACCTGCATATGTTCAGAAAGTAGAGGTGTTATATTTAGGAGCAGCATTTTGTCCTTCATCAAAACTACTATTGAGAACCATCTTTTTAACCCTCGAGCCCATGTATCTTTGAGTTGGAATGTGAGGCTTAAGACATGCCCATGAGCATCGTTGAAGTAAACCACACCACCTTCCTTATTCCAATTTACCTGAAACAAAAATATATAGAATACCTGTTATAAAAGTTGAGTTTAATTTTCATACTACTACTACTGTGGTTCATAACTTAATTTTTTATGTATTTATTTGCCGTTGACTGTCAAATAAGCATCAGAACTATTTATTTATAAGGTCATTGCTATAATAATAAGTCATATTGAAACAGCTGTTTTTTGTTTCTATAATTAAAAACATTAAAAATTCTATCTACTTTTCAACAAATAATATTTTTAACACATTAATACAGTGACAACTATTTTGAACTTTATCTGAATTAGAGTTTAATTACATTGAATAACATTTTTTTAACTAATACTTTGAAAGTATTTTTTCTCAATGGGGCTAATGAACTTTCTTTAACTTTTCCATAAAGGCTTGAAGCGTTTTTACGTTTTGGAACCGAGTCGCTAATAGTGTGGGTCGTCTGAACCATGGAAGAATTGGAAATTTTATCTAATGTGTAAGTGCGTAGATCTTACTTCGCATGTGATACTTCTTATCGCAGCCTGTCTCAAAAATGAAGTTACGTCAGCATTGGGCACCGATTCCCTGCTACAGTATATCGTCCCATCGTCTTCGCGAGACACAAACACGGTCTCTGGTCCCAAAGAAGTACAACCACTGCACTGAACACTAGCTCTTGAAGATTCTGTCGTATTTTTATCATTGTCTGTAGTGAAAGTACAAAACAATGGCCGTGGTCCATGGGCCTCACAGAAATGACACAAACCCACAATGGCGTTCATTTCATTGCGGTTTAAGTATAATTATTTTGTAGATAAATTCACTTTATCAAGAACATCGTCTTCGTCTTACAATATTGACATTTGATTTTGAACTTGAATTCAGATGTCAGTTCAATGACATTGACAAATGATGTGCGTTACGTTTCTCGCTGATTATTAGTGCGCTGCGTTCTGTACCAGAGAGCATTAAAGTATAGGAAGTCTGAGTATTGTTCATGATATTGCGCCTTGCGATCTTTTCTTTGAGCTGAGAAAGTCATGAAATTAAAATGGTCCCAGCCGAGAGGGATTATTCCTTCTCCTGCTCCAGGCCGCGGCCCTTCTACGAACGACCGAGTTTAATTCTTATTATTATTTACTGAGCTTCGGGCCGGGGCCACGATACGTTATTGTGCCCGCAACCCCGGCAGGGCTTTACTGGTTCTGTGTTATTTAAGTATAAGGTTTCATTGTTTTATTTGTAGGTATATAGCAAAATCATTACTTCGTTAGTTAAACAGTCAATGCAACAAATTGGTAAGTTGGTGAGTAATGGGCAAACTAATAAATAGGTATCTTAGGAACTTTTGTGGTGCTTTTAACTATCTTCATCATAAATTCATCCTTTAATGATTTTAGAATTGGAACAGAACGCTTCTATCAGCGGTATAAATCGCTCAATTTCAAAATCTTGGGCATCCGAAGTACCACCCGAAGGCACCCGAATAAATACGCGTTACATTACCTATATTACTTAAAGTATGACGAGACAGGCCTCTTTATACTATGCCTGTATGCTAGGAAGCCAGGAAGCCTAAGCGGAAGTAAAAGTTGAATAAGGCTTAGGACAGCGCTAGGTGACCTATTTATCCGTCAAGCAATTTTTTGAAATAAGTTCCTTAACTAGAGACTCACCTTACCATCCGCAGATTGCTGTTTGGAGAAATCATGGGCACTGATTTCAAACTAGGTATCCAGTACACTGTCGGTTTCTTTAATAGATCGGTCCTGGTTTGGGAAGGAAACTTTTCAGACACACATAGTAGGCAAAAAAAAATGTCGCGAATTTCATACTAATGCTGAGTACATGATAAATAATACTTGACCTCACCAACACACACCACTTTGCGTAATGATTATCTAAGTTACACACAGTGTAGACGCGCATCCTATCAACTTGTTCGAAAAATGGTTAATTAAGACGAATTATGGCGGGTGGTGTGCGTGTTGGATGGCGGAATGAGGCCGTCAATACTCTATGGGAATGATCTTCAGGAATTACGTGACGATCTCTAGCTACATCGACAGTGAGCAAGAGATGTGGATTAATAGCATGAATGTACCGCAGTCTTAGCCTGGAGCAAAAGGATTGGGTCAGTTAGACACAGTGACTTACTGCCTGCCCTTGGCCCACCCAGTCACTCAGCAGGGTGAGGCATAATTAGCTGGTTTTTCCCTTAGAAATGCTATTTACCCAGCAATCGAACCAATAGTCAGTTGCTCAACAGGCTGACGATCAACTACACAACCAACAAAGTTGAGAGATTATTGCTTTCATTTACCTAATATGTAATTGTAAACAAATACACATCTAAATTGTTTTATTGTCTTTTTCACTTACACTGCTATTAATTTCCTGTTTATTTAAAAACACCCTGATTTCCTTACAAATTACATTTCCATATAGTGTTTCGTTAGAAGAAGGATTAAGTAAGCTATGGTACAAGGGAATGGGAAGTATTTAGGATAAATATTAATTAAAAGGCCAATAATTCTGATTTTCAATAACTCATTTATTCAACTGTACACTGATTCACAGTTATAACTTTAATGGAAAATCACAAGCACAGTTATAATCGGATTACCTAGATATAAGTAATTTGACTGTGCCACATCATCTAACATACGCGATGACGAAATGCTCTATCAATCAATATTATTATTACACAGTAGCGCACCTGCTAGGCTAGTCTCCTATCGCCACACGATGCGTACCCCTTATACGTATGGTAACGGCGGTCACAACGAAGCAACATGATTATGAAACTTGAGGAAAGAAATAAACGCGATCAAATATAAAATAAATTAATTTAATATTATAAACAAATAACATGTTACTGTGCCTATCAAAAAAATTGTCTAAAACGTTTGTTTATACTACTGTTGTTTTGGTGGCGGTTTATTTCTTAGAGACGGGTTTGTAGGCTAGCTTTCTAGACTTGAGTGTGGACCACTTGTGTCGTTTGAAGTAGTAAGTGACAACGGCGAGCATGGAGAACATGCCGATGGCCTTGATGGTCATGAGTCGCCGGTCGTCCAGCTCCGGTTCTGAGCACCATCGCAGGAACGTGGCCACGTCCTTGGCTAGCTGCGAGGCTGTCGCAGGCGTGCCGTCGCTGTACTCAGCGGCCTGAAATATTACATTTGTATGTGTCATTATACAACTATAAATAAAATGTTACATTAACTCACTAAGAACATACTTAATCACCTTCATGTCTACATATCGAAATAATCTAGTGTGCTAGATAGTTCAAACAAATGACATTTTATTTTATCTGGTACATTGTGGCTACATACCTCATCGAAAAGTACTTGGGCCATGGAAATAGCACCGCCGGGGAAGTACGGGTTGTAGTTCTGTCCTTCACGGAGCACCACGCCAGCGGGAGCGTCCATGTAGCCAGTGAGTAGAGCGAATATGTAGTCTTCTCCACCCTTACGACCCGAGCAGATCAGCGACAGATCGGGAGGATAGGCACCTGAAGAGCAGAAGGTGTTATTATAAGTTTGATCGATAGAATATTTACATTAACAATGTCCTCATTGGATGTATTTCTGTCTTAGGTTGCTAAGATGGACTCAAATCTCTCGTGTAAAACAAAACAAGATGTTACATTTAGTTTTGAAAAGGATTTCATGCTTTTGAAAGAAGTATGTTACTGTAATTTGCTTACTAATTGTCACATTTTTTTTTGTTCCAAGTTGTACTTAAGAATTTAAAAATCGAGAGGATTGTTTCAATTAAATTGCTAAAAATACTGCATATTTTGTGGCAAATGTGGAATCTGGTCTAGATTGTCTATTTACAAATTTCGTGGACGCCCACGTTTTAGTGTTCGTTTTCTGGCACAACATCCGTTGCACTTATAAATGTAAGCAGACCAACTAATGCGAGTTTGCTTATAACTTTTTTATGCTGCTGTAACTGCGGCGTCCATAAATTACGAGAGATGATTATGGGGGGCAGTGGGTCGAGTCAAATCCTACTAATCTCAAGTTGCGGAGAGGGCGACAAATATCATGCAATTTTGTTATTGATTGAAACAAAGACAAATACAAAAAAGTATTGTTATTTTTTATTATATTTATAATTCTCTGCAAAATTTATTCTAGACGTTAATATGACAATAACAATCCAACGAGTTTACACACTTTTATTTCATTTGGGGATAATGGAGGGGTTTCAACAAAGTTTCACGACATCTCACCAAGAAGGGGGAGAGAGTACTTTACAGTAACACTGCACAATTTACATATAAAAAGCCTTGTCTTGGTGAATAACAAAAAATGTTTTTGACTCAATTTAACTCGATACAATTGATGTCCATTAATAGTGGCTGAGGTTGGAAGCACAGCCACCATAGTTATCGGATACTGGCATCCTTTTTTCATAAAACTCTTTGCAGATGGTTCTGTTTTGTAACTTCATATTTTTTCCTTTCTGCATTGTTATACACAATACTATCCGCCCGCCCCTTTATCGCGCTAGTTTACTATCGTATTCTTGTTTACTATCGTATCAGTTCCACAACTATTCATGTATGACCAAACGAAATTATTATTTTACGTATAAAACTCGTATAAAAGATTTATGTGCTATTCTTACCGTTGTTAGCTGCACGGGCAGCATTCTCGTTGGGGTACGGCGACGGGAGGTAGTCAGACAACTTGCCTGGCCTCTCGTAGTAGTTACCCTCTTCATCGGGGCCGTCCTTGATCATCGCCTGCATTACACACAATTGTAACGATTACACTCAAGCTTAGAGTAATTAATTTTTTATGTTCGGCTCAACAACAGGTTATTTCAAAAATCATTGATACACTCTAAAATAGTGATATTATCAGATGTTAGCATATAAATTATTCTGATAAGTACTTATGAGTCATGAATGAACTTCGTTTTGTTAACTTATTCCATTTAAATTTCGTCACAGTTTAATTTTACATTTACAGATTATTTCATACTAGCTTTTGCCTGCGACCCCGTTCGCGTGGATTAGTGTAATTTTTTGGTATAAAAATTATCCTGTCTTTTTTCGATTTCAAATCTAAGTCTGTACCAAATTTCACAGAAATCGGTGCAGTAGTTCAGGTGTGAAGAAAAGACAGACAGACGCACAGAGTTATTTTCGCATTTATAATACATTACATTTATGTATAAATCACGTAATCTTAATAATGTATTTAGGACCAATAGACTTGATTTGGCAAGTACTCAATTTTTCATCTGCAATGCAACACTGTTTGCATCTTGTTGAGTAATATTGAACAATAAAATAGTTACTATGTAAAAGACATATAAGTACATACATTAAGTTTGAAACCACCTGGCTTCATGCCAGACTCTATTTGGTTCAGATAATTCTACATTGAGGCAGGTTATTCAAGGTTTTAGGAAGATTCACCATTTTATTACATAATTTTTCAGTAGTTTATGTAAATTAAAAAAATGTGATTATGTAACATCCCTTATAAATGTTTATTACATGCATGTTTAGAAATATGCCATATTTCTATTTAATATAAAATCGCAATATGTTCTTAAAGGGCCCTTATATTGTTATTTATAAAAGTTTCAAACCACAACAAATGACGATGTATTGAAAGATAGACATCTAACAGCTAACATCTGACTTAGTTCAGTGTGTTCCGATATTATCTACATAGCACCTGTCATAATGCAGGATAATTAATAATAAATCGTCTATACTTAGGAAGTGCTTTACTGAAAACTAACAGTCTTTTATCTATCTTTTCCTTATCTATACAATAGTTATATAATTAAAAAATGGTGATCACGCATTACTTAAATATGTTAAATTTTGTCTAGTTTTTAAGTCATACCAGGACACTTTTTGTTTCTACTTTTATTATTTTACTTTATTACGTGATAGTTATTAAACAAGACCGATGGGGCTGATTACAGCACAGCTAGTCAAATCAATAACATTTTTCGAAATGTAAAAAACGATGTTTCTATGAATTTTCTAAGAGATTCATAGAAATAATGACGTGATAACTTTTTTGCGTCAAATATAATATTTATTTAATTAAATTAGGTACTAAAATACTGTGACTACGCTTAAAATATCAATGAGAGTATCGTTATTCTAAGATACTTTTATAAATCTATTAGTGGATACAATTTCTGAGTCATTATTCCTATTATGTGAGTACTTACTTCAGCAGCTTCAGCCTTCGCCTCTTCTTCAGTGTGGGTCACATTGACGAGGTTTCGGAAGGCAATGTACTGCAGAGAGTGGCAGGCCCTGCACACTTGCTTGTACACTTCGTAGCCTCGGCGAACACTGTCATACAAAACATTTGTTATATTATTAAGTTTAAATAAAGTTAGGTGTGGGAGAGCCATGCCAGTGATGCCAATAATGATGCCAGTCAGCACGAATGTGTCGGCTCGACCGGAGTGATACCACGGCCTCACAGAAAACCGACGTAAAACATCCAGAGTTGTGTTTCGCCGTGTGAGTGAGGCTACCGGAGAGGCCCAATCCCCTCCCCTTTCCCCCATCCCTTCCCAATCCTTAAATATCTGAAACCCTTATTCCTATAAGGTCGGCAACGCACTCGTAACTTCATAGGCGGCGTGATTGCTTACCATCAGGTAATCCGTTTGCCCATTTGCTGACCTATTACATAACAAAAAATAAAAAAGAAACATGCTATCAGATACAAAGATTACAGCATCTATTGTCTACATCTTCTGTGAACTTCTATAAACCTATTTATTCATCATCTCAAAATCTCATGCATTCATACAATACCATAAAACAATAATGCTCTACTAAAAAATGTGTCAATCGTTTAATGATGAATTTATTATACTTTATGTACTTCACGCTAACTTGCATCTTTACAGTAACAGTTTAGAAAAAGTTATCTCTACTTGATAACATAAATATTTACATGAGATAAATGCAGAATGCCAATAAATAGCTATTCCATTTGTTGGTATGTATGCATTTACAAAAATTTTTATTTTTTATGAAAATGTAATTATCTGTTGACAATTTGTGCAGATAACGCAAAGCTTGTAGATAATTTTAATTTTTATCATCAATTTTAATAGAATTTCATTAAGTTTAACATCTGAACTTTTTGTTTAGGGAATCTATGTATAACCCATATGTATATTGTAAGAGTAAATCTAAACAAAATGTAAAGCATATACTCAGGTGGAATTTTTACATTTCTAAAAGTTGAGTGATTAATAGGTAAAAACGAAATTCATAAAAAAGTTCTATAACAACTACTTTTCAAGTTACTGACATGTATAATTTGCAATGTATTTGGTATGTAGGTAGGTACAAAACTTAATAATGATTAAAATATTGAAAGGTGTGTTTTTTATAAGCATAAAATTATGATTCTTCAGTATTTGAATGGACAAACTTCGTACTGCCCTTGAAAAGTTTAATATCATCCATTTTGTTTGTTGTGTATTTTCACTTGCAGAGCAGTACAAAGGTAAAGTTAATTGAAATTTTAGCAATTTGTCAGTGGTATGAAACTTTTTCAAATTTATTAAATGTCTCTTTGTTATATTATTACTTTCCTCATGGAGCTATGTCAACAACTTACCTAGCATGGTCTAATGATTTGAACCATCCATCGTGACTCCAAGGTTGGTGAGGTGGATGGGCTTCTGAACCTGAAGCCTGGACTGACTGTTCAAGAGCAAACAGCAGGGCACCTACACCAGTTCCAACTACTCCTACTGTTGAGAGCCACTGTTACAAAAAACACACAACTATTAAAACCACATATTACAAACATTGTGCAGGGGGTTTACAGTCAGCAGTGAATGTTTTTTGACTGATAAAAAATATTAACAAACTTTATTTATAAATAGATATAGCATGTGTAGGTGGAGCATAAATATAAACACAAATACATTTATATTATACATTTGTCATAGAATTTGGATATTGAAGTTTAAGATTATTATTACCTAAATATAGATAATTATTTTACTCATATTATGTTTTTATTTAATTAATAGAAGGTTTGGTATAACAGGCCACAAGTTAGTTAGTTTTAGGGCATGTGCACCATAGACATTTACTTCACATGGTTAGTTTCTTTTTACTTCCACAATGAAATTAAATGATTTTATTAGACATTTAGTATTTATAATCTTATCTCCACTAATGGAACCACAAATGAATAAAGGTAATAGCCTAATTTACCAAGCACAGTCCACTGACATGTTATTATTACACAATACATTTTTTGCTTGACATTTGGGGAATTTTTCAAGGTATAATATTTTCCTCCTCAAGCTTGCTAATTTTTCAATTAAAAGTATGTTCTGTATTAATTAAGACAGTCAAAGGACTGCTACTATGTCCATAAGAACACCAAAAAATACCATAACACCACAAAATCAATACCGTTAGCTTCGAATACGAATTTTCGAAGGTTACGTCGACCAATATCAATTTATTATTTTTACTAAAAGTAATGTTAATGAATCTTACCAGTTTCCTGTTCCTTGTCCATCCTTGGGCGCCGGTGGACAGCTGACAAACCTGCAACGGACAGCCTCCATTAGATTTCCTATATACTTGTTACATAATGCCGAATAGGTTATCACTTGCCCATGAAAAAATATTTCGAAACACTCGTGATTATTTTTGATCCAGAGGGTCCTGAACACCACGTCATTACATTTATCACGTTACAAGGCTCATGGTACGGCACAAATTGATAAAATACATTCGTTTGTCGTGACACTTCGAACTTGAGCTTCTTCGTCATTGGTAACATATTGAACACACCTATGCTATCTATTTATGATTTAGACTATGTAACAAATTGTTTAGACATATTTCCAGTACCTGGGGTGCCACTAAGCCATAATTTTTCAAAAGACGTGCCCCACAAATCCTACCGACGGCGGACGCCATGATAGAAAAACGTCGTAATGAAAGCTGATTCCACTGACAACTCCTAGTCATACTGCCATTCAAAAATATTGTCAATGCTGTATTTTGTAAAAAAATACAAAATATGTGAAATATTAATTAACAAATTATTTTATTACTTTTCTCGTAAATATAATATCCTACTTATTGATATATGTCAACTAACATCATTATTGACGTATTTATTTTTTATACAACCTGGCCACATACACTTGAATAAGTTTTAAATACTATTTGATGTAAAATAATTTTAAAAAGTTTTTTTAGGGTTATCAGGAGGTAAAGAACAAAATAAAGTCCTCTTAATTAAATTCACACGACTTTTTAATATTTAATATTTTACCAAAATATGAACATTTTATCTATGAAACATTGAAGCATATTTATAAATTTGATTTTATAACGAAAATTTCAATGCCATTTGTCACTGTCACCTTTTGTGACTGTCAAAAAGACAAATATACGTTTAGGTTAGAAAAATATGCATTTTTGTTATGTGCTGGATTGTTAAAATTATTTTAGAAATACGTATTTCATTTTGAAATAATGTTGTTATAAATGAAATTGGTACATTTGTTTGGTACACGTAGATTTTCTGTAGTTTTTATTGTGAAAAGGTATGATTGTTCTCGGAATATACGCAGTCGGCGTTTTAGAAGTGTAGTTAGTTTAATAAAATATTTTGAATTACAGGTTTAAAGCGTGTGTTTCCAGTATGAAAGTGTTTACACAGAAGAGGAACCCAATTACGGGAAGCACGGAGTGGGATGTACAGGATGAAAATTACGATTTTCATCAGGAAATAGCGCGAGCAGGATTTGCCGACATGTTGCATGATACTGAGAGAAATAAGAAGTATCAAAGAGCTCTTCAACTCGCTATTGAAAAAATGCACAGTAATGGAAAGAAAGCTAATGTTTTGGACATAGGTTTGTAGCTCTATCACTTCTTTTTATCAAGTCGTGATAAACACTAACATGAATAATGAAATGAATATTTGTTTGAAAAGTGAAAGTCAAATAAATGCTTTTACTTTGACTTTCTGTTAGTACATAATTTTTCATTCAATTATAGGTACAGGAACTGGTTTACTGTCAATCATGGCTGTTCGTTCTGGTGCAGACTCCGTAACTGCTTGTGAGGCTTTCAAACCCATGGCTGAATGTTGCGCCAAAATCCTGGAGATCAACGGTGTTGCCGACAAAATCAAACTTATACCTAAAAGGTCTACGGATGTTACGGTTGGAGATGACGGTGACATGAAGGAGAAAGCTAATATTTTAGTCACTGAGGTGTTTGATACCGAGTTGATTGGTGAAGGTACAGCATTTTTAAAACTGTAAAATTATTATGTTTCTTTGTAAGGCTAAACTTTTACATGTCCTTAATAATTTTTACTTTCAAACTTTGTTGCTATTGAAGAATGTCAAAAAATCAGTAGTTAAAATGGAAACATGTAATAGTTGGTCACTTTCAAATTAGAGTAGAATTTAGAATGAATGTATAAGTGTATTTATTTATCAACCAGTGAAAACTTTACCATGTGCAGATTCTTTTCCCTGTGGTGACTTGTAAGCACTCCTATAATATTAGTCGATATAGTATGGTATAGAGGTTTAATATTGGTTGATTTGCCCCAACAGTAATATCCTTAAATCTGATGAAGGTATCGAGGAGATAAAACTCTCTAATTTATTATTAATTAGAAATAACAGTTTTCTTTAATTTACTGACTAAAGTTCTACTAGTTTTAAGTCACAACGGGATTCTTAGTTGCCGCACTCTGCTTATAGGGTTTTTTCATAGTAACTACTCCAAAAATTATCATATTCTGCAAACCACAACACAACACATTAATTCATATCTTTAACTTACAATCTTCAATTTTCAGGAGCATTATCAACGTTTGCACACGCACACAAGTGTCTGTTAGAACCAGACTGCATAGTGGTGCCTGACTCTGCGGTCATTTACACTCAAGTTGTGGAGTGCCCAACCTTGTGGAAGTGGAACAAGTTGAATGATCTTTCTGATGCTGACTTAGATATTGTATTGAGGACACCTCAAAAGGTACAATTTATTAATTTACAGATTTTTATATCAACACATCTTTTTTCCCCTATTTTTCTTTAAGTAAAATGCATCTACCAGGTAGGTACAAATAATGATATACTTATTATTCTACATACATATAACATATTATGTATGTATACCCCATTTCACCAGTTATGTAATAAGTCCTTTGTAATATATTATGGTGTGAGCTTTTTGCCATATTGCAACACCAGCTTATAAGTGCCCATTGCTGAGCAAAAGCCTCTTCTCACACAGAAGGTTTGACCAGTAATCACCATTCAAACTTACAATAAGAAATTTCCTTCACTGTAGGTCAATGGTATCTAAATAATAATCACAAAAAGTAGGTATATATTATTTGGTAAAAGTCACATTGGTACAGCCGAGTTTCGAACCTGCACCTGCATGTATACTCCACCGTGCTTCGCCGTATGCTCGTATGCTGCACCGATAGAAGTGATCGGCGGCGGCGACCTCTCGGGCGGGAGAAGTCATTTGATGATTTTCTCCGCACCGAAAAAACCCTCATTCATGAGAGACGCCTTAACCTCCGGGCTACTAAGACGTTTATAATTGCCATATAACAATCGCATTTTAGCGAACAAATGAGAAATTTCCGAACCGAACGTTGACTTTCGAATCGCATCCAGAAAACCCTTGCTCGGCGAGCATACTTGCAACCATTTGACTGACGAGGCAGTGGGATTTTAGTTAACCTTTATTAAACATTAAGTTATATGTACGTAATATGACGTATCTAAATAAACTCTCATTTAAATAGCAACGAAATTATGTCAAACATGTAGGTACACACGTGACTCATAAAGGTGATCACAGCAATTGGGTAGTTTCCTAGGTAAAAAATAAATTATTTCGACGTTTCAATACAATAAAATATTGAAAAATAACTATACTTTTATTCATCGATCGATCGATACACTACGTTTTAGATATTTTGTAGCTAATTATTAAGAAATAGGTAAGCTATTTGACGCAAAAATATTATGACGTCATAACTCAGTTTTTCATAGAAAAATATCGTTTTTGACAATTGGATAAAAGTATTGAATTTGACTAGTTGGAAACTACCGTATTATTTAGTTTTTGTTTATAATTCCACAAAAGAAAGCTTGCTCATAAAAACTGTCTATTAAATTATCACTATTTCCACGCCGTGTATCACCGAGACCTTTTGCAGCAACAATTAAATGCTGCAATATTACAAAGACTTACTGAAAAAGGTCAGCAATTAAAAATATACCTTTTTTCTATTATTAGATGATCGACTGTCCCGGTTCTGCAGCAGTTCATGATCTTCAACTATCCCAGTTACCTCGTAATGCATTCCGTGAACTGTCAGACCAGATCCCAGTGTTCTATTACGACTGGTCAGGGAGAACTCCTATCATCATGAAGAGGACTGTTAAGCAGGACTTCACTGTTAGTAGCACAGGAAAAGCGCAGGTTGTCTTTATGTGGTGGGAACTTAATATGGATACTGAAGGTGAGTTGATTTAGGATTAGTTGGTAGCAGTTGGTAGTGGTCAGAAGATTTTGGTATCAAGATTTTTGCCAGTAATGTTTCAAAGTTGCTTGCCAAGTTGTGTTTTCTAGGCGTTGTTAAGTAATTACTATTTAATTCATTGTAATTAGGTAGTATCCTATTTAAAAATAATATTTAGACGTTATACTACAATAAAATATTCATTGTCTTGTCGATACACTTAATTATCGATTTTATTTAGCTTTTTTTTTAAAATATAAGTATGTTTGCTACTTCGCGTAAATATATTATGACGTCAGAACTTGCGATTTTATACAAATTGTGTAGAGAGGTATCGTATTTGTCATTTGGATAAAAGTATTGAATTTGAATGTTATAATTAATAATTATAACCTATTTATTAAGCATTGAATAAAAACAAAAGAATGTCAATTTCAGGTAGGATCTGCCTAAGCTGCGCTCCATGGTGGTGTCATCCCGACGCAGACTTGGTATCCGAACGCCCTCAAGACAGCATACCATGGAGAGACCATTGGATGCAAGCCGTCTACTACTTACCACAAACCGCCACACTAGAAAAAGACAAAGAAGCTACACTAATCTCGTGCCAAGACGAATACTCGCTCTGGTTCTACATAGAGACCGAAGAACTCAAAAGACAGAGTTATAAGCGACCAAATTGTGACTGCGGAGTGCACATGGCCTTATCAAGGACCCATGTATCATATCTCAACGATGGTAAACGCAGCAAGAAATTCCTAGAACAATTAAAAGAAGAAATTAATAATGAATCCGTAGTTCTGGACTTTAATGGAAGCAGTCTCATGGGTTTGGCCGCAGCAAAGTTAGGTGCTAAGGCAGTATACATACAAGAGAGTATGAATTTAAACCTTGGCATCCTACAGGACTATATAAGCACAAATAACCTGGAGAATATACATTTTGTATCTGAATTGTCTGATGAAATATTAAATCAAGTTACAAATGTAGTAACAGATCCCAATTTCCCTAGTGCGATTTTGCCTTGGGAGAATTTGAAGATAGCATATCTTATGTATCAATATAGAAGTAAATTGACTAACTGTGTTTCTGCCATACCTAGTGGTTGTGAGGTTTGGGCCATGCCTGTGGAGTTCCAAGATCTGCACAAAATATCCATACCGTTGGGCAGATGTGAAGGAATTGATATGGCTGTGTTTGATGGACTTGTTGAGGTGAGTGTAGGTATTGTTTTAGTGGATTTTATCAGTTATTAGGTGTTGAGAATATGTATCAAACAACACAAGATGTATACTAGGTTGTTTCATATCCAACCTATTTAAAAAGTAATATAGAATACATTGTATATTCCAGCCAAGCCAATAGATTGATATATTCCAGTTTTCATTAATTTTGTTTTGTTTTTATTGTTTCGCAATTCATTTTTATAAATAAAAAACTTTCTTACTCGACGTATCAATGTTAGTATGTGATAAATATTTTTAATAATAGCTCAAATTACATCACCAGTTTTAAATTACCCCAGCTGAGCAATGGCCTCTTTTCACAGAGCTTGCTTGCTCAAGGCAGATTGGTGATTCCAAACTTATAATAAAAAATATAATACAGAACGAAATATAAGTTTTTTCACGATATATTCTTCCACCGTTTGTCCTAAACTCGTAACGTACTTACTGACGTTTACGTTAAACTGGAAAATGGAAAAAATTTAATGGGTACTTGCTTGTGAACTCTCACCGCCTTTGATAATGCTTGATCAACGCGAATCAACATATTAATTGAATACTTTTAATTCTCAGAATTCCCGCAACATAAGTGATGCAGATATCGAAGCCCAACCGCTGTGGGAGTATCCCTGCAAGTGTCGCGGTGAGCCGGTCCGACTCCTGTCTATTGATTTCAGTGATCTGAAGCCAACGTGTGCTATGGATGGCATTTGTGAAGTTGGGTAAGGCTATTGAGTATTTATGATGTAGTAAAATCAAGTGTGTGGTGAATAGAATTTGTCACAACGCTGCCATTCCCGCGGGAGTTTGATAAGTCTATCCCACTAAAATCTTTAAGCCGCCTAATATGTGGTGATCATGGAAAACGTCCGAAGTCCAGATCTGGATTGTCACAGTCACAAACTGTTGGAAAACATTTAACCAACTTTAAAAAAAGTCTATGATAAATCTGAATTAAGCACACCTCTAATTTTTTCATCATCATGAAATTCGGCATTCACATTATGTAAGCTAGCTTGCGTATAAAAGTAATGAATCCCAAGATTTAAAAAAAACAGCAGCGTTTAAAGCGATAGCTCGACTAAACTACGCAAATCAATAGATAATAATTTATAGCCTATATAGCATTTAGGAATATTGTAGCTATTTATCAGTGAAGGAATTTCGAAAATCCGACCAGTGGTTCCTCGGATTGCCCCATACATACAAACTTAAAAATCTTACTTCTCAGCATTATGGTACTATGGATCTGCTAAGATGGTAGAATCGGAAGGTGGCTACCGACTAGTAGACTAAGACTTAGACTTTAAACTTACCGAGTTTAGGGCTGATTAGATATACCTAATGGTAAGCAATCGGCGCCGCCCATGAACACCTGCAACACCAAAGGAGTAACGAGTGCGTTACCGGCCTTTTGGGGATAAGGGTTTCGGATATTTAAGGATTGGGAAGAGATGAGGAGGGATGTGGTAACCACACTCACAGGACGAAACACAACGCGGTGTTTTTTCACGCCGGTTTTTGTTAGGCCGTGGTATCACTCTGGTCAATCTGACCTTGCCGAAGCTCAGCTCTCATACACTTTATGTTTATATCTAGTGTCTAGCTATCTGTTTTAATTTGCTATAATTTTTCTAGTAAACCATCAAACGATGAAGAACAAGTGGTAAACGGCTTCGCGCTATGGGTGGTGTGGAATGTCGGAGGGTCACCTCAGAGCTCGGGCCCCAATCAGCCACCAGTGGTTGGACAGAGAGTAGACTGGGATCCTCACACTAGACAAGGCGTCAAGATATTTGTAAGTAATCTTCAGAATAATAATTTCGTAGTGGAGCGATGGAAAAACTATTTTTGCGTCTTGGGAATTACAGATTTGTCTGACGTGGCATGTTGTTATTATTTGGCTCTTTATTTAATGTTGCCATGCTTCTTAAATCTTCAATATCTGTAGTGCATTTGACATAGACATAAATAGTACAATGTTACTTTGCTAACAAAGCAAAAAAGAGGTTATATATATTGTAGGTTAAAAATCTTTTTATTTTTACAGAACAGTGTTTGTTCATATTCCTGGAACACATCACCCTTTTTGGCCTTGTATTTAAATTCATTTCCGAATAGTTACAAAGGTGATGCATGCCACGAAAGAACACTAATAAAAAAAAACTTTAATCAATTGCAACATATTAAACGTGGCCACAAGAAATTGCGTAAGCCCAAGTGATTTAGAACACATTACAACCATTTGACAAGTAATTACAATATTAAAGTAATCATTTAAAGTATTTAGCCATGTAATGAGACCGCAACGAATAGTTTCCTCAATAATGTAGTCTTGTAAACTACACTTATCTGAAGATTAATGGATTAAAACTATAGCCGCGAGCTTAGATTTGAATTACACCGGCTTAACAGCGGATTACCCATTAGTTATCCATTTAATTGGTTTATTTGTGTCGTTCGAGTGAACTGGAACACCATTTTATGTAAACACGTTATGTACTCTTTCGGAGGTCTGGAAAATGTTTCTTCTAGACTTCTAGTACCTAAATTGCCTTAAAAAGCCACCTGACGGCTACAGATGGGGCCAAATAGTTGCAAGCCAAACGCAATATTGTTCTGTGGCCTCGGCATAGAGCAGGAGAAGGAACGGGATGTTTTTTAGTATAGGGTCAGCGCTGAAAACCAGCGCTGTTGTTTCGTGCCTGCGTGCGCGAGACACAGCATTCATGCCGAGTGCTGCCCTTTTTCACGCATGAGTGACGCAATTGCAGTGCTTTTCTTTTTTTTATGTTCATTGTTTGTTTTGTCCCTATTTAGCTATATTCGTGTGTGTTTGTTTCTTGCGTCACTTGTGTGTGAAATAACTGGTTTTTCTTTCTTTATAGTCCAATTCTCTTTAGGGTTTGACCCCTGGGAGAAGTCATGCCATGATTCTAGTAACTTGGCGATCGTCTTTAATTAGAGAGTAGATCAATAACCTTACAATGATAAAATTGATTATAAAAATAAACTTCCATAGAAGTCTTTTCACTTTCAATTTTGGACAAAATATTTTTTCTTTTACGTGTTGTCTTGTTTCAAGGAGCGATTTTATAAGCGATTTCTGTGCCTAATTTTCAACATTAACCATGTGTTTAAAATTACTGGTATCAGGTTGTCTGGCACAAAGCTAGTCAGTATTGTTAAACATTTCCTGGCTCTTACGTGATACTAAAAATTCTTTAATAAACAAGGATTACAAAGTGATAAAAACACTTATTGTGTTGCAATGTTAACGCTTCGTTTCAAGTTGCATTTTAATTATATTGCATAATATGTGAATTACTGGAATATACTTAAGGTTTATTGGAGAGATTTTTGTAATATAGTTATTAAAAAAATTAAGAAACTGAACAGTAATTGTTTTTCCATCGCTCATAAAATAATTTATTCATTTGTCTATACCAAATTTCTAGCCAACGTAATAACAAAACTATTTGAATTCACAGAAAAAGTCATACGACGCGACAGCGCCATTCAAGTGGAAGTATCAAGCAGTCTGCGACCTTTCGAAGGGACAATTCAATGTCGACATAGACTTAGTTCTCGAATAGACATCATAAATATATTTATTATCTGTATTTTATATTACACTGACGTCAATTTGATTGGTTGTTTTATTTATTATCTGTGTGGAGTTGAGAATGTTATTTTTGAACCATGGCTTAGTAAAAGGTATTTGTGAAGGCTAAGATGTGAGTGACAGCGATTTATGAACCAACCTCTTTTTTTGCAGAAAATGGGATTTGGAATTACGTCTATTCATATTAAAAAAACTCGAAGAAAGTTACTCTAGAAAAGGAAATACTCCAGCTGAATAAAAAAGAAACATACCTAATTCATACTTAAATGTAAAAATTTGTGAGAATGAATGTTAAAATTTTTCACACAAAATCGGCTGGACCAATTTGGTTGAAATTTGGTACCTATGTACAAAAGTGATACCCCAAATTAACAATATCTTTAAGAAAACCAGTACTTGAAGATGCATTTTAAATGACCCCAATACCCAAAATATAATTTTAAATGTTAATTGCAATTTGAATGACAAGTGATGATTAACGCAACGTACGTAACTAACTTAATACATATATACATGTACATATGTAGATAGATGGGAAATAGGTGCAGTAGACACAGATCAACCTATACCAATCTGTTAATATTGCTCAATGGATTTTCGACTTTATGTCAAAACTTTAAAGATGAAAAATAAAGAATTTGACAGAAAGGTGTATTACGAACATTCACCGATATGAGATTTATGATTGAAGGTCTGTGACCTTTAGAGACCAAAGGTTTGACCTTATAGTTCAGTAGGTCAACTATGTTTTTTTTTAAACACCAAGGTCAATTTTTCTGTTCTCTTGTGTCAAACAAACGTAGGTTATAGGTTATCGGACTCATTAATCAATTGCTAAATGTATGGCAATGTGTTTAGGAGTTAATAGTGTAATCTTTGTAGACGAATAGATTGATACTACCTAATTTGTTTTTTTAAACGTGGGAAATTTGTTTCAATCGATTTATAGTCTTGTCTTGTCTTGTCAAGTGTAGACAAATTGTAATTTATTTTGTGCCAGATTAGGAGGCTAAAGTAATCTGACAACAGCCAAGGTAGTCCCACGTATTTTTGGAAATCACTATTTTAAATGTTCATATAATTTATAGTTGTAGTAAGTATGGGATAACAAGCTTTGGTACGAATGGGTCGGCTCGACTGGAGTAATACCATGGCCTCACAGAAAAGCAGTGTGAAACAACCACGAAGCACTTTGAATCGTGCCGTCTGATTAGTGCGTAGATACGTCTGACATCTCTGATAACCTACAAATTGGCAATAGGTGCACCAGTGACGCTCGTATTTACAGTTTTAGGTGGTGCGAGAAATAAAATGGCGCCCATCTCACGTATCGGTACTTATTGGTAGGTACACTTTTTTTATGTCATAATGTCGGCAAACGAGCAGACGGATTACCTGATGGTAAGCAATCAGCGTCGCCCATGGACACCCGCAACGGAAGAGTTATGAGTGCGTTGCCGACCTTTTCGGGATTAGGGTTTTGGAGATTTAGGGACCGGGGTAGGGGAGATTGGGCCTCCGGTAACCTCACTCACACGGCGAAACACAACGCAGTGGTTATTTCACGCCGGTTTTCTATGAGGCCGTGGTATCACTCCGGTCGAGCCGACCCATTCGTGCCGTAGCATGGCTCTCCCACACTTAAACCTTACCGAGATGGCGCCCGATGCGGTCGATGCACCTCTTTTATTGGGACTCATAAGATTACTAGTATCTACCTAATTATATTAATTTTAATCATATGCACTGCGACATCAGTAATCCCGCATTGGTTGGGCAACTGGCTGCTCCTCACTGGATCGCGGGGTTCAATTCGCGTAGGGAACGACTTGGTTTGATCTAGAAATTGGTGTTCTTGTTCGGGGTGTATATGTCGTATTCTTATTTCGAACTAATTATACAGGTATTTCTACCGAATTTTATTTAAATCGGTTAAGTAGCTTTTATCTAAAACAGTAACAAACAATAATTATACATCGATCCATAGTTAAGTACAAAATTCCAGTTTAAACTATACCTACCTACCTTTATAGGTAGGATAGCAATTTACTTGTTCATCTCCATGACCAAGCAATAGATTTAAAACCTTGCACAATACTGTAGTGAACTAGTGAGGTAAACACAAATAAGTATAAACCAAGTGTAGGAGTGATTTATGTTTCATTTACATGCACCGCGTGGGGTTGCCATGGATGAAATTTAATATCTACTATGACAAGGCAAATTAAAGTTGTTACCAACCTACTAGCACTTCTCATTACACCAGCAAGTTACGATCATAATAATAATTGAATAGATGACAAACAACATGGCTACGTTAGCTGAATTGGAAAGGACGGTGCTTTATTATCGAGAGGATTTTCTGATTTATTTCTGGAAATTTCCAAGGTAATATTTATCTACTGCAAGTACGTTGGAGTGCAATATTAAATACGAATAGTTGAATCTACCTATTAGGTATCGGGTTATATCCCAAAACTACGTAGAGTAAGTCTTAGTCTTACCTAAGACAAACATGAAATGACAATCATAAGAAACCTAAACTGAAACTTTTAGAGCTTTTCTCGAATTGATAGGTATATTATTAACGCGAGTTGTAGATATTTTAATTTAATTTAATGTTACTAGTTTCCATTTATTTCGTGGCCACACCTCTCCAGCTAAAGTCGTCAATGCTAAATGATACAATTATTTAATTAATGAATTAATAAAAACTACTGACCGTGTTCTCAACGGTTACCTACTTAATTTACGAGATCTTTATCTGTGTAAAATTAAATCGAATTCCCGAGATAGTTACTGAGTACCTAAGTATTTAAAAATTAAAATCAATCAATTTTTTTAGGGTTACGTATACCGGGTTTCTGTATGAAATTGTGCACACAAAATATATCAGAATGTTTTTCTAATTTGACTGATTTGTAACCACAATCATTGTATGTTTGTAAAATAACTATCTTTAGGTATTTTTATTTCATATATTAAGTATCTAGTAGGTATGATTTATTTAAACAACTCTATAATTTACATTTTAAAATATTACTATGAAAAATATAAAATACCTTATAAAATCCATATCCTATACATATAAAAAATAGGAGCCAGCCGGCACTGGAAACATAGACCAAGTTGAATAAAAATTCCTCACAATACGTACTGTTTCAAGGAGGCTTACCTTCTGTATCAGACCCCAGCAGGTGGCTTTTGGGGACTAACCCATCGGCCGACGCAACTATCGGCACAATGATAGCAGAGTGCATACTCCATACTTGTTTGTTTATCTCAGCGGTATAGGTATGAAACCTATGGATTATCATCGTGCGACACGTTACACGATCAATCACCACTATGTCAGCGTTTATTGGCTACAATAGTCCTGTCAGTGATGAACTGATGATAGACCTAATCCAGTATCTACATGTACAATTTTATGTAACCATTTTCTAGAACTGGATCGGGCACATACTTGTAGTACTGTACTACATCTGACTCAGTAAGTTGGTTGGAAGAATAATTTTAGCCACCTTATTATGCCTGTGCAAGTAAACGCTATTAACCAAACGACCACAACCAGAACATGTTTGTTGGATTTCACAGGACTAAGACATACCCGGCATATTATTCGTAAGCATAACTTCGTTTATAATTACACAGAAAAATTCTTCAGTACCTTCCTCCAAAGAGATTTAAGCTTTAAGCTTTTTAGGCAGTCATTAGCGCAATGTAAAGGTACAGAACCGTACATATCCAAATTGTATTTGACAGCTGTTTTTTTTACAACAAGCAACATTTTTTTGCTAGAAATTCCTAGTTGATCTATGGAACTAGGTGGGTTTCGCTTTAGGCGATAAACTTATAGTTTTTAGTCGATTCGCATTTCCTGCTAAGGCGATATTGAATAAACTTTGATTATAAATCTTACTGCGTGAATATATTGAACACATTTTTTATTGGATCGACATAGCTTGCATAGCGAGATACTATATAAAAAAGTCGATTATCATCAGGTATTAGTGAGTTCTATTAATCAAGTTTGGTAGTCATACATATGTTCTGGACTTGCTACTGCCCGTATTTATCAACTAACTCATTATTGTTATCCCTTGAAAGGTTAGGCACACGGCTTTTTTAGTATTGAGTTGATATTTTTCGCCAAAGTGGGTAGGTTACTACCTACCCACTTTGGCGAAAAAAATCATATAATGGTAAGTATATTATTTAGTATCGTTTTAGAAAGTCATTTCCAAATAACGAAATCAAATTCACGCCTTAATTCAAATTTAAATTATCATAATGTTCGATGAACTTCATCGTCCAATTTCAAACCACGACAGGAGCCCATACTAATGGCATGCGCGACGACCAAAGCTGCGAGTGTCGCGCGTTTCGATAGGTGCAATAAAACTAGATATTTTGTATTATGAATGTGTTATCTCATATTAATGTTGGTATAGAATATATAGAAAATGTGTAGCATAGCCCATCTTTACATTATACCAATTCCTTAACATAATCATAAACCCACAGCAATACAGAAGTAATATAAAACAGTAACGAAATGTGTCTTACAATGTATTTGACACAAACTGTCCATTAACATTCAAATGTTTGCCTACGTATTGAAACTCAACTCAATGCTTAAGTTCGTGATTACTACTTGAGTGTCTAAGGGTCTCTTCACATTCTCCGGTTGCCGGCTTACCGGTGCCGGGAATACGGCGGCGAGTGAAAGCTAACGTTCTTCTAAACTCTTTTTGCGTTGTACGTAAGAGCCGACTAAGGGATAATTCATCAAACCCGAAGCGAACGCCGGCGTTTGAGTACATATTGTTGTTCTATTCTGTTTCGAATTACCCCGGTTGAAAGGTTATACAGACCAGATGGCAACGTTGTCTGATAAAACTGAACCTTTAAAACTGCGATCTTTAACTCGTCAACTAATTCAAAAAGTCAAAAGTCAAAAATCATTTATTCCAATTAGACCCTTACAGGCACTTTTGATCGTCAAACAAAATTATCGTGTCAGTCTGTCGGTCAGTCCTCTTAGTGAAGCTATTTGCTCGTTCCAAAGTGTAAATTCCGATGGAGAAGAACGAGCAAGAAACTCCATGGTTACTCTTTTTAAATCAGTTTCACATACAGATTCCTTTTACAAACAGTTTCAGAACACTTTTACAATTGTTGAGATTATGACAAAATTCTAATTTTAAGAGGAGATCTTATTTAAAGGCTGTTGATGTGGAATGCTGGCCTGGTACCGGTTACCCGGCTACCGTTGAGCGTGAAAAGGGCTTTACGAATAAAATCTGAACAGAAAATCAATGTTATTTATTCACCATCGTACATGGTAATGGTAGTCAACGATACTTCAATACTAAGTGTAGTACTTGTTTCAAACATAAATCCACGTGTAATGGTCCATTAGATGACTTTAGGAAGCCATTGTTGCTTTTGATGAAAATAGATGTAGACTTTGCTGCCATTTGGATTTAGAAGGTCTGTGATGATAAAGTTATAAGTATGTTCGTTAAATATGACAGTTTAAGAACATGCTCAGATAGATCAGGAGGTAGAACTTATGTGAAACGTATTTTAACAGTTCAAAAACTAAACAAGTAGACTATCTGTACTCTGGTATTGAGCGCGGTCAATATGTATTGTACAAGTCGGTTTCCGTAATGGGAAACGCGTTCGAAGTTTGTTTCCCGTTACGGGTAGTAATGGGTTTGTGTACCTACCTAGGTTACCTTTGTCTACCTCAAGGCAGCGCTTTGTACATTCTATACACCTGTCTCAAAGTGACGACTGACGACGTTCTTTAGATCGCAACTGATTTCCATAAAACCCTGTTCATATAATACGTCGAAGGTAATAGGTAGCTGTGTATTATTACTTAGTAAAATCCCACTTTATTGTTCTACGTAACATCAACTACTTTAATGATTGCTAAATGCCATGTCTAAGTACAGCGCACTAATACCATGGCGCTGTATTAACAAGGTTTGTCAGTTTCTAATGTCAAACTTAATTCGCCGTTCATTCCAACAGTTGTGCGATAATGTAGGCATCGTTAATGCAGACAATAACGCCAATTTGACGCCTGTAGGCAGATCAGAGAACCTTGTTATTACAGTACAATATTTAGCCCACAGCTCCTGTTGCAACATCTCAACAAATGCCATAACACAGCGAGACGGACTGGCTTGTGACAGGCCTTACCTGCACAAGTCACAACCTCGACAAACGGCACATCCAGCAAAAAGGTTTCCGCGAACTGCATAACAACGTTTCCATAATCATCGGAGACTTAGAACGAGCGATACCAAAGCCGGTGCGTCGAGGCTGAGACGCTAATAGTCGCAATTTGTCATGTAATAGGTACGATATTGTTAGTTTTTCCGGTACTCCATATGCGGGTTGAGTCGGAGGCGAGGCGTTAAGGATCGTACGGTATAATGCGACAGCGGCGCGTGAGTTGTGCTGAATAATGCAGCCGTGCGCGTGATCACTGGCAGAATGCCGATGTGGTCGCGACGAGCGCCGCATACAACGCTCTCCGCGGGTCCACGCGCACGACCCTCAGTACTATGCACGTACTGTACCCGTATCTATTTAATGGAGACTCAAAGCTGATGTACAATGGAAAAGTGCTCATTTCAATTGTGTTTTTTACAGCAAAACAGCGATGTTCCATGGATGATCGATCGCAGTGCGGCGGGGAGTCTATCCTGAGCGGATGTTAAAAAATGTTAGCTGGTACGCCGAGCTATCTGTTACGACTCATTTACTGTCAGCTCTGTCATCTAATTCACGTTACTTTGTTGACAATGTGTTGACAGTTACACGTCAGTACGGATAAAACATGTAAATTATACAGGATGGTGCAATTTGTATTTTCATTTTAAAGTCGACACCTGCGCAGCTCATAGAATGTTTTATCGTATGATATGTAACTAGGTGTGTTCTTGTAATGGGTTTTGCAATACACACGATCAAGATACATAAACAATAACACACGAATCAGACAAAACAATCAGTCGCACACGGTGCAGTATAGAGAACCGATAGCAATCAATCGTTGAGAATATCGCAATAAATCTACTTGTGTTCGGATTTCAGTTTCTCAATAATGGGGCGCCACGGTGCCATAGTGCCACAGTGCCACGAGTTCCACGACAATACCATGTGACGTGTTCAGCCGTGTTCCGATTAACCTTTGCTGCCGCCGCAGGCGCATCGACCTTATTCCATTTATGAGATTATAAATTGAATATCTGCCTTGCCCACCGTTCCGTGTGTTGTATCTCCGGTAAATATCGTCATTTTGTAATAGCACGCTAATGCCGCATTAAGTACTCAACTTATGCATAAATCGTGACGGTTGTACTCGGAACATTGTACCGATATGTCGGCCAAATGATAATGTTCAACCAAATTAAGTCTTTACGAAAAGCTTTGTCATAATCGTGGATGTAAATATGGCTACCGAACGCGGAATGAGAACAAGATTTTCACGATTTATTTGTTATTTCCTTTACAAGCTTGTGCTCATTTGCATACGAAAGTGGATGCCTAAAATAGTTGTTCATTTATTTATTTGAATCGTGATATAAAATCGGGGACAATAAATCGGTAAGCCATTTAAATGTTTAACATTATCGATTTTATCGTGTGATGAAAATAAAACGCGGGAATCGATAATCCACTATTGGTAGGTACAGGCTTTAAACAAACATTCTATAATTAAAAACAAACAAACGAAACGAAATTAAAACGTTAATAAAAACTATGGAATTTATTGCTATGTACCTATTTAATTGATACTGTCGAAAGATATATTAAAATATAACGTTTTTATTTCGACGTGTAGGTAGAGGCGTTTGACAAATCGCTGTGCAGTTTAAAAACTGTTTCGACATATTATAACTGTTGATGTTATCGATACAAAATGAATTATAATTTATCGATTAATACAATAATGATATTTCGAATCGATTTTCTGTTGTATTAAATGTAATTGCCTGGTGTACCTAGATATAATGTCTCGACCTTTTGAAAGAACCTACCTACATGTCTTAAATAGAATTGGAAAGGTGATAGATAAAATATACTATTTGCTTAATATAATTTAAAACACATTAAATTAAAATGGCCCATGACAGTCTACTGCTTAAATATAGTCTTAAGGGTATACATAAGTGATGGTTTGTCATACCAAACTTCCATTTTTTATCCTTTTTTTACCTATCCACATAGAGAGTAGTTTAAATGGCTTACCTAAGTTAGTTAAGAGAGAGTTGCTGCCTGGAGAAAACCGAATTTATTTTACAAAGTATATTTTTTCTTTTATATTTTATCGAAAAGTCTAAATCGATAGTTCCCTATATGTTTTATACGGGATCGTGAGTTGTGACGTCATGGTTTTAACATTATGTGTAAAAAAAAATTGTATGTAAATATGTAAAAATTGTAAGTTTGTATGTAGGGGGTAATCTTTGGAACCGCTGGTCGGATTGCCAAAATTCTTTCACTGATAGATAGCTACAATGTTCCTGAGTGCTATAGGTTATAAAACATCACGCTACGATTAAATGGAGCCGAGCAGCGGGGGAAATCGCGTGAGAATAGCTAGTACTTATGTGATATGGCAGATTAAGGACTGGAATTATTGGACCTCCAGTAAGTAACCTACGTCACATTTCGAAACACAACACAAGCGGTGTTTCACACCTGTTTTCTATGAAGCTTTTATGTCGCTTATTCTATATAGCCTTCCCAGTCGTACTGTAGCGGCACTATCACGTCGCTACATTACTTAGATACGATAGAGATAAGACATACATGTTAATTGTTGCACGTTTGTTAGGATAGCTAAATCTGAAAATCTCACGCATCTTCTTAGTATATAAGCACCAGCAATTAAAGTAATAAACAGACCTTAACCATCTACAGTCTCATTATTGACCTTGCCACGAAGTCTGGCAAATTGGTGACCCGACGAAGAACAATCAACATGACTCATTCACCCTGCAAATCAAGCAGCAGCCAACAAGAAGCCTTGGAGATATCAGCCGGAACCGCCATTTTATCCCGTATTCCGGAATTTTGGAGGGACCAACCCAGATTATGGTTTAAGCAACTAGAAGCCATAGTAGCACCACAGAAGCAAGGAGACGATTACAAGTACTATACGGTCATTGCAAAACTGCGAAAAGAAGAAATAATACAGGTTAGTGACCTCATTACTTGCCCACCGCCAATAGAAAAGTACAAGGCTATCAAAGAACGCCTAATCAGTTGCTATGAGGAATCAGACCAACGTCAGCTCCAAAAATTATTGTCTGAAATGGATCTCGGCGACCAGAAACCATCACATCTTCTGCGCAAGATGCGGACCCTGAGTAACGGAAATATCAGCGACGAAACCATCAAACTTCTATGGTTGAGGCTTCTGCCACCATCAGTGACTTCGGTTCTAGCAGTCACAGAAGACATAGATGTGAACAAGATGAGCCAGATCGCGGACAAGATATTAATAAATTCAACACGTACAGAGGTGTCAGCTGTAAACGGAAACAAATCTGGCGACGATACAATGTCATGCATACTAGCACAGTTAGCAGAAATGCAATTGGAACTAAATGCAATTCAGCAAGGTCAAAAAAACTATCGACGCAGCACTCAAAGTTATTCCAATCGTCGGCATTTCCTACCACAGTCGAGTTCAAGAGAAAGAAGGCACTTTTGTTTTTACCATGGAAGATTTAAAAAATATGCACAAAAGTGTGTTCAACCTTGTGATTGGAAACAGGATCTCAACTCAAGGAAACAGGGAAACTAATTGAAGCACGGACAACGGCGGAACTCTGTGCTATTCACCCGTCCAACCGCCTCACTATTACCGACCGAAAAAGTGGTATGAGATTTTTGATTGACACGGGAGCAAATATTTCAGTTATTAGCAAGCCACAGAGACATTCACTAATACAAGATGAACAATGTATACTTTATGCCGCCAATGGTACAAAAATTAAGACATATGGTGAAAAAACACTCTCTTTAAACTTCGGGCTACGAAGAAACTTTGTATGGAACTTTGTCATCGCCGATGTAACACAACCGATTATTGGAGCAGATTTTTTAGAGCATTATAAGCTATTAGTCGATATAGCTGGTCGAAAACTCATAGATAGGGTAACTGAGCTGACAACGCCCGCAACCCTGATCAAATCGACGCAGCAAACAATCCGCACTATTAACATTGAGACGAATCCACGCATTACTCAACTATTAAATGAATACGAGGATATTACGAAACCAGCCTCCTTCCACACTACCCCAAAACACAAGATTAAGCATCATATTATCACTAAAGGACCACCGGTATCAGCACGTGCAAGACCATTACCTCCTGATAAATATCATATAGCAAAGAAAGAATTTCAGACTATGATGGAGCTTGGCATTTGTCGCCCTTCGGACAGCCCATGGGCTAGTCCTTTGCACATGGTTAAGAAAAAGAACGGTGAATGGAGACCATGTGGAGATTATAGAATGCTCAATAGCGTGACTGTACCGGACAAATATCCACTTCCACGACTAACTGATTTCACTTACATACTAGAAGGGAAGCAAATCTTTTCCAAAATTGATATTCGAAAGGCGTACCACTGCATTCCTGTAGAAAATGTGGAAAAAACTGCTATTATCACTCCTTTTGGACTTTTCGAATTTCCAAAAATGCCTTTCGGTTTACGTAATGCGGCGCAAACATTCCAACGATTCATGGACTCGCTATTCAGGGATTTGGATTTCGTATTCATATTCGTCGACGATTGTCTTATAGCATCTGAAAACGAGGCTCTACATTATCAACATTTGGATACGGTTTTCAAACGTTTACATGAAAATGGATTAACAATTAATCTCGAAAAATGTGACTTTCTTAAGAGTGAAATAGATTTTCTGGGTTATCATACAACACGTCGAGGAATACGACCAACGGAGGAAAAGTACAAAGCAATTATGGAATTTCCTAAACCTACGACAATCAAGGAGCTAAGAAGATTTTTAGGAATGATCAACTTTTACAGAAACAATCTCCCTCATGCCGCTGAATATCAAACTATCTTAAACAACTACCTGCACGACTCTAAAAAGAATGATAATTCTCCAATTTCTTGGACAACAGAGGCCGAAAAAGCTTTTGATAAATGCAAGGAAAATATAATGAACGCAGTATTAACAGTTCACCCCTCTCGCACCGCCCCTTTGGCACTTATGACGGACGCCAGTTCGACCTGTGTTGGCGCAGTTCTGCAGCAGAAGTCAGGACGTAATTGGGAACCATTAGGATTCTTTTCAAAGAAATTAAGTGATACTCAACAAAAATACTCGACATTCGACAGAGAGTTGCTCGGAATATATATGGCAGTCAAACATTTTCAAAGGTTAGTCGAAGGAAGAGAATTTACTATCTTTACAGATCATCGACCTTTGACTTACGCATTTTCCCAAAAACCGTCATCTAATGATACGCCACGGCGAATACGACAACTGGATTTTATTTCACAATATTGTACCAACATTCAACATATAGAAGGACGTGACAATATTGTAGCAGACGCATTGTCACGGATAGAACAAATTGATGTGCCATCACCGATTAATTATGCTGATTTAGCAAGATGTCAGCATGATGACCAAGAATTATTACGACTTCGTAATAACAAGAATTTAAAATTTTCAAATATCAAGGTTCCGGGTTCTACTGAAGTCATCGCCTGTGACATATCTACAGGAAAAAATCGCCCCTATTTACCAGAAAAATTTCGGAGACAAATTTTTAATGTCATGCATGGACTGAGTCATCCTGGGAAGAGAGCTACTAGGAAAATGATAACTCAAAGATATTTATGGACAAGTATGAATAAAGATATAAATGAATGGTGTAAATCGTGCCTAGCTTGTCAAAAATCAAAAGTGCAACGCCACACTATATCACCTGTCGGGAACTTTATGCCATCTCAACGTTTTGAACATCTACACATCGATATTGTTGGACCGTTACCTGTTTCTCAAGGAAAGCGATATTTAATTACAATGATAGATCGTTGTACTTCTTGGCCGGAAGTATTTCCCGTTAAAGATATCACAGCCGAAACAGTAGCGCGCATACTGTATGAGGGATGGATAGCAAGATTCGGATGCCCATTACGCATTACTACGGATCAAGGTCGACAATTTGAATCAAGAATATTTGAATCACTTTCACAATTTTTAGGAGTACACAAAATTAGAACAACGCCTTATCACCCACAATCAAATGGAATGATAGAGAGATTTCATAGAACTTTAAAAGCGGCGCTAATATCAAGAGAATCTAATGCTAATTGGATGAACGAAATTGCTTCAGTTCTACTTGGATTACGAAGTTGTGTACGCGAGGACACAGGATATAGTGCAGCAGAGATGATATATGGCGCACCTATAAGGCTTCCCGGAGAATTTTTTGAATCGTCACAGCCTTCGACATACGAAGAATTTGTCACAAATATACAAAAGGACATTTCTCGTATGACATCAACATCAAAACGCAAGAAAATTAAACAAACAGTTTTCATTCACCCCGAGCTCAACAAATGCTCACATGTATTCGTGCGCTGTGACAGAATAAGGAAAAGTTTAACACCACCATACGAAGGACCATTTCTAGTGACAAAGAGGATAGATAAGACGTTTATCATTAAAATTGGGGACAATGAAAAAGCAATATCTATAGACCGATTAAAACCTGCATTTGTCTTCAATAGTGGAACGAACGTGCCAAATTCAGAAAATAATCACAACGGGCGGAACACGTACATCACGAAGTCAGGACGGGCGGTTAAGCCGACAGTACGATTCGTCACTTGCTGACACAAGTAATCAGTCCATTTAAATACTCACCGTATTTTGAAAATACCATCATATACCGTCAGTATCTACGAGAGAACAATGGGCAACCAAAGCTCCAAAGATCAAATCGTATATAACTCCGACAGTTGCCTTAATCAAAATGAAGCCGACCATCTCAAAAGTCTTGTCCTGGAAGAGCTACGGTGGACGAGAAACATTGCAATTGGACAAATCCTCATCACAATTGGCATCCTTCTTCTCTACGGAATACTGAAGACCTTAGACAGAAGAGTGAAAACAATAGCAAGAAACAATCAGCACAAATGCAGTGGATAGTTCATCGACTGCCGCCGCCGTCACAACAAAGGCAGCAGTTTTTATTTCCTTCGAATTAGCAACAATGACATTACATTACGCATAGGATGTAATTTATCAGCAAGGTTAAGTTATTATATAATTAGGTACATACTAATTTTTTTCAATTTATATGTTAATTATTTTTAAAAGGGGGGAGTATATGTAGCGGCACTATCACGTCGCTACATTACTTAGATACGATAGAGATAAGACATACATGTTAATTGTTGCACGTTTGTTAGGATAGCTAAATCTGAAAATCTCACGCATCTTCTTAGTATATAAGCACCAGCAATTAAAGTAATAAACAGACCTTAACCATCTACAGTCTCATTATTGACCTTGCCACGAAGTCTGGCAAAGTACCATAGACGGGCCTACAGACAATTTCGTCTTCTAATTAGTATTAAAATAAATGTAAGAGATCCTTTGTATATCCATTTGGTTAATTAGGTATTTACATGCGTTAACTGACATGGTAACATCAGGTAGGTAATTAGTGACACCTGGCTTTTTAACTTAAACAAATTAAATTGGTTGACCATTCACTTTAGTGTGTACCTACCGTTTGGTTACTGTTTCACGGACATTGCTATGCAGATGTTCTGTTAATGTTTTTGACAAGTCTTCAAAAACAATTAGTAGGAATTATATATATACTTACATTAAGTAGGTTACCTATATCTTATACTTATGCATAAAACGTTCTAATTCAGACTGTAACTTCGAATTTAAGTACGTAGTAAGTAATACAATACATAATTAATCTAAACTAATACTATAAATGCGAAAGTAACCATGTCTGTATGTCTGTCTTTTCTCCACGCCTAAACTACTGAACTGACATAGTATGGAACTCGAGGAAGTTAATAGGATAGTTTGTTAACAAAAATCTGCAGGAAATCACTATCCGACGCGGGCAAAAGCTAGTAATACTTTAATAAAAAACAATATCACTAAAACAAATTGTTTTCAAAACAAAATTCATATTTAGAATAACCTATTACAGATAACTAATAATTTTGAAACCACTCATTGACATTACCTACAAACAAAACAAATAACAATATTAATGTATGTATGTGTGTATGTATCGACGAGCAAAACATTTAGATAGGTACATAAATGTACAAAGAAATAAATATTTAACTTCAAACAATTTATTAGTTTGTTGTAATTGAAACACAATGGTTAATGTTAGTTTCAAAAGGTCAAAGGAATCGATTAATAACTGCATTTAGTCGATAGAGATAACGTCTATGTAAAATCATACGTAGTTGTACGAAGTAACGGTTAATGGTTCACCTCTATTGCTATTAGTGTTTGCTAACTGATCACCATAATTAAGTTCATAGATATTTTCCCTTTTTTTTTGTAAATAGTCGGCCAACGAGCATGCGGATTACCTCATGGTAGGCAATCAGCGCCTCCCATGGACACCCGCAACGGAGGAGTTACGAGTGCGTTGCCGACCTTTTAGGGATTAGCGATTTGGAGATTTAGGGATTGAGGAGCGATTGGGGGAGGGGAATGATTGGGCCTCCGGTAACCTTACTAACACGGCGAAACACAACGCTGCGTGGTTGTTTCACGTCGGTTTTCTGTGAGGCCGTGGTATCACTCCGGTAGAGCCGACACATTCGTGCCGAAGCATGGCTCTCCCACACTTAATCTCTTAAGTAATGAGGATATTTCCCTTACGCTCTCCGCCTCCTTCTTCGTGAGCATAACTGTATTGGAGAAGAGGAGACAGCTGCTCAGTTTTTCTCGCTCCGCATCATGGCCACAACTAAGCCCGGACGCGAGAGGTTGCTGACGAACACTAAAGTAGTTTGAAGAGCGTTTCTGCCCTTTTTCGTGAGTCTGATAACTTTGAATGAATACTTATGTCTTTAACCTAAACTTCTATGCTAAATACGATGGATTCTAATAAAGAAATTGGATAAAAAAGTTGTTATACTCCAAATTAAAAAAAAAACACTTTAGGATACAAATTTGTCTTTACATATATCTTAATTGCCTGCATATAAGAACAAGAAAAAAAAGCTATCTAATTGAAAACGACATTGCAACAAAATTAATGTAGACACAGTTAATTAACAATTATCAAGTTATCAACCATATACACTTAAAACAATCGATACGTTTTTGTGCCAAAGACAACAGAACATTTACTTCACTAATTGTAAAAAACATTTAAGATTGGAACTATTCCCAATTAAGCTTCACACACACACACCTTTTTCATTGACCTACTATTATACTAACGGTTTATAAACGTAATTGACCCCTTCCTACATATTAATAATAAATATTAAAAGCGTTCGCCAATAACTAACATTATAATCACGTAATTTCGATGATAATTGGAATTATTTAACATTTAAGCCTTAGTACAGTTGGTATGATGGCAATCGCCATTAATATTTCATGATTGAGGTTAAGTAATGGATTCCTTAAACATAAAAGATACATATCGCTATTTGACAGTGAACGTTAGAACGAAACAGGTCGGCCATCTTATTAAAATGTGCAATTAAAGTTTATTGTTTTTCTGTGGCCGTCCTAAGAGCCTGCTTGATTGGAAGGAGTAGGAAGAGGGTCGGGGTGGTTTAGTTATTCCCCCTTAAATAAAGGGACTTACTTATGACGGATTACGAATAAGAGAGAGGGAGTACGAGACAGAGGAAGAGAAAGACGAAGATTAGTAAGAGACGAGGAAGCAGCGCTAATACATCTCATACTTAGACCCGTCCATCAAATATTGTGATTATGGTAGACCGCTCTGAAGTAGAGGACCATAGTCCATCATTCAATCATGGTGTCATAAGAATGCATCAACGCTGATAACAAAACTGCAGTACAATGTGCAAACGTATCTAAAAATGTACCGCGACGCGGCCAGTAAGAGTCAGACACTCCCTTTCGCCCCACCCATAGTTGGAGAAGTCATTTTATGATATTCCAAAATACACAATAACTAGCTACTCTCCGGCGGTTTCACCCGCTCCTTACCACCGGCTCCATTGGATCGTAGCGTGATGTTTTATAGCCTATAGCACTCAGGAACATTGTAGCTATCTATCAGTAAAAGAATTTTGGCAATCCGACCAGTGGTTCCAAAGATTACCCCCTACACAAAACTTACAAATTTTACCTATTTATAATATTAGTATAGATAATGTGAACAGTATAGAATTAATCATAAACGATGTTTTAATAGTGCTCATAGTAATGGTAATGCAAAAGCTGTTCTAACGAGTTCGTAGAATGTATTCGTGGGATGGGCCTGAGAACCAGGTCGTTTGTAATTCGTGCACCATTCCGTAAGGGCCCGGGCTCTGACGAACTGTGATTAATTGAATTATTTGCTTTGATATCGAAGATTTATATGTTAAGTGAGAGGGAATGTTCATTGCTTTGGTATTCAGGATCAACTTATTTGTGTACTTAGATATCATACGAGTCTTCTTGTATTCTTTTTGGTACACCATAAAATAAATAACAGATTATATTTCGTAAAGCAACAAAAGGTATAAAAAGTAGTCATAAAGGTCAGTGTTTGTGAATATTGTGAACTGAAAACATAATCTTCTGGAGATTCATTCTTAATTTCTTAATGTTACCTATAGATTCAATGACGTATTATATATAGACACGTCATGAACCAACATCGCGGCGCTTAAAAACGGCGAAAATACTATATAACTACTTCTACGAGTAAAGAAAGGGAGAGAAAATATGACATCGTATAGTGGAATGCCTTTGCTAGAGGGAGATAAATATACATCTATACCTTCATGCGCCGGCCGCCATAAGATGGCGGGCGCCGGCGTCGAAAAAAATAAAATAAAAATAGGTTGTTTGATGAACTTACGCATGAAATGCCACATTTTTGTCTTTAACTTTTGGAGTATAATTTGTACATCGTCTGAACACACACGACGACATGCTTTCTTTGTGTTTCGCACAGGTTTACACACACGATACAAATTAAAAACAAACGTAGCGTCGCGCTGCAGGTTGGTGCGTAAGCGCGATGTTGTCAATTGCCTTCATTTCATGTTGTCATTTTAGAGCGCGGACAACGTATCTATAGTTTTATACATCATTGTATAGATTGCAATAAGTATATTCGTTCGTATAGTTGTCAATCCTTGAAGATACTCATCGTTTTATTTTAAAGGCCATTCAACCGACTCTTATTATGATTCGTCTAAATTGTCAGTATTTCTTAACCTTCTTGCTCTCCCTCCCTAATCCCTTAATCTCCGAAATCCGAATCCCCAAAATACAGGCAACGCTCACGTAACTCTTATGGTGTTGTGATGCCGATTTCTTACCATCAGGTAATCCGTATGCTGAATTGTCGTCGTATAACATCAAAAATATCATACTTGGTCGACAAAATTACAAAACTAAAAGGTATCATAATCTCGGCCCGAAAAGTTATCAGATTTAGTTAATAGATTTCATGCCATTAGCATTTTAAATACACGTAGTCTGATGTAAGAGAAACATCGTAAATCGACAACAAGGGCACGGAACAAACGCTTGGCATTTGGTAACATTTCGGTGCAATCAAAGATAAGTTTTGACACGTGAACTTTAAGATGAAATTAATTTGTCTTCTCCAGTTAGGTACATACAAAGTGTTTCCTTGAACTGACTGTGTTGAGATTGTATTTATTTATTGTTGTTTCTATGTTATAAACAACACACCTTAAATGGGATAGACCGGCAAACGAATGATGGTAAGCAATCAGCGCCAAATAGGTATATAAAACCTCAACATCAGAGGACTTGCAAACGTTACTGGTCGTGATCGGCTAGGGATTTGAGGATTAAGTAGTTAAGGGATTATTGCTACATACACGAGATTATGGCTACACTTTTTTTTCAAATTTAAGTAAAGAGACCGTCGGACATTTGCACTAAACAGGCAGATATGACTTGTTTACAAACATGTTCATAATCTGTTCTTTCAATTGAAATACACCATATTGTTGAATCTGGTTTCTATCAGAATGTGATACAGATACCAGAGTCCAGATACTGCCGTATATTTAAACATAATATCGGTCGATGGTTTCACACAATAAACTCGATGGTTTAATAATACAGAAGCCGTTTTTGGCTATCAGTAAAATCTAAAGTGATTACAATCTTACATTGTGTTAACGCCTTTACAATGGCGTTAGTATCCAACCTTGAAACTTTAAACTAACGCAATAATTAGTGTATTTTAGAAGACATTATAAATAATTACATGAATATAGTTTAGAAACAGTTTAAATTGTTGACTGATATAACGAAAGATATTGGACTATAAGTTAGTTCGTTGTTCCAACGATATAAATTTTCAGCTTTCTCGACTTTGATTGCAAAGTTATACAGGTTTATTGCTCTATTTTTGTCTTAGAATATAATTGATTCTGATGTTTATGGGGCAGTTCGAAATGCCTTGTTGTCATTTATAAATCCTCTAATAAAATTATGGAGCTCTACGATCCAAAACATTTTGTTTAGAATAGTGTCAAATGGGGATGTTTTATCTTTTACTAATGACGATAAGCGCGTCATTAGAAAAAGATCAGTAATTCTTGATTAAACAGCCAAATAAATTGTATAATTTAGAAAAACTAAATTATACAAAACGTTGCCTTCCGTCTTCCTGGCAACACCTACAGTGTTACCAATCTTAAAATATTCAATATCAATCGACTGCATAGATTAAACATAACAGTTCTTCGAACCGCTCATTCATTCTCTATGCTCCAATAAATATAATCTGTGCCATTATTCTAAGCGGGCCATCTTGTTAATGCCCACTAGTTCCTGGTCGCACCTCTAGCCAGTGTTGCCAGTCTCATTAGCATGAAATTTACTGTCCAATATCAATATTTCAAAGCGATTAGAGTTGTGCTATAAATACTTTGGCTGAAAGGTCAGGGGGGATTTATTGCAGTGTAGTTGAAGGTAAGCTTTGGTATGAAGTGATAACACTAAATTAGTATGATAGAGAGTAAGTAACTACTGGTTTGCCCCGGTAAGGATACCTTGCAGGATATTACGACCTCATGAATGTGCTATTAGGGATGTAAGGCTTTCCGCTCCCATGATTGCGTGTGTGTGAACTGTGAAATTTTGATTTACGTAACTTGTTATAATAATGTAGATCCAAATCTGTGATGTGTTTTTTTTTATGATATAGATAGTCAGTTATGTATTTTAAGTTTGGGAATTTTTAATTAAAAATGTTTTCAAATTACACGTACATAGGTATGTCGACGTACGGTTCTTTGGGTACGAAGCCCGGGTCAATCAGAATATTAGGGTGTATTTCGACCTCTTTAGAGGATACTAAATGATCTAATGTGTAGTTTATAAAAGATCTTATTAGGGCCAAGTTTATATCGATAAACGTTATCGAAACAAATGTACGCGACTTCAGTCGTTGACCACGTGACTTATCGATGACATTTGAAAATCTAGCGACACGGAACTTGGCTTGGGGGGAAAAGGGGTGAAAACTGGTACCTTGTGAATTCTTCTTGTGTTACACATTAAAGTACTTATACCAAATTATCACCAATCTTGTTATTAGTTCTGGAAAAGGATAAATACCGACAGAAGATAACATCAGACACCTTGCTAACACTGTGAATTTTCAAACTGTAAATGACCTACAAATGAACCTCACTAATTAATGAAACATACCAAAAACCGAATTATTGCATTATGCTAACCAATGTTTTTGTTATCGGAACACTTATCGAATTATATAAAACTGTAAGTTATTTCGCTGTTATTTTTGTATTCGTTATATGTATGCAGACGGTATTAAGAAAAACATTAAAAGTAGGTACTTTAAATTGTCAAATTTGAGAATTATAACTTTATCACGCATTGGCCAACTATGTAAGGGTCATTTCAGTTCCGTGATTGCGCGAAGTACGTACAGTCAGGGGCCAAAAATGTATTTACACTCTACCAATTTTAAAATGACTAAAATTTCTTTAAGTGAAAGTTCAATGGTTCACAGCCAGTTTATTCAATAATTTATATTCTATGCTATAAATTAAAGCAGTCGTCAACCATTGACTCTATTCTACAAAGATATTTTGGTCATTTTAAAATTGGTAGAGTGCAATTGCATGTTTAACCCCTGACTAGGTACCGTTTCTCGAAAATTCTCAAGAATAGAACGCTTTGATTTTCTATACTAATATTACAAAGAGGTAAAATTTGTAAATTTGTCTGTAGGGGGTAATCTTTGAAACCGCTGGTCGGGTTGCTAAAATTCTTTCACTGACAGATAGCTACCTACAATGTTCCTGAGTGCTATAGGCTATAAAACATCGCGCTACAATCAAATGGAGCCGAGTAGCGGGTGAAACCGCGTGAGAGTAGCTAGTTTTTAATAAAACTGAATTATTATAGGCATTTTAAATTTTAAGGTCGGGGACTATCATTAAATTGACTTCTCTCGGCCATGGTGAAGTGAGAGGGAATGTCAGACTCTTACTGACTAAAAACCAATCGATTCCTTCTCCCGCTCCAGGCTTTGGCCGCGGTACGTTATTGCTCTTGTCCCACAAAAGATGGCGTGTTGAGTTCATGATTTCGCCATGAACGGTATTTTTTAAAAAGGTGTTAAAAACAAGTAGGAATGCACTTTCATTAACTTTGTATTTTATGTGGAGATTTTGAAAGATAGCCGTTTGCGGTCTCAAGTCGTTTGTACTCGTAATCAGCTGTAAGAATCTGCGTTTACACTTTGTAATCTGTATTAAATACTTTAACACGAAGTGTGGGGAAATTTATTACGTACGTGTGTCTTAAGTTACTTAGTTTACTTACTAAAATCGTTTGGTGACAACCGAGTGGAATAAATTTGTTTATTAAATACCCAGTTTATATTTACAGAGACCGAAATTGTAGTCATCATTATCTACCATTAGTAATAGTTTACTGACGTACTGGTCTTCTCTACAGGAGATTTGCCATTCTTTTCAATCTTATTAGCACTTTTAATTGAGGATGGAGAATCTGATTGAGAGAAACAGATTGTCAGGCTCTTAGTGACTAAAAACCTCTCAGTTCCTTCTCCTGATGCTGTGATGTGGTACATTGCCCCAATCACGTACTTGTCAAATGTCTAGTCTTTAGTCAATTCACGTTCGCCGGGGGTAGGGATAATAACTTTAATGTATTTCTAATAAGCTTATTCAGAAATTTGTAATTTGTCAATAATATTAGATAATTGGTAACTGTAGGTAATTGAGGATTAGTAATGATTAGGTTTTATGGCAGAAATAATAAAATTTCGAAAAATGCGCGTCGTGTGTCGTGTTGAATATGAATCTGCTCATGTATATGAGTCCTTAGCGCGGCTTGAAACTAATCGAGTTCCTCGTCAAACTGTTACGTTAGTAAGCCGTTAAACACTATCATATTAAAATAAGCAACCGAATAGTTTTTTTTATGTAATAGATGGGCAAACGAGCAGACGGATTACCTGATAGTAAGTTTATCAGCGCCGCGCCCATGGACACCCGCAACGTAGGTGTTACGAGTGCGTTGCCGACATTTTAGGGATTAGGGATTTGGAGATTTACACAATGCTGTGGTTGTTTCACGCCGGTTTTCTGTGAGGCCGTGGTATCACTTCGGTCGAGCCGACCCATTCGTGCCGAAGCATGGCTCTCCCACACTTAATTACTTACACTTAGTTTCGAAGAATCGTTGTAGTTGGTATGTTTAGTGCTTAGAAATGATGTCCAGAGCTCCCAATCCAATCTCAAACTAAGCTAAGTGGAGTATCGTCTTTCTTATTGGACAGAATATAAAGTACCTGTGGAATATAGTCATTTTCATTCGTATTCACAATAAAAACAAGATTTAATGTTTAGAAAACGTAGCTATTTGTAATTTGCAACGTTGCAAGCAAAGCCTACACAGGATCTGGGAACCATAGCCAATGGTCATTAATTATCTCTGTCCAATTACGGAAAATTATAAAACACCACGACTGTGCCGTAATTCTTTAGTCTTTCCTCGGTGCTTGCTAATTAATCCTTGCTTCTAGGAATTATATGAATGGACTGGTTAGCGGCTTATTCCGTACTGCTTGGAAGGAAACACTGTGGTTAGTTTCGCTTGATTTATGTATAGGAACTACTTTTAGAGAAGTTAAAGAGATTTACCACTCTATTTTTTAAAAGGTGGTGCGCCATTTATGTACTAAGTTCTCCGGTATCGTAGATGGGCTTTGAAACATACACATTCACATACAGATCACACCTAGCTGTGGTAGAACAATTTGTAGATCAAATAAAGTGCTCACATCATACAGTGATCACACAGCTATCGGCCGGTCTTTTGGTCATCACTCGGACAGCGAGGGAGTATTTTTGTGGAACTCACTAAGGCTTTGTCATATGGCACAGCGGAGCACACATGGAGTACGGCCATTTTAGATTATAAAGCAAACACTCCTGTCTAGAGGAGGTCAATATTGCCAGTAATCGACTGTCACGGGTCATATAAAAATGCTATTTTATTTATCTTCCATTAAGGCAGCTACTATGATTAAGATAGTTGTAAAGTAAGGCATGAAATAAATTATTATTCATTTATAAACAATAAAAAAATATGCATCGTTTGCTTTCACGCCTCGTATTTCAAAGAAAATATTTTGAGAGATCTCATCTGAGCTTGACCTCTCACTAGAGAGAGTGTCAAACTTTTACTGATCTCGTTGCCAAAAACTCGAGCCCCACTTCTAACTCTGAGCCAAAGCTATATTATGTCATTGTGTTTTGCTCTCAACAATGGTCGGGATATAGTATTTTGTTCCGTATAATATTGCGACTAGGTTAACTAACCATTTTTTTTTGAGAGGGTGAAAGCGTCTTATACCTTCTCCCGCCCTAGGTGGGAGAATGGGGAGTATCAGACACTTACTGACTAAAAATCACCCCGTTTTTATTGCTTCGGGCCGGACCTTTGCGAAATCAGAGGGCTAAATGCGGTAGGTAACATGTTCATCGCGTTAGCGTACAGGCACTTGGAACTCTGAGTGACTATTTCAAGTTTGTTTTAGAGAGCCTGTGACGGGATGGTAAACTTGGAGCTGGCCAATCAGTCTGAACGTCATGAATGTGTATATCACGTTGACTTTAACAGCTCCAAGCACTCTGATGTCACACACTGCCTCACTAAATAGAAAATTCAACCTATGCTTTATTTTCGTATAATTTGTCGAAGAAAAATCCCATACATTCAATTTCATATTCAGTATTGTAACAGTAGGATAAAAAACACATTTATTATAAAGAAAACTTTTAGTTTCTGCAATTTAGATAGAAAACTAAACGCGTAATATGTTAGTGCAAATAACTGGAAGCAAATAATTATAGAAATAATGAAAGGTACTGTGCACGATGCAAACGAATGAAAAAATAGTAACCAGCCAAGTATGAGACCGTTCGTGCGCTACGGGTTCTGTAGTCAATCTGTAAAAAACGACAACAGAACATTTTTGATAAATAGTCTTAATTTTCACTTAATTTGATTCTATTTTTATTATTATATATTATAAAGGCAATAGAATTCCATTATCAGTGAAAATTACAACTGACAAGCAACAACTGCACAAAATATCTCAAAAAGAGTCGGCTGTGCGATGTCGTCGCGACGCGCACGCTGTTAACAAATAAGAGTCCCGCTGTGACTTGAAACTAGTCGAGCTTGCTCAGTTAATTCACGTGAGTACCTAAGTCGTTAATTTCTATAAATTTAGTATCTGTCACGATAGTTACTGTAACCTAAAAATTCTCATGAGACAAAGTGGCTTAGAAAGACAGATGGACAGTAGAGTCTTTTTAATAGTATCCCATATTACCTATGGAACTCTTAAACCTAGTGAACAGCGTTGAAAGCTGTTTAAAACAAAAAAGTATATAATAACATGTTATGTGGCGATTGTGGCGCCCACGTTACTTGGGAATGAGTAAATGATTTCTATTGAAATGTTTTAAAATAAAGTTGTAGGTACGTGTGTGGCGCTGGCGTAGGTAATGATCAACCCGAACGGAAGGAGGGGATATTGGAGTGTTTCGTTTTGTGAGCTAATGGGATTTTGTTTGCAGTAGATTTAAATGTTCGAACGGACGAATTTTACAATCTATGTATATTAATCCAAAATATCTAGAGCTAAAGTTTTTAAAACTTTTTGCTTGACAACTGCATCGGCGACTTACGTGTCAAAATTCGAACGAAGATTTTGAATTCGGGTGAGATACTTAAAATGATACCTATACAAATATATTCATTATAGTTCCAAAGAATGTTTTAATTAGGGAAACATCTTGAAAACTTTGCTGTTGGAAACAAATGCTACATAACTATGTTTTTATTCAAATTCAGCTTAGAAGTTTGCTGTCTCTTTGAAGAATAATGATGTTAAATTTACTGGTATTGTCTAGACAAATTTAAAAGAGAGAGGAGAAAATCTGTCTTAGTATTATTTTATCCAGGTCGAAGTAAGCTTAGGAAAGCTAAGTATCTGAAAACAAATGACGAACATCCATATTCTTATCAGTTGCCTGCCTCCAAGCGGGTAAGCTGAGCTTTCCAATAAGTCTTGTCGAAGATCTCCATCAATAGCTATATTTAGTGATAATATCACTAACAATATTATCACGTCTCAACATTGAGCCGTTACTTTGGAAGGCAAGGAGAAATATCTTCGGGATTGAAGTTTATTTTATTTGTAGATAACATATAGGTAGTAACATAATAGGTTTGGCTTCATTCCTTAAAATTAATTTCTTCTTTTGACGAGGGCATAATGCTATGATAATAAAAAAATACAAAAAACACATATGTGTTTTTTTAATATTACATTTTTTTTACGATGAGTTTTCTTTGCTTTTATTTCTACTATTATCTAAGTGAGTAATGTAATAGCTCAGAGTTGTACAACTTCGGAATTTCCAATGTTTTCTTCCTCATGTATGATGATGAAGGCCGTAGTTTATTGCTGGTCAGAATTAAAAAGGTTCGCCCTAGTCTATGTATACATATTATACACTTGGTAGGAAGAGGTAGGTCGCAGTTTTTTTATAGCACATTGTGTTTTGATTTCCACATTACTGTTTTTTACAATATAACTAAGGACTAAGGAGACTAAGGAGATCGCAGTTTGAAGGTTTTATTATCAGAGAGATTCTAATGCCCGTTCTCTGTTTTATTTTAATTAATTAATTTATTTAGGATCTCAACTAATAAATGACAATATTCTCACGTACGTGTGCGCCTTTACTTACAGGAAACCACAACATGGTACTTGCCAGGTTTCGAACCCGCACCCTCATGCATGAGAAGCGGGCGCCTTAACCTCCGGGCCACCACGACATTTTTTTTCCACCACGACATTTTTTTTAAGATATTACTAAAAAAAATTAAGACATATATAAAGTAGCCTCTTTTAACTATTATACCGAAGAATAAAGAAGGTACAAAATCGTAGTACAAAATAAATGCATGTCAAAAAGAAAGCATAATCTGTGTTGTTAGCTACATCCACCATTTTGTTTTTACGAGTATCTACTAAAAGTAGGTTGCATTAAAATTGTCTATGATCAGAACCGGTACAGTGTGTTGTCATGTTTTATGATAATTAAGTAGTAAATCATCCTGTAATTATTTAGGGGTCACAGGTGAGGAATGTATTTTGCCTATAATTTAAGGTCCTATCAATAAGTTGTTTAGCTATAAACATAAATCTCCTATAGATACATCTGATTCGTGTGCACATTTAATAAATAGGTTTATTAGCGACATTTATCTGCCAATTAAGTTTATTTATTTTGCATTATTTTATTTTGTACTTTAACTATGTACCTAACTAGTCTTTTTTACCACACAATGTGGGAGATTCAGAATGATTTAGATTAAGTATGGGAGAGACATGCTTCGGCACGAATGGGTCGGCTCGACCGGAGTGATACCACAGCCTCACTGAAAACTGGCGTGAAACAACCACAGAGTTGTCTTTCGTCGAGTAAATGAGGGTAACGCAGGCCCAATCCCTCCCCTCCTTCATACCTTCCCAATTCCGAAACCGTTATTCCCAAAAGGCCGTCAGCGCACTCGTAACTCTTTTAGTGGTCCATGGGCGGCGCCGATTGCTTACCATCAGGTCTCCTCGTTTGCTGAACTATTCTATAAAAAATGAAAAGTTTTCAATTTAATAATTACTTCATATAACAACTTACTCACGCAACGTTTCACGACATATCTTGACCAGTTTCAAGCCACACATGGGGTCCATATCCATGAGTGAAAATGCACGACAGCCGACGGCGAACTTCGCACAGCCACTTCCAGCTGTTGACAGCGCAACGTTCGCGTAATAAATGTTAGAAATTACAGTTAGTAGTTCGAAAACAAGATTTGAAAAAAGTAGGTACATAGTTAAGATAAAACACTTCAACAGGCAGCAATTTCTTCGAAAAAGCACACAGGCCCGCAGTGATGATTGAAAACGGCATTTTATCTAGCAAAGTACACGTGAATGGTATATTAAATGAGCATGGATATACATTTACGGCAAGAATGGTTGAGTATGCTATTTCTATGCGTGATTATACCCCGTCCATACCGCTTGGTAGTGCAGTTCCTTCCAGAGTTGGGTACTAATCAGATGAAGTAATACATAAGGACGTATATGCTGATAATAAACCGGTCGGAGTGTTTAAATGAGTGTGATATGTTGTATAGTATAGTTTTAATTAGAAAAATATCAGATCTTTTCATTCCCATACAGCACATAAACAATGTATCGGACTTTTATATGAAACGTTACGACTTCCATATTTAAAAAATAGTCAGTCAGTCAGCACACAATTCCATTTTGAAAAGGGAATTTATCAAATGACTTTTTCGGATGGATGGGCCGAGACTGAATATCAGACTGTGACTGACTTAAAACCACTAAGTTACTTTCTAAGCCGAGCAAGTTTTAGAAAAGATTATTCAAATTTTTGTAATCGTAAAATAAAAAAAATTAACTGTTGTAATTGAATTAAAAATTTGAAACGCTCAAACATTAGGTAATCCATTCATCTTATTCATAAAATAAACCTAAACTAACAGCTAAGAGAATGAATGAACAATTAAAATCAAATGCAACTTACAGTAGCTATTAGATTCCTATCGCAATATGACTAATTACTTATAAATCCTCCGGTAAAGCTTAGTCAATAAATAAAGCCAGGCAACTTACACACATACATCAATCTGATGCAACATTTATTTGCATAAAGGGTTCTGCACATGATGCTTATGAACGCACAGAAAACGCTCATTTTACGCACATAAGAAGCGTCTAAAAACGCGTGAACGTCAATGATGGAATTAATGACTGCACGGTTGGCGTGGTGGTTGGGCAACTGGAATTTTCTCCTGTGTCGTGGGTGCGTTTACAAACATACTATTTCACATACACATCACACCCACAACAATTTCTGGATCACACAAAGAGGTCTATCGTGCGGGAATCGATCCCTTGACACGTTGGGCAGTAGCCAGTTGCAGTCAGTCTTGTGTAGAATGTTGCGAGTTCGAAATCTGATTAGTACCATGTGCGTTTTACAGAGTTATATGCAAATGGGTACTTAATAAGATTATTAGATTGATCACCACTGAAATACGGGGAAGGAAAACATCCCTAGAGCACCTGGACATTCAGTCCCCAATTAAAAGTTTAAAATCGCCTATTCATCTTGCGCAAGGGTGATCAATAGCCGCACTGTGTCAGAAGAGGCCTTTGATAAGCAGTGGACACTTAGGCTGGTGATGATGATGATAATAATAAAGTCACTTGTAAGCAAGTAAAAATTGCAACCTTAACCAAACAAAACTAACTTAATTAGCTTCCAATTAACATCAGCTAAAAATTCGTTGTGTGTAAATAGCCTAAGCGAATCCTCGACGGAGACCATCCATCACGAACTCCATGAAATAATTAGCTAGTCGCTTTCGCAGTGGTTGTAGCCGTTGTAGGGCCGTTTCTAAATAACCTCGACAGCTTCCTTAGTGTCTGCGATTAAACGCAGATAGCCGGCAGGTAGGCTATTTGTCGTCGCATTGACGGATTGATGCAAGCTTAGGGACATTGGAAAAATGATGCTGTTTTGTTTTATATTCATAAATCCATAGACACTACTAACTTTTACAACTTTGCAAGGCTGTGTCTTATTGGTAGTAAAATTAGATTGTTGAATAGATGCTTCTAGTTCGATCGTCGAGGTCGGTTGAATTATATTATAAAGATATTGCAACGGGTCCATAACAGTGTAAGCAGATTTATAGATACTAGAACAAACATGTAAAAATACTTATAAAGTAATAGGGGGTTTATTTGAACGAAGTCGTCGTCAATCGTACATAGGTACAATAATTGAAGCAAGAATAAGAATACAAGAATTGGAATTGAAAGTAGTTTCGTAGATCAAAAGTAATTATTTTGACTTTTCAATGCGATGTATTATTAAAATAAAATCATACTTGCTTTCATTGATTCTACGATTTTCTTTAATTTAATTTTTTTTCTAGAAATAAGTACTTATGCTATTTGACGTAAAATTTAGATTATATTTTTTTGCGATGTCACAGAGCATTCACAGAAATGTATAGTTTCATGACTGTTCAATAAAAGTAATTGAATTTATCTAGTTGGAAACTATCGTATAACAGTAGACAACAGTTAAGGAGTGAATGTTGACATTGACAAAGTAACTGTGAATTGTACTAAATGCCCAAGTGTATACCGAATGGCTGAAACAGCTTCCTTACGGCCTACGATTAGGAACAGATAGCCGCAAGCTTAGTTATTTGTCACTGCGCTGTACTGGAAGATTGGTTGCGCCCGAGTCTAACCGGTTAAGCTATTGAGAACAGTTCAATATGGGTTATGTAATTCAGTAAATCCTTCTCAAAAGGTAACCCTTTGTTCAGTAGAGGATGTATTCCCCCTGACGATAAACTTAGAAATAAGAAATTGTGTATTGTAGAGATATTTAAAACTACCGATCAGATCAACTAAGATGCTTTTTATCCCACGAGTAGACCGGTTATAGTAATAGTAGTTAGGTAAAGTGGGGCACTAGAGCTCGCTGCATGTGCATAGACATTAAATATAAGTAAATCAGGTTCACACAGCCTGTGTAATTAAATTAGATTGTATTCACACGCTCGCTCGTCCCGATACCCGTTTTCACTAATTGGATTCTATCGCCGAAGAAAGTACTTTTATTGCATCTACGGGAAAGCAATTTACGAGAAAACTAGTGTGAAATTTAAAAATACGTATCTAATGGAATGCAAGGAGATTCTCTGTTCTCACGTGTCGATCGAGCTGGCACCGCCATGTTCGGACACGTATTTAATCGACATATTTATCAGGCAATTTTCTCGAGAAAAAGAAGTTACTTTAGATCCATTAAGCCGGTAGTCGTGGATTTTCCCGTAATTGCTGACGGACGCATCACACGGCCACCGTCACGTGCAGAAATCGAAGCTTCTCGAGTAATCAAGTAGTACGCTTTTTTGTAATTTATTTAGCGGAAATGCTCCGCGTACAGTTGGCTCAGTAACGGACCACCACATTTCCTTTTCGCGCGCGGAACGCGATAATTGCCGCGGCCATTGTCGCGGCGACACGTGCACTGCACGGTCACCCAAACCGACCGGTTCCCAAATTACTATTCGTTAATTACACCTCTTTTTGTGCCCTCTCAAGTCTTCGCTTCACTTATCGCCTCTCGTTCTGATGCAACCTCTTTCCACTTAACAGCTTCACTTCTTGGCTACATTAACATTTATTTGCTCAAACCTTACGAAGTGTGCATTTCCCTTTCGACCAGACAATAGAGCTTTCTAAAGTGTGCTATAAACACACACGTACTGTTGCGTGTTCCTGTTTGTCCGTTTGTCTGTATAATGAACGGAGCAAGCGTCACGCACATTAACTTCTCAACATGTACAAACTTTATTTTTCTCGTAGTCACATCAAAGTTTCTAATGCACAAAGTCGAGAATGGTGTGTAGCGCGTTTGTGTTCGTATCATTTGTTTGCAGTCCGAGTTCCGAGTCGATAGACTGATCAAATAGAAAGGTTACAAGCTGTGGGCGTGACCTTTTCGACTTGTGATTTTGAGCCCTTCAGAGAATGCGATGTTGTGAAACGTCGGGCGTGTGCGTCCTACAATCGATCATCAGCTTATAATAGCCGTGTAGCCTAGTAACAATGATCGAGGGCAAAATTTCTCGTTACAAAACCTGGGTCGTGATATTTTTGACGTATAAAGCGGAGTTGGTGTCGTGATTACGGTTTGTCGTAAAGACATGACTCCGCCGACGGAAAGGTTAAACATTGACAGAACGACTGTAAAATGAATATTATCGAGGGTTTAGTGATCGATGCATTGTACGACTTTTTGACCATATTTGTTCAAAGGTTATGGAACACGATGTTTCAATCGGTTTGCATCTATCAATTTCTGGATGGCACGACTTTGTTTAGCTTAAAGAGTTTACTTATAGTTTTAAATAAGGAAGACTGTGTTGTCCTATTATGGTACGGTACCATTACTACGCCTTATAAGCAAATAAATGAACTGTGTGACATTTTATTGGACATTTCGTCAAGCTAAACAGCACTGCGGATATTAATATCCCGAGGCTATTTCAAAATGCCTATAAAATGGTCTAACTGACCGTCTGGTAGGTGGTTATTGCACGTAACGGCTAAAACTACAGTACCTATGGGTGTGTTAACTGCTGTTTGATGGGACATATAAATAACCCAGTTATAACAGGTCAACATTTCATTAAAGTTATATGACAGGGGACATAAAGATTTTGATTAAAAGTTCTTTCTCATTTAAAACTAGTGTTTAGTAGTTAAAAATTTAGATTAAGATATACCTACTAGGGCCAACTGATAGTGCCAGTTTTTTCAACTTCGAAATAGGAACGATAGGTCGTGAAAATTTAAAATCTACTCAGTCTGTTACCTAGATAATGAAAAAATATAAGACTCGTACTTTTTTATTTTTTCGTCTAACAAAATACCTTCTTAGATAAAAACGAATTTAGAAGTGAGAGCTAGCTACGTTACTGCAAAAGTACCTATAATATAAAGTACTTAATTATGAAATCACAAGATATTTCAAATTAATGTACTTACTGCCGAAAGTATTTGATTCCGTAAAAATATGTATCTACCTAATCTTGTCAATTTTAAAAGACTGAAATTATATAAGGCGTTATCAATAGTTACCCCTATTCCTAAAACCCTTGGAATCAATTCAGGAACGACGTTATTTTTTTTTTCTTTTCTTCTTCATGTTTTCGTTTGGTTAAAAATCGATAGGTACCTACATACGTCGAATCGCTCACATCTCCAATCAACAGAAGCGTGATATCACATTATAATAGAGCAAACGATAGCAGTGTAAATAATAATACATATTATTGTGCAATGGACAAGCAAAAACGTAATGGTTCGCGTTTGTAAAAGTAAATTAGGTGCGTACATAACGGGAAATATCAATTAACTGGAGATGCGAGACGGGTAGTGTAAGGAGGGGGGGGAGCTAATCAGGTCACCATTATGGAAGATAGAAATATGTAGGTACCTACATACTTATAATAGCATAGAAATATGTTATGAATGTAACAATATACAAGTGTAGGAGAGCCATGCTTCGGCACGAATAGGCCGGCTCGACCGGTGTTATACTACGGCCTCAAAGAAAACCGGCGTGAAGCAACACTTATGTTGTGTTTCGCTGGGTGAGTGAGTCCTTCCCCCTTCATCCTAAATCCTTAAATCCCATAGCTCACAATAGGAGAAAATCATAGGATGGTGCTACGTTTTTGAAAAAAATATTTAATAATATAACCCATTTTTTAATATTAATTAAATTAAAACAGCGATGACAATAATCTCTGGAGTTTCACTATGTTGTCTATGACTATTTGCTCTCTAGGTTATGAAGAAACACGTAGGTAAATCTAGCCAATTCATAAAACCAAACAATGGTCTATTTCTGGAAAAGATCAATTTTGTGATCCCCAGCGACCAAAAAAATTTTACAATACGTTTCTTGCTCCCACCAATAAGTCACCGAGGCATCCAGAGACAAAAGAGCAGTAATACCGCGAAATATTTGACAGATGTATTCACCACAGATAATAAAATCTAACGTTACAAGATGGCGTCAAATGAATTATACTATCACTATGAGTTACGTGCAAAACATTTTACTGCTGGGATTATATCGCTGAGTTATGGAGGAACATAAAATGGTCGTAGACACCAGGCAGATGCCTATGCATTTTGCAACTTGGTTTAACACTATAAAATTAACCACAATAAAGTAAGTAATTGCATTGTGATTTGCCTTGAGAACACAAACAATTGCACCTTATTTTCGGTTGGTAATTTGTAACGCCAATGATTTGAGAAAGTATTGGTAATAAGAAGAATAGACAAAAAAGGTTATTTTTAACAATACATGTCACATGTTCAATCTAGTTTAACTCACTTAATAAGTAAAAAGGTATTTAATTTCACCTCAATAAATTAAAAAATAGCCCAGTTTTAACTACATTATTATTGAGCTAGCTACATCTAATAGCGCTATAACAATTGGCTACTTATTAAAAAAAAGAAATTCTCAAGTTTATAACCCTTAACTTACTTACCGCCTTATATTAAACAACAAACATTATCAAATATGGACAAACCATACATTTAGCTATGTCATACAAAATGTCGACCATCAGAGACAATTACTGGAGTATTTTCACTTTTTTAAGGTCAAAATGCGGTGCAATCGACCGGGTATAATTGTTCTCTTGATGAAGGTTTGACGGAGTTGGCCGGCGCGACGGTTAGGGGTGTGAGAGATCGGGCTGCCACTCTTTTTGTTCAATTAACAGTGTTTGTAGCATTCCAGTAATTATACTCCAAAGCTAATGCAGTTACGTTTGATAGGTGACTGAAGCCCTGTTTGGACTTTGTTTAAAATTTTATTTGGAGGCTAAGTGATGCGTGTCGTGTCTGCAGGGGTGGGTGGTGTACAGAATTTTTAATGTGGTACGTCAATTTTGGGGTTGGGAGTTTTTGTTTACGTTCCAGTCATTCATATGTATTTTGGTTGACCTTTTACGATTTCAGAATCATTATCTAATTGTATTTTTTTATCTTCACAATTTTTTTTTCTATTCTAGGTCCTTTTGATGTACTTTAGATATTTTCTAGTTGACTACAGCCATAAATTTTAATTAAATGAATTGTTTACGGACTCTAGTACTAACTTTAAAACTTTTTGTTAAGCATTTAAAAAGCTGTTTATGTTGCTTCATTATGCTAAGCTGTAACAAAAATAACCATTTCCCTCCTCCACCTTCGAGTTACCTCAACCTCATTACCGTAATGGCATCGCATTCCTAAATATAACTGCAATTAGAGATTAATTTAATCAGCCTTCACGGTCCTACTAAGCGGGCCTATCAGGGCTATCAGATCCACCCACTAGGCTGTAGCCTGGTCGGCAGGAAGTCACGTGTGCTGATGACATCAGGCCACGAACCTTCGACGTGTTCCACAGCCTGATAGGCTCGATGGACCGATACTGGCTCACAGGTGGGTAACTATGCTAATATGAGGTTTGCGTCCGTTTTATTTAATGATTGCCTCATTGCCTTGATTCCAAAAATACTATTATTTCTTTGACTTGCATTCTATTTTAAGAATACGAGTAGTAAGTGCACTTTGAATCTAGCCCTTTGAGGATTTACGGGAGGCATTTTATTATTACATTTAACAGTTTAAGTTTAATCAAGGGAAGATGATCTTTCTACGTTATTGTAGGTTCGTAATGTTCTAGTAACAACTTCGATATTTTTTATCTTATTCCCAATATAAGAGTGGATTGATTACACAATACACAGCTAACGCGGTGGCTGACGTTCAACGTGTCACGAGATCGGAACATTTTTTTTTGTATGATCCACCAATTATGGTTCCTTGTATTTTCATTTCGGGTCTGACTGTGATGTGTATGTTTTCAAGATCAAAGACGATACACGATACATAATGAACAACCTTTATTAGGAAAGAAAATTAAACACCATATCATTAGGCAGTGCAGTCACTGAATAACGATCCACCAGTTGCCATCCAACTAAAATGATACATAGGTAGAAATGGCCAACAAATAGTCTCAGTCACAATAGTCTATTGTACCTGTAAAGATCGCCATACACATGTGATGAATGGCTCCAATTAGTCAAGGCAGACGTTTAACGCTTTACAGCTAATCCTAGGACCCTAGGTCTTAGTTTAATAATTGCGCTAAAACTGGTTGTTTCGCACTCAATGGAGGTTTGACTAGATTTTAGTTGCCAACAACAACAACAAAAAAAAAAAAATTCCCACTCGACCGAATAAAACGATCATTCGAATATGGAGTTTTAAAACTGCGAGATGTTCGTAGATACATTTTTGTTTAATAAAGCTGAAATTAAAACGCTTTGAAGTTTTTATTAAAAACAACTAATAAAATTCTATGTAGTATAATATAAATTAGCATTACTCAATCACAGGCATTGAAAAACATTATAAAAACATTAAAAACAAACTATTACGTATAGAAATATAAAATTTTGAGCTTACTTAAGTATTATAGGTACTCTCACACCGACCAGGAAACCTTTTACCGTTACTTTAACCATTCCTAAATCCCTTATCCGAGTCCCACATCAATTAATTTGAAGCCACAGCCCCTTAATCATCATTACTATCACAATAACGCCATAACATCACAGTATCACACCATTACGGAGCTCTAGCGACCATCATAGTTTTTCCGCTAAGGAACGCTGGCCAGCAGCCATTGTGGCAAAGATCAAGATAGAGATAAGCCTTTATTACCAGCTGTTAGTGAATAATGTTAGTATAAAGGCTTAACGTGTAATGTATTCATTGAAATATTCAAGTACCTTAGGTAAGGAACATCGCAAGGTGCGGCTAGGGTTGACCATTGTTAAAATACTTTGATAGTTAGGTGCGAATTGTAAAGAAAACTCTCATTATTTCGACTAGAAAGTGCGCAAGATGGTGTCGCTTTTAGATATTTTCTTATTAGTTTGCATATTATGTTGTATCGATTTAAATTTACTTTTAGATAAGGCTTTCTTTCTAAAAACTATCCATTCGTTCTGGGTTTGGCTGGGGTCACTGTACATTATCGTGTTTGACCCGCAACCCCGGCTAAATATCAGATCAAACCTATTTTCTTATCAGGATGGCTATGTTATATTGATTTTAAACACCTTATAGATAAGCCTTTCTTTCTAAAAACCACCCATTCGTTCTGGTTTTGACTGGAGTCACTGTACATTATCGTGTTTGACCCGTAACTTTGGCTGAAGGTCAGGTCAATTGGGCTCCATCTGTGGTGGACTATTTGGTGATCTGTTGGCACTATAAGGCGCGTACGGAATGCTAGTCACCGTTCGTTCTTGGTTTTTTTATATCACTGGGAGTAAATGAGTAGATAATGGATCACCTGATGCTAAGCCATCAGCACCGACGGATGGATTGGATGCCTGCAATACTAGATTAGACGATATAATTGAATTGACAAAATTCAAAACTAAGTACACCCTTCACTTGAATGTTCCGTATGTGCTGAAGTGCTTATAAATAATTTACCCCTGTTTTTATAATAACTATCGTGAGACATACTAAATTAACTAAAACTCGTGGGTTACTCACGTGTATATATTGAGAAAAGCTCTACTAGTTTCGAACTACAGAGGGGTTCTTCCTCATGAGAAGCGTGTGCTTTTTAGAAGAACCCGCGATTTTTAGTTAATTTAATTTATCCCTAGTCATATTTTTTTTACTTTACTTTAAATATGAGCTAACGATTCTGTTTGTGTTTACATGTATAGTTTACTTCAAGCTTAACCCTTCGTCGCCCGCTGGCAAAGCGCTTATGAATCCTCTTTAATTACTATAAAACAATTTGGACCTACTAAAACCTACTTAAAGACTTCGCCAACGAATAAGTTTATTAACCTAGGGACAAGATTCATAAAGTTTCATAATGATAGTATTAAATTATATAAACAAATACTTGTATTGAATAAACAGCCATTTAAATGGAAGTATTTGATCTAAGTACAGTACCTACATAGAAATATTTGCTCAGTCAGTGTAGTTACTGCTGCTAATTGGAATAAATGGGGTTCACTTGGAATTTTGTGTCACTGGTACTTATTCAGTTCAACTGACGAAATTAAATTTTATTACTGTGTTTTAATAAATGCGAATATTCTAAAACTAAGGAGGTATAATAGAGTAAACTAAAACGAAAGTGCGTTGTTGGCCTCAAGCGCTACAATTCTGGGTCTTATTTTGATGTGATTGGAAAATCATCATCTTCTCTCGCCCAGACTCTTACCACAGTATAAATATCATACAGTATTGTAACTCGGCCGCTTGAAAGAAATAAATACCTACAGCCGCGCGGTACGTAAACATGCGTTAGGGCTGCTCGTCTCCAGTATTTTAATTACCTTTGTCTACTTTCTGTTTCCATTTAGTTTTGTGATTGTAAATATCCTTTTTTATATAAACAAATAAAGTGCTTTAAAAATAAACAAACAAAATTTCTTTGGCCACTAATGCCGAACTGAACAGCTGACTACGAATGTTCTAAAATCACAACCCTCAAACATCAAAATATTACATGAGTCTAGCTGTTTTATTGTTGTTATTAAATATTTTCTAGTATTATTCATAAACGCAGATAATAAACAAATATTATTCGGTGACTTATTGCGTTTGCCACGCTACCCTGACACAAGTTTGGGTCCAAGTTTTATGATCTGTACAGGAAGACATTATCTATACAGGACATATCTGTACAGGAAGACAGATTTTTAAATTTTTGAATTTTTCTCTGGAATTTTGACTGGTAATAGGCTTAATTTACATAGCAGTCATAATACTTATAATTGATGGGAAGGTGAAGGTGTCACAAGTTCACTGTCGGTTTTCAAGAGGGAGTATAATATTTTACTGTCGTTTCAAAGGAGTATATATGATTAGGTACACGAAATACGTAAAATTGTATTAAAAAAGTCGTTAAAACATTTATTCCAACCAAACCATATACCTACAGGTAAATCGATACTACTAATATAATAAACCTGAAGAGTTGGTTTGTTTATTGTTGAAACACTCTAATCTCCTCTACTTAAGATACATTAAAATACTAGAATAATTATCTGTCAGTATGCTCGTCAGCGAAGCTAGGTGCTTCTTTCAAAGTGTAGATGCGAAAGGAGAAGAGCAAGAAAAATAGATACTATAGTTCCTTCTTTAAAAATATATTACTTATGATATCACCATTGTAGGAATGGACAAAAATGTTAAAGAAAAAAAAAAAACGATGCAACAAACCCATCTATCTATCCACATTTCACCAAGAACATCACTCGAAGCGCCAATCACCACGCCCATAAGCAGAACAGCATTAAGAAATATAAACCTCATCCACATTAACATGGTCAAGTGGTACATCAGTTTACGAGTTGGCCTCTCAGCGGGACACAAACGCACAATCACTCATCTCACATATTTTCACGTTACGTACGTACGAACTCGTATTGTTTTACAAACAGTTATGTTTAAATTAACGGGCCTACTCTACGCTCATGTTTATCTAGAACATCTTATTGCATTCACCAGTAGGCAGGAAGATAAAAAAGTTTAGTTTGGGGAGAAAATTGAATTTGAGATTTTTTCGAGGGGGAAAATCGTCGTGTTGTTATCTTAGTGACTAAAATCCCGTTGTTTTTTCCTGTTCTAGGCTGAGGCCGCGGCATTTAATTGCGCCTGCTGAGCATTAGCCCTTTTGGGCATCATCTACTGTGCTCTGTGAACTCTTTGAAGCGGTAGCTGAAGAAAGTGAGATAGATGTTTTTTTTTGTGATCGGAAAATCATCCAGTGCATCTCCCGCCCAGGGCCGGGCGGGAGAGAGTGTCAGACTCTTACTGACTAAAAACCTCCCGTTCCTTCTCCTGCTCTAAGCCGAGGTCGCGGTGCCACATTGCGCTTACATCACAACCCCGGCTGAACATCAGCCCTATTGGGCCCCGTCTGTGGTGGTCTATTGACTCTTTGAGGCGCACGCGGAACACCTCCGCCGTACGCTCGGGTCTGAAAGATACAACAGAAATAATTGCATAAGGATCAATTATTATGTGAGAGTATTTCTCGTTGTACTTTACGATGCTGTCTGTCGACGAATTGCTTTGCTGTTTGGCATAGAATATTTTTAGTGTATTGTGAGTTAAACGAATAGCTTCTTAATTCTATATAAATACAAGTATAGTGTTTCCTTAACCATAATGATTTTGTAAAACCGGTATGTCACTAGCGCATCACAATACTTCAAACACGTAAGTATATATGTGTAACCTCCTGTAAATATATCTCTTACTTTTAAATATGGACCTTCTGATTTATCTACAAGAAGGCATGCAATAAAGGCGTGGTGATGGCCAGTTGTTACCTTCAATAGAAGCGCTTAATGCTTACTGTAGCTATTGTAACACTGGCCATTACTAGGGCCACCATACTCCGGACTCATTTTGTGGACTGTACTCTTATTTATTACTTACTAGCTTCCGCCCGCGGCGTCGCTCGCGTGGGATGTTGATAAAAAACAAAATATGTGTTGATCCAGGGTATCACCTATCTACATACTCAATTTGACCAAACATACATCTGTAAATACTCACAAACTTTAAAATTTATAATATAAGTAGGATAATAGAATATAATTTTATTCTTTGAAGGTTCATATCATAAACTTACATTACTTGGTGACTGCATTCTATTACAACATTACGTTATGGAACTCAAAGTCTGTATGAGTTAATTATATTGTAGGTAATCATTCGTTTGTAAGATACTGTTTGTTTCCTAAATAATAAATAAATTACTATTAGTTATTTCCAAGGGAATCCCAGAGGACAGTCAGTGGACAATTGATCTCATTGTGGTTTCTTTATTGACGAAAACTTGATTCGTACCTATGAATTCCTAACATCGTCGTGCCAGTATTACCTAAGACCTATACAATTTTGATTTTTATTGTGTTCGAATACAATTGATTTTCCAACTCTTCTGCTTATGATTTGGGCGAGTTTATACTACGTATTATTCCAGTTTTCTTGCTATATCAATATGAGGATTTTGTCAAGCTAGGAATCAAACCATTAGTCAATTCAAGGTATTAAGAACAACATCTTGTGGTTTGGTTATGGGATCTAGTCGCCTTAACGTAAAAAAAACTATTGGAATTAAAAAGGGTGTGTTCCAAGGCTCGAAAATGTTGTTAAACATATTTTACGTAGCTACATATTTCTGCAATGAATAAATTTATTCAACGAAATCCACTTAATTTTTTTACCTGTCTAGCCGCAGTACTTTATAACAAATTCAGTTACACTTACTTAATTATTCTAATAAACGTTTTAAAATAACAAACTTTATGACACAAGTAAGGCTGCTATATAAGTCGAAACTGGATTTTTCTTTAATTCCTTTAGATTTGCATGAAAACTAAACTAAATGTTATCGAATGAAGCAATTATTTTGTGCATAATTAAGGAAATGTATTACAAATCGATGCATGCTTCTAAATTAAGTGCACGGACTAATTGAAGCAGGAAAAGCCGCGAGCTTGAGCTTGTATTGTAAGGCGTATTGCATAATAATATTACGTATATTGTTCATTTGCGATTTTGCGACTAAAGTTTGACTAGCGACCAAAACACTGTTTGTTATTTATGTTGATAAGAGAAGCAATTAGTGAATATTATATAATACGGTTTTGAGATAAAAATGATTGAAATGTGTAATTTTTTACGTCTTTTAGGGGAACGAAGTGGGGAAATCTCTTCCCTCACCCTGGGTACGGCGAGAAGGAAATTCAGACTCTAACAGACTAAATACTACATCGTTCTTTTTCCTGCTCTGGGCTTAGGTTGCGGTACATTTTTGGGCTTGCATCCAATACCCCAGATGAATATCGACCCTAATGAAGCCAAGTTCTTACGTACATGATTAAATACTCGTTGCCAAACTGGCTTAAGATCCAATTATTCTATCTGTAACACGTATCATGTATTCTGAGGATTGTGAAGTTAACAAACTAGGATTCTTTCCCCTAAGTACTCCTGTTTCTGTATATCCTAGTGTCAATTATAGGAGTAAAGTCTATTTGCAAATTAAACAGACACTACTTAAAATGACACATAGATACATAACAAAACTTTCATTGTTTAAGCATAAACAGTAAAAACACTTCAAGAGCATCTCTAAATCGACATTATTACAATCGTTTGCGATTAATCGCATGTTGTGCACTCAGCCTAAAGGCAAGCGGGTCCGTACATCCGGATCTACAATAAATTAATAATTAAATTATTCACCATGTTGTTAATTGTTGATAAACTGGATTTTTGTAAATGTGAGAGCCCTGTAACTTATTATAATTGAGTTAGACTTATAGTATATTGGTACTTGTGTCAGTTGGGAGTTGTCATGCTCACTCAGGAGTCTCACTGGCGGTGGCACGGGCACTGGGCCGCTCGGTTCCCTATAATATGGTTGAGTTGGGCGGTGCTGGTGTACGTGTCATGTTCGTGAACGGACGCCGCCTATTGGGACTGGTCAACTCGAGACTGTGTAAAGTTGCTGTCCCTGAGGGTTATTTCTTTTTCGGATACTTTGGTTAAACACTAGTGTTACACTGTTCTCACATAATGGAACTATCTAAATTATGTAACAATGCATTGTAAAAAGTGATTGAAAAAGAGTAACCATGGAGTTTCTTGCTCGTTCTTCTCCATAGGAATCTACACTTTGGAACGAGCAAATAGCTTCACTAGAGGACAGACGGACAGACTGACACATAAAGTTAAACCTTATGATATCTTTTTTGCTTGACGTTCAAAAGTGCCTTTTTTGGTCTATTTGAAATAAAGAATTTGATTTTATTTTTTTTATTTTATTATAGATTAGAAGCTAATGCAATTACAAGCTGCGGGTTATTAATGTTTCAAGCACTTTAGTTTCAGCTTATGCCTTCAAAGTAATATCGTAATGGTTTTATGGATGACGTACAATACTGAGTGTTATGTGTTTGTATCTGGGAGGTTTTGAGGGAAACATGTTGCAACGTAGTATTTTATTCGATGGAGAAGAGTATTGCTCTAATAAAAGAAGATATTTGAAAAATGGGAGTTACTTATACATCACTATTGCATTGCTTGATTATCGTCTGGTTAGCTTCCCTGATGACATGACGATACTCAGCCTAAGTATGGCCTGAAGACAGCTGCTATGATCCTCGCAGTGACGACACCTCAGCGTTTTCTCCAGCTGATTCCAAAATAGGTTAATCCTACTCACGAATACTCCAAAGTTTCTGTTTCCGATAAGCACCTGTGTCTGGCGGGAGGTGAGGACTCCTTTTTGAGGAGTGGGTAGAGCGCACAGCGTAATTGCACCCCGGTGTCGCGTCTCATCGTACAAACTGAAGAAGAGTCCAAGCGCCTTCGTCTTCATAACACATTTAAGCGTGGGAGAGTCACGCTTCGGCACGAACAGGTCGACTCGACCGGAGTGACACCACGGCCTCACCAAAAATCGGCGTAAAACAACCACAGCGTTGTGTTTTGTCGTGTGAGTCCGGTAACGGGAGGCCCAATCCTTCCCTACCCCTAATCCTTCCCCTATCCAAAATTCTCCAGATCTCTAATCCCTGAAAGGGCGGCGCTGATTGCTTTCCATCAGGTAATCCCTCTGCGCGTTTTCTGGCATACCACATAAACAAACCCATGGCATTGGTGGCCCCCTAGATTGGGCAAGGACCGCTTAAGCGCAGCTATCCGTTCAAAATTAGGAACCAAAAGTCTCCCACAAAGATCCTCCGTCGAGGACGATACCTAAGTACTTCATCGTCGCGGTATTCTTCACCAACAAGTGATTTGTCTGCTCATTTGCTGCCCTCACCATAAAAAAACCTCTCACTAAGTCAATAATACACACATACGTATTACATACCAACACATTTAACAGTTAACACAAGTTAGCAAGTTAGCAATTACAACAGTCATCACGTTTATGAACGCGTCGTGTGAAAAAAGTAATGAAGAGGTAATTTGCGGGATGCAGCCGGTGGAAGTAATATGTATGTGAGCAAGTGACCTATAGCCTTTATTCTGTAGTGTTATATCTGTTGTATATTGTGTATGTTTTATGGGCAGTTTTTTAGGGTGTTTTTTTTTGTCGCCTGGCGTGGGGCAAGTGAGAGTCGTATCATTGGGTCATTGGTCAGACTTTTACAGACTGAAAACCACCTATTAGCAATCCATGAAGCACGTAAACGCACCATTAAGTTACTGTCTTGAATGACCGTCACATAGATACTTAATCCGTACGTCAAGAGTTATTTTTCATATGTGATTTGGGTAGTAGGTAATTGATATATATATATATGTATATATATATATATATATATATATATATTTAAGTCTTTTCATTCATTTATTCTATTTTCAAATTTTTAAGAAATATTTGCTATTTGACGCAAAATTAGATGACGTCACAGGTCTGTATTGGATGAAATTTTATAAAAGGAGTTTGAATATGTTTGGTTTATCTTTGTCTTGTTTTTATTTTTCCATTGTAACGCTAGGTGGCGGCATTGTGTGTGCATTCTGAATACGGCGACTGTCATGTCGTTGTAAAATTTTTCTTATAACTTTTATTAAAATAAAACGTTTAAGTTGTGTCAGAAATCTTGTTTATTAACCTGATTCAAACAGGTTATGGGTCCAGGCCCACGTTAATGTAAAAGTGGTGATAAACAAAGAGCAGAGAAAACATAAGTTGTTTGTAATTTTCGAAAAAAGAAACGTTTTTTTCTTTGAACAAAAATGGAGCTCGGAAATACAAATTTGGAAAAATTCGACGGAACGAATTTTAAACAGTGGAAATTCCAAATTAAATGTGCCCTGCGTGCCAAGGGGCTAGATATTAACACGCCAAAGCCGGATGGAAAGGCGATTCAATGGAATAAAGATGATGGCATGGCGATGTTCGTGATAACGTCTGCCATGGATTTGAATCAAATAGCACTCATCGAAAATTGTGATACAGCACTAGAAGTAATGACCAAGCTTGAATCCATTTATGAACAGAAATCTGAGATGACTAAAATGATGATCCATGAGCGATTCTATCAATACAGAATGTCACCAACAGACAGTATAGCTCAGCATATTGCTAAAGTTGAGAGTTTGGCTAAGCAACATAAAGAAAGCGGAGAAACAATTAGTGAAACTGCAATCATAACAAAAATCTTGAGTTCACTACCTTCCAAGTACAGATCTGTTCGCCAGGCTTGGATGTCGCTTGATCCAAAGAATCAAACAGTCATTAACCTAACAGCTCGTTTGCTTGATGAGGAGGCCAGTTTGAGTATAGAAGATGACAATGAAATTGCTTTATTAGTTGCAAAACAAAATATGAAAAAGAAAAGTGTTCCATTGAAGAAAACTAACAAAGAATCAAATGAAAAGTCAAATGAAAACTCAACTGAAAAGTCAAATGAAAAAGCACATCGCTTTACATGCTACAACTGTGGTAAACGTGGTCATTTTGCTAGAGACTGCCGTGCTCCAAAACAAAAACAACATGGAGGTAAGAACATGCTAGCATTCCATGTAGCAATTTCAGAATTGAAAAATGATGATGGTTTAAAATGGATATTAGACAGCGGTGCTTCAGCTCACATGTGTTTTAAGCTAGAAAATTTTGCTGAACTGTATGAGTATACTGGATCTCCACTGAAACTCGGGAACCAAGAAGCTATAGAAGTGGCTGGTCGAGGAAATGTTTTGATAAACAAGTGTGTTAATGGGCAGTGGGAGACAAGTATCTTAAGAAATGTTCTTTATGTACCAAAGCTGAGGAGAAACCTGTTTTCTGAAGGAGCAGTGACAAGACAAGGTTATAATATTGTAAAGAAACATACAGATGCTTTAATATACAAGGATAACAAAGTAGTGTTATGTGCATCTTTGCAAAGCAACAATCTATATGAGTTAAACATAATAACACTTCAAAATCCAGTTTGCAATGTAGTACAAAAATTGGATCTTAAAACATGGCATGAACGTCTAGGACATATAAATGTAAAAGAAATACAGAAAATGTGCAAGAACAATGTAATTACTGGTGTGGATTTATCAGACTGTGACAAGTTTGTATGTGAGGGTTGTGCTTATGGTAAGCATGCTCGTCATCCATTCAAGAAATCAAACCGAGGACCACAGCAACCAGGTGATGTTATCTACAGCGATGTCTGTGGACCGTTCAGTGTACCATCTGTACAAGGTATGAAATATGCTGTAATATTTAAAGATGCTGCTACAACCTTCAGGTATGTGTATTTTTTAAAGAATAAATGTGATGTTTTATACTATTTCAAGAAATATAATTCAATGATTAAAAATAAGTTTTCACATAGTGTACGCATACTACACACTGATAATGGTGGGGAGTACCTAAGCAAAGAATTTAAAGAATATCTTGACCATGAGGGCATTACTCATGAGCTCACTGCACCATATACACCTGAACAAAATGGCCGAGCCGAAAGAGAAATTAGGACAATTGTTGAAAGTGCTCGATCCATGCTTTATGCTCGTAAGGTACCACTTTATCTTTGGGCAGAAGCAGTCAATTGTGCTGTTTATTTGTTAAACCGCACATCTTCAAGTCAGACACCAAATATTACCCCTATAGAGTTGTGGAGTGGTATAAAACCTTGTTTAGATCATGTCAGGGTGTTTGGATGTGAAGGATATGTACATGTGCCTGGGCAGTTGAGAAAGAAGCTTGACAGTAAAAGCTGTAAGATGATGTTAGTTGGTTATGATAATTCAAACTACAAAATGTATGATCCAATTACAAAAAGAATTACAATATCAAGAAATGTTATTTTCAATGAACATAAAAGTCCTGAAATAAATAAGAATGAAGCTGAAATTTTAATATATGATGATAATGAACAAAATGTTGAAGAGGAGTTGGATAATACAGAGTTGACTGAGAGTGATGAAAGTACACATACTGCCATTGATGAAAATGATGAGACTTATGAACCTTCGCAGGAAATTGAACTTTCAGATTTGGATCATTCAAATATTACTTTGCGTCCGCGTAGACATAATGTTTTTGAGGCAAATTTAATGGAACTGAATGTACCTGCAAGTTACAATGAAGCAATTAACTGCGAAGAGAGTGAGTTGTGGCTAGAGGCCATTAATGAAGAATTAGAAGCTCATCGCACTAATAACACTTGGAGTTTTGTGGATAATGAAAACCAAAGAACTATAACATCAAAATGGGTATTTAATATTAAAAGAAACCAAGATGGTAAAGTAGAAAGATATAAAGCTCGACTTTGTGCCCGTGGTTTCACTCAAATTGAAGGGATAGATTACAATGAAATTTTTTCACCTACTACAAGATATGAATCAATAAGAATACTGTTGTCTATCTCTGCTGAATATAATTGGAACTTAAGGCAATTAGATGTTAAGACAGCTTTTTTATATGGAGATTTAGAAGAGGATGTTTATATGGAAATTCCAGATGGAGTGAAAGCACCAGAAAATAAAATATGTAAATTAAATAAATCCCTGTATGGCCTGAAGCAGGCATCTCGTTGCTGGAATCAAAAATTTACAAATTTTCTAGTTAAGTTTGGTTTTGTTCAGTCACAAGCAGACAATTGTGTCTTTGTAGGCAATTTTAATGGTATTAAAGCTTTGCTAATATTATATGTAGACGATGCTTTAATAATGTCGCAGTCAAATTTTATATTAGATCAAGTTGTTGACTATTTAAAGCAAGGATTTGATATTAAAGAGTTAATTTTAAGTCGATTTGTTGGCTTAGAAATTTTAAAGGATAATAATTCTGTTTGTATTAGTCAAAGACAATATATTGAACAATTAATAAGTAAGTTTAATATGAGTACAGCATACTCAAGCAGTACACCAATTGATGTAAATGTTCAGTTAACTAAAAATGTTGACAATAAGCAGATTGATTTTCCTTATAGAGAGGCCATAGGGTCTTTATTGTTTTTATCAACAGCAACTAGACCAGATATTTCATATGGTGTAAATCTGTTAAGTAGATATATTAATAATCCTGGTATACATCATGTTAATCAGCTGAAGAGGATTATTAGGTATCTTATAAAAACTAAAAATTTGTGTATAAAGTATCAAGGTCATGAAAGTTTAATTGGATATTCAGATTCAGATTATGCTGGAGATTTAGATACAAGAAAATCAACCAGTGGCTATATTTTTATGTTGAATGGTGGACCTATTTCTTGGTCTAGTCAAAAACAACCTTGTGTAGCTTTATCAACAACTGAAGCTGAATTTGTGGCTGGTTGTGAAGCTGCTAAGAATCTTTTATGGTTAAGACTGTTTTTCAAAGAAATTGATATAATTCAAGATTGTACAACTTTGTGTATGGATAATCAAAGTGCAATCAAACTGATAAATAATCCTGTCTATCATAAGAAGACAAAACACATTGATGTTAAATTTTATTTTATTAGGGATATAGTAAAAAAAAGTTAATTAATATTAAGTATGTGCAAAGTTCAGAGCAACTGGCTGATATTCTCACTAAAGCTCTATCTACTGGTAAATTTGAACATATAAGAGATAAAATATTGTCAGTTATCTAAGTTAAGTTTTTTTAAGGCAGGCAATGTGATATATTTTAGTTTATAAAATTTAGTGGGAGTATTGGATGAAATTTTATAAAAGGAGTTTGAATATGTTTTGTTTATCTTTGTCTTGTTTTTATTTTTCCATTGTAACGCTAGGTGGCGGCATTGTGTGTGCATTCTGAATACGGCGACTGTCATGTCGTTGTAAAATTTTTCTTATAACTTTTATTAAAATAAAACGTTTAAGTTGTGTCAGAAATCTTGTTTATTAACCTGATTCAAACAGTCTGTATCTCGTACAAAATGTCAAAGAAGAGTGTGTCTAGTGTTTTTGACATTTCAATAAAAGTATCGCATTTGACAAGCTGTCAAATTACTACCGTGTTTGTTGTTTGCAAAATTTCCAACTCACGTAATCGTCGGATTTACACACATCATTACATACAATTAAATAGTTAATTACACTTGTATCTAATATTAATATTTTTTTTAATCAATAAAAGAAAAGTAATTGCGTTATTTGACGTGAAAAAATGACGCCATAACGTTTAACGTCATTCAAAAATACGAACTAAAAATATTTTTGTCATTTTCGAAAACGTCTTAAATTTGACTGGTTAGAAATTACCCTAATAATATGTAGGTACATACTTGTGCTGTTGTGTATCCCACAACCATCTGTAATAATAATCATCGACATAGCAACTTTTTGTTCGGCTCCTTCTTTGTTCCATACCTTGACCATTCGGCCATAACTATTTACAAAAGATAAGTTAATATTTCCAGTAATAAATAGTATCTAAATAACAACAGTAATTATTTGATAACACAGTTTTATGGTAAAAGCTGGTGCCGTAAGCGAACTTACTTATTGTTGCTTTTAAGTTCAAGTTACAATTAAGTTATCTTATGAACTAACTTAAGAACGTTTCGTAAGTAAAACGTGGATACGTACTAAGATTTACATAAACTTAACATTACGCTTTTTTAAAAGACAGGTAGTACCTATAGGCAGATGTATCGCACACTAGCTTCCGCTCGCGGCTTCGCCCCCGTGGTATGTTCATAAAAAGCAGCCTGTGTTAATCCAGAGTATCACCTCTCTTCTATACTAAATTTTAACCAAATAGGTCCTGCCGTTTTTGCGTGAAAGAATAAAAAACATACATACTTACATTTTCACAAACTTTCACATTTATGTTGTGACACTCGCTTCCGCACGTGGTTAGTATATATGAATACATAGTAGGATTATAACGATTTGTTATACTACCCAGTTTTCGCCAATTGGGTAAATAGTTCCGTCTCATAGTGGTTGTGGGTAAGCCTATTGTCATACTCCGGGCAGATTTCTGATCTGTTCCATTACCGTTACAATTATTTCCACCACTGGAATTAAACTCAAAACCTGTGATGTGTGTGATTTTGTACTGAGCAATTATGTACCGCAGATCGGGTTGGAGCCAGATTAAGAATAGTTTATTAGTCAGTAAGACTCTTCGGATCATAAAAAATACTTAGGTACTTGAGAATCACTTCATCAATAAGGCAGTGCACCTAAGCTTTCTAAACCAATCCTAACAATAAATTAGACAAGTAATAACGTGCAATATGATGGAAATATAATAAATATCTATCAGCGAACTCCGCTCGTATATATTGGGGAACATATTTCATGGAACTGGCCGTCTCTCATAAAACTTTAACCTTTGGCCACCAGGTTCTACCATCGCATAAACCATTCCAACAAATGAATGTAGCTAGGACCATCGTTAAGATTGTACCTATTGTCATGTTGCCTCAGAGAAGCTCAAGTAGATATAGTTGACATAAATTCTCTAACGTTGACATTCAATTAAGTTCTAAGATAGTGCATCGGTGAGTTAATGCCTACGTGTCATGTCTGCGATAGGAGGTAGATAATAAAGTCTTAGTTTCAAAGATTTAACGAAGATATTCGATGGGAAAAGGGCGCGGTTGTTTCGTGATGTTTAGTTTATTGGGCATTTTGATTGGTTTATTATATTTACCAAAATCCTTTGGAAAGATAATTGAATAAAGATAATAAACTGAAATTTATATGCGGGAGATTAAATGTCGTAAATATGAGAAGTCACCAAATCAGAAAAGCGTACACAGATAAGAAAATCTAAAAATTATTAGTGACTCATGGTGTGTGATCCAAAAATTGTTGGTCTGTGTCTTAGTGTGATGCGTTTGTGATATTGTGTGTTTGTAAATTAATTCACGGCAAGGAAGAATACGTCAGTGTAGGGCAACGTTGAAAAAAACGTTTAAGTGTGGAAAAGCCAAGTTTCGTCACGAATGGGTCGACTAGACCAGAGGGATACCATGGCCTCACAGAAAACCAGCGTGTAATAACCACATCATTGTGTTTAGCCGTGTGACTGATGTCACTGGAGGATCTACAAAGCCTCAATCCACAAAAGGCTGACGGATTACCTGATGGTAAGCAATCAGCGCTGCCCATGGACACCCGCAACGGAGAAGTCACGAGTGTATTGCCGACCTTTTAGGGATTAGGGATTGGGGGAGGGGAAGGATTGGTCCTCCGATAGCCTCACTCACACGACGAAACACAACGCTGTGGTTGTTTCACGCCGGTTTTCTGTGAGGCCGTGGTATCACTCCGGTCGAGCCGACCCATACGTGCCGAAGCATGGCTTTGCCACACTTAAATTGATTGAATTCTCAGAAAAGAAGGATTAAAGGCACACACATGAGATAAAGTCAGTACCTGCTAAAGAAACCAACCTACCAAATAATTTCCCTTAACGAGTATCGTATATCGTTTAAACCTACTATTAAACTAACATTCAAATTTAGAATAATTTATTTTAATAGGGTCTAACTTAACACACGTTTACTCTGACCCGTCGTATATTAACAACTAGCTAAGGTAATATCTGCATTGAGTTTCAACTAAAATAAATTCAAGATTCACAAATGGCACAGGTGTTTGGTGTATATTACATTTAAATAGTAATTTTACAAACGTAGAACGTATTCACGACATCTCAGTTAAAATAAGGGGCCATAATACTTAATATATCGCTTATAAATATAGAATTATTGTTACAGAGTACAAATACATGTGCTACTTACGAAAATGGATAGAAGCAATCATTGTTTTGTTTGTTTATTTATTGGTTTGTGATAAGTTAACGACGGTGAAAGCCGAAATTTGTTTTGTCTGGCTTTGTTTTATTGTTTCACCTGTTATAAAAGTAAATTGTTGTTTACTTTTCGAAGACAGCTCAACTATAACTGATTATGGTTTTCAAATAAATAAAAGTAGGTATACCTGAAAAAACTCTTGGGCTTTTTATCGTTGTTGATAGGTGATCTAACCGCTGCTATGTTAAGATGTAAGTGATCGTTCAGATCCAAATGATTCATGTCTATATGTATTTCAAATCTCACCAAAAACCGTTCATTAGTTTATGAGTAAAGCACCAACAAACACATATTAACAAACTCTCATATTCGAAGTATTTTAGTGCCTAGATTTTAAGTTGTATCGTCCCTAAGACTACACTTAGGCGCGGTACACACTGGGCGCTAGTAACATAGGCGATAATTTCGAACAATTATTTATTGTCTTAGATGGAGTTAATTTCTCGGCCACCAATGTACTTACCGTTGCGAATCGATAAGTTGCGAGTGTTGTAACGCAAGATAAGTGTGTACTATGCTTAGGGTTGTCATTCGATATATGGGAGCTATTGACACTTGTACTGGGTGAAACTTCGGATGAAAGTGACTTCATTCTGTTCAATTTCTAAAATATATTAATGATAGACCAGAATTGGTTCAGCCAGGGTTGCGGGGCAAGTGCAACAATGTTCTGCAGCCTCAGCCTAGCATATGAGAAGGAACGGGGGTGTTTTTAGACAGTAAGAGTATGACGCTTCTCGCTTCACCCTTGGCAACAGAAGTAAGTCAATAACCCCATCCAAAAAAAAAAGATTCGTTGTTATTATCCTTGTCGACATAACGTTGAGGAGTTAGATGCGAGGCGGGTCCAGTTTCAAAGCTTCTGGTTTGTCAGAATGCGCTGCTGTCACTGTTTCTGTTCCTGTAAGCTCTTACACCCGCAAATAAAGGGTTTTGACAAATATATATAGTATTTTACCAAAAAGTAGTAGGTTGGAAGCTGATAAGCAAATTATCATGTTTTACTTTAGAACAATAATAACATATAAATAATGTGACTCGCCTGTCGAAACCGCGCAGTGTCAGAGCGGAGGCTGGCGAGCGAAATGTCCACTACTGACTCGCCATGCATCCGCACGAACTTGGAGACAGAACCCCGGTGCAACATGATTGGGCCTGTCTCCGGGGCCGAGTCTTCTACCATCCTACCCCAGACTTCAACCGGGAACCGCATTGAAATCCCAGAGGGTCACGAGCACGGGAAGAGGACAGAACCCGACGACGTTTTGTTTATACTATCGTCTATTTTGAGGCAACTGAAAGTTTACTGTTTTATGCCTTTTACTCAGTGCATGCTGTTAAGTTTAGTCCCATCATGAGACAGTGGGGAGTTGCTTCCCGCGGTTTTATTTCTTTACTCAAGTTAATGTTCGTGTCTAACTGTGGCACTGTCTACTTACAGTCGTATTCTACTGAAAAGTGGTGAAAAATCATCAAATGTCTTTTTTAGGACGGGAATGTAGTGTCAGATTCTTACTGATGACGCATGATTTTAGCCGGGGTTGGATTTGAAAATGCTATAACATATCGCGGTCCTGCTCAGAACATGAGAAGGAGCAGGGTGGTTATCGGTTATGAAGGGGGTGCCTTAGCTTCCCGTCTGGGGCTGTTTTTGAGGAAGGACAAGGAAAGGACTTATATATGGTACTTCTATAGGACCTTTACCGACTGACGATTTCAACCCGAGACACCTTCTTAACATGCCGACGACCACTGAACCAACTAGATAGATAGATAGATAACACATTTATTCAGCACAAACAATAACAGACACAAATTAATTGACAAAAACGTGGGTGCACAATACAAATTAACAAGAAAATAACTCAAAATAAAATCAAACAAAAAAAAAACGTATTAGACGGGTAGAACGAAAGAAAGAACATAAAGAACGAGAAAAAGGAAAAAAAAAACATAAAATACCCCGCGGTTCAGTGTGTCTCTAGTAGCATTTAGCACCTAATGGGAGTCCAGCTCAGCATGTATCAGGTATATACCTGATGCTGGTATTCTGCTGGATCCCAACTAGGCAGTTCAATATTCGGAAATGGTCAATAAAACACCCACAAAGAAACGCCTCGATAACCCTAGAAACGTTATTATTTATGTGTTAAAGTAAGAAATAACGGTTATTTAATATAACTGCGTTACGTTATTACAGTAACGGTTTGTTACGTTGATACTTAGGGCTTTTTCACACGTATCTGTTATTCAAACGGTTTAGTTATATGATCTTAGAGGTTGTTTGTGAATAAAAGTTATGGGATAATCGTGGGCTTACATTGTGTGTTTAATGAGTGAATAACGAGTTGTTTTATGAACGTTTTCTTAGCGATTGGTTGGTGTAAAGTAGAGGAGTAATTGGGGAATAATTGGAGCAATAGGTGGCGTAGTGTGTTGAGGTATATTGCATTAAATAAAACCGTTATTAGGTGTTTACAAAGTGGTCAGTGACCTTGATTTGTTTAAACCTCGGTACTAGGGTTATGGTTATATTTTTTTCTATAGGTATGCATTAATTTATCCGATGTAGTTTATAAGTCTTGCGAGATTGATATTACGTTTTGGCACGAAGAACTTTTACAATATTTCCAAATAAGTAATTCGTGTTCGCGTACGGATTACCTGATAGTAAACACTCATCGTCGCCTGTGGACGGGTGGCTAGAGGACTTACGTTGCCTTTAGGGTTTCAGAGATTATCCAGAGATTAGAGGTAGGGGGGGGGGGAAGGGTTGGGCCTCCAGTAACCTCATTCAGATGGCGAAACACAACTTTTCTCAGTCCTGGTATCACTCCGGTCGAGCCGACCCATTCGTGCCGCTTGAATCTCCCACACTTATACATATAAAATGTACGCATTTACTTACACACCTTTTGCTAACAAGGGCACGAATTCTTCAACAAAGAACACCATGCCCTTACGGGAGTCTAACCATGTACTAAATTAACCACAATACAAGCCTAAGTGTAGCAACACCTAGTAAATCCCACTGTTCCTTAAACAGGACGGTATTCTGAATAGGACAGCACTACTCGTTTTAATGTGCTTGTAACACTGGCCTCTGACCCCGCACTAACGAAGCCAGTGTTGCCATGTTATTTGTTTACCTTCGTCCGCGAAAGAGGATTTATGCGAAAGTTTGTAATATGGATTTGGTAATCTATGGTTGTTGTAGGAAAGTATTTATTGTTTATATGGATTGTTTGGAAATAATTGATCTTAACAGTATTCGATCATGTCTAAGTATTTTATTGATATTCTAAGTATAAGTAAAGGAGACTAGGAACGTTATATTTTGTCCAAATATCTTTATTTAATAAATAAATGTATTTACGAGGATTTTCCTTTTTTCATTTATCTTGAACTTGTAGTAAGTAGTCAATTTTTTAAAGTCTCGCAACACACTTGTAGCTTCTCTGGTGTTAAGAACTTTCACATGCCCTTATGAGGCAACCATTACTGGCCATGAAATCATCCGTCTGTACTGTAAGACTGTACAAATTAATAACAAAAATAAGCCTTTACAGCTCAAAATTAAAAGACAGCTAATGATAAGGTGGACTAGGCAATAACCTACTAGGAAATCTAGATTGTCTTAATCTATTTTAAGACTTATAATGATAGCTCTAAAATTAACGTTTGTTTGATTAAAATTTTATTTTGTTTATTAATATGGAATCTGACTTATGTGTGGGTAGTCGCCGATTTAATGTTATTCTCAGCCAACTAGAAGCAGTTACTTAGAATTATTATAACTTCAACCAATACAAGTATCAACATGAATGTAAACTTTCAATAACGCATTTCTTTCCAAAATAAGCTGTAAAATACAAGACTTTCTGTATATATAAAAAATAACGTTACCTTACACTATGATTTTCTCCGATGTCGTGGATGCGTTAACAAACGTACGAATTCGTATGTACACAAGCACACGGGCTTGACAAGACCCGAAACCACAATTTGTTGATCAGTCAAAGTGTTGCTCCGTGCTGGAATCGAACCCGAAACACGTTGCACTGTAGCCAGTTGCCTAGCTACTGCGCCTGATTGATTACATTAACTGTAATATCTAACAGTCTAGCTATCACTGTGATGGTCCTGATGTTACTCTTGCATGAGAGTGCAGGTTCAAAACCTGGCAAGTAGCAATGAGACTTTTTCCAAATTATGCAGTTTCTAACTGTATTAAGAGACCACTATATAAGAAAATGTGAAGGAGAACATCGCGAGGAAATCTGTACGTATAATTTCTAATTATAAGGTTGAAATCGCCAATTCGCATTGAGCATGCGTGGTGATAATGCTGCCTTCTCCGTGTGAGAAGAGGCCTTTGTTCAGCAGTGGGCACGTAAGGACTTATGATGTGATGTGATGTGATTTACAAAACTATCTCCATGATTAATTAGACTTAAATATATACAGTACAACAGAACAGTCCATGAGAGAAACGATCATTTTCTAGATAGGTATTAAAGTTTTGCTAATGTCCAGTGGAAAACTCAGTGTTTCATAATTATTTGAATTTAAGTAATATCTGCATATATGTGTAGGGCTACTATAAGCCTCTGTAGTGGATCTAATATTTGATGTAAGTAATTGTTTTTTATGTACATATCTAAGTCGTAAGTACCTATTGGTATAGATGTTATTATGTTTTCACATAGATTTTTTTTAATATTTGTTGAGTTTTAAAGCAATAATGTAATGAGGTCCGGTTCGGTAGTGGAGTTGGATCGGGATGATTTTTAGCGAGCAAGAAACTCCTATGCTAGGTCAAAGTAAACATAAGAACCCTTCATCTTGCCCCACTAAGTGTGGGAGAGCCATGCTTCGGCACGAATGGGTCAGCTCGACCGGAGTGATACCACGTGATAGCCTCACAGAAAATCAACGTGAAATAACCAAAGAGGTGTGTTTTGCCGTGTGGTGTGAGTGAGGTTACCGGAGGCCCAATCCGTTCCCTTTCCCAAAATCTCCAAATCTCTAATCCCCAAAAGGTGGACAACGCACTCGTAACTCCTCCGTCGTTTCGGTTTCCATGGGCTGAATGCTTACCATCAGGTAAAGCGTTTGCCGACTTATCACATAAAAAAATACAGGGCGGAAATAGACAGAGGTAGATTCTCCTTCACCCCATCCAAGCAAATATATCGAAAAAAACTAACGAAAACAGCCACTAAGTACTAAAGTGTTATTTAGTTGTATTTTTTTTATTTTATTCAAATTTATTTAAAACAATATTTAAAATTAATATTGCATATTGCATATAAAGCAAACCTATCATTGCCTCAAGCACTTACTATTTAACCAAGCAATAAATGGTAAAAACATTTTTTATGTATACCACAACTAACACATTTGTCATGGCCGTCAATTAGTTGATGTCGTAAAAGGAAGTTGTTTTCATTGTTTTCAATTCTCAAATGATATAAAGTTAGCGTTGAAATATACAAGCGAAGCCGTTGGGCGTGTCACAAGTTTAAAACTACACTAGTTTGTCATTCTTCACGCATATAGCCGACGGTAGTCGCTACCGCAATTGCTTCGTGCGCGTACGTCGATAAAATATATAATTCGCAATTTAAATTATCCAACGATCATCCTTTAAACAATTCAATGTAAACTCTATTCGGTCATTCTTAAGGCTCGTATTTTATTGCACTGTGTAGCCTATAAGATGTTCCATTTGATTCATGCGTTTTGATCGGTTCCTTGCGCACCTGCCTTAGCTGACTGATCGCGGCTACGTGCGGAAACTTATAGGATGATGAAATAATCCTATGCCACGCTTATAACTGGCCGGATACATTTAAAATCGGACAGTATTTTAGTTTATTTTATTCTTCCCTTTTTAAATTTTATATTTCGAATGTATTTTGTTCTATATTCAGAACAAATGCGCGTTTTAAATTTCCGATGTGCAAGCTGAATTTTTACATTTATCATGGCGCGTAATGATACGTTTTTATTTAACGAGTGCTGTTGGCACTCCTGTTTTTGTTGCGTTCAAATTTTATTTTTGTTACTTGAATTATATTTCGTATACAATTAACTGGGAAGAAACAGGTCCTTTTGATACGCATTAAAAGGAGTTAATTAAAAAAATCTTCAAGTTTTTGTATAAAATACTGATAAAATGACATGATAGGCCTCGTTTACAAGATGGTGTTGATAATTGATCTTGATCATTTGATAATCACGTCTGAAAGTTAAAAATACAGTTTATATTCTGTCCCACGTAAGTAGGTCGTCGTGCACCTTGCATGCCATTCCGAACGGGTCTCAAGCTCCTGGACAAAGAAAGCACCTCCTTACGATGCGCATGCGTCCAACCATCTTTATTCATGAGCCTTATCAATTTGTTGGCAGCCAGTCTTACAATATAATACTGGGTTGCCACTACATAATTGCCTGGATAATATTGAAACAAAGTAAAAACTGTGACGTGTTCCGATGTTACCATATTCCTTTTTTTTTAATTTTATTATGTGTGTAATCGTAAATTTGAAAGGAGGTTTTAAGTCAGAAGCTCAAAACTAATTTGACCTTTTCGTGTGCTCCAATTAAAATGGAAGGCAAATATCAAAGATTAAAATCTCATTATCATTTAGATTTAAAATTGGATGGTTTTTGAAGAATTCGCCATTTACCGCTAGGTGGATAATCATCTTTTAATAATGAGGCTTTACATAAACATAATGAACAAAGACTCTTAAGCCTTCAGAGGTTATAATGGAGCAGGTTGCACTTTTGTTTTAGGTAAAGTTCAAAACATATGTGACAAAATCTTTAAAAACCAGACCAGATTGAAAAAAAACAATCCTCCAGCTTAGGCACAAAGATCGAACCTAAAATTGCCAGCTTGACAATTGACAATCACACTTGCAACAAGCCAGTCTATTCATAATTTTCAAATTCAACTTTAGGCACGTTAATGAAAACCCGAAAATGAATAGGTTTCTTGTGAGTAGGCATGCTCCATCGTAGATCGCAATATCGTTTGAAAGAGGCAAAATGACTGGCCATTCCGAAAAAAAATGTCAGATATTGAGTACAGGAGCTGAGCCCAATTATTAGGTTTGCACCAATCGCCGGTAACCACAGGCCGACGGCGGACCACGGACGGCGCTACAATGAATTATTGTATTTCAACGTTCGCCCCCGGCGTTATTACCATGCGTAATTGCGAGGCTGCGCACACGCCGCTTCCCCGTAACTTATTTGGTGTGAAATGAGAACAATTTGACTCCGTGGAGATTTATGACCGGAGATAATGACGTTCTAGGTAGTCGGAAGGTTGGATTATTTACCTCTGAGCTTTTTTTTTCAATAAAATGATCTTTGGTCCTCAAGATTCGGTTTTTGATGAAGTTGTGTTAAAATGAAATTGATATTTCGAAAGGTTAGACAGTGATATTCATTTAGTCATGTAAGATGCCTCGTAATTTAATATTTTCTTACATATGTCTATTATTAAGACTTTTGAGACAGTTTAAAAGTTGTTTTGTTGTTAGCAATCGCCACTTTCGACCCTTGAACCTCCGAGTAACTTTGTCAGCAATGTTTGTAGTTTCCTATTACGTTTTCATATTCCATGTTCCTCTACTATGCCACGACAGCGTACTTTAATCACATTCATCAAATGTTAATTTCGTGAAACACCAATTTATATTTTTCTTTGTCTATTAAGAAAGCGGTTGTTTCTTTGTAATTAAGAATCATTCGTGCAGTTCCCATACAATTTATCATACAACAGTTTCTGGGTCGAATTACACACAGTTTAATTAAAACCTCAGAGTACATCAGAACTCGAAGACGCTAAAGCCAAGGGCACACTGGGATAAAAGAATATTCAAATTGTAATTGTCAGACAATTTACATGCAACTAGTTGTAGCCATATAAGGCGCGGACAACGTCAATAGCGATTGGAAAACTTTATTATTATGCAGAACATATGTCGGAGGCGAGGTCATCAATCTTGATGATGCAGCGATGATCTTAGTTGCAGTATTACGTGGTGTCTGTCCTCGGGGCGTTGCCAGCTCGATAATCATTGCCCTCCCTACTCAATGTCACAGGTTAGTTGTCTATTAACCCTCAAAGCACACCAGGTGCCGGCTATAGGGATTTATCGAAGTTTGATCGCCGATTAATGGGTCATATGTTGCTGTGAAAATGATCCATTAAGAGGTCACAGGCCAAAGGTGAGAGGTCTCCATCCGTGTTTATATTGAATGCCGTATTATCTTTTAATAACTACAATTTGAAAGTATTATTTATCGCGAGAAAATAGTTTCAAGGACTGCGCATTGCATATGGATTTAATTGATTCCGTGTATTAGTTGGAAAACGTGACCAATCATTGTGAATTTAAACATTTTTAGCCGGTAACGATTACGGCTGTTACTCACGAGATTTGATATAAATGAGAAATAATTGTCGGTGGTACTCGCGACCATAATTATGTCGAAGTTGACGCATTCCATTACTGATTCGATTCTATGAAAAGGATAGATAACAATCGCGAGGCCGACGTAGCCTCTGGCGCGGTTTGATTGGGGCATACAGCGGGCATAACTGAGAGCGTATTGAAACTTTGGGACCGGTGTGTCACGGGATTTATTTATGTGCACGGTGTTGCTTAATGAGTGAGGGTCGATGGCTGTCGGGCCGCTGTCACGGGGCGTGAAGACTTCAATCATTTTGATATACAAACACCTTTAGTAAATATCAAAGTTGTAGCTCGCAAATAATATCATTGTGGTTATTTTAAGCGTTCTCAAGTACTCAATAAAGGCTTTTGAAATGGTCCGCTTCAGTAGGTGTGGTTGCAGTCGCGTCTTTTATATTGATGAAGATTATTTATGATGGAGCTTGGTAACTTGCTTGGGCAATTTACTTTAAAGATTAGCTACAGTTATTACTAAGGTCTTGCAAGGAGTAGGAACATCAAAAGGGATCTGAATATCACTTGACGACCGTATGATGAAAAGTTAAAAGAACTGAAGCACAAGATTAGCTGTAATTGGCAATTTATTGAGTGACTAATGAATTTATAGTGTTAAATATTTATAGATAATTTTGCACGATTCAATAGTTATGTTACGAATCAAGAGTCATAAAGCTTTGAAATTGAAAACCCCAACAATAATATAATGCAAACCGTCTTTGTCTACGTTTTATCCTATCAAAAAAAAAGTCAAAATCATTTATTTCAATTAGACTACAGTAGGTACTTTTGAACGTCAAGCAAAAAATGGAAAAAAGTATTTCAAGAGCTTTATCTTTAAGCGTGTCAGTCTGTCCGTCTGTCCTCTAGTGAAGCTATTTGCTCGTTCCAAATTGTAAATTCCTACGGAGAAGAACGAGCAAGAAACTCCATATCTACTATCGAAGTTACTTATTGTTATTGTTAAAAAAATGCTTTTCACCTAATTTCTAGTTATAAGTTGGTATACTCAAATCTTTTCCGTTTTAGAAGAGGCCTTTGCTCAGCAGTGGGCACTTACTTATAGGCTAATGATGTGATGTGAGTTTTCCCTATGTGTATTTACAGTTACCTGAGGTAGGTAAAGCATCTAAATAACCCACCAAAGAGAAAGTCCAGGGTGTTGCAAATCTAGCTTTGTTACATGGCTTACACCTGCAGCCCGCGACATGCTATTATGAGTTCTTATCTCAACCTATCATTGACCAGAGGTCGCCACTCGCCAGAGAATACTTACTTGTTTACATAAATACTGTATTCCTCGAGATTGCAGGGCTGTGCGAAATCTTAGGAAACTATTTTCTTTTTATATTTGACGTGGACTCGTGGAACTTAGGTCTATGCTATGTTTTTTGATAAAGGTATTTGTTCCTTTGAAGTTTATTTTGAAATTAAAGACGAAATGATTTAAGTTGTGAGTAAGATTGATGACCGATTTTGGTGCAGATCTTTAGACATTTTGACCGAAGCTGATCCTGTAGCTGGGCTCACGGCTGTGCATATGCATTAATTGTAGCACACATTACGATTTTGTGTATTTGAAATTGTAGGTTTGTAAACGCACCCAGGCCACAAGAGTATATTCTAGCGTTGGGAGACAACATTTTTTAACGAAAACATAAAAAAAGAAGTACCAATAGTTTTCGGATTAAGATGATTAATTTTTTTTACATTTATTATAATATGGAGTTTCAAATATCAAACATTCAGATCAATCCAGAGTCCTGATATTTTATATTAAAACCAAAAGAAGTGAAAAGGTAGAAATAATAATGATCGCTATCACTGGCCTGTATAATGTGTCAATTAGTAAAATGGTAAACTCAAAAACTGCTGAACAGATTTTGCTACGATTACGACGAACGCCGCACAATACAAGCAACTCAAATGAAGAAATACATACATACCTTCTCACCAATGTATATAAGTATACATATAAACTTTTGCACGCGTCATGTCGAGATTAAAGATCAAAATAGTCGGCCTGCAATGGTATCTGTATGCCATCTGCCACGGACCCCATTAAATCAGTTAGCCTCAATTGACATCACACTGCAGCTGCTCTTTATATTCTGTTTTTAAAGTAATAGTAACACTCTTTTTATGTTTTAGAATTTAGTTTGTTATTTCTGTTTTGTTGGTTGGTTGGTTCCTAGCAACACTGCTGTTTTTTTATGTGATAGGGCGGCCAACCTGCTGAGAGATTACCTAATGGTAAGCGATCAAGCAAGCGTCGCTCATGGACACTCCTAATACCAAAGGAATTGCTATAAATGTGTTGCTGGCCTCTTTTGGTTTATCGGGGATAGGGGATTTGAGGATTGAGGATTGGGTGCACGATGAAAGCCAACGTATGTATGTAAGTGTTGCTTCATGACGGTTTTCTGTGAGGCCACGGTTGAGTCGACACACTCGTTGGGGGTTTTCGGGCTCGGAATTGGAATTTTAACGATAAGGCTAGAAAAGCCATTATGGGCAAATTATAAATCTTATTTACAATATAGCTCCTGGAAATTAAGGTCAACAGAAAAATAAGAAAATAGAAGAATATAATGAAATAATGAAATAAAATTGTAAAAGTTTGGTACTAGTATGCATGGATGTATGATTGTTATTCTGTCATGCAAAAACGGCTGGGCCGATTTCGTTTAAAATTGGTAAAGGTGATGCCTTGGATCTTGAACACATAGGTTGCTTTCTAGCATTGCATTAAATTCGTCAACAAATCAATTGGGAGCCATCACAGGACGATAAGGGAAACTGAAATAAAACTGTCAAATATTGTTGAGAATAAAGAAGTCCAAGTTTGGCTCTTGTCGCAGTACCTATTTAATTTTAAAGTGACAACCTTAAAAGGAAACGCATGTAATTTTCTTTAATGTGATGTCGATAGCGATGCGAGCTTTTATCACTCACGTAATGCGTTTTATAGATGTTACGTAAACTATTACTTTCTATCAGTTAGGTATTGTTAGATTTTGATACAAGTAGGTACTAACAATCTACTCCTGCTTTGTATGATTTTCCAATTATTCCAGTTTCAAATTCATTTTTTTTGCTTCATTGTCCTCAGATGCTTTTTAACCTAGCAGAGAGTAGAACTTTGTAGGACTGTGCTGAAGTAGGCGAAGTATTGGGTGTCCAGAAACTTGGCTGGCACGCATGGACCAACAGGGAAGTTGTCGTAGCCTGGCTCAGCAGCCACTCTAGTCGTTGGAAGATGTTCGTGGCCAATCGGGTTTCTGATATTTTAAATATTTTGGACAAACATCACTGGTCTCACGTATCAACAAAACCCAATCCCGCAGATTGTGCATTGAGCGGCGTCTCACCTGCTGAACTCGAGTCCATGTGAATATGGTGGCGTGGTCCGGATTTCTTAAGACAGCAAGTGGTGGAGTATAAAAAGCGAAAACATCTAATTACTCGATTAAAAGAAGTAAAGGTTAATCATGTTCGTTGGATGTTACCTTTTGGAATCCATTTTCTACACTGCTGAGAATGCTTCCTGTTGTTGTTTATTGTCGAAGGTTTTTAAAGGCAAACAGACAGGGAGTGAGGTCAAAACATCAGACTAAGCAAGAATTGGACAAAGCATTAGAAATCAGTATCAAGAAAAGTCAAGAAGATGGATTCGCCAAAGAATTGGAACTCTCTAATAGGTGCTTTTTTAAGTGCGAGGACGGCAAGCGAGTGGACGGATTACCTGATATTGAGGTATTGGCGCCACCCATGGACATCCGCAACACCTAATAAGTTTCGAGTGCGTTGCCTGCCTTTTGAGGATAAGGGTTTCAGAGATTTTGAGGTTGGAGAGGAGAAGAAGATAGATAGATAGATAGATCATTTATTTGTCATAACATGAGTTACATGCAGATGGATTGGTGTAATACAATAACAGCGTTGTTTCACGTCGTCTTCCTGTGAAGTCGTGGTATCACTCCAATCGACCCATTCGTGCATGAATGCAATGCAAACATGGGTATTCCAGCTTTTGTTAATAAGTGCAAGCTTAACATAAGCTAAGTAGTATAATAATGTTTTGCGTTGCATTTTCTCACGCAAAAAGAACAATTTGTCTTCTTTTACAATATCAATCTTGAGATTGTTATATGTCAAGCCAATGTGTGTGAAAATGGGAGACACTGGCATTTATCTTCAATATAGATGTGAGCAACAAAGTTGCAACTATCTACCTAATAGCAATTACCAGCAAAATAATAGTTAGTTGCAGTCATAACATTAAATTGTTATTATTGATCGTCATTTATGTTATATGAGTCTCATTATTTTATGTTTAAATTGTTAAATGTAATTCGGCTAACGATCGGAATTCTAGACTGCGAATTTCAGAGTCGATTCATTCTAATTTAATGTAGGTTTCTCAAGAACTGTTCTGTATTACAAATTGAGCCTAGTTATGTTCCGATCCTAAATCATTCAGCTGGGGTTGTGACAGCGGAGTAGAATGAAAACTAGACAAGTGTAGCAGAGCCCAGCTTCAGCACGAATGGGTCGGCTCGACTGGAGTGACACCACGGCCTCACAAAAAATCGGAAGCAACCACAGCATTGTATTTCGCCGTGTGAGTGAGGTTACCGGAGGCCCAATCCCTCCTCCTTCCCCATCCCTTCCTAATCCCAATCCCGGGAACGCACTCGTAACTCCTCTGTTGCGGTTGTCTATGGTCGACGCTGATTGCTTTCCATCACGTTGTGCATCGGCTCGTTTGCCGACCTGTACCATAAAGAATCTAGAATATAACATTATGTACCCTCGACACAGAGCAGGTGAAGGAATGGAGTGGGTTTTAGTCAGTAAAATCTTATACACTCGCCCCAAAAAGAGCTGGAGAAGTCAATAAATGATTATGTGACTTCATAAAAAGACAATACGAAACTACCTAGTTTAGAAAAAAAATGTTATGTATTTACAAACCGCTTGTAGTTAGAGTTTATATTTTAGCTTGATTTGCAAATATCAAGTTGATCAGTAATTTATGTAAGAAAATTATAATCATATGCATACAGTAGGTATATAAGTTATATAACTAACTATAGTTCTTAACTATTTTGTCAATAAAACATAAAGTTCTATTGTCACACTTCGAGTTCCATTTAGCAATAACTGCTAAGTTAATTAATACGCGTTGAGTTTAATTAATGTTAAGATCATTGATTAACTAATTAGTGAGCTCGAGCTGACGCAATGTGTATAAAGGTCCATTCAGGAGTGTAATGAAGATTATTAATGTCGAAAAGTCGCGGTTGATAATACAGAGGATAGTTAGATGTGTATCTCTATCTCTGGCAAGCAATAATAAATCATGTTTTACAATGATTTTTATTTATGGAGGGAAAGTCATCAATAGGCTAACATCGTCATAAATGACCTCTCCCGCTCTGGGTGGATGATACCCCTGGGAAGAATCCACAGTCAATAAGACGTTATTACAAAGAATAAAACTCCAGAAAAAATCATACTTTTATTTATTAATTTTACGATATGCTTACGCTTAGTATTCATATTTTAGATCATGTTACGATCATTCAAAAGAGTAGACGGATTACCTGATGGTAAGCAATCGGCGCCGCACGTGGACACCCATAACACCAGAGGAGTTAAGAGTAAATCGCCAAAAAGTCAAAGTCAAAAATCATTTATTCCAATTAGACCCTTACAGGCACTTTTGAAAGTCAAACAAAATTTTTAAGAAATAGTGCACAGTGTAGGTACATTATTTTATAAGTGTCAGTGTGCAAGTCGGTCCTCTTAGTGAAGCTATTTATATCGTAGACATTTATTTGTTATGAGGATATCGGAGATGTAGGGATCGGGGAGTGACGGGGAGAGGGGAAAGGATTGGGCCTCCGGTAAACAAGCACACGAAGAAACACAACGCTGTGGTTGTTTCACGCTGGTTTTTGTGAGGCCCTGGTATCATTCGGGTCGACCTGACCCATTCGTGGCACATTCAAAATTATAGTGTGTTTATCCATAAAAGTTAACACTATGATCCAATTAATTTATCAAGTTATATGAAGGTGAAACGGGAATGAATCTGATCGAGAAATGAAAAGGAATAAGAAAATTACTAACCAGATTTTGCTAGCGGGATTCAAACCACTTTTGTGGTTAATATCAATGCAAGATTACTTATCATGAAAACTATAACAAAAGTAAACAGTAGAAGACAGTAATACGGAAATAAGTTATAGTAATGGCGAGTTCGAGTGTAATGTAATATGATACCTTGGTGTGAGTGAAATTATTAGTTCGAAATATGTTGTTGTTAGTGTAACGAGAGCGGCTAAGGTGGCCATGATTCCAAATACGATTTTCGGTCTAATTCTTATTTTAGAAAAAAAGGAAAATAATGAGTTATTCAGCGTGTGTGTGTAATGTCGTTTAGTGGACTCTGTGTGTCATGGGTGCGTTTACAAATATACAATTTGGCTTACATATCACACTCTGACCTGAAATAACAATTTTTGATCCGGAGAGTGGTTTCGTGCGGGAATTGAACACGTTCACAGGCAGCCAGAACGTCAACGTATGTCAACCGTGCCGTCAAATTAGATTTTTAAACAGTCGGTATCGTATAAGACAGTGTAATAGTTTGACACTTCTCTCTTGATTCATCTTGGGCGTACCATTCCATGATTTTCGCAGATTAAAAAAAAAGTAGTTGTATATGACTGAATTTCCTGGGTTATTAAATAACTAATCATATTAAAAATCATAAGAACGTGCAATAAGTACTTTTGGAGAATTTGTTTGTTTCAACAGATTCGATAAGTATGTCATAGATATACATAAATTAGCTAAAATTATTATTAAACTAAAACTGAAAGCTACAAATTTAAATACAATGTAAGTATACAACCTATCACTAGAACAACATATCATTATTTTCACCAGACAGCAACATTAAAATACCAATGTAAGCCCCTAATTACAGCACAAGCATGCAAAACAAGAAACAATATCACGGAATCTAGAACAAGAAGTTAGAAACGTAGTTTAATAGGTACTACAAAACAAAATATACGCAGCTTCCTACAAAGATTTGTAGGAAACGCATCCATTTTACCCGCGACGTTTCTAAATTAATGTTTATCAGAGATGTACACGGTTTTTCAAGAGGACATTGAGAAATTTACATTAATTGGCAACAAGGCTTCTCTATTTATGATCATGCCTCATTTCATGATAATACTATATTTATGTTTTCCTACTATGTTAGCATACATAAATTTTACCTAAACATTGCACAGCGGGCGGGGAATTAGGGTTTGGTGTATGAAGAAGGTACAGAGCGCGTTATAATTGTTCAGTTTTTAATGAGTTTAATACTAATTCGATGTTTAATTCTCCATAGTCTTGGTTTATTTATTTAATCTTTTACTTTCTAGCGACAATGGCCCATAGATATATATACCTTAAAAAACATATATGCACATAAGTTAAATTATACAAAAGTCCATGTTGACTGCACGGTTGGCGCGGTGGCTGGGCGGATACGATTCTCGCACGGAACAACACTGTATGATCCACAAATTGTTGTTCCGGGTCTAGGTATGATGTGTATGTAAAATTGTATGTTTATATACTTCTCGTTCTTAGGTTCGATGTATTTACGATCCCAAAATAAAGGGTATAAGACTAGTGGTGTACAACAGCGCTCTGTATAATTCATACTCCACCAATAATCGTATGAGGCGTCGAAATAAAGTATGTTTTTGTTGCGCAGGAGTCGGTAACAATTTGCAAGGGACTGCGACTTCCAGTTGTTGAGTTACGATGGACTGGGTAAAAAATTGATCGTAAACCACTCATTGTAACTTACTGCAACGTATTTTATTCGTTTATTATTGAAATATCTGTCTTTTTTAATGCGCCTTCTGTTTTGATGGTAATGAGAAGGATCACTGGTGAGTCTACTGGTATTACGTTCACGTTATTTCTCAGTGGAAAAAGTAACGGCTTTTGAATTATGTGTGCGGTAATCGTAGGTATTCATAAAATAATATACTGACGTTGAGCACTGTCCGATCTTTGTGACACAAAAGAAAATGTATTAATAGTTAAGGAAATTGTTATAGAACTTACGAAATGTAACTTAAAATATTATAAAATCACCTTAAATTACGACTTTCATTTCGATAATAGTATTAAAACATAATCCGTCAAAGTTCATTCGTGATCTGACCGCTAGATGTCGTTATAACAACTGTCATTCAAAATGACATTTAAATTTAGAAACCCCCTTTATCTTGGAAGTTTTTCAAGTGATTTACGAGTTGCGACCTTATTGTATGTGGGGTAAGTTTAAAGATTGTTTGTATAGTTGACAGAACAGGTGTAAAAGTGAAATTGTCGATGACTTATATGGAGCCGCGACAATAAAGTTGGCGTTGTAAAATACCAATTTACTTAACAATATAGTTATTTGTTCGTATCGTTTTGGTGCCGTATATGGGCACATCGTTTAGGCAAGCGGCGGGCAAACTGTTGGACGTGACCAGAATTTGTTTCCTCGCTAAGAGTCAAAGTAGACCTAGTGACAATAAGCGGTTGAATGTGAAGAAAGAAAATATTGAAATAAAAATACATTTATTCAATGGAAACTCTCGTTGACTTTTTATTTGGTTATATAATCAAGTAAATATTCATGTGATTATCAATGATGGTGTCAAAGTTACGTTTTAGAGGGAAGCAAATCGAGGATCAGGTTGGAAAGTTTTAGAGGGTCTACCATGTCGTGTTAAAGCGTGAATCTTCCGGGCGAGAAAGAGGGATGGAGCTATAAACGGTGTATATGTCATGGTACAGCCTACAGATCCTTCTACTAAATTATATTATGTGCTATATGGTTGGACACGAATCGGCCGGCTCGAACAGAATCGAAGACCTCACAGAATACTACCGTCAAATAACATCCTGTTTTGCCAATTGAGTGAGATTTCCGAAAGGGCTGTGGGATTTGGAGGGTCGAAGGCAACCCCCAATCCAATCCTTTAATCGCTAAACCAAAAACGACCAGTATCGCACTCGCGACTCTTTTAGCCTTGCGGGTGTCCAGGAGGCGCCAAATGCTTACCATCAGGCACCAAGTTCATACCTACTCGTTTGCAGCCATCCCATAAAAAATGTTGTAGTGAAATAAACATTTCTATACGTGAATTCTTTATGTCGTTTCGTTTGTAGGTTTATGAAAGACGAGTTCCCACTGGTAACTGTTTACATAGTCCTACAATTATATCTCTTCTCGTTATATTGACAGGCTCGACAGGATACCAATTACTTGCGCAAACTAACAATTAGCGAGCGGGCACTCGAAACATGGTAATATAATAACAGTATTTTAATTTTATTACTCTCATTGATTCGAATGATCCAAGTAGGTATACCTATGCAAATTCAATATTACTTATACCATAAAAACAAATCCATAAAATTTCTATAAAATCTTCAACCATGTTAAAGTTGAATTTAAATCTCGAAATTGCACAAGTCCTCAGAACGTTAGCTATTAATTTTACTGCAGTTTCATCTGATGGCTGTTCCCCGACTGGACTGATAATATCGACATCATTGGGGTTCCGTTCCACGATTGGTAAAACCTTCCTTTTATGGGTTCCGTCGGTTTGTTTGTACGTCTGTCACACTTTCCCTGCTCACGTTTTGAAGTAACGGTTGCGGGAATCAGTTCATCTCGCACTCCGATCTTGTACTGTTAGTCTGATTGCTGTAATGTCTCTTAAAGTGTTGAGGCTTAGGAAGCGGGTGTTAGGGTGTCTTGTAAGGAAACATAGACTTATTTACTATTTCTAAGAAATTACAAGTTGTTGGCGAGGCAATGGACGAGTGCTAGGGTTAAAAAAAGTGTTGCTAGGGTTAAAAAAAGGGTTAAAAATAATGTGTTTTTGCTCAAATAAGGCCGTGCAAACTATAATTGTATCATTATAAAAGTCAATATCAAAGTGGTGTATATACTCATTTGATAATTTTATAGAATGTATTATTATTTTTTTCTTTCTTCTTCACACAAAACAGTCTGAAAGGCGGACTTAATGCCTTAAGGCATTCTCTAATAGTCAAACGTATTAATGAAAAAAGACATAGGTAGAACAAGATACAAGTTAGAACTGAGCTGCAGTAAGAATCTGCAATTCCCTCTTGCCACAGCCAGTGCGAAAAATGACATAAGACCTATAGCCACCTAAAAAAAGTTAAGAACTACTCACGCTCTATTGATATATACGAAACAGAGTCCGCCTTCGTTGAAGTAAATTAGTCATTATTGAAGAGTTTTTCTCAAAAAAAGATGAAAGACGAATTAGAATAATTTTAAATACTATTAACAAAGGGAATAGTGGAAAAACATCTACCAAATAAACACAAGAAAACATAGAAAAATGGTACAAACCAAAACAATATTATTTTAATTTAAAAATAAACAAACAATATACTCCAAAATGGCGTGCCGTGGAAAGCATTTTAAAGTATTCTAACAAAGGTATGACATATAAACTGACATTATAAACTCCATTAATATTCATATATATATATATTGATAAGGATCATAGTACAGCGCCTGCATTTATTATTAGATGACATCACGCGACTGTCGGTGCATCAAGTACCGTATTGTGGTGACAAAGCTCTCTAAATTAAAAGTCAAACCATTACCCACCTACTTGATGACTCACGTTTACGTCTAGAAGTCACTATCAGTCTTCATCGCATCAGCAAAGAGGTTGCATTAAGCCACTGGTTGCAGGTTCTTTAGTACTAATCGATTTGGAAGTCATTTGAAAAGTGAATATATGCATGTATGTGTAAAAGACTAACTAAATACTAATCGCATTAAGTGACCCTTTTCGAATCTTCATTACTACCGACTTTCATCAAAAAAAAGTACAAATGCTTTTGAGTAATCCAAATGAAAAACTTTAGCATCCACTATCTAATAATCAAGAACGGGTCTAAATTACCCAGCTTGTTTCTAGGCCTCCTATCTACAATCTAGTCTATCAGATCGAGCATTTATTGTAGAATATTTTAATAGTTTCCGTTCTAGAAAATATGTGTGTAAAATTAAAGCCGAGCACTTTATTTTATTTAGATGGGTCGGACGTAAAACTTTTATTACTTAATTGAATATTTCTTAGGTTCCCTTTTTAGTTTTTTGTTCAGTAGAAATGATAAAAGTTAATGTTTATGGTGCGTTTGAGTCCGTTTGTTCTTTAAACTGACAGTTACAGTTATACTCCTAGTGTTTACTCAAACGTAATTAAGAATTAAATTTCCTTGTGGTTCAACTTTAAGTATTGTTTTTAATGATTTTTGCTATTGTCTTTTGTATTCTTGAGGGTCTACTGGTCATAGTTGATATATTTAATAGTGTTTCTGATATTTTGCATTAAATCGTAGATAAAGATGATTAAGGGTGACTAAAAAGGTTAGAGTCTGTTTACTTATTTTTTGTTTTGGGAAAAATAAAGTATTAATCTGCCCTTTTGCCACTGCACTGATACCTACTACATATTATTTGATAGTTAGCTATTGGCGTTGCTCGTGGACATCTCCAAATCCAGAAAAGCGTTGCTTCTCCATCTTTCTGGATGGTTAGGACTTGATGTTTGGGGGATTAGGGATGGACAAAAAGAAATTGGGCTGTCGGTAGTTAACTTTACCCAAATGGTGAATTACAACAGAAGCCGTGTTTAACGTAAGTTTTTAGCCATGATATAAACCCGGTCGAGATGGCGAAGTCGTGTCGAATCATGGTTCTCCAACTCAATAACGTAACACAGTGTCTTGCCAGTTGCCAGTCAATATTACAGTATCTTGCCAGCCAATAATACAGTCAGTGCGATTTCTACAGCTTTAAAAATTGAGCTTAAATTTTTACCTGATACCAGAACTAAACGCCAAAAAAACTTTTACCGTCGCACTTAGAGTCATAGGTTAATTAACCCAGTCTTTAACAATTGTTTTGGGAACAAAATTATTGCTTACTACGAAACAAGTCATTAAATGTCTGCGCGTACGGCAGTTAATCCTATCTATACTAAGATCTGTAGCAAAAATGATTGGATTATACATTTATAACTCATTTGAGTGCATCAGATCACTCATAGATATATTATATTCTATGCTTACTTCAGTTAGTCACCATACACGTGTATGAATTAGTCTCATACTTGAGATTAGTCATCATTTTTCAATGAACCAATGTATTTGTTTTTTGCAAATAGGTCATAAAACAGAACATTTAAGTGGCAACCTTGCCATGTAAAAGTTCTGTTTTATGACCTATTTGCATGTTTGCATAGGTAAAAAAACTAGATGAAGCCGGCATTTCTATCTGACTAGTCTGAGGAGAAATGCCGAAACAAACTTAGAAGTCAGTCTAGTTTAGATCTAGTAAGGGAAGCCAAGCAAGGATATAATTGCAAGATCTTGAGGACGTACATAATTTATCACTGGACTGAATAGTGTAGAATACGTAGCTGAATTGTCCTCTTCATGTCTATCAAAATCAACCGCAAGGCATTCACTGGACGCAGGACCTACAGAATCCTTTAGGTAGGTGTATTACGAATAACCTCCGTCGAGCATTTCTGCGACCATTATTATACTTGAAAACCTTTATACTCCATCAGGTTTTTAGTTTAGTTAGTTTTTGACATTTAATGAGTTGCTACTATTATTAATACAATTTCCTTGTAAGCAATACTTTTGTTCCGAAAACAATTGTTAGACTGAGTTAATTAACAAATGACTCTGAGTCCGGCGGTAAAAGTATTATGCCGTTTCTGGCGTTTAGTTCTGGTATCAGGTAAAGATTTAAGCCCAAATATTTCATACTCTCAGAAATCGCACTGACTGTAATATTGACTGGCAAGATACTGTGTTACGCTATAGAAATGAAGAACCATAATTCGACACGACATCGCCATTACGATCGGGGTGATATCATGGATAAAAACCTACGTTAAACACAGCTTGTATTGTGATTCAACATCATCATCATCATCAGCCTATAAGTGCCCACTGCTGAGCAAAGGCCTCTTCTCACACGGAGAAGGTTTGAGCATTAATCACCACGCTTCCTCAATGCGGGTTGGCGATTTCAAACTTATAATTAGAAATTATAAGTCCAGGTTTCCTCACGATGTTTACCTTCACCGTTTGTCAGTGGTTTCTAAATAATCATAGAAAGTACATATAACTCGGAAAAAGTCACATTGGTACTTGCCAGGTTTCGAACCTACACCCTCATGCATGAGAAGCGGGCTCCTTAATCTCGGGGACACCACGACCTCTTGTGATTGTGATTCGCCATCTGAGTATTGTTACCGACTATTTTGTTGTTGTTGTATGCCCACCAGTGCAGAAATAGTGGACCCTTCCACTGTCACTTTAGCTTCCTAATCCACAGATCAGTGTCCTTTTGCTCGTTGCCGATCACCAATTTCTAATTCGAACAAGCAAAGACCTAGCCCTTTCCCTAGTCATGGCATGACACATTGCTTTGCCACAACTTCTATGAATCATAAAATCGTGCTATTGTCATTTTATTGTTTACATAAATATTATTTTTCTAGTCACCTTTACTGTAACCGCAATACCAATAAGGTAGTCGGTGTCAGTGTGGTAATCATTTACTCTATTCAATACTGCTAGCCTAGGTACGCATTGGTGAGACACCTGCTGCTTAGGTACTATTGGTCGTAGCGAGAAATTTTTAAAGACATAGCCTTCCTCGATAAATATATGGCTATGTCTTTAAAAATTTCCATTTGTCCATCTAGCACAAAAGCATTCGTTCAATCCGAATGAGTACTTCTAGAGATTGGCGAGACCAAACAAACAAACAAACTTATCAGCTTAGTGCGGGAATCGAACCCGCGACACGTTGCGCGGCAGCCAGTAGCCCAGCCATCGCACCAACCTTGCAGTCAAGGCAGATAGTATATTATAATAGGAGTTTACTTCTACATATACAATACTTGACTTAGTACAATATTTACTAAAAAAATAGTAAAACTTTACTGACATTCGTAAAGAATGACCCTTTTAAAATACTTATGAGTACTTCAAATATATGTCTGTGACTTGTAGCGAATGCTTGGTTGGCGTATTGTGGTGTCGTGTCATGATTGCACCCACTGGACGCACACGCAGTAATTACCAAAACCCAGCTCGGAGCAGGAAAAAGAACGAGGTGGATTTTAGTCAGTAAGAGTCTGACACTCCTTTTAGACATAACCAGAGCAGAAGAAGTTATTGGACGATATTTCTCACCCAAAAAAGGGTATTGAAAAAGGCCATCCGAGGATTTTTTAATTAGAAAGTATGTGATGATGTATGGATGTATATTTGTTATACTTTCACGCAACAATCGGTCTGATTAGGTGGAAATTTGGCACATACATAGGTGATGTGATGGATTAACACATAGACTGTTTTTTATCAACATACAACAACACTAGCTCCAACAAAACTAGCTCCTAACATGAAACAAATAGACTTTTTTTGTGAGGGGAAATCATCAAATGACTTCTCCTCTCCTGCCCAGGGTCGGGCGGGAGGGAGTGTCAGACTCTTACTGACTAAAAACCCCCCTGTTCCTTCTCCTGCTCTGTGCCGAGGTCGCGGTGCCTCATTGCGCTTAACCCGCAACCCCGCCTGAACATTAGCCCTATGGGGCCCCGTCTGTAGTGGTCTATTGGCTCTTTGGAGCGCGCACGCAACACTACGTGCCGTACGCTCGGGAAATAGACTAACACCTGGTTACCGAAAGGCCGATCAATGTTAAAATCAATTTAATCTCTTGTCAAGTCATCTGATTGGTTGACTGAATTATCAACAACCAATCAGATGACTTGACAAGAGATTTAACAGGTGATTAGTTAATTTTAGCGTTGACAAGCCTTTCAGAAACCGGGTGTATGTGTCTTTTTATTTCCATCTTCACAATATTAGTTTTATTACCCATTAGGCATCAGTTAAACGCTTGTTCAGTCATAAATAATACTCATAAAGTAAACAAGGAAGAATGAATCACTCCATTGTTTTAATATCATCATGCATCCCTACGTGGGTAGGCAGTATTGGTAGCTTGCCAAGCGACATTACAGTAAGTGCACATTGTTTTTAAATAACTTTGAGTAACGGGTTGCATGTTGTCTGTCTGTTAGTCATTGTTTTTGTTACCCAGTTATTGGTGTGAATAATTCATTTTTTATTCGTGTGAATGCGTTATTATTTGTCTTGGATAGATATGTAGATGCTAATTTACTTCGACGTCGAGCGAGTGTTTCTCAGGACAGTTCAAGCATTACTAAAGCCAGCGTGAAACAACCACGGCGTAGTGTTTTGCCGTTTCTGTAAGGTTACCAATAGCGAAATCATTGCCCTGCCTCCATCCCTCCCCAATCCCTAAATATCTAAAAACCTAATCTCCAAAAGACCGGCAAAGCACCTCCTCCTCCTCTGGCGTTACTTACCATCAGGTAATCCATAGGCTCGTTTGCGCACTATCACATAGAAAAAACTTCTTCGATAAAAAAAAGATATACCCTGGTCTAAAAGATATGCCTAACGTTTCCTTTCTACAAGTAAATAGGTAATGCAATGCAATGGCTCCTATGCATTGGTATCTCCAATTATTTTAATAATAGTAATAAACAATTACACCTTGAGGTACATAAACTGATAATTGAATGTCTCGTATAATATTTCCATTTGTATGCCAATTTTCATATTTACACTTAATCTAGATTACGTAAGTACTAGGATTTTTCCAGTTGCACATTTATTTTTTTGTAGGTTAGAAGTGGATTGAATAATTTATTTCATCGTCGATTGGGTTCAAAGACGAATTATTTATTTTAATTTGCGATATTCGATTTGATTTCTTGGTCAGACAAAGTATTGTTGGAGTTTATTCGTTTTACCACCAATCTAAATTATTTGAGTGGACGGGGCAATGATGAAAATGTTATCATGTGAGGAACTCGTTTGGAGGCAATGAAGATCTTTGAAGAAGTTTCTTACATGATCACACCTTTGTTATCCACCAAGAAATATTAAATAATTTCACTCTAAACGCATCATCACATCACCATCAGCATGCAGGGCAAATGTATATTCCCATACCGAGAAATGTTTGAGCTCTAACTGCCACGCTTGCTCAAGGCAAATTGACGATTTCAAACTTATAACCAAAAATTATTAGTCCAGGTTTCTCAAGAAGTTTTCCTTGACCATTCTTTGTAGTGTATCTATATAAATAATAAGTAGGTATACATATATAATTCAGAAAAGGTAATATTAGTAGGTACTTGTTTTCTCTCTAAACACACACACAAAGAAATATAATGACACTATATGAACATTTCTCAAATAGTTGAGCTTGAAGATTTATTTAGAAATTAATTTTTATTGCATTATATGGTACGATGGAAGCTTGGCTTATTCATTAGTTCAATTCGTTATATTGTAACATGGCTGCGAGGCAGCTGTAATAATCTATACAGTTTACGATCACAATAGAGGTTAGGTCACGGAGGAGTTAATAAATGGAGTGCGATTAATGAAAAAGTGATTTTGAGATCAGTTGCGTTGATCAGTAGTTTTAATGTCAAAATGATTTGTTTTTTGTTATTGTTGCAATTCACTTATTTGCATAAAAGTGTTTGCATTTTTAACAACTTATTAAAAAGTAAAGTTTGCGCTTGACTTTCATCATCATCATCATCAGCTCATAAGTGCCCACTGCTGAGCAAAGGCCTCTTTTCACACGGAGAAAGTTTGTACATTAATTACCGCGCTTGCTTAATGCGGGTTGGCGATTTCAAACTTATAATTAGAAATTATAAGTCTAGGTTTCCCCACGATGTTAACCTTCACCGTATGTCAGTGGTGTCTAAATAATCATAGAAAGTACATATGACTCGGAAAAAGTCACATTTTATACTTGCCAGGTTTCGAACCCATACCCTCATGCATGAGAAGCGGGCAATCGGGCGGGAATCCTTAACCTCCGGGCCACCACGGTTCTTGACTTTAATCTATTCTATATATCTCTAATTTAATAATAATTACAGATATATAGAATAGATTTAAGATTGTCATCCACGTCTACAGTAGATATGTATGTATTGTGACAAAGTCATCTAGCGTCATAACAATATTTCTAACCTTAGTCGAATTGTGTTATTAGACAAATCAGTGTGATTATTTTATACTGAAACCTGAGAACAATTGAGACTTAAAACGTCTAAGATTCATACTCGTATATAATTTTTATTGAAAAAAATGTAGTTATATGTTTATCCCAAACAAACCAAAAAGACTTGTAATGATATCATCAACAATTAGATCACATCACATCATGAATGAAAACTCAGCAGTGGGCTGATGAATGATGAATGATAATGAAGGTTTGAGCATTAACTACCACACTTGAAATTATAAGTCCAGTCTTACTCACGATATTTTCCTTCACCGTATGTAATTGGCCTCTAAATAATCATGGGAAGTACATATTATAACTTAGAAAATGTCACAATGTTGCTTGCCAAGTTTCGAACCTTCCGGGTTACAACCACTTACCTGTGATATTTAACCACTTACCTGTAGAATTTAGAAGTGCTACAGATTTAGAATTTAATAAGAAGGTATATAACTGGTTGTGTGAGAGATGTTTTTATTCCATCAATAAATATCTTGAGTGTAAATGGTAAAACTTATTTAATTACTATAATTACTTTTAATTTAATATAATATAATATTGGTAATTTAATAATTTAATGAATAGTATTGTATTTAATCTTATTTATTGCATAAAATCTAAAATTAAGTGGTGAAATTATTGTAACCTTATGTAATTGATTATTATTAGACAAATGTGTACTGCATGCTATGTGGAAGATGAAAAAAGTCTAAATATTTGCACGGCAGAAATGCCGAATATAGTGAAACCCTTAGATGTTAAGAACTGATGTTAACTACCTATATTTTTGCAAATAACTATATCATTCATTCATTCAACGAGGTCGCCTTTCAATACTCACATTTCAAAACCGTGATATCAACGAACGCATTACAAAAGTCGCGTCTAACTTAGTACTCCATTAATTAACTCATCCTTGTTCCCGCACCACAATGAGGTTACTCACCGATCGCCTTAGGATGATAATTAATATAGTAGTCATAGGAAATGGATTACGACGGTTTTCCTACGTTGCACACCAAGATGGATGATCTGCAGCTGATTGTAAATTAATGTTTCCTTTTCATATTTAGGTGCAGATGTAATCAAGTAGTGTTTTAAACTTGATTCAGTGCTGTTCCGGGTTTGAATTTACATGATGTACGGCTTTGAATAGTTTGAGTTTTGAATATGAATGATGGTTTAGATTTATTCAGATATATTGTAATAGTAATAGTAATATTTTAAATACTACAATGTTATAAAGATGTTATATAGGGCTTCAAGCTCTATACATGTTATGGACCCTGATAGGGCACAGCAAATGAAGGTATAAATAAGTTAAATTATAATTAAAATTGTCAGCTGAGGTTGCGGATCAACCGTTATAATGTACTAGTTAGGAGAAGGGTCGTCTGGTTTTTAATCACTAAGAGTGTGCCACTCCTTGTCACCCTATCCAGGGCGGCAGATTGATGAACTAAGTGCCTATTAAAATGTGTCACATTTGGAATGACATTAAAATTAAGCATTTAAAGTTTACCCCCCACAGGATGAAGCCCCACATTGCCGATGTTCAGAAAGAGTCTTAAATTTTCTCCGCACCCTGGCCGAAAAAAGACATTTGATGTTTTTCCTTTAAAAAAATTGAGAACCAAGTACAAGAGCAAAACTTCTATATTGTAGACACTATATAAAATCAGCAAGGTATAAAGCGCATAAAAGAGAGTATTCCAAAATTTGAACCCTATTATTAAAACATTTAAGAATCAAATGTATTCTTTTTCGATTTAGGCCTCTTTTCCATTAAGCATACGAAAGTTAAGTACCAATATGACTTTTTCCAAGTTATATGTACTTTCTATGGTTATTTAGACACTACTAACATACGGTGAAGGTAAACGTCGTAAGTTTGAAATCGTCCTTGCGGGTGCATTGAGCAAGCATGGTGATTAATGCTCAAACCTTCTCCGTGTGAGAAGAGGCCTTTGCTCAGCAGTGGGCACTTAAAAGCTGATGACGATAGTACGAAAGTTTAAAATTAGAAAAGACACTTATCCAATCCAGCGCAATTGCTTACACAAACATCACCGGAGACCACACACCTAAAACTGTCATCCGCTCATAAACTAATCTTGCGCATTTGACTTAATTCAAACCATCCAGAGACTTGACTTCAATTTATGGAATTCAAACTAGCTCTTTCTTCTGTTGCTACACTATTAGCGTCACCCCACACGAATTATGTCGCGCGTAAACAAAACTAAATAGATGAAAATATCCAATTTGATACAATGTTGTCGAGAATTAATGATGTTGGAGCTGGAGTGTTGAATGTTGTGTGCCTCGTCATAAATTGTAGATACATAATTCACGATAGTTATTTGCAGTTAAATGTCATAAACATACATATGTATGTGTAAGCTCTACTAGCTGGTGGAAGAAATGGTAAAATCAAAATCAATCTCTTCATAATTTATTTAATGGTTTCTTACTTGGATTGTACTAAGATTTTTCATGTCAAAGCATAGGATGTTTTCACTTTAATTGTGACTACAAAACTTTAAACTTTTGGGTTCTAAAAATGCGAGCAGGTACCATATTTTTTTTTTGAAAATATGTAGGTACACGAATTTTTCCTACTTAACTGTGTGATGTGTCGTTTAGAAAAATGGAACACCAAATTATACGTTCCCAAGAATTTCAATGATCACAAGAAGAAACAAACAAATAAACAATTCCTTCGACAACATTATTTCAAGAAACGCAGCGGTTTTTTAATATGTCGTCGGACAGTGTGGGACGTCTCTTACAATGTATGCCCATGCATATTACATATGTACATACCGGCACGCTAGGCTTGCTAAACATATCAAGGAACTGCCTTGTAAGTCAAAATCCGTGTAATCACTTGATTCGGTCTTAGTTACAAATTGGATATTGATGTAACGCCATAGTTGTGATACTGAGGGAATTGGGTAGTTTCCTAGGTCAAAAATAAATTAATTCGACGTTTTAATACAATAAAATATTGAAAAATAACTATACTTTTATTCATCGATCGATCGATACACTGAATTTTAGATATTTATTAGCTATTTTTAAGAAATAAGTAAGCTATTTGACGCAAAAAAAGCCATGACGTCCTAACTCAGTTTTTCATACAAATTTCATAGAAAAGTATCGTTTTAGACATTTGGATAAACGTATTGAATTTGGCTAGTTGGAAGCTAAAGTATTGATTGTGATATACACTGATCAATATGAAAGTGCGATTTCGATACCCGCATTTTGAAGAGGTATGTAAGACTTTTGTAATTGTAAGGTTTTTAGAAAAACTTTTGAAGTCATAACGGGACTTTTATTTATACGCGATGATATCGACATCGCGTCGATATCAACATCGATACCAAACTAGTAGAGCTCTTTATCAGTTCAATCACTATGCCGTTATTTTCAATGAATTTAGCATGTCTTACACCCGGTTTCCGAAAGGCCGATCAATGTTAAAATCAATTTAATCTCTTGTCAAGTCATATGATTGGTTGACTGAATTATCAACAACCAATTAGATGACTTGACAAGAGATTTAACAGGAGATTTGTTAATTTTAGCGTTGACAAGTCTTTCAGAAACCGGGTATTAAGACGGTAAGTACACAAAAAAGCACCAAAATAACTACCTATTAAATAGGCATTATTTTTGGTATAAACTTGACATAGACAACAAACAAGAAATATTGCAAAACAAAACACCAAAAGGTTTTTATATCTTTAGAAAGAACTTAAAATAGATTACCTTCCATAAGTACATATCTGAAGAAATCTTAAAGAGAATCCTAAAGTTCACCGGACAAGTTCTGACTACAAAGTTTCATTAAAAAATACACCAAAACCATAGACAGGTAAGTTTGAAAAATTAAAACGTCGTCGTCACCATATCGATGCACTTTTAGTCTCTCGCCAGTGAGACCATCCGTGAGACCATAATTTGATAGGTATTAATAACTCGCTTCCTTTCCCCTTTGAAGTCGAGTCTGTTTAAATAAGTTTGTGATAATTCGATCAGGACAGACTCCTGTCTCTCTTATAACTTGTTAGAAACCTTTGAAGTGCAACGTAAATATGGCCGGTACCCGTTACCTCAACCACGTTAGATGTAATATTTATAACATTTAAAATTAAAGGTAAAATCAAACGATGTAATACTCAATAAAACTTTCAATTTGTTAACTTTACTGTTGGACTGAATAAAATTAATCTTCTCTTAAGAGATTATTAATGAAGTGAACGGTTGACGTGTTAAGTATTAATGAGAAGTGATTTGCCGCCATCTTGATTTTTTTGACAGAATTATGCCTTTGCCCGCTAGTCCACGTGTAGGTGATAAAGTTGGGGAAATATAATTGAATATTTATATGGAAAAAGACTTTGATTGATAGAGTGCTACTTGTAGAGATGGATTGAAATTAATTTCGTTGATTAATCTTATAGTATTTTTTTTTTGGTAGAAAAAAGATGAGTATAGTTGGATAGAAAAAAGATCAGTTTAGAAACTTTTACAGACAGTGCTGAGCCTGCATCTAAACTATATTATATAGGTAAACAGTCATAACACAAAGCGGTAAAACATTTTCCGACGCAGAAATATAATTTCTAACTCAACAATAGACTTGAAACTAGACCAGTAAGGAAGTCATCATATTGTGGATATAACTGGCCACTTACGCGATACAATCACCAGCAGGACATCTGTATTCCTAGCGGACTAACAACAGTTATTGTTATTCGAAATCTGAATAAACAAAACAGACCTCTTTGCATTCGAATATAGCTTCCTCGATTTACCATTCATGTTGCATGCGCGCGCAGAATCAACTACACAATCGCCAATCTGATAATCGTCACCATCGATACAAAGACGAGATATCGATCTCGATCGCTCCATTCCGATGCATCGATACGCATTGCAAGTTGACGTTGACAAATTGCATCTTAAAGGACTTTATGGTCGACAAATTGAGGCTACTCGTATTTATTGCAATGAATCCCGCAGAAGGAGAATTCTTGGGAGAAGCTTATCGATTTGTTTTAATCGATATGATATTGATCTCGATTTGACCCTTTCGTTTGTGTTGCCGATTCTGGTTTAAGTTTATGGGGCGATGTAATGTGCGTGCGTCGGGAACGTTGAGTGTGAAAAGATTAATGTAGCAGTTAATTTAACTGATTGGTAACTGCGTTTTGGATTGTTTTGATTGATAAGTAGAAATTATGGTGTTTGATTCGATGATGGCGTATCGGTAAAATTGATTAAGACAGCATTATGATCGTTTGTTTGCTAATTGAAAATTAAATATGTTTTACCTTATGGGTTACGGACAGTTAATTGAAGCTTAATGAGTTTCAATGTTCAGTAAATTTAAGAGATAAGTATGAGTTATATTATATAAAATCTTTGATGTAGTGATTACAACTAGGTACTATACTTAAAATTATTAGCAGCTTGATGGTAGAAAATTTTAGACAACATTTTTCATTATCGTATTTATGTATTTACTTTTATCTTATTAGTACCTAAGTATCTTTTGCTTATTTACGACATAGAAATTAAGTTTTATAGACATTATGGCGACAGGTTGGCGAACGAGCAGACGGATTACCTGATGGTAAGCAATCAGCGCCGCCCATGGACACAACAACGGAGAAGTTGCAAGTACATCACCAAACTTTTGGGACTTGGGGATTTGGAGATTTAGGAAGGATTAGGCCTCCGTTAACATCACCCACACGGCGAAACACAACGCTTTGGTTGTTCCACGCCGTACGAGGCCGCCGTGGTATCACTCCGGTCGAGCCGACCGAATGGTGTTCACAAATGTTTGACGATAACTGGTAAAGTAAATTGTATTTCCGATATGTTTATAATATACTAGGTTTCCTGAATATTTTATAGTTACTGTAGCCAAACATTGTTGGTCCGTTGCAATGTAAAGTAATCCTTTGAATGATCAGCACACAGTAGTTTTTTGGCCCCATACTAGATTTTTCTCCAGTGTCGTGGGCGTATTTACAAACATACAATTTCACATACACATCACACCCAGACCGAAGCAGCGACACGTTGCGGAGCAGCCAGTTGCCAAGCCACTGCACCTACCGTGCAGTTAAAAGTCCTGTGGTTGGGTAGTTTATTATATTTGTAATACCAACATAATCGGAAGCTACGTTTTATAAGTTTTAAAGTAAGAATAAAAGCGACACATTCTTTAAAGAATGGTTTATTTCAACTCAAAAACATAACTAAACCTATGTTATTTTATTCAAATACAATTAGAGCAGTAACAAGAAATACAAATTAACCTCTTTGACTATCAATATCAGTTTATTTGTCGCAGTGGCATCCCTGGAGCCGCTAAATAGGGCTCCATACATTGCGTTAGGCCGGCCGTGTGGACATCAGAGGCGCCGCTATCGCGATCAAAGAGCCCGCTTTAGACTTGGGTTGTAACAGGTCAAAGACGATACCTGTTCTTTCTGTTACTGTTCCGAAAAGGAACAGTTGTCAATACCAGTAATTAAAGAATACCCTGTTATTTTTGTATTTGTTATAATTAAATTTATTAATGTTAATAACAATCGATACTGACGTGACAGGCTGATATTGAATTGAAATGAAATGAAACGAAATCAAATGTGTTTATTCGGCATAACACGACAGAAATAAAATATTATTGACATTGAATTCAATTGAGATAGTGATGAGTGAATGAATCTTTGTAAGGCTTTATTTCGAATGAAAAATAAAAATGAGCGTATGACTGTTATTAAAAGAACTATATACCAGGTTACTCGCGATAACAACTGTTATCTGTGTAATACCTATTATTTATACCTGTGATGGTAAATTCTTTCATGCCTAACCCAGCTTTCGGCATTGCGCGTCATTGCACTAACAAAACCTCTGCAATATCGAATGCAACAAGGCATACCCTGCAACCGATGGGGAATAATGCGGTATCTGTTGTAGAATTGAGTTAGTGTTTGTTATTAATAGGCGTCATGTTGGTTTTTTATTTTATCAAATATGAAAGTAGGTTTAAGTGTGGGAGAACCATGCTTCGGTACGAATGGGTCGGCTCGAGCGGAGTGATACCACGGCCTCACAGAAAACCGTCGTGAAACATCCACAGCGTTGTGTTTCGCCGTGTTAGTGACGTTATCGGAGGCCCAATCCTTTCCCTCCCCCTATCCCTCACCAATCCTTTAATCTCCAAAACCCTAATCCCTAAGAGGTCGGCAACTCACTCACTCGTAATTCCTCCGTTGGTAATCCGTATGCTCGTTTGCCGATCAATTACACAAAAAAAAGGTAGTGGAGTTGACGTAAATTCATCCTTGTATTCAATCGATTGACAATCACCGGCGACTCGATAATTATAGGTTTTATTCCAGCTGTCTTAATGTACGGATTACATTTTTCAAATAAAATAGATAAAGATAAGTGTGGGAGAGCCATGCTTCGGCACGAATGGATCGGCTCGATTACTACGGGCTCGTAGATGATGGCCTAAACCGACAATTACGTGGTTTTCGTCCGGAGGTCCAATCCCATACTTGATCCTTCAACAACCCACAAAATGCTGGCAACGCACTAGTAAGTTCTTTGGTGTTGGGAGTGTCCATGGGCGACGCCTATTGTTTACTATCTGATGAACCGTCTGCTCGTTTGCCGACCTGCCCTATAATAGAAAATTAGCAGGGACAGGGAAGGACCAGAGAGGTTTTTGTACAGTAAGAGTCTACCACTATTTCTTGTGGAAGAAAAGGCATTTGATGGTTATCCCTCATTAACAGATGGTTACCGGAAGCCCAATCCTTCCCCTCCCCCAATCCCTTCTCAATCCCTAATCCCAAAAAGGTCGGCAACGCACTCGTAACTCCTCCGTTGTGTGTGTCTATGGGCGGCGCTAGTTGCTTACCATCAGGTAATCCGTCTGCTCGTTTGCCGGCCGACAACATGAAAAAAAAATATCTTCTGGATTGAGTCGGATAATTTACCCAGTACCCACCAGTTACTTATCAACTTCAATTACCAACGTGGAACGTGTGGATAGGGCGTAATCTTAATGCCCTTGGTTTCCAAGACTTACAGCCTGTAATGAGCAAGTTGAGAGAGTACCGACCAAATGTGGTTCATAAAAGTAAATAGCCTGTCATATCTACGAGTAGCCGAGTAGCCGGCAGTAATAGAGTTGTTTCTAGAAACGGCTACTTCGAGCGTGCGACGCGTTATAAATTGTAATGGTTCTTAGAATATCTTGTTGATTGACATTGTGGACGGGTACAGTTAGGGGTAAAATTAATGACAAAAAATATTGTTTTGTGTTTCTTTTCAAAATTTGAAAATAGCTTATTTGGCTGTAGATATTCGTAAAAAGTTATTTGAAGGTTAACATAACATGATTTTAACTCAAGCAAAATAAGGATATATTTTTACATGTTTACTGAGTGGAAGTGTATTTTGAATGAATTTTACTTACTCATACTTTTAAGTGCGGGAGACCCATGCTTCGGCACGAATAGGTAGGCTTGACCGAAGTTATACCGCGACCTCACAAACAACCGGCGTAAAACCACCGCAGCGTTGTGTTTCGCCGTGTGAGTGAGGCCCAATCCCTCCTCCTTCTGCTTTCCCTTCCCAATCCTCAAATATCCGAATCCCTTATCAAAACAAATTTAATATTGCTTTTAACTTTAGTTGACTTTCTAGGTAATCATACTTTTAAGCATTTTTGAGGGTGGATAGTAATCCAATGATTTCTACCGCCTTGGGTAGATAGATGTCTTTTCCCTGACTCCTACTTCTGGCTGAGCCGTGGTATACTTTTAAGCTAAAATTTGACCTTGACAACCCGTGAATATACTAAACATCTACAACTTACAACTGACGAAATAATTCATTCAACTTTTAAGATCTCCATTTTGAATTTGTCCTTCTAAATACTTTATACCACTCACATGTTTTTGAAGTTCACTGTACAATGTTGGCGTCCTTTTAATTTGCAGTCTATTATTAGATGTGTGGCCTGCAATGTTTCATTTTGGTGTCATATGCACCACTCAAACAGACAGACTACGATTGTTGGTTGTTACATCTTAAATACTATGCGTTTGTAAGTTTTGTAAATAATGCATTTAAAATACATGGTTAGTTCAGTAGTCACAAAATATCAACCAGGATATAATACCAGTTGATATTTACTTTAAGTTAAGTAAGTAAGCTTTAAGTATATTTTATAAGTTAACTAGCTACTGTCGTGCAGTTTCACCCGCTGCTCAGATCCTACAGATCTATAGCGCTCAGGAATATTATAGCTATCTATCAGTGAAAGAATTTTGGAAATCCGACCAGCGGTTCTAAAGATTGCCGCCTACATACAAACTTAGAAATTTTACCTCTTTATAATATTAGTATAGAAATAATGTACTTACTTATAAGGTGCAGCAGTGCGAATGTCTACAGAAACAAAAACAAAACTTTCAATTTGTACTTTAAACAAATCATCGTTCTCAATGTCCTAAACCGTTATTGATTTGATTAGGTTAAAGCAGAAACTAATGATGATGGCAAAGTTAGATAGAGAGTAAAGATACATTAGTGAAAATTTCCGCTTAATCGCATTGTTACTGATGCTGAACATTCTTTGTACGAAGACCTTACGGTCGATTGAAATTTAGTATCGAAGTACACTTTGATTTTATGCCTAGATACAATTACAAGATAGGGTGTCGTTTTTCAAAGATAATAAGGAATACACACTGACTGCATATGGGTCGGAGCAGGAAAGGGAACGGGGTGATTTTTTGGTCTGGTCTGACATTTCCTCTCCCACTAAAAATGAGAGAAGCCGCTAGACGAATACCAGCATTAAAAAAAAATTGGTGATTGTAGTAGCTGGGTGACTAGTTGCTAGCATCATGGGTTTGATTCTCTAACAGAACATTTTTTTGTTACACAAAGTTGTTACGGGTCTAATATGAATTGTATCTATGTGTTATAATGACGAAAATTATTTTTATGTTTAATCGTAACTTACCCTCCCCAATCCCTAAAGAGAGAGAAAGCCATGCTTCGGCACGTATTAGTTGGCTCGACCGGAGTGATAACACGGGCTCAAAGAAAACCGGCGTGAAATAACTACAGCGTTGTGTTTAGCCGTGTGAGTGAGCTTACCGTAGGCCCAATCCTTCCCCTACTGCAAGCCCTCCCCTATCGCTAAATCTCCAATCCCCAAAAGGTCGGCAACACACTCGTAACTCCTCTGTTGTTGCGGATGTCCATGGGCAGTGCTGTACCAGGTTCCTTCTGCTGGTTTGCCAATCTATCACATAAAAAAACTCTGTAAACTTAATCCGCTGCCTGTAGCGGATACATCGACGGCGCTGATTGTCGTTTTGAGTGAGGAAGCACAAGACTTTAAGCGCTAATTTCACCATATTACTATACTTTTTATTATTAAAAAAAAAAAAATAGTATAAATAGAACACAATAATAAGCCAATTTTAATTAGGTACTTGACAGTCTTTTCTCCTATATTCTACTCTGGTATTACCACATGACCGATGCATGCAAGGTGTAAACAAATCTATTGTTTCGATGCATGATTCATTACTGAACAAAAGTTCATTTTCAGTTCGAATGAGTCACCGACAATGGAAAACGTAAATAGATAACTATTCGTGTTAAGACCTGTTTATTGTTTAGTTGAATTTTAACTCTATTGTGTTATGATAATAAAATAGAAAATAGATTATTTAATCTAGTATAGGTTGGTGTGCTGGTATATATTGTATTATAAAAGTAAATAGTAAATAGGTACCTACGTGCTTTTTTTTTTTTGCACTGAAATTGCTATTACTGTTGTGGGAACTTGGATGTTTTTGTCCAAATTCTTTCTAGTAGTTTCAGAGTAAGCATGGCAGGGACTACCTAGGCCTATTATCCTTAAGAAATTCATTAAGTAACTGCTCCTTCTTTGGGTTGGGCGAGACAAGGTGTCAGACTCTTACAGATAAAAACCACCCGGAGTCGATCATTGCTCTTGCATCCGCAACCCCGACTGGGCTTACTTAGGTATCTCATCATGGCTAGTAGGCATACCTAATATATTTTTAAGAATATATCTGTTAAGAAGTTATAATAAAAAATCGTCCTTATTTCAGTTGAAGTTCTCAATTTCAACGAATAATTTTTCTTGACAGTTTGTATCATTCCCATTTAAATCTTAGCGCTCTTTGGGGCATCCGAGGATAAAAAACACTCAAAATTCATAACCTCTCCTTTTTACATAGTCGAGTAAAAATTACAACTTGTCACAAACATGCTTACAAATAATATAACTATGTTTATACCAGTTCAGATCGATAGCCTATGATATCTACATGGGTTTTTGTGCCATAATGTTATGGTCAGAGCTGCGAAGTCGGGTTACCATATATCGAGTGCGTATTTATGGTAACCATCGATACTGATCAAAGAGATAATTATAATAACAAATGAATATTTAATGGAATGTCAGCTATGAACTAAGGTGTTTTATGGAGGGGTGTAAAAAGGTCTGTCTTGTATACACGCCGGAACATCGCTACGTACATACGCAACAAGTATTTCGGTTCAATACATTGTGACGGTGCGACATGGCATATAAGTCTGTCTTTTTTTAGAAAAACCTCCGTTCCTTTTCTTGCTACAGGCCTTGGCGTTTGACTCGAAACTCTTGAATATCCTAACTTCTTTCTCTTTACTTTTTTCTGAGGGGAAAATCATCAAATGACTTCTCTCGCCTATGGTGAAGCGAGAGGGAGTTCCATCTCCTGCTCCAGAATCAGACCCGACCGTACAACGCGTAGCGTTTTACGATTTATGATTCTGGTACCCTTTTTTTGTGAGGAAAATCATCAAATGACTTCTTCCGCCCAAGGCTGAGAGGGAAGGAGTCTCAGACTCTTACTGGCTAGAAACCCCCCTGTTCCTTCTCCTGCTCTGGGCCGAGGTGAATGAGGCACCGCGCATTGCGCTTACCCCGCAACCCCGGCTGAACATCAGCCCAGCAGAACAGCGCTTACGGTGACCGAAGTTTATCGTCGCTCGATCCCTGACGCTTAGTCTCGCCTACTGCGTGAAACATAACACTGTGACAACGTTGTTTCACCAGTTTTCTGGGAGGCCGTTGTATCACTCCCTTCAAGCCAACCCATTTTGCTTTCTTCAACATTTGCTTGTAGATCAAACAAATTCAGTTTTATGAGTGGGCAACTACGTCATCGCTCAGTGCTCAGTATGAAATGAAATAAACCGTAACGTCTTTGTCTTAAAGAAAATACACGTGGATTTTATAAGAATTTAATCATAAACAAGATTGATTTAAAAAATAATACCTACTTTGTTGAAATCTATCAAGAAGTTCAACCATTCTAGTAGTATTCATAGTTTTCCAACCACGTTTGACTCATGCGGAAATTCTAGATCTATATAGATTTCTTTGTTAGTTATAAATAATATTTACTAACAAAGAGATTATTCATCGCACATAAAAGTTATTTTGAACCGTGCAGTTATGAACAAAGGGTTATATTTTCTTTGTTATACGTCATTGGAAATGTGATAAAAAGTGCAATGAGTCATTAGGTACTTACGTTTGTAGAAACTTGTGCTGATTATTGTCATTCATGTCTGACACCTAAGTACATAATAACTTATTATATTTATTGATGAAAAATGTAATAAATATTCAAAAATAAATTATATATTATGTTGACAATGACGCTACATAAGTACCTACATATGTATGGTTTAGTGGAAATTGGAATAACAACTTTTTGACTTAAGAATAAAAAAAAGTACCTATCGTAAAATATGTAGGTATATTATTATATTATTATTTAAGTGTGGGAGAGCCATGCTTCGGCACGAATGGGCCGGCTCGACCGGAGTGATACCACGGCCTCACAGAAGACCGGCGTGAAACAACCACAGCGTTGTGTTTCGCCGTGTGAGTGAGGTTACCGGAGGCCCAATCCTTCCCCGCCCCCAATCCCTCCTCAATCCCTAAATCTCCAAATCCCTAATCCCTAAAAGGTCGGAACGAACTCGTAACTCCTCTAAAAAAAATATTGTAATTTTAATGTATAATTTTTTTAAAGAAATATTTTATTTAATTTTTTTTTTAATGAATCATGATGAATGTCAGTCAATCCAATGAATTCAATCCTTAGACTTAGGTATTTGTTGATATCAAAAAAGTGCTAACTACCACGCATACGTGTTGTCTTTCTGAAGTTCAATTCCCGTATTCAACTTAAGGATCCGTTTTCAAGGATCCAGGTAGATTTTAATTTGCGTCATGGATTAAATTACTAAGTTACACCAATATTTAAATTTCACATTCAACTATCCATGTAGATTTTTAGCATCATGAACGAAAAATTAGGAGGTTGAATAAACTACTGATCCGATCTCTATTACACAATGACATGACACAATCATTCTTTGTTCCTATGGCCACCATAAGAAGCCGACACGAACATGACACCATATGCCAAGCCATAGATTCCCGTCCCTCAAAATCAGTGTGGGAACATACAAATGGAACAAGCTGTAATGACGAAATTAGAACCATCTTCACTCATTTCTTACGAACGGCTTCGGGAAATGTCTCGGATCATCAAAGATTGTTGGCGACACCATAGTTGTAGGGTTGACACGTGTCGCGGAGTGACTTAAATACCATTATTTTTGTGTAAGTAATATTTTTTTGTGTCTGGATTACCTGATGGTAAGCAATCAGCGCCACCCAAGGACAAACCAGAACAACGGAGGAGTTACGAGTGCATTGCCGACCTTTGGGGACTAGGGATTTGGAGATTTTTGGGATTGGGGTAGGGAAAGGATTGGGCCTCCGGTAACCTCACTGCTGCAGTGCGACGCGTCGCGGGGTCGATTTCTACACTGAACAACTCTTTGATCTACAAAGGACATGGCCAAAAAAGTACATTCCACGTACACGAACAAAATTAATACACTGTAAAATACAAATAGAAATATGAATTATTACGTAGTTTTTAGCCTCTCCAGACCTGACAATTATTATTAAAAAAATGTAAAAGTAATGCAACAAAATCAAGTTCGTTTGTCAAGTTTCGCCATAATAGTCCATAGAGAAAGATAAATAAAAAGACGTTCCAATTCCAAACCACGTGTCTTAAACTACACTCGTAGAAAACGTGTGATATGATCGACAAATGCATTACAATAGGAACATTTTATTCATACGAAACTGTATTCATTGGTTTTAGTTGCATTTTAAAATATACTCATAATAATGTTATGTTTTATTTTTATCCAATTTACCAAAAAAAAACTTAAACGAAACGGAACGTGTTTGGCACTTTTGACAGCGTGTTTTTGTTAACCTTGCTAATAATACTGGGGTAACTATTTTGCGTTTTGGATTTGTTTTGTGGATTACGATGAGGTGCATCAACTGCGGAATAGGCGTACAAAGGCTGCAGAGGCGCCTTATATCCTCGCTTTCTGCACACCATCAAACAAAACTTTCACGTTGGTTAACCAGCTCAAACCCAGGTATGAAGTCGGAATATATAATACTTAGTCTGTTTTTTTATGTTTTATCATGGTATGCGATTTTAAATAGTGCATCTTTTTTTTAGTTGCCTCTGGGGACATTCATCTGTCAACCACGCTTCTTATTATTGAATACTGAAGCTGGTGAACATGAGAACTACTGGGGCATAACATGGCTTGCCTCGGTTGTGGAAAATCGGTTCGAAAAATAAGACACCATAATGTCAGTATGGACTCTCTATTGCTAGCTGGCCTAATATCGCAAAATACTATTAATGTGGTAAGCATTTTGTTTCTATTCATTGTTTTATATAAGTACCCTACTTGTATTTATCTATATTAATCTATAAAAAAAAGTACTCATAGTAGGTATGTGTGATTATAATATCTATCTTTATGTATTTTCAAATATTTAAAATAGGCTTGTGGTAACATAATACTTCTCACTGTACAATAACATAAAACTTGAAAACATGTGTTTATTCTAACTGGGGTTTATTTTCAGACCTCAAGAAGCAACTATGTTTGTCATGTGTGCTGTATGCGGGCAAATAGACAGACAGTGCAGGACTTATCACGAGACTTGCAGGAATTGGGTTCGGACAACAATGCAGTAGCTCCTTATATTCAAGTGGTTAGCCCACCAGAGCCACCACCATTACCACCTGTTTTAAGCAGGCCGCTTCAAATGGAAAGTACTACCATATTATTACCCAATTATACAGAACATATATTAAAGAAGCGTACATTCCATACACAAACATAATAAAATACACTTTATAATAAAAATATAAAAGTGAATTATTACGTAGTTTTATTTTATTTATTCTCCTTAATAAATAAATCATTATACTTTATACATATTATTTTGTTTTATTTTATAAATAAATAAAAAAATAATTAAAACGCCATGGTTTTTAAAAGCAAAATCTTATTTCGTGCACTTATGGCCAGTAATCTGACTAAAGGTTTAGAGAAACTTTTTTCGTCTTGTTTGTTATAATTACGAGTTCTTCATGAGTTTTATTTTTTGCAATTTAATTTAATAATATTCACGAATGTAAACACCAAAAATCATTGATGTACATTGAATTCAATAACTATGCAAACGCCCATACAAAAGTTGGCCATGTCCTTTCTTAATCTTAATAATCTAATAAAATATGATCCACAAATTATTGTTTCAGGGTGTAAAATGCACTCACGACACGCAGAGTTTTAAAGAAAATAAGTGTAGTTAAGAAATATAAATCATTTAACTAGAGAACTAAATACAATTTTACAGACAATAACAGGCAGAGGGCAGCCCTAAGCCCTCATTAGAGGAGCACGCAGTTAATTTATTTTTATTGTAAGTGTCATGTCGCGAGTGCAATGGATAATTTTTCTTTGTCTGCGCATGCGTCACTCTGTAGACACAGAATTGAACTATTGCGCCTCTGGTCATTTTGGTATACGATTAGGTTAAAGATGGCGGATTATTTATTTATTTATTACAGTACTCATTTTCTTCTTTTTTTACTGTCTTGACTGCACGGTTGGCGCTGTGGTTGGGCAACTGACTGCCGCGCAACGTGTCGCGGTTCGATTTCCGCACAGAACAACTCTTTGTGTGATCCACAAATTGTTGTTCCGGGTGTGATGTGTATGTGATATTGTATGATTGTAAATGTACCCACAGGAAAAGAGAAAATCCTAGTGTAGGGCAACGTTTAATTATAACAAACTTTTATAACAAAACTTCGGTTTTTGAGTTTTGTAAAATGTTCTAACTGATGTAGTAAAATGAAAGAGTCTTATGATCCATGTTACGTATTACAATTAAGGAAATAATCCTTTGTAAGTCAAGTCAAAGGCAGTAATGGACCGCGGCCCCGCCCTGGAGCAGAAGGAACTGTTATATTCACAATTATTCCGCGGTTATTGCAAATGCATGCATTTTTGATTACTATAAAAATACTTGCAACCGCGTGGCGGCTTCAGTCTACCGGTGCCGTCACATTGTCAATATCTTATCCTGACGAGTTTAAGACAATCCTTGTAAAGTTCAAGTTCTTTCATTAAAGTAGTGTTAGCAGTATCAGTGTTTTTTTTTAAAAGACTGACACCAGCCGCGTTCTAACAGAACGTTGTGGCTTTAAGTCAATTTAGTCAGTCAGCGAGAGAGGTTACTAGAAAACGCCAGGTCCTCAAAAAACAGAAGTACTTTAGTGACAATAATAGAATAAGAGTTAGTCTGTTCGAAGAGTCACTCGTTTCGTCAGTGAAGTTAAGTAATGCATACGTCTTTAAAACTTAAAACGTTGAAAAAGTTATTTTATGGGAAGAAAAATAGAAAATAGATTAAGCCACCAAAAAATTACATTGATACTTTTTATCCTGAGATCGAGACACTTGGGACACCTACTAATTGGTTGTAATGTAGGTTTTGTTTTGTAATTTTGTTAAGTTGCGAGATAAATGAACATAGGAATGTTTAATTAGATTTTTATGGGAACTTGCTACTGGCTACACGTGTTAGGTTACGCAAAGATTTATGTACGACAATATATCAACTCTTTATTATTATTGTTGGTTTTAAGTCTTTGTGTATTCGATGCAGTTACTATTAAAACTGGGTGTATCCCTACTAATCTTAGCGGTAAGACCCCTCTTTGAGGAGTGGCTTGAGAGACGCCACGGCATCCTCACCTTCCGCCTGACGCAGGTACTTACCGGGCACGGCAGCTTCGGTAGGTTCCTGATCGGATCCAGTGGGAGGAAACGCCCGAGTGTCGTCCTTGTGAGGACCACCTAGAGGATACGGTGGAGCATACGGTAGCGGTATGCCTTGCCTGGGCTGAGCACCGCCGTGTCCTCGGGGAAGTGATCGGCGGCGGCGACCTCTCGCGCCCGGCCTTAGTCGAGGCCATGGTGCGGAGTGAGAGGAACTGGGACGCCGTCTCCTCCTTTTGTGAAGCAGTCATGCTCGCAAAGAGAGAGGCGTCCCGCGTGAGGGAGCAATCCTCCTCCTCATGCCCCAGCAGCCGCAACTGGCGACACTACGGGCGTCGGGGATCAAGGGACGATCTCCGGCCACCGTCAGCACGGGCCTGCGGTCGGCGAGTAAGGGCAGCTCGCCGCCCGACCAGAACCAGGCCCGAGCGTACGGCGCGTAGCGTTCCGCGCGCGCCTCAAAGAGCCAATAGACCACCACAGACGGGGCCCTTAAGGGCTGATGTTCAGCTGGGGTTGCGGGGTAAGCGCAATGAGGCACCGCGACCTCGGCCCAGAGCAAGAGAAGGAACAGGGGGGTTTTTAGTCAGTAAGAGTCTGACACTCCCTCCCGCCCGGCCCTGGGCGGGAGAAGTCATTTGATGATTTTCACCTCACAAAAAAAAACCCTACTAATCTTACCGCAGTTTTTATGAAGATAGGAAATGTAAGCAAACAAGCACACGGATCACCTGATGGTATGTGATAAGTACTCATAAGAAAGGATACTCACAACAACAAAAAAGTTACAAATACGTTGACGAGTTTTCGCTTTATTATTGAATGTTTTAAGGTGGTGTCAGTTCGAAAATACCATCAAATTCAGTTCATTCCAGTAGAAGTTCCAAAATGTTTCTATGAGAGGGAAAAAATTCGTGGAAAACGCTTAGTGTTTGCTCACTGACCTTCTATATGATGGGGATGATATCTTCCATCACATTCTATATGATTAGCATGAAAGTGCAGTCGCGTGAGTGGATGATTTAGAGGTGCATTACACAAACAGAGGTCAAGCATCATCATGTGATCAATCTGATACTTTGAAACCGTGTTACGGACACAAATCCATTAAGCATGGAGGTTATGGCTAACTAAATAAAAATATTTTTAAATAAGGTGGTCTCATTGTCAGCAAATAACCATAAAAGCACCGACACCCTAAACACCGGCAAGTTCTAGGGTTATGAATCAGCGCGGTGACGACTTCTCGCGTCCGGCGTAAGTCGAGGTCATGGTCCGGAGCGAGGGGAACTGTGAAGCCGTCTTCTCCTACTGAGAAGCAGTGATGAATGCAGAGGAAGAGGCAGAGCGCGCGGGAGAACTATCCTTCTTACGCACCAGCGGCTGCAGTAGGCGAGACTCCGGGCGTTGGCGAATGAACGACGATCTCCGGTCACAGTAGGCGTCCAGCCGGGTCGATCTTTGACCGGGATTGTGGGACAAGCGCCATGACTTCGGCCGGAAGAGGTGGGGAAGAAACAGTGTTTTCTGGCTCCCCTCTGTTTTCCTCTTACAAAAAATACGCTTATACTGCATAGCAAAATGGTAATAGGTACAACAAAATGTTATAATTCGCACTAAACCCACGAGCAAAGTCAGGTGCATCAGCTATCTAGCTAAACATACTAGAAGAGCTAATGAGCTCACTGGCGCCTTCGTACGCGTTCTAAATGATTCTAAGACTACCCGTTCTCCTAATGACAGCTAAACTTTGTCTAGACGCAATCGCATCTAGTGCTTTGTAAGATGTTCTAAGTATTTTATGGTTGTTCTTAACTATATTTCTGGTTGAACTGTAGCCGTGAAGTAATAGTTAACCTTAGGTTTGCTTTCTTTTGAAAACAGATAGTTTATACTATTAACAAATACCAATATGTTGTTTGATAGTTATATCTATTCTTATATTATAAAGAGGTAAAATTTGTAAGTTTGTATGTTTGTATGTAGGGGGTTATCTTCACTGGTAGGATTGCCAAACTTTGTTTACTGATTGACTTTGATTAACTGCAATATTCCTGAGTACTATAGGCCACAAAACATCACACTACGATTAAATGGAGTGGGTGGGGCGGTGGGGTGAAACCGCGCGAGATTTGCTAGTTTTAAATAAGCCAAATGTGGCTATTTTTAAAAACATCCTCACTTCAATATTAATTTTGATTGCATTAAATTTATTACCTTAAAGATTCATGCAGTTAGGTAAAAAAGTATTTTTGTGTTTTTTACCATTTGAATTGACTGATAATTAAAAAACGAATATGTCGAATATATTAAGATAGTATTGGGTCTCCGGTAGTGACACCCACATGGCGAAACGCATAGTTTCTTTTGTTGCCGCCTCAGGACGTGGTATCACTCCCGTTCAGCCGTTATACTTGCAGAATCGTGGCTTTCCTTCACTCATAGATCTATTTATTACGTTAGAGCTTGTTGTAATTGTAAAAACTATACTTCAAAATACTTACGTCGTCACATCACATTATTTATACTTATATTATAAAGAGGTAAAATTTGTAAGTTTGTATGTATTGGGTAATCTTTGGAACCACTGGTCGGATTGCCAAAACTCTTTCACTGATAGATAGCTACAATGTTCCTGAGTACTATAGGCTATAAAACATCACGCTACGATTAAATGGAGCCGAGCAGCGGGTGAAACCGCGTGAGAGCAACTAGTCAGTCTATAAGTGCCCAGTGCTGAGCAAAGGCCTCTTTTCACAGTCTATTTACTATAGTATAAAAATACATAAGTTCCTACTTAAATTAAAATGTGGATTTGCATAGGTATTGTTTAGTCTAACTAGCAAGACAAGTGTCGGTATCTGAGCTTGGCCAATTAACTTTTAACAGTTATTTATTAGAAGTGCTTTACCTACCTAAGTTGTGGCGCCTAGCACCGTCCAATAAATATCAACCAGGTTAGTTATTAATCAAGATTACTTAACTTCGGTACCTATGTACCATACCAATGATTTATTAATCAATCATTTCTTGTTAATTAGTTAGTAGTTGATAAAATCAATTTGTTTTCTATAGGTATATATTTGAGGAGATTGTCTTGTTTTTGGTAGTATGTGTTAGGATTGGTTGTGTGTTCGTCACAAGATAAACTTAAGACAGTTAGGAGTTTTCGTTTGAATATAAGAAAATATTTACAAATAAATTTTATTTTTTTTATGTAAGTAATAAATTGGCAAACGAGCAGACGGATTAACTGATGGTAAGCAATCAGCGCCGGCCGTGGACACCCGCAACGGAGGAGTTACGAGTCCGTTGCCGACCTTTTAGGGATAAGGGATTGAAGAGGGATTGGGCCTCCGGTAACCTCACTCACACGGCGAAACACAACGCTTTGGTTATTTCACGCCGGTTTTCTGTGAAGCCGTGGTATCACTCCGGTCGAGCCGACCCATTCGTGCCGAAGCATGGCTCTCCCACACTTATGTCAACTGACCGCTAAAAAAACTAATAAATTCTCAGTTTAAGCAGTAAGTAGCTACGAGTTTTTTCGCCCGTTGATTGCCTGAACTTATTTTGACGCGATTTTCAGAATAGCACCTACTCATTTTGCCACTAAGAGATTATAGGTAACAATTTTTTTAGTTTTCTTTACTTTTGGTTACACTTCTGATGTATTTTATAAAAAATACTTCATTATAAAAATATTATATACAAGTTAATTCAGGAAAATATTTATTGAATAAAATTTATTCAGGAAAATTAATTCTGTTCAATCCGAGACTCATACCTACGTTCTTTTAGTCTGTAGCAATACTTATAACCACTCATCTCATAAGGCAATGCCACGAGGTATTCCATTCCAAATTGGTAAAATTCATGTTATTAATAAACTAATTACGTTTGATTTGAACTATATTACATGTTACTATATTTATGTACATACATATAGCCAGCTATACTATATTTAAGATAAAAATGTTTTGTGTTATGGATGGATTATAGTACTCAATATTATTGGAGGGTTCCGCAGAATTTGTTGCCAAAAAAACGAATTAAGTAATTTTAAGTACTGGGGTCTCGTTTAGGAGCAGGAAAAGCTGGTGCTGATGGTAGCCACAGTGTGTACATGTGTAATTGAGAAAGAAATCCCACTCTCCCCAGCCCCTGAAGTCAGTCGCACTTCGAAGGCTTTCACCTGCAAACAAAAAAAGTTTATTATGATGTGTGAAATTATGTATCAAGTGTGGGAGAGCCATGCTTCGGCACGAATGGGTCGGCTCGACCGGAGTGATACCACGGCCTCACAGAAAACCTGCATGAAATAACCATAGCGTTGTGTTTCGCCGTGTGAGTGAGGTTACCGGAGGCCCAATCCTTCCCCTCCCCCAATCCCTCCTAAATCCCTAAATCTCTAAATCCCTAATCCCTAAAAGGTCGGCAACGCACTCGTAACTCCTCCGTTGCGAGTGTCCATGGGCGGCGCTGAATGCTTACCGGTAATCCGTCTGCTCGTTTGCCGACCTATTAAATAAAAAAATAAATAAAAAAAATTATGTATAATTTGACAGCATATTGCTGAAACTAAGTGATACAGCAAGCATTTTAGTTATAACGCAGGTAAATAAGATAAAGTCAAAGTTACAGTGAAATCATTAATTTCAAATAGACCAGAACAAGCGCTTTCGAGGGCCAAACAAAAAAAAAAAACAAAAAAGTTCAACTTCGTGTTTGTCAGTCTGTCGGTCTATCATCTAGTGAAGCTATTTGCTCGTTCCAAAGTTTAGATTCCTATGGAGAAGAACGAGCAAGAAATTCCATGGTTAGTCTTTTTCAATCAGTTTCACAATTCAATTCTTTGTAACACATTTAGTCGGTTCTGTTATGTGACAACAGTGTTAGACTAATATTTAGAATGAGATATAAGTAGATATTATTTATAATGCAATGTGAAACTCACTTAACGTCTGTTGTAATATGAAGAATAAGTCATATCACAGTACGTGCGTACGTAGAACAAATTACTCCAACGGGCCCCTAAAACCCATCAGCTATCTTAAAATCGAATAACACATGAATTAGCCATGATGCATGTCTAAGTCGATTAAACCGTCCTTAACGAAGCTAGAGGCGCTTCGTATATCATGTAGGTATCGATTTAAACGAATAATCGATACCGGTACTTAATTAACTGGCCGCGGGAATATTTTTAAATTGATTTTTTTTTCGTTCGAATGTCGAGAATGTTCGAGTACCGCATCTAGAGGCATTTTCTAGCATCATTGTTTTTTTTTCTTGAATAGTAATTCTACGATTTCATTTTGTTTTATGGTTGTGTTTAATAAGATACAGTTATTTAGTTGGTGTAAAAACTATCAGGGCTTTTGTTTTAGTAATAAAATAAGAGTATTACAAAGAGCTGTTGATTTATATCGAATTAATTGAATATGTTAATAATACCTTTGAAGTTTATAGAAGATAATAAAAAGAATAACGGAACACCTTGTTTACCTAATCAAAAACACTCGTAAAATATTTTATTACTTTTTAAACTGTCCAAACTCGAGTTTTACAACCAATTTTTACAATTTTAATAGGATACTACATTAGCTACTTACAAAAGAAATAACTACAAACCGAAAATCTTAAACTATTCAACTTGTTTAATGGATCCCATTATTCTTTGTTTATTTCCAGAACATTCCCGATGGATTTATTTATTTTAAACCTAATAATAGTGAGCTCCATTAATTTAAAAATATAGCCGTCGTATCCATAATAAAAATAGCGTCGTTTATAAGAAAATTTAAATTAGTTCTTAGTGAAAATAAAAATCTACAAACGCATAAGACACTAATGGGTAACAATTCGTTTTCGGGGAAAATGACATAATAAACATCACGAACGCGTTCCGAAAATATCCAGAATTCGAGTTTGCGTTGGCAACACCGTCGTTATTTCTCTAGGGAAATACGCTGAGTGTTGCCACACCCTGGGTGGCGGCAGACCATCAGTAATTTATTAACAGGTTAAATTTCTAATTAAACCCCGCCCATGTTTTAATATCTACGTATGGTTCGTTGGGTAATATTTCGCTTTATTACGTCAAGTAGTGTCGGAATGGGTGGCTTATGACCCCGTGCCGACCTCTGATCAAAGATGCATTGTCTAGCAGATGTTTTGATTATTTTCATTAAACAATATACCTATTATTATTTATTAATACGTACCTACGTACGGTCGAGTTATTCCACCTGAATATAATTTAATGGTTATTACAATTTAAATAAAATTCTTTTTCAAATTGTCGAAAGCCCATGTGCCAGGTTAATTGAAGTATTCCACCTCATTTTAAAATAGGCTGTTTAACATTTACCTTTGCGCAGGAAGTCGTTATTCAAAAACAAACTTAACATTCTCCGTTTAAAAATTTAAAACGGACATAAATAACTTAATTATTAGCGGGTATAATTTGGCTTTGTTTTTTTGTTGTCAGTACTTTTAGTGTGTACGGGTTATGAAGTGTTATCGAGGCATTTATCTGTGTAGTGTGTAATTACCTTAAGAGTAGGGTTTGCATGAAGGTACGCGCCATGCTTCTTAGTAATGTTCGTAGACAGAAATTCTTAAACTTCACAATTTGGAATTCTGATCTAGTTTTTCGTTTAATATGTTTTGACAGTTATGAGTAAGTATGATGTACTTTTCTCCGTACATTTTTAGATCAAGTTCCAAAGGCTTAAGATTCTTTAATGTAGGGTCGATGCAAAAAATATCGATACTTTTCAGAACATTAACCATGCGTCTAAGATGCAACTTCAACGACTCTATCAGTTTAAAACAGATACATTACAAGCACACACACAATAGCAACAAGATTAACATAAGCACATAACTCAACAGATAATATTATGAAGTAGACTCGTAATTCAACATTTCTTTGTTTCCCCTTACCGCGCCCACTAATCAACGAAGTAGTTGGCGTCCCTCAGGGCACAACTTTGACAACCTCTGTCGCGACAAACAGACAAACGTTCACGCGATCGTTATTTATACGGATAACTAACGATCCGACGAATGAGTTGTGGCTGTTACCATTTTGTTGGCGATCAGATCTGTCGTTTGGTTTGTAGCTACTAAGAATCGGTATTACTGGTCACTAATGTTCTTAGTTTAGTATTATGGATAACTTATAAAGATCTAAAAAATCATAACAAGTGTTTCTTCCTGCATCATGAGCGCGTTTACAAACATAAATAATCGCATGTGCACCACACTGTTTAAGTGTCGGAATTGCAACTCCGCAATCCTTAAGAGTACCACTGAATCAGGGAAGTTATCGCAATCAGCATTAGTCGAGGCCAAAGTACGGAGCAAAAGGAACTGGGAAGCTGACTCCTCTTTCTTTGAAGCAAAGAATCCTTCTCACGCACCAGTTGTTGTAGGAGGAGACACTCCAGGAATCAGAGATCGCACGATGATCTCTAGAAACTATAAGCGTAGGTCTGCAGACTATGAACAAGTGTAGCCTCCGCCTAGCGCCTGTTCAAAACCAAACAGACAGGCCAGAAAATTGTACTATTTTCTATATAATAAACTAAATCTGGACCTTATTTAGTTTATTATAGGGACAACTTTAATATAGGGAATATTAAAGTACACAAAAGATACTACAGAAAAACACATTTTTAATTCTATTTCTAAAATGCATCAACAATAAGTCTAACGACGGACCATTAATACAGTTCCTCCGACTAGCATGCGATCTCCGACCGGCCTATTTCATAATCATGTCAAATTACTTTGAAAGATAATGATTACATGTTTATTATTAGTCTACCGGTAATTTTAGAAAATTATACGCCACTTACAAATGTTCTTTTTTTCTTACATTCTTACAACTTTGAAGTATCTACAATAACTATAATTTTGAATGGAGGGATTGTTGTTCACGAAATGTTTTGAACAAAAATGAAAGTGAGTAAGAGGGTCTTCTCTTGTTTTATCGCCCTTATCCTAGTTTGTTCTTGTCACATTGACTACATTCATCAATCTTTTCATCATCAACAGAGCCACTGGTGAACAAAGACCTCCCTTTAATTCTTCACTTTATCACTTAAACTATCCTCAAATTAGACATAAATTACACTGCATTTGCAGATATTGTTGAAGCAAATAAATAATTATATATGTACATTGCTTTCATTCATATTCCAAGTCTATATATGTAGTAAGCTTAGATTTCGTAGCAACAAAGCTAAAAAAAAAACATAAAAACCGATTATACGACCCACTGACTGACCTACCGACCTACTAATCAATGAAATTAATTAATGCTGCTATCTAAATAGAAAATGTTGACTTGTCATTAATGATAGTTATATCTTAATGTTCTCTGTAATACCTACAAGTTACCAATTAGCCAGACTTGGAATTGAAAGCATTATTTTCCTTATAACGTCATGCTTTTCTATTTCTATAAGGGCTGGTTAAGATACAAGGTAACACTAATTTTCCGACATTTATATCATAAGCCCAATCACTGTGGAGTGAACCATTTAACATACTAGATTACAATTCAAACTGAGTTTTTCTCATTGAGGCCACCACTAGGGTTTTCTCTCATGTCGTAGGTGTGTTTATACACATACAATTTCCCAAACTAATCACACTTAGTCCCGGAACAACAAGCACCTTTTTAAGGGGAAAAATCATGCGTCTTCACCAGCTCTGGGCGGCGAGAGGAAGTGTCAGACTCTGACTCTCTAAAAACCACTCTGTTCCTACTCCAGGACAAGGCCACGGTAAATTATTGCTTTCGAAGCGCAACCCCAGCTGAACATCAGGCGTATTGAGCCCTGTCTGTGGAGGTCTGTTGGCTTTGAGGCAACACTACATCTAACCTAGAAACCGAGCGTTCTAGTTCTTGGGACTACTTCATCAACCTCCACATGGCCGTAAAGTCAGTTCTGTTCAGTGTTCTTAGTAATAAATCCTCCTATTGAAAGCATTCCCCAGTTGACTACTGGAACTTAGTCCCTAATGATTTACTTTAGCTTCCGCTGTCACCTACGCGGCGTTTGTTCGAATAAAATTACAGATATCTAACAAAACATTACACTGGCAGCTTACATAAATGTTATGAAACCATACCATAACGTTATGGTAATTTATAAGGCGGTTTCCATGCCGAATTTTGATTGCTAAATTGAAGTAAGTGTAATATTTTTTTTGTATTGTACTTGTTAATACTAATGTTAATAATTATTATCTTGGAATCCATCCGACATATAATTTCGGGTTGTTCTCACCTAGCTAATGGAGAGTACTTGCATAGACACAACCTCGTGGCCAGGATTATCCACCAGCAACTTGCTTTAAAATACAAACTTGTTGAATCTGAAGTGCCGTACTATAAGTATCTGCCTGACCCAGTTCTCGAGAATGGAGATGTCACACTGTATTGGGATCGAACTATCATCACTGATAGGACAATTGTAGCCAACAAACCTGACATTGTGATGATAGATCGATCTAGCCGTCGCACAATGATAATTGATATAACAATCCCACATGACGAGAATCTTGTGAAAGCTGAAAAAGATAAAGCAAGTAAATATCTTGATTTAGCTCATGAGATTGTCGACATGTGGGATGTAGACTCAGCAATCATTGTGCCGATAGTCGTGTCTGCCAATGGTCTCATGGCTAAAAGCCTTGATAAACACCTAAGCAGGCTTACGTTAGATGGTTGGGTCAAGAATCTGATCCAGAAAGCTGTACTTCTAGACACGGCGCGCATTGTCCGGAGATTCCTTTCTCTGGAACCCTGACCACCGGTTGCTTGGAACCCTCCCGTAACCGGTGGGATACTGCTTTTTATATTTTTAAGTGTTTTTTTTTTTGTTTTATGAAAATATTTAAAAATGTAAAAATCAAGTTTTAAAATAAATAAAAAATAATAAATTATACTTGTTTTTTGTACTGTTAATTTCTGACCTTCTTCTGTCCAGGATGGGGCGACAGGAAGTGTCAGACTCTTACTGATTAAAAATCACTCAGTTTGAAACTGCAGGCCGAGGCTGTGCTAACTAACCTTACTTTGGGAGAGTCATGCACATACAGAAACATGAGGTTAAATGAGCAAATAAAATTTCTTATTGTTGTGAGGTTACCGCAGGCCTCCCTCCCTTCCAGTCCCAAATTTTCCAAACCTTCAAAAGGGCAGCAATATTCTTGTTGACTTCCTTAGTGTGGTAGCATGACCATGACTGCCGACTGCTTACGATTAAGTGATTCGAGAGTGGTTCACCGACTTATACAAAGAAAAAAATTTAACAATTCTGGTAGCAACTTGGTTTTAATGATCATCCCAAATCCTTATGGCCTGAAATAGTCATTCAGTATGTAAAACAATTGTTGCACATTTTGTAGCCAAGAAAGTTTACACAAATAAATAAATACTACAAGTGTGCGAGAGCCATGCTTCGGCACGAATGAGTCGGCTCGACCGGAGTCATACCACGGCCTCACAGAAAAACGGCGTGAAATAACCACAGCGTTGTGTGTCGCCGTGTGATTGAGGTTACCGGACGCCCAATCCTTCCCCTCCCCCAATCCCTCCTCAATCCCTAAATTTCTAAATTCCTAATCCCTAAAAGGTCGGCAACGCACTCGTAACTCCTCCGTTGCTGGTGTTCATGGGTGGCGCTGATTGCTTACCATCAGGTTATCCGTCTGCTCGTTTGCCGACTTATTACATAAATAAAAAACACCTATATTCTTTTAAACAATAAAATCAAAATGTTCACCTTTAAGCATCGTAACTGCATAATGTAAACTAAGCTTGATATAAGATATAGCTACTCAAATTAGAGACAATAGTGTTGGCAGTAAATTTTGGAATAGACATAAATCTAATGGCGAAATATTCAACCGATTGATATCGGCAAAAGGTTAGGGAGTGCGTGTCAAATGTAGGATTTATGTATCTGTTACGACACGGTGTGGGATGTGACGATTGTTCTGTGAGACTAGCTTTGTTATCGCTGCTTCGTTCGTGTTAGTTGAACTTTCTTTTACGATATTTATTTTTAAATCATTAATAATATGTAAATAAAAATAGCCTGTATAATAAAAAATAGCCTGTCGTTTTTAAGAATTTATCGCAAACAGAATATAAGCTTTTTGAGCCTTTGATTTCTAGTGTGTTTGTTGAGTAAGGAAAATCGACAACTGACGGTGTGTGGGGCCAGAGGGAGAATCAGACATTTATTGGATAAGAATCACGTGTCATTAATGCCCTTGCAACCGCAATTCCAGCTTATTGGGACGATCATTGATACATTTTTATTAATGCTCTATATTAAAATAAATGGTATATAATCAATGCAGATTGTTAAACGACGTAATAACATTATTAGTGTGGGAGAGCCATGCTTCGGCTCGAATGGGTCGGCTCGACCGGAGTGATACCACGGCCTCACAGAAAACCGGCGTGAATCAACCACAGCTTTGTGTTGCGCTGTGTAAGAGAGGTTACCGGAGGCCCAATCTTTCCCCTCCCCACTCCCTTCTTAATCCCTAAATCTCCAAATCCCTAATCTCTAAAAGGTCGGCAACGCACTCGTAACTCCTCCGTTGTGGGTTTCCATAGGCGGCGCTGATTGTTTACCATCAGGTAATCCGTCTGCTCGTTTGCCGATCTATTACATAAAAAAAAGTTAGGCATTAAGTATATTGGATTGTTTATAACTTCAGAAATGAAAGAAGTGAATAAATCATCACTTTTTTTTTAACTTTTAGCTACCAGGCTAGTGAGAACTCTGCAAGCAGTTCCAACCCTTAGCAGTTTGAATGAGGAAACTCGAGAGAAACAGTTTTCTCATAGTGTAACAAAATCCAATCAAATCACTCGGCATTTTATTCCTACAAAACGTACAATTCCATTTTGCGTGTTCAATCTGGCAACATTCAAGTGTTAACATGCGCGTGGGCACAATGAATGACAGTTGTAGGAGGCACCTAAACGTCTAATCACAAGTCACGAGGCACTCAACTCTCGATCGGTAATGGTGACAGGATTACTGTGTCGGCAGTAACCCATTTGATTACCGGTTTATTACAAATTCGATTACCGTATTATATTACCGGATATTAGCGCTTGTTCCTGTATTAAAAACCGGATTGAATTTTATCGTGGAGAGTTTTAGTGTTTGTATTTGATTGTGTTTTTTATGGGTGGCGGTAAACAAGCATTTGAGTAGCATGATAGTAAGCAGGATTTGAGGTAATCCTCAAATCCTGCTTTTCATCGTAATGGATCGGAATATAGGTACGATGAAACGCAAAGCAAGTATTGTTTAAAGACAGTGTCTTGTAAGGCCATGGAAACACTCCATCATTCATGGCTTTGCGTATATTTCGTATGACGATGTTAATGTTAGCTACGGACGATGTTAGGTCACATGCGATTTTTGGCTTGAAAAACTGCACTTAGTTTATTAAATTTAAAAACTTTTCTTATGTTGTAGCCATAGCCACCCAATACTTTTTTTTTTCTAAAAAACGTTGCCTTACACTAGGATTTTCTTCTGTGTCGTGGGTTACAAACATACAATTTCACATACACAAGACACCCAGACCCGAATCAACAATTTGTAAATCACACAAAGCGTTGTTCCGTGCGGGAATCGAATCCGCGACACGTCGCACGGCAGCCAGTTGCCCAGCCACCGCGCCAACCGTGCAGTTCATTACCAATAAGGAATATTGATTTTTAAAGGCTTTATTTTGGTTTTACTGCTTTCTATTATAAAATCTCCTTTAACAGCTTATAGATTACCAAGATCAGTATCTGACAAATAATGTGTCTGCCAGTTTAAACAGTGCCCACAATTTTATACTCCGTATCGTCCCATTGGAGGGACTCTGTCTCAGTTGAAAATTACACCTTTCACCATTCACCCTTTCGTCGCTATCATTGTGGGTCTAAAGTGCCCAATTATCCTCAATAGTTTTATATCTCTTGTAAAGTGCTGAACTTTACTGAGGTTTAAAATTATTGTGGGATAGATGGGAGATTGGTGACACTATACTGTAAGCTTTGAAGGAAATTGGTCCAGTTATTGACACCACACGACTGTTGGTCACGATGTTTGTTCTTTGATATCCTAGTTTGGTATATCTACCTTCGAGTCGGCGCTTTAAACTCACAATGGTAGCGACAAAAGAGAATCTCAAAGGTGTGTGATGCTTTGGTTGGTTTTGAAATTTCGATGGTATACCCTTCTGCCTGAAAAAGTTTAGGTTGGGTACGATTCATTGAGTCCAGAAATGTCGTACAGTTCCACTGCCTGAAAAAGGTTAGGTTAGGTACGATCCATTGAGTCCAGCAATGTCGTACAGTTCGTTGTTATTTTTTAGATAGGCAGTAACCCCAAAGAGGACCGGAAAACAAAGGAATTTCGCTTTCTTCTTATTTTAAAATTTAGTTGCACAAAAAAATGTTGTCTTGTGGACAATGTGGACAATGTAGATGTGGAAAAAACACAACGCAAGTGATTTTAACGCTGATTCTTCTCAGAGAGGCTCTCAAACTTAAAATGTGACATTAGTCCTTGACATAAAAAAAAAAAAAAATATCACATAAGATATCCTAGTATCCAATAGGCCTTTAACTTAGCACGATGTTAAAAAACCAGGATACTACAAAAATGTAGCAACATTAGGAAGATATTTGCTTCTAATTAAGCCATAGCCGTAGTCATGTAGAAGCGTCACAAACGTTCTTAACACCCAATTGGTCCCTATTTATGGGACAAGATGGGTCCATGCTCCCAAAATTAATGGCTGAGCTGGACAGACAATGTTAGGACCTTAACTTATGGTGGTTGAACACCGAAATCGCTGGAACATGATGCTATCGAATACACGACGCGACATGCTCATGGGATTGCATCCACTACTATTTGTTACACAATTGATTTGCAATTATCAATCTTATGGTGGGTGACCTTGTTACATTTTTGCGTCTGATTTTTGCTTATTTGTCGACGATAGTATAAATTATTATTTATTATTTAATACCCCACCATTATGTTGAGTATTAAGTTACGTATTTTATTTATCAATCATTAAGTAATGTAAGTTTTAAAATTTCGCCCAGACATAATGTTCGTTTAGACTGGGTTATACACACATTTAAAGTGTGGGAGAGCCATGCTTCGACACGAATGGGTCGGCTCGATCGGAGTGATACCACGGCCTCACAGAAAACCGGCGAGAAACAACCACAGCGTTGTGTTTCGCCGTGTGAGTGAGGTTACCGGAGGCCCAATCCTTCTCCTCCCCCAACCCCCCCTCAATCTCTAAACCTCCAAATCCCTAATCCCTAAAAGATCGGCAACGAAATCGTAACTCCTCCGTTGCGGGTGTCCATGGGCGGCGCTGATTGCTTACCATCAGGTAATCCACAAGCGCAATAAAGTACTCGGCTTAACACCATGGCCAGGGCAAGGACAAGGGCTTTTTAGTTTGTGGGAGCCTGGCACTCCCTCTCGCCATACCAGAGAGAAGTCATTTCATGATCATCTCATACAATACATGTTCCCTTTTTTTATTTAAACAAAAATTTACTAAGAAGGTAGACAAGTAGACGAATCACTTAATGATAAATAATTAGCGCAGTTCCTTGACACCAGTAATACCGGAGGAGATAAAAGTGTGGTTTTGAATGTGGTAAGGAGTTGAAGATTGGGTTGGGGATTAGTGTTACTTAAAACTTCAATGGGAGTTAGAGAAGAACTGGTTCCTGGAACCAAAACAAGTTCTGTTCTGAATACTCTTTTGAGGATGGTGATGTGTCTTTAAACACGAGAGACAGAGTTTTTTTTTAATCTTTCATAAAATTTGTGAATTTAATAACGTTATAATTAAGTCTTTAAATTATTATTATTACTTAAACCAAACTAATATACCTAAAACATTTTAAAATCATTAAAATTTTATTCGATAGTCGTGCGCGAGTGTTTAGCATGCCATAAATAAAATACTTTTTAATTTATTGAAAAAATCTATATTAATAATTACAACTGATTCATTCAATAATTTCGAACACTTTACTAATGAGAATCATGCTACACGAATAAAATTCAATTTAATAATTATTTTTATTGATAAGTATTGAATTTGTATTTTTAATTTGTTCGCGCTTGTTATTGGCTGTTGGAATTAAAATGGCGGTCAAGAGTGAGACAGGTTTACTGTTTAGGGTTCTATTATAAAACAGTACTAAGTAGAGTACACTTATATGGTTGTAAATCTATCCAATGACTGCTCTTGCTTTGATGGGATCAGAGGAGTGTCAGACTCATACTGATTTAAAAACCCCATCTAAAAAATCAATCTCAAATCTCCTGGTCCGAACCAATATTGTTCTGACACCCGCAATCCCAGCTGGACCTGAAAGAGGAAGAACAGATCTTTATAATGCCTATATGTGATAGAATATAATTATTATTTAGAATTAGCTGTTCTGTGATAAAACTCGTGGAACCTTAGTTGACTGCACGGTTGACGCAGTGACTGGACAACCGGCCTTGCAACGTGTCGCTGGTTGATACCGCACGGAACAACTCTTTTTGTGATCCACTAATTGTTGTTCCGGGCCTGGCTGTGATGTGTATGATGAAAAGCCTAGTGCAACGTTTTTAAAAAGGATATTACAAAGTTTTAAATTTTTGTCAGGGGAAAAATCATTAAATGACCTCTCCCGCCCAGGTTAAGGCTAGAGAGTGTGTCAGACTCTTACTGACTAAAAACCCCCCTACCTTCCTTCTTCTGCTCAGGGCCGAGGCCGCGGTGAATCATTGCGCTTAACGCGCAGCCCCGGCTGAACATCAGCCCTATAGGGCCCTGTCTGTGGTAGTCTATTGGCTTTTTGAGGCACGCCGCGGATGCTATGCGCCGTCCGCTCGGATCTGGATCTGGTCGGGTGGCGAGCAACACTTTCGCTGCAGAACCCTAAAAGTTATGAACTGTTTATGAGTATTTATAGTTTTTATGGCAATAACGTTTGTTGCTTAGTGAAAATTTGCTCCTAATTAAAGCTTTATATTACCTTCCTATAATTGGAGACATTTTTTTTGTACGTGCAGTAAAAAACTAGTTTTTTACTTAACCTCAAATTAGTTGGCATCTAGTTCGTAGATTGTAAAAGATATTTAATTATTTTCAATCACTATATGATGCCGTATTAGTTAAGGTACATGAAAAAGTAACGTGGACTTTTTTAACTTTCTTACACATTTGTGTATTAGAACAAATGGACCAGCTACAACAGAGTGATACCACGGCCTCAAAGAAAACCGGCGTGAAACAAAAATATTGTAATGTGAATGGAGTTACCGAAGGCTCAGTTATAATTCCCGAAGAAGGTATATTGTAATATACTGATGACTGCACGGTTAGTACCCACTGTACCAACCTTGGTAACTGGCTACCGTGCAAAGTGTCGCGGGTTTGATTTCCGCACGGAACAACTCTTTGTGTAATCCACAAATTATTGTTCCGGGTTTGGGTGTAATGTGTATGTGAAATTCTATGTTTGTAACCGCACCCAAGTCGGAATGTCCTGTGTCCTAGACAACTAGGAAACAGGAGAAAATCCTAGAGTGGGTCAACGTTTATACAATTATACAATAAAAACAAAATCAAAAAGAAATATTTAGGAAGCAGTCAAGAAAAGAGAGGTTACTCCCACCAGGAGGTGATCATGATCGGCTTGGTGGCTGATTTCGGGCTACTGCCCAGCATGCAAGCCAGTTAAACATTACGATTTCCTTTACACACGTAAAGTCTTATCGCATTTTTATGTTCTGATCTTTTAGAGATAATTGGATCCAATTTCAATGTAAGAAATTTTGTTTTTTTTGCATGAGACGCATTTTGACGTCCGGGTGATGATAACATTGTCGTATCACAACGAAGTTCAATCTGATCATAGAAAGCCAATGGTAGGGGTATCTATTGGACTTCGCACGATCCGTTCTGGTAGGGTTAACGAGTGGCCCATTGAGGGCTTTCGTCAGATGTATTGTGGGTTGTAAGCCGGCGTCGTGACCACTAAACTTAATGCGAACACGCCCAGAGTGCGGTGACAGAAATTAGGCGACTTCGGTACACTTGGGTAAAGGTTAATTCAGTGTGTTATGTAATACTGATTCCTTTTTGTGTGTAGTGTTGGTGTTTTAAAGTGTTTGTTGATTTTGTTCGGTTTTTTTTGGTTGGGTCTTGTTTTAACGTTTTTTGCTTGATCGTGAATGATAGCTGGATTTGATTTTGAGGTTGAATTAGTGGTTGCCTTTTGATGACTTCTTAACACCGTGTTTTTTTCAATTTTTTAAGGCTTTTTTATTGCTATTTTGTTAGTTTCCGGTAACACTAAGTGGATGCGAGCCGTTCGGTAGTTCTAAGGGATTTCGGGGGCAGGGGGATTTATTTTCCGGTAACTTAACTGACAGGGCCAAACACAAAGCAGGGGTTGGGTCTGCGGAAGGCGAGCAAGAGCTTCCGCCCGACCCGAACCAGTAAGAAGACCACCCATTTAGAGTCTGGCACCTCTCTCAGCTCGGTGTGAAAAGACATTGGGTGTGGCTTTGTTGGGCTGACCGTGCCGAAGCATGGCTTCTGCATACTTAACTTCTTTTTTTTCGTGTTCAAATAAGAGCCAATTATCCCAAAAAGATTTAATTTTTTATTTATGTTTCTCTTCTTAAGTGCATGCATTGGCATGAATGGGTCGACTTGACCGAGTTGATACCTCGGCCTCGCAAAAAACGGGCCTGAAATAACTTGCTTGAAATAACTATAATGTTTTGCTGTGTGTCTTCCCCTTCCCAATTTCTAATTCTCCGAAACCCCCATTCCTAAAAGGTCAGTGACGCACTCACCTTCTAGTAATCCGAGTGCTCATTAGCCGTCCTATCACATAAATAAAAACCACTGGACCTGCGCTTTTAAGACATAAACCGTGATAACCAATCACGAATATCAAGTCACATAGATCACCTTGGTCAACATCGTGACGACATTACTTATTCCATTCCACAACTAAAACTATAAAATGAATCTAACTTTCTATGATTCACGATCATCGCTAATGAAATCAGTGAATCTATTGATTGTTAATTAACAATTAATGAAGACTGCTTTCTCGTCTACAGATTACTGTAATAAATACCTTCTCATTAGCACGAATACTACTTTGATATTGCTTACACCTTCACACTGGATAGTCGGGCATAATTAATATAGAATACCCAACATAACTTCTTTTTAATGGAATACCGAACAAAATAGTTCTTGGAATAAGAGCGAGGGGAAATCGGAAAGAAAAGTATTTAAAAATTAAACACTGAATTCTTACACGGAGGTGTTTGTTTGAAGAATGGCAACACTTATCAATCGTCCATCTTTGTTTTGTGTCATGTAAGCGCGTAACTTGAATATGGAACGTTTTTTTTATGAATGGACGTGAATAGAGCTCTCGTTTTTCTACTGATATAATAGGTATGATGAACCTCTTTCCTTAGTATATCTGACTGATAGATTACAAAACTTTTTCGGAACCGAACATTTTCATCGTTTCACTATTTAAAATATCGTGTGTCGTCAAGTTTTAGTAGATTTTGAATTGAGTAGTGATGCACCCATTTCCCGCAATGAACTTAAATTAGTTTTAACGGCGCGGCGGCCTAATTCGATTTATAATCCTTATTAATAAGATATGAAATAATTGTTATGATAGGATAAGTGTAATATAACCTTACGTTTTAATGAATAAAGAATTCGGCTGAGAGAGCCGCTAATGAATCTTCGATGTTTCTCTTCGGAATTATACCTTCCAAACTTCCTACATTTTGTAAAGGAAATCACTGTGAAGAAACCTGGATACCACCAAACGAAGAAGCATGGTGATTAATGCTCATACCTTTTCCGGGTAAGAAGACTTCTTTGCCCAGCAGTAGGGACTTATAAGCTGATGACGACGATGATGATGATGAGGTACTAAATAAGTACCTGCCACGAAGTCATACAAAATTGACATCACCAATTTCATTTGGACCAGAATACCACGCATTATTGACCATTGAAATATCATACAATTTTCGTTGCTCATTATAAAATGCACCTGTCTTATTCACTTTCATATACATATTATACATGACGTGTGTTTATGTAGCGATTTTAAATTACAAAATTGCTCAATTGCTATTTGCGATTGCCTTAAGCATGGAATATTTATGCACTGTGTCAATGTTTCCACCACCTTGGCTTGTATAAATGTCTTTATGGTTATACTTAAAACCATCATTTTATACGTAAAACACCCGACTATGGCGCCTGCTTTTTCCAGCTTGAGAGTACGGATTTGAAACCTGGCTAGTACCAATGTGACTTTTTCCGAGTTATAATGTACTTTCTATGATTATTTAGACACTACTGGCATACGGTGAAGGAAAACATGGTGAGGAAATCTGGACTTAAAAATTTCTAGAAATTTTGCTCAAACTAGTTTGGAATCGCCAATCCGCCTTGAGCAAGCGTGGTGATTAATGATCAAACTGTGTGTTAGTTGTAGTTATTTTAATAGAAATGTAATTTGTTATTTTGAATAAACTTCTATTTCATAACAGCATACATATATGTATATATTGTACTTATATGCTATGACCGCACAGTTGGCCGAGTGGCTGACTGCTGTGTCGTGTATTGTGTGTGACGGTTGGTTCGATTCCCATACGGAGCAACACTTTGTGTGATCCATCTATTTTTCTTTCGGTCTGGGTGGCTTGTGTATTTGAAATGTATGTTTGTAAACGCACACACGATACAGGAGTGAGACCAAGTGAGGCTTTTTTTAAAAAAAATAATAGCGGTGAAATAGTTAAATAAGTTATTGACATTTTAAACAAAGAAAAAGGTACCTTTCAACACAGATTTTTGACTATTGAATTTCATATACAGTATATAAATTATTACAGACATTTATCAATTTATTTATTATAGTTTTAATCTTAAACATTGTTACTGTAAGTGCCTATTATTTTATTTATGACATAACAATGAAATACATTGACGGTCCGTGTTTTAATGGCACACGTACCTACTTTATTTATGGGGCAAGGCAGTAGTAAATCAAGCTGATAACCTCAGCCTTACATAAATGATTGAGGATTACACTTCAATTAGCTATAAACTGTAATTAATATAGGCATTTAATTGTGTACTTGCTTCTGCCATTAGCTTTGCTTGCATTACCCGGATGAAAGCTAAAGTATTATGTACAAACGCATAATTTTAAGAATCTTAAGCAACATTCTTAAAATTATCGGCAAACGAGCAGACGGATTACCTGAAGGTAAGCAATCAGCGCCGCCCTTGGACACCCGCACCCGCAAGGAGGAGTTACGAGTGCATTGCCAACCTTTTAGGGATTAGAGATTTGGAGATTTAGGGATTGGGGGAGGGAAAGGGTCGGGTCTTCAGTAACCTCGCTGACACGGCAAAACACAACACTGTAGTTCTGTCACGCCGGTTTTATGCGAGACCGTGGTATTACTCCGGTCGAGCTGACCCATTCGTGCTGAAGCATGGCTCTCCCACACTTACACACTTACACTATAAAACTAAATATTGTACTTAAATCAAAGGAACATTTCATTGATAGTAAAGTTATTGTAAGTTATTGTATTGTACGAGTACGTGCTCATGAGTGGCATGGCCACGCTGTAATTTATAACAATTAAACAATACTCCAAGCTTTAATCAATTCCATTAGTTTGTGTTAGGGTTGCCAAAGTTTCAATAGTCATGACGATTTTTGTAGTAGATGAAAAAATGTTGATAGTCTTTATTTTGAGAGGCATGAATTATCAAATGACTGCGTGCTGCTCCGAAGTGTCCCGTAATAGATGATAAAATCTTGAAGACCTTTTTTTTGAGAGGCAAAAATCATCAAATGGGTTCTTCCGCCCAGCGTGGGGCAAGATAGTGTTTGACTCTTACTGACTTAAAACCAATCTATTCCTTTTACTGCTCCGGGCCAAGGTTACACATTATTAGGTTAGCATCATCAACCCCGGGTGAGATTGGGTGAGGTGAGGACGGAGCCTTTGTGTTAGACATCATATAAAAGGGAAAATGTTTATTATGTGTATTTTGGCTTCAATTGAAGATATAATTAAACTGACAAAAAGGAACCGTTCTTGGAACTGAACCCTTAGGACAAGCAGTCGATCAAACGGCCACGTGGTTTATGAAACAGTCTAAGTTACGCAAAAAATAGTAAAGTACTTATTTAAGATTTAAGGTAAAATTCCCACATTTAACTTACATTTTCTAATCAGGCAACCCTAACGAAGTTGCGCGGGCGCGTCGAAAGCCGATAACTTATTGTTTCATCAATAGATCAAGTTTATGCTTCGTATAATTTGCGAGTCGTATCATTCAATTTTGGTCCAACATCTCTTGTTATCTTTAATTAAATTAATTGAATCTTTGATTTAAGATTTTAGAAATAGAATATTTTAGTGAGAATGGTCAGTGTAGATGTGAGGTCGTTGACATGTAACGTGACTCACTGAAGGCCGTGCCATTTTTGGTGATTTATTTCTGGTTTCTTTCTTTCTTTCTTTTAGTTCTTGTTTGTGAATGTGTGAAAATTTTGGAGTTATATACATTATAAGCTGAGAAAAGAGAAACGTAGAGAGAACTAGAATAAACATTTAATACGTTCCACTTACGTCACGGGTCAAGCGCAATTCTTCTGTCTGAATTCTGTAAATCTAAACAACAATGCTTTCCACCAATAATCATAACCACCAATCATGAAAAAAACTGTACTTTATTCGCTCTTCATTCCCACAGTCTGAAAACTAAACCACTAACCAAAACAACCACGTTCAAATTAAAGAATTAATAACGAATTAATCGATTACAAATTCAATATCCTGTATAAACTAATTTGAAGCAACCAATCAAAAAATATTTTTAGCAAATTAACATTAACTATAATTAATTGTAACGACTAGTAGAAGATACATTATAGTATAAAGCATTTAAATTTAATGAAAGCTATCATATCAGTAACTCTGAGTCTTCTACACTAAATCATTAAGTTATGGATAATGTATAGCTTGAACCGGAAAATTACAGTTTAAATCGTCGACCCGGTCAAAGCGGCGGTTTGGTATCACGAAGTGTTGTTGACGCCATGTAAATTAGATACCTATCATGTATAATTCATGACGAGAAATGGAAAGAGGCTGGCCAGATGTAATCTAAGCCCACAACCCGCTACACACACTTGTTAATTAATTAAAAAAAATAACCGATCATAACAATAAATATCCCACGCAAAACGTGAAACATCTCAGAGACGATTTCTATTTGTTATTTATAGACGGGTGCTTTTAAAGGTTAAGCTTGTTATTTTAAAGAGACGACAAAGAAAAAGTGTTTTATGAGTACGCTTGTTAATAGCGCAAAAACTGTAGCGGCGACAACTTTAATCTTAGTTTTAAACTTGCTTAAATATCGGGGAAGGTGCGCTCGGCATCCTAGAGCGCGCAGGGATGGACCAAGGCTGCGCGGTATGGAGTCTCGCCCGCCGAGACCATTCAATTATACTTTTATTCATACGTTTTTTACACCCCCAACCGTGTAAATATTCTATTTATACGATCCATGTTTATTCTCGTATTTGTCTACTCAAAAGGTCATTGACTACTTGCTTAGGTTTACGTACCAGTTACACCTCTCACAAAGTTGCATCTAATTGCATGTTCTGCGCGCTTGTGGTTCTAGTTTCATAGATGTGGTCGTTTTATGACCAAGTAAAATGTAGTCCACGCTGAGAAATAAATAGCTATGGGAATGTAACAATGCAATGACATGTTGCCAACTGAGCGAGTGTTTTAAAAAATATTTTCACAACATAATAAACTGTGGCCATTTACAAAGATTTATTAACCGTAACTGGTTCATTATAAAAGCGATTCGAGTCCAGCCCTGTACGCGGAATGCTGGCCGCTATCCTAAAAATGCCGGTGCATCGCCGTCACTAGAGTCGGACGCCGACATCTACTGATTTTATGGACTCTAATTACACGATAAAATTGAATGACGTCCAACAAACTCGGCAGAAAAGGTGTGAGAGCTGCTAATTGCGTATCAGACTGTACATGTAAACACCAATAAAGGTAGCACAGCTAGCCGATGAATCGCAAAAGAAACATTCATATTTTTTTTCTAAATGAAATGATTAATTTTTATTGAGGGAATTCTTAGGCGGTTGAATACCTCCCTGTGTTTATTTTTATGAACTGTGCGGGACCTTAGCAATTAGTTGGAAGTTTTAAAAAAATGTGTAATTACGTATATTTTGACTAATCAATGTTTAATGTGGTTGGTTATTCAGTCGACTACTTTCTACTGTTCGTTAATTTTTATTTGAGTTAAAAAATAATAACTTGGTTAGTTAAAATTGTTTCGTTGGCAACGATGAGGGTTAATGATCAACGGATTCTTTTCTTTTATAATTAAAATAAATGTGAATACAATCTTATCTTATCTGATGACACTGATCAGTCAATGATTTCAATTATAAAACCAAGAATTTGATTAACGTTTAATTAATTAAATTTATTTTGTCGAAGACCTACTCGTAGTTGTATCATTAACACGTGCTAATTAGCTGACAATTTCAATTGTAAAACTAGTCACTGACATACTTTTATTCAGTAAACGATAACAACTTTAATTTTTTAATTCGATTAGGTACCAATGAAAGCAGTCTCATTATTTTGCTGTGACTTGTACCAGTGTGACTTATTAATGTTAAAGTTTCCTGAACCTTTGACGTCACAAGTAGGTAATACATCAATCCATTTTATTTGTTTTTCCATCAGACGAACAGAACATGAGTAAGATTATACAGGAAGCTAAGTTATGCCAAACAATGATTAAATTAAGATCCTATTGAAGGAAATGCTTAAACTATGAGTAATTTCTTCGTAAAAAGTGTTGTTTACTTCATTAATTAATTCTGTCTGACAGACATTGACTCTCCCGCCAAAAGTAATGTCAAAGTTAATGTACCATAGACAAAATAATATTTATTTTAATGGATCAGTAGGATGAGCAATTAAGGTTAAGAAATTAATCACTCGATGACTGAAGACTTTTTGGTTCGACTTTCGCTTAGGGCAAATTATTATTGAGATTTTTGTTACTTTTACTTACGCATTTAGTTTCTTCCTGACATACAAATAAAATAAAACAAAAGCTTTCTTGCTGTCTGTACCCCACATGTTTTTGAACCACAATCAAACAAAGTAAGACTAATGAAGTAATTACGTCAATTGTCACGGCCATCAAATTTAATGTCAGCCACGGCGTCTAGAGGAACCGGAAACGACGCCATCCTTCGAAAAGCCGAAGATGGCCGAACATCATCGTGAGAATGTTTGAATTTAGAAACTTTAGATTTTGTTTCTTTTTAGTCTGTTATTTTTTTCAACGTGTGTGGCCAGTATTATTTTGATAAGTGGGTGTATAAGCTTTTTGGTGATTTGTTTTTTCAGATTTATGATTGAAGGTGTAATATCGAAGATTTAGGGCGTTTGTAATGTTATATGAATAGCCTGCATTTACCAGATTAGTTTTATGAACAGTGCCACATAAGTTTATCGGTAGCTTATTTGAAGGTATACAGAACACAATAATGAGATGTATCCACTGTTGGGCAAGACATATGAAATGAGGCATAACTGCTGTTTTTTTTTTGGGCTACTAACATGTTTAATGTTGAAAGTGGATAATATGCAGTTATTAAAACCAATATTTTGCGACTCGTAAAACTACTTTGACATTTTTCTTGTGGTTACAAGGCATCTAAACATCGAAATCCTTTTTTTAAAAAAACCGACCAACGTAAAGAGGTCATTATTTATTTTCTTCACTAAAAGTATCGATTGCACCGAATAACTCGATACTACTAAACGTATCTAAAAGACCATCATAACAAAGTACTCGATTCTTTTAAAATTGCAAGTCATTCAGAGCCCTACTATTTGCTAACAACTCACTGAGATTTCACCCTCGCGAGTCGTGACCCGAGTTTCGCCGATGAAGTCATAATTTATATAATGCATTGAAAATTGTTTCTCGTGTCAGATAACCGTGGCGCACCTACTAATCGGTTACGGCGTGCCCGGAGCGTCCGCAAAAAGATTTATGGGAACGGGAATCGAGAATCAAGAATCGAGATCTCGTTTGCGCTGAATCGATTTCGTCTTATAATAAGTGTGGAACAGTTGAAAGATGAATGGGGAAGTGAACGGCTCGTGATCGAATCGAGTGAACGTAAGCGAATGATAAATTAAATATTGATTTATTTTTTATGTTTGTAACTGTTTCGAACATCTTTATGTAGGTAGTTGTTCTCAATTTTGAAAAAAGAATATCAACTTATTTCTTAAAGAAAAACTTTGTATGTGTTCTTAATTTAAAAATATTTATTTATTTGTTTAATATAAATCTTTTTGCTCGACAAAATAACGACATTACCGAACGGCTTCAAAAAGTTAAGGTTTTGTTTAAGTAATTACTACTACAGTGTACGTGTAATTAAAATAATGTAACGGACGAGACCAACATACGATGCTGTCTCAAATTACTGATGCTCCCAGGAGCCCATTATTTTGCAGTAAATTAAAACGGAGTCAGTTTATTGATAAACTACGTGAGTTAATTACACGAAGATTTTAACATAAAAATGTAATATTTACAAGGAGCGAGCAATCGATCGGAATGAAGCTATAAATTATTGTAATACCTTTGAAAAATAATATTCTTCGGTCTTTTGTTTTTTCGATAAAGATCCGACAGGGCCGGACTGCATATTAAATAGTAAGGCAATAAACGCACCGACTGCGTTGCATTTACATATAACATTACGTCTTCATATTAAAATATCAATTACGTGGCTCGAATAACAATAAGTAAGTTTTTTCATTGTTAATTTCTTGTCTTAAATCTCTTTGGTGAATGATTTTACGTATAATTTTTATGCAAAGAAGGCCGTTTGATTGACATTTGTGCCTTCTCGAATGTAATGCGTGTCATTAAAGTATTATGATTTATGCTAAATTGAAGTGCATTACCATGTTGATATGGTAAGGAAAACATGGAGTACAACTTTATTCTTTGTCATGCGATCGCCCACAATGTCTTAGCGATGCATAATTAATTAATATGTGAAACTTTAATCTTGATGTGTCTTGAGTTCTGTTTATTAAGTTATCGTTTTCTGTATGCCGTTTAAGTACGTTATCGAATTGAGTAAGCGTTAAGATTATTCTATTTTAATATTTATTGTGTATCTACTAAAATTTTAATTCGATTGATAGCATAGCTTAGATCAGGCCTTAGATTTTTTTCAGCTAAAGAGCTTATGGCCTTGATTTATTTCTGGTTTCATTTTGTGGGATAGGTCTAATAATCGAGCACATTGTTTACCTGGTGGTAAGACTAAAGGAGTTACTACAAGTGTGATGCTGGCTTCTTGTGTGTTATAAGGGATTTAAAGAAATTTGATTTGGTGATTGAAGAGGGAAGGTTTAGGCCTCCGGAAACCTAACTTACAAGGCGAAACACAACATGATTGTTTTTTTTTACCGAAACAGGGGTTTTACTCCAGTTGAGTCGGTGCATTCGCCCATGGCTCTCCCATACTTAAAAGGTTTTTGTACTGTTACTGTTATTGTAGTGTAAAGTTCCTATACCGTTGAAAAACAAAGTGTGACTAAATTATGTCAGGAGTTATAGTTAAAATATGTAAATGTTATTTTATGGTAATGACTATACATTTGATAGTACACTCCCAACTTGAACTAAGAAATCAATCAAACGGCATAATACTAAAACGGCACTTGAGTCCCAACTCCACCCCTGCCCTCCGTCGTGGCCGCTCCAGGGAGGTCCGTACCTTACGTGAACATCTCGATCGCGCCACACTTTTAATAACACCCAAAATTTTGATTACCCAGCGAAAGTGCGATTTCATCGGCCCATTACACGTGGATTTTATGGCGAAAATAATAATGTGTTTAGAGTTGAAGTATAAGTGTTTTCTCCAAATATGACAAGTGTGTTTAAACAGTTTTTCAAGTAAATTATTATATAATGAGTGTAGCAGCGCGACAATCGCCGCGCCGCGGAATGCTGCTCATGAATATGGGCCTCTAGCATGGCTTGAAACTAGTCGAGTATCTCGTCAAATTATTAAGTAGCGTAAGCCGAAAACACAATAATTAATTAAGAATGTCTAACGAAAGGAAAGGAAAGGAATAAAAAAAAAGTATTTTAAGTCTTTTTTCCACAAGTTTTTTGCTATGTACCTATATTTGTTGCAATTTCTCTGTTTCTAAGTTTAATTACCTTATTTTAGTGCCTCGTAACTTTGAAAAGTTGCAATCTAGTATAAATGCCAGTAATAAGCATATCCAGTCTGACAGTTAGACTCTGCGGAGCTGTTAACCCTAAGAGGTTAAAATAATAAAGGCTTGAACTATACTTAATTAAAAATTTCCTTAGTAAAGTCTTAATTTAGAAACTAGCTCTTTTATGCAAGGGGGAGAGCCACGCTTTGGCACGAACGGGCACCGACTCCACACAATTAAAATACTAGGTATGGAAGTAATAAGTATCATAATACATAACGTTTGTTTAAATTTGTTGTAATAAGCACACAAACACTAGCTTCCGCCCGCGGCTTCGCCCACATGGTATGTTCATAAAAATCACCTATCTACATACCTAATTTCAACCAAATCAGGACAGCCCTTAATTTTTTTTAAAGATAAAACGTTGCCCCACACCAAGATTTTTTCCTGTGTTGCGTACAAAAGCCACCTATTTAGACCCGAAACAACAATTTGTGGATTGCATAAAGTGTTGTTCCATTTTGGATTCGAATTTTTCCGCCAATTGCTCAAACTTTTGGAAGGCTTCTTAATTTCTTGACATAAACACATTCCCCCGCCCGACCAGACCCTACAAGAATAGACTGATAGAATTTAATTCCATCAATTTTCGACTTTTCGAATTTCATCACATTGTCAGAAACACGAACATTCAAAACTATACACTTCATTTGTTTTCATTAGACATAACACACATTAATTAAATATCCTAGGCTCCACTAAGCACTAAAAGATTTACTATTAATTGTGCTCAAGAACCTTGGCATCAAAGATACCTAAATTGAATTAAAACGCAATAAATATTAACGACACACTTAGTTAGGTTTTCATTATCATAAATATCAAAAGACAATCTGCATGATGGTAGTCGTGATGCGTAGGGAGGTTCCATATCTAGATACCTGGCAATTATAGGCACTTGAATAAATAAAGTTCATGTGCACTAACTTATAATTATATTTTAACTTTGGAACAATTCAATTAAAATTGTTAGGTTTGACGCGGAATTTTTAAAAATTTGAATAAAACGTGTTTTTTTTGAGAGGTGACATTTGTTAGTTCGTATTGTTGTCAGAGTAGAAAAAAAAATGTTATTCATTAATTTTTAAAGTAATTCTACAAAAAACCATTAGTTTTTCATATTATTATTGTCAATTTTGGGAGTAATGAAAGCACCTAATATTATTTTTACCACTTGTTCCGTTTTTCATTGCATTAAAAAAGGAGGAGATTTTATGATTGACTGGATTTGTTATTATCTCTTTTGGATAAGCTTATATTAAGTCATATTATAGTATCATAATTCTAGTCTACAATTGTGCAACAACATTCCAAGATTTACAGATTTAAATCCTTATGTTACAAGTGCGTATTAAAGCGGCATTTTCATTAAATTATATTTAATCTGTTAGGGTTATCGGAAGCCATACTAATGGGTTAGTTTTGCAGATCATTACATTAGCATACCTTCTATAATTGTATGACCACTCCTCGCATAGGTCACCTCATCGGCTACAATCTAGGTTCCCACATACTTAAGATGAAATTAATTTAGTTTTAAACGTTTAGGTTCGGTTCATAAACTTAGAAAGGAGTTGTAAACACATATTAAAGTTATTTATTAGCTTTGAATACTTTGTATAAATATAGTTATTATTATATGTGTGCAGTTGTTCATGTATCTGTCACTAATGTCATCTGTCATGGCGGGAAAAATGGCGGCAAAACTAACCGTTATAGGTACGCGTCTGTGTCAAAGACCTATTGATAATTTATTATTTCAATACAATGACTTGACAAAACTGTGACCTTAATAAAAATTAAATAGCTATCAAGTTTTATGAGACTAATAATGAAAAGTAGGTAGACTAATTAATGTCTACTTAGGCATTTAAAAAATTACACTATTGAACTTTGTTCATTGTACTTTTAGCCTCGTTTTCTTTCACCTTCTGCTATTTATGTCGTGTGATGACTACAGCTGCCCCTGACGTGTTGATTCAAACACATTTGTATCACTAATAAGGACCATGTTTCCTTTCTTTGATCCATATATCAACTTGGTCCTAATGTCCGAAGATATTTATTATGTTAAAAAAGTGGTCTTTTGAACTTTTCAGTTTTAAATGATTTCGTTGTGTGTACTTTGTAGTAAAGGTCGGTTTCTTGTTAATTGTTATTGTTTTATTTTGCTCTGGTGTATTAATTTTACTTGGTATTCTATAAGTTCTTAAAAAAAATATAGCATTCTTAGGTGAGTCATTTTTTTACAAGAAGCAGAAAAGGCGGATAAAATCTTAGTAGATTTATCTACACTAAATGGTTCGTTAAAAATGAGTGTGTCAAATGGTAAAAATATCAAAATTACAAACATAAATTGCCCAAAGATTACTATTGTCCAATTTAATGGCAAAACTCGGAAAAATAATCCAACCGAAACATTAAAAAGAGACAGTACGGAATCTCAGGGAAATGTTTTTGGATAAAATGCAACGCAGACAATTGATGTCACAGTGAAATCTCCACCATTCGAAAGAGATGGAGAAAGGAGTCTGGCGGGGATGCTGGGAGGAGGGAAAGAGATGGCACTCAGTGCAATGTTCATTAAAGAGGGTCAACGTAGGCTTGGGGGTGTAATTTCCCCCCATTCCACCCGAGGCGATCTTGTGGTCGTCTTTTTAATTTGGTCTTGGATTTCAGGGGTGGCAACGTTCGGAAAATTGGCGCATAAATAAAAGAATTCTTTTGTTACATTACGCGAAAGGTTTTCCCAGTTCTCTTTGTAACGATTTTTTGTTTATTTGGAGAAGAGTTTTCGGTTGCGTGATTATTTTGAATAGTTTTCATGTGATTTGTTTACCTTGTTTCTGACAGTGGCATGTAATATTATTCGACAGAACACTGCCAAACAATAGCAAGAATCAATGGACTGAATTATAAAAATGCTGAAATCTATTTAGTACCTAGTTAAAATTTCACGTAACAAACGTTCAACGTTGACGTGGTTGCTTTAGCTCATTTAGCTAATACAATAAATATAAATGATTTATTGTTGTTTTTAAATAAAAAAATATCGTGGTGGCCCAGAGGTTAGGGCACCAGCTTCTCATGCATGAAACCAATCAATATGATTTTTTCCGAATTTTAGCAAGCCGCGCAATTAATGCTCCAACTCGCATGAAAAACGGCCTTTGCTCAGCAGTGGGCACTTTTAGGCTAATGGTTTGATGTGACATTAAATTTGTGCGCTGACTAACTTTCAAAATAATTCTACATTGGATATAAAATTCCTAACTCAAACTTTATTACAAATTCTACAAAATTCAAAATAATCAATCCGAAACCCACTATCGTCTAGAAAAAATAACAATTTTCGTTGAATTTTCCTTAACGTGGCAGCCCTGTGATCTCAAGACAACATTGCTTGGAGGCGCGGCGTCTTATCAACGAATTAATTCTAGACTAACGAAGACTGGGGGTGGCGCCGCGATTAACACAACCGCCCCTTTCACGTAGACTCACCAACTCTTTAGACATGGCCGTTAAGACAATCTCATTGGTGGATTGGGGTTGCGGGTGCGCATCGAAGGACCACATTTTGGTTAATATTGTGGCAAAAAAAAGTGATTTAAATTTGTTTTTAAATATTTTCAGTTCATAACGTATTTATTTTAGCGTCACATAAAGAATGGTTATTATATATATGTTTTTTTTTTGATCGGCAAACGAGCTTACGGAATACCTGATGGTAAGCAATCAGCGCCGCCCATGGACACCCGCAACGGAGGAGTTACGAGTGCGTTGTCGACCTTTTAGTGATTAGGGATTTGGAGGTTTGGGGATTGAGGAGGGATTGGGGGAGGGAAAGGATTAGGATATATCTTCAATAATAACGTTTAAGTCAACAGATTGATCTAACGGCTGATTGTAATTGCAAATTCTTCAGACATTTAGACATCAGATAGGTTTAACATAGGTCATAAGGTCTTAAGAGATCCTTGATAGTTGAAAACTTTAATATGTATAGTCACTGTTTATGTTTCATTAACTTTACCTAAAGTGAGCTTTTAGTAAGGATTTACGCTATGTACACGTGGAATGTATAAAATAAATGTAAATGCGTTTTCTTGTTTACGTTGTGGGATCAAGGGTGCGTGATAAATTATATTTTAGTACTAAAACTATGCATAAATTCTTATAACGTCAATATCATCGTTAATAAAGCCTTAGAAAGTACATAAAATCATCGCTTGAGGTTAGTATTTAAACGCCATCTCTAAGGGCTTTTATGGTCAGCATTCAGATGGTCTGATAGCCAAGTAATGGTAGAACTCCTAATGGCTTGTGAATAGAAATTTCTATCTAGAGAAAACTCTGATAACCATTAATAGTTTTGTAAAAGATACACTGTCATTCTACCTTCGTATTTCAATTCAATGTTTCTTCCTTGTAAAAAGTGACAATAATAATTAATAAAATACCAAACAGATTAAGAAAAAAAAAAGATTTTAAAGAAAATAAAACTCAAAAGCGAAACTTCTTTTGGTAGATACATACTTAATAGCATGACAGTTCATTTGTGTTCAGTTCCTAACAGAACAATCTATTCTTATCTTACATTGTTAATATCATAGAAGTTCACGACAAAGCATCTAACGAACCGATAATCTTGACTTATATTTTCTTAATAACATTATTTAATGGCATGAGGCCTTTAAAGTCGGGTGCATACCATCACAAGGCCAATGTGGTGATAAAATCATCATAAAAGTGACATAAAAGATAATGTAAGCTAATAGCTTGTAAAATATAGATACACAACTAATGTTTTGTAAGAGCATTTAATATATAGTTGGATTTTTTATTATAAAGAATACGAGCGAGTATTTTATTAAAACCTTCTCCTCACCTTAACAAACACATAATAAAAATAATTATCCGAATCCGTTTACGCGTGATGCCATGATCAAGGGAAATTGGGATGCGTCTACGTCTATATTGATGTGATTCTTCATATAAACTTCTTGTTTATAGAAAAAGGACTTTGGTTGTTTTTTCATTAAAAAAAATGTTTGTGCACTTTTGCTATGCTTATACGTTTTTAACAAGCCTCGTTTTGTTTATAATTTTCTTTGTTTCTCTTAAGTTGTAATAGTTGGCATTAGATCTACTAACAGTTAATACTTAAAAAACAAAATTTTAAAATAAATCATTTTATTAAATACCTATATTTCTTAAAGGACCAACTTAATTTGGTTGTGGTCCTTTCTATACCATTCCTAAGCCTACACCCCAAGGTCCGAGCGGGTGGCATATTAAGACGAAGTTGGAAGTAAAAAAAAAGGCGAAAAAGAGTTTTATATTCTCTCTCGAATGGGAAAAAATAGGGAAACCTTTCTCATTTAGCTCACCAGTGCAAGCCGGGGTGTCGTGCTGAACACACTGTCTGATTTTAAATCTTTTTAAACTCATTTAAATGTTGGTTTTAATTGATTTTTCACCGATATTTTGTGGTCCTTTGCGGCGGATTGTGATTTCGGTGGTTTCTACGTACCTGTGTTGGGGCTATGTGTATCGTGTCAATACTGTGTTGTGTTGAAGGTCAGTGTTGTTATGAATTGAGAGGTGTATACAATAGTCTACGTTAAAACATCATGGTGTAGTCAACATAAATGGATCTCGGAGAACTTGACGTTTTTCAGATAGAGGAGAAAACGAATTAGGACATTGTGAAGATAACGCAGATTACACAGATCAAGGTAAGATCAAAATCAATGAAGGTGAGAAGCTCTATATAAGACTTAACGTCGATTTAGGTAGAATTTATAGGATTAAGGTTACCCTATTTATTCCTAAGTAGTATACTATGTATTTAAACCATATCATAAAATCTTTCTCTACGACAATAGATCAGATCATTTATTTGCCATAAATATGGTGTTTTACAGATGTTATCATACAAAATAGTTCTTCATATTCCGCCTATAAATTCAGCATGAAATGCAATATATTTATCTTAAATGACAATAATTGGTTGGGCTCTCACATTTCGGCAATTAAACATTGGTCTCTCTTTTTTAGTATCTTGTCTCTTTTTAGATTTGCAAAATTGGTTTAAGAACAATTCTGGCGACTTATATGAGTACCTAATTGCGAAAGAAATTTCGTTTTCCTGTCACTTTATCTACTAAGTAACTAAATTTTTTAGAATCTTTGCATAGATCTCTTGATTATCTACCTACAAGTAGGCAGTTTTTTACGGAAAAGGACCAAAGTCTATTCACATGGGCAAATTCTTGTTAACCTATATGAGATTATTGTTTTTTTATATGTGGCAACAAATATCACTGGTGTCATTTCTTATTTCAGAGTCACTTAAGGAAAATTCTTGTTTATTAGTTATTTTATCTTGGCAAAGGTAATGTTCAGTTGTAATATTTGTAGACGATAGGTTATCATTTGGAAATACATGTGCAGTTATCTGCAAAACTATTTACTTTTACTATATACGGGGGAATTGTTGTTTTGGATATATCCATTGTAAGCACAAGGGGCTTGGTTTCCAAAACGTTTAAAGATTGTTAAGAGGAAAATATTTTTTAATTTTATTTAACTTTCAATGTATAATACCTACTTACGTGTGTTTTTTTCTTGAGGAGAAAATCACCACATGACTTCTCAGCCCAGGGTGAGCAGGAGGGAGTGTCAGACTCTTATTGACTAAAAACCCCTCTGTTCCTTCTCCGGCTCTAGGCCGAGGTCGCGGTGCCTCATTACGCTTACCCAACATCAGCCCTATAGGGCCCCGTCTGTGGGCGTATTACGTTTGTGATGTTGAATCAGATTTGTTTACTGTTTCAAAATTGAAATGCAAGATTTAAGCTGAAATATTGTGTGCTCACTTAGATTGCATGACCGTAGATTTACCGCTCACTTAGATTACATTATAAAAGTTTAATATCTGTGAAGTAATTAGGAAGGATTTACATACCCAGGTATGTAAATCCTTCCTAATTACTTTACTTGACAAGTTTTTTTATGTGATAGGACCGTGATTGAACTGACGGATTTACGATTACTAAAGCAATACTTAAGGAGTTATGAATGCACTGCGGGCCTTTTGGATGGATTAGTGATTTGGAGATTAAGGAATTGGGGGCAGATTGGGGGAGGGGAAGGATTGGGCCTCCGGTATTGTCACTGACACCGCAAACAACGCTGTGGTGGTTTCACGACGGTGTTCTGTCACTCTGGTCAAGCCGACCTCTTTGAGCCAAAAAAGGCCATCGCAAACTTGTTTTTAAAAAATGATTTCATTTACATAATACGTAACACTTTCTCTAAATTGTGTTTCGTTCATATAGGTAGGTCTCAAAAAGGTAGGTCTGGTCCTAGAACACCAGTTTTTTTTGCTCTTGTGCTCTATTTTTTTGCCATTTTACTATTAAAATCTAAAAATAAGTTAGTGAAATGTTAGTTTATATTTTTTTATTTTATTTCTATAAGTATTATAAGGTCAAGCTTATTGCCGCGTACTGGTTTTTAGCTTATGTCTAGATTTTATATGAAATATAAACAACAAACAAACATGTACTATATATTATGAATCATATTATATTATCTAGATTTGTATTCAACACGCCATTGCCGTGTTTTTATCTTCATATATTTATGTAGATATGAAAATTATATAAAATAAATATTTATGTAAAATACGATTATTACGGTAAGCTCATATAATTTTATAGTATTTTATATTACACATAATAATTAGTGCTGCATATTCATAAAATTTACATTTATTTTATAGAGCCATTTAAAATTTATTTATGATATAATAATATTTTTTTATTATTTATTCAATATTATAATTTATTACATATAATTGTTATGGGCATTCTGTACATACACGGGATTACAAATGTAAATGACTAGAAATTTATTTTTATAAAATTTAGTTTACATTATTATGTAAATATTTGTAATATCAACAGTTTCAGTATCGTATTATTATCTCTTGTAGCTTTAATACATTTTATGTTTTTTAATTTTTATCGGACGGACCACCTGATGTTAAGCAAACTTTACCACCTATGGACTTACACAACACCGAAGGAAAGTGTATTTCCGGTTTTTAAGTGAGTTTTTAGGGATTTGAGGTTGGGGTAGATGAGGTGGAGGAGTGGGGGGGGATAAATATTTATGTTTGTGTGACTAGAATAAAACGCGAACGACAATATACCGCCTAGGGCGCGGATATTAAGCCTAGCAAGTACCATTGTGACTTTGCCGACTTATATGTACTTTCTATGATTATTTAGACACCACTGACATGCGGTGAAGGAAAACCTTGTGAGGAAACCTGAATTTATAATTTGACTTATAATTTCTAATTGCAAGTTGGAAATCACCAATTCGCCTTGAGCTAACGTGGTGGTTAATGCTCAAACATTATTGTGCCAAAAGGCATTTGCCCAGCAGTGTGGGCTGATGTTGTGATGTAAAACCAAATCAGATGCCCATATTTTCAAATTAAAATAATCATAAGGTATTCAAATAACGTGAACATCTAGTAATTTATATACTAATTAATGTGAATCATTAACCTGAAACGTTAATGTTTATGTATCTATACGATTAAGAGAGATCTAACCTTAGAATCAAGTTTTACTATTAATATTATAAACATAACTATTAAGTTAATGTTAGCAATAATGTTAAAATTACTGTCATATGTTAACTTTTAGATACAGGCTTGCTTTAAGAGGGATATAAGGCATGACAGTGAGTGATGTTATGACATTTAATATAATAAGTTTATTTTAAAACACAGTAGCGACATCTATTATCAATTACATGAACTGTACCTACGTTTTGGCGATAACATTTAAATTTTTATACACATATGTATGATATGAGGCTGCAAGGAAGGATATGGATAACCTGATGGTAAGATAATCAATGAGACCTTCAACACCAGAGAACTAAGTTGCAAGTGCGTTGCCAATGTTTTGGGTTCGTGATAAAGTTTATTACGTATTTAAATTAGATTTTATTCAGGTAGGTAATAAGTAATAATATGAAATTGTCATTTTCTTACTAACATTATTTTGATATTACTTATTAATAACTAGTTTTTTCCCGCGACTTCGTTCGCGTGGAATAGTGACTTCCTGCAGATTTTTTGTATAAAAACGGATAGTTTTCGTACCTTGTCCTTTTTCGAGTTCCAAGCTATGTCTGTACCAAATTTCACAGAAATCGGTTCAGTAGTTTAGGCGCGAAGAAAAGACAGACAGACAGACAGACTGACAGACAGAGTTACTTTCGCATTTATAATATTAGTTTGGATTATCCTATAGTAAACATATACACATGAAACTGTTTCATTGGTCTATTGTTCGTGCAAGTGTAGGAGTGGCTGTCGTAAAAGATCGACAAAGGTGGCAGATTCTTACCTACTACTTTTATCAACTTAAAAAGGCTGGCACAACTGGAAAAGTACGTAAACATCAAGCTACGACAAATCCACAGACTGTTGGATGTTCGGAAAAATCGCTGACAGAAGCTAGCCTCAAACGAACAAAACGTAATTCTTAAGGACCGCAAAAACCGCAACTATTATATTAAATCCCTCACAAAACATTTATTACACACACAAACTCTACGATATGAATAGCAAGCGTTATCCGAAACGTTTTGTGGCGTTCCGAATATAGTACTCGAAACAATAATCCGGCCGGCCGGACTTGGGAAGGGTCAAATTCTTACCTATTCGACTCGTAAAAGTGTGCAGAACCTTCATTATCCCAAAAACCCACACTGCGGAAAATTTCATTTCAATAGGAACCCCGATACCTCATAGCAAATAATTCTGGATCCAAGCTTAATATGCATTAAGGGTATTCCCGAATTTTCCTCAGTAAAAATGTATGGGAACAACCCGCGCGTGACGTATAAGTGGATTATGTTTGCCGTCTCGCTTACCCGTATAGCTCTGTCCTTTGTTCCAAATCCTGAAATGCTCAGGGTTGCAGAGGAAGGAGGCGGCTTGTTTATTTCGTCTTTAATTTTCACTTTTGTCAAAAAATATAATAATTGTAGTATTTATACTTGCAAAAAAAAAATAGTTATTTTAACAGTTTTAATGAAAGGACTGCCGGAATGTTTTGTTTAGCTAAAATATTTTATTCATCGGATAAATATCTACTTTCTGTCACGTCCCTGGGTAATTTTTATTAAAATATGGTATAAAGTGTTGAATATTTGAATTTTATTTTATGCTGTGAATAATGAAATTACAATATTTAGTACGTAATAAAATGGTATTAATAGGTTCATAAAGGCACAGCTTTTACGATTACAAACGAAGACATTCTTAGGCAATAGCGAAACAGTAATTAGTTGATAAACATTATGTATGTTCAAGTTTCACGAGTATATGGGAAAATGCTAATACATGAAAAATTATTCAAAGCACACAATTGTAATTTTAATGGTAAAACGTTTTCGTGTACAGTTTTATCCACCTGCTAGAAGGTTTAAGCATAATTAAGTTTAATTTCTGTATGCTTTCAAACGCTTGATGGCTCAATAGCAATGGTTACTCGGAGACCGGTAAGTCCGGCCCTGGCCGCTAGATGTCAGTGTTTTCAATGTAGGTTTATTTTTAAATTTACAAATTTTTGAGATGAAGTGAGGGAGAGTCATGGGTCGGCTTGGCCGGCTTGGCTTGGCCGGAGTAATACCACGGAGTCACAGAAAACTGGCGTGAAACAACCACAGCGTTGTGTTTCGCTGTGTGAGTGAGGTTACCGGACGTCTTATCCTTCCCCTCCCCCAATCCCTAAATCTCTAAATCCCTAATTCCCAAAAGGTCTGCAACGCACTCGTAACTCCTTTGTTGTTGCGGGTGTCCATGGGCGGCACTGATTGCTTACCATCAGGTAATATGTAAGCTTGTCTGCCGAAATATCACATAAAAAAATCCCAAAAAGTAAATTCTATCAATTTTAGATGAAATCGCAACAAATGTCCTTTTAGTATTCTTGAGTTAATTAACTTACCTACTAACTTTAACTTTAACTAAAAATAAGCTAGAAATATTTTGCATACCGCCTTATATGGTTTCATCAGTCATTTTCATCATATTAAAGAGTTAAAATAATATTTCTTTTGACATAAGTAACAATCTAATTCACCATACTAATCTTTCAAAATCCATCTCCATACAGTGTTATCATCCACATCTCTCCGTTCGGAGACAAAAGCTATGTGATGTAAGCATATTTTTCTGCTAGCCGTTCGTTCAGAAATCAATACCTTCGGCCAGACGAGCATTTCGCACTAGCATCATCATTTTTCATAGAACTCTGTGTCAAAGATAATTTTTATGCAGTTTCAAAACGAAAATAGAACTTATGCTGTTATGTGCAGAACTTATTTTTGTGTGTTATCGAATGAAGAGACTTTTTGATCGAAGTCTTTTCAGTGCTATGGTATATTTTGCATTGTAGTGTTTAAGCAAGCTCTTGTTGACTTACCCACATGCAATCCAATACAAGTACCAATCTGATATTTTCCGAGATATACATAGGTAATGTAAGTATTTTCTAAGATTATTAAGACGCTGTACGGTGAAGTAAAACATCGTAAGCAATCCTGGTCTTATTTACTGATTATAATAATCTTAAAACTCATATTTCTACTTGCCAGGTTTCAAACCCGCGCACTCCTGCGTGAAAAGTACGTGTCTCATTCTCAACCTTTAGGCTACAACAACATTCCATTAGGTAGAACAAAAATACTATATGGTGTTTCAAAATTGATTTCTGACCTTCAACAAAGGCGACCTAAAGCCATTACTAATTTGTGGTAAAAGCAGCCTAAATCCATACTAACAAAGTTTAAAATACAACAAAGATATTTACGATAGATTTAAAAACCTAAATACCACCACCAACATTTTTCAATCCATCTAGAAATATCCTCAGAATCCTGTTTAAATGAAATTCAAATGGAATGGGACAGAAAAAGCTCTTCATTGCGTCCGTACAGTCAGGCGTACAAATTGTGGTAGTAATAGTTGACTTTTTATAAAATTGCTTGAGAGTCTGTACCTACGTTGCAACGTCAATATTGACTTTATTTCCAATATGGAGGATAATAAAATAAATTATTGACGCTGTGACTTCCTTTTGTTTATTCGTGAGCACCTTTTCTCAGTACTTGCTTTATATTTTGAAGTATTGCTCAGTATTTACGGCTTGACTAGTTTGTTTATTTGCTGTTTTGTTTCTTGAGTAAGTTATTTGATTAGGTTATGGCTTAGTTCATATTTGTTTCATTGTTTCAATCATTTTTAGGTGTGTCTAGATAGGTTTTCAATTGCTATAAATAAATCAATTTAAATGTTCATTGATTTTTGTTTTTCTGACTAGCGAAAATAGCATGGTCGTTAAATAAAAAAAATGTGTATTCTTGAGTGTCAAATAAGTGTTAAAATATTCATCTTTATAGGTACATTCCTTTCTAAAAATTGGTATTTCAATAATCTACCCAATACACATTTATAAAACTACTATAGTTAAAAAATAACCCTAATCCTAACAATTATTATAAACGCAAAACTTTGTAAGTACCTAATAATGGGAGTATGTTACTCTTTCACGTTAAAAACTACAGAATTATTTCTCATTAAAATTGGCACTATATAGGCTATAATAGCTTGGAATAACACATATTCTTTTTTCATCATCACTTTGCCAGAAAATAACAAAGAATTACAGTATAAACAGGTCAACAGACTCCAAGATAGACAATATTTTATATCGACTTCTAGAACCACCACATAATATCGTAGAATTGATCGCTCATACCCAACAAAGTAATTATACTCATTAAATATGTAAATTGTGATCGAAAAAAATGTTTTTTAAAGAAGCCTCCTTTGAGATCGTTGACGTTAAATTACATACATTGTCTGATGCATATGTTAGTTCGAATGTATATTAATAACATACACATGTAGATGATATCTCTACTTATTTATGTATGTTAACATAATGATCTCATTTGCATGGAAGATATGGGTATAGTTACATATATACAGTATGATAGGTAATATAATATATTATAATCTTTAAACGATATTTAAAAATGACCAGCCGAATTTTTCTTAACTACGATTAAGATAGTTTAATGTTTTACGGGATTTAACGCGCACGTATTTTTTTATTTGTTTTTTGATTGGCGTTTCTCGTAATACAGTAATCCCGTAAAACAGTAAAGTATTCATTTGCAACGCGAATTTTAGTCGGGAATCGCGTGACGATCTCCTGCCACCGAAAGCGTGTCAGATTCCACGCGCGTCTCAAAGAGTCATTAGACCCTACAGATGGGCTAATAGGACCGATATAAAATCTAGTCTCAATGACAAGGTTGGTGCAGTGGCTGAGAAACTGGCAACGTGTTGTGGGTTCGATCGCCAAATCCTTTTTATAAGCCGCAAATTATTCTTGTGGATCTCAGAGCATTGCGGATGTCAAATTATACGTTTATAAATTATGAACGTATCTACGACATAAAAGAAAATGCATTTTTTAAGTTTCAAGAATTTACTGTCGCGCTCCCTAAGCGGTCGCAAGTACCTACGACTACCAAATATGGCTTCTTAGATTGGGTAAATCATTATTATCCAATACACAACACAAGTGTCACAAGTATTTACGAAATTCTTGAAACTTTATAGCTCGAGGTTTGAAGTGAATTATGGCCGGTGTTTGGGAATATGACCTTTTACTTTAATGAGTATCTATTAAAGTAAGAATAATTCAATCGAACTGAATTTGTTCGTCGTATCAAATCCCTTGCACGTTTGTTCGATCGAACTCCATTATTGAAATTCCAACTCCATGCACTGTGTGGAACTAGACTCATCCTTATTGTAACACATAAACTGGGAATATCCAGAGTAAAAGGAGATAATTTTCAGTGTGGGTAAGCCATACTTTTTATACCACGAATTCACAAAAACCGACTTAGAACAATCTTTACTTGAATTGGGTTTCGCTTGTGAGATAAGTTATGCCAAATCGAAGCCTTTAAAGGTCAGCAATGCAGTTGCAAATCCTCCAAGTTGTATCTAGCGTTGATTGCTGCTGGAGATCCTTCCGCTCATTTGCTGTCCTACCCTATAAAAACAGATTTTTTATTAAGTTCTTTGTACTTAACAACTAACATCATAATCCCTTGAAACTACAAGCTTAGAATCTTTGAAGTCAAAACTCAAACAAAAAGTGTAAGTTTAAACTACAACACACTGGGCCGGATGAAACCACGCTCCGTTCACGTTCAGCCAATATAACCTCTGTACAAAGACGAAACTTGTGCCGTGAACACAATAAAAATTATAACGTTAGCCTTTAAACTTGGTTTAATATTGCAGGCGCGCGGTGGAGTTCGCCCTAAAGTTGCAACTTTTTATTTTTTATTTTCGCTCAAAGTTGTTCGAAATTACTCAAACAATTTAGCACACTCAGCCTTTGACGTAAGTTCGCGACAGTCGAGTTCGATTGTTTTAATTCTATGCTTTAGAACTGTTGTTGTTTAAACAATTCTACGGCTTCGGATTGTTTTTGTTTCGACAAAAATTGCAGTTCAGTTGAAAAATAATTAAATTGCAGTTCAGTTGAAAAAAATTACTTTTTTGTGGTTATTTGTCGTGTAGTTTTTTAAACCACACAATGTGTTTTTTTCAGTATAAGTAATATTTAGTTGCTTTTTGGTATCTATAGGTAAGACATTAATACGGTATATTCTTGGCAATATCCTGCCGATCCTCAAGGTGTTATAAAACCGCGATGGTGGTTACTTAACATTATGGAATGAAAATACTTTGTGGTGGTATTTATCACCTCTAAATACCCTTTATTATCACTTATAACTTTCATAATTTTAACGTTTTGTTGGTTGAATAGTAAAAACTTTAGAAAAGTATTTTAAACTTGAGTTCCATTACGAAATACTTACCTAGTAAAATGGCGGTAAATGGAATTAATACTTTTTTTTAAAGTCAAAGGTTTCCTCGTAATTTATGAATGAAGTGCTCTTTATTCTTCTGTGAGAACTAAAGAGGTTTTAATAAAATAGACGTACAAAAAGCAAGTCCGTTATTACACATTAATTAGACCGTACCTAACTACCTACTAATAGACAACAGTAATCATTAAAACAGAATACCAACCAATAAATTTCGTACAAACATCGAATCCAAAATAGTAACACAAATTATTTTCGTTAAAGGAATTAACTCTATAATATTAGCACACAATGGGACATACAAAATGGCAACCTTTACATAAACTGCATAGCTACACGCGACCAACATAACTTGAACTGTCATGGCGGCGCTGTCACGTCAAATAAACGTCAAACTGAAAACATTTTGAATTAGCGACGGTTATCGTCGCGGGTCAGTTTGTAGTGGTAGTTTAAACATAGTTCAATTAAAATTTGTCTCGTTTAGTGTATGCTAATCGGTAAAACGAATGATGAATGATTGAATGAGTGGCGGTGGTTAATATGCAGTGCTATGGTCAGTTGGTGGTTCCGTATTAGTTTTAAATTTGTCACGTATTTGTCATCCGTCCGAAAGTTTGACATCGGCCGCTCAGTAGTGTAGGAATTTCAACGCATTAGATATATGTAGTTCTATTTTTTTGTTTAAAATTATAATGGAATTTATATTGTTGTTTATTTCTAGCAAAAGGATACTTATTGTTATTCACTTTGGATCATTTTTTGAGAGACATAGATATTCGATTCTATTCTATTCTATATACATGTTGTTATAATGAATTAGTTAAAGTTTTACGATGAGATACAGATATAAATCATTACAATTGCAATTAATAAATTGAAGTAATAATAAATTTGATAGAATTATCCTTCTTAACAAAGGACGAATTACGTGATAAATTGTCTACTTAATTTCTTCGGTTGGTAGTAAAACTATTCAGTATTGGCAACATTGACAAATACGAGAAGCTGTAACTAGCACTAATAGACGTTGCAATAAGCAGCGGTGTAAGAGCAGGCAGGCAATCAAGAGGTCGCCGGTTCAAATCCCACTTGAACCCGGGTTAACATGTAAACGAGAATTTATGGATCGAATTAGAGAAGTTAAGTACTGTAAGCAAATATTTTACAAGTTTGTATTAAGATGTAATGGGTAGGGTCAAGCGTTTTTATCATTAACTTGTGACCCGCCCCGTCTGCGCACGGGTGCAGTGCTCATGCTAAATGTTATTATAAATATAGAACTTCCTCTTCAATCGTTCTATCTATTTAAAAAAATCCACTTCAAAATTGTTACGTAGTTTTGAAGATTTAAGCATACATAGGGATATAGGGACAGAAAAAGTGACTTAGTGTTATACATAACTAGCTACTCTCTCGCGGTTTCACCCGCTGCTTGGCTCCATTTAACCGTAGCGTGATGTTTTATAGCCTATAGCACTCAGGAACACTGTAGCTATCTAGTAAAAGAATATTGGCAATCCGACTAGCGGTTCCAAAGATTACCCCCTACATATAAACTTACAAACTTACAAATTCTACCTCTTTATAATATTAGTATAGATTATACCTATATTATAATCATTTGAATTAAATTTGTATCTGGTGAAAAGCCGGTACGTATGAGGTAGCTTGACTGATGACATCAGGGCCTCTCAGAAGACTGGTGTAAAAAGCAAATGGTAGTCGCCATGTGAGTGAGGTTACCGAAGGTTCAATCTCTTTAACCGCAAACGTGCCAACACACTTGTAACTTCTGGTATTATAGGAGGACTGCTTACCTCCAGTTTAAAGGCATTTAGCATAAAAAAGTTTATTTATTTTTATTTACCTTTTGGCAGATTTAAAGTGCTATTTGACAGAATTTAGAAATGACTTCTATAGAAAATGTGGCAACTTCATCATCAACCTATAAGTGCCCACTGCTGAGCAAAGGTCTCTTCTCCTACGGATCAGATTTGCACATTCTTCTTTATACTCATAATTAGAAATTAAAGTTTTCTCCACGATGATTTCCTTCATTGAAGGCCAGTGATGTCTATATAAACTTTGGAAGTAGACATTTAACTCGGAAAAAGTCACATTCGTACTTGCCAGGTTTTGCACCCCTCATGCATGAGAAGCCTTAACCTTCGGGCCATCAAGACAAAATTATCTCACAAAAGGTAGGTAGAAACTTCTACATATATTGTGTTCGAAAGGTAAATAAAGATTAATTAGTCAATTATCTTAATTCAGAATTATGTTTATAGTGATTCCTATCGTATAAGATACTGGCTTACTTTATTACCTTGCTGGAGTTGAATTTGATTAGATTTTCTAATTAATAGACGTTTCATACTTATCTGTGGGGAATAATGTTTGTAGGAACCTAAGTGACACTGAGATAAATGTTATTTATTCAGTTAATAACTAAATAGGTTTTATTTAAAGCGTTTTAGAAGTTATTTGTGGTCGTATAATGGTGTCTAAATAACTTTTTTAATGACTGGGCTTGCGTGGCCAGTTTATGATGTGGAAATCTGAAATGCTGGAAAAGGAGAAGATATTAAGATACTAGAGTGGGGCATAGTTAATAAAGCCGTTGCTTATAGTAATTGTAGTAGCTTATAATAATTGTTTCTTGTCACATCTATTTAAAATATGTTTTTTTTTTTGGAAAGCCTGACTCAGTTTCTTTCCAAACTTCTTAAGTTTATTTCTTATATCGAGCCTTTACCCTAATCAACTTTCAAGTGTTGCTATGAATTTCTTGAATTTTCAAGTTCGAATCTTCTTGTGAGAAATTCTGTTCAAAATCCTTCGAAGAAACTAATATTGAAAGAAAGAAAGAGAAAGAAAGAAAATAAATTTATTTTGCCACAGTGTAGGGTACACGAAAATCACAAACATAGGTACAGCAAAAAATAGAAGATTCAAAATAAAAATAGAATAAAATGAAACAAAAAGTTACCTAAAATAACCAAAAATAAATAAAAATTAAATGTGAATACATATTGTGTGCCTGACACATTGTAAATGTGGATTGTCTAAAATTGAGATCGTTCAGAAGCGTCTAGAATCTAGAAATCACACAATTCCATTAAATTAATGTAAGTATGTAAGTGACATACAAGCAAAATCTATGAATATCATTAATTCAACCATAAACCTTAATGGTAGGTCTATTTATATGCATGTGTTAGATGTAATTTGAGTAAAACTTTAGCCGGTAAATTGGATATACCATGTTGGTGCGAAGTATATAATTGTGAACAGTTACCAATATCTTAACTTTCTATTTCAGTTAACTCTTAAAGGTTTAATGCAATTTCCTTTTGATTGTACTTTTATATTGTAATTTCTAAAGGGTATATATTAAAAGTGTTGCTTCTATAATATACTAGAGGATTTTTTAAAGGTTTTATAGGTGTATTTTGGACATGATATCTTTGTCTTTTTTGTATAGTAGATATCAGTTTAAGTTATTTGGCCTTATCGTACATTTTACATACTACAATTCAGCACGAATGGGTCGGCTCGTCCAGAGTAATACCACGGCCTCAAACGCTAGAATAGTTGCCACTACTATCAATGGGAATTCGGCCCTAGACTGAGAATCTATGGTGATCTGATGACTCTTAGATATAGGCGTCTGGCTCTGGTCAACTGAATCGCCGCGCTCGAGTTTTAGGACACTGGAGGACCTCTTGCATTACCTGCAATTAACACGTCTCTCTCATCTTATCTTATTTTTTTTTAAAGCATCGGGTAAATTCTTGTTCTTCCTCCTCCTCGTGTCGGTTTCCTCAATGCTGAGGGTCGCGACTATCTCGTGGAAACAGTGTACTGCGTTTTACTCTGCGCTATCTATTTCTATCTGCCATCGTATGAAGAGCATAGTGGACTGTAGTGTTAAGAGTGGTACAAATCTGATCCGTCCAACGGTAGAAGTCCGATAAACTTCTACATCTAGGTCTCTTCCCTTCCAAATAAATTCTTATAGTTGTACTTAAAAGTTTAAAACACCAAAGAAGGAACCCAAAACAATTTGCAATGTACTTAGTTAGAATTCTGATAGGCCATTTGGTATTTTCGTGTCTAATTCTCCGAAAGATTGTGACCGGACTAGACAAAAATGAAATTTAAATTTAAGACAACACGATTTCAATTTGAATAGCTTTAGAAACAATGGTACCTGGAAAATGTTCTGTGTCTAAATTAAATGTGATTAAATGTCCATGAATATGGTAATTGGTGATTGATTGTCCATATTAAGATTGGAGACTGAATTCTTGCTAGTAAGACTGCCAATGTATGGGTCTCGTGTTTAGTTTTTGGTTTAGGAAGTGTATACATTTTAATTTTCTGAATTAACATAATCATATTTTGGAAATTTCTTACTGATGTAGGGATTTAAAAACCACGTTTGTTAAAAGGGACAATCACATGATTAGCCTATAATTGCCAACTGTTGAGAGAAGGCCTCTTCTAAAACGGAGAAGGTTTAAAGGTTTAGCATGAATCACCTCGCTTGCTCAAGTAGGCTTGGAGATTTCAAACTTATAATTAGTAGTTTAAAGTTCACGTTTTCTCATGATGTTATCCTTTAACGCATGTTACTGGTGTCTTAGTAAGAAAGAAACTAGATATAATTCCGAAAATGTCACGTTTGGCGCTTGCACCCTCATTTGTGATCCGCTGTAGCGGGCGCCTTAACCCCCGGGCCACCATAACTTTTGAATGAATACACTATGTGTGACATATTGTTATTTTCTTATAAAAAGTAGGATTTCTGTTTATTTTAATCAGACAGTAATACCATACTTATTCATCTTTAATTGTCACTGAATCTGTAAGATTCTCCTTACCTAAAACCCACGTGAACACACCTAAGAATTTGTACGTTTATTTAACCGTAAAATGTATACAAAATTCATCTGCGCTTCACATTATAGGACCGTCGTGTATTTCCCAAGAGTGGTTGTGTCGCGGACTATAAAGAAATATCACTCTGAGTGCGTTGCGCGTCGCTCCTTCTCATACTGCGACGAAAGGACGTTGATACTTTATGAAAAAAAAATGTAATTCTTTAATATGTTTATTAATTTTAGCATAAACAGACATTGTTAATAGTGGCAATTTTCTGCTTGAATAAAATTATTAAGGATCCAATAAAACAAGTTTACTGTGTGTAAAATTTCGAAATAACATTAATGAGCACAAAAATAACTGAATAGCATTGAATAGACTGTTTCTTCATAATTATAATCAGTCCATAAGTGACCAATGCTAAGCAAAGGTCTCTTCTCACACAAAGAAGGTTTGAGAATTAAATCACCACACCGCAAGAAGTTTCTAAATAAATTTAAAAAGTACATATAACTCGGAAACAGTCACATTAGTTACTTGACAGATTCTGAACCCTCATGAGAAGTTAAAGAAGAAGGCGCCCGCCTTAATCTTCAAGTCACTACGACTTTTTCTAACTCGTATACATTTCACAGTACATTAACTCCCTAATAAACGCATACCAAAATTATGAATCAACGAAACAATGACTGAAACTGACACACATACTCCTGTACCTACTGTTTAATAATAAAGAAGTTACACACTAGTTTACAACTAGAGTATCGAAAAACCGAAACAGCATTCCTGGTCGGAGTTGTAAACAAAAATGGCGTTCGTTTCACAGCAAACTGCTCCCTAATGGCGTGATTCTGTTTTGGATAAACAAAATTTTGGCATCGCGCCTACACGTGTAAAGTTTTTGAGCTCGCGTTACCAAACACTATTCGCTAACAGTTTACCAGGAACGTTCGGCCATTGTTTTATTTCAATTCGGAAAACGGAGATTTTTGTTGCATTCTTTGTTGTATTTATGGGCAGTTTTGTTGAATTGTAACGTTTATTTGAATACACAAAGTTAAATACATAGACATATTGATTTTTTGATATTAACATAATACATTATCATTTTCTTGTTATTTTAGACCAGCCTAGTAAAACCATAATCTAATCCAACTCTACATTTTCATCTGATCTGAATCTGGAGCAATCAATGCCGTTTTTAAGTCGATAACATATTATTAACAACACAAATAAATTGAATAAATTCCATATAGAAAATAAACAGACTTTTATTCGTATAAAATACACACAAGTATCAAGACACATTGAGCAGAATACATTAGAAAAAATCCATTTCAGCTCAACCAAGAGACGCTATAAGTAGGATTTGGCGCATGGAAATCCAGGGAAAAGAGAAAAAAGATAAGAAAGATAGAGAGGCAAGATATAGAGTAAATGAAATGCAAGTACATAAGGCGAAATTTATATAGATTGAGTATTGAATATAAGTAGATAAGTAAGGAGAATGGAATTGAAAATATAAGCCTTGATTTAGCGTATCTTTCAGCGGGTTTTAGATACACTTAGTGTTTATTTCATTGTACTTCATATATCTTTACGAGAAAATAAACTAAAAGTACCTAAGAGGTCGATATAGAATACTGTCTTTGTTGACTGAGCTGTGAAAAAGGATTTTTTATGTGATTGTCCGGCAAACGAGCAGACAGATAACCTGATGGTAAGCCATCGGCACCGCCCATGGACGCCCGTAACGTAAAAGGAGTTACGAGTGCGTCGCCGGCCATTTGTGTATTAGAGTTTCGGAGATTTAGAGATTGGGGAGGGATGAGGAGAGGAAAACAATTGGCCCTCTGGCTACCTCATTAAATCGGCAAAGTATTAGTATCATTCCGGGCGAGATCACCCATTGGCGCTGCAGCTTAGCTCAACTTCTTGATGAAAAAGAGGTAGAATATCAGTTTTCAAATCTATACTTTATAGATATGGATCTTTTCCGATAGCCATTATGTTGACATTATATAATTCCCTACATAGCATTCTTTAAAAACTTAGACTAATATTAGAGCTTAATATAGATAGAAAAAGATATCTGTCTTTGTAGTTGCACAATAATAAGTAATCACAAAACAGTTTTTTTTAACAAACAAAATTAAGCAATTTTTTAAACAAAGATAAGTGAACAAGTTGAATATAAATCGACATTGTTTTCATATCAAACAGGGTTGTCTAATGTTGTTTGGAGGAGGGGAAGGCGGGAGGGGGGAAGACATTCTAAGCTACCCACAATCCGCTAAAAATATTGAATCTATTTAAGAACAATGGCTAAAGACAAGACGCCGTCTGAAAGAAACTATAGAGATTCTTTCTTTCAATACAAAATTCTTTGTTTCTCTCTATAATTTTAATTCTGATTTGATTATTTTTATTTAGATTGGTTTTAGTGGATGCTTAAGTATTGCGAGATAGGATTATGAGATTTCGAATTTCTTTTCAAGTTTGGGAATTGACCTAATATTGCTAATTTGATATTGTATTGATTTGTCTGCTTCATTGTTTTAAGCTGAATGTTATTATTTGGATAAACCTTCGCACGAGCTGACGAATGACCTGATGGTATACAATCGGTGTCACCCATGAACACCAGCAATATCAAAGTAGTTATAAGTGCTGTGCCGGCTTTTTGGAGGTTGTTAGGATACTGAAGTTTGTTGATTTGAAGATGGAAGATGGAAAGGAGAGGAGGGGGGATTGGGTTTGTGGTTTCATTGGCCATGGCCATGTTAACGCTCGCGCTGGTCCATTCGTGCCAAAGCATGATTCTCCCACACTTCTATAAGTATTTTAAAGACTTTTGATTACTAACTAGTAACGTTACATCTACTGGAATGGTTTTCAAAATCCCGAAAGCGCTTTTTTTTTCAAACAACATAATATTTATTATTTTTTATTTCATTAAAACCTATTTGGACAAAGGTTCAAAACCGTCAATTACTTCTGAAAAAAGATAGTCTAAATCAAAACCTTGGTCCAATAGATACTAACAAAGAAAAATATAAAATAAAATATCAATTTACCAACTATTTCTTAATCACAAGACCTAGGCAACTCGATTATATATAAAACTCGATGATATAACCTAAGAAATCTAAAGACCAATTAAGATGGTCGGATAATAAAAAGGAAAATTCTATTGCATTCAAAATTCAGTTATCAAAAGTTAGTACTGAAGTTGGAATGTAGATAAGCACTGTAATGTTATATCTAGACTTTGATTTATTACCTAGATAGTATTTAGTATTCAAAATTGCATGCTTGCATGTCTAATGTCTAAGTACTTGATTTTGTATCTTGCATACTTTTAAAAGTCATCATACTTAAGTTTAAGTTAATTTTACTTTTGTTTATTTATTTTTTATTACTATTGTATACTAGCTACCCTCCCCGGATTCACACGGGTGTAATGCTGATACTATACATAAAAAAACATTCTCCTTCAATCGCTATCTATAAAACAAAACCTCATCAAAATCTGTTGCGTAGTTTTAAAGATTTAAGCATACATAGGGATAAAGGGACAAAGAAAGCGACTTAGTTCTATACTATCATGTAGTGTTATTAATATATCTTAAAAGGTATTAGCATTAAAACTATAATTATTTAAATTGTCTTATTTTGGAATTAATAGTTCCATTCATTATCGAAAACTTATAATGGAACTTTCTTAATCAAAATGCGGTAGGTAACCTTTCGTGATAAAATAACATTAAAAACTACATCTACACTTATTTAATAAAGAGGAAATTTGTATTTTTGTGTGTAAGTACATTTGTTATGAATAAACTCAAAAACTACTGAACCGATTTCGATAATTCTTCTACCTTTAGAAAGCTACTTACACCCCAAGTAACTTCAGAATGTTTTCATTAAAAAAGTAGGGGTACGAAATTAAATAACGATTTTGTAACCAAAGGAGTAACATCAATTTTATCAATTTTAAGTGTGGGAGAGCCATGCTTCGGCACGAATGGGTCGGCTCGACCGGAGTGATACCACGGCCTCACAGAAAACCGGCGTGAAATAACCACTGCGTTGTGTTTCGTCGTGTGAGTGAGGTTACCGGAGGCCCAATCCTTCTCCTTTCCCAGTCCCTCCTCAATCCCTAAATCTGCAAATCCCTAATCCCTAAAAGGTCGGCAACGCACTCGTAACTCCTCCGTTGCGAGTGTCCATGGGCGGCGCTGATTGCTTACCATCAGGTAATCCGTCTGCTCATTTGCCGAGCTATTACATAAAAAAAAATCAAACACCACAGAATCAAATGAAGTACTAAGGGATTGTTAGTGTCGATCGAACGATGATGACGACAGCGGGTCACAGAGTCTGCCAATCGTACATGTTATCTAAAACATGCCATAGATAATAAAACTATTAAAAATTGTTTCTTACGTCTCTGTCCAAATCTTTGAAAAGAGTTTAAGTACCAGCAGTATGAAACCTATTTTTTTTTTATTAAAACCTTTTAATACAAAAAGCTAAATTATATAAAGAACGCCTCCATAAAGTATAGGATTTACATCATTCGTGTTGGAACAGATTTAAAAGAGTGGTATGAAACAAAAACAGACTTACCAACCATTAATAAGAACCCCAAGTCGGGTTCAACTTTAGCAATATTGCGATAGTCCAGAAACTTCTATTCATACAAAGTCACGAAGCATTCAAGTTTTTTTTTTGTTTTTTTTTTTTGCTAATTTTTACCAAGTTCTTAAACCGTTGTGTTTAGCCATGTTTTGTTTGCATTTGACTTTTTAAATAGTGCACTTTGCATTCGGATGTAAGTTGTTAATCCTTGCAATTTTATTGCTAGGAAGAATTTTTTTTAAGATTTTTTGTATTCCTTTTCGTTCATTCGTTCATGCTTTTGGGTTTATTTTTTCAGTGTAAAGAGTTCTTTGGCGGTGTTATTAATTCCACGATTTATGACGTTACGTTTTGGTTAGTAAGTGGAGTGTTAACCTAACAGATTAAGTACTTATTGACACGCTTTTCCAATATTATGTTTTCTGAGATTAAAATGTTTGATTTTCAATACTGTGGATCCCTTCGATTAGTTTTGTGTTTAAGTCTTTGATGGTCATCAAAAATTGTTGAAGGCTATTCCTCAGCTAATATTGGTGTGTGTGTGTGTATGTGTTCCTAAATACGACATTAAGACGTTTACCTAATAGTTTTATGTATTTAAAATAATTATTAAGATATTATTTTAGGATTACAATCATATTTAAATAATTATTTAATGACGTGAAAACAAATTATTGCATACTCTTCCAACAACATGGCGACATAGTCTTAAAAAAGTCGATATTTGAGTGGTCATAATTGGGCCCCTAAAATTGTACATCTATCTAATATATCAGATAGCAAAAGTCTGATAGTATATGGAAGGTAACATACAAAGAAATACAGTGCAAAGCATTCTTAAGACGCGATAAAATGAAATAAAACACTCACTCAGCTTAGTATAACTCCACACATTTTACCCCCACTCCTCCCAACTCTTTCGCGAACGATTCCATTTTACCCCATTTTCCCCATTTTTCCGATAACTGTATTCGCCAATAGTCTTTACGTATGTGGAAGGGGGCGTGGCCACGCCGACTTTATTGCGAATTCTTTCTTTGAGATGTGAAGATTCCTGTGATATATGTGAAGCAAGAGTTTTATTAGCTTTAAACCTTGTTTTATTTTTTTAATGTAAATTGTTATATTGGAATTGTCTTTTGCGTATCCTTTTGTATTACACTGTATTTAATATATCAATGTGTATTTCTATTAATTGGCGGAGTAATTGTTAGAGGAAAAAAGTAGCTACTTGATCGTATTGAATGAAGATGTATTATAAACTTTTTGTTTTGCGATTATTTCAAATTTAAATTAGATAATATGTTATCATATTTTATAACACAAATTATTAATTTCAACTTCAGTTGTTGTCTCATTATTATAGAAATTTTAACGACACAATAGGCAACATATTTTCATCATCATCATCATCAGCGGGAAGACGTCCACTGCTGAAAGGCCTCCCCTTAGTCTTCTATGTCGAACAACAAACTCTCTATCTGCATCCATTGGCTCATCGCGATTCTGACGTTGTCGTCAGTACACCTACTTAGCAGGTAGCATAAATGAAGTCGGTTAAAAATAACAGCTATACCAAACGACTGTAAAATAATACCTACTGTACCGAATTCCCATCCAATTTTCATACCCTATAATTTATACCTTTCAGAAGAAAATCATACCCAACTAAGTACATAAGACAGTTTCTGAAAAAGAAAACAGCTTCATATTGTTCCATATAGGCCCACTACCCCCTCCCCTTGTACAACTTATGAGAAATTCTTTCTTTGACGGCGAACGCTCCCGCTACGCAAATTGATTTCGACGCGTGAACTTTGCTATAGGGCCACGAAAATTACTAGCGCATACGCGGTAGCGTTTTGGTATCATGGTATGAGCGATTTTATTAACCACTTTTGCCCGCGACTCCGTTAGCGTGAAATAGTGACTTGCTGCGGATTTTTGGTATATAAACTATCCTACGTCCTTTCTCGAGTTCCAAACTATGTCTGTAACAAATTTCACAGAAATCGGTTCAGTAGTTCAGGGGTGAAGAAAAGACAGACAGACAGACAGACGGACAGAGTTATTTTCACATTTATAATATTAGTTAGGTTTTGGAATTTTGGATTTGAATTTTTTTCGAAACTACAATATTTGTTTTTTTCATATAATAACGTTACTTATAAACATACAAAAGTACTGGGATTGTTTTGTGATTGCGATATTTATTTTTTATGTGACAGGACGTTGTTAGGGACAGGTTAGGGATTTGAAGATTAGGGATATCGATGCAAATTAAGATATTAAAAATGTTGTTTTATTTCACTTTACATTTGATTTCATTATATTTTATTGAAAATTGTTTATCTTATTGTGGATTCCAATGTAGCAGCTCATTATAGCTTCGGTCATTTGCTTGTCATAATTTTAATTAACCTCATATAAATAGAAAGTAATTAATCTTAATTAATGTTTCATCATCTTTATAGGAATTGTATCTCAGATCGATGCCAGCACGTTGTCATATAAATCTTGTACTGTCATTATAATATGTGTAAATTGTATTTGCTTTGTTAGTGAAATAGTAAAAATGTGCTGTAAGTAAAAAACTTTTATTGTATTTTGATAATCAATTCGATATTTAGATAAATCTTAGTCATATTTATGTAGGTAAGTACAAAAATTACAAAAAAAAATTTTTCCTACTATTACAATCTCATTTATACTATAACAAAAATTGCTAGAAAATGAAGAAAGGCAAAAATTCGATATTATCGTTTTAGTCAAACATTTATCAGTAAGAACGCACTGCATTCAAATGCGTAAATTGAATATTAGTCATGATAAACAAAAACACTCTGTTATGTGTTACAATGTAAACTTAATTTACTGGTTAATAAATCTGTCAAATCAACACGTGGAATAATATTACGCGTCGAATCATCTTCTGTGACGTCACAAAAGAGTGGGAATGACGCGTGTTGTTTTTGAGACATGGAAAATCTAGATATACCTACATCCAATGATATTAAAGTAAAATGGTATAGATAGGTTCCATAAACAACATTCGATTTTCAAAAACTGCACACTTGAACTCACTCATGAATAAATCGTATGATACACATTAAAGTGGGATGGCATGATTCAATAATCGCGAGTGAAAAAGAGACAAATATGAAAAAGTGTGGCTGGTTAGCCACATTTTAATGTATCACTTGCTGAGCACTTGTAACCTATCTACACCTTTTTACTTATAAAATCATTGCCTTCATCTAGATATACTACAAATTATTACGGCTTTCGCTCTCCGAAAGTGATTTAACAACTTCCAGTAGGAACACGAGATTAAACCTTTTGACAAACAATGGATCCAATTTCGGGCTTCGCACTAATTTTTATTATTTAGGTAATCCGTCAGCTCATTTGACGCCGTATTACATAAGAAATAACCAAACAAATAATTTTATTACTGTAACAGTGTAGGTACCTATGCTCTTCTTTTCATAGGTTTCTTATTTCAAAATCGCTATTTTCCTGGCTCCAAACTCACCGTCTTTAGATATTAGCTGTGAAACTTAATATGTGAGCTACAGGCAAAAATATTTGGCATTTAATTTACGAGTTTTGGAGAAATTAGCAAGTTACCCTGTTATATGTTTGCGTATTTCTTTGCTCTGTGTGTACAGGAATTTAATACGATTCGAACCGTTTTAGCGATCTTTAAGTAAAAGTTTTCGCGTAACTAAATAATTGGTTTGATAGTTTGACCTTTGAAGGAGACGAGTGTTTTCCATCCGTTTAAAATGTCTTTTTCAAGTTGTTGCTGTATTTCATTTGGGTATTTGTTAATATATTTGGTTGTGTGTGTTAACTGTCCTATTTGCATTATGGTGTCCGGGAACATTAGACGTCCGTACTTCTCCCTTTCTGGGGCGAGAGGTAGTGTCAAACTTTTAGTGTCCAAAAACTAGCATTTTTCATGTAATAGGGTGCGGTTTCGTAATGATACTTTCTCTGAGATAAATGTACTTTCTAGGATTATTTCAAAGATAAATCTGAACCTTGGCTTAAAATTTATAATTTTAAGACTGAAATCCCCATCCTGGATCCTTAGTACTCAAATCTCCTCCGTGTGACAAGAGGGTTTTTATCTGCAGAAAGCAATTACATACTCACTGATAATCATAGTGATCCAGAAGATTTTTTGGCCCAGTGTCTGATTTCTATTGCGGGATGACTTTGCGTTCTATTTCCAAATTCCTTAGTATAGATAGTAGAGTCCGGATTTCTGACTACGGAAGTGCAGTGGATCTATACTTTTAAATAAATCTACTATTTTTTTTTTGTTTTTACATTCTAAGAAGCCCTAATGAAATTGAAACGCTATTTATCTTCAACTAAGCACTATTTCACATTGACACAAAGAATTGCAAAATCAATCAGAGTTGCAGCAGTATTTGCTCATCTAATGATCTTTATTTAGTCAGTCTGTCACGTTACTAAGAGTCACTAGTCGCTAGTTAGGAGGTCAAACGCGTGATCTTCTCATGTAGGTAACACACATACGTACAGACATAGGTATAAGAGTATGTATGTCAAGAAAAACACCTCGCATTTCATACGAAATTGCAATTACTGGACAGATGTTAAAGGACTTCAGTTTGTTTGTTTGTTTGTAGGTAGAAATTGCTGAAACAATATCAACATCAAAGACAAAAGTTACGGATATCATATGTTGTATAGAGCATCTGCAATTTAAACAAGTGTAGCCAACAGGTGACTCTTTGGTATTCTAGAGAAAACATCAGAAAACCAGGGCGTCCAAAGAAAAGATGGAATATATTCGGCTAACCCTAGGACCATTTTGGACCAGAGTTGCGGAGGATCGAGCTCAATGGAGGGAGCTAGAGGAGGCCTTTGCCATAAGGCACGCCGAACTATTATAAATAATTAAATAATGTATTGTTTTGTTTTTTTTTTCAATGTGGATCGGAATAAAAAGGCTTTATTAAAAATTAAATATTAACATCATCATCTTTTAGTGGGGAGAGCCATACTTTTGCAAGAATGTGCCGGCTCAACCAAAGTTATACAAAGGCCTTACAGAAAACTGATGAGGGTTTTGAGGTTACCGAATGCTAAATCTTTCGTCTCCAATCTTCAAATCACTTGGCTGTGGCTCCTCCGGTGTTCATGGGCGGTACTGATTGTTTACTAACAGATGATCCGCCTGATCGTGTGCCACTTTAGCCCATAAATAAATCGTTATCATTTCCAAGCCTATGAAAGTCTACTACTGAACCAGTGGCAGCTTCTGTAGCAGGTTTGCCTTAATCTCCTACTCGCCTGATAGGTCTATTAAGGATCTTAGTTTTAAAAGTTCAGATAAGACAGAGACCGTTACAGCCTAACCACTGTCAAATGAGTCTCTCTATCGGTTCTCAGGACACTATCTGGAGAAGTAGGACAACCTTCTCAAAATTTTGGTAAAGAATCTGGTGTTGCGATGTCGTTGATCACGTTCTATGAGGTGACCATAGTTCTGGTTGATGGTTATGGTATACGGTTAACTAGGTATAGGTCGGCAATCGAACAGACGGATATCCTGATGGTAAGAAAGGACCACTGGATACAAGTGTATATGGAGTAAAAGTGGGCGTTGCTAGCCTTTTCGGGATGGGATGAGCGAATATGGGTTTTCGATAACCTCACTCACTTGATAAAATACAACGCAAACATTGTCTCTTGCTGGTTACCTGACGGGGCGTGTTTCAAAGCAAATATATGAGAACTTTTTACTTTTTAAACAGACATAGTCAGGTTTAAAAGCAAGTCCACAATAAACCTACATCGCATTCATTTCATTAACCGATCGCCTATTAAGCTTAGTTCGTTCATTAAAATCAGAGGTATTCGGATTCGGAATGGCAACGCACTGTATCGCCGGTTATGGGGAAACAGAATTTTAATTGGTACCGATACTTTATTCAAATAACGAACATACTGATGAATCCTTCGCCTTAATTAATATAAATGTGTACGCTATAAATAATACTATATATTTTTTCAATTAGCTCAATCAAGCCTGGTTTTTGTGTTGTCAAGCTGGATTGAGTACAATCGGATTGGACGTTTTGTCTGTTTAATGTGGATGTTTTAAATTAATGGAACAATAATATTTTGTTTTTAAGTGTAATTTTATAAATTTATTTTATTTTACTCGTACTAAAGTAAAAGAGCCTTGTTTTGGTACGAAAGGAGTAACTCGAAAGGAGATATGTCTATGATGTGCCTTGCAAAAAACTGGCGTGAAACTACGGTTGCTTTGTTGCCACCACTAAAAGGTCAGTAACAACGCACTCGGAACTTCTCTGCTATTGAAATAGTTTGGTCATCAATTTGCTCGTTCACCAAAAAAATGACCAAAAGATCGATTTTTGTATAGCAACTGGGATCGGCACTTCTGCATGTTAATTAAGGCACGGAATGAGATATTAAGGAGTAAAAACAGTCCATCAATCCGATGTCTAACCTCACCAAGCGTAACTTAACCTCTTAGGCAGCCACTCATTTATAACTCAACCATAAGCGCCAAACAGAGAGTAGTATTTGCAAATATCATTACATCACAATTTACTCTCAATATTTATTCATTTAATTAAGAATCATTAGTATTTGAATGCGAGCACTGTTTGTCTTACAAGATAAATTTAACTTTCCTATTCGAGTATTTGATTACGTAATATATTGCTGTGTAATCGATACTCGCATTAAATGGAATCGAGTGGACTGTCTGCACGTGTTGGCTCATTCGATTATTTTAAGATTGTCTTTCGAGTTTGCTTGCTTAAGCTAAGTTTGTTGGTATCTATGGTTAAAATTTGATTTTATTTAAATTTGGAAGATTTTTGAAATGCGCTCTGGCTATATTTTTAAATGACATTTTGCTATTTTTAGGTTAGTAAGGCTCGTCTTTCATTGGACAAATATATTTTTCAAGGGATATCTTAGTTGGACTCTTTTTCGTCATAGTTAATTACTTCTTTGATATGAGCTTTAGAACTGATCGTTAAACTGCCTGACCTAGGCTACGGGATAGAAACTAAGTATGATAAGGAGGTAAAGTCTTATGCATAAGGATAATGTTAAACAAAAAGGTTTTAAAGCCATATTCTTCTTAAAAAATGACACATGAAATTAAAAGCGAAATATAAACTACGTACATTTCATTTCATATATGAAAACCTTGAAAGAGAGAAATTAGAAGAAGATACAAACTGATAACAAATCGTGGAAAAAATATTTGAAAAGTAAAAAAAAAGAAGAAAAATGGATGCCTTAATAATGATTCAAGGACACGATTTTGACATAGAAACAGACTAAAGAAGGATTAAATCCTAGTCTGCTCATAAAAGAGAGTCCTAATCTGCTCAGAAAACTTAAAAATATGGCTTATAGAAGAATAGAGATTATAGGTACTTCACGGACAGACTTACATCCCCTATTAACGTTAGTATCGATAGATGCGTGTGCGCAAGCAAGTTCACTTATGAACATGGCGAGCAAACACTAAGGATGCTATGAGTCATTTGTATATTCACATTAACGTGCGACTCGCCTCATTCAGCTTGTATTAGACATAATAATTTGCGTATGCCTGTCTGTTTGTTCAGTGGAGAAATTTAAGGTGACACGTATGGTGTGCAGAGGAATTTTAAAGTTAGTACTTATAGGGAATAGTCCGTCTATCAGAAAAATGTAGGAGAGCCATGCTTCGTCACGAATGGGCCAGGTCGACCACGGAGATAGAACCGTGTCACATATAACTGTCAAGAAAACAGGCGTTAAACAACTACTGTGTTGTGTTTCATCGTGTGAGTGGGTTAACCGGTGGCCCAATACTCCCCACCCCATCTTTGCCCATCTGGCACATTCCCAAAATCCCTTATCTCCAAAAGGACTCACGAGCAGCTCCTTTGGTGTGGTGGGTTTCCATACACGGTGCCTTGCAACAGGTAAACCGTCGGTTGGTTTGCCGCCGTATCAAACACACACAAAATATGAATACGAACGGGCAACATTGTTCTCGATTATTTTGTGAGTTGATAAAAAATTATATGATAAATTGACCTCGCTACACATCGAAATCATACTAGCCCTACTCAGAAAATTTTGAAAGACATCACTTCGATAATCTTATTGATATCACGTAACATATTCTTACAATTTATTTCGATATTTAAACCAATTATTTCATTCAAGAAAAAACTTCTATTTTCAAAATATCTGCAAGGACAGACAACGAACAACTGCCCCAATACTTCTAAAAAACTTTCAACTAAAACTGGACACGCTGACGCTACTACACCGTCCATGAGTGTATTGACCGTTGGTACAAACGTATATTTGCACTCTCAGCTACCGCATTCCGCTGCCAAACAAACATTCTAAGTAGGCTTTGTACCTTTTATCAAGCACTCGCCTTTTTTGCCGACGGTACACGCTTGGGTGACGAGTGGATCATCCGAATGATGGTGTTAAGTACCATTATGCTTTGTACCACACAGCGTAGGCAGTACTTGTGGGCTATATTGTATTTTGGTATTTGGATTTCATCTACTTATAGTTTTTGAGAACGGCTTAGTTTGGAGATTTTTATCATTTTTTTAGTTCAAAAATTTCCGGGCTACTTTGTGTCTTGTGATTGTTTTTTCGTCTTGATATTATTTTGTTTATTGTATGGTGTAGGTTTATGTGGATATTTATGTTACTAGTTTAGCAAGATATCTACAGTTTTTCAATTTTATTTAAGTGCCATGTAGGTGGTTTATGACTTGTGGGTTTGCTTACTTACATGTGTTACCTGATGGTGTCTAAAGTTACTTGTTAATAAGACGTTGTGTTTCTCTGTGTGTGTGAGTTAGGTTACAGGACTAATCCCTCACATCACAAAATCCACACTCTCTACTCCTCTGGTGTTGCGTGTGTACATGGGCGGGGCCGATCGTTGACCATCAAGTAATCTTAAGTGTGGGAGAGCCATGCTTCGGCACGAATGGGTACGCTCGACCGGAGTGATACCACGGCCTCGAAGAAAACTGGCGTGAAATAACCAAAGAGTTGTGTTTAGCCGTGTGAGTGAGGTTACCGGAGGCCCAATCTTTCCCCTACCCCAATCCGTTCCCTTTCCCAAAATCTCCAAATCCCTAATCCCTAAAGGTCGACAACGCACTCGTAACTCCTCCGTCGTTGCGGGTGTCCATGGACGACGCTGATTGCTTACCATAATCCGTCTGCTCGTTTGGAGACATATCAAATAAAAAAAAAACTGTCTCCTCGTTTGCCGACTTATCAATAAGAAAATTGTCCCATTATACAATGTACTAGATTTAAACCCATTATGTGACTGACTATTACAACTTAGCACTGTTAGCTAGAAGGAGTTTTAGCGCCTATTTCACCACCTTCATTTAAGTTCCTAATAAACTTATGTGGCACATAGCTCATACACATCACTGTCTATACTCATATAAGTCTTAATTATTCAGATATTGTGAAAAACATGTTAAGGATGGATAGCATTTTGCCATTATCAGATGCATTTCAGGGCATCATTACAGAACTATTTAATGTGTGCAGATTTTATTAATAATGACCAGTTTCAATAAACTATGTAATAAATGACCCGTAGATTTGACTAAATAGAAATAATTTTGATATAGGAGGATGAAAACTAATTAATTCTACCTTTATTTGCCTAAACTTTCGATAGATAAGCAGGGACAGACACCTAAAAATAATAATATTCTTTAATCACGAAAAATCTGAAATGGATGAACAGAAATGGTCGGATTTATTAAAATTCCATCGTTTTCTTTGTTCTTTGCACCCTAGTCGTTCGGGCGAGGATTAGTATGCAGCACTCATAGACAACAGATTGATTTTTTTATTGTCAGATTCTGGAAAGCAGTTCTTATTAGACTGATTTTAGTTTGTGGATTAAATTCTTTTGTGACTATTATTTTAGAGTAAATGGCAGACATTTTTTATCGTAATTCATAAGCATGATATTTAATAGACTATGTGTGGCAGCGTAATTCAATCCCAAAAGTTGGGACAAGTAAGATAATCGCAAATAGCTGTTAACAACACTCTAGAATAATAACCCCATTGCCATTATCGACATGTCCGTCCTCCAAAGCACGAAACAGAGCACAATCTTCAGTTCTTAGTATTGACACAAATTCAAATCTTTTTAGGCCAACCATAAATCTCCCTTCATTATGAAAAAATGAAACAACGCAAAAAATAAGAAGACCCCATCGAAAACAAAAACATCGTACATCCGACTTAATTCCGTTTCGTAATTGCGTAGTTACGAGTAACAAATCACCAAAAGATATCGACCAGCCACCGCGACCTGCCCCAAAATCGATCGGCGAAAAATCTAATTACACCGAGGTGTAAATTCGGGACATCGCCCTATTGATTATAAGCGACCTTGGTAAAAAAATTAAGTCAAAGACTGACCCAATTTGAGCCCTCGTTCATTGCCAAGTTTACATTGAAGAAACCGAACGGCCATTAAGTGGGGTATAAAACCCGCGTCGCTTAGTTGAGAAAAAGCTCTTTAATGAGGAAGATGGGGTGTTTAAGAAATGCGGCCCGGATGAAGGTGTTGCTACTTGATACTTGAAGTTTTTGATTTACATTTATGTTAATGTTCCGTTGAGAATTCTGATTTGTTCGAGGAGCTGTAAGTGGATGTTGAATTGAAGAGATTTGCGTATTCTTTTTGAGTTTCGCGTGAAATTGTGTTTTAATTGTTATGTAAAAATACTGTGTAATGAAATACAGTAATGTTTGTTCTTTTAAGTATGCTACGACTATACTGATTACCTTATAAAGAAGCAGAATAACCAATATTAATTTGAAAAACGAACTTAGCAACGCTCAACTCTACTAAGTCGCCGTATAATTAATAAAAAAGAATTAAAAAGGAGTTCGAATCAACGGTCGCGTGCCCCGGAGGCCAACGTCCTTTAGACAAGATCGCCCCCTCTAACTTCGTCCCTCTCTAATTAACCGTTTAATCCATAAAGCCGTCTCTTTCACCCCCGGGGATGTTAATATCGTGTTACTTAATATCCCACTGGGACACCGCTCGGATAATAATTTCCAGAATATTGTTGCTCCCGTAATACGTCAAAGAATTTTTCCTTTTGTTTCCACGAAAATTGTTCAGTTGAAATGATTCAAAGGAATCGTTGACGTGGAAGCTGACCGCTATCTGCACTGATTTCAGCTCGCTCCGCTAAATGCGTAATATATTTTTTATGTACGTCTGAATTGAGTTTCTTTTTTGATATACGACAAACTGTATCCGATATCGGAGCCGTGAGTTAGCAATAAAAGTAAAGCATGTCGAAAAATATCGTTAAGTAGCACACGCCCGCCCCTTAATATCTTCCACGCGGCCGCACCCGGCGCGCCGTATCGGGGAATTTTCATCTGAATATTTTCCTTTCTCATTGTCGTTATCTGAAAAATATGTTTTTCGTACGGTCGCAATCGCCCCGCACCCCTGAGCCCCGGCGACACAGTTCCAAAAAGTCGCAACAACCTCACACCGAATAATCCGAATTCAAGTGTCTCTCTCTGAACTCAAAGTTGGCATTCTTTTCCGCGCGTTGGGTGTCACGTTGCTCTTAGATGTAAAAGAAAAATAGTTGGTGCGTCGCCTCGAGAATGAAATCCTTTCGCGAAGGTGTTAGAGTAGGTATTTGTTTGCCGTGTGTCGTGCGGACACGCCGGGTGGTAGGCGGCGGCACCGGAAGCGCGGGGGAGGGTGGGGTGCAAATGGACGGAAGAGAAGCAAGGCAAATAACTTCGCCCTTCTGTACACATGTATAGGAGGCTCGGAGGGCGCACAAAAATGCTCGCAGCGCCGTTTCCAAGTTCCACAATGAAACGTTGAGTATTTTTGTCATTTGTCGTCATAAAATCTCTCGTCTAAAGAAAAATTCGCGTTGAAATGTTTTTGCCGTTCTCAAGTTATGAGATATGTCGGAGTTACTGCATATGAAAGTTTTAATATTGTCGCAGAGAATGTCCACGATGATACTGCAGTAGCTTAAGAAGTGGAACTAAATTAAAATGTGAAACTAGCGTCTAATGAGAGTTTTCTTAATGAGAATTCTTGATTAGTTTCGCATGATCGAGGCAGCAATTTTACGATCGTTAACACGGATAACATTTCACTGAACAGCTGATCATTACCTCCTATAAAGGAAAGGTTAAGTATAGATATAGAAACTTTTCAATAACCCAATTCTTTGTCTATTGAGCAAAGATTTTTCTTGTTTATGACATACTGCAATTTATTCTGTCTCATCATCGTCTAATTCTTTCTCCACATGCCTGTGTATCTGTTTTGTCATAATTCAATATTTCAAACTATTTCTATAACTATCAATACCTTGAACTTTACATAACGCAACGCCTCATTGAATTCCAATTACTTCATAAAAATCAAAATCATTTACAATATCTGTGCCCTCTACAACTCAATTGTTATCCTTAAAATCTATTTGCGTGGTTCCGTATATACTATTTATAGCTTAATGATGCCGAATCGATTCCATTGTAGGGCCAGCCCTATTTAAATAAAGTATTGTATCACCATTGTTACAGCAATTGGAGGGCTATTATTATCGCTATTAAATACTTATGAAATAGGTTTGCATGTACCAAAGTACTTTGTTAACGGCCAACCGATTGTGCACCATTTCCCTTCACTGCTTGTTGCTAGGTTTTAATTTTATGTTAGCTAATATTTTTGTTGGGTGGTATTAAGTTATTTGTTTGTATGGAATAGATTGTTCTTTAAGATATCTTGTTGGGATAATTTATGTGCTCGATTGTTGTTTTTAAAGGTTATTTGCTGAGTTAACACGACATTTGGATATTATTTTTGAAGTGTTATGTATAGTTCTGTATAGAGTTCATGTTTTTTAGCCTTCAGTCAAAATTATTCTGTGTTTCTAACAAAAAGGTGAAATCTGTAAGTCAATAGTGCGATTTCATGATAAAACAAGAACTACTGAACGGTTCGGAAGAAAGCCATCCACACAAATCACTGCAAGAAAAGTTATTGATTACTTAAAACGGAGATGAATGAAGTCATTGCTTATTAGAGCAAAGTCTGTTTGGTCCACTTAAGCCATGTTTACAAGTACTAAGTAAGAATTGAAGAAAATTATTGGATCAAGTATTACTGCATTAACTTGAAAATTAAATCCTTGCTTAATATCGCATCGAAATTCCCTTTGTGGTCGTAAAAATTCTTTCGCAAGTCGAAAATCAAAGCCCCAAAAGTTTGGTGCCCTTTGAGCAGTCCCGTTATTATTTTCTCAAGAACCTCTTTTATGTAAAAGAACGCTTCAGAAAGCGAGGGTGGTAAAGGGAAAAATATGACGGAGAGTAGTGTTGTTGCGTCTCTTTCTGGCTTGGAAGGTTAGAGGGGGATATGGATAAGTCGAGTGGTTTTCGTGTTAAGAGTCTCCATACACGAGCTCTCGTTACGTCATAGCCTGGGGCCGAGACGTCGTGTGGGAGGCATTTTGACAAGTATTTTATGAAAAATGTAACCGCCTTTGTGACAATGCTTGAAGCTTTTTAAGCAATGCGCCCGTTGTCAACTCTAATGAGATGAGAATTGCCACTGGTTGCGAAACTCGTGGACATATTGCCTTCTCAGAAACTTTTCGTACAGGCATCAGCTGAATAATTGAGAATACACTTAGCAACAATCTCAAGTTGTTGCCGCATTATGAAGGTTTTTTCAGAAAACTTTTTGTTTTCCTTTATGATGTGTGCACTGTTGGACAGATATTCTATTGATTCTGTATCGCAATGAGATAGCATTGGGTTTGAAAATCCACTTTCTGGAATGAGAGAAGAAGGGGACTTCGTTGATATTTTTCTTTCTCATAATCTTATGGTAGCTGGTTTGCTTATCTCACCAAGGATTATCTCACATAAGTTGCATACAGAATGTTAATGACGTAATATATTAAGTTATAAAAGTAAATAAAATTATTCGTATATTTATCACCCATTTTAAAAACCTAATGTTGCTAGAATTAATTAAATTAAGCAATTTTGTAGGTAACTCTTTTGGGGAATATTTTAATCTATATTGGATTGGAATTCAGATTACAAATTTACAAAACCGATACCTAAAGATGTTCTTGGATATAGAATATAATTTATTTAATAAAATTATAAGAATGTATTGTTCTTATCACAAATTAATTGGGGTCCTAACACCAATTACTTCTCCACTCTCGCCTATCAGAAGCAATCACTACATGAACTCTTCTTGCTATTATCATATCACACACATACAGTATCAATAACAACACATATCCAAAATATAAAAACTGATTTCTACACTAATGGGAGTGTCATTTTTTTTTAATTCATCGTTCTCTCAAAACATCTTTGAATATACGCTATAAATGGATGTTTACGTTAAATTTATTTAATCCAATATATTTGTTGATATAATAAGTATATATTATCGAGAGTAAAGAACTCTGTTGACGTATGGAAGCAATAACAGCAATAATAAACTCCGGAAGAACGAACGTTTTCCTCCCTTGATTTTTGAATTTGGATATGGAATCGTCTCTCTAGACTCTTACTAAAGAGTATTTATTATCATAATTTCATGTGTCGTTTTTTTCTGCGAAAGTTGCTTAGTCATCATTTCCCGTATTAAATTTTAAGAAATAATTTCATTTCGCATGTTACCTATGAATTAAATAAACATATTGAACTCTATTAAGATAAAAAACGAACCTAAAAAATGGTTTCTTTAAAATCCCAACTTATCTACTAATTTGGTCAAATATAACACCTAAAACTCTACAAACTAAAAAGAGTAATTTCATAATACAACTTTAATAATTTATCCTTGTTAACGTAAACAAGACCCCAATCCAAGCCCAGTATATTCCAAGACTTTGCTCTCAGAATATTACGCGCGTCTCCCTCATTACCAGTCAAATCATTACTGGGTGAAATCGTATGGAATCACAGAGGGATTGTTCACCTCCCTACACAAAACTCCACCCTAATCCCCCCACATCTAAGGTATAAAATCCAAAAGCAAAACTACTAAATTATGATCCACGTTGATATGTCATCCGAGCAGTACCTATGAAAAATATGAAATGTATTGAAAATGAAATTCTTCGATATTCGTTAAGAGGTTTTTAATATCACTTGGGAAGATAAAAAGTTGTATTCTGTTATTTATTTTTATTTGGATTTTGGACGAGATTGAAGGATGGTGGTTGGGATTATTTGGGGTTTTTGATGGGATGCCGTCAGATTTGGTTTATTCGGTATAAGTATTATTTGGCAAGAATTGTGTCAAATTGTTGTTAGGAACAAGAAGAAATAATGGGTTTCTAAGTTACGCTGTTGAGTTATACTTTTCCTAAGAGTATTCAAACATGTGTCCACATATAGTTTCTACTAGAATAACGTGCATAGAAATCGTGGATATCGTTCCTAAAACTCCAGTACCAAAGTTCAATTTAGGAACCAATTTTATTACAAATACGTCCATAAAACCAATACATTAATATACCTAAGTAGTTGCCATACCCACTTTCAGACACTAACCTAAACATTGTATACATGCATATATATCCTGAAAAAGTATAGTACACACCAGTTCCCCTGAACAGCCCATATTTATAGCATCCACCCTCCTATACCTACGTATGTGACCCCATTCTTCGCCAATAGTAGTAAAGATGAGTATATCACGATTTTTCTTAACACAACCCGCCTACACATGTACCCCCTCCACATACATACCTGGCCCCTTTCACACATTCTTGTTAAATCCAACGCAAAACTATAAGTCTTAACCACCAATCAGTACCACAACGAATTCAACTTTGACTTGTAGTTTTTTAGGTACGTTTTTGTTTGAGGTCATTACGGTAGATGGTGTTTTGTTAATTTTTTTTCGAACTTCGTGAGATGTGTGTCGATATGGCCAAAGATTTTTACGATTTGTCGTAAATTCTTGTTAGTATCGTATTTCTGGGGTCACGTTTGTTTTTTGATTGCGTAAGTTCGTTGGATAGGGACATAGGAATGACTGATAAAGAGCCATTGTAGTTTTTCGAGCGGAGAAAATCGTTTGTGATGTTTTGTGGCCAAGATAACGACTTTCTTTGTTGTGGTCATGTATTATGAGCGTTGAAGTGGACGTGGGATTAGAATTGGGCATTATATTATATTATTATTATCATAATAATGCAAAGGTTTTCATACAGGCCTTAGTAGTTACGACATACCTACACAACTTTTTCTTTTGGTTTTTTTTTTGAAAATGTTGCTCTACCCTAGGATTTTTTCCTGTGTCGCGGTAGCGTTTACAAACATACTAATTCACATACACATCACACCCAGACCCGGAACAACAATTTGTGAATCACATAAATAGTTGTTCCGTGCGGGAAATCGAACCTGCGACACGTTGCACGGCAGCTTGTTGCCCAGCCACCGCACCAACCGTGCAGTCATTTGTTATATTGTATTGTAAACTAGGAAACTAGGAAAAATGGCAGATACATTTTTAAATACCGTAGTAGATTGGTGATTAAGTACTTATATTTCAGAATGGAGCTTAAATTCTTTAGATAGCAGAGAAAACTCAATAATTTCAAAATGACCACCATCATCACGCATGATTAATTTAATTAATAAAGAAAGAAAACTTAAGCCATCTGCCCTTATAAATTTTAGATTTTAAAACATAAAAATTGCAATTACAGTTCATACAACCTTTGATAAACTGATAATAAACATAAAAATACTTTTTCGACATCCATATCTCAGATCACAATTCGGAAATTTAAGATGGCGGCCAAAAAACTTTTATTTATGACGTTTAATTGATGTCTCGAATACAGGTTGACGATAAAATACCATGTTTTTAACATTATTGATGGTCATTAAGACTCAAATTGCTATTTAGTGCCTTTAATAAGTATGGCCGACGGTATTAATAAGTTAAATGGTTGGTAACTTCACTTGTTCAAAGGAATTTCACTTTTATTAGATGTTGGTTGGTTTTAGTGTAAGTTAAAGGTTGCTCGGATTAATGGCTCTATGATATTTTGAGTTTGATTTGTTTTATAAGTAGATAGTATTTAAAATAATATTTAACTGATAAAAATTTACTCCTACGAGTATAAAAAAAAAACGTAAAATGAACGTTATGAGATTACTTTAAGCGTTTTTAATTTAGACCTCAAATCATAAGACGGCTAAGTCTTTTCTTTAAGGAAAAATATTCAGCAGAATCAGTTTTCTTTAGTCATTTTGTAAGTCCCAAATAATGCCTAAATATGATAATATAAGGCAAGTACCAATCTGACTTCTTTCCAATTTAAGTATATGTACTTTCTATGATTATTTAGACACCACAGACATATGGTGAAGGGAAACATCGTGGGAAAACCTGGACTTATAATCACTTGAAACCGCTGGTCCATCTTGATCCAGCGTGGCAATTAATGCTCCTTCTTCGTGTGAGAAGAAACCTTTGCTCAGTAGTCATGGCACAATCACAAAATTACGAAACCGTTTATTGAGTTTCGTTATTGTGATTATTGTGACACAATATTATTTTGGTAAGTTGCACTTGGAAACTCGCCCTGGATCAGAGAAAGGGACGGTGTTGTTTTTAGGATCAGTAAGAGTCATCAGACATCGATGATTTTTCCTTCCGCACAAAAAACGTACATGAAAGTATGTATGTGTTTGTGTGTGTTCCTGCGCGTGAGTTCGTCACAATGAAGTTTTAATCTTTATCATGTAGGTACAGAAATATGACATTAAAAGGACTTTTATATTCAATCACATGGGCAATTAATTCTTCTATCTTATTTTTTGATTTCCCGTCCCGTAGGTATCTGTATGAGGAGACTTCGACAGGAGGTGAGGAGGCCACAGCATCTCTATAGTCACTCCTCAAAAATATTATCATGATATTCAGTTTCTAATAATCATAATAAAATTATAATAATAATTGGAGATTTCTCGTCTTATTCGACTCGTTTTCAGGTAACGTAAAACTAAATAGTAATAAAACTTCAATTTCACTAACTAACAAAGGAATTAACTTGACTTTGCAACGACCCCATTAAGTTTATGGCTGGTATAACAGCTTATTATTCAGTTAAATATAACTAGTAAGTTAAATAAATAACCAACTTATGGTTGGTAAGGTTCGTTGTACACTAAAAGTTTGGAACGATACGAAATTTTTTTATGGGATTTGGCGGCAAACGACCGAATGGATTACCTGATGGTAAGCAATCAGCGCCACCCATGGACACCCACAACACTAGGAGTCGCAAGCGGCATTTTGGCGATAAGGGGTTTTGGGGTTTCACGGATTGGGCCCTAAATCTCAGCTACTCTCTTTCTAAGCTTGATGTCGATGTACGAAGTACGATGCCCTATTGCTCATTCCTTCTCCGTGTGAGAAGAGGATTTTACTCAGCAGTGAGCACTTAAAGGTTGACGATAATGAGTATGTCTTAGCATTTAGTGTAACTAATACCTAAACTACTTAACACTTAAGTTGTACAGCTAATAAAAGAGAAACTTAAGTTCTAAAATTTGCATTCTACTTCTGTGTGAATTGACTGTGTAAGGGTTAACCATTAGCCACTCATACAGTACGTGCATACATGATACAGCTCTTTGGACAAAGTTTTCGTTTGACTGGTCATTTTACTTTAGACTAACTGCATTTAGGAACATTTAATCATTACTGTCACGAAAACAAACTTACTAAAGTATGTCGAGAAGAAATGCTCATTAGTTATTTTGTTTTCGGAACGAAATCGTTACTGAATTAAATAATTATTAAGTGGTTCTACATATAAATATGACGGTAAGAACTGGTAGAATAATGATTTTCTCACGTGAATTAGCTAAAAGCTCTATTAGTTGACGCGTCGTCAATCGACTGCGCGACGTCGCCGCAACGTGAACGCTGCGCATGATTGAGGGTCCCGTTGTGACTTGAAAATGGTAGAGCAAGAAAAGTAACCTATGTGTTATTCCAGACTAGAATCTAAATCTGTGCCGATTATCATCAAAACCGATTCAGTAGTTTTTAGGTAAAATAGTCAAAAATATGCGTTCTTCCAGGCATAATTACAAACTTTCGCGTTTAATCATTTATTTCAATACGAACTCAGGAGGATCTTCTATGTTTTAACCAAATTGATTTACCTTAGATTCCAATAAATAAAATATGCATAACTTCATTGCTAGTAAGACCAATAACCTCCGACTTCTGATAAGCAAACAAATAATATTCTTAAAAATATCAGTATAGATTATACTGTCAATTAAACAGCGTTGTTACAACCGTTTCCAGTTACATGCAAGTATTAACAATATTTTTACTCGAACGTGCCTTTTTGCCGTGGCCGCTTTATAAGGTTAAGGAATGAATACACCTAAATATATGTACGCATATTAAATTGGTATTTAACTAAGTAAAAAGTTTGAAGGCTCCGTAATAAATGCGTGGTTATTTTTGCAGGTTTAAATAGGCATGCCCCGCGGTGCCGCCCGTTTCTTTCAAGTAAGATGTCGACTATACATTTGCGATCGTCATTTTGTTATTTTTTATATGTAATTGATTGTTAACAACATTGTAAATAACAGTTGCTTCGTCGTTTTTTTTTTATTTTTAAATAAAGTCGGATTCCTAAATTTGGTTTTTAGTTTTACGTTTTTAAGGTAATATTTCAGCTGTAGTAGTTTTGGGATGAGGTTTTTTTTGGCTTCGTCATAAATATTTATACGTAGGTAATTTCCAGCGTTTTGTTGAGTCCTGTAAAGGATAGTCAAGAATGTGATAATTTGTTTTATTTTTGTCATTTGGCTAATGGAATTAAAATAACTTGAATTTGTATTAATTCAATTATAAAAGGCATTGTTGGCCATTAATGTGCCGTCCCGATAAAAGTCAATGGTCGACCTCACAGAATGCGGGCGTAAAATGGGAAATTAACTCCTCTGGCGTATATAGAGGGTTCGTTTTCCTATTTCACAAAAAAAAACGTATCGTTAAAACGATAGCTGGTGAGGTATTTTTTACTGTTTCTTTTCACTAAGTATCAGAATTCTTAAGGATTCTATGACAATTCCTCCCAAAACCTTAGTAGTCAGTGTGGAGGAGCCATGCTTCGGCACGAATGGGTCGGCTCGACCGGAGTGATATCACGGCCTCACAGAAAACCGGCGTGAAACAAGCACAGCATTGTGTTTCGTCGTGTGAGTGAGGTTACCGGACGCCCAATTCTTCCCCTCCCCCTACCCTTCCTCAATCCCCAAATCTCCAAATACCTAATCCCTAAAAGGACGGCAACGCACTCGTTGCTCCTCCGTTGTGGGTGTCCACGGCGCTGGTTGCTTACCATCAGGTAATCCGTCGGCTCGTTTGACGACCTATCACATAAAAAAAGTCAACCGTTGTAAGCAAGGATCAACAGTAAATACAACCATAAAAACAATGCATTCTAAAAGATATCAAAAGTCATAGAATATCAAGCACATACGTCCTTATTCCTTCAAGTAAAAATGACATGTGACATGATAAAAACCCTTATACCTACGTAAAATGGTTTCTAGGAACGTCTTGCAAGAAAAATGTCGCGAAGGGTGTGAAACCACGCCCACACATACATTGACATGTGAAGTCACCCTTTCATTCGCGGATTTTTCCAATTTTTCCTTGTAATGTGTAAAGGGCGGTACTATAAAGGAATGTATATGTTTATTGTTGTTATAGGTATCTGTTTATATCTCATATTCGTGTTTGGGAACTTGTATATATATATGTAATAAGTTTGTAGCTTTAAAAGATATTGTTTCATGAATATAAATTTTGAGTTTCCTTTTGTGCATCGTATTGTATGATTCGATAATTGATTTAGTTAAAAAATTAATATTTCGACTTCTCAATTTAAAAAGTTTGAATTCTTTTGAACATTGATTTTACGATATAAGTACTTACTATTTATTAAGAAATAGCTACAGCATTTTTGATTTTTCATCAGACATCTTAAATTTATTGAAATAGCGGGTCTTGGGCCTCCGATAACTTCACACACACGACCTCTCACAATGTTATAGTTGTTTCACGCCGGTTTTCTAGGAGGCCGTGGTATTACTCCGGTCGAGCCGACCCATTCGTGTCGAAGCTTGGCTCTCCCACACTTTGTTGAAGCTTGCTTCTCGTACAGGTAAATTAATTTAGTTGATTAGTGATATCAACATCTTTGTACACCGAGTTTTCACATCATATCCGGGATGATTGTGTGAAATTTAATAATTGGTATCTAGTAGTTTAAGCTTGATGTAATGTATGCAACATTGATAGTACCTACTTAGGGAATGTATTTAAAAAAAAAACGCCGCGTTTTTTCAACTAAAACTAACCAATAAAGAATATTTGAAGCGCAAACTAATTTCGAATATTGAATTTGGAATATTAAGTACTGGAAATAGAAAACCGTTTGCTGCAACGTTGCTTCAATAAAAAAAAAACTACTATTTTCCTATCGACGCAAATTTAAATCGTTCTGTAAGACGGGTCGGCTCGGAAATTACGTAAACCTTATTTTATGACGGAATGTTCAATAAAATGTTTATTTTCGATTTACTGGCAACACTGAGAGGTTTCCCGTTATTTCTATTTAAAGGCTAGTGTTGTACCCGTCAATTGAGCGTCCAATTACCGAATAAATGTGTTATTTTGATTCCTATTGTATTGTTTCGATATAGTCACCAGTTTCTCTTAGAGAAAAGTTTAGAGAGATCAATATTATGACCGTGCCATGTCAGTTTATTTATGAAAACATTGTGTATGTTAGGAAAAACTTAAAAATATTCGATAAGGTGTCAGATAGACATAATTATCAAACTAGACATAGAGATAGATTATGTCAGCCATTATTTAGATTGGCAAAGGTACATAAGTCGTTCATGGGATTCTGTGTTAAATGTTATAACAAAATCCCAGGCGAAATACAACAATTAAATGAAAGAAATTTTAAATTATGTGTAAAGAAAACTTTATGTAGAAAAGCATACTACACACTGAATGATTACATTGTAGATAAAGATGCTTGGAGACATGCTGGTCCTGCTCCACAGGATAGCAAACGTACACCAAAATAAATAACGTTCCAATGGATTTTGCTTGAACGGGACTTCTTCATTTTAGTGAAATTGCATTATATTGTATAACTATAACTTGATAAATTTGTAAATGTGAGTGCCCTGTAACCTATTATAATTGGTTAGACTAGCAGAATGTCGGTCCTTATAACAGCTTGGAGTTGTCATGCTCACTGAAAGGTCACACTGGCGGTGGCATGGGCACTGGATCGCTTAATTCCCTGAGATGGTTGAGTTGGGCGATGCTGGTGTACGTGTCATGCTCGTGAACGAGCGCCGTCAGTTGGGACTGGTCAGCTCCAGACTGTCTATTGTCCTTAAGGTTACTTTATTTTTATATTTGAATAAATATTAGTGTTACACTGTTCTCACATAATTAAACCAACTGTTTGTAAAAGGAATCTGTATGTGAAACTGATTTAAAAAGAGTAACCATGGAGTTTCTTGCTCGTTCTTCTCCATCGGAATCTACACTTTGGAACGAGCAAATAGCTTCACTAAGAGGACTGACCGACAGACTGACACTATTTTTTATTTTAAATTTTGTTTGACGTTCAAAAGTGCCTGTAAAGGTCTAATTGGAATAAATGATTTTTGACTTTTTTTTTTTGACTTTGTCACCAGTGGGTCAGAACTCGAATATCGATGGTAATTGGTAGGTTTTCGGAGTCAAAAATACATTGTGTAGATCTCTAATGTTTTTATTTATAGATATTTAGAGGTTAAGTAATAATTAAATGGTTAAACCTAAGAGACTAACACCCGGTTTCTGAAAGGCTTGTCAACGCTAAAATTAACTAATCTCCTGTTAAATCTCTTGTCAAGTCATCTGATTGGTTGTTGATAATTCAATCAACCAATCAGATGACTTGACAAGAGATTAAATTGATTTTAACATTGATCGGCCTTTCGGAAACTGGGGGTTAGTTATGTCGAAGTGGAGGTTAAGACTGTCGTTTCTAAACCTGGCAAGTTGCAATGCGCCCTTATCCCAGTTATATGTAATTTCATGTTTTTCATAAAATTGTGAGGAAACCTGGAGTCGTAATTTCTAATTATAACTTTTACATCGCAAATCTGCGTTAAGAAAATGCGCTTAGTGATTAATGCGCAAACTACCTTTTGAGAAGAGTATCTCAGTTGCTCAGTAAGTATGATAGGCTGATGCTGTGCTTAGATGCTAACATGCTTTCTGTACGGAGCTTGCTGGGGACAGTAGCTTAACCCAGGGACGTCCTGCCTGCTGGTCGCCATCTTGAAGAAACTCCTAATCCCACCGCAAATATAGCCTTTTGAAATGTCAGTGGTGATACTGCTTAAGGGAGTCCAGAATGTACTAATCACAAGTATCAGTAAGTAGACAGTTGCACGATACTTACAAATGAAAATAACCTGAAAGTAAATTAATAAAAGGTATAAAATATGAAAGGCTTTCTCAGTTACGAAGCTGCGGACATAATCTAGTATCAATATAAAATAAGCTTCCAATAAAGACTGTTATACACCGGTAACATCATGTTTCTTAATGGTTGCGCTTGCGCACCGCTTGACACTATTCCGGCCCACGCGCAACAAATGTACTCCGCTGTGCCCCATTCAAACGACTCGCATAGCAACTCTCTAAAATAATGTTATTCTAACCTCAAAAGCGATGCTGACTCGATATTAATGACTGCCCAAGAAAGTTGATGTTTTAAATTTTTGATTTACTGCCATAATAATTTGTCAAATTATTCGTTTTCGAACCAAAAGTTTTTAGTAGACATGGGAACACGTTTATTGTGCGCTATTGATAAAAAAGTCGTCTTAAAGAAGTTGATTGATGTTTTTGTCAAAAGTATCAATAAATCCCAAACTTTACCCTTTCCCCATCAATTCTGAATTTGCGAAACCTTACACCCCAAAAGGCCGCACTCTTAACTCTTCCGTTGCTGCCAGTTTCCATGGACGGCGCCGATTGCTCATCGCCATCATCATCATAAGCCTGATTTTGTCCACTGCTTGACATAGGCCTCCCTAACTGCACAACTCTGAGCAGCTCCATGTTCAGCCAATTGCTCATCATCAGGTAAACCGTTTACTCGTTTGCCGACATATCACATAAACAACAATACCTACTTTATCTTTCACACTTTAAAACAATAAAGCAACTCATATTAAAGTTAACACGTAATTAAAATTAACCTAACCTCATCAATTAGTTCACAGTTCCTTAAATCAGTCCATTTCGCTCTAAGTGTGAACCGAGTCTCTACTTAGTAACTACTATAAATTAGATTTATTTTTAAAGCCGTACATTAATGCGGTTCCAACATTTTTGACAAAGCAATTAAGACGTCACTAGCATCATTAACATATCTCCGTTTTTGTAAAAGGATGTCTGTTGCTATGTGAGTTGAGTTAAAACGGGTGTTGAGCTAGGTGGGGATTATTTGTTAGGTGATTATAATGTTGCTGTGGTGTTTACTGGTGATATTGGTGTGTGTATAGGTAAAGGGGCAGGCTATCGTAGTACTGATGCAAACAAAACAGTTAAAGCAAATAAACGTAAAGCGAATGCTTAGGTTAGGCTAAACGAAAAGTTTAAACGCTAAGACATAGACATGAAGATTACGGTCTAAGAAAATATACATAAGTCGGCTGAGATTAGTGATAGAGGCAGTAAATATGAAAAATAAATATAATAATGTAAAAAATAATAATGGAAAAAAGCGAGAAAGCTATTCTACATAGAATTCACATAAAGACTAACCCCTAAAAAATGCAATAGCATAGTTTTCAAATAATGAAATTCATTCATCATTTGAAAGCAAGCACGGTGTGACGTCAGAATTTCGATTTAAATATTTTAAACTTGTTTTTGTAGAATTATCGATATTATTTAAAAAATAGCAAGTATATCGTAATGTTAATGGAGAAAGATATCATTGCCTATTTTTAAATATTTTTTATAAGATTATACAATTTCTTTTTGACTAAAGAAACTATACAATTTAAACGCTCCTTCGCAAAGATCGAGTGTTTCGTAGCGATTATCACGATGTATGTGGGTGCGCGTTCGTACGGTCCGTACCTATCCGCCGAGCTTATCTTTAGCGTTGTGACATTCACGCTAATGTTGTCAGCTATTAGTGATGTTACACAATACTTAATAAATCTCTTGTCGTTCAGATAATAAATAACTGTGCTTTTGTCGTTAGTTGTCGATAAAATACGGGCCTATTTTTTATTTGTTTTTGTTTTACCGTTGCAGGTTTTTTACTTGAATTGGTGTTGTATTGATATATTGCTATCTAGCTTCTAGTGTCACATTTGATAGATGATAGGTTGTGTTTATTTTTAAAGTAGTTTTAGTATTAACTTTATTATTATTTTTATGTTAGAGGTCGGCAGACGAACAGACGGATTACCTGATGGAAAGCTACACCAGTCCAGTGCTGGCCATTTGCGGATAAGAGTTTTGCAGAGAAGGGTAAGGACTGGGCCTCCGGTAACCCTACACAAACGGCGAAACACAATGCTGTGGTTGTTTCACTCCGGTTTTCCGTGAGGTTATGGTATCACTCCGGTCAAGCCAACACGTTCTTGCCAAAGCTAAATTAGCTGCTCCACCAAATTTATTAGCTTCAATTACTACAACATAAGGCACATTTTTGGAATTCTCAAATAAATTATGGAGGCATTATTTAAACTATGATTCTATTTCATTTGAAGACGATATAAAATACTAGAATTCAAAGCCATATTATGTAGTTTATTTTTAGATAAAAAAATAGTTAGGCGTTTCTACGTTTTAGTTGTAAGTTAGGGTGCGCCTGAGTCGACAAAAAGGCGGCTCTTACAGCACGTCTAAGCATTATTATCATTACAGTGGGTGGGACTGTATCTGCGCGGTTATCGTGACTACACCGACACTAATGCTATCTGTTACATTGTGTTCTTGATATATTTACTTTTTGTTTGTTTTCTTTGTCTAAAGGTTTACTTAACTCTATACAAAAGTTATAAAAAGGTAAAATTTGTAATTTGTAAGTTTGTATCCAAGTAGTGGGTAATCCTTAGGTATACCGGAGGTTCAATCCCTGCCCCTGTTACCCTTATCCCCAAATGGCTGGCATCGCACTCGTGTCTGCTCTAAGGTCCATGAGAGGCACCGGTTGCTTACCATCAGGTAATCCGTTCGTTCGTTTGCCACCGTATCTCATAAAAAACTGTCATAAAGAAAACGTGGTGAGGAAACCTGGACATTTAAATTTGGAACCGTCAATCTGCTTTTGAAAAACCTTGATAGTGATTTTTGGCATTCGCATTTCTTATGACTTATGTTCGATGTTTATCGAAATGTTTATAATTATATAATTAATACTAGGTACTTGATAACACTTATAAAATACGCCTTTCTAATGACTTGCATTATACAAGTGAGTATTGTTTGTAGATTTGTTAAAATCTCTTCAACTTATCTTAAAGTGTACATTTCAATTAACACACCACCCACGTTCTTTACAATCATCTTGAACTCTATCTCTATTCACGTAAAGTTCAATATTTGACCACTTATTTTACTAAAAAAAAAATGTTATACTAGCTATAACTTCCAACTTTGTTCACATAGAAACTCATTAAGAATCGAGTAATTTCTAAAAATGACTCTAATCAAATCTAAACTCGAAAAGAAGAAATACCTTCACTATCCTTGTGCCAGATTTTGTCAAAATCCAATCAACCATTTCGGCGTAATTGAGTAACAAACCCGCAGACATACACACATCCAAACATTCACATTTCCAGTAGAAGTAAACAGTGCAAATATTAGCTAAACTTCAAAACATTTAAATTCATCAAACATATATTTTCCCATGGCACTTAATATGAGCCATATCTTATGAAGCTGTAGAATAATATTTGTTTTAACTATTAGGTATACATTCGCCAATATGGTTAGTTCATCATTGTCAATGATATTGACTACGACAGCCAAATTACTTATGAGTAATGAACCTACGAGTACTTGTAGTACTTACATTTAAGATTTGATATTTTACTTCATGGCTGCTGTGCAACGTGTTCGATTCCCGCACGGAACAACACTTTGTGTGATTCACAAATTGTTGTTCCGGGTCTGGGTGAGTTGTGTATGTGAAATTGTATGTTTTAAACACACCCACACCACAGGAGAAAGCACAAATACATAAGTGGGGCAACGTTTATTTATAAAAAAAAAAATGGTATAGGGCGAGCTAACTAGCCACCTGATGGTAAGCTTTGCCAGCCCATTGACTCCCAAGATGTACGGGATATCAGCAGATGTACGGGACGGGCGTAGCTCGAAGCAGTAAACTTGTGTACTATGGCTACCAAGACGCTAATGCTCCGCTCGCGCTTTTTTCTGGTTCCTTATAATGACGAAGTATACAGTACTTATGTGTTTGTTTAACTTGGAACGGGATATCTATTTAAGATAGGGCCATCTCCAAGCATATGTGTGGTTCAGGGTTTTTAGGAATTGGGTCTCCGAACTAGTAAAGTGCTAAGGTTTACGTCAAAGACAATCACAAAAGAATATGGTCATACCTAAATTAACTCCGGGGTTGCGGGGTAAGCGCAATGAGGCACCGCGACCTCGGCCTAGAGCAGGAGTAGGAACAGGGGGTTTTTAGTCAGTAAGAGCCTGACACTCCCTCCTGCCCCACCCTGGGCGGGAGAAGCCATGTGATGATTTTCCCCTCACAAAAAAAAAATACCGTAAAATAGTGTATAAATTGAGAAACCCCTTCCAATAGGTTCTTCCTCATGAGCAGCGTGCGCGGACGCGTCGATGTCGCGCAGCCTACACTTAGTAACTTACGATTTTTAGTTAATTTAGTATGTCTCACGATAGTAATTATAAAAACATTGTCATACCTATTGAATTTTTTTATATTTTATTAGCCTTTGTCCTCCTAACACCAGTCAAAGGTCTCCCTACCCTCCTTCCACTTTTCTCTGCACAAAGGTTTGGGTTTAAGGGGTTTTGGGGATTGAAGAACTGAGGAGGGTAAGGTTTGGACCTCTAATATTCTCATGCACATTGTGAAACGCTGTTGTTTCACGCCAGTTAGTTTTTGATTCGGTCGAGCCGGCTCATTCGTACCGTAAGGGTAAGCTTAGCTCTCCCACATTTAAGTAAGTAAAATAAGTAAGAAGTAAGTGTGGGAGAGCCAAGCTTCGGCACGAATGTGTGAGGTTACCGGAGGCTCAATCCTTCCCCTCCCCCAATCCTTCCTCAATCCCCAAATCTCCAAATCCCTAATCCCTAAAAGTTCGGCAACGCACTCGTAACTCCTCCGTTGCGGGTGTCCATGGGCGTCGCTGATTGCTTACCATCAGGCAATCCGTCTGCTCGTTTGCCGACCTATTACATAAAAAAAAAGAAATAGCCACATTGGTCCTTGCTAAATTAGACGACTGAAAATATGCTATGTTGTAATATTTTATGTTTTGTATATTGTATTTTTTATTTATTTTATAGGTATGTGTGTGTATCTTATGGATGAATTGGGTTATAAAGTACGCACTTACACATACATTTATTTGTCTAATCCAAAAATGGTTACTTCGTGTCTCAAAACCAACTCGATCATAATTCATTCCACGTTCGAAGATCCGACACAAAACATAATATTTTAATGGCGTTGAAGCACCAATGTATGGGTAGAGTAACGAGTATGACGCCTACACAAACTAACTCACGATAAATCAACTGTGAGTAGTACGTGAGAACCAATAGTAAGTACCTAGCACTATCTCACTAAAAATAACGGTAAATCTTTAAAATCCAACTCTATTTTTCGGATCATAAAGTTGCAATTTCAGTTATTTTATTTGAAATAAGATGAATTTATTTAAATTTAAAGTGATAATATAATTTTTATTTTTTAATTTGGAATAATTAAGAATTTAAATCGCTTTCGTCACACACACAAGCATCTATAACTAGGGTTGTACAAAATGCGAAAATTATTTATATGCGAGTGTGAGAAATGCGATAATTATTGTAGTAAATTATTGTAGGCATTTAAATAAAGAACAATATTGTATTTCATTCATTAAATCAAATATTGGAAAATAATGCTAATGTTATTCTAAAAACTTCATTTTGAACCTCATAGTTTTTGATTAATTTCAAACCTTATACCTGCAATAACTAAATAAAAAATCTTGCGTTTTATAACAAGACAATTAGAACCTCCAAATTCCGCAAAACAAAAAAGAAAATTACAAATTCATTTCAAAAACAAGCTTGCTTAAAATTTGCCTCCCTGGTAAATTGAAGTGAGGCCACAAAATTGGGAGCATGCACTATCTTCGGATCTGTTGGAGGACCGGATCTGTCACCTTAAGTGCCATGTAGTACCACGGAGAGCCTAAGAGTGCTGGGAGTGGAGCACTCTTGAATGACGTCGACACTGATAGATTTTGAGGAGTGACTTCTAAGTTGCCAGACTTGAAAATAGACGTTTGAATTTTTTTAAATTGATGTTCGATTTGTCGATGTACTTTAGTACCTATGTTCATTTTAATTAGGGAGTTCTGTATAACCTATTGTATGTAAAGCTTTGCCTATATTCAAGATTTAAGGCCAAATTATTATTATTTGAGTACTTATTTGCAAAATACGACTTAGTACGTTAGATATAATGTTGCACATACAATATGTTGTATTATTGAAATTAAAAAAAAACTTGAGATTTTTTTATTTGAAACAGCAAATACCGCTGCCCTATTTCATAATCTTAAGATACACAATAATTTAATTGTAGAAAACGATATACAATAGGCATATTGAACCTATGACGTTATGATAAAAAAAACTATTAAAAATATAACTTTATTTAATCCGCCATCTTGTTTCTCTACCGTCAACCATCTAAATAACTTTACAAGCGAAAATATTGTCAGAAATATGTTGTATATTAAAATTACTTGGGCTTAGCAAGTAAGTAGACTGGAGCTGAGATTGGTCAATCTTCAATGCGAGGTCACGATCGCGCCTGACTCCGCAATCATCGTGAAAAAGGGGGGCGCGTCCCCCTCTCTATGTTAGAGACTATGGCTGAAGAATGAAAGATTTTATGCGGTAAATATGTTTTGTATTAAATAGTATAAATACCTTAATTTTGTTTTATTATTACAATAGATTTTTTAAGAGCGTGGTTAACGAAATCAACGGTAAGCAATCGGTGTCATTCATGTACCCAAGGAATGCATTGCTGGCCCTTTGAGGATTGTTAGAGGTTTAAGGATTGGAGTTTTGGGGATTGAGGATCTTCGTCGCTAATTGGGGATTTGAGGTAAGGCTTCCAGTAACTTAATTCATACGGCAAAACACAACGCTAGTGTTTCACGATGGTTTTCTGTGAGGCCATGGTACCAATCCGGTCAAGCCAGCCGATTCATGCCGAAGCATGGCTCTCCCTTAGAATTTTGCTATTGTCCTTATAGTCCTTATTGTTGTTGTTAGTGTGAGTTAAATTTATCTTGACAGTTGAAGTCGTAAATTACTATTTGGGTTGCACTTTTCTAGTGCATGTATGTAGGTGTATCTAAGACGTGGACAATTTTTTTTTACTACAGGGAACATAATGTTTTTAGAATTCAAATATGGAACTGTATTCTTTGAGGAATTATTGCATAACGGTCATTCGACTTCCGAAATTATGATGTGAACCTACTATTACTTCAAAAACTTTAAATATATGTAGATTTGAATGTGGTGGAGCTTGACCGGAGTGAAACCACGGCCTTACAGCAATCCGTCGTGAAATAATCACAGCGTTGTGTTTGGCCAGGTGAGTGAGGTTATCGGTAACCCAATCCCTGCCCCCATCGTTCCCTAATCCCTAAACGCAACGCTTTCGTAACTCTTATGGTGCAGCTGCTTTACATGGGCCACTAGCTTACCATAATCTGTCTGCTCTGTCGATACATAACATAAAAAATATTTGTTCGTCAATATAAATCAATCATTAGCTCAACAAGTCTAGATTATTTGAAGTTACTTATTGCTACATCTGCTTTGCTTTTACATAGAATAATTAAAATTAACACAAGCTTTTCAATAACACGTATCGTGTCGCTAAATGTTTTTTTCAAACCTTAAACATTTCCCCTTCATGCCAAAACCCTCTACAATTTACAATAGCCATATAGAAACATTGTGCTCATAATTTTCTCACCGAAAAAAATAACATTAATCATTTCGAATGTTTTACAAAATGAAATCACATCCAATTCGTTCGTTGTTCGCGACAGATCCCGAAACAACCCGGCCCTACCTGGGGTGCACCCCTTTACACCCCCCCTTTTGTGATACCTACACGAATACTTAAAAATTTTCTCCTCATCCACTATATTTTAGAAGAATCTGCCACATAATCCGTCTGTTATGACCGGATTCTCTCGGGATTTCGGCGAGAATTACTTTTAGATGACGATTTTTTTGCGATCGTACTTTTGTTCGTCGAAATATTGAGGGTTTTTCTAGCTTATAAAGGTAGGCGTGGTTCGTAATGAGATTTTCTTTGGAATTGTGAAAAGAGTCATCAAGCAGGATGCGAGTAATGCTGTCGTTTCTTGGATGGTGTTGTTAGTTGATATTTGTGTGACCTACGTAGTTAAGGCATTTGATTTCTTCTATGCAATATTTATTGTTTATCGCTTTACAACTAAGAAAACATAGAATTTTCCCTCAGAACATTTTACGAGGCACATTGCAAATTCAAGCGCATACCATTTTGAACACACTGTTAAAAACTGACTTATATAATAAAAGCCTCACAAAACACGTCTGTTTGTTCATAACAGTATCGCGAGGCGGACTAAACGATTTTTAATGCAGGAACACCAACATAAAAATCACTAGCCGACTGTTTAGGGTGTAGTGAATTTTTAAAAAGGCACAAATGAGAGGGTTCGGTTACCGGCTCCACGAGAAAGCAAGCAATACATCCAACCTTTTGTTTTTGGCTACCCTCCAAAATAACCATTGTAACAAGACCCCTCTCTTTTTAGAATAGCCCCAAAATTTCCGCAGAGTTTCGCCGTCTGGTGGATCGGTCAAAATTGGACGCTCGCCGAGCGGTATAGAAATAACTTAAAAAGAAAAATTAATACTGCGAAAAAGAAAATGGGAATGTTGAATGAGAAAATGGTGGAAGCTGTGAGGTTCGTACCTAGAGCCTAGCGACCACTGAATGCGTGGACTTGTACTAGTTTATAAAAATGTTTTGTTATTAGTCATCAAACACATGAAAAAAATTATATTGGGCCATAATGAGTCTTATTACAATGAGTTAAAAAACAAATTATGAATGGATATATCCATGGATAAAAGAACATAAAACTATCTGCTACAAATACCAACAAAATTCAATTAAGCCGTCTGTAAGTTATCTAGTTTTGATTCAACAGTATCTAATTTAAAATACCTATTGCATTTCATAAATAATAAATCAATAACCAATACTGAGTTTCACAAAACCCATAACTCATTGAAATCAATTAGAAACTCCTTTTACTAACCAACAAAGAATCGATCGTGCTTTTATTTATTGCAAAAGCAACCGATGTCGTGAGACACAATTAGTATTAATACACAGCTGAAGGAGACAAGCTTAATTCAAACTAATATTATAAATGCTAAAGTAACACTGTCTGTCAGTCTTTTCTTCACGCCTAAACTACTGAACCTATTTGTGTAAAATTCGGCACAGACAAACTAATAAATGCGAAAGTGAAACTGTCTGTCTGTCTTTTCTTCACGCCTAAACTACTGAACCTATTTGTGTGAAATTTGGTACAGACATAGTTTGGAACTCGAGAAAACAACTCGTTATTCCACGCGAACAAAGTCGCGGGCAAAAGCTATTATACCATATACCCACTTCATAACGAATAGATCACGACTCCAAATGTAACGGTGGTAAGCCATCTAATTTATTGAATCGAATGTTTATCCAATTATCGATATAACAACAATGGAATCGATATAATCGCTCGATATAGATCGCTATCGATTATATCGGTTAAGGTATGTTCGTGATCGCCCATTGTTTAGTTCTTGGCGATTCTGAGATTATAATTGTAATGATAACTATCGGAATATGACAATAGAATAGAAATAGCACTTCGTACAGCGATATTTTTTAAATTGCGTTGTCTTTTTACTTGATTTCGATTACAATCATGCTGTAGTAGGTTTTTTATATTGTAATGTCTTCATTCAAAAGAAAACTCAATGTCTTATTTTTTTTATAACGTTAAAATCTAATAATTTCATCAACTTTTTATTTGTCTCTATTATTAAGGATCTGAGTTTTTATTCGACTTGTCACCAGCACATCTTTTGACAACCATATTAGAAAATCGACAAAAAAAAAATTTAATGAAAATTTAAAAGAAGTTCAAGGTTTTCGTTGCCATTCAGACTTTTTGGCTCAAAAGCTGTTGTCTGAGCATGCATCCACTCATGTCCGTACCGCGACTCAGGGTGTCTTGAGAGTTACACTTATTTTCTTATTGTGATCTAAATGGAATGGAACCTACACCATGCATGCTAAGAATTTTGAGTGATGATACTTTTTTTTGGAATGTCTGAAGGGGTGACAAAAAACTTTTTTTATTTTACGCTTATTTTGTTTCTTTGTGTTTCCCCTGCTTCATGTGTAACAAAAGATTTTTGGACGGAGATTGTAATATTGATGTACCAGTGTGTGCGAAAGCTCAAAAACTTTGTGACAACTTGTGGTCTTTCCCGACTTGACTTAGAAGCTCCCATGGAAATATATTGACAACCTTATCTAACAATATGGGCAGGTCCATATAACCATAAAAAAACAAAACAAAAAATATTGTTCAATTTTTATATTTAGAAGACTTTTATTAATTATTGCGTTCAACAGCTAACCCACGTAACTGTTTGACGAGAAAATCGACCAGTTTCGTACTACTCTTGGGATTCATATTATGACCAGCATTGCGCGACATACGACATCATTTTTATTTATGCAGGTTTTTGTGTTTATGACAAAAGGACATTCCTAAACCAAGTTATATTCTTCATATTTGAATATCCACAAATTTAACAAAACCCAATAAACTCCGTCTATAAGCAGATATCTTTCCAATTTATCGAATGCGGTTTTCTCAAAAACTCCATAACATTAAACATCTTAAACAAGGGGGCTTGTATCGCAGCCCTATTATCATCGCCGAGTAACATTCCAACATCAGTTTGATTTCCTTTTAAAACTAAGTTATGGCGTTCTTTCAGCCAGCGGTTTAGTTAGGTAAAACCTTTTATAGGGAATAGACCAGGTGCCTACTTTGAAAACCCAAAGAGGTTTATTAACTGTAACCAGTAGCACAGAGGTCTGTTATATTATTATAATGTTACATGTTATGAGTGTCGCGGTGGCCTGGAAGTTAAGGCATCTCATACATGAGGGTGTGTCCAAAACCAATGTTCCTTTTTCCGAGTTATATGTACTTTCTATGATTATTTAGATACCAATGACATACGGTAAAGGTAAACGTCGTGAGGAAATCTGGGCTTATAATTTCTAAGTTTGAAATCGCCAAGCCGTCTTGAGCAAGCGTGGTGTTTAATACTCAAACCTTCTCCGTGTGAGAAGAGGCCTTTACAAACAGTGAGCACTTATTGGCTGATGATGATGCTGACTAAGGAATGTCAGATTTCTAAGAGATCAATTGATCAGTGATTATTTTTAGAGTTTTTTATGGAATAGGAAGCAAACGAGCAGACGGATCACCTGATGGTATGTGTGTGTTTTTATTGGCTAAGACGCCAAACTTACAGACGTATGTGACCTGTTAGATAAGTGTGGAAGAGTCAGTACAAATGCGTCAGCTTGACCGGAGTGATACCACGGCCTCACAGAAAAACGGCGTGAAATAACCACAGCGTTGTGTTTCGCCGTGTGAGTGAGGTTACCGGAGGCCCATCCCTTCCCAATACTTAAATATCCGACACCCTTATCCCTTAAAGGCCGGCAAGGCTGATTGCTGGCTGTCCATCAGGTAATCCGTCTGCTCGCTATCGATCCTAAACAATGAAATGTTGAAAAATGTTAAGGGAACCTATAAAGAACTTCTTATGTGAAAACAAGTCAACAATTAAAACACTTATGCTAAGCAAACTCTTCGGTAATGACAACATCTTAATTGTATGTAAATCAATTCCAAAATCCTCATCAACTTAAGTGGCCATCTGTGTTTAGTCAAGATTTTTTGTGTTGGACCTTATTCCAAAAACAGTAAAGTCCACTTCAGTAAAAAAACGGTTTCTAATGTGTTCTTTGTGTTAAGATAGCCATCTTACAAAACGTGACAGAGTTACTTAAACTGTTTTAGGTGTTTTAGAAAACCGCTACTGTTTAGGTTATGCATTACTTAAGGGTGCGTTCTTATTTGTCTTATCTTTGTGAGGTGAAAATCATCCAATGACTTCTCTTGCTTAGGGTAAGGCTAGAGGAAATGTCAGACTTTTTATGACTAACCCTCCCCCCTGTTCCTTTTCCTGCTTTAGGCCGAGGCCGCGGTTCCTTATTGCGCTAGCCCTGCAACACCGTAGTATGTTGACTTGATTTGTCTATCGTGTGATGAGAAGTAATAGAGAACAGGCTTCTGATAATATTCTCGAAGAATGTGATGTCAAATATTTATTGGTTTGTAATCCTTATCTTTTTCTTCGTCTACCAATTTTTTTTCGTTATTGGTAAAGTAGGCAATAATATTATAAAGATTTAGGAACTGCATCCTAACCGCAAATTGTAATTTACCTAGATTTTTGATCTTCTAAAGAACATGGTCTGGGCGAAAGTAGTACAGGGCGCCTTCCAGCTAGGTGGCCTGACGATATCTGCAGGTTGGCTAGCAGTGGTTGGATGAGAAGAGCTGAACATCGAGCTCAGTGACGTGCAATCGGGGAGGCCTATGTCCAGCAGTGGACGAAATCTGGCTGATGATGATTATGAAAGAACACCAAAATTGTATTGAGGGCTGATTTTTCAATAGTCACATAAATGTTATCTGAGAAATAAAACTGTTGCTGTCACTGACTTATTCAAACATTCTGACACGACATCATTATAAGTACTCCCCAGATAACTTTTATCTAACCATTGAAATATCAGCCCTTGAACGAACAAAAATTGAGATTTTACTCCTAGCCCCTAATATTGCACTTAAAGTTTCAACCGACATTTAAAATTAGAACGTTACCTTAACACCGCTATTGTTTAGCATACCATAGTAAAAGCCTAATGTTGTCCTCACTAAATCTATGGTCTAAAACAAGGAAATAATGTGTCCTCAAATGGCGTCTGTCACTTTAAACATTTTACTGCTAATAGACACTGCGGTTGGAGCCACTCCATAAGACCTGTAAGAACCAGGTAATTGGCTACACATTGTGGTATTTTCAAATGAGAATAGGGATGTCAACTGTTATTGGTTTGAGCTCTTTAAGTTACGTTTAAAATGCCATATGAGTCACTTTACCGAAGAATTTGATTTTAACAGGTTTCTGTCGGTATTTAAAGTCTTAAATATCGTGTGGTAAAGTTTCTTTTTGATTGATTTTTGTTTTTGAACGCTAGTTTTGGTATTTTTCTATTTGGCGCCACAGTCGATTTTGGATTGAAGGAAAATCAGATGAGGATTTATCTTGGATTAGTTTTGGATTGCCTTCCATCTCTCAGTTTGTATAGGAAATGTCGGTTTCATCAAGATTTGTTTAAAATGTCATACGAGTTACTTTACCGAAGGATCTGATTTTAACAGTTGTATGTTGGCATTTATAGTCTTAAATAAAGTGTGGTATAGTTTATTTTTGATTGAACGCTAGTTTTGGTGTTTTGTAGTTGACGCTACTGTCGATTTTGGATTGAAGGAAAATCGGACGAGGATTTATCTCGGATAAGTTTTGGACTGACTCTACATCTGTCAGTTTATTTCGGCATTACTTTTCAGAGTAGTCAAATAGGAAATGCCTTCATCAAGATTTTTTAATATTATTTAATGTTGATGCGCACAAGTGCTAAAATTATTAGTTTCAAGTATGTCTTATAACTGCATCAAGTACCGAAGTGTTCGCTTTTTCCGAGTTATATGTACTTTCTATGATTATTTAGACACCACTGACATACGGTGAAGGTAAACATCGTGAGGAAACCTGAACTTATAATTTCTAATTATAAGTTTGAAATCGCCAACCCGCATTGGGCAAGCGTGGAGATTAATGCTCTAATCTTCTCCGTATGAGAAGAGGCCTTAGCTCAGCAGTGGGCACTTATAGGCTGATGATGATGATGATAATGATGTTCTCTATTAATATAGGTGTTTTTTTATTATTATATACATTAAAATTCCTATCTTAAGTTTTTGAAATATAATTACTGTGATATAATTTTCTCCCGCCAAAGAAGAACAAGAATTCAACCCCATTTTTGCACATGTTAAGTTCATAAATACTTCATTACCATCACCCGGGAACGAAACCCTGTACAATAGCACCACGGGTATCTAGGGTCCATTGTGTATACGCTTGTGGTACAGACTGTTGGATTATCGATTTGTTTGCACTTTAAAATTAAGGGGTAGGCAGATCTGTTTTTAAAACGTACTTTACAATGATCCATTGAACTTGAGACAAAGATAAAAGAACCTACATGTTAGGTTAGTATATTTAAATAATTCGTATTTTAAATAAATAGTTTAAGTTTTCTTCATGTTTTACCTGCCACATTTTCTCTGCATCACCATAAGGTTGATTGGTGAGAATACCTATGAGTGGCTCTACCGTTATCATGATGAAAAATCACACCCTTTGTGTTGATAAATTATGGCCGCTTTCTCTATGTTTTTTTTTTAAATTCAAACTTGATAACAAATCCTGCCAGATATAAATAGTTTAACCAAATAGATTTTATTACAAGTTCGTATGTACATGCTGTAATGCGAAAAAGACGTAGGTAGGGTAGGTAGGTAATTAATACGAGCCGGGGTTGCCGGATAAGCGCAATGAGGCACCGCGGCACCGCGACCTCGGCCCAGAGCAGAAGAAGGAACAGGGGGGTTTTAGTCAGGAAGAGTCTGACACTCCCTCCCGCCCGGCCCTGGGCGGTAGAAGTCCCATGATGATTTTCCCCTCACAAAAAAAGCTCCAATCAATATGTTATGTATCAAATTATACACATACCGTAGTTGCGACCAGAACAAATATGTTAAAATTTAATTAAAACACAACTGCTGTTAATTAGTACCTACATACTTTCAATTTGTTTCGTTACTTGATTACTAGTAATGGGATGATTGCATGCTGTTTTTTTATTTGACTATCTATTTTATTATTTTGAATTGCAAACATTTATATTGTATTTTTTTTGTAGAGGGAATATCGTCAAATTATGCTGTCCGCCTGGGTATGGCGAGAAGGTGTTCCTTCTTCTGCACCAGACCAGAGCCTCGATACAGCGCTTTCACCCGTAACCCAGCTAATAAGGCACAGGCTACTTTGTGTATCAAAGAAGCGAATAAAAAAGTGTGGGAGAGCTTTGCAAGTGTGGGAGAACCTTGCTTCGGCACGAATGGGTCTGCTCAACCGGGGTGATACCCTGGCCTCTCAGATAACCGGCGTAAAACAACCACAGAGCTCTGTTTCGCCGTGTGAGTCAGGCTACCGGAGGCCCAATCCTTCCCCTTCCCCAATCCCTCCTCTATCCCTAAATCTCCAAATTCCTAATCCCTAAAAGGTCGGCAACGCAGTCGTAACTCCTCCGTTGCGGGAGTCCATGGGTGGCGCTGATTGCTTACCATCAGGTAATCCGTCTGCTCGTTTGCCGACCTATTACACAAAAAAAGAAAATAAGTTTATAGCAGGTCAGTTTTTAAAATGGCCAATGATATTAACTTGTATACATAAATAACAAAAACACGACATTTGACAAGCCTCAATAAATATGATATTTCAACAAAATAATTATTATTACTACTTTTGCCCGCGACTTCGCTCGCCTGGAATAGTGATTTCCTGTAGATTTTTGGTATAAAAACTATTCTATGAACTTTCTTGAGTTCCAAATCATGTCTGTACCAAATTTCATAGAAATCGGTTCAGTAGTTTTGGCGTGAATGAAAGACAGACAAATAGAGTTACTTTCGCATTTATAATATTAGTTTGGATGGATCATATCACGTAAATATGGTTTACAATGTACATAAAGGCTTTACATATGGTTGTGTATATATTTACTGCAATGTAGGTACATAAGTGTAACGTCGATACTCTTTACCAATTTAATTTAATTGTAAAACAGTGGTTTCGGTCGGTTTGCGGTTTTTAATCCAATAGTCAGAATCGGGTTTAATCATGGCATAATATAATATTTACTTTTGTTATTTTTTGAAAGGGTTTTGTTTTATACATTGTAGTCTTTTGACAAAAAGAAAAAAAAAACTTTGGTTCCTCATGGGGTATCGATTTAACCAATCAAACAACTTCATTGTTATCCACTGCTACGACTATGTGTGTTCTCTACATAAAATGGATTTTTACAACATAATCTTTACGCTGGATTTTTTGACAGGGACAATCAATTTATGACTTCTCCTGCCCTGGAGGAGAGTGTCAGACTCTGTCAAATACTGAATAAAAACCCCTAGTTCCTTCTACCAAACCCGAGACGTAGTATGAGTAATGAAAAGAATGCTCATTGCATTAAGTCAGCCTTATGCACAAGTTTTGGCTGTGCATTAAGTTTTAAATAAATAAATAAATAATCCATAACCTTTTACCAAAGACCTCCAACCTGTTTGCCAATCGTGACGATTATAATAATGAAGTACAGCAGCCGTACCCCGAAACAGAAGAAGGAATGGCTTTTAGCCTGTAAAAGTCTGTCATTTTCTATCGCCCCACGCAGGGCGGGAGCTAAGTTTAGGCAATAGTATTCGTCAGTATAAATGTACTATGTGAAAAAGTGTAAACGAGATTGGTAATACTCATACTCAACTTTTGTTTTTCTTTTGTTGCAGATCAATCGGGTATCTGAAGATCCTGCGGAAAGATGTTAGCGTAACTCTGTTGGATGGACATCACCCTCTCTCCTCCCCCGTACCTATATAGATACTCGGTCTAAAGAATCAATAAATTTCTCTGTATGTATAATAATACAATTCGTAATTTGTACAATATATATGTATATATTTATATTCCTCCTTTTTTCTAGGTTAACTACGAGAATATAAATAAAAATGTAATAAGAAATTAATTTCATTTAAAATAATATTATTTAAATACATTAATATTTATTAACCCTTTATCAGTTAACACATAAGTTAAAACACTAATTGTGTTGTAAATTTATTATTATTTTTATTTAAAACACTACCACCTGTTTCAAATGATAAATAAACGAATTATTCAAAATGCTTTCTTTTTTATTTTGACTTCGTATCTTAATTTTTTTCACCCCGAAGCGGTATTTTTAATTGATTGTGCGTATTTATAAAGAAACACATAAATACAGTTGTTTTGTAAGATCAATGACAAATAATTGGATAAATACATATGTGTACACATTATTTATTATTGTAAGAGAAATTATCATATAGTTTGGGGGTCGGAAAACAGCGGGCGGTGGAGCGGAAAAGAAAAATAAAGTTAAAGGTAAGATAAGTCTAATTTTGATTGTTTACTGTTATAAAGAAAAGATTGCACCTACGTCATTTCTATGCTGATGATTTTTTAATGCTATATAGATATTTTATTATTAGATTTATTAGGTTATTCGTGGTAGCCGGTCGAGCCGCCGCATTCGTGACGAAGCATGGCTCTCCCACACATATACACACATAGCTTATATTGATGAATACAATTGATCGTTCTAAAATTTCTTTACAATATATTATTTTGAAAATACTTTTAAGTAATCTCACCACAAAGGTAGACCTATAACACTAAAGTACTGAAAAAAGAACAAGTCGGCAACGCGTTTGCAATTCTTCTACTGTTGCTGATGTCCAAAGGCGCTGCCGATTGCTTACCTTCACATAATTAGGGTGACGCTTTGCCGACGTATCACATAAAAAGTCGGGACCAAAACAGAACATTATCCATATGAAACTTAGAAATCAAATTAAAGATGTGAGCAGTAGAGACAATATCAAAACGATCTTGAAAAATTTTACGTTACCGCTGCTGTAATGGCCACACAAACACCCAATATGAAGATGTAGCTTTAAATATAGGTTGCGATTGGCTGCCATTTTGCAAGCAGACTGAACTTCACATATAAACATTCCATCGTGCACAATAACAACTCGGAGAAACGATGGACAATCATAACTATACACACTGATTATGTATAAACAGAGTGCTAATAAACACAGTTTTTTATATAAGATAGGTAAAAAAGGAGCAGACGGATTACCTGATGGTAAGCAATCGGTGGCGCCGTCATATGTCACACCAAAGAAGTTACTGAGTTTGCTTGGCCTTTTGAGGATAAGGGTTTCGGAATTTTAGGGATTGGGGTGGGATGGGGAAGTATAGGCCTTACGGTTCACTCACACGGCGAAACACAACGCTGTGGTTGTTTCATGTCGATTTTCTGTAAGGCCCTGGTATCACTCTGACCGAGCCGATCCATTCGTGCCGAAGCTTAGCTCTCACACAGTTTGAAGTGGTCTAAGTAAATGTTCTTTAATTTCTACAAGTCTCTTTGTGTTTACAATGATACAATATCATATAAAATCTGGACCCGAAACAACAGTTTGCTGATCACACAAAAAGTTCGGACGCGGGACACGTTGCACGGCGGCCTGTTATTTAGACACCGAGCCAACTGTGCAATCAAGTTGTATGTTTTTATTTTGGTCATGATTTCCCGTTTTATTTTGTACACATATATGTATATGCTATAGTTGTAGTTACAAGTTAACAATACGTAGATTAATTAGGACACGAAGGAAAAACAAGACTAAATAAAAGTATTACTTAAAAGTATGTTTACTTCTGTTTGATACTTTCAAACAGAAGTAAACATACTTTTAAGTAATTCCTCCATTTATTATCTACTCTACGGTGAGTAACTTTTAAGTAAATTGTAGGTAGGTATTCTGGAACCGTTTTCTGTGTGGTTTGATGGACTGTAATGATAAGGAATTGAAGATTTTTAGTGGAAAGGCGTCATAATTGAAATGGTTTGAAAGCTGTGACCGAACGCGTAACCTTTTCCCACGAATTCACAGCTCCGTAATCAATCTTTTTTTGGGTTTAAAGATAAAAAGCGATTTTGATAATGGCACATACCCATATCAGTAAGTAACAAATCAATATGAATATGACTTGTTTCAGTAGAACTTTTATAAAACTGACTGTACGGTTGGCGTTTGGCGCGCTGCTTCTAGAAAAGAGCCGTGTGAGTGAGACTTGGCGAAACAGCCGCCGGTTTTCTGTGAGGCCGTGGTATCACTCCGTTTGAGCCGATCCATTCGTGCCAAAGCTTGGCTCTCCTACACTTGTTTCATCCGGAGTTTTTGACGTTGTGAAATTGAATCTTACGGGGTTGGGTTAATGAATAATGTACTGCGGCCCCAGCAGGGGCAAGAGAGAAGGAACAGGGTGATTTTTAGTCAGTAAGAGACTGACTCTCCGTTTCGGCCCACCTATGATGGGTGAAGTCATTTTTTAATCCACCACTCCAAAAAAGACCACACCTATTTAGTCTATACTTTGTTTGTGCATATAAACTGCGTATCAAAGTTCCTGTACATTTTTTTATGTAATAGGTCGGCAAACGAGCAGACGGATTACCTGATGGTAAGCAATCAGCGCCGCCCGTGGACACCCGCAACGGAGAAGTTACGAATGCGTTGCCGACCTTTTAGGGATTAGGGATTTGGAGATTTAGGGATTGAGGAGGGATTGGGGGAGGGGAAGGGTTGGGCCTCCGGTAACTTCACTCACACGGCGAAACACAACGCTGTGGTTGTTTCACGCCGGTTTTCTGTGAGGCCGTAGTATCACTCCGCTCGAGCCGACCCATTCGTGCCGAAGCATAGCTCTCCCACACTTAAACCTACGACTGATGTTACCAAAACCTTCTCTTATCTTTTGTTTCATCGATCAGTTGCCAGATTTGTCTGCCAACAAATCTGTCTGCCGGACTTTGGGCTAGTCAACTGTAAAGCTTAGGCGTGTTTGAGTTTACTTTGAACCTTTGAGAGTCCTGATCCGAAGTCTGCACCTTTGTCGTACCTTTATTGTAAACTTGTTGACTTGATATTGTTTGGAATGGATCTTGGTTGCTTTTGTAGGAATTTGGTATTTTGTGAAGATTGATACGAGAGCCGTTAATATTAAGATATATTTTTCAATGATTTTACTTCCAAGGACAAACTGGTGTGTGCATTTAAACGCATATAACAATTTTCTTTCATAGTGCACTATATCTCTCTAACTGCAAGTTTCACTGCTGCTGACTCAACATAGTATAGTTTCCAGAATGCTATTTTTTTAAACCAATGAACCATATTTGTCCATTTTATTCAATGGACGGACGACAACGGCTTTGTTACTTGGTATCCTCGCAATCCGTGGACACAGCACCAAAAGAATTATGAGGTCACCGGCCTTTTGAAGGCTGTTAGGTACGTCAGGATAGGCGATTCGGGATGGGGGAGAAACACTGGGTCTCTGGTGAGTGAGATACTCATGTGTCGAAACGCAACGCGAGCGTTATTTCCGCAAGTTCTGTTAGGCTCTTCGACACCTCGATCAAAATTTACTCATAACAAAAATATACAACGGTTTAACCTGTATAATATATATGTATTTTTTGTCTTCACTTTTAACCAGCATAACAGCAAAAGCCAAGTACACATAGGGCCTCAGAATTTCGTGTCGGAGACATAATTGTGTGGATAATAACGTCACCACCGGCAACTCTGATTATTTCCACGAATAGCTAGTGAGAGGTTTCCTAGAACTTCTATTGTAAGGCCCAGTGCAGACAAGCGTTGCGTCAGTCAGTACAAATGGTATGTTGATGACTTGTGTTGTGTTGTGAGAGAATTTACGTGGAATTCTGATGGTGTATTTGTGATTTGGTTTGGTAGGTAGTGATTTTGGTTGGTAGTTTTGGTGGACTAGTAGTTTGTTAGAATTTTTTATGTCTGGTTGGCGCAGTTACTGGACAACTGACTGCTGTGCAATGTAATTATGAGGAGTTTCAGGCTGCACGAAACAACGTTTTGTCTGATACAAAAATTTGTGTAATATGTATGTGAAATTGAATGTTTACAAACGCACCCACGACAGAGATGAACATCCAAGTATGGGGTCAGTTTATTTCAATTGTATACTAATTTTATCTAGGTATATAGGTTCAGGCATTTAACTCACGGCCGGTGACAAAAAGAATTTTGTAGCTACTTGTAACATTTGGCACTACAGACTACTTGGCAGTATTGATGCTTGTGTCAAAGCTCAAACACTTACTCTCACCACTGCTTGGGATGAAATGTAAATGATGAGGAATTTGGTAGTTAACTAGGTCAAAATTAAATTTTCCCTTTCTAATTGCGATTCATACGCAAAAATTCGTAGAAACAGAAAAGTATCGTTTTTGACATATCTATAAACGAGGTAGCTAATAACATAAAAACCTTAATTAAAAACATGATTAATTATTTTATTAATCTTTGTTTTTCGTTTTTATTAAGTGTTTATTTTACCTTTTCAACAAAAAAAAAACTTCTGAATATCATTACTAAACAAAATACAGTTGACTTTGACGTTGACTTACGAACTGTGTACACTAAGCTTAACAATAAGAGATCGAGATACGAAACATTAACGTTTTTCATAGAAGTCAGTTGTGGAAGGAAAATAAAAGGAACGATGTTGAAACTATAATTGTGTATAGAGACTGTAAGTGAAATATGTGTGAGCCATGCACATATCATATGCTAGTTCTTAGTAATAGCCATTGTCTATAGCTTTACTTACGGCGTAAGAAGTTTTTGCATTCAAAATTTGCGTCTTATAACTCTTTTAGGAAAGTAGAATTTACATTGTATACTGTTTTTTTTTGGAACCCATTCTTACTGTTCTATTCGCTATATGTATTCAGTTCAATTGTTTAAACATTAAAGTAAAATACATATATGTTTTTAAGAACACCTTAACAACTGTATTGCTAACGTTTTTGGAATATGTTGGTCGATTCAAAAAGTCTGACACCCGGCTTCCGAAAGGCCGGTCAATGTTATAATCAATTTAATCTCTTGTTAAGACATCTGACTGGTTGACTGAATCAACAACCAATCAGATGACTTGACAAGAGATTTAACAGGAGATTAGTTAATTTTAGTGTTGACAAGCCTTTCGGAAACCGGGTGTTAATCATCATCATCAGCCTATAAGTGCCCACTGCTGAGCAAAGGCCTCTTCTCACACGGAGAAGGTTTGAGCTTTAATCACCACGCTTGCTCGATGCGGGTTGGCGATTTCAAGCTTATAATTAGAAATTATAAGTCCAGGTTTCCACACAATGTTTACCTTCACCGTATGTCAGTGGTGTCTAAATAATCATAGAAAGTACATATAACTCGGAAAAAGTCACATTGGTACTTGCCAGGTTTCGAACACCCTCGTGCATGAGAAGCGGGCTCCTTAACCTCCGGGCCACCCTGACTGGTGGTTCAAAAAGTATGAATACTCTAAGATATAGAATAGTCATTAATATTATCTATTCCAAATTTGAATATTCAAACTTAATATTATAAATGTGAAAGTAACTCTGTCTGTCTTTCTTTTCTTCACGCCTAAAGTACTGAACCGATTTCTGTGAAATTTGGTACAGACATAGTTTGGAACTCGACAAAGGACATGGGATTGTTTTGAAACCAAAAATCCACAGGAAGTAATTATTCCACGCGAACAAAGTAAAGATAGTAGATTATAATTTATATGATATATGTGCTATATAAATTTATCGGGAAGTTATATGAAGGTGTTGAATCAATCGCTCAAATTATTCACCAAGTGTGAACATTATGTCAAATAATTTTCACTAGGACGATTGTCATACAATTGGAATTACAAATATTAATCAAATAAATTTTGAATGTCCCAGATATATCCTTCGGCTTAATCATATCGTATCACTCCTAACAGAAAACAGGCGTGAAACAACATTTGCGTTGTGTTTCACTATATGAGTGAGTTTACTCCATTCAATCCTTATATTAAACTAACTCTGAAATGCCCGCTAGGCAACACAGTTGCGATTCTTCTGGTGTCTCGGGTATTCAGACGGCGCTGATTGAGGACCATCAGATGATCTGTCTGCTTTGTGGCTATATCCCATAAAAATACTTGTTAGGTTTGTACATGCAACATTATATTTAAAACAAATACTTCTTTAAACAAATGTTTGTTGTCATGAAAGAAACGTCAAAAGAAATTCTGGGCTCGGCACTGTTGGAACCTAAATTGCCACTTGTATTTAAGCACACACTTTCCAATACATTGTCCAAAGAACCACTAAACCAACAAGACAAATTAAACTCTACACTATCACAAATAGAATTGAAAATAACATACTAATGAACTCGTAAACCGTCAGCACAACACCACACTGTTTTCCCACGGCGGTCAACCATGTGTGGCTGTTGTCATCGAGCAATTTCTAATCAATTTTCTATCTTATGTTGCGTAAGATTGAGTTTAAAATTGGTTATTAGGTTCAACCTGGGCTGTTTCCCGAAAGCAGTAGTGAAGTTCTAGGGCCCTTGTATGGATATATGTAATTAATGGTTCGCAGTTTTCTGGTCCGGCATTTCATGGTTCGTTTGATGAGAAGACGGTAAAGGAAACTGTCTTCTCTCATTACTAAAAAGTTGCTAAGTGCTTTGTTGCAACTTAAGCGCTAAGAGCATACTTATTTGTAAACTAGCTGTAAAGGCAGGTTTGAAAAAGATGGCGCTTCTAGAGATCCTTAGAGGTACATGAATGGGCAAATTTCATTGTTTGTTGTGTAAATAATGTTAAGTTTTAAAGCATTGTGGTTTTTAGTGTGTTTTGTTTTAAGATTTGCTTGTATGGCTTAGCCTTAGTGCTTAGGGTAACGGTAACTACGTGTTTTATCGACTTCAAGTGCCATCAACACGTTTTAAGTCAAATCTTTTTCTTTGTCATCAAACGCGGCTTAGTTTCTGTGATGATTGTACTTAAACTTTTTAATTTATTTAGCCACGGTGAGGAAACCTGGTCTTTCAATTTCTAATAAAAAGTTTGTAATCACCAATCCGCCTTGTGCAAGCGTGGGGGTTAATCGTGTGAGACAATGCCGTTTTTCTGCATTAGCCACTTATAGGCTGATTATGTGATTTTGACTAAGTTTTAGGTTCAATCATTTGTTGAAAATTTCATACTCAACAGACGTTAGTTATTGCTTCTTCTTCAATTCTAGGAAAGTCAATTTACTGTAATAACTTTTCTCTAAACTATTATAAACATAACCCGTTCCGGCTTCTCATAAGCGCAACGCGGATACTAAATTCCTTTACCATTTAATTGATATAAACCTTTCTTTTTAACCACTCAATTTATAAAAAAAAACTGCATCAAAATCGATTTTTAATTAAAAAAGATTTAAGCATAAATATGGACATAGGGATAGAAAAAGCGACTTTGTTTTATACTATGTAATGATAATCAACAAATATTAATACTATTCATCTTGCACAACCTTTAAATCCGCCAAATAAACTACGGAACCAACTCAAAATTGTCAATTCACATAAATAATTTTTTTCTAAAAATAAACAGATGCATTTAGTAGGACCACCCATATACATAAATAGTCATGGAGGGAATTAAATGAAACTCGGAGAAGGTACATCTTCGTTATGGACCCGCATTTCACAGTTTCCAACGACGATTTATGAATTAATTTACAAACTGGAATGTGAGGTTCTGAGACAAGTGGCCAGTGACTAAACTAAGAAATAGAATCTTAATGTTTGTATTTAATCCTGGCTGGAATATAAACACTTTGTTTAAGGACGTTGGTGATTTGTTCAGTTTAATTATTTTTTGTTTTTGCTAAGCGACTTTTTTACTGCGCTTTTAAAAAGAAACCTGTGGGATATAATAAAAATAAATTACGGCCTTTCATGTTCAAATTTAGGTGTCTTCAAGGCTAGAGTGAATAGGCTCTTAATAAACTAGTGCGCCTTACCATCAACGATTGCATCACTGCTTACCATCAGGTAGGATTGCAGTCAAGCACTAGTTTAGAGCAAGTAAAAAAAGAAATTGATTTGGTGCAAAGTGACTATCCAGAACTCGTTTTTTATTTGGTTTACCCGGTAATAAGTAATCTGCGTCCGCCCATGGACACTCACAATGACTGAGGAGTTACGAGTGCGTTGCCCACCTTTCGGAAAGTTAGGTATTCAGGAAGGATGGGGGAGATGAAAGGATTGGATCTCCGATAACCTGAATCAATATACACCTACTCACATACGAATAAAAGTAATAACATTTTTTCGTCAAGACTTTAAAAATAAAAAACTTATTATTGTAGTTATTATCATCTAATTTTTTTTGAATAATTCTCAATAGCTACATGTTGTTTTTTTTTAGCTGGAATAACTCCAGACACATAGCTGTTCAGAATTTTCACAAATATAGACTCACAATATAGCCAAATTATGACTCTATATCGCTATGACATTTTTGACTATTACTTAATAATAATCAAAAATGTCCCATCAATCATCGCTATATCTCCATAACCCCAAATCTTCAATTCTTCTCAATCCCTAATGGGCATCAACACACTTTAAAACAGATGTGTCTATGGGTGACGTCAATTACTTAACATCAGGTGACCCAAGCTCGTTTACCGCCCAATACATTAAAAAAACAAAATAATTCAACTTAAAACACCGAAAATCCGGCCATCAATCAAGCATAAACCCAAGTACACAACATTGCAATCGATTGATAGTTTAAAAATCTATAAAGTGTTATTAAACGAATCTTGGGCTACCCATCCGTCGTGTACTGACGGAGTAATCCTTTGTTATTGAGTATGCTCCCCGCCGATACTGTGATTGATAAAATGTGTGTACTAGGGCTTATGGTAGTTTTTATTGAGTATTTAAGTATTTAGTGATGGGCTTTCGTTTTTGAAGTACGAGTAGTTTATTGGTATGTTGTACTATCTTCTCTCGCGCGGTTTCACCCGCTGCTCACTCAGCTCCGTCTGATCGTAGCGTAATGTTTTATAGCATAGCATTCAGGAACATTGTAGCTATATTATATCAGTGAAAGAATTTTGGTCAATCCGACCAGCGGTTCCAAAGATTACCCCGTACATACAAACTTACAAGTTTTACCTCTTTATAATATCAGTACAGATTTAACAAGGAAATTCTTTCTTTCGCCCAGGGTAAGAGCGGGAGTGAGTCAGACTCTTGCTAACTAAAAACACCTCGATTCTTCTTCTGCTCCAGGTTGAGGTCCCAACCCTGGTTATGATTCCGAGGCCATGTGCTTCTATGGCCGTCGGAGCGCGCCACCTCCAGGTGGGTCCCAAGTAACGGCAGGAGGAGTTACCATCGGCGTCGAGTCGGCGATGAAGTACCTGGGTCTCGTCCTCGACAGCCGATGGAACTTCACGGAGCATTTTCGTCGTTTGGCCCCTAAGTTGGAACGGTCTGGGGCCGCGCTCAAGCGGCTCCTTCCCAACCTCGGGGGGCCAAACGCCTCCTGCCGGAGGTTGTATACGGGGATTGTGCGATCCATGGCCCTCTACGGTGCCCCTGTGTGGGCGCCGGACTTGAAGCGGCGGCCGGCTCGTACGCTGGTCGCGTCCCAGAGGGTCATGGCTATACGAGTAATCCGCGGGTATCGCACGATCTCCGGGGAGGCGGCGAACCTCCTTGCCGGATCACCGCCGTGGGATCTAGAAGCGAAGGCGCTCGCGCGCGTCTACAGTTTGCGCGCAGACGCGCGTCGCCGGGGCGAAGATCCTCTGCCGCGCCAAATAAGTGCGTGGCGGAATGAGCTCCGGCGAGATCTCACGGCAGAGTGGAGACAACGACTGTCGCAACCGAGGGCCGGGCACGCTACCATAGCAGCGGTAAGACCCCTCTTTGAGGAGTGGCTTGAGAGACGCCACGGCGCCCTCACCTTCCGTCTGACGCAGGTGCTTACCGGGCACGGCAGCTTCGGTAGGTTCCTGTTTCGGATTCAGCGGGAGGAAACGCCCGAGTGTCGTCATTGTGAGGACCACCTAGAGGATACGGTGGAGCATACGGTAGCGGTATGCCCTGCCTGGGCTGAGCACCGCCGTATCCTCAGGGAAGTGATCGGCGGCGGCGACCTCTCGCGCCCGGCCTTAGTCGAGGCCATGGTGCGGAGTGAGAGGAACTGGGACGCCGTCTCCTCCTTTTGTGAAGCAGTCATGCTCGCAAAGAGAGAGGCGGCCCGCGTGAGGGAGCTATCCTCCTCCTCACGCCCCAGCAGCCGCAACTGGCGACACTACGGGCGTCGGGGATCGAGGGACGATCTCCGGCCACCGTAAGTACGGGCCTGCGGTCGGCGAGTAAGGGCAGCTCGCCGCCCGACCAGAACCAGGCCCGAGCGTACGGCGCGTAGCGTTCCGCGCGCGCCTCAAAGAGCCAATAGACCACCACAGACGGGGCCCTAAAGGGCTGATGTTCAGCCGGGGTTGCGGGGTAAGCGCAATAAGGTACCGCGACCTCGGCACAGAGCAGGAGAAGGAACAGGGGGGTTTTTAGTCAGTAAGAGTCTGACACTCCCTCCTGCCCGGCCCTGGGCGGGAGAAGTCATTTGATGATTTTCCCCTCACAAAAAAAAAAAAAAAAAACCCTGGTTATGATGTGATGTTAAAAGGTATGAGGTGAGGAAAATTGGGATTCGTTATGTGGTTTTGGAGTATCCTATTCGTAGCTTAGGTCCGTCCGATTGTAATTTTTTTTCACTACGACTATTTGTAATTAATTTAAGTGCAATGAAGATATAGGAGAGGGCGCTCACTGCGGTGACGTGAATATATGGTGACTAATATTTGCAACTTCACTGTCAGTCGACCAGTGCATTACTATGGGAGCCTTTTTTACAAAAATTTATGGCTTACCCAGAATGTTGTTGCGTGCGAGAATCGAACTCTCGACACGTTACTCATCAGCCAGTTGCCCAGCCACTGTATCAACTGTGAAACCAATAATACGTGAGATTTGTCACTCAAAAACAGTGTCAGTAAGCGCATCGTGAGTTACAGTAGGTGACAGTAAAAAGTTCACGTTTTAAACTCTATCACGTGATTTGGTAAAAATCAAATATGTTCTGTTAAGAAATTACTACAGCGACTTTTGTTGCCTATGATTATGTTATGAAGAGCCGTGTACCATTTTAAGGATTCCTTTGTAAATGACAGGTGTGAACATCATACATTACCGCTAACAAGATTTAAAACTACCCTACCTTACTCAGCCATTAGGTTTCACTTAACTAAACATTACTAAAACCTACAAAACTCATCCCGAAAGCGGATTAACTTGTAATATAAACCTTAAGCTTTGACAAAATAACGTTGAAAATCAATCATTACGAAAAAGTACAGTTATGTAGAAAAGGTAAAGCATTTTTATTTTAATATTAAAATGTATGCAAGTTAATGTTATTCTAATGAAGCGGTCGCATCAATATAACGGTATCACCCTGCTTTGCCTGCTATTTATAAACGGGTATAGTAATAAAGTGATATGAAATAATCAACGGAATACTTTGATGCTATCACTTTTGCTACATACTTGCTTGTACTGGTGCGTTCAGTGGGTCTACGACTTTCGACTAAACGAAATGTAGTTAACGAAATATAGTTAGTATATATCGGAAATATCTATATAAATATTTTTAAGGACCCGTTCCAACTTTTCTATACCGTTGCCGGCCACGCTACTATAGCAGCGATAAGACCCCTCTTTGAGGAGTGGCTTGAGAGACGCCATGGCGTCCTGACCTTCCGTCTGACGCAGGTGCTTACCGGGCAGGGCGCGTAGCGTATAACGTTCTTGCAGACTTGTGCTGAGTAGGACTCAAACATGAGACACGTTGCACGTCAGCCGCTGTCGTGTGCATGCTTAGGTACTTAGTGGTACTTTCTGGGTCTTTATTTTACCAAAGGTATGTAGAGTTGATTATTTATTTATAATTAAATAAGTAAAAATTTTGCTCAGGTAGAATGGCTTAGGCATTGACATGATAGTCAACCTTTGGGTGATGAGGTGGTGAAAGTGGCATGTGTCATTAATGTGAGTGTTTATAATCATCATCGTCAGCCCGATTCAGTTCACTGCTGGCTATAGGCCTCCCCTATTGCACGCTACTGAGCACCATGTTTAGCTCTTCTCATCCAACCACTGCCAGCCACCCTGCAGATATCACCTAGCTGGAGGGCACCCTACACTACGTTTGCCAAGACGTGGTCTCCAATCTAGATCACGTCTACCTTAACGGTCATCGGTTCTTTGTGACCTGCCCACTGTCACTTCAGTTTGCTAATCCTTGTATATAATATTTAGATACAATTGGACGGGTATGCAGTTTCAAATGAAGAAATTAAGCTTACAATAACTATGGTATACAAATGAAGTATTTGTATCAAGTGTATTTATTCATATGAAGCGTCACAATAAATAACTAGACACTGCCACTTGACTAGGCGGTTGTACCGACCAAGGTAGCGGATTTAACGCAACCCGTCTCACACAAACAATTTATTAGTGATGTCAAAACATTATGTAGTCAACTATTTATCGACAGTTGCCTCAGGGAACACTGAAAAATCGACTACCGCGCACCTCTAGTCATAGGGATTGCGTTTCGAATGTAAATAAATATCGATATACGATATATTAACGGTGTTTTTAGTATTTATGTAATAGGATGTTAGTGATGTACGATATTGGTTAAAGCTGGTTAGGAGTAAATGTATGAGAGTATCGAGTCGTTGTGTTTGTGACTTAGTGAGGGGAATGAGTTGTGGTCGATAAGTTATAGGTTTTACTTTGTAGGAATCATTAGTGTTTGAGGGTAAAATAGCTCTTATTTTTTAGAAGGAAAAGTTGATTTTAAATACACGTGTATTTTTGTAATATTCAAACGAAATGTGTTCGCGTAGTTAATATTTTACTTTGCAATATGTTTTTTAATTATGAGTAAATAATGTGATGAGTAATTGAATAAAGTTGTTTGGATGAGTTTACTGTTTTGCATACTTAATATTATTTAAATTGAATATTTTGAATAAAAATGTCATTAGTTTAATATCGTTACAATTGGCAAGTAGACAAATGATCCTAACATTATATTACTTTCATGAACCAACACCTTATAAATCTATATAAATATTACGAAAATGAGGAACTACTAGTAGTTTGTTTGTTTTTCTTGAACAAACAATCGTATTTAGCTTTTCTATCATGTGTTAGATGATTTACTTTTAGAGAAAGGATTACTTAGGCCATAAAATACCCGTAGAAAACCTCTTTACCTCTGGGCCAACAGAACAAACTACAGACTTTGAAAAATATAACTGAAACTACGCTCGAATAAAATATCTACAACAAAAAAACCCCGGTAATCAAACCTGAGACACCTATTTCACTGTGAAAATCAATTTCAACGCAATCGTCAATAATAATAATATTTATTTATACGTTTTCTCAGCTTTATATTGCTTAGAATTTAATGTTTGAGAACATAAAATGGATTCAGTTATTGATTTCTATCTGTTTGTATGGTATCGTTATTATAATACATAGATCTGTTCTTAAAGTTTATTAATAAGTGATGGTAGTGTTTCAGTAAGTTATTAAAAAATATTGCGATTTTCTGCGAGGCTGTAGTATCACTCCGGTCGAGCCGACCCGTCCGTGCCGGAGCATGGCTCTCCCACACTTCCAAGCTAATGAAATATAGTTAATGTTATGTGCTATGCGAAATATAATAGTAAAGTCACAGCACTAAGCCGTGACGTTCGGTAAAAAATAATATTTTAAATGAAAGATTTAAATGTACCTAATTGAAAATGTTATGATCCCATTAAATGGATAAAGTTGTGTCCATTTTCTATGTTATAGATTGGCAAATGAATTTACTAATCACATCTAAGTTTATTAATTGGTTGTTAGTGATTTGAGGTTTGAGAAATTGTACCTACTTATATCGAGGATCTCTTTTCATCTCAACGCAACGCAAGTTTTGTCAAATAAATTTCAATATAGAACGTTATTTGTATGTACCTACTATTTTTTAAATTTCGAATTCATTCTACGTTATCAAGTTGAAGGCATTCGAAAGTCGAATCGATTACCAATTCATTGGAAATAGAGTCATTCCGAATGAATCATTGATACGTATAAAACGTAGGGGTTAAAACAAATAAAAACTGTCGTGGCTGTGTGGCAAATAAATGGAGAGGGTAATTTGAGACTATGAGACTGGTCTCTCGTTACTACGCGGGACTACGGCCCGGGGGCACACCTCTATACGCTTTAGGTTACGATGTCATGTTTCTTTTGTTTTAAAAACAATAATTTCGATGGTTTTCTGTGAATCGAATTTGTTGAGAGATTTTTTTAATGATAATATATACCTTCTATACAAAAATACTCTGGTAATATAGGTAGTAAAATGTGTACTCGTTTTCGAGAGTGGTACCTACGTACTCTTTAAATTAAAAAAAAATATGCTGCAACAAAACACGCATGCCATTACTGATTTTTCGAAAATTTCTGTCTGTCTTTTCTTTTTCTTCACGCCTAAACTACTGAACTTATTTGCGTGAAATTTGGTACAGACATAGTTTGGAACTCGAGAAAGGACATAGGATAATTATTACAAAGAAACTCACTATTCCACGCGAAAAAAGTCGCGGGAAAAAGCTAGTTACACTATAATATTATATGTCATTTCATAATTGATTTCCGTATTTTAGTCGAGATATCGCTCTGAACGCTGCTGTTTTTAAAATCCTAGGACACATTCACTTTGATACACGTGCAACGGTGCGAAGCCGCGGGCGGAAGCTAGTTATCATTTTTTTGTTTTTAAAAAAGCTTTGCCCCACTTTTGGATTTTCTTCTGTTGTGGGAGTTGTGGGTGCGTTTACACACATACAATGTCACATACACATGACATCAGACACCAGACCCGAAACAACAATTTGTGAATCACACAAAGTGTTGTTCCGTGCGGGAATCAAACCCGCGACACTTTGCATGGCAGCCAGTTGTCCAGCCACCGCACCAACCGTGCAGTCAAATTACCAATATTTTAGAAAGTCCATAAACAAATAAAAAAATAAATGTTTTAAAAATACTCTTTGAAAATTCTAAACAAACACAGTATATGCAAAATAATTCGATAAATCGCAGACATGTTATAGGTTGTTAGTACCTATTTGCACAGGTATGGGGTACGGGTAAGGACAGGACCGCACCCGAATTACCGTCGCCAGCGGGTATGATTGAAAAGCGAAAGGTGAGACTCAACGCACTGGGGTATAGAGTTACATTAGAGCACAGTATATGCTAGGCGAACAGAAGGTTTTCTTGTAACTTTGAGGTTATGTTAAAAATTTAGAGTCGGCTGGCTGCTTTTCTGAAAGGGCTAGTTTAAGTTAGTTATGTTCTTAAATTGTTATAACAAGACTTGTAATAATTTCATCCCATACATACTTATTGTTCTCGCGTGATTATCACGGGGTAAAGCTTTTGCATGATAGTGAACATCTCTTTAATTGTTCTTGTGAAACATCATTGTCAACGGCTGAACAAAATTTTTCTTTTTTACGCCAAATTCACCAATTGCATTCAACACTATTGTCGTGCATCTTTTTTTCTTACTTAGTAATTGGTCCTTTAAAAGTATCTATATATTCCTAAGTCTATTTAGTCATAGAATGACGCCTAAAAATTTTCATGTTAAAAAATATATATAATTTTACTTACTTATCTACATTCCAACCATATACTACTATAATCCGAGATAATCCGCTGGGCACGGCGGTGCTTGCACGGTGCCCGCGCTCGCTGCACTAATCGATTTTATGTCTATTTCAATTAGCCGCGTTATACTAAGCCCTCAGCCTATTAACTATAAATACCGCACTTAATTATTTTAGCTCACTAACCATCTTATAGGTCTTAAGGTCTTTTGATGTGATGCTTAGATTGTGGAGTATGATTTATAGACTTACTGTGTAGTGGAAAACTAATTCTGGGTATAATTTTTCTTTGTATATCTACGTTAATACTACGATGTGTTGTAATCATCCTTCTTAAGAAGTATACTTGTGAACTAGTGTCCCCAAAATGTTATAATAGGTAGGTGGCAGGTAGCTTAGTGGTCTCTAATTATAGGTCACAATAAGGTTTCAATTAACGAATAGAACGGATCTGCATGGCCAATTTTATCACTCACGCTCACAAATTTACGATACAGTTTTATTGTAAGTGTATTCAGACATATGATCTATTTGATCTATTTTTTTATATTCCTGATCTAGTACTAAAAAATGAAGTTAAACGATAGGTATTCAGTCCTCCGTCAATGTTTACAAAGACTAAAACAAATTGTTTGAAGGCACTAGGGGGTTGGTAAAAACATCAACATCCCGATCATCGTCTTCACAGTCCATCGCAGGGCGTAGGATTTTATATACAGACCGAATAAATTACAAAAATAACGGACGTCGGCGATCCGTCTCCAATGACAGTCACAGCGCTCGCTCTCAACCATAATGCGCACGCAGAACTGTCTGTTTGACGTTCCTCCAGAATACGATTCATTGTACCCTCGTCCGATGAATTGTTATAAAACCTCCTTCAGAATTCAATTTTAATAATCGACGCGCCGTCCTGTTCAAAAGCGATTGTCAATTGTTTAGGCGTATAGACTATATGTTCTGTTGTTATTGGAGAAAATTTCAAAGATGGCTCTTAAAACTGTTTACATTTCAATATAGGTAATACCATCCTAACCGACGGAGATAAGATAACATATTTACCAGAATCTATTGGTGAAACTACATCATATTTTGTATATACGCAAGTTATTAGTGTCAAACTAGAGATTCTTGTTAGCGATAACCTTAACACTGCCTTAGTGGCTGTACTTTACAGCTACATACCTTGATCTGAAGTTAGATAAAATAATCATATATGTCATCTTAGTATGCTGTTCTCTATACGCGTTGGTACATCGTAAAAGTCTTGTTTACTTTCGATTCTGCCAGTTAGTCAAAGGGTTTAGAATCTTGTCATTTGTGTGCGGCTAGATTGATAAATAATATGGTCGATTTTCTTTAAAAAATGTTTATATTTTAGTGGATTTTAAAGGCTTTGTGTCGTTTTTTTTTTATTTTGAAGACGGTATTTGCTCTTCTTCCTTTTATAAGAGGGAAATTCATAGATTAACTGGCGTGTTACACTATAAACCACCATCAAAAGCGGTCTATTGTGGCGCTTGCACCCGCAACAACGATTTCATTCGTGGTCACCTTTTTAGTATTTTTTATCATTTCATAATCTTCGTATAGAACATTTATAGAACTAAATAAGGATTTATAATACTCAACACTGGTAGAAACTCCCCCGTTGGGTTCCAGTGCATGTACCTACCACCTTTCCTTTATAGGTAATTATGAAGACTTAACAAAGGCAGGGTAGCAACTTCTCTCTTAGCAACCATCTCCTATATTTTATTTTTAGCAGACCTTAAAGGCCAAGTTCATTCGAATGTGTTTTAAGGACAACCTTCATTATGCTCCACTGCGCCCTACAGGGCTGTGGTCTCGAAATTTAATACTAGTTAAGCAAAAATGCATCTTATTGACATAATTGACCCTCAAGGTGTGAAGGGAAATTGAAGACGCTTTTGTATGATGAAATAAGTTAAACCTACGCAAATACACGCTTGGTATAAAAGTAAATTAAATTTACAAAAAAACCAGGAGGTGCTTAAAAACTATAATATTTTAAGTGTTCTTTTTTATGCTATAAGTCGGCAAATAAACGAGCAGACGGAATACCTGATGGTAAGTAAGCAATCGACGCCGCCCATGGACACTCGCAATACCAAAGGAGTTGATGTACATGTACGTTCCGAACCCTTTGTAGGTTGTTGGGATTGATTGAGGATCTCATGGGAGGGGAGAGGGGGGGGGGGGTGTTGTCCATTTTCTTAGGACGTGCTTGACATTCATAGTTTCGGGATTTGGTGGTCGGTTTTTGCTGTAGATTCACGCTGACGAGCTTTGTTCCAAAACATGCATAAAACTCTTTGGTGGCTTTTTTAATGTAATAGGTCGGCAAACGAGCAGACTGATTACCTGTTGGTAAGCAATCAGCACCGCCCATGGACACCCGCAGCAGAGGAGTTACGAGTGCGTTACCAACCTTTTAGGGATTAGGGTTTTTGAGATTAAAGGATTGGGGAGGGATCGGGGGAGAAGAAAAATTGGGCCTCCGGTAACCTCACTCACACGGCGAAATGCAACGCTGTGGTTATTTCATGCCGGTTTTCTGAGAGGCCGTGCCGACCCATTCGTGCCGAAGCTTGGCTCTCCCACACTTCTGATCTGACTGATCGTAGACCAAAATAAAGAGCCTAAATATGCTGTTATTACGGGAATTTAGGAAAACCTCCTACAAGAATTATCGGTGTGGAATCTTCATGCTAGACAAAGTTGAAGGCCAAAGCTTGCTTAGTACAGAGTCAATTCTATCATATTTTCATTAAAATATTATCGTCAAATACTATCTTTGAAGACCACCAAACATGGCCTGGTGATTGGAATTCTGTTCACCTCCGGATAAAAACAGCGTCAACCATGGTATGTGAACTTTGGAAAAAATTATCACCGTAACGTAATTATAACAATTAAAGTTGACGGTACTATGGCCAGTGGTCTTTAGGCCACCAATTAAAATATGGACAAAAAGTTGCGGGAGGTGTTATGGTCACACGGGGTTCGATTCCTGTGTCGCACCGGCCACCAAGGTGTCAGGTTTTTGTATCAATACATTTTTATTTTAAGTTACCGGTTGAGCTTCGAGCTCTTTTGAATAATTATGATCCATATTTACTGGGGCGTTATTCATTGCTTGATAAATGGAAGTGGCAAACACCAATTTGACAGACGAATCAAAATCAGAATCACAATTTTGTTATAGCATTACGTGATGGTTATCAGTAAATGTGGGGTAGGTTGTCATTGTCAAAAATATTGAGTACTGACTTGCTAAGTTTGGAAGGGCTTTTCTTGAAGCACCTTTCGATAAATCAATCATAAATTTGTAGTACCCTTGTCTTTCAGAAACCATCAAATGGATTCTCCCGCTCTGGATTAGCCAAGAGCCTAACCCTTACTGACTAAAAACCACCCCGTTCCAACATCTGCCCAATGTTCCATTTGCCTGCTAGGTAATTTACAAATATCATTCAAAAACTTTTTTTTGTTTAAATAAAATGAGAATTCATGCGGACGCTTTTATAAATTCGTCAAATGAGTGAGTTCTCGGAGATTTCTCGCGGTGTCTTTAGTGTCGGCAAAAAAGTCGGTGTGTACACAGAAAACATTAACCAAGAACTTTACATTCTGAGCAATTTGCAAGCCGACGATACTCGCGCCCAGTAAGCAATTTCATTTTTTTTTTGTCCACCTAGATACCTACAATTTCATATTTTACGAGAACTTCTAAATATAAATTGTTACCTATTGTTTTTTGTATAAGGTTTATTTTTTAAAGTAACTACTTACTTGCTGTGTGATATTATTTTAATGTTTTGTTTTTTTATTTGTCTGACGTAAAGAAATAGTATGGGTCATTGACTCTTATTAAACCGTTTGCATTGCATTACTAGGAGAACGTAAAATAGTCTACTGGTTATGACAGTTCGTCAAAATGTGCAGCTTAACACGGCAGAGTCATAAAAAATAACTTTAATAGCAGTGTCTAATGTTTCCGCATCTATAAGATTTTGAAATTAAGTATTTTTAGCAAAAGTGCTATTGGAAGGTATGGAAAATTTTCTCTCTCTAAATATGTATACTACAGAAATAATATCTATACTAATATCATAAAGAGGTAAAATTTGTAAGTTTGTATGTTTGTAAGTTTGTATGTAGGGGGTAATCTTTGGAACCGCTGGTCGGATTGGCAAAATTTTTTTCACTGATAGATAGCTACAATGTTCCTGAGTGCTATAGGCTATAAAACATCACGCTACAATCAAATGGAGCCGAGCAGCGGGTGAAACCGCGCGAGTTTAGCTAGTTATTTATAAAACCATTAGCTTAACGCTCGCAATTTAATTGCCAACATTTTTGTAAGTAAAACTTTGCCGCCGTGCAATGGGCTTTTCTTCTGTGTCGTGGGTGCGTACAAATTCACATACACAAGCCACCCAGACCCGAAACAACATTTTGTTGATCACACAAAGTGTTGTTCGAACGCGCGACACGTTTGCGCGGCAGCCAGTGGCCCAGCCACTGCGCCAACCATGCAGACTGTCAGTTGTTTTTTAAAGAAAAAAACATAATGAAAAGGAATTCAATTATTAGCACCTACAAGTTTATCAATAAATGTTTTCTACCAACTTCAAATGAAAGTAGTACAAACATTTTTAAAATTACATTTTTGGATTTATTCCAATGGCACTCTGCATTTAACGTTCATTTTATAGGTATATAATTTACCCAAGATTTATTCGAAGCGAATGCATTTAATGTACATTATGTCGCTTAAAAGATATTGCTTCAAGGTGTTTTTTATGTACCATTGTTTTCACAAAGACGAATTTCTGTGGTAGTCTATAAATACGTAAAGTTAATAAAATGTTTGAGAAAATACTGTTGTTTCAGTTCGAAAAAGACGTAAGTACCTAACAGGTAATTTTGCAAAGTATTTCTTAAGAATCAGTCATAACGGTGACTGTTAATCAATAGATACCATCAAAAAAGATCCAGAATAGGACAAGGTCAATGAAACAAAAGACAGTTGTCCCAATACAGGCGTGTGCAACTTGTATTTGGAACCAGGACTTGTCATTTTTTTATAGGATAGGTCAATAAATGAGAAAACGGAACACCTGATGTTCAGAAATCGGCGCCTCTAATGGACACTCGCGACGGCAGAGGAGTCACAACTGCATTATTGGGGTTTTAGAGATAGTCAGGAATTTAAGGATTAAAAATGGAATGTTGGAAGGAGGAAAAGATTGGAGGGACATTTATAAAAAAAAACACCTGGACAGTGAATCACACCCTGCACCATAAGCAATGAGAAACGCCTCTTTTGAGGTACTGTGTTGATGCCTCGTGAGGCCTAGTCAAAGCCGTCGGTAAAGGCCCATATCACCCATGTTTACTTATACTACTGCTATAGAAAGATCTAAAAGACGTACCTTTTTAACTCCAACGTAGGCGTTTCAATCAAGTGAACTGAAAAATTACATAAATAAAATTAATATTATAACCTTTATTTGACCTAGAAAATAGTCAAGCGAAAGTATGGCGTAAAAAGAAGGTGGTAGGGTACTAAATATATATTTTAAGGTTGACCTATCGCTAAATAAACGGTCAGGCGTGAATTTTACCTGAACGTTGTACCTTTATAATGTTGACACGGTGACTAGGTTTTATTTAATTATTTTATTTTTATCAGACTAACGAACCACAATTTCTGATCATGTAGAAAAATTGAAATTATCAAGAGTACCTATGATGTGCCAAATTATATAACCATGGTCGTCACCAGACCCCGGCCCAGAGCAAGAGCAGTAACGGGGTGTTTTTAGTCAGTAAGGGTCTGACACTAAATGGGCGGGAGAAGACATTTGATGATTTTAACATCACAAAAAAATTGTCGTCACTAGTTTAGGTGTTCTTTGAAATACCATGCAAGCTTGGTATCATCACCAAGTTGACTTTTGAGAACAAAACATCACTTAATTCTCTCACCCTTGGAATAGACGCATGGAGTGTCAGAGTCTTACTGACTAAAATCGACCCTGTTCTATCTTCAGCTCAGAACAGAACCGCAGCTGCAGTTCTCGTATTGTGCGTCGTCGTCACCGACGCGCTTGCGCTTTATAACTATGGCGGAATAAACTGGCTTAGTTTATTTTATAAAAAATCTCGTAACATTGATATCATTACTAAATACTCTACAATTAAAGTCAAGCTGATGAAGCCTAACAGGACTGATGTTCACTATGTTCAGCAGGAGATATCAAGCGCAACTATATACCTACTGAGACCCCGACCTGGAGCAGGAGAAGGAACGGGTGGGTTTTAGTCAGTTAGGGTCTAAAACTCCCACGATTTACACCGCTCGAAAAAAAGCTGTCTTACAAAAGTGGGCCATTATTGTATTATTCCAATTATTTATTTATTCATTTTAGACGATTACCTGACATATAATTACGCAGCTAAAGTAGATTACATTTTAATTTTATGCATAAACGAAGCACTTAGAACATCGACAGACGGAAAATGATGTATTACTTTTAAATATATGCACAAACGTAGCCCGAAGGAACTAAAGCTAGTAAAATAAAGACATTAAAACATTGATAGCATTTTAAACACTTTTAAATGGGTCTCATGGCTTATGAAGGATGGTAACCGAAGAATTCCTTTGAAATATACAAGGTGTAACAGGAATAGTATACGCATACTTACTTGCATAGATTCTAGAGATAGTTTTTTTTATGTAATAAGTCGGCCAACGAGCCGGATTACCTGATGGTAAGCAATCAACGCCGCCCATGGACACCCGCAACGGAGAAGTTACTAGTGCGTTGCCGACCTTTTAGGGACTCGGGATTTGGAGATTTAGGGATTGGGGAAGGGTCCGGGGAGTGGAAGGATTGGGACTCCGGTAAACTCACTCACACGGCGAAACACAACGCTGTGGTTGTTTCACGCCGGTTTTCTGTGAGGCCGTGGTACCACTCCGGTCGAGCCGACCCATTTGTGCCGAAGCATGGCTCTCCCACACTTGTCCGTGGCGGGCAAACTTCTCCAGCGTAACTGATAGCAGACTTGAAAATATCGTCAGTCCACTTAGCTGAAGGGCGTTTACCTAGACGTGGTCTCTAGGACGTGTCTACCCCAACGGTCTTCGGTTCATCACCAAAAGTGATTTGCTCTGCTCTTGTGTAACAAATTATTATGTATGTATAATTAATAATTTCATTTTAAAAATTATAACAAAGACACGCGAATTGGTCGGTTCGACGGAATTGATACCACGGCCTCATAGAAAAACCGGCGTAAAACGAACACAGCGTTGTATTTCTCCGTGTGAGTGAAGTTGCGAACCTAATCCCTCGTTGATCCCAAATACTCTTTAAAACCCTTTCCAAAAGGCGAGCAACGCACTCATAACTCGTTTGGTATTGCGGGTGTCCATAGGCGGCGCCGATTGCTTACCATCAGGTAATCCGTCCGCTCGTCTACCGACCTATAACATTTATAAAAATGTCTTTAATTTTCCGTTTAGACTGCATAGAGGTTCTATACCACTCCCGATGTGTTCTAAGTATTTAAGGATAGCTGTGTGTTTTTGTACACCCTGTATGATCTACCTATGAACATCTTGGTCAGTATATGAGTGGGTTAACCCATCAAAAATCGATTATTTGCAACAAATTGCAATTTAACAACCAGTCTTGAATACTCGGGTTTCGTCGAAAGTGTTAAGCGCGCATGCGAATAGCTATCAAGGAAAATATCCTTTGTGTGTACCCTTTTATGTGGCAGTGTTGAAATTTCGAAGTAAATCGTTCCGATGTGAATGCGTATTAGGTTTGAATTCGTTTGATTTTTTCATGGGAATTCTGTTGTGTTCTAGTTTTGATGATTTTAGAGGTTTTACGTTGTATTTCAGTTCGATTACTCAATAGTTGTACAAAGCTAGTACTGGTAGTTGTATTTATGACATAATGTGGCAAACGAGAACCTGATAGTAAGAAATTGGCGTTGCCAATGAACTTTCCGAACACTTAATTTTGTTTCGGCATGAAAAATTAAGTAACCGCCCTGTTTTTTGAGGAGGCTGCACATATAACTGACGTGACACAACCATAGCGGTGTGTTTCGCCGTGTGAGTTAAAGGAGGCCCAATCCTTCTTCATCCCCATCGTTGCTCAATCCTTAGGTCTCCGAAATCCTAATCCCCAAAAGGCCAGCAACGCACTCGTTGCTCCTCAGCTGTTGCAAGCATGAGTGGCGCCGATTGTTTACCATCAGGTTTTTTTATGGAATAGGAGGCACACAGAAAGTTACGCGAGATTCGCACAGTTGTTGACTGCCAACCATCTATGTGATGGGCATGAACATGTTTTCGCGTGGGACGATAGCGAAAAGATGTGGCGGGGATCAAACCAAACAATTCTTCAGAACACTCCCCGGGATAGATACGATAGAGAATACATAGCGAGGCTACATCCCTACGCAGTGCCAAAGAGTCCAGCCGGTCCGAGACAACAGGGCAGTCAACGATTCGGACTGCTTGTCGTTGAATGCGGTCTAGAGGGAGAAGCTGGTACTGGGGTGCCCCCGCCCAAAGATGAGAGCAATTGAACAAAGGTAATTGAACCTGATGGTAGCTGAAAAACTCGACATTACTTATATATCATTATAGTCAATTTTAAGTGAAACCGAGCATTATTCCATAATTTATTAAATTCATTTTGACACAATAATTCATTCCTAAGTACTTCAAATTACAAGCTGTTTTTAAAGCGCTGTAACAAAAAAAAAACTACAAGCAAATACACGTACAATATGTATCCTGCCCTTGTATAGTGATAGACCACCATCATTCACCCAATTATATCGATAAAGCATTTCTTCTTGCGACTCGATAAACCAGAACTAGTGTAGGTACATATGTGCCTACATCTTCTTAGAAACAAAACTAAGTATGTGTGTAGTGACAAAACACGTTTTCAAACAAAAAACGCCCCACATTCAAGTATGAATATAATTTTTATACATTTTTATTTTTATATTCCGATTAATCGAGTCCACGTTCATTAAAGGGATCGATTACATTTATTCGAAATGTCACCGCATCGAGATGTCGATGTAATTAGGCGAGGTAATTAGTAACAGATGTGTTCTTTGTTAATATTTTTATGTTAATACTAGTCGTGGCCGCGACTTTGGCTGCAAATTGGTTGTATTAAATTATTATAATTTAGTTTTTAATATTAATATTTACGTTTTCAATATTGCAGGATAATAAATTTATTGAAAACCTAAGGGTATTATTGTTCAACAACATTAAATATGTGTATGCCAATAATGATTGAGGGCTTCGGTCGGCCTTGAAATTAATCGGGTATAAAAACATAAAATTATGAAAGATATTTGTAGGAACGTTGTCTAATTTAGATACTTACTTAGTAAAAAAATCTTATATAAATTCGCAACACACAACCAGACAACATAATATTAGCATATATACAATTATTATTATATCTCTCTTATTAATAATAACTAGTAGGTAAGTACTTATGTAAAAAGCTTTTTAATGTACTTTATTTATTTGCAAAGAGGTTTATCGTTTTTTGTTAAACATTTTTAAACGTTGCGTTCTTTGATTGTGAGTTTTAATTAATGAGTTGAATTGACAAATTACTTGTTGTTACTCTTCCAGTTTCTCCAAGTTCAGTTCAGGTTTTTCGTCATCGTAAATTGGAGTATATTATTATGCATACTTGGACGAAGTTGTAGTCGTATTTGAATGTTAGAAAAGTATTTAATTGATTAGCAAGATAAGTTATGATAAATTTAATTATGTAATAAAAATGGTATTTGATTTAGCCAAAAATATCTTATCTCATACTTTACTTTTTTAATATTGACGATCCTGATATCCTGCTCATATAAATCATTTCTAGATCTGTGCATATTTTAATATGAACATTTTTAAGAGAAAACATCGACAAATTACTTGTCCCATCCTGAATGGGGCAAAAGGGATTGTCTGGCTCTTTTTGCCTAATAATCACCCCGTTTTTTTCTCTCCATACAACATAACAAAATGCAATTATAAAATCAACGAATTCATCAAAACGAATTCATATTAAAAAGCAACTTTTTCCCTCTTCAATTTCTTAAAATTGTAACGAAAACTTCAAAACAAAGATCTTTCGCCGAAATCATAGCCATGGCAATCAACTAGATAGGAGTTGATTCTCAGAAATACACTCATTTTGACTTTGACGTTACATATCTGTGACGAAAATGTCTTCCAAGATTTAAAATAACGGTTTATTGTGAGTTGTAGTGGACTACGAATACGACATGTTTTTATAAAAATTGTTTATATTTAGACCGAATGAGGTTAAGTTGAAAATAAATATAATATTGAAGTTTTGTGAGAAGAATGCATGACTGAATTAAATAAAGTGCATGTTTAATGAATTTATTACATAGTTTGTTATATGTTTCTCTTGTTTATTCTTATACATAGGTAGGTTAATGTGGTTTATAAATGTTTAAATAGATTAATTGGCTTCTGTCGTTCTATTTTAATAAATAAATAAATAAACATAACAGGTTCGTACCATTAAGTTTATTATTTATAGAACCTAAGTCTTTCGTCTATATAACTTTGGTAATTTCTGTATATGTAATGTAAATGTGGGAGAGCCCTGTTTCCGTACAGATGGAACGGCTCGACAAAATTGGTTGAAGACAACGGTTGCGTCGGAAGCCCTATCTTCCCAGTGTCCCAAATCCCCAATTATCAAATAATCTGGCGTCATGGGTGACCACAGGCGTCGCCGATGCTTACCATCAGAAGACTTAACTGCCTCATTTACCATCTTATCTCGGCCCAAAGCAGAAACAAGAGGTTTTGTCAGTTAGAGTCTGATACTCTGCGGGAGAAGTCATAATAAACAAAAAAATAACAGACACGGAAGAAACAAATCAATTTGAAGATCGGGTTACAGAATGCTTTCTGTATCCCGTGTTTAAAACATTTCTGTTAATCAAAGACGGCTGCTATTTGGTCACCGTTATCATATCATCGGCATCTTACGATACCCAGATCAAGAGTAGAAGTGGTGACAAATGATTCTTACTACATCTTCAATCAATGCCAAAGATTAAACGATGATAGATTGAACAGCTACTTTGAAAGACCACATGAAAAAAAAGACATTAAAGAGTCACAACGTTCTGCAGAACAAATATTTTTATGAGCAGAAGATATTTCTTCCGGCTTAAATGATGGCCAGAGTGATTTGTGAGCTATGACGTCCATGACAGAAGAATGCTCTCGAGGCGCCATGCATTATTGTCTCGTAATTCCTTTTGTGTGTTTGATCGCCATTTGTTTAACCATACCGTGACAATAAATTGTTTTAACCTTTTTATCCTACGTAACTCACTACCTTTTGCCCGCGACTTCGTTCACGTGGAACGAAGTCGGGAAGTCGGGAAGGCCTTAACTACTGAACCGATTTCTGTGATATTTGGTACACAAAGGACAAAGGATAGTTTTTATACCAAAAATCTACAGGAAGTTACTATCTTCCTGTAGATTTTTGGTATAAAAACTATCCTTTGTCCTTTGTGTACCAAATATCACAGAAATCGGTTCAGTAGTTAAGGCGTGAAGAAAAGACAGACAGAGTGACTTTCGTATTTATAATATTATATGTTTATAAATTTATATTTGATGTTTCTAATGAGCTACTACTAACTAACTAACTAGCCCAAGTTAGTTAGTTAGTAGTAGCTCATTGGAAACATCTGTTGTATTCAATAATATACTGATAATGACCTACATCCAAATCCAATCTAGTCAAGCCAGTCCATCTAGCTAAAGAACAGACCAGTCAAACAAAATATTTATGTATATCGATCGCAATTCACTTATTGTCAAAATGAAGTATCATCAACATCACTAATTAAGAGTAAAATTGCTCTCTGAACCCATACGTTCAGGTGACATAAACTTTTTTTTAATAACTCAACAAAGGAACCAGTAAAAAACTAGACATGTCTCTCTATCAACACACAACAACTGACGAAAGCAATTTAACGACGACGAACAAAATAATTCTAAATTTAATTATAATTAGTATAACAGTGACGTTGGAAGGTCGAGTCAATTGCGCAGGCGCCGGTCGGTTGATGTCACTTGGTAATTATGCCACCGAGTTCGACGGATTAATTGTAAGGGTTGGCGGACACTTGCGGTGAAGACAGACAGGTTGATGGGGAAATTACGGAGTCAGAAAGACCTGGTGACATCTAAATTAGTTCTGCCAATGGACTTAGTTGAGGAATTGCAATTAATAATTATGTTGTTAGTTTGCTATTGGTTTTAATCGTGTATTATATTTAAGCGTTCGGATATTAAATTCTGTTGAAATTTTGGATTTGATTGGAGTGTTATGAGTGCGTTAGTTTTAATATAATTGGAAGAAGCAATATAAAAAATTTGACAAGTTGCAACGTAAAATAATATGGAATTTCAGAGCATGATATATTTTAGGTTGTTGGCTAGAACTATACCGCTAATCCGTTCCTTCTAAAACCTTATTGTAGTCCAAAACACTTAGTATTTTAATCATACAAATCCTTATATTAAAATTCTTGTCTAGACTTAACAAATTACGATAGAAACCGAAACTATCTTCAACAATGATGGACTATTTATTCTCCACTGCATTATCAGTTCACTGAACGTCAGCCCTGAGTTTCTCTGAAGTGAATTGTACTAATCCATTACAGTGTTGATGACCTCGTACAAATTGCACCGAGCCAAATGAGCAGTTGTTACTCAAACACAAACTTATATCAACCATCCCTGAACACCTATCCACACCAAAATCAACCTTACCACCCAAAATTTAAAACACAGCCGCTCAAATTTTAAACTTCGTCAGCTGTATTTGTATCCTGGTCTTGTTTTACGCGGGGCATGGTGTCAGTACCACCAAATAGGTTTATGTTGATGTGATGTCAAATGACAGGAGCTGATACACAAATGGAAGACTTTGTAATGAGGATGGAAATTATGGTGCCATCCTGTTTAGATTAAGAGAAAGAGTTCTTTATGTTTTAATGTGTTGTGTGCCTTTGATTATGATTGTGTAAGTAGATAATGATGAAGTAACAAAAAGTGTTAACGTGGTAAACATAAATGCATCTTTCTTTGAACTGGCGAAATGGTCCTCTTGATAATACCTTTAGTACTGAACCGGTTAGACAAGTACGTCACCAAGTTTCATTATAAACCGTCAATTATGTTTTAACGTACAAATTATCACATTACTCCCATTAACAGTTCTTGTGACTACATCTTTAAGTCCCCGTGGCATACTAGCTTCAACAGCAATTATCAGGGTCACATCCACCACTTTATTGCCCATTGCCAGTTCCAAATATAGCCATATAAACCGAGAAGATGGTCTTAGTGATTTTTTTAATGATACGGGCTCTCTTGGGGAACAGTTAGGGCCAATTTCTGGCCCCTATAATAAAGTTTGACCCGTCGTCGCTGTACCTAATCGTCGTAATGGGGTACGTCCACTTGACCCCGACTTAAATCCATTTAGGGCGTAGATAAGTGGCATAGAAAGGTACTAAGTGCCGGGACGGTCAAAAGTGGCGACGTTTGTTTGTGACCTATAGGGAGATAAGTTTGCTAAGATGGACTTGGCTATGGTGTGGAGAAAGTGTGTTTTGGGTTGCAGAGAAATTATTTTATCTGGACAAGCTGTTTTTGAAACTGTTATTTGAATGAAGGTATAATGTCTGATTGAAAATCTATTGAATATAATATTATAATCAGATTGATCATGACCTGGGTTTGATATTTTGGTTCAAAATATTATAATATTTATTGCAAGATTTAAATTGAATACTTTTGTTCTTTGGCAATTTTTGACGGTGGATATTTTTTTTATAAACTAACAGAAACAAACCAAGAAGACATTAACAGAATTAAAAAAAAAAACACATTAAATATCAATAAGTTTACGATATCTATAACTATTGGAGAAACTGTTTGCAATCCAGAACCAAAACCCCAGTAAATTTAACCCTAAAAACATCAGTTTACTTACGAAATTCAATACTTGTTTTGAAACAAATGAACCTACAACGCCCTTGCACCGTTTTTAGATTAAAACAATTGTTGTTAGTACGTACAGTTGATAAGCTGTCTCAATTGAGATTGATTAGCACTATTTTTGATGGCAATGAATTTATTCTGCTGTTTTCTGTTGCGTCAATTGAACTAATTGTCCGTTGGGAAATGGTACTGTTATGTGGAGTTTGTTTTGTAGCTGTAGCTACGGGATGGGCTTGCCCTATTTTATTAAATACGTTATTTTTAATTAACATGGCAAATATTATTCAAAACTTATCTAACAACTTTATTGACATTTCGATCAGTGACAGGGCTATAAAATCTTTTTTACCATTAATCTGCGTATATTTGATTTTAGGGTTACATAGTTAATACCATCTTATTGGTTCCACCAATTTCCTCAAATAGTGTTACGTTTTTATTACACATTTGTGTAGCTTTTTATGTGAAAATTATTTACTATGAATTTTCAATAGGTACAAGGAATTATTAAAAGATACTGAATGCTAATCTGTATGTTATTCGACGTAGAAATCTTTATAAAGGAATATAGTTTTTACCTTTCAATGAAAGCATTGACGTCGGTAGAAATTAGCGTATCGCATCGACTTTATGATGTCCTCTAGTTTAACAGATTTTGAAAGAATTAAAAAGACTACCTAAGCAAGGCGTCACTTGGTCGTTTTTCTTCATCGAATTCTACATTTATGAACGAATAATTAGCTTTACTAGAGGATTGACCGACACACTTTTATATTTAGTTATATTGTTTGGCGTCAAAAAGTGCTTTTTGGAATATTATTTGCCTTTGATTTTAACTAGGTTTCAGTTCCATTACGTCATTGGACGATCCCAAAATTCTGAGTAAGCATAGAGAAATGAGTAGTTCACAGCGCTTCTGATAATAATAGCGTACTATAACTGTTAGTTATTAAGTATAGAATCCGGGTATTACATTTCATGCATGCTCCACTGCTTCTTCATGGTATGAAGCATCTAATGTAATGTTGCGTGCGATGTCTTAACTCTTATTTTCCCAGTCTGGGCCCTGCACACTGCGCTCGCAGCCACACAAATTACAGCTTATTATTTGTCACTGCTCCGGGCTATTTTCGCCGGCAACACAGGATTGACAATGTTGCCAGATTAAATAATTATGTTTGAAATGAACGTTCTAAGTGGGTAGTTGAGTAGAATTATGATCCTGATAATAAGTTAGTTTGTTTCGTCTGTTTGTTCTGGCAACGATATGATTGTGTTTCTTTTGTCATCGAGTGTTGTTTTTTGGTGATAAATTTAGTATGAGTGGCCAGGGCTGTGCTGAGTTGGAAAGTTTAAAGTAAGTTCGTAAGTAGTGGTTTCTGTGTTCAAACGGTCGATAAGTTCATTTTTTGTGTGTGTTAGCTTATTTTAACCTAGAAAAATATTGTATTTTTTCTATATGTATTAAAATGGTTAATCGGGATTAAAGAAACGCGAAGAAATTTTTTTCTATAAAATTTCTACTCCTACGCTCATTGATATATTTTTTCAAGATGTTAGTTCTTATGACATGGAGATGAAATGAAGTAATACTATTAAAAAACTGGTTTATATATTTTACATTCACATTTTACGTATAATAATATCTTAAACAAAACTTGTAAACCTAAACCTAATTCTGGGGCATAGATCACAAAGAAATCAAGCATGCCAAAATATTGCAATATGATGCATCGGTAGCTTCAAAACCAGAACAACTTGACCCATCAAGCGTACACACAAACCACCTAATCGCACTAGATTTAATGGTGATATTCGCTTGTTTTATAGTGTTTACTTAATGTGGTTGTTTAAGTAACAAAGTGCTGTTCAATTTAGCAGGAGAAGGAGGGATGCATTTGTCTTGTCGTTCAAATAAATCGACTGTCAGATTCGGTACAAGCAGTGTTGATGGTTGTTGTTTGTTAGTTTCTTATTGTACTCGTATCTACTGTTAGATGGTCGGTTAATCTTAGATTAAGTGTATGTAAATAGATTCACAGTTGACGAAGTCAGATTCTGTAGTTTTCTTTTCAAGTACGGACAAAATTTGTTATGAAAATAAAAAAGTATATGACTTAAAAAAACACCCCTTGAATGCCTTTTCAGACTTCTAGATCTCTCTAAGCCTATGTGTACCTCTTGGAGTAGGTCTAAGTTAAAATGTAACACTCTCTTTAAAAACCACGATAATGGCAGTCAACAACAAGAATTAGTTTTACAAACTACTTCTTTATGGTTTTTTCAGTTTGGTGTTGAGGGTCAAGCTAATTAGGGACCAGTAAAAGTCTGATACTCCCTCTTCCCTCACCCTGGGCGAGAGAAGATGAGATGGTATTCCCTGCTCAAACACGAAAAAAAGATTCTTGTTTTTCGATTTCTGGGTTTTTAAAGTAGTTTCGAATGACGATGTGCCTAATAGGTATCAAAAACACCAACCTGGACCAATTTTGCCAATTCTTCTTTGTTTTTGTCAGGAAAGAAATTTAATAAATTCTGAAGAAATAAGCTGTGCCTTTGTACCTAATTGTTGTATTATTTTTCTTGTCCAACTTACTGTGTGTACAAAAATTATTAAATAAATAAATAAATGCAAACTATAAAAAAGTAGGTAGGAATATACATATAAAATCATTTTCAGATTGAAATCCTTTATAATTATAGTAAACTGAAACACCGAACTGATAGTAAACCAGTTTAAAAAATTACACAAAGGTATTACAACCTCCTTCAAGTCTATGAATGTTTGCGTAGTTTTTTTTTTTTTTTTTTTCGAACACATAATAAGGCGTGAAACGACGTTTGAAGATGATAAACACTTTTCTATATTTTTTTATCTCTTTATAATTAACTTAATCACATACTCATTGAAACTGCTATTTGCAACAATGTTGCAGGATACGCCCGACAAATCAAACGAGCAAAATGATACACTCTTCAAATTGAACCTTACATCGTCAGCTTTAAAGCTACTTTTCATTCGTATGATCGCAGAGTGATTCATTACCATCGCCCGTATCACAGTTCGAGCTACCAAACCGAAAATAAACTCAATGTTTTTGAAAATAAAACACATTATTCTTAGTTCTATATTTGGCGGGTAAAAAATAAAAAGGATATATCAAAAAGTGTTGCCAATCAAAAAATATTGTCACGGCAGTTGAGATTCTTGTGTTCAACCAGTAATTACTTATTTATTACATTCCTTTTTTAAATCATAGGTATTAGTTGTCGTGTAAGAATTTTAATGGTATGATTCAATAAATGGTTGTTCGTCAAAATATACAGACAAATTGAATATAATTTGATATAATTTTTGCGGTTTAACACACAAATATGTGTTTAGTTTGAATTCAAATAAAACATTAAAACCAGTGCGCAAAGCAAGACTTTTTTTTATGTCATGTCGGCAAACGAGCAGTCTGAAGATCTACCTGATGGGAAGCAATCAGCGTCGCCCATGGACACTCGAAGTACCAAAAGAGTTCCAAAAAATGCGTTGCTGGCCTCTTTAGCATGAGAAGATGAGGAGGGTAGCGGAGGAATGGCTCACTGGTAACCTTAAGCGTTGCTCCACGCCGATTTTCTGTCAGGCCGTCGTATCACTCCGGTCGAGCCGGTCGGCCATTCGTGCCGAAAGATGACTCTTCCACTTAAATTCAATAATTTATTGAACAATTGAAAATTAACAAAATATGATTATGTACCTATTCATCAAATTAATAAATATATTACCTAACAGTTAAAAGTCAGTTAAGTAATAAAAGATCACCTCTATCATAAACATTCTATGCTGAAATAATGTTGGTCTGTAAGTATGTACGTGTGGTGTAATAAGTATGAGTTCTAGTGCTTTGAGGTATTTGCGCGAATAATTATTCGTCTAGGCTTTCGATTCCATAAATCTCTGGTCTATTTTGAGGTACGGTCAACAAAAAATTTACCGTGAAAATTAGATGATGTGAAACGTGTCTTTAAATTCTTCCCCCCTTCCCCCCATACTCAATCATTAAATCCCTTATATAATAATCTGCTAATTTGCCGATCCATGACATAATAAAAAAAAGTATAAAAATAATATTGACCATCAAAAGTCTGGTGACATTTCAGCCACAATAGAATATTTTTGTCACTATCCTTATTCTTGAATGGGATCTTCTTAATGTCCACAGACGTCATGGTAGGCCCAGTTTCGGGATGAACTTAATGCCTTTAACAAGAATTGATTGCAGAAAGTTTTGTACAGAGAGAAAAGGAAGGAGGGTAGGACTTTCCTCTGCAGGGGAACGATCAAGGTCATAAAGAAACTGTATCTTCTGCTCTCTGACACCAGGTTAGGAAATAGATAACTTTGTAATTCACGCATCGTGTATCAACCAATTCTTCTCATGAATATAAGCCCCCTCTGCGGTTTGAAACTAGTCGAGTGCCTTATTAAACTGTTACATGAGTTACCGAGTAAACACAGTTAATCAAACCATCTTCCTAAGAAGACCAGAAGACCCACTGACCAAAGACCTCCATTTTTTATGGGATGGGGGCAAACGATCTCCTAGATCACCCGATTTTAAGTGATCACCACCGCCTAAGGACACCTGCAACACCGGAGGACAAACAAGCGCGTTGCCGACCTTTTAAAAAAGAGTACGCACGTCTCTTGGACGTCGTATCCGAAAATACAAAAATTTCACGAAAAAATAGCACAGTGACTCCATATCGATTTACCAAAATGTGTGGTAAATAATTAGATACAATTTTTATATTGTTTGGTCTTCACTAAAAGACGAACTTGACGAACATTGGACATTGGAGTCATGTCACTGTATTTAATTAGGAGGTGAAAATTACGTTATTTGAGTATTAAATATACGTCGTTGTTGTTTTAAAGTATCAGCAGGTTTATGAGAGAGGTGTGTGCAAACAAGGGTCGCAGTACATCACCTGACGGTCAAATTGTTTAAGCAAACGAGTTGTCATCTGTGACATTTAGAATGCTACTGTAATTAGCAATTAAAGTGTGAGTTGTTAAGGTTTTTATTATGATATGGCATAATTAATTTAACACTACACACAGAAAATATTTGGCACAACTTCTTCCTGCTCTTCCCGCAGGTGACAGATGAAATATACCGCGGCCCGGTTCAAAAAAAGAGAAAAATCGGGTTGGTTTCTTGTCAGTAAGAGGCTGACCTTCCATCTCACCTCACCCAAAGCGAATCCTTCCAATCCTAAAAACAAAGAGTATTGGAAGACCAAATCAAGAAACCTTTTCGACAAAAACCATATCAGACAGTAGAGCTATCCGATAAAGTTGATCGTTTGAAACTGCTGTTTCCCACCTATCTTCTAAGTTCCAAACATATAAATCTTAGCAAAGCTTTATGTAGAAAAGGGCCAGTATTTCCAGTACTACATTCCAGTTTTTCTATCTGTGACGCAACATACAAACTGTCACCAAGCGAATTCAAAATTCACTCAACCATTCTCAACAAAGCCATCAAAAGAACTGTAATAACTTACTTATCGGTATCACCAGAGAAAGGTGCTAATTTACTTACAATAGAAAACAATTTATCAGCAAAAACATTAACTTTGTATCTCACACTTTCATATCAGGTTGTATTATTTATTAGCAATTATATGCCAGGTATAGCTAGCAATATACACCCGAAAAGGACCTGATAAGCTACTGAGTACCTAAAATATATGTTGGTAAAAAGTTGACCATTCTAGGTTTGTCTTGCTGACGTTATGCGCCTTGTAATTTAGCTGTCTTACTTCGGAGTGATGAATGGCCAACGCGTCAACTTTGTCTATTGTACCTAACTGATTATTCTCAATAGACATGCGGCTATTAAATGAATTATCTAGTTTTTACTATGACTTATTGCAGCATATTTATAGATTGATTGCTGACTTTTCTTCTGTGGTTGAAGGAATTGATTGAGAAATAAATTACTTACTTAAACGTTCCGTTGATTTATATTGCCAATTTTGTGTTTAGGTTTTTGATGGAGCATTTTAGACTTGGCGTTTGCCTTTCGGGGTTCATGGATTGGCTTTGGCAGCGGTAGTCTTTAACCAGGACTTGCCTCTAAACAGAGATTTTCAATTTTAACTTTGGAATTCTAAAGATTGACTGCCTATCGTCTAGTCTTGAACAAGTTTTCCGTCGCTTCGTCTGGGTTAGTTTAATTTTTTTATTCTTTCGATGAGGGCAGTAATATTTTGACCGTTTCATGATGTTGCCACAATCCAAATATATAATTTATCAATTTGATTTATTTTTAAGAGAATAATAATAATCAAATGTTCCTTCCTTCTTTCGCCCTGGGTGAGGCGAGTATCATTTACAGACTTTTACTGACTAGTCTAGTAGAAAGAGGAAACGGCTTCCCAGTTCCACTCACTCCACACCATGGCCTCGATAAATGTCGGACGCAAGATCCCAATAACATTTTTGAACACAGTGTTCACCAAACAACCACTAGTCCTTAAGAGGTAGTTAAACGAATTGAATATCATCTTGGTAACTTAGCTATTAAGTGAAGATTCAGTGACCAGCTGTCATACGCCGTAATAAATGCTTGCGCAATGAATGGATTCTGCGCACACGCAACGGATGTATGATTATTCGATGGTAGGTGGATATGTCAATTTTTATTTCTTATAAGGTCTTGTCACTCAAATTGAAGTTAGCCATAGTTAGGGTTATATCCTTATAACATATAATTGATTAAATAACAAATATTCATAAAATTATTATCTATTATTCCTATTGTAACACTTTTTTGAATAGAACTCATGCCTTTTTAATTCGCTGTTTTTAGTTTTTCCTTTTTCTATATTGCCAGCATCTTAGGAAATAGGGTATTTCCCCATTTCATTTCTTAACGTTTTATTTACCTACCCTTTTAATGGTTGAATTAACAAATATAAAAACGCTCCCAATCAAAACTGATATGTAATTCATGTTTTTACCCCTTTACACAGGTGACAGGCACGATAAAACGAAACGCGTTTAATTCCAATACCACATCCAAATTGTAACAGCTGGATGTCAAACCTGGGAGCGCCGTGCATCTATTCATTACCCCACTGTAAGCGTACAATCACCAATTCTATGGGCCAGTAATGATGGACCACCGTCGTCAATTATCTACACATTACCAAGACCCGAAACGAACCCGCGCTCCATTATGAAATCGAAGCCTGAGGCCTTATATGAAACTTTAAAAAAATGCTATCAACAAATTGAAATGATAATTAGATTGTGAAATAGCTTTGGTCGATGTAAAGTGAAATTATTTTGCCCCCAGGCCAATGTTTTGTTTTATCGCCAACTTACAAATTTAATAGTTATGCATTAGTATTAATAAGTTTGTAAAGTTTTCACTTAAAATCATTTAAGTGTTTTATGATGCATCGATTGGGATTTTGCTTCGAATATAATTTTTGGTTTTCGTGGCATGTATGATTCATGTTTTGTTTAAAGGATTAATAACTTGCTTTTGCCCGCGACTCCGGTCGCGTGGTATTCCGAAAATCAGTAGTAAGTCACTATTGTGACTTCGTGCCGCTTTTTGGTGTAAAAAAATATCCTATGTCCTTTCTCGAGTTTCAAGCATGTCTGTACCAAATTTCACAGAAATCGGTTCAGTAGTTTAAGCGTAAAGAAAAGACAGACAGACATACTTTCGCGTATATATGTATAATATTAGTTTGGATAACATTGATTTTCGTCTCATTTGATCAAAGAAAGATAAACTGTGATATGCATAATTTAATGTCTAAGAATTTATGAGTTGATATTTTATAAGCTCCTCAACGCACTGGTGTTGTGAATGTGTGATCATTCCATATAAACATTTCTTTGTGTTTGCCCTTAAAAAGTTAATTTCTTAACGGTTTTCTGGTTGCTCTCTTCCTAAATTGATTCATTGGTTGATGAACTGGGGTCGCAATAATGTATCGCCATCTTGGCTTGGTGCAGGAGAAGGAACGGGGGGGTTAGTCATTAAGAGTCTGACACTCCTTCTCGCCGCTCAGGGAAGAAGAAGCAATGTCATGATTTTCACACCTCAAAAAAAAAGAATGGCCTATAGAATTGTTGGCAATCGTAAAACTGAATACTAATAACATTACCTATGATGAATAGGATTGAAGACCACAGGTGTGACCAAATTTCGAATCTTGTTCGTAAATAAATCTAAACTAATAAAGATTTTCATCTGCTTATGTATTTTTTTTATGTATATTATTACCTACATTGATTTATTAGCAATAAAAAATACAAATTGATTTTTTTAATTGATGCTAACCTTAGATTTTTATCTTATAGCTAAAGATATTTTGAATAAAAAAGAACTATTATAGATCTTCTAATATTTATAATATACACACTACATTGCTTCGGCAAAAATGAGAAACGGCAGGAGAAGGAACCAGGGCGTTTTAGTCAGTAAGTCTTCAACGACACTTCGCTCTCGCTACCCTGGGCGGGAGAAAGGACTTGATGATTTTCCCCTGACAAAAGTAGTGTTACTGTAGGACAGTGTAGTGGCATTCACTGTGACCTTTGTATCGTATAATTCATCGCGGTCATTGTAATGAGCTTTCATGCGATTGTGATTAGATAACCAAGCGAGGCTTGGCTTCGGGTCGAACCACAGTGGATGCTATGCTGTCATTTATTTATGTTGATAAAAATTTGAGTCAATTACATTTATACTAATGCTAGCTCTTATCTGTGGCTTCGCTCCCGTCATTTGATTACCTGCTAACTCTACGGCTAACTCTTTTGGAGTTGCGGGTGTCCATGGGCAGCGCCTATTGCTTACCATCAGGTAATCTGGCAATGGGCAGGCCACGTTGCTCGAAAGACGGACGGCCAATGGGTCCGAAAAGTGCTAGAGTGGCGACCAAGGACCGGGAAACGTAGTGTAGGCAGGCTTCCCGCTAGGTGGACATCGTCAGAGTCGCGGGCAGCCAATGGATGCAGGTGGCAACTTGTCGTTCAACGTGGAGGGCTAAGGCAGCAGTGGACGTTTTCCAGTTTATGATGATGATGAGGTTATCGATCTGCTTATTTGCCGATTTTCCGTATAAAATGTCATAGTTAATTACTAGGCTAAGACACGTCAGTCGTGTGGAAACTTCAAACATTTGGTTACCCTTTTTTCTTAGTAAAGTACTTCAGTTTAAATGGAGGTTGCGGATCAAGATCGTCAAGTTTACCGCGGCCTTGACCTGGAGCAGGAGAAGGAACGGGGTGCGTTTTTAGTCAGTACCTAAGAGCCTGACACTCTCTCTCGCTTCCTCAGGGCTGTAGAAATCTTTCCCACTCAAAAAGAAACTACAGTCTTCCCTAGTCGGGTGAGAGCATTCTATTTGTAAACCTAACCCTTATATACTGCGATTTCAAGAATGATACCATAAATTTTTTGGGCCTCTGTTTGGCATATGTACTTTAGAGAAACACTAACATTTGGCATAAAAACAGCATTAAAATTTAAAATCTTACGATAGAAATCTACAAGAAATTTGAACGTTCCTCTCTGTCCACCATATTTCCATATCCCGCAGTACAACATACACCTAAAACATTGTACTCATGTGCAATTAATCATAAGACCCCGCCCAGACGTGACGACAGCGTCGCGTGACCACACCGAGCCCACTACGCAATCACCCGGACACTTAGATATCAGACACTTTAGCTTCACCATCTGCTGTCTCACCAACAATCCATAATCACACTTACAACAACCCCTTTACGACTCACTTTCCCGTAAAACAACTAATTAATGCTTGACACAGCATTTAATAAATAATTGTTTAGCAAATCTCCGAGGAATGCAACTTCCGTGGAAATCTAGGCATTGGGAAGGCATAAATCAGCTGTGTTTGTAGATTCTGGACAGGTTGTTAGAGCAATGGTTCTGGCCTGCGGTGATGTAACCAATAACTGCTATTTTGTGTTTGAGGAAGCTACTGCTAATTGCTTAGTTTTAACGCAACTTGGACGAGTCTGAAGTGGGTTTTCTGTAATTACTGTACTTGTTAATGACAGTGGTATGTGTATAGTAATTATTACAAGCTTTTCTTTAACTTTCAATGTATGTATGTATGTTTATTTGTAAAGGGGATTCTAGTATCTCAATTTTGAAGCAGACATCTTAAAGAGATTGAGTTGAAATTTTACACACACTGTTAGGTTGTATGATGTTTTTTGACTTTTGCACAGCTGTATGATTTTTGACTATAAATTTTATCCTTAAATATTGACTATTGAGTTTGACTTTGACTTTGACTTTAACTTTAACTTTGACTTTGATTTGACTTTGACTTTGACTTTCCCTTTAAATTTTACTATTGGCTTTGACTGTTTACTTTGGACTTTTGACTTTGACCTTTCACTTTGACTTGAGTGACCACGGTGAAGGAAACAATCGCAATATTTCAATATGTTAGGGTGGCGACAAAAAGCCAAGACATTTATGTCGCGTCGTTAATGTGCATCTGCTCTAATTGTATTTGAATTTAGACCTTATTAAATTTAATGAGGCAGGTGTGATTTTTGATGTATTTTTATTATACATTAATGTTCATTTTACTTTCTCTTCTTGGTTTTATTGATTTAAATATTAATTTAATAAGTTTATTAATATTTCGTAAATATAAATATTCTGTTCAGCTGCTTCCTTTTTTGTTTTAGTTCGTAACTAAATATGTAGGCAGGCCAGCATCTTCATAATTGTTCTCATGTCATATGTTTGTACTTTGACAAATAGTAATTTTTAAATCATTTTTTAAAATGTCTATAGACAGCTTTCTATGAGTTTTGTACGAGATTGTGTGACGTGACTTAACTTTTTTGTGTCAAACAGCATAATTATTTGTTAAAAATCAGCGGTAAGTATACGAATATAACGAATGTCATGTATGAAAGAAAGTGGTAGAAAGTATTATTTTATTTCATTTTTGTATTTGTTTTTTTTTGTATTGAGAATTCGAAACTTTTTTTGGCCAAATGACTAACTACTCACATATAAAGTGAAAAAGTGTGATTACGTTTTCAATTTTCAAGACAGACCAAATGATCACAAATGTATTCCCTGATAAGAACTCATGTCCGCTGTACGCTAGGCATTCTCAACCCTAGAAACCCTAAAATACTTCTAAACTAAGCACACCACAGTAATTGAAACCCTAGACTAATTTATCTAAGTACCGTTTTACTTAAAACACAGACATTACCATAAACAATACATTTAGACATTCGGATACATCACGTGATACACAGAAAATATACAACTCCACAAATTAGAAAACGAAATTAACTCCAAAATAAACCAAGATATTTATCACTTAAATTTGACCAAAACATTCTTATTTCATAAAGAATAGAGTTTAAATTGCGATTAGTTATGTGTAAAGAAAAGTTTGTATATTCAATGCATTAGAGTAATTGCAAATGGCCGCCGATGGTTATTAAAAAAACATTACTTAGATGGTACGGTGTCATATTAATTACTTTATAAGAAACGGTTGAATTCTAAATTTGAAATTTGAAATGGGTTTTATACGTCGCGCCAGTTTAAAAATAATTATATTGTTTTACATATAAAAGGTAATTTGGTGGTATTTAAATGTTGCTTTGTGTTAATTTTGTTTTTTTTTGTTTGTTATAATATGAACTGATTTGTGATAGTGTAATTGGTACTGTAATAGTAGACTAATAGAGTAACATGGCTATTAGAAAACATAATATTCACCTAGGAGGTGTGATTATACGGATTGTGACGGATTGTGAAGTTCAACAATTGGATTACCGATCTCAGGTCTGTAGACGGCGAGCTAACCCGAGTACTTTCGACAAGACTCCGACCCAAAACATACGGTGCGTAGTGTCCCTCACACGCCTTAAAGAGCCATTATAACAACGAAAGGCTACCGGGAAACAACAGGGCCAATATTCAGTCGGAGTTGCGGAACAAGAGGCACCGCGACCTCCGCCTAGAGCAGGAGAAAGAACGGAGTGTTTAGTCAGTAAGAGTCAGACACTTTCTCTCGTCTACAAAAAGTCATTTGTTGAAGTGTCCCCCTCAACTGGTTCAGGTTTGGAACGTCGCTGTAATTTTACATGAAATAGCAAACTGATAGAGATAGAAGAATTATTTGTTAAATAAATAAAATTCAACTTTGTATTGAGGTAAGGTATAATTTTATTTATAACTCAGAAATTATAGGAATTTAACATAAAACTACAATAACGTTGACATCTTTGAATGCCTCCTTTGGAAAGTAATCACATCACTAACGATTATGAGGTATCGAGTTCAACTACAGAATAGACAGACGGACAGACTGACACATAAGTTCCTTATGATATCTTTTTTGCTTGACGTTCAAAAGTGCCTGTTGTGGTCTACTTGAAATAAAGAATTTGATTTGATTTGAGTATAATGAATGTTGTTTTTAATTATATTCGTATTTTTATAGGTACTCAGTCTAAACTTTTACCTAGGAAGGTCTTGTTACACAGAACTTAAATAAAACTAATAAAAAGTGTTCATTCTTTTGTCAAATTGTTGGGTATCAAATTGTATTCAAACTATGTATAATTATACAAACTTGAAACATTATAATGAAAAGCCGAACCCTTAAAATAATAATGTCAAACAGTTAAATATATAACTGAACAAGTCAAGTGTGTGTATTCTTGACACTCGTGTTCTGTACGAGAATAGAAGGGTTCAATGAATAGAAATAAAACAGATGTGGCGTGACGTTACAGGTGTTTTTATGCCTATTGCAGCAGGTGTAGATATGTACAATTTTAGTAAAATTCAAAGTCATCATTTTCATCATTGATTAGGCAGATTTTCAACGCCCTTTTAATTTGTAAATGAAATAAAAAAGTTGTTAATGATTGAGAAAAAATATACATTATGGTTATTCGAAAATTACTTACTTTACGAAATTTTCATACTTTTTATTAAAATATAGGTTAATTTTGCCAGAAGAGGCATCGCCCCCATCATCAGAATTTAATAGATGCCTCTGTGTTGTCTCCACTCATTTCTTTCAAAAGTTGCTTAGTAGTTTTTTGTGAAAGAAAGAATCATACATCTATTCAAGCATCCAGGATGTATAGGCAGAAAACATTCATTCCTCACCAGTGTCACGCCTACACACATATACAAACTCTTTGCACCCACCACTAATTGTTATTTGATTAATGACTATGAAATTCAGCTTTTTAATTAAAACGGACGCGTGTCAGACAAAAACGAAACAAACACGGGGTTTTGTGTGTACAATGTGAACATACCTTTATTTTTAAGACTTGAAAGTTGAAATATTAATATTTGAAATTTTATTATTAATATTTTTTTAGTTGAAATATTATTATTAATATTTAATTATATAAAAAAATGTGTTTTTATAATAACTATAGTGAGACATACTAAATTAACGAAAAATCGCGGGCTACTCACGTGTAAATATTGAGAAAAGCTCTACTAGTTTCGAACCACAGAGGGGTTCTTCCTCATGAGCAGCGTGCGCGGACGCGGCGACGTCGCGCAGCCTACTCGACGTCGAGTCGTCAGCCTAGTCGCGCGACTAAAAATATTTAATTTGAGTAGGATGTGTTATGGTATAATATTGAATCTGTTGAATTTAGGGGCGTTTTTAGTCAGTAAGAGTGAGAGTGACACTCTCTGCCGCCCGACCCTGGGCGGAAGAAGTCATTTGATGATTTTTCCACAACAAAGAAAAGTTATAATTTAATCTATGAACTTACAATTTGTAATGTTACTGAATAAGTTTTTGTCATTTTTGTCTCAGTGCTTATCTTAAGAATCAACTTAATGTTGCCTTAAATGAAATAATGGAATAGATAAGGCATACTGTCGAGCAGATTATATGATGGTAAGCAATCGTCACCACCTGATGACACTCAAAGAAGTTACTAGTGCGTTGCTGGCCCTTTGGAGGTAAAGAATTTAAGGATTGAAGATAATGAGGATCAGTATTGGGTCTCCGATAACTTTTCACGTTTTCTATGAGACCTTGGTATCACTCCGGTCAAGCTGGTCCATTCGTGATGAACAATGGCTCTCCCACATTTAAACACGTTATAAGCAATCTGCCATATATTACCATAAACAGATTACACTACTATGAAGAAATTCAATTTGAAAGCCCTAACTAATGTTCCCATTATATTTGATTGAAGACACACCAATGGTAATCAGCTACCTTGAATAAGCACTTCAATCTCACATCCCAAGCTGCCAAGAAACCAGGAAACAAATAACTTTGGTCCCTATGAAAGTCTCATAAACAAATGACCACAAAAACGTGGTGGTTGCAAAACGGCATTTCTCCTAACATAAACTTATTTATTACCAAAACCGCCAGTATAATTTGAGCTTTCTCATAGTTCTTCTCTTTTAGGTAAGAAAAGGAAGTGTGAGTCAGGTTCCCGTTTTAAAAATAATGGTGATGGTGGATAGTGTCTATGAAGTTGAGTATATTAATATTAATAATGGAAGATAGCTCTGCTGGCTCCAGGACACGAGATTCTTTATAATGATACAACGGTCATCCATTCTGTCTATTTTGGAAAATGGCTTTAATTGAAGTTTAACAGTTTTTTTTTAAATAATAACTATATACAAAAATGGCGTATGTAGTACGTATGCGTACGCCATTTTTGTCAATACCAGTACACGTCGTATCGTAAGAGCCTACTTGAATATTTTGAATTGAGAACTGAAATCTGTCTATCAAGCGTGGATATCATAGTATACCCTCTTATTTGGCGCAGGATCGTCCACCGAGGCTACATGTCAAGAGCATTGGCAAACTGCAACATGGCTCGGAGTAGGAGATGGAGCGGGATGGTTTTACGCCAGTAAGCTTTTGATACTCGCTCTGGTCTCACCCAAAGTGGAAGGTGATTTTTTTCAAACCCCCAACTGTCAAAAATAGTAACCAACTGACACAGAAGCTGATTATAAAGTGAGAAAGATGGATCGAAAGTTCAATTAGTAACATATTAAAGATGTAATAAGCATATACTTTTTACCAAAACTTGTACCTACCCTTTGGAATGAGCAAATAGCTTCAATAGAAGGCTGTTCGACAGACACATTTATTAATCTCTTATATTTCATTATTTTGTTTGACATTAAAAATGGCCTATAAGTCTTTGACTGTTGAAAAAAACTGGAAAAGGCTCACCCTCTTCCAGAGTCGGACACCATTTTCCGAAATGGTCGCCAATATGTTAATGGTCTAATTGAAATCAATGACTTGGCTTTGACTTTTTCCAAAATAAGCCAGAAGCGCACGAGGTACTGCAAAAAAGGGAACAACGGTTCTTCAAAGCCGTAAAGTTGCGTACTAAATTGTTAATACTGGTGTAAACGTCTTGGCTACGATGGCCACCATTGTGCTTGCGGTTCGCAGCCGAGTACAGTTAATGACGTATTCAAACAGTGCTAGTGTATTTATGTAAGTGACTGTACCACTGACTTTAAGTGAGGGGAACTTGGTGTTGTTAGGAAATAGTGAAAACGGTATTTTGTGAAAAGTGATTTTTGTGTGGGACTGATTTTTATTTTGAGTAATTGGAATGGGAAATTCTGCCAAGAGATTTTGCAATCATAATGCGATGTTACAATGCAATGTTACAAAGACATACTGTTAAAATGCAAAAAAATACAAAAACCAGAGTGGAAACGTTCATTAGTTACATAAGTGTTAGTATAAATATTGTAATTCTATATTATATAAGTTTCATTCCCGAAGTGGGAAATCATCAGCACGAAGAGGATGGTCACTCGTCAGTTAACGCGGTGGCTGGGCTACCGGACTACCCTGCAACGAATCGCGGATTGAATGCCCGCACGGAACAACTCTTTAAGTCCACAAAATATTAATAATTGTCAAAGCACCCAAGACACAAGAAAAAACTGCCCAAAAAAAATCCTATAATAATACCTTAGATAACAAAAAGTACCAAAAGTCTACCAGTCATTAAGAACTACAATCCACCCATCCATCGCAAACTAACCAAACAACAGGGTATGCCATATGGCTTCTTATAACAATGAGTTTTCAAAACCAGTATGCAAGGTACCTCCTACAGAGACTTTCACATGGTGCAAACGATCCAATTTGCCAGCAACTTCATAATCAACGAGCCGTCACGATAAAGACATTTTGGTCAATGAACAATTGAATTCAAAGACGGTAGGCGTTAGATTGACAGCGCACTGGTAGCTACAGGGTTGGCTACTGGGAGACGTTTGGATGTCAGCTCCTTTTTATTAACGATTGGTGTCTTTATCTTTTGATTTGGCTTTAGTCTATCGACTTTACAAGGATGTACGTCATGATATATTTCAATCCCCGAAGACCAAGACAAAGTTACAAAATGATGTCGGATACTTGGCACTATTAAAAAGTTCACCTTGCTAACAGTTTCTAGAAGAACTCGAAAGGCATTAAACTCGATTAAATTCATAGAACAGTTGCGTGACCTTGAGCAAACCGCAACTGCTAATTATTCTGGTGCAAATTCACTACTGCAGCATCAGACATAAAAAGAAATAGTCATAGACACAACAGTCTTTAATAAGACCAACTCAATATAAAACCGCGGACCACACAGATGAGAGATACACAAGAAATTCTAGAAAACATTGTCAAAAGATTCCCATAGCTTACAATTTTTTCCGCACTTCCACTAACTCGATGGAGAGTGGCAACCTTAGTGCCGCGGGCCAACACGACTCCAGCCATTGTATGGTAATACGGCTGTGATATGAATGCACATGCACACACGCATCTAGGATTTTTTAAGACGTTCTTTCTTGGAATTTTTGGACGTGCACATTCGTGATGTGTATAGGCAATCCCGTGTGAGATGATTAGTTCCTGGAAATGTACTGAGTTAAGAAGTTATAATAATTAAATTGTTTATTGTCTTATTACAGTACAACGGTTTTTTATGTTTTTATCATCATCGTCATCGTCATCCGAACGACGTTGATTGATAGTTTAGAAATAGCAGATCGGAGAGACTTCAGAAGTTACTCCTGCTGATTTTTTGAGTGGGACATCATCAAGTAACTTTTCTTGGGTAGGTCGAGGGAGAGGGAGTGTCAGACTCTTACTGACTTAATAAACCTCGTTCCTTCTCCAGCTCCAGGCGGAGGCGGCGGTACCTATCTAATTCCACTTGCGACGGATCCTTGCTAAGATGCTGCTGTTTTCTGATGAACTGATCCTTTGAAAACATACTTAATGCTCTTTTGTGGAGTACACCCAGATCCTGTTCCGACCTGTTAGTGGTGATGACGACTCTTTTTAGTTTATATATTCTATTTTACTTCCTTTAAATGAAAAATATATTATTATTTAAATTATGTTGAGAAAAAATAAAATTGATAAATAATAGGTTTTACTTTACCTATGAAATTGCCGTTCTGCAGTACTGGCCATTTCAAATCGAAATAGTTTTTGTTAGGCAAAGGCTAATTAATTTTGTTTTAAAAACATGGGATTTTTTTTCCAAAAGTAGTCATTTGTTTATTGATTAGTGTTACATTTTCATCGCATTTCAAATCTAAAATTCGTTTAAATTGTTTCATGCAAAACGGCAATTTCATAGGTAAAGACCTATTATAACTGATTTCACTTTAATGACAATGTAGGTTCCTTTTAGAGATGGAGAAATTACTCTCCTGATCTACGTGTCTAACTGACTAAAAATCAATGATATAGCTACTCTCCTAACTGCTTTATTTAGAAACAAAAGTTGTCTCACATTGGTATTAGTTCTGAAATTTTCAAAGGTAGGTATCTACATATTTTGCTATTTTACCTACGAACAACTCGAATGTCGAGATTGTGTCCATAAATAAGATAGTTCTTTGGACCTCTCTTAAAAACCTGTAATTGTCACTCAAATCTTAACTTTATTTTGTTCAAATTAATGCAAACCCTTCAAGCGAAAACTACCTCTAATACTCTCTAATAAGACAGAAATTCATTTATAAACTATAAACTAGAAATTATTACTTAGGACGAAATCTCATACATTTATTTAGTGTCCCTTGCCATAATAATCTTTGACAAAGATAAGATATTTCATCCACCATAGAAAGCAGGCAGCATGTTAACGTATACCATTTGTCGTTCAACCTATTTCAGACTTTACCACAAAGTTACAAAGTACGAATTCGAATGCAGACGTTACAAAAATTGAAGCAACTTGATTTGCTATCTCATGTACTATAATGACAACTAAATGATAACAAATGAACTGCAAAAATATAGCAACATGTTCATTCTAAAATCACCTTTAAAGTCTCATTTATATGGAAGGATTTCCCGTACGTGGCTGTTAAGTATTTGCAGTTGGTTCTATCTCAGATTTAATTAGTAGACCTACAGTAACAAATTGTGAACGGGGTTGACATTGTACAGATTACATAGGAATGTTAGGACCATGACTTAGTTCCTGGTTCAGTAGGTATAAGATCGGCTGTTCGGTTCAGAGACATTTTAACTTCTTAGATAGAATAAAAACAGGCACTTATATGGTTAGATTGGAGTGAATTACACCTTATTTTAATTATAATACAAACACTACATATTCTTGACATACCAAAACTTGGAACTAAGCTTTGGCACGAGAAAATTTGGCATTAGAGGACAGACCTACAGACTGACAAAATTTTTATTTAATTATTTTGTTTAGAGCGCAAAATCATCTTACACATAGTTTTCGGAAGGTAAAGATAAAGGCCCAAAAGAGTGGTAGCGTCAGATCTATAATCATATTCTTTGCTAATTGAAGACATTCTCATTAAGATTATCGCAAATATCACGGATAGTGTTCGGTTTGACCACTGCCGCATCTTTTCGCCATGGTCCTACGCAAAAACGTTTTCAACCCCATCACATTAATGATTGGCAGTCAACAACTGTTTACGATTTACGCGAAACTTACCCTGCATAGCGAAACTTTGGAATAATCTTTCGGCGTCCTTTTTTCCAAACCGATACGACCTTTATCTTCAAGAAATGAGCGTACTCCTTCTTGAACGCCCGGCGAATTGCCTGTGACTCCACTGGTGCCGAAGATCTCCACGGTCAGCGCAGGTCACTTACCATCAGGGGATAGGAATGCTCGTTTGCTTCCAATTGCAAAAAAATTTTTATTTATTCTTATGACTGTTTTTTAAAGTTACTAAGGTATATGAACTTTCGAAGCGTTTGTACCTCCATACCGAACTCAAGTTGATATGCAATCATAACAGAATTCTTTGAATAGAATAACTTCCAACTTGTTTCTTATAATAAGGCAAGTAATGCAAGAAGCTAAAACTCCACTAAAACGGCACTCATTCAAATCTATTAACTTTAATGTAAGAAACGTTTTCTTCGATACAAATATCTAAGAATGACGTTACAAAGAACAGGCAAAAGATTCATTTTGAACAACTTTCAATAAGGAGGCACATTAGCTGATGGATCATTTGATTAAGCAAAGCGCCATCTATGGACAGCTTTTACACTTGTCAATAACTGCTTTGACGCGAAGAAGAAAGGTTGTAAGGGGATCCAGGGGAGAAAAAGGTTTAAGGTTTTAGGTGTGGGAGAGCCATGCTTCGGTACGAATGTGTCGGCTCGACCGGAGTGTTACCACGGCCTCACAGAAAACCGGCGTGAAACAACACAGCGTTGTGTTTCGCCGTGTGATTGAGGTTACCGGAGGCCCAATCCGTCCCCTCCTCCAATCCCTCCTCCATCTCCAAATCTCCAAATCCCTAATCCTTAAAAGAACAGCAACCCACTCGTAACTCCTCCGTTGCGTGTGTCCATGGGCGACGCTGATTGCTTACCATCACGTAATCCATCTGCTCGTTTGCCGACCTATTACATAGAAAAAAAAGACCTCTGGTTTTGTAGACGGATCACAACTTTCTTTTAGCAGTGGATGTCTTCTAACTGATAAAAATGATGATGATGACGATATCATGAGTGGATTTGTAGTGGGTCCAAATGATTTTTGAAGGTTGTCATAAAAAGCCGACTCACGGTCAAATTTAATAATAATCTGAATTACTTAATACATACCCAAATTGAGATTGACTATTGACGAGATTATCAATAAAGGCAGGATAAGGAGAGATGAGGCATGCTCTACCCTTTTATGTGAAGGAAGCCCATGGTCATATTGATGTCAATGTTGCTGGTTGAGCTTAGTAGAAACATTAACAATGCACTCAATTTCTTACTTTCAGCCATTGCTTTCAGCTTACAAAGAACTGTAAACGAGTGTGACGACACACAGAGCAAACGAGAAGACGGATTACCTGATGGTAAGCAATCAGCGTCGCTAGCGCCGGACACCCGCAACAACGGAAGAGTTACAAGTGCGTTGCCGTCCTATTGGAGATTGGGCGAGGGTAAGGATTGGGCCATAAACTATGAGCGGAAAGCATGGCTCTCCCACAGTACAGATCTATCGAATACAATATATTTTATACTACGGGAAGGTAGAATATCCTGCGATCTATTCTTAGAAACAGTGTAGTCCTTCTGATTTATCTCGACGTTGCGACGTGTAAGTGCGCGTCGGCCGCTAGTCGGCAACGTTTTAAATTCACTCATTATCATAATATGACGATCAATATTCGATGTTTACTTCGTCGAGTGGCAGCCACATCTACATGCTGATTGCATCCCGTCCGATGTGTTACACTCTTCATTACGGTAACCATTGGTTTTTCTAAGTTGTAAGTGAGTAGGTGGGGTATGGGTTCTGTTACTTAGATTTGTTGATTTAAGTATAGCAGCTATAGCTGCCAGCTTGATCAACTCCTGCGCAATGGGTGTTTTTGTGATCGCAATGTGTTTGTTCTGGATTTATGTATGATGAAATTTAATTTTGGTTTTGACTTTGTACTTCTTCCATACTGGGATAGTGTTTAAAAACTTTAACTTTGTGGAATTCTTCTGCTAAGTGGGTTGCCTCTGCAGTGATCTCCAAGTAATAATCATCTCTTAAGTATTCTTATTTTAATTTCTGGAAAAAAAGAGAAGAAAAACGGAAATTGGCGTATCTTTACTTTAAATAGTTCATAACACGGATTGTTTTACATCTGCTGTAAGAAATAAAAGGCCTTGGTATATTTCTAAACATAATGAATGTGCATTAAATTCAATTGATGCTGAATAGCCAGTGTCTGAGATTATTTAGACATCGCTGCCACACAACGAATTTTAGACCTAATTAAACTTAAGTTTGAAGTCATCAATCCGCCTCGAGCACAGTGATAAATGCTTCTTTCAAGTGTAAGAAAAGGTCTTCGCTCAGCAGTGGACACTTTTTGACTGGAATAACGATGATGGTGATTATCAGTTAACAGAACTCTAAAATGTAATGAACAACAGCCCCATATCGAAGCTATTTTATAAAAAGTGTTTTAACCCTTTTTGCATAGTATGATTGAAAGCAACATTGTATGTTGGTAAGTTATTAAAGAACCGCGCACTAGTAAACAACATTTTAAAAATGCTTTGACGTTTAGGTATCCATAAAATAAGATTTTTTTCTTAAAAAAATGGTATGTATCATTGTTTTTTTGTGAGGGGAAAATCATCATATGACTTCTCCTGCCCAGGGTCGTAAGGGAGGGAGTGTCAGACTCTTACTGACTAAAAGCCCCCTGTTCCTTCTCCTGCTCTGTGCCGAGGTCGCGATGATGTATCATTGTTGGTATGCAATGAAAATAGAAATATTATAATTGTAAGTTTTAGCTATCAAAACCCTAAAATGACACTTCTAGATACTTACATATATTATATAGGCGATTATTATATATGCGTTTCTATTCATTTAATAACTTGTACGCAGTGTTTTAAAAACTTTACATACTTATTACGAAGATAAAAGATTTTTTTGAAGGTAGAACATTATCCAATTGTTTCTCTCGCCCTGGATGGGACGATGTTAGCTCTGAATTCTCCAAAAATTCTTTATTACTAGTATTTGAGTTGAGTACGACGTGTAGCGTTCAGTGCGCCCAAGATTCAATAGACCACCACAATTGGAGCCCTATGGCGTTGATCAAAGAGGATGTAACCATGTGGTTATATCGTCATTGGCGTTGATGTTGCAATAATTTACCACGGAGAAGGAATGAGGTGGTATTTAGTCAGTATGAGTCTGACACTCCCTCTCGCCTTATCTAGGAGAAAACCTTAAATGAAAATTTTATGTCGTATAATGTGTTATGTGTATAGGTAAATTATAAGAGGTAATTTATTATAGTTTCTTCAGTAATGAAATTAGTTTATGTAGTAAAAAAAGTTACGAAAGTAACTCTGTCTGTCTGTATTTTATTTACGCCTAAACTACTGAACCTATTTGTGTGCAATTTAGTATACACATAATTTGGAACTCGAAAAAGGACATAGGATAGTTTCTATACTATTCCACGCGAAAAAAGTTGCAAAACAAAAGCTAGTTTTAAATAATAACGACCAAATACATGCAACATCGATATTCTGACGCACACAAATACACAAACAATAATACTTATCCATTTAATTCAATATGGAGACCGTGCGTAGGAGTTGAGCGCGTTACCATTAAACAATACTTTATTAATAATTTAAAGTACTGAATGTGATTTTAAATGATGATTTTATCATTTTCTTAGTATATTTAGGTCTTAGCTTTGCCTGTTTGTCTTTGAGCTTGCTAGTCTATACTAATATTATAAAGAGGTAAAATTTGTAAGTTTGTATGTAGGGGGGTAATCTTTGCAACCGCTGGTCGGATTGCCAAAATTCGTTCACTGATAGATAGCTACAGTGTTCCTGAGTGCTATAATACATAACGCTACAATCAAAGGGAGCCGAGCAGCGGGCGAAGCCGCGCGAGAGTAGATAGTTAACAATAAGAAAATTTATGAACTTATACATACATATGTATGTATTTGGTTGGATGGTTGTAAGAACAGTTATTGAACAAGAGGCCTTCTATTAGTTACCGAATTACGTTCGCTAAGTCTGTTCTATAAGAATAATCTCAATAATCATCATCATCAGCCAGAAAACGTCCACTGCTGGACAAAGGCAAGTTGTCACCTGCACCCATTGACTCCCCGCGACTCTGACGATGTCCTCGATCCAGTGTTCGAAACTAAATAAAGTTGGCTTAAACCTAATAAGTTAGTGGTATTAGGTAAATAGTATGAAGCCTTTTTTTATGTCAGGGGAAATAATCAAATGACTTCTCCCGCCCAGGGTTAGGCGAGAGAGAGTGTCGGACTCTTACTGACTAAAAACCTTCTCCTGCTCTGGGCCGAGGCCGCGGTGACTCATTGCGCTTAACCCGCGAAGAGGGCGATGGGTCTCCATGACGATTTTCAAAACCGATACAAAAAAAAAAACGTGTCTCATGTTTGAGTCCTACTCAGAGTTTTTTTTTTGTGAAGGGAAGGTCATCAAATGACTTCTCCCGCCCAGGGTTAGGCGAGAGAGAGGGTCAAACTCTTACTGATTAAAAACCCCCCGTTCCTTCTCCTGCTCTGGGCCGAGGCCGCGGTGACTCATTGCGCTTAACCCGCAACCCCGGCTGAACATCAGCCTTATAGGGTCTGTGGTCCATCGGCTGTTTGAGGCGCGCGCGGAACGCTACGCGTCGCGCCGTACGCTCGGGTCTGGTTCTGGTCGGGGGGCGAGCTACCCTTACTTGCCGTCCGCAGACCCGTATGAAGCCTGAAGGTGCATTTCAGCTTATCTATCTGACAAGCCGAAGATGCGGGTGCAGGCGCAATAATATACCTTGGCCACGGCCCGGATCAGGAGAAGAAACAACTACCAAGGAGGTTTACAGTCAGTAAGAGACTGACTCTTTTCCACCAAATGAAACTCAGGGCAGAAGTTATTTGATGGTTTTCCCTTTACCTATGATCTTCCTCCTCCTGATCTTATATTAATATTTAAACAAGCACAATATTAAAAAAAATATGTTTTCGATACGAAAAATAATTAACCACTATACATTATTTCATACGAAAACTATACACGTTCACTTGATACTAATCTATAAAAATGATATTTACGACTGAACAAAATAATTAAAAGAAATTTAACTATTAGAAAACATATAATTACATAGCTTTCTCATGTCTAAAATGTTATTAAAATCATAATAAATAACGTATTGTAGTCCAATGCACCAATTTACATTATAATTGTAGTAAAAATGTCACATAAAATATAAATAATACGACACTCTTATAAGTATAGCTTTTTGTAAATTTCATATAATAAATAAAATTTATGTATCCGGAATTTTCTTCATTTAAATGTCGTGAGTAGCAACTAGATAGACATAATGATGTTATTTTATGATAAAATTATAATTATTCGATTAGAAATTATATCAAACATCTGTATAATTATGTAGGTACACCTAGCAACCTGGAGAAGCATATTATTTTACTTAGGATAAGGGCATTTTTGGATTAAGGATGGGGGAAGGATGGGCCTCCGTAACCTCACGCGACATTATACCTACAGCATGTCACAGCATACCTGGATCACCAGAGAAGTTTAATCTTTTAGGGGATTTGGGGAGCGGGGTCATCATCATCAGCCCATAAGTGCTCTCTGCTGAGCTAAGGCGTCTTCTCACACGGAGAAGGTTCGAGTATTAATCACCACGCTTGCTCAACGCGTGTTGGCGATTTCAAACTTATAATTAGACATTATAAGTCCAGGTTTCCTCACGATGTTTATCTTTACCGTATGTCAGTAGTGTCTAAATAATCATAGACAGTACATATAACTTGGAAAAAGTCAAATTGGTACTTGCCAGGTGTCAAACCCATGCATGCAACCTCCGGGCCACCACGATGACGTACGGGGAGCGGGTTAGGCCTCCGATACTTCATCTAGTTTTTCACATATAATTTGACGTGTAAAAGTGCCGTTTTATGGCCTATTTGCAAAAATAAATTCATTGTTTCATTGTTTCATTGTTTCATTGTTTCATTGATAACTTCTCTCCCACAGCGAAATACAACGTAAGCGTTGTTTCACGTCGTGTATTGAATTGTCCAGTTTCATAATGTTTGCCGTGAATATTTGCGGACGGAGCCGGAAGGGGCGACGACCTAGTATGTCAACAGGCAAACCGTCAACGCTCCGGACAAATAGACAAAGAGTGTGGTCCAAGTGATGAGCGGACTAAGAAACTACATATTATAATACATGTTTTATTGGATATCTTTTTCCTTGGCTAACAATTTTCGTGTCGGCATTGACTTTTAATGATATTAGTTGAATATTCGGCTTGGAGACGGCAAATAGAACTACTGGTATCTGTCGTCCACAACAAGTAGCTAGATTTATTGTGGACTTCTTCTTCCTATATTTGTGATGATCCGTAGTTGTCGTAGCTTTTCATGTGATAATCGACATCGGCCGTTTAAAATACGCACCGCTAGGCAAACATAGGTACATTCCGATGTCAGTACTTTGTTATTTTCGTTTCTAATTAGAAATTTCTAATTAGACTACAATAGAACGATACAATTAGAAAGTCAACAAGACTTGTGTTCTTATTGGAAATATTAGAAGCCTACTATACATAAATATTACAGCTAAGGTTGTTTGGCACGGTAATAGTTAAAAATATTAAATATATACAATTTAAAGCAACATTTCCCAGAAACAAACATTCCCTCTGCCACCTAACTACCTACCAACTCCAACTGACATAACCTCAAAAAAACTCACTCAAACATAATCGCTTCAGCTCATATCTTACACCGGCACCAAGAGCGTCTTGTGGACAGGGCCACAGTGTGTACATGGCTCTGAGACAACACTAGCTGTTCTCACGACATGTTCCGGCCCGGGACCTTACAAATTAGGGACTGCTCTATACGTGTACGTACGTGAAAAACAAGAGATTTTTTTTGGTGTAACTTTAGCTATATGCAATGTTGAAAGTAACCATTCCTACTAATATTAGAACCGCGAAAGCTTGTAAATACTCGTATTGATGGATGACTGATACTTTCTGAGGAAAAAACTACTGAATGAATCTGGATAAAATTTGACATATATAGATATATATAGATTCAAGTCTGTAACAAAGACTGCATGGTGAGAGGGGTGGCTGCTTCTGGGCAACTGGCTGCCGCGTGTCACGGTGTCGATTCCCACTCGAAACAACTGGCTTTATGTGATCCACAAATTGTTGTTCGGGTCTGGGTGTTATGTGTATGTCTCTAAACGCACTTATGACACAGGAGAAAAACCAAGCGGGAGGCAACGCTGACGGACTAAATACGACCCCGTGCCTTGTCCTGCTTAGAGCCTAGTCTCGTTATATCGGCTACCCCAGCTGGTTTCTTAAAACGACTAAGGATATAACTTTAATCGTGAGGAGTTGATGACAGCTTTTAGTGCTGTTAGGCTACGTAGGTATGTCTAAGCATAAATCTTTCTCACACCCTTCAAACCTTTTTACACGTTGTGTTTATCATTATTATTTGCTATTTATAACCTTAAAAGCCTAAGAGCAATCAACCTGAGATAGATGAAGACAGATTGACAGGTGTAATACTTTTCTTAAGATACATTTTGAAAGACCTTGTTTTAGGGTCCGCGAGGAGATACAAGGATTATCTTTTGGGTCTCCTCTTTAACTCAAATTCATACAATATTTAGCCACATTGGATAGATAAATTAAACACTTTTTAGTTTAAAAAATTCTTTAGTATTTTACAAAATTTTGGAATGTACCAGAAAACGTCTGTTTTATCGTAATTTTACGTGACACCGCTTTCTCATAGGTTTTTAAGAATTCCACATAACAAAAAATAGTTACCCATGAAGCATTTTCCCATAGAAACATTCAATAATATTCCCATTTAGAAAACACCAAAACCATTCACAAACAAATGAACAACTAGTGCTTACTTACAAATCGAAAAAAGACCCATAAATCTAAGATAAGAATCCTGTAAAGAACCCTTCTCACACAAATCATCGGACGGCCATCTTTTTTCTAGATCTCAAGATGAAGCGACTCAAAATGAAACTATGCTAAGAGGTCCAATCAAAATAGCTATATCTCAGGCGATAATTGCACCTAGCAGGATGAGTATAAGTGCCGATCATTGCCTGCTAAAAAGGTCTGAGAGCAAATAGTGTTTTCTTTAATCTCCTATCTTGGTCTAGAAAAATAAATGTTGAAATGTTGAGAAGATAAAGTGTATTTGTGACATGATTATGCAAGTAAAAAGCCATTGTTGGGTTATTCTACACTATAATATGTTTCCATGCCAAATTTCATTCAGATAATTATTGTATGGTACTGATTATAAATATGAATATCATTAACTCTTTAGTTCTCGCCCACGGCTTCGCACGCGTATGAAAGTATTGTATACCGGGGTTTTCAAAAAAGTCGCGTTTAAAGCGATAGCCCGACTACAATGCCACTATGATTTTTTAAATTGCATTTTTTTGTCCCATCACTGTTAATAAAGAATCAAAGGTGTTCGTATCAAATCTTGTCACATCAACAGTCAATGGCATTTCTTCTCTGAACACGCCTGCTATAACCTCTCCGCTTAAGGAAGGTTTTTTTCCAGAGGGGAAATCATCAAATGTCTTCTCTAGCCTTATGTGTAATGAGAGGGTGTTATCCCTCCTGAAGCCCAAGGCCGAAGCTGCGGTTTATTATTGCCCTTGCACCCGCAACCCCGGCTGAACATCAGCCCTGTCATAAGGTCTACCTTGAAGATCGCAGTTAAATAGGTTTAAATTTATTACAAAGTACTTCAAGTCGGTCTCTCTCAAACGTCTTTAGGTTAATTAAAATCAAGTATCCCAATAATAATATAATTTCCAATTAGACTGATTTACTAACTAGATAAGACTCCACTTACTTTGTAACTAAATCTAATAGTAATGTTGAAAGTCAGTATTTTCTAATAAGACTCTAGTTTATAATTAATTTTATTTGCTAGTAATGGTGATGGTTCAACGTTAAACTGATGCTAACATTGATTCTTTTATCATGAGTAATGAACAAATGGAGTAACAAGAAGCAGGTCGTCGATTGATTCCATTTTGTTTTTTAAGAGGATAATAATTTAATGAGTTCTCTCGTCCAGGGTTGAGCGAGAGGGAGTGTCAGACCCTTACTGACTAAAAACGCCCCTGTTTCTTCTCCTGCTTCGGGTCGAGGCCACGTTCCCATGGCTCCGCAACCTCGGCTGAAGATCTGACCTGTTAGGCTCCATCTGTGGTGGTCTATTGGCTATTTGAAGTAGCGTTCGCTTGGGCCTAGTTCTGGTCTGGTGAGTTGACCCTTGCTCCCGTTCTATAGACCCGCGCTTAAAATGGCCGAATATCATCGCTCGATCCCCCATGTCCGGAATGTTATCTACTACGGCTTAGGCGTGAGGAAGACATTAAATTCTGTAATTGTTAATACTTCTAGTAAATCAGTAAGTTGGCAAGCAAGTGGATGTATTCATAGACGGGTAAAGAAGTGGAGAGTTTCTTTTTATTATTTTTGTTTTTTTTTTTTTGGGATAGTGTCGAAGTTAGCAATGAGTATAGTGTATGGATTACTGTACAATTGACTCTAATAGCCTTTAAGAGCCTCTACTTCAAAAAAAACCAACCTTAGTTCTCGTAATAAAAACAGTTGTGAGTTTATTTATTTATTTATGTTTGTTTAAAATAAAAGGAAATGGTTGTATAAATATTTGCACAAAATCGTTGTCGTGACTGTTGCAATGTATGACGGAAACGTATGAGACGGCGACGTCTGCGTCGGTGATTGTTCATAGAAATGTTATGTGTTTCCTTCCTCAAATGATAATGATACGTGACTAATAAACTTTGTTGCTAAGTCACATAATGTCCTTTTTTAATATGGATTTAAGCAGCATTCGTGTGATATTTAGCAGCTCCTCAATCAATTGTAGCTTTTACTTGTAGGTCATACTTGAAGGACTTAAAAAAGAGTAACCAAAGTATTTCTTACTAGCTCTCCTTCTTGGAAATGTACGCCTTAAAATGAGCAAATAGCTTAATTACACAGACTTTTAACTTCTTTAAACTTTTTTATGGTTATTATTTTCTTTCACTTTCGAAATCACGGTCAAAATTTGACTCTGAAACCCAATGTAACTTGGAACAAAAACATTAATAAATAATGTAACCAAACCCATTATTGTACTCAAGTTTTTGTTCATAGTCTGAGTGTTAGGTATGTGTATGTGAAATTGTATGGTTGTAACCAAACCCCCGACACAGAAAATAAGCCAAGAGAAGGGCAACCCTTAAAAAATCAAACAAATAAACACACACCAAAATAAGTACTCCATTCTGTAATCATCCATGGCCAACTGAGATGGGTAACTAAATAGTACTTTACTTAGGGAATAAATACGAAAATGTATCAGATAAGACCAGTGTATAAACTGTCCTAAACTCCATTCGATATGATTGCAACATTGTTGTAGAACTGGTATCTCCTATATCCATTGCGGAATTGGCAAATAAAACCAATAAAGTTAAAGATACTGAGATTTAAGCAGCTTTGCAAGCCTATGATTGTTGCCCTGATTGCTTTTATAAACGTCCTTATTTACATACACAGTTATTTCACTTACCATCATCACCATTATCATCATCATAATAAGTGCCCACTGCTGAGCAAAAGCCTCTTCCTACGCGGAGAAGGTTTCGGCATTCATCACCACGCTTGCTCAAGGCGGATTGGCGATTTCAAACTTACAATTAAAAGTTTTCAGTCGAAGTTCTCCTTCACCGTATATCAGGGATGTGTAAATAATCTTAGAAAGTACATTATAACTCGGAATAAGTCACATTGGTGCTTGCTATTTCGATTCCGCGCCCTCATGCACGAGCTTTGGCATGCAGGCACGAAAATAAAGTTCGATACGACTAAAGAGAAAAGTTCTAGTCATAAAAGGTCTCTTATGGGTAATCAGCTTGTGCTGTAATCAGTTGTTTCGGACGTCGATATGTTTCGGCATTACCGATTTACAGAAAACTGGCGTGAAAAAACGCTTACGTTGTGTTTCGCTATCTGAGTCAGGATATCGGAAAAAGCTAAAATTTTTTCTTATTAAGTACAGTATTTTTCCGATTCTGATGTGCCACATTAGTGTAGTGATTGAGTTTGACCTAGTAAAAAATTTTTTTTCTTTTTTACTAAAACATACAACCTTATTCGTCTATTACCATACCTATTAAGAACTATTAATCAAGAACAAAACACTACCAATTTGGTATGAATTATTTGCCAAATGACTTTGACACGTAATCCCTTGTGATTGTAATCAGGCGATGTTTTCGCCCACTGCATCTCAACAACATTACAGATTAACGAGCTAATAGGGTAAAGTACACTGTACGCGGCCCTGTAATTTAATTTAATCTTTCAATCGTGGTTATTCGAGACATCAACGAACGCCGGCGTTTGATTGGGGTTTGATGAATTAAAGCGTATGAAATTAAGTACTCTAGTGTTTTTTGACTCAAACATTTATAAAAAGTCAGTCCAACTTTTGATTATAAAGTATCTGACAGTCACTTCATATTTGATAGGCTATCCAAAATCTGAAATGTATTATCGAAATTAATATAAATATCAATTCATTCAAAACTCATTCATCTATCCAAAATGTTTATTATTATAAACGCGAGAGTTTTAAGTGTGGGTACTTCGTCTTTCAAACAACCACAGCGTTGTGTTTCGCCGTGTGAGTGAGGTTACCGGAGGCCCAATCCTTCCCCTCCCCCAAACCCTCCTCAATCCCTAAATCTCCAAATCCCTAATCCCTAAAAGGTCGGCAACGCACTCGTAACTCCTCCGTTGCGGGTGTCCATCCGGGCAGCGCTGATTGCTTACCATCAGGTAATCCGTCAGCTTGTTTGCCGACCTATTACATAAAAAAAAGTTTGTAAGTATAGATGGAACGGTGTACGTTTGTATTATTTCACGTAAAAACTACTAATTGAATTTTAATAAAAATTGCAAAGATAAGTTAGGTAACGTCTGAAATATATAACATAATTATGATGGCCTTTTATCCCAGTTATGAAGATAAACCTTCTTGCAAAACCTAGTAAAGTTTAACTTGACATATTATAGCTTGACTGTCATGTTGGTTGGTTTAGTGGTCACATATACATCCGGCCAAGGAATGGAAGTTTATCTTAACCGTATTATAACAATATGGAGCTCATAAAGAAAAAATATTTTTTCTAGTTCTTTTTTATCACTCTTGTTTTGAGGTTTCGATTCCCATATGAAACCGCTCTTTGGGTGATGCACAAATTGTTCATTTAGGTCTGTGTATGATGTGTATGGTTTGTACACACAACAAAAGAGAAAATCGCTAAAGTGGGGCAACATTTGTTAAAACAACAAAAAACAAACTCTTCAACATTATTCCTTCCATTTTAGACTTTTATCAATCAAATCTATACTTTTAACAAAAGCATATAAGATTTGATTTGGATTATTTTGGAACTCAACTTTAATACTATTTCATTGAGTTTATCATCTTTACAACGATTTATTAAACCCAAAGGTTTCTCAACCCTGAGTTTATTCAAAAATACTTATAAAACGAAATAAAATTTTTCAGACAATGTAATGAACAAGCATTGCGAATTTTATGTCGTGTTTGAGTTGAATGAAGAATGCTCGTCGATCCCATGACCTAACTAAACTCCGGTAACGAAACCATAGCGCGATTCAGCCAGACTACGGATCTGTACAACGCCATCTATCGAGCACAAGAACAACTCATATATTTCATAATTTTGCAAAAATTATGAAATATATGAGCCTGGTTATGATATTTTCTGCCAGGATTTCTATTACAGTTGCATTTACCCTACTTTATCTGAGTAAAATATTGTGCGTATTGATTACATAAATAATTATGTACATATTCTTCTTTTAAAAACGTAAGAAACACTTTTACTCCCATTTTCAGCCTATAAGCCTCATAAGCAAAGGCCTCTTCTCACACGGAGAAGTTTTGATTTGATTGATCATTAATCACCACGCTTGCTCATGGCGGATTAATCAAAGTTATAATTATAAATTTTAATCCAGGTTTTCTCACGATGTTTATCTTCGCCGTATTTCAGTGGTGTCTAAGTAATCTTAGGTACGTGTATTTTACGAAATTATTAAACTCAATGGTTCATAACCACGAGTTTTTGCAAAAATATTTTTTTTTATGTTTTATGAATGATTTTGACTGATTGTTTCACCCGAGCGAGTTCACCGTCCATAGCGCGACCTAACTAAACTCCGGTAACGAAACCATAGCGCGATTCAGCCGGGCAACAAAATTGTCCAACGCCATCTATCGAGCGCGAATACAACTATTAATTTAGCAGCTAGATGTTAGGAAAAACATTTCGCGCTAACACAATTGAGTCTATAATGTTAAGATAATTAAGATTTTTAAATAAAATGAAAGTGGAAATAGAATCTAAACTTTGGTTTATTAAAGTTGAATTTACCCTACTCCAAATAGGGATATACAAGTGAATGATATTTCGTGGGTGTCGACTGTTTACTGCTTAAATATTATGTATACATAAATTTATGTATATACTAAGACATTCCGACACTGAACTCAATTTAGCTTACACTTAATCTAACTGTGTTTCACTTGGTAAACTAATTCACCATTAAATATAGTTTTCTTAATGCATGCAAGAAAATTGTTAAAAAATAATCACAATTTCGATCATCGATTTTACGATTTACTGAATATTTTTATATTTCTAACAAATTTTCAGTGAAATTTGTCGAGTTTCCTATCGATTCGGAAAATTAGATAACGTATTTTTGTATGTCATAGGTTGTACGGAGCCCAGACGTGGACACTCACAGTATGACTGATCCACCAATTTAAAGTCGTACAGCGAGCTATGGAAAGGACAGCGTTTGGAGTTCTGCTCAAGGATCGTATTCAAAACGAGGTGATCCCACAGAGAACTAAAGTTATCGACATAGCCCAAAACATTAGCAAACTGAAGTGGCAGTGGACAGGTCACATTTGTAGAAGAACCGATGACCGTTGTGGTAGACGTGTTCTTGAGTGGAGACCACGTCCCGGCAAACGTAGTGTAGGACGCCCTCCAGCTAGGTGGATTGACGATATCCGCTGGGTGGCTGGCAGTTGTTGGATAAGAACAACTGAACATCGAGCTCAGTGGCTGCAATTGGGAAGAAATCAGGCTGAAGATGATGATGATGTTGAGGACAGCAAACGAGTTAGAGGATTACCAGATGGTAAGCAATCGGCGCCTCCCTCTATACACTCGTAATACAAGTGCGTTGTCGGTGAGTTGTGTTGGATAAGGAGGAAAGATTGGGCCTCTGGTAACCTCACTCACACGGCGAAACACAACACTGTGCTTGCTCTATGCTGGTTTTCTGTGAGGCCGTGGTATCACTCCGGTTAAGCTCTCCCACACTAACTATAAAAGCACAATTGTTGACAATAATGAATATTATTATATATTTAACTAATTAACATACTTATTGGTACCTATTACACAGAAAAACCGTATATCACATCAGTTAAAGCGATCGTTACGAAATAAGTATCTATCTATTTTTGGTAACAAAATCATTTTTCATTTTCTTAAATAGCCCGTAAGTATTGTGTAGTCCACACGACACAGCGTAGGCGTGAAGAAAATTAATAAATTAGTGTTTTACCTTGTTAATTTTTAAATTATTATTAATGTAATTTATTTAAATTATGATTTATTTAATGTGTAAAATTTAAAAAACTTTTGGTGCTCATTTCTATACTTATAGGGTTGCGTAGGCAGCACGTTTTATGTAAAATATATTAATTTTATGCGAAACTTAGATATAAAATAACTTTGTCAGTTTGAACTGTGTAACAGTTAAGATTATCTTTGGAATGTTATTGGATTATCAGTGGATTTCTTTATGGTTTCCGGTCGAATAAAATATGTATGGATGCGTATAATACTGTGCCATTCGCCTAATTTATTACTGTTTTGAATTTTATTGTTATGACGCAATAAAATATATTGCATCTTTCGTTTAGATTTCGAAACTTTGTCTGCTTGTTTGACTTGTATATATTTCTTTTTAAATATTCCTTCATTATTCATTAGCTTAATTTTTACTCTGGAATCACAATATTGGGTATTACTTTCTGATCTCGCTTATCAGGACTTCATTTCTTGTTAAAAATCAGAGAAAATTTTGTGATTTTTGAGTCAGCCCTAATGCCCTGTTGGTGTCAAATATGTACCTAGCCACTTTTTTACTGACCCTCATCAATGTCGAGAATCTTCTCCCGTCTAAGGTAGGGCGAGAGAAAGTGTAACGCTCTTACTGACTAAAAAACACCCCGTGTGTTTTTGGACCAAGTGTTTTTTTTTCTAGACCAAGGCGGCGGTACAATATAGCGTTAGACCCGCAACCTCCATCTGTTTCCCCTTAGAAGACCATTTATGACGCGTAAGAAGACTCAACCCATAAGAAGGGAAGAAGTAGTAAAAACGCATTCTAGCTTACCAATACACGATTTATAACATCATGTACCTAGCTAAGTATAAAAGCTATTTCATACAACCCAACCCTTGTAGCTTTGCTCAAAATGCGATACAATGAAATCTTGATTTCATTTTGATAGACAAGTCAATGTAGTCTGCCTGTCCCACAATCTAAAGTCACTAACATCACGCATATGAACGAATGGTCTGTCTGTCTGTTTGTTTGTATATGGTAATGTTAGATTCAAGTACTGTTTCAACATAAATTATTTTCAACTAAAGGATTGGCGTGCTTACTGAATACGAGTTTGAAATAGTAAGATTCGTTGATGATGATCGTTAAGACGGCAAACGAGCAGACTGATTCACATCATCATCAGCCCATAAGTGCCCACAGCTGAGCAAAGGCCTCTTCTCACATGGAGAAGGTTTGATCATTAATCACCACGCTTGCTCAATGCGGGTTGGAGCAGACTGATTACCTGAAAGCAATTAGCGCTACCCATGGACACCCCAACAACATCGGAGAAGTTACTTGTGTGTTGTTGAACTTTTGGGGATTAGGGAGTTGGAGATTTTGCGATTGGGGTAGGGGAAGAATAAGGCCGCCCAACATTGAGGTTACCCACTCACACGGCGGAAAAAAGCTGTGATTGTTTCATGCCAGTTTTCTGTGTGGCCGTGGTATCATTCCGGTCGATCCATTAGAACCGAAGCATGGCCCTCCGACAGTTAAGTGATAAGAGAATTTCGAAGTCAGTGGTTTTATGCTAGTTTTGTGCTTAGGTTAGGTTAGGTAGGCTAATGTCCTATTGATTCGGTAGTTAAGGCACCCGCTTTTCGTGCGTGATGGTTTAAAATCTGGTGTATGTGATATTATTATATGTTTTTAAATGCACCCGCGACACAGGAAAGAAGCAATGTTTATTTAAAGGAAAACAAAAGATTTGCTTCTTTATAATCGATGTTCCCCGACATTTCAAATTAAATGAAACGTCTTCGGACTCTTTCTAACTTATGTTAAATTAAAAAACATATAAGTACTAATGCTTATAAACTACATAAAATATAAAGTTAATGTAGACGAGAAAGAGGGATGTAAAGTTTTTGACTATGTAAACATATGATTTACAAAGAAAACCTGTAACAAAACAACAGTACAAGACCACTGCATCCATCTACATACATCCACTATATATTTCGTAATCAGTAATCGAGGAAACGTTTTCTACAAATAAGACTGTGTTATCTTACGTCTGTGGGCCGGTCACATTACACTCAGCTTGTCTAAAATCTCAGTGAATGGCCCCGGTGCCATAAATTTCTCTATCTAAATGGCCATACAACCATTGTGGTTCAGCCACATTATTGTCGATGGCTTTTTTGTATGATTGTGAAACTCTGTAGTTGTTTGTTTACAAGAGTTTGTTGTTACTTTTGCTTCGTATTTTGTGTTGCTTAACTTCGTTATACTAATATTATAAAGAGGTAAAATTTGTAAGTTTATATGTAGGGGGTATCTTTGGAATCGCTGGTCTGATATCCAAAATTCTTTCACTGATAGATAGATACAATGTTCCTGAATGCTATAGGCTATGAAACATCGCGCTACGATCAATGAAACCACGCAAGAGTAGTTAGTTTATACTAATTTTATACAGAGGTAAAATTTATAAGTTTGCGTGTAGGGGGTAATCTTTAGAACCGCTGGTCGGATAACCAAAATCCTTTCACCGATATATAGCGACAATATTCCTGACTGATATATGGGCTATAAATGATCCTTAATTCGCGTGTTTTAGTGGAGCTTTCACTTTAAGCGGTGCAGTTTTTAAAATACCGGGATACTTTACTTTTATACATACGTGTGCGAAGTCGCGGGCGGATGCTAGTGTTACATATTTATCTTTAAACTTATGTAAAGTTGTAAGCTGTGCATTTTGATCATAATGTGTACCTAATAAGAGATGTTTTTAGATAGTTTCATATTATTAAATATCAGTATGTAAAATATTAGATAGTAAATAAGAAAATGCTTATACACTAAGAGCCATCTATCGGTGAAATATGACCGGTAAATAAGTAGGTTAATACGACAGCTTTATTATAGTAACTAATACAGTAATATATCATATTATAAGTTGAATTTAACTTTGAATATAATATAATGAATATAATTTGATACTGAATGTACGAAGGTATAAATAATTCCAAAGGTAAGTGTCGTTTTAAAATTATGGCGTAAGGTACCTATATCAATTTTGATTGGTAATCCAAAATTGTGTAATAGTTTGTCTAAGTTCTGAGGTTGGTAAAGTGACTGCCAAACTGTCGGTCTATGAGTTTAAAGTAGTTTTTAGTTGTTGTATTTATGTGTTGACATGGACATCTCACTCATCACATTCATCTACTAATATGAAGAAGACAAAAGATATGGTGCTGTCCACCTAAATTTTAGAATTTTATGTAACAGCTAGCTTTACTCTCCTGCCATTTGAAATATGCCGTGTATTGTATTGTTCTAAATTTTTTTTTAAGTGCTTATACAATTTCTGCAACATCCCTTCAAGATTTGATTGCTTGCTAGTTTGAATGTTTTATGTCATAGTTCATCAAAACAGACGGCAATCAGCGCGGCTCATGGCCACTCGTAATACCAAAGACTACAAGTGCTTTGCTGACCCGCTTTTCGGTTATTAGGGATTTTATGATAGGGGATTTGTGGATTAAGAATGGGAGAGAGGATTGGGCCTCCATTAACCTTACTCACACGGCGAAACACACGTAAGTTGTTACTTCGATTCGTGCCAAAGCTTGGCTCTCCAAATAGGCTCTGAAACCTACTTGACCGTTGAAAATTGCTTTTACTGTTGGGAAGCTACACTAACCACGGTAAACATAGGCTATAAATAAGGTACAAGAACGCAAAACCACGGGTAAATATAAAACATAAGCGAGTAAAACCGCGGGGTACATAGTCTTAAGTATAAATATACATATTAGATTATATCTAAGGTATTGGCTAAAATATTTAGATCAAATGTGATCCTTAAAAACAAAACATAAGTACAACGAACTTAAAACAATGAATATATTTTTCTATTATTTTATTTTGTGGCACAAAAAGCAATGAGTTCGTATATTAATATCCCACAGTTATAAATTACGTAACTAACACGTTTTCTTTTGTATTTCAAAATTTATTATCATGTAAACAAGGTAGATAATGGTTGTACCTCTATTTTAAAAGTATACCTACGCAGAAAACTAAACTAATTTATTGAAAACATCCAAATGATGTTCGAGCGTTAGGCAACCAATGGGAAAATTGTGAATGGGCCACGTTATGCCCACGCGCATGTAGGTACTATCGACCAATTAAAATCCTGAACTGTTCATAAACTGTGTTCATAAACTGTGTATAAATAAATAGTTTAAAATTACAAATAAATATGTGCAATGGAAATTTATATTAGAAAAAACAATATATGAAACAGAAATGGGTACATATTTTTTGAATATTTGAACTTTGAACTCGATTGATAAGAAACAATTAATATTAAGACCGTTTTCTGGTACACATAAACCTTCTTTTCTAATCCACCTGTGAAATATAGGCAGATCGTGGTAGGTCTTGTTTTGGAGAGGCATCCATAAGCCAGTAGTGAAACATCGTGGGATAATAATACTAACTTATATATTCGTAATAGCTTAAGATGGGTTACAAATAAAATTGTTCGATTGTACATCACTACTGTGGCTTTATTTATGAGATTACTTTTCTATGCAACTTGAACTGTTAAGAAACTGTTTACTGTCGTATGTAACATTCATTCATTCACCCACACGTGTCAGATTTATTTAAAAATATTTTTCTTAAGTATACCAACTTCTAGTTACAAAATAAAAGTTTTAAAAAGTTTAGAACAAACTATAATAAAACCTGATTTAAATTCAATGTATACTCACTTCTAAATAAAACCATTCCCCACTATCTGCGCAAGCGCTAAGTCAAAGAAACGTCACCTGTCAATCAAATGGTGAATGGTGATGGGTGATATCAAGATAATGTGAGACCCTAATTTCAACAAATTCTCAACTAAACTACCAGTATTTGACAGGTACGTAACTGATTGACGACAGTTTTTAAGTCACCACTGACGATTGATCAATCAAAAAAAGTTTATCGCAAGATTTATAGATTGATAAATTTAATTTAATTTTTATTAATGTGTGTAGGTACTTAATATTTCTATTTTAAAATTTATTTAACGTCAGAATGCAATTTAGTGTAAGTTGTAAATCACAAAATAAATATTTTGTAATTTTTGCCTGTTTGTGTGTCCAACGAACTGTTGGAAACGGTTGACAGATATAAATTGTTGTATTATGATAATTTTAGAATTGTTAGAAATTGCCGTTAGTTTAAGCTTTTGATTTAATATCTGGTGGTTATATCTGTGATTTAAGATATGGTTCTGTTATAGGATTTGAGCCGTGAGATTTAAACCGTTAACTACTTTGTTAGTCAAGTGTGACTGCGGAATACAAGATTCCAGTTATACTTTCCTTTAAGTTTATTATGATCAAAGCATTTGTGAGTTTTTTTGGAAACATCGTGAGGAAACCTATTTTTTGTCAAGGGTAAACCATGAAATGACTTCTTCTGCTTAGGGTAAGGCGATAGGGAGTGACAGACTCTTTCTGACTAAAAACTTCCCATTCCTTCTCCTGCTTTAGGCCGTGGCAGAGGTGCCTCATTGCCCGGCTGAGGAAACCTGGACTTAATTTCTATTTAATTATAAGTTTCAAATTGCCAATGCGCCTTCAGCGAGCTCGGTGATTAATGCTCAAACCTTTTCTGTGACAGAAGAAGCACTCACTTATAGGCTGATGATGTATATAATAATTGAATTAGTCTCTCACTACTACTGTTTTACCAACATTTTATGTGTAAAACTACATTATTATCAATAACTCTCTTATAGCTTTTTCTCTTCAAATCTATAATTAAATAATGAATTCTATCCAATTATAAACTTAGTGTTTATTTTTCTTTAACAAAAGCGAGGGTGAACCAGAAACCTTTTAATATTCAAAATACAATTTTAAATAATAGTATAGGTCGGGAGATTTTTAAGTAATCTCTTGTGGGTCCGACCCACAGGTGCATGGGTCACATAAATCGCTCAGGTAGAAATACCAACCCTTCCTATGCAGGCGGGGGCGCTCAATCTTGGGTGGTGATACTATTAAATCGATCGGGGTACGACCAAACTTTTTTCCATTCTCAATTCAAAATCTTTATATTAGGTGAATGTTTTATCTTCAGATTATACTCATGTGTATATTTAAATTTAATTTTTTAGCGTGTAATGATATTGAATGAGTTATGAGGTTTAAAGCCAAAACATGTGGCAAGACTAAATTTTATACCTAGTTATTTTATTAATGTGTTTATCAATAACAAGGTTAAAATATTGTCCTTATAAAAGCAAATTTTAGAAACACTACAGTGTAAAATGGGGAAATAGCCCTGAAATGGGCCTTCCGTAACTTCACTTACACAGCGAAACACAACATAAGTGTTGCTTCACGCCAGTTTTCTGTGAGGCCGTGGTATCACTTCGGTCGAGCCGCCCTATTCGTGCCGAAGCAAGGCTCTCATACATTTGAGACATCTAATATTATACTGGCACATTAACGTTTTAAAAACTATATATTATTGTTTAAATCAAATAAAATAAGCAGACAAATTATAACGAAAACACAAAAAGGTTTTACTCCTCTGACTTTAACTAAACAACAGTTTTTTCTAGCCTTAACTTATAAAAACGGTCAAAAGATGGAATCGTTGGCCACGTCACACATATTTTGTAAGCAAGCTACATCATGTGTGCCCGGTGTTGGGCAATCGACTCGTCCCTATTTCATAGGATTAAAAGTCTAATGTAACTTATTTCATGGGACTTATTTACACCTATTTAAGAGTTATATTACAGCAAAAGTTATCGTTTTTCAATTCTGTTTCGTAATGGAATTAATGCTAGATATATTTTTGTAGTAAGTGTGGAATTTCAAGATACAACGCTTAATTATTTTATTCTGTTAATATATATTTGTAATAGGTATTTTATATATAATTGTTATTGTGGAATGTACCTGCATTGTACACAAGTGTTCGTCAAAAAACATTCTAATAACGTGACGTGTGTTGTAGACTAGAATTTGTCAAAAATAACTTAACAAAAGATAGGACGATTTATCCATAATTTTAAAATCATTACTATTCAACTCCTCGCGTGCTAAGAATTATACGGTTTAGAGAACATCTGGGTGGTGGATGTAGGAGAAATCTGGCAAGGACCAATGTAACTTTTTCGATTTATAATGTGCTTTTTAAGTGTGGACTCATCATTTCTTATTATAAGTTTTAAATCGCCAATTCGCCTTAAGCAAGCGTGGTGATTACTGCTCAAAACTTGTCAGTGCGAGAAGGGGCCTTTGCTCGGCAGTGGGCTTATTATTATTATTAGATATAAGCTGATGATGTGAAGATAACATTACACAGTTCAGATCAAAAGAAAACCTCCTTATCACCAAAACAACATTACATCACACCACCAAATTTTAACCTGCAAGTTTAACCAGTCGAATAATTTTAACCGAATAACTATTACAAGTTAAAGTAACGTTATCGGCCATCCATTTAACTGTGGTTTTAACGTTTATAAAGCATTGTCTATAAACGTTAGTTCGATGTTCTCAAATGCCATTAAAGTGAGATGAGGATGCATCTTGGATGTGTCGTTTTATTACGTGTCTAGGTATGGCTGTTAAGACAGCGAGTTTACGGTAGAAGGGTTTTTCTTTTTTATGTCATCCCAGAGATCCATACATACCTAAGTGTTTTAATTTCTTATCCTAATGCACATAATTTGACTGCACGGTTGGTGCGGTGGCTGGGCAACTGGCTGGCGTGCAACTTGTCGCGGGCTCGATTCCCGCACGGAACAACTCTTTGTGTGATCCACAAATTGTTGTTCCGAGTCTGGTTGTGATGTGTATGTGAAATTGTATGTATATAACCGCATCCACGTCACAGGACAAAATCCTAGTATAAGGCAAAGTTTAAAAAAAACAATTTCTCTCTTCTTTAAATTCTTCATACTGTTGTTATCAGCTCTGTTTAATTGGGACTTATGACAATCAATCTTGGTTTTCCTATAAGTAATATATTTTACTGTAAACAAAGCGTAGTTCAAAATCTCTCACGTCATGGCCACACTCACACAAAAATGTCGTAACAATGAAATTTCACATTTCCTATGGATTGGAAATTTATAACATCATTAGCACCATGTTACAAGATTGTTATGTTAATATTAAAGTGTTCGTGGCTCTTTTAATATCCTTGTGTTGCCATCTTTTGTGTTTAAGACAATTTCTTAGATATTGTAATGTTTTGTTATATGATCCCGTGTCATGTGTGAAGAATGTGAGTTTTACAACATTTCTGTCGTAACAGAAAATTGAACAAAGATGTTCTTTTTTAATATTTGTCTCTGGACCTTCGATCATATTTTTTTTTTATGTAATAGGTCGGCAAACGAGCAGACCGATTACCTGATGGTAAGCAATCAGCGCCGCCCATGGACACTCGCAACGGAGGAGTTACGAGTGCGTTGCCGACCTTTTAGGGATTAGGGATTTGGAGATTTAGGGATTGAGGAGGGATTGGGGAAGGGGAAGGATTGGGCCTCCGGTAACCTCACTCACACGGCGAAACACAACGCAGTGGTTATTTCACGCCGGTTTTCTGTGAGGCCGTGGTATCACTCCGGTCGAGCCGACCCATTCGTGCCGAAGCATGGCTCTCCCACACTTATATATTGATCGAGTTAAAGAATATTTGATTGAAGCTCCAAACTAAGAGGTTCTCTTGCATCACGGATTTGCTAAAAAACGGTCTGGTCTGTACATTCAATTCAATCAGAAATCGAATGAGAGTTTTAAGAATGCGAAAACTATACCTATCAAAATTATCTATAGGTACCACCGTAAGTTTACGTTCATAATAACACATACATTCTCTTTCAGAAGACCGCAGCATTAGATACAAAATCGGAACTATTACAAATTCTGACGGTAAACAATCGAGCAAAGCAAGCCATGGACTCTCGCTGCACCAGAGTAGTCATGAAAGCGTTTCCGTTTGGGGATTAACGTTTCAAAGATTTAGGGATTGGGGGTAGAGAATAAAGGATTGGCCCTCTGACAACATCACTCACATGGCGAAAAACCGATTTACTGAAGAAGTAGAAGTTTCTGAAGTCGAGAAGACCTATGGCTCTGCCATACTTAAAAAACTCTATACCGAATATATACAACTCTACGATATGTGAACACTAATTAATTAGAACGATTTTAACAGAACAGTACATCTCGAGGCGCCATTGGTAAAAACAAAAGGTGAATGACCGTGTTACGTCATCCATACCGAATCTAGTTGTTGTTGCTAAGCCGGAATTTTTTTAAACAACCTTGGAGTCAACGCATATGCTAGGGATGTGCTTAATTAGAAGATAATATTTTTAATTCCGATAATTTAAAATACTTTTCTATAATAGACCTTTAAAGACTTCAAGTATCTCAACTCAAGGTCATGTTTCAGAACTCTAATTGTAGAAGAAATAGGTTTTAGTCAGCCTACTTACAATCTAGGAGATTGTTCTTTATCAAAGTTTCTACCTTTTTGATGTTTAAGGTGGTAAATTAGGTGACGAATGGTAATAACATCCAAAAGACTCAAAAGTGCGCTGTCGTCCTTTTGGGGGTCCTTAACGGTTGGAGGATTGGGAGACTAAGGTATACAATTTATTGATATCTCTACAATTTATAAATTGAGAAAGGTTCAGCACTTGACATCGCGTGGCAAATATAATCTTCTTTATTTAGTACCTACTCTAGTCATAATTAACACAACACTATCATGAAAGACACGATATACCCGACACCCACAAATCTCAGGGCATTTTTTTCTTACACTACAAATATTCCTTATAAGGCACACAGAGTCAACCCTATTATTTTGGTCACACTTATAGTATGTGCCTACTCTATAGTTTTTGTTAACATTTGATATGTGTGTGTTACATTTTTTCTAATAAAACGTGGTAGGTACCGTGTGTCCGTCCGTTGTAACAAATGTTGAGTCACTATAGGCATACGTTTAAAAATACTATGTTATAAATGTTATGCCTCGTTGGCGCTTAACTAAAATATTTTAAACTTTATTTTTTTGTTTGAAGGTTGAGTTACGTTCGGTAAACGACTCTTAATGGGGTACAAAGATATTTAATTGTTACATACTTAAATTTTTCTTTAGTTAAGATTTTGTTCCGAAATTTTAACCATTAAATGACTGAGTGAGTATATGCTTTTTTTTGACGGTGGGTATTCATGTAATGGTATACCCGCTCTGGGTGCCAACAACCATCCCGTCCCTTCTTCTAGTCCAGACCGAGGCTGCGGTACATTTTTGCGCTTACCTAAATATAAAAAACCAGGCTCTTACTGACTAAAAATAACCCCATTTTACTTCGAACTCCATTTTACTATATTGGTATTGCTTGCTGCCGAATAAAACTAAATGAGATAACAGTGGTAGTACTTTTGATTTATACATATACTTAGCTAAATGTTCGAGTTCATGTTTCCATAAAAAAATTAAAAAAAATTAAGCCGACACAAGTCTTATAAAAATCACCTGAGAACGGCTATGGCAAAAAAAGTTTCTCCGTACACTAATAAAAAGAACTGACAAATTATTAAGTGATGATGTACCTTTATAGGTACACAATGATAATTACGACAGCCAAAGAGATTACAACGAAGATATTCTCTTAGAAAGGGATGAGTAATCGTGCGATAAAAAAATATTTAATACTTGCTTCTGCCTGCGACTTCGCACGCGTAAAAAAGTAATGTATCCCGGGATTTTAAAACAAGTAAAATTTAAAGCGATAGCTCGACTAAAATACGCAAATCGAGTATAATTTATAGCCTATAGCATTGTAGCTATATATCAGGGAAAGAATTTTAGTAATCCGACCAGCGGTTCCCAAGATTACCCCCTGCATACAAACTTAAAAACCTTACCTCTTTATAATATTAGTATTGAGAACGAGTTTATAAGTAGGTACATTATGTCAATAAAGTTCGATGAACTGTAAGTACATAGTAACTGTGTCAATACTGTAATAAATAAATTCACACTTATCCTGCGTCAAACCTATGAATACACGAAATAAATTTTTGTAATATTTTTTATGGATTTATTGTAGTGTCAAACTTTTTGGAAGTAGGTACTATTGACATATTTTGTTCATGACCTGACATACGCAGCTATGCGTATTCCAAAATAGTAAAGAGTTATAAAAACTATTTGTTCTGTTCGTGCACCTTTCTGTGATTCAAATTCTAGTTTCTGGTCTGAGTGGTGTGGTGTGTATGGGAAATTGAATGTTTGTAATATAGAGAATTTCAATACGATATATCTAATAAGAAATTCTTTAAATTTCATATTAGTCAAAATATACAAAAATTCTCAAACTCTTACATAGGTGAGGTATACATGGTAGTCCAATCACCATTTGCCTCAAACTTATGATTTTATGAGTTGAAGACTAACAGTGTATATTTAAACATGTTCAATTATAAAATATTTTAAATAGGTACCGTTAGACTAAACGGTACACGAATAGATTTGGCAATAGTACAAAACCACATACGAATCATGAAACGCCATGTTTAACTTTTTAGCGTGGCAATAAAATGTTCTAAAGGCCAATAATTAACTTTAAAACTATTGCTAATTTGAAATACATACTTGGTTTTTGTTGATCAATCATCATCATGATTTTGCAATTCCGTTGATCAAAATAAATAGTTACCTAGTAAGTGCTATTCAGTAAACAGGTTTCGGCTGTCAAAGTTATGTATCATCATCATCATCATCATCATCACCAGGATATACCTATACTCACACGGAAAAGGTTTGAGCATTAATCACCACACTTGCAGATTGGCGATTTTAAACTCATAATTAGAAGTTATAAGTTCTAGTTTTCTTAAGATGTTTTCTTTCACTATATGTCTAAATAAAACTTAGGAAGTACATAAAACTAGGAAAAAGTCTCATTGATACTTAGAATCCGCTCTGTCATGCACGAGAGGGAGGTGCCTGGGCACATGACATGCATGTGATTTTTGGTAAAAGATAAAAATGTTACAGTTATTTCCGACATAGGTACGAATAGAATCATGGAACTCGTTTTATATGAAGTTAGTAAATCGATTGTAAGGCGAGCGAAAAAGTCTACAGCAGGTTTAACATCCTTTGATTTGTAGATATAAGAATCATAAGCATCCATTTAGGGTCACCACGGCCATTTCTCAAACGCACATACCTTCATATCAAAGATGTTTTGCCATCAATCGCTTCCAAGATAAGATGCCTACTTTGCAAGCAAGTCAGCTCTCCCCAGCTGCCGAGCCCTAAAAGTTTTATTGCTATTCCAGCTAAACCATAAACACTAAGAAGGTGGGTTACTTAGCATTTATTCAACATAAACTACCCATATCGGCTAATAGCCTATTAGTATCTAGGAAAGACCACACCACGATCCAATGCCTCGAAAAAAAGGGACGGAATCATTCAATGAATTTCGTATGTCCCACGTAATTGGCGATTGTTGACAAAAAGTGGTTGCGTCTATAAGGAGATGTGCACAGCCGCCAAACCGGGTCATAAACACGCGACAAAAAAGTCTTGGACGACAGACATGTGTTCGCGTCGCACGACAAAAACAGGTACACCAAGTAAACCACCGCGTCCGTTGTTCTCGACTTGCGACTGGAGTTTGCGACTTATTGTGGCTTATTGTAATCGGTTTTAGGTGTAACTGATTCTGTGGGATTGTAAGCCGTGTTTTCGCTTATTCAGGTTAGGATTTAATTAGTTCTCTTGTCTAGTTTTCTAATCAGTGAAGAAACCGCTGATGCTTGGGACTGTAATATCTACTTATAGATTTTTACTGCGCTTCTTAACCGTGTTTATTCATATACTTAAAGCGTATGTGGTATAATCCTCAAATAAACTTTCACGTCTATATTTCTTTTTAATTTTCGTACTTTAATTTCGTAACATTGTGTTACGTAGAATATATATTTCATTTTTGTTACCTACGTTTACAATTTTTTTCACGACGCTTACAAGCCTGTGTTCCTAGAAGGATAATGCACTCTCTGCACACATCAGTAATACTAATTAGTGAGTTACCTACATAAATGTTGGACTATTTGGATCAACTAAGTACCTATCAGTTTCCAATAACGTAACTATTATGCCCTCAACGAATGAAGTCTTGTCTTGTGTGAAGGTCGTGGTGGCCCCGAGGTTAAAAAGGTTCGAAACCTGGCAAATACAAATGTGATTTTTTCCGAAGTTATACGTATTTTCTATGATTATTTAGACACCACTGACATACGGTAAAGGTAAACATCGTGAGGAAACCTGGACTTAATATTTCTAATTATAAGTTTGAAATCGCCAACCGGCATTGAGCAAGCGTGGTGATTAATGCTCAAACCTTCTCTGTGTGAGAAGAGGCCTTTGCCCAGAGCAGTGGGCACTTATAGGCTGGTGATGATGATGATGGATCAAGTCTTAATATTAAAGGATAAAATTTTAAACTTAAATAAGCGTAGCCTACTTTTCGTACTATACTATTAAACAATATCGTAATATTTTTGTCATTAAAATGTCAATGTAAAACTTTAAATCCAAATTCAAACAGCACACCAACCGACCTCCCATAAACAAGATCCCACCATTAAAATTCTCTCCTCTATATCCCATTCATCATTTCTACAAGTTGAAAACTGAAGTTAGATTTTCCATAAGGTGCATAAATACCACGATCTTTGCCCTTCCTATAAAACTTAATGTGACAACTCACAGCGCTGCTTGTCCCATGAATTATGTGTAAACCGTTATGTTATATGGGGACTCCTAGAATACTTGAATTGATTTATCACTGGCTAGTCTATGCTAATTGTAGGTGTTGTATATCTTAGTATTTTTGAAAGAGATTTATTTAGAGCTAGGAATGAATTATTTTAGGTTCCTTATTGATTAATTATAATAATATTTTCCTATGTACAATCGTAAGTGACAGTTACAAAGGAGGTTTTTGTTCGTTCCTTACTAAAAGAACGTAGATTTGGGATCGAGAACCTTATTTCTGACGTCGTTATCGATTAAAAGACGATTGATTTTTGTCGTTTTATAAACGCTTCTCGTCCTAGTTTCTGGGTTTATCTCGTTATTTCCAATAGGCCTAATTAACATTTTAGTCAGTAAAAGTCTGAGATTACATTTCGATGATTTTTTAAACATATGGGTTAACAAAAGATTTTAAAATTGTAAAAATATTTTAAGTTTTAGAGAACCGTGCTTCATCACGAACGGATCTTCTCGACCGGAGTGATACCAAGACCTCAGAAAAAACAGACGTGATAAAAAAAAAACATTTGGTTTCATAGTGTGGTTAATGTTACCAGAGGACCAATCCTTCCCCTCCTCGATTCCCTATATCTCCAAAACCCTAACCCTCAAAAGCCATAACATATAGCTCATAACTCCTCAGCTATTGCAAATATCCATATTAAGGGGGCGCCAATGGTATACTATCAAGTGATCAGTCTACTCGTTTCTCGCTCAACCACATATAAAAAACAAACATAGATTCGTTACTTTGTATTCTAACAAAACAAAGCAACCAATATAACCAATGATAAATGTTGTAACATTACACCATATGTACGTAGCTAGTGTTAGGCTCGTTAATTGTAAATAATCTTACATAAGAATCTATTAGTAATACGGATTACAAGCTTAACCTCCAGATTACTGACTCCACGAATATGGGGTTACATGGAACCGAATACTGTGTCCAGGAGTCTCACATTGTCTTTAAGTTTACATGGTTTTACATGATATTAGTAATCACAACTTGGTACGTCGATTGGTCTTATACACGACCACAAAACAAAGGGTCTTTTTTATATGTCATCGGATGGAAACGAGCATACGGATTACCTGATCCCCTGACTCCCGCAACAATGGAGGAGTGACGAGTGCGATACCGACCTTTTGAGGATTAGGGTTGGGGAGATTTAGGGATTGGGGGTGAGGATGAATTGGGCCTCCGGTAACCTTACTCACTCGCCGAAACACAATGCTGCGGTTGCTTCACGCCGATTTTCTCTGAAGCCGTGGTATCACCTCGGTCGAATCGACTCATTCGTGCCGAAGCAAGGAAACAAGCTAAAGCTCTCAAACCATAAGCCCCAAAACGCCGGCAACACCCACATACTCGTAACTCTTTTCGTGTAGCGGGTGTCCAAGGGCGGCGCTTGTTGTTTACTATCAGGTAATACGTCCAGTTCCTTCACACAAAAAAATAAAAAATAAAGTTTTCTACACATACGCTAAGCTGGTTACTAGCTAAATATTTATGAGTAGTGAATCAGGGAATTCACTACCATACTACTATGAGATACTAGATACTACTACATCAGGTGATAGATAAACTAAATGGATCTCAATACAGGTTTTAGGCCAATCAACGCAACGAGGAACTCAAAGTCCTGTAATACTCACTTGCTCAACTGACTTCCTCCCTACTTAAGCCACCCTAATTTCCTTAAATCCTCATGCATTCAACATGAACCTGTAACAAGGATTACGTAATATAAGCCTTCAATCGTAAGCCTACAATCTCTTAAATAAATATCTATAAGGTACTAGCCTTCACACTTCAATACCAGTTACTGTGTAGGCAGAAAAGCAGCTTATAACATTGATCTCCATTGTCCAGTTATGAACGGTAACAAAACATGGATTTCCATATAAACTTGCTAGTACAACATCAACCACTGAATCGATTTTAATGATTTTTTTTTATGTCCGCAGGTCGGACAGACGTATTAATTAACTGATGGTAAGCAGTCAGCGCCGCCCATGGGAGCAAATGGGGAGTTACGAGTGCGTTGCCGACCTTGTGTTGATTACGGAATCGGATATTTAAGAATGGGAAGGGATTAGAATAGGGGATTGGGCCTCCGATAACCTCACTCACACGGCTAGATACAACGCTGGGGTAGCTTCACATTATACATTTCTCTTGAATCATGCCAAAGCACATTTTTCACGAAGGGTGTTTTCCAGGCTCAAGTGACTAGTTTAGTTATGGGTAGTCTTGCTTTATCATAGGCCGCATCATTGGTTACCAGTAGGCAAGATAATGGCCAAACAAAGGCAAATAGAAACATTTTAAATGCTTAGTTCAATCTAAGATTGACATCAAAATTCTGTTTGTTATTTTACATGTTTGTGATAGAGAGTCACACTTTCGAACATACAACAATATCAAAACAAAATAGATGAATTACGTTTTTTTTATCCCTTCTCTCACTTCACCGTTGAGAATCGATTTCATAATAGTAAATTAATCAGCGCATCTCACATCGAGAGCCCTCACAATCACAATCGATTATAATAAAATCGATTTCTCAAATCGATTACGACTCCCAACAAGAAACGGCTCGGCTCGCCGTCCAAACGAATTAATAAATACGTCATCTAGTCGGCCATCTTCACGGTTCCAAATTCAAATTACGAAAATCGAACCGAAAAAACGTCGTTTTAACGGACTTTTTTTGTGAAAAAACAGTCAAGGTGCATACGTGGTGTACACCTGCTTTTACCATTGTATAGTTACTTACAAATTTATCGAAACAGGTGTATTTAAAAATTGAATTTATTCTAAGTTATACCTATTGACCCTAATTAAATAGAAGATAAAGTTCAGTTTTTTATCAATTAACGCGAGAACGAAGTCTGAGTTATGATTTTTCGAAACTCATAAATACTTTTCAACGAATTACTTCAATGGATACTTATTTAAAGTTTTTTTTAAAACATCGTATTTTGTTAACATAACTGTTATTAATGGCCGCTTGTTAATGTCAAATGTCGTGGTTAAAACCCTACGGTTGACATTCATATTTTTTACAATGTTTTTTTTTGTTATCGTATGAGGCTAATTTCTTTGCGGTTATTACATACTTATGTATATATACACACATAAACTCGTACTTTTTTGTGTAAATTGGGATAGGTTAGAAAGTGTAAAATGTCATGTCAAGTTTTTTAAGGTATTCATATTCTTACCATAAAACATAAAAACTTAGGCCTTTTTATAACTTAGGATGTAATAGTAAATTAGTAATCAGAACCGCATTTTACATCAATGGCATTTCTTTATGAATTAAGTTAGAGGAGGAGAACATCCTCATCATAACTATCACTATCACCAAGAAATAAAAAGAGAAAATAATCTGAACAAAGGGTTCTCCCTATTTTTAAGTTAGGATACACATTTAATAGCTTCTACTGGCTTTGGTGGCGTGAGAGGGAGTGTTAGACTGTTAGTAATATCTTCTCCTGCTCGGAACCGAGCCGCAGCATGACATTGGGCTTTATCCACAACCCCGGCAAGGAAAAGCCTAGCCTAGCCTTTAGGCCTCTATTACGCTTACAGAGTCCGTCATTTGTTGCTTATATTGTAAATATGTTTATATTTTAGTCTGCTGCTGCATTGTACAACAAACGCACGTTACTCCGCTTGACGCCTCTTCATCTCCTCCCCCTCTCCCCCCCCCCCCCATATGCGTAAACATCTCATCTTCATCTACCCGACACAAAACGAAGTTTCATTGTTTTACGTGATATACCTACCTGAGCTTTTATTAAAATATTCTCATCCCATTAATCGGATCCATTAATGAATTTTTTTTTTATATCAATTTGCATATAAATCATTACAATAAATGACTTTACCACAGACACTTGTTACTATGATATTATGAAGAAGATCCATCTCATCCAATTTTAAACTACCAATAAACGTTTAGTATTAAAATTAGAATTTCTTACAAAACCTAAGATTTTTGTGGATTTTAAGTGTGGAAGAAACATGCTTAGTCACGAATGGTTCGGCTCGACCAGAGTGAAACAACCACAGCCTTGTGCTTCGCCGTGTGAATGAAGTTACCGGAGGCCCAATTCTTAACATAATATATTTACGCGGGTATTAACGCCGAAAAATATTATTTGAATACCTTGGTAGGCTTGCACAGGTCGTGGTCACAAGCAGACTGAAGACGCGATGTCACAGCTCCCTGCATTCGGGCGATGAATCTTCATCTACCCCCCTATTTTCATTTTCTACCATATTAGGCCGTCTGCACACTGCGCTCAGTCAGCGTAGTGTAGAAAGTAGTGTCAAGTCTACCAAGGTATTCAAATAATAATTTTCCGCGGTAATACCCGCGTAAATATATGTTATTAATATGACACGCGAAAGTTTAAAAGTTGGCCCAATTCTTCTCCTCCCCATCCCTAATCCCCAAAAGATCAGCAACGCGCTCGTAACTTCTCTGTTGAAGGTATCCATGGGCGACGCTGGTTGTTTACCATCAGGTAATCCGTGAGCACATTTACCGTCCTATCACATAAAAAAATATATTCGTAGTTCTGTGATGAACTAGACAAATTGATGATGTCCTAGCACTTACATGACGAATTAAAGGGGTTTTTACTGGCTGAACACAAATGAGTGCCTCCGTAATAAAGTTTTAATTCTTGCAATGGTGTATGTGGGCGCCATTAAAGCTTAACATCACTATAACATGTGAGAAAATGTCGTTTTCAGGTAACTAAGTAAATTACTATTTTAATTAAGTATAAGTAAGCGTACTTTTTAATGATGTCAACACTTTACAATCTATACTAAGTATCCATCTTTTTTGTTTTATTTGTTCGGTTATATCTCGAAAACTGCTGGTCTGTTTACGATATGTATTCGGTAAAAATATTATTTCTTTAAAATATTTTGAAATACACGATATTATTTAATAATCTAGACAGCTGAAGAACTATACATATTAACACAAAAGTACATAAAATTTCGAAGTGCTATGTAATTAAATTAATTAATTAAAAATGGATTATTTTTATTATAAGAGACTTAAAAAAACAAACGACCAGCTCGATAGTCGAATGGTGAAAGTATATTTTTTTTTCCTGTCAGTAGCCGCCTACTATTAAATAGAGGTGCAATTAAATAGTAATTTTAATTAACATTTCAAATGACAGTGATACATGTACATTTCAACAGACGATTTTATTGATTGATTAATACTTTAGTTATATTTAATATTAAACTAGTATCGATACATCGTTATATTAATATAAGTAATGGACGATATTGTCAGGAGTATCTGACAGTTTGTTAAAGTTTTATTTTTTTATCGTGATGGTGGCCCGTCCTTGCTTCTCACGGGTTTTCAACTATCTCGCTAACGATGAAAGGATCCCTAAATCCCCGCACTCTCCTCTACTTTTTTAAAATTTTCTTTCATTAGAAACTATTCCTGACTATAATAAAAATAACAAAAAAGAATTGGTAAAATTTGTCCAGGCGTTGTTGAGTTATGCGCTTACGAACACATTTTGCGATTCATTTTTATTTGTATAGATTGCATGTTTGATTTTCGATATTCGGTATTCGGTACAAAATTTCACAAGTGTGTGTGGGTATATGTGCGTTTTTGAGTGTGTGCGTGCGTGTGTGCGCGCGCAAGTTTGTGTGTGTGTGTCTGTGTTTGTGTGTGTCTGTGTGTGTTTGTGTTTGTGTGTGTGTGTTAATACCAATGTGAAACAATGCTTTCGTTATATTTTGCTGCGTAGTCTACCAGTAACGGTACGAAATGCTCATCATCATTTATCACTGATTTGCAAACCATTTTCTCCAATAACTGGTAATATTTTAAAATCCATAAAAACTGACATTCGCTATGTAATATAAGCACTAGCAACATTTTAAATGCGTCATATACAACAAAAATGGCGTCTTCATCGTAAAAGAGGCGTATATATGTTAACAGTTAATTACTTGACATAATAAGGCTTTTAACACAACCATTTCAAGACATAGGATCTATAAAACGATTAGGTTTGTTAATTTCGTAATACTTCACTATGCAGCTTGAAGATGACGAAGTATCAAAATCATTCAAATGTGGGAGAGCGATGTTTCGGCACGAATGGCCCGACCGGAGTGATACCACGGCCTCATGGAATACCGGTGTGAAAGAACGCTTGGTGTGACTTTCGCCATATGAGTGAAATAACTGGAGGCTCAATGCTCCTCCCTCAGTCTAGCCGCACTTGTAGTAAGTTTGAAATCGCCAATTTGCCTTAAGTAAGTATCATGGTGGTTAATGCTCAAACCTTCTCAGTGTGAGAAGAAATCTTTGCACAGACGTGGGTGCTTAATGCTTATTATGATGAGGATGATTATCTACACACCAAAGTGAGCTTCCAACTTGATTTCCCACTTTTATGGTTCAGTACAGTTCAGAGCCAGACCTCATATACTCACCATCTATTAATCGGACCTCAAAAAAAACTGAACTAGTAAAAAAATACTCGCACTCAAAGAAAAACAAAACAAAAAACAGCCCCCAAAAATTGTAACACATGCTTATTTCAAACCCACACACACGTCAACAGGCTTACCCATAAAAACAGGTGCTTTCAATGCCCCGGGCGAATTTAACACTATCCAATGCGCGTGCGCTTTTTTGCATTTTTAGCCAGATGCAATTTATTACACTTGACAGTTTGACAGAAAATAGATAAAATGTGATTTAGGCAAATGATTAAAGATATAATTGGTGTGATTACTAATGGATCTTCAAATGAGGAATTGTTGACCTTAGCGTAGATACATTTTTCGAGAGATGATCTCTGACCAGCGTAAGCGCGGGTCTGCGGACGGCGAGTAAGGGTCACTCGTCGCGTTCCGCGCTCGCCTGAAAGAGCCAAAACCAATACCACAGACGGGGCCTATAGGGCTGATGTTCAGCCGGGGTTGCGGGTGAAACGCAATAAGTCACGGCGGCCTCGGCCCAGAGCAGAAGAAGGAACGGGGTGTTTTTAGTCAGTAAGAGTCTGACACTGCCTCCCGTCGCGTGAGAAGTCATTTGAAGATTATCCCCTAACAAAGAAAAATTGTAGGTACATTAATTTTATATTATCAGTGTTACGTATTTTGCTACTGCCCTTCTATTCCACTAACACCTTTTTTAATCATACAAATAATAAGTGCTATGTGGAGGAAGCCTGGGAGACGCCCTAGACGGTTGATCCAATACCTGACCAAGTCCACCTTATTATTACTTCATAGATTAAAAGTCACATGGCTGTGTCTTGTGTGTCGTGTTTGAAATCGCAAACCCGCATTGAGCAAGCGTGTTGATTAATGCTCTAACCTTCTCCGTATGAGAAGAGGCCTTTGCTCTTGCTGAGCTGGCACTTATAGGCTGATGATGATGATGGTTGTGTCTTATACATATAATTATATTAAATTCCTTGCCAATATATTATTTTAAAGAGAGATCATTACGCCCCAAGCGAACACTCTTTCGCTTACTTATCGTCTTAGTATTGTGTCTCTAATTACCACAATTATAAGGTTGAAAGACTTCTCTGGTCCTGGGTGGAGAAGGAGAAAGTGTCAGACTCTTACTGACTTAAAACCATTCCGTTCGTTATCCTGCTCCAATCTTGCCCACAGTACATCATTGTGCTTACACTCGCAACCCCAACGGAGTATTAAGTCAGTTTTTTTTATGTAATAGGTCGGCAAACGAGCGTACTTATTACCTGATGGTAAGCAATCAGCGCCGCCCATGGACACCTGCGGAGGAGTTACGAGTGCGTTGCCGACCTTTAAGGGATTAGGGATTTGGAGATTTAGGGATTGAGGAGGTATTGGGGGAGGGGAAGGATTGGGCCTCCGGTAACACGACGCGAGGAGGTCACACGACGAAACACAATGCTGTGGTTGTTTCACGCCGGTTTTCTGTGAGGCCGTGGTATCACTCCGGTCGAGACGACTCATTCGTGACGAAGCATGGCTCTCCCACACTTAGAACAGTCTTCAGTTTTCTTCGAACCTTTCTGAAAAATAATCACTTACTTAAGACAAACGGCAATTAGGAACGAATTTCACTATAATTAATGACGTGTTACTTACGAACTTACGATTAACGACAGGCCATAAATAATTTATGACCATTGGCAAATATAATTTGGTGTTATATATGGACACATATGGTATTTGGTATAGGGCAAAAGCGGAAGCGATTTACAATTTCATATTTTAGTATGGGATAGGTCAGCAAACGAGCAGACGGATTATCTGATAAAGCCGTTCAAGGGAAACCGATCACCAAAGACGTTCCTTTATTATTGCTTATTACTATTAGGGATTTGGAAAATGGCCGTTTGGCTGTGGGGGAAAGGGGAGGATTGGAAACGGTTTCACGGAATAAAACTGCTGGAATCCTTAAATTAAAATAATTCATTTAAGTAATCCTTAAGCAGCCACTTTTAAAACGTCGAAGTATAATTGTCAAAGTAGGTAGTGGCACTTTTTAGATCCATAATGTTGTAAGTTGAGAGCGGTATTGGAACAGAAATATTGGACGAACTATTAAAAGATATGAAGATGAATTAATACCGAAAAACCTACACAAAGATAAAAGTCTATCGATACAATTAATATTTGGCTTAAAAAATAATACATCGCCTTTGGCTTGTAATTTGGACTACGAAAAGGATTAAGACCAGATGTATAATATTTTCGCCAAGGATGCAATTGTGGCTTTTATTTCTTGAGAGATATGTACTTTTATATCGTGATTATAATCGCCATGAAGTCGGTAAAAATAGAGCCGGGAGAGTCATTTGATTTTGATTTTGGAGCAATCAATTTTCATACAATGATTTTGTTCTTGCTCTGAGTTGACATATAAAACAATATCTAGTTTATTGCCATCCTAATATAACCCGTTTTAATGTCGTGCGAGAGGAAACCTTAAAAACAAAACAATGTTAACTACATTTTTTTTTCATCACCATTTCGTCGTCATTTTTATCACAGTAAAGCTAAAAGGTAAAGGACAAAATATTTAAGTGTGGGAGAGCAATACTCGGCTCGACCGGAGCGATACCATGGCCTTACTGAAAAACGACGTGAAACCACTACAGCATTGTGTTTTGCCATGAAAGTGAGGTTACCAGAGCCTAATTGTTACTCTCCCCAAACCCTTAATCACCAATGCTTCTTATCCTCAAAAAGCCACCAACGCACTTGCAATTAACTCCTCTGATGTTGCAACTTCTTATCGTCTTATCGTGCGTAACTCTTAAAACTTTTACTTCTGATACCAAAACACTCATTGCAACCACGACCTAATGCACGTCGAGACGTCAATCCTTCCAGGGTATTTAAATAATACCCGCGTAATTATATTATGTTAACATAAAACGCTGAAGTTTAAAAGTTAGTATAGGAAACCGCTACTCATTGACGAATGTTCATTACTAAGCAATGTAGCAAATGTAATGTTGTAAACATTAACTTTATTTGCAAAAATTAATTCAGTAAACTTGCACAACGACATCAAAATGATCATTTTCTTGACAAAAAAATTGACATACCGCTTGGTATTGGTACCACATACCTTGGCCGCTCCCTTCATCTTTAAATACGCCCACGCTGCAATATACCCGTAAACTAAGTGTAAAATTTCATGTGAGCATGTTAAACTTAGGTACAGTCAGGCACACAAACATCTCTCTTCATTATTAAAATATTCATTCGAATATAATATATTTTTAGTTAGGTTAGGTTAGGCTTTTTCTATCTAATAGTCAACAAAAACAATGTGCAATTGGTTATAGCTGTAAATGGTTAATGTTTTATCTTAAAAAATATTTATTTTTCAGTGTTTACCTTTAAATGTTTCAGTGTTATTATAAATAAGTACAATATTTTTTTAAATTGTTTAGAGGATGTTTTCTGATTCTTCTTTTTTATAGTCTCTTCTTTTACGGGAGAAAGCGACAAAAGAGTAGACCTTAATACCTGACGGTAAGCAATCAATGCCGCCTACGGATACCCGCAACACCAAAAGACTTGCTGGCGCTTTGCTGACTTTTAAGGGTTTGATAAGGTTGGATTAGAACAGGATTAGCAGGTTTGGAGATTCCCATCTCATAGAAGGGAGGATTGGACATCTATTAACATTGCTCTTAGGGAATAAAGAACATATTTTTATCATGTCATCAAGTCAAGGGTCCTCGGTAGAGCTCTAGCTTTGCAGTGTATCCTGTCTCCCACAATTGAAAGAAAGAAGAAGAAAGAAAGAAAACACATTAATTCGACAAATAGGCACACAAATACACACTTCTTCTTGGTTTCTTCTATGTAATGCGCAAATGTAATATTTTAACAAAATATTTTTTACTTTTCTATGCTCTATAATTATTATAGCTACTGACTGTACTATTCGTAATGGTCACTTGATAATTTCAAACACGAGTGTTTAGACTGCAAACAGTTTAATAAAACGCCTTAATCAAATACCTCGGCTATCGTGACTTGGAAGATATTCATGTAATTAGATACTTAATATGGTAAACTCTATTTGTTTAGAACCAAATTACCTTCTAATTTTGGACGTGCCATTTTGGAAATTTTCCAAAAGCTACTAATACATTTCTTGTTAATTTTTTTGAGGATACTGGGCAAGCGCATGTGAGCAACCGTTTTTTATGAATTTTGTACTGCATTTTTTTGTTGTGACGTGGAAATCGTCTAATTACTTTTCACTTCAATGTCAGACTCTAACCTCCTTATTACAAAGCAAGATTTATCTTTAGCCCCGGTTGAAACCCTTGAGTCGGGTTTTGAATTTTGAATCTTATTGTCATCTACCTTCAATTTGAAATACAAAAACTGGGTCAATGGTTCATTCTTAGACTAAAGTAAAACCTTGTTTTGTAATATTGACTAAAAACCACTCCATTCACACTCCACTCGTTTGCAAAGCATTGAGCTTGTCCCGCAACCCGGTCTGCTTCGGGTTTATGTCTGGTGACGCCATGATTATTTTCGTGAAATAGCATATGAATTTCTTAAAAAATAGCAAAAATGAAAACCTGGTCGTATCTAAAAAATCAGCGCCGCCCATGGAAAACCGCAACAATAGAGGACTTACGAGTGCTTTGCTAGAGGTTTCTGAGGATAAAGACATTTTTTATGGTGTTGTTCGACAAACGACAAGACGGATTACCTGATGGTAAGCAACTAGCGCCGGCCATGGACACCCGCGACACCAAAGGAGTTGTATGTCGATTACGTTGCAGGCCTTTTAGTGGTAAAGGTTGAGGATATTTAAGGATTGGGAAGGGATGGGGAGGGGGATGGACTGGGCCTCCGGTAACCTCACTAACGCGGTGAAACACAATGCTGTGGTGGTTTCAGAACAGTTTTCTCTGAGGCTGTGGTATCACTCTGGTCGCGCCGTTCATGCCGAGGCTTGGATCTCCTACACTTAATTTAATGTACATACTATTTTCAAATCTGTGAAACAATTAAAATTAAAGGATAATTTATGTAAGTAGGTACGTTTTGTTTAATACCTTCAACTTTTCACCCACGTTTCTATTTGGTACCGAGGCGAGGTTTATTGGGTATTTTATGTAGGAATACCACGCTGAAGATATATTAGTATTCCCACTATCTTGGTACCAGTTGTCATAAAACATTACGTGTATGTGTCGAGGGTCGTGTGTTAAGATGAGTCAAATTTTGTTATTTCTAGAATATCTTTATGAGATCACAATAATTGTGTTAAGTGAATTTTATTTTTGTCTATCTACAGTTAATTGAAATAAATTGTAGTTATACAAAAGTGTAGAATGTGCTTTCTAAATGAAACTTAGAGTTAGTTTGCTAGATATTTAAGTAACATAAACAAATGATAATAGATAATGATAAATCGTTTTTGGTACAAAAAGCTTATTACAGTATTATAGAATTTTTAAATGACTCCTTGTGTTAGTAAATGAAATAATTAAATAATAAATATAAATTGATAATGTAATGATATGTGTATGTAACTAATATATTGTTAATCTTTAAAATTTGATATAACTTAATGCATAAGTGTAATATACTCGTATAATTTGAATCTTGTAATGTATCTGAATAAAAAAACTGTACCTAACATATTTGCACGCCTTGAGATAGGCAGACATGTCATGCTCACGCCTATTTAAGATCTTTCATGCAGTTATTATTTTAATTCTGTATGTATACACATGTTTAAGCAAATAAAATTTCTTTTCTATTCTATTCTATTCTAATAATAATTCCATAACTTTAGGTTATTTAGATACTTAACCATTAGGGAACAAATAATCTATTTATTTATTTATTTATTTATTGATATGGAAACTCAACAGCTTATTATTAATTTACATGAGTTCTGAGTGTTCACTTCACTATCAATGAACAGCTTAAAGTACTTACTGAACAGTGATAGCAAAATGATGACAAAAATTATCTCTTAAGCCAATAACAGAGTCTCACGACATTACAAAGGACAAATGCAACTAGAAGTGGGAAAATTTTACACAAATGCAGCTACTAAAAAATTATAATAAAGGAATGTTGACACTATGTTCACATTCGCAAAACAAAATTGTGATATGTTTATAGGATTTTGGGACAACAGCAAAAACTGATAAACCAAGAAAAAACGGGAACACGGTTACCTTCATACGCGCTTTAGATGATAAAACATTATAATCAACAAATGTGATGAAAACTGAAAAAAAGAAAAAGGAAAAATGAATCATGGCACAACCTTTTAACGAAATAATATCTATCAAGTGCTATGAGGAACCAGTCCCAATCCCGCGACAAAACTCCAACGAACAAGCTTCTATCGCGGAATCAAAACCAGACATCCCCTAATGTCGCGGATTTTCGTAAAGTAACAGCTGATTCCGAATCTACAATTTATCAAACAATATCTGTTTGACTTGCTTCCGGTATGACTGTTTGGATAACTGAAAGATATCGACATTTTCAAAACTCTCCGAGTAGCTGCGAGGCAAACGCGTCATAACTGCATTTCTTCCGTATTTGGTGCGGCAGCCAGGGATACTGAATAATTTTGCATGCCTCGTTCGTGTTTTTGGGGCACAGAAATTTATACATGATAGCAGATCACTGCTGTCCAAACGACCTCGTAAGATATCAAAAAGCAAAAGCATATCCAACATCACACGCCTATCCACAAGGGGAAGCATATCATAGTGTTTACAGTCACGGGCATAGGTGTCATGACGCCTTTGCGATTTAAAATTTAGAAATTTTATGAACTTTTTCTGTAGATTTTCGATTCTCCTAATATAAATATCGTACTGAGGTGACCAAACTGGGCTACAGTATTCCAAAATACTACGCACATATGCAAAGTAAATGGTCTTAAGACTGTGACAGTTCCTAAAAGGCTTACAAGTACGCATTACAAAACCAAGGTTACGAGAGGCTTTATTAGTGATGGTGTCGATGTGTTGGTCAAAGAGCAGTTTGGAATCTAACACTATACCAAGATCTCTGACCACATCAACCCTTTCGACCGCACTGCTATTAAAACCATAAGGATAGATAATTGGGTGTTTGGAACGGGTAAAGCTAATGCATTGACATTTGGATACATTGACAGTGATATTGTTTTGTTGATAATACCTGTACAATGCATCAAGATCACGCTGTATGAGTTCACAATCAAGTCTAGATTTAACACACATGTATATTTTCATGTCATCAGCGTACATTAAATGTTTAGCGTATTTAAAACAGGACTGGATGTCATGCAGGTATGCGCAGTAAAAAAGAGGACCGAGTAGAGATCCCTGGGGAACACCGGAGGGGATATTCACGAAGTCAGATTTATAACCTCCCATGACTACAGCCTGCGATCGGTTCGACAAATATGACCTGACCCATCTCAGCAAATCACCACGGATCCCAAGTGTTTGCAACTTTGCCAGCAGGATGACGTGATCCACACGATCGAATGCTTTTTCAAAATCCGTGTAGATCACGTCAACCTGACCGCCGGTTTCCATATTATGCAAGACATAGTTACAGAACGTGGCTAAGTTTGATGTTGTGGACCGGTTCCTAACGAATCCGTGTTGATTCTGACCTAAACCGTACGAAATAATGGGATATATACTATTATAAACGATTTTCTCAAAAACTTTACTAAGAGTATTAAGAATAGATATTGGCCGATAGTTTTTTATGTCCATCTTGGGCCCCTTTTTATGTACCGGCACTATATGAGCTGTTTTCCACAAAGAGGGACAGAAACACTCAGCCAGAGACTTTCTGAATAATAAAGCTATAGGATGTGCTAAACTGTCCGCGCAATTATGCAAAAAAATAGGAGGCAATCCATCGTTCCCAGGTCCCTTTGTTATATCTAACGCACGCAACGCCTTAAGTACAGTGTCAATGGTGATATCGAGGTTACATATGACATCTGCTGAGCCGTTTACTACATTAAGTGTATTCGTAGCTGCAGCAGTAGGCGTGGATGGGCTAACGAAAACACTGTGAAAGTAATTGTTAAAAGCTGTACAAATGTCAGGACCGGTCTCCAATGTCATGTTACTCAAGGTCATTGTTTTAGGATATTGACTGCCGCCTCTTTTACCTTTAACATAAGCCCAGAAAGCTTTCGGAGAATAACTGATCGCTTTCTCTGTCTGAGCTATGTGGTGTTTAAAGGATGATGCTTCAACATTGCGTTGCCTGGAACGTAATAATGTAAATTCGTAGTAGTCCCTAGGGTTACCATATTTTTTCCATCTTTTATGAACCTTAGTTTTCTCACGAATGATTTTTATCAGAGAACGACTGTACCAAACAGGGTATTTATGACTTTTTGATTTATCAATTAAAGGAATGAAACTGTCCACGCCAAGTTTAACTTCATTATAAAACGATTTAATAGCAACGTCCACCGAATTAACACTCAATTTATCAATCCAGTCTATTTTGTTAAAGTATTTATTCAGTTCTTTATAATCCCCTTTGTAGTAATTACGTCGTATTACGTGAGTTTCCTCTAGAGGAAACAAAAATAATTCAGTAGTCATAATGTCAAGAGCAGGATGATGGGAGTCTTCTGGGAGCAAAGGATCATCGCATCTACTTACAGTAAGGGGTACAGTTGAAAAGCATAGATCTAAAATCCTGTTATTAGTATTTGTGATAAGATTGTATTGTGAAAAACCGAGAATGTTAAGGTCGTCTGCAAGGGAGGCGGCAGCCGTTCTCATTTGCAGTGAACAGTTGCTTGATATAGAAAAGCCTTCATCTATCCATGTCAAACAGGGTAGGTTGAAATCACCGATAAGAATAAAATTATGATTACCAATTAAAGCCAATGTGTCCGTTATTGCTTGTCCAATGCTATTCAAGTGTAATGGGATACTAGATATATCGGGGGGTATATAAACAACTATGATATGCAAGTCCTCCTGAGTACCAATGCTCTGAGATGAGAGTGCAACATGCAAGAACTCTGTACCAGTATACTGAAAATCACGATACCGTCTAGTGTAATATTTACTGTTGACGCACAACATAATACCACCACCGGTCTTTTTACCAGTTGATTCAAGATCGCGGTCTTGCCGGAATATCTGATATCTAGCATCGCACAATTCAGCATCAAAAATGTCATCACGCAACCAAGTTTCCGTAAAGATTAGGATGTCATACCTTGAGCGTAAAATACTGTTATACAAATCCAATACCTTAGTTCTCATGCCTCGGACATTTTGGTAGTAAAAACTTAATTGTGTGTTTGCCATGATTCATCATTAATCGTCCAAGTATCGTTTAAAATAAAATAATAGAAGTGGGTATCTTGGCAGTAAGGAAGGTAACGGTTATAAGGGCGATATCTTAAACGTAATGTGCATTTACAAGTTAAATGAGTTTGAGAGGTACAAATATCAACAATCACCATAATAGGAGCACGTAACAGTATAACATTCAAGCATAAGTAAACAAACAGTTTAGTTCGGTTCAAAAGAGTACAATACTTTAGATTACACACACAATGTGGGTATGTGGTAAAAACTATATCTAACATTAAGCCAAACATTTTTTTCTTTGTGTCGTAACTCATTAGCGTGTTAAATATGTAACTAGAGGAAAGGTGAGATATATAATGTTCGGAAAAAAATATGTTACTTCTAACAAATAACATCGTTGTATTATTATATTTGTACGCAGTGACTACATATGAGGTTATTGATAGCCTCGATTGACACATTACAACGTAGTTATAACATAAACTATGGAACCATATGAATGTTAGGTTTTAAATATAAAAATACATGTTTAAACAAAGTAATCTAATTATAAAGACTCAGATGAGTTTATGCAAAATATCGAGGTTGCGGATAAAAACTGTGTCACTCGTTTCAGTCTTTCTCGCGTAGACGCGCCCTCCACGCACCCATACAAATTTGTATTTTAGTTCCTTTGCACGTTTACGGGTTGCAGCATGCAAGTTTTTATTGTCTGGTGATAGGTTTTCAACAACATACACAGGAGACTTTTGCATTGAACCAAATCCCAAGTCATGAGTGTTTAATTTGTCTTGAACATTCTTTTTATTGTAAGTCAGGACTGCAGACAGGAATGAATCACGGGTACGGGGCGAATTAAACTTGGTTAATATGGACCGTGGACGGGTACTGTCCGCATTCAACTTCGCAATCCTTGCACAATAATGTATGTCATTATCATTAATCGACTCGAATCGATCTAAAAATAGTCTTCACCATTTTGATTTTCTAATGCTCGGTCCAACCTAAAAATATATTGCGTTCGGCAAAAAAGACCTGGAAAGACCTACACTTACTGCAATAAATTTATAGTTTAACCGCGACACATGCACCATGGTACACGACGTCGTGTGAAAACAATTTCCCTTGCTCCATTGAACGGTGTTTTCTATGGCTGCCGTGACGTTCACTGCAGTATTCAATACCTATATTGTCGGACTAAAGTATCTGCGTATACGATGCAAGGCGAACCGTGCACCAGGGGAGAAGATTTTGTAAATTTTTACAAATATAATAATATGCATGCAGCATGTTATTTTTATTTTGTCGCGTTGTATTCTTTCTCGTTATGTTTATTTATGTGGCATGACCGGTGCCTAATAATTTATTTTTCTTACTTTAAATTATCCTCTTTGTAGAGTGTATCTCTTTTTATTGGTTGCTAAACTCTTACTAACTAATAAAAACCACCATGTTCATTCTCCTTCTCCAAGCCGGGTCGCGGTCCATCATAAGTCTTCTTACACGTCAGTTTGTCTATCTATAGAAAAGTAATAAAGTCCGATATTAAGCAGTAGATACTCTTATTCTTAATAAAGGTTGAGGCGTAGAAGCGACAAATATTCTTGTAACAAAATTGACGAAGACTTATAATACGTTTAAAATGTTAAAAACACTTGTGATAACAAAAGTGTATCAGAGAAAACGTTATATAGATGCTAGTCATCAGCCCAGATATTTTGTGTGAGGGTTAGACCTTTCCAAAAAAGTGATCGAAGTGTTTACATAACAAAAACCCATTTTGAACAACTCTACTTACCTCTTAATTCAAACTCCATGAATAACAATAACAATATCTGAAAAATGATTTATTGTAAATACATATTTATCATATTATAACCATGCTCCAGCCAGACAAATGCAAAACAACCTCAAATAAAATTTAAATGCAAAATGAAAAAAAAACCTTTTTTCACAGATAAAAAACATCGTGCCACTGTGCGCTGCGGCCAAGGAGGAAGCTGCGCGTGCGTCGATTAATACACGTAGCTGTCACTGCAACAAATTGTGAACGAAATGAATGCCGATTGAAACTACCGACTAATGGATTACTTACATTTTACTAAGCAAAGGAAGTTATGTTAATGTTTCGTAAGTAATTTACTTGTGTTAAGAATAAAATGAACGTAGGGTAATTTTATGTTTAATGTAAGTAACTTAGACTTAAGGAAACGCCGCTCAATTTGCATTTTGTTTGAAATTGACTCCTAAATAAATGAATTTTATTACAAATTATTGATTTGCATTTAATCGAATAAATTAAGTTTATGGCGATGTCGTGGCGACTCGGAAGTTAAGGTTGTTATTTATGAGGGTTTTTTTTAAAGGAGGAATATCATAATATTACTTCCTTTGTTCTGGGTTCTTAGTCAGACTTTTTCTGGCCACGATATGTGATTCTTATCCTTGTAGTTACTGTATCGACTGATGCAAGTAATTTTGTGACGTTTTCTGAGTTACATTATGCCCTCTATAATAAGTTTATTTAGACACCTCTGATATGTGGTAAGGGAAATTGAACTCATTATTTCTATTTGTAAGTTTGAAATCGCATTGTAATTTGGCTCAGTGGCTAGGTATCCGCACAGAACTGCTCTTAGCGTGAACCTGTAACCAGAAATAGTTGATTCGTGTTTGAGTGAATTTGAATGTTTGTGAATATAACCACGACACATGAGAAAATCTTGCTGTCAACGTTAAAAAATTAAAATATTTAAGCTAGAATGTGGAAATTATTAAACCATCTATTCACGTACCTCAATGGCACCTCACTGGATCATTAGTGAGGTTTTCCTCCTATGGATGTTTACACGTCAGCAGGCCAGTGTCGTAGTTACCTTCCTTCCTGGAAATAAAGTTGAATACAGTTATTCGTATATGTACCATTGGTTGTTGTGCAGTCTTTAATAGGAATTTAGAACCTATGGGATGCCAATAGACCACTACAGATAGGGGATGATATTCAGCAGAGGTTGCGAGTATAAGTGTAATAGTGAAATGATGTATGGAGTCCCAGCCCTGAGCAGGTGAAGGGACGGGATGGGTTTATGAGTAAGAGTTCTTTTAGCAAGTCAGGTGATTTTCGCCCTAAAAAAATTGATCTTTACTTTGCAGCGTAATTAAATTAAGTCTTAGTTATTATTATATTGACCTATGTGATGTTTTATATAAGAATGTTGATGTATTGTAGATGACTAGTATAATTTACAAAATTAAATCCTAACAATACCTGTAAATCAAAGAATTTGCATCATTGTATTTAATAGTCATATTTACAACCCCTATTTAACCCAGGCAGCTATGCAGATAAGCACAAAATAAAGTTTATTCAAAAAAGCGACAGTCTATATCACTAACAAAATTTGTTACACCCTATAAAAATTTACTGTACCAAAAAATCAGGAGAACAAATTACTAAATACACATATTATATAAAGTGACGCTAAATTCTGCCAAAACTGACCTTGGCAACTTTATGACCTTGAGGAAACGGTGGCTTTAGCGTGACCTGACCTCAATGCTTCCAATTCCATTGTTGTACAATAGCCAGCAGGACAACCTACCCCAATTTTACTTTTTTATCATCGGATTTTCGTCCCTATATCAAAAGAATAAAGTTGAAAATGACAGAAAGGTGTAGGTTGACCTGCTGGCAGTGTTCAGTAGTAGTTTTAGCTTTGGTTTTAGTTGGTAAACAAGTTCGCCAGATGGGCCAGTTAGGGATTAACTAACTATTTTGAATTTAGTCTTTGCTTGCGAAATTATTGTTTTACTTTGGTTTATAGAAAGTCGGTTTGGTAGTGTAGTTTAATTTTGTTTGTAGTTAGAAGATTATATGAGTTTATTTTTCCTATTATATATTTTTATTTTTGAGAGATATCTCGTATTTAGACGAAGGCCCTTTTATTAGACGATGCCTAGATGACCTACGATGCGTTTGTAGGATTCATTCTATCATTTTATTATTCATCATAATATAATAGATGTGAAAGGGGAAGACAAAGGGTAAGACAAAAAATAAATTTCTGAGATCACTTGTCAGTAATGCAGTCTCTCAAATACTTAAATCGATCTAAACATTTTCGACTGAAACTAACACGAATTTCAACATACACCTCACCTTCAGAATATAATAAAATAAGCATTAGTATTTATTAATATTACGTGTATTAGTGTTCATATTTAATGCAATTAAATCCAAAAACTTAGAATTGATTTACACCTCCACCTCACGTAACTTCCTAAATTGCTGTATATCACCTACCACACATCTCTGCACTACCAAAAGGTTGACTGGCAGAAAATGCTTCTAGCATTTAGTCCTCCGATATGCAATTGTATATAAAGCATAAATAAATTAATCGATAAATAAATAAATAAAATAAAAAAGCGTTGATATTTACAGATCACTCTCAACCTAAAGCTACAACAATCAAACAAAATCTTCGTCCATCATCTCAACTAGAAAAACCTGACACTTCAAGTTCAAAGACACTACAGCACATAAACATTAGTATTCAACGAACAAAACAGAAATCTTCAGCCCAAAGCCTTAGAGCCAATAATTTAATTAATATTCATGTCACTATGACACCAAGAGTCCAGTGTAGGCAACCACCATAAAATTAGTTTTAACAGCAGAACCAACTTTGCTGAGCATACGAATAGCTATTTAAACAGTTCTATTCTAAAAAACAGTTAGTGACGACGTATTCTATGATTCCGTAGCTTCTGATTCTCTGACGCACGGTACTCCAAAATCGGCGGCCATTTTTGTCATAAAAATAAATTGATTATTTCATTTATATTCTGTGGTGATAAGTTTGGAATGTTATCTTGTGTTTTATGCTGTAGGCTTTGAATATTTCGTGTTCTATTTTGGGTAAAATGGATCGTCAGCTTAATATAATATTGTTAAAAGATTTATAAATGTTACATAACACACAACATGTTCTGTATATTTTTGACTTGAAACTACTTAGAAGAGTTTTTGAGTCGTTTTTTTTAATAAAACCAAGATCTGGACATGTTTTAACTTGATCGTATGCGCGGGATTAGATACTTAATAACCTATTGGGAGTTTTGAAATAAAAATACAAAACAAAAATCACACTTAGTCGTTAAAACTGTAGTACTTATCTTAACTCGCTTATTTATCTAGTGCTTGTCACAAGAAAATACTTAAAAACAAAACTTTTTAGAAACTTTTGATACAGGTTAAAGACAGCCGCTGGATGCAGTTCGTTAACGTGACGATCTGGTTATTTAAGAAGGTCATTTATTGAGCGGGTTAAATCATTAAATCCCTCCTCTTTCGCCCTAAATTAAGCGAGTCGAGGGTGTCAGACTCACTCATTCTCCTGAACCGGGCTGATACCACAGTACATAACTGCGTTTCCTTCCACAATCACGAATTGAAGGAGACTTTTGCTAACAATTAAGTAGCAGTTGACTGCTAACATCTTGTGGCTGATATAACGAGAATGAAGCTTAAAAAATATCAATCAGACTCTTTGCTTGCCATCGTGTGTTCTAAAGAAGGCTCGAAGAAACATGTTAGTGTAGTAAACAGGATAATTTGAAACCATAGAATGGTGCCGCTTCCATACTACATTATACATTAGACCCTGGATCATTGCTAGCTTCTCCACTTGCGATAATACTTGGAGATATTAAATTATAATCTAGTTTCGTAGACAAACAACTATACTGATGTTACCAGTGTCTGTAGATAGCTTGTTCACATGTTATTTTTCAGTTTCTTTGCAGTTTTAATGTTCCGTGAAGGTTCGTAACGTCGTGGTCGCCCAGAGGTTAAAGCTCGCTTCTCATGCATGAGGGTGCGGGTTCGAAACCTGGCAAGTACCAATGTAACTTTTTTCGAATTATATGTACTTTCTATGATTATTTAGACACCACTGGCGTTCGGCGAAGGTAAACATCGTGAGGAAATCTGGACTTATAATTTCTAAATATAAGTTTAAAATCGCCAACCCGCATTGAGCAAGCGTGGTGATTAATGCTCAAAGAGAAGAGGCCTTTGCTCAGCAGTAGGTACTTATAGGCTGATGATGATGACGATGAAGGTTCTGTAACTTTACTTTGTCTTGAGCATTGAGTGAATTTGTAATTAATCCTCTTGTTAAAGAACCGGATAAGAGATGACACGTTTTACAAAGACGTTAATCTGTAGACTGCTTGCAGCCCAGACACTTTGGGCGTTGGGGATCACGGAACAACCTTCGGCTTCCGTAAGCGCGGATCTCCTGACCAGGACGTACAGCACGTAGAATATGGCAGCACCAGAGATTGGGCCCAGTAGGGCCGATGTTCAGCCGATCAGTACGGGTCTAGAGCGATTATGGACCGTGGCCCTAGCCTGGAGCTGGAGACGGACGAGGTGGTTTTTAGTCAGTAAGGGCCTGACGCTCCCTCTCGCCCAACCCAGGACGAGACATTTGATGATTTTCCGCCCTCCAAAAAAAGGTCTTTAGGCTAAGGCTCTCTGGTGATACTGGTGGTGCAAGAATGCTTCGGCTACCGGTCTCTAATACCATCAGACGGATCATATGCTTAGTTACTATCAAACGTAGTAAAACAAAATTATCTTCAACTATAAGAACCTCCTATTTACATTTAAACGGGTATCTCTCATTAGTATTACCCTTAACCGTCATCATCTTCTATTTTAAAAGCAAATAAAAATCTAAACAAACCAATAAAACAAAAATGTTACGCCAATAAAAATGAGCCTGTTTTTTGACTTTTTTGGCAGTTTAAATTCTACACGGTAATTAGAGACCAAAAAGGCCTATAAGCATATTCGTGGCACGGGTTTTCATACAAAAATCATAGATCAATTAATCATCCTCACGAGGAATCAAAATTTACTTTATTACGAAGTTTTGTTTTATGTTATAGGTATACAAGCAAAGGAATTACCTAATGAAAGACGGATTTTGGGATTGAGGAAGGATTGAGACTCCGGTAACCTCACCCACATGACGAAATACAACGCTGTGGTTTTTTCACGCCGGTTTTCTGTGAGGCCGTGGTATCACTCCGGTCGAGCCGACCCTACCGTGCCGAAGCTAGGCTCTCCCACACTTTCGTTTCGAAAAATTCCTCAACTGAGCATTTGTACCTAGGTACATGATTTAGAAAATTTGATTTGATTTAGAAGTTCGTATGAAACCATTAAAATGTTACTCTGACTCTCTTAACTCTTTTCAAAAATATATCGATATGCCCGGCGTGCTTATGAGAACAGACTGTCATTAAAAACAGGTATTTGTATAGTTTTTATGACCTTTACTTAAAATTTTGTATGGAATAGTGCGCAGCGTAAACGCTCTTCAAGTCATAAACAGGTTTCCAAAACTGTTACATCCACCTTAAGACTAATTTGTGATGACAAAACTCGAAAAGCTGTTAAGCACGGTACTAAAAACGTTTAACAAAACGATCAAAGTAAAAAGAACTTTATTTCCTAGCCGTTAGGAGCTTTAATATTCATTGTTCGTGTGTAACTTAACCTGTCAGTGACATCAAAGTAATTACGCTTAAGACGATGCTTAATCAGTTTGATCCGTATTAAGATTTTCATCTTTAATGTTACTTAAGAATTTTACTAAACTAAGTAAAGGTGATTAAAATTGGTTTAGAGTGTAGTTTTTTTATTACGTTATCCCGTGGGTGGTGCGAGAAGGAAGCAAATCAAATCAAATTGTTTATTTCAAGTAGACCACAACAGGCACTTTTGAACGTCAAGCAAAAAAGATATCATAAGGTTTAACTTTATACGTGTCAGTCTGTCGGCCTGTCTTCTAGTGACGCTATTCGCTCGTTCCAAAGTGTAGATTCCTATGGAGAAGAACGAGCAAGAAACTCCATGGTTATTCTTTTTCAATCACTTTTTACAATGCATTGTTACATAATTTAGATAGTTCTATTATGTGAGAATCTTAGACACTTACTGACTGACCGACCAAAGCCCTATTCTTCTTATGATCCAAGCCAGGGCCCGCTTCAATCCGTAACCCCAGCTGAACCTCAGACCTAATAGGTTCCATCAGTAGTAGTAGTATAGTGGTCCTTTGAGGTGAACGCGTAATAAGACACCTCGGCCTCGGCCTAGAGCAGGAGAAGGAACGGGGGAGTTTTTAGTCAGTAAGAGCCTTCTTTTCTAATAAAAAAAAAACGTTGCCCCACACTAGGATTTTCTCCTGTGTGCGGTTAAAACATACAATTTCACATGACATCTAGACCTGGAACAACAATTTGTGGATCACACAAAGTGTTGTTCCGTGCGGGAATCGAACTCGCGACACGTTGCACGGCAGCCGGTGGCCCAGCCACCGCACAAACCGTGCAGTCTGACACACCCTCTCAACTCGCCCTGGGCGGGAGAAGACATTTAATGATTTTCTCCTCACAAAAAAAGCTACTTAGGTCAGGTTCTGGTTAGGCGCCTGTTTTAATACCTGAGTTGTAATGTAAACAGTACATGGTTTAAAGTAACACTTTCTTACCAGCAAAATAACTGAATGTCCGTCTGTCTGCTAACAAAATGTCTGTTTAAAATTCCTTTAGGTCGAAATTACCAGGCGCCATCAATACAGGGTTAAACGAATTGTTAAAGTCAGTTAGTTTAGCTGCATCATACGATGCGTGTAGGCACGTTAAACCTATCACCGCTGACCCCGTCCCGTTAGACATTCGAAGCCAACTTTATTGTAAGCCCGTTGTAATCTCAGATTGAATTTATAAATAATTTAGATAGATCTAGGTGTCTAGATAACCTAGGCTGTGTAGATAAGACTTCATCTTCGGGCATAAAGTTCCTATGTAGAAGATTATTACACTAGTTTTATTGCTAAGCCTATATCTAGGTCGTATGTGGAATTACAGTTAGAAGTCTTGGAATTATGGTGTGGCATGTTTTGAGATGAGTGCTAGGAATCTAGATTGTGGGCTGAAGGCTGGTGAGAGTACCTAATGTCCATCGGTAATAAAGATAAGATAGTGTTTTGTTTATTTTATAAATGTGTTGAGGAGAAGTGAAGAATATTCTACTTGTATTATAAATGCGATAGTTTGTAAGTATGGTTAAATGGGTGGATGGACGTTTGTTACTCTACACGTAAAAACTTACAAACTAAAGCGGTACACAATAATCCGGAATAACACATTGGCAATTGTTTCTAGTACAAGTTAGTGGTTTTACTAGTACCGGTGGTGCAGGTGAAGCCATTAGCAGAAGTTAGTGTTTCATAAAACGAACTGGCCAAAAATATAAGTTTTAGAAATAAATGTGTACAAATTATGCTTAGCTTTTTTCAGCCGTGAGGGCTGGTGAAAATGCAGTCATTTTGTAAGATCCTGGCCTCGAACAGGAGAAGGAACGGATCTCTTTTTAGTCAGTAAGAGTCTGACAATCCTTCTCACACCACTCAGGGCGGGGAGAGAAGCCATTTGACGACGAGAGAAGCCTTCATACCCAATCACAATAACAAAAATCCAACCTAACAATCATAAATATATACTAATATTATAAAGAGGTAAAATTTGTAAGTTTGTATGTAGGTGGTAATTTTTGGAACCTCTGGTCCGATTGCCAAAATTGTTTCATTTATTGATAGCTACAATTTTTCCGAATGCTATATGCTATAAAACATCACGCTACGATCTGCGGCCATGCAGCGGGTGGAACCGCGCGATTTTAACAAGCACTTTAAACAATCAAATCCTACTTAATTTTACTACATTGTTCGAAGCATAACGGACAGCCATTGTGTCCCTTATAAGAGCCAGTACTTCACCACCATCCCGATTAATGATCTACCAAAAGGAGTCAGCAGTTACATTGAAACTATGAAGGTATGTATATTCAAATTATTACAATACATATTGAAATTCATTTTATATTTTATGTTGGTATTGAAATTCGCATCATCACACCTTTATCTATTTATGGGCGGGTAGGGTGAGTATGTTTTTTATTAGAGATTGGGATAGTTGCTATACTCAAATCTATACAGTAGTAGTTTTAGGTGTGGTGTGTGTATAGCTTCGGCACGTATGGACTGACTCGAAGGGAGTGATACCGCGTCATCACAGAATATCGGCGTGCCAGAGAAGCGGGGCAACCGCAAAAGGTACCGCCGCCCCGGCCAAGAGCAGCAGAAGAAACGGGATGATTTTTAGTCCTGGGCAAGAAAAGTCACTTGATGATTTTCCTCCCACAAAAAAGTGTGTTTTTCTTCGTGTGATTGAGGTCACCGGAGGCCCAAACCTTTCTCTTTCTCTCTTTCCAATCCTTGAATCCCAAAACCCCTTTACCCCAGCACAACAAAAAAAGTAAACAGGAGTTTGTCATCACAAAAGCAAGGGGCTACACATTTTAGTATTCTAGACTTTACACTTCTGCAAAATCAATAGCTTGCAGTGGTTGGTTAAGAAAAACTGATTCTGCTCGATGGCTGCTACAATCCGAGAGGCCTATGTCCAGCAGTAGACGGAATTAGGCTGATGATGATGACGTAAGTTTCCTATATTTAATACTAGCTACTCTCTCGCGGTTTCACCGGTAGCGGTAGCGTGATGTTTTATAGCATATAGCACTCAGGAACGTTGTAGCTATCAGTGAAAGAATTTTGGCAATCTGACCAGCGGTTCCAAAGATTACCCCCTACATACAAACTTACAAATTTTACCTCTTTATAAAATAAGTATAGATAGATCTATTGATTTTACGTAAAAATCTTTTAAAATTTCAAGTGTGGTCACTCCACACAACTGAAGAGGAAAGCATACAAAGTAAGTTTGGTGTTAGAATATCCAATGACTGTAATAGATTATCTTTTTTTTTCAATATTTATAGGCTATTGTAGTCTCAAGGGACGGCCTATTATTTCGGCCACAACCAACGCGGAAAGAATTTCAAATAATCATCCTAAAGTTCATTGACCTTACGTTTGTACTCACCAACTTTATTTACAACTTCATTCTTTTTTTACTAAGTCTTATTGTGTTAGGTGTTGGGTTTAGATTTGTGTAGCTTGAAGTTTTTGGTCGGTATAATTATGTTGGTTTTTACGAGCTTGACCAAGACGAAATCTGTGATCGGAATTTACTAGGTTTGAAGAGATTAGGTAAGTATTGATTGTCTTAATGCTACTAATATAAGCTCACAATTAATTCAACACCTTTTTTCATCATCAAAATTATGAATCTCAAAAAATGTGCCTATTGTCTCCAACTGTAATTTTATGATGTGTAATAAAAAATGCTGATTCCGTACTATGCAATGAATTTTAGAAAAAAAATCCTTTTTTGATGGGTGAGGAATCATCAAATGACTTCATGCACCCACTTTGGGAGGGGCAAGTGGGAGTGTCACTCTTGTCTTTCACTGACTAAAAACTAAACCGTTCCTACAACTACCAACATTAATAAATATATTATTATATTCTTGTAACTGCTTTTCCCTCATCAGTTTCCATTATAACACCTCACTCAACCAATAACAATGTAGCCTCATTACAAATTATTTTATTTTTCTGTAAATAGAACACAAAAAATAATATTGTAAAAAATATCGTAAATCGTATATTAAAATATCTAAAATAAAATTCGTAATCGTAAATTGAAAATAGAATCGTAAATCGTATTAAATTATCATCATATTGTGGTAAAATAAATTATTAAAACTATGTAATAAAAATAAAATTTTAATAATAAAATAGAAATTTAAAATATTTATAATAGTGTATATTTTACTAAACTTTAATTCTTATAATTAATACTAGTATTTATGATGTTGTCATGAGTTAGTATACTGATCTAGACAAATATATATTTTAGTATAATAATAAAATTTAAACATAGTATATACAAGATTAATATACAAGTTTTGTATAATAAAAATAGCTCAATAGATTGAGAACCACCTCTTCTTATTGCCGGGCTTGCGGGGTAAGCTCAATGAGGCACCGTGACCTCGGCCTAGAGCAGGAGAAGGAACGGGGGTTTTTAGTCAGTAAGATTCTGACACTCCCTCCCATTCGGTCCTGGGCGGGACTCAATTATTACAATAAAGTATTAAACTATTTGGACATAGGTAAATAAAACTAAGAAAAAGTCACATTGATGGTTGCCAGATTTCGATACAGCTGACTCATGCATAAAGCAGGCACGTCTAAAAAGCCCAAACTTAACACCTTGACATAAACAGCCGCACTCAAAACAAAAAATACCGGAACAATAAGTTCCGAATGAGTAGCCACTACTAGCCAAATAATAAAAATGTTTCAAATGAAAATTAAACAATAAAAAAGTCAATTAAAAACAAAAACAGAATTGTAGAGGAAAGGGCTGTGACGAAACCTCGGTAATAAGTGGGTAGACAGAAATGGCGGTGCTACACAATAATTTGGTTAATAACATTATCCAAGACAATACGTGTTTTGTTGAAATGTAAGGTGACCAAGTTTAATGATGGACAGTCCTATTTCAAAAAACTGTTATTTTGTTAGATAGCCACACAATTGTGACTTTCCAGTAAAGCAAAATTCTGAATTTGAAATTATGCCATTTTTGAGGGGGGCGTGAAACCTTAAGAGATCTTGATGAGAAACGATCAGAATGATACGTTAATTAAAGGGGTCGTTAAAAATTAAATTAAAATAGCACCCACTTTTGTTTAGTTTTGTTGAGAGTCCCATTTAATTAGGAGGTTGATTAACAATTGTTTATAGTTACGACTAGCTACTCGCGAAGTTTCCTCTATAAATGGATTATCAAACACAAAAATAATTAATTTTTCAATTCGAACCAGCAGTTCAGGAGATTGGGGTGTTCAATGTTCATATAAACAAACTCTACAGTTTAATAGATTTCAATCAATTTATGAGAAACATTGTCCTCCAAATGTTTGTGGTGGTGGCCTGGAGGTTAAGTAGACCGCTTCTCATGCATGACTGTGACAATGTGACTTTGTCCGAGTTATATGTACTTTCTATGATTATTTAGACTCCACTGACATATGGTGAAGGTAAATATCGTGAGGAAACCTGGACTTATAATTGCTAATTATTAGTTTGTAATCGCCAACCTGCATTGAGCAAGCATGGTGATTAATGCTCTAACCTTTATAGGCTGATGATAATGATTGTCTTCCAAAGATTAACCAACTTTTCGTAATATCCTGTAACCAATATAGAACCACAGTCACACTACAAAAAGCAAAGCTTTTTGTATGACAATGCGCAGTGACCGCCCACGACACATCCGGTATTTTGTTACCGTTTCACTTCCCGGGATTCGAACCCGGTTTAAAACTATAACTAAGAGTACTAGGAAAATCGTCTTTGCTATTAACGTAACGTGGGTATGAATAAAATCAGTACTTATTTTGAATTTCTTAATTATTACTTTCAAGCAATAAATACATTCTGAGAAAAGTAATCTACCTATACTAATAATAATTATACAGCTAAAGAGTTTGTTTGTTTGGACGCGCTTTTATCCGGAACTACTGGTCCGAATTGGACAATTATTTTTGTGTCGGATAGTTCATTTATCGAGAAAGACAGACTTATAAGCTATAAAACATCATCACGATTTGACCAATGGCAGCCGAGGAGCAGGCAAAACCACACAAAAATAACTATTAGATTATTATAGATTTGAACACTATTTTACATTTGTGAAATCCTGCACATCATATAAGTACAGCGATGCACTGGTGTGGACAATGACGATAACCAGCTTTGGTTATATCCTCTATGGGTGTGGGATACTGCCTCGATCTATTTATTCAGTACACTAAGCTTCTTTCGCATGCAAAATGATCGCAGAACAGGATTTAGCTCGAGATGTTGATACCAAATATTAAAAAAAAAAGAAAATGCAGTATTAGTAAGTCTTTAAAATGAAGAGATTTCACTTAATATTGTTATTTAGTTGATTATAACGTCAGCCGTAGTTTTGGAGATTGGCGATCGCAGATTTCTGTCTTTATGGAGTAATTAAGCTTTACTGGACCAGGTTAAGTCTGCTCTAACCTGCTCGTAGCCGTGAAGGGAGTTAAATGAGGAGGAGGAGGATGGGAGAGAGTGTCAGACTCTTTCTGACTAAAAACCTCTCCGTTCCTTCTCCTGCTCTAAGCCGAGGCCGCGGTGTCTTATTGCGCTTGCCCCGCAACCCTGGCTGAGCCTCAGCCCTATAGAGCCCCGTCTGCGGTGGTCCATTAGCGCTTTGGGGCGCGCGCAGAACGCAACGCGCCGTATGCTCGAGTCCAACACATAACACCAACATGTCGATTTGAAGAAGAAATTATGAAAACATTATTCCTAGAAGATATGTCGAAAGACATAAAAGTAAAATGGTCCATAATTACATGTGTGTAAGAACGATGATCGAAATCACACAAAGAATGATTATGCACTTACGTGGGTAGTTGTTAAGAGATAAAAATCATTGCTTCTGTGCGTTTATTTAATTATAGCTTGTATGGTTCCTTTACTAGCGTGTCCAGTAAAATGTTATCGTTCTTTTCATCTCATATAATAATTTTGATTGGATTTAGATACTTAGATTTTTGTTTGTCAACAATAAATCTATCGTTATCACCATCATTAGCCGGAATATGTCCGTTCCTGAATCAAGACTTTCTCAAGAGGGAGTTTGTTTTTGAGGCCTGAAATTCATCAAATTTCTTCTGTCGCCCGGAACTCTCCATGTGTTCGGATCTTACTGACTAAAATTCGCTCCGTTCCATCTCCTATGATCCGCAACCCCGGCAACGTTTGGCAGTCAGCAGATGCACCGAAATTTTAAGGATTATCTTAAGGTTCTTTTTTGCTTGTTGCAATATGTAAGTGGTACTTGTTACTTGGTTGGTACTTGGCAAGACTAAAACTAATGCAATCTAACAAACTTGTGTCTCTTGTTTTTCATCTTCCTACACCTTTTTTTCTAGTAATCGCTACCGCTCATACGACCCGCTGTAACTGGCGCCTCAATGCGTGCTCAAAACCACCTTGTACAATAACTTTATCTTGTGTTCCCTCAACGGTAACCAGAAAATTTCGTAACACAATACCGTTACATACAACTAATTTACATTTTCTAGTTAAGTTCATCTAATTATGTTTACATAATTGAGGATTAATTATTCAACTTTTTTTATCACGGACATTTTTTATTTTAACGCATTTGTATGTGTTCTTGTTTTGTCCAAATTTCCTCTGCTTGGTTTAATTTAGCTGTTTTGTTTTGATTGATGTCAGTGGTATTTTTTCTTTGATCACTTTTTTGTATCGTAAGTCGTAACTGAGGGAACTTTATTTAGTTCGATTCTCTTTCTAGTAAACATTTTAATACTTTAAAATTATGCTCAATGTTGACATTACTATTAGAAGTGTACCTACTTATGATCCTGCTTCGTATCCTCAAAGTTATTATTTGTACTTAAATTCCTTTTGTTTTATTTTATTCAATAGACTAACTAGAATATTACTGATATTTAAATCAAATGACTAAGATGTCCAGCAGAACTATTGGATTGAGATTTTCTGTGAAAGATAATACTACAATTTGTGCAAATAAAGTTTTACTTTTATTTCACCACGTGAATGCAGTTCGGGAAAAATGTTAACCAATATTTTCATTTTAGAATTAATAACACTACCAAGGTAGTCAAGCAAACACGTACACTTCGAAGTTGTCAGGGAAAATACAATCATGATCAACAAAAAGCATTTCAACCATCGAATTAATAACTATTTGGTACTTCCCCACAATTTCATTCGCTGAGAAGTTTCCGTTCACAGCTTATCTAGTGATTATCACTTTTTTGTTCGCAAACGCATCAATTTAGTTTCTTGCTGTAAGTGGATCATGTGTTACATTTTGTATCGGGTCGTTAAGTTGGCAAATTATGGTCTTAGATAAGTTTGTGGTTTGATTTATTATTTTCCTTTTATCTATGATTTAATTGCGACCTTTGGAATAAGATTTTTTATTTAGAAAAAGAGATTTCTTTTATATCATCGTTGGAGTGGAAACGATTGCAATAGGTTCTATTTTTGTTAGAGTTTAATAAAAAAATATTGTTACTGTTCCATGAAAAAGATTTTTTCTATAAGCATGAACTGACACGGTATTGCACAAAGCTCGGTAAGCGCAGACGCAATAATTCAAAAAATACTCTCTATCTAGTCCTGTTTTTGTTTCCTTGCTTTCTATTCTGTGTACTCACTCTCTAGCCTTAATAAGGCCAATCGTACTATGTGCTTCATGACCTTTTAATGCAAAACAAAATGTTCATCATTTTTTTGTACCTATAAAATGCAAAACTTATTTATCTCTAAGATAGGAACCTAACACTATCTCAGGGACTTGTAGAAATGAAACATTGCCGCTAGCTCCAGGGTGGGAGAAGATATTAAATAATTTTCTCCCCTCATAAAAAGGGATACAATTTGAAGCGTATGACTAAAATATTACACTTTTCAGTGATAGCACCTATTATACTCGTATGTATAATTATCGAGGCGAAGATAGTGTCTCGCTTAGATTTTGATTTTGTTATGTTTATTTATTTGTTTTCGTCTCTGTACGAGTCATGATGTGGTGAACAAATAGTTATTCCTTTCTTTCCTTCTTGCTTTCCTCCTTCTTCGCTTTCATATTTTTTTCTTTCAATGTCTAAGTTCTTCCACAGCACCGGGTCATTTATTAACTTTTTAACCGACACACGTATGTATAGTATTCTATATTGTTTATAATGTGTTACCACCATGACAGTAGCGACACATTTGTCACGGTTATAGGCTAGAATTATACGGAATTAGGCATCGCTCCTACCGGCCACATCCTCGTTTACTCTGTTGCTGTCACGGCGTATATGACAGAATTTCAGATAAAAATAAATATGTGGATGCAAATTTGAATTATGGTCAGTATTATTGTAGTTACTGTATTAGATTGTTTTGTTTGGGTGAAAAATAGATTTTGTCAGTTTTGGGTTTTTTTAGTTATCATTTTAGTCATCATGGAGTATGGAAATTTATCTTGAAACCCAGTAGCACGTACACAGGGGTTTTCTATGAGTTCTGAAGATCATCAAAATGATTTCCCCTGCCCTAAGTTTCTCCTGCCACCCTGCCTGACTAAGAGGAAATGTATTAGTCTTAATGTCTAAGAACCACACCTTCTCTTGCTCCAAGCTGAAGCCGACTTACATAACATTTATTACATACATTATTGCGATTGCACGGCCAAATTCACTGCATCTATAACCTCAACTGCATCCATTATTGCGATTGCACGGCCAAATTCGACTGCATCTATAACCTCAACTACATCCACCACCCAGACTATAGAAGATACTATTTAGTTTAGTTTAGGTCAAATATTGGGCCCGTTTATGAGCTTTGAACCGCTATCTGCTTGAAATACTGACAGTCGAAAATCTTAAATCTAAAATCAGCAATCGAAATAAGACCTATTTTTCAGCCGTTGCAGTGAAGATCTCTCCAACAACATTGCAATTAAGAGAAGAATCACCCATCGATAAGCATACCTTGTTTATCCAAGTTCAACCTGTTATATCAACATGCATATCTTTAAATAATTTAACCTCCTTCTTCTAGAATATTCTCCAAGCAAACAATTTGCAAATAAAACGAAAGTCGGTGCCTTTTAACTGAAGACAGGAAGTCGTATTCTATCCTTACTCAGATTACAACTCATTACGTTAGCTAATGAAGGATCCTATAAATATTTCCACAACTAGATATTTAACTGCGGTATTTTAATACTGGTTTCTTATTACTTACTTCAGTCAAGTCTCTTAGTTGAGGCGACGTGTTATCAAGTGTAGTTTTCATCTTGATGGGTTCTAGTCTAAGAGTTGTGATTAAGAAAATTCTTTCGCTGATTATTTCCAAATTATTCTATGTTTACTTAATTCAGTCCTTAGCAACTGATTTAGTTCTGCTGTATCGTTCGCAAGGAATAGTTTCACATGCAGGACAACTACAGGTCGGCACAAATGGGCCCGCTCGACCGGAGTGATACCACGGTCGCACTAGAAACCAGCGTGAAAGAACGCTTACGTTATTTTTTTTTATGGAGTAGTTCGGCAAACGAGCAGACGTATTACCTGATGGTAAGCAATCAGCGTCGCCCATGGACACCCGCAACGGAGGAGTTACGAGTGCCGTTGTTGTTGCCGACCTTTTAGGGATTAGGGATTTGGAGATTTAGGAACTGGGGAGGGATTGGGAAGGGGAAGGATTGGGCCTCCGCGCCGGTTTTCTGTGAGGCCATGGTATCTCTCCGGTCGAGCCGACCCATTAGTGCCGAAGCATGGCTCTCCCACATTTAACGTTATTTCGCCCTGTGAGTCAGATTACCGAAGGCCTATCCCCTATAGCCATTCACATTCCAAATTCCTAACATCCAACAAAAGGGCCGGTAACGCCAGAATGATGTTACGGGTGTCCATGCTTACTATCAGGTGACCCGGCTCTCCTTGCTAACCTATCCTATAGATTTAAGTTAATAATATATTTCTCTAAGTCTCCAATCTCAATACGTAATTATAGGTAAGCGGTATGGCATTAATTGGACATTGCAACTTCTTGGTCGTTCTTGGGCTTCTTTTGCAGGAGAAGATTGCCTTAATGGGAGGTTTGTTGAAGTTCTCATTTTGACGCGTTCAGGTATACCAGAGATTCAGTCGGGATTACGGAGCAAGCGCTATCAGGCACCGCGGCCTCGGCCCAGAGAAAGAGAAGGAACAGGTCAATAAGAGTCTGACACTCCCTCCCGCGACACCCTGGGTGGAAGAAGCCATTTGATGATTTTCCCTTCAATACCAGAGATCGCTGCTGCTCGATGTTTGGAATTTTAAGTCAACTCTTACAAAACACACGACACGTTCAGTATTTACATATTTACAAACAAAAAATTTCGAAAGAAACTATATACGAACTGAATATTGCGTCGAAATCTTAATAAAAATCTACCCACTTTGGACGTTCCCACATACATTGGCGTAGTAAAAAATGGTATAAAAGTAATATTATTACCTGTGAACACATTAATTTTATGTACCTACCTAATAAACATGTCAGAACTTTCGATATACCGGCCGTGGTACATTGCGTTGCGACATCAGAATCAGGAAATGACTCTATCGCGGGTCGCTGCCTCTACTAAAACTGTAACATACAATTGCTGGATGTGAAAAAATAAAAATAAAATTCAACAAAATGTTCTGTTTCATTATCGAGGTATGGTGTGTGTTAGTTGTAGTGAGGTAGTAAGTATGGTATAGAGTTTGGTGTGGTCTGTATGGTTAGGGTATGTGAAAAAAAATACTTAAGACAAACTAAAAGGGCTTTCGTTTACTCATAGGTGAGTAAGTTTTACAGTCTTTATTGTGTATATGACATGACTCTTTGTTTAGACGTTATTTGTCTATATTTGCAAAGACTAAAGCGAAATGTTTAGTAAAATAAAACAATCGGAAAATTGACTATGTTAATTCGTTTTAATTGTCCATTCATTTCAAACAAAAGTAAGTAAACTGATTATATAAAACGAAAACGCATGAAAATAGCTTTCCAACACACTTAAATAAAAAAAGCAATTAAAATTTTAAAATACTTTGACTTATAACTTGAAAGTTACAACCAAAGGCATTTATTGTGTTGATAAAAAATGCAACATTTTTACAAGTACGCTCAAGTCACATCCAGGACTAAAAACTCTACGTAAACCATAGAACATTACACGGAGCGCCGAGCATAGTGATCCCCGAATGTTTACACATTAGCATCCATCAAGCAGTGAGCACATCACTATTAAATTAGATTACCTTTTGAATATAACACACAACAACTAACTGTACTAGGTGTATGTTGAAATCCGTGATTTTTGTAGATCAATCAACGTGATAAGTAAGGTTAATGAACTGTTTTTTAGGGGAATTATGTTTTTCGGGTGTTTTTTTTTTTAAATGCACTTGACTACACGGTTGGCGGGGTGGCTGGGCAACTGCCGTGCAACGTGTCGCGGGTTCGATTCCCGCACGGAAAAACTCTTTGTGTGATCCACTAATTGTTGTTCCGGGTCTGGGTGTGATGTGCATGTGAAATTGTATGTTTGTAAACGCACCCACGACACAGGAGAAAATCCTAATGAGGGGCAAGTTTAAAAAAAAAAAAAAGAACTGTCGAGCAATCGTCGCTGCCATGGATACTTGCAATATTAGCGTTTGTCATTTGTGTTTAGCCGGCCCTTTGGAGGATTTGATTGAGGCGTTATTTCACGCTGGTTTTCTGAGAAGTCGTGTATCACGTAGGTTCAATCGAGTCATAATAACAAAAATTTGACTGCACGGTTGGCGCAGTGGGCGGGCAACTGGCTGCTGTGCAATGCATCGCGCGTTCGATTCCCGCACGAAACAACACTAAACTTTGTGTGATACACCTATATTGGATATTTGTAAACGCATGACGACACAGGAGAAAAGATCCTAGTTTGGGGCAATGTGTTTTAAAACAATAATGGGACTTATTGCTCACACATAATCTATTGTTGAGCATAAAAGACTGTATTTAATTGGTTTTATTTAATTCAAACTATATTTATTGTTACTTGATTATGTATTATTTCCATGGTTTTAGTCTTGAAAGTAATTCCACGTAAGTACCACGTAAACGTTGTAAATCTGACATTCATACTCGTATTCAACTACTTTTATTCCCTACAAGGGGAAAGTTATAAAATACAATAAACTTTACTATTTGATCTAAGAACAAAATAAAGAAAACCTTATTTTCACGCATGCAGTTACTGTTAGTAGGTACTTTAACTAAAGTTTTATATTTTGTATAGGTAATTAGCTTGAGAAAATCGCCGCTCATAAATTATTTATTCAAGGATATAAATTAAGGAAAGGTCATTATGGAAAACCTTGTCTCTGATCTAGTGGCTACAATCACAGTTGATGTATATGAGATTCCAGGTTCGGTATTCACTTAGATTTTTTTTTTGTAAATGATTTTGTTTGATTTTGATTCAATGTATCCATTCTGTTCCTTTTCACTTATGAGGGTGCCTTTTCGAAACCTGGCAAGTACTTATGTCCTATTATTATTCTCTTTGTATTATACATACAAATGTAACTTTTCCCTAGTTTTTTTTTATTATTATTAAATTATCAAAAACAATATTAACAGGTTTTAACTGGTTCAGCATCACTTAAACCTCTCGGGTTTGTGTGTGATACTATTATACTATTCTATTCTTCTCACACAATAATTATACATAAACTTAACATTAAACAACTTTATAACAAAACAATCAATCAATCAACACACAGCCAAATACTTTCCAAGTAGTGGGTACTTAGAAAATACTCCGCAGTGTGTACCTAAAATGTACTCCGTAGTGTTCTGTTACATATTTGCGAAGAAATGTGTTCTAAATTTATATTTTATGTTATTTTTGGTTATAGCATTACGTATATCAGTTGGTAAAGAATTTAATAATCGAGGTATTAGATATGCACTCGTTCTTGTGCCGTAGAAATTTTTTGCAGATATGGTGACAAGTTTTTTTTTTATAATTATGCACTTTCTAAAATTGACATTATACACGGTGATTTCTTTTTAGAACAAGTTTGTTTGAACGCACTCATCTCCAGAACTACTATTTGGAATTCAACAAATTATTTTCGTCATTTTATCAAAGAAGGTTATAAGCTATAAAACACCCTGCAATGACCAATAGGAGCGGGAAAAGCTAGCTAATAAAAGCCAAAACAAAAATGAATTTAGAAAAAAAAAATATCGTCATAGAATACTAATAAAACTTAGCTCAGTAAATCAAGAACCACTTTATATTTTTACAACAAAATCCATGTGACGTTCGAGCTTCTGGATGAGAACTATAAAAATGTCTTAAACACCTCTGCCTACCTACTTTAATAATATTCAGTTTTATAGTTCACCTCGACCTTACAAAATGGTTAGCGAATAAAAATGTCTCTCTACGTCAATATATATGTATTGTTATGTAAATTTTCTTAAAGGCTTATTTATGTTTATCGTTTTCTGATTAGGAAATTATGTTTTTTAAGTAGGTATTAACTATCTGTGATAATTATAGCTCGTGAATTCGGCTAAAGAAGCTTCTAATGTGTCGTGGTGGCCCATAGGTTAAGGAGCCCGCTTCTCATGCTTAAGTGGTCGAAACCTGGCAAATACCAATGTGACTTTTTCCGAGTTATATGTACTTTCTATGATTATTTAGACACCCCTGACATACGGTGAAGGTAAACATCGTGAGGAAACCTGGACTAATAATTTCTAATTATTAGTTTGAAATCGCCAACCCGCATTGACCAAGCGTGGTGAGTAATGCTCAAACCTTCTTCGTTTGAGAAGAGGCCTTTGCTCAGTAGTGGACACTTATAGGCTGACGATGATGATGAAGATGATGATAATTATAGCTCGTGAATTCTATCCCTGGGATCAGCGGGCGGGTGTGTCAGACTTTTACTGACTAAAAACTACCCTGTTCCTTCTCCTGCACCAGGTCGGAGCCACGGTACATTATTTCACTTGAACTACAACCCTTGAGGTCCTCAATTCTCATGCATGAGGTTGCTATTTGAAACCCGGACTTGTACCAAATACTTCTGTGACTTTTTCTGAGTTGTAATATGTACTTTATAAAATGTATCTTATTTATTTGGTCCAAGCTTGGATTTCGCCTCAAAAAACCAATAGACCACCACAGCCGGGGCCCTATAGGGCTGATGCTCAGCCGGGATAGCGGGGTAAGCGCAATGAGTCACCACGGCCTCGGCCCAGAGTAGGAGAAGGAACGGGGAGGTTTTTAGTCAATAAGAGTCTGATACTCTCTCTTCTTACTCTGGGCGGGAGACTGAAGTCATTTAATGATTTTCCTTGACCAAAAAAAGGCCTCACGGCTTGGGCCACACCATCATACCACGACCACATCATATCATGACATTATTCTGTTTGCACGCACAACCCGGCTGAAATAGAATCGCCTTCTTAAACTTCTGAAGACTCGTTTGAATATCATATTTGCAATTATCTCAATTCCCCAATGGAAATATTAAGTAGCATGTCACAGTTGTATTAATTATAACCTACAGCCAATTATAGGACCTATAACAGACCCAATCTGAGCCAAAAGGTCACAACAGTTCGTGTCTTACATATCATTATAATACCTATTGTAATTTATCAAAACGTTTACAGAGAAACATTAGTATACCCAACAAATAATATCGCAACAACAATAGATAATATGCAAGCAATTATCTCCTCTATACGCCATGCAACAATGTTAATAGTTGTGTGCACGATTTTGACAGTTATGGTCAGTGATCGTTTGGTATGCTGTAGGGTTGGGTTTGAAGAGTTTTTGAAGTTTGAGAAGTAAATTATTACGGATTACTTATGATTTCTTCACACCTTTTATGTAGAAATTAAATTAAAAACCATTAAAGGTTAAGAGCGGTGCCAATTTCTAATTCAAATATTGATCTTCATAATAGGATTCCCGAATATAGGTATTTTCCTGGCTAGTACCTAATGTTTAGATCAGTTCTAGGAAGTCACGTCTTTTTTCAAATTCCTCTAGAAAAAGTATGACACTAGTTATTGTTAGTTTCGTCTTGGAATCCAAATATGGCACTAGCACTATTATCTGTCAAAAAATTGGCGCGTTCATCAAAATACATATTATCACGATTTCCCATATATTAATTCCCATAAGACTAATTTCATATAATATTGTAATATATTCTAATAACATTTTATATTTTGGCCAGCCCTAAGATACGCGTACTTACAATCGTAACGCCCGAAACGGGTGCGCACGACCCGGTCTGCGCCGGCGCAGGCGTAATGACACGAGCCGTCACGAGCGCGTCCGATTGCTCCCGAACTCGACGTGCCTGTACGCAATACTGTTATTAATCTGTCATAGTGTACACTGAGTTTTTGGTTCAAAATTAAACCAAGTTATTTTACGTTGGGTTTAAATTCTTGTTTTGAGGGTTCTGACTAAAATTTAAGATCAGATTTTACATGTTTTTTATAATGCGTATATTACGCCAAAGAAGTTACCTAATGTATTGCTGGCCTTTTGTGGGACGTGACGGATTTGATGATTAGAGATTTTTGGGTTGGAAATGGACCAGTCCATTTTCTTCATTCATAATAATTTCAGTAGCATCGCTCTTCACTTTTCGTCAGATTTTCATAGAGACGGTCTAAAGTCATACTAAATAATGAGACGGATAGCATTATCAGTAATTGGTTAAAAACACAAAAACATAATTTTTCTTTTAAGACCCTACATGTGTCAAAAAGAAAGTAATATTGTGTGCATACAAAGTAAAGCAATTCAACACTAAAGAAAGGTCGAATCATGGAGTATAGATATAAGGAGTACTTAACTAAAGTTTTCGTGCAAAAAACGGCCGTTAAAGTGGAGGCGCCACAGTCGCAAATGGGCAAATTAAACACATTTATCGAATTCTTTCCAATTCTTTGTCAATACAAGACTATAGCATTTTGGAGTCTACCGTTTTGGCAATTATATTCATAAAGTTGCTACAGCATAGTCCTAATGCTACAGAAGCGCCATCTAAGTAATGTTATCGATATATTATCTTCCTCCGAACTGTTCTTCTTTTTTCTATTGATATCTCTAGTTATAATTGCCACCATGTTTTTTTTCATAACATAAAATAGCTATCAAATTAGATGATTTCCCTTTCCATCCATAGTTACACAATTTATCGATATAACTATTTCAGTTTCCTTACCATATAAGATGATAATCCTTTACCTTCGCCAGGTCGAATAAAGACATGCACAAAAGTAATGTGATAGCTCGAGGCACCTGTCAAACGAATTGCTTCGGAAATTATCCGAGTACTCGATACCCCGGGCACATCCACGATTTACGATACCGAATTCCATAATCGAATACATCAGTTGATAAAAATCGAATGGAAATCGTCCCGTTTAGGTAAGCGTCGATTTATGATACAAATTCGAAAGTTTGAAATTCGAATTTAGTGTTTATTTGAATCGGTTTTTTTTGTAACAATATTTTTGTAACTTCACGTGTATTTGTAGAAATATTGTATTAAGAACTAATTGTCTATTTGTTTAACTGATATCATTTATTGTGTGGGTTGCTCTTCTTTTATTTTTTGCTTGTTATTCTATGGCGACTTTAAAGCGACCTTTACTGTTAAAACAAAGAATTTACAATCGTAATTCAATTCCACATCAATTCAACAAACATAAAATGGAACTTAGAAATCCATAAAATACACAAGCACGTTTAAAACGGAGTTACCACACAGTAAAACGTATGCGTTGCATTCACATGCTGCCATTTAGTACACAATAAAGTTTATAACAAGCAAGCACTTCACTTTCACCTACTTAACATAAACAAATACGTTCCACCGCCCTGTTAGGGACGAATACGCTCGTAAAACAGACCTACACTCTATTTTCTATTTAAATCTTTTACTACCACTATACGACTCTTAAACTTGGACAATCATAAGCATGACCAAAATACATAAACCTTCCAAATCTTTCACAACTGTCCAATAAACTCCTGCTGATTGCGCATCGAACATTCCAGAAGGGTCAACGTAAATTGGCTGATTGGATATTAATAGAGAAAATTTAGTGTCTCAAAATCTCTGCTTGGATTTTGTAAATTTTGTCTTGATTCTTGATAGTCACTTTATGACTTGTTTATTGAGAACTTTTAGCTATTACTTTCATTCGCTATCAGATTTAGATTACATTTTATGGGTTCCTTGATTTATTTATTTAGTATAAAAAAATATTTTGTAAGCACTTTGATAGTGAGAAAATAGCTTTATTACCGCTCGTAGTAAATCCAGGAATAATATTGTGGTCGTGAGAGATTTGAGAAACTGCTTTTGCGGCCTGAGTGTAGAAAAATATACTAGGATGATTCTCAGAAGAGTTTAAATAATATAAACGTGATTACATTGGCTTTTGGTGTTCAAAATTGTATGTATATATATGACCAATGGGTATCTTATTTCCTGAAAATGAAACTTATGTAGAATGATTTTTCCACTTATATAGATCGTAGGAGCCCATTATATATGTATATTTAATGGTATCGGCAAACGAGCAGACGGATAACCTGATGGCAAGCAATCAGAGCCGCCCATGGATTGCATTGTCCAAAGGAGTAACGAGTGCGTTGCCGGCCTTTTGGGGATAAAGGTTTCGGATATTTAAAGACTAGGAAGCGATGGGGGAGGGGAAGTATTGGGTCTTTTATATAATTTAATATACATTTATAAGAATTGCTCGTTTTATAGTGTTAGGTATAGCATAAGTAGAACAGTAGCACATCTAGCGAAATAGGGAAATGAAACAATATTTTTTGACTACGGATTCGCAGCGGAATCAACTTTTCTGTCGGCGGCTATTCTGGTAGCCTGGTAGTTATTACTCCGGCCGAACGGACCTATTCGTTCTGAAGCACGGCTTTCGTACACTTTTAACTATCTTTTAATAACAGTTGAAATCTATATATTGCTTTAACTGAAAACACTTACAAGTGACCATTACAGGACCATAATAGATGTTAAAAAAGTTTAATTATGTATAAGTACTTGTTATAAACTTTTTGAAGAAAAAGTATGTCTTTACTATGATACTTGACATTAGTATCATCATAAAAAACTAATTTTCTTTCAAACTACAGCAAAGCCTACGTAAAGCGAGAAACACGGTTAATACAACTAATGTCAAATAAATTTATACAAATATACGACTTTATACTAAAATTTGAAAATTAAAAAAAAACGTATTATTACTATGATAACACATATCCGTATATTAATGGTGGATCGTAAACGTCTCCATTAATTTTATAGTTCTTTCTGAGTGTCCGCCATTGTCAACGTTTTAATGACTTTGTATTTTCAATTTTCGAATGATTTAGAGTTACTGTTAGTGTTGTGCCTACACGAGTTTCGATATAGACTGGCTGTAAATAAGAGGTTGAATTACTTTAAGGTTTTTTTTAATAATTGTTTGATAACTAGGTAAGCATTTTCCCGGGTTACCCAGTGAATTTCCTTTATTTATCTTTCGTAAGAATGTTATTTTGAAAATAAATGTAAAATAAATAATAAGAATATACTGACACATAGATCGCAACAGCTTTACGCATTAAGTCATCATCATCATCATCAGCCTATAAGTGCCCACTGCTGAGCAAAGGCCTCTTCTCACACGGAGAAGGTTTGAGCATTAATCACCACGCTTGCTCAATGCGGGTTGGCGATTTCAAACTTACAATTAGAAATTATAAGTCCAGGTTTCCTCACGATGTTTACCTTCACCGTATGTCAGTGGTGTCTAAATAATCATAGAAAGTACATATAACTCGGAAAAAGTCACATTGGTACTTTGCCAGGTTTCGAACCCACACTCTCATGCATGAGAAGCGGGCTCCTTAACCTCCAGGCCACCACGACATTACGCATTAAGAAATTTTATAATTTACTTTCATTACCTACCATTAGTTGTCTATATTTTTGAACACATTCAGGGTGGTAATTTCGCTAAATTTGTAATTTACTTCAATAGACAAGTTTTAGTGTCCATAAATTTGTTTTAGTATAATATTATAAATATGAAATAATACCCTGTAATAATATTAGTAGTAGACCTTTCAAAATACTAGTTTTTTGACCTTACATTGTAGTTGCCTTTCAAAATATTGACGAAATGTGTTGGTTTTTTTTTATGTAATAGGTCCGCAAACGAGCAGAATGATTACCTAATGGTAAGCAATCAGCGCCGCCCATGGACACCCGCAACGGAGGAGTAACGAGTGCGTTGCCGACCTTTTAGGGATTAGTGATTTGGAGATTTAGGGATTGAGGAGGGATTGGGGGAGGAGAAAGATTGGGCCTTCGGTAGCCTCACTCACACGGCGAAACACAACGCTGTGGTTGTTTCACGCCGGTTTTCTGTGAGGCCGTGGTATCACTCCGGTCGAGCCGATCCTTCCATGCCGAAGCATGGCTCTCCCACACTTGTTGTTATTAAAATGTTTGAAGAATGTCTAAAACAGACTTCTTAAAAGGTTACACGCATAGGTGTCAGAATGGAATGTATGGTATGTAAGCGGTCAACTGTAGGTACTGCTCTAAAACCACTCCTTCAGATAGTCTGATCTCTCCCACGGCGGCTACCAGCGTGTGCTGTCAAAGGTCATACTCCTAAAATGTCACAGCTATGTACGAACAGATTCAGATAATAATATTATAATAATTGGCTTTAATTTCATATCAGTAACTATTATTTGAAATGCCATTGTACCTAACATATCAAGAAACAATAAAATCATGTGCTTCATAACTACAGACATAGATTGAAGTTCGTTTGACAATTTGTAAGTTTTCATTTTTTATGGAATAGGTTGACAAACATGTATACAGTTTACCTGCTGGACACCCGCAACACCAAAGGAGTTGCGAGTGCGTTGCCAGCCTTTTAAGGTTTAAGGTTTCGAAGATTTTGAGAGGGAAAGAAAGTTTGGGCCTCTGGTAACTTCACTCATACGGCGAACAGAACGCCGTTATTTATTTAAGTGTTTCATATCGTTGGTTAAAATAATCATTAGCAGTTGATATCTACAAGGTTTAACTTTACTTAGGTGTCTTGAAAAGCTGTTGGCCCTGCGTCTGATCAGTCTCCAGTCGTGTTATGCTGCCTTCCCATGGGATTCAAAGAGCGAGGAATCAGAGAGCGCCTCTGATTGCGCATACACTTCAAATACCACAACGGAACACTCAAAACAGAACATATATAATTTTTAATTTTAATTAATTATTTATCAACGTTGTCCCACATTAGGATTTTCTCCTGTATCGTGGGTGCGGTTACAAACATCCAATTTCACATACACAAGACACCCAGACCCGGAACAACAATTTGTAAATCACACAAAGAGTTGTTCCGTGCGGGAATCGAACCCGCGACACGTTGCACGGCTGCCAGTTGCCCAGCTACCGTACCAACAGTGCAGTCAAGAAAAATATCACCACAACACAAAGGAGGGTAAAAAATCCTAACTAATATTATAAATGCGAAAGTAACTCTGTCTGTCTGTCTTTCTGTCTGTCTTTTCTTCACGCCTAAACTACTGAGCCGATTTCTGTCAAATTTGGTACAGACATAGTTTGGAACTCGAGAAAGGACATAGGATAGTTTTTATTCCAAAAATCTGGAGGAAGTAACTTTTCCACGTGAACAAAGTCGCGGGCAAAAGCTAGTATAATATAATAGTTCTGGGCTAGCTAGCTTTTGTCAATTTTGTATTTATAAAACAGTCATAAGAGAGATTTAAGTGTGGGAGAGCCATGCTCCGGACGAATGGGTCGGCTCGACCGGAGTGATACCACGGCCTCACAGAAGACCGGCGTGAAACAACCACAGCGTTGTGTTTCGCCGTGTGAGTGGGGTTACCGGAGGCCCAATCCTTCCCCGCCCCCAATCCCTCCTCAATCCCTAAATCTCCAAATCCCTAATCCCTCAAAAGGTCGGCAACGCACTCGTAACTCCTCCGTTGCGGGTGTCCATGGCGCTGATTGCTTACCATCAGGTAATCCGTCTGCTCGTTTGCCGTCCAATTACATAAAGATATAAAGACAAGAGAACTGCTTTTTTGGACAGTAAGTACCTCTGTCTGGGCCAACCTAAGCTGGCTGGCACTAACCAAGTCCTCATCGCTTTCTAATCCAGAAACGTTTTGTTCAATAAATCTTAAACTGCTTAAACTGCTTGTAACACCAATTTATATTCTTAAAACACAAAGACATTGATTAAAAACCTTTTCAAATGGTTTTCCCTAGTTTTATGGCCGACTCACCAATGGATATTTGAATGAATTAAAGCTTCTAAAAAGGATTTATTTAGATTTAATGCGAGACACGAGACACATAAACTAGGATTCGATACAATTTTGGATTGTGTGATCAAAATATTAAGTGAGTGTGGGAGAGCCAAGCTTCGGCACGAATGGGTCGGCTTAACCGGATTGATACCACGGCCTCACAGAAAACCGGTGTGAAATAACCAATACGTTGTGAATGAGGTTACCGGAGGCCCAATCCCTCCCCCTCCAGTATGCGTACCCAATCCTTAAATATCCGCAACACTTATCCCCAAAAGGCCGGTAACGCACTCGTAACTCCTTTGGTGTTGTGGGTGTCCATGGGCGGCGCCGATGGCTTACCATCAGGTATTCCGTCAGCTCGTATGCCGACATATGCTATAAAAATAAACATATTCCTAAGCGAGATTCGGTTAAGACAGGCGATTTAAATAGAGACAGGAACCTGCACCGATTATGCATAATGCACGAGTGTATTCTTGGAAAAGGAGTCTTCTATATTTTGTCATGATGTGTATGAAAGAAAATGGAGTATATATTCGATATTTCCCTACAATCTAGATGCGATGGAACATCAATGGCACAGCAGAATGGCTCATGATCGGTTTCTCCATTCAGATAAAATATTATTTTTGATAAAAGATGGATTGACAAGCTTTCAAAACTCTTACTGACTCCCAGTATGAAGTCTGGAATTCTACCCAAAACTCAAAATAAGCACCCTCTTATGACAAGGAGATTTAAAATCTCTGAGAGTGTCATCACCACGAAAATGTTAAAGTTTTTAAGAAAAACCTAAATCCTTGGATCTGTTTAGTAGTCACTACCGAACACACATCCCACCTCGCACAATTTACTATACAGACAAAAACAGCAAAAAATAAGCTAAAAATAACACCACACACAATTTGAAATAAATTCATACCACGTACGAAATAGGCGTTGCGTACACGAACAGAAAACCGTTGACATTTCAAACTGTCAAGATTGGTGTCAGGCGTGGTCGAGCAAGCAAGATATTTGGAATAAGTACAAGCAAGGTAGTAAAGTTTTGTTTTCTCGCCCAAGATGAGGTAGTTAAAAGGCCACTTCACAACCTGGGGTCTGCCACCAGAGCGTCGGGATTCTTCAGCCACCGAAGAGCGAGTAAGAAGCGTAGCTCTTCGCTCGACCAGAACTAGACCCGGGTACCTCAAGGGCGCGTAGCATTCCGCGTGCCGAATTTATTTATTTAAAAAAATTACATATACAACATAACAGGTTACGCCATTAAGTTATACTGTTATATTATATAAATACTATTATCTAGGTACTTAAAAAAACTAATTAGGTACCTAATTAAATAAAACTAATCAACACAAAATTAAAAAACAAAATAAAAGTAATACAACTGAATAACAAGATTGGTAATCATAGTAATCTTAAACTAAAACAAACATTAACATTATAATTATCTACCTATCATCCATCCTCTTACAACATCTAAGACATTCACGACACAGATCTATCCATCTCATTGCAAACAAATCACACTCTGGCGCTGTCTTCAGGAGAGAATTGAGCATGGTGAGAACTCGGACCAGTGGACAATTTGCATGGGCCACTGTACGTGCCTCTGGTACAGTCAATAAGGGATGTAGACGCGGCCGAAGTTAGTGTGTAAGCAGCCTGGGTACCGAATGTTTTGGAGGTGTCTCTCAAACTATTAATTTCGTAAAAACCCTCAAACCTTAACTGTTCCTACTCCTGCTTTAAGCCGAGGCCGCAGTTCCTTGTTCCGTGTTACGGTGTTTCGCCATGTGAGTGAGGTTACTGGAGGCCCAGTCCTTCCCCTCCCCCAATCCCTAAATCCGCAAATCCCTAATCTCCAAAAGGTCGGCAACGCACTCGTAACTCCTCTGTTATTGGAGTGTCCATTAGCGGCGGCGCTGATTGCTTACCATCAGATAATCCGTATGCTCGTTAGCCGTCCTATCACATAAAAAAACTACACTAATAGGACAGTTTCTACATGTCTATCTGGGATGACTTTATTTATTTATTTATTTATTTATTAAAACTTCATGCACAATGGGTACATAGGCGGACTTAATGCCTCAGGCATTTTCTACCAGTCGAGCCTTGGGTGATGCAGAGATGAGCCAATGGTCGGTGCAAGAAGCAAGCAAACAGACTTAAATTTAAATGATTGAAGACGAGATAGGTACATATATATGTGCAAATATTTACACACAAGTTACAAGTTACAATATAATATATATAAACTAAGAACTCAAATTACATAATATATTTATAAATAACATATACATATATAATATATACTTATAATTATTATAATATACTATATATATGGTGGTCACGATTCAGCCAAACCTTTTAGCAAGAGCTCACGAACCTTTTGTTTGAAAGTCAAACGACTAGACACCATCCTGATATCAGGGGGGAGCGCATTCCACAGCAAGACAGACTGGACGAAAAAGGAGGAGTGGAGAAAATCAGTACGATGAGTGGGACATTGAAGAAGACGGTTATGGGAAGAACGAAGGTTCTTGCTGTGGTTTGCGCACATGTATTGAAAGTAAGACGATAGATAGCTAGGCGAAAAAGGTAAGGAAAGAGAACAGAGTGGTTAGCGCCCTTTGCTCCCTGCGTTGGCGTATGGGCAACCACTTTAATTGCAACCGATGTGCAGAAACATGATCATATTTACGCAGGTTGAAAACGAATCGAATGCAGTTGTTAAGAAGTCGGTCAAGTTTATTGAGTAGATCAGCATTCAGGTCGTAGTAACAAACATCAGCATAATCAATAATAGGAAAAACCAAGGCCTGCACCAGCATCGCTTTCATAGCAGACGGAAGCAAATTCTTCAGTCGATACAGTGTCCGTAAGGATCCAGTGACCCTCTTACATACGCTCGCAACTTGTGCATGCCACTTCAAAGTACAGTCAATATACAGGCCCAGATCCTTTACCTCATTGCTTAGCGGGATAGTGGCACTATCAAAGAGAATGTTTGGTAAATTTGCTCGGTTCATTCCGCTTAGCGTACGAGAGCTACCTATAATGATTGCTTGGCATTTTAAAGGATTCACCGCTATGCCAAACCGTTCAGACCAGTTCTTAATAGCAGTCAAGTCGCTATTGATCGTCATAATTGCTTCAGAGAGCCCATCAATATTAGCTGGACAGTATAACTGCAAGTCATCGGCATACAGATGGTACGCACACTGAAGTTCAGAAGTTATTAAATTAAAGAAGATGGAAAATAAAAGAGGAGATAATATACCGCCTTGAGGAACGCCAGTTTTCAATTTGCACCAATTAGATGAAACCTCATCAAGCTTAATCGACTGCTGACGGTCCTGAAGATAGGAAGAGAACCATTCCAACGATTTGCCAGAGATCGCAAGATGGGATAAGATTGCTAAAAGGATTTCGTGACTGACCATATTGAAGGCATTCGAAAAATCAACCAAAACCAGAATGGTGGCCTTGGTATCCTCGAGGGCCGCTCTAATATCGCCAGTCACTTTGAGGAGGGCGGAAACCGTGCTGTGCCCAGGTCTAAATCCAGATTGCAGAGGGCTGATAAGTCCATTCATGTAAATGTATCTTGAAAGCTGTTTATGAACACAGGCTTCGAGGACTTTGGATAGGAACGGGAGTATAGATATAGGCCGAAAATGAGAGGGAATAGTAGGAACAGTGACTTTCGGAAGAGGACGGACATAGGCATTACGCCACAGGGATGGGAAGGTTCCGGAAAAGAGGGAATAATTTATGATATGGGTTAAAGCTGGCAGGAGGTGATCCAAGATATTAATGATCATATGACGAGAAATGTTATCACAACCTACAGCTTTGGACTTGATGGATAGGATTATCTTACGGACCTCCGACAATTCAACTGGTACGAAGAGAAAAGGATGAGAGATGTTGGGACGCATCAGATCAGAAATAAAGTCCACGGTGCGTTTTTTGACTAGACGATCCATAAGAGGGACTGTGGAGAAATGATTGTTTAGATCATCTAAGTCAATTGAATTGGGAAGACCTGAATATTGCGCTTTGCCGACACCTAGAGTTCGAAGGAATTTCCAGATGTCAGCAGAAGAGGAATTAGAGATATTTTCGAGAACATGGCGGCGCTTAGCGTTACGCACCATCTGGTTACACCTATTTCTTGCAATCTTATAGGCTGTCCAATTTTCTTCTGTACGGTCCCTTCGATGAACGCGAAAAGCACGGTCTCGGCGCCGCATTGCCATCCTAATGCCTCGCGTCATCCATGGAGCAGGCGGCCGCTTTATTTTCACTTTCCTGAAGGGAGCGTGATGGTCATACAGATTAGTCACAGCTGTATTAAAAACTGCAACTTTGTCGTCGATTCCAGTAGCCTCCATTAGAGGCTCCCAGTCTATCAATGACGCATCTTTTTGCAATTTTGCTTCATCCACCCGCGCAAAACAACGCCTATACAAGACCCTAGGTTTCACCCTGGGCGGTTTTAGGATGTAGGATAGGAAGATCAGGTCATGGTGAGAAAATCCTGGAGCGTCACGTTGACCATGACAAGATACAAAGGCAGGATTCGAGGTAAGGATTAAATCTAGCCAAGAATCATCGCCCACGGTGTTGTGGTGAGTGGGATTAAGAGCCAATACATGGAAGTTAGCAGATTCAACAATTTGAAGGAGTTTACTTTACATTGGAGTTAAGTCTTTAGTTCTTACTTTACATTGCAATGTGGTATAATGGTATCAAAAACCACTCGATTGTGTTATAGATAATAGTTTAAATTCATATCACACTTATTTAGGCGCCAGTAATGGCGAGGAGTCCAAACCTACGAAGTTGACGACGACTTATGGATCTTCCTGATTAGAGGTGAACCTATTATTGGAAACGATGTTTGGAAAATTGATCGATTGATTAAGATGGTATATGAAGGAGTGGTATTATGTCTTCGATAGCCTTACTAAGATCGAATGGTACTCGAAAAAAAGAAAAGGCAATTTCGGTCTGAGAAAGAAAGATCAAGAAAGAAAGAAAGAAAGATCATTTATTTGTCAAACATGCGTTTACATAAACTGAGTAGTCAGACATGCAAGATCTTAAATAGATAGTTTTTTGTGCGTCCATGTTTCGCCAATAGTGGCGTACAAATTTTGTATATAGTTATTCAATTTCATTTAAAATCATTAAAAACAGCAATTTGTACAACAATAATCACTATTAAATTTCATAAAAAATATAAACAAGAAATAAATATTATATTGTCATGTCACGATATTTCAAAATTAGATATACAATTATAATTACAATGATAATCAAAAAAAAAAAAAAAGCAAAATGTTACATCATTGCTGGGGATCTAATGGGATTCAAGCCATGTGCTGTTTACAAAATTATTTTATTGTAAGTATAGCTAAGGTCCCTAGTATACACAGAAGTTTGGTTATCACGAAATATCACTATCACTAATCTTTCTAATAGATTTGTATGAATAGCTACCAATATAAGATCACAAGAAAAACATAACCTACAATACACAATTTCTCGCCAAACCACCCAACACGTTCCAATCATTCACTCATTCAAGTGTTTTTTTTATTTCTAATCGCATAGTGCACGACAGTTCTGCCCGTTCTGTCAATCATAGACAAGAGAACGTGGGATACGTCAATCATGCCGGGAATGAACATTTTGATTGACATTCAATTAGCTATGGCCACGTATTTTGCGTGAATGGATAGTGCAGTGAAGTTTGTTACAATTATTTTGTTTAATTATATGATTTCAGAATTATGTTTGAAAGTTTGTAGGCGTTTAATTGTTATGTCTTGTTAATAATTGAATTGAAATTAAACTTTTATTACGTGTGGGAGAGACATGCTTCGGCACGAATGGACGGGCTCGACCGAAGTGCTACCACGGCCTCACAGAAAACCGGCGTCAACCAATCTTACGTTGTGTTTCGACGTGTGAATGAGGTTACTGGAGGTCCAATCCCTCACCTCCTCTCCCATCCTCAATCATCAAATCCTAAACGTCTTTCCTATTACTTACGAGTGTCAATGGGTGGCGCTTGTGGCTTACCTCCGGGTAATACATGTGCGGGTTTTCCGACCTATGACATAAAAAACAACTTTTTTTGTATGACCTTAAGAGCCACAGACTGAAACAGATTTTCAAAAGTAATTCTTGATCAGAGATGTTGCACATAGAATCAGCGTTTAATACGCAACATCTGGTCAAATCTCATTATCACCATCATCAAAATTGAACTATCTACAAATCATAATAGAGAATTAGTATTCTGACCACCACAGACGGGGCTTAATAGGGCGGATGTCGGATGTCTTAGTAGTTCAGGGGTTGCGGGGTAAGCGCAATGAGGCACTGCGACCTCGGCCCAGAGCAGGAGAAGGAACGGGGGGTTTTTAGTCAGTAAGAGTCTGACACTCTCTCTCGCCTTACCCTGGCCGGGAGAAGTCATTGAATGATTTTCCCCTGACAAAAAAAAAGAGAATTAATATTCTAATTTACGAAGTGTACTAGAAATTCATTCATTCATCGGTCTACTCGTAAATCCAAATAAATTAATAAACATTAAAACTATCGTAGTTTTCTATCGGTTAGTTACAGAAACAAGTTTTTCGACGTTGAATGACATTGTTACGATCGTTTTCTGAAGGTTATAATAAATTATAACTAATTAACATTCTCATTAATGAGATCAAATCAATGTGATAAGGATTGGAAAGAGGTTTTTATGTGGACGGTTACTTTTGTAGGTTTAATTGTAGTGGGGTTTGACCCAAGTCACGGTAATAATATAAATAATATTACCATGACTCGGGTCTGGTTCTGGTCCGGCGAAGAGTCCGAAGAACCGCGTTTTAGGTCGTAAGGCAAGAGATCGTCATTCGAACCTCGACGCTCCGGTTGCAAACCTTCAAAGGTGGGAAAGGGCCAACTTAGGCCAAACGTCGGAAATGGTATAAAAGGGTACAAATTCTAATTCTGCTGTATCGATCTTTATTATCTATTGTGGGAGCCTAGCACCGGCACGAATGGGTCAGCTCGACCGGAGTGATGCCACGGCCTCACAGAAAAACAACCACTACCACAGCATAGTGTTTCGCCATGTGAGTGAGGTTACCGGAGGCCCAATCTATCCCCTTCCCAATCCTTAAATCCACAAAACCCTAATCCCCAAAAGATCGGCAATGCACTTGTAACTTCTACGTTGTTACAGATGTCCATGGGCGGCGCTGATTGCTTACCATCAGGTAATCCGTATGCTCATTTGCCGCCCATATCAAATAAAAAAATAATATCTTACCTGGTCACCATATAATTGGACAAGTTCACTTCTAACACCTACCTAATATTAATATAAGTAATACATCGCAAAGACTTTCCTGTTTGGACTAAACAATTTATTGCTCGAACATCTAAAAATAAACAATCAAAACGGTGTAGTACATAACAATAATTGCTCCCATTTTCTAATAATAAATTACATAATAACTTATTTATAATTGTTTCTCGGTACTTAAGAAATCGCATTATAAATAGCTGGGCATTTTATGATAGTACTTTGATGCCCCCTATTGCGTTTCTGATAACGATATCTCGGTAAGTACTTATCTATACTAAAATTATTATATTTATAAATAAGATTGTTTGTTTGTTTTTTGGGTTCATTCAACAAAACCAATTTAATGATTTTTTTTTTCATAAATGGAAACTTGATTTTTTTAGAAGAATGTGGATTATTTTTATTATTATTCATATTTTTGGGAATGTAATTGGGAAGGAGCAAGTATGGAGTTTATTCCTTGTTCGTTTTTATAAAAATATTCCTACATAACTACATAATCAAATAAAAATTTGGAGTAGGTAGGTACCTAAGTACCGTCCTTAGTAGATAATCCAAGTATCTACTTATACACTATTTTTAGTTTATTTAACTCACAAAATGAGCTTTGGAAAAACATTTGACTTCGACTGTATTAATATTCTTTCGAGATCAGATTCAGAACCTTATCTTTATGAGATTCCTTAATCATCAGGGTAACCTTCAAAAACCGCCTAGCTGTTTAGGGAACCACGGCTTTTTTATTTATTTATTTATGCTATATTGTACATAATGCAACACACATTGTACACTGGTGGTCACCCTCAGCAACCGTGAAGAACACCGGGTCCTCTCATAGACCTGCTTCGGAGACATGATCAAGTCCTCCTTCATCCTCATCATCAACCAGTTTCCGTCCACTGCTGGACATAGGCCTCTGAGCAATTGCACGCCACTGAGGTTCAGCTCTTCTCATCCAACGACTGCTAGCCAGCGGATATCGTCAATTCAAATGTGTAGTTGGTAGCTGTTGGCTTTTGGTGACTGTTATTTACTTTAGAGAAATTATCTAACTTCTACACAGGCGAAACCACAGGCACAAAGCTAGTAAACAATATTAGTTATTTATTATTTACAACCCACTTTTATAAGATTTATAACCATTTTATCATAGTGATAGTATGTTATGTTACCTATATTTGTCCGCTCCAATAGAATTGTAATTTCGGCAACAAGCAACAAGTTTCCGTAGTGTAGCGGTTATCACGTGTGCTTCACACGCACAAGGCCCCCGGTTCGATCCCGGGCGGAAACAGTTGCTTTTTGTTTTAAAGTTTTATTTTTTCTATTTAGTTTGGGATTTTTTTATCTATAAAATAATATTTTGGTAGTTGGCGATTTTTACAAGCTTTTGTTAATTCTTATTAACTTTGCCTCAGTTCGTATTTACCTAGCAAACCAAAGTGAAACAAGGTCTTGAAGTATTTTTTATTAAAGTTAGCTTTGTATTTTTAAGATTTTCAAAAGGCACATTTCCTAAATTAAAATCAGAATTTATTAAAAACAATTGCATTACATAAAACAAGAAAAAAATATATATATCTGCCATTTTTAAATTTCAAATTTCGAAAATACTATAGCTGCCATTAAACGAAAAAAAAATGTCACGAATCCTAAAGCCGAGTACACACGTGCATCGCCCGCATGAATAAAAATTATAAAACAAAAAAATTAAATAATAATTCGGTACAAAATTGATTTGCATAATAGACTCCTTTTTATGAACTACGGGGCGCCTGAACAATTACGCCATTGTTCTTAGTTATTCAAAATATAATTAAAACAATACCCTCACAGTGTGTGCTGTGCTTTAGAACCGTTTATTGATGCGGGTTCTTTTAACCGACTTTTACGAAAGGGGTGAAACTGGATCTAGTTTTTCGACAAAGATTTTTTTTTATTAGTTAGTTCGTCTCCAGATATTTTTGATTTACTTTTGGTGTAGGTATATTAAATCAAATTACTACAAGTAAAAGATATTGACTAATTCTTTATTTAAAAAAAAATGCCGGATAAGTCAAACCAACTTTGACCTTAAAAAAAATTAAATAAAGTGTTATTTTAATAGCTTCATATAAAATTTTACAAAGTTTAAACTTAAGAAGTAACGTACGAAAAAAAAACTATTCAAGATGTCCCGTTTTTGGTTGGCGTCCTTTAGCTCCTTTCATGAGCACCTTGGCTATATAATTCGTTTCACAAAATTATTGAGTAGGTAATGAAGTAAGAACCTCCCGTTCCTTCTTCTAAAAGCGAAAATAAAAAAAAACTGTATAATCGACATCCACGCGACCACTAGTATTATTATAGTATTACCATGCTTTAAGACACTTTCCCCATTAAGATCGATTAGAATGAAATTGTGATTTAATGAAGTATTTTATTTTTTAATCTTTCTGTTAAACAAAGTAGATTTTATTTCCGTTTATTTAATTTAAATAAAGAACATTTGGTGTACCTGCATATTGATGTTAATATTTATTAATAAAAAAAGTACAGGCAATCTAGGATTTTCGATTTTTTTTAAATGATTTAACCATATATCTTTTAAAAATGTGGTGTATTAAAAAGAACTATTAGACACACATATAACTTGTGACGAGCGAAAAAAAACCGCTATCAATTAATTAATTAAGTCGAAAAATGTAATAAATTCACAATTTTATTATGAAACGCTTACAATTCTGACGTTTATATACTATTTAGCACATTGTGTCGAGATTTCTAACGGGGGCTGTGGGTGGGTTTTTTTTCACTATTCATGTGTAGGTAACGCTATGTGTGGTCGTTTCTGCATTATTTATAATTAGACAAAAATAATTAAGATTGCCATTTTTTTTGAGAAGGAGGGGTAGGAGTCATCAATGACTATCCCAAACCAAACAACGAGGTCCATGCGTTTATTTTTTTTAATTATGTTTAAAAATTAATTTTATTTTACTAATGCCCAATAAGATTGCAAAAAACTCCAATTCCAATTGGAAATCTGGATTCCCTTTTCTCTTACTTATTTTTTAAAGGGGTAAAATTTGTAAGTTTGTATGTAGGGGGTAATCTTTGGAACTACTGATCGGATTGCCAAAATTCTTTCACTAATAGATAGCCACAATGTTCCTGATTGCTATAGGCTATAACACATTATGCTACGATCAAATGAATATGAACAGCGGGTGAAACCGCGTGTGAGTAGCTAGTTTTTTATATCACTACATAGGTAACAGTAAGTCTTTCTCTATACCTGTATCCCTATTATTTATGGCTCATTCTTTCAAACTAAGCAACGGATTTTGATGGTGTTTTTTTTTTCATAGAGTGATTGATGAGGTAGGTTTATATGTATAATAACATCTATTTAATTTAATAGTATCAGCATTACGCCCGTGCGAAGCTGGGTCGGGTCGCTAGTTTATTATATTAATAGCTTTTGCCCGCGACTCCGTTCGCGTTGAATAGTGACTTCATGCAGATTTTTTGTAGAAAAACTATCCTATGTCCTTTCTTGAGTTCCAAACTATGTCTGTACCACACAAAAATCGGTTCAGTAGTTTAGGCGTGAAGAAACGACAGACAGACAGACAAACAGAGTTACTTTTGCATTTATAATATTAGTTTGGATAGATAACAGGTAATAGAACAATACGTAGGTTCATTGCTTAGAGAAGTCTAAAGATAATAAGTAACATAATATAAAATAATTTTAATAATAATTTTAAATAATAATTTAAGTGTAGGAGAGCCATGCTTCGGCACGAATGGGTCGGCTCGACCGGATTGATACCACGGCCTCACAGAACCGGCGTGAAACAACCCACAGCGTTGTGTTTCGCCGTGTGATTGAGGTTACCGGAGGCCCAATCCCTCCTCTTCCCAATCCCTTCCCAAATCAAATCAAAACAAATCAAAATCATTTATTCCAACTAAACCATAAATAGGTACTTTTGAAACGCCAATCCTTATATCCGCAACCCCCATCCCCAAAAGGCCGGCAACGCACTCGTAACTCCTTTGGTGTGTGCGTGTTGCGGGTGCCCATGGGCGGCGCCGATTGCTTACTATCAGGTAATCGACTTATACCATAAAACAAAAAATTAGAAAGACAAGTATAGGTACTCAAGCTAAGCCGTCATATAAATGTCTTAGTAACAACTATTTTTACATTTTAAAAATAAATATTCAGTGGCAATAAAATAAATAGAATAATATATTTATATGACTTATGTCCACGAATGTCAAGTTTGGTATTTTTATACGCCTGGTCCTGTACATAGGTATACTTACGTAACATAGAAATTTGAATTAATTATAATAGTGTAGCTTAAGTAATAAAATTCACAAATGATTATTCATAATAATTTAATTCTTTATATGCCTATTTATAAATAAGTAGTAAGTTATTTAAAGTATCTTGTTAACCTTGAAAACTTAATAGGTAACTTATTTCTAGTAAGAAATTAAAAGATTTCAATACTTTTATCCGGTTCGTGTCGCAAATCTGAGAATGTTTGAAGTTATCAGTTTATAGTATAAAACAAACTCGCATTCTCTAACCCTATATCCCTATGTAGGTACGCTTAAATCTTTAAAACTGCGCAACGGATTTTGATGCTGTTGTTTTAACGGACATACTAATTGAAGAGGAAGGTTTATATGTATTAGTGGAGACATTTAGTATCAGCATTGCGTGCGAAGCCGGGGCCTGTCGCTAGTATCATAATATACGCTAATTGGTAATCAGTAAAAGAAAATTGAGAATTCTAAAGTTAATGTTCCTAATACATATTATCATCCATATATCATAAAGATGACCACAATAGCAAAAGAAATTAAGAACAACGGTGACTCAAAACAGCCCATCAAGGAATACCAACCAATCTTAGGAGATGATAACTTTCCCTTTAATAATCTTAGTGGAGATCTTCATACTGCAATAATACAACTACAAGGCCATCCGATAATGTTACAGGATCATAAAGATTGTACAGACATTTCACCAGGTGTGCCACAACCCGTTAAAGTCTAGAGATAAAATGCGAGAGAGCCAAGCTTCGGCACGAATGGGTCGGCTCGACCGGAGTGATACCACGGCCAAAACAGAAAACCGGCGTAAAACAACCACAGCGTTGTGTTTCGCCGTGAGAGTGAGGTTATCAGAGGCCCAATCCCTACACCTCGCCTCCTCCTTTCCCAATCCTTAAATATCCGAAACTCTTATCTCCAAAAAGCCGGCAACGCACTCATAATTCCTTCAATGTTGCGGGTGTCCATGGGCAACGCCGATTGCTTACAATCAGGCACTAGGATTTTCTCCTGTGTCATGAGTGCGGTTATAAACATACATTTTCACATACACATAACACCCAGACCTGGAACAACAGTTTGTGGATCACACAAAGAGTTGTTCGGTGCGGGAATCGGCAGCCAGTTGCCCAGCCACCGCATCAACTGTGCAGCAACTTCCTTTTTTTATGTAATAGTTCGGCAAACGAGCAGACGGATTACCTGATGGTAAGCAATCAGCGCCGCCCATGGACACCCGCAACGGAGGAGTTACGAGTGCGTTGCCGACCTTTTAAGGATAAGGGATTTGGAGACTCAGGGATTGAGGAGGGATTGGGGGAGGGGAAGGATTGAGCCTCCGGTAACCTCACTCACACGACGAAACACAACGCTGTGGTTGTTTCACGCCGGTTTTCTATGAGGCCGTGGTATCACTCCGGTCGAACCGACCCATTCGTGCCCAAGTATGGCTCTCCCACACTTAAACTTCCTTCTTTCACAACCATGCACTAATAACACTTTTTGAGCTTAAGAGCTGGAAATCAACACAAAATCCATAATTGACAATATCACTTCTCTTTATACTAGGAATTTCCTACACATCGGTAATGATTCAGGTGACTCTTACCAATGAGAATTTTAACCAAACCCCTTTAAAACTGAGAAATGTACCGTAAATATTTTCCTTATACCGATCGTAAGTAATGGAGATCCGTGAACAGTTATTAGAAATAAATTATAGGTATGATGGTGATGATGACGATGAATCATTTATAATGATGAAATGTTGCTAGAAGTGTTGTCATTAGAATGTTAAGGCAATAACGAAAGGAAATTTGAAATCATGAGTCAGTTGTAAAGGTTCTTATTTTAAAAGTAATAAAGATGGATTTAGGTGTACTAAGGTGATTAGCCGGGGCCGCAGGTCAAGCGCAAAAGCAGGATTGGGGGGGGTGAGTCAGTAAGAGTCTGATACTCCCTTTCGCCGTACCCTGGGCAAGAAAAGCCATCTGATGATCTTCCCTCCCTTTAAAAAAAGATGTAGGTTATGATAAAAATGGTTCATGATGATCTTCATGTTACTTGAAAAATTTTTAGATATTAGAAATGTTTTTGTTATCACATTTAATTTTGTTTTCAAATGTGCTTCTAGGTAGTTTTACATTACCTGTGTTTTATTCTTATTGAAATTAATTAATAGGTATTTCAATAAATTGGATTTGTTTTCTTATTAGACTTACATTCTTATATAGCTGTTTGATCTCCTAAATTTTTATAGAAAAGTTTCCTTTGCGTTTTTATCTAACTTGTTTAAAACGTACTGTTCTTTTTTCAAAAGAGATTCTAATTCTTTCTCATTTAAATCTTCTTATTTCCCTCTACATACACCTATTTCCACCTATTTATCTTCAATTCCTAGTCACTTAACATCATCAGCCACAAGATCTTCTAATGAAATCCATAAAAAACAACATTTCCTACCATTATTAGAAAAAAGTCGTTGACAATATGAGTGCTATCTTTGATCTCTCCCTTCTCTTCAGGCGAATGGGTGCATTATTATCCAGTGATCTTTGATCTGTTACCCCATAATGGAAGTGTGAGGACTGTGTATGTATATAAATGATTTTTTACACTTTCTGTGTGTTTATGAGGTAGATTATAAAAGATTGGCAAAGGGAATTTGCAAAGCGATAACTAGGTTTAGCAGGTATATTTTTTTAATTTAATACGCAGTACTTTTTAGATGAGATAGGGCGACTAACAAACAGACGGATTACCTGATGGTAAGCAATCAGCACCGCGACAACAGGAAGGGGCTACGAGTGCGTTATCGACGATTTGGGGAGTAGGGATTTGGAGATCTAGGGATTGGAGAGTGATTGGAACAGGTCTAATACTTCCCGATTGGGCCTCCCATAACCTCACCCACACGGTGAACTGTGGTTGTTTCAAGCCGGTTTTCAGTGAGGCCGTGGTATTACTCCGGTCAAACCAACCCATTCGTGCCGAATCATAGCACCCCCACACTTTTTGAAGCATTTAGTACATTTAGAATCTTTTTAATTTACACCAGTTACTGCGATTTCGAACTTAGGAGTACCAAAACACATCGATTTTTTTTATACAAAAACTTAAATGGCAACTCTTGTAAACGGTTTTAATTTGAATATGACAATACACAACTCCTATTATTACGTTGTTAGATCCAGTGCATTTTTTATTTCAAAAAGCAAAAAATCTAATGCGCCTACCGCATCCATTTGGACCCCTAAGTTTAACCCTTACAATGCAGTTGTTTTTAATACCATATTTCGTGCACGAATTCTCCTCGCCTTATTTGCATACGCGTTTGTTAAATATGACCCGACGATTTTTTCTAGATACTTTTACGTATACGAAGAAAAAATTGCAGCGTAGGGTTACCTAATTTTTTTTTCGTTTAAAACAGAGAAAAAAATATAATTGTCATTTTAGAAAAAAAGTTTAAAAAGAAAAGGAGTATCGTGTTTTTTATTTTTTTGTTTCTGTTTTTTTTTTTGAGTTTCGAATGCATCTGCTGTTTTTTTCTGAAATTTTTATTAGTATGTCATTATATTTTTAGAGTGTGTTTTGTATTGCAATATTCTAATTTGCATATAAGCAACTTCGCATTGTGATATTGTTTAATTTTGATACATCTGCGATGGTACGAATGTTCGCGACGGTTGAAGTAATTACTTTGAGGTTTTTTTTATATATCACGAGTAGTTTATAATTCAATTTATTACGTAGAGGAGTGAATTTACATGCCACAGAAGATTGTATTTTTAAAAAAAAAAGGAATTTTGCGATATGAGTTAAAGTATGTTCTTTTTAAAAGTTGAAAATAATTATTTTCCACCCTTTATCATAGGTATTTTAAAGACATCGAATATATGTGAAATTTATGTGAAAATAACAACTGAATTGACGTTTATACAAATTAATTTAATATTAATCGAGAATCGAATGATAAGTTGCACAGCCAATTTTATTATTAACCCATAAATCATTGTATCAGTTTCAAAATACAAACTTATTATTTTTTAATAAAAAACGATGGCGTTACAAACACATGTTGGTACCATAAAATTATGTAAATACAAAAATTACTTGACCAATAACAAGCGTTTTAGTAAAACTGTAACAAGGTCCATTAAATCCCAGTAAAAACGCTAAGACAGGCCTGATTACCATCTATTACTCTGCCTTATAAAAGTATAAGCTATTACAATACCGAATAACCGGTTCGAACCGGTTCCCACTAGATTCTGTGGCCATCAACTTTTTCAAATTTAGTGAACATTGAGATTAAAATTATTGGTCGTTGAGACCTGTCTAGCTGGAAACGGGTTAACTATATAGCGGGTTTTAAACGAACTGTTAAATACTGAATGTAGTGCCCGTTAATATTTTCCATGATATCCATAAAAACGAATGAATAACAGGGTATCTTTTAAAAAGGGAAATATGAATATAACCAAAGAGGTTTTAACTAAATAATATTAATTGAAAATTGAAAATTTCTTAGCGTTTCTATAGATTAAACCTATCTAGGAAATGCATTGATTGCTTTGGTAGGTAATCTTTTAGAAGCAATTCAATTAAATATCTTATAAGTTGTATAGAATTTATATCAATAATATATAAAATCTGTAGATTATGTTTGGTTCAATGCGCTAATCTCTGTAAATCGCAGTAGCGTTGAAGATTTTCATGCATAGTCCACGTCTTGACGAATATTATTATGGGTTGTGAAACCTACATCTAATTAAGAAACTTGATACGCTGGATTTAAGGAAGATTTTTCTATAAACGCTCTCAGTGTAACCTGTCCTTATAGAATAGTGTAATAAGATTTACTATAACCGTCTTACATGTAGGCAGCTGATGTTTAGAACATTTAATTTATTTATACGAGCGGCCATTTTTTTTTTAGTAACAATTTATTGTTATTGGATAACATTGCTTAAAGGGTTTGTTTGGAACTTTGAAATAAACTTTTTTTCTTTTTAATTAAAGTGTTATATTGACCTCATTCGTTGACAATAATACATAAGCAGTCTTATAAGAAACTGAGATTTCAGATTAGTGTCATGTAGAAGGAACAGGGGAGTTTTTAGTCAGTAAGAGTCTGACACTCCCTCTCGCCTCACCTTGGGTGAAAGAGGTAATTTGATGATTTTCCTTCACAAAAAACGTGAGTATGTGTTTCATTCTAATAATAGTTTTTTAATTCAAATTTATAAAAAATCCTTATCTCAAACCTAATTTTTTGTCGCTTTGCCGGTCTTTTATAGGTTAATACGTATGCTAAGCTTTAGGTATCCACACTCAGATGGCGAAACAATACGCAAGGGTTGTTAGATTGTTTCATAACAGTGTCCTCCGAGGCCGTGGTATCACCCCGGTCGAGGGGAAGGAATGGGCCAGATTCATGCCGAAACATGGCTCTCCCATACATGTTTTTATTTGTTGAAAATTTTCCTACATTATCAGGTATTGAGTGTATTCTTTAAAAAACCCGTGTGTTCTTCATTCCTAATAGTTTAACATTAATATATTTTTGAGTGAAATAAAGACCAAAACGTCATGTGACGACCTAACCTAGGCTAAAATAAAATATTTAAAATATCATCCAATCAATGTTAGCCAATAATTATAGCCAGTTACAACGGTAAATTGAATAACCAACCACAAACAAGAAAGACAACTAGAATAATAGTTTTTTTTTTCCAATGACTAGGGCAATGCCTTTTGGGATGGCCTAAAATGATTTATTAAATAACGTAGAGGTATTAAAAAATAACGCATTCATTTTAACACGGCTATAAATTATAAAAATATCGAAACATAACATTTGTGTGGGTTTAAAATGTTGAAAATTATTTGTTAGAGCGACGCTCTGGAATTTTTTGATTGAATCTTCAATATACATACATATGTGTGTAGGTAGCTGTTTTAGGTTTTATATTTAATTTGAGGCTTTCTGTGATGTTTTTTGGAGCTACTGTTAAGAAGTTATTTCTGGTCGGTAAGTTATGCAAGTAAAACATTTTTTGGACACTGCGATAGAAAGGAAGTTTATGGATTGCAAGAAAATACTTTCATCTATATTATTACTGTATGTATTCTAAAACACTTTTTGGATATTTCTCGCTAGTTTAATATAGAAAATAACGACTAACTTCTCAAAAATATGAAGGGTTCTATACCAATTTTAAGTTCGGTTTATAAGAACTCTTCTTAAATGTTAGTTTTTTTTGGTTTTAGTTGTATTATGCTACCAGATCATAGAAACGAATCGTGTCCGTATTTGAGGAAATTACTTTCTCAAAGAAACACTTAATATAAACAGCTTCCCAGTTGCAAAATGTGGACAAAAGATATTCAAATCAGCCGACTTGTGCGATAAAATTAAATGACACCCTTACGTCCGATTAAATGAATTTAAAATTAGAATATTCTTCACACAGTAACCTACCATACGTCATACCTGCACCGCGGCCGTGAGAATTGTAACACAATACAAATATCGAACGTCAATTGATTACTCGTATGTTTATGCAAATTTCCAAGTACCCACATTTTAAATTTGAATTTTAAATTTTATTTTTCATTCTTGGAATGTCTACGCGCTTTCTACTGATTTATTTTTAAGAAGGGTTATGTAAATTTTTCGGTTCAGATAAATTCAGGTAGCGTATGTTATAGTAATATCTAATTGTGTTTGTCTGTTCGGTATTTTTAAAATAATTTACTGGAAATATTTAAATTTCGAAGCTCGCCACTTTACTATATGGTCCCACGAGAATGTAGGTAAGGTACCTAATTCCCTGAGAGGATTACACTAAATTGTAATTTAGATTAAGTTGGCCCCAAAAAGTCTTATATTGAGAGACTCTTATACAGGTTATTCTTCTCTGAGAGATTTTTTTTATGTGATAGGTCGGCAAACGAGCCAACGGATTACCCGATAGTAAGCAATTAGCGCCGCCCATGGACACCCGCAACGGAGGAGTTACGAGTGTGTTGCCGACCTTTTAGGGATAAGGCGATTTGGAGATTGGGGAGGGATTGGTTGAGGGGAAGGATTACTCCGGCAACGCCACTCACACGGCGAAACACAACGCTGTGGTTGTTTCACGCCGGTTTTCTGTGAGGCCGTGGTATAACTCAGGCCGAACCAACCCATTCGTGCCGAAGCATGGCTCTCCTACATTTAAGATTTTGTTGTAAATGACGAATGTGCTGTTATGTAAAAATTTAAAATGTTTAAAACTTTGTGTTCGAAATTCAAAACGTTTCAAAGTTCGAGCACGACGGGTTATAAAAATTTACAATTTAAAATTACTTAATATTTAAATTTAACGTTTTAATTTCAAATACATTTTTATTTAATATAAAACTCATTATTAACAAAGAAATGCGCTTTCTAATCTATAAAGCTTAGGTACACTAGGTGTTTTTTTTTATATAGATACAAAAACCCCAATCCCATAAGAAAGCTAACTTTTAACAATTTTATGGTCAAATAAGGTTTTATGGTGTAACAGTAGCGTCTTGGGCCAGAACTCAATGGCGATGTCAAGAATTTAATTTTATTGCCATGAAATCAAAAACATTTTAACGATTCGCCTTCAATTCATTGGTTATTTTAGAGTTAAGATTTTTTTTCTTTAATTCTGTTTAACGAGATTTATATTGCTATTATAATACTTATAAATCTTGTATTGGTAACTTAATATATAGCAATTATACTGTTATAATATAATCTTACTCTATACTTAATGGTTGCGGGGTAAGCGCAATGAGGCACCGCGACCTCGGCACAGAGCAGGAGAAGGAACAGGGGGGTTTTTAGTCAGTAAGAGTCTGACACTCCCTCCTGCCCGGCCCTGGGCGGGAGAAGTCATTTGATGATTTTCCCCTCACAAAAAAAAAAACTCTATACTTAATATTATAAATGCGAACGTTAACTCTGTCTCTCTGTCTTTTCTTGACGCCTAAACTACTAATCCGATTTCTGTGAAATTTGGTAGGTACAGACATAATTTGAAACTCGAGAAAGGACATAGGATAGTTTTTATACTTACCAAAAATCTGCAGGAAGTCAATATTCCACGCGAACGGAGTCGCGGACAAAAGCTAGTTACTATATAATCTTACAGTACAAGAGACCTTTCTGTGGTACCTACGCAAGATTTTGTTAGGGATCTTAGAGTATTTTTACCTAAGTGTATTACGGAGGCACAATATCATGTGAATGAATAAACAACGTGTTGAAATACACATGTTAAAAACAAAAGACTTTCGGTTTTTTTTTAAGTTCCAAGTGGGATAAGCACGGGTTTTAGCATTTATTTGGTATTAACAAACACTATGCCACTAACTTAGCTCCGTGTATTAGGTAGGTATGTGTCAAAATTGTGGAAAATCGGTCGCCCGCTTTGTCAGGGTAAAAGTAACTATAATATGCGTTGTTTCAGAGTTACAACCCTTACCAAAATTCATTCAGTAGTTTTTAAGTGAATGAGTAACAGACATCCTGAAACTTTATTAGGTACTAGCTGCATGTATGTCGCCCGCGGCTTCACCCGCGTATGTTGATAAAAAGTAGCCTACATCCTATTCCGGAGTGTATTCTATGCTTGCTCCTAATTTTACCAGATCCATTCAGCCGTTTTGGTGCGATTGAGTAACAAACATCCAAACATCGTAACTTTCGCATTTATAATATTAATAAGAGGATATTTTTTACTTAGTGTACCTAATCATGTCACATTTTAAACATCATGTATAATTTGGAATTAAATATTTCAAATTAAAATAATTCTGTTTTTAAATCACGGTGAACCACGTCGTTAAAATATTTTAAAATTGTACTCATCGATTTCAAAAATGTTTAAAGACATTTTTAAATAATTTAAAAATTGCCTTATTAATATTTAATCGGTAACAAATAGACTGTAAAGCAATCTTTTTATGATAACTATTATTTTATGTAAAAAATGTAATAATAGACTCATATTTTCGAAAAAATATGTCTAATATCTATTTATTAAAATATTTAGCTCCACTTGGTTTTTCTCAGTTTGTAAATTTAAATATTATTCCAATTCGTATTTTAAAATATGAACTAGGTACGTAAAAAAAAAATGTTTTTTTTTATATTATGTCATCTGAAGTAATATTTAAAATACACAAACCCACACCGGTAAATACTTACCTACACAACACTACAAGTATAATAAAACTCATTTTAAAAATACGTCGAAAAAATATTTGCAGACGAACATTTTTTTACGCAGTGGTTACAAACAAGTTAACATGCAATAAAAATATTTACCTACACAACTGTCGATCCCACCCACATGTGGCGAGAAACATCACTGAGCGCCCCCACACTGGGAAGCTCTGCCAAATCGCCCTTTGCCAATCAATCCCAACATCGACTCACGATTGGTTACCCCACACATCCCTATCCTCAATAACCACACAACCTACAACCCTAAATCACACACAACATCATACAATCTCCACATACCGCTTAGGGTGCCAGAGCTCAACGTAAAATGGTCGCACACGTATGATGCAATAAAATTTTTATTTTCCATGATTTCCCCCGTTTCGGGGATCCTCGGCTGTACCCGTGGGGATTCGACCAATCAAATTAAATTCGCGATTGACGTTCCATTCGTTTTTGAAATTCGAAGTCAGCATCTAAACGTCATCGTTGGCGAATTTCAATTTTTATTTTTTGAAATGGACGATATTTTTTTATTTACCTTGATGGAATGATAGAAATATTGTTTTACTAGATTTGAAGCTCTTTTTGAAATTCGAATCTTAGTTCTTGAAAAGGCCGTCTTATATTTAATTTTATAGTAACATTAAAAATGAGAATGAACTCCTTTAAATCTATATAGCTGATAGTTCATGCAAAATTACACGTTCTAAATTCAAATTTAATAATATAAATAACCATTTAAATTTTCTTCGAAACCATTTTGAAAGTTGAACTATTTCGTTTTTTTTTCCTAAATGACTGACCATGGATATATTATTTGGTATCGTTGAGATTATTATGACAGATTCACATTGGAGGTGTGTCTTATACTAATAGCCAATGAATATATTAGTAACCTAACAAATTATCACGCGGCCATATTTATTATAAAATGTTATTATTAGTAAATAACGTTTCCGATGATGTCAACAACATTTTAACATTATAAAACGAATTGAGATGTTTTTTTTAATAATTTTCTATTTTTAAGTTATTTTTTTTAATACCTATTGTCACGTGTTTGGTTTTTTTTCTATGTGTCTGTGAGTGAGTGAAACTTGAATATCTATGTGGAACTTATAACGATTTTTTTTATTCCGTACAGAACCAACCAACCAGCTACTTATGTATCTAGTCTTGTTTTATTACATGTACTTTATATTATTAATATTATAATCTAAGCTGTTATTGAAAAATTGATTTGAGTTAACACCTCATTAATGTCGATCCTTCATCAATAAAATTTTAAATTCTTTTTAGCTATCATGAGCTAGCGTTTTGCCACTATTTGTGTACCTGGCCTATAAAACATCTACGTATGTATCTGACCTGGAAGTTAGCGATGATGCGACCTTCGGTGGATCAAGCTTACCGAAAAACGACCTATTCACTCGACGCTTAAATACACCCAGTTAAAACCTTTTCGAAAACACAGACTCCAACGAATTAAAAGAGAACAAATTCAAAATAGTATCTTATTGTTAAAATCCTTATTTTCATAAGCATAGAGTTGTAAATGCAATCCTTTGATAAATTTAAGGACTAAGCAATTAGGTACAACAGATGATCTTCGCGTGGGAGCTTAATAGATACAAACAATTTTTTTACTATACAATCTGTGGTAACTGCTTGTTTTGTTTATGGTACACTTTTTCTCGGTAATACGAAATGTGTTTTGAAAAATATTTGTTTAACAAAATTAACTTTTTAACACATGCATGATGTTAACATGTAACTTGTTTTTAAGAGAAACTACGTTGGGCACGGTTAGTTATGTAATTATTATTAATACTTAGTAGGTAATAAACGCAATTAAATATTTTAAACGTTATAAGTCTAAAGAAATATTTGTCAATGGTTGTTGGGTACTCTTTTCTCAAAAACTACTGAACGCATTGTAATGACATTTGTTACGAAGATCTTTAAGAATTGAAATCTGAAATAAACAATAGGGTACCTAAACAATGTACTGCGACCCTGGCCTGGTGCATGAAATGGATTGAGTAGTATTAAATCAGAGAGTCTAATACTCTCTCTTACCTCACAATAGACCGGAGAAGGCCTTTTAGATTTCTTCAACTTAAAAGAAAAGGCTAGGTACTTCTAATTTCAGCTAACTTTCTAACCACATACAGAAGCTAGTAAAACTGTAAGTAATATGTAAATTATTATATTTTCGGCTTACTCACGTAATAATTTGACGAGATACTTGACTAGTTTCAAGCCATGCTAGAGGCCCATATTCATAAGCAGCATTCCTCGACACGCGATACGGCGACGGAAGTTTACGTGAGTAAGCCGAAAACATAATATTTAATTTAGAATGTCTTATGAAAGTTATAACAAAAATACTGTAAAATGTAGTAGTTGAAGGGAGTGTAGTTGGTTTGCGGTTCAAGTGCAGTAATGTACTTCAGCCTCGGCCTGAAGCGGGAGAAAAAACGGGGTCGTTTTTAGTCAGTAAGAGTCTGACACTACCACTCACCTCACCCCAGACCGGAGATGTCATTTGATGTATTTCCACGTTCAAAAAAAAAAAAAAAAGTTCGGTTGTAGGTTTTGATACTTGACGTGTTCCCATTTTCAATTGACTGAAGCAAAAAAATATGTATACCTAGATACACTTAAAATGTCTAGTTTGCTAGTCACAGGATAAATTAATTAACCTATAAAACTTATAGGTTTTTATTTCGTATTCGTTTAAATGTGAGTAATGCCATTATAATAATATTTCTACATTAATGCTATGTGTAGGAAATTACAGCCACAAAATGACAAATAAAATTTTAAAATCAAAATTCCTAACAATATTCTTAATTGGCTCGGTCAATCTAATTGACTATGGTAGCTAATAATTAAATTAATAGATACATATATGTTACCTGTTACCTTAAACGATGAAGAGCGAAAATAAAATACCTAAGTCAGATCAAACAAAACAAAGTTTACGAATGATAATATCCATATTAAAAATTTTATTCAAACGGATCAAAAGAAAAAAATCCAAAATTTAAATAACTACACTACCTAGGTACATAATGCTCAAAGATGTTATACAATCATTTGATAAGGAGTTGCTTAATAGATATCTACCAAAGCCTACCTTAACCAACAAAATAAAGAATGCAGTACTTTGTTTGCTTTGATCATTAAATTTTATCTCACACAGCCTGGATGACCTACCATTTTTAATTTAGTCGTCATTAAAGAAAAAATTAATCACATTAGTATAGTATATAATTTTTCGTAAAAATGTTCTTCGGCAATTACATTATTTTCAATAATTGCTAACAAAAAATAACGTAGGCCATAACGGGCTTGCTGGAAGAGATTTCTGAAGAAATAAGCTGTGCCTTTGTACCTAATTGTTGTATTATTTTTATTGTCCAACTTACTGTGTGTAAAAAAATTATTAAATAAATAAATAAATAAAAATATATATGCCTAGAGTCCTAGATTTTAACTAAAAATTGTTATACTTCTATCATTATCCAAAAAATAACTAAGAATCAAAAATTAAAAAGAACAATTTAACTAACCAATCTCACAATTCATTCTCCATCCGTAAAAAGGGCCTCAACAACGCATCAAGCGGACAATTTTATTCAAATTTAATCCCCGCAACCGGTTGCAGTAGCCTTTTAAACAATAGAGGCAGCAGTTGCTAGATCACCTATGATTACGCAGGGCCGCACCCCAGTTTTAACTCATGGTAACCCTTTCGATTCATTACGGGGTACCTACGTGCTTCGGCATTCAAAGCGATTTGATTTTTTTATACCGTTCCTTTTATTTAATAGAGTGACGTCACATTTAATGCGATTGCACAGTCTTGATCGTTAGTTAAGATGGCAATTGTGAGTAACCCGTCGGCTAAAAGAATTGATTTGATTTTGTTTCGACGGATAATAGGATTTGTTTTATAATTAATGAACTATGGATTTGTTAATCAAAATATTTATTATTGTTTATTTGAATGGAAGAAAATATTGTATTTAATAATTTTCGTAAATTTGTGGTTATTTTCAATAACCACTATTTCTTGCGATAGTTGCTATACAAAACCGATGGAGAGTTTAAAATTAAAGATCGATAAATGATTATCAGACTTATTAAGACGTTATATAGATTAAAATAACGGTTTGTATAGGGCACTTCAGCCAAAACTAAATAATCTTTGATATTTTTGGGAAATTCTAATTAAACCCTAGGTAGTTCTTTTCTCGGTATAAAAGACTCTACTCACACATAACACAACTTCAACAGTGTAGGCAATTAAAATAGAAAAATAATTTATTCAACCAAGTATCAAGAGTCTAACGTTAATGTAGACAAAAGTTCGTTTCGTTCGTGCAACGTAACTACGAACTATGACGTATCAGCTCCTCTAATACGCCATTTAATACCATACAACATTGAACTCTTTGTTTTAACCCCTGCAGGCTGTTCCCAATATACCGGCCTTTTATTTCTGTACTGGACAAAAAATACCGTTTTAATAGAAACAGTTTTAGGAAATTATTTAGAAGTTGAGGGTTAAACTTTAGTGTGGTTCAAATCGGTTTGATTTTATGAAGGAGATTCTATTAGTTTCGTTGTTGAGATAGATGTTATATGAGACCTCTTTTATGACACAAAATTAAGTTTGCTGAGAAAGCAATGAGGTGTTATACTTTCCGTGACAGAACGATCACAGAAAAACAATAATGACAACTTCAAAATAAAATTACAACACTGCCAAGACTTTACCTACTACTTTTATACAAAAACGAAAAATTATAACAAAAAAACCATGTAAGGCAACATATTCATATAATTATATCATAGGAGGCGTAGAAAGTTGCTCGAAATGTCAGTGGAAATAGTGATAAAGTAGCAACTACAATGCACAACCTGCCGAGCGATTTTCTAATGACCAACGATTCTGGTTTATCCGAACACTCGGATAGTTCAGACTTTGATGGAACAAGTAATTGTACAATGGATCAAATCAAGAAACGAAAGGATAACTGGAAAGTTTTTCGGCCAAAATCAAAGAAAGATGATAATACACCAACATGCAGCTCATCCTACACTGTAACCGAAAACAGCTCTAGAGAAATATGGAAATCAAAAACCATTCGCCAAAATGGAGAAACCGTTGGATTAAAAATACGAAAATCATACAAAAATAAAACTTGTAAGACATTTGATGGAGGAGATCAAATTGAAACAATAAAATCAAAACGCGCTTCGACGCGGTGTAAAGTTATACCTTGCCTATCAAACACACTCGGGCAGACAAGTAATAATGTTAAACAAATGTCAATTATAAGGGAAAACCGAGCTGAAAACGCAAACATTGATACCGGTTGTCAAGCTATTCGCGTCAACGGTGAACACAAAATAAGGAAATTTAATAGAAGTCAGCAATTCTGTGCCGTCCAACCTGTTTATGCCGTTGAAGGGAACGTTCATGCCGAGACAACTCCGTTTCAACATACAAAAATTGTTAGAGAACCGTTATCGAACCGCAAAACTGTTGGAAACGAGAAATCTAACGACTGGTGTCTCATGTCATCTTTGGAAGATAATGAACATAGATTTCTAAAACACGAACTTTATGAACGAAGATCAGAAATACCGAATATAAATAAATACAACATTAAAACTGATGCAAGTCAAGGATTTAAGCAACATAAACATGCAGAACAGCCGTTCCCCACAAAACTGAATCAAAACTTTGAAGTATACACTTACCCTTGTTTGAATCGCCCAGAGACAGGTAGTTCGTGCAAAACCTCAGACCAAAATCGTTCAAACAATGAGCTACCTTCCACGTGCTCCGGCTTTTGGGATTACTTTTTTGCCAAATTGAATGCTCAAAATCAAAATCAAACTAATAATACGTCCAAACCATGCAAGTGTAATACAACTAGTGGAAGTTTTTCCAATGTTTGTAGGTTGTGTGACAAGAGTTTCTGTACACATGACTTGTCTCAAGGGTCACAGACTGGAACACTTAAGAAAGCACCAATCTGTTGCGGTTCGACATTTCAAAGAACCAATTCAATGCAAATTCCCTCTAAAGAACTTCCTCCCTGCCTGGATCTTTTCCTTAGTAAAAACGCTCCCCCTTGCCAAGAAGTTCCTCCCCCCAAATCAAAACCTCGCGAAAAAGTAAACTGTAAATGCTATCCTGAGAAAAAGAAACAAAAATCAAAAACTTGTGAAGGAGTCGGTCCAAATGCTTCTGCACAATCTATTCCCTGCCCTGCTGCAGCTATGGCTGTAGGTAACGATGGACCCCGGCCGTGTCAGCTTCCTCACGCAAACATAACGGAGACGTTAAGTCAAAAGTACAATGGCGAAATATTATGTATTCATAACCCACCTTGTGTCTTAATAAATGGTTGCCTCAACCTTCCACCAGCCAAAGAAGAAGTGACCATGGATTCATGGCCTGCCAATACAAGCCAAAGCAAGTCCTGCAGCTCACCGCACAGTACGTACAATCCAAAGAAACCGGAGACTGAGTATTGTGTCCAAACATTCCAACAGACTCCTTTTATAATCCAAAATAGTGGCTGTCAATACTCCTCCCCTATTATAGATATACGGTCATATAACAAATGGAGGTCGAATGAAGGTTTTCAATACCAAAATTCTTCTACTACAAAACCAACTTCAGTCGACGGAAGTTGTCAATATCGACCATCTCCTTTTGAATTGCGGAATCATAAAGACGTTGGTAATGATAGTGCTCGTACGTACGGAATTTCATCCAATGAAATCCAAAAATTGAAATCTGTTAACGAAAGCTGTCAGTATTGGTTATCTCCTACAGAAGTGGAGAAAGATCAGAACGATACTAGTGAAGGATGTTTTTACTATAGAAGAACACCTACAGAGGTTAAAAAACTGACTACATATAGCAAAGAAAATGTAAAATCAGGAGGAATCGACCTTAGAGTCTCAAAACCTAGAAAAGAGAAGATCGTGCAATCTATGTGCAACCATAGTCCTCCTTGTGAAGTCGTTAGATTGTGTAAAGCAACTAATGAACCAATTTTACAAGACCCTTGTATGCATGCATCCATAAGTAAGAAATTGCCGCTAAGTCTGTTGGAGCTGAAGACCCGGAATGAAGCGGTCCAGTCGTATCAACATAGACCCAAGTGTGTTGAGGTTCCGATTTGTATGAACAACTCTATATTGCTGTCAGCTAAAGAAGAAGTAGCTACACAGGAACATTCTAAATGCAAGATGGTCTCCAAGCATGATCCTCCATGCGTAATCCATAGTTGTCTGGCTCGAACCTGTGACAGCCGCGTACCGAGCAACGCTATTCCTGATTGTGTGCACCAGCCAATGTGCAAGATGATCCCTGCGTGCTGCAGGAACTCAGCCAAAGAAACGGTTTCTGTTCACACGCAATACCCGAATCAATGTTCTTTAGTATAGGAGACAAGGTTCAAATTCAGCTGTACATATGAGTGATTATTTTAACTAATAGCGTGTTGGTGCTAACTCAGCTAAATTGCTAGGCAAATAGTGTTTTACTGATTACATACAACGTTGTGTTGTAAACGCGTTACGTTGTGTCGAAGTTTGAATTTTTTATGATGTTACAAATGGCATTGGCTTCTGAGTGTGTTCGGTTAGTGGCATTTTGTGGCTTATTTTACTGGGTTTCTCTATGCTTGCTTATAACTTTCTTAATGAATTTAATTTAATCAAAAGATTATATTGTGACACAAATCGTCTCTTTTTCCGCCATTTGACTAACAAGCTCATTCTTTAGATCTGTCCGTACAATGCGTTGACGCCAACACGTTGCCTACGCGCTTGCATTAAAAGTGCGAGTGGGAAGCATATATTAATTGTACCCTCTCTAAATCCAGAACTGATCGACGTCGTCGGCATCGTTGGACGGGGAAGTTATACAAGAAGGTCCGGGATTGGATGTTTTTTATCAGAATAAAACTATGCTGATTTTGAATGTGAATAACAGTTTTAGTGTAAAGTAATGGCAGAAAATTTAGTTTTAATAAAATCGTACAATATCGAATTTGCTTTTGTTTGATTTATTGTTACTGCAGATATAACAAATAATATTCTTTGATCAGTAAAGAGTCCCTGGGTTCAACTAATAAACCTAAAGTTATTATTCAATACTCATGCATGCTATTCAATGATGTCTGTAGTTTTATGTAGGCATGTTGTGATAATAAAACCGCTATGTAACGAAAACCCTATCAGGAACCAAACAGGCGAAATATCCTCTTAGTACATCAGTTGATATTTAAAAACTACAAGCCAAAAACGAAATAATTATACTTACAACGACAACATATGGTTATACTTACACAAAAGAAACTGCAGAATGAATTTATGCAACATTTCCTACAGTCTCTCTCATGATTGACAATATGCAATACATTATTCAATCAGTAAGCGATCCCGCGACGATGCAGTGTGTAATGCATTCAGATGATTAGCAGAATACATTAGTGAAGTAATTTCCTTCAAAGATATTCGAAGTTACATTAATGTCTTCAATATTAGCTTAGAGAAAACTGGCAGGACACAATTACAGCGCTATTTTTGCCGTGTGGGTTTAGAGACAGCTCTTTCTTTGTCTCCATCAGTACCTAGTAATCCTCAAGTCCCAAAACCGCTTATCCTCAAACCGCGGCAAAACAATTGCATCTCCTATGGTGTTGCGGATGTCCATGAGCGGTGCCGATGACGCTTACCATCAGGTAATAGTTTCTCATAGTCAATAAGATTTCAAATTGTAGCCAGTGTGAACTCGAAATAGTCCACTATTGTACTGTCTCCTCCTTTGCTTGCCCCTGTCAAGCTCAAGTCTGCGTGTACAGCAAACAGGAGTAGCTCGCCGCCCGATCAGAACCAGACCTGAGCGTACGGAGTGTAATGTTCCCCGCACGACTTAAAGAGCCGACAGACCATCACAAATGGGGCCCAATAGGGCTCTTTCTTAGGAAAGGTTGTAGTTTCAGTGCAATTATGTACCGGGGCTTGTGCCGGGAGAAGAAGGGATGGGTTGGTTTTAGTCAGTAAGAGATTGTCACTCCCTTTCACAGCTTCTCTCTATTAAAGCTTGCCACGCTTCGAAGGTTATACATAGAAGGGTCCAGCTCCCTAGTGAAGTTCGGTAGGTACCTTTAATCTGGGAAGAATCAGTATCGAAAATATATGGAGAGTTTTGAAAGTCATTGGTGAGTCACGTGGTACGTATTTAGATTCTATAGCGAAAAATATTATTGATACTGAACTTGGCTAGGAGAGGAGAGAGGGGTTCGGTTCATCGGGAGGTACAACAGTTATCTTTACTAATATTATAAAGAGGCAAAATTTGTAAGTTTGTATTAACGGGGTAATCCTTGGAACTGCTTGTCGGATTTTAAAAATTCTTTCACTGATAGATAGCTACAATTTTCCTGAGTGCTAAAAGCTAATAATCTTGTTTACTAACCATAAATATATATATATATAACTGACTAATGAATGGACACTAGGCAAAGTGGCTGGACAACTGGTGCTTAGTGTGATCCACAAATTCTGTTTCTTCTACACTCTGTGGTACCGGACAGCTAACTTCTCAAACTCAGTACTTACTATCACATACATACAATAAAGTCTTAAACTGTCACGTATACCCAAAATAACTCAATTCGATATTCAAAGCGTACAATTTGTCAGTTACCCAGTGAGTCATCGTCATCGCAAAACGTTTCTCTAAGCGCAATAATTAACAAACAAAGGCTATCGTAAATTGCCAAACTCAATTGTTAGCAACAGAATATTTAATTTGAAATCAATTCAATGCAAATGGTAGGTAACGTACTTACGTACGTATCGTAGCCCCACATTCTTTCACGGACGAACAACGATTTAAGAATACATAAAAGATTTTAAACATTCATATTACGGAATTAAGTAAAAAAACCTGATTCAAAACCGAACCTATAAACAAACGACTTATAGTTGAGAATTTTCTAATCTATGGGAGCTCGAAAGAGGAATTTTATCATTTCAAACGTCCGAAACCAGAAAACCTGTTGTGTGGCGCATCATAAAAAATCTCACATGAGTCTGCTTTACGAAAGTAAATCTTAGTACTTAAATACATGGTTGGTTTTTGTTAGAAGTTGTAGCGGTAGATATGACGTTAAGTTATTTATGAGGGTATGATCAAAAACTAATGAGGAGAGTCTGTTGAACTTGGCCAGTTTGGTCATCATGTATGTTTAGGGTTCCGCAGACGTTATAAGAAAACTACGCAATTATTTTACGCTCATTCAAAGAGTTTTTTTACTATGGCAATTGTATTTGATGAGGTTTGACATTTATTTAAGGCGCATCAAACGAACGAAAAATTTTCTATACACATACGACGATATAATATCACACTTTTAAAACGTAATTCTTAATGTTAAATTATCTACAATAAAGAGATTAAACCTTTTTAATTTTTCCTAAAGTCATCCGAACATAACTTCACATTACCTAAATAAGGTTGTCAATCCAAAAATAAACCGCTTTAGTAAAAAAGCCCACAAATTAGTCGATTATTATAGGTACTAACGTCGGAAAATAATCGTCTAAACGGCACAAAAATGGTGGGCGTGCAATGAAACATTTACTTAATTTCTTAAAAAAAAAAACAAACGGCTAATGAAACATAGCCTGACAAATCGTCATTCACACAACATAATTGTACGCATTCCTACCACAAATACATATCGTGATGAAAACCAATAACTAACAACAATGTTATAGGAAAAAAATTGTTAAAAAAACAACTTTTTTCACCTTTCATGCTCGTAGTAGGTAAAGAGCGATCGTTAGTAATTGTGAAAAAGTAAATTCTTTATAGTGATAACATTGAGAACTTACCTCTTTAGTCTTGTCTTTGGTAATGGGTTTTGAAAATGGAATTTGTGTCGAATGACGGTTGGAAAGCGCGGGTAAAATGACGTCGTCTTCGATGTAGCGTTTAATGTTGATTAATTAAAATAGATATTTAGTTCTTCGTGTAAAGCCGTCGATCCCGGTTGTGATACGTACTACCTAGATTTTTGGGAATAAGGTATTTTCCTGGGTCAAAAATAAATTAATTCGACGTTTCAATAATATAAAATATTGAAAAATAACTACACTATTATTCATCAATCGATCGATTCACTAAGTTTAACATTTTTTAGCTAATTATTAAGAAATAAGTAAACTACTTGACGCAAAAATGTTATGTTGTCATAACTCATTTTATCATACAAATTTCATAGAAAAGTATCGTTTCGACGTTAGAATAAAAGTATTGAATTTGACTAGTTGGATACTACCGTATTATAAGTGCGATCAAAACTCAAAATTCTAACAAAGTCTGTCAATTAATTCAAGAAGGAATTGTCATTTTTGTATGCCGTAGGTACGTGTGAAAACGAGCAGACAGATTACCTGATGGTAAGCAATCGGCGCCCCTCATGGACCCTCGTAATACCAAAGGTGTTACCTAGTACGAGTGCGTTGCCGGCCTCTTGTAATTTGTTGGGTATTTACGGATAGTGAATTTGAGGATAGAGGATGGGGTCAAGATTGGGCCTCCTATAACCTCACTCAAACGGCATAAGTATTGCCTTACGCCGGTTTTCTGTGTGCTTCTTATCCGAGCTTTGGAGTATTTTTGAGGGCAGATGGAAGTTGCTCTTTGAAAAATAATTTGTAAGTTACCTAGTTACTTAATGTGAAATGTAATAACGCTTTACTGTCTGGTTTATTGAAGGAATTTCAGACTGAAATCTCCAGCTCGTGGACCAAGCCGTCCCGAGCCGCCATTGCGTACGTCATCGCGCTTCACCTGCAACCCCGAAAGAGGTTAGGTTCTGTTTTCAAAGCCTTTTAGAATACACAAAACGTGTTCATAAATAACATATAACCATAAATCAAATATGGAACTAATAAAAGTAACACGCGCCAAACTGCCAAAAAGATGTGATAACTTTTCCCGCCTTAACTATTTCGTCAAAAATGGCGGATAGAAGAGCAACAAACAATTTATTTAAAATTAATGATTATGTCATTGATTCGAATAGTTTTGTTGAAAGATCTCACTTAACGAAGAGGTTTGGTCATGCAAAGGCCATTGACTTAAAGTTTTACATACCAGTTTTATATAAAAATAGGTTTAGTGATATCCAAGGCTTAGAGATCGTCTGCGTTTTTTTTTTATGAGTATGCAAAGAGGATTGAGAAAATAGTTTTATAGGTATGTCTAGACACAAAGTGTTGCCGCTGACAAATATCAAAAAAAATTAGTTCTAAATTAGATTTTTCTACATTTATTTTATTCAAGATTTTTTTATACTTATTTCTTCGACATAGATTTAAATTGATGCTAATTTAAGTGCATTAGGTCATTAATTAGAGCAGTTTATATTGTTAAGTATTTTAAATATACATAGGTGCTTACACGAGGAAGAATTGTAATAAAATTTTATGTAAGTAAAAAACATAATTGCCACTAGCTTGTAGCAAAAGTATGTAAAAAGTTAGTCATAAAAGTAGACTTGTACTGCTAGATAAAAAAAATGACTAAATCAATTTAAATACATTAGCTATGTATCTCAATCGGTCAGTAATCTGGGATACCACAGGATCTACACTTATACTGGTAATAAATACCGAAGAAACCACCCGTGTCAACTAGCGAAAGAATAACCAAACAAATTCAATTAAACACCACTACTTCAATTATAGTATATAGAATGGAAAAGTGAAGAAATCATAAATGGAGAAATCTGGAAATATATCCATTTTTAGGTGAGTATAAACATCACATCGTGGTCGTCCGGAGGTTAATGCGCCCGCTTCTCATGCATGAGGGTGCGAATTCGAAACCGACTTTTTCCGAGGTGTATGTACTTTCTATGATTATTAGACAGCACTGGCATACGCTAAAGGAAAAGATCGTAAAGAAACCTGGACTTATAATTTGTAGTTATAAGCTTGAAATCGACAATCCGCCTTGAGCAAGCGTGGTGATTAAAGCTCAAACCTTCTCCGTGTGAGAGGAGGCCTTTGCTCAGCAGTGGGCTCTTAGGGGGCGTCCATAAAGTACGTCACAATGCATTTCTAGATATAACTCGTCAACAAAGAAAATATTTTTTAGTTTGATTAATATTTCAAATTACGCGATTAGTACCTCTAGATAATTTCGATTTTAAATGTGATGTCTCAAAACCTCTCCCACCCCTTGTCACACCATGTCACATGTTGTCGATCCCCCCTCCACCCTTTTGCTTCTGACGTATTTTGTAGATGTCCCCTTATAGGCCGATGGACCAGCAACGCGGCTTTTCTAAGCGGGTGCATTTATCTATGAACCAATATGGCTGATTAAAAAAATATTTAAGGAGAAGAAGAAGGCAGGCAACGCGCTTATGACTCCTCTGATGCTGCAGGTGTCCATGGACGGCGCCGATCGCTTACCATCAGGTGACCCGACAGCTCGTTTGCCTCCTATTCAGTAAAAAAAGTAATCTGGTTTGAATATGACGCGTTTAGGTAGTTACTAAGCATAGTGGTATCTAAAGTTAACTAACACAGAAACAGCGTGTATTTTGTTAATGAATCCATGTATTAGCTTTGTAGGTATAAAAGGTTTGAATAGTACAATTAAGTTCTAAAGCAAAAATTATTTTAACATTTTTAATAATTGATTTGGATCTATACTTATTTGTTTTTCATGAACTTTTTTTGATGATCAAATATTATTGATTTATGATTTTCCCCTGAAAAAATAAACCATAGCGTTCTAACTACAACCTATACAATTTAAAGTTGTCGTTTTGTGATTTCGAAAAAAACCTTCAAATTTAATAAGCTTGAATTTTCTTATTTAGCAAATTTAAGTATAATTTTACAAAGCATTATTATAAATAATATTTTGGATACCTTTCAATTTCAATAATCAATATAATGTGTTCTTGGATTTCAGCGTCAAAAAAGTGGGGATTGACAAAGTTGATCAAAGTCAAAACGTAATAATTAATTACTTATCTATCTATTATCTTACATATCAAAACATTTGTTACACCAGCTCCTGTCGATAAGCTGTTCTGATCGGTTATAATCAGGATATCCGTCTTCTCAATCCTCTAAGTCTGCCCCGCGCCATAAAAATTAAAAAATACACACTGTCAGTAGATATACCCACACAACATATTCGTAATTTTATAAACTAGCTAGTCTTGGACGGTTTCACTCACTGCTCGTCTCCTATAGGTCCTAGCGTGATGTTTTATAGCTTATATTATTGCACTTAGGAACATTATAGCTATCTATCAGTAAAAGAATTTTGGAAACTCGAACGTGTCCAAAAATTACACTACATACCAACTTTTTACCTCTTTATAACATTAGTGCAGATAAAATTAATAAACTAGAGATACGAAATCATTGTAATTGCAAAATTAGTTCCCACATAACATACTCATATTGTAAATAACAAATTTTATTTACGTACTCGTGTAACAGACACTAAATATATAATTACTTACGTTTATGATTATAACACACATTGAATGTATAAGATAAGAAAACAGTTCAAAGATAGTAATGTCGTTTTAGTAATCGTATACATTTAGGTACCTACATAAATAAAATTATTCATATCTTCAAACGAGTAACGGCTTTTTTTGTGAAGGGAAAATCATCAAATGACTTATTCCGCTCAGGGCAGGGCGGGAGGGAGTGTCAGACTACTGACTAAAAAACCCTGTTCCTTCTCCTGCTCTGGGCCGAGGTCGCGGTGCCTCATTGCGCTTACCCCGCAACTTCGGATGAACATCAGCCCTATGGGGCCCCTCTGTGGTGGTCTATTGGCTCTTTGAGGCGCGCACGGAACGCTACGCGCCTTACGCTCGGGTGTGGTTCTGGTCGGGCGGCGAGTTAACCTTACTCGCCGACCGCAGACCCGCGCTACGTTCAACGTGCGACGATCTCCGGCCACCGTGGCCGGAGATCGTCCCTTGATCCCCGACACCAGTAAAGGCTACAATCTACATATACATATATTTAAAAATCAATGCCACTTTTCGTTGTAATGTTATAAATCAACAATGCCTGTAACGATTTGGCTAATTTTGGTCTTGAATTATTCGTAATAGAAGTCCAGAAAAGGTTTTGTACCTACGTAGAGAAGAGTCAATCTGGAAAAAGTGTACATGTGTCATTTTTTCAAATTCGAACCAGTAATTTTTAGTTTACGGCATTCAAACATACAAACAAACTCTTTTGACATTTTAGGTAGTATGCTTAACATAATATTCACCATAAGTACCTTGCCATAATCATCTTAGGTATCGTAAGGTTCAACTGAAGGACAGGTGAAAAAACGGTGCTGGAGGGTTCTCTGAGAAACTGGAATTTGTAAAACCGATCGAGCCATCACCAAACCATCTTACCGAGCCTGGAGATTCCTTTAAAAAAAAATCATAAGCAATATATTCGAATTCTTTTTTTCACTAAAACTGTTTCTAACTCACGTTGCGTGATGAAGTCGGTTTCGAATCTGACTTACTTATCTTTTTAAAGGAAATAAATAGACGTGACCCTACAACATTTAATTCGACGCAATTTTTACTTAAAAGTCATTTGTATCCATTGACACAATCAGAATATTTTCTCACTCGTTTACACTAAACGATGAGAATAATTGAACATCGACCTCTGTGGCGTGCAATTGGGGAGGCCTATGTCCAGCAGTGGATGGAATCCGGCTGATGATGATGATGATGATTACACTTAAATGTCTTTATAGTTACTTAAGTAATACGTATAAGTATGTATTAAGACATTTCTTATTTTAATATTTCTCTTTATTTAATCTATTGTTATTTTTTAAAGAGTTGGGTGCGATATGCGCCTCTTGCCTCGTTGTTACATTCCTGGTCATGAATATGAGCTCCTAGCGTAGCTTGAAACTATTCGAGATTCTATTCCCGATCTGGCCGATCTGGAATAGAGTTGGAATACACCCAGTGGCACCTCGCGACCTTGATCAGATCCTTCGTTCATCTCGAGGGTGGACATGAAAACAAATATGAATACGTCATAGAAATAAATCATGAATATAATTATGAAAAAAATCATTTTTATAATCTACTCTTTAAACTATACATAATTATCATACGGTTGGGATCTTTGGCTGGGCAACTGGCTGCCGTGCAATGTGTCGCGGGTTCGATTCCCGCACGGAACAACACTTTGTGTGATCCACAAATTGTTGTTCCGGGTCTGGGTGTCATGTGTACTTATATGAAATTGTATGTTTGTAACTGCACCCACGACACACGAGAAAATCCTAATGTGAGGCATTGGTATTTAAAAAAAATACATTCATACTGTTCTGAGAACTTTTTTAAATTGTAAAAATTAATAACAGACAAATTAGTTACAACTTAAATGGAGAGTATGCACGGCGCAAAAAGGCCAAGTGCTCAGCTAAAATGCCGTGACCCGAGAGTATAACTTGCGTCGCGGCGCTGATTTTCAGCACTAGCCCGTCACTATAATATAAAAAATAGATATCTTATCTCATTTGTTATTTAAGCCCTAAGCCCCTTAGACACCCCATTGATTTTTTTTTAAGGCTAGCCTGTCATCCTGGACGATTTATAATATACATATGTCTAATTCTGTCCATATGTTGGAAGTTACAGTACCTACAGTGGAATAAAAAAAATCACATACATACGTATAATATGAACCTTAAAAACACAACACTTAAGTGTGGGAGAGCCAAGCTTCAGCACGAATGGGTCGGCTCGGCCGGAGTGATACCACCGCCTCACAGAAAACCGGCGTAAAACAACCACAGCGTTGTGTTTCGCCGTGTGAGTAAGGTTACCGGAGGCCCAATTCCAATCCCCATCCCTTCCCAATCCTTAAATATCCCAAACCTTTATCCCTAAAAGGATGGCAACGCGCTCGACAGCGGCGCTGATTGCTAACTATCGCATCAGGTAATCCGTTTGCTCGTTTGCCAACCTACACCATAAAAATACTCCTTTTTTGGGCAGTCGTTTAATAAATAATTCTTTGTCCATACTAATATTATAAAGAGATAAAATTTGTAAGTTTGTAAGTTTGTATGTAGGGGGTAAACGTTGGAACCGCGGTTCGGAAGCGGATTGCCAAAATTATTTTACTGATAGATGACTACAATGTTCCTGAGTGCTATAGGCTATACAAAATCCCGCTAAGATCAAATGGAGCCGAGCAGCGGTTGAAACCGCGCGAGAGTAGCTAGTAATTTATAAGATGTTTGTAAGTACGTATGTATTTTTTAATTTTTTCTTCATTATTACCTCAAGTCCAATGAAGGGCATCGTTTACTTACCATCAGGTGATCCGTCTCTTCATTTGCCGAATGGTACCTATTCCATGGCTTCATAAGCCTACGTGCTCCAACCCACAGACACAATTTTAGTCATTATTAACCTTCATTAAAGTTTTCCTCGAATCAAAAATCTATATTCGGCCATATTTGATTTAAGGAAAACAATTCGTATCCCTATAGGTAAACAAATAACCAATACTGTTATTAATATTACAGGAAATTCATTATTTTTCAGAACAATAGATATTCATGTAACTGTATAATGATGTCACTTATTTAGCTGGAATAGGTTGACTTAGGAATTGTATGATTTATCTATACTAATATTATAAATGCGAATGTAAATCTGTCTGTCTGTCTGTCTTTCCTTCACGCCTAAACTACTGATCCGATTTCAGTAAAATTTGGTACAGACATAGTTTGGAACTCTAGAAAGGACATAGGATATTTTTTATTCCACGCGAACGGAGTCGCAGGCAAAAGCTAGTTATTTAAACGTAGGTAATGCCATACCGCGGATGACTTGAAGCATGAATTGGAAGGGGTGGTTTTCAGTCAGTAAGAGTCTGACACTCCCCTCTCACCTCACATAAGCCGGGAAGAGATATTAGTATTAGTCAACATTCACCGGTCAAAAATAATTTGGGTACAAAAAGTGCTGTGTGATATACATGTCAAAAACATCAGAAATAGATAAAATTTTCAAGCTACAGAATGAACTGAATAAACAACTACATACTTATATTTTTATCAAAAGAGGCTTGATCCAAAATTTTGATGGTCAAAATAACTTAAAGTGTACCTTCAATAAATTAAATTTTCTGTGTTTATGGCTTCGGAGTTTGTTTTTGGTTATCTAGTAAAAAACATGAAACGAAGGAAATGTCAAACTCTTGTTACATATTCGAGAATTGATGCAGGAACCTCGCCTCTTTGGCAAAATTAATATTAATTATCATTCGAATCTATCTAATAAAATCTTTAATCACAAATCAAAGAAAAATCTACCTATTCAAAACTGACATCGAAGATTTTGATGACTACAGTAATGAAACAACCATTTTCTGTAAATTAAAATAAAACTGAAATCAAACAAAACAATTGTAAAGTGCATCTTGCTAGCAATATGGAGGATGTATCTAAGGAAATTACTTTCAAGCCATTGGTAGTAAACGTCTAATAACTTACACGTCTAATATCTGCTTGCATAGGTAAAATGCATTTCAATCCCATAGGCCATACAAACAACATAAAGATACGAACTTAAAACTCGAAACCTGTAGGTAAGTAAATAATTTTTAACTTTATTTCTATTTCAGTAAACAATATTTTCGAAATCTATTCTAATATTTTAAAGTTGAAGAGTTTGTTTGAACGCGCTGATCTCTGAAACTGCTGGTTCGAATTGAAAAATTGTTTTTTTGCTGTAAAGACTATTTATTGAGGAAGGCTTTAGGCTATATAACATAACGCTATGATCTGTAGGAGCCGAGCAGCGGGTGAAACGGGCTTTTGTCTTTTCCACTGAAATCAGCTGAAAAAATATGTATACAGTTTGGACAGGTACGAAGATATCGATAATTCAGTACCTACGGATACGGATTTTGTTTGTTGAATGCAAACGAATTACTTTTTACCATGAAGTTTTCATATAAATCAATATACAATGAAAAAAAGAGGTAATTCCAAAACATATAAGACTTCAATATATTTAAACAGCAAAGATTATAAATATAACTTTATACAAATCAGAAGATTAATTATTTCCCGCGTAAACCAATTCTAAGAATTCATATTCTTGTTTCTTCTTCATTCTTCAGTCTTCTGTTGGAGAAATGTAGAGGATTGGCGTACCCAAGAGCACGGTATGAAGTTCCTACAGTGGTAGAATACGTAGGAACTCTATACCTCGCTAGTGGCAATCACCATTTTGTGAACTTCTGGAGTCTTCAAGGATCTTCTATCTTCTTCTTCTCTTCTTCTTGACGTCACGTTGTATTGAGAGAACATTGTATCAATAACATAAGGAATGTTATAAAATATTAACAATTCAATTGACAAGTATGCGGGTCGACATGAGACTGCCGTGTGATCTGTGTTCCCCGCGTAACCCACCTGATCCGGTAGCCATTTTAAATTTGCATTCGAATAACAATAAAGAAAAAAACAGCAGCTGTCAAATCTCGCATAATTACTCAAGGTATTTTGCGATTTGCATAAATTTTCGGGCCAAGTTCTTAGCGAAGCAACCCTTTGGGTATGCAAATTTTTCGAGCCCGTGGGAAGTCGGTCGTTTGCATAAGAAATTCATCTTATTTGAAGGTCGGCTATAAGTTTTTGATTATTGATACAAACCGGGAAGTTTCGTGAGAACTTGTTCGTCCAGTTTCGGGATAAAGGAGGATGTGTAAAATTGTAATAGTGGATCATTTGCAACTGAATAGCGTGGCTGATGATGTAACAAGATTTTTTGTGTTATGTAAATTTTTGTTCGAATAAATTTGTGCTCGTTTGAGGTCAAAACGAATGTAACGAAGGGTTGTTTTTATCGATGAGAAAAATCTGAAACACGTTGGTAAACTTAAAGTAAAATATAGAGATAAATTTGTACCTCCGAAGCATAGAGACTAGGCAATTTAAAAATAGAAATAATTGCCATTAGCGATAGAAAACACTAATAAATTCTTTAACAAAACACATTAAACCGTTGAATGGCAACACAAGGTGGTTTCTCAGTTCATAAAGGGCCAGGCCTAGCCCCTAAGGCGACATACACATGTACTTTAAAGTTCAATTTTAATGAGCTATAACACAAAACTGTCTGCACCCTACCTTATAATTAGTAGAACAAAGGGGTGGGTTACCGTCCACTGTTACTTGGTATTTTATTGCTTAAGTTTTTTTATGAAATTAACGGGTCTTGTTATGCTGGTGGTTGTTTTGAGATACTATCTTTTGTCTTATTTATTGTGATTAAGTTACAATGCCCATAGCTACTGATGTTTTCTTTGTGATCGACATATGTTCGAGAAATGTGTTTTGCTTGTGCGTGTAAGTACTTCAAGATTATTATCGATTTCCAAATGAATTTATGAGTGATTACAGGTTCTGTATTTTTAAATGTAGAGCGTTTATGATTGAAAAGAAGTACTTGATTAGGTATTTACTTGGCAATTTAAAACGATATGTAGGTACGTCTTTCAAAATAAGACATCTATACTTTTCTTGTTAAAAAAAAATGTTTTCTTTGGAAGAAAAGTACTTAAATACCTAAGTAAGGTATTGTAAGGCAACATTCTTTTTTGCAGCTTAAAAATATATTACTGTTAGTAAAAATATTCCGTTACCATTTCTTAGAAAGAATATTAGCCAATACAAAGGATGCTATTTAAAAAACAAAAACAACCATTCTCTAAAACTAAAATGTTGATAAAACAAACAATTACGAAGACAGACAGACTAATATTTGGCTATTAGAGTGAATAGTTTTTAGTTTCTTCGTTTTTAAAACTAAATGTTGCATTGTGTAATTTATTTTACAAGAAGTTATGACATTTTTACTAAATAACAGAGAGAGCGAGACGGAGATACAACGAAATATTTTTATTCTATTTAGGCTAAATTTTTACCACTATTAGGTACCTACGTAAAGAAAAAAAGTTTAAAACAAAAAAAAATCTTATAATACCTATCTAGAAATTTTAGTCAAAATTATAATATTTTTACGTTATTAATTGTCACAACCCCTGCTTCGAGAACACGCAATTTTCTGAACAATAAAAAATGAAAACAATAAGCCGGGACACACCGAGAGATATTTATCCATAAGACTCATCTACATTTGTTCGGGGGGCGCCTAAGCCTGAGATTTGCGAACTAATTTCAACTGTAAATCCTTAAAATGAGAGGGATTTGTATGTAGCCACCTTTTATGGATATTTCCGTAATGTTATCACGGTTTGTGTACACGGTCCGCAATGTTTTTTTCTCTATGTAAATACAAACCTTATTGACTTAGACTTTTGTAGAAAAAAAAACAAACTATAATAGGTATTTTTAAGTTTTAATATTGGCCAACAAAATTATTAAAAGAAGATTTTTCAAAAACGGAATTGCTGTCATTTTTTTTTCTTATAATAACATTTAACAAATACATAGATATTTGTACAGTTCAAAATGTGTTCTTTTAGTTATATAAGTATGTTCTATAATTTTAAACATCTTATCACACACAGGAAATATTATCTGATAATGATAAGTGAGAGAGATTGCATATTTATACATATAGATACGCAAATGTGCCTAAGATATTGTAATGCTACAATATTATCTTCGTATGTATTGTTCAAAAGGTATTTTATTTTATAAAAAAATATTTCAAGTACTAAAAAAAATCTTTTGTGCAATTTAAAATAAATTAAAAAAAACTAAAGCATTCTCAACAAAAAGAAAAAATAATTAGGTACGAAAAAAAATGCGGAAGTAAGAAAAAAATGTTGAGCTCACCGATTAGGCGCAATCCACGAGTTCAAACACAAAACACACTCGCCACGTTATGTTTACGTAAAACGTACGTGAAAGTTACGTTTTATCGCCATTTAATCCGATTCGACGAAATTAATGCCGACTAAATATGTATGAACGGCTCAATTGTGAGTCCACGCGACGCACATAAGTGCCCCTACACACGGCAACACAGTATAACTCAAGTAGTGAACGGAATCCGGCGAAACTTGATACAAAGTACTTAATGCTCGCGTGTCACTTGGCAGTTTAAACTCCGTATCTTCTTCGCCTGACGCAGCGCTACGAATGTCCAATAAATACGCGTTTGACGCCCGTTGCGTACACGATAACCAGCCTAAGGCGACCCCTCCGCGCGGATAACGGAATACTACGTCTAACTCACATCACTAATGCGGACGACTGTGAATGGCTCTCGCCAATCTGGCCGGCGAACGGAACGGCAGTGCTGCCAACACAAACGTACCAACTAGCAGGCCTTTTGTCGCATCTGAATTGATATTAACGCAAATAAATAATTCAAAACGTGTAACGCAAGAAACCAGACGTAATGAATAGATAGATAGTGTAGTGACTCTGTGAAAATAATTGCCCGAATAAGGTTTATTGCCTTCAATGGGCCCTCATTGTGCTGGGGAATGGTTTAGTAAAAACTAGTTCCTTGCCAAATGACGATGCATGCATGCGTGCCTTTATGGCGGCGACATTTCCCGCGCGTTCCATATTTAAATTTTATAGACGATTAAAATGAGTTTTTTTTTTTTTGTTTAATGTAACCTTTTTAGTGTTCATTTTATTAGTTACTAAATTTAAAGGGCTAATCGCCTGTACATGATCTTTAGTATAAAGGCACAATAAACAAGTTGAAAAAATATAATGGAATCTAAAGCATTCTCTTTAGAAGTTAATTTTATTAGCAGTTAGTCAGTTGGTATTTTCATTTGAGTGCTCCACCGCATACGATGTTAACCCTAAAACAGTATACAAGGGCATCTTTCATTTGTTTAATTACTAGTGAACGAACGAGCACTTTAGTGTCTGTACCTCTCGCCTTCTATTTGTATTTTAATAAAGTTTCCATGTGGTTTGCCTCATTTAATTTTATTACAACAGAGTAGATATTTTAATAGTTAATTTACTCTACAATAATAGTTGAATAACATTCAAATATAAGCGTTAAATTCTCTGAAACCGTCGAACTGACAAACAAACAACATATTACATTTTATCTGTATTTCTGTCAAAATGGCCATATGAAATGCATTCAGCCGGGCCGCTAAAATGCATACACTCGTTTTCGGGGCTATTTCAGGGAGGCGTTTAATGGGTGCATTTAAACGAGCATTTCGTAATTTATATGTTACTTTTATGGAGGCCAATAAAAACGTAAAAATGTTACGGAATGATATTTTAGTACAATGTGCTGTTGAACTGTGAAGTCATAATCTTTATTACCGGTTATAAAAAAGTAAACAGCGTGATTATACAATAAGCGAAACTATGTACATTTTTACTCTTTTTGCCGGCAAACGAACGAATGAGTTAAAAGAAAAAAGTTTCAACCTTTTATTCCAACTACCGAATAAATTTGTTTAAAGTGCGTGCAATGCAAAATTTCACATTACGAGTCGTGGGGCAGGCAGGAAATACGCCATTATCATACCCTCCTCCACACATAAACACACATCACTACATAGGGTGTTTACCCCTCGGGGGTAATTTTTACCCCATCAACGAACGTCGCCACCCACTCTACTCATCATTCGTTATTTGAATTACTAGTGAGCAATATCGTTAAATATTTTCGGCTGTTCCATATTCGAATTCTACGATTATTCGAATGAAGTCTGCATTTAAATTTTTTTTGTTGAGTAAGTAACACTTAGATTATAAATGGCAAGTACCTATGTGAATAAATAGATAATGAATATATTTTTGGCAAATATATTTAAATAAAATCATTAAAAAGTGACCAGCCATCTTGTAAAACAATACCGCTATCTGATCATGTTCGCTAACGTGAAATTTATTCGAATCGAGCAGCAAATTATCGCGGCTAACGTAATTATTATCAGACATTTACAATTTCAAACGTTTATCGATGTAATTGCACCCGATAACGATTATTACGTGTTTTATTCGATTATTCGATAAATTATTTGATATACGAAATGCGTTAGTCGATTTTTTTAGGGGTGCGTGACGCGATGATTTGTGGTGGAAGTTTCATTAAGTTGAAGATTTGGAGCAATTTATATAACTGTTCTTGTGGGAATTATAACAAATGCGCTGGCCGACCGAATCGTTTTCTTTTTTTTTTGTAACATTTTCGGTGTGATACGTGGAATTATGTGTTGTTTTGTACATGATCGGTCGAAGTTATTTCATTGAGCAACTAGGTAAGTATTTAATTTTTAGAATAGAAAAATAATATTGTGGTAAAAGAATCTCAATCTGCTCCGTCAATTTGGATTTTCTGTTCATTTTTTAAAATGACATATAAATTTTAGTTACTTAATTTTATTAGTACACAGTAACAAATAGATGACGCTAGAATTCACAGCTTTTAAACCTCCTTATTCATAGCCATCGATAAACGCCAAAAGGGGAATACTGGTGATAAATTATATTCAATATTCATAATATTTCGTCCTTTTCGCACCTAAGTGATAGGAGTGAGATAAAAATAGTGCCAGTCCTACATACACAAGTATACCGCTAATTTGTTTTGACATATCTGAACGAACGACCACTTTTCCCGCCTACAAGTTGCCTGCTTCGAAGGGGATAAATTTCGGGAATCGATTTTTTTAAACGCGCCACCATATTTCAGTGAAATAGGGGTGCAATTCGTTTGACCGAAAAATAAAGTTAGATCATTGGATTTTATTGTTAGGAGCGAACGCGATTGAGTTTTCGCATATCTATTATACTGGACGGACCCCTTTTAGATTTTTTTGCTCTTCACTGCATTAGGGTTCACCCCTAAACGCGTGCCGTGTGAGATATTGCGTTACGTAGGTATCATACAAAAACTTATTTCGCGGTCGATCTAAGGATTGGATATTTAGAAAGTAGGCGCATGAGTAATTATCATTTGTGAGTCAAATAGAAGTCGACTAATTATTACAAAATACGTAACATCAGGGTCCCCGGGGCACAATGCACAAAGACATCTATTGTGTAACCCAACAATGGCGTGACTCACTCATGACGGACAGAAAGACAATGCGACGGCCGACACTCTTCTAGGGCCCGTATAAGGCCGATATGCATAACGGATATCGGGGGCGTTGTATAAAGTGGAATTTCTTTCTCCGCGTCTTCATATAAAAAATACATTTTAAAATTGCCTTGTTTTTCTCACAACCGTACAAGGAATCTGGCATGCGGCCAGATAATTTATGCATTTTTGTGTTAAAAGCAAAACCTTAAAATAACTCACAATTTAAGAGTCGTTACACCAGCATTTTACGTACAAACCTGCAACAAAAAGATTCAGAATAAATAACAATTGAATATAATTTTAAAATTCTTAAATGAGAATGCAGCGTGAATGGAAACTCCCAAAAAAAGACAAAGCGAATCAATCGCGTGCCGTGAAAAGAAATCCCATCAATCAGACGAGCCAAATGCAATATTCAAATGTGGAATATTTTTTGTACCAAGTTCAAAATCCCCGCGACCTTGCCACGGTCAACTTATGACTGTTTATCCTAGTCGATATTTGACGGCGCAACTTTTTGCTTGCCACAGTTTTTGTGAGCGTCTATTGTAGTGATCACCGCATTATTTACATAGTTAACGATGTAAGATGCCAAATTCAATAGCTTCTAAAAGAAAGTGGCCTGACGCGACCTGCCCCTTTAGAAAGCTACGTGACTATTTGTAAACTATCGCTAAGTAATTGAAATTCGTTCTTCACCTTTTTGAAGATCAGCCGTGCATGTCAATGCCATCATTTTAAGCCAACAAATTTTCATGAAGGTGCTAATTACACAATATATTTAGATTTCAGTCGACGTTAATGGCCTCTGTGTCACATTGAATGCGCGGTCGCCGCACAACCAAGACACGAAAAGTGACAAATGACAGCTAATCATTGTATTCCAAACGACCGACATACTTGTTAGCAGCGGACAACAAATTTCCTTTATTAGTCGTTCCGTAAAGGTATAAAAATATGAGTCACGGATACGTGTTTTTGCACTGGCGATGATTTTGCGTTATTTTTTACAGGCGTGCAACGCCCGCTGCGACCTGCATGACCTAACTCTTTGTTAGGCCTGTCCTTTATCATTTTTTGCGCAGAATCGCTCGATGTGAATATTCGAGCGCAGGACGATTGACGCGATAGTGTCTCGATTCGGTCCACATGTTGCTCGAGTCTCGAGACTGATGGAAATAAAAAATAAACTGGTTCCAATACCGGCCGGCAAAAACGGAAAAATATTCGATATTTGAAATTTGAATATGGCCGTCGCGGGCGTGGCCGATGGCACCAAACGTCCAGTCAGATACTGAGAACCGGTTGCGGTATTCACTGAATGACTCTTGACCAACGGAACATTTTCATAGTTGACTAAATTAAAAATTAATTAATTATTCATTTACACCCTACGGAGGTTTGGAACTTTCCAAATAGATATTTTATCTTAAGCATGCAGCTAATGGGACGGCGTAGAGGTATACACATAGATAAACAAAATGAGGGAGGCAGTTGGACGATAATTATAGGTATATTTTATCAGCTTATACATATCTGGGTAGATAACATTACTTATGGGTATTATGGCTAGGCTTGGCCAAGGGCTAGCTAAGGTGTGACCATATTCAGACTGCTTGAAACGTTTTTGCGAGCAAAGTAGCATTGATCATAATCTGTGAGCTATGTAATTTACCCATACATATACGAGAATGTTGTTAATTAAAAACAAAAAATATGTACATAATTTTAAATGTTGTTTAATTGATTTTAAAAGATTAGGTAGGTACCTACATAATCCAATTTACTTTTTCGACGTCACACCTACATTACGTTTCACTAAAAAACAAATCGTATTAGTATTTTTTAATCAATTCTCATTTTGAAAAAAGAAATGAATGATTACGAAACAAGCTTTTTTTTAAAAAAAACAACAATTTTAATACCACACATGCGTGTTCTAAACTCTGGTTCCTTCAACAATTTATCAGTTGCCGAGTTTAAACAATTTTGTCGTCACCAAGTGGTGAAATATAAACAGCAAACTGTAAACAAAACGTAGGTCTCACGCTCACGGTTGGGGCATTAAAAAAAATGTTATTTAAAAAAATGAAAAAGATTATTTTTTTACTCTATGCCGTATAACCGGTTGTAGAGCAGGTGTAGCGATGTATCTATGTTAGATAGATCAATGAAGGAGTTACACAGATAAAACAGAAATGTTTTAAGAAAATTAAAAAAAAATACCATTCCTCATATTCGTTAAAATTTTCCACAAATGAAAGGAGTAAAGAGGCTTATTTGGGAAAAAATAAAATTTAATTTTAATAAAAGAACAGTATCTGAATCTGTTTAAAAATTTTGTTTATCAAGCCTTTGTATATTTATAGGATCGTATTTATAAGAATATAAATGGCCTCGTTTATTAAACTGTCAAACTAATGTTTGTTTTAATTACAAAACTGCAACATTGTTGCATACAACCTTCCACACATCACAACTCACAACAGGTAGAGCATTCACATGTAAGTATTTCTTTGAACTTATCGCTCGCTACCTACATCATAAAACCGACTCCTACACATTGAAAATAAGACACAAAGTCCAATAAATAAGGACCAATGAATGGATAGCAAAATAGCCCTGCTATACACCCAGCACTATATAATTTAAAACATATCAACAAGTCAACTGATTGTATGTCCATCTATACGTTTGTCACAAAAAGTAATCAAATTAACAATGATTGGTGTATTCAAGGAAAACGCGCGTTTTATTTTCGATATTAAATGTTAATGTTCATAAAATTGCACGTAACACAAACAAAAGAGGTTTGGATCAAATTTTTAAATGTAGAATGTAAATTTGAAATTCCCGCGAATCCGGGGTCTTGACCGTTTTAATGGCTCTAAGGACAGACAGAATGATTCATTTAATTGTTGTAAGATGATCCTTATGGTGTAGGGATACGAGCCAATTTATTTTATTTACTAAATAAACTTTATGTTTCGAGTAATAAACATTTTAATCTGACATACGCGCGTAGAAACGTCTTAACAAAAGATTTATTAAAAATAAAACCCTCCATAACAGTCATTATGAGGCACCACACACAACTGTCTTCAATAAAGAACATAAAAGTATTAATTCCGTGTAATAAATGTCCAGAAAAAACTGTAACCCTTCACGAGCCGAGCCAAATTAACTTTTATCCTAACCCCAATTTCGAAAGTAAAATAAATAGGTTATAAGTATTTCCGACGGCACTTGAATAAAAAAAAAAAAACAGAAAAAAGTCTACGATACCTGCTCTTAACCTCAACTGAAGTGGTGCGCTCAGATAGGAAATAAGGTCTGAGGCACAACGGACCCATGTGACTAGCCATTCAGTTCCAAAGATTATTCTTAAAACTCTTAATGAATTATTATTTTTAAACCAATACAAAGAACTTCACACTACTTTTGATTACTTAGTCAGTATTATTGCAAGTTTAAATAACTTATTGTTTACGATATTATAAAGTTATCTGCACATGTTGAAGAACTACTTTGAAGTGAAATTAAATTAAATGATGTAGTAGTACACATAATATAACAAGGTGACTTATGTATTTGACTTCTTTGTTTATATTTTATCATTTAATTAGCAGATAAGGAGATTAAATGATAGTGCAATGTGAAACTCTGGCGATAAATTTGTATCCGTAGTATGATAAGTTCATTGATAAATTTACTTTAAACAGTTGCTAATAAACACACCTATAACACAATAAGGTAGTATATGAAAAATAACGAACCGCTTTTTTAAATAGAAAACATAATAAAAATGTTCGTCTAACCTATTCCAAAAATATCTCAGTGTATCACAAACTTTACCCCATTCCTATCTCTCTTTCAAAGGGTCGTATTATTGACATTTTTTCTTGTTTTTTTTTTCTTAAAAAAGTGGAACAGAAAGGGATAAAGAATAATATGGAGCGCTCACCAAATGTCTCCCGTACACACAACAGGTTGGCTGCGGTGGTATTCCATTTTTTTTCTTTTTTCCCCTTTTTTCGATCTCGTGTTTCCGACACATCTGAAACGTAAGAAGTTTTTTGTTAATCGATATGATTTTGTAACGAAAATCGAGTTTTTTTGTTTTTTTCTTGTATAAAATCACGTTTTGTTTTGTTGTTTTTGGTATTCATGAAGATTGTTTTGTTTTAGAATAATAGAAGATATGTTTTAGTTAATATATTTCTTCATTGGTATTTGTCACTGGCTCTCATTCCCTTTTTTTTTTCTGGAAAGACAACCATTAAAACTTAGAGTTATTATAAAAAGATATTGGAAAATTAATAAAAATGTATGTATGTACGTTCATGACTATTTTTTAGAAATAAAACACGTGTTCCTAATTGTAAATACAATAATTCTATTTAATGTCAATAATTTATTTTATAACCTTTTAATAAAACTTTGCAGTCGATTAATTACTTTTTCAAATAAATAAATGTTTTTCTTATTCACATTTTTATTTTTTAGTCTGTAAACACATTGATGCCATTAAACGTTCGTACGAATAAAAAACCAAGAATACACGTGTTCCATTTAATTAATTGCTGTTTAAATTAATATAATTAGTTTCACGTGCTCATGTCATATTAATTTTATATCAAGGCCTTTAAAACCTACTTACCTACTTACTAAGTTTTTAGAAAAATCAACCTTTTTTTCATTGTGCGTCGTTTATTTAAAAGACATTTAAAAAGAGAAATCGAAATTGTACGTCTGTATGCCTTTATAAATCTACCCAGTAGCTCACAAAGTGACGAAAATAAAGTTAATGTTTTTATAGTTAGAACGAATTCGGTAAGTTGACGACGCGGTCGTAATTTGAGTTCTTCCGCATTTTTGACCTCTCAGCGTGCTTACAAAAAGTACTTTTTGTTGCACGTGGAAACACGGTAACTGACAAAGTGGCGATGCCGCCTCATGATAGGCCTTGCACGCTCCACATTTATATACAGGTTTTATCGTGGCGTATCGTGAAAAATAACGCGAGAAAAAAACCGTTGAAAACGAACCTTTGGAAAGCCGACGGTCAAGCAGGTAATCTGATTACGAGATCGAAATCTAGAATTTCTAGTGGTATAGAAAATTACTCTTTATTTTACTAGGAATTAATTGCTAGATAAGTTTCTTGCTAAGTACAGCAAACATGTAGATAACATCAGCTTACTCATTCGTAGAAAGCCAGTTTAATCCATTACACGCAATCAATTAATCATATCCACAGTTTCGGTGCAAGCTGACCACAGCTATTGTTAATGAGAAATTAAGACCATTGTCTGTAAAACAATCAACTTAAAACAATCCTCATCGATATTAATTGTGGGAAACTACTATAACAAAAACTTTGAAAGCCACAATGTAAAAGAAATTAGCATAGAAATTGAAATAATATTTAAAATTGTATTAAATAATTCATGCAAGTGATCAATCAAACCAAACAAGGCAGAATGCGCTAGCGCTCATTGCCAATGAATACGGATTTTTTAAAAATGGTAAAGCAAGATGGCGTCCATTCCGTGGCGGGGGCGATTAGTCCGATAACCACGCCTGCGCAATGACTGATCACAGGGGTAGGTATGGCCACCATATTTTAATAATTCTTAACATAATTTTACAGAGGGGTACTGCTCAATGGGCATGAAGGCTCGCGGATTATTTTTATTTCATGTTTTTATTTGTTTGGAAGTTCCGGAATTATCGTATTAGGACCAGCTTATATTTATTAATAAGGAAGTTTTAGGGTGACCAGAATGAAAAATAAATCGAATTATTTTAATTAAAGCGCTTTAACACATTTAACACATTACTGACTTATTATTCCAGACGAAAACAAGATTTAACCTATTAAACCTTTAAACGAAACAATACGAACATGGCCGCCAAGAAATGTGTCTCTTATCTCAAATACCATAATTTTACGGCCTAAAATCTAAAATACTTTGTCAAGGATACGGGTTTCGTTCCTAGCCGTAGTTAATTAAGTTAATAAAGTACAATGACCTAATATTATTTATGAGCTGTCAACAGCACTTGAGTACATTGTATTACATCACGTCATAACGGTGTTGCCCTAGTTCCTGGCCCTTCCCCTACAATAATAATATTAATAATTGCTTTATTTCTAATACAATATCTTTCCTTGTTAATAAAACAAAAGAGTAAAATAAAATGACGTTTTGTTTTCAATTACAACTTCAGTTTCTTTGTTGTGGCTTTGTAGTTATGTTGTTTATTGAACGTGGTGGCGCTTTTCGAGTTTGTACCTATCTAAAACACTTTTCTGGTTTTGCTCTTGTAATTACGGTCCTGATAATCTAAAGCCTGTAATATAGAAATACAATACCCACAGTCGGTTAAAAGATCCGAATCGCTTTGTTCTGACGAAGATAATTCTACTTGTTAAGGTAACCTCAAGAATTAAAATCGAAAAATACATTATTAATAATGTTAATCAAAAATACTAACAAGTATCTAGAAATAGAAAAAAACCTATTTTTACCTATAATTTGGCATAGAAACAAAATAGCTAGACAAAATAAAACTAAGTTCTTAGTCTACTTAGTCTGTAGCTAAGAAAATAATAATTTTCTTTAAAAATTTGATACACACAACATATTAGATAAATTTGGAAATAATGACTTACGTAAACTAACCCAGAAAATCACTACCTACTATAGTTTAAAAGATTGGTTGCTTAAAGAATTATGAAAAATAAATTTATTTAATGGAAAAAATTACATTTTTATCTTTTATTCCATCAACAAAAACAACAATAAAAATAAATATGTTTTTGTTAGAACCGTGCCAGTAATGGCTGACAGTTAAAATACGTACTTATCAGTTTATTGTATCTGAAAGTATTAAGTTAGTACCTACCTAATTATAGGTTTTTAAAAGATATTTTCTTTTTTAATTTAGCAATTTTATGGCTGGTGTTAATTGAAAACAACAAAACCACCAAGAAAATAGGTAAGTATTTTTTTTTTAGAAATCATAACGGCGTAATCTTTAAAAAGAAGAATTTTAATTTTTGAAAATCGAAGTCCTCGTGTGCTTTTATTTTAGGAATATATAATATTATCATTCATATTAAATGTTTATTACTTCGTGTTCGGGTCCAACGTGCATACTTTTTGTATTTTTAACATGTCCTTTGACAAATAAGAAACAAAACTTAAAACTTAGATACGGATCTCCAATTAAACGTTAATTAATGTGGTTAACATAATTTTATCGAGATATCGGTACCTACACAAATAATAATTATTTAAAACTAATTACGATTCGAGTCAAATCGATGACTGTTGATGTTAAAAAGTTGATTTTAAGGATCATTATTAGGTACTCTATACAAATTAAAGTATGGGCTTGGCAGAAAAGAAATCAATTTATGACTACCGCTGCTCTTGCTACGGGTATCATAAGACTTAAAGAACCTACATACTCGAAAGAGACTTGGTAGCAGTGTTTTCTTAGATACCTATATTTTTTTACTAGCAATCCTAGTGATTAAAATATCATTTCATGAAGAGAAATCCCAATTATTGATGATTACCTACGGTTGACGTTACCGGAAAGATAAATATCAGCCATAAAGATTTAGATTTAAAAACGCTACAAGTAACAAAGGACTGCAGACAAAATTGCTCTTTCGTAAAAAAATCTAGTGTTTTCCTTTAAGACCTATTATTAAACCATTTTATGTCTTACATCCTACATCCGTCAGGTGGATGGAACGATTTTGCAAAAACCCTTACATTCGTATGAAAATAAAATGCATTTTGTTTAAAGTGAGAAACGTTCCTTTATCGCGTTCTTGCGTTCCCCTTAGTCACTTTAATTAACGCCTATAAAATTTTATTGAGGAAGCCACCAAATTAAATGACATAACGCATGAAGTATACATAATACAATACGATATAATGTACCAGATCGTTGTCAAATAATTTTGGTAAAACATGGACGTCTCATGCAAAAAAGACTGACAAATAGAATAAACATGACTCATTCCAACCGTCGCAATTGATTATAATACTAAAAAATTGTACTGAAATATCAATATGAATTAATTTCATTAAAATATTGATCGGTTTCAACTGATATTAATTCGAATATAATGTAAATAAACCCGTCCAATGACGTCAAAGAGTTTATTGTTCGAATTTCAAGTAAATAAAAACTATAAATAAGATTTATGGTACGATATTCATTCTAATTTTAAAAAGTTAAAAAAAAATGTTAGCACTGAATTAATTTGCAGTTTAATAAATTCATGGTTACTAATTAATTAGATAAAATTTTATATATGGCAATTTCAAACGGTTTCAAGTAAAAAAGAAAGACATAATATGAAAGAATTTAAAACTAATTAAGATAAAATGCGCTGTGCTGACATTGCATCTACCTACTTAAATATTTCTTTGTATTTAAATTTTAATACGCTTACGAACATTTTTATTTAGCTCTTTATTTAGAATAAACAAACCGCTTTTATAAATATACAATTAAAACACGGACCATAAAACTTAAAAAAACTAAACTTTTTTTCAAGCAAAATAACATTGAATAAATTCGCACTAAGATGTTTATTTTTAAAGACTTAACCAATTTCGTCTGCCATTAACAGCCAGTTACAAGTTAAAAATATCCATACATGATAATTGCGCAACATTTTCTGGTACCTAATACTACAACAATTTTTGTATTATTTTCCTTATGGTTCAGCCAATGAACTTACGTGGCAACACGGAAAAACATAGACAATTTACTTAGGCGCTTCTAAATTTAAATTTGATTTGAAAATTTAATTGTAGACATTAGGGAACCATTGTACTTTATATTTATAACTTTTGCTTAATGAGTTCCGCCTATAAGGAGTTTAAGGTTTGTGAATAAATATTATTTCATGAACATAAATGCATGTACTTGCTAGAAGACTTTGGTACTGACGATCCGTCACCATAGCACCTAGGACCACTCGTAAATTATTTATGGCCGCCATAAACCTCCATGTTTCTTCACACAAGTGTTTGTTAAAGTTAAGTTTCAGAGAGTTGCGTCACGCCTAATTAATAATATCTACATTTTTAAAATAATGGCCGTTTACACGATTCGTTTATTTCAACGAATTTTTTGTTTGAAATTAGAACATTTAAAATCAATTTAAAATGACTGACAAATACATTTTCGACGAATTATGAATTTAAAAATTAAATAATGTTTTTCTGTTTCTTTATTCATTTAAAATGTATACTTATTTATATTTATGTAAAAAAGCGTCTACGGCTGTCCAAAAAACTCAATTACACATTTAAATAGTGCTTTAAAAAAAACAAATGCAACTAATATTCAAAACCAAATAGATTTTAATACAATTTAACACCTAAAATTCCAGGTATCGATCGTATTCTCCGTAAAATGACAGAGGTCATTGAACATACATTGACTATAGGTATTTGTACACGTGCATACCTACAATATTATACCAATGTATTGAAAAAAAAAAAATTTTTTTATTTATCATCTCTTGCACGTGATTCCTGTACAGTACTACTGGTTATTTCTAGTACACAAGGGATAAAACGAAATACTGTTTTGCATAAGAATAGTATAGGAACAGCTGTGCCCGGCCATATGTATGGCAGGCTATTAACATACGTTTTGTGTACACGTAAAAGAGTTCTAAGTTTGATTTTTTAAAACACGAATATCTATTGCGTTCGAATTTGTATGTCTTTTGATTTTAGAACGCTGATACGCTTTTCTGGGTATTGTTGAGATTCTTTTTTGCTTAACCTGTAAACGACTACGTACCTATCACAATGTGAAGAAATTTTATAATATTTTCGTAAAAGATTTTTATACAAATTTATATAGTTTTTATACTATTTCGTTTTTCAAATTTGGAATAAAAATCCATTGTATCAATAAACAAAAAATAAAAAAGAGAAAACGAGCGACAGTCAGTAGTACCTACTCATTCGAAACTCGTGTTTTTGAAATAGCGTGCACGAAAGATAAGTGCAAAACTGTCGTAACCACGACCCGTTGAGAGTCGAGGTAAAACAGTAATTTCGATTTTTCTTTTTAAAACCAATTATATAATTAAACACATGGAATTGAACGGTCGAGGAAACAGCAGCAATTACCTATCGACAGGTATTTCTGGAGCGCGCAATGTCGAAGCGATGTTTTATTTTATTTAAAGTAGTTTTAATATTGCACTGAACCATGTTTTTTTTCTTAAGCCTGTCTACACTAACCTTGTGAGGGTACGTATTTTGGACGTATGATGTATTTATTAACAATATCTACAGTTGAAATATCAAGAGGCTATGGAAAAAACCAATGAGAGATTTTCGTTTAAGCCTTCAAAAATAACAAGATTTTCGGAAGTGAATTGGTGGGAAAAGTCCATAGTATTCATAAAATAGCGAATGAAATTTGGCGCTTCATTTTCTAATATAGCGTGTTGTTATTCCAAGTTATAAATTTATTACTAGAAGTCTATGTACGATGACCTAGTTCACAACACCCTCATACTAGTCTCAAACGACATATGGGCGTAATTAATAATCCCCATTTAATTTATATGTGTGTTGAAACATTATGTAAATATGGCAATACGGTGTCCCGCTGTTTTTAATTAAATTCAATAAATGCTAGAACTTGCCTACTGTTCATAATGGAAACTGGTAATAAATAGCATTCAATTTTAATATAAGTAATAAATACTGTAATAATCCTTTTCCATGTTTTTCAAAACAATCCATAGATAGGTAAACAAACATGGCGTCCGTAATTTGACGACTGTCAAACGCAAAGTAATTCGGATGGTTCTGAGTGATAGTTATAAAATAAAAGCCAAAAGTAAAGAACAAACAAGATGTAAATAAATTACCGTAGTTGTGATCACGACTACCACAATATCTGGTTGAAGAAATTACACAGATTTGTAACAGGGACTATTATTTTAATAATTTACCAAGTCCCCATTTCCGCCATATTTATTTTAGTGGCGATGACTATGAAAACCGTGGCGTCTTAATAACGAGGATTCATTTTTTATGAGAAGAAAAATCATATAGTATTATTTTGTCAGATAGTTATAATAAAACGGTACAAGACGTTTATTGATTATAAAACTTAATAAACCACCTACAGAAATCTAAAAATAACAAATCTATTAACGGCTTATACGAAATCGTGGTTATAAAAACTTACTTTAAAACGTCCAAACACGCGTAGGTTGGTATTGTATGATACTTAACATCTTAGTTTTTATAATACCACTAATAATAATTCCTTAACGAAAATATTTAAAACGACCATCATAAATCATAAGATTCGTTCCCAAAATAGCTTTAATCCATAAAATAATGACCAATGAACCGTCTTGAATCTCATTCAAATGCTTACAAGCGTGCATTAGAATACGAATATAAATATATCACTAACATTTCTCACATAAATTCTATGCACGATGCATGGGAATATAAGAATGTAGACAATGGAAGAAATCTTAATAAATGATCGAACACGTAGGGTCGCGATTTCCCTCCAACCCTTTCAACGCGACACCTGGTCATAAAGATCCGAAGTCAAAAATTTCCTTTATCGCATTAGCATAATATTTATAATATTCACAATAGGATGCTTTATTCAAAGTAGCTTAGATTTTTAAATGCACAGTAGTTTATTGTTAGAGATAGGGATGGGACAATGGCGCACTTTGTGGTGGTTTGTAAGACGTTGTTAAAAGGGTTACGGTGAGAAGTTAACGAGGCTGTAACAATAGCGTATTCAATAATATTTTATGGCATCGTTTTGTAATTCATGTTTTCGTTGATAGTATTTTAACTTTACTGAAAATATGGTGTGGTTTAAAATAACATCGTTGGTTGACACTTAACAGTCGTGTGAATTAAAGTAAATGCATAGTTATTTTTTTTTAATTAAAAGAGCGTACGTTAACAGTCACATCTACAAAACCCGTAGACAAACGCGCATTACCTACTAACCCACATGAACAAAAGAATAAACAAAGACCAAAAAATATCGTTTATAATCGTTAAAAACGAAAGTAATATCCATTCATGCTGAGCAAACTATCAGTTGCATCTTCCGATCCAATTTCGAAGGCAGCAAAAAAAGTCCTTTTAACTCTACAATAGACAGTGGGCTTTTGTCTAGACACCGTCAAATGATACGCATTAGGTTTTTTTATGCATTATGAATACATTTAAAACAGGAAGGATGTGAAAGTCGGGGTATTGAAGACACCGTATGTCGGTGAAGGGTTAGGGCGGTTTAGGACGGCTGTGACGTGCACAAAGAAATAGGGATAATGGGTGAAACAATGTATTAACGAATTAATGTTTAGGGTCATTTCGTTGTGGTTTTGTTTATCCATGTTTCCAAATATGATGTGGAGCTAGAAGTTTTATAATAATTATTTAATAACGCAACCGAGATTTCTTAATACGATATCTTAGGTGAATGTTTTGTATCAAGATTACCTCTTAAAATCTTACTAGGTACTGCTCCCAAATATTAACGTGTCTGATATGGAGATACGCTAGTAACAACATATAATACTCGAACATGATACTTATCTATTAGCAGTTACAAAACACTGTTAATCATATTTGCTAGGTTTTGTCAATTTATAAACAAAATAGAGTTACAAAAACGACTTTACAATAAATTCTACTACAAGCAATTCGTCATTGCCTAACCGCTACTGTTTTTTCATACCTTAAACAAATGACAGGGCAAAAAATAGGCAGCAAAAAGTACTAGATTTCAGTCTTAAAGTCAAGCCAATGTAACCTTTACGATGTCAGAGACAAACTAAGGTGAAATTCTTACGATACTGTATCTAATCGACTTTGATAAATAGGACTTAAGGACCTTGTTTTTACCTTACGATCAATCAATTTTTTATCGAAACTTTCTCCGCGAAGGTTATTTATTGATTAGGGTATAACACGTGTAACTAAGTCGTGTCAGAAAAAGGCGCAACCGACAGCTTAAAAAATAATACGCCTTTAACTGCATTATCAAAAAAACCTTCATGGTCGCACTAAATAAGATTTTTATGAAGGTTTTATTGAAATATCTTTGATTTTTTTCTATACTTTGATAAAATTGTAGGCCCCTTCGGTGATACGTTGAAGATATAAGTTATCTAAAGCGCGACCGTGTCGGGAACAGTTTATTTTGGCCTTGATTTGACTATCATATTTTATGTAACAAATATGTAGCTTCGATAAGGCCCAAAAACTCGTGCGCGGCTGAGGATCGAACGCGCGACGCCATGAGAAAACACGTTTCATACTAGCGTCCGTAGCCGCTGAGCCACATCAACATTAACAAATCGAGTTAAAAATTGCCGCCATATTTAACAAAGTCATTTCCCTCTATTTGTACTGTCTTATTATATTTATACCATGATTCTCTTATTGTTGTTTTCAACTATTATGAAGGTAAAATAGTCACGAAATACGTAGATAGGCATTCTTTATAAATAACTCTTACACTGACGTAGGCTAAACTAAAAATAAATATTTACCTTTTGCAATATAATTGTTTATCCTTGAGGTAAATAGCTGGTGCCATACTTCTGAAACAAGAGAATTTATGTTGTTAGTATTATTGTTATTAAAAAATATATTTTATTAGAAAAGTATAAAACGTTCATTATGACGTAGTTACATATGTATTTTTTATCATTTGTATTATTTCTATATACTTTACCTAAGTCGTTACAAAACTTATATTATTTTGAATAACGTTATTACAAATTACTCATAGTATAAGATTTTTAATAAATACCTACATAAATGTAAATTTTTATAATTTGTCTTATTGAAAATTTTATTTCAATTAATTTATTTTTTCTATTTCTTCAAGCAATTACATACTGGGCTCAATAGAATTGAATTATTCAACACATTTAACGTTCGCCGCTTTAAGCCCAACGTGTAAATCACCAAGGTCGAAATGACCCATAAAATAGGTTTTGATTATAAAGGGTTATAAAACGTAATTTTGATGATTCCTCTGAAGGCAATAAACAGACTATAAAGTTGACTGAACGCTACACCAACATCCAATTACAGCGTATATGTAAATAAAATCCGAAAGCGACAGATGATTTATTAAAAATTTTATCGCGTGAAGGTGTCAACAAATCTTATTTGACCATCCATCTTTGTCTAACTGGAGTTATCGTTTGCTGATATCTATGTGTGCGGGGTCTATACATTATTTATGTTATGCGCGAATTTGCATCGACGTTTCAAGGGTTAACCCGTTGCTTTATCGCGAGCACGGAATATTATTTAATAACAAAAAAAAATTGTTTGGAATTTCGATATTTATGTTACGATTTGTCCGCTAAACTATTTAATGTTGAATTTCAAATTGATGTATTGATAATGAACAGGCAATAATTCTACAGCCAGCGACAGAGTAGTCGTAAGTAGGTATAAAAATGTAAGAATTTTATCGTGAGAAAATAAAATACGTGACATAACTATGTATTAAACAAGACATAAATATCGAATGTAAGTACCATATAAAAGTATTTCATGGAACCTGTACCGAATATTAGATTCAATATTTATAAGAAACTCCAACTTTATTAATATCACGTTTTACGATTTAAAATATTAAACAACAGTTAGTTGTATGAAATGTGACGCCATTCGCCTTGAACTTCGACGCAACATTGTATCTAAAAACTTTATTAAAATATCAAGTTGCTAAAGTCGAGTTCGTAGAAAGGACCACAATATGGCAACTATAAAGGCGTACCTTGTAAATTAATATTGGATGGCAGACAAAAATACGAAAACGTAATATGAATTCATATATAGAATGTCCACCTATTAGGTGTAGCTAGTAGCAGAAAAAAGGTTTATAAATTCACTTCTCAAAATCGCCGTTCCATTTTTAAATTCAATTAAAACTAGTAACAGTGTTTTGTAAAAAAAAACCACAGATAAAAAATCACTCTTCAGCAATACAACTCGAGTAGGAAGAAATTATTTCACAATAGTTTACAACTTTTGTGTTTGTAATAAAAAGGTACTTAATGTGATTGTACGGTTTGTACCCCATTGTAGTACCGTGGGCTATGGGTTTCTTCTCCATTGTGTGTCGAAGACAGTAATGAATTGCTTGTTACTTTATGTCACACTTGTTTTGACAGCTAACAAACTTCAATATTCCGAACAGCTTGTCTATGGATTTAATTATGTGCAATTGTTATAATATAACCTCTTTATTGTAATATTTATTGTTGACTCATTAATTTGTGTTTCTTTACAATTTCTTTTTTTAATTTCTTTATATTGTTAAAGTTCATGTCAATTAAGACTTTGTGTGTCTTTGACTTATGAATAGGTCATTGATTACTGAATTGTTAAAGAATTATTTATAAATAATGTTACCTAAGTAATAAATGGGCACTTATCTAAGATACGAATTTAAGAAACTACTTCATAACAGATCGAAAGTTCAAAAGCAATAAAAAATTGAAAAAGACTGCATTAGAAATTGAATAGGTCAAAAAAACATTTAAAAATCATTTGTAAAGTGTCATGGAACACCCTTGATAGCTCTTGAGGTAATAAATTTTGAAAAGAATAGGTACCATTCATTCTATGCACTTAAGAAATTTTTCTGTCAATTTAATTGCCTGTCAGAATCAAACATTTTAACCTTTTACAAGTGGGCGAATAAAAATGATTATAGACAACAGAAGTCTTTAAAATGAGGCCGTATTTCATTTTTAACTTTTTTATTTCTTACGATTGTTTATCTGTGGTTTGATCGATTTCATTTTTTTTGTTGTTTTTTGATCGTTAGTAAGATGGGTTCCTTTTCAATAAATTAAAAAGGTTTTCAAAATTAATAATAAAGCAAACGTACCTAATAAAATTCTACGTAGGTACCTAAATGTTTTCAAGATAAAATGGTGTTTGCTTTTTACTTTTAATAATGATTTAAATGACAAATGAATGATAAAACTAACAAAGTCGCCAATTATTTCCTCCGGCCGTTAATTGCGTTACCCAAATTGTATAAAATAATGAGAATGATATTGTTAGCCTACCATAAATGCATTACTTATACTTGTCAACCTAATTGCAATTTATTACCCGTTTACGAGAATTACTAAATTTAAACATATTTTGCTAGGGTTGTTGTTTAGCAAGTTTATTGTATTAATATGTCCTTCATTAGAATTGCCCTTTTACGGGAATATTTTAATGAAATTTATAGTATGTCTAGACAAAACCATATAATAATATCTTAATTTTTTGTATCTACGATGAATAAAGTGATCCTCCATGTTGAAATAAATTGCAATAGTATGCCTACGGACGTTTGCGATTGCAATACCAGAAGAACAGCACGGGAAAATAAATCAATAAAAATCCTATAAGAACATAATCTATTTTTTGGTTCGATCGATGTATCATTTCACTGATATTAAAATTGTTCAACGGGTCATAGCGAGTTGGCTTCGGTACGCCTTCTAAGGACCCCGTAAGTCGTGTGGATGGAAGCTATCAAATATTAGGTATTCATTGACCAACATATTTATATAAAATTTCATTGTAACTGCACACATACTAGCATTTTAACATACAGTATGTGGCTGCATCTAAATAGACCTCATTTGTTCTACATTTTAAAACAATTGGTGTCACGTGTAAGTTTTAAACTTCAGCTCATTTATACCAATCTCGTGCAGTCGTTCAGTCAGTCATTCGTTCACTTGATGGACTAGGTAAATGAATTCTGTAACGTTATTTCCTGTTGTTATCGAGCTGTTATTAGTAACCAAGTGTCACTATTATGAATAAAATTATTTGAATTTTATATTGCTATAATAATCAAGGCTCGGATACCGGTTAAATTTTCTAACCGTTATTATGTACTTGACGCAAAACCTTTACATTTTGGTTTCGTTCTTATATACCGGTTTTTTTAAACCGTTATTTAGAAGAGCATTAATATAAAGGTTTTTTCGAATTAAACGGTTAAGAGCAATAAAAACCGGTTAATATGGACGCACTATAAAGAAATGCCGCGTACTGTTTAGATTTTATTCAATTTTCAATTGTTTCGTATCGGACGTTTGTGTCATTGCATCAATAAGCTCCGCAGCAAAAACATTAAAAAATGAGTAAGTATCTAATTTTTTTTTCGTGAAGTTAAGCTGATAATGACCAAACTAATCGGTAAACAAAATATTTCGAATGAAAAGAAATATCGCTAGTACCTACGTCTTCATACCTCGCCGCTATGCGCGGCAGCGCGGTATTCGTACAAGTTGCAACGCGTTTAGCGACGTCGTACGTCTATAAACCGGTTTATTTAGATTAAAATAAAGTTCTTAAAACGTTTACGTTCTTAAGAAAAGTTCGGAGATAAACCGAAATAAACCGGTATTAACCGGTATTTTTTAAACCGGTTCCGAGCCTTGATAATAATTATGTTATTGTTGACTCACCAAGAATGGCATATACTTACTTACTATCTATAAGATTGTATGCAACCTCTTTTTACTGTAATTTTTTCACTTGGGATAAAGTCTAAAGGCTTAGTAAAGTATAGCTTCGTAAGTATCAAAACTAAAGTTTAAAATTCTAAACTTAGCCAGGAATTTAGTTTTAGACTTATGATTTTTTAAATTTACTGTTGCTATTGTATAACATTTAAGTGTTTTCTTTTGTTACCTAGGTACTTACTTCTCATAAAATTACGTAACACGTTTTAGTTATGTGTGTTCATGTCATTTATTCTATTCTTGGCAATGACTGTGCATGAGTCACAGGCCGTCATGTTTTCATATGTTGGACAAACGTTGGAATATTGGCGAATTAGGGCCACTGCTTTTTTCCTCTACAGATGGCGCTAATCTAGTAAGAGATCTGTTTCTCCAATCACAGTAAAGCTGTCAAAGTTGATCATCCACTTGTGTGTCATTAGCTTATTTTCTATTGGTTGGAAAGTCGTGAAGACCATACTAGCGCCATCTGGTGAGCTTATTTTAAATAACCCTTGCGATATTTGTGAATTAAACAGTGTTTCCATCAATTTTTAGTTTGCTTGATATAAAATGTGGGCTTTGTTAATTTTACAGTTTAACTAGTTGGGCCAAATTACCTATTAATCTTGAAACCGAATCAAAGTTGAAGATGTGTATGTTAAATTGATTTAAATTCAATTTTTATTGAGGTATAAAATATTTTAACGTACGGAGTTGGTAGTTAAGAAAACTAGGAACTTTCAGTGAATCTATAATAAGGTAATAAAATTATTTATTAGTCACATAAGTACTCATTAAAAAGTAAGAGGAAGTAATATAAGAAAATGTTCTTAAATAGCCTTTTAAGGTACATGTTCATTTACGGCAGTTAATAGGGAAGGTACCTATTTAATTATCTTTGAGATATCTTAGCTTAGATTTAAGACGGGAAATATTAAATATCCCCATATTGCTAATGAGCAAAACTGACATCGATTACGATTTTTAACTGTCTTCATCAATAATATTCGAAAACCGAAAAGGCAAAGCAAACATACATTTGCCGAACCCGAAAAAAAAAGAATACCATAAACAAAACAACTCGATTATTAGTCACCTGAACGACCTTGGCAACGTCACTCGTAATAAAATACTCGACGACAAAATACAGAGTGGTTGACGATCAACAAGAATTACCGTACTCGGTAGCAAGTAAGCATTGCCCGCATACCATAATATCATAGACCAGCGTATTATTACAGCATTATTGGTCATCACAAACCGATATTTTGTGGTCATTTGACGTAGTTACCGCGATTGCAATACTGTTGTAGATTTATAGCAATTTCGCGATCAAGTAGGCGCGTTCTGGGAAATTTGAATTTAATAATTCCATTTTTTTTTTCTTTTTCGCAATTCGAATTGGTTATGGCTTATTGGCTGGTTATTAAGTGAGCTTAGAATTATATGTAGACTCTTTGCTGTCAGTGGTTCGTGTAAAAATGTGGTACATAAGTAGGAAAATAAGAATAAGTTTTTATTTTATACTATACTATAAAATATATCAGTACAATTTAAAACCTTCGTGTATCGGTCAAATAGAGTAGTAAGTTGAGGCATGCAACTGCCACTATCTATATCAGTCATAGAGAAGAACAAAAATAATTGATTATTAACTACTTATTAAAGTACTTAAATAGACTAATTATATTTATTATTACATATTTTTGTTGAAAGTTTTATAAAGACTAGAAAAATGTAAGTACCTACGGCACGAAAATTATTTATGACTTTAGACTTATTTATGAAGGGGTTGGGTGTCTATAATTCATCTTTTTAAAAAGTTATCTGCCGTGTAGGTTTAATAAATAAAATTATTATTAAGTAATGCGAACGCGAACGGAAATAACCGAAACATTTATCTTCACAACTATGTGCGTTTTTTTTCTTTTAACAGATAGGTGCTGTAATTATCTGTTAAGATTGATAGCCCCGTTACACTAAAGAATTAAATAACTAATTAAATATACCTTCCTACGATAATTTATCCATTTATTAAACGTTTACGAGTTCATGTTCGTAAGCGTGAAAAATGTACAAAAAATTATTATGGATTAATAAAATTTATATTTCATTAAAGTGTAGAGTCGAAACATTGATATTTCCAACAAAAACATTTATATATGATTTAAAAATGGCTGTAGGTGGTATCTGGGCAATTTATAAAAGACGAAATACAATCGACTGTTTAAGTTTATTGGTGTAATTTAAAAATATAAATCGATTATTCTGATCATTATGACAGGCGATATTTTACACAACATGTCTATGAATGGCTGATTTTATTACTTTTATTTCAGTAATCCAGCGATTTATGACTAAAAACTACTTTTTTATATTATGAAAGGTCATAGACATAAACAAGATTTATCCCGCCAAAAGTTTGACAGAAGAAAAAACATGGCCGACAAAAATGGTGTCCTGTCTCACTCATTTCAATTTTATATCATGGATTCTGACTCGTAAGAGTGTACAGGAATCAAATACGTTACAGATGTGGAATATTATTGGGAGACGAAGTAATGCAACTCGTTAAACAAACATATTGCGACCATATGAATTCGTGCTGTCATTTGTGAACGTTTATTTAGGTGTGTGGGCGAGAAACAATGTTGTGACCGTAGTTACTGAATTATTTTTGAAATGCCATTCATATAAACAGGCGCAAACTAAAAAGGATAGTCTAAAAGCGTAGGTGGCTAACTTCGCTGTTATTTTGTTATTGTATCACAAGAGAATTGGTAGATAGGTATCTACCTGCCAATTAGGGTAACTAAGCATAATTTTGGGAATTTACCAATTATTAATCAAAACAAAATTACAAAAAAATAATAATGATTGCGATAATTAACCTACAGTTATTGGTGTAGGTAAGTATTTTGTTGGTTTGAATCATCACGCAGCAAATTACGATTAAATCAGAGGTTAATAAAATTGCATCCAACCTTTTTACGAGAGAACTTTTGAATGTCAGTAAAGTGGTTTATTTTTTATTTTCCAATACTGTTTTTGGCTTGTATGTGTAATAATGCACGAAGTTTGTTTTCAATAAAACCGGATTCAAATTAAGAGGTCTTATAAAAAGGAGTAAGATACTGCATGGTATTTTTAAACTGTGCTCTTTTGATACGAAACGAAATTTAAGCTTTTATTGGATGATAACGCGGGTAAAAATATCCGAATAAGTGCAAAATACAACGAAAATTTCTAAAAATAATCCTCGTGTTCGATGTTGAAATATCGTAAAAATCTTTTAAGAAATAAAAACAAGTGTTGTCATTGATATTTCTGATATGGTCACGAAATCAACGAACCTTTCTGCTGAAATTCTCAAGGAGGTACAAAAACAAAATAATTAATAACATGAACACAGCTATTTTAAGTGTAAAATTGCATCGAAAACCATTACATTATTATACAAACACTTAGGTACAATAATGACCAAAATGAAGTGAGTGAATTACTTTTAATTGCAAAGAAAATGGCAGCTCGGAAATGGCGGCAAAATATTTACACCAAATAAAGTTGTTAGTAAGTGAAATTGATGTGACCAGATGATAAAATTATTTAATTTGCTTACATTGTGACCAAGGAAATGTAGTGTTCAGTCAGCGAGGTGTGGCCTGCGTGTGTGTGAAGAAGGATTCAAAATAATTATTATAAGAAGGTACTTACTAAGTTATTTTTAAATTCGTTACATTAATTTTCCTTTCATTATAATATTTTTGTACCTGTAGTCTCTGCAATTTTTTTACGAGTTTAGGTGTTATTAAAAAAAACTTTTCTTTTATCAACAGTGCCTTCTTAAAATTCTCTATAAAGATTATATTAGTAAAAAAACGACTGACAACCTTTTCAAATTTCGAACACTGTGTAGGTGTAGGTAAGAGATTACCAACATTTAATCGTTGCCACCAGGTAAGTAGGTACCTAATATTTTTAATCTGCCAAATGTTTAGGCTTGTCATGAGGAAAAATAATTTAGTGTTGAAGTTAATATTAACTTCAACACTAAATATTTTTTGTAACAGATATATATCTGTTACAAAAAATATTACTCGTACACGGCTAGCGGTAGAGATCACTGTGTTATTTTTCAAAAATATACATCAAACATGAAAAAAAAGTACCTGAATTTTTGCCTTCAGAATCTCAGAGCAAAAAATACGTATTTATTATTAATCATATTTTAAATGGTTTAATAACAAACCACGTCAGCTCCAATTAAAAGTGAAGAACTTGAAGAAACTTCTACATTCCACAACACTTCCTAACGGCCGCTGGCTAGAGATAAGAGTTTCTCATAAATAATAATTAGCAGCAAGGAATCGAACCTGGGCAGTACTTTGTGACTAACGATCTTGCCTGTCGCCCGAGGCGTACAGATATTAATAACGGACAACGACCATCTGATTTATATCTTCATATGGACGACTATACTTGGTAATCATTTAAACTTGATTCGATTTAACGTAACTAACACCAATTACGACGTCCGACTTTAAGATAAATTGTCTAATTAACGATTGTTAAAACGTTGCAAAATGTAAAGCGTTTCTGTTTTGTTCAACATAATGTTTTATGAAGTCCAATGAGTGCGTTAATCTACGGAAATATGTTGTTAGCGAGCACACATCAATCATTTACCGTTCTACCAGAAAACGCATGTAGTAAATTCTAAAATCAGGCTACAAAAACACTCGTGAGATAACTAGCTTACTTCATCTCCGACCAAAACCGAGTCACGATAAGCCTTAAGGCCGACTTTTAAAACTTAGCCCCACGGCCAAATTAAATTAATAATTCCGCGTTTACAATTTTATAATAGCCTGTATTTTTCGTGCAACATACAACAGTGTTTTGAGATAAAAACATAGGTTTAACTGTGGGCGTACGATTGCATATCTTGAAGCTATACTGTGATCACGAATTAAAAAATAACTTGAGTACTACGTTCAGATTCGTGCTGCAACCAAAACATTGCAACACTCATTACCCGTTTTTGGTCGGTGAAAGTGATGAAGTCCGTTGACTTTTTAAATTTGTGAGAATTTTGTTTTTTTTTGTATCGACATATATATATTTTTTCCGCCTTTTATCATTGTGGATTTTTTAAGCAGCAAGTAATCTTTTTTGGTTACATTTTCAACAAGCAATCGGAATGGCACATCACTATTTCTAAATTAAAAATAGAATATAATAATACAGGATTTTTCAGTCGGAAATATTATAAATAATATTTTATCAACATGTTATTTATACTTAATAGAACGGATATAATTTAAAAATACATGAACTAATTAAACTTTTAGTTGTTTATGACAATCTGCCATAGCAACACAGATAAGGTACGACAACGACATTGGGTTGTTTAACATGAAAAAATAAACATAACACAATATGTCTGCCGCCTGAATGTTTAAAATTAGAAAGAATATCATAACATACACAGCTAGTTAGTTCACAAATTATAATGTACATACATGAGAATATTAAAAATCACCTTTTGGCAAAAACATGTCGATAAGTTAAAAGGTGAAGGAGATAATAAGGGGCAGTCGATTACGTAAGACTAGGCGATTATTTGATAAAAAATATAATATAGGTACGTATTCTATTTTTATTTATTTAAGATAACAAGCCACAACACTACTGCATGGCAACAGAGTTGGGAAGAAAAAAAAATAAACAGATTTTTTTTATTCCATAAGTATAAAATATTTTTCTGTTAATTTTTTGGTTTTTTTGAATTGCATGACGTTAATGTAATTTTTTTCTCTTTGCTTATTTTTGTCCTTTATTTGTACTCGATAAGGGATTGGTAGGTATGTTAAATCGCCGTTGAGTGATAAAACATGTGACTGTTTTTATCACCAACATTGACTGTTGCCAAGCGCGTTGATAAGTACCAACTGTGTTTTTGCATTTACTACATACCTACCCAGTTAAAATAAAACTATTTAATACAATTTTACACATTTTAATTCTATAATTTTAAATTATTTGATAAATAACCGCAAAGATACAAAGATCAAAATTAAAATCAAAAATAGAATTATGTAAAGTTATTTTCCTAAATTGTGTATTAATAAAAATGTTGCCAAGCTAACAATTACTATTTGATAGTTGGTTTTTTACGGTCGATGTAATTCATTTATAAAAACATCGGCCCATTTTTTCTTACAAGTTTGGACACAAAAAAGTTTACACAAAAAACAGGCTGCGTGCGGTGGCGATTAAAGTGAACGTCTTTTTATTGTGGCACTTTTTTAACGTAGGCAACTTTTTGACTTTTATTTGAATTTGTAAATACTACAAGAATAAATTTAAATGTACGAAGAAATAAAATTCAACTGATAATTTAAAACTAAGTTTGCCGTCGGAAACTTATCTCATAAATATCAGTTTAAATTCGTAGGTAACTAGATTTCTAATAAGAAAAAAATTAAAGAGTAGTAAAAATTAACTCACCTAGTTGTGTTGAAGTTGAAAAAATCTAAATTTATTTTTTATTTATCTTGTTGGCACTATTTTATTTGCGCCTGATTCTCCATTGGCACTGTACCACTAATCGTCACTTCGTATTTTATTATCCACAATATTGTACAGTTCTTTCAATTCTCATAGAAATCTTCGAAAAAACTTCAAAAATTTTTCATTCAAAATGAAAATGTCTTTCTTCATTATTCCAATCACTATGGTAGCCGCACTAAATATTTGGAGTTTAAAATGATAAATTGTTAAAAGATTTTATGATATTGTTGGAAGTTGGAAATCTTATAAGAAGTTCCAAAACCGCTTAGGGAGCGCTGAACTCGTATGAGTTCCAAGATGTTATAAAAAAACAATTGACGATACGTGTTCGCGCGTCGATCGTCGTCACAAGAAGAAGGCACGCATCCAACGCGAGTGTCGACCGCGCTCCGAACCAACGGATTGTGTAAACGCGCGCCACTCGCTCGGCTGGCGTCGCGCGCGGGGGCGGAAGCGCGGGGGAGGGTCGCGGGCTCTCTCGCACGCACACATCCACCCCACCGTATACCACTCCATTACTAACGTTCCTATTTTGAATACGCGACGCGCCAATCTAGCTCCTATGCGATAGCTATAGGAGCCGAGGGATGTGATGACCGAACCGCGACGTGCGACCGACATCAGTTCGTGCGTGTAGACAGAGACCGCACTATGGTTAGTATGCGACGGAGCGAGATGGATGATCATCGGTAGTTGAGCCGCGTAACGCATGTGTGTCTTTAAACGCGGGGCGATGCAATAGTGGCATAAGTGGTATAGTGTCAGACTTTGTAAGTACACGTAGCCAAGAAGAGCAGTCTTGAAAATTTAATAAAAGAGGCTCTGTTTCATACTCATTTAATTCTGACAAATGATATCCACTAGACACGCCATGTGGCTAAAACGATCTAACTCTTCTGACATTGGAAATTATTAATTGACACGTATTCACGGATCACTGAACATAGTTAGTTTAGGTAGTTTATTCGACATCGAAACGTTCCTAACTGAGATGTTAATAAACAAAACAGTTGTCAACGTTAAAATGTTATTTATTAGACATGATTCAGTAGGTATGGCTAAAATAATATCTATAATTCAGTGGAAAAAACACTTAGAAATTGCTCTATCTGGTCTGCCGTTTTTAGGGCCGTGGGACTAAAACTGACCACTTAGGCAATATTTAAAACTCGGTCTAGAGGATAAGAACTAGCAAAATAACATTGAAAAAATAAAGTTAGGTACCTCAAAATTACACGACCACATTTTTATAAGTCAAACTTAAGAGGCGTATGCTATGGAAATCACGAGTTTAAAGACCTCATTCGTGTTACCTCCTCGACGTTGTTATGACGAATAAAATTTGATTATCAAATCGAGAGAGAAAATCGTTTACACAGTTGGTAAAAGGAGTACGAACACCCACACGCGAGCCCACGTTCGCAATTCAAAATTCAAATTTACGAATTTCTATTGGTTAGAGGGCATTCGAAGTGTAGTTTCGTCCAACCAGCCAGGTTTATTACATATTTTATTTGACTGGTTTTATCTTGGTGATTTAAAAACTTGAATATTCGGTTATAGAATATTAAGAATGATTTAGTAGGCATCGTAGTTTGTGGACACAGGTGTTTTGGGTAATTTATTATACAGTCTCTGAGTTTCTCTGGCCAGGTCGTGTCCCTTACGGTTTCCAAGTAATAAACCTAATTAGTACAGTTAAGTATACATTTTGAAGAAAGTTGACTAATCAAGCTAATAACTGAACATGTTTTCTAATGGCAGGCAATCAGCTAACAGTTTATTCAATTAATCTGGAAAATATTTGGTTTCTAAGCAAAGACTGCTATCGTTCTTACATGGAGCTGTCTTTCAAATAATGAATTGTATATACCTACTGTTGCAAGGTGCATTGAAATAAATGCCAAGTGATAAAACTGGTTAGAATAAGGAAATAAACTAGATGAAGAACTGGTTGGAGTTCTTATTTTTTATAATGATCTTGATAATAATGCAACCTTGCCTTTGAAATGATGCATTTAACTGTTTCTATGCACTTTAGTTTGCTCTGTATGTGATGTTAGATATTATTATATTTTTAATGGTAAGTAGGTGTAGGTACTCTAATTATTTTTTCACTCCACTTAAAAACTGTTTTAATGGTAACAATTAGTTTTTTTTTTTATATTTTACCATTTGTTTTTTTTGCTTCAACTCTACCTACAATCAATTTTATTAGTTTTTCTAGTTGAAATCTCGTCTTACCTATTTGGATGTCTGTGTTTATTAAGCTTTTATCATTTTTGGTTTTAAAATATTCAATTTGTAAATGTTAAATTAAAGCTGAACGGGTTTTTAGCTGTAATAAAATAACTATTTTACTCTCTCTAAAAAAGCAAGTTATGACCCAAGTCATAACTTGATTTTTTACACGTACACACACACACGTTTTTTACACTTGCTATGTACGTGTGGCTATGTATTAGAATCAATATATTTTCAAATTTTTGTGAAGTGGAAAAATTACTAATGTGGTTTTTAGCACGAAAAAAAACGCAGTCAAATCACTACGCGATTACAAAAAAAATCGTGACATTTGGTCACTTCACTCTTCATAAGCTACAAAAAAAACGTTAACAAATAAATAAAATACCTACTTTAGATTATTATTATCATGTAGGTATTTGGACTTATTAGAAAATACAAAAAATATTGAGACACGCTGTTTCTGTCTAATAATTTAGTATTCGTTCAATCAAATGTCAAAAGAATTTGATAATAATTTACTTATCCAATTAAAATAGGTAATAATCAAACCATTTTCCACAAGAAAACAAAAAAGGAATTTTTTAGCCATCACAATAAATTATGCGACTCTACACGCTAGTGTTTTACAACAATAGGTATTAAGATGTTTTTAAAAATAAACGATTATATCACTTCTCTCCTGACATCCTATCTTTGAAGATATCTTACGATAATGACATTTGTGATAGACGTATTCTCCTCATACCAACGATAACAGAAATAAAATACGATAGATATAGAAAAAAAATACTTTCTTAAATTTTCCTGATAATAAAAGTAACTGTTACGTGGAAGAGGTATTTTTATTACAACCTAAACGTCATTCATCACTATTTAGAAATTACTTTTTTATTTTTTTTACCAACCTTAAAATATTTTTCATGCATATTTATTTTCTGTGGTCGTAAATAATAAGTAATTTGTTTGAGAACACTTAGAAATCTCGGCTCAAGACGTCAAAAGATAGCATTTAACGCTACATGATAGCGTTATTTACGTAAGAGTTTCACTTACTGTAGGTAAGTGCATGTAAATAAAATCTTCGCAAGTGCTCCAAACGTTTCGTAAACTTTGTATTTTATGAGAATCTAGATGACATTTTCCTTTTTAACTGGTGTCTGTTTTAAAATTTAGGTAAAACATAGTTTGAAAATGTGAATTCTTGTGATGTAATAATTTTGTTTACGGCAATATTATTATTTACAAATGGAAACTGTAAGTATCTTATTCTGCTCTTTCGTTCAGTGTTTAGCCTGTTTCATTATGTTGTTCATATTTTCTTATTTATCCATACATTTAGCAAAGTTATATTCGAGTTTACACGTTAACAGTCTCACAGTTATTCGAACCAATTTTCACTGATCAACAACCGACACACGAAAAAGCGCGGTTTCGAATGCGATCATTACCAGTTTTAGCGGGAAAACGGCACAGTCATCGCGCTGCAGTCGATATCGAACAAACAACACGACATCGCCACACATCGCCCTCACTAAAATTTCGAGCTTGTTTTCCAAGTATTTCGACCGAATATTTACCTTTTTAAATATTTTTAAACTACGAACAAACACTAGAACACTCGATTGGAATTCATGTCGTTCGACAGGCCGTCACTGTTTGGGCCGGCGTGCACGCGAACCGTATTCGCTTATTAATCGCAATAATTAGCGGTTGTTGTTTTTGTTGTAGCGCGCCAGTGGCGACCGCTCGCGGCGCGCTTCACCACTGCAACTCGTCACATAATGCCCACTAACAACGTCTCTTTCCCCCTTTACTTCCGCACCGGCTTTTTACCGAGGGCGCAGGCGCCCCTGACATTTTTTAAACCGCGCCCATGTTTCTGTAATTTCTATCGCGGTGCGCACCTTTAATGAAAACAGCTTTTTTCGGACATTTTTTTCGCGACGTCTCTGTCTAACGGGCACGTTTGCCAACTAGCCATCCCCCTCGTTCTAACGGTCGACGGTAGGCACTGCTCAGACGCGACGCTAGCTACGTTATATCCTCTCTTTCTAGTGACGCCGCGACGCCGGTGACGCCAATTATTTTGCCACATTCTAGAGCATAAACGCTATTTCAATATATTTAATATTTAATTTTCAACCTTATCCTTACCACATAGAGTTCAAGTTCTACCGTGGCTAATGCAGTTGCGACTTTATGGTCTAATGCGAAAAGTGTAAAGTTCCGGCCATTTTTGCGATAAAAAAAATGCTTGCATGCACGTAACCACGCCTTTGTATACACACATATTGCTGTCTATTTTACTCCTTTTTTATTTTTCTCTCGCGGTCTCGCTCTCTCACGCACACATGCTCACACCGCTAAGCGAATGCTTCGGGACGCGCTGTGTCGACGCCACCTAGCGGGCGATAGCAGAACTTTTAAGATGAAAAAAGGTTCGTAAACTTTCTTTATGAGGGTGGCAGCACTGAGTGAAAGGGGTTGCTTCTTATATTTAGTTCCTCTACCCGCCGCTGCGTGTCGCGTCAGCAAATATACGACTTGGGTTTTCCGTTTCATTAAACGGGTTGCGTGCTGTTTTGTTAATTAAATAGTTTATTAATGCGACTGAGAATCAATTATAGAACCGGCCCTAAGCCGTTAAGGAAAAAATCTGTCTTGTCTATTTTAAATTTAATCAAAACAGATTTTACTTGGCAAATTAGCATTTTATTTGCGCGTGTAGCCGCGATTCCCGGCAGGGGGCGTTGGGAGCCAGTCGAACAACTGGATTAAGTGAGACGTGGAAAGAAAAATTGCCTCTACGTTAGTTTAATGTTTCGAGGCAATAATGCCATTTTGTTAACATGGACGATCTTGTTAATTTTCCGTGTTCTGTCGTCATTACTTTGGTGTCCATTATGAATTTATTGGATTCAATAGGTTGGTATAAAGTAGCAACTTATGATATTTTAATGGGTTTTCGTTAAACTTTATAATTTGGAACGTCGTTTACATCATGATCAAGGTTATTATTATATTGCTTCTTTTCTTATAAAGGTAGATGATGTGCTATCGTATTACTTGTAAAATATTCTTTATCTACCTTCTTCTTAATATGTTAATTACATCGAAAAAGTGTTTTTATTTCGTGCCGAAGCATGGCTCTTAAAATCGTATCATCTTACAGAACTTTGGCAGATTTTAGGTACTTACGTCGAGAATCAAGAAAACTGTCAAAGATTTTAAAACTTTAGTATTCATAGCATTAGATTGCAATTTAATTGCAAATGAAATAGTATTGTGATAAGTACGAAGCAAGGCGCCAGTAGCTGATAACTATGTTGAATGTAAGCTGTTAGATAAAATGAACAAATTGTTACATAAATTGTTTGTTCGCAATTTACAAGCACGATGTTTGAAGGATAATTGTTTTGATACTGTTTGTCCGAGTGGTAGGCTAGTTATGCCATTCAGCCGGGGTAGCAGGTTAAGCGCAATAAGTCTCCGCGGCCTCGGCCCAGAGCAGGAGAAGGAACGGTGGGGTATTTAGTCAGTAAGAGTCTGACACTCTCTCTCGCCTAACCCTGGGCGTAAGAAGTCATTTGATGATTTTCCCCTCACAAAAAAAGGCTAGTTATGCAATACAATACATAGATTTTCGGTTTGATATAATAAATATAATATCTGGTGGACATGTCACCATCATTCTATATTCCATCAAAAGTGTTCAAGTAATAGTTATATCTTTCTCAGTGTTTATAACGTTTGCTTTCTGATTCAGAATTTAAAAAAAACTGGATCTCAATAATAATGTTAAGTGTATGAATAAAGCTACTAATTTCTGCAAACCTTCATAAATTAACTTAAACCTTCCTCTTGAATTATAAAATTTTTATCTAAGTATTAGAAAAAAAGCGCATCACAATCTGTCACGTAGTTTTAAAGATCTAAGCGTACATAGGGATAAACACCAGGAAGCGACTTATTTTCTTTTTTTTATATTGCCAAGTTGCCTGGTGTTGTCGTGGATGCGTTTACAAACATATCTTTACAGATGAAAATTACACCCAGACCCTTGAAAAAACCATTTGTGAAAAAGGTTAAATTGTCTATTATTTGGAGTTCTTAACATAAAACATAGCTGGACATTATAGGTACATACTTCTGCCTATATGTTCGGAAGAGTGAAGTCAATTTTTTTTTGTTTTTTTTTTTTTAATTAAACGTTGCCCCACTTTTGTGTTTTCTCTTGTGTTGTGGATGCGTTTACAAACATACAATGTTACATACACATGACACCCAGACCCGAAACAACAATTTGTGGATAACACAAAGTGTTGTTCCGTGCGGGAATCGAACCCGCGACACGTTGTACGGCAGCCAGTTGCCCAGCCACCGCACCAACCATGCTGTCTATGTTGATTGAATGTGAGAGAGTCATTGATAGTGAAGATTTGTAAGTTGTGGTAAATATAACGTGACAAATAATGACCACGACAGTTGAGAGTTAGAAAATTATATCAGAAAACTGTCACTTGTATCAAGCCATTGTTATGGACAATATTAACAACAATGCACTTAGAAACAATATCGCAATTAATTACAATAACCTTGAAAGCGATGCATTTAATAATATCAATCATCTGCCTGCTACACGACGCCCACAAACTATATGACTTAGGTCTTAGTAATACAATTCATACTTAGACACACACAGCTAATCAAGATATACCAAAACTTCAAACCCATTATTCAATATTCAACTTTGCTGTTTTCGTTATAGAATCGGAAGTTATTAGCAATAATGTGGAAGCTAATGCTGCTGTACATTTTGTCATACATAGGTACAAACTGAATGAATCATTTCTTAATTGCATCTCTGCTATAGAAATATTGTTATAGTTAATTTATTGAGGCAATGGACAAATATGGCTGACAAGGATGCGGATGACTTTGTTAGGTATATTTTCAATGTTAATTACGATAAGTTTATTATTTAATATTATGAGTAACATCTGTTTAATATCATTTGAATCAGAAGACAGATTAAATTGTATCGTGTATAAAATAGATACAGCATCATTTGGTGGTACTTCATTTATATAAACTAAGATCATTTGGACTGTAATGTCTTGAAATAAATTAACTAGCTAGTCTCATTCTGTTCATAACCTGGCTAGTTTAGCTTTTCTATTTTCTTCTTGACGTCTTTTACTCCCTTGCGTTGTAGCAATATGTCCTCTTTTTCATTCTTCACTACCTCTAGATGAATCTTGTCACAAACAAACGATTTTCTCAAAAATCTGTCTATATTTATTACTAGCTTTTGCCCGTGACTTTGTTCGCGTAGAATAGTGACTTCCTGCAGATTTTTGGTATAAAAACTATAGTATGTCCTTTCTCGAGATTTTACAGAAATCGGTTTAGTAGTTTAGGCGTGAAGAAAGGACAGACAGACAGACAGAGTTACTTTCGCATTTATAATATCAGTTTGGATTTGTTACAGTTCTCTATTTTCCTATCCTACATTTAAATCAGCTCTTGCACAGCCCATGTACCAATGACGATCAACCATACCAATTAAAACTAACACCAAAATCGTTATGTTCCTATCAAGTGGTGTACATAGAAGCTCTGAATGCAAACAATATTGAGATTGGGACCTCGTTCCACACAATTGTTCGTAAAGCATAGTATTCACTAGGTAGATATTAACACGCTGTTCTTGATGCTTGTGGAACGTTGGTAGCTGCGTAGCTTAATGTTTAGCTCGATGCAGTTAAGCATCTAATGTTGTCGAATGGAGACACGAGCATGTGACAAGCAACAGAAAAATGATTTTTAAATCCAGTTGATTTTTGGTAAGACTACGGTTAGTAGGAACCTATTAGTGGATCAAGTGCTCGTTCCTTAGATGAGCATGCTATCGATATCGATGATGGAGGGAAATCTAGTGGGATCAGAGAGACAAAATTGCTAAGACCACATTCTCTTTCAGCATGCCATGCCAGGTGTGGGTGAGCCATGCTTCGGCACAAGGGGGCCGGCTCGACCGGAGGGATACCACAACCTCACAGAAATCCGGCGTGAAACTATAATCTAATTACCCAGAAGAGGTCGGCAATGCACTTGTTGTAGTAACTCCTTTGGTATTACGAGTGCCCATTGCGTCGCTGATTGCTTACTACCAGGTAATCCATATGCTCGTAGGCGACTCATCATATAAAAAAAAAATCTAAAGGTTTTCGCGCGCCAACGGTTACCTAGTGAATGCTAACCTTAACACACAACACGTTAGACCTAGCAATACCGGTCGCTAAGTTATTGAAACTGTAACTTAAGTTATACAATAACATTGGCAAGAATGCCTTGTTACTGAGCTGTTTACTTAGCAAGGCTGAATGAAAGTCAAGTCAAATACTTGATTGAATCCAGGCTCGGATTCATTGTGTGTACTGGGTGCAGTGCAATAAGTCAAAGGTTCGGTTTCCTTGTTGAACTATTTATTAGTGTCATTTACTTGATGTAGCTTTGAAGTAATGAGAATGACCGAGTGTTTAAAAGCAAAAAATAAATAAATAATTTCCGAGCAGATATCTATAGGACAAAAAACATTAGTTAATATTTTAATATTAATCAATTATTGACATGGACATCAAGACGCGCTTACCCAGTGTCTAATAAACAGGCCATCAATTTTGTCGGCCAGTATAGCTATTGGGTATACTGTTGGGACTGTCCCTCAATCGCTACATTTTGGATGCACATCGTTTGCGTATAATGGGATAGAAGTCATCCACCCTGCTTTCAAATAAATAATCTTTTATAAAAAAATATTAAATTACATGGCGAGATTACTGACCTTTTTGACCTACATCTCCCAAATTGCAATTAATTACTATCCGAGTTTTGATTTATAAATATCTAACAATTAGAAATAGGTTTCTTCTGCAAAAAAATTAAGGACGCTGCTGCCTTTTTTGTTGGGTTAGTGGTTTACCTCAGGGCAGACGTGGGTCCAATTTTTCGTACTTACAAACCTAAACTTAATCCTAGATCCGAGCCTGACTAAAATCATTAGTTTATTTAGTTAATTGCGTTTTGTTTAAGTTTAGACTAGTGTAATTAATTCTTACGATGGATTGGCATACCAGTGCAATATCATAGTTACTCTATAAGTTTAAAGAACGCTCGTTGTATCTGTTCAATATAAATTTTAATTAAGGGAATAACATGCAGTAACGTTCAATTTTATGATAGTACTGGGTTGTGCAGTGTCAAATTGATAGGCATTGTGACCATTTAAGTGGTATTTTCGATGTTATAGTTTGAGATCATGACAGCGTTCTGAGACTTATCGGAGTCGTTAAGATCGGTAAGTGAATAAAATGTGTCGCGACTGCAGTTGCATTGATTACCTAAAATAATGTTAGACCATTAGACTAAGTCGGCAAACGAGCAAACGGATTCTCTGATGGTAAGCCCGCCGCCCATGGACATCCGCAACACCAAAGGAGTTGCGAGTGCGTTGCCGGCCTTTTGGGGATGATGATTGCAGAGGTTAGGAATGGGAGAGGGAGGGATTGGGACTCCGGTAACCTCACTCACACGGCGAAACACAACGCTGTGGTTGTTTCACGCCGGTTTTCTGTGAGGCCGTAGTATTACCCCGGTCGAGCCGACCCATTAGAGCCGAAGCTTGGCTCTCCTATACTTATAAAATCTCAAGTTTAAAGCGAGATAGCCATAGCATTATACTTGCTTTAAATTTTAAATTTGAGATTATAATCAAACTAGCGTAATGTTATAAACAAGTTGTCAGTTGCAGGTACATCTAAGTATCTTAGTTATCGATAAAACATTTTCGAAGTTATGGTTAAAGATGAAACCTACGATAACAAACTAGCGTTGATCAGTGTATGATAAAGTTACCAAAGAAATTTAGTTTCCCATGTAATTTGTTCAACCTTAATGAGGTTTACAACTGGTATTCTATCTAAATACCTCAAGAGACCTGCCCAGCACAGTACTGTAAGCTTGAACAACAGCTTATCGTTAGCGGAACCAGCCCCAATCAGGCAAGTATCGACAATCCATGATTGTCTCCGATATGATCCTTAGGGTCGATATATACTGTGGCAAATGTTTGGCTATTTTTAGGATATGGTTTTCCTTTGACCGTGTACTTGAAACTATGAAGTAAAGTTCTTCTCTTCGTAGTATTTTTTCGAGTAATTGGTTCATTATATATTTATTCTTTGACTTGATTCAAGTCTGATTTGGTTTTGGGAACATCTAAAGTCTTATAGCCTTCTGTTACTTAAAGTAATGAAGAGATTTATGTTTCCGCTGACTTTAATATGTTTGGTTACGTACAAAACAAGTCTAATGGAAAACAATTGACTGTAATGCTTGGCGAAGTTATCAAAAGGACATATGAAATTAATGCTTGCATTGTAATTATCATGTCCTGCAATTATTGGCATTTCTATTTCATGACAAGAATATCGAAAAGCTATTTTATAAGCGTCACTTCATTTAAATCTTTCGATTTCAAAACACTTTTTCATGAAGAAGTTATATCAATCAATCACCTAATTACAATTTAAAGTTTTCAACCTAAAATAAAATGGTATTTTTGTCACCACTATATTGTATAACCCCTAGCTGTCCCTAATCTAAAGCAAGGTGTCCACATTCAACCATTGTTAGTCAATAGTATTGTTACGACACTATCAGGCTCGCATTCCGCGATAGCGGTCATTGTTGATAATGAAAAGTAAACTTTACAACAACTGTTCAGTTTTAGACTATTTTTGGCCTTTTTTGTAAAGCCGAAATGGGGTTTGAGTGACGCTCCTAATGATAAGGATTTTCTGAATTGAAACACACGCAGAATGTCACAGGATTTCAAAGTGCACACATGTATTTATGTAAGTGTGGAATCCAGAAATAAATACTTCGAATAAAACTGCAAACTCATCACAGTTGCGTGCATACAGCATGAGATGTTTTCAAAGAGAGGCGTATTTAAACTCATTCATGGTCAGCAACGCATTATTGATACCTTTGGTTTGTTTGGCGTGCTTAGTAATGCTAAAACTTCTCTCATCCAGGATAAGTCGAGAGAGTATCAGATTGTTACTGAGTAAACATCCCCGTTTCTTCTTCTGCACTAGGCCAAGTCCACGGTACCTTATCGCGCTTGCCCCACAGTCAAGCTAAACATCGGCAGGCTTGCGACTCATTTGTAACTCATTCATGGGCAGAATCGGCTTACCATCAGGTTATCCGCCTCCTTGTTCTACCTATTTAATTATTTGGAAGTTCTAAAGGTACTTTTACATTGTGACCAGTCTGCTCCTTTCCTAAGACCTTCAAGTAACGAACACGACAATTCAAAGCTGAACTTCATCAACCGACCGGCGTACCCTCACAATCTATTATTGCGCGATAATATCGTAAGGGTAGCGGCAGACTGCCTCGGCAACATTCCGTCGCCATTCGCGAGTCATCATAACTCAATCGAACAGGGATCTTGATTGCGTTGCTGTCCGTGGAGGCGGTAGCGTCAGGAGAACTATAAGGAGTTTGAATATCAAGAATGACAAATTCGAATTTCAATTTTTGTATTTGTATTCCAAAACGTTATGCATTTAAATAGTGTTTATTGGACGGCTAATTACAAGGATTTGAATTTAGAGAATGACGAATTCTAATTTAAACTTTTAAATTTGAATTCCATAAAGTTACAATCCTACCTAATAAAATTTGAATTTTTATTTGAAATAATAATAAATTACAATTAATTCTTGATTTTATTTGGAATAGATTTGATTTTTCGGTTATAAATATTTTAAACATAAACCGGACAGGTATAAATGATACTGTGTGAGCTTTACAATTTAAAACTGTGATCAAGTGTAATGATTATAACCAAGTGTGGAGATTAAAAACCACCTCTCTCATATAGAGCTAGCTCAAAGTGTATAATGAGCATCCTAAAAATACTTTTCAAAAAGTAGACACGGTAAAACTGTTTGATTTTTATCTAACTTTAATGTCATTAACCTTTAACTTCGGGCTTGTCCTTACACTTTGCGGTTTCGGTTGTAAAGGTTATCAAAGGCTAACCTCAGTCCGGCCCATAGGTACATATACATAGTTAAATAATATTTGTTATTATAGGTAATTAAAAAAATAAACTAAACACGACAGCAACGTGTGACAGTGGTAAATATGACTACAGTAACTGAACAAGAGACTAATGTAATTTTTTTTAGAAATAACTTTTGTAATCAACTGACTACAGTTGATACAACCTACTTTAAAATACAAAAGTCCACCGGGTCCCAGAGACATGAACAGCTTCCTTAGATCCCGCAACGACATAAATGGAATGGAGCAATATATATTTTTTCTTTAAATCAGATAATCACAAATAGGTTCTTTCATACTAATAGAAAGAATAATTGTAATGGCTAGTACTCAAAAATACTGTGTTAAATTAAGTACAGGATACTTTAAAACAAATAAATTCAATAACAACTTACAAATGTAATTAGAATTGTCATTATCGATAGTCATCTTTGATTTTTGTAGGAGACTGGGTATTTTATTGTTTCGTAACACGAAACAATAAAATCAAAAACACCCAGTCTTACAGCATACCATATTCAAAAAAAAATCTCAAGAAAAAAAGAAAATCTATAAAAGAAATTCTCAATTTTTGTTTTAAAAAAAAATTGCCCCCGTTTTAACACTCGGATTATCAGTCTCCCGTGTAGTTAGGTGCGTTTACAAACGTATACATCATCTCACCTAAACCCTGAACAACAATTTGTGGATCACAAAAAGTTAAGAACCGAATCCGCAACACTTTGTGTAGTTCCTGCGCCAACCGTTCCAGCCAACACAAATATCGTAAAACCAATGTTTGAAAAAGTGTGATCATGATTATTATTTTAAACAGTTTTGCGTTCCAAATCCAAAATTACAATAAAGTACCAAGTTAAAAAATTTACTTTAGGTAGGTACCTACTTACACAGCTAAAAATAAATTCCTGTCTAAGAAACAAACATCTTATTTGCTCACACTACTGCAGCAGTAGATTAAACAAGTTGCATGCCTTTCCGGATTCTATCAGCGAGCACAAATCTCAGAAACCGAGTTACCTAGAACAAATTTCAATGCTACTTAGTAATTGTCGCTGCTCGGTATTTTGTTGGCTACGTTCAGTGCACTGACTTTATTTGTGACACACAAACATACTGGGGTTAGTTGAATAGAAAATACACTAAGATTGTTAGGTATGTACTTATTATAATTGCAAAGAATATTCACGATAAAGTGTACACAAATTTTGTAAAGTTTTCAAAAAAAAAACTTTAAATATTGATGGGGTGAAAAGAAAGCATGAAAGTAAGCAATTGACCCTGGCCATGGACACCAGAGAATTAGCAAGTATGTTGTCAACCTTTTGGAGAGGGGTTGGGCCTCAAGTAATGAGGCTAAAACCCAAGGAAAACTCAAATTTCAAGCCGTTTTGCTCTGCGATAGCCCGTTCGTGCCGAAAAATGGGTCTCTATGGCAACTTTGACACACTATAATTTTCTACTAATGCTTTTCCCGTAGAAGTCATAAAAGTCTACATTAGACACAGACCTAGTGATGCAGCAGCGTTGTCTGATAGCCGTTAACTTTTAAAAGGCACCCTGTCTGCCACGTGTATACTTTCAACTTTTTTAAGGTAGAGAAGACCTACCTTATACATGGCATATCCCATTTATCATAAAGTCAAACAGACAAACAGACAGAGTACAACATGACTATGAACATCCACATTATGCATTTGAACTGTCCATCTCAGTAGCATCCGTGATGTTGAAGATAATGTAAATGATTTCCACGACAGGACATGTCCAGGATCCGTAATATGTCCATAATAGCAACACTCTCTCATTAATATTTCATGATATCTGCTTATATATATATCCTACCTGAATGTGAGGACAGTGAATTTAATTAGCGTTGTGTTGTAACAGACTCCTAAATCATATGTTTAATGTCTTTCGTTTCTGGAGTCTGTGAAAAAAATCATCTTTTTTCTTTCTTACTACAAATATCTTTTTGATATCTGTACAATCGTGTGGCTCATTTTATGTGTCGATTTTAATAACTGTGTGCTGTAACATATACTTGTCCTTACCTGCTTTTCGTTTTTAGACTGCAAACATGAAAATGAAACTGCGAGCGATCCGAACTGGTAATCTGCAACAAAGGAAATAGGAAATTTGAGAAAGTAGTAGTTGTAGGTTTACGGAGATTAAGGCAATCACTTCAAGTGATATTTTCGAGTCATATGTTTTTTTCAAGATTATTTAGATATCACTGACTAATGAGGGAAACCATCGGAAGACAACATGAAATCGCCAATTCTTGAGCAATACCATGATTACTGCTCATTATTTCTCTGAGATTGAAGATGCGTTTTTTGACGTGGGAAAATCACCAAAGGACTTTGTCGTCCATAGCTTCCTTACTTCAGATTTGGGCCGTGATACATTGTTGCGTTCGGACCACAAACCCAGCTAAGTCCCCAACTCGGCAGTGTATTAAAATGATGATAATGATTATAATTAAAATTCTTGTTACAAATAAGTTTTCTTATGTGATAGGTCGGCAAACCTGATGGTAAGTAATCAGCGCTGCCCATGGACACCCGCAAAACGGAGGTTAACGAGTGCGCTACCGACCTTTCGAAGATTAGGGATTTGGAGATATTCAGGATTAGGCTTCCAGTACACACAACGCTATGGCAAAAACAACAATGTTTAAATAAATTCATTATAACATTCTATCAACACCTACCTCAGGCATAATTGACAAATGTCAGTTTCATTATGGCTTCGAACAATTGCCGGCACGAGCTGCAAGTTAATCATGATGACCTGATTGCTTAACTGACTGTTTATTTTCAGCCCTGCTCCAATGAGTGAGACCTCAATTAACTCAGTAATTATCACAATGTGTTAGCTACTGTGTATTTGTGAATTAGTTTCGTTTTGTTGCTCTCATTTTGTGCTTTGGTGGATTTAAATTGTCGTGTGTTTTAATATGACAAATAATAGGGTTTGCGAAAGTCATTAAGTATCTTGAGTATATGTGGTATTTTTGTTTTTGGGGAGGTTTGCACAGTTTATAGCCTCATAGCTCCTCTCACGCGGTTTCAACCGCTGCTCGACTCCTACAGATCGAAACGTGATGTTTTATAGTCTTCTACGTTAAACGGACTGACGAAGTTCCACGTTAAGGGATTTTGGCAATTTAAGGATTAGAGAGGAATGGGGGGAAGGGCATGGACAAGGTAACCTAACTAATGCTCCAACTGGTGTTTCAGCCCTAAATAACGACCTAAGTACATCACATTATATTCAACTAGAAGTCATCATGAATGTCTTAATGCAAAGTGAAATATTTGATCACAGTGTTGTAATGTATTGCTGTGGCAATCAAGATGCAACCATCTTGCATTGGTCTTAATTATTAAAATTATGTTAGCGTTTTCTAAGAAGTTAATTGTGTGTGGTCTTGCCATAAGTTCTCATCGTCGAGAGAGTAAAATTAAGTGTTTGGTACTGAATTTAAATAAGTTATGGTTTGTGGTACGAGTACGGACGAACATGTGAGGATAAACAATGATCTTATTTTTACAAATAGTCCATAAAACACCTCTTTTAAAAGTCTACGTTATAAATTTTGTTGTCTCGGGTCTAGGGTGTCTTATGTATGTGACATTGTATGTTTGTAAACGCGCCCACGATACAGGAGAAAATGAAAAAAATCCTAGTGTGGGGCAAAGTTTAAAAAAAAAGAAAAGTGAAACTAGACGAAGCCGTCATTTTCTATCTGACTTTTCTGAGAAGAAATGCTGTTCGAAACAAAAACAGAGGTCAGTCTCTTTTAAAGACTAGACAAATATAAAAATATTATGTGAGAAAACGGTTTGAAAATAGTGCAAGTTCATTCTGTAGCCTGTTGCGGTCTTCTGAGGAAAGAAATACACCAGACCAGTATAAGTGGCCCCGTTCTGAAGGCAGGTACGCAAGTGTCAGTTACAACGAGGGCAACTAACGGGTGTTGCTGAAATGTCTGACGAAGGTTTCCGACCAAAAGTTCTTCATACCTTCTCTTTCTGCAAGTGTCGTTAGAGCTGATTAAGGTTCCACATGTGTGACAAAGACCAAGGTAGCACCGCTCTCTGATAACCCTGAACCTTTCAAGTTGCTATCTCCAACCACTTTTAAAGAAGGCCCATAGTTCATTTAAGTAGAGTAAATCCATTCTTTACCACGTATACCAGCCACGGTTTGAGTGACAGCTTGAAGTAACGCTTGCGTTTTGTGAGTGAAACACTGTTATCTTAGTTCTGACCCGCCAGTTTCATCCCCAATTCCAAAATACCCTAACCCTCAAAATACTCAGAAGGCTGTACGATGAATTGGCGGTGCTGATTGTTTCATCATCATCAGCCTATAAGTGCCCACTGCTGAGCAAAGGCCTCTTCTCATACGGAGAAGGTTAGAGCATTCATCACTACGCTTGCTCAATGCGGGTTAACGATTTCAAACTTATAATAAGAAATTATAAGTCCAGGTTTCCTCGACGATGTTTACCTTCACCGTATGTCAGTGGTGTCTAAATAATCATAGAAAGTACATATAACTCGGAAAAAGTCACATTGGTACTTGCCAGGTTTCGAACCCACACCCTCGTGTATGAGAAGCGGGCTCCTCTAACCTCCGGGCCACCACGACTATACGATTGTTTACCATCAGGTTATCTGCTCGTTGACACTAAAAATCCCCCTTATTTATTACATGGGATAGGGATTTTTATTTGATAGTGGCTGTTGTCGAAGATGATGATGATGATGAAATATCACGTAAATTAATAACTAATACGATAGTACCATTTTTATAAGGGATCCTCGCCCAACCAATTCAATAACAATCCACCTCAGAATCCACATACCATACTCCACAACCTTCAAAAGTGAGGGAGTCCTCAACATTGGAATGTCTTTAATGTCAGCTGCAATAAACTGGAACAACCTTATTTTGCACCTGCAAACATACTCCTTGCACTCTATTTTAAAACACTAAGGTTGAAAATCACGAAGCAAATAGTTTTCCACCTGCAAACCACGATATAGTTTAACAACTTTATTTTCGCACCTCACTTCATAATTCTTAGACTCTATCTCAAACCGTTACGATTGAAATTCGTTTAGATGAGAGTTTTTGAATGGTATTGTTATGATGGTTATGGGATAATGGTGCAAATCAGTTGTCGTGATCATGGTATTACAATGTCGTGCAATAAGTGCGTATGCAGTTGAGTGGTGGGTTTTAAACTCGTGTTAGGAACTTAATAGCGTGGAATTGAGCGGTAACAATACATTTTAAAGGTACTTTATATATTATGGAGAGACCAGGTTGGAACACTTGATGCAACTTTGATACAGCCTTCTTTAGCCTTTTAATCTTCAATCAATCTTCAATCTGATTACTAAGCATGACACTAAGGCGAAGACTAAGACGAGGGAGAACAATGCTCGCATGAATAGGCCGGATCGACCGGAGTAATACCTCGGCTTCTTCAAGTGTTTGTTCGGCATGGCGTGAAATGCGCTAGCGTTACGAGTATGTTTCTTCATGTGAATGAGATTACCGAACGTCCAATGACTCCCTCCCATCCCCAATGCCCAAATCTCCAATCCTCAAATACCTCACAGCCTAAAACCAAAACGTAAGCAACGCATTTAGAACTACTCTAGTTGTTTCGTATATGAATTTGTATGCAATTTGTCTGATAGGTTGTCTCTTTATCTATAATATAAAAATGAATCGCAAAATGTGTTGGTAAGCGCATAACTCAATAACGCCTGGACCAATTTTGCCAATTCTTATTTGTTATGTTCGTTATTATAAGGAGAAGGTTCTTTCGACGCCGTGGCCGATCGCTTGCAAAACAAATGACTGACACCAGGGTAGTCGGGTCCGTGCGAAGCAGGGGCGGTCTGCTAGTTTATTAAAAAATTACTTGTAATTTTATCTACAGCGGTAAGGATATTTCTATACGTTTTGATAATTTCCTAGTAATGATACTTAGTCCAGAAATGTCCAAACGGCAAAAGGCTTAAATCTGACTAAAAATATGGTTTGCAAAAAACAAATACTACCTAAAATACGTATTTCTGTGTACATTTGCGAATTCCTTTGGGATCAAAAGGCATAAAAACAGCGTGCTCTGTTCTATGACAAAGATATAGTTCTTCATATTACTAATTGCTTCATGTATATCTATTGAATCATCGTTCTAAGTAAACTTGTCATCATACTGAATCATTGCCCTTCGAGAAACCGAACAAAGGAAATGAACAGTTATCTCTAGAAAACGAATTAATTATATTTCTTAGAATCTTACAAACACGTGTCTCATTAGGAATTTCTTTGTTTCTTGAACGTTATTATATACTTTCTTAACTCTTAGTTCTTTTTAGGGCGGTAGTGGGGGGGATTCAAAACTTCCCTAATCCCCTAAAGAACGGCAACGTACGTACTCGTGTCTCCTCCGATGTTGCGGGTATCTATGGGTGGCGCTGATTGCTTACCAACAGGTAATACGGGACATGGTTTGCCGGCCTATTGCATGAAAAATATACAATGCATAAACTCATCTCCAAATTTTTATTACCTATAACTTTCGTGAGACATACTAAATTAATTAAGTATTATGTTTTCGGTCTTCTCACGTAATTAATTGACGAGATACTCGACTAGTTTCTTCAAGCCATGCTAAGCAGCGCGACAGTCAATGCTGCTCATCTCCAAATTGTTGATATTGATGACTTTTGACACGATCAGCTGTGTTGTTAACAATTAGATAAAATATCAACAACATCAACAGCCTATAATTAAGTGCCCACTGCTGAGCAAAGGCCTCTTCTCACACGGAGAAGGTTTGAGCACTAATCACCACGCTTGCTCAAGGCGGGTTGGCGATTTCAAACTTATAATTAGTAAATATAAGTCCAGGTTTCCTCACGACGTTTACCTTCACCGTATGTCAGTGGTGTCTAAATAATAATAGAAAGTACATTATAACTCGGAAAAAGTCACATTGGTACTTGCCAGGTTTCGAAACCGCACCCTCATGCATGAGAAGCGGGCTCCTTAACCTCCGGGCCACCACGACTATCCAATAGATATGTTATATACGCTCTTCTTGGACAAAAACAGAGACATGTAATTTTCACCGTTTTCATTCTGAAAGATCTCATAATACGGACTCCCACTCATTCACCAGGGACCCACTTAGTCCCTAATTAGCCAATCCAAAACAGCCTTCCGCCCACAAAACCTAACATCAGTTACTTAATAGAATATAATGCGAAAACTGGTTTCCTTCAAGGTAGAAATAATTAAAATCAGCCCACAGAGCGGCGCGTTTGTACTAACCGGCAAATCTGTTTACTGATTAGCTATGGTATAACTTAACTTAACCACCTCCATACCTAAGGTCTTTAAGCATTAACTTAGGGTTCTCTTAACACGTAACTTAATCCCAACTTCACTATATAGTGTGAAACAAAGTTGCTTTCACTGTCCCTATATGTATTCTTAAATCATTATAACTGTGTAACGGATTTTGATGTGGTTTTAGAGTGATTGAAGAGGAAGATTTACAATAACATCCATTAAATAGTGGAGAAATTGAGTGTAAGAATTGCATTCGTGCGAAGCCGGGGTCAGTCGCTAGTATATCATAAGTTCGAAAATGTTGTGCCTGTATGTGTATTTGTTACGCTGTTTCGCGAAAACTGCTCGATGGATTTTGATGACGTTTAGAATCTATATGTATAGATTGCTAGCTTCTCTTTCTCTCTTTAGTATAAGGGTGAAAACATATACCATATTTCTTTCAGCCAGAGTTATGTTCTGTAGTTTTTATCCAAAAGAGTAACACGCTTTGGTCCATCTTCGAATGTGGAGAAAACCATAGGCTTATTGACGCAGGTGCAGCCATGGACAAAAACTAGCTTATTATACGAGATATTTATGTGGGTTCGTATTTATATTAAGTAGGTAGTGATTAGCAGTTTAAGGTCCTTTGATTGGTTCCTTATATGTTTATTTCACTATAAATTTAGTTTGATTGCTTGTGTATTACTTATTATCCTAGGTTTTCTCAAATACATGTGTAGGTACCATAGATGCAGGACATGTCATGCTAATAGAGTTTCATCATCTTCCTGCCCTTGTCCCGTTTTATTTGGGGTCGGCGCAATATGTTTTTTTCTTCCATTCTGTCCTGTCACTCGTCACGCTATCGCTAACTCCTCTGTCTTCCATATCACTTCTCACACAATCCATCCATATTTTCTTTGGTCTCCCCCTCCCTCTCCATCCATAGAGTTTATGGAGTATAATTCTATATTTGACAATGTGAATCTTGCTATGAAAAAATGGCTTAAAAATTGATAATTTCTATAAATTTGCTACCGAAAATAAAACTAATATTTCGTGATAACATGATTTGGCTAGTACCACTGTGACTTTTTCGGAGTTATACATATGTACTTTCTATGATATATGATAAAAAACGTGGCGATGAATCCTCAAACCTTCGCCGTGAAAAGAGGAAAAAAAAAGAAACACAGACACAAATATTTCACACTTTTTTCCAACATTAAAATTCTTTACAAAAAACAGACATACAGAACCACTTCGAGAACATATTTATCATTAAGCCGCGCTCCATATAATCGGCGATCAAAAAGTTAGTCCCCGATAGCATCTTAAACACATCGCGCTAAATGAGTTCGTGTACACGACACTAGCATATTAACCTATCCCTTTCTGACAAACACTTTCAAGCGATTTTCAACTTTATTTTCAGAAGATTCTGTATGTACCAAAAGTAAACTTCTGACAAAGAATTTTTTGCTTTTACATACACAAATAGAAGGATAATTAGGTTGAAATTTGGTTGAGGAGCCCTTTTAAAACTTTTTCAAGTCTTTTTCTTGCTAAAGGAATTTCGTGATTGTGAAACTGAGGGGATAAGATATACATTGTAGAGTGTAAAGTAACTACGTTAGTTGTAAGCACCACTGTAAAGCATGCAGTTTTGGGCTTCAATCATACTAATACTGATATTATAAACTAGCTACTCTCGCGCGGTTTCAACCGCCTCAGCTCCATTTGATCGTAGCGTGATGTTTTATAGCCTAATAGCACTCAGAACATTGTAGCTATCTACCAGTGAAAGAATTTTGGAAATCTGACCAGGCAGCGGTTCCAAAGATCACCCCCTACATACAAACTTACAAATTTTACCTCTTTATAATATTAGTATAGATAAATGTGAAAGTTTGTGAGAATGTATGGACTATGGTTTATGTCTGTTATTCTTCTTGCAGATAGCTGTGTTAACAGGTAGGTATGATACCATGCATCATGCATAAGATCCTCATGATCATCATGCATAGTTTATGTTTAATTGGAAGGTACCTATTAATTTATTTTTCATAAAATGCTTATTTATTTCATTATCATTATCGTAAATTTTATATGCACTCAAAATTAAGGACATTTTTTGTTATTCCAAGGTTTTATGTATGTATAAGATAATATGAAGAAAATACTTCAAAAAATTAAATGCACTTCCTCTGTTTCATTGCCAGAAATTCAAATTTTCTCCTAACACTCAATCCTGTAATAGTCATATCCTAACCTAACCCTATATCCTAATCACCAAAAGGCCAGCAACGCATTGGTAACTCCTCTGTCAATGGGCGGCGCCAATTGCTTACCATCAGGTAATCCGTCAGATCGCTTCCCCACAAAAAGGAACCTTTAACTAAATACTAGTTAAAACCTATTCCTGAATTAAAGCAATATCTTCAATCAAATTTAAAACTAAATTCTTCAGTGACAACTGTGTATTTTCTTGTTTATTTAAATTATAACTATCAGTGGAACCGAATATGGACCAAGACCAACTAGATGCCTAATCGACTGACTACAGTAGCCATTGTATAGTGTAGCGTACAGGACTGATAGGGTGACTATCTTGCTTAGGAATTAAGGAATTTTAGGAATAATTTTTATAAACAGAAGAAGATAGAGAGATGAGAAAGAGATGGATAGAGAGATAAGAGAGAGATAGATAGAAGGATTTAAGTAAGAGTTTTGTTTTTTATATACAATCTGTTACTTGTTATCCATGAAGAAAAGTAGCCTACATCATTCTATAGCTTTCTAAGTATCTCAATCAAATCGTGATATGAAAGAAAGAGAAACATACATAAACATTTTGGAATTAATATACGATAATTTCTTGTATATAAGTTTGAAATCGCCAGTCCTCTTTGAGCAAGCGTGATGACGAATGCTCAAACCACCCCTGTATGAGAATAGGCCTTTGCTCAGGGGTGGCTTGTAACAAAATCTTGTGATTGTTTTCTTTTGTGTGACAAAGAGAACTTTTCCTAGATCTAAGACAAGGCCTTAAAAAGATAATAGAAACTGTTTATCCAACAAGGTTCTTTCCCCGTATCTGTTATATACAATTATCAGCTCAAATATAGTTTCCAGTCACAGCGCGATTGGCTTAGTTGATTGCGCGACGTCGTCGAGCACCCTGTTCTAATGAACAATATGATTTAAAACTAGTCGACCTTTTTTCAGTTAATTCATGACTCGAGTTTCAGGTTATTTTAAATAAATTCTGAAGTGTGGTTACTCAACCAAAATAGCAACTAAGTTTACGAATGACGTTTCTCACAAAAATGTTTATTGTAATGTCCTGAATTTCATCTGGTCCATTGTCCCCCTACAAATAAGATAATCCATGTACCAAAGAAATTGACAATAAATATTTATTGTTACCGAAATGGCTGCAACTATCATTACTCTTGTCCTAAATAGGGTAAGCAGATACATCGGTGCTTTGAACTGAGGATTGTTTGGAAACAAGTAATTGAGTTGTTTCTCTTTAGGATGTACCTATATTGAAGATATCTTACTCTTACTAATATTGTTTTGTTTGGGTGTTTGGATGTTTGTTACTCAATCACGCCAAAACTGCTGAATGGATTAGAATGGTATTTGGCACAGGCATAGGATACACTCCGGATCGGAATAGGACATAGGCTACTTGTTATCAACATACCACGCGGGCAAAGCCGCGTGCGTAAGCTAGTTAATGATCAAGGGAATGTCGAGGTCCTGGTATGGTCTTCGGAGCATTTTAATAGGCTTTTATTGGGTCGATCTGCAACCTGAATTATACACACTTCCAATAATCTTATCCTCATAAAACTTGGCAATATGTAGATTGGGTGACTGAATAGTCTACTATGGATCTGGTATGATGATAGAGAATTTCAAGGTATTTTATAAAACCTTGGGGTAATTATGTACTACGAAAAACTTTGATATGACCATTTCTCCTAATAAAAAGGGCAGACGATTACATGCGAGTTTTTTAACTATGAATAATTTTTATTTTAGATTTGAAATATTTGTATCCAATATTATTGTCAATGAATAAGACTCTGAATTAGAAAAACGGAAGACCTAAAACAGAAAGTGAGCTCAATGGTCCAGGTCTCTGCTATTAAATTTGACACTTAACTGTACCCTATATATCAAGTAAGGCCACTTAAGAAGGTTTACCTAACAACCCAGTCAACAATTCAGTTATTTCTACAACGATTTATATGAAATTATCCGGCAGAAATAAATCATATTTCACTATTGCAATGTCCATTGCCCATGAGTCAGACCAACAATTGTAATGCGACCTAATCTGATTTCTATCGGCAAGCAAAACTATCAACTTAAAATAACGACCACTTTATCAAGCCCTACCCCTCTCCCCGCAATCCTTGACAGTCTCACAGAAATCGGGGTCACCCTATCAATGTCCAAGGATCTACACAAACTGGATACGTTAACTGATTTTCTGTCAGCTGTAATCAAGTTATTTGTGTTAAAGTTGTTTTAGACAAGACCCTTAACGGGTTTGATTCCCGTTTTGGTTTTAACCAAATGTCACTTGTTAAGATTATGCTGTTTATAGGAATGTAAGAGATAGCCTTATATAAGGATTTAATCTAATAATTAACTCTTTATTGATTTATTACAAACTGTTAGAAGTTAATTAAAAATGATTGATTGTATGCAAATTGATTATAACTGTTGTTATTATCAGATTAAATATAATTAAGTTAATATGACTACATTTTCTTGTAGATGTACTTAAAAATGATTACATATTTAAGACCACGGAAAGACCAACCATGTGCCGCGGTAACTCAGAATAGGACAAGGAACGGGTTGGTTGTTAGTCAGTAATAGTCTGACACCTTGCACCTCCGTGGGTGGCGAAATTAGGTAACCACCCAAAAAAAAATATATAGGCTATTGTATCAATTACCACTAACCTGAAGTGTGGGCAAGCCATGCTTCGGCACGAATGGATCGGCTCGACCGGAGCGATACCACGGCCTCACAGAAAACCGGCGTGAAAAAACCACAGCGTTGTGTTTCGCCGTGTGAATGAGGTTACCAGAGGCCCAATCCTTCCCCTTCCCCAATCCCTCCCCAATCCCTAAATCTCCAAATCTCTAATCCCTAAAAGGTCGGCAACGGACTCGTAACTCCTCCGTTGCGGGTGTCCATGGGCGGCGCTGCTGATTGCTTTCCATCAGGTAATCCGTCTGCTAGTTTGCCGACTTATTACATAAAAAAAAAACATTTAATAGTATACATAAAAATTTAAAATTCTATTAAAATGTTCATTTCTAAGGTATACCTAATTATTTAAGCCCAGAAGCTAATGCCAAACTGCCCATTAATACATTTACGCCTTGAGCTCAAAAAACTATGTAAAATGTAAATGCCACACTGTATTAGACATTAACTAACTTCAAAATGATGTCTAATAAACGTTGAGTGTAATAAAACTACCGGCTATTACGACCTAAGAATAATCTAAAATAAAAATTTCTTTAGCTACAAGACTTGCACATGCTGTTAATAACAGCCCTGCTTGCCATACAAGGTAAAATTGGCGTGAACATAAAATGTTAAACCACATTGCAAGTTTGTGATCATATCATCAGAGATAGAATTTAATCAATCGCCGATGGCTGGACGGGTCTAAGTTGACGAATCATCGCGTGTTACTATGGTCGTACTTTACTATTTAGGCTGCTTGCATTACTTTATAAGTATTAAAGTATACTTTTTATTTATAACGTTGCCCCGCACAAAAGAAAATTCTAGTGATTTTCTCTTGTGTCTTAGGTACCTTTACAAACATACAAATTCACATACACAAACCATCCAGACCCAAAACAAATTGTGAATCGATCCCGCAAAACTACACGACAGCCTGATGCCCAGCAGCTGCACCAACCATGCAGTTATAGACTAGACTAAACTGAGAGACCTCTCATGTAGAGAAGGCACATTCAGCTGATCTAAAGTCAATATGTTATTTTTTTATTCCTCATCCTCTAAGGTGCATTAACTGAAAAATAACATTAATATTTAGTTTTGTTACTCTAAATCGTGTGACTAAGTTTACTAGAGGCACAATCTTTCCTCTCCGCTATCCTTCCCCAATCCCTAAATCCCAAGGCCGGCAATTCAAGTGGCGTAAATAGCTTACCATCAACTGATCAGTCTGCTCTGTCGGTCTTGTACCTATAGAAACCAAACACTTTTAAAGCCAATACGTCATAGTTTTAATTATTGCCAATCAAAGAATCATTTAAGCCAAGCTGTCTTTTGTTGACAGCTATCATCAAGTTGCAATATTATGAATGTGTGCATCGTCTGTCTCCAGCCTATATGCATACTACCAATGCATTGCATTGCTAGTAATGTACAGATGACAGCTTGATCGATGTGGAGCGTAGCTCATCCCTTATGCTTTGACTGTCACAGAAGCTAATATATTGTTTTCCTAATACATTACTCTACTTCTATGATTATTTAGACACCACTGACATAGGATTACGGAAAACAGCCTAAGGAAACAATTTTTTTTTGTGATCGGTCGGCAAACGAGCTGACGGATAACCGCCCATGGACACCCGCAACAATAGAGGAATTACAAGTGCGTTGCCAACCTTTTGGGGACTAAGGATTTGGAGATTTAGGGAGTGGTGAGGGATTGGGGGAGGGGAAGAATTGGGCCTCCGGTAACCTCAATAAGACGGCGAAACACGACGCTGTGTTATTGTTTCACGCAGGTTTTCTGTGAGGCTGTGGTATTACTCCGGTCGAGCCGACCCATTCGTGCCGATGTATGGCACTCCCACACTTAACCGCGTCTTACAATTTCTAATTATAAGTTTGAAATCGCCAATCCGCCTTGAGAAGAGGCTATTGCTCAGCAGTGGGCACTTATAGGCTGATGATGTGATTACATTTCTCTGTAAAAGTAACATTCTAACATTGAACTCCTTATTAATTAAGATACCTGTTTGTAAAATGTCTTTAAATTTGTCGATAAAATTCTTATACAAAACAAACCCATTGTCTATTTGATTAATAATTCATATTGAACTGTGTGCTGTTCTAAAATAACTTCATACTGTGTAAACACAGTTTCATATATATCATATTGTATGTAGTTACCAAAATAATTGTTATTCCAATATTATAAAGTGGAAAGGTTGTCACATTTTTGAAACATTATTTCAAACAACATTGTTAGCGATTGGTGCGATAGACAAATGTGAAATATGAGTTCAAATTGAACAGTTTTTTGTATGGTCTACGACGACTAGTTTCCATTTCAATTGCAATTAAATGTGTAAATAGGCATACCTACTATATTATACAATCAATCAAAAGTCAACACAATGTTCAAGGATAAAACTGATATAAAAATATTTAATACCAATCACGACGGGACATAATAATTTCTCTGCATTTAAAATGTTAATTAGAATAGCTGTAGACTTGCAAATCATGTTGCATGGTGCATTGTGCATCAAGAAATCGATTCGCTCGATCCATTGATTCAGGATTACTTGCAGATTACCAACATATTGCTTGCAGTATTAACCATTTAATGGAATATCAGAGATGATGAATCCTTCATTGAAATCAAAGGAGTTAATTTTAATCTGAAAAGGTACAAGATTTTTTTTGTAAGTTTTATTTTGTGTGTTGATATTGAAAATTCAATAGCATTTTTGTGTAGTATGTATTTATTAATTGCTGACAGTTACATATTTAAAACTATAGAATACAACGTATTTAAAGTATTCATTAGGTATTCCGCAATATGACGGCAACTGAACTAGCTGTATGTATGGCTAACGAGCCTTCATGAATTATTATATTATACGTTTATTCACAGCGTCATCGATAAATGTCTGCGTTTTAAAAATATGATTACATTGTACATATAATTTCTTAAACTCACAACAACTACAATTCATCTTTTGCGATGAAACATGTTTTAATTATCAAAAACTGATAGCCGCCAATAATTCAATAGACCCAATTTATTCAGAACAAACTTAAATAATGTACTTCGTAAGGGATATAATGTCAGCAATTAGTCACTTATGAAATGTAAAAATGTGGTCCCATTATATCTCCTTGGGTGACTCTGTACGCGAAGCGAGTTTCTGACGCAAAACAACAAGATATTAACACGAGGCTTTTATGACTGATACAATACACGTGCCTATTAATCTGTGACGTGGAACAAAGTAGAATGTAATGCAAGGTTCACAGACAACATTGTCTTAACCCTTGTTCGACTCTGTCAAATGCTTCTGTTAGATTTATTGTTTTATAGCGTGAGACAATCGGATTGCAAAATAATTGTTTTTCATTAGCTAAGTTGGCGTGACCGAACTGGATTCTAAGGAATTCTGCTACTGTTTCTAAAAACTTGATCTGTTGGACAAGTTAAACAATAATTGTGTCTAGATCGAGTGGGCAGGAAAATTGTAATTTTTTCCTGGTTAAGTCAGTGTTATGTGACGATTTTATTGTGCTGCTATTACTTAAGTGGATCTATTGAAATTCAATGTCATTATAATTAGTCTTTCTTTCTTATTGAATAACGGACTGAAGTAGTTGGAATGATCCAACGTTTTAAAAAATAAACAATTAAATGTTAACAGTCTATCTTCTATAACAATAACAAGCTAATAAAAGAAATGTCTTTAAGTGTCAATTAAGTTTTATAACCATTTTAAGTGTTTCGATTAGCTTACAAATTATTATGGACTTTAGCATTATCACAACTTAACAATTGCTCATCAGCTACTTATATCGATCTATCATCATGCCACGGTAGATAAGTAGGTACCTGGTACATATACTTACAATGTAACATCTACTTTTCTTTGGTTAAGTACACATGTAATGAGGTGGCAAGCTTGAAGTCATAAATATACCAAGCACATAATAATATGTTGTTACATCTAGTCTCGAGTAAATTTTTTAAAGAACTGAAAGCCTAAAATCAATAATTTCGGGTTTTTTTCGAATGTATTCCCTGGGGCAGGATATGGATAAGAGGCTTTATATTCAGAAATAGTCTTACATAAAATATCCTTCCGCCATACCTTAGGTGAGAAAGGTTACGTGCATAATAAGCCTTTAAACTAGTCATAAAAGAGTATTTTCTGTGTTAAAATACATTTATTCAAACAATCACGACGCATTAATAGAGACTTTTATGCGTCAGGTAAATATAGTATATTTGTGGTGCGCATAAAATAAGATTATTGTTGCTTTCAAAAACAATATTTTTCCTGTAGATTGTATTAAAACCGTAATTATATTTTTTTTACCAGAATGTAACAAGTTCGATAATAGTACTGGAGATTTTGGCAGGTTTAAGCAAGCTGCCACAACAGCGCCACGGATTTAAGAAGAACTGTTGAAAAACTCAATCCCTTATACGGAAACTAGATGTCGCTAGCATCCGGGACCGCTGTGAACTGATGTGAAATAAAAAAGTGAAACTCACCATTGTGCCGATAGATGGCGTTGCATGTTCTTGACATCAAATCTGTAACAACGGATAACGTTTTTTCTTGTTAGAATAACGAAAACGAATAAAATGACTGGTTTTATAATTGGAATATAGGTATATTTGAAATACACTTAGATGGATATATATAATTGAAATAAATTTCTAAATAAGAACATTAATAAGTTTCTAATAAAATTTTGCATCTTAGCTTTGCCGTAATAAAGTTTGTTTTTTAACAACTGATTTATTGGAACTGATCAAATAATGCCTAGAACCATAACAGGTATTTCAAATAATCAAGTAAATTATGGGGTATACTTATGATGACTGTATTTGCTAGATGTAATTACTTAAGCACTGCGAATTATGGCAATTATATTAGGTACCGAGGTATTGTAAATTACCTTTAGTTGTTAGTTAGAAACAATGTTAGGTTATCTAGAAAAAAACATATACACTTATTAGTCATGGGATTTATTTTTATTTTAGCTGTTTGACAAAGCGTAGCTTTTTTTGTGTAATAACCAGTGTCTATATTAAAACATAGACAAATAAATACAATAAATTAGATAGATACACCTACTTACAGTGTTACGTAATCTTTATTTTTCTTGCATTTCACATTCGAAGTAAATATAAATAGTGAAAATATTTTGAGTTTTCTAAATAAAGAATTTTTGTTACAAAAACAAATAACATCACTATAAAATTTTCAAACAATGAACAGCGGTAACGGTCAAACTAGAATACGGTGTTAGAAAAAAAAATTAAAACGTCTATTTTATTTCTAATAAAAAATCTTATAAGAAACCGACAGCTGTTGCCCTCAACTATCGGGGGGTTGGATGTGCCCCCACTATAGAAAAAATCGATGGGCGTCACCATAGGGCGATGGGGTGGTTACACACCCTCGGTCATTCATAGCACAGATCACGCGACGCAATTTTAAATTATGGGGTGGCCAAGTAAAACGCTTCTTTCATTTTTTATTTCCCTATTTTAAAATAGTTTTTTTTCATTTTTTTTTGTTTTTTTTGGGATACAAATTGTGGTGTGCTGTTCCGGTAGGCGTAATTATTATGAGTTAATTACGTTTAGTTGCAAGTGAAGTTCTACTGTTTTTTTAGTGTATTTATGACCGTTTTTTTTGTTCAATTTTTTACTGTTCTTTTTAACTCATATTAATTGATCATTAATATGACTTATTATTTTATTAGTAAGTATTGTGTAACTTACTAATAAAATATTAAACCTATATTTTTTTAATTCTGTTAACCGCCTACGACTACAAACTGTATAGTGTATAGTTTTAATTCTAACTTAGAGTTGTTGTAACATTGGCAACAACGAACATATCAAGAATAAATTATAATTCATTCACCTACAGTTGTTGTACGAATATGCAATTATATGACAATTTTATGGACATTAGCCTATCAATTATAAGCGTTTCTTTGTTCGTACTGGCAACATTATTAATTTTAATAAGTAGTAGCCGCGGTGTCGGTAGTTGAAACTGTCAGGCATTATAAATAAATTATGATATCATTATATGCATACAACATGCGTATGCCTTTATCTAACGGTATACGTAAATGCAACTTCCTTTTAAATGAATGTTTAGTGATGTGCTGTTCTCTATTATTACTATTTTTAAATAATAATAATTGTCGATATTATTATTGTCATATTTTTGATATTTGAAATAGTGAACGTATTTAATTTGTGTAGGTAAATTAAAAGGGACAGAAATTGATGTTATTATAAAAAAAATGTGAGTAATTTTTTATCGAAATAATATTTTAAATGTTTATTTACCGCTGTCCTGTTCTATGCAAAGACAATATTATGATATTATATTTACCTATTCGATTAGATATTAGAAAACTTTTTATGATGTATACATACATGCCTTGTAACTTCGTAATTACCTATATGATAAATGGTTATATTTTCTTTTTAAATAAATAATAATTCTAACATAGTAAGCACATCACTATACTACATTATGCTCCGCCCGTTGCCTGTCGAAGCCCACGTGGAATTTATAATAAATCATAAATAATAAATATTTATTATTATTGTTATAAACGTATGAATGACACTCATATTTTGTGGGTGTTTCTATGCATTTGTAATTTTAATGCGATTATATTTATTATACCTACTGACATTGTTATGGATTAATTGTTTTGTGTAAGTATTATTAATGCAATAATAAAATTATAAGGTGTGGGAGAGCCATGCTTCGGCACGAATGGGTCGGCTCGACTGGAGTGATAAAACGGCCTCACAGAAAACTGGCGTGAAACAACCCACAGCGTTGTGTTTCGCCGTGTGAGTGATATTACCAGAGACCTTACACTAAATCCTTCAAAAACTGGACACCCGCAACACCAAAGGAGTTACGAGTGCGTTACGGGCCTTTTGGGGATAGGTGTTGCGGATATAAGGATTGGGAAGGGATAGGGGAAGGAGAGGGATTGGGCCTCCGGTAACCTCACTCACACGGCGAAACACAACGCTGTGGGTTGTTTCACGCCGGTTTTCTGTGAGGCCCTGGTCTCACTCCGGTCGAGCCGATCCATTCGTGCCGAAGCTTGGCTGTCCCACACTTGAATGGCTCAATGGGTGTCCATGGGCATCGCCGAATGCTTACCGTCACAAGAACTTAGAAACTGTTTGCCTCCTCATCAAATAAAACATATTTCTACACGTGTATATACTTACTTACTTAATTAATATATGTATGAAGACCTTCAAGAGTTGTTTATGTAAGTCACTCGTGCTCGGTTGATTTTATTTACTTGTCTACTATATATTTGTATATATAGGTATATTATTTTGTCTTTATGTACTTATGTATGTATAGGTAAGTATGTCAAGTTCATGTTTAAGATCTTACTCAAGCGATGTTGTTTCATGCTTGAGGGTACGGGATAGAAACCTGGCAACTCATCCAGGTTTCTTCTCTCTCTCTCTCTCTCTCTCTCTCTCTCTCTCTCTCTCTCTCCTCTCTCTCTCTCTCTCTCTCTCTCTCTCTCTCTCTCTCTCTCTCTCTCTCTCTCTCTCTCTCTCTTGGAGAAACTGAGAACAGTGTAAGGAACCTTGATTTATAATTATATGTTTGCTAATCGATCTCCATGTGAGAAGCCTTTGCTTAATGGGTGCTTATAGGCTGATCTTGAGTTGCAGTCTCAACTTATAAGGTTCCTATATTATTTATACAAATTATGTTCCATATTCAAATTTATCGGGTACATTGCGGGTAAATATTATGAGTTTCTAATGGTACGGTGAGTTCAGTTTTAAATTGAAGTCTGTATTTTTTATTTGTCGCCTTCATTATGAGTCGTAGTCTGGTAGAAATTTTTTGTTTTGTTTAACAAAATCGTAACATTTTTTTTCGTTTTAAATACTATCAATTATTTTGAGAAGTTTGTGATCAAGTCATCTTTGGTCTTATATTTATCAAAACCAAATTTCCAAGAATAAAAAAGAACTTTCCGATACCATAAACTTTTTCCAATACCCCCTTGCTACGAAATAGTAATGACAATTATACGCATTTTTATTTCGAAAATTGCATGCGATGGCCAATCGTCCCCCTAGCAGGGGTGAATAACAAAGGAAGTGGGCAGAACTCAGGGTTTTTGGGGTAAAATCTACCAAATAGGGGACGGTCAACCGGCAAATTGAGTTTTTTTTTAAACAACCATCTATTATATTAAGGAAGCATGCGATTAGGTATCTGTTTTTTTTAAATATGTTAGTTGTAGGTAGGTTATATATAAACTTTTTGGTTGATTGGTCTCTTGTCTGTTAGTTAATGATATGATGTTGTATTTGAGTAAAAATTTTGTTACGTTTTATGAATTTAACCCATTTGTTTGCGACCTCATTTTACACATTGACTTACTGCTTTATAATGTAGCTGATAACACTTTAAGAAACTCTAATGTCTTTTGTCTTTTACGTTATTAAACGCAAATCGCAACAAGACCTGGACCAATTTTGCGGTTTTTTTTTGTTGGGATTGATCCAGGCGGTTTTGTGTAACAAGGAAGAAGGTTCGTATGGTAAATGGGAATCTTGGGCTTTAGCAATTATTTGTGTCAAAATACTCATACTAATGACGAAAACGTCGCACATTGTGGGACAGGCCGCTTATCTATACTCATATTAATATCTTAGGGGTAATCTTTGAAACTGCTGTTCGGATTGCCAAAATTCTATAACTGATAGATAGCTACAATGTTCCAGACTGCTATAGGCTATAAAACATCACGCTACGATCAAATGGAACCGAGCAGCGGGTGAAACCGCACGAGAGTAGCTAGTTAAAAATAAAATTGTCGATGAAAATTAGGAAAATACTACCTATGGAAACAAATGCACACATTAGAGACATGACAAATACCTATTCTTAAAAACCGTGTAGAAACCAAACTACGCCGATATACAAGGCAGTTAACTATTACTATTGACACACGTCGTACAAACGATCACTCTTGCCCTAAAACCCTTTAGAATCAAAACGTTACCATTAAATAACAAGCTACAAAACTTCCTATACCAATAAATCACTCGAAAAATCAATGACCGAATTGATTTGATCCCCATACATCCCAAAGCCATCGTAACCATTATTTGTCAAAAAGAAAAATTTGCATAGCTATAGTGATTTGCATATTGGGTTACCGAATAAAATTTTGCATATAAAAAGGATAGAAACTATTGTTGGAAGAGTACCTACCTGAGTTCGGGACATGTGCAAGTTTAGTAATATGTAATAATAATAATTTTGAGATTTAGGGTCTTTTAGGGGGTCGGGTGCCAGCATCAGAGTTCGAAAGCAGATCTTCGTTTAGTTGTGAAAGAGTTTTGGTTAGAGGATGTTCTGTTTTGTGGAAGGAAGTCATTAAACAATATTCTTCGAGTACTGGGTGGAGCGAGAAGGAGTCTCAGACTCTTACTGACTTAAAGCTACTCCGTTCCTTCTTCTGCTCCGGGCCAAGGCTGCGGTTTATTATTGCGCTTGCGACCATAACCCTGGAAGGCGGGAGGATGTTCCAATATACAACATTATTAAAAAGATCAGATGATAGATACATTCTTCCCATTAATTTGATAATTTTCCCCTCAAAAAAGAACATCTTAATTAATTATTATGTTTTCGGCTTACTCACGTAATAATTTGACGAGATACTAGACTAGTTTCAAGCCATGCTAAAGGCCCATATTCATGAGCAGCATTCCACGACACGTGACGCGGCGACTGTCGCGCTGCTACTGACGTTTACGTGAGTAAGCCGAAAACATAATAATTAGTTTAGAATGTCTCACGAAAGTTATAATAAAAAAAGACCATCTTCTACGAAAAAGCTAAAATCTTCAGTATCATAAAGCTGGAAAATGTCCAATGCTAAAAAACGGAGTCTCCCTTATAGTCCTTCGTCTGAATGACAACTTGACGTTGGAATCCATTGGCTCCCCGTTATTCTGGAAGATGTTTATTAGGCTAAAATGAACTAAGAGATTCTAGATAACTAACTTACTTCTAGAACCAATCTGCACCAGGTATGTTATCAATCTAAATTAATTTAGATGTTTATTTTTCTATCGTTTCTACGTCATAAGTCTTGGATGTCGCTTTCCTCAAACTAAAATAATTGATTTAAGCTACGAATTTAATAACAAAACATATGATCAATTATTATCGTAAAATATTTCAATTAATAAAATCATTAATCGCATTCTTAACTCAACAGAATCGCTATCCAAAACATAATTTATTAAAAATATTTTCCCTTAACCCTCCAACTGCCGACGTCGGTAATCAAAGCCAGCCGTGCGAACAATCTATCTTTACCCATTCGATTCCTTGCTCGAGACGCTAACGAACTCATACAAAACCGTATGCAAATATAAATCATGTAGTCACTAAATACAATGCAGCATTCAAATACTCAGGTGCCAAAGTGTCACAATGGTTCGTAAAAAAATCATTCACATAATTGTTACGAAGGGTCTCGTTCGAACGGTCTATTTAATATGCGTGTGAACGACGTACTTACGTACAAACTTACCTACAATATATTTCGCATTTATTGGTTTCTTATCAATAAGTTGTCTCGATTCCTCTTAAAAACTACAAACTACACATTTTTGCAATAACATTAACGTTTCAATGAGTATTGCGAGATATTTTTAGAATGATCGCGTTTATAGAATTGTTGTTGTGTAGAATTTGCATGGCAACCGGTAGTTTTTACTTAAAAAAACGCTATTTATTATGCTTTCGACTGTTGTACTGTGACCACAATGTGGATTAATTGGATCAATATTCAATAATACAGCAATTAAAGTTTTTTTTCTTGTGAACTAAATGTTCTAGATGATTTGTGTAACTCGATTCCCACTGTTAATATTAAAAAGTTTAATGGTCTTCGTTCAATAAACTAAATAAATCTTTGGTTAGAGTTTTTTTATAGCAACAGATTCACTTTCTAAGCAGGTGTCCCGAAGACTTCCTGCCCCAAAATGAAAGGGTTAACAGACAATTGTACAAGAAATAGGGGTCTAAACATCCCTTTGTTAGAAATCTCAGGTGGCGCAAACTGATGTTAGTTTTTTCTCTCTTTGTATAAGTTAATGCAGGTTGAGTGAAAGTGAATCTTCGGTGGCTGTCGTCGTTTGAGGGTTGAACATAATGGAACATGACATACGTGACTTTGACGTAAGAATGTGTTTAAGTTTTTTTTTTAATTTTTTTTTGGGGTATTTGCCCTTTTGTCGCTTTTGTTCTACTTTCGATTTATTTTGATGCGCTTTTTTAGTAATCAGGTTTCTTTTTTATGTTTTTTTCGGGTGGTTTATTAATCATGATATTTATTTTTTTATCTAGAGAGCTCGTGCGCGTCTACGTAAGATGTACCGTGGTGAAATCTCTTGCTAAGTGGACCACCAACTTCCTAAGAGTAGCGAAGAGATAACGGATGCCAGTAAAAAGTCATCCTTTAACGTGGAGGACACAAAGAAAGTTTAAGAGTACTGTCTTTCAACTGCTAAAATGGTGATTATGGCAGGTAATATTTATTTTCCTTTACAAAGTAAGTAACGATCTGTAATTACAGTTTTTATTAACCGCGTAATGCATGTAAACTATTCAATACACATAGGTAAATGTTATTTTGTAGGGTTCCGTAGCGTAATGGGTAAATACGGGAACCCTTTAACTGAGACTCTTTTCTCCGTCCATCTGTCTTTTTGTCAGTCAGTCCGTCCGTCTATAGACAGTTGAACTTTGGACTGATTATGTAATATTTGTTTTGGTGCTGGAAGACCAAATAGTAAAAATTTTATGATATGCTGATTAACGAGCACACGGATTAGGTACCTAATGGTAAGCAATCGGCGTCGCCCATGGACAATCGTAATATCGAAGAAAAGGATTCCATGATACGAGTGCTTTGCCGGTCTGTTTGGGGGTTATTAAGGATGTAAGGATAGATAGGGTTTTGAGAATGAAAGGGAGAAATGGGCCTTCTTTCACCTCACGAACATGGCCAAACACAACGTAACGTGTTTATCAGTCTCGCACTTGGCTGATTTTTTATACTTTTCAACTTTAGACTATTTAGTACCTTGTTAAACAATTTTATTTCGTAATTAAAAAGCTACTACAAAAAAGTATATATGTTTAATTAATGTTTCATTAAATTAATTCGTCTCACAACCTCCATCATTATTGAACCTTGTTAATAGGGTGTTCAATTACAATTTGTGTTATTAAAAAAAATATTTTTGCCATGAATTCGATGACAAATATGTCTGTTTTTGTTTTTAACTTTAATTAATTTCCTTAGACTATATAGCTCGATATGTAGTATTTTATTTAGGTTTATAAATTGTGCTCTAGACAAACCAATCATTTTTTTAGGATTCAAAATCATTGAATGGCCTTCACATCTAGGTGGTGTCAGATTTCTCTCGTCCACCGAAACACAATAGCGCATAGCGATCTGACTCGCTCGGAGCAGGAAAAAGAACAGGGTAGTTTTTAGTCAGTAAGAGTCTGACATTCCCTCGCGCCTCATCCTGGGAGAAAGCAGTCGCTCCATGACATAGGTCCCTCACAAAGTCTTTCTGGTGTTGCATATGCGCACATGGGCGGCGCCGATTGCTTACCATCAGGTAATCCGTCTGCTCATTAACTCTCATATGCTGTCCCATAAAAAGCAAGCGACAAATATCAGCTGTTGTAAGTATGACACGTTATTAGCCAAGTTTTTATCATATTTTATAACTTGATAGGTAGGTACCTACATATCTGCGACCAAAGATGTAAAGTTACGAAATGTGGCAAGCAAACATTAAAAAAAAGTGTTAGTTTGGGTCTTCTCCCTATTTAAAACTAGCTACTTTCGCGCTGTTTCATCCGCTGCTCAGTTCCATTTGATCGTAGCGTGATGTTTTATAGCCTATAGCACTCAGGAACATTGTAGCTATATATCAGTAAAAGTATTTTGGCAATCCGACCAGCGGTTCCAAAGATTACCCCCTACATACAAACTTACAAACTTACAAATTTTACCTCTTTATAATCTTAGTATAGATAATAGTAAGTAGGATAGTAGGATTGACCTGGTTCGTCGGTAGATTTGGAAGATGCCTGATCAAGCCTTGGGCTTCCTCTTAGTAAACATATCGAGTTTGGGCTCATTAGATATGTCCATCTTCCATCAGAAGAATTGAATCAGATCAAGGATCTCTGATTCAAAGCATGTCTGTTTTTTCTATACTACAATTTTATAACCTCTAAGGGAGGGCAATAACTTCACGGGTGTTCATTTGCCACTTCTAGCAATTCTTAACTACATATATCCTTGTTTTATAAAAAAAAGTATCGATTAAACGGTTATGACGTCACATGACCGGTGCAATGCAACATAGTTTAAATAGCAAATGCTGTTAACGCATATAATAGTTAAAATTAGATATAATACCTATGTACCAACTATACCTAGTCGGTGACTTTGCTCGTGTAAGTACATTAAAAAGTCTGAATTTTAAAGAAAAACGAAGAAAACTTTACTGTTACAATAATAAAATATTTTTTTACAATAATAACTACCTAACAGTTCGTTTCTTTTTAAATTTTACACCTTCATTAATAAAGCCCTTCAGAAGATTTGATTGGTAATAGAAATGATGCTGGTACGCGACGGTCGGTTTAATCGAAAATTTATTGAAATACGAGTAAGTTTAGCTGTTCTGGAGTTCTTGACTAACAAACATGTGCAGACGAACATTCCAACCGTTACTTAGTAGTTAATAATGTATTTATAGGTTATTATTATGCAAATAATATGAGCTTGTTAGTGTACACTGTAAATTAATTTAATATTAGCAGCCTATTGTAATAAAATTACCCACAGTTTTACTTAATAATAGGTTTCATGTAACATTATCAGCCTATGAAGGCCCACGGCTGAGTAAAGGTCTCATCTCACACAGAAATGGTTTAAGCATTAATCACCACGCTTAGACAAGGAGGATTGGCGATATTTAACTTAAAATTAATAATTATAGGTCCATGTTTTTCTGGCGATATTTTCCTTCACCGCAAGTTAGAGGTGTCTAAATGATATTAGAAAGTACATACATACATGTAACTCGGAAATCGTCATACTAGTACTTGCTACGTTTCTAACCCGCACTTTAATGTATGAGATGCCGGAACCTTAACCTCCGGACTACCACGACTTAAAAAAGTGGTAGGTGAAAGCGGGTACATAGACAACACAGAAAAAGTCAGTTTTTTTATATATGTAATAAGTCGGCAAACGAGCAGACGCATTACTATTTTGGATGCTACAAATAGTTATTCCGTGCGGGAACAGAACCCGCTACACATTGCAGTCAAGAATATAGGATGCAATAAAGTCATTAAATATTGAATAGTATTTACGACGAACGCACAACGCAACGTGAAACGCGTCTCTGTTAATGAGGTCTAAGACCAGCTACTACAATCAACCATCTTGTCCCAGCTGACAGTTCTCTTAATAAAAAGTAATAAAAGATCTCTTCTCAAACACTAAAGAAAGACAACTGCAAATCGACCTACCCCAAAACAGTTTTAACATCCTCGACCCTATTCCACAAACAGTAAAGTTGTAATTAAATTATCGCAATTTAATTAATGCAGTAAGTTGATATGCAGCTAGTTTTTATAAAAAAAAGTGTCCCACTTACCATAATTATAGACTGAACAGTTAACCAGAGGTTATTGAACTTTAGGCTTGGGTATAAAGCTGCTGTTCCATTTACACATTGGTAATGTGATTGAAGACGCATGTAAAAGCGTTTACTAGACGCGCGATTATAATTATTGTATATTATACAAAAAAGGTGTATTATAACTTAAATCAGAATGTATATTGCATTCTGTTTTAAGTTATTTGACTTTAGGACACTTTAGGCAGTAATGTGATAAAATAAATTCATTCTTTCAAAGATTTGTATATATATGTTATCTCAGTAAAACTGTCTTCAACTGCAATCAATGAATCATTAAAAGAAATATGCGTACTTATAGTTACCAAAATTAGGTCCTTCGATCCTCTTATTGCGTAGTCCGTCTGAATCACACAACTTGATAACACATAACGCACAAAAATAAACGGCTTCATTCGCGTTTCATTATTCGCGTAAGTTAACACTTCACCTAACACTCAATTAATTTAAATCTCTTTACTCCATAACAGTACTCGTTACCCATTCACAAATAATATGTAAACTTTACAATAACCAAATTGGACGCAACCATAATCTCCTAAGACTTCGATCGCCTTAGGGTGGCGGCACCAATTATGGTCCCACTGAATTTATCCAAAGAAATGCGCACTGTGTGGCCGTTTTTGCCATTGTGCCGATAATTTATAAATGCATTGCTTTTATTGTTTATTTACTGTTGCATTCTCGTGGCTACATAGCGGGATCCTTGTTAGGAGCGAATGAATCTACGGCATTCGAAACATCCTATAACTCTTTAGTATGCAGCTATTGTAAAAAACTGTGGAACAACCACTCCTTATTTGTGACCGTATAACATTTAACTATTTTAATGGATTAGCGTATAGAAATCGATACAACAAACTAGCTATCTATAGAGTCGTTATTGCAATGTGTTTTGAAAGAACTGGTAACAAATTTATCGATAAGTACTCATCTGTTCCGTGTTCCGTACATAATAAAATACAATAGCACTAAATGTCAGTTAGGTGTACTTGTAAGTCCGCATCGTTCGGATAGACAGGAGGCCCTTAAAGTGGACGTACAGACGGACATATTGTATGGTTGTTTGAATGGAACTTACGATACAATTAATGTGCAACTTGCCTTGGGTGCTAGAGGCCATAGACAGGTGCATTTACCTTACCTTGTGCACAAAGAATAAAAATGATCTTAAAGATAAAACTTAAGTATTTTATTTAATGTTTTAGAATATTAAAATAATTAAGTGAATGGTAACAGAGGTGTGAATGAATGATTTACATAGGAAGGCTTGGAAAACGATGTTCTTTTATCTTTTATGAGATCAAGTTTTTAAGCGTATAATTTAATTGTTGCTTTTTATTCGAAACGTAATTAGATAATTGTTGGACATGGAAACTGTTTTGGTCTGGTGGTTGTGAGCAAGATTTAGTGTCAGATTTTGGACAAGTAAAGGAGGTAGGGTGAAATATTATTAAAAGTTTTGAAACAGATGCCTGAATTTTACTAAAATATTCGATTACGTAATGTGAATAAACTCGATAGATAAGTGTTACAAAAGTACCACCAAAAGTCTAACTGAAATACCTAAAAACATATCTTAGTATAAAATGCTTAAGACGAAAATTGAAAACAAACTTTCTGGATCGTAAAATATAGGATCTAACTTAAAACAATTAACAAATGAAGTCACCCAAAAGCCTGGATATTAAAAAAGGGAACACAATTCTAACAAAGTTAAAAAAAAAAAAGAAAATGCGAAACACTAAAATGACGTCACACTAATGGAACAAGAAATAGAATACAGAAGGCTGTTCATAAAAAGAACTGAAATCAAATTTTATATTCTCAATTTATTGTCACAGACTAAAAAGCTTAAAACGGGCCATTACCAAATTGGAAACTATCATTTTGCCACCATATTTCAGAGTCGTAGACGGCTCGTATCGTATCCGTGCCGTGCCAACATCGGTGAACATCGTAAACATGTCGGAATGAAATACTCGTTACCATTTCGTGTATATAGGAATATTTTGAGAGACTTATGAATTTTAGCCTTTTTAGCTGAGGAGAAAATCATCAAATAACTTTTCTTGCCTAGGGTAAGGCGAGAAGGAGTGTCAGACTCTTACGAAGATTTTTAGCCTGTGTTGCAATTTGTTTTTTTTTATTTTATTTTCGCTTTCATTCGCGGATTATAGGGGCCATAGGGTCCCGAGCCTTTGGAAGACGTACAAGATACCGCGGTCACGTCTCAGAGGCCGTTGACTTTAATAATAGTGAAATGGGACATCAGCCGGTAACTATCCCTGCATGCGCTATTGCAATGCCCCCAAAGATAATCCGCGGTTGACACATGAACAATTGTTCAATATGGTATAAAATTTTATGGGTGTTATGTAATATGGCATGTTAGTTTTTGTGTTATACGTTGGTAGACGGCAAACGGATAGCAGTTACATGTCCTGAGCGTATTTAGCGCCCAACACATTTTTTATGGAATAGGTAGATCGGCAAGTCTAGCAGACTGATTGCCTGATGGTAAGTAATCGGCACCGCCCAGGAATACTCGCAATACCAAAATTAGTTACTTACTACAAGCATGATGACGGCCTCTTGGGTTTATTCGGGATTTGACCAGTCTCCTATCCTTAGGATTTGAGAATTGAGGATGGGGTACCCCCAAATTCTACCGAATTGGGCCTCTGGACTAAACCTCATTAATACGGCGAAACGGCATTCTGTAAGGCCGTAGTATCACTCCAGTCGAGTTGAAGCATGGCTCTCCAATATCAAGCTCCAAGCTTTTATATACACAGTAAACAGAATGAGTCACCCAAAATCCTAACTCACACAAGCCCACGATATCGCCCTAATATATCACCCTAAAACCTAATCCGAAACAAAAGCAAAACTTCCAAAATAGGTATTAAATTTAGGCACCCTACCTGTATCTGACCACCGTCGGATATCCTGGCCAGACGATGAAAGATATCTTCAAAATGGCACTCAAATTGTTTAGTTCCAAGTCTAGAATACAGGAAGCCCTAAGTACTGAAGGGAATCGAGGGCTGTCTTTTGTTTTTGAGTTTGAAAATAATTTAATATTTTGTTGATGTATGTACCTATATATGGGGAATATTGATTTAGATACTTAGAGATGTTCTGTTGTTATTGATTTTTTGTAATTTATTTATTTAATTATTTATGTTGTATTGCATTCTCGACCAGTCAACCTTTATAGCCAATTTAAGTGTTTACGAAGTAGTAGTGTAGTAAAGGAACTATTTTAAATCGTCTGGATAGCCACTATTTAGTAGATAAATTTGAAATCGAACGTAATCCGTATGCACTATGTGACACATTACATACATTATCGGCTACTTATTTGAAGGCAGTGATAACAATAGGATTTTGTCCTGTGCTGTAACTTCGTTTACAAACATATAATTTCACTTACACATCACACACAGACCCGGAACAACAATTTGTTCGAATACGAACTCGCGAAACCTTGCGCGAAAGCCAGTTACATAGCCACCGCGCTAACCGTGCAGTTGATTAAGTACTATTATGTATTAGACTTACATACTAGGGTAAGCAATCATAATTATATATTTCCCTATTAACATTCATGCATGCAACATCTATATATAGAGAGCACGTGCATGCATACACTATACATATAATAAAAATGTAAATTTTGTCCACTCATATACTTGTAACCTTTTATTTGTTTTAAACAACTTACACTGTAATTTTCCAAGTTATTCTTGGTGCTATGCTTAGTATACTAGGTATACCTAGTTTTCGTCACTATCCATTTTATATGTGACAGTACCTATATACAACTCTCACCTCTGCCTAAATATTCAAAAAAGGCGTGATAATAAAGAAGACTTTTGCCACTGGTTTCATCAACATTCGTGGTTCATGCATTCCCGCGTTGTCAGCTTTTTTGGGGTTTAGAGGTATAAATGGACTAAGACCATCCTTCCCTGAGCCCTCAGTTCTCCTGAGGCCCATGAAGGCAGGGAGAGAATTTGGCTTCCAATAACCTCAACCACACGGCGAAACGACGCTTTTTTTGTGAAGGGAAAATCAAATGTCTTCTCCCGCCCAGGATGAGGGGAGAGGAAGTGTCTCTTACTGACTTAAAACCCTCACTTTCCTTCTCCTAGGCCGAGGCCGAGGCCGAGGAAAAGACTGGAAGTGGAAAACACTATAATATGCTAACCTTTTACGTAGAAACGTTGAAAACTTAAAACTGTAACTTTCCAAGTTATTATTGGTCATATGCCTGTTATGTAGTAAATATGGCTGCCACACACAATGTCACAAATCTCGATGGTCGCACAAATCATTGTATAATACGACTGATTTGCATATCACATGAACGTTCGCGATCCACACGCACCAAATGTAGCTATGACACGACAGCACTATAGCGTGCTCTGTTTTGTTGGGCGAGTTTGCTTGCTTGCTTGTTCGAGGAGAGTTTAGTAACTAGCCTGCTGTAAATGTAAGTTTATTTTAGAGGAATTTTGTTGAAAAAGAGAATGTAGGTAGGTAATAACTAACTCTACGGATTTCTACTTTAAAAACTCTAGAAGAGAATATACCTAGATTATTTTTAAGGATTTTCACTCACAACCCATATTCCAATTATTATCAACTTTGCGGTTCGGTACTGAGCAAGATAAGTAGTTTATAAATGATATATTAAAAGGCTTTTATTAAGTTAGGAATTGTACTAGCTATTTAAGTTAAAATTATAGCTTCACATTTAAAATACACCAACATACAAATGTGCACCTCAATTTCACCCAAATTCAATTGATGTATGTTTTCGATTCGTTTAATACTTATTTATCAATGCTAGGGTATACAAAACAGTCTCTGAGCACTAGTATAGTAAGAACACCACTCAACTTTCGACTGAACTAATCAACTCGCCTAAACACCAAACGCAGCATAACTCAAAAGCGAACGTTAACGTTTAACCAGTGGGTTCCGTTCCGTGCGAGGCTAACATAAAAAGCTATTACCGGGCATGGTATGTATGTGTTTTATGGTAAGCATTTGGAGTAGGTATTAAGGAATTATTATGGGGTTGTGATTTTTATGAGTAGAATTGATGTTTCAACGTGTATAACGGAAATTTTGTTCTTCCTGAGTATTTGGTTTGGTTTGGTCATAAAAACGATGTCGTGTGGATACCTCTCTATACGGTAAGTAGGTAGTTAGAAATGTAATGTATGATATGTAAGGTAAATGCTATATCTTATATTTATGAGACAATCTGAAAGAGATATTGATTTTATTTTTGATGGAGGAAAATCATTTTATGTCTCGGCGAGGCGAGAGGGATCGTCAAACTCTTACTGACTAAAAACAACCCCGGTGTATTATTGTGAAGAGAATGAGAAGATTATCAGATTTTTTTTTTTTATTTAGGCCCGTGTGAAGTTGTTTTCTGAATTCGATTGTGTAGTTGTCCTAAATGTGATTTTTGATAGCAATGCTAAATTTTCGTAGTAGTTAAGTAATGACAAATTTTAACATACAAAGAGTTCTCGTCGTCTGTTGCATTAGGTTTAAATTCTGATTTCATTAAGTTACGCTGCTCCACTATTGTTGTTGGTTATATTTTATAGCCTATAGCCTTCCTCGATAAATAGATTATCCAACACAAAAAGAATTGTTTCCAATTCGAACCAGTAATTCCGGCGATTAGTGCTTTCAAACCAACAAACTCTTCAGCTTTATAATATTATAAGTGTAGATATCTTATTTTAATTTCATAGCAGAGAATTAAAAGGTAGGATACTAAGATAAAGGCCAAGATATACAACTCTTCACCAATTATAACTATCAAACAAAGGAACATCACATAACAATCACCAATTACCCATAAAATAAAAAGACTTAATACCATTTTTGTCACCTAGCAACATCGAACCCACTTCAAAAACATCGCAAGCAACAATGATATTAGAAATGCAGAGAAAATAAATAAAATATTCTACACCCAAGCGTACTATCACAAAAATCACTCACACACAGCAACGAAACAAGATTGTCGTGTGTACTTACAATTTTCCACGTGTGCGTGATCTAAGCCTTTACTTTTGTATGTGTGAGTGATTTCTTTACGGTTGATCTGAATTTTCGCGTGTACATGTACTTTTAGACGCACACATGTACAACCCTTTAGTTAAGGGGATGTTTTGTGTTTTATCAAAGGATTGATTGAGTGGTGAAGTAGGATGTTCTGACGTGTTTGAAGTTTTTCTTCTTTTTGTTGGTTTAAAGTGGAGTCCTACTAATTTTATGTAGGTATGGAATAATAATTTATTGGTCGACTTTAAGAATTCTGTCGTCAACAAAAATGTAATATAGATCGATATCCGCACTTTCTTCAGTTTTAATAATACTGACTCAATGCTTTATATATTAAAAAGTATACATTGACTATTTGGCAGTACGAAATTTGTTGGGTCAGCTAGTGATAAATCATAACAACATCAAATCTTTTATATCAAACCTAGAATTCCAGATTAAACAGCCGTAAAACCAGTTAACATTCAACCCAACAAACATTACAAAAAAAAAACAAAACAGCCTTACCCTTAACAGAAACGTATCTGTACATTTACAGTAGTGTGTGTAAAGGTAACTTGCACTAGTGTGACTTCTATTCAATCTTCTTACGTTCCATTTCGCAGGGACATTTGATTTCGTCTCCCTCACGTTTACAGCTATAGTATACTTGCATCCCTTTCTATTCCTAACGGGCTTAGAATCTTGTGATATATTGTATTGGATGGATTTTTCCTTTCTGGAAATGGAATTTCTTTTTTGACTCCGTACCTGACACGGTACGGGTGTTCCATCAAACCTGTGTTTCCTTATTTTATTTTGTATGGAATAAGTTGAATTTGATGTCGGTTTGATCGTTTAGGATATTGTTCATTAGTTCTAATGTGCATTGGCTTTTAAAGATGACTGTATATGTATGTAAGAAGTTTATTTTTTTGACAATTCATATTTTTTTTTTGTTTTGTATTTTGATCTGGTCAGTAACACTAATGCTTTGAGAGATTTGATTCTAATGTTATAAATATGATGTTTCACAAAACTATCACTCCTTATAAACTTGTTAATAATACTATAAGTGATGTAAGTTCAAATAAACGCAACTATACATTTACGCAAGAAATGCTCCAACAAAAGCATAATAGAGAAATTACTACTAAATCACAACTCAGAGAGAGAAAGAGAGAAAAAGAAGAAGACAGAGACAAAAAGTCTTCCTCACAGCAAACAACAGAGCGACACAACACAAACTAGAAGCAAAAACATACGTATATATAACAATATCTAAATGAACAACATCATTAAATATGGCAGCAACAACAAACGTACAACATACGACATGATCAAACGAAAATATCTAGTTCATATTTGTAAAACAAAAGTATGTAGCGAGGTTGTCAGTAAGTAAAGACACATTTTATTATGTTTCCTCAGATCGTTATAAAGAGACACACATAACTCAAAGGCAATCACATGGCACAACAAGCAACGCTCCCGTGTCTTTCACTATACAAAAAAAAAAAAAAACGAATAACCTAAAAGAACCTTCCCTTCGGGTATTCCAGAAAATTGGAGCCTCCAAAGAATATATTTTGAATTTTTATTATGTACTATTTTCTATTCCATTCCCAAGGTAACCCTTCCTTTTGCAAAGGGGTTTTGTGGAGACATTCTATCGACGAGGGTGGGTCCCCCCTTAGGGGCATGATGCCACCCCGTCCCATCTCGTTTTACTGTGAAGGATTTACCAAGTAGCATGTGTAATATATGTGTGTATAAACATATGTATGTATGTTTGAATTATTCTTGTATGTCGCTTTAATAAGGTCATTGTTTGGATACAGCGGTTCTCTTTGGGATTATTTTGTGTCAATTTTAAAGGCATGAAGGATGTTCGACATAGCATTATCTTGGTTTTACGTTTGCTTGTTTTAAATCTTTGAGGAAAGCTGTGGAATGTTGTTTTAAGCGTAACATATGATATTGTTTTGAGAGCGTTGTTACAGAATTTTGGTGGCTACAAAAAAATGCTACGCGCGCTACGAATTCGTAGCACGAGGTGATTATAACGTTTAGGTACTTTTGTCTAAAACGATCCTACTTCGAATAAATAAAAATAATTTAATACTATTTATTACTGTCAAGGTGTTCTTATTTTAAAACTTCATCAAAATGCGTAGCAACAAACATTTATTCACTGAATTGTTTGTCAAAACACCCTCTTTAAAAATATATGTACATCTCTCGCCACAAAAACCTTATTACCAAACAAAACTTCGTGACCAACCTAATAAAACTATGATACGATCAGATTATAACAATATTGCTTGGTCTTATTGCTACCAATTTCAATAATTATTTGTTCGAATGAATTGAAAGCAATAACAGGAATGTCGTTTCTTGTAATATTGTATCATTCGAGTAATCACAGATAATGGCGGTTCAATGAAAAATATACCATTTTATTAGTAGATATTGCTTTTCAGTTATAGTTTTACTGTTATGGTATTTTGTACCTTATGTGTTCGGTTTTAGTGCTCACTATGTTTAAATCAGTTTTATCAGAAATTTGAAATCTATGTATTGTATATCGTTCTAATTTCAAATTAGATATTTAAATTAAGAACTACATACGTATGTAGTACTAAAACATATTTTTTATGTCATTGACACGCATAATCCTTTAATATTATTCTTTTCAATTATGTCATTATAAACAATAAGGTTGATATTAATAATGTTCAAATTGTCATTAAGCTGTGTTCAAATTCAAGAAGACATAATTTTAAAAGAGTCGTACATACCATCGTTATCTTGATTATGTCTCAAATTCTTTTTGGATAAAATTCCTTCATACTTTAATACCAATAACAGTTCTAAAGCGACAGAAATCCTTAGTCTTTCCACTAAAGCCAATCTTTACCTGTCACACTCCAACGTTGTAAACCAACAGTACACACAGATACACACACACACACACGCATACAAAATTCAAAAATAATTCAACACATTCTATTTATAATCATCAATTGACACATTAACCCTCAAAACGCTCGCCTATTCTAATTCTTACCCCCTACAACTCATTACGTCGCGACCCGGACCTGCACAACTCGAGTTTAAAATTAAATGGTATCCGGAAAACAAGGAGGGACGTATAAATGAGTATTTGAAAGCCTCCGGCGTTCGCCATGTTTAAAAAGTCGGCAGACGAAAGACGCGAGCATAAGTAATGGGTGGTGTTATGCGATGATTTTTTTTTATTGTAATTTTTTTTTGTGACTGAGAATTTTGAAGCTTGTCATAATTTTGGATTTTGATTGCTTTCTGATTAAAAGAAATATTAAAGAAAATATGGACTGGAATTACTAGTATCTAAGCCATAGCAGCGTAAATTCCAATTCGTTAGAATTTAGTTTTGTTAAAAAATCTGGTTTACAGCAAATTTTAAACTTTTCACCAATGCTTTCATTTTCAGAATTTATAGTCCAATGAAAACCAAAAGTACTCAGTAAAGTATGTTGGTAACAGTATCACAAAACAACGACAAAACAACTGTGCTGAACTATCATACAAACAGGCAAACTTCGCCCACAGAACGCTCCCAACACTTTCCCTGGAAACTCCAATCAAAGTTTACCACTTTCACTATCGCATAAAGCCATCCCAAGGCGGTATAATTAAACGTTTCATGAATGGGAGGGAGTGAAACAGCATGATAAAGAAAGAGACGGAATCGTCTGCTGTTGTACGCGTAATCAGTTTTACGGTAAGCGCAAATTACGCGGGGATGGGGTGAATTAACGCTTTTACAAGGTCACCAGTTTAAATTGCGAACGCTTTCGGCAATCAGCTGACGTTGTCGGTCGATTCGAAATTTGAATTCAAATGTGTCTCGTTTGTTATTCATGTTTTGAGTGTTTAATTTGTGTTGACTTGAGTTTTGCAAGGGTTAATAATGTGGCTTGTGATTTTCATTATAGAATATTGTTTATGTAACTCGGTGTCTTTTTCTAAATTGATGTCAGGCATATACAAAATTGTAATCGGGGATTTTCACTTTGTTAAATGAGTTTTGTATCGCGATTTAGAACTAGATTAATAGTCTGGAAACTATAATTCCTATTAGTTTGAGAATCATTTTCATAGCCATACAAAAAGGTAAATTAATCTTAATAAATAAGTAGGTATGTTTTATTAAATGACTCTATAGAAACAAGTACACATCCTTGTAACCCAATTAGCATGTGCTCCGAATGTCTTTCGTGTAACAAATTGTAGGCCAACAATACGAAATTACACACACCGTCGGAATATCAAAACGTCTACACTCTATAATAAAAAACCAATAAAAAAAAAACTTGCCAAAAGACAATTTACGCTGACTGAACGCAGTTTTTACAACGAAAGAGCAAACCGACAAATTACAAATGGAAACAAAAAGGGAACGACTCGCGACAAAGGAAAAAAATCGAACGCCGTGAAAATTTGAATAAGGAATCATTTCTTTTTTTTCTCTTCTATCTTTTTTTATTCCTTTTTTCTTCGCTGTCAATCATTTGTCTAAAGCAAGGAGGATCGCTATTTTCTTTGTTGATGGATGGGATATTTTCTTGGGGTGTGTCTCTAACTCAAGTATAGTGTTGTCTGAAGTTCATATTTCATTATTTTTATCTCTCGTACGTTGGAGTTTGTGTTTCAAAGCATGTTTGTTTACCCAACTGTGTACTTTATATATAAGGTTTACGTTTGACATTGCAAGACGGGTTATGACACTGTTTTTATGACCGAATGTAGGTACGTAAACATTTTTTATGTGAATCATATAATGGTAATGAAAAGTCGTTCACTAAAAGAGGTTTTGCTTGATCGCATGATGTTTTGAATTCAAGCATACATATATTTATTTTTATCATTACTGTTACGTATTCTTCTGATGGTTGAGTAAAAATGTATTATAGTAGGTAGTTATCGCTCACTTTGTTTCATAGACTAACTTATTTGATTTGCACCTTACTAACCCAAATCAACAGGCCGCGAATATTCAGTTTTTTATAGCTCAAGATGGGACAGTAGAGTGTCGGACTCCTGTTCTTCTGTTCCGATTCGTAAACCTGGTGATCTTTCACTGCTGGACAAAGTCTTTGTTCTAGTCTTGTAAGAACATTTGCCATTATCACTACAACTTCAAACCAACTTAAAAGATTCGAATCTATCAAAGAGCGCTATTGCCCGGCTTCTGTCAAATATAAAGTCCCTTAGTCAGCTTGTATCATAAGCACACATATATGTACATAATAAGAGAAGGAAAAATGACGATTATTCTATTCTGCCATGCCGCCATCTTTAGTATTTAAATGTGTACCTACATTTAATGCCCTGCTGATCAAACGCCTCACACAAGTCTGACATCTTACTAATCCAAACTAATATTATAAATGCGAAAGTAACTGTCTGTCTATCTTTTCTTCACGCCTAAACTACTGAACCTATTTGTTCGAAATTTGGTACATAGCTTGGCACTAGATAAAGGACATAGAATAGTTTTTAAACCAAAAATCTGCAGTACGTCACTATTCCACGCGAACAAAGTCGCGGGCAAAAGATAGTACTTATTATAAATGGGAAAGTATGTTAGAATATACAATTATACATACGGATGTATGTTTGTGATTCTTTCACGCAAAAACGGCTGGACCGATTTGGTTGAAAGTTTGTATGTAGATAGGTGGATGGAAGGTTGGTATGTAGATACCCTGGATTAACACAAAGGCTTCTTGTAATCTACCTCACGGGTGAAGCCGCGGGCTGAAGCTGTACCCCATACAATATTCTGGCTTTTGTAAAATACACACATTTACGTCTTTACCAAGATTCAGTGATTTTCAAGGAGAAAGCTTAGAATGAAATGAATGATAATAATTATGTTTTGATTACATCAATTGAATACATCTAGATTGCAATAACATCGTAATTTCAAATCCATTGATGACGTAAATGAACAAGCCAATTAGGTTTCTATGTGATTTTAAATCGATGTATACTGAACTGAATAGATATCAAATTGCATTGAACCTCGATAACTAGTATTTTAATAGCCTGTTTCATCACTTTGAGGTATATAAGTTTCCAATAAACTTATATGACATATTTACAAATTACGATCGGTTATCAAATTTAGTATACCGTTTATTCAGAAACCAAACTAAATATTGATGATTAGAGAAATTCCATGTTTCTCTCGCTGGTGAAGTGTGTTCAAAGTTTCGGGCATCACGATCGGATGTCCTTGTTGGGCAAAAAAGTTATTAAGAATTAAAAAGGACAATGAGATTAACATAACATACGTAAATAAAACTGAATAATATAAGATAACTTATACACTGAAATTAAAATTAATGCCTTACGTTTATGAATTTAAATTTCATAATAGTGCTGCTAATTAAACTTAGGGATATTAAACACTCGCATCTTCCAGCGACTTGCTCACTATACCATAGTAAAATGTAGCCTATGTATTATTTCAGACAATAATCTACTAGCTTCAGCCCGCAGCTTCGCTCTTGTGGTATTTTGATAAAAAGTAACCTAACCCCGGAGTGTATCGTACACCTGTGGCAAATTACATACAGATTCGTCCAGCCGTTTTGGCGTGATTGAGTAACGAAATATCGTAACTTTCGTATTTATAATACATATTAGTAAGATCTCTATGCCTAACTTCATTTATGTTCGTCAAATATTTTTACTTGAAATAAAGAAAAAAATCTGTCTGTACTAAGAAACTTCATTGTACATAATATGTTTTAAGAAAAGCAAAATACACTTAAACAAATAATAAAGCACAAACCCTTTCAAAACACGAATCGCGAACACCAATATCCAAAGTACTCCAAGTATCACCAAAAACATCAATTTCAACGTTTCCATTCTCAACGAAATCCGTTCAGCATACTAGCTACATTTATTTACAAATCTGGGCTTATGTCACGTACCCGTAATCAGAACTGGCATATGAGCAGTAGACAACAGCACATCATAGTACTCGAAACTGTCAAACCTCCTCAAGAGACTTTCATCTTTATGAAGAAAAAGATAAAGTAGAAATTGTATTGAAGAATTTGCTCTGATAGGTGTAGGTTGATTTGCTTCTGTACATCGGTGTTATCCTATCTTATTGGGTAAATATGAATGAGGCTCGTCATGTAGATTGGCATTCGAACCTCATGGAAATTCTATGTTTTCTTTACCATTCACATTACTGATTCCGAGGACTCCTTTATATTTGCTTTTATGATTTTCATCAATTTTTGTACCTACTGTTGCTATGAGAACGTTATTTTCGTGGTTATTCTTATTTTTCACCGATGAGACGTTCTCCGTTCGATTGTCATGTTATATTATTCTAATTAATTTTTATTTTAGGTCCTTTTCGCAATATTTCCTCTCTTACCTATACACTGTCTAAAAATCTTCTTTCTCTAAGTTAAGTCTAAGTTTCTTAATTCCAATTTACTTTATTTCTGTGTATAAAAAAGGTTAATGTCTCAAAAATTTATAACTATATCTCTATCTATATCATAAAAAGATGAGATTTGATTGCTTGTTTGTGTTGAATGTGCGATGAAACTACTCGACCATTTTGAAAAATACTTTCACTATTGGAAATCTATACCTTACCAGACGAACATAGGCTATATGAACTCTACGTGGGCAAAACTATGGAGCACAGCTAGTGTTATAAGAAGTTGCCAATTTCACTACATCACAGCAATCAGGTACTTTAATATTCATCATCATTGTCATAATAATTTATTCAATGTCACATTCTTTTGCATTGGTTCACACAGTTCAAAAGTTATACCACGTGTGAAGACTGCCATAAGATCATAAAACCATGCGATAATAACCTTTTATAAACACTATATCACAAAAAACAGCAATAACATATTCAGTAGTGTCTCTCTTTTGAATAACATCATCAAAATCGTACACAGCATTTTGACTTTTATTTTTATGATTATAACATCTGTTATCGATCACATTGGCATGATCAGTAATCACAAATATTATGGGATTACTGTATTGAATATAAATGATGGGTAATATAATCTATAAGTAATGCCTATATGTATACAATTATGCTATGATATTACATCACCATTGAACCCTGTTTTATGAATCATGCATAGATTTGAATTGGATGTATACGGACGATTTTTGTTGAAGAAGAAACTGATTGAGCCATAAGAGAAAAAAAGGATGGAACAGTAGAACTGGTAACTGCGGTTGACGCATAAAGAAGGAACAATTAAAATGGAATAATTACTATTGACAACTAAGGAGATTCTATATCCCTTCAAAATTGCCTACAATGGCTGATGCCTCATAAAAGAATGGTCTAGTTGCAATATTTCAGAAAAGAAGAAGTAAGCTACGTATCTTCGTAAACGGTGAAGTTTCTAATTATAGAGAAAAGTCACTTTTAAAATATTTCTAGATATTGAAGACTAGTAAAAGTCTTCTCAACTACTTAGAAGAAGTAGTATTTGTATCAACAGAAACGATGTAATCTCCAGTGAGTGAGGTAGATGATTATTGGACTATCAGATTTCAGAAGTCTCCGATATGTTGAAGATCTGTCCATCACATCATGAGAATAAAGAAAACTGTGGAACTCTTCAGTTTCAACTTGGACTTCTATAACAGAATAGATTCTAGAGGATTGACTTGTGCTATTAGACCAATGTGCTAGTAGAGATCTTTAGTATGGATCCTAGATCTTTGTATGGTAATAGCTGGGTATTTACAGGCAACTGGCGATGACTAACTAAGCCTCAACCTGCCCGTCTGCACAGTCATCAGATAACCAACACACGGCGAGCACACAACGTGCTTACAAAGCTAAACTCTTAGTTACTGGGCACGTAACATGGACTCAAACCACGTTAACTCTATAATAGTACTGACTGTCTACGCTAGATGGCAGTTGCACGTACTACGACGCCGCTGAATAACGTGATCAGAATCTGAAATACCGAATCGATGGTTTTTAAAGCTCTCTTGGAATCGCGCGGCTCTTCGACAAATATAACCGAATTGTGACTGGAATAAGCGTCAATTGTTAGCGGTGGGTGCAGCTGAATATGGAATTTTGTTCGCTTGTCGTTCGTACCTAATGTTTTTTTTTCTTCGCAGTTTAGAAATTCGGATGTGGAATAATATTTTTTTCGGTAAACGGCGCGCGGTGTGGTCTGGCGTGCGGTTGAATAGAGCACTCTTCGCGCTCCAAAAATCTTTTCGTATGTTTTATATTTGTTAGTAACTATGGATTGGTATATTGTGTTTTCTAATCTGGTTGCTAAACTCCAAACTGCTTTGTTTCTTTAGTGGACTCAAGTACGATTTCCAAAGCATTGACAAAAACAACTTACAAAGGGGCATTCTTGCCTTATACTTGTAACAAATAAACAGGTAATATTCAAAAAAATAAAAACCAAATTATCAACTCAGCGAAAAGAGCCAACCAACAAAAAAGACAAAATGATTAAAAAAAGAAAAACACATTTGGACTCAATTATTTGCGAGTCGTGCTCATATCCCAAAGGCATCATAGTTCAATATACCAACCGTATGCTAATTCACCCCAATCCGAATTTCATAACAACACCACACGAGAGAAAAAAAAAAACAAGTAAAAAATCATAACACGCTTGAGTACGCGATACATTTCTTCATATCCGCCATATTCCAATGAAAATGCTCAAAGAGTTAACTCCTCCGACCAAGGGGGGAACTACAAATCCGATAGAACGAGACGGAGGTATATGGAAGAGGGAGACAGGAAGCTAAACCCGAAAAGATGGATGGTATACAATGTCACTGAAGATGCTGAAATTGTATATTTTATATCAGTATAAAAAGTCTCAACATACGATATTAAAAAGATGGAGCATTTTCTGCGTACTAGTTATATTGTAAGGAATTTAATCTTGCGGCGACATACGACGCTCTAAAGTAAAGGATTATTGGAATGTTTTTGGTATTTCTTATATTTTCTTAATATTTTCATGTTGCCAGTATATTTTTGTTTAATAAAGAGACGCGGCGGACGGACGGAGCCTCTTTTTGTATCTTCGACGTTCGTACGAAGTTTTTGTATTAGAATTTTCTTTCTCTTTTGATATACATACTTAGTTCTTATTCAAAACTGAAGAGGGAAATTACTTGTGTATTAAAGTAGACCAATTTAATTTATCAAGACATAATATTTTCTTTACCTGACGTACACACAATTGAGTGAAATCTGTAGGTGACAATATTGTCTTCAATGAACTCAGTGGTTAGAATATGCACTAATTATGTAAATGTAATTTATAGGTCTTTACCTATGAAATTGCCGTTCTGCAGTACTGGCCATTTCAAATCAAAATAGTTTTTGTTAGGCTAAGGCTAATTAATTTTGTTTTAAAAACATGGGATTCTTTTTCCAAAAGTAGTCATTTGTTTATTGATTAGTGTTACATTTTCATCGCATTTCAAATCAAAAAATTCGTTTAAATTTTTTCATACAAAACGGCAATTTCATAGGTAAAGACCTATTATTTTTGTATACATCGTGTGTCGAGTCGCATATACCTATCGTGAGTCATAGATACTTACTCAATATATGCCTTCCTATACCTAAATTACAGCAAATATGTACCCAGGCAATTTGTTCTACAAAACACCATTTACTACAGTCATCAACCCTAAAACACATTTTACCACCTATCTGATCCCCATCGAAGTCAAAAAGGACTTTTGTACCCAGTCTACGCACATCCACACACTTCCTCGAAATCTATCGAAGGTTATAACCCTGTTAGCTATCAGACGCCGGTTTTAGGAAATAGCTCTATAACGGCTTATCTCTGGGGTACTTAGTACCGGAATATTTATGCCGTATCTGAAGATAGAGGTGGCTTTAAAGGGTTAGATGTTTAGAACGAGGTGATGTTTTGATATTTAGCAGCCATGATGCAATTTTTAGGTTTTAAGGTGTATCGGTGTATTAGACAAGGAAGTGTCTGCTAGCTATTTAAAGAAGTATTAAATAAAATATAAAATTTAATATTAAGTTTATTATTATCTTTGAATGGCTCCGAAACAGTTTAAAGTACTCCTTGACAATTATTGTAAATGATCATGTGAGATTACTATAGGCATTTTTGAAAGTCAAACAAAAAACCAACGAAACGTTCAACTTGTGTGTCAGTCTGTCGGTCTTTTCTTTCTTTTCTTTTTTAAAAAAAAAAAACGTTGCTCACTTTAGGATTTTCTCCTGTGTCGTGGGTGCGGTTACAGACATACAATTTCAAGGAGTTGTTCAGTACGGGAATCGAACCCGCGACACGTTGCACGGCAGCCAGTTGTCCAGCCACCGCAACAACCATCGTCATCGATCTATCGTCTAGTGAAGCTATTTGATCGTTCCTATAGACCTTGATAGCCATTTCCCTTACTTGAAATCTTTTGAATTCCAAATACTTAATAATCATACGAGATTATGCCCCCGAGTACATATCTAATCTGTGACCAGACCAAGGGGTGGGCATTCCATAGTTATTAATTCGGTGACCTGACTGAGATCGCCTCTCAATGAAGTTTTTTGGTGGTGGACCTCTTCTGGCTGATGATTATGATAATGCATCATATTAAGATCATCATAATATGTCTTGATCTTCTTCTGAATGTAAAAACATCGAAATTATGTAAGTATAACATTTCGATAATGGTCATAGAAAATAACGAATGAACATGGAAGAAAGGTACAGCCGATTCCACTGAAATGGCCGAACGCACGTTAGCTTACTAAAGAGCTTCGGAGCGTAGTAAAAACAAAAAAATTAGCTGTAAAAACAGAGAGACAGTCAGGGTTTAGTTTATAGGCATTTGGCAACGGAACCCTAAAAACTGTCACCAACCAAACTAATACGAAACACGATAAGTGTTTAGAAATCACGTGGTGTATAGAATGTGACGTATTTGAATATTAAAAAAAACTTGTAGCTATTGTTAGGCAAATTAACTAGCAGATGCGAGTATATCCGTACCTATATCCGGGGACTGTGCAATGGAAGCACGGCTAATTGGGACAGATTTGCATCATAATAGACTCTTTGCATTCGTATTTCGAAAGTTTTTTAAACTCGGAACGAAAACTCGGATCGGAAAAATAAAATAAGGGTTGCTTGATGAAAGAGGTTGTTAGGTTGTAGTTTTTATTTTGTTTGAAGTCGTTCTGGATTTCAATTTTTTGGAATATGATTTTTTTTTTATGTAAAATTTAGTTCGTTTTATGAACAAATTCACTACTTATTTTTTTAGGGATTCAGTTATGTGAAATGTAAATAATAGTTATGTTATATTTGCCGATATAACCGTTAAACACCTACAAATTTCAACTCAAAATGTCGATGAACCAAAATCACTAAACGATCTCAGTCCAAAATCTTTAAGTTCAGATCGACATTTAAAATAAGCGTCTGTCAAAAAAAAAAGAAAATCGATCCAGAGTTTATAAGTCTTTGAGAATCCCCCTTGAAGAAGCATTGTGAAATTGTTATTAATGTTCCTATATAAACATTCTCCGTCTCCGAAGAAGCGTTTGCTAATCAATGGTCTAAATAGGTTGACAATAATGCTTGCTTAAGTCTGACCATTAAAAGAAGAGTACTAGAACTAGCAGTACAAATAAGGCCACTAAAAACGCTAACACCTTCCCACAATCTGCAACGAAATACAAAAGGTGGTTTTTAATATAATATTTCTAGCCACCAACCAGGCTATGCTTTACTTGGCGTTTTTTCTTCAAGCGGTAAAGGGAACGTTCATAAATCCTTTAGCCCGCCTGTCAACCACATGCCTTGTGGGTACTCGTATATTACAGAAAGTAACGGATTTTTTCCCGTTTCGAGAAAATATTATAGTTTTTTTTTCTTCTGTCTATTATTAGAAGTAATTGTTTTTTCGTATTGAAGGCTGGTTGTAGGTATTGGGAAATTGAATGTTGTTTTTTTGTGTTTGGTAAGAAAATCTTAGCTAGGTACTCGAATTAGTAGTTGTTTGTAATACGTTTTTGACACATTTGTTACTGCTTACTATGGCTAGTGTCATGTAAAACTTTTATTTTGAATTTCGAATGATTTCGTTGTAACCCATTGGTTGTTTTTTTCTTAATGGGCAAGCATATAGCCGGTATCACGCCTGGTGGCAAGCGACCATTCGACCTACGATTGTTCACACTTACCCATAAACAACCTATTCACTCTAGTCTTGAAGACATCCATGTTGATGGTTATGGATGGCCATCAACATGGATGACTAAAGTCTTAACTAAAGTCTTAACCTTTTTGTTAATTAACTGATCTGTCAGATCATCATATAATTGCATTCTAAAATATTTTTCAATCCATAGTATGTAATAATTATCAATATTCATTATTAAGTTAAATGTAGATAAATTCGAAAATAAATATGTAAGGTTTCAAAACCGTATTGTCCTTCCCTAGTAAAAAGTTGGAACCAATTTAATATTTGGCACAAACAACCAAATGTCACGCCAGTAATAAAATTATTGTCACGAAGCTTATGGTATGGTAGGAAAAGTACAAACATGTTTTTACACATCGAATGAATAAAATTACGTAGTAAAGTTGTTGATTCAAACCCGATATATTCTTTGAAGTAAGAGATATAATCTTTAATTACAGTCGAAGTTATTTTAGATTTAATTCAAATCAATATGAGACTATGTCAATAATAAAAAAAAAATACGAAAGTAATGCTACAAGACCATAAAGAATGGATACTCGCGTTTTACTTTTAGTTCTTACTTCTCTAAAATTAGACGTCCATAAACCACTTTTGAATTCCGAACACACATCGCCTTCATCTTGAACTATGACGGCACATAAAAATTCACACCGTCATTATCGTGCGATTCTGTATTCAAATAAAAACGGAAACGCCACATTTTCTACACCGCACGGCGGGCTTCGCTGGCAGTACTCCAGTGAGAAAGAGACACCACGATAGTTTGGCGCATAAAATAATGATCAATCAGAGCGGGATGACAAGCCGTTTATTGGTTCCACCGAGTAGTTTGTGGCTATCGCGCGCGGCCAACTTCGATGTTATTTTCTTGGCACGATGTGTAAATTTTTAAGAATTATTTTATGCTGTTTTGCGTTAGTAATGTATGATTGTGTGGGTGCATAGTGTAGAGGTGAACTTTTAGATATTTTACAAGAGTTTACATCATATTTACTGTATTAAAAACTTATGGTTTTCAAGAATCTTGTCTTTAAAAGTTTACGTGTTGAAAATAAACGATGTCTTGAGTTTTGTCGTAAAATTGTGAAGACGTATCCATTGATTGGCTTGAAAAGAAATACATTGTTGTGTCTTGTGTCTGACACTATCTTACAGCAGTCGGCACTAGATCAATACTCCGCTTTATGCCGCACATGTGTCATATGGCGCTGTGAGAGGATACCGCCGTCAGTGGAGACGTCAGGATTATATTTTTTAGATTAGTCTGTTATTGAGTGTAAAATTGCTAAAACAAATTAGTATTAGTTTTAAGCATGTTGAATAATGGTAGTTTGTTTTTTTATAAAAATAGTAGGTATAGGTACTGGAAAAGTGGTATTTTTATTGAAAATTTAAATGGATTAATGACTTAAAACTAGCTAACAAAAAAACTACATTTACGTTTGTTTGCCCCTATTATTTTGAGATCCGAATGTGAGCATGTAGTAAAAAATGAAACAATTCAAAAATGCATTTTAATGTAAGTTAACATCTATCAACAGTCTGAACATAAAAACGAAAATTAAAAAAAAACAATGTTGTTGAAAAATATTAAAATTAATATAAACACAACAGCAACTCCACAGCTCGCAGGCTTATTCTGTGATAGATAATGTGCTACTCGCATATGCCGGGGGAGGAGGGAGGCTGTTTTGTCAAACGCCACCCGAAGAAACGAAACGCAAGGAAACATTCGATGGTTGAGTCCCACACTCCTTTCCCTCCAAGACTATTTTTCCCTCACATACAACCGTATGAAGGTTTGAAATTTTTCCAGAATTATATTTTTGTTTCGCAATATGGGATGACGTTACGAAAAATACGTTTGTGATGTAGAAAATTGTTTAAAGTGTGTTGCTGTGTTTGTGTTTTGGTGAATGTTAGTTTAGGATTACTTGTACGTACGTACGTGGAATATAATTGGGACTCGTAGGCCCTTATTTTGGGTAGATACAAGGGTGTGTTGTTTGGCGTGGCTGTGACAGGGTTTTTGTTGTTCCTAATGTTTGAAGTATCGACGTCTTTATTTATTGTAAGACGATGGTTAGATTTGAGCAATGAACTGACGATTTTCTCTTAAAGCAAAATTCAATGTATCATTAAAAAAAATACATTGTAATATTTCGGATTTGAAAGATATCGTAGTTAAGAATGTCGTGGTGGCCCGGAGGTTATGGAGCCCGCTTCTCATGCATGAAGGTGTGGGTTCAAAACCTGGCAAGTACCAATGTGACTTTTTCCGAGTTATATGTACTTTCTATGATTATTTAAACACCACTGACATACAGCGAAGGTAAACATCGTGAGGAAACCTGGGCTTATAATTTCTAATTATAAGTTTATATTCGCCAACCCACATTGAGTAAGCATGATGATTAATGCTCTAACCTTCTCCGTATGAGAAGAGGCCTTTGCTCAGCAGTGGGCACTTAAGGCTGATGATGATGATGATAAAAATGCTTAGCCTGACCGATAGGTATATTATGTCTCATTGTTTAACTTGAGTTTCTTGAATAAAGACTCAGGATAATACAATTAGGTGATGTCATAGATAAAAAATTTAAAAAATATCATTTTTACTTTTCTATACAATTAATTATTTAAATATAAACTTTACGCTATCATTGATTGTTTGGAAAATTTGTTTACTGACCTTTTCTAGTATTTTTTTTTTAAATGAGTATACTAAATGTTTGCCGGTATCGTTTTTTTATTTTTCAATAAAATTATGGAATTTGACTAGTTGGAAACTGCCGTATTTTAACAAATATTATAAAACCCTATGTGTTGTGTTTGTAACATACATAATAATTAAGTTGTATTAGGTACATACTGTTTACTTGTACGACAAATAAAAGAAGACTTGTCGTAGATTTTATTTTTTTACATATCTGGCAGAGTAATTGTTAAATAACTTAGCAAAAAACACGATAGAAGTGTGCTATAGGTGGTAGGGACACTGGAATGGTACAAGGATACTAGGTTTCAATTTTATTGTGTAACCTGCAACAAATTTCAGATAAGGTCTTAATTTTAAGAGAGGCTATAAAGATAAAGTTGAGACAAAGAAAATGGCTGAATATAAATATAAACTTAACAGTGCTTTTAAAATTTCTCCCACATTTCTTTAAACCTATCGTTGATCTTACTGCAAAAAATGCCATTTGCCATTTAAAAGGAAAAAAATCTAAATAAAAAAACCGTATTTAAAAAATGTATCATGGGAGACAATCTCACCAAACGTCCAAGAACATTCAATGAAAATATCACCTACCTACATCTTTCTACACGAAAATGGTTTTACTGGAAAAGTAAAGCGAAAAAAAAAAGAAAACCCGAAACTTCTAAAATGGGCCAAGTTTCGCCAAAGTCGTGAAATATTATTATATTTTAAGTTTACTCGCAAAAATGTTTGCGTGAAGTGGCTCCGTGGAGCTAAGTCCGGTTTGTCTGTCTGTTTGCCTTCCTAGCTGGTTGATTGTGCTAAAAATAGCGGAGAGGCAGCGGGAGCGGGCTTATTAATGGGGAGAGAAAAATGTGAAAACATGAAGAATGTAGATCAAAAACCCAAGGATTTTTCCAAAACTTTTACTCATTCGGTAATAAAATAATCTATACTAATATTATAAAGAGGTAAAATTTCTAACTTTGTATGTGTGTAATCTTTGGAACCGCTGGTCGGATTGCCAAAATTCTTATTATTTATTACATAATTCAACTGTAAAGAAACGTGCTTATAAAGTTAACGTTAAAATATTGTACAATATTTAGAAATAATGATATTCTTTGCAACCACCAATCAGCATCCTTAATTTTCAGTTTTACGAGTTTCTATCTTTTCTTGTTTTTCTTCATTGATTTTTCTATCAACTTACTCGTAATTCTAATTCTCTTCCCGCTCCATTCGCCACTATATCCTCACCCCAACCGACATACGGTTGGCGAGCAGACAAATATATTGTTGGTAAAACTTCACGCCGACTCCTGGAGTGGTTTTCCAACTTTGCTGCCATAAGTTGCGCATTCGACGCTTGTGAATACGTTATTTTATTTATAACATACTTTGGAAAAGTTGCCGTTCTGCTTCCTTGGGATATCAGCCATTTTGCGACTCGTGTGTTGGTATTTGTTATAATTTTGACTAAGGAAACTTTTTTGGCTCTTCCATCGTGGTTGGAAGTGGTTTTGAGAAATAAGTTCGATGGCTTTATTTTTTGCTGGAAAGGCTAAACTTGATTTTTCTTTTTTTGGGTTCATAATTGTTTGATAATAAATGGAAGCTTCTTAGATTTTGTGTCTATCAAAAAAACAGGTAGGTTTTTTACATATTTGCAGAGTTCTCCCGTTAAACAATTTAATCTTCATTTCGTAAGTCTGTCCAGTTCGGTTATGAATCTTGAAAAAAGACTTGACGAAGGATCTACGAACAGATTAAGAGCTCGAGAAGAAGAATAAAACAGAAGAATGGACAACGAAGATTTTAGTTTTCAAAAATCTAAAGAGCACCTTTCACGTCTCTTTTGTTTTGGAAATCGGAATGACAAGAAGACAGAAAACGGCTTAACGTTACAAAACATTCTTACCTATAAAACTGCTCCCAAAAAAACTGAACAGCTATCAAAGAGTCAAACATTTAAAATATGACCCATTGAACTTCAAAAAAATGTAGAACATCCCATACTTTTGTACGGTGACAATAAATTATGTGGCACAATGCGGACAACAGTGGCATCCCTTTGAATCGAGTACCACTCAAAGGATTACGTTCGATATTCTAAAATCGTTACAATTGATTGGTTTATTTAAATAGGACTTTATTGGGTGTGCATGATGCGGCTAATGTCCTGTGATTTTGCATGTTTATGGGTGCTCTACTTTGTAAGTAGTGCTTATAACGTTGTTAATTTTAAAAAACATCCTATATATTTGCTTTGACAAAAAGATGTAACCACCTGTATAATGCAAACAAAGTTTCTGTGTTGATTTAAAAAAAAGTCTTTGTTGAAATTTTTAATCCAAGTCATATGTCGTCATAAGAAGTTTATCATGTCAAAAAGAGACGCCAACCACTTCTAAGCTATTGACATCACTCAACAAAGTACACACGCTACATGAAAAGCCTTAAAAAGAAAACTTAAAACACGAACACTTGCCTGCAACTCTCCAAAGAAGTATAAAATAACCTCTTCAGGGAAAGTGCATTAAAAATGAGTGCGCCAAAGAGGGACAGAGCGCTATCGACTCCATCTATTTGTCCTTATCGCACGCTTCTTAGAAAATGGTTTTATGAATGAAAATTACTTTTTTCTCACACCATTTATTCAGTTCAGGGGCGTTAGTTTTGTTGCTCGTTTTCTTACACGGGAAATAGGTGAAAGTTGCCCGGGATTGCCTTTGAAAGTAGGGCATTGCCATTTTAAATATAACGACTTTTTTGTTCTGTAAAACTATGTATGTAGGTTGGTATTTCTTTATGGTCGTGTTGAATTTTGTTCATCCTGTAAGTGTTTTTCTATTACAGAGTGTTCTCAAAAATTTTTGTTATGACGCGTCTAGATCAAAATTAGAAGTTGTTTTTTTAATTTTGTTTCAAATAACGAACATATCAAACACTCCAGTTTATCAAACAATTTTATTAGCAATTAGTGAAGATATTTTATGTACCTATTTAACGACATTCGTATTAATTAATAAAGCAACATTCAACGCATATTATTACTTCTTTCAAGCCTTTTATTATGTAATAAATTACTGTCTACCAATGCTTTAACAACTTCTATAATATAATGAATCTATTGTTTAACGTTAAAAAACCCGTTAAATTATAATAATAACATTTTAAGACTCGATGTGTCGTGTAGATCTTAAACATATGCGTACGCACCCCTTTCATAACAAAAAAAAACACCTTTGTTATGCCACAGATAAAATATAACTACAATTTTTTACAAGGAATAATGCGCATAAATTTATCTATACATACATTAATAGAAAGGGTTTAATAGCCTATAAATCAGTATTTTAAACAATGGTTAGGCAAATTCGGTACAATAGACCCCTTGCATAGACACGAGTATTTTTTTTGTTGCCACAAACCCGTGAAATGTTTGTTTTGTTGGTGCCGCTTGTAGTGGCTTTTTTGCCAATTTTTTTTTCAATAACCGATACTTCGATGATTGCCTATAATGGCCTGTATTGTATTCTTTTTTTAATTTGGTAAATATTTGCGAAGAACTTGTTGGAATTGCGCGGTTCTTTTTTTAAATGCGTGTAAGTGGAGACATGGTTATAATTTCAATTGACGTTTGCATGTTTAGTATTCTGATTTTAAACAAATAAGTGCTGATTTTTCAATGGTTAGATCAAAGTTACCTGGGCAATAATTGTAATGCTGTCGCATCAGAATGCTTGTATAAGACAGTGACAGCAACAATTTTATTCCTCAGATAGCATTTATCTGACTATTGAAAAATCAGCCCTTAATAGATCAAGAACTTGACCTTTTTATCTACTTGAGAAACTACTTACCATAAGAATGATATTTCCCTTATAAATCGAAATAAGGTTATGATTGAACGAGTACAGTCTCATAATCTTACTTAAAATTTAACACAAAACTCGACATTAAACCAAATCACTGCAAAACTCAACAACCAAACGTAACGGAACGAAATTAAAAGTGCAAAATTCTCAAGATACAATTTCTCACAGGCAACCATAGACACGAAACAGACACAGGGGTCAAAATGAATAGACAAGACCCCTAATTCCAAGATATCGTTTCACCGGAAGGGTTTGAACGTCTGTCACAAAAGATTCCAACTTCCGGCTGATCGCACGCATTGTGGTTGATAATAATTTAAAAGATAATAAGAAATGTGATCGTATCTCTTTTATTAATAATAATATTTTAATAATAATAGTAAAGTTCGATGTTATATGAATGTTGATAGACAATCAAACGGCTGTTTAGCTATGGGTGTTCTGATGTTGAATGTTTTTTGTAATTAATGTTCTTTGATGATGGTATTCTTTGAATTTCGAATGGATAAGAATTGTTTTGATGTTTTAAAGTATTATAAAAAAGATTTTAACAACTTTATTTTATGTAGAATAAAAAACATTAAGTCCAGAATTAACAAGTGCATCTACTGAGTACCTATGTACCGGTGAGGTTTACTTTTTGGCCTTAAATTTGACAAAGTCGTCTTGATCATTCTCCTCCATCAGAATCTACACGTGCTATTGGAACGTGCCGTGTACAAAGGATCACTAAGAGGACTGACCGACAGACTGACATCTTTGCTTGACGTTCAAAAACGCCTAAAAGAGTCTAATTGAAATAAATGATTTTGACTTTGAATAGTGCCGGTTGTAGGTTCTGCAACATTTAATATTGCCAAAAGACTAAAAACTCAATTTTATAATCAGAAGACACAAAAATAATTGACAAGAGTAATTTTAGGTAAATTAAGAATTTTAGTCTGAAATGTCGATAAGCTAAAGAGACGCAATACCCAATCCCTTGGATAAAAATCGGTCCGTATCCTACCGAGGTCGATCACAGAATGACAACCAACGTTGACATAATATGACAGTTACAACGGTGCGCTTGCGCAACCTAAACCGAACACGGTGAACCTACGTAATCCATATTAATACTAGCAATACATCAACCCTAAGCTGAAAACTACCACACAATACCCCTTTCAAACAAAAATAATAAACTAAAAATTATATGCAAATTCACGGGCCGTAAGGCTCATGAGTTTCTATTGAAACTAACCCTTTCGCTGCGATAGGGGACAAAAATGGTAATAATTTATTCACGTGAGATAAAGGTCAGGGAATGAGGTCGCATTCAAAATTCTACAACTAAACTGTACAGACGTGTTTCTGTTTTCAATTTAAGATTTTTGAAATTTTGGAATCAAATTTTTGTGGAATGTGTGTAGTGCGCGTGCGTAGTCAAGATGGCGGATGAAGAAAGTGACTATGTTTTTTTCTATACCTATTTTGTTCTTTCTTATCTTGATGTGTGAAGGTTTGTTTCCTTTTTCTTCCATTTTTAAAAGTGTTTAATTATGTTTCGCTTACGTTGTTAATGTAAATAGAATTCTCCATCAGACAACATTGCATCTGTTTATAACTATGTAGTGTGTAACAGAACAGTCAATAATTTATGTTCCAACTAATGTATTCTATTTAAAAGGTCTGTCTCGTTATCTATATATCTAAAATAACGTTTTAAAAAATCAGCCTGATTGTTTTATGTTCATCGGAAGTCAGTTAAAATGTAAAGTGCATCAAAAGATGGATACTTCGTTAGTATTACATGGTACTTTAATTAATAAAAAAGAAATTTATAGTTTAGTCGATATCCGATGGCTATCAAGAAATTCTGTATCGTTTTAGCGATTGTTATCAGTTAAAAAGTATCGCCTTTTTCGTGTCGTGTGAGTAATGGTTACACCGACTTAGTTGTGACTTGGAAAGTATTTATTGAGCGGAAAGTACTGTCTTCGTTTATAAGGTTAACGTTTTTGTTCGGTGTGAGTGGGGGTCGTTTTTCTTGTGTCATCATGTTGATGTAGTGACGCTTTAGACGTTGGCTTTTAATAGCTTTTATTAGGCTAGGCTACATTAATAGCCTACATTAGTAGTAAAATGATACTTATGTTAAGACTAATTGAACACAAATTTCTTTAAAATGTTGTTAAAAATATATAGACCGACATCGTGTTGCTTAGTTAGCTGTTACATGTATTTGCAAAAACTGTTATAATATATATTTTTTTAAGTACCGAATAATCTGGTAGGTATGGGAATGCTTGGGCCAATACGATAACACAACAAATAAAACATAATTTCAAATAATTTACTCAATAATACAAGTATCAGATACACAGGTCTAAACTACCGACTGCTTATAAAAGCGTCGAAGTAACACCACTCGCAGAAGAGGGTTAAGTTTCTGTCCCAACACACACTATGAAGTAATTCGAGTCGTTTCTTAGAATTGAAACAGCTAGAGTACATTCATAAATTGACATAAACAATATCCTAATGGAAAATGTAACTGGATATATTTGTCAATACAATTATGGTACCTATGGCTCCTATATACGAGAGAAATATGTTCAAATTGCAAAAGCGAGAAACACGTAATGAAACATCACCGTACAAAATTCAACCATACACTTTTATTTCACGGCGTGTTTTTCTTTGAAGTTTATTTGCGAGTTGGGTCGTTTTGTTAAATTGTAAGTCTATACTGTTTGCACATGTTTGATCGATTGACAACGGGGGTGGGGTCCGCCATAATAATATTACCCCCGAATCCTATAGGCTACTGCTTTGTAGTTCGTCATGTCCGGGCATTTTATCAACTATTGATTTTTTTTAAAGGGTCCCTATCTACACTCTTATCCGAAGACCGTCTTAAAACTCTCAAACTGCTTAAAATTCATATCGGCGCTGCGTGAGTTTTTTCCTAATTAGTCAACAACGTCATTAAAGAACAAGAAGTAGCAATTAAGATATGAAAATATACAGATATTAACGACAAAAACTGTAATAAAATACTAAGTATCCAATAAGTCAGCGATTAAATTAAATCATAAATAACAATGAAGTTAATTAACAGCTACAGGTTCGAGGCAACAAGGAGGCCAATAAAATCAAACGACCTCTGTGAATGATATGCCGTGCCATAGACAATTTAGTTTTAACAGCCGCAGCCATAAAGTCAGGGTGTACGCCGATGAGTAATAAATTCTAAAATTAAAAATTCACGACTTTCGAAATTTGAAATTATCGATAATCGTCGGTAGCTATCATAGTCGATTAAACAAGGTTCTTTATTAGGTAACTTTTAAATACAAACAACAGAATAAATTTTTACGAGCGCACTTTGCCGTTAAATAAATAACTACGCGTACGATTCCCCGTTTGGTCATGCTATAAATTAACTGTGAGGTGTAAAAAATATTGACGGAGAGCGGTTTTTAAAATAATTAAACGTAACACTACTTTGTTCCCACAATGTAGAGCAAGTTTATTCTGAACTATTAATACTAGGAATATGTTGAAACGATATAAATTCACAGTAGGTGTATTTAATTATTTTATTTGTAAGAACTATCTAGTGTACCTATTAGTAAGTATTAATATTCTTACGCCATTTAACTTGGAGTTTATCTAATTTCTAAATGTCTGACAGAAATTATAATGATGACATAATATCCGAAAAGTATCAAAAAAAGTACCTACGTGTCAAATATACTTAAAGAAGTTACCAAAAAAAAAATGACACCTGCCACTCTTATGCTGGTTTAGGATAAAAACAATATAATTTGGAAAATCCAAATAAATATTTCCACCTGAGTTTCAAGGTGGTTATTTTCATTTCATGAATAGTCTGATACTCCATTAATTGCAAGGAGCGCCATCATAGCAACACAGTAGAGCAATCTACTGATAGGTACTGGTAAAATGTTTGACGGCCAATTCCATTTTGAGGTTTTAAATAAGGCCTGCATGTCAATTAGTTAAAGAGCTTCTCTTTTGGACTGGCTGGCAGAAACTTTTATTTTTAAATGTTACATTCAATTTTTAAATTCGCTTTTAAAAATAGATTCTAAGTAATTGAATTTTTTAAATAGATGCTTCGATCTTCATATGTTTTTTAGCCTGTATGAGTTAATGTAGGAGAGCCATGCATCGGCACGAATGGGCCGGCTCACACGGAGTGATCGCACGGCCTCACAGGAAACCGGCGTGAAATAACACTTACGTGTGTTTCGCCGTGTGAGTGAGGTTATCAGAGGCCCAGTCCTCCCCCCTTCCATCCTCAATCCTTAAATCCCCTATCCGTAAATCCCTAACAGCCCTTTGGTTTAACGAGTGTCCATAGGCGACGGCCGATTGCTTACCATCAGGTAATCCGTAAGCTCGTTTACCGACCAATAACAAAATACAATCAAATTGTAGGACAAGATATTATTCTTGTAATCAATAATTTATTTTTATTTAAAACAAAAACTTGTTTCAGAACAGCCTTGTCATCGGCCGTTTCATTTTCGATCATTGTTAAGATAATTCTTAACATCAAAAATATGTCAAGCATTTAATTTTTTATTGTAAATTGCCATTCACCAAATGGAGTATGAAGATTAAAAAATAATGTTCCCTTTGATTACAGTTTAAGTTTTCTACTAAAAGACAAATATTCAATTTGATTTTTTCATGCTAATTATTATCGCAATGTGTATCGCAAATATAAAATAATTATATTTAAATTAATTTATTTTTTATTATGCACAGTTCTTGTCGGATAACAAAAAAAGATTCGATTTTTTTAATAGTAAAACTTTTTTATAGTAGTCTCTTGAATGTATAAAATATTTGTTTTTCATAATAAAAAAAAAATGTACGATGGCACAAAACAATTTCACAAAATGTTCGACAAATTCAAACTTAGAATTCCAGAAAAAAAAGTTGACAGTTCAAAAATCGTGCAAAGCTGTTGGTTTACAAAGGAGTTAGCCCTATCGATTTTGTCCTCAACCCTACTCACATGTACCTCTATATATTATGTATATACATGCGTCGGAGGGTCGGAAGGTAGAGGGTGGAACTATCGACTATACGTAGGTATATAAATTATATGTCGTTCACCCCATCAATAGCATAATGTATGGAGATTCGATATTATTTTGTGATAGGTTCTGCCTTCGATTTTCTAAGTAGCTCTTTTAGATGGTAATACTGTAGCTTTACTTTTTTTTTTGAAAACAGATAGTGTCAAGTTTACTTTGTCTATGATTTATTATGACATCGATGGCAGTTCTCGTTTAAATTTGGAATTGCATTAATGTCAAATAGTAAAAAATGATGCAGAATAATTTATATTAGCATGTTGTTAATAAAATTGATTTATTCTTTAACCTTAATTGACAGTAGAAGTACGCTTTCGAAGCAAATTAAGTCGTTAACAGTTGACGTTTTAAATATACGAGCTTAATTCTCGTTACACGTTTGTACCGGTTTGTTTTGAAGTTATAATATTTTGTAGGCTATGTTCGGTTGTGATTCTTTATTAAGATTATTTATATGGGTACCTACATTGTATTAATTCGGCCATGTGTTTTTTGAAAGGATTCAAAATTCAAAATAGTTGCAAGTAAGTTGTATTTTCGGTAAATGGTTTAGATAAAATAGGTAGGTTACTTTTTATCACGGTTTTAAAGCCCAGTTAAGTCTATCTAAACCTTAGTAATGATTTCAATTTTTTCTTAAAGTGGACTAAGGTTGTCAATTGGAGCGCTGTCACTAGCTTACTTGCAAACGGCTCTGTTTTATATTACGTATAGTAAGAAGGAATTATAAAGAAGCTCAATTCGCTATGTAAAAAATTAACGGAAGATTATTATGACATACACAAATAGCAAAAGGCAGCAATTACTCTAAATCGGCCTTGTACTTATAATAGCCATTTAAAATTCATATTTTCTTACTTTTAACATACTTTTCATACTCATTATCAAGAGTTCAGTGCACTTTATTCAAATAACGTAGCTTAGATCACAAAACGACGTTTTCAATAATATGCTTCTCATAAACGCGGCAAGCAACCCGAATTCGAATAACAAAATTTGAAAATCGAATGTTGCATTCAAAATAACGGCTTCATGCTCAAAGCTGACATCATACCGGCCAGTCTCAACAGAAGTAATAATTAAATCATTTTTCAACTTACAACTCAATCGTCTAAATACGGTACATGACAGGTTACTACTAAATGTCACTTGTTTTAAATGACAACCAGTACGAGACCCGCCTTCAAGCCGATTGATGTCATTTCGTCATTCGGCCATCATTTGTGACAAGAGTCACGCCTCTCTGACATTTTGAATACTCAATTAGTCGAAATAAAATAGCCATTTAGTCTATGGACGGATGTCGTTCGATTTAATTTAAATAATGACAGTTAGGTGTTTTGAAAAAGGAACTGTAACTATGATTTGTTTGAAAAAGATTGTCGATGTACACCTACTTTTTATTTTTCTTTTCGAGGAAGCGTAGGCATCGTGGAAAAATCCACGACCAGTGAATGATTTAAAACGCCTACTTATTTTCTTGTAGGCATTAGATAATAACTTTTTTCGATGTTGTCACGATCATTGTAAAAAGCACAAGTCATCTAAGACGGTGTGACATATTTTTGTTTACCACGTTTTGTACCTACTTATAGTTTTTTTTTTTAAGTACAAAGTGTACTTTTTTAGAATCGGAACTTAATTTAGCTTGACATCGGAGTTGTCGAAACAATTGTCAATGAATCAAACGATTCTATTTTTCTAATTCGTAGTGTAAGAATGTTTTTTATTAAAAAAATATAACGTATTACTTTATAATTCATAGCCATTGGTAAACACGTTTTAAAGTTCCCGGCAAAACTTCTCTGCTCTAAGTAACTTACGAACGGATCTGTATTTAATCGATGTATGTACTTAAAAGTATACCGAAGTCCGAAATAAAAATTGAGTAAACGTTTTACATAATCTTATGTACATAAAAACGTTATAAAATCTTAAAATAAGACTTTCTTACCTTCACGGCAACTCGGAGCAAAGTTTTCAAGTCAAAATTTTACCGCGGCGCGACTTTAAAAGTATAATTTATCACAATAAAAAAATAAAAAATAAAAAACAAAATTGAAATAATAAAATGTAATTCAAACAAAACAATAAAATAAAACAAACATAGAAAAAAATAATAATAACGTGTCACTCAAATACCGAACACCAGTGTAAAAAAATAAATAAGCAAAGACAAATTTTGGAGCGACGCGTCCCGAAGGAAATTCGAGAAAATCGTCGTCTCTATGCGGCGTACGATGAGCGAATGTCCCGTTCAAACTACGCTACAATTTCCTCGGCGAAAACCGAATCGACTGCGCTGTGTAAGTATAGGGAAGGGTGGTTTTTCCTTCGAATTTCATAAGTATCTACCTTTCTTTATATCTAAGCGCAAGAACTACGCTCACCCCTTGAGAATACCTCGTGAGACTCGATCGCGTATCAACATAGCTACAACCCCAACCGACCCCAATCTGCCATTGTAATTTCAAATGTGTTCCAATCAGAATAAGATTCTTGTTGGAATACATACTTAGTACGCATACGACCTTACAACGTAATTGAAATTTCTAGTAAGGCAACGGTAACATAGATAAAATGTATTGGGTGGTGAATAGAAATATATTTATGTATGTAGATTCGGGTGTTCGAGAGTAAGATATGTGTGGGCTTCGTTTCACGTATGACTGTGGATCTATACGTATAGGTAGAGGTAGAGGAGCGGGTATAATATGAATTCTGATATGTGGCTACGTCTCACAATTTGTCACAATATGAGATATTGTATCGAGTAAGCAATATCGTTTAGACGATTTCCTTTTGTATATCAATTCTTTTGTCTGATAGGTATTTCGCCATGAAATAAATGAGGTCGCGTTTTATTATTTTTGTTATGATAAAAATAATAAAGGTAACATCACAGAAGAGGTTCAATAGAACTAATGAGTGGAAAAATTGTTAACCATCGAACGTGTTAATTTTTACGCCCAAAGGGTAGCTTCTCATGCATAAAATTATACGCTAAAATAAGTTTTACGGTTAAACGATAATGGGGATACGAAAATTCGGTTCAAAGTGACACCATCGGTTTATCAAATCGAGTAGCTATCGATTTTCAGGTCCGACGCTCCAAGGGCCTCGGCCCGATGCAATGACACACATTTAAAAACTCTTAAATAAATGCGAAATGATTCGGCAAGCAACAAGTTTCATTCATTCACGGGAAAGGGAGAGGGCAATCCAATTAGAAAGGGAAAGAGAGGAATTTAAAAAGTGAACGCCCGGAAAGTTAGGCGGGAAAGCTCCGTGCTAATAACCTGTTGCTTCCGCCGCTAAATTAAATATCAGAGCGGACCGCAGCTCGTACGAAACATCGACTATCGATACAATTCAACTAAACAACTACATGCCCCTAACATTTCAAGTTCTCGTCTAAAAGACACAGAAACAACCCTTGTGATCGATTTTGTTCGCATCATTCTTTTTTAGATACGGCAGTCTATACTTCGAAATTGCTTACATTTATCATTTTACTATTCATAAGCCACCCCGTCGCCGTCTGAGTATTATCTTGGAAATATCGATAAAGTTCACTTGATGCGGCTGACACCCCTACGCTTGCTTGACATGGAGCGAAAAAGAGACAACATCATCCAAAAGTGGTTGCCAGAAAAAGAAAGAAGATAGTACCGCGACGAGATAAGTGTTCTAATTTATACTCAAATTGCGAACGTCGTCACAAGAACCACGTGCTAAATAACTTATTCAAATTCAGAATGTCTTAAGTACTTTATTTTCGGCATTGATATTGAACTTTAGTGTGAGACGCCAAGGTTGAAATTAAGAATTGATATCAATTTAAGAAATATTATGTTAGAATTTTTCATTTTTGAGAAACGAATCTCCATCTGAGAGCGTAGTGGAGTGGATTTTCGTTCTTACAAGGGTTTAAATTAAGTTGGTTTTCGTTTGTAATGAAAGTTTGCAAATTAATACGTAAGATTTTAAAAGAAAGACTGTGCATACTAACTAGGGCTGTGTCAAGGTTAAATTGGTGTTTTATTACTGAGTCGGTTAGTGGGTTAACTGGTGCATTAGGGGTGCTTTTGGAGTTACGATGTCGCCATTATGTAATTTACGATTTGTATTTGATTAATTTTATAGCTTTTGATTGCTTTATGATTATTTTGAAGACGTTTCATTGGCTAATATATTAGGGTTGTTATTCATGACATTTGTTGAGCTTAGCTTTGATTTTATGTGTGTAGCTATGAATGTTAGCAATTATGATCATTGTTGTTGATCCTATATTAGTTTATGGTATTACAGAATCTTCTTTTAATCTTGTATCTGTCTTTTTACAGATGAATGTATCAATTGACTTGTGTCAAGGTTTTCCTGGCAATTATTTGACGAATTATCTACCAAGTCTAGTTTCGAGTAAATTTTTTTTCGTTATATAACCTTTTAGTTGTTTAATATTCGATAAGTAGATTTAGAGTTGTATTATTTACCTACTCTATATCAATAACTGTCGTTCTTTGAGATATTCAATGATTTCCATTCCGTCCCAAAAACAATTACTGAATTAGGAAACCATTAAAATTAATGACTTCCCCGAAATAATCTTCACAATGTAACTATCGAGTAGGTAAGTCCACATTCTATTAACTTTTTTTTACAAAATACTGATTCCATTTTTGATTTCACCAAATACATACGAACTTATAACGAAAAAACGGAAATTCCGTCACGCGTAAGGTTGGTAGCAGTGTTTATAGTAAATTTTTGACACTTGTCATGTCTGACGCATCACCAAAGAGGTGGGGTGTCTCCCCTAGGCTCCACGACGCAATGTCTTTGCCTCAATTTTACATTTTCACTACGTTATATTTTATAGGGTGCTGTGACGTCAGAATCTTTTTGAATTTCGTTCTCTTTTTAAAGTTTTATTGCAGTTTTTGTTGATTGCTTTTTGTATTCATAAATTGATCTAAACTTTTTTCTTTTATGTACTTAATTTTAAGTTGTAATAGAACTATGAGATTGGTTTTTTATTTTTCGACTATAGTCTTTTGAATGCTGTTTTTTTTTTTAAATATGGCCATTTAGAACCTTTTTAAATACTAAGGAATTCATTTTTTTTTTGTATTATTTATGAATATTCGGTTTTTCGCTTTCAAATATCTCAGCAAATTCTAAGAAAGGGTTTGGATACGTGCCCGGTGTTTGACAATAATTCTCACCCTCCTATATTCTCCCTCTGTTCATACCTTCGGGGAAAGCAGGCGTCATGTTGTTTTGCCATTTTCAAAAAGGCTCTGTAGCACATTTTTTTTCGTGCCTCGTTACTCTAGTTTGAACCGGGGGTAGTAGGGACCGTGGCTTTGATTCCCAGGTTTAGTAAGATGATTTTTATTCTTTAAACAACTTTTCAAATTTAACAAATCTAAGCACAAAATCAAGAATTGAATTTAAAACTAAAATTATCGTATATAAACCTCTTTTTTGATAAATACGCTAATCTGTACGCTATCCTATACACTCATATATAATAAACTTATAAGAATTCTTCTTCTCGCACAGGAATTAATCACCACGCTTGCTCAAAGTAGACTTACTTACCTATAATTAAAAATAATAAGTCCAGGTTTCTTCACGATGTTTTCCATTACTGTTTGTAAGTGATATCTAAGTACATAAAGTACATATTAATTAAAAAAATCATCGTCATACCTATTGGTACCGGTAATATTTCTTTTTTATTATCGAAACCCTCATTCTTTTGGATAAATAAAATGCAAAATTGATAAACTGATAAACTGACCATGTACTAGAAAAAAATAATTTGCCAAACAAAAATATTACTTAAATTTAAAGTCATTAGCAATAAATCCTCACATTCATATCTAGAGTGACGTTTAAAACGGGCAATACCAATCAAATTATCGACAGCGTTCCCAACCCTAGCTCGTTAGTGCACTACTCTACGTTAACTAGAGAGGCCCGTTATCGTCTAAGCATATAGTAAATAATAATTCGGTAGCCACAGAACTGTGTATTGTCGTCTAACAAGCAACCCTCGAGAGGTCGTCGGGAACTAGTGCGGTGAGAGAGGAAAGTAGAGGCGTATGTGACAATTTTATTTTTGTAGTTTTTTTTCGTTTATTATCGCATTATCTTATACTATATATAAAAATGGATCGCAAAATGTGTTGGTAAGCGCATAACTCAACAACGCCTGGACCAATTTTGCTATGTCTTTTTTTGTTGTGTTTGTTATTGTCAGGAGAAGGTTCTTATCAAAGAAAATATTAGAAAAGTAGAGGGGAAAATTAGGAAAAAGTAACCCAGGACCCGTGCGAAGCGGGGACGGGCCGCTAGTTTATAGATAAAGTGACTCTTATCAAGTAAGCTGCAGATCTCATTCGAATATTATTGAATAAGTGTGGTTTTGATCAGAAAAAACTTTATCTGATTTTACGTATTTTTTTTGGCAGTTTCCAAAACAAAGTCGGTTATAGTAAGAATGGAGTAGTATGTTGATAAAAAGCAGCATATTTATTAATCCAGGCTATCTACAACCCAAATTTCAGTCAAGCCGTTTTTGCGTGACAGAAAAACAAACATACCTACATTTATAATATTAAGTAAAGCATTAATTAATAAGTGCCACAGATTATCTATTATTTCAAAGGCTTCTTAGGAACGGATTAAAATACATCAAAAATATAATTGTCGAGTTTGAATGCCCATACACGTCCACCGAGCGTGCCATGTCAAAGATCATGTATTTCCATGGTTTACAATTAAATAATTAATGCTTCTATTAATCAATAATATGTAATTTTATTACTTTATGAATTAATTCTATACTTATAATAATACTAAGTCACTGTAAAGGTGAGCCATTGACACATCTGTTATGGATGGATGTTATAAGTTTTATCGTCACCATTTGGATAGCTATTTCTAATGTCAAGTTATGACCTGATAGGTATTAGTGAAAATAATAAAATGGACAGTCACTTTCCAATTTCTACATATGTAATTTTTATTATGTGGGTGTGGATTTCATTATACCCATAATGTTAGATGCGTAACGCACCTGCGTCACAGTGAAACTTTAAAAAAACCGACGGCAGTTAAGGTACCTACCTACCTACTCAGGGATATCGTTGAACCTAGATAAAGTATATGTACAATCTACATATAATCAGTCAGTCTAGATGTAATCACAAATACATATAGGTATTGTCCTCAGAAAAAAATATTTATTTCGATTTTCCAACAGGACCCTACAATAATATATAAAAAAATAATCACAATTTTAACATCAGCAGGCTGAATCTTATCAAATTCAAATTCCGAATAATGATATTGAATTCCAATAAATATCGCATTCAACTATAGAACTACATAGAAAAGAATAAAAAAAAAACAGAAAAAATAAGCATTTCCCGCCTTATTCTTCCGCAGCGTAACGCCTGTCAAAACGAATGGGAAATATTGGAGAAAGAATGACTGGATAACAAGTACCACACAGGCACACACATGGGGACTTGCCGCCATCTTGGTTCCATTCACTATCGGAAAATTTAGTTTACGTCAAGGAATTGAAGCCGGTACAAATTGAACGAGGGATTGTGCGAAGGGATTGCGAATTTCGTACCTACTTTTGCGAAGATTGCGAATTTTGTTATTTGGCAAAAATATTTAATACTACCTATGCAGTTTTATTTTCTATGACTAATGTGCTTGTTTCGGATTAAAATTCATTGTTTGAATATTTCAAATTGGCAAATTAACTTAACAAAAAACAAAATCTGTTTCCAACTATAATTTGTAAAATCCACATTGATTCATAATATACTGAAATACAGGATAACTCATGTGTGACTCGAGTTTTTTCCTAAGAATTGACAACATTCCACAAAAAGAAAACTAAATAGACTACCAAGTTCTTCCTTAATTGAATTTGGAATAAATTACAGTACACAGTGCACCTTTAGAATGACTTAATATAGAACATTTTTTCTTAATAAAACTGCAATCAGCTAAGGTGGTTTTTAAACAGACTGCGCGTCAGATACTCGACTCAACCAAGGCGGTAAAAGCCATTTAATGTTTAACGCAACAGAAATACTTAGAAATCAACAGAAAAATAACGAAACCACAAACAAAAACGTCTCCAACTACTTAATTGTAGCTACTTAATCCTTGTCGCCGTATTAAAAATTCAAATATCTTAATTTATAGACATTAATCATTAGTAATCACGCGATTTACTAATAATATACCCTTCTAACAGTCTCGGAGAATAGTAGGGAAAGTAATTTGTTCGTCGATTTAACACCGAGCCGCTTATTTTCGGTGCCCCGCTAGAAGGAGTGAAATCGGGTAGCTCCTGAAACAAATGTCTTGTATCCGTACTTGTCGTAGTGTTGGGAAATGACTGTCGAAAGTATCGATACCTACCTACCTACATTTTTTTAACGATATCTGTAAATGGTAAACAGAAGACCGTCTTCTGTCGTCGTCAATATTTTAAAATAAAAATTATAAATTTCATAGTGAAATGGAATGAAAAAAAAGTTAGAACGAGCACAATAGCGTCACTATTAGACTGACCGATAAATTATTATTTTTATCATTAAATCTTTGACGTTGAAGCTTGATGTTGAAAAATATGTTTGATTTGACTTTAACTTTAAGATATAAACGTATAAAATATCAATTCTACTAAATTGAAATCGCTGATTTATAATAAATACATAAATAATATTATAATATAGATAATAGTTGTGATTGTTTGTCAAATTGCTCAATTCCGACAAACAGATAAGTATTTGTGTAACCTACAAATCGCATAGACAAGTGTTTGATTGCAATTTGCAAATTTGTGCAAGTGCATTGTGCATTCACTCACTTGACTGTCAATTCTAGTGGAGTCTAAACATTCAAATTGCGCATTTGTGCTAAATGCAACGGAGTGCATTCTCATTGACGAAAACGTTGAATATTTACCTAATATTTTGTAAATGTCCTGTCTTGTTGATTTTAAGAATTGTAAATACTGTCCTGGATGAATATTGAGTAATGTTACTTTATATTATGTGCCACATAAGTATATTGAGTACTTATAACCGTGCCTGTAGCCGAGGCAGGTCGCTAGTTACTGGGTGCAATGCTGATTCAAAATTTGTCTACAATTTAATAGATGTTATTATATGTAGGAACTTTCGTCTTTAATAACCCTATAAATAAACAAAACTGCATCAATAACCGTTGCGTAGTTTTAAAGATTGAAGCATATGTACATAAGTATATAGGGACAGTGATAGCGATTTTATTTTATACTATGTAGTGATAAATAAATTAACATTAAAGAACAGAAGGTTCTAGAATATTCTCAGTCGACTGACTTCTTCACACTATGTACATATCGTTGCATCGGTAATCTAAATACATTTATAATGAAGCATATCTATAATAATATTACAAAGACGTTTTTTGTATGTTTGTTAGAATTAAAAAGGCTAAGAAACTATTTGACCGATATGAAAAATTCTTTCACTGTTGAGAAGCTACTCTATAACTCGGAGAATATCGGCTATAAACTACGCGAGTGAAACCGCACGCCACAGCTAGTATCTTATATACATTGCATGTACATTGAACTCACATTGTAACTGGATAGATGTTAAGTGGCTACTAGAAAAAACGCTACAGAAGAAAATTTATGAATTGACTAGTTCATGTGTTCGTGTTTTTTTTAATAATATTCGCAAGTTTCGCAATTAGTATAAAACCTCATTTTAGTATTTATAAAATATTTTGCTTTTTTAGAAGCTAAGATTTGAAATTGTGTTTATTTATTTATTTACCTCAAAAAAACTATCAGAGCGGACAAACGGACAGAGGTAATCGAATTCGATAGTGTAGCAATCATGTCTTACTAAAAATAAAATAGTAAGTAAATACAATAGTAATCTTATAATCTAAATATTTTGAATCTAAACACAAGTAGTAGGTACCATAAATTTTCCTATGTTAAGTACCAATTAACAGTACCCAAACTGAAATAATATTCTTTCCAAAAATAATTACTTACATCAATACATTTACCACATTTCAAGTCAGTAGACTAGACTCGAAGAACCAACAGACTACTGCAGATGAGACCCAACAGGGCTTTTTTTTTGTCAGGGGAAAATCGTCAAATGACTTCTCCCACCCAGGGTTAGGCGAGAGAGAGTGTCAGACCCATAATGAGTAAACCCCCTCCCCCCACCCGTTCCTTCTCCTGCTCTGGGCCGAGGCCACGATGACTCATTGAGCTTAACCTGCAACCCCGGCAGACCGAACAGGGCTGATGTTCAACTGAGATTGCGGGGCAAGCGCAGTAAAATAAAATACTGCAGCCTCGGCCTGGAACAGGAGAAAGATTGGGTGGATTTTAGTCAGTAGTCAAGAGTCTGACATTCCCTATCATCCCACTATGGGCGGGAAAAGTAATGTGGTGACATATAAATGTAATTACCTATGACTACTTTCCTTATAGATTCAAAACACACATATTTAAAATACTTCACGTGGATACATTTCCAACATTGCATATTAGAACATGCGATCATACAATATTGTTTACATTAACTGTCTTATCATAGTCCATTAAATAAATAATTAACTGCACACTGTATTCAAATGAGGCAAAAACATGAAAAGTATCCAATAAATTAACTACAACGCAATTCTTTGATGTGCTAATTATACAGCTTTATTGTCTATTGAAGTATACAAACATTGATTGTTGATTAGTTCGGACGTATAAAAGAGTTTTAATTACAAATTGATTGATGTGCACTAAGCATATTTGCTATTTTATCTGTTATCTAAAAGCTGTATCTGCCGTTTATATTATCTTTCTAGGTGAATAGGCTTCGAGGTTGCTTTCATCTTTTGCGATTATCTTTTTCTTTTTTGCAATATCGATTACCTACTTTATAATAGGTTTAAGTCAATGTTATTCTTCTGGGAAAATGTAATTGGTGATTATTGAAAACTATGCGCCGATATACAGAGTGCCTTCATTATAATGATGTTATCAAAAAAAAAATTAAGATTTTATCGAGAATCAGATTATTCGTTACAGTTATTAGAATATTTAATATCAACTCTATATTTGCTTTTGATTCTATTTTTTTTTTTTGTTAACAAACACACAATCACATACACATCACGCCCAGACCCGGAACAACAATTTGTGAATCACACAAAGAGTTATTTCGTGCGGGAATCGAACCCGCGACACGTTGCTACAGCTACCGTTCCAACTGTGCAGTCAAATAATAAATACCAAAAACATTTAATAAATTATGTAATCTTAATAGTACCTATAACATTATACCTTGCCAAAATTTTATCGATATAATTCCCCGCGCTACCCCATCCCTAGCAGACGCGGAAACGCTCCGCGCTGGGGCGTACAATTTCAGGGCCACTACAAATGTGCACAGTTTTGTTTCTGACATTCCACCATCAATAACGTTTTTTCCTTACAACATCAGACTTTCTTTCTTTCCTTTTATTTATTGAGCGTTCACTATACTGAGTTTTACTTACTCAGTTAATGCGTCAATCGGTTTATTTGATGTATTGTTACTATTAAAGGGGGAGGGGGGCGCCCCTGTTTTGTTAAGTAACTACGCCGCATGACTTAACGTAGAACCCATTTGGGTTTTGAGAAATTGATCCGTAAGTGTGGGAGAGCCATGCTTCAGCGCGAACGGGTCGGCTCGACCGGAGTGATACCACGGCCTCACAGAAAACCAGCGTGAAACAACCATAGCGTTGTGTTTCGCCGTGTGAGTGAGGTTACCAGAGGCTCAATCCTTCTCCTCCCCAATCCCTAAATCTCCAACTCCCTAACTCCTAAAAGGTCGGCAACGCACTCGTAGCTCCTCCGTTGCGAGTGTCCATGGGCGGCGCTGATTGCTTACCATCAGGTAATCCGTCTGCTCGTTAGCCAACCTATTACATAAAATAGGGTTATAGATTTTAGCACTTTGCGTTTCGCTTACACGCCACAAGGAGCCATCAGACCATCACAGGTATTATCTATAGCCAAGGTTGTGAGTAAAATTGCAATAGTGGACTGCAGCTCCGGCCGGTGGAGCAGGAGAAGGAATGCGGTAGTTTTTAGTCAGTAAGAGTCAGACTCTCTCGGTCTTCGTAGTTCTGGAGATTATGATGATCCTCTCGCCTTACGAAAAAGGGTTTATCGATTAGGTGAGATAGTGAAAATGTAGAAACAGAGCTTCGTAGGTTGAGATACTTAGTAAATACTTGTAATTCTTCAATGTTACTGGTGTCCATGGTGTCTGCCAGGGCCATCAAATGTCTTTCGGTTCGTTTGCAGACCTATCCTATAAGAAAAACAACACATCTTTCAAATATTGGGAACAAAATATTATCTTCAAATTGTTGTTATGTTGGTAAGAAGCCTAATAAGATAAAAATAATATAACCAAGACGTAAGCCAATCAAGTTCAACAGAAATTGATACAAATGAAACCTTTTAACTTATAGAATATGAGACATATTTTGCTAAAATACAATAACAATAGGACGGAGAACTTTGATCTTTATTTGAGTGGTAATAAACTCGAATTTAAAACAAATAGAGGTTGGCTTCTATTTACAACTGGAACAAACTATAAAAAAACTCAGTTTTAAAGCAAAAAGAGGTTAGCTTCTATTCACGACGTGAACAAACTATAAAAAGACTCCAATAAAGCCAATAGGCCACAGATGGAGCCCAACAGGGCTGATGCTATGGAATGTCAGTCAAGCGCAATAAGGTACTTACCATGACCTCGGCCTGAAACAATAGAAAAACGAGGAGTTTTCAGTCGGTAAGAGTCTGACACTCTCTCCTGCCTTACTGTAAAGCGAAAGAATTCTAACACATTTGATGATTTTCCCCATACGAAGAAAAGTAGGTATAGGTATTATAGTGCCTAAATAATATTAGAAAGTACGTATAGCTCGTATAGAAGAAGAAGCCTTAATCGCCTAGCTGTCCGGACACGGTGACTACGGTCGCTTAAAATGAGTCGCAATTTAATGACAATTACAACTAAAAGTTTAAATTCATTTTGTTGTCTTTTTACGCTACCCAAATCTACTCAAACAATCTTCCTTACACACATTACTTAGGTACCATACAAAAACTAGTAGGTATAGTAAATTTAAAAATTATGGGGAAAAACATAGGCTAATCAACGCAGGTAAAGCCAAGCTAAATGTTAGTGTTACAATACCTACCTAATAATTACAATAAAATCTACTCGACATTGTATGTATGTACGTTTTATATTGGTTTACATACTGAGAATTTCATAGAATTCCAACGTTCGCTGACATGGAAAAATGAATAATATTAAAATACGAAAGCACACAGTCGCACTCTATTTAGTGATGGGAACGCAGGCGGATACGTTACGAATATTGTTATTTTTATTAAATTAAATAACTAGCTCTTACCCGCGGCTTCGCTCCCGTCATTTGAGTACCTACCCTACTCTACCTACTCTAATACTCTATACTATGTCCTTCTCCTGGCTCTAAACTACCTACCTGCCAATTTTCAGCTAAATCGGTTCAGCCGTTCTTGAGTTATAAGTGGAGTAACTAACACGACTTTCTTTTATTATACAACATATAGATAATAATTTTACAGCGAAACAGATTTAAAAAGCCAAATCATACGTGATCATGTTAGGAATTAGTAATAATTTTATTTTAATTGCACGCTTGATTTAGAAAGGAGTTTATGATTATAATTTCTGACAAAACAAAGATTGTTTTCACAAAATGAAAATTCTGTGGTAGGTTTTAGAGGTTTCCTTTTTTAATTGCCTACTAAGTATCCGTGACTGAAATTATTAAAAAAAATTGCTTTCAAAAAGCTGTCTTCCATTAAAAAATCTTCCATTATAAATTAACGACTTCAAAGCTGATTAAAACTTAACAATTCAACCAAAATAATCATTTATAAAATATCCAACAAGATTTCACATGCTCATTCCCAATCTACCGCATTTCCGTAAGAAAAATACTTATTCACAAGCATTTCCTCGAACGAGGTTTGCCCATCCCTAAACAACACACGACACACCGCACACACACATCAAAGTGCGCTTATTCCACCGAATGTCACATTCATAGGTAAAAATTCAACATCGCGATATGACGTTACCCTTTCTTTATCAAAAACTAACACACGGGCGGATATAACAAGGTTTTCTCGTGTCGATACACAAACACACACTTTCACATCACTAGAATCAAACTCAATATTCAACTCTATTTCGTTTTGTATAAGCTTCAGTCTGGAAAAACATGAGACGATTTTCTTCCGATAATATCTTCAAGCGAAATTGAACTGTAAGTCCAACACGTACAGTTCGTTGTGCCAAAATATCACTTCGGTTTATAAATTCTTTCGTTTTTCACACGTCTAAAAATATCCGGTTGGAGGTTTATGCTAAAATGTACTTTTTTTACGAGATGTAACGGTTGCATTTTGTTTGTGCAAGATTTGAATTGAAAATATCGCGTGGGTGAATTCACGAGGCAACAATAGTGTCCGAATGGGGTTGTTAGTTTTCGGCTCACTGCGCATCACTTTCGCGCATATAAAAAAGATGGCGGATCGAGAAACCCGCGTAACGCGTTTTGGTAGCATTTCTCACTTTTCTTTCAAAATGTATAATAAAACGAATTATTTTCTTTGTAGTTGTGTGTTATTTGATAGATTTTTGACGAAGTCATGTAGTTTTTGTTATATTTTGTGATAAGAAGAAGGAAGTGTGTTCAAAATAATGGTTCGTTTGGTTCATAAATTCTATGCCATTGATTTTTAGAAAGGTGTCGTGGATACAAAGTTGTTGTCTTATAAATTTTGTGAAAATGTGTGATATTGTGAAGAAGTAAATAATGTCTTTAAGAAAACATATTACTCAGTTATTATGTTTTTCCTCCATTTCATAAAACCTCTTGATTATGGCGTAACTTCCCGCCATTTTACCTTTCTCAGTAGGTACTGTTTAAATGCCAAGTAAAGTTTGGTGATCTGACTACCAATAAGTAGTCATGGAAGGAATAACTTATTATAATCGTAACTCTTATGTATAATTATTGCTGCCAAAAATCAAGCCCAGAATCTTGGACCTAATTGGATTTAAATTAAAATTTACCTATGTACACACTGTATTTTAATACTATTAACTAGGTACTTACTTATTAACCTAAATACCAATTTTATTTAAAACACATTGAAAAGTTTTCATAAAATTTCTTATTAAGTAATAATTTTTTTCTTTGTTACAGGTGCGGACGAAAAAAGCCGTTACACTACCACACGAAATTTCAAATAAAGAATTCGAAAAACGAACCAATTAAATCAAAGATTACTATAACACACGTTAACCGTTTGTAAACTAAAAAGTAACAACTTAATTTTAAAGAAAGAATGAAAAAAGAATAAGTTGTTACCTACATATAAAAATTATAAAATTACACCCTTCTTTTGTAGGTGAATTTGAATAAATTATAATCACAATGCATATTCAAATTGGTTCCCAGGGTATTTTTGAGTCATCCTTTATAACAACGGGTTAATGCTTAACCCTTTCACCGCCCGCAGTTCCGTGATAGATTTCAATTATTATTATTAGTGGCGCGAATTATCTTCACTTGTTAGTCTCGCTCGGTAAGATTTTTGGGTCGTCTAGTAATCTAGGATAAGATTTCTTTTTCATTATAAATTCGATTTGCAAATCTGCGAGTACGTAATGGGCGGTTATTATTTCAACCAATCATAACGTAGGTACTTATTGTTCGCAATGGATAAGTAATTCTTTTTTACATGCCATGAAATTTTAATTTTGATGATCATAGTGGGAGACGTGATTTTTACACAACATTAAAATTATTATTTTTCTCTGAAGGAAGAGATATATTTTATTATATTTTAAGTTGGGAATTTAAATAATGAAATATCTATACAAAAATTTTAGTTTTAAAGAAAAAAAAAGATATATTTTTAAATAAGATAAATTATTATTTGAGATTGAAATGAATTTTCGTAAAACCCGACCTGGGAAACTAACCCGAGATTATTTAAGTATTCAGTAATCGTACATTGAACTATAGATAAAATCATCACCAGCCCACAAATTCTGAACAAAGAGATCTTCTTACATAGATAGTCAAGGAATTGAATAAACACCACGCTTGCTCATTTCGCATTGGCGATTTTAACCTTATAACTAGACCATGAAAAGACCATTGTTTTGTGAGGGGAAAATCATCAAGTGACTTCTCCCGCCCGCGTGCGTTCGTGCAGCGGAATGTTGTTGAATTTAAAGATTTTAATTATGCAGATATTTAGTGTATGACGTCGTATAATTGTGTATGGTAAAAAAAAATTTGTGCACGCAACCATTGTGGAGAAATTCACCAAAAACTGATTCCGCTGGGCGAACGTTGTCCTGGCGGAACTTTTTTTAATCCATAGACTTTAGAAGAAAAGAGATGTATCCAAAAATTAGTGTGTATTTGTGTGTAATTGTGTATGTATAAATAAAACTAGTGCATGCATAAACTTCGGAGAAATTCAAGTTTCCGCTACGCGAACGTTTGGCCATTAGCTAGTTTTCATATAAAGCGCTTACATAGAGAGCTGTAGATTTTTACATACGTTGTTTTGAATTTGTGTATATTTGTTTAAAAAACAGATTTAGAAAAAATCGTAGGGTTTAAGAGATAAAAATATAAACGTAAAATACGCTTATTAGGTCTTAGCTCTTAAAGTATGCACTTTAGGGTCTAGATTTTCACGTTTATACAAACCTTGTAAGTGTCTGCAACATGTTGCCAAGTATCAATGATGTTCCGTTAGTAATTAAATAGTTATAGGACAAATTTACCATGAATAGATCACTGTTTACAAAGCAGTCAAATATCACGACGTTCTAAATGAATTGCATGGTAAAATGTATGCCAATAATTAGTGTATTCATTCAACAATTCACATGCAAAATTTCGTGTCATTAAATTCAGTAATTAAAGAAAAACAATTATAATACTGAGGAAGCATCGAAAACCTACATAACCCGACCAAGTTCGGATGGCTACAAAAAAGCGGCCGTGCCATATATCTAAGAAACGTTCTTAACTTTCCAATATAGCATTTATTAATATGGTACATTATCGTACACAAGCGTTAGGAAAAAATTAAACACAGTATCGTACACACGCTCGTGCATGCCTCTATTGGTTAAATAGTGTAATAAAAAAATATTGGTTAAATAGTGTAATAAGCTACAATATGATAAATATTTACCTAAACAGTAGTACTTAAGTACTTACATGTGGTAAATATTTAATTTCCCTAAGGGGTCTATAGTTAGAATCCTGATCCGTGAAATCTTCAATAGAAATTAGCTGTATGAATTTTATTTGTCTTAAATATAATTAGATTATATCTCAAATCTCAAGCGCATACTTAAATAAAGTACCTACGTAAATAGTACCTACTTTCTGTCATAGTCAAATACATTTAAAAAATTAGGTGTCCAAAAATAAATGATCTATAAAGTATTTCGAAACAACAAGTGTGTTATCACCTGTACCAATTCAATACCGGTATTATACTGTAAATTTTGGGATGTTACCTAAATATATTGAACAGCCGCTTTTTTGTAGCCATCCGAACTTGGTCGGGTTATGTAGGTTTTCGATACTTCGTCAGTATTATAATTGTGTTTCTTTAATTACTGAATTTAATGACATGAAATTTTGCATGTGAATTGTTGAATGAATACACTAATTATTGGCATACATTTTACCATGCAATTCATTTAGAACGTCGTGATATTGACTGCTTTGTAAACAGTGATCTATTCATGGTAAATTTGTCCTATAACTATTTAATTACTAACGGAACATCATTGATACTTGGCAACATGTTGCAGACACTTACAAGGTTTGTATAAACGTGAAAATCTAGACCCTAAAGTGCATACTTTAAGAGCTAAGACCTAATAAGCGTATTTTACGTTTATATTTTTATCTTTTAAACCCTACGATTTTTTCTAAATCTGTTTTTTACACAAATATACACAAATTCAAAACAACGTATGTAAAAATCTACAGCTCTCTATGTAAGCGCTTTATATGAAAACTAGCTAATGGCCAAACGTTCGCGTAGCGGAAACTTGAATTTCTCCGAAGTTTATGCATGCACTAGTTTTATTCATACATACACAATTACACACAAATACACACAAATTTTTGGATACATCTCTTTTCTTCTAAAGTCTATGGATTAAAAAAAGTTCCGCCAGGACAACGTTCGCCCAGCGGAATCAGTTTTTGGTGAATTTCTCCACAATGGTTGCGTGCACAAATTTTTTTTTACCATACACAATTATACGACGTCATACACTAAATATCTGCATAATTAAAATCTTTAAATTCAACAACATTCCGCTGCACGAACGCACGCCTCCCGCCCATGGTGGGACGGGAGGGAGTGCCAGACACTGCTGACTAAAAACTCCTCGTTCCTTCTTCTGCGCTGGGCCGAGGTCGCGGTGCCTCATTGCGCTTACCCCGCAACCCCGGCTGAACATCAGCCCTGTAGGGCCCCGTCTGTGGTGGTATATTGGCTCCATAAAGTGCGCGCAAAACGCTACGCGCCGTACGCTCGGGTCTGGTTCTGGTCGGGCTTACGGTGGCGGAGACGGTCTCTTAAAGGTGATACCCTGAATTAACACAGGCTTTTTACCAACATACCAAGCGGGTGAAGACGCGTGCCGAAGCCAGTGTAATGTAAAGTGAATGTCTTTGTTTAGTATAAATTCTCTTTGCTGTATAATAATATAATAATTACTGTGCTGTTTTATGCTAATGTCATGTTTTGGTATTTTACGTAGCAGTGGGCGTTCAAATACTGAGGCACGTGGATTGTCGATCTCGGGTTTTCTTAAACAAGGACAATGTTTCTAAAACTACCTACGTCCGTACAGGTTTTTCTTATGTATTGTTTATTATGTTAACTTTCTTATTTTAAAGAGTAAGTAATTATTTGTAATTAATTTTATCTTCCAGTAGCGAGCCTCCCCGACTTCGACTGATACTAATTTTCTCCGCTACTTAATGGATATTATCATACATATAAACCTGCCTCTTGAATCACTCTATCTATTTAAAATCCCGTAACGAAATCTGTTGCGTTGTAGGCTTACATAGGGACAGAAAAAGCAACTTTGTTTTATACTATGTATTGATAGTGATAATAATATAAAATTAAAAGGTTTTCTTTTTTAACGTTATCCCACTTTTTAACAACAATTTGTGGATCACACAAAGCGTTGTTCCGGGTACGAATCGAACCCGCGACACGGTAGCCAGTTGCCCAGCCACTGCACCAACCGTGCAGTCAAAGAGTTGAAGAGTTTTCGTTAGTGCTAAAGAAACACATTTCATTACTTGTCTATTGGAACGTTAACAAGCGCTCCAATCACCTGATGGTAAGCAATCTGAGCCTATCATAAACACCCGTAATAACATAAGAGTTACAAATTCAAAAGCCGGTCTTATGGACCTTTTTAAATTTAAGTTAGGTTCCAAAAAAATTTTGTCCATTTATTTTTAAGTACTAGCTATTCTTGCGTGGTGAAACCTAACGCTGTGTTTCACGCCGGTTTTCTGTGTGGCCGTGGTGTCACTTCTGTCAAGTACCCAAACCATTTGTACCGAAGAATAGCTCTCCTATATTTCTATACAACCTTCCTCGATGAATTGACTATCGAACACAAAATCAAGTGTTCAATTCAAACCAGCAGTTCTGGAGATTAGCGCGTTCAACAAACAAAGAAACAAATAAACTCAGCTTTATAATATTATAGAATAGATTTCATTATTAAACTATGATAAGAATAAAAGTTTGTATAACACGAAGTCTGCTAATTAAGTTTCCGTTTCCTGTTTAAGCGGAAAACTTAGTTAACAACAATAAAAGAACCTGAATGAACTCTATAAAAAAAATAGTTAATACCCTCAACGTACATTAGAGCGATTAAATGAATTAAAATAGTTAAACAAAAACAACTCTAGCACTGCGGAAGTACGTTGACTTTTTTTTCGTTTTATTTTTATTATTAATGTAACCCTCCACTTTCGATCTCTGGTCGTTTTTTCCCACTTCCTGAACCTCACACATCTGTGCGACAAAAAATGACACACGAAGCACAAAGCTCATATTATTCTAATTATGCATAGACCGACAATGTAATAATAAAAAAAGGTCGATAAAGGGTTAACTTTTTGCTTTACTATTTGAAAGTGAACACTTTTATATTATGCAAATGAAGGCGACATTTGCATACGGTTTTTTACTAAAGAAAAATCACGCACATCTGTCGTTCTTATATTTCCTACTTTACTTAACGATTGTACTAGATAACCGGTTAGGTTGACTATGTAGATAAACCATTCATTATACCTATTTGCATTTTTATCAACACACTCAAGTCTTTACCTCAGTTCATATCCCTGCACCTGTACGTGTTAAGATTATAATTATAATTATTCTAATTTAGTAATTAATACTTTACAGACTAAAAATTCGCGGTTTATTAATATAAAACTTTATTACGGGCAATAGAACATGTGTGTATTACGCGCTGTTTTTAAAACAACAGCCGTTTGTTAAAAGAATGTCGTAATGTATTCTATGTGTATCTTGTGTCCGCGGTTATGCGCCTAAAAAGATGGACAGATAATGATAATATATCATTATAGACAATTATACTGTCACTAGCAGTATTACGGAAGTCGGATATATACGACGTGCCCATTCAATAACAAATAAAACGCAAACCAAAGACAGAGCAACCCAAACCCTATTCCTCCGATCTAAAGTTTCATTTTCCTTTTATCGAGGGGTTTTTAAGACGTTTAGGAGTGAGATATTTTTTTTTCTAAGACCGTAGGCGATCTAACCCTTCCTTTGCTATCGTGTCAGCTTTTTCCTGTTATCTGTTTTATTGCACGGTGTATTATTAGAGACGGAAATAGCTCGAGGGTCGTTAAGACCCATACTTAGGCGATGTAAGTGTTAAATGCTTAGTATTTTGTGATCGTCCAGAGCTGTTATTAATCGTGTAATATTGAGTCAGACCCGTAGGGGTAGACTTTGTAAGGTTAAATGTTACAAGGTGAATTTAATGTCCATCACTGAGTTCTATTTCAGGTTTCATGCAATTACTTAGGTCTTAGATAGAAACTAACTTTGAACTTGGCACGGTGTATATATAAATTGATCACCCTTTTTTTATGTAATAGGTCGGCAACGGAGCAGACGGATTACCTGATGGTAAGCAATCGGCGCAGTCCATGGTCACCCGCAACACCAAAGAAGTTATGAGTGCGTTGCCGACCATTTGGGGATAGGGGTTGCGAATATAAGGATCTGGAAGGGATAGGGGAAGGGCAGGGATTGGGCCTCCGGTAACCTCACTCACACGGCGAAACAACGCTGTGGTTGTTTCACGCCGATTTTCTGTGAGGCCGTGGTATCACTCCGGTCGAGCCGACCTATTCGTGCTGAAACATGGCTCTCCCACACTTTTAAAGACACACTGTTAAAGATTGGCATTTAATTACTTATATCTGAGCAATAAAAAAAAAGAAACGTAGTAGTAGTAAATAAGAAATAAAGGAATTTTTTTTTTATTTAATATGGTCGGTAAACGAGCAGAGGGATTACCTGATGGTAAGCAATCGACGTCATCCATGGACATCAGTAACACTAAAGGAGTTTAAAGGGCTTTGCTGGAGTTTTGGGTTGTTAACCTTACTCACTCTTCGAAGAGGAGCTAAAGAGTTATTTGACACCAGTTCCTTATAAAGCCTGATGGTAAACCATCAGCGCTACTCAACACCAAGAAGTTGCAGTTACAATATAGTCCAATATTATTGTCAATAAAAAAAATATTCAATTTATTTTCAATTGAATGTGTTGTGTTTTGTGTGCTCAATAAATTCTTATTTATTTTTACTAGCTTAAATATAACGTAATATTATTTTACTTGTAAAAAACCTTGTAATAATTGATTCTAAGCATCTGAATTTTTCATATATACCTACCTAACTAATATTTTATTAGATGACATCTTCATCACCTCTAACAAGAATGAAAACCCACACAGTGGCAGCCGGGAGCTAAATACTAGTCTAAATATAAATATATTTATATAAAATATTGTATGAACATTATATAATATAAAAATATTAATTATGTTAAATGATTTATTTATATTGTTTTTTTATTATCGTATAATAAAATTTGTGTAACATTTATTTAAATTGAAATAAATTATGTTTACATAATTAAAATAAAGAAATATACCTAAAATGTCTTGTTTCATTTTGTTACTACCTTATATTATTAATAGTTTCTTCTTTATATTTTTATTTGAACAAAACACGATCGGACTTAAATGGGAAAAATAATTATTTTTGGTCGACATAGCCAAAGGATTACCAAACTGTATTACTTAGCAATGGACAGGTCACATTTGTCGAAGAACCGATGACCGTTGAGGTAGACGTGTTCTAGAATGGAGACTACATCTTGGCAAACGTAGTGTAGGGCGCCCTCCAGCTAGGTGGACTGACGACATCCGCAGGGTGGCTGGCAGTGGTTGGATGAGAAGAGCTGAACATCGAGCTCAGTAGCGTGCAATTGGGGAGGCCTATATCCATCAGTGGACAACAACAGGCTGATAATGATGATAATGATGAAAAATATATTTTTAAGGAAAGACAGAGATAAAGATAGAATATGACAAAGATAGAAAGATGGACAGAGAGTTCACTTATTTTTTCTTTAGATAGATTCCCTCCTATTGGCAGCCTAAATTATCTATAATAATAAACCAAAAACTCTTTAGGTATAGTTTTTTTGTGGGTAAGGTTTCCAAACAAGGTAATTTACCTGATAGAAAGCAATCGGCATTCATAACACCAGAGGAGTTACAGGTGCTTTGCCGACCTTTTAAAGTTAGGGTATTTTGGGCTTAAAGACATGGGGCGGGGGAGTTAAATTGGGCCATTTGTGACCTCACTCAAGCCCAAAGCAAGCAATGTTTCATGCCGGTTTGCTGCGAGGCCGTAGTGTCATTCCGGTCGAGCTGAACCATACGGTACCGAAGCATGGCTCTCCCACACTTAACTAAGACTTAGCTCTTGCGAAGCGCGTTAAGAGCGCCATATAAGTTTTGTAGCGCCGTTGGATATCGCGGGTTTGATTCCCGCACTGAACAACTCCCTCTGTGTTGTTCCGGATCTGGTTGTGATGTGTATGTGATATAGTAAATGCAACCAATACACAGGAGAAAGTCATAGTGATGAGCAACGCTTAAAAAATTGTGATCCTATCACACGTAGGATTTTGAAAAAATTACACATTATACAAAAAACTCGAGGCATTGTATAATGTTTCAAGCCTACACCGCGAGTAATTTATAAACAAGAAAATCGAAAAAAGAAATCATTATTATTATCACGCTAGTCATATTAAGATATGCTAAACAGAGTTCTCGTTCTTAACAAATGACGCTACGACGTTTGGAAGTTCTTTTCTGTTCGCCCAGCAATGACAATTAGCTAGTATCATACCGTTTGACGTTGAAATTTGGTTTGAAATATGATTAAGTAGGTATTGATGCTTAGTACTTGACATAAAATGAAAACATTACTATGGTGTTAAAATTCATAGAAAACTGACTCATATTTTCATTCTTCGCCAACTGTCCGTGATAGGTATCTAACCGTTACCGTATATCGTGGTATCTTAAAAGTAGGTACCTATATACTTATAACGTGGAAAGTCATATTGGTATTTGCAAGATTTCCAACCCGCAAATTATAGTAGAGAAGCAGGTATCTTTATAAGTACATACTCAACAAGTATTAAGGTAAATTTTATGAAGTTTTACGGCCTATTTCCAAAAATCAATTCATTGATATTGGCGTGTTGTAACGACTTTTGAAAAACTGTTACTTCTAATATTGAGAATAACTACTTTACCAATAAGTAACTATATAGTTATTCTAATTAGGATATAGGTTTAACAATTCTAATTGGATTCAAAATACAACATAAAAATAGATACGTCACATCAAACAAAATAAAAGCACTGACATATTTAAAAATAACTGTTTCTCGGTGTTTTAGTTTTAATAGATATTTAGAATTAAAGTTGGCTTTATTATAAAAGTTTATTTATGTCACGTAGCGACATCTGTATTAGGAATTTTGGAACAGAGGCGTCTCGACTAAGGGATGATAAATTTAGCTCTCGTAGCGCCATCTCTTGAGTGGTTAACAGTTTTATGCTTTTGATAATATAAAGTAAAACTAAGTAAGTTTTCACTTAGAGCTGCGATAATAATTATTATATAATAAAATTTTTGACTGAAAGTGTTGTGTATTTAAAGCGAATAAGTAATTTCATTGTTTCATAATATTTAAAGTACATTTATATTCATCATAATATTACGAATATGAACAAAAGAATTTCATTGTTTTACGCCACTTTTTAGGTGACACTTTTGGATTTATTTTCATATTAGTTTTATTTTTTTTCTAAATTGTAAACAAAAACAAACAACACGTCATTTGCCTAAGTCCAATAAGAAAAGTTGATAACCAGAATTAAAACTTCTTATTAGAACAGCTAGCGCCATCTAGTATCGAATAGAACAACTCATAGACATGTAGGTAAAACAGTGTCCGAATGCTTCGGGACGCGCTGACAAAATGTTGAAAATTGGGCTTCAAAGTTCATGACCTGCAGTTTGAAACTTTTATTTTTAAGTCTTGCAGCTTATTAAATAATATAAAGCAGATCATGATAATTAAAACTGTTGCTCTGCGACATTTGGAATATCCCTGTTTCCTTCTTGTTTCATGGGATTAACGTCAAATAAATTTAGCGTCATAATATTTGCTTTATTTAATTAAAGGTATACCTATGGTAGATTTCTATTTCACTAAGCGTAATCAACTTATGGGTCTGTCTGAAGAGTGTGTTTTTCTTTTAAATTTTTCAAAAATGTTTGAGAATAATAATCTTTTTTAATATCTATACTATAATATGGTGACAACCTTAAACAATATGACTTTTTTGAGACAAACCCTAATATATTTAAAACACTGAACTTAATCTAGTACCTAATATAAGTATACCTATCACTAAACTTGGTCCGTTTTATAACTATATCCCTAGTGAGATAGTAATGAATCGCTTTTGTATAACTATGTTCCGGTATATAATTATATCCCTAGGGATATAACTATATTACGGCTACATCTATCTTACTGCGACATCTACTTAGATGAAATCTTTGAGAGATACTTATACCTATCGATTTCAAGAATTTGTACTAAATAATTTTATTTTTTTGATGGTTTAAATGAAAGACGATAACTATCAGTAAAATTATAGAATTTGAGAATCTAGATTTCCGATAACCAAAATTAAATAAACAAAACATAATATCTATTATTATAATAGCTAAGTTGGTCACTGCGAATCCGTTGCGGAGCGACCGTCGATTAGGGAGTTTTTGTTTTGGGGTTGAGAACATTACCTACCTAATAATAATAGGTACGTTTTCTAGCTTATTCTCTTCTTGGTAGATATAATGGCGATAGGTTCATCTCTTATCACATCACACTTGCAACATAACAGTAAGGTAGCGTTAATATCGATAAGTGTGGGAGAGCCAAGCTTCGGCACGAATGGGTCGGCTCGACCGGAGTGATACCACGGCCTCACAGAATACCGACGTGAAACAACCACAGCGTTGTGTTTAGCCGTGGGAGTGAGGTTATCGGAGGCCCAATCCCTCCCCTCCTCCTATGGATTAGCTCCCAATCCCTACATCTCCAAAACTCTAATCCCTAAAAGGTCAGCAACGTACTCATAGTTCCTCCGTTGTAGGTGTCCATGGGCGGCGCTGATAACTTACCATCAGGTAATCCGTCGGCTCGTTTGCAGACCTATTCTATAAAAAAAGGATTTTTTTATGCCGGGTATTTATTATGTTGATAAGACTAGGAATTGACAGATTTTTAAAAACATTCTGGAGGCCATGAGCTCTTGAAATGGGTACCAGGTTCTCTGATACACCTACTCTGGAGCCAATTATGAACTACTTAGCATATTTATGTTTGAAGAAAAAATTATAAGCTGGAGATTTGTTACATAACTTTGTTTGGTAGTTACTATATTGTCTATTGGTATCATTTAATTGTAAATAATCCCCTCCCCACCTCTCCCCAATCCTTAAATCCTCAAAACCTCTTATCATTTTAATTCCAGTAACGTACTTGCAACTTGTCTGGGTGTTGCTTGATGTCTATAAGCGGCGCTGATTGCTTACCATCAGGTAATCCGTCTACTCGTTTGACGGAGTATCACATGAAAAAAAATCAATGCGATTGAGCCAAGACAGAACTCGAAAAAAAGATACTACGAAGACAGTCAGGCTTATTCCATCCTGGAACCAGATCTTTATATGACTTAAGTATACTGTTAATGGCTCTGATTGATTTTTTATAAACGTTCCTCTTCGATTTTCTAATGTAATGGAAATGTACCGATTTTCTCCTGTGTCGTGGACTCGTCCACGACACAGGAGAAAATCGGTACATTTCCATACATACAATAGGACATACAAGTCAAGAAATCTTAAGGCTAGAAACAGTTTGTGGATCTCACAAAACCACCATGTTCCATACTGAAGTGATACTACGGCCCCACAGAAAACCGGCGTGAAACAAACACAAAGTTGTGTTTCACCGTGTGAGTGAGGTTACCGGAGGCCTAATCCTTCCTCTGGCTGGGCTGGCAACAAACTCTTAACTCCTCCGCTGTTGCAGATGTCTATGATCAGCGACGATTGATAACCGACAGGTTATCTGCTTATTTAAGACCTATCATATAAAGAAAATACGGGAGTCCAACCCATGACACGTTCTACGGCAGCCGTTTATCCAGCCACCGCAATTAACTAATTACACAGTCAAATTATTTATGGCTAAAAATAAAAGGCACTTAGTTTCATATTGGCATACTTACACCCCAACTCATCTCATACTTAGTGTACCTACTGTGCATAGTTTTAAAAATAAAGACTTAACTTGTCAGGTTCTAGGACCGTACCTAGAAATCAATCCAATTACGATTTGGAAGACGAAATGGCTCGACCGGATTGCTATTTCGGCCTCACAGAAAAACAACGTGAAACCACGCTAGCGTCGTATTTCACCGTGTGCAAGGAGTCCTCACATAAGGTCGACGTGAGACAACTTGCGTTGTTTTTCCCCATCCTCCAAATCACATATAACAACAAACTCTAACGGCCTTGTAAAGCCCTGTTTTATCAAAATCCTTGTAATTTATCTGGTGTTGTAGCTAGGTATGGGCAGCGCCGACTGCTTACCATCAAGTAATCCGTCTGCTCGTTTGCTTTCCAAGGCCATAAAAACATCGGCCACACAAACAAATCGGACTGTTATGCCATTTCTTATAAAAATATAAGTACAATGACATAAAATCTATCCATCCAATTTTACCGCCTTCAAAACAAAAAAGGTCTGCGCTTTATCAAAAGAAAAGAAAACAAAATCAGCTTAATTTAATTCTTAATACACACACAAAATAAATGTATCTCAAAAAAAATATGGAACACCCAACGAACTGTCAACGTTGCTACAATTATAAAAAAAAAAAAAAACAGAAAAAATGTAAGAAGGTACCTAATCAAAATTAAAATATCTATGATACAAAAATGACTTAATGATGGCAACTAAATTATAGACTGCCAGAAATTATGGGGTCTGTGACAACATGGTCCCATAATTATATTACGACCTATGATGTTTTAACTTGTAAAGTTTAACCCACGAGTTAAAAGTCACGTCAACAAAGACGGTTCGTTTTTTAAATTAAACTTTTTATTTTTTGTAAGCGACAGAAATGTTAAAAGTGTAACGAAAGTTTATTGCAATTAAATTATTATTTTGCTAACAAGGAGGCATTCGCATTTCAAAAATAGAAGTGGTTTAAAAAGGGAATGTGATTAAATTTTTTACTAATTCCTGTTCCAAATTGCTTTTAGTTGCAAAAAAACGTGTTGGTAGTTCAAAGGTTAAGGCGTCCGCAACTCATGCATGAGGATGCGGGATCGAAACCCGGCAAGTTCTTACCAATGTGACTAGACAAGTAAGGTATATGAACTTTCTATTTCATCAAAATCTATTTAGTCCTTTTGTACGTGAAAGAGTAACAAATATCTATCCATCCATAATTACAAACTTTCGCTAGCTATTACATAATGTATGCTGTGCTTACCTTAAATAGCTAATAGGTGCACTAGTCTTTAAGTTGATATGTAACTGTATATTGAATCAGTGTAAGCAGTAATTAATGAATCAAATAAATAAATAGGCCCTGTAGAAAATTTTCCGACTGTTAATAACCTTCGGTGCAATGACTTCGATGCAATGACTGCACGGTTGGCGCGGTGGCTGGGCAACTGGCTGCCGTGCAACGTGTCGCGGGTCCGATTCCCGCACGTGTGAACGACTTTGTGTGATCCACAAATTGTTGTTCCGGGTCTGGGTGTCATGTGTATGTGAAATTGTATGTTTCCACGACACAGGAGAAAATCCTAATGTGGTGCAACGTTTTTTTAAAGAAAAAAAAGAATATCTTTTTCCCAACAAAATAATTAGTTCGCCATCATCATCATCATTATCATCTATATTTCGAAATTAATGCAATTAAGTTTGAAATAAAATTTTCAGGACGCGAAAAAAACTTAATAATTGTACAATATAACCACACGCACGAAGCAGTTCACATCCAGTTTATAATCAGAACTGCTAAGAAGTGGAATACTTTGCCGGAGTTTGTATTCTTGGAAGGGGAATTCTGTATTCCTGGGTGTTTTTAAGGCCTGAGTGGATAGGTTGCTTACCTGCCTACCCGAATGCTCCATCGTAGGTCACATCACCGCTTACCACCAGGCGTGATAGTGGCAAATGCCTGCACATTAGGAATTAGAAAAAAAAATATGATAACACCAACTTCTTACAACAGTGAATGACTCATGACCCCCTGAACTTTTGTTAAAGAGTGTTTACAGTCAGGGGTCAAAAATTCAATTGCACTCTACCAATTTTAAAATGACCAAAATATCTTTGTAGAATGGAGTCAATGGCTGCTGTAATTTATAGCATAGAATCTAAATTATTGAATAAACTGGCTGTGAACCATTGAACTTTTACTACAAAGAAATTTTAGTCATTTTAAAATTGGTAGAGTGTAATTGCATTTTTGATCCCTGGCGGTATTTTTGTTCTGTGTAATATAACAAAAAAATAACGGATGTCATTAAAATTAAACTACAAATTAGGTATAGGTAATATTTTTATTTATTTCAAATCGTTTACAAAGTCAAGTCACATAATAATTTCTAGAAAAATATTAGATTATCTTTATTGATCCATGTTCTAAATAAAAAGTAAAATTCAACAAAATAAGTAAGTTCATTAATAACAAAATAAGTTCTTTATTGTAAGTTTGACATAATAAATACAATTTGAAATAATAATTGCTTTGAGCAATGAATTCAAAATAAAAGCTAAGTTACAATTTACAGATATTTACAATAAAAATATGTTCGAAAAAAGTACCTACTTCTGACCTAGTCATTCTTGAGTCTTTTCTAAATAATTATTGAAAAGAAAGAGAAAATTATGAGATACAAAATTCATAAAAGGCCCCAAAAATATTTTTATTTATTAAACATTAGTATAATAATTAGTAGCTTTATTTACATATTGAAAATGTGACTAATAAGCAAATAACTTTACTAAGACGACTGACCGACAGACTGACACTTTTTATCTTTAAGCTTTGTTTGACGTTCAAAAGTGCCTGTAAGAGTCTAATTGAAATAAATAATACCTTTGACTCAAAAATGAACCCATTTTGGTACCAAATGTCAACAACTTCTTAAAAAACTCAACAAAAACATTTTTTTTTCACTTAGGTAGGTGTAATGTATCCTACCATCCTACACATTATTTATTACAACCGAAAATCAAGATGGAAACCAAAGAAAATAGTTTCGGTGTTGCCAGGCTACTACCCCACGATACTGGCAACCCCACCCCCAATTCGCATACCACATTGCGTGTCGCGCCACTTTTGATTAAACAAAAAAAAAGATGGAGTTTCGTCATGATGAAAATGAAAAAAATATTTACCCCATAGGGTGAGCGGTGCCACCCCCGTGAGCTGTTTGGGGTTGATGCGAATCGAAGAATTATAAAAAAAAAATCGTATATAATTGCTGCGTGGTTTAGGTATTGCAAAACAGCCATGGACAATCTTGTTGATTTTTAAATTTGATATGGTTTTGAATTTGGAATGCTAGTTAATCCTTGCTTTTTTGGACGCGTTATTTTATATTATTTTAATGAGCGTTATTTTGTAGTACGTCATATTTAAGGTTAGATTACATATTACCTAACCTAGGTATGTTAGGTATGATAATTTATATATTTTTTATGAAAAAATAATCGATCCACATTTTATAGTACCTACATCTTGCATTCAACAGTTTCTTTGGTGAATGATCAAATTCTTAAAACCAATGATCAAAATAATAATACCACTTTGATGATCAACTAATTCCTGTGCTTAACGCGTCCTAAAGTAAATTGAGGGTCTACCCCGAGGACGTTTGGGAATTTTACGAAGCTTAAGATCGTGTATACTGATCGAAATCATAATCATTATAAGCCAAGTTCCAGCAATCTCTTCTGCGGAACGAAGTTTTTTAATAAGTAGCTTTATTATTTGCCTTCTATTAAAGAAGTATACCTAACAATATACTACCTACTAATATTATAAATGAGAAAGTGTGTGAGAATGTATAGAGAGAGTTATGTTTGTAACCCTTTTACGCAAAAACGGCTAGACCGATTTGGTTGAAATTTGGTATGCAGATAGGTCATATCCTAGATTAATACATAGGCTGAGGCTTTTAATCAACATACCAAGCAGGTGAAGCCGCTGGCGTATCGTAGTTACAATATTATATTGGTAGGTATAGGTCCAATAAATTGTTAGCTACTCTAAAAAGAGGAAACCTTAAGGAATTATAAAGATAACCCGAGTAAAAGATTTAAAAAACTGAAATGAAGCGATTTTTACCAATCAACGTTTACCTGTTGGGGGTTGCAACCGCCACGACCCCGGGGGTGCAATTTTTTCGACCCCCCGTTACTGGCACGGCACTAATGCTTGGTAATTATCAATTAGCTGGCGCGATTTTGTCTTTTTTCTTTATTTTTTAATTTTATAGAGTTGTTGGTATCGATAATTTACTTAACCTACGACTATAGATTTTTCAGTAGGTGTGAGTTGTCATCATTTTAATATTGTGAAGGTATTCATAAAATAATTAATGACTAAAGTTTGATACTTAGATTATTACCTATTACAGAATACTTGTTATTACACAAAATGTTATTCTTAGTCAATATATCCAAGATTTCCCTTCCCCAAGAATTACCTACGATCTTTCCCTACGAAGGTGATCTGGTCTTTTCTGGCTAATTTTGTATCTTATATATAGCTGAACTAGCTATTCTCGCGCGGTTTCACCCGCTGCTCGGCTCATACATACTTACAAATTTTACCTCTTTATAATATTAAGTAGGTACTTATAGAGTATAGATTACCTACTACTCTCGCCCAGGGTGGGGCGGAAAGGAGTGTCAGACTCTTACTGACTAGCCCCCTACCCCCCCCCCCCCCCCCCTCCCCCGGTTCCTTCTCCTGCACTGGGTAGAGGCCGCGGTTCCTTATTGTGCTTGACCTCATCTGTGGTGGTAGTTAGCTCTTACAAACGCGTGCGGAACTGTCTGGAAATATATACTACTCTGGCACTATCACACGGTACGGATTTACAAAAATGTTATGAAACAATGAATTTATTTTTGTAAATTTTCTTTATATATAAAAATGGATCGCAAAATTTGTTGGTAAGCGCATAACTCAAGAACGCCTGGATCAATTTTGCTAATTATTTTTTTGTTGTGTTTTTTATTGTCAGGAGAAGGTTGTTATCAAACAAAATGTTAGAAAATTAAAGGGGAAGATAAGGAAAAAGTGACACTTTGATAGCGAGATAGTTGGACCTGTGCTGGGCGGGCTGCTAGTAGGCCATAAAACAGCACTATTACACAACTAAAATTATATGTAAAAAACTAAATGAAGATGGCATTTAATATCTGACTACTCTGAGAAGAAATGCCGAAACAAACTCAGAGGTCCGTCTCTATCTCGTTATGTTATCAAATTAAGCAGCTCTATATAGATCCACAGGGAAGACCGATCGGTTTGATTAGCGGCAATCTTCGCAGCAATCGAGATGTTTAACGGAAATTTAGTTAAACGACCGGTTAACTAATTGTTTGAATTCAACCAATTGATTGGGGTACCGTTGTGTTGTCTGTATTTTCTGTAGGTAGATATTTATTGTAGCGTCAACGAGGAAGAAGAAAAAATACTTTCCTTTCTGTCTTGGTGATTACTTAAATGATATATTTTTAAAGTAATTAATGTTGTAAGGATTTAAATGAGTTTGAATAGGTACGGGGTATGTATTATTGACTACAGTACTGTGAAAAACTAGGCTTTTGCTCCTGTGTCTTGAGACCACAGACATATCACAATCAGACCCAGAACCATAATTTGTGGATCACACAAATATGTGTTCTGTGTAAGAATCGAATCCACGACACGCCGTGCAACACGGCAGCCCGTTTTCCATTCACCATTGTAGTCAATGTAACTTGAAACTGTAATAAGAAACATCCTCCTTTTTGGAAGTAGGTTAAAATTAGTTTTTCTTACTTAGTTGCCGAACTTTAGACAATCTACAACTCACCTATCAAGTGTGGCGATTACGGAAAACAAACAAAAGCACATTTTTTTTCAGCGCTGAATGTTTTCGGTTAATAATATAGATGGAGGTGGGTATTGGTTCAAAACCCTATGCAGTCGACCATATAAGATCAGCTGATAGGTACGTAACCAATTATGGTACGGAACCGGTCTTTTTAACCAAACTATACTAACAAATTAGGTTTAAAAAAAAGCATTCATCTTACTGTGAAACAGATACACGCATTAAATTATTTTCGTCTTAAATCACCTAATTCTAAGTTGTTTTCCCAGGAAAAATTACCCATTTTTACATACTCCGAGCCTTGGGCAATTTCCCTAATCAGATTACGAACTTATAGTCAAAAATAGCAACCACACGAACCAATGAAAAATTAATGAAAGACGCATCTCCCGAACTTATGCTAAGCACTCGATAAATCTCGCCCCCTCAAGGCGGTTTCTTCCCAATTTATTCTTTCTCTACGTCCCTTTAATCCCATTATTAATGGTATTTTGCCTCCCCTACAGATGTGTGCCAAAACTGTCTATGGTATAAAAAGCATAAGTAGCTTTGTTTATGGCCAATTCTTTTGTAGTCTCTAGAAACGATCAGAGACAAGATGACGGCTTCAAATGTTGATTCTTTGTTTAAATTATTAAAAAAAGAATATCAGGAATTGGTCCAATAATTTGTGTTAGAAAATTTTATTATTAATGCACAATTAATTTATTTTCATTTACTCAATGGATTTCGCATTAAATGTTAACTCACTCTTTCTTATAGACAATTTTTAATATTATTTCAAGTAATTTTCAGAAATCTTTATTAATGTATTTCTATTATTGTTTATGCTATTTTGATGTAATTATTTCTACTGCAATGCATTAACGTTGTAAGTTTTATTTTGTTTCTCGTATTAGACACCACTGGCATACGGTGAAGGTATAGATCGTGAGGAAACCTGGACTTATAATTTCTAATTATAAGTTTGAAATCGTCAACCCGCATTGAGCAAGCGTGGTGATTAATGCTCTAACCTTCTCCGTGTGAGAAGAGGCCTTGGCTCAGCTGTGAGCACTTATAGGCTGATGATGATGATTGTGTTTCTCATTTCTGGAAAATGAGTCACATAATTTTGCAATATATTTCTCATAAAGACTTTAAGAACATAGAAAATGATACCAATACACTGTTTAAGATACTTTAGACAATATTAAACGCCTCATATACACAAAACACAGACTCCGAGCAAACAATTAAATCAGTTATCTAAACAAAAACAACACATCAAAAAATATAATTTGGATACAAAAGCGAGGCACACTTGAAAACAAAGAGAAAGCTACCTACAACATCTCATATAAAATTTATTTTCAAATAACAACCAATTTCGCTTCTCTGACCCACCCCCACCCGCGTTATTAGGAAAATGTATAATACAATTGTCGTTATCAAAATTCAAGAGACATTCGCCCTTATGGAAAATAGATAAAGATTATTTTGCCCTGTGCAAGGGGAAAGGTGAAAAATCGAAAAAAATATATTTCCAACTGACTTCTTATCAACATTGCGTTTATTGAAATGAAATATAAAGCAAGGAATGGAACGTTGAAATTGGTCTAAAGTTGACGTGTTACAGTGGAAGACAGAAAAACGAACACACTTTTATTTGGAAACTAGCTTCAAGTAGAAAAGGTAGCCCCTGTCCTATTCCGGAGTGTATCCTATGCCTATGCCAAATTTCATCCACATCCGTCCGGCAGTTTTGGCGTGATTGAGTAACAAACATCCAAAAATTCCAATTTTCGCAATTTAAATATTCGTAAGAAGTTAGATTTATAAGCATAAATCAGCAATAGGTACTGTTTTGCTGCAGACCTAAGAGATTTTTTAGCCATAATGAATTTCAGAGCTGAAAATCCATTCTAATATATTGTAAGTTTATCAAGAGGATTGTTATGCACTGCAAATTGAACCTAGTTATGTTCTAATCCTGGGAGTAACAGCGGGCTAGAATGAAAACTAGACAAATATCCGGCTGCAATAGTGCGGAAAAGCGGCGTTTTTAAACCGCGTAGTTTTGTTACATCGCCATACCAAGGAAAATGGCCTAAAAGAGTATTCTTGCGTGAAACAGAGACGATGTTCCAGCAATGATACTTCTTTTGATGGGCTTTAGAATATAAGATTATGTCCTATAATCCTATAGAAGTGTCCAAAACATTGTATCTCTGAACCAAGTAAGTTACACAATTCGTTGAGTTGATCCTATACACCACCATCCGTAATTATGCATTACAACACAAAAGGTCGACAATACTATTAAACAATTCTGGTGGTGTGGGTATCAATAATAACTTAGTTTACCACCTGGTAATCCATCTGCTCGTTTGCCGACCAAAATTATTTTCAGTAAATATACCTACAATGTATTTATTAAAAAGTTAAAAACCAGAACGTCGACAGACCTATCACCAAGATTGCGTACCTATCAAATATCGTTCAAATCCCGTAGGACTTCGCCACAAAATTGCTGTAAAGACCCCACTGTAACCCCCGTGGATATTAAAATTATAATAAATCTTCATTCATCATCAGAGCTTTTTACCTAATCATTTGTAATTTCTTCTTTTCAATTAGTACTTACTTAATTTCTTACAAATTCAAATATTTTTTTAATATTGGCAACTTTATGCAATTAATTCGTTAGGATCGACATGATTTTGCATTATGTTTCGTTTTTCAAACGTGTAGACAAAGAGATTGAAGTCAAAGTGTCTGTGTTTCTTTATCGACGGCTTTTTACAATTGGGTAGTTTCCTAGGTCAAAAATAAATTAATTCGACGTTTCAATATACCTAATTAAAATATTGGAAAATAACTATACTTTTATTCATCGATTGATCGTTACACAAAGTTTTAGATATTTTTAGATAATTATTAAGAAATAAGTAAGCTATTTGACGCAAAAAACTATGTCGACTGAGAAATTTCATAGAAAAGAATCGTTTTTGACATTTGGATAAAAGTATTAAATTTTCCTAGTTGGAAACTACCATAATTTATATTAGTCGTATTCAGGGCCGATAATTTACTTAATTATATAAAGATTTCCCAATTCTTCAATACAATACGGTTTCTCAATAAAATGCCCAATCTTAATAAGTCTTCCCTAATGAGCACCTAAGGGCAAATATCTAAAAACGTCAATGGATCTCCTTAGAGCCTTACCTAAACTCAACCACAGTGCATAATTTATTTTTAAAAGTATACATTACTCCCAGCCGCCACTGTATCACGAAGAAAGCAACACAAATTGGCCCTAGGCTGAATTTTAATAAGATGTCACTGACATAACAAGGGCCTGAGGGATACAAAATTTTATTACAAGAAGAAACTTGATCAGGAAACAATAACACGCGAATTTACGTTCGCCATTTAATTGGATCTAATCGACTGGGTTTTATTTTGCTAATGTGGTTTACATTAATACCGTCGTTTTTCCCTTTGTTTTTTTATTAATTTATACAGATACATACAATAGATTAATTTAATTAAGTACATGAGATAGATGATGAATAAAACTAATGATTTTATGTTTATAAAATACAAAGCTGATACTAAAATTCTCCGCTATTTAATGGATGGTTATTACATGTAAATCTTCCTCTTCAATCATTCGTATATTTTAAAACAAACCGCATCAAAATCCGTTGCGAAGTTTTAAAGATTCAAGCCTGTGCCTGGGGATGTAGGGACAGAGAAAGCGAAATTATTATAATATGTAGTTATTATGATATATAGTAGATACAGCAAAAGTAAGTACATTAAAATGTATGTATAAATAAAATTACTAAAAACAACAATTCCTAAGTTTATTAGTTGTCTTTGAAATTTTAAGAAATTAAAATCAATCGATCGACGACGGCCACTTTTTTTTTTTATATCTGCACTCAGCACTGCACCTATGGAAGCCGTAGAAGAAGTTACCATATATAATAATTAAAAATGATAGGATGGAAAATTGATCCAGAAAGTACTATGATTTGTATCAACTAGTTATTTAAAAATACATTAATGTCAAGTCAATTAAGACTTTTTTAGATTTTCGTTTTTTTTTCTAGATTGGGGTGCGCCATTTTTTATGTCCCGTGCAGTGTTAATTACAGATAATAGACGTTTCAAAGTGACGTAACAATGACTTAATAGTTTTTAATTACGGGTTCATTACGGATTTTAATTGTTATGTAATGGGTGATAATTGTTGGGGTGGGTTTCTTAAATGACGGGGTGTATTTTTGATGTGAGGTTTGGAACGAATTTGTGTATACCGTTGATGTTCTCAAGGGACAACTGAGAGACTGATGTTAGTTTAAAATTGACTATAGATGCTGTGAAATCAATGCAATTATACCTACATGATGTAATTAGGTATAGGTACCTAATGTGTGAAAACATTACGACTAGGCATTTTTATGTCCGTCTGTGCTAGATTATTTAAGAGTAGATACTTACCTAAGTTTTTTTTTTAAATAGGTAATGGAACTAAAATATATTTTCTGTTATAAATTGAATTGAAATACATATAATGTGTCACGATAATGTGTGGGGGAGCCATGCTTGCAGAAATGTGTCTACGCAACCGGAGTGGTACCAGGGCCTCACAGACAACCGGCGTTGAAACAACCATAGCGTATAGTATTTCGCTTTTTTTATTAACCTCATTAGGTTACCGGAGGCCCTATTCTTTCCTTCACCAATCCCTAAATCTCAAAATCCCTAATCCCCAAAAAGTCGGCAACGTACTCACAACTTCTCTGTTGTTGCCATGTCAAATGTCCATGGGCGTCGCTGATTGTTTACCACCAGATAATCCACCGGTGTTTGACGTCCTATCACAGAAAAATATAGAACACTTTATTCTTTCCTTTAACGGAGCTACATTGTTTATCATAAAGAAATAAATAAATATCCTTTATTACTTAACGAATTATGTATTTCAACATGTCATATATCTACTTATATAACATATACCGTCTATACTATACAAATCAAACAAACGTACAAATCTCAATCCAAAGCCCCATACAAGTCCACATCACCGTATTATTTATGATTTCGCGTAAATATCGATCAGAGAGGAGGTAGGGGGCGCTTGGGCACAGCGAACAAGTGATGGCAAGAAGAGTAAAAATAATTTCAGTTCTACCTACCCCCGTGTTAGCAGTTAACACGCATCCAATACTTAGAGCGACTTCACTTTTATAGTATATGCAAGGGTTTTAGATAAATTACTGTTGGGGATTAACGTGCCTACTTTTGCTTTGCTAACGACAGGGTTCATGATGATATTATATAATTTATAATCTACCACCTAAACCACATTGTATTGAATCTAAAACACATCAATGATTGAGTATTGAGTATTGACCGTTTTATATAAATAAAACGTATTGATATATTTACGTATTAATTATTGTTTATATAATGTTTTAAAATTAACAAAATAAACCGTAGTTGCCTTTGCTGTATTCTAAAGTTAGAGCAGAAAGGAGCTATGCTTTTATATTTGTCCGAAGACCATTGAAAAATAAACAAAACCGAGGAATAAGTAGAGTCTTTTCAGTTGATAAACAAACTTAATCCTTAAATAGTAACTTATATTTTTCAATAAAAATTGTCAATGTATTCTTGATAATCATAATGTAGTATGTCGTAAAACGATTGTTTACAATGCAATTTCCCTTGTAAACTTGGTTTATACCATATCCTTGGTTGACTGTCAAGATGAGATGAGAAAAATACCATTATAAGCGCCCACCAACATTAGAAAGTATCGTAAAATTTTAAATATACTACACACGCTAACGCGACTTTACCACCAAACGGGGGTAGGGAGGGGACAAAATGGATTCTCGCGACATTCGGCAGCCATTACCGACCCTCTATGGCACTCTCCCCTCACAAGGCGTGTTTACTAAAAATGCGTTCAATTTTATATGCGGGCCTTATATACGAGCTAAAATGCCTTCTTACGCAAATAGAATAACGATGTTCTTTATTTAAATGAAAAAAAAAAACAGGGAAATGTGTTTACTATATTAGCCTTCGCTTCAATGCATAGGTTTTAAATCGGTGCAAGGAAATCTTGGTGTAAATTGATTGATTATAAAGTTCCGAAGGACGTTTTTGTCGTGGCGTTGTTTTAGAGTTAATTTAGCGTAATAAGAACTCAAAAGTCCTTTTTTTAAATAGTGAAATTGAATAATTATTGCTAGCGTGTGTGTGTCGTAGTGGTTACTAGATTTCAAGACGCTTGAGTTCAAAGCATTGTAATCACTGAGATATCATTTAAACTTGCTGTTTTATGCAATTGTGTCTACCTCTTTAGACAAAATTTAATGATGTGACACTAGCGACCCACCCCGGCTTTGCACGTGCAATGCTGATACTAAATTGCTCCACTACCTATTTAATGGATGTTATTATACATATAAAACTTTTCTTGCAATCACTCTATCTATTAAAAAAACTGCCAAAAGTCCCGTGCTTTCTTTTAAAGATTTAAGCATAAGTACATGGGGATAGAGAAAACGACTTTGTTTTGTACACGATGTTATAGGTAAGATTGGGATACATCACTGCTTACCTTCACAAAATAACTTACAAATGAGGTGTAAATGGCATAGACCTACAGGCACAGTCGAGCTTATTAGAAACATTGATCTTTGCGTTTCGTTGTGACTTGTGAAGACATTCACATGTTTACCTGTTTTCACAATATCCAAATAAGCACTTTATAATTACATTAATTTCCATTTCGGTGCAGACATTTTTGTTAAAACAATAGGTATATATAGCACAGGTAAAGTCAATTAGGCACAAAATAAAATCACATAAACCATTTTCTCAAAAATAAAACGTTAGGTATTCTAAATTTGAATTATACTTAATTCTAATTTCAAATTAACAAACACGTCTTCCACAAATCACAAACCGACAGTCAATGACGTTTAACCCTTTCGACGCGAACGCTATTTTTATTCGTTTTTTTTTATATTATTTTTTGTCGAAACCATAATGAATTCCAGTTTTTATGCGTTACCTTTTAGTCGGGACAAATTGCAGACGGTCCGTCTTATAAATATTCTAGCGATTAAATAAAGGGTTAGTACAATGGTTCTAAAAGTTTCTCGCTCCAAACTTTATTAAGTTCTTCGTTTTGTTTTCGTGTTATGAAATTTTACTTTACAAGTATGACGCTTAAAGGATTACAGCTACCTAGTACTTTTGTTTAGGGGTTAAAATAATAAGTTTAATTTATAACGTCACTTTGAGAGCTGTGCGGTGATGTTTTTGTTTGACTTGTATCTTTTGAGATGAACGTGTAATGTTAAAAGGAGACGTGATTTTAAAGTCGCAATGATTTTTATTTTATATAAATCTCATTATCTTGTTGTATTTGTACTTAAATACCTTGAGTAGCTTGTTTGGTTAAATTTAACTCGCATTATTAAATTATATTATTCATGTCACACAAGTACTTATAGATATTTTGGAAGTAACTTGATACTAGTTTAGTCTTCTTTATATTTGAAATGTGAGTCTCCCAATAATACAAACGGATTTTGTATAAAAAAATATTACTAAAAATTTTTTTGGTGTTGTTTATACCTAATTTCTAACTACCTACTTAAAATTGAAATATAAAAAAAACGTTTAGACACAGTGGCGTACTATGGGTATGAACAAAATCTCAGGGCTGATTGAATTAAACCTGTTTTATGAAAAGATGAATTTTGTACCAAAGAGGCTGCTAATTCTGTCTTATTCGTTGAGATTATCAGGACATTGAGCATGTTATTTTAAATTGGATTCATACAGACAGACATTGTAGAAAGGTATAAATGAGGTTTTATTCGAAAATATAAAATACTTTTCGCAAAACTCAAAAACTCTTGCTTAACAAGTCTTTGGAAGGTTGTCAAACATTTTACCATTAATGTTCAATGTAAGTAATAGGCAGAACAATAACAGCAAAGAAAACGAACCAACTCCCTATCATTACAAGTGATCAGCATTTGACATAATTGTCGTAATTACCAGTCCTCTGAACTGTGCACGACATTTTACTTGTATTTTTATTAAGTGCTATTAATACACTTTCGGTACATACTTAATAAACTTCTTCAATTAAGTAAAAAAAAAAACTTTAGAAGAAAAACACATTTATCACCTGCGAAATCGGTCATGCGAACATTTTTTATTTTGTTGCAATTAAAACATCAAGTCTGAATATTACAAGTTAATTATACAATTTGCGAAATAGTTTTTTTTTATATTGTCAATACTATAAATGATCTATTATGGTGTTACAAGGCTTTGTTCCGAGTTCCATATAACAACAGAACCTTATGATCTACGAAAATCCTAAAAAACTTTACTTTTATGTGAAGAAGTATATGTCTTTTAAACAAAAAGGCCCACAAATTAGGCAAACTACTCAAAATTAACTTTATTACTTACCTACAGTAATAAAATTTTTAACAATGGCAACACAACTGTAATACAAAATACCATTGCATCCACACGCACGGATACGAAGAAAAAACAAAATTTATTGTGCCAAAAACATCTGTTAAAACGAGGCCAACATTATTTAACAGATTTAAATAAAAGGCACAAAAGTTACGAACAAAAAACTTATTAACATGTGAACGCGTTACTGTTATAATTTCGCATTGTGTTCGTATAAAATAATCACAGGCTACTCTAGAAATAAAAAAATCCCTTAAGAAAAAAAAATGCAAATGACTGCCGCATCGTAAGGGTTAACGGCGAGCGAAACGAATGGTGGTGTTATTTCGAATACTTAATTATTTTCGTATTTACACTCTTTTTGTGAAATTCGAGTTTTATTTTTTTTACTTAATATTCTGATTATTATTTTTAAATGTTTATTTGTATTGAAAATTTTATTAACCCAGTCCAGAAAGGAGGTTCAAACACATTTTTTCTTAATTTCGCAATCACTTTATACTTTTAAATATCGAATGCCTAGGTATATTCAAAAAGCTATTATTGAAATTCAATATTTAAATATTATTAACCTACCACATTAACCACCATTTTTAGTCGCATAAAAAAATAATTCCTTCTTACGCCTTAAGCAGTGTAAATTGTTTTTCGAAAACATTACGTGTATGTCTCAATATCATTTACTGATAGCTAGGTACTTGGTTGAATTTAAACGTTGCAACAAAGTATTGCGTTTAAAAATAACTAATCGGTTACTTTTTCACTTAATACCTATTAGTACATCATTTTACATACATTTACGGCATACTAGCTTCTGTTCAGCGTCTTTGCTTGCGTTTGTATGTTATTCTAGATTGTATTAAATATATCTTGTTTGTTTTTTTTTTTTTGCTTGGCCCATTTCTCCTGTCGTGGGTGCGTTTACAAACATACAAATTCACATACATAACACACCCAGACCCGAAACAATAATTTGTGGATCACACAAAAGGTTGTTCCGTGAAGGGATCCAACCCGCTACACGTTGCACAGTAGCCAGTTGCCCAGCCACTGCGCCACCCGTTCAGTCGATATCTTTGTGTCGAATCTTGTGAAAGCTCAAGAAGATAAAGCAAGTAAATACCGTGATTAAGCTCATGAGATTGTCGACATGTGGGATGTAGACTCAGCAATCATTGTGCCGATAGTCGTTTCTGTCAATAGTCTCTAAGCTCAAAGCCTTGATAAACACCTAAGAAGGCTTACGTTAGATGGTTGGGTCAAGAATCTGATGCAGAACGCTGTACTTCTAGACACGGCGCGCATTGTCCGGAGATTCCTTTCTTTGGAGCCCTGACCAGCGGTTGCTTGGAACCTTCCCGTAACCGGTGGGATACTACTTTATATTTTTAAGTATTTTACTTTTTTATATTTAAAAATGTAAGAATCAAGTGTACCTAAGACTAAATAAAAGTCATGATATCTCTGTGTCAATTTTTATCGAAATCGATAGAGTACAAAATTCTATCCAACTTTTTTATGGAATGTGACAGAAAACTCTTTGACATCATGACGTCAATGGATGGTTGTCAAACGTTGCCTAGAGATTGTAAATTTCGTCGTGAATTGTCAATACGAGTTGGTGTAATTGGTAAGGCGTGTGGATTACACCACAGAGACCCCGAGTTCGAGTCCCGCCGGAAACATGAAGTTTTTTAGTTGATGGAAGTTTTGTCGAACTTTCTGGAATTATTTGTGTGAAAGAGATGAAAAATTAAAGAGTGAGAAGGAGAATAAATAAAAATGAATAGCGAAATTATTGGAAGGTTCTGGAGGCATGACGATCAAAAGAATAACGAAATTGAATGTTCCAGAACCTGACCGGGGGTATATAAGCAGAACTGCGGCTCACCGCTGGCAGTTGAGTTCTAAGTCTAAAGCGATTCGGAAGAAAAGGAAGAAGTGAAAAAGAAGAAAAGTGAGTGAAATTGTGAAGTGCAGTGAAATAGTGAAGTGCAGTGAAATAGTGAAGTGCAGTCAGTTAAGTGAAGTTAGCGTGAACGGCAAAGTTGTGTCAGTCGGCCGGACTCTGCTGGAGAGGAACGCCGATAACTTAACTCCGTGGACGCTGTAACTTAAGCGCAATAGAAAGTCTGAAAACCGGTATTAGTGTTTCATTTCATCCAATCCCGTAACCCAAGCCCGCATAGTCAGGAACGTGACGTCAGGCACGTAACATTTGGTGTCAGAAGTGGGATTGGAGAAAAATGCCGCTAGTGCCGCAGGACGTAAGAGGAGTGAGTACCCGTGCTATGTCAGAAGCGCAGCGTGTTAGGGAAGAGGGTGCTGCAGCTCAGACCAGCGATGCAGAAGCCAAGCCTGTGCAGATGGATCTTCTGCTACAGCTGCGGCAAATGATGGCAGAACAGCTGCGTGAGCTGAAAGAAGATCAAGCACGCCGTCAAGAAGAGCAAGCACGCTGTCAGGCAGAACAGCTGCGGGAGCTGAAAGAAGATCAAGCGCGCCGCCAAGAAGAGCAAGCGCGCCGCCAAGAAGAGCAAGCGCGCCGCCAAGAAGAGCAAGCGCGCCGCCAAGAAGATCAAGCACGCTGTCAGTCAGAACAGCTGCGGGAGCTGAAAGAAGATCAAGCTCGTCGCCAAGAGGAGCAAGCGCGTCGCTTGGAGGACATGCATAAAGATTTCACGAAGGGACTGCAAAAGGCTGTCGAACGGGTACAAGAAGTGGAGGAAGGGTTAGGCAAGTTGGAACATCGCGTCAAGGCAATAGAGGAGAGAGTGGAAGAAGAGATCTCCAAAATCAAGCAGGAAGTGACAAGCCCAAGCCCTTTGAAGAGCCGAAGCCGTCTTGCAGCCGTTTTTCAAGCCCCAAATGCGGCTTCAAGTGCAACGAAAGGGCTTAAGATTCCCCATTACGACGGAACAACATCCTGGACCGCGTTCAAGCTACAGTTTGAGACACTTATGGAGGCTTATGGTTGGACTCAGAAGGAAGCACAGTCAGCCCTTACCCTGGCCCTCCGTGATCAAGCGCTCTCCGTGCTGGAAGCTATCGGCGCAAGTGGGGATCTCAGCTTTAGTGCCCTCCTCGACGCACTTGAGGCACGTTTTGGAGACAGCCACCTCGAGCACGTGTACAGAGCGCAATTAAAAGAGCGTACTCAGCGTGCTAATGAGGGCCTACAGCAATGGTCCGTGGAAATCGAGAAACTTGTGCGTCGAGCTTTCCGGTCGACTCCGTCAATGATTGAAGGCACGCTTCTCCAAGCGTTCATTGACGGTATTCGGGACCCCGAAGTACGAGCCGCTGTTCATCTGGGCCATCACAAGAACATGAAAGAAGCTCTGGCCCATGCATTGGAAGTGGAAGCCGTGCGTGGTAACTCCCGTACCTTACGTCTGCGGGAGATGACGACAACGGAGCAGGTACCTCCACGCCGTCGGAACTTCATGTGCTATGGATGTGGAGAGCGTGGGCACATACGGAGCGACTGCCCGAAGAAGATGAACCGCCAGGACGCGGCGGTCTCAACTTCTGACCAGCAGGGAAACTTAAATCCAGCCAGGGCTGCGGGGTGGGCGCTGGCTGGTAGTGGAACAACCCCAACAATCTACATCAAGCAAACCAACGATGGAAATACTCTGGTGATAGACGGTCAAGTAAATGGGAAAAACAGTCAGCTAACATTAGATACTGGAGCTTCAAGGACGGTGATAAATGTTCGGCTGCTCGAGCAAAACATCAGGAAACACCTTAAACCAATTGTTGGCCTACAAATGAAATCAGCTACCGGCCAGTGCATACCGATAAGTGGAAAACTGCATGTAACAATCAAAATTGGGGAACGTGTTTATCGACATGAGGTTATTGTGGCCAAAATTCTGGATGACTGCATCCTGGGACTTGACTTCCTGCAAGGGCACCAGTGTAACATCGACTTAAAATCTGGAGTTTTACTATGTGGAACTGAGGAAATTCCGATGAAGGGTGGAACCCTGGGAAAAGTTTGCTGTTTAAGAAGAACTGTTCTTGCACCAAAATCACAGACTCTCGTACCAATCGCATTACCTAGGAGGAAGGAAGGAAGTTTACCTCGAAGGTGCGCTGTGATTGATAAATCGGAACACGTAAGCTCATGGCTACCGGCAAGAACTGTCGTGGGGTCATCTGATGTTAACCGCATTCCGGTATTCAACTTCAGTGATTCAGAAATTACGATTGAAGAAGGAGAGCCTGTGGGCGTATTGGAAGAAGTGGCCTGGATAAGAAAATGCTCGGAAAATCTTGTGAAGAAGGACAGTACGGGAATAGACTTTGTAACGAAAATCTTAGACGAAAACAAAAGTCTGACAAAAGTGGAGACTATGAAAGCTAGAAATTTACTTCTTCGATTCTCTGATGTGTTTTCAAGAAGCGATGGTGATATTGGCCGAACTGGTTTGGTGAAGCATAAAATAAACACAGGTGATACAATGCCAATTCGTCAAAGGCCCAGACGTATACCATTCGCTCGTGAGAAAGAGGTTGAAGAAATGATTGACGATATGAGGAAAAATGACGTGATAGAGCCCTCTTCTAGCCCTTGGTGTTCACCTGTCGTGCTTGTCAAGAAGAAAGATGGTTCAACGAGGTTTTGCGTAGACTATCGACGATTGAATGATGTAACCAAAAAGGATAGCTACCCGTTACCAAGAATCGATGACACACTTGACACACTGAGTGGCATGAAATGGTTTTCAACGCTCGATCTGAAAAGCGGCTATTGGCAGGTGGATTTGGATCCCAAGGACAAGGAAAAGACCGCATTCTCAACTGGGAAGGGACTCTGGCAATTTAAGGTGATGCCATTTGGATTATGCAATGCACCGGCAACCTTTGAGCGTTTGATGGAACAGGTGCTGGCGGGACTGCTGGGCGAAACCTGCCTAGTTTACCTCGATGACATCATCATTGTTGGACGGGATTTTGACGATCATCTAAGGAAATTGGAAAAGGTACTCGACAAGCTGCGTGGAGCAAATTTAAAGTTGAGTCCAAAGAAATGCTCTTTCTTCAAGCGATGAAATTAGAACAGGAAAGAGATGCAGATATTAAACCAATACTGGAGTGGCTACGAAGTGGTAACAAGCCAAGTTGGAGTGACGTCGCCCAATATAGCGCGGTAACGAAAGGTTTATGGGCACAGTGGAAAAGCCTTACGCTGCATAACGGACTTCTGTGCAGGAAATGGGAATCAACAAACGGCAAGGACGAGCATTTGCAATTGGTGGTGCCTCGTTCAAAAATAAGGGATGTATTAAAAGCGTTCCATGATGGATCTTCTGGAGGACATTTGGGAATTAGGAGGACTTTGGTGAAGATCAAGGAGAGGTTTTATTGGTTGCATTGCAAATATGACGTCGAAGATTGGTGCCGGAAATGCACTAGTTGTGCAGCTGTCAAGGGTCCACAAACAAGAAGCAGAGGGGCGATGAAAATCTACAATGTTGGTATGCCTTGGGAGAGAATAGCCTTAGACATCGCTGGACCATTTCCAATCACTGATTCGGGCAATCGCTACGTTTTAGTGGTTATGGATTATTTTACAAAATGGCCGGAGGTCTTTGCCATACCGAATCAAGAGGCAGTAACTGTAGCCACGAAGTTGGTAAACGAGGTATTCACCCGATTCGGAGTGCCCTTGGAGATGCACAGTGATCAAGGACGGAACTTTGAATCCCAAGTTTTCCAGGAAACTTGTAAACTTTTGGGAATCCATAAGACTCGAACGACCCCTTATCATCCACAGTCAGATGGAATGGTCGAACGCTTCAACCAAACATTGGAGCGACACTTAGCAAAGGTGGTTGACAGCCATCAGAGAGATTGGGACACTTACATACCTCTCTTCTTGCTTGCCTATCGGACTGCTGTACATGAAAGTACCGCAAAGACGCCTGCATTTGCAAATTTTGGAAGGGAATTGAGATTACCGGCAGATCTTGTGTCGGGCTGTCCACCTGGTGACTCTCGCACCGAGTTTAGCGATTACATAAGCGAGTTAAGGGCAAAAATGTTGGACATTTATGAGCAGATCAGGGAGGCCGGTCTTCAAGCTAGTGATCGCGCAAAGACGCGCTATGATCGACGAGCCAATTCTGTTGGGTTTGAAGAGGGGTCATTGGTCTGGCTTCATAATCCAGTCAGAAGGAAGGGAAAATCTCCAAAGCTGCAACCGAGTTGGGAAGGTCCTTACGAGATAGTCACGAAGATCAATGACATTACTTACAGAATTCGGAAGTCTTCAAGGAGCCCTTTGAAAGTTGTCCATATAGACAGGTTGGCGAGGTATTACGGCAGCAACGATGCTCGGGACGAGCGAATCTAAGAGGGGGGCAGTGTGACAGAAAACTCTTTGACATCATGACGTCAATGGATGGTTGTCAAACGTTGCCTAGAGATTGTAAATTTCGTCGTGAATTGTCAATACGAGTTGGTGTAATTGGTAAGGCGTGTGGATTACACCACAGAGACCCCGAGTTCGAGTCCCGCCGGAAACATGAAGTTTTTTAGTTGATGGAAGTTTTGTCGAACTTTCTGGAATTATTTGTGTGAAAGAGATGAAAAATTAAAGAGTGAGAAGGAGAATAAATAAAAATGAATAGCGAAATTATTGGAAGGTTCTGGAGGCATGACGATCAAAAGAATAACGAAATTGAATGTTCCAGAACCTGACCGGGGGTATATAAGCAGAACTGCGGCTCACCGCTGGCAGTTGAGTTCTAAGTCTAAAGCGATTCGGAAGAAAAGGAAGAAGTGAAAAAGAAGAAAAGTGAGTGAAATAGTGAAGTGCAGTGAAATAGTGAAGTGCAGTCAGTTAAGTGAAGTTAGCGTGAACGGCAAAGTTGTGTCAGTCGGCCGGACTCTGCTGGAGAGGAACGCCGATAACTTAACTCCGTGGACGCTGTAACTTAAGCGCAATAGAAAGTCTGAAAACCGGTATTAGTGTTTCATTTCATCCAATCCCGTAACCCAAGCCCGCATAGTCAGGAACGTGACGTCAGGCACGTAACAGGAATAAAAAACGACGAACAAACGAGCAGACGGATCACCTGATGGAAAGTGATCAGAGCCACCCATGGAGACCTGCAACACCAGACGAGTCACAGGCGGGTTGACGGCCTTTTAAACTCGTGGTAATTCGAGTCACAATAGACGAACAATCGGTGTGCGAACGCCGGCGTCCGCTTGGGGGTTGATAAACTAAAATGGCGTATGCAAATTTCTGGAAAGATTTAAGGTCGGTCTCCCATCTATCCAAGTAAGTATAGATACAACCATTCTCGTTCATAATATTACAGTAACCTACTTAAGTAGGTACAACATATTTCTGAAAGCGGCCCGCAACACCACATTAAGTCGTATTCTATGTGTTTTTACAGAATCTATTTTTGTGACGATTTGTCAATTTTTGTTAAGTTTTTATTTATTAGTATCTCCACGAAAAAGTAACAAATATCCATTTATAGATACTTCAAGACTTTCGCGTTTTTAATATTATGTATAACAATAATAAGTAACTTCTACAACATATTCGCCTGAAATATTAATGTAAAAATTATCATAATATTCCAAGGTAAAAGGTAGCTATGTCTATGCCAAATTATATTCAGATCAGTTCAGCAATTTTTACTTGAAAGCGTAACAAACATCTATAGTTAGAAACTTTCACGTAAACTTGTAATTTTACATACATTTAAGTAAGTTCATAATAAGCTGGAATATTTATGTTTTAATGCGTTCCACGTGTGTGGTCCTACTAATTTATTATAATGGTTATTTAATAGTAAAAAATATAAAAACAAATATTATCGACCTACTCATCGACAAATGTTGATTCTTTATTAGATAAAATTGTTTTTTATATAATACAAAACAAGTTACATTCGGGTAATGCAGTTATGAGTCGCTTCCTTCAATTGTTAAATGGTACCATCTTTATACTATACTCAATTATTTAGACATTATAACGCAAAAAACAAACAAACATATTACTCTAATTTATCATTATGTAAAAATGAATAGTGACTGCGTAGAAATGTAGGTAATTTATTAACTACATTTTGTTATATGTAGAAGTACGTTGAAAAACTATTAAAATAGGTCATGAATAATACATTTTTGGCCGGAATCTGCCATGCAATTACTACCTTTTTCTTATTAAACGATGCTAAGCCATGATATGCCTATATGACAAATAATCGACGTGTCTTCAAACAAAAATTTTAAATTACAAATTACGTTTTAATTCAAAATAAGAACGTTCAAAACGACAAATAAAAAATGGACGCAATTATATGTACCTACTTTATTGTTATTTCCTCACTATTTTCTCAATTTATTTTATTGTTTATTTTGTTTTAACTTTATATTAAAACATTGTAATATTTTTTTCATTTATGACTCAATAAAATTCTATTCTAACAGTCAGACATTTAAATTTAATCACAAATCAAATTTACTAATACCTAGGTTTAATAAACGTAAACATTTTTAAGTATGAATGGGTGTCTGTTACTTATTCATGTATTGAACAGATCTGAATCTGATCTTAACTCCGAATTGTTGGAAGAGTCCCATAGTTCCTTGAAACTAGTAAAGCTTTTCTAGTTCATACATGTAAGTAAGTAGTTTTTTTATGTAATTGGTCGGCAAACGAGTAGACGGATTACCTGATGGTAAGCAATCAGCGCCGCCCATGGACACCCGCAACGGAGGAGTTACGAGTGCGTTGCCGACCTTTTTAGAATTAGGGATTTGGAGATTTAGGGATTGAGGAGGGATTGGGGGCGGGGAAGGATTGGGCCTCCGGTAACCTCACTCACACGTCGAAACACAACGCTGTGGTTGTTTCACGCCGGTCTTCTGTGAGGCCGTGGTATCACTCCGGTCGAGCCGACCCATTCGTGCCGAAGCATGGCTCTCCCACACTTATTTTCAATGACTGAGAAATATTTAGAAAGATAAGTAGTCTAATTTGTCTTTAAATATCTGATCACGGAAGGAACTCTTCCCATACTCACCGTTTACCATAAATTACCATCAATCTCAAAGGGTTACTATCATTAAAATAACTTCACAGCAAAAAAGTCCATTATCTACCCATAGACACTAGATGTTGTGATTCAAATGAATTTTGTAACTGATATCCCTGAGAGCAGCATTCCATATTCAAATCAAAAGGCGACGCCATATTGTTTTTTTTTTCTTGTCTTTTCAAAGTGGGACATGCATATCATTAAATGTCCTTTTTAAACTTTTTTTTTACTTAAAAACCGGTAACGTTATGAATAATAGTTTATGATTAGTTCTATTTTTAAATTGGTGCAGCTGTGCGTTGTTTTTTTTCGCGACATTGTCTTTTTTTTGTTTCGGAAGTATTTAAAAATGTTTGGTTTTGTGATTTGGATTTGAATATTTTTTGCATTTTGAGCTTTTGACTGTAGAGTCAAAATTGTATAGCTTGTACGGAATACGAATGTAATTTTTTATGTGTGTTTAGTTTAAATATAGAGCAAAGAACAACTAGTAAAACATATGAAGTTAAAAAGTAGTTAAGTAGTAAAGTTTGATGAGGACGATATAACAAAATGAGTAAGCTATTTATGTCTATATTACAACAAAGAAGCTTACATTAAACTTCGATCCACAGTATCAATCAAAACTTTTTATTCCAAAAAGTCCATTCCACACGCAAGTTGATTTCGCCCACCAGCACAGAATATCAATGAGTTAACATTTTAATTTTCAACAAAATAGCTATCGAACAAGCTCATTACAGTATCATGTGGCTTACGTTAATGAGAGGCTAAAAAAACGTTAGGAATAAAAAATAGTATGGTTATGTCTAACACGTCCACGTTATAAACTATTGTCGCATAAAATTAACTATTAAACGATGCATTACAGTAGAAACCACCCTATTTCCCACACTAGAACCAGTAGCTAAATAAATTTTCAACAGACATCTGCTTGCTAATTGTCTAACGAGCGGTGTGCATAAATTGCACGAAATTATTATACAAAAAAAAAAACCGTCACATGGCGACAAGTCTTTATTTTTAAAGCAATCGTCTCAAAACCTGTCGTTTCCCCAAGCTCAAGGTGTGAAATTTGCAAAATTAAAAGAATTCTTCCACTCAAGAACGCACCTTTAAAATTATTCGAAATTCAACTTACGTCCGGGGTATTTTATACCAGTTTCGCATACAGTTTACGCGTACTTCTTACGTTACGCGTTAAAGGGTTGATATGCAAATCGGCTAACCCATTTCTTACTAACCCTATAATTACAGTATTTTGCATATTATTTGATGAATAAATATTTATAAGGAAGTGAAATTGAAGAACTTTTTCATTATTAAAAACTAGTTTTGTAATAAAGTGTTCGTTACTTTTTATTTTATTCCGAAGTGCCCGGAGGTGCGTTCGTGCATTTTATGCAAATAAATTTAGATTAAAGAAATTCGTACGTAGATATGCCTGGGAACTTGTGATAATGATATTTTATATGGACATTTAATTTATACACATATCTAATCTATAATTTGTTATTGAATTAATTTCACGCATAAAATTAATTTACATAACGATTTCTTGTTATTTCTTTAGTGAAAGTTTTTCTTAAGATTATTCGGAGGAATTCATATTAAAAGTGGAACTGTATTTTATGATAAAATCTAAACTGCATCTGCTGTCCTAATGCTGAAAAAATGGCTAATTATTATTTGTATAATTGATATGTCACAGGAACATTTAATTTTGCTATGGGAACAATTTATCCACTCAATGTCCCATATCTCCACTATGAAAAGTCGACCTACACGTAAAGACACATTCATATAACATACATTTTTATTTGTGTAATTAAGTTTTGTTAGTTTCACTGTGAAGGTAATTTATTGACGTCTTTTTTATAGAAAATGTGTCAAATTCAGGTTGACACAGGTAGCTAACTTCATCAGACATTATCAAACAGACAGAAAATCATAAAAAAATACTATTAGGTATAATAATATCAATACACTAAAGGTTAATTAATATAAGGTAATTTGCAAAATAATCTTAAAAAGGATGGATTTCACTAGGTATATTATGCGACAAAAAAGTCGCAAGCAAATCACGATATTAACAATCCGACTATTTAGGGTTGCCAAATCAATCGACGATATTTACTCTCAACAGAAAAGGAGGTGTCTACAATAAACTACACAATAGTTAAATACCCAAATCATATATTGACAGCCCTAATGCCAATCGACAAAAGATCGTAACTAATATCGAATGAATGAAAACCACTTGACTCGTGTTAAAAATCGATTCGATTGTTAGCTCCCTATTCGATTGTATTGTGTCATATCGATTTATTTGAGGGAACAATTCACTTCATTGTAAAACGATCTTTTCAATTCGAATGTGTTTTTGTAATATTTTGACGTTGTATTGCACTTGTTGGGTTTAAACATAGCACGTGCTTTTTGTGAAATATGTAGGTTGGGATTAAGATAAAAAAAATCAAGGAACTGATATTTGTAATAAAAACTGATATTTGTAATAAAAACTGATATTTCCCATTAAATGTATGTTTGTTGCGATAATGTATTATTTGATTGTCATTTTATTGATTTCTCTAAAATTGAAGGGCCACTCATAGTATACTCTTGTATATACAGAGAGTTTTTTTTAAGAAATGATAATATTGGTTTTTATGTGATTGTGATTATGTGATACGTCGGCAAATGAGAAAATGTATTACCTGGTGGTAAGCAATCGGTGGCGCCCGTCTCTCGCAAAGCATTCTCATTTCGGGCATAACGGACTTTGGGGGTACAGATTTCGGGCCTCAGGAGGTAGGGGGGAAATTGGGCATCTTGTAACCTTACTCAAATCGCAAAACACACACCCTGTGGCTATGTCACGGTGGCACTTTCGTGCTTTAATATAATAGAATAAGTAGTGAGCTTTTTTACAAATCAACCATCTAATTTTGGATAACAAAACTTCATATAATTATATAAGTAAAAACGCACTTTACAATACACTTTTAATTCTTTATAGCCAACAGGACAATTTGTTTAACTTTCTAACATGAAGTGCAAATTCATTTTTTAATGTCTACACACAAAGAACTGTCCAAAGTAAACACTTGCGATGGCCGATATTTTAATTAAAATATTTAATAACATCGTCCAATAAATAATACATTAAAACACTTTTCAAAACTAAGTAACAACAAAATAACTAAAAAAAAAGTTTTTATGCGACCAAACAAAAAACGTCTCTTTTCCGTTTTATTAAATTACAATTTCGCCGAAATCCATTTAAGGGTTGCACCTGCTAATACGACAATGCGACAGTTTTTTTTAATTACTTATATCATAACAATAGCTCATTTTTAAAGTAATGCTGCTTTTAATTTTATTACCTACGTTGACCGGTGTCACGATGCAAATGCGTATTTAATGGTCCATCCTTAATAAATGGTTTGGGGTGAAGGAACCTGACCTTAACTGCCGAGGTTATTAAATTATTATTTTTTTAGTTTATGGAACACCCGCGGCTTTTGTCACAAGCTGATTTTGTGGATGAATATTATAAGGTTAGATATGAAAAGTGAAATAGGTATTTAATTAGGAAAAACTATAGGTATAGGTAAATATTGTTTGTATCATATCTACCAGTCTGTGGCCACTCACATCCATGTGCATATAATTTTCTAACATATATCACAATAATCGTGCATCAACCGGGGATTGTTCTTGGATGCATTTTCAGCGTGCATAAAGAGATAATTTTTTTTTGATTCCTAGACACTAGAATTTTCGTCTGTGTCGTAGGTGCGTTTAGAAAAATACAATTTCACATACACATCACACCAGACCTGGCACCACAATTTGTAGATCACACAAAGAGTGGTTCCGTGCGGAAATCGAGCCCTCAACAAGTTGCACGGCAACCAGTTGCCCGGCCATCGCGCTAACCGTGCAGTCAAATCGCCGACTGATGTCCCATTACATGTAAATGAAATAAGTTCAATGGACCTTTGGCTCTGGCTTCTTTTATGCCTTCCAAAGGTCCGGGACCTTGTGGTCCTGTGAATGGAAGACAACATCAACATAACAACAAAATAATTAGCAAAATTGGTCCAGGAGTTTTTGAGATATGCGCTTGCTAACACGATTCGTATTTTTTTTTGTATATGTCGAAGTCACGTACCTTAATCAGCCATTTAAGTAACAATCATGTACTTACTTAATATTATTTTAAGGTATAGGTTTACAAACGACCTGACGTATTACCTGATGGTAAGCAATCGGCGCCACCCATGGACAACACCAAAAAAAGATAGGTTGCCGGCCTTTTTGGGGATAAGGGTTTCGGATATATAGGGATTGGAAAGGGATGGAAAGGGGTGGGATTGGGCCTCCGATAACCTCATTCACAGTAACACAGCGAAACCCAACATTGTGATTGTTTCATGCCGGTTTTCTGTGAGACCGTGGTATCACTCTGGTCGAGCCGACCCAGTCGTTCTTCCCACTTCTATCCACTTTTTATCAAACACTTGTAATGTCAACTATGTATACTTATTTTTATTAACTTTTAACTGAATTACAAGAATTCCTTGTTCAGGTACATTTTTTTTGTCAGTGAAAAGTCATTCAATGACTTCTCCCGCCCAGGATAAGGCGAGAGAGAGTGTCAGACTCTTACTGACTAAAAACCCCCCGTTCCTTCTCCTGTTCTGGGCCGAGGTAGCAGTGACTCATTGCGCTTACCCCGCAACCCCGGCTTGTTTAGGTACCTAATATTCTGAATTTGTTATAGCTTTAAGCAAAAGTGTATAGCTACTTACTTATTCTAGATGAGGTATTATTCTCTCTATAGATTTCTTTTATTTATTTATTTCCGCCTGTAAAGCCTGGGTTTGTAGTATAATAAATAAAATGTAAAAGGAAATGCGTTATAAATAAATAGTGTCTGACTTCATGGTCTAGTAACAAAACGCTTCATGTTGCAACAAAACCGTGTAGTGGTTAGCAAATGTCAAATTAACACTAAAACTACAAATTACATACTAGATAAGGTAATTTATTTTTTCCTATATACATATTAAAACTAGCTACTGTCCCACGGTTTCACTCGCTGCTCGACTCCTGCAGATCGTAGCCTGATGTTTTATTATAGCATTGAATTGATATTATAGCCTTTTTCGATAAATTGTCTAACAGACAAAAGAAGAAAATGTTCAATTCGAACTAGTAGTTTCGGAGATTAGCGTGTTCAAACTAACGAACTTTACAGCTTTATAATATTACTAGCTCTTACCCGCGGCGTCGCTCCCGTCATTTGACTACCTACCCTACTGTTCCTACCCTACTCTACCTACCCTACTGTTCCTACCCTACTCTACCTACCCTACTGTTCCTACCCTACTCTACCTACCCTACTCTACCTACCCTACTCTACCTACCCTACACTACCTACCCTACTCTACCTACCCAACTCTACCTACCCTACTCTACCTACCCTACTCTACCTACCCTACTCTACCTACCCTACTCTACCTACCCTACTCTACCTACCCTACTCTACCTACCCTACTCTACCTACCCTACTCTACCTAACCTACTCTATCCTATGTCCTTCTCCTGGCTCTAAACTACCTCCCTGCCAATTTTCAGCTAAATCGGTTCAGCCGTTCTTGAGTTATAAGTGGTGTAACTAACACGACTTTCTTTTATATATATAAGATATTATATAAAAAAATATTATAGTAGGTATAGATAAAAAACAATAAAATTAACAATGATAGAATTGAATATACTTATACCTAATAAAAGACTTTTTACCTATACCAATCTCTCTACTAGTTCGTTGCTTGATTTGTAATTTTTCTTTTTCGGTTTACCTACCTCTTCAGGCACGGATGGGCCGTCTCAAAAGGAATGATACAAGGGCCTCAGAAAATCAAACCGTCAAGGACCATCCACGGCATTATGTTTCACCATATAAGTGAGGCCTAAACCTTCCCCTTCTCCCATCCCGGTAACACGCTTTCAAAACCTCTGGCGTTGGGGATATTCTAGATGATGCCGATTGCTTACCGTCAGGTAATAATCAATAAACTCGTCATCCGCCGTACCATATAAAAAATACCTACTACAAGCAGCCTAAACAAATGACTGATCATAACCCAAAATCCTTGGATAGATCTTTTGATAGTGAGGGCCTTACAGAGAACGACCGTGAACTAAATCTTTCGTTGTATTTCTCCGTGGGAGTGAAGCTACCAGCCTAAACCTCAATCTTTAAAATGCTTCTAAATTATACTAACTTTTAAACTTTCGCGTTTCATATTATTTACGCGGATATTAACGCGGAAAATCGCGACCAGTGCAACCGGGTCGAAACGTCAAGCCTGCCAAGGTATTCAAATAATAATTTTCCGCGTTAATACATGCGTAAATTAATATAAGCTTGTAAATTAATTCGGTTGAAGCTTTCTTCTTCTTCTGTGGTGATGCATATCATTTGTTGTCCCATCCTCTCAATCGCAATAAGGTTCTGCGACCTCGACCTGGAGCAGAAGAAGGAACAGGATGGTTTTTAGTCAGTAAGAGTCAGTTACTGCTCGCCTCATCCTGAGTGAGGGAAGTTACTAAGTCGATTATTTATTTTCTCCCGTAAAAAATCTATACAATATTATATTCAAAATAAGTAAAGTACAATGATCGATTTTTGTTATTGGTGAAGAGGTATGTTAGTACGTTTATTAATATACCAGTAGATAACCAGCACCTTGTTTTGTGAAAGGAAAATCATCAAATGACTTCTCTCGCCCAAGGTGTAGCGTGAGGGAGTATCAGAATCTTACTGAATAAAAACCCCTGTTCCTTCTGTTCCTGGCCGGAGCTGCGGTACCTCTGGCCGTGTGAGTGAGGTTACCGGAGACCCAATCCTTCCCCTCCCCCGATCCCTCCCAATCCCTAAATCTCCAAAACCCTAATCCCTAAAAGGTCGGCAACGCACTCGTTACTCCTCCGTTACGGGTGTCTATGGGCGGCGCTGATTACTTACCATCGTCGTCTGCTCGTTTGCCGACCTATTCAATAAAAAAAAAACCTTTTTGCGCTTGTCCTGCGACTTCGGCTATGTTTCTGTTTATATTGGTACCAGCTATTCTCGCGCGGTTTCACCCCCTGCTCAGCTCCTACAGATCGTAGCGAAATGTTTTATTGTAGACGTCCGACGTTAAATGATAACGAATTTGTTAGTCCATTGGACTAACACACAAAAAGAATCATTCAAATATCGAACCAGTTGTTCCGGAGATTAGTGCGTTCAAACAAACAAACTTTACAGCTTTATAATATTAGTATAGATGTCAGACTGGAACTAACAAATTAAGCTCAAGTGAAACCGTGAGCGGAAAGCTAGAAAACAATTAAAGGCAGATATGTGCACTTAGATTTAAATATAGGTGTAGGTACCTAATAATGATTTACTAATAAAATTCAGTTTTCCTGCTGTTGTTAAAATTAAGGAAGTTATTTAATTAGCCCGTAATTTTATTATGTTTCATTATTTTTATTTACTACTACTTATGTAGGTGTATTAGAACTCTTATGTTACTTAATACAGTTATATTCAGATATTGACTGATCAGCAACGCGATTATGAAATACGAGATTTCAACAGAGGTGGTGAAAATCCAGGTTGTGAATTAGATTTAAAAAATCTGCCATTTTTTATAGTTAAGTTTTTTAAACACTATTAAAAAGCTAAGTGACTTAACAACTAGCATAATATTGTAAGCTTCAAGTGTAAACGAACTAAAGCCAACTAAATATAATAAAAAGAATATAAAGTCGCAGTGATTAAAGCATTATTTAAAAAAAACATTTACCTAGGTAGGTTCTGAAGTATATCGATTTGTTACAAAATGAACTAACTATCCTTATTAATGCGTGCTCCTAACAATTACCTAATAAACGTAGACCAAAAACTTATAAACGAATTTCTCATTTAAAACAAATGAAAAATTCATTGCATTCGGTTACCTCAGAAATAACAAGATCAAGAAATCGCAACTACATAATTGCAGATACCGTTAATACCTCGAACGCAAGACATCAAAACATGTTCAGATCAAACAAATTTTAATCAGAAACCATTCATATTTTTAATGAATCCCGTCTTTGAAGAACAAGCCGAGCATATGAATATCTCAGTTCCAACCGACATTAGATATAGCGCTATCCACCTTTGAGATATACTCGTATTTATGAAAAAAAAACACAAACGAAATTAGACAGCACCCGCACAATTATATCGAGGAGACGCACAAAAGAATAGCGAAAAAGCGGACGAAAAAAATATAAGCTTTGTTATCGAAAATTGGAAACGAAACGAATATTCGTAGGTACCTAAAAGAAGTTCGACTCCTGTTGGGGTGCATTTTTTTTTTCAATCCAGGCGCGTATAAAAAACACCCCTCCGTGTATGAAACATTACCCCTACATCCAATGGAGCTGTGCCCCAAACACATCTCGCTCTCATTTTTATAAACAGATTTTTTTCTTTGCAACAGAACGGGACGGATAATCGGCTGTCACATTCGAACGGTGCTGCGCTATATGTAGGAAAGAGACGGAACGAAATAAAAAGTTCGGTCTACGGATAAAGAAAGCTCAGGTATGGATAAGGGTGTGGAGGGAAGAAAAAAGGGATACGACGTGGGGTGGCGACCACCCCTCGGCGAGGTGGGGGCTGATGTTGAAGTTCCCGCCACCGCCGCTAGATGGGGGTGTTGGAGAAAAGTTTTTTTTTATTGAATTTCGGCGAGTTTTGGCATAATGATGATGGATTGTGCCGTGGCTTTCGGCTGATAAGTTTTGGCGAATTTTCCGCGGCCCGCAATGGTGTTTTGGTTCTTTTTTTAATTAGGTGCAAGTTTTTGGTACGATGCTGTCAGTTGATTGCAAGTTTGGGGTGAAGATGTATTGGGTTTTTGATTCCTATCATTATTAATTATTAAATATCACGACTTCAAAGAATTTTTGGAAGGAAGAGATTTAGAGGTACATTTCAGTCACTTTTCATCAGCAATTATTGTTAGAAAAGTTCTAGCTATCAACTGACTGCTCAGGACCCTACACTATTATATCCATTTCTATAATATAAAAAATATATCTTAATATAAAGATATCTATATGACATAATTAACTCTTGTCGTTGGAACTCTTATCGTTGGAACTTTAGATAAGGTCAAAGATCACTAAAAACTTAAATAAGTAGGTACCCATAATAAAAAAAAAATCAACACCCAAAAATACTTGCAATTAAAATTCTAATTAAACAAAATCCTTACACGGTCGCAGTGTACACATTAAAACTGGAGTTCCATTGTTTCATCTTGAAAATCACTAGAGTTTTTTTGCGATTTTTCGTCGTGCGACTATTATGCGCACTAGAATCAGAATCTTTTAATTAGCGACACGACGAGAGCGCGCTCTCAGACGCTAATGAGACAAGCCCTTAAACCCGTCTGCCTGTGGTTTTCCCAAATTAAGGTGTGATGTTGGTAGCTTTTTTTAATTTTTAGTTTCAAGTTTTGATACGTTTTTTAGGGTGTATTTTGGAGTACCTAGGTGCTTCTGAAGATTTTCTTCCTAGTATTTGTTCTAATAAGCCGTTATATTAACAAATTTGTAACGACGCACCTAATTGACTTAAAAAAATTATTCAAATCATGACTTTCTAATTTCAAAAGTTGAACGACTCTAAAAAGGTCTATTAAAAAAATCAACATTTATGTGTAAAAAACCTAACCACATTACCGACCCAACCGAATACAAACTCCAGACACCGAAAAAAAATACCAATAAGAAAAAAAAAGAACTAATATTTTCTATTGGCGAACGGACTCAAACTCAACCTTTCACAAATATCCAATTTGGGCTTCGTATAAGCAATAAATAAGTGGAAAAGGCTTCCCAGACGGTGCCTGGGAGAGAAAAAAAAGGAAAAAAGAGAAAAAAAAACTAAAAAAGGCAACGGATCGAAGTCTTTCGTCCGTCGGATCCAATAATCCGGCCGTCTGTCCGCCCGCCTAATGTGATCGTAGCCTAATGAAAAACGCTCGATCCGTATGTGTAGCCCAGTCTGCGTATTGTGTTAATGTTTACTTAAACTGAATCATCCTTTATAAAACATAATTTGAAAAAGTAGCTTTGTCCAGTAAAGATATCTTTGTTTTCTTTTATTTATTCGGTGATAATCACCGAATGACTTCTCTCTAAATATCGATAGTCAAACCAAGGCCAATTTGTAAATTCGTTATTTTTCAGTTTAAAAGTTTTATTACGTTTTCAATTTTTATTCTTAATGTAAATACACCTAGTGGTGTCATATGAAAAGCTTATCCAGGTGAATTGTAAACAAATCAATTTTTTTGGTTCACAATTTTAACAATGTTTACATACTCACCAGTAATAAATAAAAAAAAAATGGGCATATCTTCATGACAACTAACTACATACTTTCTTTAAAGCAATACGGCAAATCACAAAAAGTCCAATTAGAAATCGCATCTAATAAGTAGAATAATCAAAATCTCATGTTCGTACCAATAAGACGAAAAAAACACAACGTGACTATGAATAAGGCACCCGGCTACACGAATGTTAAAAAAGAAATCGTGAAATGGGTTTACGTTGGTAACGAAATCAACATAAATTTAGAAGAAAATTCGAAAAAAAGATACTTACGTCGTGTTTCCAGACTGTAATTATATCGATAATTCAAAGCGGTTTTCTATATTGACTAGAAAATATATTACGCTAAAGTTGCAAATTGAAAAATAAAAACCTTATTTTTTGGTATAAAAAACGTCTTTATTTTATTCTTTCATGTCGGTGTTAGATGAGCTAGTAGAAAATATTTTACACAATTGTATACCTTTTATAAGAAAGAAATTAAAACATAATTTAAAAAAAAAACTTCACAATCAAACTACTACCTACTTATACTCATACGGACATAACGAATATTTTTCACGTTAAAAAAAGAACTTCTTTTAAAAAAACAAACCCGACTTTCTTTTATAAAAAATCAACAAGCAAAGCTCAAAGTCCACAGAATCCTTCACATACTTTTCCTAACTAACTACTTTTAAAAGAAAAAGATCGTAAAAGGAGCACCCAAGTTTTCCTTAAACACGTTTCACCTTGAATGTTCTTCTCCAAGTGTTTAAAACCGAACTTTTCATTGACACATCTTCATTTCGATTTCATTAGAAGAAAAACGGAATACTTAAGAAAATCTATTCATTCAAGTTCAAGATGCTATTTGCATCCCTTTCTCGCATATTAATTTTAAGATCTTCCGTTCCTTTCGTTGCGATGTTCAAGAATAGTGACGTCATAACGAGGTCGTCTCTCCGATTCACTCATTAAATAAACAAGGAAATTGTGGGGAATGTCAGAAGGATCAGTCTGTTCGACTTTTGTAAATATTGTAATTGGGTTTGGGTTAATCTGGACTCGTTTTACAGTAATTAAGCTAGAGATGGGATTAAGAAAAAACTTATGTAGGTACATCTTTATAGTTGTCAAAATAACAAAAATGAAACGATTTGACAGTTAGAAATAAAATCTTATTGGAAAGTCTAATTGGAATTTTTCATACTGGCCATGTGCAATATCCAATAAACCGTTTTTTTCTAATTTGAAATTGCAACGCAACATTTCATATGGCCAACTTCATTTCATATTTAACTCTCTATGAAAGTAAAAGATGTCTTGTTATGGCTTTATTTTACAATTTTTCAAAATTTCTCAGAATGAATCACAGAGAATTCTAGTAATACATCGAACCAGAAACAGTTCAGCTGAGCTTGAGCTTAGACGATAATTATAATTCTAGAATATTGTACTTAATTACCTGAATAGCACAGTTAATATTGACATGCATACTGAACTACAAATGCAGCCAAACTTTAACTAAACATGAAATGAAATAATCAAGAATGTTCGAATGGGTCGACTCGACAGGGGTGATACCACGACCTCACAGAAAACCGGTGTGTAAGAACCACAGCGTTTTGTTTCGCCGTGTGGTTGAGGTTACCGAAGGTCCAATCTTCACCTCCCCCTCCCCCTCAATCCCTTAATCTCCAAATTTTCGACAACGTACTCTTCCATTTTTGCAGGTTTGTATGAGCGTTTCCGATTGCTTACCATCTAGTTAAACGACTGCTCATTACCCTAAACTAAAAAATGTATATAAAAAATCGTACAGTTGTCCTTATGAAATATAGTATTGTTCCTGCATTGTGGCCCACGTTCCTCGTTTTAATTCGTAGCTCGACCCCGCTGTTCTTCATTATCTTATTACTTAGCCAACTTTGTACAGTACGACTGTTACGTTTTGATACTCGGCGCTAATTGTCGAGTTGACGCGGTTTTCGGGTTAGTTTTGTGTTGTTTTCGTTTGTGTCATAGTTGTGATGTGTGGTATTTGTAGTGATAATTAATTTTGAAGTTCTCTTCTCTAAGTACTTTTCACTTAATTCGTTATAATTAGTTACCTATTGGAGATAGTTTCTAAAACGTATTTCTTTTATAAAATGTTTTGTAACGATTTTTATTTTAATTCTAAACCTTTTTAAATTCTATAGTTAGTAGTTTAGAGTTGTGACAATTAAATTTTAGTTTAGAATTCTAACTAAATAATTATCTCTATATTAAACCTACGCTATTACAAATACTAACTATGTCTTTATAACATTTTCTTTACAAGTCAGGCAATCTGAGGAGATAATTAAAATAAATAATTATACAAGTATCAAGACTGTGCAATCGCATTATAAATCTTAAGATGGTGGCTCGAACGGAGTTGTTCTAAGTGGAAACGTTAATGGACTTCTTCTTCACCTTGACCAGAGCTGAACTTTCAACCCAGTTCATTATAAGTAGGTCGACACAGATAGGGTTGGAGAGACAAAAGATTAAACATAATATTATCTTTATTTTTTTTATTTTTTTGGTTACATTTTTTAGTATATGGTGCTTAGTGATTGTTTCGTTGGTTTTTATGTGCTAAAATGTTCTATTTATAAAATAATTACTGCTAAATGTGTTGAGTTAGCACTGAAGAAAATCTTTCTAATCAGTTCATTTGTAGCTCAACTGAAATTAAGTGTTAAACGTTAAATTTGAAATTAAGTGTTAAACGGTAAGCCTGTTAAACGAGGTTTGAATAGCCACCATGTACCACATATAGGTATTTACAGTTATATGTAATGTAATTTGCGTGAACTATGTGCTATATAAGTTCATTGGGTATACGCCACTTAGGGTTTCTGTTTCCATATTAATCGATAAGATTTGAATATGTCCTGTAACTATTTTTTCGTAGATTAGATTTTTGTACATGACCCAATGATTGACTCGTAGATTATGTCATAATGGCTCTAAATCTGTCTTTTAAGTATATAAACTTCTTGTTATTTTGTGTACATTAAAGCTTAAAATAAATAAATATTTTGTGATTCATGCTATATTAAGTTATGGGTACTTGTGGAAATTGTTATTTAGCTAATTTCTTATATAGGTAATGTATGGTAAAAAGAGTTTTAAGTAAGTATGTCGATGTTAGGAGGATCGAAGAAAGCAGAGGACAGTATGTAGGTATGTGTTTTTAAATTGCATGATAGTTTTTTGTACAGTTTTTTTTTATCTCATTCATGTTTTTCTCAGGTAATTCAGTAAGTCGTTAATATTAATATTGTGGTACATAGTTAGTATGAGTAACGGCAGTATTTTATATCCTGAAATGTTATCATCACAAAATAAACACAGAATACGAAGATAAAATAAAAAAATAAATAAATCACAAAAACACACACACAGATAATTTAGTTGAATAAATAAAAAAGAAATGTGTCATGAAAATAGCAACTAGCGTACAACGCGGTGACATCAAAGTTATTTTGCCGACGGGCGGCGGGATCAAAGAGCCGCCGTCGGCACTATCTCTTTGAACTCGCCGACCGTAGGTAACGTGCGTTTGGATACTTAAAACTTAACTTTTATATTTCTTATAAGTGCCCACTTTATATTTTGCTATTTTTATTTCAGTTTTTTACAAAATTAAATTGGTTTAAAATTCTTGGTTAAATAAAGTAAGATTGGACTGCAATATGCATGTTTTAAACTAAAGTTAATTATAATTAACATTATTTTAAAACTATTGTAAAATAATCGTAGTTTAAATATTGTAGGGTATCGTTGGTTTTTCAAATAAAAAACATCTGTTTGCAAATAAATTTTATTCAAACGATATTTCTATACTAATATTATAAAGAGGTAAAATCTGTAAGTTTCTAGGTAAGTTTGTATGTAGGGGGTAATCTTTGGAACCGCTGGTCAGAGTGCCAAAATTCTTTCACTGGCAGATAGCTACAATGTTGCTGAGTGCTATAGGATATAAAACATCACGCTACGATCAAATGGAACTGACCAACGGGTGAAACCGCGCGAGATTAGCTAGTATCCTATTAACAATTTTATGCTTCGGCACGAATGGGTCGGCTCGACCGGAGTGACACGGCCTCACAGAAGACCGGCGTGAAACAACCACAGCGTTGTGTTTCGCCGTGTGAGTAAGGTTACCGGAGGCCCAATCCTTCCCCGCCCCCAATCCCTCCTCAATCCTTAAATCTCCAAATCCCTAATCCCTCAAAGGTCGGCAACGCACTCGTAACTCCTCCGTTGCGGGTGTCCATGGGCGGCGGTGATTGCTTGCCATCAGGTAATCCGTCTGCTCGTTTGCCGACCAATTACATAAAAAAACAGGTACATATTAAAAAAAAACAATTACATATTTTTTTATTTTATATGGGCTAGATGGGATATACATCTAAGCCATTATCATAATATATAGATATTACCATTTTATCTCTGACAGGGTAAGCAAAATGTGTTAAGTGCAAACAGCTGTTATCACGCGTTGCATTTATCTTATCTAATCAATCCTTCATTCAATTCACGAAAATATATATCGATTGTAGTTCCAATCATAAGTAGTGGATGTGTTATTCAAAACAAAAATGAGGTTTGATATCAACTAATAAACTACGGTACAGGTTATTTTTAATCCCCTAAAATATTATATCTACATAGAAACAAAGACTCATCAACTCAAAACTCAACAATAAATATATAAGGTACAATGGGGTTGACGTATTCATGTAGATAAAAGCCCCGTATACTCATGTCAGAAATAAAAAAAAACAGTAAATATACAAGGATACATATACATCGAATATTTTCCTCAGTAAAAATATATTTTTTGAACTTGTCAATTCAATAAAATATTCTACAAAATCGTAAGTAAGTTAATTAATTGGTTTCATGATTATACTTTGGTATATTTCATTATTGAGTCAGTTGGAGTCAGTCAGTCAGTCAAGTTACTCCTATAGTAAAGCTATTTACACACACTTTTGATTAATTTTTTTTTTACTTGCTATAAACTAGTGCTCGATTCCAAACCCACCTGATGGTAAGCAGTGACGCAATCGTTGATTAGTTTATTAAGAGCCTATTCACGCTAGTCTTGAAGATACCTACATTATATTCGGACGGAAATACTGCAGCCGGCAAACTGTTCCAAAATGCCCTGAATTCAAAAAGTCGAATTTAAATCTTAGAAAACATTGTGTAAAACGAGTTCTTGCTTAACATCAAAAGAAAAACTAAATTATCTTCTATGAGATAGGAAACGTACGACGTCGACGTGTGATTTGAGCTCTGCTTTATATTGCACAATCTGCATTTCATTTTACCTCCTTCATATAAATTCCCGATAAACTTAAATAGTGCATAAAAATTACGTTCTAAATTCAAATTTATCTGGTACTTATTAGCCATCTGACGGTAAAAAGCGATCGGCATCAATCGGCACAACGCATCGTTGTTTCACGTCTGTTTTCTGTAAAGCCTGTCTTAAGTATCACAGCTGTCGAGACGGCAACTCCAATATTACTATGTACCACATAAATTAAAAGCCGATTAACAATTATTATGTAAATATCTTACGTTTTAATTGCGTAAGTTGATGCTTTAAAAACACAAAGAAAACGATCTCCATAATACATTTTCTTTACCGTGCAGCACATTGATCCACGTTTCTACTATCTACCCTTAACAAAAACGCGTTATTCCTTTAGTAAGGAAACTCGGGCCGGTATTAAAAAGGGGCCCACTCATGTGTGAACGGCACTGTATCTTCCAGAGAACAAAGGACGGGAAAAACATTCGTTTTTTAGGGTTCTTCTACAGTCAAAGATATGCTAGGCGATACAAGTGCAGAGTTTTCACATGGCTCTATTATCTATATCTATACCAATATTATAAAGAGGTAAAATTTGTAAGTTTGTAAGTAGGGGGTAATCTTTGGAACCGCTGGTCGGATTGCCAAAATTCTTTCACTGATAGATAGCTACAATCTTCCTGAGTGCTATAGGCTATAAAACATCACGCTACGATCAAATGGAGCTGAGCAGCTGGTGAAACTGCGCGAGAGTAGCTAGTTATCTATAAATAAAAGTTTGCCTGGTGAAGTTTGTTATATGAAAATGCATCTATGTAGTTTTTATGTTGTATAGATACCTAGGAGATAAGCAGAGGACTTCATAAGCCTATTAACATAAGTTAACAAATAATTTATAAGAAGGAAAATTGAATAGGTATATCAATAAATATAGAAAGACGCATAGTATAATTTATTATCCCAATACTAGATTCTGTTTTGTTGCTGTGTTTTATTTCTATTTATGAAAATTATAACAGGAATAAAAACCTCAACACTAATATTTTTTTGAATTTTACGTGCTATGCGAATTTCAGTATCAGAATCGACTTGCCTAGCGCGTTGGCATTTGATATCTCTTGTTTGTTGACATTCTCAGCATACCCTGGAGCTGTAGTAATATCTTCATCATCATTACCATTCAATCGACTAGTTTTAACAGAATTGTTAATCAAAACGACATCGCTTCATGGTGGACCCACAGCGGATCGCTTTCAGTTTTATTTTCACAAATGCTAAGTGGAATTTTTTGCCAGAATCTGTGCTTATGCGTAGGCGTGTTCCATTGTAGGTTTCATCATCCCTTACCATCAGGCATGATAACATTCAAATGCCTGCCCATTACTTAATTTAAAAAAAAGGATCTCATCTCTATAGGTATTTAAAAAAATGTAGTCATAAAAAGTATTTATTGTAAATAAGTACTTAATCACGTAAATTCGTTGGAAAAAGCTCTACTAGTCTTAAGTCACAACGGAACTCTTATTCATAGTCTGTCAGTACTTCAGTTAATTCACGTCAGTAAGTCGTCATCTATACTAATATTATATAGAGGTAACATTTTTAAGTTTGTTTGCAGAGGATAATCTGTGGAACCGCTGATTGAATTTCCAAAATTATTTTACTGATAGATAGCTACAATGTTCCTGAGTGCTATAGGCTATAATTGAGAAATTTTTAAAATTCAGAGATACGTTACTTCTATATGCGCGCGAAGCTGCGGTCGGTATCTGGTTTTTAATAAATTTTGTACTTACGTAGTTCTCAATAGTTACCCTGCAAAAAAACCTATCTTCAGCACAGTATAGCATGCGGTAGCTACCAATCTTTACCACCAGGGTATCAGCAGACATAGATATCTACGAACACCCTCCTTATACCGACATTGAGATGTCTTCCACATTAATACCAATACTGTATCCTTTATGTTTTTCTTTTTTCTTTCTTTCCTCTTTATATTGTCTTGGTTTTTCCTATGTAGATACTGAGTGTTTTCTCTGATGAAGACGCTTAAATACTTTTTGTTAAAGGATTGAGAAGCTTTGTAATTGTTTTGAATGTTTATTTAATGTTGTACTTTTAAATAGTGTCTTTGTTTTCGAAAGAAAGAAATAAAACCATTTATTTTACACACAAATGACGCAAGAATCAAACACACACGAATATAGGGATTTTATGTTAAGTTCTTAACTCAAGTGGGGTAGAGCTATGCTACGGCACGGTCGGCTTGGCCGGAGTGATACCACGGCCTTACAAAAAACCGGCGTGAAACAACCACAGCGTTTTGTTTCACCCTGTGAGTGAGGTTACCGGAGGCCCAATCCTTTTAAATATTCGTAACTCCTATCCCTAAAAGGCCGACAACGCACTCGTAACCTCTTTGGTGTTGCTTTTGTCCACGGGCGGCGAAATTGCTTACCATCAGTAATCATTCAGATCATTTGCCGACGTATCCCATAAAAAACTGCATGTTTTTATTCGTTTCCTATTCTATATTTCTTTTTTATTCAGAGAGATTTTGTAGTGTCTAAATAACTAGTGAAAGAACGAGAAACAAAAGTCTTGGAACTTTTTAAGATTCTAATAAATTATATTATCATGCAAGTTCCACTCACTCAATTATCAATTATATTCTTAATACAGTAAAGTTCAATTTAACTATTTGTTTCCTACACCTAAATAATATTTACAAAAAAGAGGTGTCACCAAACTTCCTTCTAAAATAAAGACGCTGGCAGCAAAGAAAAACATAAAAAAATATACGCCCAAGAGGTCAATAAACGTTTAATCCAAAACAAATGTGTCTTTCACGACATATTTACCCCATGACGGGTGGTTACCCCTTAAGACTTACCCCCCGCTGGTCTGGGGGTAAAATCCCCATTTTCTTGGTAGCAATAAATTTTACGAATGCGTGCCATTAATATTAACCTGTTTCTAACGCAATGTTTTAGTTTTGTTGAAGTTGAATGAATTTATTTTCTGTATGCATTTTTTTTTCTTCTTTAGAAAATATTAAATATTACAAGCTTCTATTTAACTTGCAATGTATGTTAGTATGTGTATCTGTTTATTGTATTTGCTGCTAAATTTTAAAACAGATATTCAACCGATTGTAATGAAATTTGTTCACACAAGTAGTTTTTTTGACGTGATGAGTATTTATGGTGTTGAGTAGTAGGTACTACTTGAACTTACTGTCCCAACTATATTATAAATAATCTATACTAATATTACAAAGAGGTAAAATTTGTAAGTCTGTATGTAGGGGGTAATCTTTGGAACCGCTGGTCGGATTGTCAAAATTCTTGAACATCACGCTACGATCAAATTTTAGCTGAGCAGCAGGTAAAACCGCGCGAGACTAGCTAGTTATTAATATTTCCATCAGTTCCGGGACTTTCTCGTTTAACTAGGTAATTTTCGCGTATCGTGGAAGGGTGATTACTAATTATTTCGAAGTAAGTTTACCATACTTACGACCACTGGGACTTGATCATAACATAGAGTATACATGATTATCGGTATCAAATCTTTTGAATTTATATTATATTTATAGTAAATTTAATTATGCTATGGACAAAAGTTCTTCAAACTATTCACAAAGCTGGTATAAGAAATATGGCATACAAATAAATTACATACCATGCCGACAGATTAAAAAAGACGAAATAAATAAAAACAACAAAAAACATCCAACAGCATTTATTCTCAGAACCATTATTTTTTGCCAATAAATAAATACATTTTCAAAAATATAACAGTAGGTACATAATATACTTTCTTACTTTACATACAACCTTTTTTTTCTTCAGAGGAAAACGGCGGAAACTTGGGACCGGAAGTTGCGCCGACCGCCACCGGAAACGGCCCGGCCTGTAAACGTTAAGAACGTGTCTCGTAAATCACTTTTATTATAGCTACGAAGGGTGTAAGTTATATACATATAATTCTTATATACTTGGTAGAACATAATGTAGGTTTCAAGTTGTTCTAGATTTAGGATTTATGCAAATTTAGTAGCAAAGTACTGGTGAAGGAAAGCCACGCTTTGGCACGAATGGGCAGGCTTAACCGAAGTGATTCCACGGCTTCCCAGAATAAAGGCGTGAAACAACCACAGCATTGTATTTTGCTATGTTAGAGAAGATCCTCATCGTCACCCTCCCTTTATCTTACTCCACAAATCGCAAAAGACCAGCAATGAACTCATAACTCCTCTGGTACCGAATATGTTCATGGCCAGCGCCATTGCTTACCATCAGGTCGTCCGGCTGTTCATTTGCCGACATTTGGCGAAAAAACAAAAACAAATGTTATCTTAGCTTAATTCTACTTTCTGAATTAAAAGACGTCAATCAGGAGTACTTATAAGAACGATGTTGGCTACAAATTCCATGCCGATCTACAATACACCTAAAAAAAAATTCTTTGATCAATAAATTATTATTGTCTATCCAAATCTGGATAAACTGTGATACTTAAACAACTAAAGCATATAAAAAGACGTGATAAACGTACCAAAGATGTCGTAAAAAAACAAACGAAAAACAATTCCACAGTTAATCAAAGCAAGGTGTGAACAAAATGATAAAATAAAATAAAACAAAACAAACAAATTGTTTTAAATCACCACCGTTTTCGTTGTCTTACTGTCGCTTGCACAAACGACAATCGTTATTAACGATAATAAGGAACAGACTAATCGTTAATTACAGACACAAATGCAATCTTTAAGTAAATTGAGACAAAAAGAACTCGTGGGGTGTTTAAACTTGGTTAAGAGCTGTGAGGGAATGGAGGCGGTATGTTTCGTTTGATTAAGAAATAAATTCGAACGATTTTCAAAACTTAAAGAAGAACGTATGATTTGAAAAATTTTGATCTTTGCTAACTGTTTCTTAGACTTGAGCTATTTTATAGTCTTGTACAAATTCAGAATTCTTTTCTATGATTTTTCAAAATCTATAAAACATTAAACTTGTCTAGGAACGCTATGAAAACTTTGTTTATTAATTAATTTAGTTATTCCTGCCTATACAAAGAGCCTTAATAGATGCTGTATACTTTTTTTATTTCTGATTATGAATCAGTCTCTTAAAATCATCCAGCAGGACACTGGCTTAGTCATAATTTTTAGTTCGGACCAATTCAAATTGTTCCTTAAACCTTTGCTTCTACCTCAAGGGCCAACAGTCACCATATACGGGGCCTAATATGGCTGATGATCAGCCGGCGTTGCAGAAGCAACACCATAATGTACATAATGTAATGTAGGACTATGAATTTGACACAGTCATTCGCTTTGAGTGAGGCCATGAAAAAAATGACTTCTCATTTAGTGATTTTCTTTCGCAATAAAGCCTTTGCTCCTTTTAATGGTCTTCTTTTTCTATCAAGTCTTCATTACCAAGCCATCATCAGATCTGCAACAAAAATAACAATATTAGTTAAGTATTTTAAGTGAGTAAGAGCCTTGCTTCATCGCGAATGGGCCGGCTCGACTGGAGTGATACTATACCACTGGAGTGGCCTCACAGAAAATTGGCATAAAACAACCACAGCGTTGTGTTTCGCCGTGTTATTGGGGTTACTGGAGGTTTAATCCTTCCCCTTCCCTAATCCTAAAATTTCCAAATCCCTAATCCGTGAAAGGTCAGTAACGCACTCGTAACTTCTCCGTTGTTGCGGTTGTTCATAGGTGGCGCTGATTGCTTACCATCAGGTAATCCTTCCGCTTGTTTAGAAAAGTATTGAACTATGCCACCTCAAAAGTACAGTAGCTCACTTAGCAAAATCGTTAAAACTCTCCGGACGAGTACAAATGGAATTATTAAAGACGCTTCAAGTTGTAACAAAGTTATCTTCGCCACCTGTTGATGCGCTAATTAATTCGATTTTCTTAGTACCTCCTTGTTTTTAGCGTTCCCTTAAGAAATCTTGGACCAAAATTGTTCATCTTTTTCTTTTCTTTTTACTTCGTTCGGCTTAAGCTGTGAGTGATTAATATATTTTTAATTCCGACACTATCTTTGAGACTAATCTTATTATATACACCTAGCTTCATCGACGAACAGATTGAGAGATTCTATTTTGACTATTTATGGTTTATTTGGATAAATGATTTTGATTTTGATTTAGATCATCGACGACAATGGTCGTCTCGTAGTTGTGTTGTGTTAAAAGCTTACCTATTGTGAAATTATATCAACATTTAATGTAGACCGCAGGTGGCAGTTCAACGCTGTTTGCTAAATCAGAATCATTGAAACTGCTATCTTCGACCTAACCAACAAGCGTGGCAACCGTGGCGTCTGCTACGAGGTGGAGTCTCATAGTCCAAATACGAATTAGTTTTCCGGACATTGGTTTTGAACATTTCGCTACAGTAATTATCATCAGACTATAAGAAAAAGACATTAGTACTAGTCAGGTGTCGATCCTGCCTGAAATGCATAAGAAACATGTGCCTTAATCACATGGCTACCTCAAAATAATAGTCAAATTATATTATTAATGCTATGGTCAGGCGAATCGAATACCGAATTAGGTATTCTGGTAACAATTCTAATTAATATTTAACGACCAAAACGATACATAAGGGAAACACTTTAGTTTGATTTATATAACCTTAAAATCAAGGGGTTGATGTGAAAAACGTTAAAAAAATAAAATATCTAACTAGCAAACTTTCGAAAATTCTACTTTCATAATAATAAAATGTTCGAATCGATGTTTCGTGGACAAATTCGTGCAGGTGGTTTCAAGTCATTAAAAACAGTTTATTGCGAACATTGGCTATCGTGGCCATCTTGGGCGCCATATTGTTTTTAAATTTATTACAGTAATTACGTCACGTCACCCGACGCAATTGATATAACAATGTTGCTGGCCTTAAAAAACAGAGGAAAGTTACTTTTTCGTCACATTTTTTCGAAAAAATGTAGGTACTTAAGTAGTTAGGAAATAATTTGTATTTGCTTTTTAATTTTGAAGTTATTAGTTTGTCAGTTCTGTTTGACGTTCTTTAGTAGGTAATTATTGTTTTAAGTGGTTAATTCTCGTTAAATTCATTGTTGCGACTTGATAATAAGTACCTACTCATATTTAAGATAATGCTAATAATTATTTTTGTAATTGAAAACCTGTTTTAGACTTGTCCTACACTGTCACTGGTTTTTAAATAAAAATTTTGCTCTTCAGGTAATCATATTAATATCACAATTTAAAAACATTTTTCTGAATTTCACGTTTTTTTTCTGGGCAATTGTGTATAATTTGTAGCTACTCATATGTTTCCCTTTAAAAGTAAATATTAATTGATTTAAAATGAAAAACAATAAAAGATTACTTAATATTTTCATTCAAATACAAAAAAGAAATCGAATGACAATGAAATATTACGTCTGGCAATGAATAAAAAAAATTGACTGACATATTTATACCCGACCTTAAAACTCAAAAAATAAAGTTATAATATTTTAAAATAAACAATTAGATTTTTTTTTCTTTACAGTAGGTATAAATTTTTCGTCATCGTTCAGCCGCGTGTGTACTCGGATCCTTAGTGACATTTCTTCAACAATTACAATGTCACATTAGGCTGTCAGTTTGTCGTCCGTCATGCAGTCATTAGCACCATGTTTTGGCATGTCTCCACTTATCTATATAACCCTAATTGTCAGCCATTTTCAAAAAGGTTACTTTCGTGACGATCATGCCGTTTTTTTAATTATATTTTTTTGTTTTTTTTGTAATTGTGTTTAATCGATTTAGATGAATATTGCGTTTAGTTATTTATTGAGTGCTTATTATATATTATAATTGTCATAATATGCGAATATTTCTATTCTATGATGGCTGTATCGTTTTTTATGACATGGGTCGGCAAGCGATCAGACGGATTACTTGATGGTAAGCAATCGGCATCACCCATGGACACTCATGATACCAAAGTTCTTTTTGGTAGGTATCATGGTACTCTTTTGTTCACTTATAATGCTACAAGTGCGATGCGGGTGGGTTATTAGAAATTGAAGGATAGAGAATTTGAGGATTGACGATGCGGGAGGGGGAGGTAGTATTGGATCTGTTACTTACAATGCCAATAATCTAACTGATAATTGGGCTAATTAAGAATGTAGCTACACTTTGAAGTGTTGTGAAGGGCAAATGTTATCTATAACAAAACTCGGCTAAATCTAGACTCAGTACCAGACTTATTTAGGAAACAGCAAAAAAAAACATACTCTAAGTATAAGACTGTATATTGGAAAATATCATCAATATTTTAATTTAAAATAGCTATCCGATACTTAATGCGGTTTAGATATGCGCATGATATTCCAGAAAGTGTGAGCGGATCGCTCTTTGTGTACCCAACACCTTTGAATTACATTTTTAAATAATCTAACGACAAAGAACTTAAAAGGATTATTTCTATCCGTTTGTGTCGGCAACACGATCTAATAAAATGTTGGGACATCTTGCAAATGTCGTTTTCATTCTAAATGACAGCGCAGAAGACTCTAGATAGTCAAGAATTTAAAACAGGCCATTTGAAACACCTTTTAACAAATGTCAAAATATTCTTTTTTATCTGTGAGAAATTGTTACATGTATGTACTACACATTTTTATGCATTATTAACACGTATTTAACTTAAAAATAATCTTGAGAAATTAGTCGAGAAATTCTTTGTAATATTTCCATTTAATTTGTAGAAATGCACTGACATACGTTTCATATAAACAAAGTGGCCATAAATAACTGACAGCTCATAAAATGGTGGTCAAAATGGCTGACGCACGAAAAAGAATGTCTTTGTTTATGGTCAAAAAACCTATCCACCGTAACACAATTATCTTTTAACCTAATGAATTAACTTTTTTTTATCTTAACACAAACTTTTATAGTCATCGGGGATAGTTTACAAAAAAAGCACTGAATAAAACATCGCATTAAGTTAAATTTTAAGTATCCAAAAATGATGAAGGGTCCCTTACATTTAATTAAACGTAATTATGATTATGATATGCATTTTTTAATACTCGTTAAAGGTTGTAATTTTGTTAGCAATAAAATTATGTGTAGGTACGTATATTGGCCATTAATTTGACTGAACATGTTTAAAATATGGTTTTATATACCGCTGGTATTTTGGGGGTAGTATTGTATGCTTGTTAGATATGAGAGGCGTCGTTAAATGGGTTTAGGAGGCACGTGACTTTCTGGTAAATATCGAAGTTGTATTTGTATTATTGAAGACTAGCGTATTTTCCCATGTCAGAGCCGTTATTTAAAACTCAGCATTGAAGTGTGACAAAAGGCTTGAAAAACGACTGCTGAGCAAACCAAAATTAGCTAGTCATATTTAGTACCTACAATACAAACTCTAGTTCTTCTTTACGAAAAAAAAAAACGTTTTTATATTACCTCAAAAGATTAGCAAAAAGTGAATTTCATTTTAGATTAATTTTGAATTCTTTCAACTTAGCCAAGTGATCAAAGGTCTCGCTTTGACAGAACCAATTTTTTACCACCCCAACGGAACCCTAAAAGATCATCGATTAACAGATAACCATCGTAAGTAATTCCGTACATTTTAACCCAAAAACAGGATTGCAGTGACCATTAATTACATAGTTTTTTGTGTATAAATATTTATACCCACTTATTATGTTAATATATGAACAGTGAAAGCGTTAACTCGGTGGTCATTTCGACCCTTAAATATTCCATTTTGTTAACGACTCGGTAACTGAACACCTGATATTAAACACAGTCTTATAAGTTGGTAATATTTTTATTTACGATGACAGCTACTAATACAGTATTTTAATTAAGGATTTAGAGTATTTTGTCAGATGTTTAGCTTTTTATTACTTCCTGAGGATTATTTATTTTGAATTATTTTAAATTATAACGAGATACGGCTTTGGTATTAAATGGAATGATTTAATCATCAAAAGTATGTAGTAGATTTTGATCAGGTTTTTTAATAGATAGAAAGATTAATAATAAAAAAAATACAAATTTAGTATAAGCTCACTTGCAGCTCTACAACTAACTCAGCAACTCGGGTCATCTCGGGTCAACTTGCAACTCGCAATCCCGAGTTGCAAGTTGTTATAAAATTCTAGTTAAAAGTGGATAAGTAGATTTGTTTGTTGGTTGATAGAAATAAGTAAAGACAATTCAATTACTCAACATGAACGAGCCGGTTTGATAAGAGTGATACAATGGCCTCACAGGAAACAGGCGTGAAACAGCCAGTTAGTGTGGTTATTGGAGGCGCAATTCTTCATCAAATCCCCTTTATCTAATACTCCCAACTTCAAAGGGCTGGCAATGCGCTTGTAAGTCTAGAATTGCGGGTGTCTATGGGCGACACTGCTTATAATCAAGAGTCATAATGTCTATTGGTTTGCCACCCAACAGTTACCATCAACGAAAATTTACTGACTACAAAATCTAATAAATGAAAAGTATACCTTTTATGCCGATGGTTATTCAGGACTTTCAAAACACGCCTTACATTTTGAAGAGGTAGCCTTTGAAGAGAGTTTGGGGATTTCTACCTCAGTAAAAACACTACCAACGAGGATGTAAAGGTATCTAAAAAAATTAGTTCCTAAGTAACACAAAGTTAAATAAGAAGTGTTATAATATGATCTTAAAAATGTTTAAGGAGGCGACTAGTAGAGAAGTTGTTTCCTAACTGCAGGAAAGTTAATATCATAAAATATTTCAATATACAAATTAACTGAGAATATCTTAATTAGTAACCCTTTTTGTGGGGAGAAAATCATCAAACTCTCTCTCTCTCTCTCTCACCCAGAGTGAGACTAGAGAGAGCGTCAGACTTACTGATTAAAAACTATCCCGTTCTTCTCCTGCTCCAGGTCAAAACTGAGGTACCTTATTGCGCTTGCCCCGCAATCCAGGCTTTCTATAGACCTCTTAAAGACCAAATTAACCTACAATTTTTTTCCAAAATTTAAATTATGCATAAATGAGCTTTTTATCCCGTCAATTATTATTAAGGGTCGAATTCTACCCCATTAACAGTTTGTTAAGAAACCGATTATGAGTTAGGGTGTAACAGTGTTAATATTACAATTAAGCTCTTAGTATCTCGTTAATTTGCATATACTACGTTTTTCATTTTTTATCAAATTTTTGGGTACAGTGGGCGGAATTTCAAAAATGTTGTTGTTTGTATAAATTATTGTTTTAAATTTTATTTCAGGTAATTTATTTATAAAGATGAAGTGTTTAATTTTATTTTTAATTGAAATTAGTTCTGTGGTAATTGATTTTCAAATGTTTTGGTGTTTTCAATTAACAAGGCATGTTGAGTAGGTATACATATACTTTTTTAATAGTTATGTTATTTAGGTCATTTTTTTTTTGGTAATAATATATAGGTTTTTATGTTATCTTAAATTATTCCAACTAAAAATTTGTAAATATTAAATATAACTGTTGCATTGTTTTCTTCTCCTCAAAAAATATCCTTGGATTTATTTCGTTGCGGGATCTAAGACAGTTTTTCCTGTCCTTGTTAAGATATACGTTTACAAGGCTTTAACTGTTAGTAGCTTTTCTTCTCAAAAAATATCTTTGAATTTATTTTGTTGCGGGATCACAAAACAGTTTTTCTTGTCCTTGATATGTGCCAGAATTAAGCATTTTCATGGTTCTATCTACTGGAAAACTGGGAGCTATATTGGGATATTATGGCAAGCTTGGCCCAAAAATAAACTAACCAGAACAATTAACAAGCTAAAAAAAAAATTTTTAAAAAAAAAGATCGTCCCCTAATAACGGTGATCGAAATTATAATTTAAACGAACATAAACGGCCTACTATTTGCCATAAAATTCACCATAAAACTATGTTTTATTTGAACTCTAAAATTAACCCAATTAATTATACAGATTACAATCAGGAATTGACTTCTTAATTTTAACTTTTAACTGTAATAAGATACGCCATTACAATGGTACTATAATGACATAATTATTTAATTTTTATGTCTTTTTTACGATATGCTTTTTTGGTATTCTAATTCGTAGTCTTCGTATTTATGGTCGAAATAATATAGTCTATGGTAGTTTCACAAACGAACCTCCTTGGGTTTGTTTTAGCTTGTGTTATTATTCTTCGTGGAAGTTTCGTGATCTGAAACAAAGAATTATATTATGAACAAACAATAAATATTTTTCTTTTTAGCGTTTAAGAGTATATTGTCGGAACTTCCCAAGATATTCAGGTGAAAATATACTAATATGAAGTATTCAAAAATCTGTCATTTACGGCCTAATTAGGTACTTACATAACAAGTTTTTCTTTAGTCCAGATCTAAACCATTGAGCTAATTTTTGTATTTCAAATTGAAGGTAGGTGAGAATAAGGTACAAAATACAAAACATCAACTCAATTGTTGGAACCCATAGTAAAGATAAATCTTTTTTTATAACAAGGGGGTTAAAGTAGGTATTATATAACAATACTAGCTTTTTTCCGTGACATGCTTCGCGTGGAATAGTGACTTCCTGCAGATTTTTGGTTTAGAAAACTATGTCCTTTCTCAAGTTCCAAACTACTATGTCCGTACCAAATTTTACACAATTGGTTCAGTAGTTTAGGCCTGAAGACAGGACAGACAGATAGATAGACAGACAAACAGAGTTACTTTCGCATTTATAATATAAATTTGGATTACCTACTTAATTTTTTTTTCTATGGTTTCATTGTCAGATTATACTTATGTAACTCTAGTTTTAAATCCATACAATTCTAATTTCAAAACAAACATACAAAGTCACAAACATAACATAACAAAATTAACAAAAACAATACGCATTGAAATTAAAAAAAAATAAGTAATTTTGTTATTAAGGTGACTTCACACGGAACCAAAGCGCACGCCCACCAAAGAACGGACCTTCGTTCGTTCGACATTTTTTTAACCGTTTAATTTGCATTCACCCGGTTATCAGTACGATCTGAATGGTTAATTGTGAACCGGGTTGATGTTAACCGTTGGTAGTTATCTGATAGCTAACTGTGTTGGCACGCAATGACTTAGGATGTGGTTAGACGGTCATAACTTTTTTTATTGCGTTAATTTTTTATCTGTGCACCTGTAGGTAGGTATAGCTTAATCCGGATGAATTATAATAACTGGATTTAATTACAATTTGTAAGTGATGAAAATTGTTCTTTTGTTTTGTGTTGTAAAGTGTTAATGTAGGTACAATAAGCTGTGTGTGTGTATAATAAGCTGTTTAGATCTTGAAGAAAAGGTACCTGTCCCAAGCTGCTGGTTAAAAAACTTTAAATATCTATACATACTGGAAAATAAAATCCGTTCATGATTTATAACTAGTGTAAAGAGATAATTAAAAAGGCTATATAATGAAAATAGACACAAATGCTTCTTTTCCTTGTTTTCATTTTAATTAATTAGCTACAATAATAAGTCTCTTATTTTCTTTCAGGATTAGGAAAAAAAACTAATAAGTAAATTAAAAAGAATACAATTAATAAATTTTACTTCATAACTTCATAGTGTACAAACGCCTTAACAAAACACGGTTTAAGTTTTTCTAAGCCCTAGTTATAGTGTAATCGTGATATAGCGATATGTTTTAAATCGATACCAGCTCGTTATTAACTCAATATACTTATTCAAAACGCGATATAATTATACAAGGGTGTCATATCCGGATTGACTTGAGTTAAAAGTATAATTGTTTAAAAAAAAAAAGGACTTAGATAAGGTGTGTTTCCGCACTTAGTCGTTAATACGCTGTTGAGTTGTAAGTTTGAGTTTATTGAGGTGCTAACTTCTCTTCATCTTAAAGTAAAATTAAAAACCAACTAATTAAAATAGACTAAATTTCTAAATAATATTTACTGAAAATGTTATTTTTCTGATGTCTGATTCTATGCCGCCCATTGACACCATAGAAGTTACGAGTGCGTTGCCGGCCTTTTGGAATTAGGATTCCGCAGATTTAGAGATGGGTTAGAGATGGGGCAGGGTAAGGATTGGCCTCCGGTACTCTAGTCGAGCTGTCGCATTCGTGCCAAGATTGACTCTCTCACACTTTTGATAGTTTCTTTTGTTTGAAGCGGCATAATTTTTCATTGAAGGACCACAAAAAATAAAAAAATATGATTTATTACGGGTATTTCCTTCTAAAATAACCATAACTTTGTGAGCATATACCTACGCTAAGTAAAAGAGGCAAAGAGGGAACGACTACTCAAAGCTATTTTGGTCAAGTTAGCCAAATAGAAAGATAACCTAAAACAGATGTTATCAAAGTTCTTACTTCACTACAAGACCCATAATCACTACATAGTATAAAACAAAGTCGCTTTCTCTGTCTCTACAAAATTACACAACGGATTTTGATGTGAGATTTTTAATACATAGAGTGATTGAAGAGGAAAGGTTTATATGTATAATAACATCTATTAAATAGTGGAGGTATTTAATATCAACATCGCACCTGTGCGGAGTCGGGGCGGGTCGCTAATATATTATAATATCAACCTGGTACACAAGTACTACAAATATGCTCTCTTAATTAATTTATTACATTTATTAACGCCCTTATCTTCGACCTAATCAATCATGTTAATTTAATACCAATATAATAATTGATATTAGTTATAAAAAGTTATTAAAGAAATATCATTAAGTTGTAACAGATACACTCTACACCTGCCGAACATTGGAATGTGTATTATTATAATAATAATTAATAAACGTACTATTAATAATATGTCACTTTAATAATACGCAGTTTGATATAACATAATTCAACATAATAATAAAAATGTTTAAAAAAAAAACTTAAGTGAGTCATCTATTAATTTTTATAGTTAGGTAACTTTTTATAGTTTTTTAATGGAAACCACGACAGCAATTAACAATGAAACACGAATTTGACTAATAAGTTATAAAAAAAAAATGTTTGTAGGTTCGTAACTACAAAAGAAAAACTATGATACTTACAGTCATAATTTTTAAAGTTTTGACATTTACGAGAAAATTATTTTCGTTTCAAATTACACACTAGGCAGATAAAATCAAAATTATTGTCTGTGGAGTCCCTACCTTACGTACCTAATTTTCGAAATACCGCGCTTACGTTTCAATGTTTATATTATCTAATCTAAAAAAACATGTTCAACGAATTTAATGGCCCTTATACGAAACGTTTTTGAATAACACACAATTAAATTAAAATAGAAAAAGTATTTAGCTTATCTGTGGCTATCTTTTAACTACTTTGAAGAGACAAAGGCGATGTGTGAACGATACGAAATGTACTTTAAAACAATAGGTATTGTGTTAATGTACTTCACAGGGTAGGGACACCGCGTATATCTATAGAAAAATGTTAGTCTGTTTGGGAAAAAAACTAACAAAACTACAGACCACAACTTTATTAAACAACAAAATGTCGTATCATATGAAAACCGCCATAAAATGGCTTCCACATACTTCCGAAAAATCAATTTAAGCCCCAAAAAAACGTATCATAATTTCGCTGTTGCCACCCCACGCAGTATGATAGAGGGAAAGAGAGGTGAAATATACTTTGCAGAAGAAAGAGAGGGATGCAAGACAAACAAAAAACTTCTACGGGAAAAAACATGGTCGCGAAAGCCTCGTAGGGGTTGATTTTAGAGTGGCACATTAGTCAACCCTACACTGAATTTGACTGGAGAAAAATGAGTAATAACCACCCTCGCAGATTGGGGGCTACACTTTAACGACCATATTCGAAGATATTTCATAAGAATGCGAAAGGATATTAAATTTTTAGTGCTCCTTACAGATGGAATGAAGCGACAAGAACATAACATAGTTTATTAAATCTTGTATGCAGTCGGAATTGTGAATTGCGTTTAGCAATATGGCGAATCGTGCAATTAATTTCCAGTTCTTAATATACATATTGTAGAGTTTTATTTGAATTTATAACCAAGTCTGAATGTCTATAATAAAAATGTACATCTTGTCAATATTAATTTTAACCGCATTTCTATTATATGGTCTTGTATATAACACATCAACCGCCACGTTGGTCACCGGCCACGCGTGGTAGAGGATTTGCCTTCTATAGTTTTCTCTCGGCAGTCAATGGCTCAATTGACGTGTGGTCTATTAGGCCCGTAAGATAAAAAGTTTGGCACAGCTACACAAGGCCAAATTATATGTGCTATATGTATATACTGCATCATAAGCCTATAAGTGTCCACTGCTGAGCAAAGGCCTCTTCTAACTCGTTTTGAGCATTAACCACCACGCTTGCTCAAGGCGGATTTCAAACTTATAAGTAGAAACTATAAGTCCAGGTTTCCTCACGATGTTTTCCTTCACCGTATGTCAGTGATGTCTAAACAATCATAGAAAGTACCTATAACTCATTCATGCCTTAACCTCCGGCCACTACGACATATATAACATATATTCTAACCGCTCCTTATATCTTCAAAATTACCGAAACATTAATAAACTTTTCTCAATCCCCATTTCGGAAATCTTCATGTCAACATCTTAAAATCTGATCCTTATTCAATTGGGTATCCCCAACTTAATACATTGTTCATTGTTATATTCTTAAAGAATCTCCCTGATAATCCTTGTCTGGACATTGTCATACAATTTAATGACGTCATTAAAGAAAACAGACGCAACTTTTCTTGGCTGCATTATATTTTAATTCTTCTCTAGTAAGAAAAATCTAAATTGAACTGTACTTTCTTGGTTCCAAGGTTCGACATCAATTGTGTTTCGTCTTAATTTTGGATTTCGCCCTAAATATTTGCAGTTATTTGTCAAGACCGCTAATTGCATGTTATATTGGTAAAAAGAGGGTGTTTGTGTGTTTATGTCTCATTAATGATGAACGACCAATTTGTTTGGTTGAGTTAAATCTTAATTTTTGTGAGAATATTTCTATACTTTTGGGATATTTTTCTTTATCTTTATCTTGTTGTCAATGAACAAAGAAAGAACTTGAAAGAAATGCTGTTATGGTTTATGTGATCGTATTATATAATAGGTAGTGTATATTTATTTATTAAATAGTAATATCTAAATAGACTATTGGACTGTAAAGGGTAAAAAACACAGGGATATTAAAAGTAATGAAGAATTTGCACTCAACACTAGGTAAGATGATGCTGGTATACACCAATATTAAAAATATTTTCATTTCATCATATTTTTCTAAAAATAATTTTTTGACCTATCTAGGTTTTTCTCCTGTGTCGTGGGTGCGTTTACAAACCCACACATCACACCCAGACATAGAACACACGACACAGAGACACTCACACAAGGAGCTTTTAGGTAATGAGTAGCCCAGTCAATTCGTCAACTATGCAGTCAAACAACATGTATGAAATTAGGTACTATGACAGCAAGAAAACCTTTCGTATGTATAATTACTATTTCAGTTCAGTATAATTATATAACCCATCGTTAAATCTCAATACAAACGTACTGTAATCATTTTCAGCTAACATCCTTAATAAAATATAAAGATAAAAGCCTTTTCAATGGACCCACGGGTGTCCCATTAAATTTGCTAACAGAAAATACCCTTCCGAATGTACTGAAACGCATTCCCAAAGAAATTCAATATAAGTTGAACACTTCTAAAATTCTATTTCAAATACGTACTTCGTATAAAATTGAATCGTCTATATTTCTGTATAAAGGCCCACGCACACTAGACAAGATCCGCAACATACCCACTATCCACATAAGACCCTAAACTCGTATAAAATACATCCACAAAGAAGGAAAAAGTAATGCAAAGGAATCAGTACAGACTATCGCGAAATTGATCTGTGATCTCTCAAGCGATAGTCGCTCTTAAAATGTATATACTAAAGAACAGTATCCGATGGAAGCTGGTTTAGTAAATTGGTTTTTTTGGCGAATGGAAATTTAACTTTGTAGTTGGAAGTTTAAGGTTTATATTTGAGTGTGGATGGGAGCTCATATACCCCACATAAGTTAGGGCCCAAGTAATACGGATGACGATGCGAAGTTAGTGGAAAGAAAGGGGAGACGGGAAGTAGAATAACGAGGGGGTTGGGAGTTGTGGGGGGGCGACTCCCCCTGTTTCGGGTTTTCAATAGATGTTAGAGTTTCACTTCCCTTACGATTTAAAAGGGAGACAGGTGTAAATGTTGTTCACGTGTGATGGTTAGCGTTGGCTCGTAATTTCGCCTCGGGTTAACGTGACGTGGTGTTTGAAAATTTTGACACATGAGTACGCAAAGAGTTTTCTTAACTTACACACATTACTTGACGCGAACTTAAAAGCGACGCTTGACTCCGATATTTTTTCAGTTACAGAATTATTACGCGTACAAATAATACTATAGCTGTTTTATTGATACATTTGTAGTATTTTTTATGCATTACGTACCTACTATAGTGTTTATACTTTAGGTCAATTACTTTTATGAATTTGAACCCTTATAACACCCATGTACCTACTTAGATAAGTTCATATCATAAGGCACTAGCGGTCCGTCTCTCGTATCTCAGTGATAGTCAATTGTTTTTTAGCAATTCGCCACGGCATCGAACGTGTTGCTATTCTTCGATATTCTCCTCAACTCTTCTTAAAGTTACTTTTTAAGAACCTTCTCTAGATAGAAACAAACTCATTCCAAAAACAAATCATCGGAATTAGTATAGCTGTTAACACGTGATGAATTGACGGAAGGAAATTGTATACATTTTTATATTATGTAGATATGTAGATATCTTACTATAATATTATAAATGCTGTTTTTTTTTTGATGTTATACTTGTTTCTCGGATCTGGATGAAATTTGGCACAGACCTATGTGCCAAATTTCAGGATACACCGGATATATCCTGAATAGGACGTAGGCTATTTTTATCAACAAGCTGAGATAAATGCTCTATTCATAATGAAATTCCTTAAAGATTTATTGTTCACAGAAATATTTATAACTCGATTTAAGAAAATGTACATAAAACACACAACTTTAAAACTACAAAGGATCAAATACGTTTAGACTTAAGTCTATAACAATATAATAAATACAACACAACCCAACTATGTATATTCATTCCGAAACATCTAAACATATATAAAACAGCAAGAAATCACCACATAGACATTATGTACGCAAGATTTTCATAATATTCACTTAGGTACAGCGAAGATATATCGCAGAATGTGTCTTATGATGTACAACCCATCGCCACAGAGCTTCACGAAGCATTTTTCAAGACACAATCCTCCCCCGCTTTTCTGAACGTATTATTGTTTGGTGTAATATGTAAGAGATAGCGGGATTAAGGTGCGATTTTCTTTGACCTTCTAAATTTTTATAAAAATGTAATTTGTTGCTTATTTTAGGTTAGTTTTTAGTTAAAGTTTTTTTTTCTTTGTTTATTTCTAATTCCATTTTGTTACACCACTGTTTTATTGAACTATCCTGGACTGTAGGAAGACATTGCAAAAAGTCGTTGTCATAAAGTCAATGTCGGGTCGATGCAGATGCAATGATATGCCGCGGAACGGCTTAAAGCAGGATAAGAAACGGGATAGTATTTAGTCAGAGTTTACACACACAGAGAGGCTTTCGTACAAAAGATTTTATAATTTATGTAATGTAGTAACATTACCTAAATGGAAATGAATGCAGGAATGGAATGCAAACGTAGTAACGTATGTTTGCATTCAACAGTCGCTGAACGCTTAATACATGTACCACACGCCCAGCAAAGTTCGTTTTTTTCCCTGCTCCTTGGCAGTTTTGATGCATCGCAATATTTTCGTGTCAGCCGCATACCCCGTGACGTCACATGATATATTGGTACTCCTCCTTTACGATATTATAACAATTTTCCTCTAATATTTTTAGCTAACAGCTCTTTATTATATATTTTTTGTTTTTCGTAGATTAATAATGTAGGTACCTAATTTTGTGAACAAAGGTTTTAAGATGTATGTAGTAGGTAGGTTTGAAGTTACAGGCTGTAATTTTTCACTAGACTAGTGGAAAAATTCAGCTACTTAGCTAAATAAAGCAAAATTTGGCAAGAAAAAGTCATACTTAGTAGAAAAAGTCTCTTTCTAGTTCGAAAAAGAGACAACCTTTGATTGTTATCTGCATTTTCTTATGGATATTTAGATACTTTTAAATGTTTTTAGCGTTAAGAATGAGCTTTAATCACAACCATATATTTACGTACAAATTATTACCCTACTATTAATGTATATGCGAAATTGTATAAATATGGATGAATGTTTGTTACTCTTTTACGTAAATATACTGATACAATTTCAACAAAATTTGGCATGGAGAAAGACTATATTCTAGAATAAAATATTTGCATGTTTTACTCTAATACTTCGACCAATTCGCAGTAAGATGCAAATACTAAGAATCAGGCAGTGTCTGACTAAAGGCCTGAACTGTAAAGACTACCACAAGGATTAGTTCAATTCAGCCGGGGTTGCGGGGTAAGCGCAATGAGGCACCGCGACCTTGGCATAGAGCAGGAGAAGGAACAGGGGGGTTTTTAGTCAGTAAGAGTCTGACACTCCCTCCTGCCCGGCCCTGGGCGGAGAAGTCATTTGAGTGTTTTCACAAAAAAAGGATTAGTTCAATTAAGTAGCCAACTGCCTTAGCGTTATGGACGCCGAGTGGTCATGCCAAAAAAATAAGATAACCTTGGAATAAATCTGCCACAAAGCAACCATTTAAAACTGCTTAGAATCAATAAAGTTGGTCTGGTCCAATAAAAAAGAAATCAAAGTTGTAATTGCAAAACGACATAGACGTGAAATCAAAAATCTAAACTCATATTCGAGAACCACATTACAACAATTAAACCACCATCAAATCTAACTTCAAAAACTTTTTCGAAAACAGACTTCTGAAATACAGACAAAAAATACTAAACAAGCAAGCAACGTTCCGAAATACGACTAAAATTGAAGACAAAAGAAGGTTGGTAAAAAAAACTCGACTCAAAGCGTAAGGATCGGTTCCTTGCAGGCTCATATGTATGGAAATGTGGCCTAAGCGTAAAGGGGGTGGCAACACAGCGGAGAATCCAAAAAAAAAGTGAAAAAGAAAATCGATGCATGTATAGGAATTTACTTAGGAAAACGGTTTTGTGTTTTCATTTATTTTATGTTGGACATCTCTGATGAGTTTATTGTTATCTGTGGTCGGACAGCCGTAATTCTAAATTTAAATTTTGCAAAAATATTTCTCAGTTTTATATTAGTATTGGATACGCACTTTCGTGTTAACACTTAAACGTACTAAGTACGTATTAATTTTCTCGATGAAGCCACTGTCGTATTATAAATTTTATAAAAATCTAGTCTTAGAGTAAGCTAATTTATCTAAGTTCACATTTGGCTGTTTTAAACTTACACTTATTTTTTTCGAAATTCAAAACTTAGAAAACGATATAGTACCTACATTAATTTAAATTAGGCAAATATATCCTTTATAAAAACAGACATTAGAATTATTTTCTCGAAATAAAAAAAACTAATACGAATAAGCACAGAGCAATATTAACACATAAATACAGACACACACACCTATAAAACATTAAAGTTTCATTGTAAAACTTGCAAACGAAGATATATTGTGTAAGTTCCCCGTTGGAAAACTTGTGGCCACATTCAGAGTCGCAGGATTATATATGTATGAGATGTTGTATGAATTTTTAGACTACTAGGTACCTACATAGATTTCAAGGAGTTTCTTGATGGAAAAGAAAAGACTAAATAATTGAAAGAGGAAAGATAAGTGAAAATGATAAGACTGCTTGAGGTCTATGAGGTCGTATTTGTAAACTTTAAAAAAGTAATATATTTTTGTAAATAACCGTGTCTTTTTTATGGCAAACGAGCAGACAATATGTGATTGGCGCTATCCATGTCTTTGTTATACCTTCGTACATGTATATAAAGCTAAACGCTTTTAGATTTGTTTATAAACATTATGTATTATCCGTTTTTAAATTTTTCGATTTTGACAACGGCAACGCGATAAGATTGCGAAATTGCGAAACTGATAAAAAATGAGTAACCACGGAGTTCCTTACTCGTTATTCTTCATTGGAATCTACACTTTGGACCGATCAAGCTAGCTTCACAAGAAGATAGACCGACAGACTGACACTCAGAATAAAACTTTTTGATATTAAAGTATTTGTATTTGACTTTCAATAGTGCCCATAGCTTATTATACTAATTTCACTTTGGCTTTGTTACGAACATTTTCATGAGAGAGAAATATTGCAGATTGCAAATGAAATATAAAAAGGTTAGAGCTAAAAATCACAAGATGTAATGATTTTTTTTACACCTTACCTCACCTTATCCTAAACTTTAACTTATTTACTTGGAACTACTACGCAATTAAGTACTTATTTAGGTATATAGGTAGTAAACTTAAAAAAAGTTCAACAACCGAATGTTTCTTTGAAAAAATCCTTCTCGGTAAAAATCATCCACCTCGAAGGCAGGAGTCGTCACGTAATGCATCAACCGTAATCTTCTTACATCGTCTCAATTTCGGCGTTACCCACCTCCCACCGGGATTACTCCCCCCTCCCTTGCATGGGCGATTTTTCTTTTTTTATTATATTGCCGCGCCGAAGGATGTAGTCGAATGGATTGGATTTATTTATGAATTTTATGAAACGAGTTTCTATTTGTTATTGTGTTACATTCAGGCTGTTGTGTAGTCTGTGGCTTTATTGGCTTCGCGGCTGTAGTACGCAACAGGAGAAAAAATAAACCACAGACTATATTATTTTGCAGTTTTCTTTTTAAGGTCAGAATACTTAAATAAAATATCTATTCATAATTACTGCTGCACGGTTGGCACAGAGGCTGGGCAACTGGCTGCCGCGCAACGTGTCGCGGATTGGATTTCCGCACGGAATAACTTGATTATGAAACTCTGTAGATAGGTATTGCATTTTAGTATCACCTACCAATAGTTGACAAATAAATAAAACAGTTATTATAAAAGAAATTGTGATAAAAAAAAGAAAACTACATATCCCTCATGTTGAGGTCTTTCCACTCTGCTGGATTTAGCGCTTGCAATGTAAGTCTTTGGAGTATCTTGCTCGTTCTACTTCATTCGAATCTACACTTTGGAACGAAAACTTAGGTTCAATGACACTAATGGATCGCTCTACTTTCTTACTACGACTTCTGAATCTGAATTGAATAAAAAAAAACCGGCGTCAAGCCGCGTCGCCAATAAACTCCTTTAGACGATACGCACTGGCCAGAGATATTTTTTATTTTATAAGACAATAGGCTTTTGTTTCACTAAATTTGAGTAACTACTATGAACAAAACAAATTTGAATATAGAACGTAAGATTTCTGGTATGAACTATGACTTACATCGATAAATATTTTAACCGTTTATAATCATTGTCATTTTCAAATTGTTTTTTTAAGTGAAAATAGTGTATAAATAACTATTTAATTTTTTCCCTGTATTTTTTCTTGTTGGCACAAAAATTTAAATGTAGTGATTGATTTTGTACCCAATATTGTAGCACTAAATTTTTTTCTCCTGAAACAAGTCGTCCATTATAACCGTATCTAACATCATAAATACGACATACATATTCTGAAACCATTATCACACAACAACCATCCCATATTTTCCTACACACCCTAACAAAACCAGCTAAAAAGAAAACATAATTTACTTACATCTCCGATCCAAGACATTACGCTTCTAACAAGACACAATGCTTTCACAAAATCCTCCCTAACGCGAGCCAACCAGCGTAACATGACCTCCCCACCCCCTTTAAAGACGCTTGAGGCTGAGGAAAATGGGGAGTAAAGGAATGAAGTCAGGTGTCTAAATATGATAGTGGGTATTACCACCCACCAGTCAGTTGTCCTGAGTGATGGATGACGCAGGCGGGGCGAATCCAATCATTATACTTGATGCATGACCGGTGGTACATCAGAGTTTCGGGATTTTCGATTTTACGTAAATTAGTTTTTGGGTTTAGGTAATGTAAGGTACCTATCTAGTGACTATGGCCTATCAGTCCAGGTGATTGAAGGTGATAGCGTGATTCCCACACGGAACAACTCTTTGTGTGATCCACAAATTGTTTGTGAAATCGTATGTTTATAAACGCACCTATGACACAGGAGAAATTCCTAGTGTGGGGCAAGGTTTTAATTTTAAAAAAAAGTAAACATTCTTGGTATGTCTTGTTATATTAAAGAGGTCGTATGAAATACATGTTACACATTAATATACAAAGGTTATTTGAAAAAAGTATGGTAGCTAACATAAATAGTTGTAAACATTTTCAAATACCTACTCATTTTTTTTTTAATAAAATGACGTGCGAATATTGTTTGCATTGAGGTACTTAATTACCTAAACTTGGAGGCTATAATATTTTTATGTTTGTTGATTATTATTAGGTTTTGTGGTTACACTAATGTGTGACTAACGCCCGAAATCGTATGAAATGTCATATGAAACGATTCTCATACGAAACTCATTGAATTATTGTTCGACATTTCAATAAAATTTTCAGTTTAGACAAAGGTTTAGATAAAAATAATTGCAAAAATTTATCTCAATTCAAAATGGCGGGTAAAGTTTGTATACCTTTTCAAAAATGTAGGTACTTACATGTCAAACATAAAACACAACTATCTTCACATATTCTTAAAATAGATAAGTACGGTAGGAACAATGATGTGACATTCTCACAATTTATCTATTTACCACACATCACACCTAATCACAGTTCAAAACTAGGTTATTAACTAAAAAAACTTTACTAAACTTCTTCACACAACGGTACACAAAATCAAACTGAATGTGGAACAAAAAAATCACATTCACAAACGTATGCACATTTTGAAAATAGAATACATTAACCCTTGAATAATTAAAAATATGCGTGAGCTCAAATAATCGCGAAGAATTAACCCTTTGCATGCAAATGAGGTTCGGATGCGAAATCACGACCGGTCTTTGATACCCAGGTGTGTTATTATTTTAAAAACAATTTGCATACGACTTGGGGATCGTATTATATTGTAGCTTTTTTAGTTAAGATGAGGTCACGTACGCCAGCGGAATCTAAGTTTGATTATGGAACTATCGTTTGATTTAAGATTTAAAATGGATTTATTAATTAAAAACTACTTTATTAGATTTTTGTTCTTACGTTACGTTAAAACATATTTTATTTGAATAAACATGAAAGGCCAAACCCTCTTAACCTATTAAACAACTTTCAATCAAATTCTCCCTTTTCATAAAAACAGAAGAAATCTTAGTAATTGGTACAAAACAAAATTTCTCATCAATCAATTAACCACATGTTAAACAACATCGCGACAAAAGCTCAGTACAAGACAACGGCCATCTTAACTGACGGAAGTAGTCACAAAGACGGGGTACACCTGCCAGACGAAGGGGACACGAATTTAAATTTGAATGCCCGGCGTAGAAGGGTTGAAGACATTCGTTCGTCAATGAACTTTTTCAAATTTGGAACTTCTATACTGCTTGTTTTTTAAATTCGAATTTTGTTTAGATGCTATGTTTTGAATACGCTTGTTTTAAGACGAAATTAACTGAATGCATTTTTAGCTAACATAATAAATTAATAATTTCTATAGATGAAACTCCGAGAATACTTACCTAATATTTTCATCGTATTTGTCACAAAAACACTTATTAGAAGATAAATTACGTTAAATATGAACTCAAATTACAACTTAAAATCACCAAACATTTCAAGATATCAGATAAGTTGTTATAACGGGTACAAGACATAAACCCACATCTAAAATATTATTTAAGCATCTTGAAGAATCTGAGAACTCGTAAAGTAAGCATAAAAATACTTTAAGACTCAACCATTCAGCTTCAACGAATTCAACACCCAATAAATTAATATCAATCGATACCGAATGACACCTCTTCCTTTATTACCGATCAATAATTACCATATTACAGCGAATGTTTACACAGCTTTCCATAACATGCAACCCCATCGATTATACCATAAAGGACATAAAGGACTTATATCTCGACCTAAGAATCCGTTCCCACGAAATCTATGAATATATTAAAAAGGAGTTTTTTATCTATTTCATTCAAATTCAGACTGGCCTTTAAGATGTTCCAAATTTGAATATAAAGTGGAAGGGTTTATTCTTCCGGGTGTCAAAATTGTTCTTCCTTATTCAAAGAATGGTCTAGTAATTTGAATATCGAATTCGGAATGCATGGGATCTATTTTGCATATTATTTCTTCTTTCGTATTTTAACTTTTCGCACAGTGGTACAAAGATGGTTTTGGTGTGCACAATATATTGATTTTTGCCGGTCGATGCGTTACTTTGAATGCGTAATGAGATAAAATATTTTCCCTGTGTTGTCATATTTGTATTTTGTTGTATACTTAATTTATTCTTGGTATTGTGTGGAGGTGACGGATGGTTTTGTACGTTGGTGCTACGTTCCCATGAACTTGAAAAGAAAGTATTGTAGACGCAAATAAGGTCGAGAAGATAATCAACATAAATTAATTTTAGAGTCTTGCTAATTTATTTATAACAGAAAGCTACGACTACAGATAGATACGTACTATACAAAAATGATATAAATGTTTTTCAAAATCAAATAACAGAAAGTTCAACTTCATAAAACATTGTCTCAAAAACAGATAATAACAAACAAAACACAAGATTAATTGCATTTATTTAAATAACAAAAGGGAATCGATAGCGAATATTATCTAACAATTGACTAAAAATAAAATAAACAATTGTCATTTCATACAGTTCACAGATAATAAAATAAGGTTTGAATAAATTAAAAAGTTTAGATGATTATTTATTGATTTTGAATTAGCATATTTCGAATGTTATTTTTTTTTTGTTTAATGGTTTTTTAGAACAGGAGTTTATTGTTATTGATATTATTTATTACTGATGCTTGATATGATAGGCAATCTATTTTAATTGTCATTAATAACATAAATATAAAATATTACGTATTTCGTTTTAGTATGATACCTTGTGAGTAAGTACAAATGAACTGTTCATAAATATCTAACCTCTTTGTTTAAGTTGTGATAGGTACTTCTATCTTTTGATTTATTTAAGAATCAATGAACTATTAGCATAACAATAAAATATTCCACTTTGATTATTCGATGATTATTCCTGGAGTAATATATCCAATCAAGATAAAAAATACATACGAGTAGTAAAGTCTTAACACAATAAGAAAACAAAAAAGGTATAACAAATTTATTTTTCTATGTGATAGGACGGTAAACCAGTAGACAGATTATCTGATGGTAAGCAATCGGCGAAGCCCACTGACACCCGCAAAATCAAAAGAGTTACAAGTGCGTTGCCATCGAGGATTATGATTTTTGGAGATTTAGAGATTGGAAAAGGATTAGGGAAGAGGAAGAAGAATTGAGTCTCCACTAACCTTCCTCTTACTATGAAACACAACGCTATGTTTGTTTCACGCCGTTGTTCTATGAGGCCGTGGCATAACTCTAGTCGAACCTACCCATTTGTAGCAAAGCATTTTTCTCCCACACTCATAAAAACCTTTGATACTGCAAAAGCTTTTCTATTTCTGTTCACATTCTTTTTTAAATTACTTGGCATTGACTGTCCAATTAGTTTTCATCGATTTAATAAAAAAATACGTATAATGATAATATAGCTATCGCTTGATTCTCATTCCACGCATGTCCCCTTTACAAGATAATTAAAATTGAACATTTTTCTACATTATTTTCTCAATAATTACCTACACTTTTAATTAGAGTTATTAGAAGAAATTGCACATTTAGCTGCAATTAAAGGAAATTGATTGTGTTGTTACGTTACGATAGGTTCAATTGGGTAATAAATTGCTTGAAAATGTCAGATAAAAATATAAGTAAACGACGATGGGATTTCAATTATTTAGTTGACCTGAAAGTATACAACAAAAGTTAAAAAAAACATTTTATTTGTTTTTTTTTTTCCATAGACATACGTTGCCCCACACTAGGATTTTTTCCTGTGTCTTGGGTCCGTTTACAAACATACAAATTCACATACACAACACACCCAGCACACCCACACATTGAAAAATAAAGATTATTTATTTAGTAATTGCATGTATACTACTGCATAGATAAAGCTGCTCATATTTTATTCCCATTTCAGAATAAAAACAAAAACAATATTAAATCTAATCTAAGAATAAATCTGACACAAATAATAGGGTCCATAGGTAGGTAGTCTCTTTGATAAAAACAGAAAAAAATAGAAATAATAAAAAAAAAAAAACACAACGCAATCGGAACTCGACTTCCGTACGTCGGAGCATCATCTAACAGAAAAATTACCATACGTAACCAGATGAATGGCGGACCCGCCATAATTTTTAATATTTAATTTTTTACTGTTACAAGTACCGGTTTTACACTCTATTGTCACATTGTATAAAATATTTAAATTGAAAACAAAATCGTTGGGTCGAAACAAAGAACGCAACTTTTTGTCCTTGCTTGCATACATTTTAAACACTGTGTGACAAATTGCGTGTTATCCAATCTGACCTTTGAGTTATGTGGGTTAGAGATCAATTTTGTATGTATGTAGTTTGACGTATGAAATTAGTAATAACAGCGTTAAAATTGTATTAAGAGAACATACGAAATGTTTATAGGGTAAACGCCACGTCTACCTATGTGATTTGAATTTAAAATTATTATCTAAATTATTTTACTACGAGTCTAATTATTATCATATACTTAAAACACCATATTCTTCTTTTGGTATAATATATCATGGGCGACGACTAACACATTTTAAAGATCAAGAATTAAACTTAAACTTTAAGCATTGATCAAAACAATTTCAATCACAAATACTTTCAATTTACCGATAAAAAATACTACGCAGATAAGCAATAAAAATTACAAGCGATTTACACTTACGATTGATAAAAATACACAACAACATAAAAAAAAAAATTATAACTATAGGCATCTAATATGTTTTTCTAAATTCTAAATATAAAATAAATTTTAAATCAATATTCGAAAATAAAAAAAAACAAAAGCACATCAAAAAGTGTCGGTTAAACATTAAGGTAGTGACACACCGGTCCGTAACAAATCGCGAACAAACATCAAGAGTTCGGAACGAATCGTCGAATCACAATAAGATGCTAATCTTTTACACCTTTAGGCTAATTTGCATGTGTGTGAATATGAGCTTAACCGACTGTGCGAATATAGCGTTAGTTGCGAATAGGGTGGCAATTGGTATGTTTAGTTTTTAATTATTCAGTGTCAGAAGTATTTTTAGCTTTAGTGACTAAATATTTTGTATGTTTTAGTTTTAAGTTCAAATCTTAATCAACTGTTAAGAAATTTGAGAGGGATGGTGTGTTCTAATCCTTAATGAGCGTTGTTTACTCTTCTAAGCCAATATAAGTACAACGGCTTGTTCGAAAATCGAACATAAAGTGTTTATAAAACGATACTTCCTCAATTTCGAATTTAGACTCATTTCTGTTAAAATGATATACCGAATGCTAAGTCCCTACTAGTGATGTAACGAATGTTGAATTTTTCACAATTGCGCAATTCGCGAATGCGAATGCGATTACGAATATTTATCTTCAACATTCGCGAATGCGAATGCGAATATTTTAAAATTTCAAATAAAGCGCGCGTAAAGTGTTTGACATTATTTTTTTTTTTTACATTCGATATTTTAAGTTTAGTAATTTTGTTACAAGTGGTATAGTTTAGTTATTTGGTATAAAGAAATTGTATACTTTATTTTAAAATAGTAGTAAAGTAATAATGTACTTCTAAATGATTGCAAGCCTTACATAGTACAACTCACTAACAAGGCTGTTTAATGTTAGATTTGATCAGATTTCAAGATGTTATTTTCCCATAAATGAGATTTTTTTAGAATGTAGAAGTATGATTTAATAAAAATATGTAAGTGTTATCTATTGTATTATTATTTCATATACATGCATATAATAATTTCCTTTTTGATTATCAAAAACGTTCGCTAAATATTCGCATAATTTTTGCGAATGCGATTGCGAATGCGAATATTGAAAAATATGCGGATATTCGCGAATGCGAATGCGAATGAGAATATTCGTTACATCACTAGTCCCTACATAATATTATGTTCCGCGAAAGCCCGTGTTTTATTAAAGTTTTTTACTAGAAAAACGCAGCAAAATAATTCAGTAAAAAATATGTAATATTGACATAAATGCAAGACGAAGTTAGATTAAAGATCCGTGGTTTAAAAATGCGGACACCTGAAAGGCACCATGTGCTGGAAAATCAATACTAAGCTTGTCGTACGCGTGATACCAACGAAAAACTACTACAGCCACCCCGAAACTCACCCTACGTGGATTTTTCTTCACCCCCGCCCCCACCGGCTTAGGGGAGAGAGGGGACGCAAAAAGATGCCGAGTTTTTTTTCTCATTCGCGTGTGTTTTTGTTGACTAAACATTTCTCCACGTAAAAATCAACTTTCAGACTTTAAAACTGAGTTCATTTTTCACTGGGTAAACTTTTGATATGTGTACGATTGTCATGTCGAATTCGCGATATAAATTCGATCCTAAATTTAAGGTGACAAGGTGGGGTTTCGATTGGAGGTTCATTATCAAAAAATGCCTCAGTAAACGTGGTATATGGGAGTTATTCGGTCTTCGCAACGAAATTAGGGTCCGTATAACGTACGCGCGGGTGCCTAATGACATGACTTCTTATGATTTTGTTGTCATGTTGCGTGTAAGATGCATCCAGTTTATTTGATTCTCCGTCCAAGGGTGCCCTGATTCGTATTCGAAGAGAATTTCAAATTTGAATGAATTCGAAATTCGGATGGAGCTGTTCAAATTGACAGCTGTCAAAATAACGGTCATTCGTTATATCGAAGATAATTGTGCGTCGTTTTACTTTGAAATGAAGGTCTGGGGGGTAGGCAGACATCCAAGTGCCTGGTTGAAATTTCTAGTTTTTCTTTCTTTTAAGTTTCATAAGGCGGGATGTAGATTCTATTATGATTGTGACAGGTTAAGGGAACTGTCTTGTTCAGCTTAATACTCGTATATTTACTAATACTAACGTGACTTATAGTCCGAAGCATCTTCTATCTTCGACCTAGCACCAATGTTTTTACTTGATATTTCACACTTTAGATTCATGCCAAGATCATTGTGGATTTGAAATGAACTCAAATACAATACGAATAAAGCATCAGTCTACGAATATGTATCGAAGTTATTAAAAATACTTAGGTAGATTATTTGAGAGGAAGATACGATTTTTTCTAATAATCATATTGATATCACATTCTGTAAGAGTCCCGTGTTTACACAACCTAACTATGACATAATCTAAGAAAATAAAACGCTTACAAACAAACAAATATGTTAACAAATATATTATATTACCAAATATATTATTTTTATCTATTATCCTACTAATGTTATTATTACAAATGTAAAAGTTGATGACTATACATATATGGATGTACCTAGGTATGTCTGTTATTCTTTCATGCAAAACGGCTAGACGAATTTGGTTTAAATTTGATATAGGTATAAGTAGATAGGTGATACCCTGGATTGACACATAAGGTGCTTTTTTCAAAATACCACACGGGCGAAGCCGCGGGCGGAAGCCAGTTATAAATAAACTCACTGACAATAAAATTGAGATACCATCTAACTATATATAAGGATGAAGATAACAAATGTGCTTTCGAGTTACTAATTAACTACAAATCAGATAATTTCGAACATTATTCTACTATGTAGACCTACGCCATGACTGTAGTAGTTTCACTAATTTCCGCTAGAGGTCGTTTGTCGCATTCCTACGCATATGTTTGTAAATACACGTTAAAGAGAAACTAGAGTTTTATGAACGTTGATTTTTTTGTTGTTGTCGTGCTGGCCTGGCGGGTTGCACCCGCTTCTCATGCACGAGGGTGCGGGTTCGAAACCTGGCAAGTTTTCCGAGTTATATGTACTTTCTATGATTATTTAGACACCACTGACATACGGAGAAGGAAAACATCGTGAGGAAACCTGGACTTATAATTACTTATTATAAGTTTGATATCGCCAACCCGCCTTGAGCAAGCGTGGTGATAAGTGCTCAAACCTTCTCCGTGTGAGAAGAGGCCTTTGCTCAGCAGTTGGCACTTATTGGCTGTTGATATGATGTGATGTGATTTTATTTTTGGACTATAGAATTACTATGTTTATTGAAGAAAAGACTTCAAGTTAGTTAATTTACAATTCATTTTAGTGTAATAATCTTTCTAGCATTTTTCATCTTATATAGTGATTGCTGTTAACCAGTAATTAGTGACTGTGTACTAGACATGTAAGTAAGTGTAGTCTAGTAATGTAAGTGTGGGAGAGCCATGCTTCGGCACGAATGGGTCGCCTCGACCGGAGTGATACCACGGCCTCACAGAAAACCGGCGTGAAATAACCACAGCGTTGTGTTTCGCCGTGTAAGTGAGGTTACCGGAGGCCCAATCCTTCCCCTCCCCCAATCCCTCCTAAATCCCTAATCCTTAAAAGGTCGGCAACGCACTCGTAACTCCTCCGTTGCGAGTGTCCCTGGGCGGCGCTGATTGCTTACCATCAGGTAATCCGTCTGCTCGTTTGCCGACCTATTAAATAAAAAAAAGAAGAAAAAAGACATACTTGTTAATATACATAAGCTGTGATAGTGATAGGAAATGTTCATATGCTAATATTTTAAGGAAAACAACGTGAGGAAACCTGGACTTATAATTTCTAATTATAAGTTTGATATCGCCAACCCGCCTAGAGCAATCGTGGTGACGTCATGTCACGCTTTTTATAAATTTTTGGTTCTTTTTTATGGTGCCTATAGGTCTGCAAACAAGCAAATGGATTATCTGATGGTATGCGGGGCATTGACGGTCATTTAAGAAGGACTAAGCTCGTTTCTTAAGGGTCGTATCGCCTTTATCCTAAAAAGGCAATGCCTCGTGCCACTTCCTGTCATATGTTGATTGTAAAATAGAATGAAACAGATTGAATATATTTCAGGTATTTTTATTTTTGGACAGCTTTTGGTACAAACCTTATCATTCCCTATATTAGAAAGAAGAAAGAAAGAAAGAAAACTATTTTTATTAATTAATTTGTTTTGTTGGAATATACGCTTTGTGTACGTATATACCTATACAAATATCCAAGTTCATTCACAGCATACTTTAATCATTCGTCAAACATTCAATCATTCAATCATTCAATGTTCAGTTCATTCGTACTTTCTGTAACTGTTATTATTCGAAATATAACAGTCGTTGAGGACACATGTCTTTTCTTTGTCTCACCTGCGCCCACTTTCAACAGGTTATGGGCCCAGGCCGTCTTGTATATTTAAAAGTAATAAAAATTAAAATACAGTGTTAAAGTGTAAAATAATATTAATTAAAACAATGGATCCACGCAACAAAAGAAATATCTAACCATTTAATGGCGAGAGATATAGTACATGGAAGTTCCGTATAAAATCGCTTTTAGAGGAACTACAAGTATTGAATGTTATCACTAGTGCCACACCACAGGAACCAGACGCGGTTTGGAGGAAGAAAAACCGAATTGCTAAAGGTACTATTATTGAGTATTTGAGTGACGCATTTTTAAATTTTGCCAAAGAATCTGCAACCGCCAAGACTATATTCGAGGAACTTGACAAGATTTACGAGCGGAGAAGCTTGGCTACACAATTAGCATTGCGAAAGCAATTGTTAAACCTAAAGTTACAGCCAGATGTGACATTATTACAGCATTTTACGCAGTTTGATAATTTGATTACCGAATTGATTTCTGCTGGTGCAAAACTAGATGAAATGGACAAAATATCGCATCTTTTGCTCACACTACCCACATCTTACGACGGTGTTATAACGGCGTTAGAGACGCTAGGTGAAAAACAACTCAATTTGGTCTTTGTGAAGACACGCCTACTCGATCATGAAGTGAAATTGAAGGCTGAGCCCTCCACAGAACTTAAGGCCCTACAAACAGGAAATAAAAATATTGGTGCTCAAAATTCGTCAAGATTTTATAACAACAGTAAGATCTACCCTAAAAAGAAAAATAATTATCAACCCGGAAATTCAATGCATAAAATATCAAAAATGTATTGTGATCATTGCGGACGTCGGAATCATTTCAAAAAGGACTGCCGGTACTTTAAGAAACTGCAGCAAAATAATCAATCGGCCAACTTCAAAAAGTCTGCCAACAACATTGAATCCTGCAACAATGACGAGGACGGTTTCGTTTTTATGGTTTCGAAATGTAAGTTATTTGCTAATTATTTAGAAAATGATACTGTTTCTTTTCTTTTAGATTCTGGTGCGACAGATCATATTGTCAACTCTAAAAAGGTTTTTACCTCGTATGTCGAACTACCCACACCATTGAAAATCGGGGTTGCTAAGAATGGAGCTTCAATCCT